>CM050650.1:41711303-44211303 GCA_027574665.1 Rhynochetos jubatus
CAGAAATATGAGGTCAGCCAATAAATTTGATGATGCCAAAAAAACCCCAGTTTACCACCACTGGACATCTGTCTATCTCTGCTGGCAACATCATTGCTCTAACCTTTCTCAGCACCTTACAGAATAGGGGCTGCATTTCTGGCAATGCCAGCCTTCTTCACTGCTTCTGCTCCCAGGGTTTGTACTGCCTACATGAGAGAGGTTGACAGTCTACTTATCCTTGGTTTAGTCCATGTACATTTGCATGTGAACTCTGGTTTCTGGCACATATAACATGCATATAACCATGTATTCTCTCTTTCTAAGTTTATATACACTTATCTAAAGAATAGCAAAATACAATTGAAATGATGGAAATATAAAACAGATCCAAAGCAGAAGTACGGCCTGACTGAAAAATCAAGTCACCCCTAAAATGTCTGTCCTGTATGAATCAAGACTAAACATGTTGCTTAAAGGTTTACCACAAGGGTAGCAATAGTGTGATTTGCTTATGTTTTTTTGTTTTGTTCATTTTTGTTTACATTTATCATAGAAGCTCTCAAATAATTTAAAAAGCATGTTAATTTTCATTCCATTGGTGGTTTAGATAGTACAGCCTTACATACTTCAGGAGAACGTTACAGAGCCAAGGTGTGCCTGTTCTTTTTTGCGTACAGCTTTTCTCTTAATGCTTTCATCTTTTTTTCTAGCTGTATCTGAGCGTTGGAAAACATTGATGCAACTACTGATGATATCAAGCAGTTACTGCCAAAAATAGGGATATTGAGCATAGGACAGGGCATTAAAACTCTTGCTTTAGGACCTATTTTGGAAACACTGCAGGAGGAAAAGTGACTGCCTGAAGATATGACTTTTGGCTGAAGACCTGAAGCAATGCACCATCTGAAAGAGTTCCTTGAGAATATAGCTATACTGCCTTTCATATTCAAGCTAAGTCATACATTGCATGTTACATTATGCCATGTAGAAGGCCCCAGAATCAGAATTCCTCCTGACACCTGAGTGGAAATTCAATAACATTCAATACCATTGAATACCTTCAATACCATTCTATACCATTTCAACACCTTTAATACCACTTCTAGGGCTCAGCATTGGTCCCATGATTAAAGCAGTAACAGGTCACCTGCTCTTGAACTAGAAATTCATCGTGGTAATTTTTTGTTAGTCAGACCTTTAAGACTGCAACCTCTTTAGAGTATTCTATTCAGACAAAAGTCATTTGTAAAGACCATGCTGTCCTTCTAAATGGCTACTTACAATTACAGAATTAAAACCTTAGCTTTAGACATTTTGGTTGTTGGAAAAACTACCAGGGTTCCATTCATTTAGATGTTCCAGTGATGTGTTACAATGCAGTATTTTCTGAAATAAAAGGCCAATAAGAACAGCAGTACCCTCTGATGTTAAAAATAAAAATCAATAATTTACATAAGCACCTTCTGGGAAAAGCTGTATTTGTGTATTGTTTCCCCTGTGTTTAAAGATGCTTTATTTGCTTTCCAGGTTAGCTGATGTTATATAGTTGATTAGTTTGCTTGCTTGCTTTTGTGCAAGATAAGAAATAATGAATTGTAAACAAAATAAAAAAGTAAAAAACTGTCTTAGTCTATATTTTGCACCTGTTAATCTATATTTTGTACCAGTTAGTCTATATTTTGCTTCACTCCATAATACATCAAGCTGAATAGGTGATGGGGTTTTTGGATTTATTTTCCTTCCTTGCCCAGAATCTGGCTGTGTCCATCCATGTGTGGTGAGATCCTGTATCATTTGTTCTACCTTTTATTTTCCTGTTCCTTAAATTACTTATTAGCACTGGCATTGTTAGTAACTCCCTAAGTTTCATTTATATAATTAGTTCTTATCTCAACTCCTACGGGCATTTCCTCGTTTTTCCTCTGACCCTTCCTCACTGGGAGTGGGATGTTGGGGTGGAATGGTAGAGCTACTTCTGCTAAAACCACGACAAAAACATACAACAGCCAATAACAATTTGCAGCACTTCTCATACTCTGCTATCAGGAAGAGGTATAATTTGGAAATAATAGACAAGATTTGCTTTTCTTGCCAGACACAGTCATAGAGCCAGACCCCACAGAGACTTTTCTACGTGTTCTCAGAGTTCATATGATCCCACAGAGAAACAAATATCCACCTATTCCTGGCATGTTCATGGTGAGTCAAAACTTTTAGACTGACAGTCTTTGTTAACATTACATTATAGTTTATTTTACAGTGCCTCTTCACCCAGCTGCTAATAAGTCGCCCCAGTAGAAGCAAAGCACTCGCACATACTCTCAGTCCTTCAAGGAGGTACAGGAGAGCTGTCAGATAAATCGAGAGTCCTTCCTGGAAGTGACACCTGCAGCAGATGGCAGGATGGCTGCGCCAATACACACTTCACTAGATCACACTACTCCCTAGTGCTTTCAACGGTATTAAAATATCTTGCCATTTTTAGCACTGAGATCAAAACTACTTACCCAAGCAGCCAGTCAGAGGTTGATATCGTTTGCTTGTAAAATACCTGGATCTAGATCAGACACAGTCTAAACTAAAGTGAAGCAAAGTTTTTCAAGCTGTAAGAAAAGCACATTGATGCAGCAAATAGTCAGAAAATCTTAAACTACATTGCATGTGCCTTATCACATCCTTTCTGCAACCGTCCACTCATACTTGCTACTTTGTTCAGAAAGTCCCTGGAGAATTAGGTTTGAGGGAGAGAGAGGAAAATGAGGAAATGAGATTAGGAGTGGGAAAATGGCAACACAAATTTCGGTTTCCTTTTTCTAGTGGGAGAACTGAAGAATTTGGGACAGATCCCACTCCTATCAAGGCCAATGACAAAATGTCCATTGACTTTAATGAGAACATGGTTGATTTGCTTTGGTTTTATTGTTTTATTTTCTAACTTCAACTTGTGGCTTGCTAGAAATCTTGGGTTTAGTTTCAAATGTTGATAATAGCTTTCACACTATTAATTTACTACAGAGAAATCCCTTTCAATCCTACATTCTTATAAGACTCAGGCTGACTCAAGCTGACTGCATGTGGCCTGAAAGCAAAACCCACTCATTAAGAAGAAAGAAGAATTAATTAAGAAGAAAAGGATTTTAAATGGTGATCTAGGACAACCATAGCAATTGCTACCTTACAGTTACCACTGGCTCCAGGAACAGTTCCAGGACTAATGGTAATAGGTTTCTGCTTATGTTTAATTCAAAGGGGTAAATGTTAACAATTACTTAGATCAGGTCCCCAAAACATTGAAGAGAAATCAGCCTAACTCTGTAGACCATGCAAACTTGATAAACAAATTTATCCTGGATGGTAGGTGGAAGCTAGGAGTTTTTCTGAAAAACAGGTCAATCAAAGAAAAGCTAATTTATTTCATATTAAAGTTATTATAAAAGCAAATTTTTATTCAGTCCTCAGATACTCAGAGGTAGATGGACAGAGATATAAAGAGATAGAGGGATAGACAGATAAAAGATAGAAAGATGGAAGATATTTTGACATAACTGTTGGGAATCAGTGATGGAAAGTTAGTTTCTTAGATAAGTTCAGTTTTGAAAGATTTGTTTGAGTTTGCAAGCCCTCAGTACCCATTCTTACTCTATTTTTTTTTTTTTTTTTTTTTTTTTGCTCTTTACTAGCAAAACAAGCAAAGCTTACAGTTCATCTATACTTTTTAGACACAGTTCTGAGAGAAAGAGGCTTTATGTGAATCTACTCTTACAAGTAGTTCATATATTTCTCCTTACTGGTCTGTTTTGCACTTGTTGTTCTTAAAGCCAGCGACCTATTTAAATCAAATTCAACAGACTGTTCTGAAAATAGATGAATGCGTAGAGACACTACTGGTGCTTTGACAAAAAAGGTTTCATCTTTCTCTCACACTTATTAGGCACACTGTTGTGTGCCTCAGGGCATGAAACCTTGGCAAGCTAAGTTTCGGTTGTTTCAGGGCTTATGGAGTTTCTGCAGTGTTATACAGTAACATTGGGCTTGAAATGAAAAATGCAACCCCAAGGCTTGCCAAGATGGCACAAGTTAATCTAACCAACAGTACCACTTTCTTTCATAATTTACTCCTTAAGCCTCAGCTATTGGTGACACAGCTGAAGAAAAGAGTCCTCTCATTGTCAAGCAAAGAAAGTCCCTTCGTGCTGCAAAGGAAATATCAGAGCTGTGTCCTGAGTGCCAACTGGTTGTGACATTTCTTCTGAGTAACATTTCTGGTTTTGCAACACAGGGTTTACTTATGTGCATTGGAATAGGTGAGAAACAAGAAATATCAGAAGGCAGCTAGTCCTTGTTTTGGTAAAATTTTTACATTCAGGTAGCCAAACTTTGATCAGGATTTTCACTTCTTTGTCTGGTATTGTAGTTCTTGCCACATGGATAGTAGGTCTGAAGGAGGACACAACAGAATTATGTCTGAGCATCAATTTTACTAAAGATTTGCATCATGAGAACATGAACTTCGCTGATATGTGGGTAAACTCAGACACACAGCTGGGCTTTTCTTTTGCTTACTCAGGCTTTCTACAGGAATCTCTGGCCTCAGCACATTTCCTACTGACTTGCACTGGAGGCAGTGAGCAAGAAATCTGGCTTCATCTCACAATGTTTCTTTTGGAAGAAAATCAAAGGACTGTCTCCAGTGTCATGGGGGAATATTTGTGTATAGTGACAGCACAGGTCTATAAGTCGTTCTCTGTGTGTTTCTCATTTTGATCTAAGTAGTTGTTTGTTTTCTTATATATGGTCTTAGTTTTTCAGAAGGAAGGAAGGAAATCCTACTGATGATAGAAAACGTGTAACACATGCTCACTCACTTAAGGTGAGTGGCTACCAATCATTGGTACCAATTGTGCCCTTCAGGCAACCAACAGAGCAAAGAGGCCCACAATACTCTCCACCAGCAAGCAGCAATCACTACTCCATTCCCTTGTGAAGAAAAAAGAAAACTAACAACCTGCATTCTCAAATACAGAAAGGGATGGAGCAGAAAGATGAATCTTCCGCTTGATGAAAACAAGGAATGCTGGCAACTGAGAATGAGTCACAAGGAGAAAGGAGAGAAGGAGGAACAAGTAACACAAATAAGATTGACATTGAAAAGAAAGAGGGAAATTACCATATTTCTCACAGAAAACCTAATAAAATAATATGAATAAAAAGAAGAAGAAATAATTCTGCAGACATAATGAGGAACTAGTAAATGAGCAATAAAGTCAGCTATAAAGAGCCAATTGTGTCTTCTATTCTGATCTGATGCCTAAAAGCTTTCCAGGAAAGTATTCAACATTCTCTTGTGAAAGCACCTAGCAGTTTCTCTAAAAACAATGTGTCAGAGAGGAAAATTTCTTTACAGGTTATGGTGTTATTTGTGAGAGATGTCTCACCAAAGCCTTGGAATTTCCATTTCTCAAAGTGAACTATATAGAATATTTTGTTAAATTCTTAAATGTACTAAAAAGAAGCAGCTTGAGAACAGGCAGGTGGAAGTGTCTGTGTTGATAACACAGTACCTGATATTTCTACTGTTTCTTTCAATCATAATATTTGGTTTAAAATTATTTTCATCAGACACATCTGATTAAAACCCCACAGTACCATAATTTTAAAAATGTGTAAACTGACACCCTGAAGTTTAGATTTTGCCACTTGTACGGATGTTGAGAATTCCGCAATCCACAGATGATTTTACGGGACATTCTAATCCACTGAGAGGTGTGAAATAAAATGCTGTAAGAATAACACTGGCAAAACTTCTATTAAAGTGGCTTGGAAAAGGTATATCACTGGCAAAAGGAATCCAGACTCTGGACTCCCATTTCCTCGCCACAAACATTAGTCAATGATGTGCCCTACATTCAACACTGCTAATATTTCCTCTAAATTCATCTCATCTGAGGTTCATTTGTTTGGTCCTTTGGTTCACTGTCAAAGCAAATTGCAAAGATTTACATCTTAGCCTTGTCATTATTGCACTTTCTGATTTTTAAATAAATTGTACTTAAACAATTTGGGATAGCTCCTAAACCTTCTTGAAGTTTTAGTTGCAATTTTTGCCTCCTCTCAGAAGTCTTGCCACCATATACTTTTCATTCTACTTCCCTTCTACTCCAGTGAGTGCAGAATGCTCAGAAGAAATTGTATTAGCCCAATTATCACATAGTGTGACTACACGATAGCCCTATTATCATCAAAGGATATTAGATTGCAGCAGGGCAGTTGCAGAAAAAAATATTAAGACTCTGAAAAGACATGGAGTTTGCAAAGGTAGGTAACCCAATCCTTTTATCTAACTCCATGTAAATTTCTTGTACTTCATGTTCTGTCTAAAACCCACATAACACTTTTTTTTCTTATGAAGACTCAAGGAAGTTGTAGTGAAAGGAGAGCACCATTACTCAGACTCCAACTAAACTTTGACTCACTTCTGAAGAAACAAATAAGGTGCCCCTTCAAATAAAACAAGAGGATGACAGGTTATTTTGTTCACTGCCTTTGGAGACAAATTACAGAAGTTAACATGCTGGTGAATATTTGTCACTGGTGAATATTTGCCATAAGCTCTATTTTTTTCAGTCCACAAGACATAGGAGTTGCTATTAGTGATAGAACAAACATACTTAGCTTGAACCATCATAGCTCCTGTTTTTTTAAATGCAGGGAGCATTTCAGTGCAGGCAACAGATGAAAGACATCCTTCCAGAATCCAAGCAGCTGTGGGTCCAAGCTGCTGGGGATGAAGCGCAGTCTGTAGTACACTTGCAGCACCATGTTCTGCTGACTCAGTGTTCCCAAACTGAAACTCACGTCAACTGATACAAGTGTACTCCAATTCAGTCCTTACCAAGATAGGAACCTTTTTGTACCCCTTAGCAGAAATAAATTGACAATTTTTCAAAATCTTTTGGAACTGAAAAATATTTAAGAACATTCTTCAGCCTTGAATCTCCTCTTTCTGATTCAGACCACAAACCCATCTTAGTAGAAACAGCTTCTTCACAAACCCCAGGGTAGGCTGCAATACCTACCTGAAAACAACAGTAAAAACTAAGGCAGGTAGATGCTACTGTGCTCCATTACTATGCTTCTTGCCTGCTCTGTTCCACCATGAACATATTCTTAGTTTTTCTACATAAAGTAGGACTTAATCCTAAAATAGAACGTAACAGTCTCTGAAGTTATATATTCTTTCTTGCCACAAAAGACAGAAAATTACAACCAATGGGGTAATCTGGCCACATGAAGATTCTCTCTCTTACTGTTACAAAGAAAATAACCTAAGCATGAATAAAAAAGTATTGCAGAATCACAGAGTCAACAGATAACTCAGGCTGAGAGGGATGTCAGGAGGTGTATAGTCCAACCTGCTCAAAGCAGGATCATCTCTGAGAACAGACCACATTGCCCAGGACTTTATCCAATCAAGCCTTGAAACCACCATAAGGATGGAGACTGTACAACCTCCCTGGGCAGCCTTTGCCACTGCTTGGCTTTCCTCAGGATCCAAATCTGCTCTGAAAACTTCACAGCACTGTAGATAAAAAAAATGCAGATAACAATGCAAGTGCTGTCACGGATTTCATGAGCTGCTTTCCCGTATAATTACCCTGGTCAAGGGCATGCTGCTCATGCTGTGCCAAGCAGCTACCTCTCCAGTTCATGGAGATAATTCCTCTAACAGTGTGTCAGCCCAGATACCAATGGTATCCAAATTCCAGCTCTGATAACCATTTCACTGCTCAACAAGAAAAACAGGAAAAAAGATAACCTAACAGGAAAAGCTATGGAGTCTATTTGGCAAAGATTTTACAGCATATAAATGAGATGAAAGAAGGTCCAGCTGGTTTCAATTTTCTGTAGAGGAAGTTAGTATTCAAAGTATGGCAAACATTGGTAGAAAGAATAATTCAAAACTGAATTTGGCATCAAACATAGATGGCACAGATTTGGGTCAATATACTTGCTTCAGACTCAAAGCACAACTCAAATTTTCATTACTCATTAAAAAAGAACACTACAGACACTTGTTCTTTGGTTTTGGTTTCACACATGGCAAGTTACGGAGCTTTTATTTACTATTAATATTCATACACCATTACAGACCAGCACTAGTACTTCCATTTTACAACAGAATATTAAATAGACCTAAAATGTAATCCAATGTATTTTCTTAACTATAATGATGGACAATATTTCTCACTGAAAGAATTCACACTGAACTATACTTTTTGATTCACAGAACTGTGCTTAAAAGCGTGTAAAGAATGATGCCTCAGGGTTTGGGGTTTTTTAATATATATATATATATATATATATATATATATACACATACAGAGAAATATGGTTATTGGTCACAGGCATGAAAAAGCTATTTTTGTGTTACTCTGAATGACTGATTGTTTCCAAGTAACATATTCCACAGCTTGGAAGGAAAAAAAGTAATGGAGCTGCATACAGTCTTCTGAGTGCAGACAGATGGAGAAGAGATTATCTATTAAATTCACTATTATTACTCCACTGAACTCAGTAAAGTCCATTTACATCTTTTCTAGCTTCCCTGAATATACCTATCTAATATTTACCCAATTATCTTTTCCATAAGTTATGCAGCCTAATTCAGAGAAGGGAAAAATAAATTAAACTATGTTGCTTCAGTACTAACAAATGCAGAAACATACCCTGCAGCATCGTACATGGAACATACATCTTCTGGCTATTACAAAAGGGTTTAACTAATTGGAGAAATAAGGGTAGTTCTGTGGTGGTGCGGATCAGCTGCACATTCAAGAAAGGGTTATAGATGTTCAGTAATAGCAATCAACCCTAGCCTCCCACAAAAGCCAAGTGAGGTGGAGGCAATTTCAAACAGATGACACCTACTTACATTTTATTACTCCTAGGCAGGTAGGGAGTATGTGTTTGCTTTCAAAATCTTATTATTCTCAACCTTTCCACTCCTGAAAAAGACTTCTTTTCCTCTCTTCACACTATGGAGGTTAACCTGCGTTTGTTTCCATGAAAAAGCTTTCCCTGGATCACCAGCAGGCCACTTTTCTAGCTGCTAGGTCGAATTTGCTATGGGCTTGCTAATTCCCCTGGATTCCAAGAGTGCAGTCTGATACTGAAATCTAGCATGTGCTACTGGCGTTTGTCCAGGGTGGCTGCAATCTTGTGTTCGTTGGTCACAATCCTGCATCTTTCCCAGGCTTGAGAGAATTCTTCCTCCTCACTGGGAGCCTACAGCCTCACAGCCTACAGGAGACTGCAACATCTGCCACCCCAGTTTTGCTCCGACTGCTCAGTACCTTCAAATCCCATTTCTGCTCTGCAAGAGGCAAAATGCTCCTTCCACCCTGGAAGCTGCCTTTCAGGCAAGATGAATCCTGGAGAGATGGGGCCTCAACTCTCACTCTGCAGGAGACTATGAACAGACATCATTACTATTTGCTCCAGCTTTGTGATTTTTAGTTGGCTACGTGTATACCTGAAATGCACCTAAAAGACTTCACATTGTTTGCAAAAGAGCCTCAGAATGTGCAGGTGAAAGGCTTTTGCAGAAAAAGAAGGCAAGGCACCGCTTATGCCTTGCCACTGATGCAAATTGCAAGTGCAGAATGGTGAAATACAGTATGGCATTTATAAAGGTTTTAAGACATTAATAATGGGTTCATTTCTTGTTCTTGAAGAAATGTGTTAACTTCCAGAGTTTGTTAACTAAACCTCCCACTTTACCATGTTATATGTTAATGAATAATTACTCATATATTTTTCAGCCCAAGGAAGCACACTCAATTCTATATACATTTATAGAAAAATCAACATTAACTTATCAAACATAACATTAACATGCATGTTCTCCAGTATTATACACTCAGTACTCCTAATTATTGTAGCTAACTACCTTGTAAAGGCTTTCTCTAAAACCCAATTTTTCATTAAATCCAAGACATTTTCATTTAAGTTCCAGAAAAATTGGGATGTGAATAAAAGTGTTTTCATTCGTTCTTTTCTCCCAAGTAACAAGTGATAGGGCAAGAGGGAATGGCCTCAAGTTGCTCCGGGGCAGGTTTAGATTGGATATTAGGAAAAATTTCTTCACTGAAAGAGTTGTCAGGCATTGGAATGGGCTGCCCAGGGAGGCAGTTGAGTCACCAGTCCTGGAGGTATTTGAGATGTGCAGGTGAGGTGCTTAGGGACATGGTTTAGTGGTGGACTTGGCAGTGTTATTGGTTGGACTTGATGACCTTAAAGGTCTTTTCTAACCTAAATGATCCTATGATTCCTAATATACAAAGAGTTAATCACAGCCTTGGAGCAAGACAAAGAGTTTTAAGAGAAGCTATATTTTAGCTTCTGAATTACAAACTTCTGAGCTATTTTCCCATCCTTATAGCTTGAAGGGGTCTGAGCTGCTGTGTTTAGTAAACTTGACAGGCTCTTTAAAGAAATTTCAGAATAATATTTAAAAATTTAGCCTTGCTTGCATCTAAGAAAGAAATTTTGTTTCCTTAGAATGTGTCCATATGGCATTTTTTCTTTTCTCATTTTGGAAGGTTACAACCATGCTAATATTAGTAAGTAATTGCAGTTAAAACATCCATAACTCAAAGTAATAGAAATGAAGTATATTCCTGTATATATATTAGAATGGCATCTGTAAATACACATAGACAATCTTTAGGTCACCAAGTACATTGTGTAAATATCTTCTTTTGTATTTGCATATAGCATACATAAAATATACACACTGGTGTTAACTGGACAATACTGGATGTGAAGCTGAGCATGTGTGTAGCATTTTCAACCCTAGGTCCTTGCCCTCTTCTACTGTATTTTCTCCCGCCTCAAGTACTGCAAGTCATTTTCAATCTCAGCCAGTTGGGATAAAAATATATAACAAAATAATTCCTTAATTTTCTGGGTGGCCTATCTTACCTTTATTTCTCCTCATCAGCTTCCTGTAGAAAAACAGGTGCTTTGTCATCATCCAACCACAGCTCACTCAATATATTCATATGTCCTGATAGATCAAGAATGGTTTTCCGAGTCAAAAACCTGACTCCTAACATCTAAAATCCCCACACCTTAGCTTTTCAATTTCAGAGCATGCCTATACTGCAGATGCTAGTGTAAGAGATAAATATATATTGATTGTGAAAAAGTTAGCTTGGGTGCTGGAAGATGTCAAGCAGCATCACAAGTCTGAGAAAAAATAACTCATTCTGCCAAGAACTAGGACCCTTAAACTCGTGCTGTCACAGCTGTATGTCCATATTCACCCTTACAAAAACTTTATGCTTGATGTATTGTTAAGAAGAGTTCTTGGTATCAAGATAATAAAAATGGCTGATTTTTTATGTGTTTATTATAACATTTTCCATCCCCCTACTCGAGTAATTTGCAATTTCTCTTAACTTACTGAAAGTTATGTTTCTGAGAGCTTATTGTGGGTTTGTTGTTTTGTGGTTTTGGTGGTTTTTTTTTTGTTTGTTTGTTTGTTTTTTTTCTAATACAGAAGAAGAGGGGGGAACAATTGCAGATGGGAGTAAGAAGATCTTCTAGATAAAAGAAAGATGTGCTAAAGAAAAACTCCGCTGTATTTGAAGACAGCTCTATTACTTCCTTGAAAAATGATTTCTTGAAAGCTCAAAGAATACTTTTTGTCTTTATGTCTTGATGTTATTCTCTTATTTCATACCTGAAATGCTTTGTAGTTGAAGTTGTACAGTGAAGAGTGCAACACAAAAATCAGTTGTTATTTCACTTTGCCGTGATATGGTGTTCTTTTGTTCTACTGGACTTCTAGATGAAGGAGTGGTGGACTCTTCTGTGGAGGGATCACATCATCAGTGGAGGGATCACTGGTGGACTCTTCTGGGGACCTCTGAGGGAAAGTTGTTATTATGAACTGTGAATAGGCTTTAAAGCTTTTTTAGAGGTTTTTCCTTTTCTTCAGTATTCTTGCCTGTCAGCAGACACACGACATTCCTCCTCTGCCAAACACCACTTTGCTAAAAATACTGAGTTGGAAAATGCTGTCAGAAGCATGTGAAAGGCAAGGATTCTCTCTTTTACTGTGACGGCAGGTTGGCTTGAAATGAACTCCAGATCAGACAGCTATACTTCAGCAGCTATATTTTCACTCAATAAGACTGATTTTTCCCCTGGACAAAATACACTTCACACAGCAAATTGTAGCTTGCCTCCTGAGTGATTTAACAGATCTCAAGTACTTTAAAGAGAAACAGCTAAATTCAGTATCCTCTCCCATATGTATTTATTACAATTTACATTTATATTTCAGTAGAATTAATTCTAAGTAGTGCATAGGGATTTTTATCACGTTCCACAACAGTCAGGTGTACTAGGGGCCAGCAGGAGCAGGAAGGGGGTGTGCGGTGCCAATGCCCCACTGGTGCTGCCTGTGCAGGCAGGAGCAGGTTTGTTTGCTTCAGGGTGTCTCAACCACCCTCGGCCCCCTCACCTCGCTGTGGTTCAGCAGGTCATTTCAGCATATGCTGGAGCTTCAGCACATGGTACAATACATGATTTCCCCTCAGGGCTGGCTACGGTGTGAAGGCTCACCCAAACCTTAACGTGTTGGCTCTTACATAATAGTATATTCTTAACACTAGCAAAAATGATGATGCATATTAGTGATGATGCATATTAGTAATGATGCACCCCCGTTCTCACCTGCATTTTTCACAACTGGAGCAAAACTACCAGCCCCTACAAACCTGAGAGGATATATTTATGAATATAACTCCCACTTTAGCAAGCTGTATCTGCCTCTTCTGTCCATTCATTTGCTATGACATGAAAGAACTGTTTATTGAGATTATCCATTGATTAGAACAGGTTGTAAATTAAATGTGGATTTTCTTCTTCGTGGCTTCAAGATCACCTTGAAGCAGTGTTTAACATGTTATGGATCATTTTATCAGCACAAGATCCATTTGTTGAGTCTTGTGGGTTTTTTTTTTTGTTTGGTTATCTTTTTCTCTGGCATGAAGATGTTAGAAATGAATCAAGGGACCATTCCTGTAAACAGTCTTTGTTGCTATATCAGTGGCAAGTAAACATGACTGACATTTATTTTAAAATGAGAAAGAAAAGAAAGGAGAAAGCAAACAAATCATAATGCATATCAGATGTTAGTTTTGTAGGAGGAAGGGAAAGTATCTTTCTATATTTATACAACTCAAGGTCTGTTTACAAACATAGTCAAAATACTTGGTGTTCTTGAAAGGTAATTCTTTAATGATGAACACACAGAGTCAACATTATCCTGAAAAATCAGTCACACCAGGGCCACTAAGTTGACATACTTTGCTTCCTGTACAGTAAAAAAAAACTTAACAGTTCAGAAAGGAAGGCGAGATTCACTGAGAAAGAAAAGTAGGAAAAGAAAAGAAGAAAAAGAACATGCAAAGCACAGTCCTACATTCCTCTTAGTATAAACCACCTCAATTTGCCCTGAGCTCCACAGGGGAATAAATGAAGAAGTGGGAGGGTTCAACAGCAATTTTCCTGGGAGACATAATCTGATAACAGAATATGTGCTAATTAAGTGCTAATAGTCCTAATTAAGTGCTAATATCTCTAATTATCAGAAAAGACATGGAAAAAGCAGGTTAATTTTTACTTTATCTTAATTTTGTAATTAATTTTATTATAATACCTCAGTGTCAGATGCTGGAATTACTTTATTTATGGTTACTAGGTATAGTATGCATTTGCATAGACCCCTCCTGCATAACACGCCCTGTCCTTTGGCAGGAGCTGCCCCATCTCCAGAGCAGGGACTTCATCTGAAGGCTCCAGCACTTGTTTCCTTCTTCTTTTAACAAACCTCTTTTTTTTTTTTTTTCCTAGCAGTCTTTTGAGGGAGAAAATGTGTGGACCTTTAAAAGCAGCATACACGTAGCACTCCTGGTTTTAGGTGCATTTGCCTGCCTGCTCTTGAATACAGGTAGTATTGTTTGGGGTTTCTTTACTGTTTTATTCTATTATTTTATATATTCATTAAAACTTTCTTGACACAAGCAGGTAACACAGCATATGCCAACAGATGATAATGTAACATGTTGTTTTACAAGAGAAACATGATAGGATCTGCTGAACTGTTCTACAGGAAGAAGTATATAGTCAGGTACTTTAGCAGTGACTTCATGCAGTGTGCTGTACTGAGCAGCTAAGAAGAAAACTGTGAAAAGTAATTTAAATTATTATGTAGTCTCACTCAGCTGCCTGATGTACTGGAAGTTTGGAAGTTTTCTTTGTCTTTTCTAGTTCAGGCAGAGATGTGAAATATGTACAAATATTGATATTGGCATACATGCATATCTAAATACATATAATACCTATAAGCATACACATGTACGTGCATATAAGCGAACATGCACTTACAAAAATATCTTCTAATATGTAATCTATTCTTATTTTTCACCTTCATGTAACATTTTGAAACAGTACTGAGTGCTTGTGTATTGAGAAGCCAACATTGCTGAGCTGAGAGATGGCTCTCACACTTCCCCGGCTGTCAGCAGACCTTCAAAAGTGGACAGAAAAGCCCATGGGCAAATGAAATGCATTTTCTTTGGTTTGCAGCAGATGGTGCCTGATGGTTCTAGCCAGACACCTGGTGATGCTAGTACTAGTGCCAGAGGGGCATGTGCAGAGGTGTGGGGAGGTGCTGCAATGTATGCCCTGTCATCAACTGAACCTCTCCATTGTCCCTGGGCTTCAGATCCTTCTCAGCTTCAAAGCTGTCTGCTAAGCAGTTGGGAAATGGTCTGCTCTCTGCACACAGTAGGCTACTTCATTTTCAGAGTGGTTTTGAGGGTTATAGAAAAATACACAGCTACATATATATGCCACAACTCACTCAGTTGTGCCTCTCTGCTCGGCTGTCACCAGCTCACGTCCACCACAACCATGACAAGAGCACTAGCCACACATTTCTGCCTTAAGGCTTCAGTGGTTTATGTTATTTCAGAAATCTTATTCATAACGATTCATATGCAACAGGAAGGAAAACATTTGGCTTTCACTTGTAGTATGTTTCTCTAATGGAATCGGTAACTATTTGCAAGACACACTTGTCTTGTGTATTGATCATTCACCTCCAGCTCCCCTTTTGTCTGCATGTTTCAGCTCCATGGTCATCTAAGTTTTCTAGATAAAAATTTCAGTGTGTCAGGTTGTCCTGATTAGGTTTTAAAGAGCTTAAAGATAAAATAGGAAAGTAAGTTATGTAAGTGTGTGTATGTGTGTATATATACACACATACATATGGCTTTGGTAGTGTAAGGATGTGTAGAGTTATAAAACTACCCTGAGCAATCCACTTCAGTGTTGAGGTAAAAAGGTGACTATGCTTGAACTGAAGTAGAGGAAAAATAGATAAATAGTTTCAAGATTAGGGATGGAAAGGAACTTCCGTAATTTTTCATATTTTTCTTTTAGAATCCATGTTTTGCAAGGGTTTTTTTTGGTTTGGGGTTTTTATAATTGTTTGGAATTTCGTGTTTACGTTCTTGGTAAAAAGCTATATTTTACAGCTATGAAGACATAATTTCCAAAATTATACTCAATAAAGCCAATATATAACTTCTTTAATACGTTAATGTTAATATATAATTTTAACATTGTGCATAATGGCACTTATGATTAACCAAAATCCATGGCTTTTCTTAAGAAAAAACATAGCATAAAAATCTACTGGAAAGAGGATGAAAGAGTGAGACAATGCTAAAATCTATCGCCTGTAGATTGGAAGACATCCAGACATCCATAATTTTCTGAGCTCTCATGCTTGTTATACACAGCTTTTTACCTTTTAAATGCACATCATTCCTCATCTGCATCTACGTAGATACAGAAGTATAAATTATCCAGGCTCACTACTAGACAAGTAAAAGCAGAACCTCAAGAAATAAGAGATTTCCTTCTGGTGAAAATAAAGGAGAGAATGAGCCAAAGTTGTAAGAATCTTCCTGAATCATATTTACCTAGAGAGTTTGAGAGGTAAGAATTTATTAACAAGAGTTCCTGGTGAAATCTGATCTATCATGTTCTTCCTCTTTAATTATGCATTTTTCTATTGTGAATTCCCAGAATGATTATTCCTGCCTGTGCTTCCCAGATGGCTATCGCACCACTCAGCTTTTATAAGTTCTTCTACATAGATTAATGTGTGCTCAATACTGGAAGGTTTTCTACCCAAACCTCATAATTTTTGTGGTGTAGCAGCTACAGGACACTTCAGCAAAACCAGGACTGGGGCCAGTAGCCTGCTGGATGGGGTGACATTTCAGGGGACTGGAAATGTGGGTTGTTCCAGCTACTCTGCAGTCTTCAGGGCTCCATGATGCATTTTATTTACTTTGTCAACTGTTACCTTTCCTGTTTTGCACTTATGTAGAGAGGGTGAACTTTGTGTCCTGTGTTCAGCGTCTTCCTCTCCAAATCTTGTGTGTGGTCATCACTTTCTACATGCTCTTTCTGAGAAAAGAAAATAAATTATAATCCCCTCTGTAGCCTTAGATCCCTTCAAGATGCCAGTGTCTTCACATCTTTAATAGACTTTTGACTTAATTTCCTCCCACTTTCCACAAAATATTTTTTTCTCAGAAACGTTTCTCTACTCAGTTCACACATTTTCTTATTTAGTGTTTAGTATGTCAGTTAGCCTCAGCTTTGAAGCAAGTCTTACATTCAGAAACACTATACCCCCTAAGTCATTAACAACTCAGTGAATTTCTCTGGCACATGCAGTATAAAAATCCTCAGGGTATTTCAGTATTATTTCGGGAAAAAAATAACCAAATCCCAACCTCTCATAAATATCCTTCTTTCCAAATTTCATATATTCCAACATAGCGATGCCAGAATGGCAGTCAAAAGTAGGAGGTTCAACTTTCTACAGCAGTAAAGGAGTGGTAAGAATTACCCTGTGTCCAAGATAGAAGTATTATATATACAATTTAGAATAGGTACAAAATGAATCTATTTTATAAATATTCTGAGGTTCAATACTGTAGTAAAACTAAATAAAAATAAATCTAGTAGGATTTTAATATCTTTCCCCAAGGTTATAACAGTTCCTAATACAAACGTCTTAATTACAATGTACTTTTTCCTGAAGGATGGTCCTCTTGTTCAGATACTTCAAAGTTTTCTATTAAAATAATTTTCACATCCATAAGGAATGACAAATAGTTTTCAGTTTAACCATGGACTGAGGAAAGAGCTTTCCCTTCAGGCTAATATATGATAAATCATAATTCTGGATATAAGAGGAATGTAAGTTATGAAATTACATGAAAGGTCCCCTTTTAGTATTTTGAAGTTGGAATCTGAAAATCTATTACCAATGTAAGACACAAAAACTGGACACAACCTTCCAAATATGGTACTGGAAAGGAAGTCCTGATTGAATCCTGGGTAGGTGGGGGGGGGGTGGGGGGGTGGGGAGGGCAGAATAAAAATCTGTGTCTCTGAATTGCTTTGGTCTTGTATAAATGCATAGTGAAAGAAAAGGTTTAAGCATGAGAACAGATTTTTTTTCCAGAAACCCCTCATGAACTGCAGCACCTCATCACCAAAGTTTTATGCTCTGCCCTAATTCTCATTAAATGTATTCCCCAATTGTAAGTACCATACTTCATATTAGTCATGGTGCAACCATGTCCATATTGTCCTAGCTTATCCATGAGAAGTCAGGAGGTGATGGGCAGTTACTCCATCTCACCTGCTAGGGAAGTGGTAGCCATTCACACATTCTCCTCCCTGAAAAGACACACTTACTTTTAAACCCTTGTATTACTAAAGGATTGCAAGTATTCTATATGACTATTCATATCCACAAAGTTATGTTCTCCAGTCTTATGAGGAGCTCATGACTTTCCCTTCTTTTTCTGTATTTTCTATTCCACCAGTAATCAGATGCTTTTTTTTCCCCCAGACTTTGCTGGTTTGGGATTTGGGTTTTTTTGTGGTTTTGTTTTTAGTTTTTTTATTAATAGAAATACTTCAGAAATATTTGGTTATATTACCTTTATGAAACAGAAAATTACAGGGGTAGAAAATTAACCTGAATAAAACATTATTCTGCTTTTATTTCCCTTATTCAGGACAACTTAGAGTGCTCAGCAGTTATAATTCGTATTAATGCAAATTATAACGCAGTGTATGTTCCATAAAGAATTCTGAAAAGTTGTTTGGTCATCTTCACCCACCCTGCCTTTTGCTCTTCTCGCTGGTTTAGGAGAACATACCTCTAAATAGGTCTTTCTCCTTCCCCCCTCCCCTTCAACAAAGCAACATTGTTTCTTTACAGAAAGCCCTCAGCAGGAAGCTGCTGGAATTTCTCCTTCAGCAGAACAAATGAAAGAACACAAAGGTAAAGAGGTTATCATACTGAGCGTGGTGCCTGGAGAGACATTGAGAAAACCCACTGGGGTAATAGTAATCCCAATAGGAGGTACTATATTTTTGTAATAGAAAGAAAGGACCTATAAATACCATTGGTTAAGTGTGAATTAAAACACAATTTGTTTGCCTATTCCATGATTAAGATCCAATTACATTTGACTCCGGTATATGATTACTCTCCCTTTTCTGCTTCTAGATAACAGATGTGGTATTTTGTCTGAAATAATTAGGACTAGTCACTGCTACAGCACCAATGGTGTTATCAATGCCCCATGCTGCCCTCCATTCCACGTGGATAATGTATCCACAACCAAAGGAAATGGTTTGTATTTCTTCATCCTTAATACCTGTTGTTGCTTTCTTATGGTGTCTAGGCAGTGCAGAGCTTCTGGAAGCTCTCCAGACATTTCAACCTTCAGGAGAAACTTAGGTTTTAAGAGAGTCTATCTTCTATGATTCTGTGCAAAAACATTGAAAAAGAATCTTCTTACATCTATAAGTTCTCATGTGAGTATCTCTGTACCTGGCTAATCAGATGGTTCAGAAAATATTGGTAGATGTCTTTCCATGACATCACTGACATACTGGACTACTTTTTTTTGATGTGTTATTGAACAGGCTTCTCTTTCCATGAAATGTCTGGTTTCAGCTGACTTCTAGTATCAGTGTTCTTGTGATACTTTGTGGATTACCTGGGGCTGTTTGACTAGCCCAGATCCATCTCAACTCAAATTTGATTGCCCTCAGCCCTTCTCTCTGAGAACTCAGGTCTTCATGTTCTTGCCATTACCTTTCCAAGAACACAATCACTGAGTGGGTTGGTTGGTTGGTTGGGGTGTGTTGTTGTTTTGGGTTTGTGTTTTGGTTTTGTTTTTTTTTTTTTTCCCTCCTGTAGAAGGAATCCTATAGGTTCCTAAATCACTTTGATTATCTCACTGGGTAGATTTTCTTTTCATTAATGTTTCACACCTGTGAATTCTCTGAGGGTGTCCCCCTCTAAGGTCAGAGCAGTACTCATACAAGCCCACATGCATATTTCTGTATATGGTATTTCAGAATAACTTGTGATTATTGTTTCAGTACTTCAGTTTCATTGCCTTTCAACAGGTCCCATACTGCCTTTGGTTTATGCAAGGAAAGAAAAGGTTATGAAACTAACTCAATACTCTTAAAATATCCTTGATAATACATGACACCAGATGTTTCAAATTTTCCATGTTTTTGCTCACCAAAACCAAAAATTCTTGTATTTATATATATATTACACTATTTATTCTGTGAGTGAGATTCTTACAGTTACCACAGTTCATTTCATTGCAGTGGGTAAAACAGCCCTAAACCACAAATACTCTTTAAACTGTGTTCTTTAAAATATTTTCTGGATCCTCCTGGGTGAAAGGCTGTACTTGAGTATGTCTGTCGTCATTACCCGTCTCCAAAGGACAGATGCAGGAGACATTCTTGGCCAGCAGCCTGTTTATGACAAGTACCTAAATACTTGACAAATTGAAATGAGATTTGCTGCTGGCCTTCTATCAATCAGAGGGTGAGAACTGCGTCTTGTGAGCAAACAATATTGTAAGCAATTTGCATGGAAATAAGGTATTTTAAAAGCATTTTAAGCTGTGGTACTATTCATAAGAATGCATAGTACAAAAGGAATGATAGGAATAATGCTATCCCTGTATGTGAGTATTATCTTTATCAGTGTGGTGTTTCAGAGATGTATCATGCAGAACCAGGTGGTGTTTTCCTGATGACTAAAGATATCAAAGGAAGTATGGGGAGAATTGTAACAGTAGGCAGTATGGATACAAGATTAAAATGATGATTTAGTTGTTATACCAGAGGCATGGTAGATTGGAATAAAAACTGAAATATTAATCTAAAAGAATATAATTTGAACAGCTAGTGTTGTTCTTCAAATAGCAAAATAAAACTGAGATTGAGGTATTTGGTTTTTATCAATTGTGATGAGTGTGCTAAAGCCCATTCCAGGTTACTGAAAGAACTAGCTAATGAAATATCAGTGATCCATAGCATTGTGAATATTCAGGAACAATACTGTTTAGGAACAACATCCTGAACAGTGAACTCCAAACATCAAGAAAAAAAATGAGTAATGTTCGGTGTGGGCTAGTTGTGCTGATTTTGACTGAGGTACAGTTAATTTTCTTCATAGTAGCTAGTATGTGGCGATATTTTGGATTTGGGCTGAGAAGCACGTGGATAAGTTTTAGTTGTTGCCAAGCGATATTTACATTTAGCCAAGGACTTATTGTGTTTCTCATACTGCATCTGTGTCCCAACTGCTTCTCTAAAAAAAGCTGGGAAGAGACACAGACTGGACAGCTGACCCAAAATGGCCAAAGTTCTATTTCATGTCGTAAGACACCATGTTCAGAATATAAACTGGGGGCTTGCTGTTCAAGGACTGACTGGGCATTGGTCAGTGGATGGTGAGTGGCTCTATAATTTTGTTGTTGTTTTCCTTTTTGTTATATATTATCATTAGTAGTAGTGTGTTCATTACATATTATCACTAGTGTCATTATTTTATTTCATTTATTTTCAATTACTATACTGTTCCTATCTCAAGCCACTATCTCTTTCCTTTTTCCTCTGATTCTCTCCACCATCCCGGGGTTGGGGGAGGAGGTGAGTGAGTGTCTGTGTGGTGCTTAATTGCTGACTGGGGTTAAACCATGACATCAGTAAAAAGCAAATCATATCTGGGAAATCTCATAAACAATCTGTGGAACTCTTGTTTAGATGGAAGCACTGCAGTATGGACCCAGTGATTGGACAAACCTTCCTAACAGAGTAAGTATCAATGTGCCAGAATTAAAGTATGTGTAAGTGAGATTCTGCAGAGGTTAATATTTCATTAATAAGTAAGATGTAAGAACAGAGATTGTGCTAATTATATTTGTAGATGCTTTCAAGACAAGAAGAACTGCTGAAAGATGTCTTCAAATTTAAATTTAAAATTACCTTTTCAAACTGGAAACTATTGAAAAGAAAATAGGTAGAATTCAGCAAGTAGAAGATACTGGTTTTCAGCAAAAATAATTGTCCATGCAGGATTGGGAAGAATTGACTAAACAGCTGAAAATATCTTGGGTGTAATGAATAGAAATCATATTTAAACATCAACAAGCAATACTGTGCTGTAGCAATAAGCAAATCCCATAGAGGGATTTGTGTACAGGAGTAGACCTATAGGACAGTAAATAACTCTTTCATTCCTTAGCTTTGGGAAGGTGTCGTCTGAAGTGCTTTGTGTATGTTCAACCCATCAAGACAGATGCAAACCAGCTAGAAAATCAAATGGAAAGCAACCATCAAGTCTAGGAGGTCTGACATGAGGAAATGATGAAGGAACAGGGAGTTGAAAAATATAAAGAAAAAAATGAGAAGAAATGTTTAAATATCTAAGATGTGCCAGCAAAGGTGAAACACAGGTAATTAGTGAAATAGATTTCCTGTGGGATGTCTAGTGTCTCTTTATCAGGGGATTTTGAGCACCAGTTCTTAGCCTTTCCCAGGCCTTTAATTGCAGTCTAATAATTTAAACTGGTGTACACAGTTCTGCTGTCTTCCACATGTTAATTTGTATACAGAGAGTACAGATAGGTGTTTATACCTATTTGAATTAGAGTAATTCCTGCACAGAAGATAAGCACTTCTCAGAGTTTAGCACTGCACCTGACAGCTATAGGAAACTTGCTCTGCTACCATGCACTTCTGCTTTGTTTGGAGTCAGGATTTCCACCACAGCTTGGACACCAAGTAGCAAAGGTTGGCTGTGGTGGAAACAGAACGAAACTTCATTGAATGAATCAGTTTTGTCTTCTCATGGATTTAAGTTACTAATTCTTTAGCCATATATCTACAGATTTCTACACAGACAGACAAAAATAAAACATGGATAAATTTTTGCCAGCTGTCATTGTTTGACCTCTTGCAAAGTTCTCGCCTTACTGTGAACCAAGTAAGGCACTGAACCGCTATGGGACAGCTAATCCTTTCTCATATTATTTTTTTCATAATGAATAAGGTATTTTGGTGACAGGAATATGGCCAACTGATACTTTCTCTAGTTTGGAATCATACTGGTACATACCGTGCCTAGGTATAATACTGCAATGAAATTTCATATGCTGCCCAATTCTGAAAGCTGTTGGGAATAAAACTCTTAAATGGATGTAGGTAAAAATGCTCTGTCAATTGGTTAACAAGAAATCTAATATATCTTGTGACAGCTGAGTTGTGTTAAGAGAATATCAGCTTTAGGGGAAAACAAAAAAGCATGTAGGAAAACTTCCTTTACGATTAGGTTTAGGCAGCAGAAAAAGGTGCAGCTCTGTATCATATAAATATATAATGCTCTGTTTGATTAAAACAGTTTGATAGAATTCTTGATGAGAAAATTCATAGGATTAAAGGTCATGGTCAGGTATCTGATGTTGTAAGAATCGGCTGGAAAGCCAAAGAGTGCAAAGATGGCTAGCAGAGAAAGATGCATAACAATGACTCATGCATCATAAGAGATGAGGACAAAGTTAAAGAGGAAAATAGTACTGTGAGGGAAATCAAAGGGATTTAAAATAATAGACATTTTCTAAAAGTGTCAAACAGGTAAAATATCTTCTAGATGAATTTTCAGTGTGAATAATAGTAAATGCTAATAAATATAACTAGATGACAAGGGAATTTTAGCCTAAAAGACATCCTATATGAAAACCTATTTAGGAAAAAATAAATGCTCTGTATCTTCCTATGGCAATAACCCATGTCCATATCTGTTTTCTCTTGATATTCTGCTTAGGTTTCTGTCTGTAGAGATCTCTAACTTTTGTTTGACTTAGCAAAATCTTTGGTTTTCAACATAGAGCAGTGGGAATTCTTGACCCACATAGCACTCAACTGTACTTAAAATATTTCAAAATGTTACACTTTAAAATAAGCACATCTTGGTAAAAGCAAGCAAAATGCATTCAATACTAGTTATCTTAGGAAAAAAAAATATTGTTTTTTCAGGTACACTTTTCATTTAAATTCTCTGTTGATTGTTGAAAGCTTTGGAATCCTTTCCAGAGGTTGAAGGTGACAGCATAACATCTCTGAACTTTCCGTGGCATTAGATGGCACTATACCCATATAGTTTGTCTTGTCCACCTGACAGAGAGTCGGAGTTCTGTCATGCTTCACAGTCATGTACCAGAGGTGGAGATAACTGACAGTCAGTTCTGTAAATGTATTAAGTGGGTGCATTTCATAAACCTTTATGGATCAAAAATAAAAATATACTAGCTGATGAAACTACTGAATGGTGTAAAAGAGCAGGAAGGGGAAAAGTCAAATTCACATTCTGCCACACATGGCCCAGTAAGTTATGCTGACAATGGTTTATCAAGAAATGTCAGGACACTGTTTGTTTGAATTTTTCTCAGAGTATTTTGGCAGAAGATCTGAGACAAAATACACCAAGTAAATCAAATAGGACAGTCTGTCATCGAACTGATTGCTTTTTAAATGCACTGCAAGTACTAGGCCATCAGATGAGTTTTAAATATCAATGTTGAGCGTTCTATATAATTAAAATAATGTTGACAGAAATAGGAGGATTTAGACTATTACACTAATGTGAACTGGTCCCTCTGGCATGTTTTGTTTCTTTACCATAAGATGCTTTCTGATTAGCACAATTATTTGTATTGAAGTGAAGCCTGGCTTTTATCAACTGCTTACTGATATCTTAAAGAGTATTGTTGACCAATACGTCTTAGTTTTCACACTGTTATTCTTGCTTTTTTTCAGATAATATTTTCAAGATCAAAACATTTTTTACCCAGGAACTTTACATTGAATTTGTGATTGTAACAATAAAAATTTTGGGGTCTCATTTTTAACCACTATAGTTCATGGCTAAACTGTTTTTCATTTTAATTATCCAGAAATATGGTGAACAGGTTAAAAACAAAATCATGGAAAGAAGTTGTTGTACCAGGTGTCCACTTTAATTGTTTATTTCACCAGCACTTAGTTATGCACAAAATTGAACCACTGGGAGTGGGAGATGTTTGTTTATTTCTTTGCTCATAATGTGAGATATACATTAACTGCAGAAATGGGGTGAGGAGTTCACAGTAAATTCATATACTGCTGGAAAGTTAATATTTGAATTGCTGACGAAAAATGTGTTTTAAAAGGTTCTTCATATAGTTCATGTACTTTGGCTGTTAATTTGGTAGTGAACATAAGTGAGAGAGAGAGCTGAAAGCTCTTGAGGCTGAAGCTGTTACTGATTGAAACAGTTTTGCTCACAGTGGTTAATCTACTTTGGAAACTTCCTGCCCACTTCTGCTCATTTTCCATAGAAAACTAGTATTTTAAGAACATTTTTCTTTATACCTGAAGATTTCTATTTATTTAAAATAAAAGGGAAAAAAACACCATGCTTCCTCCTTTGTTTTTATTTCATCCAAAGCGTGATTAATATTTACTGTTAAATTGAAAGCAGTTTCCAATAGATGCATTCCCTGAGTCACTGGATTAATTTCATCAACTTTACTTCGCATTAAATAGAGCACTTGTGTCGAAATGTTAATACTGTTTCACCATGTAAAGTTGGTGAAATGTTTCAATTAAGTGTCTGAGGCCCCCAAGAGAGCTATCAAAATATGCAAGACTAGAGGAGAGCTCTCTAGATATGTGTTCATATTCAGATGAAGGAATAGAGATGCTAACATCCAAAATGAAGTACATCTTCTACATCTTATTTTTTATGCATTTTATTCTAATGGAGACAGAACAGAATTATAAGAAAATGACTAGGTTTTCAAGAGTGGTGTGGAAAACAGTTGACAAGTCTCCTGGTAGCATTACATGTTTCTCAATAGCTGTTTTCTCACACCTAGATTCTATTGATCTTGTGGGAATCATTGCTTGCTTCTTTGTTAAATGTGTTTTCAGCCTCAAGGTTGCAGAGAAAAAAAAAAAAAATCCAAATACATGAGTAGGTTCAGAAAGGGGTAGAATGCATCTCTATCTGTTTACATTAAATGCACCTACTTTTCTTCTGGAAAAGTTTCCAAAATCCAAGAACCCTCAGGGTCCTTAAATATTTGGAATTGACAACCATTTAGGTATTTCTGTGATCCTGTTTCTACATTCCTAGTGTTCTTTCAGGTTTTTATATTCTAAATACATGAAAACATTATTCTGAAATGTTTAGGTTAGCTTCTTATCTATTACATTTTTGATAAGCTGCTGGTCTCATTTTTTTAAGTAATGTTTGCTCTTTATTTTACTGTGAAAAGAAGGAATAGATAATAAGGATGGACAGTTTGCTGAACGTCTGTCAATAATTCACTTGTTAACAAAAAAATAAAGTAGTACTTGAGAAAAATCAGAATATGCTTCAAAAGACATGAATTAAATTCATGTTTTTCAGGGACTTGCTGGGGAAGATAAACTCTTCTAGTATCATTTATAGAGAACAGATTTCTAATTTTCAAATGTTTTATCTCTAAATTCATTGTGCATAGGAGGGTGGGTTTTTAAATGTACAGTCTGTGATCCCTAAGCTTCCCAGCTGAGCTATATTCTTCATAGAGGTCTAACTGGCATCTCAGAAGAAGGGTGGTCAGGCACCCTTCCTTCCTAAACAGTGAAAGCAGCCATGCCTATTTCCAAACTCCACCTTCTGGGGGAATATGAAACAAATTATGTTAGGAAACTATCAAACATGTGAACAGGCTCTCCTTTTCTAAAATATCTGAGTATTAAAGCACTGTTTGAAGTGAGAGATTGTGGTGGAATTCCGTCTTCTGCATAAGAGAACTGAGCAATCCTTTCCCACCTTCTATTGCAGCATGACCTGGGCTTCAGCTGCTCAGGTCATCCCTGGCTTTGCCTTGCAAGCAGGGCTACAGTTAGCAAGTAATTCATGATGCAGTGGCTGAAAGAAGCAGCAGGAATAATAACATTGCTCTAAGTTCAAAAACTGGTTTATTCAGCTGTGAGGTAGAAATACTGGACAACACAATCTTCTTTTCGATGGAAATTCAACCTTTTTTACCAACAACTTTGAATTCTGGAAATCATGGCTAAGATTGCTAGAATATCATCAAATCAACACCAGATCAAGGCAGTTTACTCATTTATGAGTGACACACAATTAGCTGACAGTCAGTAATCTATAAGTGCAGGACCACTACCAGTAATATAAGAGATACACCATAATACTAAACAATTCTGAAATGTTAAGAAATTTGTTTGCATACTGGGATGTGGGGCATAATTATTGCTCCCCATAACATCTGTCCAGCTGCTAAGCACAGGTTCACCTCTGCATCTTACCAGGGAGAGGCTGTGTCTGGTCTAGGTAGAGTTGTGCTGCTGGTGTGGTGACTTTTGATGGCATCAACCTAGATTTTGACTGCTCTTCTGGTACCCTCTTCTTTCTTCCCACAGTTTTAGATGTTCAGGCTTCTTCCACACCTCCCTTTCTCCTCCGTGTTGCCTCCAGAGTCAGATGTGTGTATACCATTTGCACCTTCCATGCACACTCAGGATACCCCCAAACAGCACTTGTCATCCAGGCAACTTTGTAAAGGCTAGGCTTTGTAAGTCCCCAAAATCTAACCTATTTCAAGAGAAAACATGAGAGCAGGCACCGTGAGACTTATCTTCCTCTCTGCTTGAGCAGACTGTTCTTGCCACTTCACTACCACTGCTTTCTGAATATTGATGGGTTTAGAACAAATATTGTGGTTCAGTGACTCGCTTCAAATGGTATTATAAGGTCGTTTTATTTTGTTTTCTCTATCTGTGCTATGTAGTTGTTATTTAAGGTTTGGCTGTCATCAAATCAAAATATTGTCTCAACAAATAATTTAAAGGGGACTCCTGTCCTTTCTCTGGGGTGGTATCTAATTGCTATTTGGTTCATTTACCAAAAGAAGGCTGTAGCTATTGTTATTATGACTTATTGTGATAACAGAATGGGGAAAATGCAACTTTATAAAGGTGCAGAAAAAGCCCAAAAATTAATTTCCACTTGAAAATACAATTGAATTACTGAACTCTTCAGTTTTGGATTTGCCCAGCATAACTTCTACATAGTTTTCAATAGTTGTCATAGCGATCACTAAATAATTTCCATTAAAGGGTATTCTCTGGCTTGTAATCTTTCAACATTATTGTAGTGCTGAGGACAGAAATGAAAATTATATCCCAAAGGATCCTGTAACCTTATCTTGCCATCTTTTGCAGCCCTGGTGGCTTCCAAACGGTTGTTTTCACCAGTGTTCTGTCAAGGGCAAATGCTTCCTGACTTGAAAGTGTTGGGCATAGATCAGGTGAATGGTTTTCCATGGAACAATCTATGGTTTGTATTAGGGCAATGTCCAGAGCTGATCAGAGCTAGCATATATTAAAAACCATTAACTTCCATTTACCTAGGGGACTGACCTCAAGCTAGGTAAAATAACATTGTTATTTTTTTAATTTACTGTTTGGGGAATAATCTGAGCAATGCTATTTCAAATTTTTCCCATTTTCTTTAATAAAAAAATGGAGTACAATGAACACTTTGAACTGTGTTTCAAAGAGGCAAACACCCATAAGTCACCTAGTAAATCAACAGGAACCTCACTACTTGGAAGTCTTAAAAGACGCTTACTTAAAATAGTGAATAAAACCCCAAAGTTAACAGGTTCATATATTCAATGCTAACCTTATATTTCTTGTACAGTGATGTGTAACTGAATGTGAAAGAGACCAGATGCACAATCTTACTTTAAACTCACCTAAGGTATTACTTGAGACTGATCAAAGCCAAACTATTCTTGAAAACTTATTTTAGCTATGAATTGTCAGTGCACAGCAAAAATCAAAATCAATAATCAGACCATTGTGATCCAAAAAGAAAAGATAGTGTCTTAAACATGTGAAACAGAAACATATTTCTATGGTACATCATCAAAGCTAGGCAGTCTACCATTAGCTTTCTAATATAATTATCATTGTATTAGAAATTATAATATAATAATATATTGTTATATTAAATGTAGGGTATGTTTCTTTACTACCTGCAGTAGTATAAACATGACTTTTAACTATGAATTTCTGTAATATCAGAATCATTTTTATGATATTCATGATGAAATTCTCACCATTTCTTACTCCTCATAACTGCACTCAGTATTTTGAAACAATTTTCAAATTTTTCAAAAGCATAAAATAAATTGTTCTTTCACAATTGTGTTCTTATGTTTTAAAACCAAGACATAATGGAATACTTAGTTTGCATAAAGACTATTCTTTTTGCTTATGATAAGTATATACCTTCTACTCTGTGTATTTGGCCAAATCTATCCTCACAGATTAGTTAAATCTCCTTGAAAGCACTCTTGCAGTTCACAAATGAAACAGGGATAATGTCTAATGGAAATAATTGAGTCTGTTCATTTTTATAAAGCTTAAGCTAGTGAGCCAAGAATTAAGAGATTTCCCTCCATCCACATCTTTCACAAATATTTCAGAAAATAGTCAAAGGTACAATTCATAAAGCTGGAATATTTTTAAGATATTTTATAAGTGATTTTCCCACTGGAATGGAAAACAATCTACTAATGTATTTTTAACACATTGCAGAATAAAAATAATCACAAATTCTGTTTAGTATCACAAAAACTTGGATTCCTGAAGTGTGTCCAAAACACTCTCTTAAACTAAATATGCTTGTATGTAATTTGACTGCAGCAGTTAGTGCAGTAGGGCATCTGTTATTCCTTCTCACCTAAATATTATTGCTTTCACTGACTGTGAAATTATTTCATTTGAAATTATAACAAATCAGCATAAAACCATCAGATGCTTAGCAACACAAGCATGAAACGATTTCATGACCTGAATTGCTCCATTTGTTTTCACTATAACCGCAACTCTTAAAAGACATTGATACATAATAACATTCTGTGTCAACTGAATAAATTTACTCTCCTTTTTCATTGCAAAACTAAAAAGTAATAGTATTTTTTTAAGCAACAAATAATTAAATATTTTAATTTCTGCAAATTCATCATAAATTATAATCTCCTGGGGACTAGCTATCTGATAGTTTTTAGCATACTGCTACACTTGAGTTATAAGATCATATGGAAATGCCAAAGGTAGGAGATAAAAGCCACTGTGGACAGTGACAAGAACAATTTGGTGTCCTAGATCTCATGAGGGGGCAGCATAGAGGGGTCTGCTCAAGGCAACAGCCCCTTGGCAGAACTGTGGGGACCAATGTACAGCCTCAAGAAACTTTCACTCCCAGTAAAAAGATGATACTTTTGTTTTTTAAGATTCAGTGAGAGTACTACGTCCATGTTAGAGGATTCACAGGTATGGGCCAAAGCATCTCATCCTGTCTGCAGAGGGGGAAATTAAGACAAACAGGAACCAGATGATGTGCTGCCAGGCATGAACTGGGCCAACACTAGCACACAGGTAAAAGCCATGATATCTGGAGGAGCCAGACTTCCCTTCTTAACGCAAGACCGTAGAGCAATGGGGGCCAAGATCCTGTCCTGGTGTCTCCCCACCAAGCACTTATTACTGTCTGGGGACCACACTCTGTGCCCATGGGGCAGACCCCTTTCCACTCAGCTGCTGCTTGGCTTTACTTTCCTCTCTGGTTGAGAGTCCTGCATAGAAAGAATAAGAAAACTTGCCTTTAGTGGCAGTATTAGGAGGGAACATCCGACATTTGAATTGTTAAAATAGCAGCTGGGTGGGTGAGAAGGTATTTATTTCATCCACGTGAATGTTGGTAAACCCACAAAAGCTTTACCTCTTCGTGAGTCTAGGTCAGCTTTAATAAGCGTGCTATGATTTTTGTGGTACATAAACAAAGGGGTAATAAAAGCTGGTAATCACAGAGCTTGTATGAAGTGGGCAGTAAAAATACCACAGGGGGTAATGTTAAGACTGCATATAACATCATGGGACATGGGAAAAATATGAATAATATATTAAGAGAATATGCAAATGAATACTGACTGCCAAGTACATTACAATGCTTCTGTGGAACCATACAGGAAGACAGCCTTGTTTAAACTGTTGGAAAAGTCATTGGTTTACCCTGCAGATGTAAAGGTAGAATAACACAGGGAGGTACCAAGACCATTGCCTCCACTAACAGAAACCAGCTTGCCATCCAGGTAACCTGTTGTGCAGTCTTGTCGTGGCCTACAAATTGGACCTCTGCAATCAGATTTGACCAAGAAAAATGGCTAAAAATTCAGATGAATACCCTGCCAATACTTTCTTTTTTGAGACTTCTTTGCTGTCACTTCATTATTGTACTTTCCAACTTAAGAAATAATATGACACATTCAGGTAGAGGAACACTTTGTGATTCCCACAATCCTTCCCCGATTGTTCTGCAAAAACATTTGCTCTTGTGGTTTTAACATAGTCTTCTCACTGCTAAGACAAGCACATACAACAGTAGCCAGACATTAAAAGTTACATGTGCTATAAGAAAACATAACATACATCTTTTAAGAAAGAGAATTTCTATATGTCACTGTCTTTTTTGCATCGAGAGAACAGATATTGGTATACTACATGTGTGTGGCAGGCACAGTGACTTCTTGTTCTCTGCCTTCCTCAGAACTGGGCCGATGTTCATCACCTCTTATTCTTTGGAGGACACCTCTTACTACTTATACATTGAGGAAAAATAGGAGATTTATAAAGCATTTTGAAAACTGGAGCTCGTCAGCTTTAGTACTGCTTTTCTTCCGAGAAGTGTTGGTGAATTTTTGCAGGAAACTGCAGCTGTTTTGGAAGAATGGGTAGATTCTGTTTCCATAGCACGCTTTTCCAAACGTCATTTTTTTTGTTCTGAAATTCCTCCTTCTTATGAAACATGTTTCTTTTCTGACAATATTTCTATGGGTAAGAAACCTCTATTGTCTGTATGTCTCACCAGAGGAAATTCATAGATTTATGAATGTTTTTAAAAAGTCAGAAGTCCTTTATGGAGTTAGATCTCAACAGCAGAAAATTTATATGAGAATGAAAAAAATACTAAACATTTGCCAACATCTCAAGCCCAGATAAATCACTTTGTGTATGATTGTTTTGAGAAAGAATCACATACGGATATTGTAAACATATTTTATAATCTTTAAAAAAGTAAATTTCAGAGGTTAAAACTGTGTTTCATGGAGCAAAAGGCCTTTTTAATGTGTAAGCACCCTAGCTGAAGAAGTGCATTGCAGCTCCACTGGATGTTATGTTAAAGAAGCCACCAGAGGTCCAAGGCCAAAATTATGGCTGTGGCTTGTTGATACACTAAATTGGAGACAACTCCAGGCCACTGCCAAAGTGGCAAAGGTCTCTTTTCAACTCCCTTAAAATCCCTTTCCCCTCTGTTCTTTGGAACTGAGCAATGACAGTGTTTCCAGGTGGGAGCTTGATGAGAACAATCACAGAGAACTATGAATAGTTCTGTATGAGTTTCATATAATAGAAACATAATATATGAGTTTCAACTCATACAGCAAACACAAAAAAGTGAGGAATGAGTCTAAATTTAGGACTGAAGGTAGCTAAATTAATTTATACGGGGTCTTTAACAGAAAAACATCTTTTTATTCAATAGATATAACCTTTGTTTTAAGATAAACACGGCATCAGGCTAGTGTCCAGGTGAAAATTAGAATTCCTGGATATCTGATGAAAGTAAATAAGCAACAACTACTTGCGTTGTTTAGGAAGTTCAACAACAACTTTTCAGTTAAAGGAGATTTCAGCTATGGCTATTTCACCTTTCAGATTGAGGTAGAGTACAGCTACAGTGTGAACACAGCTTGCAAACATCTCTTCCAGGTGGAATTTGAGGTAAGCCTACAGTTAGGGAGAGCTGCAAGGAGAGTCAGAGCAGAGAAGAATTGGTTCATCTTCTAAAAGTCCAGATCAGTAATAAATGAGGTCACTGGTACGATTGGGAGTAGTCACATGGAAAAGAAAAAACCCCAACTTTTTTAGGAGGCTGATCATCGAAGAAGTGTCTTTATGTGGGAATATGTTTGGGAGATGCTGAGTGAAACCAGAGGAAAAGGTCCTTTGTTAGGTCTTAAGTGACTTCCCTGCCATGGCTTTACCCAGACAGACATATCTAAGAAATTCACATGAGCAGGTGGTAAATAAATAAGTTATAGAATGATGAAGTATTTAATGTGTGAGGTTATTTGACCCAAACAGATTGTTAGAATGAGCCTTTGCACTCAAAAAATTCCCTAGCATACTGTAGTCATCGGTGACACTGAAAGTTGTGATTCATGAACATTAAATTAATTATTAAGGGAAAAAAAATCACATGCTCTAGAAAATATACACATAATCATTTTTGTTCTCTCATCTGACAATTAACTTTATTCATTAATTTATATATTTCAAATGAGATCATTGCTGAAAGATACAACTTTTCTTATACATATGATGCAAGTAGTGTCTCTAATTTACTATGAAGAGCATGTTGCAGTGACTCCAGATTTTCAGACTTACTGAATATTTAAATGCAAGGATAAACCAGTTTTTGTATTTTTGAAAATGAGTTTGTCAGTTCAGGTAGCAGCTTGCAGAACAAAGCCAAAACTGTTATCTCCATAAATCCAGAGAGCACTGAGTCTCATCTCCTCTCAGACTAAAAATTCTGTGGCGGTTCTGTATATTTTTGCTTAGAATTTATGGCTGGTTTGATCTGGTGTAAAATTAATAAATAACTACAGGATCAAACACTGGGACCTAAAAAACCTTCCTGCTCATGGGCAATTGTCAGATCCAGGGTATGGACTACTCTCAGAGGAAAAAGCCACTTGGTCTTTTGCAGAAGTTGTTGGGCCAGTAGCAGTCCCAAAGAGACTGTGTTGATTGGTGGTTGGAGTCCTTTCCCCACACTGCTGTGGACTCCTATCCAAGGCAGCACTGGAAGCTCAGGCACCGAACACCAGGGCCTGAATTTTGCTCTGCAGAAAAATGTATTTCAGCACTGATGACTTTTACAGGATTTGGCTATTGACCTAAATTAAGTTTCTCTTTATGAAAGGTTTTAAAACAAAAAGCCTGTAGAAAAGTCAGTATTTTTCTTTTATTTTTTTTTTCTTTTTCTTTTCTTCTACATTTGGATAAACTATTCTTCTGTAATGGAGTATTCTGCAATATACACTGCTTCATTAGGAAAGCAATTGCATTCATTAAATGCATAAAATGCCCTGCTATTGTGATATGCAAGGGATTCACTAAAATCATTGTCCCAATAGAGGAAAACAGAGAGTAAATGGTAGAAAATGGAGAGAAAAGAAACTCAAATGTATCACAAAGGGATATTAATTCAAGCTGGTAAGTCTTTTACTCAGACTTTAATAAGCTTATACAGTGATAAGCCTGAATGGAAGAAAGGTGTAGCCCAGGACTTCTTAAAAATTTAAATCTTATTTGAAGTAATTTATTTCAGAAAGGAAAGGTTTCTGTCACTTAGCATTTGGGTCATGAGAAAAAAAAAAAAAAAGTTAAAAAAAAAGGAGGGAACGGAAAGAGGGAAAAGAACAATTTTCCAAACAAAAGAGTAAGATTTTATTACTCTAAGGTCCATTTCTGAGGCATAATGAAAACCACCTAGCATATAATACATGTGAGTACTCTGTGCTACTAAGTGCAGACACCATGGTGTATTTCTGACTTGCTGTTATTAGATTAAGACAATTTTCATAGGAAATATAATGGTCATTAAATTACTTAGTGTCAGTTTTACACAGAAATAATAGTAGTGTGTTACTGAGACCAGTGTTAAATAGCCCATAAACATTAAGCAACGTTTTTGCCTGTCTTAGTATTAGCTATTTCTCCTGCCTTTTAATCAGTACTTATTTAATTGCAATTACTTTGAGGAAGAATATAAGGAATAGCAGAAAGAAATATATTTTGTTTCAATGTCTTTTGTGGCTGCAGAGGAAGAATTGACAGAAGAAGTATTGAAGTGCTATATGGACATTTTCACTTCTGTGTCCATAAGACTGTGTCATAAAGGACAAAAAATGTGGTATCATTTGACATGTGTTGATTGTATGGCATATGAATCATACAAACCAATGATAATATCCAGTTTCATGAACAATTAATGTAGTTAACAGCAGTAGTAAAAAAATGAAAATTCTAGATTGACTGGTGTATTGATTAAAAAAAAAATAAAACAGAAAGAAAAAGAGAAAAATATTTTATACTTAACATTACAATCATTCAGGATTCCAAGGTATTGCCAACTTTGGCCAGATACTAAAGTCCTGCAGACTCCCTGTTCTAATATTACTGACCTAGACAAGAAAATTCTTCAGTAATTTTCTCCTCTTCAGTGAAGATTTTTGATTCAGAGCACTGTAGAGGGAGGAACTACTGCAATTACAGCTTGGAAACTTTCTTTTAAAAGGTAGGAAGGCAGTTCAGTTCCACTATTTCAGTTTGCCCAAATTTTTTGTTCATTTGGTTTTGGTTTTTTTGTCTGCATATGAAATTTACTAGTGAAAATAGGGGAACCTTTCTTGTCTGGACAGCCTTAAACATCATGATAATCATAATTATTAATCAATACCTTTTCACAAGATATTCATAGAGTTGTTCCATTTTGTTTACTTGTATGTTTTACATTTGGTATAGAGACTATTACATTTCTGGAGTCCGGCAACAGATTGTAAGGTATGTGCATATTTGCTATGCATTCTAGGACCTGATTCAGTTCACATTTCAGGCTAATTCTAAAGATTTAGATGGAGATTCTCCTGTTTTAAATCTAGACCTGGGTCACATGTAGAGTGCTGCTGGGAAGATGGTATACTATGCTGTGTTCATATAAACAGTCATGTTTTTTGTCCTTTTCTTTATAAATTAAACCTATAAAACCAAATACTTCTTGTTTTCTTAGGTGGACGGAGGTCTAATATGGGATGGCAGCACAGCCGCATTTCAAAGTGATAAACCATGGCAGTACTTAACTCCAATGTTTTCCCCTGTGGAAATAATATAGTCACAAGTTGTTTATGATATGTGGGAATTAAAGCCTATAAATCATGTGCACTTTGGGACCTGGTATACAGATTTTCAGAGACTACTCTGACACCAAACATACTTACTCTACAGGATGGATGTGATCTCCACTGTCCTTGGAGAATTCCCTAATTTGGCCCTTTCCTGCAGGCATCTAGCCACTTCCTTTTCCCAGGCCTTTGTGGAGGTTTAGAATAGCTCCTCTTTTGGCAGGACAGGGAACAGGAAAAGTGAAGTTAAAAGCAGTGCTCTGCTGGGAATACTCAGTTTACTGAAAAGAGTGGTGAGTGACTGATGACTGCCTTGTGGCCCACCCTGCGTGAAGGTTGTGTTGCTTTATTTGAAAGCTCTGCCTGGGGAACATGCTTGGCAAAGCTTCTGTCTGATTCATTGCTGGTATCAAAGTCTGAACAGTTCTGGAAGGTGTTGCTGATGAGGCCAAACTAACATGGCTGGGATAAAGAAAGCCAGTATAATTCAAGGTTATATGACATTTTCCCAAGGGTTTTTTTGTTGGTGATGGTTTAGGGTTTTTTTGTCCTGGAGAAGACTGGACATCAAACAGTTGATAGTCACATAGGATGTCCCTGTCATCTTATGTGGATCCTATGGGAACAAAGAGTCAGATGCATTCTAATCTCAGACCCAGATTATACAATTTGTGAGAGATTAAGGGTGAAAACATGCAGCAGCTGAAAATGAAGGACAGCAAGCTTGTTAGCTATCCAGCAAGAGTTAAAATAGCCCCTCCAGCTTCAGAAAGAGACGTGTATTAGTAATAGTACAAACAGAAAGCTGGAAGTGCACAGCATAAAGAGAGGAGCAGATTTTGGAGACCAGAGAGGGCAATGCTGCACAGCACTCATGAGCTAAAATTCCAGCTGTGGGATCACCAGACTTGGGAGAAAGCTACTCATGAGTGACATGGAAGTAGGCTTTTGCATAGGAAGAGAGAAGGCTGAAATTTTGCCCACGTTAATGGGGAAAAAAATATTATTGATATATTTTTTTCTGCAGGAAATAAGGATAGTAGTACATAGGGTTCTTTAAAAGTAATGTAATCCTGTCTTTTCAATATTCTGTTCCTCATGGAGATGGAGGACCGAGTGCATGACTTACAAGACCAGCCCTGGTGTTGACTGTAAGCAAATATTTACTTCTAGCCCAGGTAAGCAAGTGATCAATGAAGAATGCAGACTGGAAGGATGAATGGAGGTCCTAGGGCTTCAACAGGAGAAAAAAACCCTTTTAATATATCAGCTGTATCTTGAGTCATTTACAACCCTTAAAAACATACACTGAATGGGTGCTGTTACTCACAGAATTATATCAGGTAAAATATATCTGGCTCTTATTCCAGCATGAACTAACATCTTTATAACACAGTGAAATAAATAGTTATATCTGCAGGAAGTGAGGGTTTTTTTGCCATTAATTTCAGCTTTTCTTACTCCAGTAAAGGCATACACAGTGGTATAAAGGCTGAAAGCAAAATTTATTTCAATTTTGTAGTAGATACACTTGTTACTCAAATTCGAGGTCTTTCTCTGAATACATTTCATTCTTTTTCATCTCTTGCCATCTTTCAAACTGTTTCTTTTGAAAACATTTTTTTTAAACTGTCCTAAAATTAGCTCAAAAATGTCTATCTTCATGTGATTGAAATGACAGTAGTTTGCCCAGAGGGGAAAAAATCATTAGAATGATCTGAAGTTAATGAAGTTTAATGAAAATGAATATATTGAAAAAATTATCTATTACATCAGATATTTCTAAAATAATTGATTTCCATTTGTTAAATTAAACAATTGCAGTTCAGAATTATGATTCACAGCACTCTTTCCTTTATTATTTTCAAGGAATATGGTTTACACTTCATAGATGGTAGTCTAGCACTAGGTTTAAAATATATGTGGAAGATAAGAGACTGTAAGAAATGTTTTATATATATGTTGATATAAGAGATATGGAAAACATTGTCAGATTTCTCTTTCACTGCTAAATTTGAATAACCTGGTACAATAAATGTCTGCAGTATGTACTCAGACTTTGAAATATCAAAAATTAATTATTTATTACTAAAAATATCCAGTGCAGTGACTTTAAATAATATAGCTTAAATATACTAAGAATTAAATAACTTTTTCTAAAGCTGAGATTAATCTGTCCATACTTTATGATTTGTTAAAAAATGTTCAGAGATTAAGCAACAACCCTGATTTTTAATCACAAAATCCTTGGCATGAGAGGAGGTAAGCCAGGGTATGAAAGAGATGTAAGGCACAGCATTCAAACTGAATTGTGTGGAGGAGGTCTGTACCCATGTTACCATCTAGAGAGCCACCAACTTCTCCAACATGAGTCCTTCCCACAGCCTGCAGTTCATGAACTGCTTCAGTGTGGGTCCCTCCCACGGGGTGCAGTCTCTCAGAAGCAGCCTGAGCCAGCATGGATTCCTCATAGGGTCACAAGCCCTGCCAGAAACCTGCGCTCCTCTCTCCACAGGACTACAGGTTCTGCCAGGAGACTGCTCCAGCACGGTTTTCCCATGGGGTGACAGCTTCCTTCAGGCATCCACCTGTTTCATTTTGGGGTCCTCCACTGGCTGCGGGTGGGTATCCACTCCGGCACCTGGAGCACCTCCTGCCCCTCCTTCTCCACTGACCTTGGTGTCTGCAGAGTTTTCTCTCTCTCAAGGTGCGATTTCTCTTGTCCAGTTTTTTTGCTCCACTTAAATACATTATCCCAGATGTGCTACCACCATCACTGATGCACTTAACTTTGGCCAGAGGCGGGTCCATCTTGGAGCCAGCTAGCATTGACTTTATCGGACACAGGAAAGGCTTCCAGCAGCTTCTTACAGAAGACACCCCTGTAGCCCCCTCAGTATAAAAAACTTGCCATGCGAACCCAATACAACAATGAAAGTCAAGATATGTCATCAGGGGAAGTTAAATTCAAAGGCTTTCAACATTGCTCTTCTATCTGCTAGCTCTTTCTTGTTGCCTTCTTCTTCTTCTATTATAATTTGTTTGTTTGCCATTTTGCCAATCAGAAAAGTAGAATGAAGATTAAAAGAACATGTCATATTTCTAATCCTATATTTTACTAGTGATCTTAGGCTGGCTTGTTAGAATTATCCTTCATGGAAGTCTTTCTGGACAGATGAGCAGCCCAAGGGTTGTGCACACATAGCTACGGCAATTGCTGAACAATATTTTGAAGTTGTTACCTCTAGAGAATCTTTCTCTTGCAGTGTTATTTTTTTAAACTGATTTTCATTTAGTATTTTTTGTTGTATTTGAAAGTTCAGAAGTGCTAGTCATTTTTGGTAAACCAGGAGGTAAAAATAAGAAAAAAAAAAAAAAAAACCAACACAGAAAACGTCTCATTCTTGTATTGCAAAAGTGATCTGTTTAATATCTGTGCTAGAACTTCCTTCTTGAGCATGAATTTCCTCCTAACTGTGGGGACATTCCATGCCTCAATAAGTGACTTTAAACCACCCTGGGATGATACTAATTGTATTGTAACCAGGAGATTTCTGAGAAAGGCATGTGATTATTGGTGTATGTAATGAGTATAATCATTATCAGAACTACAAGTTTAGTTAAATTATGTTCCTTGTTAAAAGGAAAAGTAAGCAATGTAACACTCTAATAGGAAAATGTCATTAAACAATTAAAAATTCATCTTTATTTAGCGTATCAATCACAGTAGAGGCAGTGCAGGAGCCGAGGTTTCATGAGCCACTCTAAAGATCACATTTATTTCTCAACCTGCTTTACAGTCTGTACTTGTACATCCAAACCAACTTGTACTGTTGCCCAAATCACAGAGCACACATCAAAATTGACCTAACCAGAGAATCAGTCTGAGGTCATTATAACATTTGCTTTTTTTAGTAACGTGTAAACCTTTCCTTTTCATTTTATCGCATCACATTTTACACCACTTTCCAAAATAGAAAGCACTTAATCAAATAAAGGTTTACAGGATGATATATAACAGTAAAACAATGCCATCTCACAGAGATGGAAAAGATAACCAGTGCAGACAGTAGCATTAAATGTGTAACATTCCATGCACCAGGGAAATTTCGTACAGATAGGGGGAAGATCTGGATGAACACGGGTAACTTCACTGTTTAAAAATGGGCAAGGAAACTGTGCAGGAAGGGAGGTTGCAAGTGGCTTGAAGAAGAGGTTGAACTGCAGGTTGCAATTCTGCATGTGATGATGCAGCAGCTATTTTATATTACTCCTCTTCATACATATATCTCTCTTGGAGTCTGACTTCACCAAGCACTTAAGTCCAGAAGACATGATTGCCTGTCTGTATAAAGTAACATGTTCCTTTTTTCTCAGACTGAGCAAAGAAAATTAAGTGATATCAGAGTTCCCTATGGGGCCATCACATTCCCACAATCATACCTCTGAATGTACTTTAGCAAAGACAGAGTAAAACGACAATTAAAATATGCTGGATACATTTTGACTGATACTTTACAGTAAATATATAATTACATGATAAGATTAAATTTATGTCTTTAAAATCCATTGAGAAATACTGTGTACTGTGACAATGAAATAGGAATTGCATCAACAAAATTGGAAATAATCAAGTCTCATAATCACATATATGGTTACAGGGCACTATATGACAGATTTCATTTTGTAATCTGGATGAAACAAATGGCTCAAAGATTTTCAGACTTAATGGATGTCTGAGATTATATGATGATATATATGTTCTATCAAATATAAGCATTCACAAGGGTTTTCATAAACCTTCCTCCAATTTAGAGTATGTCCCATACACGTAAATCACTTGTGCACATGCAAAAATTTCTGGTTCTGGGATGGAACTTACTAAACTCCAAAAAGTTAGCCTGAAATAACTGTTGATAACTCTGGTGTGGGTGTATATATTTTAGAGTAAGTTAGTGCCTTGTTCTAAATTATATAGCTTTAAACATGAAAATACAGTGTCTGCACAGGGAAGATGTATGAAGACATCTTCAACAAAAGCTGTTGAATCAAAATAGTTTACTAGTGATAATCAAAAACATTCTGGAAACTAGTGGGAAGTTGGTCTCAGTCCTTAGCAATGAGTAATGGGTTTAGTTATGTGAATACCTTAAAATATGACCTAATTTCAAAATACAGGATGATGTCTTCAACAAGAAAAAGTCTTCCTCAGAGCCACCACAACAAATTTTGCTCCATGAGCTGAAATCCTGAGTCTTAATTACCATGTCTGTTGGATGCCTATTTGCAGGTGATGTTATTGCTAATCTTATATCTTGTTTTACTAAGCCCATTTCTTTTTCCATAACAATTGTCTGCAGTACCAGTTCTCCAGACCATTTTCAGCACCTAGTTATAGTTATTGTATTTCAAGGCAAAAGCCTTATTTCTTCTCTCAGAAGATAAATTTTGAGTGGAAAAATATTCTGAAATGTTATAATGTTGCTGGTGGCCCCAGACCTGACCCAGACAATTCTTATGCTTGTTAGATCTGCATCCTGCCCGATAGGCACTGATTCCCCCATGTACTACACAGCCTGTTTTGCCACCACTCCAGAACAGTCTGAGTCATATTTATCTTTATTTTTCGTAAAGGGTCCTATTGGTTTCAGCAAGAGAGTGACACCCACGTAAGGTAAGATGCCTTGTAAGTCTTGTAAGACAAGGATAAATGCTGTCAGTAAGACAGGAGAGGGTGAATACATGTAGGGGTCTTGATCTTAAAAAAAAAAAAAAAGGACAACAAAAACCCTTTCCCAGAGCCATACACTTATGTCTGATTCTGGGAAAGAGAAATCAAACATTGCTGTGTCATATTTCCACAATTCCTGACAAACTATAAGATGTTTTGAAGACTATGCTTGCACCATCATTTGGGAAAAAGAATGAAAGGGCATAGGGGCAAGTAAACTAAATATTTTTAATTTTTTAAATTAAAACCAGGCTAAACTTATTCAGTTATGCTCATTACAAAGTTTACCCAACTCACTGACTGGCCTTAGTATTTTCCAGAGAAGACAAGCAGTGGAGATTTTCTTGTTCAGAAATATCTACTTAACATTGATTGTTCTTTTATATCTTTTATGTTTTAATTTGGTGGAACCCTAATCATCACCTGAACCAGTCAGATCCTTGGCTTTGCAGGAATACTCTCAGAGATTTTAATCAGAAAGCAACAAACTTAGACTTTTTGCTTAGGAAACATGTATCAAGCCCCCTAGTCTCATTGGAGTATCAATCTCTATGTTGTACACGAAATTTGCTTCAATAAGACTTACCTTCTCTGTTGCTTTTGAAGATTATAGACATAGTGAAAATATAGTTTATATAAGATAGTGCAACAAAATGCTGGAGAAAGAAGCAATATACAGGACAAGAAATTCTGTTTACACAGTATCTTATCTTGTGAACATGGAGCTTGCATTTCTTCTTTTCCCCTTTGAATGAAGCATGCCTCTAAGTCTATTAACTTTTAGGATTACATAGTCTTAAGTAAGAGTAAACTAGAAATTTAAAATCATATACCAGATGATTTCCCTTCATTAATCAGATAACATCAATACATGGATTAGTATTGTATTTAATTAGTACAATACCTGATCATTAGAATTAGGTTTTATGTAAAACAATAGGTCAAGCAAGTGAGAGAAGATTGGATCTGATTCAAAAGTAATACTGAGTTGAGTAAGGGAGAAATAATTTTTCCAGATTAAAAAGAGAATAAGAAGAATGAGAATTAAAGTAAGAATTTATTTTTCATGTTCTGGCAAATACAAGGTAATAGATTTTCTATTGAATCGCTACTCTCATAAAGATTATAGTCCATATGAAAAAGAGAGGAGTTGAGAAGACCATTATTAATCCTAATAATTGGATAATTTTTTTTAATGTTGTCTCCAAAACCATGCACACTGAGCACCTATACTGCCTAAACCTGCCTGGTTCTTGGCTATAAGTCATCTTCATTCTAGAGCTTTTGTGTCAGCCTGCTGCCATCATATGTCCTCACAATTTAGCCAAACACCCAGCAAACATACTGCTCTCTGGCCATGGCATCTCTGCTTCCCATGTGCCTCTTTGCTGCCTCTGAGGAAGAGGTGAGACATTTGAGACTGATGCACGTAGACAACCTGTTGGATAAGGCGGACGCTGTACTGTAGACTCCATTGAAGATTGCTAGGGAAGAGGAGTTAGGCCTAATATTTCCCTAATGTTAATGGATACATCTTTCGTAGCTATGATACTGTTTTTAAAAGACAGCTAAAATCAAGCTGTTCTTAAATGGCAAGTTTAAATTATACTGACTGTATAATCCTTCTGAAGTAATGTTCAGCTGAACAGGAATTAAATTATACTGATCCTGTAATTCAGTGTTCATCAACACGAGTTAGTCATGCCATTCAGACTATTTACCATCATGGAGAACTCAGTGTGCACAGACAACCCGGAAAAGGTACCACTTTATTACAAGGGAAAGAAATTGTTTCCATTCCCAGTGAGTTTCTTAAATTCTAATATTATCAACATATAATTAGAGTGAATGTTAGGCAGGAAAGGAATATTGTGACCTAATGTTTTTCTATCACTGACCTCTGCTGCCCTGAATCATTATATTTAAACTGAATTTTCCAAATATTTTTCCTTTTTTTTCCAGTGTGTTTGTTATCATGCTGATAATTTGCTATGTCATTAGGAATATAGCCAGTAAGGTTTAGTAGTTGGGAGATATTTCACAAAGGGATTTTTATTTTAGAAAAAGAAAGCTCTGTGATCCACTTTTCATTTTCTCTAGCAATAACCAAAATGCAGCTATCTGTTTTCATGACCCAGGATGCCATACTCTGAGCAAGAAGTTATGACTACTTCTCACACTTAATACCTGTTCCTGTAAAAATGTTCCTCATTACAATGAATCTGATTCACAAGTCTTTCATTAGAAAATCCCACTTGGCCATTAAAGACTACTAATGTTTTCCTATTGTGCTTAAAAATGAATAATTCATATCCTCTACGAGAATAAACTAGGACGATGAGTAACAGGGCAGAACAAACACACCGTTATGTCCTATTTTATATATTTTACCGTGTGCTGGCTACATGTGACTTTGTCTTCTTCTTTGTTGGCTAGGGTGAATTTTTTTAAAATATATATTTTATATATATGTATGAATAAATAAGCGTATAGTTATATGACATGCACAGATCAAAATAAATGAGCTTTGGTCTGTCTGTGTATATTTTCCCTGCACACACACGTACTCATGGCACTTTGAGAACTTTAAGGAAATAAAAAACACTATCATTGAACTAGACTTTCAATCAGTGAATAATTGCTCGGAGAAGCTCATCTTTTCTGTGTAGTCATTTCCCAGAACTGTGTCATGGCTGCAGGTACAGCCGTTTTTTTTCTTTTATTCCTGCACAAACAGTTGCCAATTAGAGTTTCAAAATATTCACTAACGTGTCTCACAGAAAGTGGGTGAACCATGAGGAAAACCTCCTGATGAACCATGACTATAAGTCTTTCATGCTTTCTGCCAATTTATTTATTAAAAAAATCCCAGCAAATACAAAGCAGCAAATAATCCTTTCCAGTCAGAGAGAAACTATGATACTGTTGCTGCTGGGAAGGGAAGGGAAGGGAAGGGAAGGGAAGGGGAGGGAAGGGAAGGGAAGGGAAGGGAAGGGAAAAAGTATTAGAAACTTAAACCTTGGTGAGTTTTGACCGACAACAGGTTGCTATCAGCCAGGCCATCGTCAGCTCAGGTCCTTTACTTCAGATTCTCTATATGTGGGAGCTGATCAGGTGAGGAATGGTGGCCTAAGAAGACTATTCCTCCAACAGAAGAAGAATGAATATGTTTATGTGTGACAAACCATGCCATTCCAAGGGGGAAAACCTGAGCCCAGTTCATTATTCCATTTAAAAAAAAAAAATTAGCAGTTCAACCCTTTCTATTGATTTCAGTTACAACCCCATACTATTTCAGTATAACCCAATTTTATTTAGATAATAGACAAGGTGATTTGAGAAAAAGTAAAACCTTCATTTCACTCCTAATAAACACCGTGTTGAAAACAAGAGGAGAGGTGTGTCTCAGTTTAAGTAACGCAATTTATGACCCATAGGATTGGCAAACAAAAGAATTAATCCTGGAGGATGTAATGGGGCATTAGAGTTTGATAAAACTTCCGCTTCCAGCCAAGTTTCCTTGTAAGGAGTCCTTAATTAAAGTGCCATTATTTGTAAGTGTTGCCAAACACCCATAAGAAGCCAATTTGAGTTTGTTTAAGTTAATTAAACATAGCTGCTGCTCCCAACACCCTCTTTACAGAGTGTGCTGGTACCCACACCCCACTGCACTTCTCTACTAGCCCTGCTCAGGCAGCCACCCTCACACGCTGGGGATTTGGCCACTGCAGAGACAGACAGGGCAGGCTCCTACCAAGCAGAGGCCATGAGCCATTGGCCTGGCATCCACAGGCACTGACACCTCCAGGCCACCCTCGTTGCATCCATGGGCTAGGCCTCTCCAAGCCCCCATGAGGTGCTTGACTGGGCCTGGCCTCCTCCTAGCCTCCGAGGTGGTGACAGGACACAGGCTCTGGAGTCAGACCTGCACTGAGCCCTCTGTACTACAACTTTATTCCCCTCCTGCCAGAGGGAAGAAAGGATTTGCAGCTGAAAGGAAAAGTGTCCTACCTACTGTATGTTTCCAGTGGAGTGCAGTGTGGCAGAGGCCCCTGCCAGGACTGGCCAGGCCCAGCCACCAGGCTAGGGTGCAGCGGTTGTCTGCAGTCGGGCCAAGAAGGCTGAACAGAGGCTGGGATGCTCCATGGGTTAGTCACCTCCTTGCAAATACACAACACTGGTACACAGGAGTTACACAAAGGTGAGTGGAAATACTGCCATGTTTTCTCTGTGCCTGCTTTTCAGCCTGGGGAGAGAGCTGAACTATAGAGCTAAGGTGCAGATCCAGTACCACACCCTCAAGGTATGGACCTGGTTGGAAATTATGTATTGTTTTGGTAATACAGTCTTATTCTCCTTCACTACACTGCTTTTTTTTTTTTTTTTTTTTTTTTAATCTAATTGTGAAATTGAAAGTAGTTCTGACAAGGTCTGTGGCTGAACAAAATAGAGGAGGAAAAATGTTGAAAAGTTTAGGAGATGATAAAGCGATCACCTGGGCTCAGACCAAACTAAATAGGACCAGTGGGAGCAGCCATGTAAGGACTACACTGTTGTGGCTAAAACAATGACCTCCAAGCCAAGGTATAAGGAACATTAACTTCTGCCTTCTGAAATGATAAAGCTTATGTATAGGCATAGACATACATACATGTATGCCTGTGTGTATTTTTACACATGTATAGGTAGGAAAAGTTAGGTATTTTATCTTCCTTTTCTCCTCATTGTGCCTATCTTCTTCATTTGGAAATATAATTCTTCAGTGAATAGTTACAGTAATCTTATAACAAATAAGAATCATCTACTAAGAATCATCCATCTTCCTGACTTAAACATTTGTTTCTTGTTGTAATGGAGGTTATCCCTCTCCAGAACTTTTGCTGAATATGGCATTTTTACCAAAGTAATTGTGCTGGGTTCAGTCAGGAAAGGGCTAACTCCCTTTACTCTGGTTGCCAGGGAACTCTGTTGCTGGACAGTAAGTGAAAACATTGATAAGGCCTCAGCTGGTGCTGGGGATGGCGTGTACTGAACTCAAGGTCTTTTGTCCGCTTCGGATACTGTAGCTGACCCAGACTAACCAAGGAAGTATTTCATCCCATAGTCCGTCATGTTCCGGTCTCTTTGGGTGGGGAAGAGGGTCCGGTAGCCATTACTCTTCCCTTCTCTCTCTCTCCCTTACTCCCTTGCTCGTCTCTCCGGGCACTTGCCCACCCTCCTGCGTTAGCTGCTTTGCTAACTCCTGTGCTGGCTCATTCGTCTGGAAGCTGGTGGATTGTTTTGACTTTTCTGGCCGTGTTATCAGTGATAAGGTTTGCTCGGAATCTGCTGCGTAGGCTCCCGGGCTCCGGCCTTCAGGCCGCGGCTCTCGGGCTGCGATCGCTCTCGGGCTGCGATCGCTCTCGGGCTGCGATCGCTCTCGGGCTGCGATCGCTCTCAGGCTGTGGTTCTCGGGCTCTCGGGGTCTGATTTTCATCCCTCAACATCTGGGTGTGCATTGGTCAGTGGATGGTGGGAAATTGTATCATATTGTATCATATTGTATATATTGTACTATATGTTTCATTTTCTACTATTTTAAGTATTTATTAGTAGTAGTACCTGTATGTATTGATTTAGATTTAATTAGTAAATAGTTCTTATCTCAATTTTACGAGCTTTTATTTCTTTTTCCTCTGATTCTTCCCCTCCACTGGAGGAGGGGAGGGGGATTTGTGAGAGCAGCTTCGTGGTATTTTGCTAGCCGGAGTTAAACCATGACAGTAATAAACAAGTAATAGATTTTGAAAGCCATTCTTTGTCATCTTTGTAGCTCTTTCTCCAATTCCCCTTTGACAACCCAGTGATTTAGATGCAGTATATAATGTTTACAGAAGATCTTTTTTTAATGGCAATATTTGATAGCCTAATCTGTTCTATTTGTGACTCACCATTGCATTTTCACTGGTTGATGCTCATTTCATATGAATCTTGTTTGCCATCCACCTACAAGGAAAACAGAAAAGATTTGCAGCCAGAACACATTTCTGTATCTCACAGTATTAATTTAGCACAAAGAATACCTAGCTGTCTCCATAGATTCAACAGATAAATGAAGCTATCATCACTGAAAGTGGAAAAAAAAAAAAATCATGCCTTCCTAGTAGATAATTGATCTTTGTTTTCTCTTACTCGCAAACAAAAGAGATTTCCTCCAGGCTGCCTTTTAACAGAGCGCTAAAATAAAGTGAGGGATTTCTAGACATGAATCAATTCCATAGCCAGAACTTTTTTAAGGAAAAGGACAGGTCTGTAGAAAAAACATTAATATCAACACAAGGGGTTCACGTGGAGGATGTAGGTCTGTCTATAGAGGGTTCCACGGTCTATGACTGCAAGAAAAAAACCAAGCATTTCCTTGTTTGCTAAGAAAAGAAAAGTGATGGTTTGTGATTTGATTATAAATTCATTGAATATTTTGGTATCTGGCCTGAGCTATTACAATCATAAGTCTGCATGCAGATATCTAAGATACCCTTCTATTACTGGCCGGTGGAGAGAGATGAATATGGCTGGCCAGCTCAGCTTCACCTGCAGTTACTTCTGCAGTTTGTTTGTTTGTTTAAAAGAAGTGATAGGGAGACCTTAAAATGGTAGTGAATACGGAATTAACTTTTCCACTATGTGGAAACCTTCTAAAATTGACCAGAAAAATATTAACTATTGGAAAAATTAACATACCTTCTGACAGTGCTACGTCTCTGAGAATAAGAAAACCTCCACTGAAAGTGTCGGTCTGGCTCAAAATTTTCATCAGTAAGAAATGGTGGGGAAAATCCCATTTTCAGTTCAAAACAATCAGTTTTGCTTCTATCCTGAAAGAACATTTCAATAGAGAAATATTAATTTGATGCAAATACTTCGAACATTTTAATGGAGAAACAGGAACCACTACTTATTCTAAAAATGCAGGCATAGGTGTTAAGTGTCTCATTTGTGTTAACCCAACTATTTTAAAAACTTAGACCAGGGAGTGTATGCAGAGAATACTCAGATCTAGCAGATCCAAATCCATCATAAGTAGAACAACAGTAAAGCACAAAAGCAAAGTATTTTAAACATTAAAAATATGTGTATAATACTATAACTCAAGGGTATTAAACAGAGATATAAATATAGCTAAGACTTGGGAATTGTGAAATAGATTACAGTGAGATATATGAATGCTTTAATTATGCCTTTTTTTTTTTTTTGAAACTACCTTTATTATATTCACAGCAGCATGTCTGAATGAATGAACAAAAATTACAATGGTTAATTATGAGAGCTATTGTTGCATCCCACCATACAAATTTGTGAAGAACCAAGTACATTAAATTATTACCATAGGAATATTTCTGCAATAGGGTAGAAGAAACCAAGCTTAACCAAGGCTATTTGTGGAGTGACACTGTAGAGAAGTTCATTCTGTGGCTGGTGATCTTCTAGTGTCACAGCTGGCTTCTACACAAGTGAAAGTGACTCAACTGAAACAAGAGCAAAACTTGGATGATAAACCCTGTATTCCTGTTTTCCATGCTCTGTACTGACAGCCACTTTGAGTCTAGGCCCATATGCCTTACATCAAGTGCAGATGCACAGCTTCTGCCTTCCCTCATCCTCCATCTCTACATATGTAGAGGTGCCTCCTCAGAGAGAAGGGAGCGAAGACTCACCACTCACAGTGTTGCCAGCCAGCATCTTCGAGGACTGACTGACATGCTGCACAAAAGATATGTACGCAAAATTCATTTGGAAAACTCATTTAGTTTCTCACCTAGGAAAGATTGTGTGCTTGTTTTGGGGGTTTTTGTTTGGTTTTTTGGGGGTGGGGTTGGTGTTGGTGTTTGGTTTTTTGGTTTGTTTTTTTTTTTTTTTTTGTAACCCCTACAGAAACTGTTGTGTTCAAACCTGCTTAATTGAGTTCTGGACCAGCAGTGGGTTTAGTGCAGAGGTCTTGTTGGTCCACCTGTTGCAGGGTAGACAGCAAGGGAGAGACACAGCAATAACTGCTTTCTGCAGATCCAGCAGATCTTCAGCTCATATTGGTACACAAAGGAACATCTTGGCAGTCTGTATTTCCAAGGGAAGGCATACACCAGGGCAAAATACTAGCCCCTAGCTGAGAAAATCTGAGATCCTCTCTTTAACTTCCCTGAGTTTTGTGAAGTTTTCTCTCTGTCCTCTACTGTCTGGTTGTTACCTTCTGCCTGACAGCTGTGGAAGGGGTTGGGGAACTGAGATATTATGTCGTACAGGGAGTAGATTGGTAACAACCAAATGGGGGACTTCAGAGGGCCAAAATCAAAACCGGATATTTGAGACCCAATTACTGGGAAAGTAACAGGCAATGTTAATTTTGTCAGTTCTGTAAGTACTGACCAACTGCACTTTGGCAGTGATAAATTAGTAGTTTTCTGTCTAGAACATGTGTAACTGCCAGTGACCACAAACTGACTGACCCTGCAACTTCTGACACATCTGGGCAGCACAGAGCCAGCTCAACCTACTAGCTGCATGCTCACACCAAGCATGAAATGGGGCTGGGTGTTTAGCTGAAGCAGTCTGGGCTGCTTTCTGGTTATCCTCCTGTTAGCTGCTTCTTGGGCAGTCATGCATCTGCAGTAGCTCTCTGCCCATGGTCCCTGCATGGTGCTCCTGCTTCTGCTCAGCTCTGGGTTCTCTTGTGCTGCTTGGGACTCCTAGATCTAGGACCTTACTTACTTCACTCATCTCTAACACTTGCCCAGTTTCTTTGAGGAAAGATACTGAATTGCATGGCACAAATCATGAAGTTAGCTTCTATGCTCAAGGAACAGAGAGATCTTCTTTCTGTAAATAAAAACACACATAAAAGATCAAGCCTCCTCATAAAAAGTTTTTATTTTATAAGCTTTTCCAGATAAAACAATTAGCAGAACACATTTTTTCTTATTGGCTATCAAGTCCAAACTTGTGAATATTTATACAGTACATTCAAACCTGTTTTTAAATAATCACATTTTTATTGTTTTTGTCAAATACAATTTCAAGAAAGCAGATTATATAAAGTTCAGAGTCAAGACTAACTTTTAGTAGGTGATTCATAAACTAGAAGAACACATTGAAGAAAGCAGGACAGTGAAATATACGAAAGTGGCTTTTAAAACTGGTTATTTTCACTCATATTAACACATCATATAAAAATAATATCCATAGAAATCAAGGACCATAGATATTTTGAAAGCCCATCATCCATCAGGAGAGGTATCACATCCCAGAAGTTTTAAGTAACAGGAGTTTCGATAGCAGCAAAAAATAAGTACATGGTGTTGCAGTAAGAACTGATAGCACATGTTATAATTGAGAGGGAACTCTTGCCTAAATTCTACGTTCAAAGTTGCTCTTAAGTTTCTAAAAGTAATTCCTTTATGGACGAAATTGTTGCATTAAGTATCTCAAGTTTAAATTAAATTCTATAGGAAAAGATTAAAACTTCTGCTTTTCATGTGTGTAACAAAACCAAAAACTGATTCAAGATCAGATTTTTCCAGGTGCCATAGATTAATCCTTACAGACATCAAAAATGTAAGTAGGAGTTATCGGAATACTCGTATTAAATTATTTCACAGTCTATATAACCATCTGTTAAATGGCAATGTAGCATTTACATTCTTCAGTCTTGATTCGATTACTGAAAGGATTATGGGCATCATCAAGTTTGGGGGAAGAAAAAAAAAGTCCTGCTTGAATAGGTTGAAAGCAATGGGTAGTTAAGCTGGGTACTTTAATTATGCTGATGAAAATGGGCAATTCCCTTAGCATTCTTTGTTTGTTCCTGACCAAGGAAAAAGTTTAGTATTCTGAGTTGCAGAAGTTTCAATTCTGCTTAGGCTGGGTGAATTTAAAGAGAGAGCTTTAGGTAATGGAGGCATGGCAGTGGGATTCTCTCAGCAGTGAGACCTCTGTGGCGTTTTTGTATACTTTGAATGCCTGTATTTGTTTATTTAAAATAAAACGTTTTTCTTTATTTATGTCAGCATTAGAAGATATGTAGTTTAATACCTAATTTATCTCCAAGTAATCATGGATACCTTCTCAGGCTTGTTGACACTATCAGCTGCAGTGGGCTCCCTTAGACCTAGAAGAAACTCTTGTCTCATATCACTTTACCATACGTTCTTCACTAGACTGTAATGATCACAGCTTATCTATTATGTCGATGTCTGGCATTTCTGAAGCACAGTTTCAGTGGTCCATGGCAACCAAAGCCTAGGCAGTTAACTTTTAAATATGCAGTACAACGAAGCAGATCAAATCCTTCTGAACAAGAGGAAAATTGAAAGGCAACTGCACAGATGTTGATAACCAAATAATTGTTTTGCAAACCAGCTGAAGCTGAAAGCATGAAGTTCTTCAGCAAGTCTGCAGTACAGCCTACAAAAAGCAATTTTGTGGCAAGGTGACTTTTTTTGGTACCTGACGTTTGTGATAAAATGTTTATTACACTTGGCCATAGAGTAACATGGCACTAGTAGTGTGTGTAAGAGCCAAGAGAATTCATTAGAGATGTCCTATTCCTTGGTATAAAATTTCCAGGATAAAAAATATGAACTAGGGTCCAATAAGGAAATATTTAAATTTATATTTGTAGTTTTTAAATATCTCAACTCAATTTTAGTATTTCAGTCCTTATTTTCAGCTATGCTAGGTAGGAGTATGCCTACTAGCTTCAAAATAAGCTTAGTGATTTGTATACCTGTAAAAACAGTTGAAATTACTTCCAAGAGAGCCCCCTCATTCCTCATTTACCATACAATTAATATTTTAAGACAATCTAGATTCTCACTGCTATGTCTAATTATGATTTCTTTTTTAATTAGCAAGAGTATATGCAAATATATTATTAGTGTTGCAAACTATTAGTTTAAAGGATTGATGTATTCAGGGATTAGAACCGTTTAGATAAGAATAGACAAATTCATGTAGGTGTTACAGAAATAAATTTATTACATTAGAGCAGTCTCACAGCTGAATTATACTTGGTTGAGTTCCTTTAAAAGTGCACATTAGAATTTATTACTTACTGTAACTAAGGTACTCAGTTTTCTAGACTTTGTGTTCTTGGAAATTCTGTTGTAACATGTGGTACATATTCGGCGACAAAACACTGCTGTAGCAATTATTTTGATTCATCTCAACTTGCACGTCCAGAAGCAGACCTTTATGTCTTTAGGTCATGCTGATATCTGCCATCCTTTTGATTCCTTGAGGACAGTGGCAACTGAAATCCATTAGTCCAAACTTACAGGAAAATAAAAAGGAAGCTCTGAATCTTGTATTATATTTCTAGTCTGGAAAATACAGTGTGTTAAATTCTGCTTTTATTTACACTGGTTCAATTTCAGAAGTTCCATATATCTACAAAATGTAAAACATTTGATTCCTGACGTATACTGGGGAAAATGTACTTAAGTTGTGCATATGGTCTGCTAAGCGCTTTCATGTAAATATGCTCTTCTTGGTGAAGAATGCTCTCTAACTTATAAATTAAGTCAAACTTATGCAAACAATAAAGTAAGATATTCATGCAAAGCAGAAGTTCCTATTAAATTCAAGATGTTACAGATAACCATTACAGTGCATTAAAAGTGATGTCTTCAAAACAAATGGACTGAGCCAGAGTTACATGGGAAAAGAAAATACTGATAAGTTTCATGGTTAACATTTGAGAAACGATTTATGAGCCATGAATATTATGCAGTATTTTACTAGGCAAATGGAATAACTAATAGTACAGGAAACCACTGAAGCTTTAAATGGGCGATGGATTGCATAAAGCAAATACATCAAATCTCTCTGATAAAGATGCACTTCACTGAGTTATATTTTCCTGAATGTGTGCAAGCTTATGTACAATTTTTCTACTAAATCTAATATAATGTGTGTGTAAGTATAGAGATAAGTATACAGATACGTATAGAGATGTGTTGCTGGTTACTTAACTGACGTTTGCATCAGACTGCCTTTTATAGCTTGATTTCACTTCCCAGTATTGCATTTTCCTGGGGAGAAAAAACACACAGAAGACCAACCTACCAAGACACACATAAATCCCAGTAGAAAAAAATCCTCAGATTATTCTTTACAATGTTTTTGTGCTTATGAGATTAGTTTGGTGAAACAGAGTTTGCAAAGATATTAATGGCTAACATAAGGTCTCTTGTTCATCATAACCATCAAAGGAGTCATTCACATTAGTTTACTTTTCCCCAGTGCAGTTATATTAGAAGGCAACTATGAATATTTACGGGGGGGGGGTGGGTGGGGGGTGGGGGGGGGGGGGTGGCAGCGCGGTGCGCAGAAGCCAGCTTTCCTGGGTGTTCTGTCAGGAGCCTAGCTTAGCCACACTGGTTTAACTCGGGAGGACGATGTCTGTCCCCAGGGGCTGCATAGGGTCCTACAGACTGTTCTCATTCAAATAGCATTTATGAATAACCTTACCTCATTCCAATACTATGGACTGATTGCAGTAAGGGTTACTTCACAAAAGTACTACAGGAAGGCTATAGTCATCACTATATGAGCACACCAATTTGATGGTTTCTCACTAAGAAGCTTTAGCATTTACAGGTATTTGAACAGACAAAATTTATAAATATTATGCAGTGAAAATTCAGCTAAATTGGTTTTTTGTTTGCAAATACTATGACCAGTAGGGAAAAAAGAGTGGTTTACTCTATAGTGGTATCTTTGCTTACTCACTACTTCATGATATTAATGAGAATCTTCAACAGAACAAAGTCAGGTTTTGTCAAAACAACAAGTCATAAGACTTCATGTCCCTGACTTCAATGCTAGTTCTAAACAAAAGGAATTATTCTGGATAGGAGGAATATTCTATATAAATATATGAGTGGTAAAGAGGTAGAAAGTTTTATCAGACTTCAGCATTACTCCTTAGATATTAGTAAAATATTTCAGATTACAGATTTTTTTTTTTTTAAAGCTAGACTGTTAAGATGGATGAGTTGAAAAAAAAATACCCAAATGTACACTGAGAATGAGAGTAAATTATCTGATTTGTTATGGGTTATAATGACAGTATGGTACTTGCAGTTAGAACAACAGCAAAAACATGAATGTGATGGTGCTGTGAAACTTTGAATAAGAGAACTGCTTCTTGTATTGTTTTCCAGAGTTAGCTGTGGATCAAGAATATTGCATGTCAAAAGAACACACCAAGAATATTTCAGGAAAAAATTAAAAGTCTCTGAAAGGAAAGGATTTGGTTTTTAATTTATATAAGTGACTCCTCCTAGTTGCATCCTCCTTCTTAAATATTCAATGTATCAGTTTAAAAATTAAAGAACAAAAGGTTACAGAGGAAAGCATCGGTTAATTAGCAATTCACAGTGCTCTGAATTTGTTCACTATTTCAGTCTCACCAGAGCAGAATATTTTTATTTTAGTAAATTCTAAGCAGTGAGGAAAGGTTATGCTTTATGCATTTGCATAATGTATGCACACTAAAGTTGTCACGATGGCACACTTAATTGATTCAGCTGTACTAATGACAGTTTAATTTTTATATTCACAGTACAACTGCCACTAATCTTTTTGCCTTATAGCTGAGAACTGAGGCATTTAGTTCATTTTGAATGTTGGAAAAATCTTAATGCATACACAAGTATAAAATAATTGGCCTATTTGAATGCTAATTACATTTAAGAGCCTTGCTTCTCTAGAGAGAGAAATTCAGCCTCGGCCATGAATTGGTAATAAACTTACTGCGATGTGGCTGTGACTATAAACAAAGACATCAGTAAGGAAACAAAAACCATTAAAAGATGACAGGATGTGGGAGGTCAGAGAATAAAATAGATTCAGATAACATCAGATTTGCTTCATGGTCTGAAATGGGTAATAACAGATATGGTTACTAAGGTACTGGCATCCTGATCTTCTGATCTCTTCACAGATTAGAAGTCATTGGTATAAACATGTAAGAGTGTGATAGATGGGCATCTTACTGTGTCTGAAGTTTAAAAGACAAATTTGTTGTCTTTTCTCTCATTTCCCCTCTATAAGTTGCTAGCACTGCAGTTTGGTCCTTTTCTAATCTGTCTTATATTTAAACTCAAGAACTGATTCAGTTAAGTCAGCAGTCAGGATGCTGGATATCTTCAGGCTGAGAAGAGATCCTAGGTTATGCCTTTAATGCTGATGAGCCTTAGTTTATCATCTGACATTTCTACTGTTTGTGAAGAACATAGTGTAGCAGACAGTCTCTCAGCAATCAGAGCGTGTTACCCAAATCCACAGAGGTCTGGGGAGTGGGGGTGGGGGGCGCGGGGAGAGGAAGAAGCAGCACCTGTAACAGGATTTTCTTGTTTGTGGAACTGAGGGGACAGCGAATCATTGCTGTGATTGTGTGCTCTGCAGCTAAATGATTGAATCCCTGATTTTTTTTTTTTTTTTTTTCCAGATTTCACAGGATACATTTTTTTTATCATGGTTGGATAAGAGGAAACACTTTCCAATAAATATATCCAACAACACCAAAACTTCAGAGTCCCTTCATTCAAAACACCAGGAAAATTAGATGCCATTAACAAAACAACATGAAAGAGAAACAAACCTTTGAAATAAACAGTAAGAGACGATGCTTAGAATTGATGGGGTTTTTTAATAAGTGAGGAGCTTTACTTAGTTCTAAATGAATAATAAACTACTTGTGTCAGAAGAGATTTAAGCTGGCTCAGCAAAGCAGAGAGGATAGAGAAAGCTGATTAACTGAAGATGTTTGGTTCTGAAACAACATCAGGAGAAGCAATACAACTTCAGGGAGGCACTGAGCACACCCCTTGCTACTGTTTCCTCACCAGACCATTAATTATTGTAATCTCTGAGAATGTGTTTTATCAGTTGATTGAGCAGTCACAATTTCTTATTTATGAATTATAAGCAAATTCAAGGAAAACAGGTACAAGAAAATTTATGCTCAAAACTTGAATCTGCAAAACAATATTTGTGTGTCAGACATGAACAGGTTAGGATTAATTTCTTCAGTTATAGGAGGGGTTAAAGGTAGGAGAGAAGAGGCAAGTACCACCACAGCCTAAACCAATTTTGATCAGAAATGCTTTTAGTCAGTAAAAAGCAAGAGAAAAGTCTCTGGTACAGCCAGTTGTCTCAAACAAACATTGTAGTACTGTAAGCTCATGTCACAGGTACTGCTTAGGCTATTGGCTTCTCAGGAATTGTTCTCTCTTAGCCTTCCTTTTTGGACTAATTATCTTTTGTAGTACTGGCTTAAATATCTTTTGACACAGGCACTTGAAATTAATTCTGCTAATTCTGTAATCACACAGCAGAGTATGCAGCCCCTCTTCTTCCATCTTTAATGCTCATGTCATTATTAACCCTCAATCAAAATGACTGCAGAAGAGCATCTCATAAGCTTTTCATTAATTTTGTTCTGGAATAAGAAATAATTTTAATTAAAAAAAAATTGTAGAATGGAACTGCCTTCCCAGATATACAGATTATTTGGGAAATGATACTAGAAATCTACATACAAATAGCCACAGAGAGGGAAAAGTCAAGTGCGGGAGCTAGTGACAGGGAGTAGGAAGTAGAAGGGGACTAAAACATTGTCCCTATCACTTATAGGGGGATGATGCCACATGGTCCCAGGCACTGCACTCTCCCTTAATTTCTTGTTGGGTCCTGTGAGTACAGCCACAGCAATGGACAGCTCCTCTTCTCTTATGTCCCATAACTTCATATTCTTCTTAGTCACAAGAAGTAATGGATTCTGTACTTAACCTTGTTGTTACTTTCCCACACCTCCTAAGAACTATCTACTTCTGTACCAACACTTATTTTAAGCAGGACTTAACAGGCAGGGTGACCCCTAAATGATATTAGGAATTCAGAGCAGTAGTCTCTAAGCACAAGGTTTTCTTATTGCCCTGAACAAAGTAGTCACCAATTCCTGCCTTTTCCTGTGGCAAAGGACATATAATTTTTATTATCACAATCCTTTTCCAGGGATACTACTGAGCAAAGGTACTGTGTGGCAAGGCCTGGAATGAGAACCCTAAATCATGCCATTCAAAGAAAGACACTAAGAGAGATTCAGTTGGGACAGATAGTGAGCATTACACTTCAGGGTCATTTTTCATACCAAATGAATCTCAATGTGTCACTGGCACTGTAAGAGTGCCTTTACAGCTACTGAACATTACTAATAGCATTGTTTGGGTTTTCATTTAGAATTGTTAAAGCCAGGTACTTTGGGGAAAGTAGGAAAGTATGAACCTCATGAAACTTCATGAAATGAAACCTCCCCCCTTGGTCAGAGGCACCCACAGCCTTAGAGACTCAATATATTTTCTCTGTTATGTTTGTTACTGAGAAACTGAACAAACTATTCTAAGCATCAGGATAAACTGGCTAAACACCCTATAATACTGGAAGATGGAAACTGTAACCAACTTGGTTAAAATGTTCTGGTTCTTTAAGAGAATGAAAGGTCTGACCACTTTACCTCCAACTCCTGTTTCACATAATTACCTGGAGGCAGCCTTTTCACAGACAGACAAATAAGACAAGATTTGTGCTTTGGAAGTAAAACAGTACATTGTCTCAGATGAACTGTAGGCACTTTTGCTCATGGCAGTTTTCCCTAATGCTCTGGAAGTTAGAAGAACACCTAAACATAAATTATGTGATACTTAGAATCAGTGTGATTCAAAATATTAATTACCTAATTTAAGAGCTCTATCCAAAAATGACTAAAGCCAGTGGGAGTTTCCCAAATGAGATAAATAAGGTTTGAATTAGTTTCCAATTTAGTCTCTCTGAATAAATAGTTGGTTTTTTCTTTCTTTTTTTTTTTTTTTTTTTTTTTATTTCTTCCTGACTCCTATTTTTCTTGTCCACACAAAAGACAACAACATGACAGGGCAGCCTGTACTTAACTACTCATCGGGAAAGGAAAAAATATTACAGCTTTATTCAATCTTTTGTTTTCATTGTAAAATATGAGAGCTTGTTCCTATTTAATATTAGAAAACTTACCAGGAAACTGTAATTTGTGAGAAAATACTTTTTAAAGGCATGTCAACAGGTGGCAACTTTGCAGTGATAATGAACTTTGCTAATGTTAAAGAAATTGATTACCACCAACAATTCTTACAGTTATTTGAAAAAAATAAGTATTTTGTTCTCCCAATAGTCACAATAATTATTTTAATATATCTGGAAAAGCGGTTGTGGTACCCAAAATTAGTTTCTCACACTTGCCTCTGATAATAATTCTAAAATATTACACACTTGCTTCATGAGTAAAAGCCTAATACCAGCCCTGTCTTTCTGGATTGAGATATGGGTGGTAGCCTTACCTTTCCCTGGAGGGTGTTGGAAGAGCTGCTGAAGCCAGTAACTCATTTCATGCTGTGCTGCAGCCTCCTCTACATATTAATATCATTCTCTAGTGGTGATCCCAATTACACATTTAAAAGGCAACTGATAAAAAGAGCCTGTCAGCAGCTTCCATATTAATTCCAGTGTTCAAACACTCATGTGAGTTAGACTTTTAATTTCATTTGGCTTCTCTGATTTCTAGCAGCTGCCTCTTGTTTCGCCTTTCTCCAAAGACACATAAGTGAATCTGAACACTTAGGAGGATGTGTGGCCTAACACACATGTGAAGCCCTGGCTTTAAAAGGTGTCTTCAGGGAAGTACGCTGTTGGACACAAATGGTATCTGTGTAATCGAGACTCCTTTTGTATCAAGGGTGGTGTTTGAAGGTTCTCAGGCTGCAATCTATTTCCACTTGTTTCAAATTTGTGCCTTCTAAACCAGGGAACAAGTTTTGAGGATGGATTTTTGATTACTTTGTTTTCTATCAATCAGCCTGTAAAAGAACATAGTAAATTGTTCTTCCTTAATGACTGCTGGGATTGCCTCATAATGGCTAAATGAAGTGTTTTCCCTGGATCACCCTTATAACTCTTTCCAGAAACAAACCACAGACAGTTTTAATTGGAGAGATGGAGATAAGAAAGCCAGGCGAAAAACACAAGAGAAACTAGAGTAATAAAATTAGGGTGCATGGGGATGTGGCTTTACACTGGAATATAAATCTTTTTAAAATCACTTAAAGTTGTTATGTATTAAAGTGGATAATGTCATTAAAAGACAGAGATAATATAGTAAAATCAAGGGTCTTGGAACACAAAAATCATATTACTAGAAATAGATGCATCCTATACAGACACAATCATGGAGGAAAAATTAATATTAAATCAAAGAGAAAGAAGTATAAATAAATGTTGTTTGAAATAAACAACAAGGCTATTAAGAGTAACTCGACTTTAGTAAGACTTAGAGGAAAAAAAAACAACAGCCAGACTTCCAGAGTAAGGCTCAAGATTTCATGTATTTTAGCCATTATTACCTCAGACAAAACTCTGCAAAGAAACCTAGAAGAATTAGTTCTCAAAATGCCACTGAATCCTAATGGAAGAAAAATGTTAAGTTCAAAACTCACAAACTATGTTCTGGAGCAGAACAAAAGGTTACCTAACAATAAGTCAACAAAGATACTTCTAAAACTGAAAAACTCAGTTGGAAGAAGTTCAAATTCAGTGTTTACCTTATAGTAAAATATCTATGACCACCGTTAGATATTAGAAACTGGAGTGGTTAAATTGTTGTGGAAGGATTTAAGGTTGTTCTGAAGGAAGATAAAGGGATCAGTTCTCAAATTTTGTCATATTTTGTGTGCCATTCTATATGTGTATAAAAATGAAACAGAGGTCACTGCCTTCCTAGACCACCTGTTCAAAATGAGTGCTATTAAATGGTATCAAGAGATTCCTGTCAAAAATAAAAATTTAAAAAAAAAAAATTGTTTTAAAAGGATAGATAATTCAACCATCAAAGGTCATAGAAATGGGTGTCTCTATACCTTTATGAGACAGTGTTCTGTACTGAGAACCACTAATCTGCATTTTGCTGAAAATTGGTTTTATTTTTAAAAAAGCCTTTGACTTTTCTTATGAATATTTATGCTTCAGTGTATAAACACACTAATATGCTGCTTACCCTACTTGTAAATCCTTCTTGTGTGCTTTTTGGTAATGAAGTAGATGATATTTTCTTCTTCCATGAAATGACCTTTGTGGTTCTTTACTTCATGCTCTATAACTCTTCAAAATCCAGTTTAAAGTTCAGACAGTAGAACACTATCTACTATGGGTGTTTCAAATAGCAGTAGTTTCACTGCAATTAGGGAGTTTTATAAAAAGCTGGCGTTTTTTAAACTGATATGGAATCACACACTCTTCAGTCACTGTTGCCTTCTCCAACTTGCTTGAACCAAATCAGAGACAATCCATCTGTTCAGAGACCAAATAAAACATTTGACATGCTCCACCAAAAGTTGTATTCTATGAGCACCTGATTACATAGAAAAAAATCAGATTAAAATCATGGCTGTTGAAGATAAACAGGCTTCTGTACAGTATCTCCCAGAGTCAGTAATCCCTGTAGCTCACAGAATTTCAACACACTAAACAATTTATTTTCACCAGAGATGAATGAAAACACAGGTTTTTTTCTCAAGCGTGGTACATTTCTATAATTCAATTCTATTTATCTGTATTTGAAAAGAAGCCTGAAAACCTGACTAGTTTAAAAGATGCAGATCTTTAGATTTTTGAAAAAAAATTACTATCACTGGATTTGCTAGTAAATACATGACCTTGTGTGGGGAAAAGAATAATGAAATCATTAATTTAAATAAATACGCACACACGCGACCCTAGCATCAGCATGTAATATTATTTAGAATGATATTTGCATTTCCTTGGCTACACAAAGGCATATGGCAAGAGCATGAGAGAGTTTCCTAAGTGCTATATATTAAATGCATTTTTGAAATAGCTGTAATGAAACCAAAGATTTTGGATATGATTAACACTGCAGAAATAGGTTTTCCTCAGAATCTATTATTTATATGGTCAGCAAGGACAGTCTAGGTTTAATTTTACTTCAGAGCTTCATAAATATTGAAATTGTGTGGATGGAACCACAGAAAATGTAGTAATATATTTGTAGAAGATACCTGTTTTAATGCAGTCCACTGGAAATTATTATGCAAACAATTTATGCATTTGAAAATATTTTCTTCCTAGCTGGTACAAAGTAATATTTTAATACCATATTTTCTGTTATATCACTTTTATTCTTTTCAGTACCGAATTACTGAGCAGAAATTTATCTTTCATCCTTCTCATACTTATGTTTTGATATCAAATTTCCTTTCTGAAAAACAGCATATAGTACTAACAATATCTTTGATTAGTCTAATAAGAGTTGTAGTGAAGCTAAAAAGTTCTGAACATGGTAAATGCTACCCATTTGAGCAACCTGCTCTAGTGGAGGGTGTCCTTGCCCAAGGCAGGAGGGTTGGAAATATGTGATCTCTAAGATCCCTTCCAACTTAAACCCTTCTGTGATTGTATCATTTATGAGAAATGAGCATTTATAAGCTAGTGATCTAATTCATTGTGATTTTACTCAACTGAGATAAAAACAAGCACCCCAGGATCTTGGCTTTTTTTCCTCAGTCTGAAAAGATTCAAGTCTTCACCTTTCACTTTTGGGGAAAAATGTAGAAACTGGGCTGGGGAGGAAGTGGAGGAAAAAAGGGAGACACTCTTTTGCGTATTTCTAAAAAGCAAGACAGGCGGTGCAACATCAGATCCCTGTTCCAAGGATCACTTAATATGTTTGGCCATTAAGCTGTCTACTAGGCAGCCACCTCACAACATAGGTCTCCTTTAACAAGTGTTAAACTAGTCTAGCCAGGTGGGTTAGGGCACATGCTGTTCCATGGGGTAGCAGTTAATGAATTAATGAAAAAGGCAATTTCTTCAGTGCTGAGCACACCTACAAGGTTGGTCCCTACATTTTGGGAAATAGTGAAATGCCTCATCTGAAGATCTTTAGAGACTTTGTTGCCTTCTCTTGACAGGATGGTGGCTTCTCGTCATGGGGTAGGAAAACTCTATCTGTGACATGTTCAGCATTTGGAGAGTTAGGTGGAACCATAAAACTCACCATCAAGCTTTGGTGCCTGCATGCCAGGTACATCTAAGTCAGCTAGAGCTAACCATTTCCTCACCCAAATACCTTACTGATATTTTACTTTGTCATTAGCTGTTTTACTAACACTGAATTCAACTGTAAGTGGTACTGAAACATCTATTATTTTGTAGCAATTTTTTTCAGTAACATATTCTACCTGTTTGATAAATGTAAACGCTCATTTTGGACTTGGTTGTTTGGATTAACATTTTATCCTTCAGAAAAGAGAATCTCCCAGGTTTCCTCTTCCCTTACCCCAAGTAACTCAGCAAGAAAGAAAGCATAACTTTTTGTTTGTCCACAGACATAGACTAACACAGAGCTTTCAATAGCTCTTTAGTGTGTTTGCTTGACAGAAAAGAGGGAATAAACACACCGCACTCCTAATTTCTCTCTTCTGATGTCTTCAGTTTGCCACTGCTAGGACCAAACCTCTACCTCTCCTTGTCTGTGCACTGTAGAGGCAAAGAGCAAGTGTTTTGGTTGGGCTGCCATCTCCGCTTTCTCCATGATGTTTGCTTCACGTGGCTGGGCAATAGTGACCATTTAAGGCAATGAGGATCAGATGCCTGTGGTGGCATTGCAGCATTCAAAGGAATGAATCAAGCAGCATATTTGAGCTGATATTATAATTTCTCACCCTGAAAGCACACTGGAAAGGTAGTGAGAGTAAACCTCATCAGAGGGGGTGCACTCTGCTCATAATCTCATTCAAGTAGTAAGGTAAAATGACCAAATGTGATACTAATCTAAGATCTGAGAGGCACTGATTACTTTTCTCTAAGCCTAGCTCTGTTTGGTTTTGCTCTCCATAATAATTTCTTTTCCTGCATGACAAGGCCTATCAAATTGATTATTCCCTGCCAGCAGAGTGATAGCTTGCCTGCCAGGCAGCGGCAAGCAATTAGCTGGCTGTTTTGTCACTCCTGGTATCTGACTTGAAGCTGATCAGGCACTAGGTTGTGATGAGATTTCAGGAAGGTGCAGAGTCCAAGCCTGACACTTCCAATATGCCATCTCTCCTCCAAAATAGGCAGATCAGGAGCTCTTTGCTAAAGCACTGTTGCAAAGGAATAATTCATTTGCCAGATGTGAAACTGCTTCTTGATGGAAGGGAAGTAGGTGCCAGGTTATTACTTAACACAGCTCTTTTCCCTTCTGTTTACAAATGAGAGGTAAGTATTTGGAAGAACCAACAGTATAGTTTTGTTTTAGATCATTGTCTAATGACCATGACAGCAAGATTTGGCTTTTCAGTTCAAAGTGATTTTAAATAAAAAAAAAAATTAAGGGTCATTCAATATCCACATGTCCTAATATTTTTACAAGAAACATATATAATTACATGTAGTCCATATGCATCCACTCTGAATGTGCTGTTGACTGATTATTCCACACTTTTCAAAGTGTTTCTTGATGGAGTGACATTCCCATATTTTCAGTTAATGATGGGGACATAAATTACCAGTCATCAAGGTTGTTTTTCAGACTCCCTCTCTGCTCTTTCCCTGGCTGATGAACCTTTCTTACTTCTGATGAATTTGGCTTATTTTACTTATTAATGTGAAATCAATTTATTACTTTGAGTAAACAGGGCAAATGGCACCTTGACAAGAACATTTGTTTTCTTGTTTCAGAAAGTGATTTTCTTAATAACTTACAGAGTGCTAGAATCCACAATTAAAGTATTTTTTACACTATCATTGGTGAAGAGACATCTGAAAGAATAAAAATTAAAAAGTTTATTCTGTAAAGTTTCTTTCTTTTTATAATTAATAAATATCAAAGCAAAAACCAGTTTAATAACTTTGATCTGAGTTACTATTGGAAATTTTGAATACATAGGTTCTTTCTATTCTACCAGAAGCAAGTTTATTACAATATTTAAGATGTTTGAGATGAAAATTTTTTACCTTTATAACAATGAGTTTCAGACTATTTTTCCAAACCATAGATACTATTCTAGAAGACCTTTAAGGCTATATGGATACCTTCAAAGTAACAGACTTTATCATGATTCATCTGCATTGATCAGCATAAGTTGTATGAGAATTTCAGCTAGCTATTTTTTTCAACAAGATGTTAGTGGAAGGAAATCTTCTCTACGGTTTTAAAACTAATTCTCGAGATTAGGCAAAAAAGAAGACATTCATTCTACAGTTTTAAAAAAGGATTTAAAGTTTCTAACAAGCTAATTTGAAATGTTTTAAAAATACATCTAGGAAAATATTGAGGTCAAACACTTAAATACATAATTAATTTTATTCACATAAGCAATAACATCAGGAATCAGAGGATCTCTGTAGCTTAGGCTTGCTAGCATACTGAAACAGAAATATCCATGTGGGATGCTGTAAAGTCCTGCCACATATATTTCCTAATGAAATACATAAGGATTTACCAGGTATCTCACCTGATGTCTGCTGTGGTTTTCTGGGTGTCCTAAGCAGCTACTTCAAGAGGTCATACTTCCCAGATTAATGGTTTTGACTTTGCTTCTATCTCTCATTTCTTTTCTTCATTACTTCTCATCCAAAGTCAGCCTGCACCCTTTGTAATGGTTTTTCTAGAAGTTTTCCCAAACACACGCAAAATCTTTACAAAAACAAACAAACAAAGAAACCAAACAAACAAACAAAAAACAACAAAAATAACCCCACCAAGCTTATGACAGGTGAACGGAAAAACTCTTATACACTAACCATAGATGCTACTGAAGCTGCAAACCACTGTAATTAGCTAGGGGAACTGGTTTTGAGTAAGGTCATGTCCAAAGTCATGCTTGAGATGCCTGTTTCAGCAGATGCTGAAGAGAATCAGTCTGTAGCTCCGCAGCTCCTAACCTGTAATTTCCTTCTCACCTGCTTATATTTCTCCTGTCTCCAGATTTTGAGTTTTCATGTCAACTCCTATCTTCCCAGAATTTCATCCCAACAGCTAAGCTGGAATGGTTTTGGCCTGATTCCTAAAAACATTCAATGACCTACACCTGTGCTGATGCCACAGGTTAAAATAATTTAAGTGTAATTAAGGTTGCACCCACTGAATTTTACACAGTTTTTTTATTTTGAAGTTAGTGGCATATAAACCATAAGTAACAAAGTATAACTGATGACTCCTAAGCATAAAATAATTGATATACTTAAAGTATGAATAATATAGGAATAAAATTCTATATTAAATTATCTTACAGGCAGAATCCAAGCAGTCTTTGAAGTCTCTCTTGGGTAGAGAGACCCACATATTGCCTAGCATGTGTGTAGCCTAAACTCGATCTCTGTTACATCTGTTCTTCCTTTTGATAGTCTCATCAGTGCATTAAATAGTTCTCTTGCCCCATGTACTTCTGCACAGCACCATAATCCCACTTCACAAAACAAAATGGCTGGGGAGTGCACTTAGAGGATGCAACTTCAAATTAGATAGAACCTCACTGTAATACAACAACCAGAAGTGTGATTTAATTAGGCCTGAATTTTGACTATAACATTTAAGAGCTGGTTTCAATACCAATGACCTGCAAGAGTATATACTTAGAATAGAATTGCCAGAATAGAGGATGGGAGGGTCCCAGGTGAGATTCTTTATTAGAACAAGTCAAGAAATCCTAGACATGAAGGAATCTTTCTGGGAAAGCAAACAAGCTTCCTTCCATCTGGATTGGTCATGTTTGACTGTGTTTTCTGGTGGCAACAGGTAAGATTAGTTTGGCCATTTTAATAGTTAAGTAAAAAGTTGTTGCAAAAATATTCAAAGGGGTGGACCTGGTGACTGTGTAGAAAATACGCAACTCCTTGACTCTTTTTTAAAGCACTGTTTGTTTTAAGGTTGAATGGGTAAATACTGTCTCCTAAAGGAGACATTAATCATGAGAATTTACCCATTTCTGATATTAATGATCATCCTATGGTACGTTTTGTTGGTGTAAGAGAATTAGGAGCCAAACTGGTATATAGGAACTTCTGTTTCCATTTCAGGTCATTTGATGATGGTCAAATGCATTTACAATCTTTTGTGTCTTGAAGCCTTCACTAGTTTTGTGTATTTTAAACAACTTCTATCTCTGCAATAGGTTTATAGGTCTATTTATAGGTTACCTCTAAATTGCATTTTGGATGACATGAATTTTAGTTGCTGTTTGAGAATGTAACCCTTTTTAATGATCAGGTTTTCATGTACTGATCGTGTACTAACTTGTGTAGCATCTGTGTTTGCTGCAGAATTCGCAAAAGCAAATAAGAGGTAGCCATAATTCATGCTAAAACACATGAAATTTTCCACAAATATTTTTGAATTACTATTGTCTTAATATTTTTGATAAATTAATGTCATCCTAAGTAAAGGCTTTCTAGAATTTACTGCTTTTATTCATGAAAAATGTTCGTATTATTTTTCCTCTCATAAACCAGCATTTGCCCTGATAATATACTTTGCTATGAGAAGGTGCATGAGAATTATATAAACCAGTACTTGAAACTTCCCTGTGATGTCCCCTTCAAAAGTCATGTGCAGCAGTCAGCATAATTGTGTCAGTAGGAGGTATCAAACAAGTAAAGGCAAGGAGTGTGGCAATAAAACTGTTGACAGAGGACTGAGATTACATATATTACCTCACTGTTCAGAATATATTTAAAGTAGAAACATTTGGGTCAGTAATAAGTTTTGAGCAAGCTGAAGAGGTAAGATGGATGTTGCTGTGTGCTAAGCTGTGAAGATAGAGCTTGGATCCTGAGAAAGGAAAATGGACAAAACTGGTGTTCTGGTGAGACTGAGGAAAGAATTAAAGGCTTTATTAATGTATTAATAATATATTAGGTAGCAGAGGTGGAGTGGCAAAGCTGGACATACATCATGGCCCTGTCAGCATTGGATTTTCTCAAACAATGGACATGAGGAGAGAATGAAGCAAGCATTAGCCATCTCTTTGTGTCATCTGAGAAGGAGGAAAGGGTGACTCTAAGGGACCTTCTGATTCTTGGACACTGCCATTATGTTTCCTATAAAGTTGTTGTGAAAGAGGAAGAGTAGTTTAGGCTGCTTAAAAGATCAGCATTGCAAATATTAGGGGAAAACTGGTTTAATATGAATTTGTGAGAAGCACAGCTTAACAGAATTCTATGGCAAGGTCCACTCTACTACTTATTCAACATGGAAATGCATACAAAGGTAAAATAAAATTAGTGATTATTTGAAATAGTTTATACACAAATTAAACATTATTTACAGCGTCAGGGAAATAAAGTCAGAATTGGATTGTCGTGATGTGGACTAGGCAAAAAGGGATAAGGAAATTCCTTCTGTTGGGTTATGAGGTTCAAGTGGATCCCCCTGCCTTCTAAACTTCTTTGAAGAGAAGTCTAGGGGTGACTGAAGTCACTCCTAGTCCCAAATTTAGGCAATGGTTTATGCCCAAGGAGTCAGGGAAAAGGGAATGAGTTAGGGAGATAAGGTAAGGGAATTTCCTTCCATTAGGTCATGAAGTTCAGAGTGGATCTCCTTGCTTTCTGAACTTCTCAAAAGATATTTCTAGGTGCAGCTGAATCCACTGCTAGTACCAGGCCTGGTTATTAGTTTATGTCTAAAGAAATAGGAAAAGGGGTCACAGTGTGTTGGGTTTTGTGCTTTGTGCAAAACTTTGGGACAGCAGCAATTTGGAATAGCAGCAGTTCAAAGTTCATTACACTATTCAGATATATCACACAATTAGGTTATATAACTCCCCATCAAAACTGAACTCTCAGTGAATCAGCACAGTAACTAAACCAAAGACTTAATAAAGTTATTGACATAAGGTTGCATGTGTACACTCATGCAGACAGAGATATACATATATATACAGATGTACCTGTGAAAATTTTCCCTTGAGTTCAGTGAAAATATTCATATACGATACCAGTGCATCTCTCAGTGGGTGAAGAGTTGAGCATGGAGGTTTTCAGCCCATGTTGCATCGACAGTTTTCTGATTTCACAAAATTCAGAATTTGCAAACTCTGAGAGACGTTACACTCGGAGGGAGGTACCAGGTGCAATCAGCTGCAGTCCAGAAGAGCTCAAAAAAACTTTCTTGGAACTATTATTTATAGGTTCACAAAAGAATTGACTTTAGGCATAAGTAATTTTCCATCCTGGCCATGATCTGGGTAAGTGATCACTGGAATTCCCAGAATTTTAATAATGCTGGTACATACCTACCAGTGTTATGATAAGCTTCAGGGCTATCAGGGCATGATTAGCTGTTTCTCATCCCCCGCTGTAACCAAGCAACTGAACTCTAGTGCAGGTTGGTACCATTCCCCACCTTAGCAATGCAAGTTGTGTTTGATAAGATCAAGGGACGCTTAACCACCAAACTCACTGCATAATGGCTAAGGTTTGACAGGAATCTTTAAGGCCGTAGAGCGGTCCAGGAGCTGAGACAAGAACAAATGTACCACCAAAAAAGTCTAAAATTATAACCTTGAAAATGTTGTAAAATACTTATTTGGGATGACTATGGAGATGCTCCGACTGGGGACTTACTATACTTCATGGTGAAGCAAGTAACATCAAATGAGTAGGATATCATTAATAGCAAGTCATCAGCAGGAACTTGGGAATTGTGACTTGGTCTTTAACAGTTTCTTTTTTTTTTTTTTTTTTGGAAGAAGTTAAGTCACAGGAATTTAGTTTTTTTCATACAAATTTCTAGAATATGTGATATAAGGCAGCTTAGATCACCAGATAGTCTTTAAAGACACTGAACTCAGTGACAGGAAGGCATTTTAACACTGTAAGAGTACATTCATATTTCCGTCTTATTTTACAACTGAAATACTACAGTGGGAATAAATTGGGAAACTATGTCGTGGTTTTAGCACAACGAGTCACTCTACCACTCCGCCCCACACACACACCCTCCCGGTGAGGAAGGGTCAGAGGAACAAAACAAGGAAAAGCCCATAGGAGTTGAGATAAGAACTATTTAATTATATAAATGGAACTTAGGGAGCTACTAACAGTGCTAGTGCTAATAAGTGATTTAAGAAACAGAGAAAAAAGTAGAAAAAATGGTACAGGATCTCACCACACATGGATGGGCACAGGCAGATTCCAAACAAAAGCAGGAAAATCCAAAAAAATCCCGAGAAAGAAAAAAAAAAAAAACCAAGCTGAAGGGAGCAAACCCCCGCCGCACCCCTCCCTCCCACCCCCACCCCCCCTTCCCCCACCCCACCCCAATCAGCTCGGGAGCCAAGAGCAGGGAGAGCAAAAGAAAAGAACTTCAAACCCCAACTCCTAGACCAATCTGCCTGACAAAAGACTCTCTCTTTTCACTGAGCACCCAGCACTTGCCACGTGGTCCCCACAACCAAGAAACCCCCTGCCCCGAAGCCCTCTCGAACCCTTCACCCTTCTGGGGTTGTGGCCAACGGTAACCCTTTCCATCCATATCCCCACCCCCTTCCCACCGGTCCTGCAGTGCCGCGGGCACCGGGCTGGCACTGCCCACTCAGCTTGATGTATTATGGGGTGAAGCAAAATATAGACTAACTGGTGCAAAATATAGACTAAGACACTGAGATATGGTGACAGCCCTCTCAGATCCCCAGGTAGGAGGCAGAAGCCTTTGTCTCAGAAGCAGGAGCCTTCCCTATGAAAGTCAGCCATTTCTTGCTAACCTCAGCAGTAGCTCAACCTTGAACTTGAGTTCTGCTGAGCTAGGCAAGCACTCACACTCCTTCTCCCTGCTGTTGACATTATACATCCATTACAGGATTCGGTTATACTTGACATAACCTTACATAATTATGGTCCATGGCCAATATTCTTTTCTAGCATGTCCATAGAAAATATAAAAAATAGGCCTAGAAAAGAACAGCACGTCATCCTTCCCAGCCTCTTTCTCCATGGCCAAACAAACTCTAGGTGATCTTTGCTGGAGCTTGTCTAGCCTATTCTCAAAGATTTACTATGATTTCTACATCCTCTTGGGCAATTTGTTCTAGTGCATTCCTACCTTTATTGTTAAAAAGCTTTTCCTGACATTTAAACTGAATATTTGTTGCTGCCCCTTAAGCACACTATTTCTTTTTCTGTACGTGTTAAAGAGCAAATTGTTCCCCTCTGCAGTTTTCTTTTGCTTTTAAAGGCTATTGTAACTCTCCTTTACAGCCTTATCTCCCTAGATTTTAAAAAACAGTTTCAACTTTTTAAATTGTTTCTGATATTTTCTAAACCTCTGATCTTTTTTTCCTGGATTGTTTCCAACTGATCAACATATTTCATGAATATGGCATCCAAAATTGGACAATGAACATAAGATACAGCTAGACTATTGTCCATGCATATTTATCCACTTGTGTGACCTTTAGAAAAATGTTAATGTTTGATTCATATTCATGGTTTAATCCATTTTACCTGAAGGACTTTTTCTGTAAGACTGCTAACAAGTCAGACATTTCATAGGTTGTATTTATGGTACTGATTGCTCGGTAGAAAACTTTACATTTGTCTTTACTGAATTGCATTTTAACTTTTCAGGCTCTTTTTTTGGTTTATCAAGATCCATTTCAGTTCTACTCCAGCAACCCATCCTCTTTAGGAACAGCAGGCAGTACTAGAGTCACTGACACTTGTAGAAGTTCAGTCTATACATTCTTCCCTTTGACAGTGAGCTCAGTGATACATTTAATAGCCAACATTAGATAATGTAATCTAGACCACATGTCCCTAGTTTGCTTAGGAGAATCTCCCATAAAACAGTATTGGATAAACATCTAGATAATGGATAGCTGCGGCTTCTTCTCTACTCATGAGTCCTATTTTTCTATTAGAGGAAGAAATCAGATTTCTTTGATATGATTTGTTCTCTATGAGTCCATGTTGGCAGTGGATCATCTTTGTTTCTTCTTTGTACTCATTTGTTCCCAGAATTTTTCTGAGAAATGAAAATTAGGAGGTTAATTTATTATTCAGTTTTAGCAGACCATGCTTTCCTCTTTATTCAAGAGAAGTCTTATTTTGTTCCTCTTCAGTTATCCCGCATCTCACCATATTCCAAGAACGCTTTAGAGTAATCACTAAAACATATTGTTTAGGTCTCTGACTAAATCTCTGCCTTCTGTACGTGTTCACTAACCCCTTCGCTTTCCTTATTCTAGGCTAAAGTAGTATCTTCTTCTCAATTACAGAACTTATGTCAGTTACCTCATTGCATGTGTCCTTCATTCTTTGAAAACATTGATGCAAGGAATGTAATGTATCTGTTGACCTTCTTGATGCCAATTGTCAATCTATTTCCCTCTCAGTTTAACAGTAGCATAATATTTTCATACAGCTTAAATTACAGCGTTCATTTCCCACAGCATTTCCTTCTATCACTTACATTGCCTCTCTTGTTACCTTTTATGTTCTTTGCTAGCTTTGTCTTTTTTTGTGCTTTGAACTCCCAGATTTGGTCTCTGTGTTATTACTCTATCATCTTTCTCTCTAACTGACCGAGTTTCTGCTTTCTGTAAAATTCTGTCTTATTTCTTGAGGTCCAAGAAAACCTGTTGTTTAGCCAGGCTGATAGCTCCCATTACAGTCTTATCCTTCCTTTATTTACACTAATCTCTGTTTCTGATTCTGATTCTTTGTTTACTTGTATCTTATGTTTGTTCCCCATAATATCTTAGGTGCTTGTTGAGGTAAAAGAACCCCATCTTCTTGGAACTGTCAAAGTTTATCTATGTAAAAATTGTTTCTGAATAAATCCATACTATGTTCTTGTACCTTCAAATGGATACATATTTGTGACAGTCACAGAAAATCATGTCATAAAAGCATCATTTTCAGTTCTTGGGACTGTGTCAATCATGAAATTCTTCAGCTAGATGATAAAATTTTAATAGTAGAGTTCAAATCATTAGCAGTATATATACACTATATAGTATTTATAAATATATATACTGTAAAAATTTGTAAGCAGCTTAAATGCAGCCTTAGTATAAATTGTTATAAGTAATATTTCCCTGGCAAAATTTACAGCATCTTCTTGGAATGGAATATGTATTGCCACTCTCCAGTAAATATTAAATACAATCATTGTTCAGAAGAGATATTCCACAACTATGAACATCACTACAATATTATCCCTAGTCTGAATCAAGTAATATTTAGGAAGGCCCTGTGAAACAATAATAAGACCTATAGTGCAGTCAGCATAGCATGCATTTTAATATGTATGGAATTAGGAGTCTGTCCTTGAATAGATCCAGATACCTCAGTGGCAAAGGTCTGTCTGTTGGATTGAGTATAAATTGGTTACATCTCAAATAATTAATTTATATTATAGGTGACAAGAAATAATATTTGGTAAACCATTCCAGGAAATGGTCTGCATATTTTTATAACAAATGAAACATAAGTTTTTCATTTTGAAGTTGTGACTCTATGAGCTCTTAATGGAACATTTTGCTTAAGTGCTAAATGCATTACCAGAAATAAGGTATAAATATTGTTGGATGCTCAGACAAATATTGCTGCTGTATTCTTAGCATATTGAATATTAGCATTTAAAGGCTGCATGACCAGAATCTGAATAACTTCAACTAATATAAGGCATCTGATAAAGCCAGTTTTAGAAAACTCTAGCAAGTATTCTGAAAAGGAGGAAATATGTTGTACCAGATGTGGTCCTCTCAAATACCTCTCTGTACACTTCCTTCAGACAAATTGAAATATATTACTGAATATGTTAATATATAGTGAGTCTTGACAGGACACAACTCCTACTTGCATCTCCTGTCATCTGTTGGCAAGAAGGTAAAGAATAAGTTAATGAAGTAACTAGTCTTAAAGACTAGGTTTAACTGAAGAAGGTGTTCCAGCAGAGATTTACTTTTAGCTGCATAGTTTAAAGAGACAGGAAGAAAACTTAAACTTTCCCAGCCATGTGATATTTTCTTGGTTTTAAGATGGGGTAGCTGGTTCCAGTTTGCCAAAGATGGTAGATACAGACCCAGCCCCAAATGAGTGAGACTGAGAGACCGAGGGGTTTTGTGCCCATTCAGACCAGAGAAACTTAAGACACATAGGCCCAATATATGACATAAACCCACAAGTAGGTTTTATGATCCTCCACTGGAGGATCAGGGCCATTTATAACATTCCTGTAGTGCAGGTGCTTGTTACCTAGAGGAGAATTGGAAGCAAACCAAGGGAATGAATGACTGCAGGTGGCAAAGAAAGTCTGGGTTAAATCAAGTTTGAGTCCAGCCCCCAAAATCATTGTCTTCATAGGAGTCACTCTCAAGACTTTGTAAAGCAAAGGTTGAGTTTAGGAATAAATAGCTACAAACGGGTTCCACCATATTCAATCAAACAGTCACTGCAAAGCTAGAAACTTCAGGCATGGGAAAAATATATGGAAAACAAAGTTTCTTATGTCCACGTTTCAGACAACTGATAAACTTGAAAAAAATCTTTCAAAGAAAAAAAAAGCTTAGTGCTTGAGAATGCATTCAGCTAATAAAAAAGAGTGAATACAGGCCATTTATTTTCAGAACTTCAAAAAGTATTTGACATTCATGAAGCAATCCAGTTGTAAAGGAAGTATGACTGTAAGCTAAAAAGAAAGGGCTGAATTTTAGGTAAGGTGTCAGAGGTTGTTGATTAAGCCAGTCATTGTGAAATAGTAAAAGGTCAAGGCAGTACTTCAATTTAATTTTGCTGTAATTCTCAACACCTAAATTTCACATAAAAGAGATCTATTCTCCTTTATATTACCTGTGGTTACACAGCACTTGCCACGCGAGTCACCCCAAACCACTCCATTACCACAAGTTCAGATTTTCTGCACCCCTGAGACAGAGTGGCCAAAGCTGCTCGCAGGGGGAGTGTGTCATGGGTGAAGGATTTGCTGTCCAAGGTCCCATGGAAACCCAAGTTGCCATGTAACTCCAATGTCTTCTCCCATATTCTGATTGAACGCTCATTTGCAGCCTTAATATTTAGTTTTTAAAGTAAGCCTTATCCTACAGTAAGCATCTAAGACAGATCAAGATACCTGACGTGCTTTTGTTACTGATATTCTTTTACTAGTGATAGCTACTCTTGGGCATTTCTATGTTGCTTTTTTTGAAGATTTTTCCATTAAACATGTGAATGTCCAGCCTGGTACTCCCCTCAGCACAGACATGAGTCTTATTTATATGCTTAGAGAAAGTATGCACAAAGATACTCTTTTTAAGGTGGGGACAGATGGGGAAAATTAAATCAAGGAAGGAATTTCAATATCAAGAAGATAAGTGGAGCTACTTCCTGACCATCTCTAATCTGTTATTCAAAAAAGAGCTCCTTAAAGCTTGACAGGACTGGTACACAGGTAAAAGGAGATACTTTAGAAGTAAATGAGGGGAAGAGCTTACACTGTGATGATCTGTCACTGAGATCTTTAACAGCAGAAGGAAACAAGCTATCAAGATTAGCTTCAGGCAAGAAATTGGTGTCAATGGTAGAAAACCTTTCGGACTGCATCACTGTTACTCAAGCCTGGCTGACAAACATCTTTGCTGAACAAGATGTGTTAGCTTTAAGGAAATTACAGTGTTTAGCAGACAGAGACAATCTGTCCAGAACAATTAATTGAAATGATAGTGAAGGTCTTCAGCAGAGGAAAATGTTTGAGAACCTAGTGATTCAATCAGTTAATACTCTCCATTTATTTGCTAGCTGCAGGTACAGAATAAAATAGCATGTTAATGGAGACAGACAGAAGCCTAGGCAATATTTTCTTCTTTGTGACCCTGGCTGGACACAGTTCCTTTATAGGTTAGCAGGGGAAGAAGGGTGGCTGTAAACAGTTGTGTTTTGAATGCTGCATCTGTTTTCTATAGAGTATACTGTATTTTTCAATCAGTACTTTGAACTGCTGAATGTGATAGAAGAAATCTGGCCACTAGATTGCATGCAGCAAAACCAAAGGAACACTGGAGGAAAGGGAGTAGTACTGGGCCGCCACAGGGAACGTTTGTGCAAGACTTGTGCATGCTAAAAAGAAGGTCCTGAGGGAGAATAAAAGAGTTTGTTGTAAAAAAGTCTCAATTTAGCTGATAGAAAAAGTGTTCACTGGGACTCTTTGCAATCTCTTATCCATTAATCAATTTTAAATTCTTACTTTAGTGTCTTGCATTTGTAGTAGATGACTCTTCAGGTGATGTCATTAGCATCAAGTACATTGAGAAAAGAACCATAGAGCCAGAAGGAACTTCTGACTCATCACACCTTATCAAGATTACTCTGGCCTGGTTGAGGTCTGAGGTCTTTCCTAAATAACTGCTTCTTCCCACTGAGTTACAGAAATTGCATGATCGGTCACCCTACATGTTCACTTAATTGAAGCAGTATTTCTATATCGAACAGCCAGTGCAGGATTGACTCTCTAGGACAATGTGCCAAACCCTGTTGCTGAACATGGGGTTCTGTTATAGTTCTAGGCTTAAGCTCAAGGTCCTCTCCTGGAGAGCATACCCCTTGACCCTTCACATAGATAGATTGTATATAACACTGACAAAAGCATATCAAACTTCATGTAGAAACAGCTACTTTTTTTCCAACGTGAGATTTTCTACTTTGATCATTACTAACCTGCTGAGATTTGTGTTGTTCTGTTTCTAGTAACTTAAAAGTAAAAAATACTTTCAGTACCTCAGTTGTTTCCATAAGAATGGATGGAAAGCCAAGCCAGTGAGCGTACCTGAAGACTGACTCATTTGTGTCTGGGTTATATCTAGGTTCATCTTCCATAATTTCTACTCAGCTTTATGCTCACACATGAGCAAACCCCCTTTTTTTCTTGTTTTCCAAAATCTCTCATTTAGGAAAATGAAAGATGAAGAATGAATTTAAATTTTAACAATCCCTTTAATATATTTTATATCGCAAATGCTGCTTTCTAAAATGGTCACTGAGGCAAACCAATAAAAGAAGCAACACCAACTATTTAGATTTAGAAATTATCAAAAAAACCTGTTTCAGTAAATGGGCAAGTAGATTTTTCTTAGGAAAAAAATACTCAAACCAAGAAAACTTAAACAAACTGCACATTTAGATGGATAGACAAGCAATATTTTCTGGTTCATGCAATACATTCTAAATAACATGTCATTTTGGCTGAGCCAGAGTTAGAAAGTTTGCAATCAGCTGGAAAATGTAAGAGGCGAAGCTACATAAATCTGTTGTGAAAGAAAAAACTTTTAGATTTTGCTGTTGATGAGGATCATACAATACTTGAATCTGAAATATGATATGGAGTTTGTTATTGAAATCTCCATATTAATTAACCGTCATCTATTGTTCCTTTAGCACATCATGAATAACAGGACAATGCTGTTGTCATCTTATTCAATCCTCAATAATGAGTATTTCCACTGTGAGAAATATATACAATTTATGTATTTATTGTCCTCTCCTAATTTGCACTTCATTTAAAGAGTGACATGCAAGCTCGTGAAACCGTAGAACATCCTGAACAAGGTAAGATAATATATTTTCAAACTATTATGCAGGAGCATAATAATTCTGAGCATCTATATTTTTATAAAAATGTCTGATAATCCTGTGAGAGGTGTTAGGTATTTCCTGATAATGCAGCTTCTTTAAGGTCACCAAAATCACTTCAAATATTTAGAAATATGAAGGGAGTTATGTAGACACAGTAGTAAAACCTGTGTTTACCCAAAAGCCATGATTTAGAGATCTCTGTGAAAGGGTCATAAACTGTGTTCTAGGCCTATAGGATGAACGTGTATCAGCATTTCCTAATCCGTGTATGTATATGCAGTAACATACAAAGAAGTCAGTAGCATTAGCCAGTGAGAAGCTCTGTAGAATGATTTATGATATGCTCACAATATAGCTTGTCTGGGAGTCATATAACACCAAAAAGGTGCCATGGTGCAGTTGTACTTCAGTAACTGAGAAATGGGTGGGATTGGGATGTAGCTGTATTCATCACAGAAAACATTGATGTGATGCTGGAATGAAAGAGCAGAGTAGCAACTAGAGGAGGTAGCAGAGATTTTAAAGACCCTTCTTTAGTTTTTCATTAAGACTGGATTACAAGTTCTTGATTTTATCAGTCAGATAGGAGCACTTACTAAGACATTTTCCTACTTCTCTGCCTCATCTTGAGAATGTTGCGATAAAAGAATCACTGTTCTTTCATCCCTTTACATTTACACTAGTGAAATAAAGCATACATCAAGCTTTAATTGAAATTCGGGCAGAACCTAACATTGATTTTTCTTGCTGAATTTCCACATTTTTAAAAGATTTTTAAAGGAACATAAAAAACCTTTCAAAAGGCCTGAGCTTTACTATGAACAGATATGTCTGCACATAGTATGAATAGTCTGAAATGCATGATATAGCATGCCAGGACAAAATTCTTTAAAATCTGCACTGGCTGATCACCCATTCTGACCTCTAAATAGAGCATACACCTGTTGAAGGTTGTGTCTGTCTCACATGATGAGATATAGCGTGCCTCCCTTCTAACACTCATTCCCAGGCTTTATTTTAATGAATACTGGAAGAAAGTATGAGATGATCAATGGAGGTGGACAGGGGATGGAAAAAGGAACCCAAAAATGAGTACACACCTGAGGGTCTCATCCCATATACACCTGGGACATGATCAGGGCACACAGACAGATCTAGGAACTTAGCTGAATTTCCTCTTGCTCATTTGTCCCATCTGAAAATGCTTTAAAGGGAGCTTGCCTTTTGGTTTATTTCTTATGGATTGTTGTTGAGAATTAACTAACACCTGTGAGTTGGTTGGGGTTATTGACCAAATTATAGGTTATTACACTACTGCTTCTTTGGAGCACTCCTACATCAAGCATGGAATAAGTCTTCATATCTAGTAAAACTAGTGTTTCCTAAAGGCAAACCAAGTAAGCAGATGAAAGCAGAAAAATGTTTGAATTAGGAATCATTTGATGTGCTTTCTAACCTACAAGGAATTGTTTTCATTGCAAACTACTCTTTATAAAATCAGAGTCACTCTCACTGTCTTATCTTTAGCTTTCTACAGTGCAGAAGTAAGACACAGATGTTGTATCAGTGGATGTTTGTTCTGTTGACCTTAATACTCTCCTGTATCCTGAAGAAAAGAGACGTTAATTTTATTACATGATGAACCAACACTATCCTCAATAGTCAGTTCTGTGTAAATACTTAGATTATTGTTTGATATTATTACTGCTCACAAAATTTATTGATGGCAAAATTTATTGAGAAATTCTGTGTTCAAGAACTGTCTTAGCTAGTACAGGTGCAATTCCTTAATCCTTTCAATTCAAAGAATAATTTTTGTTTGGGATATTTTACTCTGGCTTATAAAATAGAGAGAAAACTACTTTCTGAGATCATGCCTACAAACGAGTAATTTACTAGGATTACAGCTTCCCCTAGTCTCCCAGAGAAGTTCCCTTTTTTAATTTTCTTCCTTTCTTTCTTCAGCTGGCACAGTTTTAAGCAGAGAAGTGGTGGCTGGTTGCATTTTTTCACTATTGCCTAGCCTTTAGGGCACATCCATGAAGGAAGTCATGCTCTTTCAGTTCTTTCAGTTCCAATAACCAAGTGATTATTGCATTTGGGATATGAACCACCACTTTATCCTTCTTTCATACAAACATTTGAAAATAAGAGTTCCTGCCAGTGATTCCCTTGAAGACATCACCCCAAACAATATGCCAAATTATGGGATTACTATCCACATAAGTATGAATATTCTAAGGATTTTATTTGCCTCACTAATGGAGACTCCCAATGGAGAGTCATCGGTGGGGCTGGAGTCCATTTGGAGGTGCCCAACTCCCCGGGCTGTATCTGAACCCTAACCATACCCTCCTTAGCAGTGCTGAGCCACTTGGCCCTTGCGTCTCCCAAAAGTCACCATCATCAGCTCCTCCCTCTCACTAGGTGCCATGCCCTGGTACCGAGTGTGACAAGCATCTACTCCTTTGCCTCACTCTCAAACTCAGGTTCAGTCCAAAAATCTCCAACCTTGGTGCGAAGACTGCTCAACTGTGATTACTTTTCCTTTGTATCTGTTCTACCCAAAGCTGCTTGAAATCTGTTAGACAGCATGTCCTTATGGCCAGGTCTTTAATCACATCCATCCTTAATGCTTGCACCTGTAACAGCCTCCATCACAAGCCTGATGCACCACTTGTTTTAGAGCCAAAAATCACACTGCAGTTGGAAAAGTTTTGAGACAAAAGTGTCAGATGGCCTTTGAAGGAGCTTGCAGGATGTTTGTGGTGGAGAAAAACACAACATATAGCTCTTCTGACTGCCAGTCTTATTTGTCCAAGCATCCAAACTCTCTTTCAGTACAGAGATGGCATAAACCCAGATCAGTGCCCACCACAGAATGACAAAGACCTGGGTGACATATTTGCATCCAGTAATTTATGCAAAAAAAGTTTACATTTTTTCTTTTCTATTATAAAAATTGTATCTGTTAGTAAGCACCCACATTTCTCATTATACTCATCTCTTCTGAAATGTCAAAAATATTTAGTACATATTCACAGATTGGAAATCAAGAAAGAGGATTTGTCCAATTAGCTGTAACATATAATATCCGCATATGCCAATAAATAGTCTGTGGAAAAGGATGTTTTTAATCATGTTTGGTGATTATGCATTTACTTCTTATAACTCACTCTGAAAGTAATGTCTTGTGTCTCTTAGTGAAGGCATACTGTTTCTTCCCTGTAAAGTACAGCCATCTCATCAAATAATAGTAACAAAATAAATTGTGTAGTGATACTGATTTCCTTCTTTGTTACATACCCTGAAGCATGAGAAGCAACAAATTACTCATTATTGAGGAACATTACAACCAAGCTACATTAAAACACTTGTGAAGAACATGGCTCACATAGGGTACAATGCCGTAACCAAGATAGTTTCGTTGTCTTCAGCACAGGACAGAAGAAATGCTTTGACCCAAGATCCTGACTCCTTTGCTAGAAATGAAGCTGTGTTTTTCATGCTTTTCAGTGAACTGACAGTGTGAGAAATTGGGCCAACAATAAAGCATTTGGAAAATCATCTGAAAGGTAATAACCATGCATTGAATATGCACATAGTTTCTGAACAGGTAATTGACATCACTGGCTAATTCAGTTGGTATTCACCTCTTCTTTCCCTCATGCAACTGTTTGTTTTTTTCCCCTTGATGCACAATTTGTTCTTTAATATAAAGCTCCAGCAGAAACAACAGCTTTAAAATAAAGCTTCTTTTCTGTTGCTTTTAATCTTACCCTAAGGAACAATCTACATGGAAGCTTAGCTGACCTTGCAGGAGATCAAGAAGCAATGAAAACATATTTGCCAATAAGTACTTGGCTTATAAGTATAAGGCTTAAAAATTGGGTGTGACACAGATGCCTATACTACTGCTATTCTTAAGGGAACATGTAACCTTTAAAAGTAGGGGCTGGATAGGTACTCTTAGATGACAGATAAGTGAAAGGGAATTTCAGATTTTTATCAACAGTTCTAAGGAAGATGAGCTGTTTAAGGGAAATCATTATATACTCACTGGGGAAACACAAAGGATTTGGGATCCCAATGGTTTTGTGCAGAGTTATAAACATTGAAGAGATAAAAAGAAAAAAACGTTTGTCTCAGTCGTTTTCCCTTCCCCAGTCAAAAATTATATAGGAGAATTTGCTTTAACAGAAAGTCTTGACTTAGGGCATATTTTGATTTGGGATGATATATATGTATAGTTTTATGAGATAATAAATATCTGGTGTATGTACAAATCTTACATATTTTCCATGCAGATTTTCTTCTTTCTTCCTCATTTACATAATACTTCCAGCGATGTTTTTTTCCCATTAAAGGCACAGATGAGAGAGAGACATAGCAGCATATTCATCATGCATAGCTAAAAACTTTCTTCTTCACTGTAAAAAGGAATGGGTATTATGTTGTCAGAAACCCACTGCAAGTAAACTGCTCCTATTAATGGCAAGAAATCCCATAATAAACAAGTAGAGCCCTATGGGGGAAAAGCACAATTTCAGTGTTTGCAGTTAGATATTGAACCTTATCTTTCACAAGATAAACTGTTCTAGAAAAAGAGGGAATAGTCTTCAACAGTATTTCTCACTTGTGCTGAGAGAGAAATCCATGTATTTGGAGGAACATGGAATGCTAGAGGACAATTATGGGAGAAACCTTGTAAGTAATTAACTATAAAACAATGCTGCTGTAGCATTTGCAAAGTTTGGTCGGACAGCTAAAATGACACAGGAACTTCATACCAACTTTTATCTAGTAGCAACAGCTTTGTATTATGTGGTTGATTCAGGTAATGGAGGCCTGGACCTGGCAACCTGGGATTCCTCTTGATTTAGTGCTAGTTTTGAAGTAGGACAGTCATTTATCTCCTGATTATTCTGTCAGTTCTTCTTACTGGAGCCAGCAGTTGTAGAAAACAATAGTCCAAAATTTTTCAATCACGATGTCCTGAAAACTGATTCAGTTGGCAAACATCTACTGTGAGAAGTTCATAAATCTCAGGTGAATTAGGTTAGTTCAAATCCTTTGCAATACAAAGCCTTATTTTCTGATTTTTCTTTGATATGCAAATGTTCAGTAGACAGTTTCTCCTTATTTGGAGTTTTCTGTGTTTTAAACTGGTTTATGTTCTCATGCTTTTTTAGCTAAAAGAATTAAAGAATAAATCAGAAGCCAGATAACAGAATTTTCTTTGGTTCTTAACTTTATTGATAATGACATAAAACCAAAAACTAACAAATAACCAAGTGAAAAACAGATGTCAGGTTCTAATATTCTAATTAGATACTTGATCTATTCTTTTTTTAACTTTCTAAAAACTATTTTGTATGGTATATTGCAAAATGAAGATGTTTCCAGGAAAAAAATTAAAAGGGTTAAGCAGAAACTAAACATCTTTTTTTCTTCATTTGGAACAGTGAAAAAGCAGATCTTATTCTTCTGATTAATTTTGTCTATGCATTCACATTCTACACCAAAAAAGGAAATTTTAATGTAGAATGTTCACCTTCCCACATAAACATACACACCTCCTGTTTGCTATACATATAACAAGAGAGAATATTCTTATAATAAAACTTGATTTAAGGCTTTAATGTAGGACCTCTATATTTTCAGTAGTTGTCAGAAGTTCAAACGTTAAGAATTCTTAGGAAAGTTATAACGAACAAAATGGAAAATGTCCGTATGTGTGCCCACATATTGAGTACTGGATGCAGGTCCAGAAAAGATAGAACAAGATAGAGAAAGGAGCAATGATGATGAGTGATGAGCAGTGATTTCACTTACAATGAATGATTAAATTCAGATTTACTCTGGTTAAGTAAATACTGCTTTTATAACTTTTTTTTCTCCCCAAGTTACTAATTTCTTTGATTTGCTACTTTTGCATGTCTAGGAATTTTATTTTAAAAATATAACCAATAAATACATACTGATCATTCTATTTACTGCTTGATTGTTCTATTCTCATCCATGTGCCAAGACCAAAATTAATTAAACATGCAGTCCAGGAAAATTGTTTAGAATGCTGACATCATTTAGGGAAAGGAAAATATGTAATAATGCAAGCTACAATCCATTATTTCATTTCCAGTTATTAAGGTATAAAGAAAATATCAGTGGACTGAGACATCAGGAGTCTGGAGCTGTCCTAATAAACCACCTAGGGAGCAGGAAAGAACTTGAGCCCAGAACATGTGAACTTCCACACATGTCATAGAATCATAGAATGATTTTGGTTGGAAGGGACTTAAACATCATCTAGTTCCAACCCCCCTGCCATGGGCAGGGACACCTTCCGCTAGACCAGGTTGCTCAAAGCCTCATCCAGCCTTGCCTTGAACACTTCCAGGGATGGGGTATCCACAGCTTCTGTGGGCAACCTGTGCCAGTGCCTCACCACCCTCTCCGTGAAGAATATTTTCCTGATAGCCAATCTAAATCTCCCCGCTTTCAACTTAAACCTCTTACCCCTTGTCCTGTCACTACAGACCCTTGAAAAACTTCCCCCCGCTTCCTTGTAGGCCCACTTCAGGAACTGGGAGGCTGCTATAAGGTCTCCTCAAAGCCTTCTTTTCTCCAGGCTGGACAAGCCTAATTTTCTCTGCCTGGCTTCATAGGAGACAGGTCCTCTGATCATCTTCATGGCCCTCCTCTGGACTCGCTCCAACCAGTTGATATCCCTTTTATGTTGGGGACCCCAAAGCTGGACACAGGACTCCAGGTGGAGTCTCACAAGAGGAGAGTAGAAAGGGAGAATCCCCTTCCTCAACCTGCTGGCCACGCTTCTCTGGATACAGCCCAGGATACGGTTGGCTTTCTGGGCTGTCAGCACACACTGCCAATTTATGTCTTCCTCAGCACGTTCTCCTCTGCCTGAGGTTTAACCTGATCCAGACAGGCAGAGTTTGGGAGGAACTGTGCAATCTAGGGGACTGCTGCCCAAAAACAGTGTGAATTAAGTTTGTTCTTGGAGTGGTGGGTCCCTCCAAGGGGTCTTTTGATGTCCTTGTGCCTTCTTTGTAACACACTACATATCAGTGGTGGTACAGACCTGACCTAACTGTTGCTTGAATTATAGACTATTGCTTATCCCACAGATATTGCTGGCTGGAAAGGCAGTACACAATTTGGAGAGCAAACAGAAAGAAACAAAGCCTGTGAAAGCTCCTCCTCCAGGATATCATGCCTTGCTGTCAGACTGGACTTTTAGTCAAATGCTAAATCCACACACAGTTGCATTTATTTCTTTTCATCCTTTTTGGAAGGCACCAAGCACTTTTTGCAGTCTTTGGGGAAGGTTTCACAGAATGTCAAATGCCCATAATGACAATTCTTCAGATGAAATATTTCCAGCCTAAGGGTGAGACTTGGACCTCAGGATGTGGAAACTACCTGATCTTCCCAAACTGGTAAATACAAGGGAAGAATTAGGGAGAAAAGGTGTTTCTCCAGTGAGACACAGAGATATCTTACTTTCCTTTCCCACAGATTCATGGCACAGGCATACAACATAATCAGGAGTTCTGTGCGTCTCCAAGGATCTAATAAAATTAATACAATTATATTACATTAAAACAACTGGATAAAATAAATTGAATATTACCCATGAAATTATCTTCTGTATTTAAAGTGAAAAACAATCTTAGAATTTCAGTGAAATTTCATTTCTTCTGTATTTTTTCCTGCAAAAAGTCTTGTTCATCTGTCACTTTTAAAATTCATATGACTTTTCAACTGTTTTGCACAATGAAGCATGTAATTAGGAATAATGTGAATCTTGCAGCTGCTTTTCAGTGTTCTTTCATTCAACAAAATGTGAGTAAGGAAACAAGAAAAAACTTGGACATAGTAAGTAAAAATGGTGGAGCAAGATTTGTAAGAACGGGACATGACTTTACTAGTTTAGCTGAAAGAATTGGAAGAATTCAGATGTTTGAGAGACATGGAAGAACTTCATGAAGAAACTACAAGCCCCAGGTTTTTTTGTATTTTTGTTTGTTTGTTTTTTCATCTCTTTCATCTTTGCTACAGGAGGTATCATTTTCTCCAGAAATGTTTCCCTCTTTACATGCTTTGAATCTTACAGTTACCATAGCACTACTTTTACAAATAATAGGTGCTCCCTCATGCAATTTAGAAAACCTAAGAAATTAGGAAAGGAATTAAAACCTCATGGTTTGCATGCATCCTTATTTTAAAGACATGCATTGCCTTATTTTTAAGACATTTAGTATGAATCCTCTAAACTCACATTATCTAAGTCTAATCCCAAGTCTCCTTTTGCACCAACACTCTTGTAGTTGTTCTTGGAATTTATCATCATTCATGTTATGATTCTTGGTAAATAATTAAGTGTTGATTTTTATTGTCATTCCTTAATCCCTTGGTTTGTGCATGATGGCAACAGAAGTAGTTCTGATTAAGAAATTCAAAACCACATGATTTATTAAATGCTGAAAGCTCCTGTGGTGTTCTCTGTAATGTCTCATTTCATTTTTAACTTGCTTGACTTTAAAGGAAACCTTGCAGTATAAATAGTGATGCTTCAATAATAATTAGTTATCACAAAATTCTATAACAGTAGTTTAGCAACCACTTAGAAATCTAAATTTTAGTCTAAACATGTAATGAAATTCCCCACTTTCACGAATAATATAACTACATTGTCAGTCTAGGTTGCCTATTTAGCAGTAATACTTTTTTGAAATGTTTATACACAGGTTTTATAAAAAACTGTATCACTGTATACATAAAATACTGTATAAATACATACTGTATAAAAAACAGTATCAAAACTGTATCAGTTTATATACTGATTTTGGTTTCAAAAATCTTGATGTCTTGTAGCATCAGACAACATATTACGTTAATATCTGTAGTGAGATTTTATTTAAAGAAGACTATTCTAAGAAGCATTTTCATGCTCTGTCAATTTTATTCTTCTTCCATAAAACCTTCTGTCTCTATTTACAGTAGCATGAGAACAGCTTTTTCTGTGACTTGTTCTGTATGTCTAACAAGTCAGGTTTTATTTGGGGTTCATGGACACTTTTTTTTTCCTTTCTGTTGTTTCTGTAACAGTGTATGGTGTATAGAAGAGATGCATTTTCTGATTTGCCTATTTTTTCACAGCATTATTTTTAGCATAGAGTATTTTTTCCACAGTACAGCTTCTTTGTAAGCAGGAAGTTACACAATTTTCCCAAGTGGACACCAGTTATGAGAGATTTTATTTTTGTTGTCTTTATTTAAAAAGATGACACTCTATTCAGTGGTCCAACCAGGCACCCCTGCAGTCCCCTCAGACTCTCTTCTACGCTAATGACTGATATAATTATGTTTAAGGTTTCTAGTTTTCATGGCTGGAAGAAAGTCTTCACACATCATTCACCCACCATATGCTCCATCAATGGTAAGATGGTTAGATTGGGAAGTAAGTTATGTGTTTTCCAGTTATCTAAAAGACACAAGGATTAATTCTAAGTCCAATTACAACATCTCAGTGCTGTCACTATTAGTAGCCCCACTGCCAATTTCTGTAGGAATAGAATCCTGCTGCTCTGAGATGGCTGGAGAAACTTGAGTATCCTTGAATCTTCCTTTCCCCTGAAATCAGTTTGTAAATTGAAACAGCCTGGGAGTTCCACTACAGTGTGATAAACGTACTGTAATCTCAGTTTAATTATATACCTACTCAACATGGGTTATTTAGGAGGGAAGCTATTAGTCTGTTCCCCAGTATTCTCTATTTTCAACATCTTTTTCAAGTTATCCAAATCAAAAATATGTCTCAAATTCATCACTGCAAATACAGGTGAAAATAAATATATCTGAATAGATGGTATTCAAGACCATTACTCAGATTTCCACTTTAGCCCATGCACCGGGTGGGGGAGCACCTGCTTTCAAAGATATCCTCTGCAGAAGACTCGCAGTTTAAGGCAGAAGTCTTCTATGTCACAGAAGTGTCACATTTTTTGAGTAACAGATAGGTGGATAGTCTTGGCTCTGTTTACACTCTGAATTCCCTTTCTGATATTGTGAACCTCCATTTCATCCTTTTGTTTTTACTGAAACATGAATAATCAATGGCTTATGTGGAAAAAGGTTTTCTAGCCACTGTAATCATCCTGGTAAGCAGAATCAATTTGTTCCCCTTCCAATGCATCAAATGCTGTGAGCTGGATGGTAAGCATCTCTCACTGACCAGCTAAATTATATCCCATAAAAGAAGTCAGTTGTAAATGAAACTCTAAGGATTGCTTCTGGTCAATAGAGGCAAGGAATTTCTCTCACACATACACACAGTCTTCTGTAACCATTAATTTTGTTGCTGTTCCAAGTAGCACAGCAAATTCAAACTCAGGGAGTAGCAATACATGGCCGTAAATTAAGAAAATTGTCACACTTTCCAGCTCATTGCTTATTCAGTCCAATATCCTATTTCTAGAGGTTAGTATTAAAAGCTTTATAGGAAGAAATAACTGATTGTACATGGAAATATGCCCCCTGCATTACATTTCCTTCTAATCCAAGTATAGTTGCATCTAAACCTTCAGCCATGAGGTTTGATACTATTTTGAAAATGTTCTAGTATTAACTGTTGCATCTCAGGTAATCTTATCGTCCATTCAGTATGTTTTTTGGTGGACTAGATAAGCTTTAGGCCTTAGCATCTTATCAGTCAAAAACTCCCTGGCAAAACTGTATTGTGTACAAAGTAAACAAAACCGTAACTTGTATCTGCTTTGCATTGTTCTTTTATTTTCATACCTCAGTTTAAATGATAGTTTTAGAAAAGATAAATTGGTGACAAACTAGTGTATTGTACTTCCTTTTATCTTTCTAAGACTACCCAATGCCTTCTCTTTTTTCCTACCTGTGGGATACAACAAGGATTTTTGTGAAAATAAGCACTATGTTGTTATAATCCCATGTCCCCGAATTATATTATCACACATTTACTATGCAATCATATCATAATCTTCATAACTATTACAATGAAACTCATTCTGATACCTAAGAACCCCTTAGAAGCATTATCTATCAAATCTATAGCTATTTCATGGGAACAAATAAATGCAGGTGTTGTATCACAATCACTAGAGATTTGAAAGGAGTTCCATGCTCATTCAAGTATTGTGCATATAGGTTGCTCGTTTGAATTAAAAGCTATCTGAAACTTAATATCTTGCAAAAATTTTTTCAAAAACTTCTTTGATATGCTGAAGAATTTAGGGATCAGAACTTCAAACTTGTTGTCAGCCCCAAATGACTGATTATTATTGGGCAGTATCTCAGTTAAAAGACTTTAAATTCTAAGATATTTGTATAAAGGGGCTTCTTTAATCTACAGTTTGATAACTGCAGATTAGGCTTGCTAAAGAAATCTAGGTAGCTACCAAAGAGAGAGAAGAGAGTTTGATGTATTAAAGAACTTTTTATTAGGCAGTTGAGAATACTCCTAATACAACAAAGACACATTTACTTATCTCTGAAAGGGAAAGAGCCCTGATTCCACTTAAGGAGAGAATAGACTGTTTCAGGATAAAAGATTAAATACATCTAGACACTGTGGAAGACCTTCAAGACAAACCTGGCAATAAACCCCAACATGCTTTGCTAAGAAAGAAGAAATGTTATGTTCAAAGCCTGAATCCTTGACCAATAACTTGTGAACAAAGAATTCAAAATTATGCTTCTCCTGTGGCAAAGTTAAAGTTTGTGAGTGAAATGTGTATGTTAAGTCAAGCATGTAGAGGATCGATTCAATTAAGTTGCAAGTGGATCAGAGAACGAAATGCAAGGTCTTCAAATAGTGTTATAATTGCTGCTCTTGGGGCAAAAGCAGTAGAACAGTAACTACTGATATTCCTGGGACACAAAGGTCTGTGTATTTGGGAGTCTGAAGTGATAGGTAAATAAATATTGGCATTTTGATCAATGATGCCTGAGGACTAAAATCAGTCTTGATCCCCCCCAAAAGAATAAATAGTCCCCAAAGAATAAATTGTGAAGCTTTGTCTACTGTAAAATGTCATGAGTTAGCAGAGTCACTATCACATTACTTTAACTGTTCTAAGAGCATTTGAAACAAAAAAAAAGAAATGCTGCAGGTGAACTCTGTTCAAAGGGCTTGACCTCATTGTAGTAATGATAAATCATGACAAGTGCCTTTCAGATTATCAGCTGAATTGGTTTTAAGCAGCATGAGATCAGAATCATCCCCCTTCTATTTGAAGAAAACCTTTTTTTGTAGTACATGACATTGGAACAAATTCAGCAATTACCACATCTCAGTACTGTAAGAAAGAGAGAGGCAAATTAGAGACTGGTTGAAATAGAATGACACAGAAGACCTGAAAATATTATATCCTGAATCAGGTAGAAGGAAAGAAAATGCAGAATTTGATAAAACAACAGGAAAGATGCATTGTAGAAAAGAAAGAGGAAAAAGAAGTCTCAGGGGGGGCAGCATGAAAGGAAATCTTGAAAGAGAGGGATGAATATCCTATCTTAGGTGGATATGGTGTAAAATGAATATCAAGTTGACCTGAGGTCAGATATAAACATCAGAGCAGATGTTCGTTATCCGCCCACAGAATCTTAAAACCTATCAGCAATGGCATCCAATGCTGACTCTTCCCTTGCTACAATCTGGTCTGTGATCAAAGGATTTGTTAGCTCCGAGCATGACAGAGCCTTTTATCTCCACACTCTCATGTTGTGCTGCTTTCATTGTAGCACCAAAGGGTGCTGTGCCCAGGCAACCAGCGTCTCATGCGTTTGTAATAACATGAATGTCCCTGCTCCAGATAAAAATAATAATAATACTAAAACTCTTTCCTGTAATGGAATTACCTGGGGTAATTGGCTAGTAGGAAAAAATCAGAGCACTCTATTAGCATGATTAGAGAGAGGAGAGTGATCAGGGGAAAAGCGAGTCTAGAAAATGAGACGGAGGGCAGCAGTAGGAGCTCCACAGTTGGAGAGTGGAGGCAGAGGAAGGGGAGACAGAAAATTTTGCTTGATCTGACATTTTGAAAATTACTCAGTATCTTCTGCACGTGCCTGGGATATGTGAGGATCCAGCAGTTACTGATTCACTGACTATACATGCAGAGCTCTGAAAATACAAAGATAATTACTGAGCTTATGAAATGGAGCAGAAAGAATACTAATGATGCCATAGCTAGAGAAAGGTAAATGTGGGAAAAGGCTTAGCAAAGAGGCACAGGGTGAAGCTCAAGGATTCAACAGGGCTCTTTGAAGCTGATTGTAAAGAAAGGTTTTGGCAATGGAGTAATACTTGAGGCATCCTAGAATAATGACAGAAATCTAAAAGAAGCCAAAAATTATAAAGAAAGAAAAGATCAGAAGGTGGTACAAATCAGACAGAAAAGAACAAATGGACAAAACAAAAATCACAAGTAGCAAAGCTTGTAAAAGAAGGAAATAAGAATAAGAACGGGGCTTAAATCGACCAGCAGACACAAATACCTGGCTGGTTGCCTCAACAGATCCAGGATCTAAGTGCCTAGAAAACATCTGGACATATTTTGGAGGCACAAAAGCCAGAGCACTGAGTTAGCCCAGGATTAGCAAAGGGAGGAAGGAAGTGGTACCCATCCAATTACTCCTTCCTACTATCACAGCTGCTTGCTGGACAGCCTTCAATGACACTTGAGGCTCCCAGCCTGAGGATTCTCAAAGGAGTCTTCCTTCCCAGCCTCATAGGTCATGCTGCCTTTTTGCCAAAGACCATAGTGGTTAATATACTGCCTGGAGAGGTGGGATCAAAGGCCTGCTTTGCCACAGGTCTAACATCCGTTCCACATTCATGGCTTACACAAAGACTCAACGCAACAGAGATCTTCAAGTTACATCTTTGTTTGAGGTAGATGGACTTGAGGCTATTTTTTTAGAATATTTTAAAGTAGCAACCAATAATTCCTTATTCTTTCAGTTGCCCGTTACTCTGGTAAGGTTTTAGCTGAGATAGTAACTGAATATTGGCCAGTATTTTAGCCCCAATCATTTGAAATATGAACTGAAAATTCTGTTCTAAGCTTTGTCTCCTAAATATGTTGTGGCTCTTTTTTTTAACTGGCTCAGGACAGTGGCTACACTGTGCTATGGAAGTCACTTGCTTATTTGTTATATAGATAGTTCCTGGCTCTTAAGTGGCGTTCAGTGATGAAGAAGGTATAGATAGCAGCTCATGATAGGACAAAAGATACAATACTCCAGTGTAAAGGGAAGTAGAGAAAGCTTTGCCCAAAGAGAGAAGCACGGTATCCCCAACCGGTGGGAGGAAGGGCTGAGGGAAGTAGATGAAGTTAAGTCTTTGCTTGTCAAATGTTCATTGACAAATCAAAGAAGCCACATGAGGCATCATCAGCACAGCACAGAAGATGGCATCTTTTTCTCTGGGGAGTTGCTTCCTGTTTGAAGATATTTCTGTTTCTCCAAACCCAGGGTTTTGCTTTTGCAGGTGTCTCAATGTCAGCAAAATTCTACTTCCTCACACATTTCGCAATAATTCTTGCCCAGTTTCCAAACCACATGACTTTTGACCTGCAAATACTATTACATTTTGTTGGCTCAAAATTTCTAAGAAGTCAGCTGTCAAAAAGTCTTTTTCTGGTTCTGTTTAAATTAGGGAGCTCCTGGAGATTGAAAATAATTCTAAAATTTCACCCAGTTCCTGCTAAGAAACCAGCAGTTCAGAGCTGTTCCTGACTGCAATGTGGGGACTGGTTTTGTTTCCTTAAGAGGATTAGTCTCCTGCCATTAAGTAGTCTTCATGATGAACCCCAAAATCTACTGACAGTGGAGTCATGGTATGAATAAAGTGAATGTTCCATCTGAGTTACATCTGCAATGAGAAATCACACAAGTTGAGTTACTGGAAAATGAAAACTCCCTAGTTTTGTGAACACATGAAACAGTATAATGTATAAACCCTCTAAAAGTTTCTAATTAGGATTCATGTGCAACATGGGCAATTTTCTTCAAAAATTTGCATGTAATCTATGTGTATGGCATTATTATTCATGCTTTGAGCATTGCATCCCATTTGGAAAATCTATTTCAAGCTGGACTTTGATCAGTAGACTAATTTTTCTCTTAAATATGTAAAAAGACAGAATCTGTTTATAATTAATAGATTACCAGTATCAATCATTTACCTTTCATCAGCATCAGGAATTGGTGCCATGGTCCCAAGACAAATAATTTACACCAAACATACATTTTCTCAAGTGAATAATGGTATCTAGACAACAAACTCATAAGGCACCTTCAGAGTCCTTATTTATCAGAAAGGGATGGATAGCATTGCTGTAAAAAGCATGTTGCCTTTACTGTACCTCCAGACAGGATTCAGCAACAGTACTTATCTCTGAAATCTTACAACCAGCTTCAAAGCAAAGTTCAAGGAAAAAATAATGTCTTGAATGTGAGGCAGGAAAAAGGGAACAAAGTAATTTCACAAAAACATATTTTTAGTATTATAATGTTCAAGACCATGAGCTAGTTCTGTTGAATTCAGGTGGGATTTGGAATAAATTCAACTTTTAGTTCTTCACCTTTGTTCAGACTCCCTCATACACCTCTTTTTAAAAATTTATTAACAAATATTTCTATTTAGATAAAAATGGAACTGTGTGTCTATAACTGTGTGTCTATACTAGGAAAAGCATATCAATCATTATTAAATTTTGGTATTTGAAAGCCTAAGTCTACTAACAAAATTATTAATGGAGAAGAATTGTAAAGGAACACTGTCCTGAACCCAGCTGATAAGAATTTGTCCCTGAGGTCCCCAGAGCAGGATTAAATGAACATTGACACCAAAGAGATGCATAAGAGGAGAGGCACGACCTCCTCTTACCTGCCTGTGCCAGCTGGGGCTGTGTTTAGATGCAAGCAGCACATACTCCAAACATGGACGTGGGGACTGACTCAGGATACAAACAGTCCCAAGATCAGCATTGTGCAGGGCTTCTCTTTCAAATTACAACTGAAACCTCATTTTTTTCAAATACTTTATAGAGGAAAATTAAAAAATTATGGTTTATGGGATGTACCTATCTGTATTTCATACTGAAGAAACTTGGACAGCTTTCTTTCCAAGTGTGTACCACACACCACACACCTCACCTCTCCTCCTTTGTGATGACACCAGACTTGCATAAGTCATGCATTTCAAATACTCCATCTGGTGTTAGTCAGCCACTCACCCATGCCTTTGCTTGATATTATCTAAGAAAAATTTGCTTTACCAATCAATCAGGCTGAAGTTAAATATGTCATCATCCATCACTTAAATCTACATAAATGATAGAGGATATGTAAAAAACCTCACAAGTGTCATGTACACCAGCACAGAGGTTTATAGATGAGGTTTCAGGCAGCTCTGGATCCCTCTCACTGCGAACTTTAAGCAACCTGTTGCATTATATTACCATATGTTTTTCTGCTGCAGCAAACTGTTTCTCCTTTTTCACAGTGCACCTGTAGCAGTACATTAGCTATGTTCCAAAGACGAAGCCTGCTAAAAATTTTGCAGTTCTTATTATCAGGGGCATTTGAAGAAAAACAGAAGGCAATTAGAGGTGTTCAAGGAAAGTTTAGTAAAAGACCATAGTAATAAGAGTTTCTTCTGTAGGTAAACCTCAACACTGGTTTTGTCATGCGGTGCTTTCCTGTGTCAGGGAACATCAATGTGCTAAGGAAAGACATTTCAACTATTTCATAGCAAAGCTGTATGAATCACTGACAGCCGGAAGTGGGGTAAAACTTCTGTTTGTTCAGTTCAAAGTAAATGAAAAAGGTAAAACACCCTAAGTATCCTTGTTAAAGAACTCAAGATAATGCTTGCGTGTTAGAATAAAGTTATACAGTTTGATTAAAAAAACCAAAAAAGCTGGTCTGTGTAAAAAAGGTTAGCCACTTCTACAACAAAATTATTTATCTTCAAATGAAGATTTTTAACTGTTTCTGTGTAGTTCAGCTTTTCAAATTTAAATCATAAGCCAAACAGAAGCTGGAATGATAAGGCAAGCAAGGTTAGATCCATCACACCTACTACTCGGTTCTGCGTTCTACAAAATTCAGGTCAGGCACAAAAAAGAAGTGATACTTTACATTTTCTTTGCTGACAGAAAATAAAATCAAGTGGAAACAACTGAAATGTACTCAGAATGTGAAAGAAAAAATTTTATTAGTAAAGATCAATGAGGGAGTAAAATATAAAGAAGAGACATCAAAATCAAATCACACATCTTGAAGTCCTGGTCCAACATGATGTGTGCACATATTTCAGCCAAACAAATATTTCTATTCAAGAGGACAGGCCTGTTTTTGCAAGACCATACAACGTGACCCTAGTCAAAGTGAGCCTAGATGAATAATTTCTTTCTTTGAGTCAACACGTACCCTGGACTAAGTGAGAGCAGAGGGACAAATAAGGAGGTAAGGACACTGCAATGAATCCCTGGACCTGAGTTTTCAAGAGTGTATCTATTTCCTGCTTAGAACAGGGTAGACATCTGCCTAGGTGGATTTTTAAAGATATTTTTAAATCTATATCTGATGATGTTTAATACTAATAAAACCATCCAATTCTCAGTTATACTGCTGACATCTTTTGAGCTATAGTGCTGCTCTATAAAGAGCTATATTTTATATGCAGCTATGTGATTGTTACCCTGAAATCTTGGAGGGTGAAAAAGTACATAATTAGAAAAATTATTATTTTCCTTTTTTGGGAAATTGTTCTTAAAATATGTTAGTTGAAATAGTGCTTGTCAAATTACTGTTGAGAAGTTAATAGATCTTTGTCACTTTATGAGATACTAAATTCTGATACAATCTTAATTATAGCTGAATAAATGCTGATGGTATGAAAATAGTGTTTTCCTTAAGATGTGTAAAAATATATCTAACTTCCTTTAGAGATAGAAATAAGACTTCTAAGTACAGGAAACTGTCAGAGATTTCATATCACTTCCTGACATCATTTTTATGAAAGTCTCCTATTCACATTACACACTGAGAAACAGAAGTACTTGGGGGGGGGGGGGTGGGGGTGGGGGTGGGGGTGGGGGCGGGGTGGGAATAAACCCTCCTGAAAATCCCTTGAATGTATCTTACAATGTCTTACAATGTTAAGCCAAAGATTGCACATTTGGAACCCAAATATACTGTTGCTGAAAGATTGAACTATCAAGGCTAAGATAACGACTATAGAACTTTCATATTTTCAGAAGGACAGCGCTGAGTCTCTGCCAATGAGTAACCACACCTTTCCTATGAGTTAATAACATGCCGTTCACAGATGAGGTATATACCATAGGTACAGTACCTATACAGTATAAAATAATGTACCTATATCATAGGCACAGTCCGTTTTGACAAGCACTTGTGTGATCTCTATTTGCAGGTGGAAAATAATGTGCCACCATCAGTAGTTCGCAAAAAAATAAATGTCCTCACATTACAGAATGTGATGTGGAAACATTGAGAGGAAACATTCATTTTATAGACAGAAGAGCATCAGGTGGAAATAGAGAAGTGGAAATGGAACAAGAGTGTTAAGAGAAACTGCTGAAATTATCGGTTGAATAATATGTCCAATTCTAGTATCAATCCTTAAAAGATTGTGCCAAACTGAAAGGTATCTTGAAAGGAACTACAAAACACCTATTGACTGGATTACATAATATATAGAGAAATAAATGTTTAAATCTTTCATACTGATTTGGACTATGTTTTTGGTGGGGTTTTTTTTTAATAAAATGTATCCCCCAAAATACCATTTTAAAAAAGTTGGATCTGTTCACAGGGGAAAATGGCTTTCATATACATTTAGTCCAAAAATGTTGTGAAGAAGAACTAAAATGCTTGAAATAGCCTTCTCTGGTTTTCTTCTAAATGTCAAAAGAAGTAGTTTTCCCCCAGTGTAATGACTTTTTCTGTATTACTAAGCAACACTTTAAAACTGGAAAATAATCAATATTGAATGGGAATATCTCAAAATTCTTTAAGTAAGTTTTAGATTTAAAGATTTTATTGATTCAAAAACATAAACTACTCATTCACAAAGAGAAGTTCATATAAAAATTTATATATATATATATGTATTTAACTTTGGATATTTTCTTGGGACCAAAACGTCCAACAACTACAGCTGTACAGCTTAACAAAGATGATGTTAAAAGATTTCTGCATCATAGTCATAGAAACAACCTGAGTTGGAAGTAGAAAAGATTCTTTATTCTCTCCATATAAAGTCCATAACAAGAAAAAGACTCTGGCAAGTGACTAATAAGAAGGTGGAATTTTAAACTAGAAAAGTTAATTTTAAAAGAAAAGGCGTGAGAAGGTTCAGCATCTTTATATAATATAGCTGACAACTAAGGGCTGAGTCAGAAATTATTTAATTGAATTCTACTGTTTGCATTTATTCAAAGGTCAGTTGACATAATCGTAACAATCTCTACTGACCTTAAAAATCTATGCCTCACCAAAGACATAATTGATGATTATGCAATCATGTGTCTGTGGGGAATGTTTCTTTCTACTCTGTTAAATGGGTAAGCTTATATTTGATCCCACATCATGAGTATTGATGTCCATTATACATTTTCAGCTTAGCTAAAGCAATTATGAATGGTATTACAATTAGTCATATATATATAAATTTCTTTTCATCCTATTAGGCAATTATCCACAGTATCTTCTGACAAGCAGTTTCACTGACTGATTATTTGTCACACAAAGAGTGTACATATTTATTGACATTAAATTCAATGTGCTTTCATTTCATTTGGCCTATTCCCATTCTCATATTCCATTACAATACAACATAGGAAACATATCACACATGTAAATTAAGCTCTGTAAAGTCTAGAAATTCTCTAGTCTACAAATATTCTATACATTTTAATATCTATCAAATATGCAAATTCTGTAATTACTTAAAATGTTGCAAAAGGGAGACTAGAGAATATAGAAGTCTGAGGAAGCAATGCTTTCACCACAGTGTACATATATACACATACATATATACAAGCACATAAAGACAAAATATGTATATATAACATGCATATATAAGTAATACTCAAGTATGTTAATATCTCCCTGGAACTCTTAACTACATGCTATTCATGATAATAATAACAAAGTAGACAACTGAATATGACCAGCATTTCCCTGATATATCTTATTTTCTTTGATAGAACACAGACAATCAGTGTTGTGCTCACAGTTTTTAGTTACAAAGCAAATCTCACAGAAAATTGATCAGAAGAAAAGAGAAAAAATGTAGAATGTTATAACTGGGGTTTACTTAAACATCTCAGTTTAACAGGGTCATAGATTAAAACAGTTTAACAAAATCTGTAGTGAAGCGTACATAAAATCTTTGTATCAGAAACACAGATGATGATAATTACGAAAGTAAAACCAGTTAATGATAGCACATAATCTCTATATTATTGTCCCTCAGAGAGCTCAGTGCCTTACAAGTGAATACTGGTTTCATCTTCTCCATTTTATGTTTCTTTCCTCCTTACCTCCAGAAGAAAAGATCATGATGAATGCTGCACCTACAACCAACAGAATAACAAGGGAAAACTCTGGATCCTTTCCCTTGCACTCCAAGCCTATGATGTTGTTGATGTGCTCTCTTAGTTGTATTCCTTTATTTTCCATGTACCGCTAAAACATTTTGCCAGAGAAATAACTTTGCCATGCACATTTAAGCCTTCATTCTCATTCTTATGGAATTCTTACTATGACACTTAAGTAGTATGAACTGATATTAAAATTACTTTAAATGTAGTATATTGCCTTTCAAAGGCTTCCAAAAACCTACGAAAGGGTTATGAAGAGTGGAAATGAGAATGCAAACTTTACCTTGAATAAGAAATGCCTTATTTGATTACCAAAATTATGCCCCAAATAATAGCTTCAAGCATTACTTCACCAGTGGGAAATATAACAAACATTGCTCTGAAGGCAGGTAATTTTATGACAAAAGCAGCTTCTATGGGTTTTACATAAAATTATTTTTATGCCAGTGCTGGAGCATCTGCTTATCTTTTGAAGTACACCATTCAAATGAATCCCCACAAAAGGACTTGTATTTCGTTTTTGTTTGCTTCAAACCAAGCATGTCACTTTACTAACTTCAGGTGATGCTTTCTTGCACTGTATACAACAGTACTCCAATGCTGCTGCTCTTCTGAAAAAAATACTTTTTTTTTTTTTAAATAGAGTTTGTAGAAAGTGTAATATAGGCATGTTAGATGTTTTATCTAATTTGGATAGATTTAACAGCTGCATGAGTTAGATTCAATAATTTTACTTGTAAATGAACACTGGCACAGGTTGCCCAGAGGGGTTGTGGAGTCTCCGTCCTTGGAGATATTCAAAACCTGACTGGACATGGCCCTGAGCACCCTGCTCTGGGTGGCTCTGGTTAGAGCAGAGGGGCTGGACCAGAAAGCCTGCAGAGCTGCCTTCCCACCCCAGCCCCTCTGTGCTGCTGTGAACTCTGCCACAGACGTCCTTGTGTGCCGAAAGCCGGAAGTCTCCCTAGTGCAGCAGACTTGCTGGGCACTATTTGTGCAACTTTTACAAACAGGATCGAGAACTGTCCAAAACCTTCAGCTAGAGGTAAATGATAGGAAGAGAAAGGATGAGACAGAGACAGCATGCATGTGTAGTTTTTGAGCAGAAATCCTCAGTACAACATAAATCCAAAGCACTCATATTTTTTGAAAGTGCACTGAATTATGCTCTGGATGTTCCACTCATTTTATGAGGACCCAGTATTCGATATCCAGGCACCCAACTTGATGGTGTGAATACTCCCCTGTGACTTTTAACAGAGCTTCTTACCCTTCTGGATACTGTGCTTTCATGCAGCTAAAACAAATTCATTCTTTACAGCTGGAGAAGTTCCCCCCATGCCTCTTTTTCCGTTAAGAGAAGGGCTGAATGAGAAAACACAGCAGTAAATTATCCATGAAAGGGAGGCAGAGCGAGCCTCCTGCCCTACAGGCCACCCTGACACCAACATGAAGCAGTAGCTGGGTGTGATAAACAGCAGTGTTTCCCAGAGGTTTCAAGACAAAGTACGCAGAGATGGATATACAGCTATATGATACTTAAATATTTATAATACATTAGTTCAGAGGCCACACTAAAAATTAAAGGCCTATTATGCTAGAAACTATATGAACTTGTGCAAATACACATCTCCTGCTTCAAATTGTCTGATTTATGAAAAGTACTGCACTGACAAGTTTCAGGTTTGAAATTTATTCTTTCTTCTCTTATCATTTATCTAGGATAAGATGGCTGATATCTGAAGAAGGAAAAAAAGTCCAATGATAAACCAAGCACCCTGGTAGAAAAATCATATTGTCAAGTAAGCGGTTTTCCCCTTTGCAGATGTCTTGGATGGCTTTGTGTACAGTATAAAATGCCTTCTCTGATGCTGGTTTCATTTGAATTACAATACAGAAAGGGAAGAGGAGAAGGAGAGATTTTTCCTGCTCTGCTGAGTTTAGCTGACTCTAAGATTGACAGTGCTGGAGATAGACATGGAAATTCAAAATATGTCAGAAATCAGTGGCTAATGTTTTTTTAGAGGCTTTCTTGTAAAGATAGTATGCTCACATTAGGACACAGCTCAGTGCACATTTGCGTGCATAAAACAGCTAACACTGCAGCTATGTAATGCTGAGTAAATCCTGAGAATGTAATGGAAGTAGTCCAGACACATATCATTTTAATCAGTAACAGATTTTGTATGATCATATATGGATTGCCCAATAAGACATGAGATTTGCTGTACTGGACAACTCTGTAGATAAATAATCACTGAGTTTCTGTAAAATAATTGACTTGAAGAGAGTACATAGCTCACAGAAGCATAGGGTGAGAGGAAATCTGTTCATCCAGTCTGCCCCTTGCAGTGCTTTCCATCACACTTCTGGAGCAAGTGATACTGGATCATCCTGACAGGCATTTCTGTAACCTGTTCTTGAAAACCTCCACTTACAAGGAATCCAACTTCCCTACATATCCATATTTATTTTTTTTAATACCTAAAATACATTTGATGCCAATGAACTCCAGCTCCACCAGTGGGTGAGATAATGACCTCACAAATTTGAATATGACAGCTTAGTAAGCCAAGAAGAATAAGAGAGGAAATCTAAATGATAAAACAAAAACAAGGAAGATCTTGTTAAGCTGTAGAGAGAATTGTTGAACAGGAATAAAAGGTATACATGATGCAGCTGCATGATGCAGAAGCAGCAGTAACACGCACAAATGTGCTAGGACCAGTAAGTCAGTGAATGTGAAACCTGAAGAACTTCCTTTTAAGGGCATAAAAAGCTGGAGGCAAATTAGACCATTTTGCTTAGAGAAATGGAGACAGAAAACAATCCCCACATTATTTTTTTTAATAACTAAATCTGGTCTCATTTATATTGATGTTGATATAAAGGATTCTAACACAAAGTAGTATCCTTAGTATCTTTGCAAAGGTTTGGCTTAGGTCTTAATTGCCAGATGTCTCAAAATGGAAGGGATGGCCATGAGAAAGCAACATGAAATGAGACTCTCTTGGCCCACTTTGGACTTTTTGTTCTTCTACAGTAATCCAAAGACTGCTCAGAAAACTTCTCTAGAGAAAGGATTCCTCAAATAGTGTGAAATCATTGGAGGACTGTCATAACTCAATCTTTCTTCCTGAAAAATCCTCTGCATATTCCATATTCCATTCTTTTCACTAAATCAGGAAAAACAGCTTTCCATCACGTCTATTAATACAGAAGATCATTGGAGGTCTACTACTTTGCCACTTCAAGATCTACTACTGAAGTAAGTATATGGTACAGTCCTCCTGACCACAAGGAAAATAAAAGAACTAAGGCAGATTTATTGACTGTGACACCTCATTCATATTTCAGTGACCTTCTTTCAGCACTAGAAATTAGTTGTGTATTAGTTCTTTAAAGTGAAATGAAAAATTAAGGTTAGTCCTTTACAATGAAAGTAAACATAATTTTTAATCTACCTGTATTTGACTGATTATTTTGGTTTTAAGGATACTTCTATTAAAGCTTTGCAGCTCATATTTTATCTTACAGGACAAATAAATATAATTCAAATGTTTGTGACAGATCCTTTAACTGTTCAGCAGTCCAAGCCTGTACTATAATATTAAGGTACTGAATTTGCAGCTTCTTTAACTTTGGTAACAGCACAGGATGTATCACTCATTAACATGCATAGAAACTCCTAGTTTGATGCCTTCTGCTGAGTATAATTAATTTCACGATTTAATCAGATTACTTTTAATGAAGTTCACATTTTATAAACTTACCAAAGATAATCACATGCATGTCTTTGTAGGCACAATTACACCAGAAGAAGGATCCTTTATCTATTTTTAACCTTTGCATTCCAATTAATAAGTATAAAATTGAGATTTTGATTACTGTATTAACAAGGATTGTAATTGTTGGCTGAGTAGCAAAACATGGCTCACAACTAAACTAATATGTCATTGAAATATATCTCTAAGCCTTCTCTTCACAGTTTATTTTTCCAAATGAACAGCCTAGTTGGCAATCAAAATTTTACCAAGCAATGAGAATACATTTTGTATGTGCCCTTCATCCAATTTTTCCTATTACAACATTAGTGTAATTATTGGAAGTCTGTCTATGCTTCCTTATGCTGTGAATGTGATCAGCTATGCCCTTGAAAACTGAGTTTAAAGCCCTACCAATGGGAATAGCCCTTGCATAGGCCTAAGGGACTAATCCTCACTTGAGCTAAGACTGCATTATGACACTCTGTCAAAGTATCATTGAATCACAGAATGGTTTGGGTTGGGAGGGATCTTATCATCTAGTTCCAACCCTCTTGCCATAGGCAAGGACACTTTCCACTAGACCAGGTTTCTCAAAGCCTCAGCCAGCCTGGCCTTGAAGACAGCCAGTAAAGGACTTTAAATGGGAGGGAGCCCTTTATTGTGCGCACATTTTTCAGGTCTTTCACTTTCTGAGAGTGGATTAACTGTGAAGAAAAATAATAGTCAGCTGAAGGCACTGGGCCTGTGCAATTTTTTGTGAATAAATATTTCCTGCCAAACAATAATCTCTGATACTTTACCTTTTATTGCATACAAAGGTGGTGAAATTTTTATAGCCCTTTCCCCGAGCATGTAGTTGCGACATCGATTTGCTTGTTTTCTACTGAAAGATTGTTAAAATTTATTATGTAGAGGTATTTCCTTTGAAGAAATGGACCACATAAAGCAGTAGGTTTTTCCACTGTAAGATTTGTACTGAAAATACGAGTTACCATGAAAACATTGAAAATGGGGGCTGAGGACCATTTGTGGAATTCTGAAAAAAGCTGACAGTGCCATGATAACAGAGCTCCTTCTTGGAACCTGGTCCCGAACACCTTACAGGTCTGAAGAGAAAGACATAATGTATATTCCTAGTATAATTTTTCCATTTAAGTTACTGGTCTAAGTGTTAAAAAATATCCATGTTACTATCAAGATTACTACATTACCAAAATTACTATTACGATTGATGTTTACTATCAACTACTATATCTACTTTGCTAATTCAGGGGATGCAGCTTGCAGAGCAATACAGTAAATACACACTATTTAACAAATGAAGGGGAAAAGAATTATTCTACATGCATTTTCCAAATGTAAGTGTTCAAAGTACCTTACAAATATTGGCAAGATGTCAACATACTTTTTGGACAGTGAAATATTATTGTTCCTATTTTATAAGTGGTGAAGTTCAGAGCACATAAAATCCCCCTTCCTCCAAAAGCTGAGACCTAAACAGGTTATTAAAACATGACATTAAGAAAGAAGAAAAAAAGAAACCAATCTATTCTGAAACAACAAATCTTGTTATTTTAAAATTGAAGGATGGCATAGATGAAGGGACTGACATAACATCATGTGCTTAAGGGGGATGAGAGAACCCCAGCTACTATGAACTATTGCCACTTATTCTGATCGGCTGAATAAAAATCTGGAGTGAGGTCCTGTGTCAGCATTTCATGACTTCTGCTCTAACACAGTAAGGAAGAAGAGACAGGATATTTTTTTACTGTAGCTTTAGAGTTCCTTAAAGATCACTAGAAAAAAATCTGACCATGTCACTGTTGTCTACCTCCTTAAATCTGGAGTCTTTACATAAGAGTTTTTTTATTCAGTTTGTCTCTGCAACTAGGTTCTGGTCATAGAATATTTTTTGCTTTGACAAGGCAGCTCAACTGTGAAGGGTTCAGGCTGCACTGAAATCCACCCTCACTTCTAAGTCTTCCCCCCTTCTCTTTGTTTTACTGCAGCTCTTTTTAACCTCAGTAATTACATTATTCCATTTACCAAAGAGAGGCAGAGCATATGCTTCACAAAGACCCTCAGTTCTTTTATATTGACAACATTATAGTACATTATAGCTTGCAGAGCAAATGCATTTTTGGTTTACTTGTAAACCTGCTTCAGCTTTCCTACTAACCTTTCTTTATCTCTTTCTGTTCTGGATTTCAAAGCACAGCAAACAGTGCTACTGCTCAGTTGGTATATGCATTCACGCACATAAAATACAAACAATTGTATAAAACATTTTATAAAATATTCATATATCCCTTGAAATGGTTGTGTATATATGTCTCTATATTGAATAACTATATTTATAAGAATTGATTAGGTCTTGAAGTTTGTTCTGTTCTTTATGTCTTAATTTTATATCATGAAATCCATTGTTATTCCCATGGCCTGTTTGAGTCACATTTAACTGATACACAGGTTTTCCTCTTTCCTTCCAAGTAAGGAAGATATTTTTTCAAAAATATTCATTAAAATATAACTGATTAAATTATCTCAAACAGTATTTATTTTATTATTCAACCTCAGCCTCTTGAAATGAATAATTTTTTTATTTATTCAAGGCACTCAATCCGCATTCATGAATTATTTATTACCTGAAGTTGTATTTGAAATACTAATTTTTTTGCTTCTACTGTATAACTCAAAGGCCAACTGGTCCAAATGGCTTCAAATCTCAATCAGTTTAAACACGAATGGTTTCAGTCTGTTTGCAGATTTAGACCAGGTTTACTACAGTGTAGTCTAGAGGTAATATTTATTTTGTAATTATAGCTCATGGCAGCAAGTCAGACTGGAAATAGTATGTATGTCCATTAAAATATATTAAAATATATATTTTTTAAATATGATACTTTCAGATTAATTTTTAACTTTTCTCTTTTGTTTCATTTATCTTCCCTCACTCCTCTTTGATTTTCTATTACATTTCTATGTCATATTTGCAAGGGGGACATAGTAACTGGAATTAAAAAGGGAAAGGGAAAGGGAACACTTTGGTAAACATCAGTTTGGTTGGGGGAAGGAGGTTTATTGCTTCTCAGTTTAACTTGACAAAACTTTTTGTTTGGTTGGTTCCATTAAAAAGAAAAGAACAATTTTAAAACCATCCTAATAAAATGACCGATGTTGGTTTGTCTTGGGCCTTCAGGAAAAAATGGTTGTGGATATCCTCAGATGGAGAGTCTTTTGAGAGACCTCAAAGAAAGTGCTTTCAGGCACAGAAGAATGTTTATAAGGAACATGGGCACAGCATCTCAGATGTAAGTGTGTACCAGTTTGTAGCTAATGCAGGGGAGGACACATGATATTTTCATGAAAGCAACATAGGTAACCTTATACTGAATTGCTATGTTAGTGGGAACTATTTGTATAGAAGGCAATGAGCATCTTCTTTCATTAAGATTCCGTATGAGACACTAGTGAGGACAAACCGTGGTTTTCAATGTAAAATTAACATTTGGTAACCCTGTGCTTGGTGACACTGTAGCACAAAAATTATGTCAAATTAATGGTAATGAAGAGCATAAACTTTTCAGAGTATACTGTCGCATGTCTAACTGGTGAACAGATATGCAAGTGTACAGTAGATACCTGTGGGGATAAAGGAACATATTTACATACATTTACACATTCATTAAAGAAGAAGCTGTTTCCACATGCTGAGATATCTGGTTTGTGTCCTTTTACTTGTACTTGCTGAGAGAGAAAGGTTTTGAACATAATAACCATTGAGTGTTCAGTTTATTGTACTGCTTTCTAGATATAGTAGGAAAAAAAAAAACCCACATTAATTGTATTTTTAAAGTATAGCACATCTTTTTGTTCTACAATGATTGTGATAGCATTCAGATGACCATTTGAAAGGATAAACTTCATTAAAGGGATATTTAATAGGCCTATCTTTATTAAGAGTCTCTATCAATGCATCACAGTACAGTATAGACCAATGTAAGGTATACTTAATATATATATATCTCAGTGCTAATGCCAATGGAAGTAATAAAACAGAACTAGAGTAAATGTCAAGGGCAGGACTCCCACACAGGCCAGGGTTCCTTTAATATTACAGTAAAGGGCTAGTTTGCATACTTTTCTCCATAGGTTATTTAACTTAGCCACTACAAGGGTTGCAAATATGGGGGAGTGCCAGGATGAAGCAGCAGCAGTTTTTCTGACATTACATTTGAAAGTAGTTCTCCTTATGCCCAATTTCCTCCCCTAACCACTTAAAAAAAAAAAAAAAAAAAAAAAAAAAAAAAGAAAGTGTGTATTGGGTTTTCTTTTGAGGGAAGGGAGTTAATTCATGCATGTCACCGGCAATTCCCACAGGACTGAGAGGAGAACAGGCAGTTTATTAATCTCTAGAATAAAATTGTTCTTTAGCAGAAGAGCCTTGAAAACATTCACATTACTAAAAAAAAGACTCTAAATAACACTCAGTGCCTTTTGTTCAATATTTCTAAACAGCCTGGTACAGTTGAGCTCTCCAAAGGATCATAGTGTTTCTGAGGCAAGGTTTTTTAATGTGCTTAAGTCAGCTTAGCATTTCTTAGCATTTATTTCATTGGAAGGCATATTTTGCCTCCTGAAATATTCCATGTCACCTGTGCATTTGAACCCTACTCTGTAAGACATGCCGGAGAAGCTCCTTCTCCAAGAATCTGACATAAGCAACCAGTGAATAGTCAAATAACAGCCCAGGAGTTGAAAACGGAACGAGGAAGATCAGGTGTGTATGGAGTAAGATGTGTATGGAAAAGAATGGTTAAGACTGAACTGTATGAATAGTCCATCATATTCTACTAGATAATGTCTCAGTGTACTGTTAAAGACATGTAATGTCCAAGTCCATGCAGTTGCACAGGCAAAAATTAGGTGATATTTCATCTGCATTGTCAGCTGGGACATAATGGTATGTATGTATGTTTTCGTAGCTATGCAGTATCATGATCTGTAATGGTGGAGGATATATTTGTTAAATATTTTTTGAGAAACATCCAAAGAGAAGCCATGTGGTATCCAGTTTCCTGCTGTAAGGGGGAGAAGGTAAAGAAGGAGAGAAGTTAGTGATTTTGCTAATGGCTTATATCAGCAATAAAAGCTGTATTCTCTTCACCTGACAGTTCAGCTTTGAAAGCTCATAGTTTAGTGGAGATGTGACAGTGTTTGAGGCATTAAAATCAGCAAGCACAGAAATATAAGACACTGTTCTTCCTTCCCCTTGCTGGAATTAAATATAGAGGTAAACAAATTATTACTCCCTCAAAACCAATTAACAGAAAATTATACAGCTCTGGCATAGTCTTGTACACACTGTTTTGTCTTAAAGGCTTCTCTGATAATTAAATAAATGGAGGAGGGGGGGCATATTACTTTTCTTACAAAGATACAGTCCCAATAAGTGATGATCTAAGAAAAACCTCACTAGATAAATATTACGCTGTATATGCCAGGTTGCTTGCTATTTCAGAATATACCAAGGAAATAACATTAACTGAACAAGGGAGGTAGAAGTGAGAACGTTAACACCAAGTAAGCAATAGGGCACATCGTCTGCCAGACTTCTAACCTTGCTGCTGCACTCTCTTTGATCCACGGCTGAACTTTGGCCAGCACAGCTGCTTAAACTCCACTCAAACAACTGCAAAAAAGACTACATTTCTGAGGAAGCTGTGACAAAATATGTAGACAGGAAGCAGGCAAGGTAAGAAAGGTAAAACTGCAAGCAGAGGTGAGATTGTTGGGACAAGACTGACAGCAGCTCATCGGTGGAGCTACATCTAGCTAAGGGGAACTGCACCGTGCCCTGGAGTGCAGACGTCCTGCTTGCACAGCCTCTTCGTGAGTGGCAAATTTGTGAGTTTGTTGCCTCAACAAACGGAACAAAACAGGGAGATCTACAGGTTTTCACATGTTTTTCAGGGGGAAGAATGAGTCCATATAAAATCTAAAATTTTGATTCACTGGACCCAGGAAGACAGTCTCACTAAACTGTCACCACTTCTTTATGGATTATTTACACCAAAATGGTACGTATAATATTTCTTCTGTGTCTGAGTTCCTTTTATTTTTCATTGAAAACAGACTGGCCATGGCTGACTGGAGTAAAATTTCTTTTTTACTAAATATTGCTGATCACACTTGCTGCTGCTCCACAAGTTTTCCATATAAGTGCTACTGAGTGCTGTTTGAGACCTTCCACTGAGTTCCAGTAGCTTCATTAAGGTAATTGGAATGGGGTTATTTATTGCTGTCCACATTGATTTTGAATAGCATACAGATAAATAATAGTGCTGGAGAAAGCTGCTCTCTGGCAAATTAATTCAACAGTGCAACAAAAAGTCATCTCACTTTTTCACTTTAAACACTGGTCACCTGGTGTTCAGACCGCATGTAATCTCATGACATTGTAATGGATTTGGATATCTAAACCATTCTGGGATGATTTTTATCATCTTCCTTTAGCAATAATTATATGTGAAGGTTAGAAATTGCACACATTAGCACTTTTCACTTAGCAATACTTTTCTTCAAATCTGAATAACCTGACATGTTTGAAATGACTGACATGGTTGAAATAATATATCATTGGTTATAAAAGTGTTGTACTGAAATTAGTAAACTGAGAATATATAGGAAGTATACTGCTGTTCTGTATATCATTTTGGTGACCAAAAGCATATCTAAAAAATGCCAAGAACAAGAATGCCAAGACCATGTAGAGATCATGGTCATCTTATCCTATTACAATGGAGTCGGTCAGATGTCACTCAGGCCAATCAGGAAGCCCATCTTGTATGACCTGTTGCAGGACCAGTATTGAGGGCACACCTTCTGAGAAGCTGAGTGCAAAATGAGTCTAGTTTGGCCAAATTCTTGTGCATTTGATGAATTCAGTGAGATTATGCAGTGTAAGAGGAAAAATTGTCTTGGAACAAGAGAAGAAATCTTATATTTTTGGCTTAGATAAGAGTTACTTAATTAATGCCACAGGAGCAGCTTTTCTCACTCTGACCCTGTCCTGAGAGTGAGACTTGCATATTGGTTCTCCAGAAAAGATAAATGAGATATGTTATGACTTCATCATTCTTGCATGAGTCTGTCCACCCCATAACCCAGTTAGTTTATTCTGCTTATTCTTGATTCATTGCATACTGGACATGACCCTGCCAAATATTTTTTTTTTTTTAAATTTATAAACTTTTCTGAGTGTGTAAACAATATTCTCCACTCTCTGTTAGGCTTCTGTGCAGGTAAAAGTTCCTTGAACTTCTGCATGTACATTATTTATTTTCCTTTCTGGTTTGCATTCATAAACCCCCTTAATGTTTCATTACACATATTCTTTTTAGACTAATTTAAACTCCTGGAGTTGTCTTAATTTATTCTTAGAACTTTTCATAGAAACAGTTTATTCCTAGAGTGATGGGTCAAGCTGGGTTGAGTGGGATTTCTTCTTCATGATTTTCATGACCGGTATGAGCCAAGGCAATATGTTTCAGCACCAACTGGGGCAAAATAGATTTTTGGTAATTTCTGATAAAATAGTTGAAGTTTTCTCAGATGTATGAAGTCAGAAATTCTTATTTTCAGCCTAGTCCCCTGCAGTTGTATTCTTATTGCAGCATTCCTCAGATTTCCAAGAACCAAGTAGCTGTTTTATAGAGTCAGAGAGTTGCTTTATTCCAAGTGTTTCCATTTATGTGTCCAGCTAAGAGAAAGAAATGCTCAAACTAGCTTAATAGATAGATAAACACCCTTGGGGAACCATTTTGGATTCCAAAGCTTCATTGCTCATTCTATAACATCCCATTCAGCTGTCTATCATATGCATATTAGGCTAGTTGATAATGGATTTAGTGAGAGTGTGTAAGGCTCCGCTGTTCACAGTTGGACTTACAAATTGGTTTGCCTAAAGATGTTTATTTTATTTTTGCCTAAATGTCACCATGTGTTTTTTTGGCCCTTGTAACTGTTTTGTTAATGTGACCAATTATATATTTGTACATATATGTATGCATACATATATGCATATGTATACAAATATCTTCACATTCTCTTTAACTGCATTAAGCCAAAAATTACAGTTTTTCTTCAACTTATTTGCAAGTTGTTTTGTCTGGCAATAATTGATTACTGAATTCTGAATTTAGTAAAATTCTAAGTTTCTGAGCACACATATGATCCTACTGAGGGAAAAATTTGAAAGATGTTAGTCAAGCAGTATTACTTCCATTAAAATAACGCATTCTAGCTCACTATAACTCCTCTTGCCCTCTGATAAGTAGCTAGATCTGGCCAAAAAAAGGGCATTTTTTTGCTCAAAGGAAATTTTACTAACATTATTTCTGCTCTGAAGTCTTACTGTCAGCTTCTTCTTAAGTCTCATTTACAGCTAAAAAAAAAAAAACCTAATTGTTTACATCCTAGTGAAAACCATGAAAAGGTCAAAAAAATGTATTTGTTTCTAGAGCATCAGAAAATACCCATCATCCCACTAGAACCTGAAGATGAGGCATGGCAGAGAATATAGACTCTGCGTTGTTCTCTCTGAGACTATTATGAAATGCCTGCAGTAAGAATTGCCCTTGTGAGTCAAGACAATCATTACAATCATTGTAAAGATGATTCTTACAGCTCTTTTTTTGTTCTTATAGGGAAAGCTCTGACATGGGTTGCTGTAAAAACATAGTGGGAGACAGCCAGTAGTGTGTAGCTATGTTAAAGAAGCTGTGTCACTTACATAGGTGTAGGAACCAGAAAGGTACAAAAAGATGCTAACGAGCTTCTTTAGGGTGCTGAGGTTGGGTGAAGCATATACAATATTTCCTGCTGCTCATTCAGATAGAAATTGCTTGAATTGGGAGTAGGGTGGAATTTAGACATCTAAATACAAGTTTGTTAACTTTGAAAAACACTCTGCTTTCAACTGCTTTTAACCAGGATCCATCAGTGCCTTGCTGCTTTTCAGAGCAATAGCCTAAAGTTACACTGCTGTGGATGGTTTATAGAATGGTTTGGGTTGGAAGGGACCTTAAAGACCATCTAGTTCCAAGCCCCCTGCCATGGGCAGGGACACCCTCACTAGACTAAGTTGCTCAGAGCCTCATCCAGCCTGACCTTGAAGACAGACAGGGATGGAAGATCCATAACTTCTCTGGGACACCTGTTCCAGTGTCTCACCATTCTATCTGTGAAGAATTTTTTCCTGATGTCTAAACCAAATCTCTCCACTTTCAATTTAAACCTGTTACCCCTTGTCCTGTCACTACAGGCCCTTGTACAAAGTTCCCCCTCCAGCTTCCTTGTAGGCCCCTTCAGGTACTGGAAGGTGCAATAAGGTCTCCCTGGAGTCTTCTTTTCTCCAGGCTGAACAATCGCATTTCTCTCAGCCTGTCCCCATAGCAGAGGTGCTCCAGCCCTCTGAGCATCTTCATGGCCTCCTCAGGACTCGCTCCAACCGGTCGATATCCTTCTTATGCTGAGGGCCCTAGAGCTGGACTCAGTACTCCGGGTGGGGTCTCACAAGAGGAGAGTAGAAGGGGAGAATCCCCTCCCTCAACCTGCTGGCCACGCTTCTCTGGATACAGCCCAGGATATGGTTGGCTTTCTGGGCTTCCAGCACACCCTGCCAGATCATGCCCATCTTTTTATCCACCATTACACCCAAATCCTTCTCCTTAGGGCTGCTCTCAGTCCATTCTCCACCCAGCCTGTACTTGTGCTTGGGATGTATCAAAATAATCTGTCTGAACCAGACAGAACATCCCAAATCCCAATACATAAGCAGGATCCTTCTGGGGAACTAAATCTAGTAAGAAAGTGTAGAGTTAAATTTGATGTATCACAGTTACCATTTTCAAAAGTTTATCTGGAGGAGATATGGGGGGTAACATTTCTCTTTCTGTGATAGCCTCATGGCTTGGTTCTCATTCCTTCCTGTGAAGTTCAGGTCATGAATGCAGGTATGCCTCAGGAGCCAAACATTGAATTCCAAACAGTTTCTATGCCTGCCACCATCATTCTTACAACATATTGCGAAGAAGTGGCAGGGGAAGTAGAATAAGACTGTAACTCCCAAGTAAGTATTTTTCCAAATACTTAGTTGGAAAACAAAGATTTCTGAATAATGAGCTGCAATACAATTCAAAGAAAGTGCCACTGTGTACTGAAATCACTCTTTAAAACAGAAAAACATGAGCAGTTTACCTAGATTAAAATATGCCTATGGACTCTCATCCGTCCCAGAGAACCCCAGAGTAGCACCTGGCAAAAGTAATTGAGACAGATCTATTTATTTCAACATCTGATTGCCAATTTCAGCTAAGGTTGGAAAGGAAAAAAGAAATATCCCCTAAGACTAATATCATCCCAACTGGGCAGAGGGCTGTCAAAGCAATGTGTGGCACATGGATGAGTGGCACCTGGAAACGCTGCAGACCTTCCATCTGATGCCCCAGGGAAGGTCTCCAGGGACAGCAACAATATTCAATTTTTTGCCATCTTTGATTCTCATTCTGCAGTCAGCTAAGATTATGTTTTGTTTTATTGGGTTGGGTTTTTTTCTGTTCATTTTCTCTTCTATTTACAAACTGTAGTGTCACAATACATCCTGCATAACAGACACTGGAATTATTTGTCCTGAGATTTGAATTGGCAAGTACCTAATTCACTGGGCCAAAACTGCCTACTTTGTATGTTCTTTGCCCAATAACTAGTAAAGAGATGCGCAGCTGCAATAAAATGACTTGAGCATTACACTATATAAAATATATTGAACCACACAACTTGTGAGAAATTTTCGGTCTTTTATTAGGACAATTACCTACTCTTTGCAAAATAATCATACTCGAGAATGCAGTTTTATTTAGAAGAAATTTTTAAATTATTAGGTAACTAGTTTATCAGATGTTTCCATTTCTTTAATGCTTTTTAGCCTATCATTTTTCTTAAACTCCTTTAATATTAGCTGAATAATCGCCATAATACTTTTCTAATGCAGCATTGTCCCAATTTTACAAATGAGCTACTTGATGCACAGAGAATTCTAAATCAACATTTCCAAAATTGTCTTCCTAAAAACAGGTTATTAACATGTGGGTTTGAGTAGTTACCAGCCCATTTCAACACTTTCTGAATACATATAAATTGTTTTTCAGTTCAATAATAACTTCTGAAGTTCAGCTGCTGTAAAACTCAGGACAAATTTTGCAGTGAAGGAAAGTGAATCAGAGAAGGGCAATGAAACACTGTGTTCCTAAAATTTACCCAGGTTCCTAATTTAACTGTCACATTAACATTAGCTAAAAAAAAAACCCTGGGTCTCCCAGATCTCTCCTGAATACTTCATGCTTTTCTTGAACAAGATTGTATTTTTCTCTATCACATTCTTCTGCTACCTGGCATCATATTCACAAAAATATGGTCATCATTGTTTATGCAAGAAATAATGATTCTGAAGGGGTCTTAATGTTTTTGCTTTTCTACAGTTCTTCCTAGCAGGTATTTACTTAAAGAGACAAACGTAAAAAATATCATTACTAGCTGATTTCCAGACACACTTTTATTACTGGAAGTTATTTCCCCTGCAAGACAATGATATGAATGGTGACACTGCCATAGAGCAGTGTGCAATACTTGCAGCACAGCAGAAGGATGCATCAGTGGTGCCCACACCTGACAAGCAGCCACGGTAGGGACCCACACCTACTGATCCTTGGTGAAAGAGCCCAAGTATATAGCAATATTATGGTATAGCAGCTTTAGTTTCAAGTAAGAAAAAGCGATTTGAGCATAAAATATGTAGGAAGTATCCATAATTTGAATTATTCCCCACTTGGCCAAGCTCTGAAAACAAGGAGTCAATGTGTGGGCCAGAAGTGAGTCTTTCCTTGTGCCCTGCCTTAGCTGATCCCCTTGCCACTGACACAAAAAGCAGGTGTCACATCTGGGAATAGCCCTCTCCACCCAGTACTCTGCACAGCACAGCTAGCAGCACCATGCAGATGGAAGAAAGCACAGGATGATTTGATATATTCTTCCATTTGCTGGCCAGCTTCTTTTTGCTACTTCCCTGAGAGAAGGAACCATACAAACACTTTGGTGTTTGTAACCTGGGATATTCATTAAGGCTATGGACCCCATAAGAAGTAACATTTCTACCCACTACCTGCTCTCTCAGTGAACCCGCCAATGCTCATTAAATCAGCTACTCATAGTGAACAGATGCCTGCTTAGAGGTCCCCATCAGTTATAACCAGGCAAAGGCAGCAGCTTCAGACAGCGTGGTAGAGCAGGTAAACCCACACTGGTACTGACTGCATCTCAGACCCTTTCCCACCATGTTGTCTGTACATTTTTTAGAGGTTATTCAACGGGCACAGTTGCAGCCAAAGAGTTGTAACAAAATGCTTTCTTCAGACACCATACGACTTTGTTCCTTTTCTAAGCTTACACAGAGACATGTATGTGTAACCAAAGAGACTTGTATGTGTCTCTTTTGTGTGAAATTTAATTATACTGCTCTTCAAATATCACAAGTTCTCCTCCAGAACAAGATTAAAACTATCTTTTTGTTGGTTTTGATAGCTATGCTTACTGATATGTGCTTTTTAGCAGACAGAAACATGTTACCAAAGAAGCAAGAAATTTTACATAACAGACAGATTCAGGTATTTGTGTAGTACTAAAACCAGTTGAAGATCACAGAAGTAGAGAGTAATACAAATGTTAACAAGGGCAGTGATAGCAGAGTTAGATCTCAGGAAAGCTGTCTTGCTAGTGTCTACTCAATCAGCTTGGACAGTTTTGTTATGATGGAAGGGATTGTCAGACCTGAAAAAAAAAAAAAAATCACTGCAGCACCACTAGTCAATGAACTTGATGCAAGACAGAATAGCCCTTCATAGGAGCATAGACATTTCTAGCAGCATAGGCTGCTGGCTCAAAAGGAAAAGACATCAGAATTTCCTTTAGTGCAACACTGAGAAAGAGACAACAGTGGGTCTGACCTATCATTTTTAATGTCGTCTTTCCTGAGCCTTGAAACTCCACCTCTGAAACATGAACATGAAGTTTTCATGTCATGTGCAGCTAGCAAAAGGTGTCAGCTGAGATAGCTGGGTTAAAGTCTCTTCAGGGCACATGGAATTTCAAACTGTGTAAATTGGCAGCCACTTCAGAGTATTGAAATTTGTGGTTTGGTTAGGCTTGTGTGGGAGAAGAAACATACATGTGTGTGTACAACCAAGAGGGGACCAAAAGATGTGTCATTTGGCAAAGGAGCACAGGAAGGAAAGCTTTTTGCAAGATGGAAATTAAAGAAGTGTTTGCAGTGGGAGAAAGGTAGAGTTGCTTGAAGCTCAATTTTAGGACAGTATTACCACACATTTATATTTCAGCTAACTTCTTGACAAATATGCTAAGTCTATTCCACTTTCTCCTACACTGGGGAAGGACTACTATCATGAACAGAATGATTGCAACATCGTTAAAACCGTTAAAACTGTGTTACCATTCACTGTGATGTAAGGAGAGCATCCTTTCTAACACATACATATATATATGTTCCTATTAAATACCAATACATGCTTGTACTGGTTCAGGGGAAGGAGGGCAAAGAAATAGATAAGAATAGCACCTGGTATTTTTAGGATAAGGTCAGTGCAAATTTATTTCTTATGCTGTGCTGCATCTGAGATCATTTTCCCTTCAAAGATGACCTGACTACTAAATTGAGTAACAGCTGGAGTTCAGCAACAGCAGGTGTTTTCTTAATTGAGCTCTGGTGAGCACTCACAGCCCACTGTAAACTCATCCATTCCCTCACTTCTTTTTCTACTCATGTTTTCAGTTAACCTTTCTTTTCAGGAACTTGGAATGATCATTTTGTCCCAGAAAAGTTGCTTCTGTGCAGTGGGTTGTGCAAAACTACTGTTATACAGAAATCAGCAAATGATAATACATTAATCCTTTGCCTTAGTGTCCTCTGAAAATCCTGAAATGGAAGAGATGCCAACATGGGAGCACACTGCTTTGGCAGACTCAGTGACAATCTCCTTCCTTTGGACAGCCCATGAGAAGATGCTAGTGTTGAAGCATCTTTTGCACATGAGACAGCATTTGTTCGTGTCCACTCAACCTCCCATAAGCAGCTTTTGAAAGGAAACAGGTAGGTTGTCTTTCTGTTGGTAGATAAAAAACCACTGAATTGACACATAAGTACATGCTTAAGTAAGTGTTGCTATATAAATGCTGAATAACTCCAAAATCAGAACATACTGGATCTTGCTTTAGTGAGAAAGATGGCAATTTTTGTGCCTGTTTACATTAATTGAGGACAACGTGTTGTGGTTTTCCCTGTAAGTTCAGGCACTGCCATGCGTCAGCTCTTTAGTCGCAGGATGAATCCAGTTGACCCTGGTTGCACTTGGGTGGAAATCTGACATAGTGAAATAGATAAACTGCCTTTGTTCACGTTTAGATTTGGATACTGTTTAAGTCATGACATTTGTAAGTTTAAAAGTGTATGTCAAGCCTGTAATAATAGTATAAAGATCTACCCATTAATTAACATTTTGACAGTGCCTCCAGTGTGAGAATTAATGCAGTTAAATCAAGTATGCTAATAAAAGCCAAGAGGACAAGAACAAAGCTCGGAAAATGCAGCCTTGTGGAAATTCTTCATTCTGTTGTGACATAAAGGTATTTAGAATATATATCTTCTAGAAAGAGCTGTGGATTTAAAGTGAGAGCACAAGGTATATTTTTAAAATGCTATTGCCAATCTCACAAATATTCCTGGGTTTTGGCACAGCATTTGAAAAACTATCTATAAAATATGGAGTATATACACACACAAAATGTCATAGGACTTCTAAAAACCCATGATACTCCATATTCTTATTGTTGGTCCTTGACTGATTATTTTGGCCAGCAGTTAAACATTCCTAGACCATGTCTATTATGGTAGATAATTAACATGATCTTAAACATTGAGTGATACAAGGTGATAAAATGAAAATAAAGGACAATATGTTTTGTGCCCATATTTTGTCTCATGATGGACACCATTAGCTCTCCATCATGAAATTCTCTACAAGCAAGACCAAAGTTGACACATTTTTCAGGTGTGTTGTAAAACATGCCTAAGCTTAGATTTTATTGTCAGCAGCTTTGGAGGCATGAAGTCCCATTAAACAGAGATATCCAACAACTCCGTTGTCCCCTCCAGCAGAAAAGACATCCTTGTTTCTGGACAACTGAACACCTGCAAAATCTGCTGCACCTCATTCCCTCAGCTAAAGGACATAGGATGCAATCACACTCAGTGGACTTTCCCAAGCAGCCTGGCTGTGGTTTTTCAGCTACTTTTCCAGCCAGCATCCAGAGCTTTCTAGGCTATACCTATGTCACTGAGGGACATAACATTGGGTGCAAGGCTGAGTATATGTCCTGGCTTGCAAACACATTCCTGCAGGCTATCCCTGATGATGATAGACTGCAATGGAGAAGATTGGAGCAGTCCAACACAGAGAGGGTGACCTAATTACTATGAAGCATAGATGTTTGTGCGTGCTCTTTCATCTTTGTTTATTTAACAGCACAGATACCAGTAAATCATGCAGACTATACAGTGATGGGCTCCTGGATATGGGTTTCCTTCCAGCGTGTGGAAGGAAATTTTAGCATTGTCATCCAATTATCATCCATCATTCAAAGATAAAGTGGCAGGAATTTGTGGAAAGGAGGTAGATCTAAAATAACAAGCAAAGGAGAATGAAAGCTTTTGTTATATGAAATTATTTCCTTTATCTGTCAAATAAAGAGAGAAAGTAGACATTACACTCCAAATTTAAAACTGACATTTGAATGTGTTGTTTAAAGTATGGATCCCTCTTAGCACAGATAAATGATAGCATAGACCTTTGGTAATACTGCAGGTATAACCTTATATCTAGTGTGCAAGCACTGTAGACAGTCTCCATTCCTTCACATGTTTTGATCTCTACAGCAATAAATCCAGGTGGCACTTTGTCAGCCTTTTTATTTTTCAACAATTCCCCTCCTAATTCTGGGAAATGCTACAGCCTGTTCTCTAACTGGCTGCATGTGCCTTGCTTTGTTCTTCATACAGCTGACTGAAAACTGGTGGGGTTTTTTTTTTCAGGTGTCTTTGGTTGCTCAATGATGCTTTACTGCTTGACTTAGGAAAAAAAAAAAAAAAAAAAAGTGTGATTTCTCTTATCACTTTACCCTGTGTGGAATCCTTGCTGAAGTGAGCCTTACTAGACATATGATACTCCCCGGGGTCTAAAAATGTCTGGCAGCACTTCCTAAAGATTTCAGTGTGTATTAATAATAGTTCAAAAATTCACTAAACTGTGTGGGTTTCTTCACTTAGATTTCACCCTCATATTTACAACACACAGTACAGTATAGGAAAGAGAAAGTTTTGTGATACAGTGTTTTATACATATTTAAAATAACATATTCCCATGCAAACCTGATATGCATGTGAAAATCTTCTGCAAGTGACTCAATTTTAAGCACATCTTTCCTCTGATATTTGCTCATTATTCTTAGCTTCACCATAGTGTTTTAGTTCTTAGTTTTAGGTTATTTTCTTGGTTTTGTGTTGGTTTTCTTTGTTGTTAAATTTTTCAGTAAACTTTCCTCACAGGTACCATTGCTGATACTAGCTGGCATCAATTTCCTGATCCTCAAGGCTCTATCACGCATGTCGCTAATAATTCAACCAGTTTGGCTTGATAAGAAAATACTGTTAGCAAACAATAGAGCACTGCTGTTGGATTCCTCAGTTATTAAAACTGCAGCTTGTAAACAAATCCACAAGACAAGTATTCTTGCCTTCGTCTGTGTTTCATCATTGAGAGTATTTTAAGAAATGAGAAATGGCAAGAATGTTTGCAGACACAGATTTTTAATCACATATTTGACTAATAATATGAAATTTGCAATTGTTATCATGGATGTTTAAACTGCAGTCCTATAACAGAATAGAAATAAACAATGTGCTGTATGTGCCCTAGTGAAGACTAAGCAATCCAGCTCAAATACTTGCAACTGTCTCCTCTCATTTTATTTGCAACCCCCAAGTTATTCTCCCAGAGGTAATAAGCTGCATCTTTTTTTTCTGATTGCAGAGGGCTTTGGATCAGATCATTAAAGCCTGATAACACTCAAGGCAAATGTTGGAATTTATAAAGCCTTCAGGTATGAATTTAAGCAATTAGTATTGTATAAGCAGCCTACAAATGTGATTTGAAAAAATCCCCAAAGATATTCACTGCTATCAAAATCCATTTCTTTACTCTTTCTTTCAGCTGTCTGTAATAACTTAACCAAAAAGAATGAGAATGAATGCCTTGGTCCCAAAAGGGTAAGTTAGGTTACCCTTTTCGTATAATAAGGCAAAATGAAAGCACATTTGAAACACTTATATAACCTTCAGAAATGGGAAATTAACTCTCATCATTGTGACAGTGACAGCTTATATTTGAAATAGTCCCAGGACAATTCCCTTTTATCCTTCATATTCTCACCTAATCACAGGAAAATGTTCCTGGCTATTCGTTTTAAAATCCTGCAATAACTCTGCAACAGTAAACATTCTTGTTAGAAGGACTCAGAAAATATTTTTTTCACTTCATAGAAAATGTTTAGCTATTGGTAGAAAACAACTGAAAGTTCATATACATTTTTCCAAAACTCACAATGCTTCAGTTCTAAACTACTATTTTAACACCTTCTGCACTCTTTCTCTTGACAGGTCTTAGCGGCATCTGCTACTACTCAGTGTCACCTGCCCTGTTGGTTAAGAAAGTGATGTACCAGTAACAGTGAAGTTTTACACCTAGAGAAGGGTGACACTCAGGCATAGCTAATCTCTGTTACCCAGCTGTCCACATGATTGCATGGGGTTTTAGCTCTGGGATATTTTCCTTTTCTTTTCTTTTTCTTTCTTTAAAAAAAATCAAAATTATTTACAGAACTGCAACACAGTTGCAAAAAAAAAAAAATAAAATTCAAAACTCGATTCCTCAACCCCAAACCACTCACTGCTAACAATTTTTGAACCTCAATGGGCTGCAGGAGACAGCCTGCATCACCATGGTTTTCTCCATGAGCTACAGAGGGATCCTGAATATGTGAGAATATGTGAGAGACAACTTTGCAGACACAAAGTTCAGTAAAGAAGAAGGTGCTTCAGGAGCTGGAGCAGGGATTCCCCAGCAGCCTGTGGTGCAGACCATGGTGAGGCTGGCTGTGTGCCTGCAGCCATGGAGATCCACAGCAGATCAGAGACCCACATGCAGCCCTGAAAGGACCCCATGCTGCAGTAGGGGAATGTGCCCTGAAGGAAGCTGTGACCCCGGGGAGTACTTGCAATAGCAATTTAATACCTGCTGTAGCAATGTAAGTTCAACAGCTTTACCTAAAAACTCTCTAAAGAAGTGGTTGTGTCTTTTTTACACATTTTTCAGCTCTTAATATTTTTCTTTTTGGAACAGAAAATAAATCTAGGCTTGCTGAGGAGATGCTGTTTCAAAAAGACATTTGACAGACAAGCATATCCTTTCTCCAGTGAATCCTTATTCTTTTGAAATTATCGAGGTAGAAACACTGAATGGCAACATATTGCACATTCTCTGGAATACTGTTTTTTCATGAAGAACCCCAAACGATGTTGATCACTTTAATTTTCAGTATCCTGCAGTTATTGCACAGATATTTCGTAGTCTTCTCTCCTCTTGTTTCTTTGGCATATGACATGCTGGCTATGGATTTCCTCAAAATCATGTGCAGAGAAGGTGTTGTAAGTCAGCAAATGAGAGCAGAATATTGTCTCCAAGAAGAGTGAGATTACAAACACATGTTTTTTTGAGAAATCCTTTGTGTTCCCCTCAAAAACATTCCCAAGATCTTTAAGATGAAAAATTCACAGAATAAGAAAAAAATCAGAATTTAATTTTGTCCCTGCATTTTGTTTTATTGTCAGGTATTCCTCAAATAAATACGAATGTTCTGCTTACCATCAAGCATTTTTATTTCTTACTCACCATGACTTGTTTTAAATCTTTCCCATTATGTATTTACATATCTGTCATTTCTTTGGGGTTTTTTTCTGCTCCTTTGCCAATTTTAGCCTGAAGAAGGGGAGGCTTTAGCCCAGAGAAGAGGAGGCTGAGGGAAGACCTGATTGCTCTCTACAGCTACCTGAAAGGAGATTGTAGGGAGGCAGGTGCTGGCCTGTTCTCCTGGGTAACTGGTGATAGGACAAGAGGAAATGGCCTCAAGTTGGATCAGGGGAAGTTTAGATTAGATATTAGGAAAAACTTCTTCACTGAAAGAGTGGTCAGGCATTGGAACGGGCTGCCCAGGGAAGTGGTGGCACCCTGGAGGAGGTGCAGAACGTGTAGACACCTTGGCGCTTGAGGATGCGGTCTAGTGGGTGTGGTAGTGTTGGGTTGATGGTTGGACCAGTAGATCTAATAGGTCTTTTCCAACCTTAGTGATTCTGTGATTTTCAGTTATATTAAGCTGATGGTGTGGAAACTCCTGGATAGTTGGTTTTGGACAACATCACTTTCACTGCTGAGTGATGATGGACATGTAGCGAGGTATCAAAAGCAGCAGCGAGTAATACAGAGATCATGACGTATTTGCTGTGCAAAAGAGATGCTTGGGCTCTTCTCCTTCAGGCAAGTAAGACTGGGGACATGCATCCTTCTTCTCCTCTCTTTCTCTCTTTCTTTCTCTTTTTCTCTCTCTCTTTCCTTCTTTCCCTCTCTCGCTCTCTCTCTCTTTCTCAGTTCCTTCTCATCACTCTGTCATGTCACCAGACATTTTGATGCCAGGGAACACTAATTGTCTAGAGCTGAAGTAACGAGTAAGGCGATGGTCGCAGCTTCCTCTCTACAGGCAGGTTTGCTGTATAACACTGTAGAAACACTTGTGCAAAAAATGTTACTTTGGTGTTTTTCAGATTTTATGAATGATATTTCTATGATTCCTTTGATTTTTTTTAACCTCTTCTACCAAAATGCACTCTCCAAACATTCTGTCAAAGACTGTAACCAGGAAATGTCTCTACCTAGTGAATGGGTATTACTTAAATTAGGAGCTATCCTAAGTCTAGGTGAGAAGCAGTCCTGACAGACAACAATTTCAAGGATAAGCTACATATGCTGCTATCATACATGTGGGTTCTCTGATAATTTTGTGGAAGACACTGAAGTTGTAACAAACGGATACATAAAATCTTCTTTCTTTGTGTAGGAAAAAGAATACTAATTGCTATTCAATACATATGGAGTACAAGCAAGTAATGTTTTCCCTTGCATGGCAAAGAATAAGTGGTACTGAAGGCAAAATCATTTTAGCAGGGAACGATTTAGCAAAAACTAATGTCTGGAAGTTTTAAAGAGTCTGAAATGAAAAGTAAGACCTATCCTTTAACAGGAAAATGGATAAGCACTGAAACACGCTACTAAAAGAAGACAGTCTTTTTCTTTTGAATTTGAACACAAATGGCTGAGTTCAGTAGGAGGGTAAGTGGACTGAATCATTTGACTACATGGGTGTTTGACCTAAATGACTTCAAATATGATGTTTTCTGATTTAAAAATGGCAAAGAAGAGTTAGCAGGAGTGGGCTGCTTTGATCCAGGTTTTCTCTGCCTTGTGTGGGACAGGTTTTAGCCACCTTTTATGTCTGGTCAAAAAAAAGTGCTATGCAGCAAAGTGAATAGCCTTCCAGACAGGACTTTATTAACAACCTTCTTATCCTCAGTGCAGTATATTAAAAATTCTTACCTGAATAGGCACAAATGCATTCTGTGGATTAAACAGGCATTAGATTGGGACACAGAAAATTTTATTTTCAGAGCAATATATTTATGAGAGTTTAATATCAGCATGTATATTTCTGCTTACAGGCAAAATCTTATGCTACTTTTTCACTATTAAACTCTAGAAAAGACTGCAATAGAAACTTTGTTATTACTGTCTTATGAAATAATTATGAATAAAACTCAATGCAGATTTTCTTGCCAATTTCAATATTAATCACAAATAGATTGAAATATTCTACATAGCTTTGGAATCTCTCTACTAAAAATTGGAAAATATTTCATATACTTTTCAGTAAGAAATGGAGACATGTTAATCATTTTGCCATTGCTTGAAAGACCTGTTGACAGTAAACAGAATATGTGAAATAAATAAATGTTAATTCAGGTAACTCTGTTTTTATTCTTCTGCTATTTCTCTTCTTCTTTACTTGTAATGCTAAAGTCAGTTCTATAGCAGTAGTAGCTTTGTTTTTCAAATTCTGTGTTCCTGCTGCTTAATCTTCATCTGTAATGATGAAATCTCCCTCTGTTTCAAGAAAACACATTTTGAAATATATAAGGCTATGGCTTAAACTAAAGGGCAAAAAAATGCTTTAAACAAAGGGCTGTTTTCATCAGGAAAAAAGTCTTCAATGACATAGCTGAAAGACAAAAATCTCTAGAGAGTATTCAGACACAGTTCAAAACCTGCAACAATCAAATTATTCTGTTGTAACTTAATGACTTCACTTATTCTAATCGCGTGTACCTCACAATGATGGAGGTGGATACAGGGTTCACTATTTGTATTAAATCTCTCTTCAGTTTCTGCATGAGGATTTTGCAATAAAAGCAAAGAATCATCCATCTGTGCCGTAGAAAAGGGAGAGAATTTCTAACATTTTGGTGCTGTTTTCTTCCCTGTGTCTGTAATGATTTGCACTGTAACATTTTCAACCTGTATCTCTTCTTCGGTCATTACCTTCACAGTGCTGCTGGGACTGACCTCCTTACCTCTCCAAATTCAGTTCTTCTGCAGACCTTTAAAAACCAAAAGAGAGAGAAATCTGCAGGGTTAGGGGCAGCACTCCAGAGGTCAGCAGTATCTCTGGCTTTGGGCTACATCCACAGTCTAGCATACCTGAAAACTCAAAGGAGTGTTTTAGCAGTAATAAGAATGGGAATTTACAGCTAGAAAGATCAACTCCTTGAAATCCTCTTTGTAGACTCAGGTGAAGGAGAAATTTCTGTGTCTAAAGAGACAAGAGCTTCTGTGAAAACATAGCAGTAACTGCAAAATTGTTTCATTACTGCTCAGAGGCCTGCAGTGAAGCCCATCCACATATCTGATCTGTAATCCACCTTGGAGCAGGGACAGGATTAGCCTGTATTTAGGTTCCTCTAACACTGCTTTGAAGATATCCCACTGTTTACCATGTGGAAGCTGTTTTGAAATGTCTGTGAGAGCTACTGAGTGCAGGTTTGAGAATATTGGAAGGAAAGAAAAATGACAAATGTAAGCCTTGAAAGGGCTTCTTGTATCTCTTCAATGTACAGCAGTACTAGATAATTCATCATCCAACATTCATAATGCATAAACTGCTCTGCTTAAGGTGGCCCGGTTTTGGATGAGCACACCATGAATTAGGAGTAATGGTTCATACCAGTGCTCACATCCTTCTCCTTGACCCTTCCTGGGTTTAACTTGTGTGGACTCTCTCTTCCTCAACTGGGACTGGTCTTCAAGTGTAAAATGTACAGATGGCCCCTAACTTGCAACTTCATCGTGGTTCCTCATTAGTGCATCTTTGTTCCTGATCTGACAGTTCCTCTCAGTAAGGACAAAGATGACAGTGTTCACCAAGAGTTGGCATGAGGAAGAGCAGCTCATGAGAGGCACACAGCACTTTTTATTCCATCAGAAATACAGCCAGCCACTTAACAATTTGGTAAGTCTTTTTTGTCCATTAAAATACACTGTGAAAAGATGCATTTTTAAAGGAAATAAAAAACCAATATGCATTTATCCCTGTGGTTGAACACCCCAACTATTGAAGTGTGTCATAGAATAAGAGTGAGATCTTGAAGGTATTTTAAAAATAGTAGTAATTTTTGGCATCTGAATCATAGAATTTCTCTGTGTGCTAGTCCTTATGAGCATGTAACGTTACCAGGGGTCCGTTGCTCTTACACTCTTCTATAATTCAGAAGGGCAGTATTAGGGACATCAGAGGGCACACTCCTGCCTATTCCCATCAATACCCATTATGCACCATCTGCCTATGAATTTGCCTAATGCATTTTTAACCTCTGGCAGTATCAGGGAGGTTTATTCATCAGCTCAACAAATTTTGCAAGTTCACTATTCACCATGAAAAAACCCTGCTTTCTGTTAGCTGTCTTAAATACATTTTGTAATAGTTCCATTGCTTACTCCTTAATTCTTTTATTATGGGATTTGGCGAGCAACAGGTCTGCATTCATTTTATCCATCACTTACATGACTTTGCAAACCTCCAACACATTTCCATTCTGAGACAGTTTTCATATATCACCTGACATTAACAATATCAAAGAACAAGCAAGGCAGGAAAAAACCAGCTCAATTACTGTATAAAAATAGCTTATATATTCTTCCTATTTAGGGAACATATAAAAATTTTTATAACACTATTATTTATTTAGGAGTTCAAACAACAGATTATAAAATACACAGTCCAGTAATTCTTTAAAGATAATTGTCAACAATGTTATTTCACAGAGGTCTGACTGCAAGCATTGATATTTAAGTCATCCTTCTAGTGATATTCCTGTGATGACATATCTGTTGGAATTAGTGTTAATTGTGGCTAATTATTTTCAGGAGCTTGTCACAAATAGGTGAGATGGTCACTGCTGCACAGGATATGTCTTATAAGTGAATGATCCTGCTTTCTTAAAACGTTAATGAGTTGTGTATATGATTATCTACCAGACCATGAGACCAACAGCATTGTATGTGCTACTGCAGTGCTGAAGTTCATCTTCCCTTTTACTTGTAAAGAAGATATATTAAAAATCATTTCTATTTGCATGAGCAAAAATGGTTTTCAGATTGCTCAGAGTTACTACTGGCAGTGGGTTGTGCTACAAAAGCACACTTCATTAGTGCAATAATAGAGGGGTATGTACTTGTATAAGTATGTATATATATTTACTAAAATATAAATTTTGCATACGTAAAAATAATTTTGTATTTAATCTGACTACCCAAAACACCAAGGTCCCTCTGGAGAGCTTTATCATGTTGTAACATGAAATGTTTCTTGTGTTTTTCCTCCCATTTCTGGTATATATCTTATACATATATATGATCAAGAGGTTCCTGCCTTATTCCATATGTATTTCAGTGAGAAAGCTTGACTTTTGCTTCAGCATTTTTCTTTGTTAATCAGATCAGAGGAGAACTAGGAGATTCTTCGGCAGGCAGAAAATCAAATTAGTTTTAGAGGTTTTATGTCTGAGGGCTGACACTTTGGATGTTTTCATAAGATATCTTCTCACAGCATAATCCTCCTTACAAAGGCTTTATAGGATTTCTGTATAAAAGCAAACAAACTGAAAGATTACCAAAAAAAAAAAATAAATCCCTAACTTAACCTTGAGTTTAGTGAATCAGATAAAACTGTGGTGTTGAAGAGTGCTTTGACAAACTGAATGAGAAAGTGATACCTTTCTTTCCAATTCCAGGACCATTAGATCTTTCTGTATATACATAGTATAGATTTGAGTATCAGAATTAAAATATTTTATGCAAAGGTTAACAATGAGTATATAAAAACCCTACCTAATCATTTCACAAGGTTGGGGTTGGGTTTTTTTTTCCCTCTTATTTTCCAGGATCATTCTTTTTCTGGGTTAGCAGATGGATTCATTTGTTGCTGGCTTTCCACTCATCAACTGTTTTTAAAGATTTTTCTTCCAAGTTGTATTCCCCAACTACATTTTTAATAATGTCACTATAATACAATTTTGTCTGTGTTCACCCTACCACAAACATGTGTCTCTAGCTCCTGATACCTTATAGCTTTGGAGGCTTTAGTCTTGCCAGAGAAAAGGTAATCTTAACTGCAGTGAAGGAATAAGTACTTGAGACGTATCTATTAAAGGCTGGTTTATATGTGAGATATGGATATACTTAATTTTTCAGAGGAGAAAAGAGATTTTATTAAGTATTCTTGGAGAACTACTCCACATTCTTGGCTGCATCCCCAAAAAAATATTGATCTTACTTAGGTCTTCTAGATCTTTGGCTATGGTAAACTTCCATTTGCCCCTATGAACTTGAGGACCTTTGGCACTTTATCTCTTATGACTGACTCACTACACTACAGAGCATAAGGCACATGTTTTTAATATTCTTACTGATTAAATGGAGGCTGAGGAAACTCAGAATGACTCTTAACCTTTCCTTTTTTAACTCTACAGGTTTTTTGTTCTGCACATTTGACAAGCAACTCAATGGGAAGGTCTTAACTGCTTCAAAGAGCAAGACACTTTTCAGATGCATTTACTGCAAGGAAGGTACAGTATTTTCCTGGAAAATTCAAGTTAATCTTTTATAATCTGTTTCATAACAGCTATAGAAAATTTCCTTTCATTGATTGTTTATTTTACTTTTGGTACAGAGGTAAAAAAAAAAATCAGTATTAATAAGTGCCTAGTAACTGTCTCTTACTTCCTTTTCTTGACAGCGTTTTCCTGCTTTGTTTCAAAGTTCTCTTGTTTGCTGCTTCACCATTAAAGGCACATGTCTAAGGAACTTTCCCATAAGAATTGTAGTGTAAAATGCAACTTTCAAGAAAAGCAAGAAAATCCAAAACCTAAAAAACATACTTTTTTTTTTTTTTCACCCAAGCAGAAGCATGTTCTGCTTTACAACATATCTCATACTACCTGGCAGGAATCTTTCTACCCTGATGTAGCTAATCCCACTCAGAGTATAACAAAGCACTAGGAGAAAAGTTGTGCAAGGAATTTACTGCAAGTGTATAAATCACAAGCTCTCTGCTTTAAGCTTCAGGCAGATGTGTTTAATTACTCCATCACAGTTTATTTGAAAACTTCGCTCTTCACTCAGGCTGAAACGCTGACATATATTGGCATAGCTAAACATCTGTTTTCAGTCAGAACAATAGCAATCACTGTAGAAGCTGGTGCACCTCACTTTCAAACGTCCATTGTGTGATGATTAAATACTCTTCAGTTTGTAGCAGCAAACTTCTATTGGCTGTGATCTAGGCAATTGGCTCTGTTGTTACTGTTGTGTAAAAATTTATCGTGGGTATCACACAACGACTGAGCTAGTATGGTATTCTCTCAGAAACTCCTATTAATCAGTAACATTCACTAGCTATGGTTAGTAACTAGTTAGTACAATAGTAGCATAACATAATACTATCAGTGTGTTATTTTATATGGAGTGAAAGTGTTGCCAGGGTAAACCATGTCCAAAACAAAACTGAGGTTCCCAGCATGCACTGTATAATGACACAGTGAGAGAAGACCCATGCCAGAAACAAGTCCAATGTGTCTCAGAAGTCCTATTGTTTAAGCCCTCAAAGTGTTTTTATTTTTATTACCCTCATTTCCTGAGATAGTAAATATGGACAAATGGATTAAGACCCTACTCAGTGCCTCATTAGATAACTTAATACATGCTGCATAGGACAGTTCTATAGATTGTCCTGAGTTGAGCTCAGTCCCATCAGAGTGGCTTTAATACACATTTTGCACAGACAACAGCATGTTTTGAACAAAATTGATTCAATGCAAAAATCCAGATTTTCCAAATTCTGACTCAAAGACACTGGGAAGAATCAGTATGTTTTGCTGATCTTTTCCTTTAGCAAGCAAAAGTAACTGTGAAAGCTTTAATTAATTTGTACCTGCATAGCTAACTGCACCTATGACTGCTGTAGTCAAAAGATGTTTATTTGCTAGTGCTCAGTACATGGTTGAGTCTGTGCTCTGACATTCACAAGTTTTCATCTCAACTTGCCAGGAGACCATTATTCCTCTTTTCATTCCAGATAGATCTCCAAAATTTTCACTTTTCATGCATAAATTGATCTGAATTATGGTCTCTCTCTCTCTCTTTATTTTTATTAATTTATTTTTTTTATTCCAGAAGTGTATTGTTCATGGCTTGAAAACTGGAATCTATAAATGGCTTTGAAAAACCAACTTCAGCCATATACAGTGGCTTTTTTCATGATGTGTGACTGGTCACTTAAATTATCAGACATTAGCTAGTCTTTCTCCCTAGATGATTAAACCTTTTAAAATATCTTTAAAGAATGAGTCATAGACAGAAAGAGAGATAAATACCCATGGAGTTTGTAAAAAGAGAAGCCTATTTCTGTGGATGGAAACAGACGTCTAGGTATTTCAATGGCTGCTCACAAAGAGGGTAAGGGTTGCCTTTGTGTTCCCTGAATCATATTAAGTAATGACTTCTTGTACTGCCACCTCCAGCTGCCTATACTTCCCTTTAAATTTTCTTGGTTTTTTTACATTGAGTCAAAATATGTCTAACTAACTCCACAACTCTTCTTGTTTCAGCAGTTGCATGACTCTCAGGAATATCTGAGGCAGGTCTAGCCACAGGCTTGACAGAGGGTTCACATCAATGTAACACATCACTTTGTAGGAAATTAAACAATTCTGTTCTTTTCCAAAATATCAAGGTACAATATTAAATTTAGAGAAATTCCTGTTGTCTGAAACTCTCACCATGACTGCCCTAGACAGCTGATTTAGATACTGCTCCTACTTCTTTGCAATAACCACCTGAAAAAGATTCCAAAGAAAATTCACATGGTTAAGGTTATACAAGCCCTTGCTGGAAAGAGTTACTTTAATGTTCATGAATTAGGTAAGTAATTAATAGAAATATTAAATTGCAGAGCTATATTTAATATCTTCTATTCAGCATATAGTAGATTATTGAGCATTAGTTGCAATTTGTATCTTAACCATACAGAAGGTTTTTTTTTGCAAATCAACCATTCTATGAAGGAAACACATGAAGAAAACAAATTCTTTGCAGTAAATGGGATCTTTTAGTCTGAGGAACTGATCTTCATCAGAGTAGCCACCTTATGTCTGATTGCTGATATTTGGTTTTGGCCCATTTGTGAATGGTAGGCTATTTTATTTAAGGCATAGTGCTTCTCTTTTACTACTGTGGATTCCTACTGCTTCTTCTTCATTATAAGGTTACAGCTGCTTTTGAGATGCCTGTTTACAGATCCAGCTTCATGACAGTGTTGTGTGGACTTTAAAACCAGCAGTAAGTCCTGTTCCTTTCTCCTCACGGGCTTAGGAGAATCTCAGAAAGCAGTGGTTGAACCTCCAATGTCCAACTACAGCAAATCTTAATCCTCTGAGCCCAGCAAGTGTTACTAAGATGCAGATGGATGCACTTATCCCTGATGCTACCCCTCCCCAAGCAGCCTGAACAACCCCTTTCCCACAGCCTCCCTGCCTGGCAGCACCTACCCCATAGCAAAACAGCCATTACACTGCTGCATCCCCCTGGCCTGCTGCCACCACAGAGGTGCAGCAACACTGGACTCCAGCTGGGAACAAATATCTCCCTGTCTCTTTGTTCACATAGTAACTTACTTCTCTCACACCTGGGGCAGATTATTATGGAAAGACCAACCAGTTTCCCACCTACTTGCTTGCAGCAGGGGTTTCCCCTCCTCATCAGCTAATGTGGGTTTCTGTGAAAACAGTCCATTGGGCTCAGTGCCACACCAGCAGCCCACCCACAACAAGAATGGGTCCCTGTGGGGCTTAAGTTTGTGACTAGCCTTCAGGAGGTTCTCCATTCCCTGCCCTCAGCACCCACTTTCTGGAAAAGTTGTTCTCATCTGGGATTGATGCTATTTCTTCCTGTCAGATGGAAGTCTTAACTAAAGGTAAACATGCTGGGATGTTATTCACAGAGCACGATGACATTTATAATGAAATGTGGATAAATTCTCAAACTGTCAGAACTCACTCAGGAAAGTCCTATTACACCTATTTAGGTGGGTGACATGGATTTTACCCTCTGGAAAATGTTCTGGTGGAAAGGAATGACAGTTTCTATTGTACTATATTTTAGAAAATGATTTTGTAATGATGAAAAGAAGTTGGAAGAACCACATTTGTATGAGTAACTAAAAAAATCTTGAAGTGTGAACTCACTATGCTTATAACTTTTTCAGGAGGGAACATGTAAATAATAAATGGCGAGCTCAAAATAGGTGTTTAAGAAGCTCATTTATTCAAATTTTAAGCAGATAGATGAAACCATTATACTGAAAAAAAAAATCAGAAAAGGTGAGTTTCAAACTTCAAGCAGACTTGTAGGTAACAGAGTTGATCTACATACCCAATGATATAATTCTTTACAATTCATGAGTAGAACACAAAGGTGCACATTTAGACAAGTACACACCAACATACCAATTTGGCTATTATTACTACAAATGGATGTAAAAGGATACTATTTTTAACTCCTGAAAGAGTGAGCAGGCATCATCCAGTAGGTCCACTTGCCTCCCTAGTCTTTTATGTCTTCTATCATTTATGACATGTTCACCTAACTATCATGTACATCCAACTTCAATAGGAGTTTAGTTTGTCTAAATGCAAGCAACTGATCATCCGGATTTAGAGGAGCAAGATTAATTTGTATTTTTTATTTTATTCTCCATATTTCTCAGATCTGTAGGCCAATGTCTCCCTAGCATTGAAACGTTTTAAGTAAGTGTTACATTTCAGATTTTGTTTCAAAATACTACAGATGACTGTCTTAAAGTGTATGAGACACTATTCAAACCAGGTGATGCAAAGAAAGTGCAAGTGTTGTATCAGTTAAACTACCAAATGCAATGGAATTTAAGGAGGATCAAAGATTGTTACTTTGAAGCTGATTCTTGGAGTCGTAGAAGCCAGGTGATCCTTTGATTTCTTTACATTCTAGACAATAAAGCCTCAGTGAAGAATAACCGATGACAGATAACAGGGACATTATACAACATGTGAAGCCCCATTATTTTTAGAATATCCTGTCTATTGATATGTTTTTAATTAATTTAAAATTGAAGAATAGAAAAAGAGACACGAAGATGGAGATAGAATTTTAGGGTATAATATAGCCAAAGAGAAAAGATATGGAAATAAAATCGTTGACAGAATGCTTTAGCATTTGAATGTGACAACTGCAATTTGAAAAGTATATGATTGCTGAGGAGAATTTGAGAAAGTTATCAGAGAGGATGGAATGAATTCTATCAGTCTTTCATACTTGCTTTTCCTAGCTGTCTACAGAAATCCCTGGACATACAGGGATTTCTTTGCACATGGTGTGGAACAATTCAGTTAGAGAAATTACATATTCCATTGTCAAGAGAGGGGATGGAGGTCTACATATAAAATGGTTTCTGGTGTTGTTATATCTGTGTAGCTCAATACTAATTATTATCTCAGCAGTGGTCTTAGATATCAAGAGCTGGCAACCTTTTTATGAGGCTGTACTGTAGACTTCATAGTGTGACCAAGGCTCCCCAGGAGCTGGCTGGGCTGCTGCTGTGCTCTGGCTACAGCCCTGGCAAGCAGCTGGAGCTGTGGAGCTGCTCGTTCTGCCCCTCACCGGGCAGTGGTCTTGACCCTGTGCACATGCCACGGCCTGAGACCTAAATGAAAGCAGCTTTCACTTACCTTTCTGACACCAGGGCACTGCTTCATATGGAACTTCAATGGCTACTGGGAGAAAAAATAATAATAAGCTGACTTGGATCACTAATATTAAATACACTGACAGATATCAGGCGCAGTTTTAAAGACATAATTCAACAGTCAAGTACTGAGGATGAAATTCCACCCTGCTTGCCCTTACTAGGTGTGCCTTACACCTTACCATGCTGCAGGACATTCTGTACCTTTTATGATCTGCTCTTTTAATCTGAGAATATGTAAATGATAATTTCTATGGAGCAATACGCTTGCAAAATACACACTTATATGCCAAATACTCTCTATTTTGATATCTAAACAACAGTATTTCCTCTTGTTCTCTAACACAGTTTGCGTAAAACAATAACAGCAACAACAACAAAAAAAAAAGAGTAACCAGCAGCAACAATTCTAAACACAGAAAAATATACCCAGAGCATAAAAGATGAAGCATGTGGCTGAATATCATCCCAGCCAGTGCTTTTATGGAGCATAGACCTCTACTTCAGGAATGCTGGAAAGCCTAAACAATGTAACATCATGGTCTTTGTTCTTTTTTGCTAAGTACATGAAAAAAGTAGAGATCTTGCCTGTCTCCCACCCCACAGGCTACGGTAAATGTTGTGTTGAACAGAAGCCAAGCTGCGGAGTAAGGATCCCATACTGCATTATTGCCATCAGGTCCAACTTGCTTTCACTGTGTTTACATTTATACAGTTTGATTAGTGGCTGCGGAAAGGAGAAGTGAGGGGAATACAGAATCCAGCTTTTTTGCTCTCTAGTGCACAGATGGGCAAAGAATTCACCTGTTCTTCTCATTTTATCCCTCTTAACCCTTATTATATCAACTCCAATTCTCACATCACATTGAATTGCACCTCATCCTGTAACTATTCCCATAGATCTCAATTAAACCATTTTAGAGAAACACTAATGGTAAGGGCGAAAAAGAGAAAGAATTGCAGGCGGTAGATGTTAATCTTGAGTTGAAGGCACTCTGATATTTTGTTAATGAGTGAGGCGCTGAAGAGCTGCATTCTCAAGGTCTGGAGACATGGTTTGCAAGATTTTATTCCTCTGCTAAGAGATTAATGAAATAAATAGGAGATATTTTCAAATGAGCTCACAATCCTGTTTATATAATAGCAACAATTATGGAGATTTTTCACAGAAAGCAAAGAATTTAATTACTATAACTATGAATTTTCTTTTTATGATATTTCCTTAAACTAATTTTTCTAGGAAGCACAGAGCAGCATGCACAAATCCATACAACCCACCTGCCCCCCTCCCAAAAAAAGAATATTTGGGGCCATATTTTAGGAGGGAAAATGGGGAATATTCCCAGAAAAGTTGCCAGCTGTCATTGAAACCACCCACATGTTGTTGGCATGGTACTTGTAATTTTTTCTTCAAACTAATTAACACCTCAGTCAAGATGTGCTCACTTTCATCTCTTCACTTACCTGACATTTTTTACATGATTTATGTTGGAAATGTGAAGAAATTCTGCACTGAAAGACTTCATATGCAGGATGATCACCACCTGGAATGGGACCATTCTCTGTGAGGAAGGCACGAACTCTTCCCACGACTGAATTTACAGAGGAAGCAACTACCACATGAATTTGAATGTTGTTGAGTGTCTCCACTGCCTTCTCAGAATGTTTTCAGATAAAAGTGTTCACCCCAAAAAGTTTGCAGCAAATACAGTTTCTTCAGAGAGACTGTGAGGCTGAATTTTTTCTTTGTCTAAAATAGCACAGAGTTATTACAGATAGTTCATTTTACCATTAGCCCTTTCCTGACAATAAAGGTTCTTTTGGCAGCTACTTAGTATAACAGCTCTGGGGTAAAGCATTGCAAGTGTTATTGGCCTAATGCCCCTTCACTGTCTCTGGATGGATTGTCCTAAGAGATTCTACTACCTCTTCTTGGCTGCATTTGAGGCCAGAGAACTAACACAGTGGGAGGATTTGGAAATTCATCTCTGGAACATAACAAAAGATAACAGATGTAACATTTCCTTGGTCATCTATTTTAAAATATATGGTATATGAAAGCAGCCAGGCCTGGATAAGATGATTTTGCTAATCATTTAGTTCTCCAAAGTTTTACACTTGTAAAATATACTGTCATTTAAACATCTTTTGAATTATAACACTGCTGAGGGGGTAAGGGAATAGTTTCTAATTCTTGTTTGCTTTTTGAGCAAGCAAAAGTTGCTACATTCTGCCATGGATGGATAGAAGTGGGGAGAAAAGCAAATAATCCTTTCAGTGTGTCAGACAGTTCTGTATATCAAAGTCTCCGTAGCAAAATCAGAGCACTACCTGGATACAGACACGAGTAAGAAAACCAGAAGGATGACATCTCTCATATCTTCAGGCTTCAAATGGTTGTTCAGGCAATTCCCTTCACTGCAGGTTCTCCCCAGTCTGTGCACTGTCTGAAGTGGGAAGACTGCAGCCACCCTCACCATCCTGGGGAAAAGAAAACTATATTTCCCCAAAAGAGTATGTGCTTCACAAGCTTCAGGGAGTATTGCTGGGGCCATATTCCCAACATGCTCAACAGCAATATGTTCTCCAGCACTGCACCTTTCAAACATTAATGAACTGATCTTCGCAAACCTTTTGCGAGGCAGGGAATCATTATCTCCCTTCTACAGGTGGAGAACTGAGGGACAGCAAGACATGAGTGATTTGCCTAGAGGAAATCTGCAGCAGAGCCAGAAGCTGAACCCAGACCCTTCAAATTTCAAAGTACCATCCTCAGAGCATACAGTTCCAGCTTGATTTGCTGGGAAATTTATCAGGCATTGTGCCTCTGGTAACCTCACGGTGCTCCTGCTGTAGTTCACTGCCTCAAAGGCATGACTGAATCCTGCATCGTGGTAGTCATTTCATTCACAGCAAATTCTGTTCTCATGGTGTTCGCGTTACTAATGTAATGAGCCACAATCCCTTCTCAGCAAAGATAACATTGCAGTCAGATTTCTTTTTAAAATGACTTGTTAGTCAGCAAACCATCACTTGGTAGATAAGTAGTACAGCTCGTTTTCAGAGCTGTTTGTCATTCACGTTCTATGAATACATACTTACATGTGTACTACAAGTTGGGTGACATTTCTAGGTGTTACTGCAAACTGGTTTTTAGATTTCTGAAGCTACCCAATGTTTTTAATATTCTGTGTAACTACACTGAATGACACTTGTTCAGTGACTACAAAACTGCTAATCCTATTGTGTTAATTCTCACTACATGAGAGGCACCAATCATATTTATGCACACAAGCCTAAAGATTCTATATCAAGGGAGGAAAAACACCCAAAATGTTTGAAGTAATAGTATGATGATGAACAAACTAATTACTCATTTTTTAATGTTAGTGTGCATTTGTAATAGCTCATAGTTAAAGGAATCCTTCTGATTCAGGCACAGTAAAATAAGCACTTTGTTCTGTGTTTCAGGTAATAATTTTATTCCTAGAAGAGGATAAAATTAGCAGTTACCAGAGACCTCCTTTAGAAATCTTTGAAAAAAATCCAGGAGGATTCACTGGGACGATGCTTACCAGTAAAAAGAAAATATCAGTCATAAAGTTTATCTATCAGAAAAGATCATCAAAAACTTAGAAAGGAATGGTTGCAGTAGGGTGAAAAAGGGGGAGCTCCAGTTTAGTGGGCAGGGAGATATGGAATGCCAATGGATCCCAAAATAATATGAATAAGATGAAATGAAAAACCAGTACAAATAACATGGCAGCTCCTCTGGATCCTTCCTCAAGAAACTGAGGATGCTCCAGTGAAACAGTATTGAGTTGAATATTGGCAAACTCAGGTAAAATTCCTCCATGGCTTTATTTGAAATTATTTTTTAGTGACTTCACAAAACAGACTATAGTGCAGATGTCAGCTCCTGCCCTTCCAACTTGGGAAGGAGTTTTGAGCTGCATCCCTAAGTCTGCAATGATTCTGCCCAGAGAAGATGGGTGCTATCAAACTTCCTGTTCTGCTGTCACATAAACAAGCATGAAACATTATATATCAGGCAATATATAAAAAACTGTAGGTACCTGTGTGTGTATAGGTGCACTTGCAAGTGTTTATACACTTAAGTCAGGGTTTTTTTAACATATTCTAATATGTTTATATAGGTATATTGTTTGCATATGTATGTACATGCATGTACATAGGCATGTATATACATATATATACATATACACACACCATCTAAAAATATTTGCTGAAGCAGAAGCCAAAATTATATTCTTTCGTGGCCCTACTCATTAGACTGAAAATTCCCTTTTCACATTACACACTATACACACCCTGTGGTCTATCCAAAGTGGAGCAGTTCCAACAGAAAGGACTACAAGGGTTGTTTTAAAACAGTCTTTAAGGTATTTAACTCATGACAGAACATTTAGGCACCTGAGTTACCTGTAAATAATGTGACTGCTTAAGCTATTAGACAGAGGAGAATCATAATCTTCACTTTCTCTAGAAGGCTGGCAAATTAAGGCCCAATTTGTTGCTTTCATTTTTTGGCATTTTTAAGAAAATACTGCTTTTCAAGTTAAATAGAATTAGATATTAAATTAAGTGCCATATTTCATGGTCTTCCTTCCAAAAGAAGAAATTAGCAAAATATCTTTTGACTGGATTATTATTTTCTTTAACAGCTGTTTTTGTTTAACAGTGAAAATGAAAAATCTGTATTTTCCCAGGCCCACTGGTAATGGCAGAAAATGGACAAGTTCCAGCAATGACAAGTTAAGTAAGGTCACTCCACTCCTTAAGATAAATAGGAAAACTGATTAAAAAGGGTAGTAATCTATTACATCAAACAAGGAAGACTCCTTAAGTAAAAGAGAGAGAGCAATCAATCCAGTTCAAGTAGAAGAAACATTGCCTGACAGCTGTCTGCAAGGTCAGGGGAAAGATTGACTAAATTAATAGAAAGCAGGAGTCAGTGAGTCAGACTGCAGCAGGACTGCAGATGGGGCATTGCTTGTGGGAGAAACATAAACATAAACAGAAGTTTCCCTGGGAAAAGTTAAACCTCTGAGGTCCAGGGGTGCAAGAAATCATCTCTGTGCAGGGTGCTAAGAGACAAAGCTACTACAGGCAAAGCTGGGCCACTAAGAAAAGGAGTTTTACTTGAGTTCCTTAATGACCTTCTGCTTGCACATTCTGAGAAACCTTTCTGAAAAAGCTCTACAGAATTTGTGTACAAACAACTTTTTTACCAGAGCTGTGAGACACTATGACATTTAAACAGACAAATATGCCTTGAATATAGAGGCATATTCTTGTTTTCTAAATAAGAAATCCCAGAAGGATTTGTTATTCATGAAAACAGCTGCAGCTATGGCAGAGCTACCACAAGAAGAAGATATCCTTAAGTTGTATATAAAGTTTTCTGACTTCATTTTCATTTAAGTAGAAAGCTTGTTAGAAATTTTACCAAGAAAAGAATTTACCTCAAGGATCAGACACTACATTCCTGTCTGGGGACCAAGAGACACCTTGCAGGAGAAAATCAACTGAGTCCAGAGCTGCTGGGGATGAGCCCTGTGCAGGAACTGAAAGTACCAAAATCCTAAGACAAGCTGATGAGGTTAGGGTAGTGAGTTGAAAACATATTTCATTTGAGGTTCAGGTTGGTGACAGCATTGTGAAAGGACTCCCTTGATAAATCTACTAGGTAAGTCCTAGTTGTTGCTGCCAGTGTGCATTAAGCCCCACATCCAGCAAGTCCCTCAGAATCCTCACTCTCAGTCGAAAGAGAAGCCAGGCATACACAGAGGAAGTGACTTCATTTGGTCAGCAGGACAAGCAGAACCTATTCACCTTTCATTTGACCAAATTATTTTCTAACTTATTTTTACATAGTCTAAAATTCTTCTAGCAGTTTGTAGATTTGCCACAGAAGATTTTTGTACAATTATTTTTTTCCTTTTATACTGTAGCCTGTCTGCACTTAAGGCCTGACAGCACTTAAGATGATACTTAAAGATTCTTGGTGTCTATATAAAGGACATAGCAGAGAAATATAATTGCAACTTTGCTTACAACACTTAAGCTGTGTTGTCATTACACATCTAGTTTAGAGACAGCTGTCCTTAGCTAACCACAAGACATGAACGTGGAGTAAGTTCTGGCTTGATAAACTTAAAATCTCTCCAGCTCTTTTTATGACTCCTGGAAGCAGAAATGGTTGTAGTACTGAGATCATATAACATCTTGAGCAGAAAATGCCTTGTGAATTGAGGTAAACTTTTCTCTATATGCTTTAGAGATGCTACTTAAATAGCTTCAAATCTATTTGTACTCTGCTGTGTCAAATAATACATTCAATTTTTTTTTTTTCATATTGAGAAGATAGTTTGACCTTGATATTCAGCCAATAACAAGTACAAATAACATTACTATATTTTAGGGTCATGGTCCTCCTCTATGTTGGAATTATCCCTAGCAATGCATCTTTACAATCAGACTTTCAGAGGGCTGCTTGAAAGGTAGATGAATCACAGTCCTTAAAAGTCACCAGTGTCACCTCTTTGTGAGACGCTCCTTCCATTTCATAATACAGATGGCCTTTGCATTACACCCAGTAAAGAAGGTGCTCCCAGATGGTGTTTAATTATCCACATGACAGCAATGGGTTCTTTCTATCTTGAAGGAGGAATTCCCTTCTCCATACTCTTATTTTCATCAAAAGTGAATCAGGATGTAGTCTGGACAAATCACGGGATCAGTGCACTTGTCCTGGAGACAGTTGTGATCCTGGGATGAAGGAGTGAACCCTGGTTATTACATAACATAATTTTTTTAAAATAAGAATGAAAGATGTTGACACCGATATTATCTTAAGTCTAAGGATTCCTTCTTAAAGATCAATAGTCAATGTCCTGCTTATATGCTCTCAGTGGTAACAGGGAAATATCAATTATTGTCATACAGGCAAAGGAAGTGTGCGAGGTATCTTCACAACTTGACATCAGTCCATGATAAACTGGAATACTTGAAAAAGAACAGAAAAATATGAAACAAAGCAAAGATGTGTCTCTTTTGAACGAAAAAACAGTAAGATTTGTACATTTACCTTTGATATTTAGGATGAAATGGTAAAGATATTCCTAAAATTCAAAGAGCACATACAAAACCCAAAGGCGATAATGCTAATTAATTCAAGCACTGTTTCTGTGCTTGCTGCTGCTGCTTCTGTGCTACCACGGCTAAGTTATGTGCATTTTAAATGAATAATTCATTTTCTGAACTGTTTGTTGGCAAAATTTATGCAATAGCTATTAGTGACATTAGTTGTCATGAGACAGTTGAACAAAGTAATAGCCTTAGCAAAGCACACCTTGATGAAGGAAAAAGGGAAAGAAACTTCAGGAAAACATTGCTGTCAAAGGAGTGGTATTTCTAGATTTAATGTTCTTTGAAACATTAGAAGAAGAATCCAGTATAAAGTACTCATATGAATAACTCCTGAAGTTGTCTTAATATTAATACTATCTTGCAATCAGTACTTCTCATGTGACTAAAAGTTGTAAAATCAGGCTACAAATTAAAGAAAGGGATAAAAAAGAAAAGTCAAAATGATCTAGACATTCTGTCCTCCTACTCAGCTTCTGCTGTGGTTGATATCATTCAGGAGTGAGTAAAAAAATTTCTTACTTTCCAGTAAGGATGACAGAAAGAGAATGAGTCTATTAAAAAAAAAAAACAACCCAAAACCAAAAACCACACAAACATCAATAAATAGCTATAATCAGCACAGTCATTAGTTTAGAACTGAGGTAGGTGGAGAAACTAGTTCCCTAAAGTCTCCAATACCAAACAGCTACTGGGCTGACCACCATTAGTAAAGTTAGTAATTTAAAGTTATATTCAAATTCCTCAGATGAACTCCATCTATCAACTTCTGTATTCACAGAACCTGTTTTAGTGATGTATATCTCGTGTTTCTATGAGCCTTGGCACCGATTCTTTTATTTGATACATATATATATGTGTATGATTCAGTTGAAGTTACAGGTCTAGGCTTGGTGTAGGACTGAGTTCAGCTCTGGGTAGTAGCTGTAACTCCCTACTACAGACAGCAGTCCAGGTTGAGTGACACACTATCGCTTCAATTTTGGAAAAGCAAATGGATCCTGAGCTTGATCAGCCACTTGCATTTTCCTTCAAGAACAGTTTGAGCCTATGCTTAATAATGCCATCTGCAATTGTAAAGTTACCTGGTTTAACAGATTATCAGCTCTTCAGAATTTACCATTCTTCGACTACTGAAATTTTATCCTAATTTTACAAGGTGTCTAGCCCAATGATCACTTTGAAGTATATTACATGAAGAGATGTACATCATCGGTAAGAAGTCTCAGCCACATTTAGATGACATTGGATACAGTGAGCAATACAGGAACAAATGTTCCCGTTATTCTGAACACATCTTTTAAGAACCACTGACAATCTGCTTTATTTACATATGGCATTTCTTTAACGTATTTTTCATGCTCTTGATTATCTGGCAGTAATTTGTGCTCTATTTATGATATTTTGCCTATATTAAATGCAAAAAAAATAATTTGTGTAATCCTTCTTGCTGAACGTTTCTGTGTCAAAACTACAGGACTATTCATCACATTTTCAACATGCTCATTGCGGATGTCATTCAAAATGACAAAACTGCTTTTTTATTTTGCTGTCTTGTTATTGTATCCTCAGTGTTTGCTCCTACAGATTGCATCAAATGATTATATTCTGCAAGGAAACCAGCCAATTACAAATATCTGTCCTATGATATGTGTGTGTATTACTTTATGTAACAGAGGAATATTGCTAACAGGCAGTCAAAAGTTAAGAAAATCAGGATTAATTTTAAATGAGTTCTTTTTTCTTGTAACAAAGTCATTAACTGCAGTATCACACAAGGTGTGAGCCTTGCTTTCCACTGCCACCTACAAGAGGACAAATGCCAAATGATTAATTTTAAAAGTTAATGAAAGTTCTGGCTAAATTTGCAAGTTGGAAAAATTATGTAGAAGATTATGCTGAGTCCTGTTAAAAGGCATTTAAAGATTAATGCAGTCATCAGGCACAGTCAACATGGGTTCACAAAGAGAAAGTCCTGTTTAACTAATCTGATATTCTTCTGTGATAAAGTAACGTGCCTAGTGGATGAAAGGAAGGCAGCAGATGCAGCTTTTCTGGATTTTAGTAAGGCTTTTGAAACTTTACCTCACAGCATCCTTCCGGACAAGCTGTCCAACTGTGGGATGAGCAGATTCACAGTGCGCTGGGTGAACAACTGGCTGAAGGGCAGGGTTCAAAGGGTTGTAGTGAATGGGACAACACCTATTTGGAGATCAGTCATCAGCGGTGCTCCTCAAGGTTCAAGCATGAGGTTCAAGCATGTTGATAAATATGTTCAACATATTTATCAATGATCTGGATGTAGGAGTTGAATGCACCATTAGCAAGTTGAAAAACTGGGAGTGCTTTTGTCCTTCTTGAGGGACAAGAGGCCTTTCAGGGGGATCTAGATAGAGGATTGGGCTGTGATTCATGGGAGGAAATTTAACAAGTCCAAATGCCAAATTCTGAACCTAGGGTGGAATAATGCCAGGCACAAGTATAAATTGGGAGAAGACTGACTGGAAAGCAACCCTGAAGAAAGGAATCTGGGGGTGCTGGACAACAGAAAGCTCAGTGTGAGTCAGCAGTGTGCCCTGGCAGCCAAGAGGGCAAACCCCATCCTGGGGTGCATCAAACAGCACAACCAGCCCATCAAAAGTGGTGATTATCCCACTGTATTCAGTGTTGGTGTGGCCTCACCTTGAGCACTGTGTGCAGTTCCGGGCCCCACAGTTTTTATACCCATAGGGCATTTTCTGTTTTTAAATCATGCCAAAATATGAATTTTATTTCCACATTTTAGAATTTGTCAAGCCTCTGAAGTCTTTGGAAGTGCAGTCACAAAGTCAAATAGAGCATTGTGTGAGCCAGCACAGGCAGGACAGAGGAACAACCACAAAACCATCAATGAAATGCAAAGACTAAATTCATTTTTGTTACCTTGAAAACTGGGGGATCCCTGAAACAGCACCTGCACAGACACACACAAGCAGGGATGCTGGCACTACGAAGCTTGGTCAATACTAGGGGATCAACAAACCTGTTGTTTTCACCTGTCTACTGAGGATTCACACATGTGTAGTTCACCTCTGTGCTTGGATCTTACCACAGCAGGGCAAAAATCTCAAGCATGTTCGATAGGGAGCCTCTGAGTCTATCACAGGCCTATATTATCTAAACACAGATGTTCTACTTGTCCAACACAAAAGGCTAAAAAACAATTAGTATAATAGATGTGTTTTTCTACACCCTAGCTTCAAGTCACTTGAGCATGTTTACAGTCCTCCTCACCAATCTTCTGTTACTTTCCCACAAGCATCCAGTCTGGAAACCACTAGCTGCCACACCACTTTTTCTGTTTTCATATATGTAGGAGGCATAATTAGAAGACATGTGGGAGAAAGGTGGGAGAACTGGATACATTTTTATTTCATTGGCACTACCTATCGAAATGGTCCTGTCATCCTCTGATCTCCACTAAATGCTACATTTAATATCTGGAGATGACGTAAATGCTAAGATAAATGTTTCCAGACCTTATGCTTTTATGAAACATGAAGCAATCAGGACAGTATTAGCCATAAATGAGCCCAAAAATCACAAAATAGTAACTCACTGTTTTCCAACCTGTTGTCTGGATTGAAACAAGTCTGGGAGCAACATTTTTGTTTGCTATTTATAAACTTGAGAACATCATTAAAGGATATTTCTGCTGTGTTGAGGTGCTGATACTACAAAGCAAGTATTTGGCAAGTTATAAATCAAGCAATTAATTTAAAACAAAATGTTATCTAAATGGAATCAAACAGAAATAGCTATTAATATGAAACTGAACTGCTAGACTTAGATATCTGTTAGGCATGGGATATGTTAGCTTTTCCCTTAATGAAAATCAATGCTTTGTCTTTTGTTGTGTTTACATCGGGCTTGTTCTAAGGGGAAACATAAGCACATGAATACGCAGAAGAAAAATGTACTTTGAACTTCTTAGGACTGGTTTTGCACATTTCTATGTTTGCTGCTTTGGCTTTATTTAACTGCCATCACTTTCATCAAGTCAAACTGTTTGACAAATTTTACAGAAAATTTCTAAATGCAAAAGGTTCTGGATACAGATTTTTATTTCTGGTAAACTTCAGGCAAACATTTCAGACAAACTGAAGTGCTCTGAAAAATCCCTTCTTCTTAAGCATTTGGGTTTCCTGAAGCATAGCTGACTGGTTCATACAACTACTTGCAAAACCAAATGATAGAGCACTCTGGAATAACTCCAGAGTGTGGAGTGAATGAGTTTGAGACATGCAAATAAATAAATGAAAACTTGAGACAAGTTACTGGAAGTAACAGAATAACAAGAAAACACTAAAGAATAAGGAGTGTTTTGCTTCAGAAGCTGTTCTCTTTTTGATGAAATGTATTAAGCAAACAAACATTATATCACTCATGCAATCAAAAACATCCAGGACCACAGACAGGATGTGCCAGCAAAAGTTTCATAAGTTACATCACAATAAGCATACTACTATCATCTAGTACTTAGTCTAAAACCATACGTCCCATCTTTCTTACACCTCAATTTATTTACGTATGTATTCAGATGGTACTGCTTGTCAACTTCTAAGATACTGCAAGTTTCAGCTGATGTTTGTGAACTATGGATCTCTGCAATTTGAAATCTTATTAAACACAGTGGAAAGTATTTTCCAATAATTATGTGACTATGCTGGTTCTGTCTTGACCCTGTGTCCCTAGCATGAGAGGCCTGAGTCTACCCTCTGCAAACGTTTTTTTTTCATTTTGATCACCTGTGTTATTTGGATAGAAGGTCAGGGAAGGGTTATTGCTAAAATTCTACTACATTTTCAACTTGACTGAGTTTTAACTTTAACTATCATTTCCTAAAGTTGGAATTGATCTTCACTGAAATTTTTCATCTTTCAATGCTGTGTCTAACACTTCTCCATAAGAATAATGTGTACATATAAATATCTATACAGAAGCTTAACATTTTAGAGTATCAGAGGTTGAAATCCTGCAACTGTCTGCCTCCAGCATGGACTCTATCACTCTCAGTCCTGCAGACCCCTGGGCTGCACAGCTCTCCCAGCCTGGCAGAGGGGCACACCACAGTGCCTGCACCGCTGTGGCCTTGAACTGACCCACCTTCCTCGGCCTTGCAGCTCCTCTTGCAGAGCACATCCCCAACATTATCTGGGACTTTATGCAGCTCCTCAGATTGGCTGCCTTTCCTTTCCTCCATATTTCCTTTTCTCTCTTGTCACAGACCTAGAAATGTACTAACTGTTCTTCTCTTACCTTACATTTTGCCTCAGAGACCTAGCTCCTCTCCTGGTCCCTCTTGCACACTCTTATTTTCTCTCTTTCTCTCCTCACTAACTTCTCCATGTATGGATGCATGAACAGACAACTGGTCTCTAAATGTGAAACAGGAGAAAACTACACTGTGATAATCTTTCACAGACTAACAGGCTATGTATGAGAAACAAGGAAGCCAACTGGCTCATATTTAGAAACCTGACACATATTTCCCTCATTCATTGACGAGTAAATTTTTCACTGTGAAGGTCTTATGCCAAGGGGTGTTTCATATGGTCATAGATTTTATAAATGAGAAGAACTTTCCTTACCACAGGTTAACCCATTCATGCATCCCTGCACTGCAGCACTTCAGGTCTTATCACAGGTTGGTTTTCACTCTTTTTAATAACCCATCAGCACAGTTGCAGTTTTTCCATAGATGTCATCCCATCTTTTGTCTCTCACCTGTAAATCTGCTCCTGTTGCTTCCCCCAGAGACTTTTTTTTTTTTCCCAGCTCCTTTTTCAGCATTTTCCAATACAGTTCAAACTCATCAAAAGCCTTTCTGTTGTTGTTGCTGAAATCTGCATGGATTCCTCTTCACCAAACCACAGAACCTGTTCAGCTTCATCCATCTGGACCTGTCAGCTGTCTTAGTTACCATCAGAAATACTCTTTTTTAAAATATTATTTTATGTTTGTGTCCATGACACCATCTTCTGATTTTCATTCTCTTCTTCTCTCTCCAACTGTTTCTTTGGCACAGCCTTTAGAAATCCTCCTCTGTCTTGTCATTCTCTTCTATATTTTGATTCTTGGTAATGTCCAACAACCAAGGAAAAAAAAAAAGGCCCTCATTCTCTTTTTGACGTATGATCTTGGATTTTTATCTGTCACCTTAAACTCATCATTGCAAAAAAAGACCTCTCTGCTGACCCCATCAAATTGTGTATTGTGAAGGAAGATCTTGAATTTAGCAATCACCAAAATAAACCAGCAGAACTATTAGGATGTGTGTCTATGAGAAATAGGCCATTTAGACTTCCTTTTTGTGGAGCAGTAATTTATTTGAATGGCTTAAATTAAACAGTGTAGAAAATTAAACAATTTTTATCTTGTTGAAACACATATTGATGAGTGGCAGTAGAAGGAAGAGATGGAAAAATAATCAACGACATACTGGACAGAATATTTTGAACTTCTGAGTGAACTCAAGCTCTCTATCACATTAGTAATCAGTCATGAGGGGATGCAATGGATGAATCTTGTGAACTTAGGCCGTGCAAATTAGGAGGCAGCTGTCCTATTTGTCCAACTCACCTTTCTGCCAAACAACACTGCAATATCAGTGGCTAAAAAAAAGGAAAATGTTCCTGGTTGATGTGTGATCTTTAACCAGCAGTAAGGCCAGGATAGCAGTGGTACAACGGGCTGAACTTCAGTGAGTGAGGCACGCAACACATCTTTCTTTCTAAAATGTCCCTAAGTGTAGGTGAGGAGGAAGGAGGGTTAACAGGGGAAGAGGATTGCTTGAAGCAACGGTACTGTTTGCTTTCCTGAACATGAGTCAAGATGTCACTTTTTCTTCCTTTCACACCCTTCTCTGCTACACTCAAAGCATCTGCGTGGCTGCCTGGGTCAGTGCCGGGGACAAGCACAACAAAAAAGAAGCCCACACCTACAGTTCCACAGAACTGTTGACAGCCTGCTGTCCACTGAGGGGAGGAAAAAATCAGTACTTAAATTCTTCATTTAGCGAGACACAGCACTTTGAGTCCGTTCTGTGTGCTCTGACCCAGGATGACCCAGGTGAACCTGCGCCCTGGCTGAGTCACCGCAGGCAGCGTGCTGTGCTGTCAGCCTTCCCAGCAAAGCTGAAACACGATGCAGACTATTAGTACACAAAGTAATTATTTAAGTTGTATCTTTTACACAGCTTAAAAATGATAATGACTTGTACACAGCGCTAATTAAACCTAATTTCTTTATGTGTTTGCAGTCATTAGTGCTCTTTGCTGAGGAATCCATTATTTATCTATTTAAACAGTTCTCCCGTTCTTGGCATAGAGTAGCACCAGATGAAAGGTTAATTTTTGCATGTTTAAAGTTCAGTGAGGGGAATGTAAGCATGGAAATGTATTTTGCCAGTGAGGCAGCAAAGCAATAGCAAATTCTGCAGCATAGCAATGCCCTTTACTACTTTGACAATTAGGAATTCATCATTTAATTGAATGAAATTTATTGCTTGAGTCATTCTTGTTAGATTATGTGACAAATGCTCATCTGCACACAAAGGAGCACAGAGGCACAACTGTTAAAAAGTCCCTGGACTTTAAAGATTTTGCTATAGAGCCTCCCTGACACAGTTGTTCAGTTTTGTCTGTGGTCATTAACTATTCACTGCAAAATGGGCTCTGGAGATTATCCTGTAGTTATTCTCTCTGGCTCAACAGGTAATTAATGATACCACAAGAGTGAAACAGCTTCCACTCAAGATTTCTGTCTCAAACTTATTTATCTCAAATTCCCTTGTTTGTCATAACTCCTACCATCACCAGTCACTCCAGTCATGGATGGAAAAGGTAACAAATGACCCTGGCACAATTAAGACCAACTCATGGCTTGGCTGAGCTTGGGCGAAGAACTTTGTGCTCCTTGGATGCTGATGAGAGATGTAGGCTGTCTGGACAGGGATACAAGAGGCTGAGAGAGACCAGTGAGCCACCCTGCTTGGGTTCCTGCACCTCCTAGAAGAGATAGAGTTGATTCCTTGGAAGTCTTTGAATTGGTACTTCCAAGAAACTGTGAAGACTGATCACAAATTCAAGGAAAAATAAACCTCTGAGGGTGACGAACAGCCACATTTGGACATTTCGTAACCTGACTGGTCCTTCATTTAAGGCAGTGGAATAAACTAATCACCCACCATGCAAGAAGTGAACTGTCAAAAATAGTAAATGAAGGCATCTGATAAATGACATGTTGGAAGAAGCGAGCCAGTGCTTCAGGGAACTAGGCAAGCAACGTGGCTGAAAAGGGTAGCCTAGAGTTGGTGCTGATTTTGAACAATGTTTGTGCTTGCTTTCTCCAAGAATGTGTCATTTTGAGAAATCGAAGGGTTCTGTTTGTTCTCAGTGTTCCTCTTTAGTTCATTTTCATTGTATCACATGATATTATGCTCTTATTGCAGAGATCCTCAAGCAGGTCACACAGCCCAAATTATGGATTTTAAAGCAGCAAACAGACACTGAAGTGCATTTGCTATGATTGCTGGAACCTCAAAACCAGAACTTTAGATTTTGGGTTTGCTTTTTTACTTTTTCTAATTAAGAAAATGAAGCACTTAGGTGCGAATGCAAAGGAAAGCATTTTGAATTTCAGGAGCTTTTTGATAAATGATAGAAGAGAATATTTAATCTACTATTGTGTTTCCCCTGCAATCCAGTGCTGCTTGTACTCATGACATTATTATCACTAGGCATGCATATAACCCACTGAGTTTAATTTTTAGTGAGAGAAATCTAACATGCCATAAAGACAACATTATGAAAAGCCAGACTGACTGTTTTGCATAACAAATACTTGACAGCCATTTTACTTACATATCATTTAATATGTGATGCCTCAAAAACGTTAGAAATAATTATTTCTTATACACCTGTTCTGGTAAAAGACAACAATATAAAATACAATAGCACTAATAAGACCCTGAGGAATCAAACAATCAAACAGTCAAGCTGTCATCATATGACTGCATTTCTTGTTGGGAAACACAAGACATGGCATTTAAGCTTTGACTCCTTTCAGGTATCAAATTGTCTGTTCTATCAGTTTTTATGTTCCTGTATCACCGAGGTGAAAATGTTCTGATACATTACAATTAATTTTTTCCCACAAAGCATCCAGAATGTGCCTGTCACCTTTGCCTAAAACTGCTGAGTACCATTACATTACTCCTGGTGTCATTAAGGCATTGTCATCTTACATGGCAAGGACGTTAAATGGCAGATGGTGCTTTACAACATAGCTACGCTTGAGTCCACAGTCAATATCTGTGGTGCCTGGAATTTTTCTGAATTGAGATAAGAAAATACTATTTTGATGGACTATGCTGCTTAGATGTGTTATCCTCAAATTCAAATGTCCGTAAAGATGGAAACCAAGAAAATTTCCCATTGCTCACTACTGCTATCCAAAGTTTTGGAGCTTTCTCAACTATTATTGATGATCCAATTATACCGGAAAATAAGAACAACATGGGTTGGTGACCTTTCTCAAATATTGATGGCAATCAAACTAGATGATTTTAAAAGAATCTTTCATCTAAAATAAATAAACTAATTAAGCATGTTTTGAGGAAACTATAACAAAGACTAAGAATTGCAATCTGGTATATAAATATCCCTGAATCCTGAATGAACCTGAATTTTTATGGTTGATTTTGAAAAAAAGCAGCCAGCAAAAAGCAAGATCCAAATTAAAAGCAACATTTTTTGAAACTGTTAGAATGTTTAGTCTGATTGATCTATTTCCTTCCAGAAATACTGAAGATGATCTTGGTTGTTTGAACTGAAAATCTCATATGTCAGTTTAAATTATGCTATTTCCCTCAAAATATTAACCTAAATAAAACTTATTAAAGAGAAAACAAACCCATAATCACAACATACACCTGATATCAAATGGTCTGTTGTTTGTTCTCCAATAAAAAAAATCACCAGTGTTGGCAAGTGACTATTTTAACATTGCACTAATGCATAATATCCAACATTTCTGGTTTGATCTTGAGTTATTTGCAGTGATTAATACTTGGTTGTGTTTCTGAAACTGAGTATTCTCATAACAACCTACAACTTTAGAGAACCAACTCCTGCTCATCAGTTACATCTTATTTCCATCATCTTATGAGTGCAAATTAGAAACCTACAAACTGTGCCAACTGATGTTTAAAGGTCTCATGAGGCAAATGCCTTCAGAAAATGTCAGATGGTAAATGGAAGGTATTATGGCTAATGCTGGTATCTTCAGATTTTGTTAAATTATTATTTCTACAGCTATGTAGAAAAGGCTGCAAGCACTGGGGACATTTGTGAAGACTTTAGTGTCTGTTGTAGCAGGATTGATACTGAACAGCTAGAGGAAGATGCAAATAGGACTACAAAGGAATACTTCCATCTATGAGTGGCTTGCGATGCCCAGGCAGGTGTAATCCCTGTTCATAACTGAGGATGTAAAGATACAGATTTAGTCTATTCATTTCGGAACAACTACCCATAATCAGATTTTTACTGATCTTGGAAAAGGTTGACATCCTGAAGACACTGTGCTCTGTTGAATGTAAAGCAGATGGCCTTCCAACATTTATTCAGACTTTTGAATGAGTCGGATTCATTCCCCAACATGTTTTGTCTCCTGTATTTGTTAGTCAACAGCTATTTATGAGGAGAATGGATATAATTTTATGAGAGGGAATAGGTATACTTAAGGTACTTGATGGGAAATAGGAGTCCTGTAAATAAGATGTCAAGGTTGTATAGCAAGTTTAACACTGTAGGGGTCATAAATGTAACAACTGTTTGTTTTCCTCTGTGTTGTTTAAGTTTGGTTATGTAGGCATTTTTTCAGTATGCACAGGCTAATAAGTAGATGAACAAAAACAAGTAAAATTCTTTGTAACTGAAGGACAAAAGAGCAGTAGTCTCTCTCTCTCTGTGCATCCCATCCACTCATACCTTTTGATCAGCTGTGCAGAAAGAACACATACTTTGAAAAAGGAAGATGTTGGCAAGCTGTCTCCCCAAGCTTTTCAGCAACTGTAATGATGATTCACAGAAAAATTGCAGGTGCATGACTCATGTGAAAGCTTCAGGCAGCTCTCCGACTAGACTAATACTATAGGAGATTGGGCAAATTGAATAATTTACTCATGTATGAATGGTATGTTTATGCTTTTTTTTAAAATTTAGGAAGCAACAAACAAATGGATATTTATTCTTCAGAATAATTATTAATATGTTGCTTAAAGAAAGAAGTTTAATATTGTTAATTGAGATTTAGTTCAGACAAAAAAGCTGCTGCTTTTTGGTCAGTCTGCATAAAGTTACATATATTACGTCAAAGAGAATTTTCTAGCGGGTTAGCTTTTTAAATTAGCTTTTAGCTCTTACTTTTGAAATTGCCTTCCTGAGATATTTTTAAATTAAATGAAAATTGATGAAGATATAGAGAGTAATTTAAATACAAATATATTAAGATAGTTCAGTGGCTAAATCCTGCTGAAATCAAGAGGAATTATGTGCATCATGGTCAAGTTGTTGTTCCTATTTCTATTGATATTAACAGTCAAACCTTCTGGATGACTTAGCATCTATAAAATCAAATAAGTTAATGGACAAGCCCATACAGGACTTTTAAAATCTCTCATAAAGATCAACTGACATAGGGTGTGAAACTGCCAACAAAGTTTTAATAAGTGTTATATGATCACATATTTGGTCTGGACAAGAATGAAATAAACACCCATATGGAATGCATTATTGACTAGGGTGCTGGATTTGGCTGGGATAGAGGTAATTTTCTTCACAGTAACTAGTATGGGGTTATGTTTTGGATTTGTGCTGAAAACAGTGTTGATAATATAGGGATGTTTCCGCTCCTGCTGAGCAGTGCTTACACAGAGCCAAGGCCTTTGCTGCCTCTCACCCCACCCCACCAGCGAGTAGGCTGGGGGTGCACAAGCAGTTGGGAGGGGACACAGCCAGGACAGCTGACCCCAACTGACCAAAGGGACATTCCATACCATATGGCATCATGCTCAGCATATAAAGCTGGGGGAAGGTGGGGGGACATGTTTGGAGTGATGGTGTTTGTCTTCCTAAGTAACCATTAACGCATGATGGAACCCTGCTTTCCTGGAGATGGATGAGCACCTCCCTGACAATGGGAAGTGGTGAATTAATTCCTGCTTTGCTTTGCTTTGCTTGTGTGTGCAGCATTTGCTTTTCCTATTGAACTGTCTTTATCTCAACCCATGAGTTTTCTCACTTTCACTCTTCTGATTCTCTCCCCTATCCCACCTGGGGGGAGTGAATGAGCAGCTGTGTGGTGTTTAGTTGCTGTCTGGGGTTAAACCAAGACAACAATGCTGAAGGATATAAAAAAGAATTATTAATCTTTCCTCTTTCCTTCTTTATTTTCATCAATAATTCAGATTAAGATGACATGCCCTGATGCAGCCTCAGCAATATATCTAAATGCTAGCTTTATTTGTAATAACTCATTTCCATACTCTGCACAACCTTTCAGTTGTGTACACTTGTCCACAGTTGATTCAAATCTCAGCACAGCAGTGCTACGAGATTTAAGCTGCAGAATTTAAACTTCCATCTTACTACATAGACCTTGAATAAGAGTTTACTTCATCCTTAAAACATCAGAAGTGTGTCAGGAGCTGCTCTAACCTGCCAGGTTCCTAGAACTGCTCCCACCTCGGAGAGTTACTGGAGGCACACAAGTCTGAATAACTGATTTATGAAGAGTTAGACAAGAAGAGTCCACTACTTACAGGAAATGAGGAACTGTGGGAGGTGACTACAGAGGTGAAGGACATCCCATACCTGGGGAACGTGAAAGAGGAGGAGCAATTTATAAAATGGAAACATGGGATGAGAAGAACTTCTTTCCCCCTGCAGCTTCTCAACCTTGTGAGTCTCTTTATATTGCCTAGGAACCACAAAAAACAGTGCAGCCACATCCTAGTACACTTTTGACTCATATCAACTACCCTTTTACAACCCCTTTAGATAGCCACCTTGTTCCCACTAACTCCTCTCAGCTATCCTCTCTCACTGCTTTACAGAGAAAAAACTGAAAGCAGTCTAAGATGGCAACGTTGAATACCATCTACACTTCTGCAAATCTTTGAGGTAGCTGTGACTGCTGACAAAACAGTTTTGCAGGACCAACAGAAAAACACAGCAAGCTAGTTGTGGGATTTTTTCCTACAATCCCCATGAAATAGAGATTGAGATTCATTTGATTCTCAAATGAAAAAAATAAAAAAGAAGATGGATTGCTTTCATTCTTACTTTAAGAGGGCAAGGGCATAAAAAAATATCCATATGGTTTGAAGCCATAAATCTTTACAGAAACAAATGCACATAAATTACTTTATTTGGCATAAACTAAGAAATTTTCTAACAAAAAGAAACTTCATGGCAAAAAAAAAAAAAAATTAGGAGACACTCAGAGATGCCTATAGCTCTTTGAATATTCTTGCTTACTTTTGTTCCACTTTTTCTACTGGCTTAAATTCAAGACTGTTTAAATTAAGCAACAGAAAAATCACCTTATTGTCTTTGTATTGCTGAGGTGAAGAGGTTAAACAGGTGAGTATTTGACCCTCCCCAGCTGATGTATTCCCAAGCTCTTTGGATGCTCACATGTGCAAAGAATGAGCCCCTTCCAAGGCTACAGCCCAAAATAGACTTGAAAACATTTCTGACAGGGAGAGTTAAGTATTTCTGACCTTCATGCTGCATGTTTGCATAAGTCTAGTATTACTCTTAAGCATTGGACATGCCACATCAGAAATACTTTGTTCTATTAATCTATTATTATTACTCTCCCAAATCAATGCCACATATTTCATTGACTGAAAATCATTTTTTTCAGCTAAAACTAATTAAGTTTCACATTGTCCTTCTTCAGGTCCTTGACAGAGCATTAAACTGTTGTGGGACTAATTCTTGATTCTGTCCAGTTGACTAGAACATGAATTTAAAGTACCTGCTATCTACATAAATGAGTGGTTTACTGCTCAAATCCACATTTATAAGAGTGGAAGTTCATTTAATGTCAAAATGATTGGTGTTGACCCTGCCTGTTCTAGATAAAATCTCTCCATCAGACACGCGTATGCTCTAAGTAGCTCTGTATTAGTGTAACCATTTATGCATTTTTACTTTTTCATGCAGTACAAAAGAGTTAGATATTCCTGAAAGCTTTAACATCAAATTGTTTTCAATAAATTTAGGTTTGCTTTTGAAGTTCTTTTATTCCTCAAACTGATTTTATTAATAAAGAGCCTAGTATGGTCCTCATAAAACCAGATATGTATTGTTAAGATGTCTTTCCTTTCCAAAGTGGAACAGCAACTAACTAATATAAAGATCAGTATAACTGCACCAATATGAAGAAATCCTCCAACTTAAACCCCAGGAAAGATGAAGTTTTATAACCTTTTAGCATAGACAAGCCCTGATCTTCATTGCCTTTCAAAGCATGTATACTGAGCATTATTGGGATACCATTTCTCTAGAACCAGCATTCTCTGTATAAATAAAACACAAAGCATTATCATTAGATAGTATTTTGTCCAACTTTCTTCTTCCCTTTGTCCAGTTATTTCATCACTTCTGCACCTACCTAATCATCCTTCCACTTTGGCCATACCTCCTCAGTTCCCTCTGGAGAGCATTAGGGAAGACGACATCTAAAGTCTTACATAAGTTGAGGTATGACATCTTCTGTGACTCACAAAACCACAGGTTCAGCAGTGTCAGAGATGGAAACTAGATCAGCCCTACAGAACTTTTCTCGTCTTATGCATGCTGTTTTTTAGACGGCTCCTTTTTTTTTTCTTCTAGGGACTTCTCATATATAGGATATACCTCACAGGTCTCTGGAAAAAAAATTCTGTCTCATCCAGCTTGCAATATAAAAGCTGAAGAGTGATTTGCAAAGGCATGACTTACTGCTAAACAACAAATTCCAAGTGTTTCATGTTAAACCAATTGTAACTGTCCACAGCCTCAGTGAATCACTACATACCATTTTACAACCAGCAAAGCATTTCCACTTAATTTAAAATTACAGATTAAAGTTCTAGCTTAAAAAAGGACTTATCTGTTAGATAAGCTTCTCACACAATGAGATAGCATTTCTTTGAATAAATGAATTTCTCAAAGTGTCAGTTTATCTGTCAGTCAGACAAGCTGTTTAGTGAAATATTCATAGGAACTTTGCAGTAATCCTTAAACTCTGTAAGCCTTTTGAATTTTCAGTGGGTGACCTACTGCATTCAGATTTCCTTGTAGCACTTACTGACTTCCTTCTGGAAGGGGCTACAGGAAATGGTAAAGAAATCATGCCTTTGGCAAGGTTTCATTATTCATCTTAAACACCGCAATTTTTTTATTTTCTTGAATACATTTACTGAATTTATTTTCACCTCTGGCTTTACATGTAAACAACCAGCTTGCACAGAGCCTATTTGCCATACTTTGACTTCTACACGTATTTACAAAAATATTCTCAGATAAGTCTGTTTCTGACCATGAAATACTAGTAATTTAGGTTATTGTGAATAAAATGACAATATGCCTGAAAATCTTGAGGTTAGTAGAAAGACAATTCCTAATCTTAAAATTGATATTTTACAATAGGTATTATAAATCCACAGAGAGCTCTATGCCATTCTGCTAGAACTCAATTAATTTTATTATAAATCATTAGCTATTCAAATAGAGGAGTATTAGAACACAAAATATATGGGCCTGTAGACCAGAATAGTTTATTTCTAAAAGTGGACCTGAAGAGTTTGGTGTTTAAAATAGATTTGGACTGGAAAACTGTGTCTTGTTAAATATGTGTAACAGTTTACATTAGGAAATCTGTTTTTAATTTGCTTATAATTTATCCATAATTTAATCATTAAGTTTGGCTTTCATGTGCTGGAGTCTGGATTTGCCTGAAACCTTTCAGCATAAAAAAAAAATCACACGGAAAATAGTACCATGGAAAACATTCTGTTTGGTGTTCTCTTAGAAATAAAAAGAAAACAAAACACCAAAAAACCAAACCTGTTCTGATAATCACTTCACTGAAAATCATCCTTTAGACCAGCATATTCAAACTTTTCAGCAGGGCCACTTGACACTGCAGGTATACATGATTTTTTCCCCCTGTTCCCCCCCAGTCCCTCATATACCTAAGGATGTAGGTTACTGTACAGTTAGGATATGGCCAGAGTGTCCACACCTGACATAGGTCAGATCCTTGGACTTGGTAGCTATGAGTACACTGGTAAATTAAACATGCTCATAACCCCGTTCTCTTTAGATGAATGTATGCCACGAAAGTGCAGAACAGATGAAACCCTGGTAAGAAAAACTTAATTTTGATAGTCAAATGCTGTCCTTGAACCAGCAGAAAGGACTACCACTTCATCAGGTTCTTGTATCACCTCCATGACCATGCTGGATTCTCTTCCAGACACACAGTTTTTATTCTGGCCTGACCTAAAGGAGGTCTATTGGTCAACAGAAAGAACAGAGTATGAATCTGGGGAGTGCAAAATTCTGAATGTCCTCAGAACAATTTTTTTCCCTATAGCAGCAGAGGGATATGGACTTACAGAATTAAATAAGGAAATCTGGTTTGGGTACCTGGGAGACCTACTTTCCTATAGCAAAAAGGATTTGCCCAATAAACTTATTCTATTAGTTTACAATAATATCAGAATAATCCAAGACTTACATATCTGCAGCTGCTTAGAAGCAGCCACAACTTCAGAGAGACCATCTACTTTGCATTGACAAGCTTGGTCTTTCAATTGGATGGGTTCTTCCTGTGAAGGAGGAAATGCATTGTTTTAAGCTATCCTTTTCTACTCAGAAATGGTCATTAAAAAAAAAAAAAAAAAAAGAACAGCAAAAAGCTTTTGGAGTAAGTATCTGATAGAAATAGAGAAATGTTTGTCCTGTTTCTGAAAATAGTTATACTGCAGAAGGCATCATTTTATAAAGCTATTTAAATGCTTACCTTAAAGCAAGTTCATCCCAAGGTAAAGTAGCATAGTTATGAAGCATTACTGACTGGGTAACAAGCCTATCTAAACTCTGACTTGTAGGAAATAGAGAGATTTAAAACAATACATGCAATCTTGTAATGTACAAGTTAGTAGGCTAAATTTGCAGGCATTTTCCTTAAAAGTATCAGAATATGGCAAAACTTCACCATGTACCTACCATTTTGCTGATAAGCCTGAAATGTTATTTGACTCAAACTAACGGAAATACCTCTGCATTTGAGGGTCAAAAGTTAGCCCGTTCCATATCAGATAAGAACTTAGCTTGGCTTCTGGATATTGTGGTATTTTTAATCAAAAGGTATGTCCACTACAAAAAGAATAGGTATCTCCCTTTCTCTCTCTCTCTCTCTCCTCTTTAAAATAAATATCATTGATTTCTGTATACTAAGAATCAACAGTTTTATACAGGTTTCTGGCAGTGTAATGATGTTTAAAGTATTTTCATGCAGTAGATGTTTAGCAATTTTAGCTTTCTAAAACCATTATTGCAATTTCTTAGCCTTTGTACATTATCCTTTATGGGCAATTTGACCAAGAAACGTTTTCCTTTTCCTGTATCACATATAAATAGAAAAACATTGCTTCAGTGTTGAGGCATTTGGTCAACTATTTTACTAGTTAATTTCCTCAACTATTTTCCTAATTAATTTCCTCCCAGAGTCAGGCTGATATATGCTTTACCATGGCACCCTGCCCCAGTCACCTAGTTTCTAGCACTGCTTCTGTGGAAGGCAGGTTCCTATCCTGCTGTCAGCTTTGCTCTAAGACTGTCAGCTAAAACGCCATGCAGCCGTGACCCCATTATTTTCGCCTCTTATCAGTCTTCTAAAATCTTTCTGCTTAATAATGACTTCATGCATAACATCCCCACTGATGTCAGTTTGTAGCCTGCAAGTTACACATCCCTTATACTTTTATTTACTTTTCAGAGACAAGTGTTCAAAAAGACCAAGCCTCTGACAAAAAACTCTAAAGAATTATGCAGCCTCCCTACTTCTAAATAAGTGAATCTCCTTTGCTTGTCTGAAACTTTAGATAAAGATGACTTTCAAAGTAAAAACACTTTGCAAAAAAGTACACACTGACAACTGAATGATGAAAAGCCCATTTAAAAAAATCAAGACCACAGTTCACTTGCTTTTTTATCTGTTCATCATGACAGAGTTTTGGACGGCTGCCGTTTGCTTTCTCCTCATGTCCTGCCGGTGACAGTAGACTTGTAGACGAACTGATTATGCAGACTGAGAGATGCTTCTCCAGTTGCTCTCATTTTTCTTTGCCACCTCAGGTGGAGCAGGAGACAAGGAATTGCTCTCAGTGGCTGTGGCCCCAGTGCCAAATCCTTTTGCATGACTCCCTTTCATTACTAACCCATCCTTGGAGGACTCACTCAGCCACACTTCTCTTAATTTGCAATATTTTATGGAATCTAAGTTATCAAACTTGAAATCTATGATATTTTTCCATATTAAAGTAATAACTTTTAAAAGTTAAATATTGATGAGAGAAAACAGTTAATGCAGAAGGGGAAAAGAAGTGAAAGAAAATAGCTGTAACTACCAGGAGACAAAATTTCTTTCTCCAGTTTCTGACAATAAAAGTCATCAGCAGGTTCTCTTGAACATGATGTAACATAAAAAAAAAAAAAAAGAGGCATTATAGGAAGCACATTATAATTTTCTGTAGCACCAAGCAACTATACCTTCCAATGCCAGTGGGACATTAAGGTTATTTGGAAGAAAAATGTGACTTGCAATCTGTTTCCACATTGCTTTCTGTCTTTAAGATCTTATTTTCTCCTTCTGGCTCCTCTATGCCTGTACAAGAACTGCGTTTTGGACCAGACTATCGATCATTCTGCATTCCAGAAAACAGAAACAAACATCTTTCAGGAGCTGCCTTTAGGGATGTATGAATGCCAATACGTCTCCAAATAACCTTCTGTAGTAGTCAAGCACCGTATTTGCTGTCAGATCCTCTTCTAACTGCATTTGTTCAGGTGGTGATGCAACATGGCTGAAGTAAGCAAGAAAAAATTCAGTCAAGCACCATGCATCCTTTAAATGTAGAAGGAATATATCGCTCAGCAGTTTCTGAGAGTCATTAGTATCAGTGCCTTTGCCTAATTTCTTTCATCAACTGGAAAAATGGATAAAGCTGTCCTCGGGCATTGTTCTACTATTCCATATTATGCTAGCTCTCCTTTTCAGCTATAAATTTGTTGCCTCATCATCCCTATTTGAGTATGACATTGCTTTTCACTGTTGCACAGTACTTCAACTCTACACTCAGAGTATTTGGAGCAGGGATAGTCTTTTTACAGCACTATCAGCCATGGTTGTAATGGATATATATTGATAATATAGCCTATTATCTTTACAAGTGCTGCTTGGAGGTTTACATATCTAAACACAATTGATTACTTGAAAACTTCTAAAACAACATTCACTGATCTTCCAATCAGCTATCCAGGACTTTAAACAAACCAACTCTTTTCACTAGACCACTGCATCTTCTCATCTGTGGCCAGAGGCAGAGAAGGCAGAGTGCCTTTAAAGACAGTGCTGTGATGAGGTAAATCATTCACTGTGAGATGATGTTTGTCCTTAGTTCAAAAACTTACTCAAGAGCGCAAGTCATTCCACAAAATGGGGAAGTATTTAATGATTCCTAGCTGCTCACAGTGTTCTGTGAGTGGAGGTACCTAAACCATAGAATTTTTCTTCCATAAACAGAGGTACTTGAAAATTACATGTTCATCTTTATTAATCACCCACATAGGCTTGTTACTTTAAGGAGAGAGAAGACACAGCAGCACATCTCAAGATAGGCCCCAGAGAGGGTTAGATGAGTTACCACCTAGAAATAATTGTCCCTCTCCTGTGGCTACATGCAGAGCACAGGGTATTGGAGTCTGACCCCGGACAACTTAATAGTGTATTTAAGTTAGACAGAATATGCTGCTTTTGGCTGGTATAGAGGAAATTCTCTTCATGGTATGGGGCTAAGGTTTGAATTTTTGCTGAAAACCCTATTGATAACACAAGGATATTTTAGCTACTGCTGAGCAGTGCTTACACAGAGTCAAGGCCTCTCACCCCACCCCACCAGCAAGGGTGCACAAGAAGCTGGGAGGGGACACAGGTGGGACAGCTGATCCCACCCGACCAAAGGGATATTTCATACCATATGGCGTCATGCTAAGCACATAAAGCTGGAGGAAGAAGGTGAAAGGGGAGATTTTCAGAGTTATGGGGATTGTCTTCCCAAGTAACCATTGTGTGTGGTGGAGCCCTGCTTTCCTGGACATGGCTGAACACCTGACTGCTGATGGGAAGTGTCAAATGAATTCCTATTTTGTTTTCCTTGTGTGTACTGTTATTTTTTTTACTTATTAATGGTCTTTATCTCGATCCATGAGTTTTCTCACTTTCACTCTTCTGATTCTCTCCTCCATCACACTGGGAGGAGAGTGAGCAAACGGCTGTGTGGTGCTCAGTTGCTGGCTGAGGTTAAACCACAATAGTCCAGAAATGCTGCACCTGTGCAGAAAGAGAGCAACAAGCATGTCCCTGCTCACATGCAATCAAAGAGCAGAATTGCTTTCAAGAATCATTTGTACAAATACAATCAACTTAGCTGTCACTCACACAAAATTGCAAAGAAATAGCATCTTTGCAGATTCACAGAGTGTTCTTACTTGCTACTAAACATCTTCTGATAATTACTCAACCAAAGGAGGGACTAGATATATACAAAATTGTAGTTTATGAATTAAAAAAGTGTCTGTTAATTTATGGAAACTTTAATGGGAAATTGTGTTGTATACCTGTAAATTGCATTTATATTTAAAAAGAAAAAAATCTGTAGCCTTTTTTTATTTCTCTAATTTTGCAATCATAAGGTATTCTATAAGAGATGGGGAAGGATTTTCTTTATTTTTTCAGCACTACCAAAACATGCTGTCTAATCTCTTTATCAGTCTTTGAATATGGTTTTCCTTCATCTTCGAGAAATATGAGTGACAACATACCCCAAACTCTTATTTCTGATGCCCCACCGAAGATATTTTCCAAGAACTACCTAATCAGTTATTACATTAAAAAAACTACTTCGTATGCAGCCCTTTATCAACTAAATGCTTATAAAATCATACTACTTGTTTATTTGAGGGGTTTGGACTTTGGGTTTTTTTCAATATGGTCTCCAGAAGAGTTTTGTGTTTAGAGACACTGGTCAGGAGCAAAGGGGGAAGTTTCATTTAGTGTCTAATACCTAAAGCTCCATGAGATACCTCATCTCTAGTACAGTTGTTCCAGGCGAAGAGAATGTGTAAGGCAGTTAATTTAGAATAACTACGTCAGAATAATGATTCCTGTATAGCTATTTAGTATTCTCATAGAAACAAGCTGCTAACTTTTCAGAAGGTCTCCAGAGGCCTTCATCCATGCCCTTTCTCTACCCTGCCTCTTCTGTATGCATGGAAGTTATCTACCTGAACGGGCTCTGCCAGAGCACTAGGCTGCAGCATCCCCCTCTATTAAAAGGATAGAACAAGAAAACTTTTGCAGAATTTGGTCCATTTTTGCAAGAATTTTCATGTCCTCTACCGCTACTGGATTTCACCTTGAGTAAGTCAATAAATGGGTATGCTTGCCCACATATTGACACTTCCTGTTGATGTGATGGATTTCATTGGCAGCTCTACCAATTTATTTTTGAGGTATTAAAATTAGTGGTCACAATATTACTAATAAAACCATACTAAGCAATAATTTTTATTTAAATGTGATAATTTCATTTTGTCAGTGGGGTTTGTTTTGAATGTTGGTATCTCACCTCTAGTTTTACCTCCAAGTACCATTTTATGAAATAACTATTCTGATAATCATCTACATAGCTTTAGCAATTTAACAACAGACAGACCAACACAAAAAATACAGTATGGATCACCAAAATAATTTCTGAAATGTCTAGTTTTTCAGGGTTTCCAACTAAGTTTTATCAGAAATAATTAATGAAATTTTAAAAATGTTATTCCAAACTTTGGGTTATTTTTAAACACATTTTTTAAACATATTTTTAAACATATACATAAAATAGACACATTTTGTTTTCCACCATTTCCTGTTGAGAGAAAAGAATTAAATTACTGCTGTGTTTCCCAATTCTTGGTAGTTAGAATGCTGCTAATGCAAAAAGGGAACTTTCTGATTTATTACAGCAAAATTCTCTGTGCTGAATCAATTGAACTTCCTTTAGATAGATAATTCTTCTAACTGAGGACTTAAAAATAAGTTTGAGGTGGGGTTCCAGGGGCAGCAGGGACTGAGACTCTGTGGTATTCCATATCTGGTGTTGAATCCTTTTTTATCCCAGCTTAGCTTTTAGCACTGATGAAGAGAATGTGTAACCTACATTCAAGTCTCACATGCAAATTTTATGTGAATAAATTGGAATTATGCAGCATTTTTCTGCACAATCTTGTGAGATTCAGTGATGATCAATTACTCCCAGGAAGATAGCATCCCTTGGGAAAATATCACTGTCAAAACTACTTAAATAGCGATCTCATTTTTAAAGGGAGACTGAAAAATATTCAAGCTCATGTGGGTTCTATTTTAGATACATTTATTCAGTTTAAGGGAATAAAATCCAGTTAAAAGTTACAAGTAAAGGTAGGAAAACAGATTTGAATTCTTCTAGACTTATTTTCTGCATTTTTTCTAGAAGTGCAGAAATCCTTAACCTAAAGTAACAGGCAAGCATGTGGCTAAAATATGGGGGACACCATATGGGAAAACGGCAAAATGTCTAGCTTTGCACAGCAGTTAGCGTGAGTCTACATTTCCACTGGGGCGAGGCGGGGGGGGGAAGCTAGATTTAAACATACTAAGCAAGTTACATGCTTGCTTGAGTGCTTCCCTGAATTGAAGCCAAATTGAGGGATATCAAAAACTAATAAAGAGGGAAAATCAGAATTATTTGAAAACCATATAGCATGCATTCCTGGAGATTTTGTGAAGCCTTAAATTCATACCTATGTGTTTCTGACACCAGTATAGTAAAACCACCAAACAGACCTGTGAAAGCTAGGGAAATTAAAGTTTAAGTCATAGATCCAGCATCTGAACAGTATCTTACTTCATACCCCAGAAAGCCACTGACTTACCTAGGCTAGAAAAATCAGAATAGAATGAGGAAAAAGACGAACAGGAGATTTAACTAAAAAGAAAACAAAAACCAAACATTAGAAAGAGAGATTATATACCAGTGTCATTAAAATCCATGAAATGGACTATTTCTCTTTGTTTTGTGGAACAAATGAAGAATGAATATTTTTCTAATGAAGAAGCACATGTGTGTGTGGTAAGTGACGGCTGATTGAAAGATCTGTGTGATTTTATATTAGTTCATGTAATCCTGGTTATGTGGTATAATTCATCATTTTAAATATTCTTTTGTCAGCTAGGACATCTGCTGTCATTTGGAATGGTGTCTGTTCAATCTGAAAAATTCGAAGCAGATGGAAGTAGCATCCATCTTCAGCCACTTTCTGATACCAGCTTAAACAAAGGAATTTTTTCATGGCAGCAGTATGCTGCCATGCTGCTGCCTCACAGCAGGCCATGCACTGTAGACAGCAGTCAAACTGAACAAAACGGCGTAAACCGAGAAACTCATGCTTCTGTTCTAATATCATTATTTTACTGGTCACTTGCTGAAGGAGCCATAATTAAAGTTGTATAATCTCTTTCACTTCCATGCCCATCAGAGTTACTTGCTCATTTCTCATCTCACATAACAGAATATCACAAAATCTGTTTCCTCTGAAAGGTTGGAGCGCATGCAAAAAAATATAACAGATGCTAACAGCAATGAAAGTTGGGAAGGATTGTTTTAGTTGGAAAGAGTACAAACAAAAGTACTTCTTCAAAAGTTGAGTTCAGCTTAAAATCTGAGGCTGAAGCTAGACTTTGCAAAGTCTTGTAGAATCTTTAAATACTTTCTAAGAAAGCAACACAGAGCATCTGTGTTTCATTATGGATGTCATAAAGTATATTCAATGAACGATTATTCTGCTTTACACGCGAGTTAGAAACACTCCCGTAAAGACAGCTGCACCGGTTTCATATTCAGTTCAGTAACTGAACATATTTCAGTTACAAAATCCCACAAACACCTTACCTTATTTTCAAGACAATGACAGACATGAGTGGGACAAAAAACGTAAAAGGAATAGGTTCAGCAGATTGTGAAAATTAGTATATCAACAAGGAATAAAAGGGGCATGATATTTTCCCTCTTTATAGGAGAATAAGAACACATTTTGGACAAGCCGACGTTCTTTTTGGGAAGTTCAGCTCTAGCATCTCTGCTTGTACTACTGCCACAGTGTTGCCTGTCACAACAGTCTTAACCTTAACACACTTCTCTCTGAGTTAGGAAGAACCTTACTGATACGGGAAGAAGAGATGTTATTTTTAACACAGATCCAAGCATTTTCACCTGAAAGTGGTAGCTGTGCAACCAAGCGCTTGCACAGGTTGGACTGCTACGTGACGAATTCCCGTGGTGCCGCAGGACAGCGGCCGCTGCTCGAAACGGAGACTCAGAGCCTAACCTCCACCACCTCGGTACACTGGGGGTTAGTTAACAGCACCCACGACCACATTCTCTTCATAGCAATACAGCTCAAAATCCTTCACGAGTGAAAAAATAGCCACATGAAGAATGAAAAACCACACTGCAGCTGTACCAGTAACCTGGTGCCCAACAGACAAAGGGAAGTGTGAACTGCATGGGTAAATGGGTTACAGCTGAGACTGAGCTCCTTAGACACCCTCTAGACAGGGGGCTAAAGGCACAAACACAAAATTATAGTTTCTCTCATCTCAGTGAGTTAACCTCTGTATGCAAAATTCAGCGTTACAATTATTCCCAGTAGCAATGCTTTTGCCTGGATAGGAAGAGCTCATTTTATTCCATGAAACTACTGCTAAACATGATGCAAAGCAGCAAACATAAAAGAGCATATCACACTTTGATTTCAAGAGATATCAACCCCAAGTTAAGAGGAAGGAATAGGAGCTTTGACTGCACTATAGTTATGCTAATAATAAGAGACCATTCCATACTGATAGCATTTTATACTAGATTACAATACACCCTAGAGCAAATTTCTTCCTGTAGCTTCAAATGTACTGAAACTGTACAACATATTTTTAGAAGTCAATGAATATAAACAGTCCTGCTCAAGAGATATATAAGGAAGACTAACAATTTACAATTATTTTAAACAACCTAAGAAATACCTTCCTTGCCACGTACCTTCACCAAAATATTTACAGAAATTTTTATTGCCAAAAACATAGTTAATCTTTTTTTCACATTGCCTGTATTCAATAAGGCTTTGAGGACATGTCACACCCTGCAAATAAATTAGCTCCATGTGCAAGTCAGATAAATGATTAGCATGAAATAAGTACCATGCTGTTCTCTTGATTATAGGGAAATCTGAGTGAATTCATTTGAAAAGTCTCCTTGTGCAATACAGCAGGGGAGCTCAGCAGCAAAAATATGTTGAATAACAGTAGAACAAGATTTTTTTTGTGTTCTCCTGGAATATATGTCATACTCCCAAAATAGGACAAGTTTTCAAAATTCATTAAGAATGTATCACAATACTTGTAAAATAATAATAATAAATGTGCATGAAATGGGAAAAAAGAAGAGAGTCTGAAATAAAAGATCAGTTTCTTTCCCCTTCTTTCTCTCTTGCATATTTTGACTAACCTAATTTACTAATTTTATTTTCTCAGCTTATACCTAAAAATAGAAATCTAGATGTGCTGAAAAATCTCCACATGCCCAAGGTGAATTACACTGTACTAGTGCAGATTCATTCCTCCCCAGCCTTAGCACCATTGAACCCCTCTCCACAGGCAGAAAACGTCTCAGAAGCAGATCTGGGCTAATTGTGCTGTTCCAGCTGGACCTGGGTAGACAGTACAGCAGTGCCTGCCACAAGAGCTTGGCTTTTTTATAGTTTCTCGTTCTTAAATTCAAGAGAATTTACAAGAGAAACTTAGTCCTCTGCAGTTTCCCTTCTTGCTTTTTTGTTTTATGCTGATTCCTTTTCATGGTCTGTCTTTGTTAGAAGAAAGGAGTGACTGGTGTTCAGATGTACCCAGAGCCCACCTCTCCACCCCTCCTCCTGTCCCATGTAGCCCTTCCTTCCCCCCCCCCCCTGCTCCTTCAGGCAAAGCCATGCAACTTGAAGAGGTGAAGTGGGTGTCAGTGAGACACACGAAATCAAGAGGTTTTACAGACTGCATGGCTGAAAGAAAGTTTTGCTCTGACAGGACCGCCTTTCTGTTGTAAAAACCAAAGACACTGTTTAGAAGGAGCTTGGGCCTCAAAGAATGCCCTGTGTAAAGTGAAAAGTTTTATGTAGCTGTACATGGGGTTGTGTGTGTTTTGTTGTCATAGCCTATGTAAGAGTGAGTATTTTGCCTACCAGCAAGCTTTTCTGACTGCACGTCCTGGGTGATCACTAGTAGTTGTGACATAAAAATGTTTTAAAGTCTACATATGCATGATTTCTTTCTGTTACCAGCACTTCTCAGCTGGTTTTGAAATAAAGCAAGCTGAGCAGAGCCAAGATCAACCTTAGATTGGCATGTTAAGAACTGCATTATTTCTTTTCCTCACCATCTGTTACTGCAATCCAGGGATAGAAATTATAAATTTAAAGAATTTAGCTCAAAATAACCCTTTTAAAAAATCATAGATTGTCTCACAAAAGCAACAGCTTTCACAGATCTCTCATGCTCTGCCTGTGGAAAACCACACTAACCTCATGGCAACAAGGATACCGACGTAGTAAAAATAGCTCCATATGCCCAAACTCCTTTTATTTGAATTCTGCAGCTGAGCCTGGTCCTCTGGTAAGAGCCCCAGGACAGGTCAGCTGGCATAAGGGGGGTGGAAGGGTTGAAAAAGACAGGAGAAATTTATTAAAGTCTGTCTAAATATTGATCTTCTTCGTGAGCATTTGTAAAATGCCATGGACAGGTTTTGTAGTCAGTGGAAGAAGGTAGGCAGAGAAAAGACTTGCAATTAGAAATGAGAACACAGCAGAGATTTTCTTGAGCTTGTTGTAGAACAGGAGCTAGAAAGCAAGAATAATCCCACTGAACTACTTGGAGAAAAAAAAAAAAATACTATGCTTTAATAATTCCCCATTTCATTTTCTTCCTAATAGGAGTTGAAAAGTAGTATGACAGAGTACAATAAAGGATATTTTGTTTCTCTTGCTATTACAACTACTGCATAGAAAGTGGATGGTAAGATAGAAAGTGGATGGTAAGATAGAAAAGGAGATAAATATGGCAATGAAGAGCACAGCGGTATCAAAACATCCTCAGCATCATTTTGACATAAAATGATAATGATCTCCCCTTATTTTTAAAGTCTACAATTAATTATCCTTTGATACAATTGCTACAAAATCAAACAATATTTTTTGCTTCAGCTTCAGTTACTTGCATATTACACCATTATCTGCTAAGATTGTCAAATACTTCATAGAGACTAACAGTGATTAATAAATGCACCTAGACTAAAACAGATCTAATGCACTGAGGTAAATAATTCAGTGTACTCCATTTCCAGGTGACTTACAGGAATTTATTTAAAAGCATCTCACAAGATGTAAAAAAAAAAAAAAAAAAAAAATTAATAAAGTAATCTAAATGTTATAGACATTTGATATTATCAGAATGCCACTGCATCCTTACATACAACTGTGAATATACAGTGTGCTACATGCTGTGATCTGGAATTTTAATACTTTCTGGCCTCTGGACAAGCAGCGGGATTTATGCAATTAGGTGAGAAATGTAGTAGAGGACGATAGCAAATACAAGCATTGCAGGGCTTTTATATTTAAATGATGCAAAGCTTTGCTGTAAGGCATCCTAAATCCATTATTTCCACCATATTCTAAAATTACCAATTTCTTGTTACAGGTGTACATCTAGATATATGTCAGGAGGTATGTTTGCATGATTCATAGAGATGGCCCAAGTAGCTCAGGATAGGTGCAGCTGCTTGCCAGCAGATAACTCGAAAGAGGTTTAAGGATGAACTGAAGACAAAGAACTTTTTTTTCCTCCTCTCACTGCAACCTTTAGCCTGGTGTCCTTTCCTGGTGCAGTCAAAACTCCATTCTCTCCAGGACCAGCTCCAAGTCTGACAAATGATTACAAGGAGAATTGCCTGGTTTGCCTCTGGCAAAAGAATTTCTCAAGTCAGATTCTCCCCAAAGCGCTCACTGATGAGGATATCCCTTGGTGTCCACAAAAGAACCCAGCCATCCAGTGCTTGAATGGGTGCCAGAAGCTTCCAGAAGAACAAGTGGCACCATTTGAGCTAATGAAAATATTGCTAGGCTTTCTTTCTCTTAAAATATTGTAAATATAAATATATACAAAATTAATTTATATAATAGCATTACAGATGCTTTCATACATTCTCTCTGTATGAAGTAAAATTTTACTTCAGCAAGGAGTTTCACAGGAAAGTAACAAAGACCTGTGGGGAGACTATGGAAGCACATTCAAATTCAGGTACAACCATCTAACCATGTCTTTTACAGAATATTTATCATGTCTGATCAGAACTTGTCGGGGTTAGAAGAAATACAAGCTTTGAACCATTTTAACCATTTAAATTAAATACAGAAGCCCTTTTGACATTTACAGAAATTAAAACCCTGACTCTGAATTCACATTACTGTGACAGGGCTTGTGGTATTGATTTTCAAGGAAAAGGGATTGGACATTGTCTCTTTTAAGTGTTAGCAATGCTTATTAAACCACAGACGAGCAACTGAGGATAAATGAAAATATATACTAAGTATCTCTAGCATGACTTTTCTATTTGAAATAACTGGGAATTTTGAACTGTTTTTAGGATTCACTTCAAAAATATGGAAACAGGCTTATAAGCAGAGATGACAGACTAAATCCCTGCATTTAAAATATGAATGAGCATTAACGCACTATTAATGCATGAAGGTACTCCTCAGTTTCACTCTTTCCTCCACTCCTGACATGATGGCATCAAATATATTTTGACTTGGTTATCCTTTAGATCTTTACAATATGGATTGATCATATCCTCCTGAACCTCCCCCAGCCGAACAGGTTCAGACGGCAAAGCCAGAGTGTACCACTCTTGTACAATTGCACACTCTCACCCTTGCTTTACAGACTAGAGACATTGACCACATTTCTCACTGTAAAAAGGCATTATATTACCATGCCCAGCTGACTATGCAGTCTGTCTCCTGGCTCTCTTTTCTACTCGCAGCCTCCTCCTCCTCGCTGCCAGGCTGGCCCTGAGCAAGGCAAGCAGGTGTGATGCTGTCTGAGTACCCAGGAAGACACAGATTATAGAACTGTGTTTTGAAATCCATTGTCTGGAAAAGTTTTCTCAGAAAACTGCAAGAGCTCAAAGCTTGTGAAAAACAAACCCAAAGTTAGTGTGAAGGTGGATGAACAGAATTCATTGTAACCTAGTAACTTTGGAAGTATTTTGGCTATGTTCACTCCATCTGTCAATCATCACGTCATTCAGACAAAAACAAGTTAGTAATACAACCTCCAAAGAAGGAAAACATATTCAACAGTCTGCACTAGCTACAGAGACCCATGTTACACCATATTTCCACTTATTGTGTGATATTCAATTCATATTCATAAACTTCCTTTGCCTCTGAAGTTTAATTTAGGAGGATGAATTTTGGGTGTTTCAATTCACACATGTGATCATTTTGCCCTCCCAGGGAGCTTGTTGCTTTAGGCAACCACTGACTTTCCCCATGCCTACATCATAAGCTGCACAGGGTTACCAGTAGTCGGCTGTGTTGCAGAGTTTCTTTGTTTTCATGAAATTGTGGTTTCACATCAGGCAATAATTTGTCTCCAATACTCACCTGCATTATTTTCATTGTAGATGAACTTTGTAGGTTAATTATTTAAAATGTTAGGGAGGTAGTAATGCTATATAGTGACCTAGAATGTTAAGTTGATGAGGTGGATGAATGAAGAAAAGTGATCTGACTGTCCCCTCAACCAAATAGCTAAGGGTCCCCTAACTGCCTTTCCTCCTCCGACCTGTTCTGGAGGACAACGTATTTGATCCATTCCAGAGCAGTAACATGCTGAGAAATGAACTGAACGCATACTGTGGCAAAATTTACTCTGCCACATCTCCCACAATATCTCTCCTTGACAGTATCTTTCAGAGCCCTGCTAGAAAGAAAATATCAGAAGGTGGATCATGAAGGTCTTAGTTCAGTTCCTCTATCTTCTACCGGTCATATAACTTTTGTGCAAAATGACTAAACTATCTCCTGCATTCCTTATACCATTATACCCTGAAGTAAAGCAGCAGGAAAACTAATACTTCTGGAAGTCCCTGTAATTATAATGGAGATTTGGGCTGTTGTGTCAGGAAGGCTAGATTTCTGATTGTTAGGGAAATAGGGACAACATGCAGAGATTTGCTGCTCCTCTTAAGAAATGAGTTGTAAAGAGGCCCTGCACGAACTGGAACACTTCAAAGACGGTAGTATAAACGAAAGAGAAGGGGAAGGCTAAAGAAAAATGATTTATCAGTAGTACTTTGTCTCCTGATCCCAGAACAGTATTTCCAGAGAAATAAGAATTAACATGCTATGAGCTGAACAGTGAGACTCAGTACTCCACGGCAACAGAGAAGCAGCTAGAACATATGTTGACACTTGTCGCACCTCTTTCCCAGGTAACACCCATCAGGAGCAGAGAAGCAGAATAATTCAGCTTGCCACTGTACCCCGTGCTCCACAAACAGGTACCACACTGCGCCTGATGGTGTGGAAGCCAAGTGGTCGCCAGCCAGATGGCCCAATTTGCCATCGCAGGCCACCAGCCCCTCTGTTCTGCCTATACACAGCAGAACTGCTAGCTTTCCCAGTTCAGTTGCACCCATAAAAACACGGTGGGTATTTTTACAACATGAAGGAACTAAGGAAAAACCTGCATCAAGAATGAGGCAGGAATGTCTCAGCAACTTTTGCTGCTGCAGTATATCAAGTGTTTTCTGTTTCTGAAAGAGATTAATGCCTCCCGTTTAATCACCTCCCTTGATAACTGCAACAATCCTGCTTTGCAGAAGCTCTGATGAGGTGCAAAATGCTCCTGTTGATGTTTCTCTGAAATGCGTTGGAGAATAAGTGCATTGTCAGCTCATTTTCACCAGGGTTTGGTGTAAAGTCTGACTTCCCCCCAGCTTTACTACGGAAAATCAAAAGAAAACAGAAACCAAAATAAATGGACCCCTCTTAGGCATGACTTTCTGTATACACTGGTACTAGAAGAATGTATCATAAAATATCAACAAAACCACTCACAAACTGTATACAGCAAAAGGTAATGTTCGGTCATTTGCATACATTACGTAGTAATAACAGCAGTAGCTCCATTCTGCCTTGTTAAAAATAAGCCCCAAATTTAAATTTTGCAAAGCCAATTAATAAGGCACTGATCAGCGCACAGCTGGAAGCAAGATCAGCTGCCCTTTGCTGTCTGTTTGCTTCGGTCAAGACACTCATTCAAACAACTTAAATATTTACAAAACTGGCAGTTGTGCAATCAACCTCCCAGCAGAACTTCTGACAGCAATTTCTAATGTTTTTGTTTATTTTCCAAAGATCCATTTTATTCCAGCTCCCTCACAGAGAATATTTTTCAGTCTTTAATGATTTCTAAACATCAGGCAGTCCTTTCATGTCTGGAATTTGTCTCAATTACTGAATGGATCTGAAGCCTCACCAAGTCATATCTTACCCTTCACTTTCCCTAATCAGCAACAACAAACAAAACAAACAAAACCAAACAAACAAAAAACCCCAAACCAAAATTAAAAAAAAAAAAAAGGTGGGATTGAACATTCTTGTCTACATACCTACAAAAATATCAATCCATGTCAATATCCTTACCATCCTATTGTCGAGTACAAGCGAGAAGACCAGATTTTCTCTGTTTGACAGTTTTACAAGGACTGATTTACAGTGTAATCACCTCCTAAATGCCCATGGTAGGTCTCACCTAACCAGGATGGTACCGAGTGCATTATAAAACTGGGTTTACAAACTTTGCAGCCATAGGAAAAGAAGGACTCTTAAACACATACTTCCTGTAAATCTGTTAGATCTAAAGGATACAACTACCTAGAAAAACAAATTCATATAATCTCTTAAACATACACTCAGCTGTTGCAGGAGATAACATTACTACTGTGATTAAACTGAAATTCCTGATCTGAGGATTTGCTTTGCAGCAGTTCCAAGGCTTTCTTGCTCCCCCAGTCCTAATACAGTTATCAAACACCCCTGTTATTGCATTTTTTGGTGCGTTTTGGCCATGTTCTCTTTGGCTCTTCTTTGTGTGGAGGTAAGTTAATATCCAGGCAATGACAAAGTAAGAAATAATCCCAGGCAGATTTTTGCTTGATGATTAGAACCAGGTTGTTTGCCTTTATTTCTGCTGGAGCAAGGCTTCGAATCCCAAGCAGAGGCTGGCAGCTGGCACAGTGCAGATGACCAGATGACAGCCTGTGCCCCAGAAGGCTTGCCAAGGCAGCTCACACACATTATCTTCTGGCCAGTATGCCAGTTAAAGATGCTAAAGCTCTCTACTGACCTCAGTTGGAAGACACTTTTCAGTCACATCTGCTGACTGACCTGTCTGAGGCAATCAGTCCATAATTTGGTCTGTCAAAATCAGTTAGATTGCTTTAGGCAGTCAAAGCACAGTATGTATGGAAGCAAAATCATGTGAATAGGAGCCCATCTGAGCAAACACACAAGCATCTCCACTGGCAGGTGAGGCAACAGTGATTTCTGAGAAAACCTGAGCAGCTAAGGCAGTAACATAAATGATAATATTGGCACAGGTTTTAATTTCTATCACAAATTGCCTTTACAGCATGTGTGTGGGATGCAGGACACCAAAGCTATGACCAAGGTGCCACCTTTGCCTCAGCATGTCACAGAGGTCAGTACTTGAAAAACAGCTAATCCCTTTCTAGCCACAGTTTCAGTTCCATTAAATCAGCATTTCAGGGACTGGAATAGCATTTCAATATAATATGTCAATTGTCCCACGACAGGGGAACTCCCTCACGCAGCATGGAAAGGCCAGGATAACAGCAGGGACTGCAGCCCGAAATTGCCTTACCAAATCCAGGGATCAAACTGCTCCTTTCCTGGCTGTACGTCAGGCTTCACTTGCCTCTGGCTGCTTGCAGGGAAATGGTGAATGACAGCCCTGTGAATGGCCTGTGGCTGGACACTTGTTACAGCAATTATGCTCAAGAGTAACTTGGTTTTAAATAATTGTAGCAGACTCTGAAAAGCCAATCTGTCATGTCAAATTGACTATAGAGCAGGTGTTAGTCCTGTGAAGTTGACAATGTTTGGGGGTTTTATTTATTTTACCTTTAATAATAATAATAATACTAAAAGCACATGCTGGCCCAGTTTCTCTTATAACTCCTGGATGCTTTCTGTTGCTCCAACAACACAAACCAGCTGTACGCTCTGACAGAGCACCAAGCAGCCAGAGCATACCGATGAATCTGATCCCAGTACTTAGTCTGCTCTCAGTAAGGTATTATTTTCTACTTGCCAAGACTAACACAGCCACAGATACAGAACATAATCATTTTGCATGCCCAGTGGTACTTTTTAATCTTTGATCACATCTGCACAAGAAAAAACATTCTTTTCTTCACAGGAATCATTGAACATCATATGTCTAAATTCCTCCATCTCCCACATAGTTGTGTGATTACTGAAGAAGCATTTGACATTAATATAAAGAACACAGACTCAAAATAGTATCAAGCATTTTTCAACTGGTGGGGTGAAAGATATCGAGGTTTCAATAGTTAGACGCTACTGATAAAGCATAAATATCTGGCAAACAGATATACGCATTCTTTGCATCTTTGCATTTATTTATATATCTATTTAAAATCTCCTAAGTGAAAAAAATAAAATTTGCATTAATGTCTTTCTTGTCAACCTGTAGTCTTAAGGCGGTTTGTAGTAATGACTGACAGCTAGTCTAATACTGCTCAAACAGGGTAGATCATCCAGGGTTTTCTTCTGCCCAGAAAGCATCCAACTTAATTTCACGTGATGCCCTTGTTCACCATTCATCATAGACAACTCCGCCACTCCCTTTTCCCACTTACCTAAAGTTTCAGTTACCATCCCTTCTTGCCATTATCCCTGCCCTTTCTTCCCAGCTCTTTCTGGACTTCTCCTCTTCCAGAAGCAGCAACTATCTTTGAGGGGGCAGGATTTCAGCTGTGATCATGTCAGCTATCTTCTTCCTGCTCACCCCCATTAGCCCCCACTAATCCAGGGGGACTAATCCAAAGGCACCGTCCTTCGTGGAGGAAGGAGACAGCTCCCTTTCCTGCTGTTCAACACTAGTTTCCAAAAAACCATGGAAAGATAGATGTTTAACAGGGCTGTTAATTTTTAATGGGATTTAAGAGTGTAACTCCTCAGAGCCTCCTTGAAAATACAAACATGGGATGGCCCAGTAGCTTCAACACAACCTGGTATAGTTTGACCTGCGATTCTGATTCAGCCTTACAGCAGCATGACCTCTACCTCATCCTTCTCTGTAAAGACTGTGCATAGTAATTTAAGGAAAAGTAACCTTACAAGCCCAAGAGATCCTGGCAGATATTAGAAACAAATTACCTCACCATTCTCTAAGAGGAAAGCAAAGAGCCAAGTAAATATTTAAAGATCTTAAACTTATTGAAACAGACAAATGCACAGCCTGCGAGGATAACCAGGGAGAACCAGCCAAAAATTTTCTTTACCAGCACGGCCCAGGGTGGTTTGTGCTGCCAGCCATACAACAGCCTGTCCATGGAGCAGCTGGATCCCACCCTGGCTTTGTACAGAAAAGACATAAATTGTGAAGGAGGCCAAGCACAACTCAAAAATAAAACAATGAGATTCATTTGCACTGTTTCTGCACTGAATAAACCGTGCTTTTAGACCCACGAGCAAAATGTGGGGACACTCACCATTTGAGCATAAGCAGCTGGGAAGCAGCACACTCATGATTGACAGTGGGCAAGAGGTTTCTTTTAGCTCAGGTGTCTCTTGGTCCCATGGACAGTGTATTACAGTGTTTCTGTAAGTCACTGCCCAAAATAATTATTTCTTCTCCATTTCTTGCTTACGTTAAGAGAGAAAATAAGTGCCCAGCCATAGCTCTTCTGCTACCAGACCCTGGCACACACAGAAGAAATGGGGTCACTGATCCCTTTTCCCTACAAAATAAAGGCTATTAAGTTCTACCCAGATCCAGCACAGCCTGTCACTGACTGAAATGAACCATCCACCGCAAACGGGGGCTGAGACATCTAGCCATCTGGCCTCTATGAGCAGCAGGTGGAAGTGGCTACTTTTTTTCTCATGTATCCTCTCTGGAGACCACCAACATGTTCACAGAGGAGGTGAGTGTCATGTCCTGCACTCCAAGAGTCTTTGCAGATCATACCTCCATTGTACCAACTGCAAATCTGTAGGGGAAGGAACTATTTTACAATTAATATTACTGTGAAAATCAAGCAGAACTAAAAGAAGAAATTTAAAATATTAATTAAATAATTTGTTAATGAAAGAGTAAGGAAATAAATCTGCTTTCTCTGAAGACTCACATTTCTTTAAAGATGTGTCTGATACATATCTTCCCCAACAGCAGACATATTGTTCAACAAGAATTTCCAGTCCTTCAAACAAGGGAATTAATCAAATGACCTGGATTTAGGATTATAAAAATCTTGTAAGTTTCTGTCCTTTAATAATATGTACTCAGTGCTTTCTCCTGGTCGTCTACTCAAGTTTCAGTTACTGACTTAACAAGTTTCACATCCTAGTCTTCATGTATCTTAGTAAGATATGCATCAGGTTTGGTCTTTCATGGTGGGTCAGCTATCGGAAAGCCCATAGCTGGTAATCTCAGTTTGCTCAAATGTGCCTGGATTTGGTATGTGCAAGGACTTACTTAATCATCCCTACTCTTGGTCATCATGTGAAAGATTGTCTGCAGATGCACAACAAAGGCAACCCAGCACCGGGCAGCTTCTCAGATCTTTGATTCTACTTCCCTGAGATACACAGGCTAGTAGTGTGGGTTTTTCATGAAGAGGATGAAAATAAAAAAAGGTTTACTTAAAAATGATGATTATCACAAGCATAGTTGTATTTAATCATGGAGTGTTGCCCTCCTGTTTTTGTTCACAAAGATTGAATCCCAAACCAGATATATTAAGGGACCCACCGCACCTGATTAAGTATCTGGTAAGAAGCCCAGACACTTCTTACTCATGGGTGCTTTTAACCGTACCCCAGTTAACACCTTTCTACATCCAACATCCAATAGTGATACTTAGCAATGGATTTCTCAAAAAAAAACTCCACTTCAGCAAAAAGCTGACAAGCATTATCCCCAGAAGAAAACTGTGGGAAATGGAAGGAGCAACCTCACCATGCAATTGGGCTGGTGAACCAATGAACCTTTTCAGACCCACAACACTGACCTCGCTTTTCCTTCCATTCATTCATACTCAAAACAGGAGAAACTTTGAACTGTCTACAGACTTCAAAGACTCATTGTAAAATATTTTTCCATTCATTTCAGATAACTCCCTTGTATGCCTGCCAGTGAGTATCCCATTGCCAGATGGATTGTAGCTGGGGAACAAGGCAGACAGAAAAGCCAGTGTCCTGATGATCTAAGAGGGTGTGAAATACAGGCAGTTTAAGAGAAACTGTCCCTCTCAAAGAATTCTGACAAAGAGCAGGCATTGGAAGCAGCCTGGCTGGCTTGCCAAAATGCTGACAGTCCATCCCAGAAACAAAAATTACTTAATGAACTAATATTTGATGATAGAGTTGTACCAGAAGCAGAAAGCATAAAACACAAAAAATAACTCATCAGTATATAGCTAAACACAAATACAGTTTTGTTTATAAGGTAACTTTTATACTCTCTTCTCTAGCCTCTAGCTTGTAAATTACACTTACCTCTTCTATAGCTGGCACAGCCTTTTCTTTTCCCTTTTCTTTAATTCCTATGTCTTCCCTAGAGTGGCCTCTCTCCTGTTTAGCTGCATTGTTTGGTTTTCACAGCTGGCCTATGTTCCAGGTCAGGATAGCTAAATCAAAAATGAATGTTCAGCTAAATTAAAAATTAATTTGCTCAGACTCAGCTATCCTCCTGTTCCTGCTGTCAGCAGCACCATAACCCCTCAAGACATTCCCCAGCAAGTAGCAATTCTTGTATTGCCTGCTGCCCAATCCATTGCCACTTACCAGGACCACAACTTGCCTGCTGCACCACATTTTATCCAGCTTTCTTGACCCCGGGGAGTGCTTCTCTAGCTGTACCAGTTCTTGCTTGGACACGATCTCTCGGAATGAATACCTTAGTGGCATTTGTCACCATAGCCATTCAGCTTTCATAATTTAAACTGGAGTGGCGCTTTGCCAGCTGTTGATTCTGATACAGTCCTCCTCTAGTACCAAGTGAATTTTAACATAGCTTCAAATCTGGACTTAAATCTTTTGATTCTTCCCTTAAACTTGCAGCTAATATATTTACATCAGCACTGGTCCCATGCTTTGGCAGTTGAACCTGAAATGAGTGAAAAACTCTGTTTCCAGTTCTGACAGTCTGCCTATTTATTTCCCTCTCTCTGACAAATAATTTAGAAAGCCTGACTTACCTCTTCTCTTTCTGCTAGGTAAATGAAAGGCAACTGAGAAGAATCAGAATGTCAGAATAACAAATCCAAAGGAGAAGAAGCAACAGCCCTTGAGAAAACAGAAACTTTGAGGGTCTTTCAGGAACTAGTTTATGAGCATGACCATCTTCACAGCAAATCCAAAAAAAAAAGTGCTTTCCACAATTTCTGCTCTCTGGTCTATTACAGGCTGTGATTCACAGCTCCTCTTCTGGAGATTTGACATTCTCATAATTTCCTCATGAGCCTGATGTGTGAGAATTATTTTTTGAGTGACTGTTCTACATTTTCAAGGTTTGAAATGGAGCCTGACTAGACAGGAGGTGGGATTACATGACTTCAGTTTTCCTTGAGACCTTTTTTTACCAAAATACATTTTTAAGTGTAAGTTGATCCACTGCTTCTTTTTCTTTTTATACAATTGCTGTATTGTTTTATTTTATCCCTACAAGCAGGCTACTATGGCTATATTATGACAATGCATCAGAAGCAACAACTTGGTTTTTTTGTAGTGACCACTTCAAGTATTTTGGAAAAGGAGAGTCAAAGAGGACTCTGGTTACAGAGACAGGATCAATATACATTAACAGAAAACACCTCAAAAAAACCTGTCCTGTGTAAACCAGGTTGCAACATAAAAGTCAATTTCATGATGAAAAGGGGGAAGAACTAAACAAGCACACAGCAATATATATTACTGAAACTCAAGAATCAAAGCAATCAAAGCTATTGTGTGGTCTCTCCAACACACTTTGCATCATATGTTAAGCCATAATACTTGAAGTAATTTCCTACACAGTTTATAGACAGCTTGTGCAATAGCATCCTCTTGTTTCAAAAGACTTCTATCTATTTACCTTTGTTATTTTCACCATGGTTCTCTTGCATGTGATAATGAATGGACAGTTTTGTAACAAAAGAGTACTGCACGGTTTTGTAGTCTGTTGTGTCTATTGCACAACTGGGTGCAAAAGGCCTTTTGTGTTTGGCAATGCTCTCTATGCAGTCAGGTAGGATAAAGAAGTGGTTTAAGGATGTGAATTTACTTCCTGAATCTCCTAGAGCGCCTCCTGTTAGCATCTTCCCACCAGTGGACTTTCTGGAAACTAGCTTTTGAACCACAGACCGTACCATGTCATGGCCTAATATTTTACAAAGTTGCTGTAACTTCTCAGATATTCATTACTCTTGACTAAATATTCTAATGTGTGTGCTGGATTTTGTAACAGCTCTTTTCCCTCTAGTCACTTAAAAATCATAAAAGTTTATACCTTAGTATTTTTCCTTCAGATTTCCAACTTTTAATTGCTTTTTTTCATCCATTCTTCCTTCAGCAGCGAGATTACTTTGCTTCTCTTTTCCACCTTTGAATACTTCTAAATCACCTGGAAAAAATTTGCATTATGTTTAACCTTCCTAGCTGTAATATTAAGTGTATGCTTTCGTTCTTCAGTCAAGTCATTATATATCAGTCATTACTTTGAAAAAAACAAATGAATAAACCTCTTGCTGAGACACCCAACACAGTTCCTGTGTAGTCTTGCATTATGAAGAGGATGTTATAATGGTAACTTGATCCATCATAAAGCATTCCAGGAAAACAGGAACTTTACTTCTCTTCAAGAATTATAGATAAAGCCAGCATTTCAAAAGTATAGGAAAAATACTGACAGGAAATAAATAACAAGCCAAAGAAGGGGAAACTGTCCTTCACATGCTTTCACCTCAATGAGTTGTCGCAACCTATACCTACAAATCCTATGCATCTTATCTTTTACATTTTGTGTGACCTCTCGTTTATCCTTAAAATGCTACAAAAGAAAGGTTTTTAATAGATGTAGTCCAAGTATGAGCTAATATATAGTTGATCACTTCCAAGGGAGAGTTGCTTCCTTCAGCTCCTGATACCAGTGTATATTTTCAACATGTATATTTTCAACGTCTGTCAAAAAAAAAAAAAAGAAAAAAAATCCAGACAGAATACCATCTTCAAGAAATGCATTGACATCTATTTAATCTAAAGTTATTTTGAACATGATGTGTTTTCATAGACTTGCACATGAAATAAATGTTACCATGATACCCTAACTGTAAAATCGGTCTAGGCTGCTCTTCCTCACTTATGTGACTACTGACTGTGGTTCAGTGAAATTTAGTTGTTTAACCTGTCTGGAAAATGAGGGAGCATTTTTTATATCTGTCTGTGTGATCACAGTCCCTGAATATGCCACATTTATCCCAAACTATATTCTATCACATACCTCCTAAGCCTTTTCAAAATCTGGCTTGAGTTTCTGACATCTAACACAACTGTGAAAGTTATTTCACTTTTATTCTTGCCAGTAAAAAAGAGAGAACAAAACAAAGCTAATTTTTTTTTTCAATATCTTTGCACATCTTTGGTAGGTTGGTGATAGTAGGTTTGGGGTTGCTTCACTTTTGACTCTTTCTTTCTGGCATGCTGTGTTATGACATTGTGATAGCAGCTTCATCAGGTGGAAAACACTTCTCAGATTAGCAGAAAAATGAGTAGAAGAATCAATAAAAATATGAACAGAATCTGTCTTCACTGTGTTACTAAGTAATCAAATATTTCTCTTCTTTCTTAATTCTGTCACTATTTTCTTTTCCACCATTTTTAAAACCCAAATGAGTCTAGCTTTGTAAAAATGCTCTTTTAAAATGAGCAAGACTACAGTGACCTTTTAGTACAAAACACCCTCTTAACAAAATATGTCAAAAATGTAGAGCTGTGAATTGTCTTGGTACATTCTCTGAGAATTATTTATTGTTTAGTGACAACATTTGTGCAGTTTCCACAATTCACACAGTTTACTCCGTTAGGCTATTTTGATAGGTAACTATCAGAAAAAATTATTTAGCCAAAGGAAATGAAATCTGCTTCTAATAAAAAGACTGCTTTCTAGTTTAAATGTTCTCTTTTGATGTGATTTCGTTTTTCACTTGCTTTGCCCAATGCTGTATTATAACAAATAATGTAATTATTGTGAAGCTCTGAAACTAATACAGGCCAGGCTGTTCACCCAAAGAGAGGTGGTTCTGCTGAACAGCTCATCCATTAAATAAATGCCACACAAACATTTGTTTGATACAGATTTTAACAATATAATTTTATAAAGCTTGTCAGCTTAAAGAGAGTGGTTTGGTAAGGGATTCTTGACCAGTCCAACAGATACCAGAATTTAAATGTAGCCCGGTTTTTATACTAGAATACAAGTTCCATAAAGGATTGCAAGTGCAGCTCAGCTCACAAGGTAGGGCAGGTAGAACTCTACAACATACAGTATGATGAGCTACCATGGTAAAAAAACATAGGGCAAAAACCTGTAAAAACCTGATTTTGACTGCTTGAATATCTAAGATCCAATCAGGAAAAATGGTAAGAACATTTTCAGCACCTTGTATTTTCACATTCAGTTATATATCTTATTTCCATTTTTGTTCTAAATTTTACCTTGAAATTGAATATTTAAACCTTTAATAATGACAATTATAATCCAAATAACTGGCATGAAGCTTGGAGAAGGTCCATGTAGGTTGAATATTTGGGCAAGTCTACCTGATAGTAAACTCTCTGAATCTATGGAATATTTTTCCCATGTCAAATGAAGCCAAGTCTGCCTTGCAGTATATTTTAAACTAAATATGATAGTATCAAGACTCTGTTGAAACTTTCAAAATACTGAATTACTGAAGATAGAGATTATGGAAAAAAATGCTTTGCAGAGATTTATGGTGTACAGACTTTTTTAGTTAGTCTTTTTTTTACAGTTAACATCACAAAGAAATTGCTTCAGCATGTATCCGAGATTCAGATTCTGGATGCAGCACTTTTGTCTTCACAGAATTAAAAAAAAAAAAAAAAAAAAAGGTCATTATCACAAGTAAATTGTAGGTATTGCATTTGAAGTTGATATTTACTGAAGCAGGATTATTCACCCTGCTCATTTGGACAGTTTTCTCTAAATCAGTGATAGCAAGTTCCAATAATGTTCCTGGTGAACAATGTACCTGGTTGCCCATGCCTTCCAGTGGAGAAATTGGGGGTTTAGGACCCACTTATTACAACACAGTGCTGCCAGATCTATTTGTTCGTGTGTGGGAAGAAACGGGGAAGTTCACAGATGATGATGCATCTAGTGGACTTACACCAAAAAAACAGCAGAATAATTCAAACTAAAACAATCACAGAGGTGCAGATGCAAAGGTAGTACTCAGTAATTACATGTAATTTAATTCAGGCTGGTTTATGAGTCAATTACTCATAAATCTAACAAAGAAGAGCAATTGAGGAGATATGAAAAAATAATTTCGCAAATCTGTATTTTTTTCTCTGACTGTGGAATATATGGGACCAAATTACTAAACTGATATAAATCAGCATAAATTCACTGAAATCAGTGGCCTTATGCTCACTCGCATCATTTGAGACTGGAGTAGCTGGTATTTACCAACACATTGGAACCAGCTACGTTTGCAGTAAAAAGCATCATTTTATTAATACAACTTGGTTTTGACATGTTTAAATCAGAACATTGCTTCTTGGGTTTATGGATAACAAATCAAGTTACTGAAAAATATAGTGGTATTCCTGATGACAATTTTAACAAGGGTGCTTTTCTTGACGCTTTAAAAAGGAATTGTTCCAGTCTATGATGACAAGAAGTTGCTTGCTGTAATATCAGGTGTTCTAGTGCCTGGGACTCTATTAATATCTAGCAGCCACTGAGGTAGCTCTGCTAGTTTCAAGTCAGTGACTTGGATGGAGTGCATGTCCATTGCACTACATGGCTGCACAGAACATACTGAAATGCACTTCCTATAGTCTTCTAACGAGGCAATGCACTGTTCAGTAGTGACTGTAGCCAGTGGGAATCTGATATCCATGGCTCAATTCTTAATTCTGACATTGATGCAGTTTTTTACAGGTCTGAAATTACTTTGTCCTCTCCGGGTTATGCCAAAGGACAAGGCTGAGGGAAGTCCTTCATATTGCAGGGAATGTTCAACACCAGTCTAATAGTTGATCCTAAAACCTTGACTTTTGCCCTTCCACATAAGGGCTTAAAGAAATGCCACATTTAGCCTCATCAACATTTGAGCCCAGAGCCACCTGGGCCAGGACTATGTTTCCTGATGAACATAGTCTAATTAATGCTGAATTGTACTCCCCTCTTTTGTCCTGTATGACACTGAGAAATACAAATACAAACATCTTGCAACAGGCATTTTACTCAATTTGTAGGATCACCATAGCTCAGACTATATCCCAACAAGAATTTCCTCCCAACATTAAGCAAATTTCAAATCTAAAACATGGAGGGGGGGGGGGGGGGGGGGGGGGGGCGGGAAGGGTATTTCAACACTTGATCTTTGCCTGGACAAAATTTAGAATACCAAATGTTTCCATACAGTAAAAAAATCCCATCATTTGGGTTCAGGTGTGCTGAAAGGTGCTAAGTAAAAGAAAGCTTCCAGTTCAGTCCCAGGCTGATGCACAACATTTCATTTTGAGGATGCTAAATTGCCACGCTTTACAGGAGTTGAAGTGCAAGGTACCTCATCAGACTCTCTCTCCATAATTGTGCTCATCTCAGAGAACATAACGCAACATTGTTCAGAGGGGAATTCTTCATTATATCCAGAGCTGTGTAGTTCTCCAGGGAATTCAGCTCACAGGGAACAGTGCACTCCCAAACAACACCATGGGAATTGCTAGGAAATACCATTCGATGTTAAGCATTTCCAATTAACTAACCAATCCAGAGTCTTTAGATCTGTTTGGAAACAAAACAGTGTTTTGTATTTTCTCAGTGTAAAAGCTTAGACTTTAGCAAAACTGCTATTGCATTTTCCATCTTTATTTTTAAGAGATAGAGTAAAAATCTTTAATTTCCCTCCTACCTATATTTGGACATTTGATTACATTATGGGGAGTGGAACCCTACTAAGCATTTCAAGATGAACAGATTTCCAAACTGCCTTTTATTTTTCCCATTTGACATCTTAAAGTGCAAAGAAAAAGCAATGCAAGTCGGGCATTTAATTTCATACAGAAGAGTCTGTACAAATGACATCCTAGAAAACGTTTAATGAGCTAAAGAGCTCATTCACTTCCATTAACCATATTTTTAGAGTAGAATTCTATTCTTTTTACAGACAATTTCAATTATATTTGTTATTTTGCCTCTGAACATACCAGTCTTTTCCTTTTTTGTGAGTAGAAACAGAGGGAAGACTGTCTATCTGAGGGCACCTATTCCCTTACAACATGTGTAATGGCATGACTACATCTTAGTACTCTACCAGCTTTCCAGGTGCAGGTGATTCTAAGTCGAGTTTGCAGCAAGCACAGCCTGATCACTGCAGTGGCTGATACAGATTTTGACACTGACAAAGACGAATAACATGCCTCATCTGTGAGAGAGCTCCAAAACCAAATAGAAAGCCCTTGGAAATCAGTTAGTTCCCAAACTCCAAGCTGCACTTGAAAGCTTTGATTTCTCTAGGTTAGTCTTGGCTAGTTAAAAAGCAATTGGATTGTTTGTTCCATTTTAAGTTCTCCTATATTGTCCATTGCCATCTCTTAACCTTCGGTGCACATATCTGTACTACCTCCCCTCCCTTTTGATACAGAGAACTTGGTGTCATGCTAGTTCACTGTCATGACACGTTGCTGTCATGGTTTCTGGGTCACCCTTTTCACCAGGGTCAGCAAACTCTTGCCACTGGGGAAAACTCTGAAATTACAGGAAGTTTCTGACACTCCCCATGGAACATTATTGAGCTTGAAGAGGAAAAGGTTTTCCCACTCCATTCTCACAGGTAGATGATACCTTCCTTGATAAATGCATTTAAATTAATACAAAGCATCTAGCTCTGTCTCAAGGAACTTGCACAGTGTCTAAAAATAATCACTTCCTGCTGATAAAGGTGATTCATCTTCCAAATTTAGCTTTCTGGGAGAATGAAAACTGAGGACAATGTACCAGTTTTCAGACTAAATCAGAAGGAACTTTGGTATTATTTTAAAACACCTTATGTTACTTAGTAAAACATTAACAAAAAAGTTAGGTTTCTATGTCAGACATCTTGTGACAACACTGACCTTCTGCCAGATATAGCTTTAACAGATGAAATCTGGAAGGAGGATTTAACAGTTTGTTCTCACCCCAGAATTCACGGTATTCAGATGCATAGTAATACCAACATCCTCTAATTATTTAGGCACTGTTATTTGCAATCTTGAAGCTCTTCAAATTATGTGTGGATTTAATAGTCCTGTTTTTTCAGCTGGAGATGTTGCAGTAAAATGTAATCATGTATTTAACAACAGAGCTACGCTTATGGTTCAGGTGTTTTGAATTTCTCTGCCACAAATTCTTACTCCCAGTCATTTCCTACCTAAAGTGATGCAGATGTGTTACTTTAAAGAACTTGTTCTCTTAATAAATGTTATGCTTTATAATAAAAATACCTTTACATTTTAATTATTTCTAGCTCATATCTATCTTAAATAAATTTACATGCATTGCCAAGTAGTTAAGATTGTTACAACAATTAACTTTATAATGAATAAAAATAACTTTTTTTTTCTGGTTCACTTTTCAATTTCTTACATTTGACAGAAGCAAATAACAGAAGTTTTCCCCAAATCCTTCACATTTTTAAAAATAAGTAGCCTTTGGGATGACATTTGAAATTACAAAAGAAGGTACCAAATTGCTAAACAATCTTGCAGTTATTGCTAGCTTTTCTGAAAAAAAGAGAACTTTTGCACAGATTCAGTATTTTTGTCTCTATTTAGATTACAGTGGGTATAGAATAATGATTAATCAAACTGCTAAAAAGACAGACAAGTATAGAGCAAAACAATAAAATGTTTTAAGATAGATTTTTTATAATTACCTTGCATTTAAATTGAGGTTTCTATTACTCTCAACCATGTCTGCAGACCTTTCATTAGTAGTAAAATGCAATTTTCTTGCTTTACATTCTAAAATTATTGATTCATACTAATGCCTCTGATCTTCTGCTGACCAGGCTGTATTCCTCAACTACTCCCCTTAAAAATGCCACCAAGTAAAATTAGCAGCACAAATGTACATGTACTGTCAGTTCCTCAAGACATTTTGTTACCATTATGATAAATGAATACATTTATGAAAATAACTGTGTAAATTCCACAGGAGAAGATATGTTTCTATACTGAATGTCTTCTTCTAAAGCAGTAGACATGCTTCACTGTGTGAGTAGCTTCTCAGTTATTTCAAAAAGCTAAATAAAACCAGCTCCATTAGCACCAGGCTTCCAATACACCTTCCTGAAGCTCAGGGAAGCTTACTTAGGTTTAAGTCATCCCACATCTTGCTTTACGCTCTGCCCTATGTAAAACCAGCAGACCAGAGTCTGTTGGTAGATAGAAGGACTTAAAATGCTATAAAATATATCAGAGGAAAAACATGCTGTCAAGAAACCACTGGGAGCAGAGAGGATGTTGCCCAAAGGGAGGCAGCTGGGAGGGTCAGAATGAGAAGCTGTTCAACGATATTTATGTCTGGGAAGGAGCATGGGTATAACAGAAAGCAGCATCTGAAGGAGCCCATGCAAACTCTAGGTTCCTCCTTATTGTCTTTAATCACCACAATTTCCCCTTCCCTCCAGTGCAGGGAGAGATGGAGTCAGGGGTTCCCACCCTCTCCAAGCACCTACATCCCTGTCTCCAGCCCTGCCTCAGCCACCCACTCCTGCCAAAGGGCTCCAGCAGCAGCTGCCACACACATCAACCGCTATCTGCACTCTGATGCCCTCCTTTAGGCTTATTCTGTTCTCACGCTTCAGCATATGTTTGAAACTGTACACTGAATTTGGTAGGAAAAATTTACAAAAGCTTAGTATCTGTCCCTCTGTCTTTAACACTTTTGGGAAACAAGGTGCATATCTGCTTGTAACAATGCCTCCAGAATTTCAAAACGTGTATCAAGTGCTTCTCATGTACCTTAATGCCTATTGCTGTCACATGGGCAGCACTTTTCATGAGATAGCCACAAAGTACTTCTTAAAAGGACAAAGAATTGTTTAGTCCCTGTTAAAAGGAGGACAGTTTCCAGTTGCTTCCTTTATGTTCTGTACTGGCTTTGATATCAAGGTAAAAATTTACTGTATACAACTGAAACACAGTGGTATGAAAAAACTTGGTTTCATTAAAAGAACTAGAATATAAAGCCCAGAATGGAAACAGGAACTAACATAAAGTTGAGGTGTCTTCACAGAAAAAATCTGGCATCAAAACATCTGGTAGCTTTAGGGAATTGCTGTTGATGAAAATTACAGTTAAAGCTCCATAGAATTATCACAATTCTCTACATAGTCATAAATAAAACTCATAAAGCAAAACCAAACAGATATTCTCTTCCTTCATGTACTTACACCTATTACATAACCAATTGGTATGGTTTATATTTAGAAAGTAAGAATTACAAAGCAGCGTAGAGTGCAAGAATTCAATTAATCAATTGCAAAGTACATTACAGAGGAGAGGAATGGCTAGATTCATTGAAAGTACTCAGTCTGAAGTAGTAAGTGGTAAAATCTATAGTCTTCGTTACAGGTAAATGCTACCTGTTCTGATTTTAAAACTGTTGAAATGGCCACTAACGTTTAACAAAAAAGAATCAAGGAAGCAGACTGTGGGGCGTTGTTTCAATAATGTGAGTGTTGTACAAAAATTTCTAGGTAATCTTGGAGCCCCTCTTCACTAGAAGGTGTGCTGGTCACTACTTAGCAGTAGTGATTTATCAAGCATTGAATAGTGAATTCTGCAAAGTTCCATTCATTTTATTTCTCAAATATGCTTCTAGGCAATGCGCCTGGTTTTCCCCTCACTTTTTTGCCTCTGCACACTTTCTAGCTTCTTTACACCAAGTAAGAAACAAATAGCCTTGTTTGCAGATGTTACAAATCACCTTAATATATATTATCACTTAGGCAATTCCAATGAAGTGTTCCAAAGTTCTTTAATGTGCTGAATTATCATCTAAAGAACACTGGGAGAACTTTGCAGCAGCAAGTATTAAGCAGATGTAGCCTGGCAGAGCTCCCTCAACATGATTCATGTCAGCTGAGCTTCTCCTCCTCGCATGTGCTTAAAACAGACCCAAAAATCTGAAAACATGTATCAAGTGCTTTTCTTAAAATATAGTTCTACTTTTGATCCCATTGAAGTGGAAGAAGCTTATGCGATCCTTCTGGATCTGCATAACAAGTTTTCTCATGAGGCTTCCCAGCTCTGCAAACATCATCAGTGTTATCATTATGAGCACAGCCTTTCTCACAGTACTTAGGAACTTGCTTTGCTTAAGTCAGGAAGGGAGGTGCTATGAAAATGGAAAATAACACAAAATAGGAAAAGTGACTCACAAGATATCAAGTTCTTAAAGATCTTAGATGAAATAATAATAATAAACTTTACTTTCCAGTAACTGAACCAAACCTTTTATTTAGGCTCAAACTGAATTTATTTCACATAAACTGTCTTCTGAATCACTAAGAATCACTGCATCTGCTCTAATATGTCCTGCCTGATGATTTTGCTGTGATATGGAAACATATACCTCCCTGTAGAATTTCCAGAGCAATCAAAGAAGAAATATTTGCTAAAGAAGATCACTTCAGTCTTTCTTCCTTTCTTTCCTCAAACTTTGTAATGGATGTCTATTTTGGTCTTAAGCAGTGTAGGTTCAAAACCACTACTCGGCTGTCTTGTTTTCATATACAACAGTGCTGGAAGGATCAAGCAACCTACCTGTTGATAGATATGTTAGCTAGGTTCAAGACACAGAGAGCAGGTAGCTAGGGACCACAAAGATGCAGTTAAATACAGAAGCATCAATTATATTATTCCATACCAGTTTGTTTTGTTAACTGATCACTTGCAGCATTTTGCTCCACTGTTACAAAATTTCCTGCGGTTTATTCTAACTGAAATTGTGCCCTTTCACCTGAATAATTCATGTGCATATCTTGAGTCAAAATTGGATAAAGATGTAATAGGAAATTTTCAATGCACTGAAGCCACCTAAGATTAACATCCTCCTGTGTCACCGGTGTAACAACTTGTAACTGGTACCTTCATAAGGAGGCAGAACAGGTATCCAGTCTTGGAACACTCGTTTCCAAGCCAACTTTTCTCCCTGAGAACAGACTTTTCTCCTTATCTACAGTGTTATTTGTTCTTTCAAACACCACAATGCCCTAACTCACAAATTATTAAGGAGTTCAGTACTCTTGAAAAGTTCATCGATCTGACTAATTGCAACATAGTACTCTTAGGGTACTTAAACCAGATAGCAGATCATTTAAGCACAGGCCTAACCTTAAGTACAAGCCATTCCCTGGGTCTAAAGGAACTACAGAAAGATGTAAATACCTGTGTGAGTGCCCTGAGGATTCAGGACTTGTGGCTTCCTGCCTGGAAGTGCAGGAACATTGCTTTCTCACCTGGCAGGGATGCATAGGGACATAAACATGAGCACTTGCAATCAACCCATTGACTTCAGTGAAATGGCTAATGCTATAAATTAGGTATCAGCTTGACTTCCTCTGTTGAAATGAGGTCAGAGAAATTAAGAAAGATCTCTAGAGTTTTTAATTAGACACCTCCAACTCTAGCTGTTTAAGTCACAATTCACTGAGTTACTGTGAGAGTCAGAGGACTTTTCCATACTATCTACAGAGGGAAGGAGAGTGGGGAGTTTGAGATGCAACCAAAAAGGCATGCATACTGAATGCACAGCTGTTTAGACCCAGCCAGGAGGAAGCAGGAGGCCCAAGGGTGTGTGTTTGAACTCCCATCCCTCTCACTAGGAAGCAGTCCTGACTCAAATCCCCAGATCACATGCACTGGAGAAGCAGCCCATGGAGCCCCAAGGCCCTGGCTGGGCATTGTAGGTCCGTGACCCACTGCTGATCTCTCTGTAGCCCTGCCTGGTGCAAAGCAAGCTTCACCCACCTACACGCTCAGCCTGGCACAGGAATGGAAGGGGTTTGTGTGATATTACACAGCAGTCAGGAAAGGGCCAGGTGACAATAAAAGCAGTGTCTGTGCAATACCTACCACAACCATAGCTGGGACAATGGCTAGGGCTCCTGGGCACCACCGTAACACACACCCCAATCTGCTCTGTGGCTCCATGTATGTCAGCACGGAAAACTGAAACACGGCTGTGTGCTTTCCCATGGCACACTCAGCTGTATCAGAGCAGTGCAGAACCTACAGTACTTTGAAAAACAGCAAAATGTACAAAACACAAAAGTGCCTGCACTTCTCACATTTCTCTGACAAATTCCATCAATCATTTCACTGACAAAGCCTTCAGGATTTGCAGCTGGTTAAGAAAGAAAAAATGCTAGGATGAGGAGATGATGATAAAGGAAATAGGTCTTAAATGGGGGAGAAAAAATGCATTTAGAAGCTAAAATCAACTTCTCACTTGTGCCTTTTGGGTAAGAGACATTCCTCTCCTGATCCACAAGTTCCTATGGGTAGACCCAGGCTGTGAAAAACATATTCTCTCTTCTCTCTTCCAACTCCTACCTGTCAGTCATCACGAAAGAGCTGCAGATCAATTCCACTTACAGAGTTGCTTTTTAGCTTTTGGGATAGATCCTTTGGTGGATCTAGACCTGAGGGGACAAGGAGGTGCTGACACCTCCCATGCTGCTTGCACAGCTTGTTTCAGTGGTCACACTCTAGAGTTCATGGTTTATCTTCCACTTCTGCAGCCTCAGAAGGAAGAGGAGGATGGGATGAACAGAAAGCCCAGGCTGAAACAGATTTCCCAGAATAATCTCATCCTTTGTCTCCATATGAGTGATATTTTTTAGTGATTAAGAACTTTCTAACATCACTTCTGTGGCTTGATTAGTGGTATGGGAAGTATAAATACTATTTTTTTTTCAAATACATCAAGTAGTCATTAGGTATCAGTACTATTTCTAGTGCAGAAAACTAAAGAGTGTGGAAAAGTACTCAAAAGTAATTGAAATCTGTAATAGAATAGTAATTGTTACAAGTTTTCATACACATACATAACCATACTAATAAAGGATTGATTCCATATGCTTTGTCTTCAAAGTCACATTCTCTGTTTAAAGCAGAAAGAGTAATAGAAAATTGGCTTTCTCATCATGGCCTCACATGTACTTTGTGACAGAGACCCAAAATTGCTCCTCTATCTTAAAAAAAAAAAAAAAAGAAAGATTATATAAAGTACAAGATAACATTTTATGAGTAATAATAATGGCCATCTATTATACTTCACTCTTCATCAATAGGTATCAGGGTCAGACTTACTTTTCCTGTTTTCCAGAAGAGAAAATAAGGCATAAAAGGTGGAGTGACTGCCCAGGGTGATCCATCAGGCTGACAGAGCTTTGGAAATTAAATCCAAGTTTCCTGAATCCCAGGCCAGTGTTCTGTCCTTAGCAGTAAGTGATTGAGTATCTTAACCACCAGAGGACAACTTTACCAGTCATTCACACATCTCTGAAACCAAAGGCCCTCTGGAAAACACAAGGTTTTTGTAGATCAGCAGTCTCTGCAGTGTCTAACACTCCCAGTGTTTGCAGTCATTTTTGTAATACAATTTAGTGATGAACTAGAGTGAGAAATGGCTGACCTCCATAATTACATCACATTGTAACAAAATTTGCCACTCGTAATAGATGCTTTCCTACACCTTATTACATTTTTGAAGCTTTCACTCTGGAGGCTTAGGTATCTAGATATTCTTTTATAGGCAACATTTTAATTCAATAATAGTATTTTAAGTACAGCAACAGATTTGACAAATGAAGGATCTGTGCAAAATCCACAAATTAAATTGTACATGGGAAAGACAAATCCGAGACTGTCTGAGAAGAGATTATAACAGTGTGATTTTAAAGGTAGCACTGTTGAATCTTTTGGTAAAGTATCTTTCCTTTCTTCATGAAAAGGTAACTTGCAGGCAGATGTCTCCACATTTTTAAAGTCTGGAGACTCAATTACTTTTCAGAGTAATTACTAGATAACAAAATTATAATCACTGCCTGGACCATTAAACTTTGGTAAAGGTGACTGAAATAATCTCAGGGGAACCAAGAGCTTGTTGAGAGCATGGATATTAAGCAGCAGTAATTAAGTAACACAGTGGGGGTTCGAGTCCCAGGAGAAAACATGTTACAATGACAATTTTATTACACATCTCAATTACTTGTTACTTTGCACTTTAGTTTTCTGCAGTAGAAATCTACCACCATTTCTGATCTCCTGAAGACTGAAGATGCACAGATATCCTGAGACCCTTCTCTGGTCCTGAGACCAGCTGTCACAGCCTGGTCCCTTCCACCCTCAAATGGTAAACTTGGCCTGGAAATAGGATGGTCATACACAGACTGCCCTGAGTTGATAACTGCTCCTATATTAAATCTCAAACTGTCCCAGGAATTTCCTGGGAGACTGCTAATTAACTGCAACAGGGCATGGACTGTTTTAACAATTTAACAGCACAGGCAGCCTACTTCTGCACCTCTGCCTGTTCCCTGGAACTGTTTGTTTGCTAGTCAAATGGGAGCCAATAATGACCTCCTGGCAAAAAAAGATGCTTCTGTCAGACACACGGGACAACAGTAAAATGGACAGAGGTTGGGCAAAGGAGAATGACAATGGAGAGGGAAGATATGGCAAAAGTTCTTAACTGGGAAAGCAAGGAGTTAGCAGTGTTGTAGATAAGTGTGAGATATGTAGGATTCAAGAAGAGAGGATGCCGCAATAATCAAGTTAGGGAAGGATGAGGGATGGAGCTAGCTGAGGGGATGGAGCCGCATCTGCATTTTAGAGCTACTGGGTAAGAGGGATCTTTGAAGTTCACAGACAGCCTGGGGCAAGGACTTGGCTGATGACCATGCTGAGGTCCAGGGAAGGTGGTGCTGTTCTCAGTGAGAGGAAGGAAGAAGTGGGGAGGACTGAGGAGACAGTGTGCTGTTGACTATGGCAGCACTAAGCTGGATCCCCACAAGGGCAGAGGAAAGGTGTGGGTTTACTTTTCACACATGGCCTGAAATTTATCTGTCCCGACTAATTGCTACTAACAATTTTGTTGTGTTTCTCAACAGAAGCCTAAATTAGACAAGCTGCATATTGGTGGCCAGAAGCTTCTTCTAAAAGTTTGACGCAGGTAGAAAAGAGTAGTGACACTCAGTTGGCCAACAGCTGACATTTTTCAATTCTATGAATACTGCAATACATACGTAAACATTTGTGGAAAAAAAGTGTTACAATATTAAACTTTGCCTGGCACAGTATGGTGCTATTGAGTGTGTGCTTTATTCCCTTTCCCCATACTGCCAGATAATCACATGGACAGGCAGTGTGCTGGGGATTTCATTTGTCAAGAAGAGTTGCTTAGGAAAAAAATCTTAAGGACTGAGAAATGTCTGGAAGCTCTACATGTTATGGGGTGCCAAAAGAAGACAGGAGACTTAACAGCTGGATCCTGAAAGGGTCTGAGCTGGCAGCCAGCATATGACTCAAGGCTTGCTGTTATCTTTTCTTTCAACATGAAGATACAGCCCTTATGCTTTACTAAACTAGAGTACCTAATGGATCTCTGTAACACTTTCTTCTAATATTGTGCACCCTTTATTTTATCTTGATACAGTTGTTTACTGGCTGTAGCCACCAGTAATGATAGGAGCAGCTGCCAGATATAAATGAATATATCTACAAGTATGTATCAGTGATGATAACATTTCTGAGGTTGGAAGGTGCTGCAGTGTATATGCACACATAACAATTACTATTCTGCACTTGCTTGACACATCTTTAAGCCTTGAAGGCTTCTGCTCTCCGGTAGCTATTTTCCACACTGCTCAGTATCAATCACACTGCTATAGAGGAAAAACAGACACACTGCTTTCATGGACAGCTTTGTGCTGCTCTGAAGTGTTTCACAGTCTCTACATACCTTCTGAAAGAAAAAAATGTTTTTTGTCTCTGGAGAAACGCAAAGCAACCTGATGGGCAGAAATCCAAATGCCATTGACTGCATTAATGTTTCTTTGTCCTTATAAATATCTACAGCTACCAAATTAGAGATTGACCTGAGCTTTCCTTCAGAAACTGGGAAAAATTAGGGTTAACCTGAATCTTACATTAAATAGTGTAACACTCATTACCGTTTAGGAAAAAGGGCGACTTTGATCCAAAAAACTCAAGTGTATGATATGCTTTCATCTAAGAAAAACACTATTATTTATAGCGCATTATGAAATCATGGTAATACAGAAGCTTTCAGGTGGCCAAGGAGGGATTTTTATGGCTCCAAGGCTTATTTATAATAAACATTACTTATTGTCCCTGTAGAAACTCTTATACCATTACCATGCCTGATTTTTCTCAAGGATCAACATAACCATAAATATTTTCTGACTTTTAATGTACATTTGGGATTGAATTCCACCAAATGCAGATACTACATTATTCTCTCAGTATTCTTGTTCTCGATGTCGCACATGCCCCCAACTCTAGATCCCCCATTGTGCATGCACAGGACCTTTTCTGCGGGACAGTTTCTTCATTGCAGAGTGCTTTGGTGACACAGAAATGTAGGAGTATATTAGAGGGAGGAGGGAGGTGGGTCAGAAGATGGGCTGCGGTATTTTGACCTGCCTACAATAAGCGTCCACAGATTAAATGAAAGAGCAGTCCTGAAAAAGTCCTATATTCTGATTTCAAGTTCTGTTGAGTTTCAACCACTTCCATCCCAGGAAGTTACGTATCAAAAGATTCTCCTGGCTTTACACAGGGCAGGCTAGTTAAGACTCTTTGTATTTAAAAAAATAAAATAAAGTCATACTTACACCCACTTCCTGGTTTAACATGTAGTTAAATGCTCTCCTATGCTTCTAAAGGCATAATTCCCTGTTTCAATGACATTTCTTTGTCTGGTGTGGGAGGATAATCCAGCCTTCTCTCCTGTGCTATACATCATATGACCAGCCTGCAGAGTGATGGGAATGTGCAGTGTTAAAATACGCTGACCCAAATCTGTTCCCTACAAGCCCATTGGCAGAGGAGAAGACAGGGTACATCAGCTAGCAGATTTTTTACTTATTATCTGTATTCAAAATATAATCTAGATAACAAAATTTATGTCTACTAATTGTATGGCTGTTCACAGCTCAAGGGCAGCTCTGCTATTAGCCATAACAACAGTCAGAGCTTTCCATACATTAAACAACATTCTTGCTCAGAGCAGAAGCAAAATCCAAATAACAGTGTCACAGCAGATCAACAAATCCATAATAAGACATCAAAAAAAACGCAGTGACTAATAAAAGGGGGAGAACAAAACCCTCTAAATTCAGAAACAATGTAATCTCCTATCGGTCTCAGTGTTATCTTCGCAAAAGAACTTATGTTAAAACTTTAAAGTCCATATGGGTTGAGAAGGATAGCCATTCCCCTCACGTATATACCAGCTACAAATGGTATTCATCACCCACAGCATGAGAGTCAAGCCCTCAGTGACTGCAACACACTAAGGGAAGAGAGATTCAGAGCCTGGAGACAAGGCTGCTGCCAGCGGTGGGTTCACAACTGGACAACTTTTGAGGCCAGGAGCGAGATGGGGCATCACCTCCTCCCCAACACCATGTGTCTCCCAGGCAGGAAGTAAAAATAAAGAAACCTGACAGAAGAAAAGTTATGTGTTCCTGCGGATAGATAATTACTGCTACCACTGATAGAGATTAGCAATCAATAATGGTCTTAAGTAGGGACAAGCATTTCAGTACTGCTGACAAGACTGGATTTAGCCTGAGCCATAGTCATTACCAACTAATCACACCAGCTGCAGCAGAGAAGTTAAAAATAAATAAATAAAACAAAACAAAAAAAACCCACCAAACTGCAAAATCCTGCATTGACATTCCTTGGTGCCAGAGCACCTTGTTTCTCTCTTCCTCTTCACGATCAGCCTATATGGCAGTCTGTTCTGTAGAAACTTGAAGTACTGATCACAAGTCAGGCATCTTTCAGGACTGTACACAGGCTGGAACGTATGAATGACTACAAGAGGTAAACAGAAAGGAAAAGCTACTATTCAGATCTGAAGGTGAACCCATGGGGACACAGTGTGAGGTGGGGGAACAAAGGAAAGCACATGCATTGCTCATTACCTGCCTCCTGTCTCCTGGGTTTTCCTACAGTTGCTGGAGAGACTCAGGTAACTCCAGGGGGGCACTTAAAGTATTCAGAGTTACTACTTTGAATTTCTCTTCAGTATTCAGGGATACTTGGAGAAAACAATTATGCCAGAGAGATCACATTTTCTCCTGGAAAAAAACTGGAAGTAACCCACTTAAGCCTGAAGTTCTCCAGTTATACCAGATCCCCAGATGTCTGGAGTGCCTTGCCTTCCTGCTGGGGAGCTCCTGCAATTCCCTGAACTCAAGAATTACTCCAGGAAGCAATTCTGTAGTGTTAGAACTACACTTATAGCATATGCTATACAAAATATTAAGAGTTAGAAAATTGTTTTTACTTCTGTGTTCCATGATTTTCTGCATAAAGTCTGTGGGGATACTTTTAATGACTTGCTAATTCCTGTTCTTACTCATTCTGCAGTCACAGCTTAAACTGAGGATTACAGATGGGGTGGCACCTGTTTGTTAAATTCATCCTGCAGAATATAACACTATCTATCTACTGGTGTCTTAATGAATTCCCATTCATACAGTGTTCTCATTCCCAGAACTTCCAAAACAACACACACCTAACTCACCTTTAGTTTGTGTAAAATCCCCTGAAAGGCATACAACATAGATATGCAAATACTGCAGGCAGTGCAATGACACTACCATCTGAAAACAAATAAATTAACATAGTCCTTGCCCAGTCCTCTTACTTGGGCAAATCATATTTTTCAGAAAAAGAAAATGTCTCCTGGTTTGGTTTTTTTTGAACAAAGAACTACCTCTGGAAAAAAAAAAAAAAAATGCCTCTGCAGGCATAAGCAAAGGATTTCTTAGTAATCATAGCTAAATTTATTGGAGCTTTTTCTCCTCTGCCACATGTGCCAGTATACCTCCTGGCTGTTTTGACAGCACCTGAGGGCTAGAGAGACACACACTCAACCACATAAATTGCTTTTTCTTTCAACTCAACTGTGTTGTGCTTTGCTTGAACAGAAAATTATCCAGTTCACAAAAGATGAAAGAAAAGAAAAGGAAAAAAGAAACCCTTAGCAGATTCAGAGGAGTGAGAAGAGACTGCAAGGAAAAGGTCCTTTCTAATAATAATGCCCCAGAGGAAAAAAAAAAAAATCAGTTGTTTTCACCAGCTAAGGTTGTTGCACACTCTTTCTGTCAAGGCAGAGACAAGGGGTTCTGGTTTCACAAGGTTTTCCTAAGGACCTGAAATGGGGGATGCTTCAGGGAGAGACACAACCTAAGGTAAAGCAGAGTGTACACATAGCCAGGGGACTACAACCGTATTTGGTGCAGTACTAAGTGATGAACTGTGTCCAGGTTCCCAATGAGTAGAAATATGAGCATGTACACCCTGGAAAAGTACTGGTAGTAAGTGCGAGATTCCCAAAAAACACTGGACTTGCTGTGCCAGCACCAGCCTGTTTCTGCATTGTCAACTCACTGCTCGTGGTAGGCATTAGCCACAGCCACCCTTGCCATCAGCAGCCAAACAGGTAAAAAGAGCTGAATCATTCCAAAATAACCAAACTCTTCTTCCATCCAGGCAGCAACCCAGGCAAAACCAGAGGATAGGGTAGGAGGTAGTGCTAGTGAGAAGGCTAAGGAAAACTTCCTTGCCATTTCCCCTCCCAGCTCCTGAAAATATCCACATCTAAAGCCTCCAGCTCTTGGCAAAAGCCTTTCAACCATGGATTTTATGATACACTTCCCAAGGACTTTTGCCACTAAGTCAGTTTAGTCTTATACACACACATGTAGAAAAGATACATATATAGACACACATATATAAAAGTCAGGGCATAATGTAGAAGTTATTGGAGGTTTTTTCTATTTCTTGACCTATTTTACTCATATCTAGTCTTATTTGATCATTCAGTCTTTGAAAATGCCTCGCTTTGGTGAAGACATACTGTGATACCAGCATCATGATATAGCCTTGCACTTTTTCTGCAGCTTTTGCTATGACCTTGAAAGTCCAAAAACTTAAGCACCATATTTAAAAATGAACGTTTGCCACGTGAAGAATTGCACAAGGAAGTAGTCTGTACACTTTTGACCTGCCTGAGGATGTTTATTCCAGACACTTGAGCTCATTTTGGACTTAGAGGGACTTCAGCACTGGTCCATGTGACATCTGCCTGTGTCAGTGACAGGTAAGAAGCTGCATCACTGTACCGATTTCTCTTCCTTACCAATTACTTACATTACAATCCTTCTGTTTGATGTGAATGACATTGCTTCTACCTTGTAATAAAAATCCTGCACAACAACAGACAAACAGAAAGTTGGGAAAATACAGAGCTGCTTGGTTGCCAAACAAAACCTCATCTGGAACCTGTGTTTTAAGAAAAATCTGAACTAAGACCTGAAATAAAAGAATCCAAAATCTTCCACAGACCCAACATATGAAACTTTGTTTAAAAGAAATTAGAACAAGTTGTAACAGTTCTGCCATCTTTGTTGGTGTTATAGATCTGAAGGTCAAGACCTACTACCTTTCTTGCTTCCTTATGGTAAGATGTTACACTAAGTCTTCACCAACTTAGTTGAAGCATGTAGATCACAAAAACTAAGAGCATAAGATGTATATCAGGCCCTAAGAGGTCTAATCTGAAGTGCAACTAGGCCAAACTTCAGACCCACAATTTTTGCCCCTTAGGATTGTAAAAAAAAGATTATAAAAATAAAAAAATATATATCATTTTTTACAGAAGATCTAAGAAGATCTAAAGTAATAGTATTTTGATAAGAAAATTATTGTTGATGAAAAATAATACTAGAAAATGAAATGTAGTGGGGAAAAGGTGGTTTGTGTGTAGAAGGTCATCATAGGTGGAATAGGTGCTATACCAGAAGATGTAAGATTAGGAAGAACTTATATGGATGCATTCATGTAAAACATACCAGACTGGCTGCATGTTCAAAGTATCATGGTGAATCGGACCATAACAACCCCAGAGTATGTGTTCAAGTAGTGATAGAGGGCTACAGTGATTGGAAGTAAAGGACAAGAAAGGGCAGAGACCTGGCAGGAGAGGAGCTGGCAAAGAATGAACAAGTGCTGCTGGCAGAGAAGGCATTTGCAGCCAGGGCAAGAGATTGGTATTAGGAAGATATTGAGAGATAAATCCATCAAAATTATTTCTTTGCATTGTTTTGGATGCCTTCTTTCAATATTTGCTTTTCCTTTACAAAGCTTTTGGGACCTAATCACTTCTTCTTAGTGGTTATGGGTTAGTTTTTACTCCCCTGAGCGATATGTTTCTAAACTTGGTTAATTAGACTTTTCCCTATTTCACATGGTGCATATTGAAGATGAGAAATGACAGAAGAGATACTGCCTTTAAAAGGAAAGCAGAAAGAAGAGAAAAAGGAAAGACAGTGCAAAAGGAAAAGGGAGACAGTGAGTGTCATTATCAGCAGCGAAAAAGAACAGCATTTAGAAAATCTATTTATATCTATTGTATAAGGGTCTAAATTTTCTGCAGTATTTTCAAATAAACCGTACCCAAGTTTCGGTAAGAAACTTATACTTTAAAAGCTATTTCATCTTATGTTGTAAAAAATGCCAGAAGGGAGCATACATTTGATGAAATATACGGCCAAACCTTTCAATTTTTAAGTCAAAGAGAATAGTTCTCAGAATCTCCCAGTAGTGAGATCAGTGCAGTATTAGCTATATCAGTACAGGCAAAATCTGACTGCAGGATAAAAATGCATCAAAATACACACTAATGCAAGTAAATCCAGATAAAACTCTGTGACCAGAATGTAAATATTTTCTTTTCTTTATGTTCTTGACCACTGCACTCAAATCTCACATTAGTAACAAATAATCTGATACATTAAATTTTCAACTTTATTTTGGCTATCTGGGAAGTAACATTCAATTATACTGGTTTAGCAACTAGGATCAAAGAGATAGGAAGAAAAGAATTTTAACTTTGATGTTTCTTTTCCCAGTCCCATTGTTTTTGTATTATATATCATGCTCTCTTCATGTCCTCTGATTTTCTGAAGCCCAGAGATCACTTGCTTTCACTTAATACTTTTATTCCCACTTATAATAAACCTGTAAATTGAACTCAACCAGATTTTTTTGACAAAGATTTCATTCACAGTTCATAAATCAATTTAGTGGTAGCATTTTTGCTTAAGTTAATAATTTTGTCCACATAACAATTATTTTGCTTAGTTAATAGATTCATGTTTATTTGAAAGAAAGCTTACAAATACCTAAAAAACTTACATATGAATGACCAGGCTGGACCGTATCTACTTTGAGGTAGTGAGATTTTTGTAAGGAAACCTTCTTATAAACATGTCTGTATATGGCCATAATGAGAGAGTTTAATGCAATATAAGGAGTATTATTGTAAGGGAAAACAGAAAGGTAACAAATTTAGGCTGTTGTAGTATGTATGTAAAGGAATCTTTCCTGTTAACAAGTACTAGTAACTTGTCAAGCAAATTGTGTGAAAGACTGTGACCAGTTCACATAAAACAGGGCAAATGTTAGTGGGTAAAAAAGGGATCCAGGCCTGCATGCAGGAGGAATGCTTTCTGGCTTTCAGTCAAAAAGTAGTGTGATGGATCTGGTTAATCGCATGTTTCCCAGATAATCTATTCTTTCTTCTCCTTCAGTCCTCTGTCGTGTTAATGAAAGCTGTGAACAGCGTTTACTACCTGGTCTTCTTTCCAGAGAAATCAAAACCAGTAAATCCAAAATTAACCCATGTAGTTAACATCACCTATGCAATAAATATACAGTATCGTACACCTCTTAAGTGAGGCTGTAAGTAACAGAACTAGTCTTGCATAAAAAGTTCTTTCCTTAAGTAAAGAAATCCTTATTATATATTAGAAAGTCTCATTCCTCAGGCAAATTATCTACTGCCTTTGCCAAGTTTGCCGCATTTGACCTCAGTGCCCCCCTTTATTTCACTAGCATGTCAAATTATACTGTGTCCATAATATCCTTTTCCTTTTCCTTCAGGAAACATATGGAATATGAAAAATGACACATCATCAAAAAATATCTTAAGGAAAAGGTTCAAAATTCAAAGAAGAAAGTGCAAATGAGAGCTTCCAGCAGGAAAAAAAAAGTGTTCTGTCTTACAGCAATTTAAATAGAAGCCCAATTGCAAGCATCCTTTCCCAAACAATACTCAGTTTGAGCAGAGATCCATACAGTAATATAAACTGTATTTCCAGTTGGTCATGCAGGAAATTCTAATTGTTATTTAATACAAAGAAGGTGATTTGGGGAACAGAAACTAAACCCAAATTATTTTAGAAACATTTATCTTTCTAACAATGCCAGAACCAGTATTTGCACTTTTCTCTTTGAGGTCTCTAAAAAAATACAGGTCACCTACCATTCACCCAAGGATTCCCCAGAACATAACAGCTGCCAGGGTGCTTAAATGGCAGAAAATCCTGCTAGCATATGTTTTGCATTTGTACTGTCACTGCTACTTGACACACTGACTTGGAAAATGTTGAAGACCTCTTTTCCTGATGTCCCTTGAAAAACAATCACCTGTGATGCAATATGTAAAGTATCTACAAAAGGACAAAACTTCAGTAAACAAGAATGAAGAAAGATTTTGTGATGTGTGCATGCATTTACTATTACAGGGAACAGGATACACACCAGCTTCTTCAAGGGGAATGGACAAAAGTAGAACTAAACCAAAGGAGCTAAACAGTATGGCTAGAACTTGGAAAAGCTGCAGCTGTCAATACCATCTAAGTAGTATGTCAGCCAACCCTTCACCAGCTTTCCATGGCTTACAGATCACATGAGCAGCTCCAGTGGGTGGCTGCTCTAGTTTAAGCACTGCTCCTAAATGCTTCAGTGGGAATTATGGTCCAGCACCATCCGAAATAGGTCAGGGGTTACTTCCCTGTCACCACCACCTTGGATGTAAGTGCATTTCAGTCTGCTCCCACTCAAATCTGTGAAAATGAACTGTTTAAAAACAGGAAGTTCTACCATTCTGAGTGTTTAAATTACCTGTATTGTTCTCACAGACACATAATCTCTTAAATTGGTTCATTTTTACAGTACATTTGATTTCCTTTTTAATCTTTGGTAACTTACTTCTTGACCATGGGAGGATTTAGCAATTTTGAAAATCTCATAGTTAATGGTTAGATTTGGGTACCCCAGCAGAAATCCTGTGCAAGCTGTCGTTATGGAATTCCCTATATTTCTAATAAGTGAAGATGTACCATTCTGCCAAAGCCAGTTTGTCCCACTCTTTGAGGACAAAATATACTATAATAACTGTTTGCATGAAATGTTGACCTCATTGAAGACAGAATTATTAAAGAAAAATATCTATTCCATAGTTGAGTACAGAAAGATACATTCTAATCTAGGATATTCATCCTGGATCAGTCACTGATCCCCTTCTTAAATGTGGGTGCTATTGCTGGTTTTCTAACTGATCTATGAAATGGTCTGGAGCATCTGTAAGTGTGACAGTTTTCCCTGGGAGTCCAGCAACCCTGCAGCCCAGTAACACAGTAGGGCCAGGGCTGGTGCCTCAAGCCCTGCACAAGGGGTTTGCTGGGGCTCAGTCCCTGCCTGAAGCTTTGCTGCTGCTTGACTTTGCCATAAAAGCCATTCTTCAAAAATAACACTTATAAAATCCACCATACACAGTACAATCAGAATGACTTGGACTTCCAAGTACATGTAATGTAAAGTAATGTACATGTGTTTTGTGACTGAGCCAGCCCCAAACTTCACAGCTCAAACCTTCACTCCACCTATTTAAAGTCAGCATTGATGAACTTCTGGATATCAACAACAAGCATAGCAAGTATGGCTGTACTGTGCTGTCCTGGTTTAAAACCAGCCAGCAACTAAGCATCACACAGCTGCTTTCTCACTCCCCCTGGTGGGATGTGGGAGAGAATCAGGAGAGTAAAAGTAAAAAATCTCATGGGCTGAGATAAAGAAATTTTAATAAGGAAAACAAAAGCCACACACTCAAGCAAAGTAAAACAAGGTACTAATTGACCACTTCCCATTGGCAGGGAGGTGCTCAGCCATCTCCAGGAAAGCAGGGCTTCATCACGCGTAACAGTTACTTGGAAAGACAAATGCCATCACTCCCAATGTCCTCCCCTTCCTCCTTCTTCTCCCAGCTTTATAGGCTGAGCATGATGCCATATGGGATATCCCTTTGGTTAGTTCGGGTCAGCTGTCCTGGTGGTGTCCCCATCCCAGCTTCTTCTGCACCCCCAGCCTACTCACTGGTGGGGTGGGGTGAGAGGCAGCAAAGGCCTTGACTCTGTGTAAGCACTGCTCAGCAGGAACAGAAACATCCCTGTGCTACCAACGCTGTTTTCAGCACAAATCCAAAACACAGTCCCTTACTATGAAGAAAATTAACCCTATCCCAGCCAAAACCAGCACATTTGTTTAAAAAAGAAATGACTGAATCACCTGACGAACTGTTAAAATTATTGTTATAGTTAGGTAGTGTGTTGGCACTGTGCTCTTAGCCTTATAGAATATTAGAAAATGTGAAGTTTGCACTGCTAGGCTTTAGGTAGTCTCAAATAAAATCACCTTTCTCTGTCAGACCAAGATTTTTCTGAAGTGAACATAAACTGTGAGCCTTCTCCATCACCCTTTCAATCTCCTTCAGCTAAATCCTTACTTTTGTTTACATACCATAATTGAAAACAAGCCCCTTTTCCATATCAAAACACATATCTCCTGAGAGCAATCAATGAGCAATCAGTTACAAAGATTAGGGTTAGCTCATCCCTTACATGACATGACTCCTTACACAAACCCATTGACCGACACACACAGTACTCAAGATCAATACAATCATTCCTCTTCCTCTCCCCATAATTCCCAAGAGTACCTAGCAAGGACAGATTCCCATAGAAATAGCTTAGTAAAATGGCAGGCAGGATGCAGTTGCATTCTTTCTTAAGAATAATCTTTAGGAAAACAAATCTTTCAGCAGGGAAGCCTTAAAATACAAATCCTCTCATTGCAAAGGAAAACCTCAAGGTCTCATCTTCCAGCAAAGGTCATGCTCACTCACCATTCAAGCAATAGCAGCCAGGATTTGTCCTATTGCCCTGAACTTAAGCTGCACAACGTGACATTAAAAATGCCAGCCTGGCCCACAATCAAACTTCAGAAATTCACTCCTGGAGATCCTTGACATCCTGCTTTGTTGCAGTCTCTCGTTTCCAAAAAGCATAACAACAAACACGAGTTATGGCACCAGTTGTCTCATAAAACGTACCTGACGATTTTACCCACATCAAGACAGGGCACCAGCAGACGCCTGCCAGCAGGTGAGGAGGCCTGGCTAAGGGCTGCATGCCCGATGCACACCCAGAGACCTCGCCGGTGGCCCCCCACTCACCCCTGCACCTCTGCTCCCCCACAAGCATGATGAGAGACCCCTCTCGCCCACTGCCTGCAGCTGCAGTATCACCTTTCCTTAAAAAGGGACACCACATAGCCATCACTGATCATTTTGCATTTCAAAAAACAGTGAGTCAAACATAGGTGACAACTCTGGGGCTGGCAAGCTGGCAGCAGCCAAGGCAAATAGCAGGTCAAAAAGGATCCTGTCTGTCTGAAAGTTAAACCAGCAGAGGACAATTCCTTGATCCTTTACCACGTTATAAAGGCACAAGATAAGCATTTAGCAGCAGATTAGGGGCTTTACAGTAACATGATTTGTAGGTATTTTAGTGTGCCTAAGATAACTATTAGACTGGCACAAATTTTATACTTCAGTGCAGTCATATCAACCCTGTTGAAGGCACTTTTGTTTGAACACGAGGTCAGATGTTTAGTCTGTGGAGTCTATTTAGCTGTGGGCTCCAGTTATGAGCTGGAGGTTTAGCTACTTGAGACTTTTCAAGAGTAAAAAGCTTGAAGAAGCAATAATTACATCATAAAGAGCAATGATATCCCCGTAAGATTGGGGACCATGTGCTATGAAACACAGAGGAAAAAAACAGTGCCTCAGAGCTTTCACTAGAAAAAAAGAGCACAGTTGAATTGATTTATGTCATTTCTTTTGTCTAGCTATAGCCATTTATATCAGCTTGGATGCTGTCTATATCATTAACACCTCTTAATTTCTTAAAGGCTGACTGATTTTCATGCAGTTTTTAAGTACCAAGCGCAGCAGAAGCCAAAGCTGCTTGTTGTGGTGTCTGACCTCAGACCTGTTTTCAGGCCTTATTGTATTAAAGTTCATTGCATAAAGCATCCATCTAAAAAACCTGTCACTGCTAACACCAGATACGTTAGCAGTCATGAGAGCATATGATAAAAAATACCCACTCGCTATAGGTAAACTGTTGATTTTGAAGAGATACACCATAGAAGCAGCAATGTTTTCAGAGCACGAGGACTGTAGATTGTTGGCGCAGTGTGAAATACGTGGTAAAAAAGGAATACCTATAATGTTATAAATAGAAAAATAAATGTTCACTGGACAGTGTGACTCTTAAGATTGACAAAGACAGTTAAGTATCTTCATATTTAAAAAAAGCAGCTGACTCAGATGTGTAACTGCAGATGATTTTCAGTACCTTTTAATTATTCTGTAACACCAAATCCATAATCCACAGCTTAAAATTTTAGAAAATTCTAAACAAGAGGGTTTATTGTATATAAGTTTTGTCATTCTTTTATAATTTTATGATTCACTTTTCATCTTAAATCTAGGATGATTACGATACAAACAAATCTATGTTATATTTATCCTGTGATAAGATTCCCAAGACACTTCTTATAGATGGATATCCTGTCTATGTGAGAGACAGCACAAACACAGGATGTCGTTTGATAATCCTTTGATCTGTAAAATTATCATTACAACAGCTTTCAACTGCACTCAAATAAAAAGTGAATATTTTTAAAGAGAAAGATAAAATTCATAGGAGACATTCATCCTCAAAGATTCATAACAGCTTATTAAAATGTATTCTGTGTCCTGCTAGTCTTCATTATCAGTGAGCATGCCTCAAAAATCTTGATGAGAAAGAAAATGTGCAAAGGGCATCCATGATGAGGACTGCATATGCTCAGCCCAAACCACTGGAATTCATTTCAGAAGCTTAAATGACAGGCAATTCAATGCTGTGAGGAGTGAAAGATGGGAATAACCTGATCTGTAGTCTGCATTTTAAGGTAAAAATTAAAGGTCCTGTGGTAAGGCACAGGTTTATTTGCCAGGCAGTGTCTCAAGCCTTCCACACCAGCTTTTTCTGTTTCTCAGCCAGTGGAAAAAAAAAAAAACAACCCACACCCTGCACTACATTTCATTTTAAATTGACTGGTGATGAACAAGAGAAATACGTACACAAACCAGCCCAAATGGGAACCACTGTTATTACAGTGTTAACTGCTTCCCCAACCTAATTTATTTATATTGAATGAGAATTTATTGATCCTCAAGAGCTGATTAACATGTGGAAAAATCAAATGATGACTTAACCAAGACACTCTTAAGATCTCCAGATTGCAGTCTCTGGTCTAGCTAGAATTAATTTTCTGAGCAAAGAGTTGTTAATGACAGATTATCTATTGTTGTGGTTTAACGCCAGCCAGCGACTAAGCACCACACACACACCCAGTGGGACGGAGAAGAGAATCAGAGGAGTAAAAGTAAGAAAATCTCCAGGTTGAGATAAAGACAGTTTAATAGGGAAAGCAAAAGCCATGCATACAAGCAAAGCAAAACGAGGAATTCATTCACCACTTCCCATTGGCAGGAAGGTGCTCAGCCATCTCCAGGAACGTAGGGTTCTATCACACACAACAGTTACTTGGGTACATGAAACACTATCACTCCGAACATTGACCCCTTCCTCCTTCTTCCCCCAACTTTATATGCTGAGCATGATGCCACATGGTATGGAATGGTCAGTTGGGGTCAGCTGTCCCAGCTGTGCCCCCTCCCAACTCCTTGTGCAACCCCAGCCTACTCACTGGTGGGGTGGGGTGAGAGGCAGCAAAGGCCTTGACTCTGTGTAAGCACTGCTCAGCAGGAACGAAAACAACCCTGTGCTACCGACACTGTTTTCAGCACAAATCCAAAACACAGCCCTGTGTTAGATACTATGAAGAAGATTAACTCTCTCTCAGCCAAACCAGGACACTGTAAATATGGTCACAAGTTTAAATAAAAGAGAGGTTTCCCCAAAGTATAAATTTGAAAAAAATTGGAAATCCAAATGTCACATCCACAAAACCCATTATGATCAGTACCTTGCAATTCTGGCATTCACCCAGTATTTTGTGTTATTTAAACAAAACAAGCATCTTAATTAACCTATTTCTGGTTTCCCTAGCACAAAGTGAACCTTGGGGATTATAAAATGGGAACACAGTGCACAGCAACACAGAAACATACTGATAGCTATTTAAAAGATTGCCAAATCTGGCACGAGACTGTTCCCAGATATGCAAGTTTAAAAGGACCTGTGCCTCTGACAGGAATCAGCAGAGACTCAGCTAATCTCTCTTGGCCCCACCATGCATATGAAAGGAAAGCAGTGGTTTCAGATGCAAACAGAATAGGGTTTACCAGAAAATGTGCTTTCCTTTGATTTATAGACCCACACTCAGTTCCCATCACTGCTGTTTCCCTATCTCTCAATCTGCACAAGTCCTAGAGAGCAGTAGAGGCATTTGGCGTAAAGTCACTCTGCATCCCAGGCTTTCTTTCATAAGCTGTGCTAATTTTGTTACCTTGGTTTTTTTATCCTACAAACCAGTTTCTCGACATACTATGAAAGATAGAAGAATATTCTGAAATAGGCAGTCAAGGCCGAGTTGTGTTGCTCTTATCAGGCTTTCCAAAGGGCACAGTACTGGATATCAGAGCACTGTGCTTATAATTATGTTTTTAATCAACCAAAATCTGAAGGTTTTTCAGTTATGTGTAAAAGAAACAAACCTGTAGGGTTTATTTTAACATTTAAAAGTAATTAAATTAATTCCAAAATGTAAAATGTCCATTCCAAATCAAACTTTTGAAACCTCATTCACCTTCAAAACTGAAACATTTCATCCAGATTTCTTCCTCTCTGCCTACCCCCGAAAACTTGGTGAAGTGAACCCAGCTCATGAAATGCAAGTGTGTGTTTCTTTATTAAGAAAGTGCCACCTTCGCTCAGTGTCACTGCCAATTTCCTTGGAAATCTGGTTTTAAATGTCACATAAAGAGCTACTGAATGCTGAGCTCCATGGTGTGGGCTGAGCAGCTGAGTTTCTTCCCCCATGCACACAGAGGTGTCTATGTATCATATGCCTGTTTTCATCCAAACCTCCTGGTTCCCTGCCTCTCCCTCTCTTGAGCATTATTAGCAGAACATTTAGATCAGCTTCAGCATTACCTGCCAGCCAAACTTCTGTACATGTTTTTTTCTCATTCAGCCTGTCAAAAAAAAAAAAAAAAAAAAAAAGAGAGGCAACTGAGAACTTCTGGGATGATTTCAATATTCAAATCCATCATGCTTGAAGGAACTAAAAAGTAGGTAAAAGCAGTTGACTCTGTCTGCTTTATATTTATTGTTAAAAACAACGGGGCAGATCCTAAGAGAACAATGCAGAAAACAACACAACTAGTCTGATTAAAACAGCTAAGGGAGAAAATTTAACTGAGAGTAAAAGAAAAAACCCACAGAATTAGAAAAGTTTCTTTTGGTCAGTAGTTATTCAAAACTGCTTTTAGCCATTTAAGTAGAACAGTAGAGGAAAGCATGTGTTAACTCTTCTATGGATAACGAATTGGCTTCATTTTTCACATCTATCCCGCTAACACCTTTAGTAAGCACTCCAACGAAGGTTGAATGTCAATGCAAGCACTGCAGTTCCATACCAGAATCCACCCTGATCTTTTCTTCCCAGACCTAAGGGATTTCCATAAATCATATAAAGGACATAAGACTATCATCAAGTTTTAATTATCAGAGGAAGTGTCCAGCTGTGAAAACTGGGAAATGCTATTTCTGAAGTAAGCGCTCCACAGAGGAGTAAGTGCTGTCACACTGCAGCAGTGGCGAGTGCTGCTAATGGGATGGGTGGTGGGAGCCCGGCTTTTACACGCCACATAGCGTGTAGCCCGTGGTGAGTAGGTTTGGAGATCACTGCTGCTCGACTAAGTGCCTGTGTCCAATTAGACACTTTTCAGTAACAGAGAGATAGACAGGTGGAATGAATAGATTTAACTTTAAAACCACCCCCAAGTGTGTTTTTATGTCTGGTATTTCCATACACTCTTTCTGCTAGTGAAACACAAATGGATGGAGCTGGCACACTGTCTGAAAATCAGAAGACTGGAAAAAACGTGTAACTTGTCTGAAAGCTTTAAAATATTGGTAGCTTTTAAAGAAAGGAGAAACCAAATGACTTAATAAGCACCAGAATGACAAAACTATGTTAACACTAGCATGTCTTGCAGTCCAGTAAGAGAAGATCTAGAGGCAGACAGAAGATAGTGCCAAATTTCCAAGGTCCTGTTGTCCATTCTTCACACATTTCTGGGGCAAGGGGATTACTTCAGATTAGATTTGGTCTGACTCCGTTGGCTGAATACCCATTAATGGGTGATTTCTAGTTTAGTTTAATCAAAAGAAAACTCATGTGCAGGCTTTGGAACCATCCCCTGATGTGAGCCAAAATAACCATAGATAGGGGAAAATGCAGAATTTTGTCCAAAATGCATTTTTGATCCAAACTAAAATGCTTAGTAGAGTTTGCTACTACATAAAAATGAATGTGAATTACCAAACATAAAACCAGCTTCAGTTTCTGCTTCTGTCACCGCCGTTATCTTGCCTTATGATGCAAAAGCATTATCAAATTTCATCCTTTACCTACTTTGCTGGTAAAAGAATCTTTACAAACTATAATAGCAGGTGTCACTAGGATAGTAGTACCTCATGAGGCCTCTTTCAACCTGGTGGATATTTCCTATATTTTAACCACTTTCCCATAAAACGTTTGCTTTCTAAAGATATTAGCAGGTCAGAGATACAGCAGCTTTAAACTGGCACTGATTCACTGAATCAAGGCTAGATAAATAGCTTGTCCAATACTGCCAATGTCTACCTACAGGCAGAAGGTCCTTGAGTCTACCTACTCCCCAGTGCGGCATTGAATATCATTATACACTTAAATAATTTCTGTCATAAATGAGTGGCAATTCAGTGGGGAATCATTTCAGGCTTTTGTGACTAAATCTTAAGGACAGGAATGCAGATGTACCTTTCCCAAGAGAAAATTATGTGGTGTAGCAGCAGGCATCCCTAATAGTGACTGCAAAACCTTACATGTGTAACATGAACTGGCTTTTAACTGGGGATTTTGCAAATTGCACCAGCCTTGAATAGGTGCCATCTGTGATTTTTCGTGCCCAAATTCCACTACTTCCCTATCCACAAGGGAAAATAACAAGATAGAATGCAAGTTACAGAACAAAGACACTGTGCTGGTTTTGGCTGGGATAGAGCTCATTTTCTTCATAGTAACTATTATGGGGCTATGTCTTGGATTTGTGCTGAAAACAGTGTTGATAACACAAGGATGTTTTCGTTCCTGCTGAGCAGTGCTTACACAGAGTCAAGGCCTTTTCTGCCTCTCACCCCACCCCACCAGCAAGGGGGCTCTGGGTGCACAAGGAGTTGGGAGGGGACACAGCCGGGACAGCTGACTCCAACTGACCAAAGGGATATCCCATATGGCATCATGCTCAGCATATAAAGTTGGGGGAAGAATGAGGAGGGGTGAATGTTAGGAGTTACAGTGTTTGTCTTCCCAAGTAACCATTACACAGGATGGAGTAACATAAGGCATTGAAGTATATTTCAAGTAAAAAAAGCACTAATACTTTTGCAAACAAATCTTTTGGGTTTTATGACTTCAGGTTTGAATAGCCAAACTGACTTGGATACAATTACCAACATGGACATTTGACTGATTTTGTTTATTTAAGCAGTCTAAACTCAGTCATTTGTTCTCACTACCTCCAGTCTTATGCCCCAAAAGAAATGTAGGGAAAGTGTGCAGACAAAATAATTGCTGCTGTTAATCAAGACAAAGAGCTCAGTCAAGAAGTTTAAAAGGCAGATGATCCCCAGGCTTGGGGCCATATGAATCTTAAGTTACTGGGGACAAATTTGCTGCTGCTCTCTTGTCATAGCAAAGATGATCTGGATAAACTTTAGACAATCCTGGTTTCTGGTGGGGGTGTTAAGCCGCACTTAGCCACGTTGTGTAGCTACAGGTCCTGTGCTGCTGTAAGTATATGCAAAGAGTTAAATCGCACAGGGGTTTGGCCCTTTCATGCCTGATTGATATATTGCAAGAATATAGATATTTTATGAATTTTTGCTATGAGAATACTGAACTGATCAAATGACACTTGTGATAATAATAAAGCTACAAAATTGTAGGAACGTATGTTCTAGAAATATAAGTACTGGCATTTGGAGGAGTATTACAAATAAACAGCAAAATCACATCCAACATGTAGAGTAATATAACAAGAAATGGTAAAGGAAAATACTTTTAGCTGGTGGACTGGGAGTATGAAAGTACAAAAACATGTTCCACAGTTGCTACATTGTGCAGAGAAAAATTAATCTCCTCTGGGCTGCCTATCTGGCACCCAGCCTGTCCCATTCCAGATGAAATCAGTTTAACAAATGCATGAGTACATGAATAGCTGGTAAGATTTCTAATTATACTATTTATGGCTTTGTTAATCATGTCAATACCATTAGTTGCTATTTCCCAGATCAAAGGGCTATAACCTGTTTCTCACAACTTTTTAACACTGTTTAGAAATGTTTTTTAGAACTAATCATAAATGATACCCTAATAAATCAGTGTTGAAACAAATTGTAACTAATTCTGGCATCACAAAGGTGTGAAGATACTGCTTTTGTCCCAGGCTGGCCTTGGTACCCACCAGCCATAACATAAGGAGCTATACAAAGATGAATTGCTTCCTTTGGAAAATTGCACTCACTCTGGGAAAGTTTAACAAAATGTTCGTCTTAGAGCTAATTAGCAGAATAAATTGTGACACATTTTCTTATTCAGTAATTTGGCTAGTGATTTCTCATGCTGTTAAGAAAGGTCCATGCTGGAGAAGCCCTCTTCTTCCCACAGAAGTGCCTGTGCGTTGGGTACAATGCCTGAGAAGTTGGCAGTTCACCCATTAGGAGGTAGATGCCCTGTGAGCTTTCCAAAACCAGTGCAGAGGAGACACTGATTTTCTGCAGTTCCTATACTGTTGGAATTATCTTTTCTGATGATGTTAAATCATACTATTATTTGCCCTGAATTTAAATTCTACTCTGTAACATTTATCCATTATATCTAGTTTTAAAAATTTAATTATAGTAAACAGGGAATAAAAGAACTACCTAAAAATATTCAACAGCTATATAATAAGTAGGATGCACTTCTGAACTTAAAGGCTATATACTCTCTCCTTCAATACATTGAGAGTTAACAATTCTGGGAAATGTGTGCTCATCTTATTTAATATCAAATCTTTTTCTTGGTAATTTAGCATAGCCAGGAACTAGAGAATGCAGCATTTTCATAATACACACAGGGGTTTTGACTCGAGTTAAATAAAGGTCTCAATTTAAATTTACCGTCCTGTGAGTCACATTTAACTCAAAACCTGTCAGAGCCATGTCAGAGCTAGAGATGCCCAGACAGGATTTCCAAAGAGAGGATGAGTCTGTCAAAGGTCAACTGAGATAACCACTTCAGTTTTGTCACTCCTGCCATGCGCCTTAGGACAATGACATGGCATCAGTCAGCTACTGTATGATATGCTCTGGGAACTACAGACACCGGCATAAATTACAGCAAGTCATAGACTTACTTCAGTAGCTGCAGCATGAGAATCAATATGTGGCTTCTTGACAACACCAGATACTAAACAGAGTTCTCTACAATTGCAGAATTACGGCTCAGTAAATAGAGATGAAAAACAAAGAAGGAGAAGGAGAAGGAGAAGGAGAAGGAGAAGGAGAAGGAGAAGGAGAAGGAGAAGGAGAAGGAGAAGGAGAAGGAGAAGGAGAAGGAGAAGGAGAAGGAGAAGGAGAAGGAGAAGGAGGAAGGAGAAAAAAAATGTTAAAAAACTGTGAGGGGCATCAGCATAGATTTGAGTACTGAAAAAGCTAAAGGCATGATAGCACAGACTTACAATGAGACCACTCTTGCTCTCAGAGTCCAGTGGAAAGCACCAGCTCACACTACATGCATAACAGCAGGAGATGTCATCCCATCACCAGGTGGAATGAAGCAATCTCCAGGAAACTGCCTATCGCTTCCAGTGATAACTTATTTTAACAAACAGCTGAAATTATTTCCTGATATAATTATCCAAAAGTAATAAATAAACTTATTCCTGAGGCTTAGTCTATGACTGTGTTTTAGGAAGAAATACAAAACTCAGATGGGTCGAAACACACAGCGTATCATGGTGACTAAATCTCACCGTAGAGACACTCAGGAAAATAGTAGATTCATTCAGCCCATGCTTCCAGCCAGTTAGAAGGCCAAATAAGCGAGTCAACAGCTTACTTAAAATAGATTGGAAAAAAAATAAGTACTGACACAAAGTTATGCATCAATCCCAGAAAAATTTTCAAGTCAATGCAAAGCATACATTTGGTGTCCTGATATTTCCCCCCTCTCCAAGTTTCATACAGCTGCTTCACACAATATGTTTAGAGGGCTGTGAGGAAGCTGGTATAAGGCTGGAATGCCAGTCCCCAGTGTGGGATACATCACCAGAAGTGCAATGTCTGCCTGAGCATTTTGCAGTCTCCCTGTCACTGTCACTAAAGGGATTTACAGTGTTACATTGCGCTCACAGGACTGAATTCAAGGAGTTCAGGAATTTTTCTAGTAGCTGCAAAGAATAAATAGGCCAAGCATTTTGACCTGCACTTCTCAAAAAGATTTCAAAGGCTGATTATTCATCAAGACCTGGATATTTACAATAGAGCCATCCTGCCTTCTGAAAATCTGGACTTTTATTCCATGTAGCTCTAGAATTTAACCTCTTATGAATATCTGCTTACTAAAAGGAATCTATTTTCCTTTTTCCTCATATCAGGGTATTTCTACCTAAGATCAAAATAAAAAAATGATACATTCTGTTGAGTGCTTACAAGACCAGCATCTCATATCTCAGAAATAATATTGACCTCCTCTAAGGCTGCATTTTCCATCTGCACAGCATGCTTCTCATGAATTTTCCTTTGTAGTTGAGCACTGAAATTGCATGTCATCACTATGATTCTTCCCTACAGAATGATTTTCAAAACAGGTAATGGAAATCTTCCCTGCAGATGAGGGACGCACAGCTGACTTTTAGAAGAGGAACATTTCTATTTTCCGCTGTACATGGTAAATTTCCTGGCACTTTTTCCTTGAAGCATAGACAGTGCAGTGATTGGAGCTGTTCCAAAAATCCAGAGCCTCAACTTTAGTGTTCTAGTGTGGGATTTCATAATATTTATATGAAGCTGGTAGAGAGCAACTGGCAGCCCAGCAGTTATTGCAGAAAAGCATTCGAGAGCTGAGGGGAAAAAAAAAAAAAAAAAAAGTGGAAAATCTCTCTCTAGCTTAAAGTTAATGTTTTAATTTTACTCTCATTTGCATCAGAAGCAATTTTTCTTTTAAGTGCCAAAAGAATCAATGGGATAACTTCACCACAAAGTTACAGCCTTTCCTTTTGAGTTTCCAGGTAGCAACAATCCCTCATGTCTTCCTGCGATGGAGGGTACTAGCCCAGTGATGAATACCAGGGCAAAAATGGGAAACTAAAAAAGCATCTTTTTCATCAGTTGAATGTTCTGAAATTGCCACACATTCCTTTTTAAGGAATTAACCTAGAGATTAAATTATACATATTTACTTTGGAACGGTGAATGTAAGACAAATCTATAAAGCTTTTGTTTGGCTTTATTTACTGTCACACACTGTCAATTACATTTCAAGACTTTGTTTAATGTTGTGATTTAATAGATACTAGATTTTGACTCACTGATTCTCATTCATTTTTACAGTGACATAAAGAAATACTGATTTTCATCTTCCAGCAATGTATGACCAAACCCTGACACAGTGTTTCACTCTTAAATTACCACCAGTGTCTTGAGGGACACTCCATATTTTAAAGGACACCTCTCTTCTCATTCATTACTTGTGTTACTTATGTAACAGGAACTCCCAAACAATCAAACCTTTGCAGACTCAGCTGAGTAATTGTTGACTGCATTTTGTTTCCCTGTTTTCTCAGTCTTTCAACAAAATCAAGACATAGATATTGGAAAAAAGAAGTGGTGTAGAGAGGAAATTTCTTCTGTAACTCCTAAAATTGCATTGAGTTGCTCTTCTGAAATACAAAGTGAATATAGGTGCATCTATCCACGTTTCACACTTTAATCCAGACCTCTGCTTTTACAATTGTATTCTAAGTAAAGAAACTGTATTCCAGAGGGGGGGTAAAATAATCTAAGAAGATTGATTAATATCTATACAAACAGCAAAGGCTCCCACTTATAGATATGACCATTATATGCAGGTTGGGACTTTCAAACCCAGTGACAGCTCTTTCTAGCAGAAACTGCAATTTTTTAAGTCTGATCCTCTCTGGGCACTTGGGAAACCATCACCCAGGACTCATGGGGACACCAGACTTGCAAGGCTTTGCTGCACTGCTTTGCTAGCTTCTCCAAACTGCAGGGAGGGTAGAGAATGGGCCTCAGCACCAAGCCATGCAACTGGACAAAGAACAAGGAATGAGGCTGTTTTGACCTCTGGAAGAGGGCAGGGTTCCAGAGATCACCTTAAAAAAGCAAAGTACAGATTCCCTCAGATTCTACATGGAGAGGTCTGTAAGTGAAGAGGCCAGTCGCAGCAAAGAATAACAAAAAATAAAGGAAACTTTTTTTATTGTTATTATTTAATTTAGAGGCTTATAATGATCAGTCTTATATGTGCTGATGTTTAGGACAGGAAGCATCCACTGAAGAGTAAGCTACAACAGAGGACTGTTGCAGAACAAAAGCTCTAATCTAAAAACATGCCATGGAAAAATAAGAGACATAGAAAGAGATATCATGCAAAAACACACATTACCTCTTAGTATCTGACTGCACAGCTGTATTTCTGAATGAAACAATCCTCAGCTGGTTGAAGTATTTTCTCTAAAAAAAAAAAAAAAAAAAAAAAAATGAAGTGTTGGCTTGTAAGGAAATGCAAACTTTATAGGAAGAATGAAACTAAAGCCTGGGTGTGGGTGATGAGCAAGAGAACTAGGAGGCACTTGGAGATCAGCAGAGGCTGTGTGGCTGCCCAAAGTGTTCTCATCAGGAAAGTGGCCCCTGAAGATGTCAGCCCTCCCCAGCCTGTCACCTGCATAAGGAAATTCCCTGTGGCACCCTCAGCACAAGCCTCAGCTCTGTTCTGATGTGAGGAACACACAGGGGTATCACAGTCAGTCACCCATCCTCACATGAGCATCATTTCCTAACTTGCTTCCAGCACAGAAGCTGCACCTCCACTTCCCATAAGCTCTGTGTGGCCCAGGAGGCCCACTCCAGTTTCTATCTTTTTACACCCACGGCTATGTTGTGCAACTGTGGAAAGTCATTTTGGTTCTATTTGTTGTTCACTCCCCCCAGAGTCCTGGAGCTCCACCTTCAGATATTGTGAGAGTAAAATATTGCACAATGAGAGAAAATAATTTTTTAACAAGAAAATGTGGGTTAAATCATCATTAAGACCTTTAAGGGTCTGATTCTCATCTCTGTTAACAAACTGAACAACTTATGTTGGTGCATATGGAATCAAAATCCAGTACAGTATCTCCACATGAGATCCTTATTTCCCCTTTTTATAGACTAAATTACCAAGCCCTCTTGCAAATAATTTGCCTGCCTGTACAGAATGTACAGGAATTGTCTGTTTTCCCTTGCAGGCCAATCAAGTCTTTATGACTGCCTATATCATGGTATGTTCATTTGGATAGCACTGAGCTGAGCTCAGGGGGCTTAATACTTGTCATAGCATCCCCAGTAGAACTTGACACCTATCCACACTCTATTCTTGTGCCTTTTGACATTTGCAATCAGTATTTGTCTTGTTCGTCAGCCTGCTGCCATCAGGTTCATTCATTACAAATCCACCCTGTAAACGAAAAGATTTGCTCTGTCTTGCTTGTCTTAACAGCAATCCCATAAAACAGCAAATTCAGGTTGCTATAATTGTAGTGGGAGGGATGTTTCCCCTTCTAATTTAAAAAACCTGAAAAAGAGTGAGGAGATGATATATTCTTCCCGCTTCAGTCATCTTTTCTTCCTAGTTCTTACATAGCAGCATAGAGGTCCCCAAACTTTGGTCTAGGTTATGCCTCATACACTCTCATAAGGACCTCAAGGAGCATACAGCACCATAAATTTTCAGCTTGTGACCAGATCCATGCCTGTCCCAAGGCCGACAGGCACTCATGATAGTCATTCATGACGTGCTGTTATCTATGAGCTGGGTATTCATCTCTGAACGGTACATCTGCAGCATGGTTGGGACCAGGCCTGTTCATTGGGTCATGTTGCTGTGGGCCACTGAGGGCAGAAAGGAGCCAACCATCACACAGCTGGAATGTTTGTGCAGACTGGATTTGGCCTGTGGACAGAGGCTGACCACTTCTTCTAGCAGCTCAATGTCTGTACCCAGCTTTGCAAGGACAGAACATGTAAGTTCTTCTCAACAAGCCTCTCAAGCTGCCTCCTTAGGCTGCTTAAGGGTGTTCCAGGCTTCCGACAACTATGAGTTGACTGCCTCAGCACAGAGGAAAGCTTTACTGTGGAAAATAAAATAATTTAAAAATTATTAAAACCTAAGAAGAGGAAGGGGTAGAATTCCAATGGGGACTGATTTAAACATATTTTATTCCCTGGAGCCCAGCCACTTGTAAAGACAAAAACTTGCTCAATCTTTTCAAATTTAAGATACTCTTCCTTAAGAAAACCATGTGTATTCATAGAAAACCTGTACATCAGATCCTCTCCTACTCTAGATTAATGTAGAACCATTGAGGATCCCAAACGTGTATTTGGTGTGCCCATAAATATTAAAAAACATGCATTACGTCCTCCTGTACTATATAACCATAGACTCAGGGCGGCAGTTGTCTCTCATATCCTTCCATTAGTCAGAGTGAATGTTTATCACTCTCAGCTGAAAGCTGTAACTGGGAATGAAATCCTGTTGCACCACTGAAACCTTCTGGATCAACAAATCAATCACTCCTGGCCCTGAAACATGAAATCTGTTTTATAACAAACGCAGCACTGTCAAATTGATCAAAAAGTGATCAGCCATTACAGGATTAAAGACAACAATGCAGATAAATGTGAGATGTAGTAAAATTCAACAGTGAATTAAATCCCCTTCACCTCCTCCATTCTTTTCCAGACAGGTGAAAAGAAGGGCATAAAACAACGCAACCATTTCTTCTTGTAAGGACCAAAGTCCTCACAATGGTGCAGCAAAACCGCAGTGCACCAATTATTAAAAGTGTAGGAGACCATTGCTGTGTACAGAACGAACTAACAAATCCTGAAGGCTGGCATAAACTATGTAAGAACCAAGTGTTTAAGAGCTAGAAACACATAGTGAGAATTTCTGCTGTGAGCTGCAGCCTTAGCAACTGGAAGCGATGAAAGAGGAAAAGGATCTGTGCATGTAGTGGTCAGGCACATTGAAATCCAAAAGGTTTTGGTGTCTTAAAGACTTGGAAAAGTCAGGTCCAGAGCCTTTTTATACATGTACATAAAGAATGAACCTAGCTAGAAAATAAGTAGTGCCTGTAGAAAGAAGAGGTAGGTAGTGGCTTTAAATTCGCACTGAAAACTGGAAGTATTACCAAATCACTAAAACTTTTTAATGGAATTTGTGAAAAGAAAATGAAAATAAATATGCATTTTTTTAATATGTTTTTGATCAATTTACAGAAGCAAAGTTCTTAGTTTGGATTCAGGTAGTTCTGTCTGGTTGCCTAAGGTTTGTAATCAGAAATCTGTGTATTAACAGAAGATATTTTTTCCCCAAAGCACCTGTAAAGTGGGTGGGAATGGTTCAGTTCCACCTGTAAATCTGTCTGAAGTCCTTTCCTGTTCTGTCCCTTCCTTCCTTTGTGATGGAGATATGTCAGCTGTGGCCCTGGGGATGCAAAAGAGCCCTGTGAGTGCACTCACTGCAGAATATGCAGGAGTCTGCCCATCCCCATGCCCGTCCTTGTATGAAGTTTTTGCTGTAAATAACTAAAGGGATTAATTGTGTAGAGTCTCATGCTCAGGAGCGTCACACTTAGACCATTAAGCTAACACATGCTTCACTAAGGCATGGAACCTATAACAGATAAAATTTAAAGTGAATATTTATTGAACACTTCAATAGTTTTGTATTATTTTTAATTGCTAGTTTTTCTTTGCAATTATACTCACTAGAGCTGTGAATTAAGAAAATGACCAAGTAACACTGGTAACACAAGTACAACTAATTAAAGTTTAAATTAGCGTGATCTCCATTGTCTTTTGCAATATTTATTACTCTAATACCTACAAGAATAAAATCAAATTTAATCCATGAATCACACTGGATTATCTAGTGATGATCACAGCAATAAATGGAAACGATACGCAGTGGGAGCTTGGTTCTCAGTACTAAACAAGCTATCAGCTATAAAATACTAATGAATAATACACTTCATTACAGCCAAAATACACCTTCTCATAAAAAGTATCATCAAATTCTACAACATTACTGGCAATGGTATTGGAAAAGTCATATAATGGACAGGAAATTCCAAGAAAAAGGTTGAGTCATTATCTGTATGTTGTTATTGCTGACACATAACCATTTCCCCTTTAGAAAGCAATGAGCCCTATAACAGCAAGAATGATCTCTTTAAATATTTCCCTGCATGTGAGAAGGTAAATATAAGCAAAATATTGGATGATAAGAGTCAATGCATCACGCTGGGGTTTTTTTCTATTTCGTTCATATTTAATTTTTCTTTTAAACTCTGGGATAAATCAGGCTTCTTACAGATTTTTCCTCTCAGCACAGAGGCCAAAACACAAGCCCACCAGAGACTAAGCTAATCATTTGGCAACAGAGCCAGACGCCATTTTGTTCATTCTCCAGCTAGTTCCATTATTTAGCAATTTTGGATGGACTATGTTCTAGTTTCAACTAGACAGCACGAAGGTACCCTGCTGCCTGATCTTTATTGCCTGGAGGTTAGGGTACTTTTAACAAAGAAGAAGTGTAAGTGTCTCGTGGCTGGAATACCTGAACCGCTTCAATCACTCTGCTGAGAGCTGTCTAGCCATTAAGATCATTAGTTTATTTCCAGCTGGATATTTCAAGAAACTTGCTGATTAGAGTGTACAGTTTTCATATCATCCCTAGGCACCTAAGTCTCCCCGTGCACATCCTCAAAGGATGAAAACACTTCCAGAGGAGGGATCAGATTTGCCACGTCTGTTTGTATGATTGCTCCAGTGGCTACTGCCTTTAGACCTGCTCCTCACTCAGCATACACCTTTAGGTCACCTCTCTCAAGAGCCTGATTTTCCAGATGCATTACACAGAGCATTGCACAGTCTGGGCTTTGAATTCCACATGAGCACATAAGGATTAGGGATCTTGCTTTTCTCTGTTGGGAAGTACACCATGGTGGACTGTAAGACAAATACGAGGCAATTCTTTCTTATCTGCTGTAACTGATGCTTTATGACAAAGACATGAGCAATGTATCACTATTTAGACAGGTAGCAAAGCTAGTGATGGAGCAATCTCCATGTTTATAAAGGAGGGTTTGACCTCAATTAATGAATTGTACTTTAAGCCATTACAGAACACATCTCCTATTGTGAAATACCAAAGTAATGAGGTGCAAAAGTGACAAAATCTTAGTTATCCTGAGAGAGCTGTGATGATTTTAATGAGGCAAACTGATCGCAGAGGAGAAGTATTATTTTCCTTTTTGGAATTACCTTTTTCAGGATTTGGCATAAGAGGAGAGATTGTGCAGATTGCTACACTGTTAGGTTATATTCTCTAATCACAGTGGGCATTTGTAGGAAGTTAAATTCAGAGTAAGAGAACATAAAAGCTGCTCATTAGGAAAATGCCTACTGTGCCCTTCATGTGGGAGTTAAGAGGAATGACCATGGAAACTGCTATGTATATCAAATACCACTACAGAACACCCTGCAGGCCTTCCCCTGGGAAAAGCATCCTTTGGAAATGCCTGACTGCTCTGCCCAGTAGTCCATTGACTGCAGAGCAGCCAAGGGTGGTGGCACTCGTCAGGTCGTATAGCTCTGTTGAAAGACTTGGATCCCACACCCAGTTGGTGGGACTGTATAGTTTGCCTCCTGATTTCCCCTGATTCCTGCTGAGTATGGCCAGACTCTTTGGATAGGGTCTTGAATCCAGGGGAGATGCTCATGGTGGAGGCTGAATATCAAAATGCTGAAAAATTGCAGCACAGCATGCTGGGTTAAACCCTTCTCCTACTTAGAACTTGTCAGGAAAATCTGTATTATCATAGAAAATTATTTGGCAAAACTGAAAAGTTATTGTGTGAGAATATGCCAGTTTTGATGAAAGGAGGTTTTTTTCAGGTTCAGCAATGGAAAACCAAGAGTGAATGAAGACATGACCCAATTCCAACAGTGCAGGTTTAGAGCTGACTGCTGGGACATACAGCGTTGGATCCCTGCCCCAGCCCCTCCAGCCCTATTCAGATAGAGACATGTGTCTCTCCACTCCTTGTGACTCAGATCTGTGCCAAGCTACACCCAAGGTTTCTTCTTTGTTTTGTGCTGACTTAATGCCAAGCTTATGATGATCAGAAACTCAGATTTCTTTCTTTAGGGATGTTAGTATCACATTTTGTTGAACTGAAGTATCGAAGTTGGAAAGAACAAACACCAAAAAAACCAAGGATGCTGGATTTCTTGATGTACTTAGATAAGAAAGACGTGGGTTTCAGCTAGAATCTGTGCCACATAATAAATAAATAAAATAATATTTCACCATAATTATATCAAGGAAAAGAACATGCAAAGAACTTCCATATTTATTACTAAAACAGAAGTATTTTTCATGCCTTCCTCAGGAAAAAAAATTATCTATGTAGTTCATTCTTTTATCAGAAATCTGAAGAAATTTGTAACAGACTTACCCATTCTGATGATTTAACAAGGCTTTTGTTTGTGCATGTTCTTTAATATAAGTTTTAAAACCTACATATACCACACAATTTATACTTCTAGGATTGAACTCATTTGATCAGACAAACGGATTATCACATGCAAAACAAGAGAAAACTCAGTTGCTGACTGTAATCACTCAGAGTGGATTTCAGTCCTGTCATTTTTGCTAATGTTTCTAGCACAAATGGGCTGATAAATGACAGATGGTTAGATAAGCATCCTCTGTTAAAATAAAAGCTTAGCTATTGAACTCAATTAGAAAGTAAATATGTCCTAACCTTCACTCTGCAAAACATAGAAAGAAAAAATGAAAATACATTTTGTCTGAGGAAAGAGATTCAATTCATTGATTGATTTTGGTTTGTTTCAATCTTTTGGACTGTTGTAACTACAAAAAAGCTTATTGTAACTTAACAGGCAAAATCCTGAAGGAAGGAGTAAGTTCAGAAACTGTGTATTAATAAAAATAAATAGAGAAATAAAATTTTAAAATCCAATTCTTTATATTCAACTCAGCCTAAAGGTCTTTTCTGAAAAAGCTTGTAAATAAATTTAAAAAATGAACACAAAAAGGGTACTTGCTAAATCCTCTTGCAGTTTCAAGGCAAAGGAGATGAACATCAAAGACAAAGATCATCTTTAATTTTCACAGCTAACTTTCCCAAGTCTTATTTTTCCTGCTAAGACAACCCATTACTTCTTTTGATCCCCTTGAAGCAGTAGGGAGAAAGCTTAAGATACACCCTTCTTAATCAAGAAAGAATTGAAATGTAATTTTCTTAAACTATTCGGAGCAGGTTGGGAATCAAATCCATAATTTTCCAAGGAACACACAATCTTAGAGACCAATGTCATCTTACATCAGAATTTAAAAAAGAAAAATATCAACCAAAGAGGTTAAAAAATGTCACTGCATTGTGTTGTTTCAGAGACAGCCAGAAGTTGTCAAGTGCAGCGAGCCAACATCTTTCCCCTTATTTATCCAGCTTGCCGGGGAAAAGACCAAAAGCCAGGCAGTCCAAGGGGCCACGTACGTAGCTGCTCAAGACACGGGTGTTCCGGTGCAGGCCATCCTCCTGCCTCCACAGCAGCCCACTGGCTGGAAGCAACGGGCAGGGGAGCACCAAAACTTCTACAGCTAGGTGGAAGGGGAGAATAAACTCCAGAAAACCAGGGAGGACTGGAAAAACATGAAGCAAGAGACAGGGTGGCTCATTTTCCCAACTGGTTTTGTATGAAAGTATGGACAGAATCAATAAATTCTTGTGAAGCACTTACGTTTTGTCAGATGAGTGTTTTTCAGACAGCATTGCTGAGGTAAGGAATACATGCAGGTTGAGCAGGAAAAGAGGTCACCACAGGCTGCGGTGTTGTTATAATGCTATAAATAGTTTGGCAGAGAACGTGTTCCAACTCTGCTGCCTTAACAGTGAGTCTCCAAATGAAATGTTCCTCATCACATTCATTTGACCTCACTTTGTGTTATGAATGACAAGGTGAGGACCAGGCAAATCACGTGTATGCCACACCAGCATCTTCAAGCATGAGGCAAGCCAGACACTCTGCTTACTTGCAGTCTGAGTTTCATACTGGCAGGAACATCAGTTCTAAACTTGCCTGGAGAAGACCACAGATCTCCTTGTAACGTCATAATTTATTTTTCACTAGTATAGTCTTTACAATTAGTTCCAAGCAGGGTGTGTCAAATATGCTACAGCAATTAAATCAATGCAAGTGCAAGTACTCATAAAGCTTTCTGTTAGGATTGGTAGTTTAGGAAGCTAAGTATGGCTATAGCTGCCTCAGTTTAGGACACCTGCAAAGGAAAAGAAAATGATCAGCATACACTTTCCCATGGTATATGAAAACACCTCCATATCAACGAATACACATGAAATGCCATAAATTATTACAGAAAACATGCAGCTCCTTCTTTAATATATGAAAAGGATTCTTGAATTTGTATATTAATCAAGGTAAATATACTGATGTGAAGTTATTTTTATATGCTAGAAACCTAATATCAGATCATAATTATCCAGAGGCACATCACAGTTATTTTACCTTCTGCAGCACAAAGTGGTAGCTTTTGAGTTTATGTAAATATACATGGTCACCTCTAAAGAGTAGTAAATTTAATCTAAATCCAGCACAAGGCTACTATTCCAGTGGGTGATGATTACCTTATTTTGAAAAGCATTTCTGTGCTCTGGAGACCAAAAGTTGCTGTGTAATAATATTATTTTATGATGACAGTTTCTGCTCTGTAGTACCAACCAGTCTTATTTCTTTTCTCTCCATGTAATCATGTGTTTTCTCTGTGTGAGCTGCAGATCCTAACTTTGGGAGGTCAGGGGTTTGACACAGTCTGCATATGTGGGAGGTTTTTCTCAATTTGCATGCACTGGTATTGGCCTTTTTCTGCAGCCCGAGTAAGTGAGTCCAATTAAGGAGCCCTGCTGTGATCAATAAACACTGGAACTGTTGCAAGTATTTGAGGAATGACATATGAGGCTTTCCAGCATGGAGCTTGTTTGAAATGGGACAGAACGCAGTTACTGAAAAGACTGTTTTTAAAAGGGTAAAGTCTGTTCATTAAAAAAATACTGTGACTTGAGCCATTTTTAGTCTTTTGTTGTTGGAAGTCACTCTTATGGCTGATGAAAGACTTCTTCAATGCACTGCATATTTGTATCACATCAGAAACCAAATAATAGGGACATATTAAAATAAGCTTGACAATAGCTTTTGGAATGCCACTGAAATTCTTTACCATATCCTCCAGTGTAAAAAAAACCAGTATTTCTCGCAAGCATCTAACCTTTATTGCTATTTGTATTAAATATTCATTACAGCTATTGGGATGAATGGCATATTATAAAGGAATAAAATTATTCAGTGATTGTAAGGATCAGACTCACAGTGTAAAAGAAAGAAAGAAGGGTAAGACTTTTTTCTTTTTTTTTTTTTTTTATGAAAACTAAGCTCATGAATGTAATCTGTGTTATCCTATTAAGAGAGAGTAAGTTGTATGGCTATAGGAGCCATAATTTCTCTGTATTTTCAGGATATAGACTGCCTTCAGAAAAAGTCATAGCAGATTCAAGGATTTATTGGAACACTATCTACACCATACTTTGGGGTTTATGGAGGGATATTTAAAATAATCACTACATCTTTAGGCGGACTTTACATCCAAGACTTTCACAGGCTTTGAAGAGGAAAAGATATGGCTGTCATTACTGTAAACAGGCACATTTTTTAGACATTTAAAGATACAAGGCACAAAAATCAGAAGTAGAAGAATTTCGAGCAGCACAGAGCTCATCTCAGGCCCCTCATAAAGCATCAATTCATCATGGACAAAATCATACAGAATAAACCTAGCTGAGATTTAAAATTAATTCTAATGTTTTGTCCTCTCCATTTACTTACCTGTGCATACATCTTTTAAAACTGCTTCTCCCAGGTGGCCATACATCACCTCGGGTAATGACATCAATAAATCTCAGAGGTGATAGTTAGGAATCTCCCTGATGTCACTGTGATTCACTCTTCAGCAAGGACTGGTAGCCAACTACCTGTCAAGCTGCTGCTGATTGCTGTAACACAATGGAACAGGAAAGTACAGGTTTAGGATAAATGGTTTAAATTAATTTCTCAAGTGTCATGAATACATTTGGCCAACAGATGACAGTGTAATGTATTGCAAATAACAGCATTAAAGAAAATGCACTTTGGGGGGCCAGATCCTCACCCTTGATGCAGTTTCTGCAGTGCTTTGATAATACTGAAAGAAAAATTGCCTGCAGTGCAGTATATGCTTTTAGCAGAGAATATCTCAAGCCAAGATAATGTTGCAGTAACTCCCTTCAGCTTTGCTATATAGTTTATAAAGTCTTAAGAAGGCATCTTCAGTGTAAATCTAACATAAAGTTGTTAGAGTCTGGCTATCACCATTCATCTGACTGAGAATCTCAGTGGATTTTCCTCAGGAATTAAATGCAGGGATGAGTGTATGATGTTCCCTCTAGACCACAACATACTTTAGAGAAGTGTGCTGGTTTCAGCCCTCACCCTGCTCTGTTGTTCTAACAACCTCATCAGTCCTCTTTACTCCCACTGGATCAGTGTCTTGAAGTGGCACCAAAATTATTTATTAGTGGAAATATTCTGTTATAGTTTACAAACCAAATTCTGTAAGACACATCTGTGAACTCTGTACAAGACTAGTGTCACCCTCTATGTCAAATATCTGGCCACCAGAGATTAGGTCCAGTGCACGGAGAGGCTGACCTACAGCCTCCAGTTTTCATATGTGCTTCTTTACATGTTTGTACCTGATGAATTTATGAGGCAGTGCTAACATTTTTTGTCATGCTTCAACCTCTGCATACCAATATATGACTTTCTGAAACCATGTCCTGTCTTTACTTGTTAAAGAAAGATGCATTGGTGCTTTCAGCGGTATAGTGAGGAAACAGGAGATTCAAGTATAACAGCAGATGAAGGAATGGCAAGATCAACCAGAGGGCCAAAACCAACTTCTTCTGACAGAAATCTTAACCTTGGTGCCACGACACCACTGTATCCTGTTCAGTGAAGGAAGGGGTGTATTTGCTGCACCACAGACAGGTGAGAGGAGATAGGCAGAGCAGCACTTGATATCTAGCTCTGCCAGCTAGTAAGCTGGTGAGGTACTTGTGGCTGTAGTGCAATACAGCCTCAGGTCAGCCAGGGGAATTTCAATTTAGCCACTTTCAGAACGAATCTTTACATGTAACTTGACTGAGTCCTATTTTAACCAAACAAGTCCTGAACTTAGGTCCCCTTATGTGAACACTCCTCCATTGGACAAGGAGTGAATGAAGCAGGCTTCATCCTCTTTGATTTTCCCAGAAGAGAGCTTTCTCCTTTGGTGATAGCTGAGGACAGCCAGCTCCTGCAGCACTGCAGCCAGAAGGGCACTCGTGACCAGGGCTGCTGTAACGGGGCAAAGTACATCTACTGGCCAGCATGGTTATCCAAAACTCTTCCTTTTCTGACTACATATTGCATAACTGACACTTCTATAATGGTAGACTGCTAAACAGCCCAGGCTTCCTACAGGAATGTATGTCAGCACCTTATACAAGAAAAGGAAGCAGCTACAGAACAGAGTATCCCAACTGCTATTAGAAAAGACTGGATTGGCGCTTTTGATATCTGCCTGGCCCAGCCAGTGTGAGCACCAGAAACGGCGTGAGGACTCTCATTCGGAGCTCTACCCCGGCTAATCTGCAGCACTAGCTAGGGAGAGGAGAGCTCTGTGTTCATTCAGCCATGATTTGGAGCAGTTTTTAATGACTTCCCCCTCTCCTTCATCTTCTTCCCTTTATTTCACCACTCTTCAGCAATGCCGACAACCACTATTTGTAGGAACTACATTGAGAGCTGGGAGGGAACTGATTCAGCTTAAAAAATTCTATTCGCTGTTATTGTTGTACTGTTATTTTTCAAACCCAGGGCAGTTCCCTGGCCAATTATTTGATTTTATTCTTATTTAAAAGTTAGGCTAATTTTAACTTTTTATACAGATATAAAATTCAGATTAATGCAAAGCAATTCTACTCTCAAATCAATGTAAAATCAAAGTCATATTAACAAACCAAACACATCACTCTAAGTTATATAAATGTTGAGAAAGTAGCTGTCTCACTATAAATGCCAATTAAATAATTCAACTAACAACTTAACACTGAGGCCCAAACTATTATTTGACATCTAGACCATGACCTTGGTACTAATTATTATAATAATTCCTATGTAGATTTCAAGTCTCATGCAGTAATTAACCTTTTCTTGCTTCTGCTCCATCCTTCGAGTGATTTAACGTTGACTTCGACAGCAGGCTCTTGATAAATACATTGGATAATGCTTATTTACCAGAAATTAAGGATGACAGCCTCAAGTCCTTAAGCTGTAGCAAACTCTTCAGTGAATAACTTTTTCAACCACTTTCAAGGGTTTTTTTTTTTTAATTGAGGAAGGATCATTCAAGCAACATCTTCCTTATGGAAGATCAACAGTGAATGCAAACTCCTGTTATGAGCCATAATGCTGAAGGGGAAGCATGCCTTGCATATTCTGCTCAGGAATTTCCCTACTCGTCCCCTCCCCATGACAAAGGTATCAAAGTAAATTTGATCCAGCACATTTCAAATTATGTATTCCTTGCCCAGGAATCAGTTCAGCTCTGACCTTACTGTGGGACCTACACAACCACATCACATAACAGAGAAGCATGTGCCTCACTGACTGGTACTCACCTGCCTGGAAATCCACACCTGCCTTCATTATTTGCAGACTGCAGAAGTTTCACCTAAGATAATAGTTTAAAACGAAAGAAAACAAAAGTTCTGTTTCTAAAAGATGTGATGTCCCAAAACAGAAAAGGTCACACTAAATAAATTAATAAACTTCAGTGGAAACAGTTGCAATCTATGAACTAGAAAAAGGCTGTTCATTCTGCATCTCCACATTGCCACAGGCACTGTGATCTGTCTCCTTCCTTGATCTCTCTGACTTAAATCCTGCATCCCTTTGCATGGTGCTACTATACTAATTCTGATGGAAAAAATAGGCACAAATCTGGAACTCCTTGTTAAATCTGTAGTGGATAACAGAAGTCTCTACAGTCTGACAGTGACACTAGACAAGTTAATGGAAGAGTGTGATATATAGAAATACACAGAAACTTCATCCGACTCAAGAACTCTAAGTTAGGTGAATATCAGGAGAAAACTACACTTACCTTACTCAATCTTTGCTACATATCAAATTGCAGATGTTCGTACATTCTTAGGTCATGTTCTTGTGCAACAGGTCTAGGAAGTTAAATACTGGTTATGATTGTGAACACAGAGGCCTTGATCTCCTTTGTCACTGAGAAAATAGTCAACAGTATCTATTATTCTTCTACTAAGCTGCAATGAAAGAAAAAGATAAATATTTCATTAAAATTCAAAATCTGCTTTGCATTTTAACTGTACATTGTGGTTCCCTATAAATGTTGAAGCTAACAGCTGACAGGGAACAGGACTTTCTGCTCATGGTTCAATGGTACTGTGGATGACATTTTTGGGGAGGAAATTAAATGTGTGATATCTGCTGTGGTGTTCCACTTATTATTGTTACAGTTGTCAAATCCCGTTTCCTTTAGGAAAAACAGAGAAACACGAAGTGTAGAAAAAGCAATGCCAGAGTTGACAAACCAATTTCTGCCCCTCAAGCTATGATATTTTCAATGGAGTTGTTAGAGAAACATTGACACAACAAAGTTTTATCTGCCTCCAAGACCTGATCTGACCTCACCTGGGTCACACTGGTGATGTTTAAGATAGTTGTTTATTTTTAAATCCTTTTCTGGCCACAGGTTCAAAGAGGCATTAAATTTTCAACTCCCCTGCATGCCAAAGACAGGCTTTTATTAAGCCCACAGTGAGACTTAGGTCAAGATGAGCAATAAGGAAGTGGACAGATCAAAAGACAGGTGAAAGGACAAACAAGGGCAAGGACTTAGCTTTCACTTACGTGGGCTGTTCAGGACTCTTGGAACCAAACAGAGGGGGTAAACAAGCAGTGTGGTGCAGCATGAAGCAGACTGCAGCTTCCTGGGGAGTGGAAGAGCAAAGACACACAGGTGTCAGTTCCAGCTCTCTTACTCTTTCCTCATATTAAGCATCTTCATGGCCTTTCACTGGACTTGCTCCCCTGATTCTCTGTCTGTCTTGCACTGAGGAGCCCAGAACTGGACCCAGCCCTCCAGATGTGTCTCACCAGTCCTGAGTGGAGGTGAAGCATCACCTCCCTCAACCTGCTGGCAACACTATGCCTAATCCAGCCCAGGGTATAGTTGGTGCAAGGGAATGTTGCTGCTCATGTTTGCTTTGTCCAACAGGGCAGACCCCCAGGCCCTTTTCTGCACAGTTGCTTTTCATCAAATCATTGTGTACTGTTGCATGCGGGTTATTTCTTCACAGATGTAGAATTTTGTTGAGCTGCTCTCAGCCCAATCCTCCAGCCTGTTGAGGACCCTCCGCAGAGCATCTCTCCTTCTCAGCTTCTCCATCTATGTTAATAAGTTGTCCCCAGTGCATTGCAGAAACCTCCTGGATTACTTGTGCCCTGTTACATTACCCTTCCAGTGGGTATCACAGTGGTTAAAGTCCACCAACTGGTTGCCGTATTTTCCAGTTGTTAACTACACATGAATTTAGGCCTATTATTAGGAGAGAGAGGTGTGCCAATTCGTCCATATAGGCAAGTCCTCTCCATTTTCCTGATTTCTTCAAGCAATTTCTCCCACTTAAAAAACCTAAAAGTCCTCCTAAATCAAGCCCCTTCTGTTAGCTCAACACATGTTTGAAAGAATTTTAAATTTCTTAGGATGTATCCAGTGATGTAACACTGAGTTGCTCTGGCATGTATTTAATCATATTGATTGTCTATGGAGTGATTTCTTCTTAGGACAAGAAAGCTTTGAGAGGTTAAGTACATAGAGCAAGGAATTGTTGAGTAATTGTTTTATACCATCTCATAGTTCTCTTTGATTGCTTTGGAGTTCTCATGAATACAACCCAAAAGACAGTTTGAAAATACTGTCAATGCTGAAATTTAAATAATAACAATTAATATTTGCTGCCTGATGGATAATATAGAAAGCTAACAATATATATAGATTGAATGTGTTTTCATTAGTGGAATTCAAACATTAGTCAACATTGAGGCAGCACTGCTTAGAATTTCAAATTATACTTTTTACCAAGATACTTATGACTTCAATTCAGTCACACAAATATTTATATTACAGGAAATTATTTATTTTGACCTCACCATAAATCTATCTTGCTGCTAATTAAGGATGAGCAAAACAGTTATAAAAATATAGCAAAGCCACCAGTCATTCTCCCAGGCTTCAAGGTGTGTATACTGAAGTGCAAAATATCTTTATTGCCCACCACTGTTTCTTTCGGTCAGAAGTGAAAAGAAAGCTTTATGGAATATTTCTGGCCCACATCCCAATTAGGCCTACAAAGTCTTCACTGGCCTTTAGCCTCTGCCTTCAGGCAAAGCTCGGTGCTCCTGGCGATAAGCAGCCTTCTGCTATCTACTTCCCCTGCCCCGAGGCTTTTCAACAGCAGATGATGCTCAAAGCTACACTTACCTGTTTCATTTCCAGGTCGGTGCAAACTCTTGTAGTTTACAGCACTTGGGTAACTCAGGTGAGAGGAAAACTCATGCAGCGTATCAGTTAACAATTCTCTGGTTCCCCTGTGCCATCAATATAGGAGTCAATTGAGGGACCAGAGGAAGACACTGTTTCCAGCTCCTTGTGTACTATTGCTACCAGTGTTTTTTCTGTTTCACTAAGAGTAGGGTTTTACAAGGGACAAATAAAATCAGCAGAACTGGCAACCCTCAAGGTAAAGCCATTGCCAAAGAGAATGCTCTTACCATGAAAGCAGGATGGAAAAAAACCACTAAATAAATTTATTCTGTTTTCCTAAATTAGGTCCACCAGCCATAGCCATTAAACTCAGTCAAGGCATTGAAAACAAGTGAGTTAGCGTATTGGGGTTGCATGTTAAGGTTTTTGGTAGCAGGGGGGAGGCTAAAGAGTTGCTTCTGCAAGAAGCTGCTAGAAGCTTCCCCTGTGTCTGACAGAGGCAATTCCAGTCAGGTCAAAGACAGACCGACTGCTGGCCAAGGCTGAGCTAATCGCAGTAATGCCTCTGTGATAACCTGTTTAAGAAAAAACAAAACAAAACAAAACAAAAAAAGAGGATATTTTGCAGACAGACAGTGAGTGCAAGATGTGAGAGAGAAAACACTGCAGATACCAAGGTCAGTGGAGAAGGAGGGGGAGGAGGTGTTTCAGGTGCCGGAGCAGAGGTTCCCTGGCAGCCCATGGTGCAGACCATGGTGAGGCTGGCTGTGCCCCTTCAGCCATGGAGGGTCACAGGGCAGCAGAGACCCATCTGCAGCCCAGGGAGGGCCCCACGACAGAGCAGGGGGATGCCCAAAGGTGGCTGTGAGCCCATGGGCAGACCACACTGGAGCAGGCCCTTGGCAGGACCTGTGGATCCATGGAAAGAGGAGCCTAGGCCGGAGCAGGTTTGCTGGCAGGGCTTGTGACACCGTGGAGGGGACCCATGCTGGAGCAGGCTGCTCCTGAAGGACTGCACCCCTTGGGGGGGACGCATGCCAGGCCAGTTCATGAAGAATTAATCCATGGGAAAGACTCATGGAGAAGTTCATGGAGGACTGTCCTCTCCTGTGGGAGGTGCCCCATGCTGAAGCAGGGGAAAAGGGTGAGGAGTCCTCCCCCTGAGCAGCAGGGACAACATGTGATGAACTGACCATAACCCCACTCCCTGTCCCACTGTGCCACTTCAGGGAAGGAGGTAGAGAAAAGCAAGAGTGATTTTGAGACTGGGATAAGGGAAAGGTTAGGGGAAGATGGTTTAAGATTTGGTTTTAGTTCTCCTTTTACTCTGTTTTTGATGATAAATTAACTTAATCTTTTTCCCAAGCTTACTCTGTTTTGCCTGTTACTATAACTGCTGAATGATCTTTTCCTGTCCTTATTTCAAGCCACAAGCCTTTTATCTTATTTTCTCTCCTCTGTCCAGCTAAGGAGGGGGAGTGGAAGAGCAGCTTGGTGGGCACCAGGCCTCCAGCCAAGGCTAACCCACCACAGTTAGTCTCATTGGTCACAGACAATAATGAGAGATACACATAACTATATATAGACTTCTGAGTCTTTTATCATGGTGAAACCTTGTCACCCAAGTCAGTTAAAGTAAAGAGAGATTCCTTCAGTGGCTTTCAGTCAGGCTTGTCAGTGAGGTAATATTCAAGACTATCCAACAGGTCTATATTAGTTACCATTTTTATTCCCTTCACATGTTTTGTATAGGAATGCTAAGCCAAAACTCAAAATATAGAAAATGTCATTCAAGAAAAAAATAACCCCATGTCCTGTTAAGCTGTCTTTGTGGCCATCATCTTCTATGTACATATTGTAAAGGGAACTTTAAGAACTGGATTTTATTCTTCCAAACATAACAAGTTAGTCATTGTATGACTTCTAGGTTTTGCCTTTTACAATATTTTCCTAGGTGCTGAGACTCAAAAACAGAAAAAAGAAAAATGAGTACTTAAATTTGTGGCACAGTCTGTCTTGTCTTTTTTAGTAGAGTATTAGGACATAAATGACAAAACACTGGACATTTACATATATTCTGCAGAAACCATGGATTATTTCCTTTACATACTGGATTAATATACATGGCTTAATACTTTTGACTAGCAATAGGAATGCAGTTTTTTATACCCCTAGATATTCAAATGTGAAAGTCAGCAAGAATTAACTATTTTACGTAGTATTTACATGCTTTGAAATCCAAGCAAATATGGAGCAAAACCACAACCTGAACACCAACTCCTGGGTTTCTGAGGTAAGCATCTAGTGTCATATTAGGCACATATTACAAATAGCATATTTTGCTTGGACTCCAGCTGCTATCACCAGCAGATGCAGGAATCTTATAAGGATTTGTAAGTCCTGGATATCTGTATCTGGATGCCTGAGTGTTAGCCAAGGATCTTGGACAATGGAGAATATTTCAAGTGACTCTAGGCATTATGTTTAAACAACTCAGCCTCATCCCTTGGTTTGACCACTACACCTGAGTATTGTATTGTTATTATTTTTTAAAATAATTCAGAATGATATAAAACAGAATTGATAAAGTTTTTTGTTTCCTGCAGGAAGATATTCAAGGGAAGAAGAGTCAAAAATATCTTTTCTTGGCTGCCGTTTTGTATTCAGAGGCAAATTTCTGGGAAGACAGCCACAGTACCTTATTAGAAGTCTTATGCACCTCTTTCCAGATTTTTGTTGGAATTTGTCCAAATCACAACCGAGAAAGAACTGTGTGAAAAAGGACATATGACTTTTTTCCTCTAACTTCAGGTGCCAGAAAAAAATCTAACTAAAATAACCAACACTCCCAAACCCTACAGTTCTGCACAAATATTGCAGGAAAATAAAACCAGGGCTTTTTCACTCTGCCCTGACAGCTACTTTATCCAGTAAATTTCATATTCTTTAACCCAGATGAACCTTCTTGTCTCTTGGGTTCATGCAGCAGTTTTATTTCCTTGCAGAAAATGAAGGCAGCTATCTCCTTGCCTGTAAGCCAAAAGGGTTTAAAAAAACAAAAGCAAAAAAGAAAAATCCTCTCTCTTGTTTCTGCAACTCAGCTTATGATCCTTTTCCTTTGAAGGACAGAGATAAGGGGAGTGGATGCCACTAGGGAAGAAGAGAAAGAGCTACAGCTCAGCAAGTTAAGACCACTGGTCCCCATCGTCATGCTTGATGCACCACATTTCATAAATGTTACTCTCAGACCTCCATTTTTAAACGTATTTCAATAACGTCATATCTCAGGACAAGAGCAGAAAGACTAGAAAGGAGGTAGATGAGTTCATAATCCATGATTAAAATAAACACTTGGCTAACTTCAAGCTTTTCCCTTATTCCTTTTCATTGCACTTCTTCCCTACAAGCATCAACTTTAAACTTCCATTGCTGCACTGAATTCAGGGAAGTCTCCCCATTTGACAGCAGAGTCAGGATAAAAAGCTACCAAAATATATGTAGATAATCTTAAGGTATTTATTTCATACCTTGGAGTTCATAATTGATTTGGATTCTCTATTTTCTCTTGGCATGACAGGAATAACCATGAGTCTACCTCCCTGCAAACAGGTCACAGGCACACAGAGCTCAGTGCTGAAAAACGTAGACCATTTTCTGCCAGGCCCTAAAGCCTTCTGCTTGCATTGGCAAGGGCAGACAACCATCAGCATGTCCAAGAATTAGCCCCAACTCATCGCACATCTATTCATTAAAACTGTGATACTTCCACTCATTTATATTAGAAAGAATATTCCAACTTTACCCCTCAATGGTAACCTTATTCTTGCTTACAGGCAAGAAGGGTGAAAAGTTATTAGAATACAACATTTTGACATTCTGTTTGAAATTATTGTTATTCATGGGCTTTAATTTAAAAGAAGCTTGATCAAAATTAGAGTAAGAGCTAAGTCCAACAAACTGCTATGTCATATATGTTTGCAGGACCATACATTCTACTATAATTGAAAATTATTGCAAATATGTCTTCAAGTTCGAGAAAGGTATTTCTTGAAGAGAAAGCTAGAACAATTCTTATTTTGTTGTTTTTTTGTTTGGTTGGTTGGGTTTTTTTTAATTAGTAAAATGCATCCTTCTCTATTTGCAATAATAATAATAGTTCAGACAGTGACAGCATAATTCAATTCCTAAAGCATAAGATCCATTTGGAAATAATTGGAACCATTTGACTTCAGCACAGGCCCGACAGAGGTTTTGGGAGAGGTACATGGCTTGCCACAGTGGAGGCTGGAGGACAAGCAGGATGTCTTACAACCATTACAGTGGGATCAAAAATCGTGTTTAAGCAACTGAATCCCACCATGTTACTTAATGTATCTACTTCAGCAGGAAGAGGTTTTTAAAATACAGTATCTTCTCTGTGGTTTGCAATAAATAATGAAGCATATTAAAAGCCCATTAAGAATGAATCAATGACTTTCAGTTGACCCGAAGAGGTATCGAGTCAGTCTCATAAAAGTCAGTGCTGGGCCATATTTGCTGTACCCTGATGTTGATTCTTAGATTTCTTAGCAGAATATAGTCATTTGTTTATGTTGCAAAGAACCTTTTTCTTGGATGAGCAACAACTGAACAGCTTTTTGGACAAGAGGTTCACAGAAATAACAGTAGAGGGTTAAAAACACATGGCTACCAGATTAGATTACACATTCATTTTTTCTGAAATGAAAAGGACAATATACAACTCAGTGAAAATGAAGCAATTACTCTAATAATCTTGTGTTGGTCTGTATCGCAGAGGTTTGACCTGCAGAGCCCAGCTGATCTTTTCCTCTGTGTTGTCTCTATGGTGAGTCTAAGTTCTACTGACCACATAGCTGAGAAGCATCAGATGGAAAACATGACTGCAAACAACACTAGCCCTTTGATATTCTGTCCTGTGGTGCATAAGCTGTTATTTCTTCACAGCACTCTCAGGGAGGAGAGGAACTCTTGTGAGAAGGGATTTCCAAGTCCTCCCTTTTCCTCTCCTCTATTCTCCTTATCTTAATAATTTACTGAAACATCAAATTGAAAATTCAACATAGAATATCCCATAGGGGAAAAAAAAAAAAAAGACAATTTTTTTTTTCTCCTACTTGAATTTTGGTAAAATCCAAATTTTGCAATAGTTACAGAGTGATAAATGAGAGAAGAAACTTGGGGAGATGGCAGTGTTAGGAAAACAGAAGTGCCTTGCTTGCTCAGAGTCTCAGCATGAGGACGGGGACTAGCTGGTCACACCTGCTTCCAGGGAAATACCGCATCAGCAAAGCAGGCATAGCAGGGACAAACATTTCTGCTGGTGGTCCAGGTCCCACAGTGTTATTCCTTCCCTGACCCCAAGCATTCAACCTGGTATCTTTGTAATGCCTTTATTTATACAGTTTAGGTTTACACCTCACCCAACCAGGTGTTAATTAAACTCTTCCCTTTTTTAATTCAGACATTCTCTAGGTACTACGGGTAAGGTATATGCAAACAGTCATCCCTCACTTCAGTTTCACAGCCCTTCCCCCACTGCTACCTCATCCCCTGGTTTGCCCAACATGCAACATTTGAATTATCTTTGACCTTCGTACAGTCTGTCCTGCAAACCTCAGGCTATCCCCTACCAGGCCATTTTTGCAGTCCTCTTCCTTTTGGGAACCTCCCTGTATGCCCACAGCCAGCAAAGGAGGAATGAAAATATCAGGGAAAACATTGTGGTAGTGACTTTCTCCACAGCAGAAAACATCTTGTTTTTCTCCTTCCTAGCAAAATCACTGCCTCAGATTTTATCTGCCAGTATCAGACGTTCACCATAAGTGGTAAGTACTAGTCTCAGACCCATTTGGTTTGTTGAATCAGAAGTGCACTTCTGAAGTGAGTCTCCCAGTTATTCCCACTAATCCCTCTCATGAAATGGATTTCTTTTGGATTAAACTAACCTGGAGGATGTATGTAATACAAACCATCTGTAATGGGTATTTCATCCACAGGTCCAGACTAGTGTTACTCCAAAGTAGAACCTATGAAACACAGATATTTCATTTTCAATACCAAAGGTATCACTTTTCCAATCTGTTCATGTGTGTCTACACTGCTTGCAAAAGGAAACAGAGGCAACATCTATGCAGAGTTTCAGGGTTATAGGCTAAACAAATTTCTCTTTACTTCAGGAGGAAGAGTTTAGTTGAGGTGGCAATATATGGGGCAATGGATTTTTCATTGCATTAGCATTAGCAGTCATTTTTGTGACTTGCACAACTTGCTAGGACTGGAAAAGCTAAAGTGTAAGAAAGCAGTTCAAAGATTTGCAGTAATCAGGCATTAACAAGCACAAGGCTCAGAGGAGCAGCCCCATTGCTCCTTACCTGGCCAAATTCAAGTCACTGGAGAGCAATGACAACTGTGCTTATCAGCAAAGTAAGCGATAGTTCAACACCCAACTTACAGGGAATTCAATCCTTTTCATTTAAGACATAGAAAGTCAAAGCAGAAGACCAAGGCCACCTTTAAGCAAGCTAATTTTATAGGAATAACACTGGTTAAGGAAATTTTGATCTGAGAGCTCCTGTAGTCTCAGTGATTATTTCATTCAAAAACAATACACTTGAAGAAAACGAGAGGGTCTCTACCTCACATTTTTACACAAGAGGAAGATACTCTTTGAATTGGCTACTTTTGACAAAACAGCCCCAAATCACCGTCATTTTTTCTCCAAATCTATTTATCCCTGCTGTTATTTTCATTCCAGCTTTGTTATCACATATTCAGCATGTTTCACTTCAAAAATCTAGTGTCACAGTTTGACAGTGTCTTAAACAAGAAACATATGTTGTATAACTTCTTCAACAAAGGCAGCAGTTATCTAAAATAGACAACCTGAAGAGAAGAAAAAGTAGTAGCCCATGTTTCTCCAAGGGAGCTAACAAACAATTAGTGCTGACCTCATGAAATTAAGGCATGATTCTTTACCATTTTTTATACAGTGTTTCACCTACCATGACCAGACACTACCATTATAGTCATATGAGGTGACTTAAATCAGATTTGAAGAAGAAAATTTAAAAAAAGTTAGACAAAAGTTAAATACACTAGTCATAGAATCATAGCATTAAAAGATGGTTTGGGTTGGAAGGGACCTTTAAAGCACATCTAGTCCAACCCCCCTGCAATGAGCAGGGACATCTTCAACTAAAGCAGGTTGCTCAGAGCTCTGTCCAACCTGACCTTGAATGTTTCCAGGGATGGGGCACCTACTACCTCTGAACAACCTGTTACAGTGTTTCACCACCCTCATTGTAAAAGAATTCTTTCTTGAAACAACACTATGCTTGTCCTGGTTTCAATACTGCTGTGAGTGTGGCATACATACAAAAGGAGTGTGCCATATGACAGCCAGCTTTGGAATCAAGGGTTAATGTTTATGGCTTTAAAGTAAGCAATGTCTTAAATTATTGGTCTGAAAGGAAGTTCATAGAATCATAGAATGGTTCAGGTTGGAAGGGACATTAAAGCTCATCTAGTTCCAACCCCCCACGCCATGAGCAGGGACACCCTCCACTAGACCAGGTTGCTCAAAGCCTCATCCAGCCTGGCCTTGAACACTTCCAGGGATGGGGCACCCACAGCTTCTCTGGGCAACCTGTTCCTGTGCCTCACCACCCTCTCCGGGAAGAATTTCTTCCTGATATCTAATCTAAATCTCCCTGTTTTCTGTTTAAACCTATTACCCTTTGTCCTGTCGCTACAGGCTCTTGTAAAAAGCCCCTCCCCAGCTTCCTTGTAGGCCCCCTTCAGGTACTGGAAGGCTGCAGTAAGGTCTCCCTAGAGCCTTCTCTTCTCGAGGCTGAACAAGCTCAACTCTCTCAGCCTGTGCTATGGCAGAGGTGCTCCAGCCCTCTGAGCATCTTCGTGGCCTCCTCTGGACTCACTCCAACCAGTCGATATCCTTCTTAAGCTGAGGGCTCCACAGCTGGACACAGAACTCCAGGTGGGGTCTCACAAAAGCAGAGCAGAGGGGGAGAATCCCCTCCCTCGCCCTGCTGGCCACGCTTCTCCTGATACAGCCCAGGATACGGTTGGCTTTCTGGGCTGCCAGCGCACACTGCTGGCTCATGTTCAGCTTCTCATCCACCAGTACCCCCATATCCTGCTGGTGCTGACACTGTTGACATTTTAATGAACTACAAAAAAATAAGCTTAATGTCTATTGCTAAGCCAATATCTAAAATTTAAACACAAAATGGAACAAATTAAAATTAAAATGCTAGAAAATCTTTCTAAATTCAAAATTAATTTTTGGAACACTATTCCATGTTCCACAATGTCATGAAAAAGCACTAGAACAATACCAAGTTCTTAAGATTAGGCAATGTTAAATAGATTTTTAATAGACCTAATTTAATTTTCCTAACAAAGGTTATTCTTGTTCACTTTGACAAAGCATAAGCTAAACATCCCTTCCATTAGTATTTCTCGTTCATTAATTCTATACCAGCTGCCTTATTCTCTGCCCAACACAATGTTTCTCATAAACTATACAAGAAACCTGGTTGCTACAATGAATATATGCCAAAATCATGCCGGGAAGATTTTAATTTGTCTCTAAAATTTTAATATGCACACAAATGACGAAAAGGCCCCTCATACTACAAAATTCTTTTAAAGTGTAATAAGCATCAACATTTTTAATTGAGCAAAAGAAAGTGTTTTACCCTGCCAAATCTCCCTGGCTATGCGTATTGACACTAATCCCTCTAGATCAGAAGACTTACTCTACATTTCAGCCCACTTACCTCACAATGCAGTAAATAAATTATGACACAGTAGGCATTATTAAGCTACAGATTGACAGAAGTTTGTTGATACAGGGCACAATTTCCTAATAAGTACATTTAAAGAATCAGTACATAGCAATAAATAGCTTTCCAGGTGAAAGATCTTTGCCTTATTCCTCTAATAGGAGATGAAAACCAAATTTCTACCAAATATCTGTTTCAATTGTTGCATGCAAAAAAGCACAGGCCTCCAGAGTGCTGGCTTATTGCCTTACTTAACAAGGAGAAGCCTTTTTTTTTTTTTATTACTCAGCTTTTTCCTCAGAATCCCTTTGACATGAGCTCAAGGTGCACTCTCTTTGATTTCAGTTTTCAGTTAACATACCTTGAAGTGCTCTTCACAAAATCTCCAATGAGCACCATTACATACTTCTACAGAAAAAACCCAAGTCTTCACAAAGTGCACCACTGCTAACAAAACTGTTCCCTCTGATGCGGCTTCTCACAGCATGATGCCCTGGGGATGAGTTGTTTCCCACAATGCTCAACCGGGGTGAAAGCTATAGCTTAATAGGTTCATGAGAAAGTTAACCATGTATAACATCACAGATCCACACTGTGGGCTTTGTAAACACTTTAACTGCCTTTTTCCTTGCAGAGTCCTTTTCTCAGCTGCAATGGGCTCTGAATAGTCTGAAAATCCCTGACAAGCTGCTTGTTGGGGGTTATCTCCTGCTTACGTGGAAGAACACTCGGGTAGATGGCAAATTGATGTCAGCACATGTGACACAGACATAACAGGGCTGAATGAACTTCTTTGTGAGAAACAGTAACTATAGAATTCCATGCTGAGTCTTGAGTGGAAATGAGAATTTATCGACACACATACACATTTGTCTGGACAAATGGCTGGTAAAGCCAGTCCTGTACATCACAACACAGAAAAACCCATCCCTACTGTATATCAGCTCCCATACTGTATCTTTGTACTTACTTCTACTACAAATGACACTTCAACACATTTAAGTTGCTGCCTAAAAAGACAGTTAGAACAAGAAAGGCATTAAGATAGGTTTTCGGTTGTTAATTAATAGTTTGAGAAGCTACCATCTAATTTACTACTAGAGTCTGGAACATGACTGGAACCTTATCTATCTTATATCACTGTGTATGAAAGTATAAAGAATATAACTTCTTTCTGCATTTATTGCCCTTTTTTTTGAATTTTAAGCTAAGGACATAATAAGTGACAAAAGGATTTACACCATGCAATTAAAGTCAGTTTACTCTCTTTCAGTGATTATTTAATTGGTGTATAATAATGGCCTTATTACATCCAAAAAAAATATTGGTGGGTTTCACCTTTGCCAATGTTCAGTCTAAATTCACTACTTGATTATGAAATTAGTTAACACTTTTTAATTTAGAGGGTTTGGTGATTGATTGATTGATTGATTGATTGACTGATTTATTTATTTATTATTGGAGAGAAAGGGTCCCTTTTCCCTAACTTTTTTCTTACATTTTACTGTCATACAACTTCTCTAGTATATGCTGTCCCCACTGAATTCTGTGTTTCCCTGTAGCATTATTCTCAGGAAAATTCCCTATTCAGTAGGCAGTGAAGATTTATTCTGCATTCACTCTGATCTTTCTGCACTATTAAGCTCATGACAGCCATGTCCAAAACAGGAAAACACTGCAAAGTCTTCTGGCACGATAAAGAAGTGTTTTGCAAAAGATGTGAAAAACCAAAGGAGGAATAGCTGGATAAGCGACATGCTGGAGAGCATTACTCAGTAGAGTTCCTGCCTTTGGCTAGGGGCCACTAACTGCCATTAGAAATGCACTGGGAAGCTGTCCCTTGCCAGCAAGAAACTTGTGGCCAAGTCAGGCAGCTGAGCAGAAAGTTTCTGCCATTCAGTGGTTATCAGTTGTCCATTAGAAGATGGAAAAAAAATATGCTTGTACCATTGTCTCAAACTCTCCTTATGGTTCACATGATCCTCATTAATCTAGCTTCAAAACAGAGGAAAAATGGAAAAATAATATGCTTCAATTCAATAGCATGGAAATAAATTTTCCTCCATTTCCTCCCTTCACAGCCACGTGTATGCAGGAATGCAACTCAGGTAAAAAGATTGAGCCAGCAAGTCTTTTCAAAGAAAAAAAATATCAAATATTAATTTCAAAAATATAAAGATTAGTCACAACCCCAAAATATTTATTTTTTTGGATTCTTTTGTTTGGACCAATAGTTTCTATATGAATATGTGTGTTTATAATACATACAATTCATTATTATAATATAAATGTTAAGTCAAAATCAAACAGTTTAGTTAAAATATTTTCAATATTATTAAAACAGAGTGATCATGTAGCGTTAGAAACCACCCTGGCCAGGCAGAGAGCAGTATCAGGGTCAGGAGGTGCAGAAATCTCCTTCAGAGGCTGTTGGTAACACCTGCTAGCTCTCCAACCTGCAGTAAGGGGTTGGAGGACAACTTCACCCTCAAGGTTATCAATGAACCTACATCTCCATGCCTCTACTCTGTTCATCCGACATATTATCTTCCACTTTACCCTTAAATATGATGTTCTTTCTTTCTGTTCTTATCATGTTTTGCTGATGTCATAAACTAGATTGGGGTAACAATTCAATTACTAGTATAATTAGGCCTTAAATGTGAATGTGAGGACATTAGAACTGGTAAAAGCTAAAGTCAAATTCCACACACAAATGTTTTTGAGAGAAAATAGGGGGAAGACATTTGGACACTGTCAAAATATTTTGTTTCAGCATGCTGAAAGTGTCATGACTTTCGTGAAGAACACTTCTGTCATTCCAATGGAAGTTTGTAAGGGTCAGAACAAAAAATACAGTTCAGGTTAAACCATTCAGGGTGACCAACAACTGTTCTCCTTTAAATCTCTTTCAGCACAATGTAAACAACATTCTCTATGCTATTTGAACTAGTGCTCATCTTCATTCAGATCTATCCATGAAACCCTGTGCAGCTAGATCCTTCTCTATTCCACATTGCATTATTTGCAGTGTATCACAATGGAAGTGATGAACATGGGCAGTGGAATAAAAGATAAAACAAACTTCTATTTTAAGGCTGTTGTAACAGTGTGACTAAATCAGAATTTTAAATGGTTGATGAGAGGGGAATGGTTCAAGAAAAAAACAACTCTGTACAGGAAGGAATGTAGTGAAAATAGTTAAAAAATTGTATTTTGGGTCAACACAAAATATTTCATTTCGACATGAAAGAAAAATGTTGATTTAATTTCTCTGTTATGTAACTTATTTCCCCACCCTCAATCTTTTAAGGGATCTGACTTCAATCTAATTTTACATGAAAGATTCAATTTCTAATTAAAAAAAGTCAACACCCTGTAACTGGCTCAGGGCTGGAAGGGTAAACATTTATGCCTCAACTGTAAATTATATTCTGTTCTCATTCCTTCTACAGGCAAAAATTTTTTTTCCTGATTCAGGACTGCAGAAAACAGAAATGCTGATAGAGTGTAATTCCCTCAAAAAAAGAACTCCTGGTCTTTTTCTACAGCTCACAAGCAGTATGGCACTTGCATCCCATACTCCCAGTTTGTCCGCTGAAAATAATTTCTGATATCTACAGGTTTGCTTTTCTTTAAAATAATCACAGGTTTATTCTTTTTGGGAGAGAGAACTGAGCAGCTGAAAATGCAGCAGCAATGTGGTCTCTCCATGAGTCTGAAGACTGAGTGAGTGGAGGCCCCTTATCTCTAAACCTTGGAGTAGCTATGTGAAGAAGCTGCTCTGTATGCTGCTTGCTCATTCTCCTTCCTCACATTACAGAACACTGAGCAGATCCAAGATACCTCATTACTTAATTTAAGGGGATTTTTTTTTTTCTTTTTTTTTCATTTTCACAGTAACCCCCATAATATTTTAAATCTCAAGCTCTTGTGCTCAAAAAGTCTGGTAACACTTGATAGCAAAATATTCGACATTTATTACCAGTGATGTTTATTCATCTGGGTCAAATCCCTGAGCCAAAGAGAAGGAATTGCTTTCAGAGAACTTGAATTTTAATTTTTGAAGAAATATTTTTCCTTGAGGAGCATTTAATTTCTGGACAAGCTCTGCAAGCCTTCGCTCTCCCAGCTTGAAGAGTTCCTCTGGGCTGCTACATGAACAGCTGATGCAAAAATTGCTCAGCTGTCTCATCCTTGCTGGAAGAAATGCAACATATGTTTCCAGCCAACTTTTAGTTCTGTGGATTTGGTACCATTTTAGCTTTTCATCCCCTGTACACCCTCCTATTTCTGCTGCTAAGATTAACAGTGCTCTGAAATGGGATTTGGATTATAACTACTGGACTAGATGCCCAAGTGCAGCAAAGTAGCTGCCAACACATCTTCTGAGAATAACATATAGATTGCTGTAGATTAATTGCCCTCTCCCCCATAATCTCAGCATATCTCAGATCCTGCAAGACCACAGCAGAGAACATTTTTCACTTTAGTCCCCCCTCTTCCCACTGCCATTCTAGGGGCACATTGGAAGACCTGCACCACTTCCACAGTTATCTAAAGTTTTCGCTCTTTTGGGAGATACCCTCATTGTAGATTAAGGAAGTTTGAAAACTGTAATTCCCACAACACGAAGCAGACACCAGATTTTTTCATGCAGTATGGGCAACTCATTTGAATGGTAAAACAACAAGGGGTTGTTGTCTTTTAATGTGAGCCACTCTTCAATACACCATCACTTTACCTTCCCTTCATATTTTCATCTGAGAAAACGTTACTGTAAAATTGATTTTTTCTTTCCTAGCTGTCACCACTAGCAAGAACCAGTATTGTAGGCAAATGCAAGATTTCTTTTCAGCTCTTCAAAAATATTCCTATCTGTAGGACATACATCTTTTTATGACTGCAATTATAAATGTTTCCAACACCATGCAGTTGTCAGCATACAAAATATTCCTAAGTGGTGCTATAAAGACAATAGGCTTAGTAACACCTCAGCTGTTTCTTTATGAAAGAATTGATATAGTTTATTCAATTTGAGATTAAGAATTTTACACAGAATAATTTCACCAGGTGGCTTATTCTTACTAAAATTATGGATTCACATTTTAATTATTCTAGTCTTTATCATTCGCAACACTTATAATTAGGTTGCCTGACAATTCTCATGTAGAACTTTGCTTTCAGGTGTTTATCTTTGCCACATTTTAATATTCAAACTGGCTGTCTTATTTTAGATTAAAAATTTATGAAAAGTTTAAATTGAGATCACTCATCCATTTCTGAGCAAAGTGATGAAAAAATCTTTCAAGACTTTACCTTCAATAATTCTCCCATCCCTTCCTCAGTTTCCCTATGAATTTATCTTTTTCTATCACTGGATGACCTTCAAACACTTCGACATGCAATGTCTTCTCTGTGTGTGAGGGAAGAGAGAGAAAACATTATCAATGTAAATATTAAAGCTGAGCTGTCACAGAAAAGGTGTTGTCACAAAAAAGAGCAGTTAGGAAGTTTGGAAACAATCTTATTTTTTTACCTGAAATATCAAGATTTGAATTCTACATAAACTTCACTAAACCCAAGAGAAACACACATTTTATTAACTTTCTATTTTATAGTGTAAATGCTACTAAGTGATTCTCTTAATCACTTAGAGCCATGTATTTTTTAAAGTTATGTATCCTCTCTTTGGGAATTAAGACATGTGTGAGGGATCTCACTCATTTCTGGTCTACCTTCCTAGAGATTTCTTTCCCATCACAACTGACAGCAACACACTATCAAATCTTTCATGTCTGTCTTTAGAACAGCTTGGCCTTTAAAAGGACTCAGTTTTATCCTAAGATTTATGTGGTACAAATTTAGTTACAAAGTACCTAAACTTATAAACGTTCCTTTACTTTACTTAGGAAGTTCCTAAATTTCTATGCTGATATTTACCTCTACAAATTCTCAAAGAAAAATAAATTACATTGTTCTGGGGCAGTAAAGAAGAAACTGACAATTTAAAACTACTTACTCCAAAAAAATGTTAAACAGCACTTGGAGAAGGAAATATTTTTCTGATTTCTATTGTTTGCTTATATTCCCAGAAACTGTTTCTTGTGCATAACCATTACTTTAATACATTCAGGCCTTAGGTGTGTATGGACTTCATTATACTCAAAATTGCATTTGTGAATGTGAATACACGTGAACGTGCATAAAACTCAAAAAACTGGTAGGCAAAGAATGTGTTCTTTCCTGGCCACGTAATTGTATTCATAGTGGACCCTTGCTCTAGCTCTGATCATTGTGCACTAACCAACTCTAATCATTTGAAAACTATTAGACTCTGTCTTTAAGTCTTGGAGTCCTTTTGCGCTCAGTATTTTCACTACAGATTTGATTCCAGATAACAAATTTTGGGTAAGGTTCCCTCAACAACTGATATCAGAAAGTGGTGTATGGTGAAATAGACAGAAGAAAATTCACTGAAATCCTTGGAAAAGATTTGCTGTGAAGATTAAAGCACAGACTTTTCCTAGTGACATATTTCAGCTTTTCTCAGAAACATGAACAGCTTTTAAGATGGATAGTGAATTCATATTCAGATTAAACTAAAGATTCATGATTTCATTTGCACTTCTCTATGCTTCAAGATGGCTATTAACCTTATTTAAGCATTTGAGAACAATTCAGGATATCTTTTTCAGTAGCACTAAAGAACTTGTGTCTTGCAAAACTCTTTGCCTTTGGGGCTTTTGTGACCATGTCCACATAGACCATGAAGGAGTCAGTACGCTAACAGATATAATCACAACAAATCTTTTCCTTTCTAACTAATCTGTATTACCTGACTGGTACGAATCTTCTCAGTGCTCTGTTTATCTGCATGTCTTCTGGTATTCATGGATTCGTTTTCAGATCTGCCAAGCCATCCATATAGAGACATGCCTTCCTGTCCTTCATTTACACCATCATATACAGAACTAAGGTCAGGTCCTAGGTGCCAATATCACCAGTTGTCTGCTAATTCATCTCAGCTAAGGTTCAGGATTTTAATTTTTATTTGTTTTCAAAAAGATAAAGGAATTCCATTTTTGGAAGAGGAGGTTGTTTAAAATGTAAAACAGCTGCTCACTGTTTTGGAAGAGTCTGGGCTGCTCTGTATTTGCAATAAGTATTCCCCAAATGGCCATAAGCCCAGGGCACACACACTAATGACAAGAGGAAAAGCAGCACGACTGACAATTACATAAACCCTTTCCTACTCTCATGGTCTTCCGGACACATGAACTAATTCTCATTTCCTAGCCGCAAGGAAGAAGGCTAACACAGGCCTGAGCCTCACTTCCCCCTCCCCCACTGTAGCTCATCTTTTGTCAGTAGGTCTACTGGCAATTTATTGATCTTGCTTGTGAGAGGAACTAGGATGACTTTAAAAAAAATAAGACAGCTCTACACTTTCGTAGCTCTTCAGCTACTAATTTTCACAAACAACAGATACCTGAACTAAGACCAGAAATGAAATCCATTTACTTGCTCTGAACTTGACACATTTCATTCACTGCACAATCTTTCATCCTTACCACCAACTGATGAGGTTTATTTACCTCTGAACTCTTACACATAGGTGAGTAAAACCAGACTCATTTTTTTAATGCATAAAGCAAAATCTCAAGAAATAGTGAGCAGCCTGAATAAAGAAAACAAATCATTATTTTAAACATATGCCAGAATTCCTACCAAGAGTGTTTTCTCTGATAATGCTAAGTGGTTTCACTTACCTGTGATCTCTACCCTGATTTCATTAGGAGTTCTGCCTGAATCTCATATGAAAATAATAAGTTAGAGTAAGAAGGTATAAAGGGCAGAGAGGAGAAGACTTTTGATCCCAAGTAAAAGTGAAGTGAAGGTCTCTCGATTCTCATTATCCAGGGGATTAGCTCGAGGAGAAACATCCATTCCGGGCTTGTCTTGAAGCTGACTGGGAATTTTTTGGAATATGTTTACAGACAGGTCACTAGACTGGCAGCCAAAAGATTTGAACTACAGAAAAGCTGTGAATGAAATTTAACTCCTGGGAGAAATTCTGATATTTCATCTTTTGCTTCTGTCCTGCACAAAAAGAAAAATTTTTCTTTGGAAAACTCTTTGGTGACAAATTAACGGTCAGTTCTTGTTAGACTCAAATTCTGTCTGATACTGGCTAAACCATTTGTCTTGATCATGCAAACCCTACAAACTGTCCTTCAGTTTCACTGATACATAGTAAAAATTTACTGTGCCTCTGGCCTTAAAATAACAACGCTAACAGTAACATTTGCTTTCCTAAAGTACTGTGAAAGAATTTAAAAATATAACCACTTGTGGAAACAGAAATAGAGGTAAATTCAATATTTTTATATGTTAAATTAAGAAAGATAATAAAAAAAATTGTAACAGAGAAATATAAAATAATATTTAAACCAAGAGCAGACTCAGGTTTGTGGTACAATTATTATGTCAGCCAGGAAGCCAAAGGCCAAAAGAGAGTTTTCCCAAGACTATTTGAGGATGGGGTGAGGGAGTGTCACAAGGATAATCAAGAACATATTGGGAAATGAATTATGACTGAGGCTTAGATAAAAGGTCCCAGCAACAGTAGCAAAAACCTGAAGGAGGGTGCAGAAATTTCCCTGAATGTGCCTGTGATTAGGCAAGCCATGTAGGACACTAAACAGAAGATACTAAGCCAGGGAAGACGCTACAAGTCCAGCTTTTGAAGAATAAAACCAACAGATCCTTTTCTCTCTGCAGGCATGCCTCCGGGAGCTACATCTGCCACAGAGTCCCTCAGTGCTCAAGCAGTCACTGCCCAATGCCACAGGCGGGAAGGATCCAGCAGAGCAGCCAGACCTGGAACAGAAAGGGGGTGAGATGTGTATATGAAGAAATAAAGAAGAAAGGAGGAAAGTAGCTCTGTTATAACAAACAATAACAATCATTGGTTTAAATGATTTTGATTGCAAAGCTTTCAAGAAGGGTGAGGTTTAAAAGTCTTGTGAAATGTTTTAGGTTAATTTTCCCCTCTCTTTTTTTTTTCCCCCTGCCTTTCCTTTTTTTTTTTTTTTTTTTATTTGCTGATTTAAAAGGAAATGGGGGAGGAGGAAAAATGAAAACCAGGTTGAAATGTGTTTAATTTTCATGTTTTGTTGCAAAGACACTTCCTACTGTTCTTTTGTTCTTGTTAGTAAAGGTGTGAAAAGGAAAAAAACCTTTTCCCTCCTCATACAGCTGTGCAGCCTGTCTTGTCAAGGTCTGGGAATAGAGGCATCAGTGTGGGAAATGAATTAAATGGAGAGTAGGTCAGGACAAATGCATAATCATAATCAGATGCTTCAGGGATCTAGATCACCAAGGGAGGGACTTCAACATGCTTCAAGAAAGCAGACAGTACTGTGACACAGGAGAGGAGATGATCTCTTTCTCTGGGGTCTCAGAAAAGCAGCTAGAAAGATAATTGGGAGGTATTAAGGAAGACCAAAGTCAAAGAAGGGCAGAAAGAAATTAGACTGAATCAGGAAAAGAAGCAAGTGGATCAGGGATGTGAGGTGCCTGCTGGCTACAGAAAGATGACCATCAGGGAAATCACAAATTTGCCTGATGTTGTTTCAAGTGGAAAAGAGGAAGAGAAAGTTAAGCTAAAGAACAGGAGTGCTATGAGTAGCGCAGAGTAGCATGCTGTTTCAAGGCCATCAGGGGAATGTGGCTGTAGGTGTCAGTGAGGAGCCAGACAACAGCCAGAGCCATCACAACAGAGGTGGCAGGATCTCATGGGACAGGGACAATGTGGAAGCAGGCATAGCCCTGTTTTGAAAGCTAAAAGCCCTTGCAACTGTTCAATTGTACTGTCAAAACATACCTAGGGGTGCAGCTGAGCTATAGGCCACAGAGAAGGCAAACAGTCACAAGTCTTCAAGTAACAAACCCAGTTGCTGACCATCCTTCGGCTTGAAATATATATATATAACCTGAATTCAACAAAATTGCTTTCAGAACACTGGAAAAAAAAAAGGCTGAATGATTTAACTCCCTATAAATGATGTGCATAAACTGGCTGTATAATCAACAACTGCATCTAGATATTTAGCATGCTAAGTAATAATTCTCTTGCATCAGTCAATTAAAGAATCCCTAAGTTCACATTAACATAACATGCACTAACTGCACCCAAGGAACCATTACAGTGTATCACATTAATATACAACAGTCTAATGGCTCCCCAAGCAGGCATTGTCAGGATGCACCCAAAGGGCCTCATTGGAGCTGTTACAGCATCCTGTATCCAAAATCTGTGGATTAAACACTTGTTTAATAGGCTACAACGTGAGAGAATATAGCAGGTACTGCCCATAATATCAGTTATTCATGGGTAATTGGAGAAACAAATACACTTCCAGCAGGAATGACAAACCCAATTCCAACTGACAGCAGCAGCATAGTCATTCTACCAGTGCCTTTCAAAGACTGTAGTGGGCACAAACTTCCCTATATAGTCTAAATTAGATAACTGGTTATATTATACTTTTAAATTGCAGTGTAATCACACAAGAAGAAGAAGGAAAAAAAGTAATAACACAAAGAAAAAAAAACTTCACAAAATGATGGAGAACTTGATAAGAACCCTCAAACAGCAAAATTCCTAATTAATGTACTCCCATCCTTCTGCTGTAATTTTGTGGAATGCATGACTGTGGAAGAGATCATGCTGTATAATTCCCCCAATACACATTCATTTGCATTCAAAAGCATGTTGACTTTCACTCAGAAGCAGTTTACCTCACAATAATGACTTCCAAACCTCTCTTATATTTGCCCAAGAAAGGAGACACTGTTTCAGAGAACATGGAAATGGTACAAATGCAAAACATCTGAAAATAAAGTTTGAATCCTTCCACTTTTTGCTACTGATTATTTTGCTATCTCTGCAGTACTTTGAAAATTATGCTGCTCCTGTGACATATATATATATATATATATATATATATATATATATATATGGACTCTCATTACTGCAAAATGGAACTGCACCACCTCATACGGCTGGAAGTACATGATTCTTCTGAACTTCAGAGAGTGGTTTGAAAAGAAAAGAGAAAGAAAAGAAGGAAACAGCCTTTTTCCCCAACAATACTTGACCTAAATGAAACACATAATAGGAGTTACAATGCAGACCTAACCCAGTATGAACAGAACATTTCAGTTTAGTCAAGTAATCTCACTACTAGTAGTACTGTAGAAATTGTTAAAGTGTGATGACCGTTCTCTGGCAACAGCAGGAGAATTTACAAAAGATAAACTCTAAGCCAGGCTGCAGAGTGAAAAGTATGTTTCCAGGGCGCTCTCTGCTCATGAGCTAACTGCTTCAGTATTAGCTTTGCCAGTTGCTGAGGACCGTGGTTTTGCTGCACTCCAGTTAAGGTCTGCCAGCACATCCACATGAGCAAACCCATAGAGCATAGATGGAATTAATACTAAGAAGTGCTTTTGCTGACAATAACTTACATTAATCAAGTAACCAAAATCCACTATCTTGAGAAAAAAATAGTTGAATCAAATAAAGGAAATGGTGGCTACCATGTCACATTGCTATGGTAGTGAAAATCTCTAGACCAGAAACAGCCACAGAAAAGCGAAGCTACAGGACGGTGGTGTCAAATGATTGTAGTCACTTAAGCTAGAGCTGGTATTCCTTTCCAGCCAGCTTTGTCAGCAAACTATTTCTTCATGATGTCTAGAGAGCTGCCATTACAACAGCTCTCTAAAATATTTGAAAGATGCACTTGTTCTGAGGAAGGGACACTTACTGAGTTTAGAAATTTCAGTCCAGTCATCTTCAAAATATATCAACCCATATATGTTGCAATCTCATCATTCTTAAAACCAGCAAAGTTAGGGGGTTTCTTTTTTTTTTTTCCCCCTTCTGAGCTTTTAGAATTCAAGCTTTCCAACTACTTCCTACAATTAGAAACATATTATGAAAAAAAAAAATCAGATTCCCACAAAATCACATACTTCCAAGGTTCAAACCCCAAATGTCATGAGACTCCTGATAAAGCAAGAAATGGCAACCTTGTCAAGGTCAAAGGTCTTGAGGTGATACAGAGATCTAGATAGGCTTTGTCTTACCATTTTATCCTGCCCAGCAAAAACTGCCTGCAAGCACAGCTTAAGGGACCTACATACTTCATTTTTCCATTCACTTTTCCATGATTTTCCCAGTAAATGTCAGGGGTTGTTGGTTTTCTTTCCCCCTTCATTGTTAGCTTCATTTCTTTCTTCCAATTAAAGAGATAAGAAGGAATGGAAAGTGTAATAGTTCTCTATACTTGAAGCTATTTGCACAGGCTTTATGTTGTGGGACTACACAGCCAAGTGCTAGAAACGCCTCTGACAAACGTAGCACAGTGGTATTTATTTCGTTTCTGTTTTAACCAGCCTCATCCGCCTGGCTCTGAATTTCTTTAAGCCTTTTAATCAGTGAGTATCTAAAGCATGTCACAGCCAAGGGAGTGAGACTGGACTGTGGGCTTTTTTTTTTTTTTTTTTTTTTTTTGGGTTTTACAGCATCCTGTATCATTTTAACGGAAAAGAAAGCTTTGGGCATTGAGATTCTGTTTCAAATTCTAATGTGAACAAAACTACTTGCTTGCCTGGTGATCTGAAATTAAAAAAAAAAAAAGAAAAAAAAAATCTTTCTCCCAATCTTTTCTGTCCATGCAAAAATAATTTTCAGCACGGAAATATAAAGGAAAATTCATTCAGTAGGTTCCTACCACAGATAAAATATTCTTGGTAATAAGACTCCAATTGACTTGTAAATCATAGAATGGTTTGGGTTGGAAGGGACATTAAAGACCATCCAGTTCCAACCCCCCTGCCACGGGCAGGGACACCCTCCACTAGACCAGGTTGCTCAGAGCCTCATCCAGCCTGGCCTTGAACACTTCCAGGGATGGGGCATCCACAACTTCTCTGGGCAACCTGTTCCAGTGCCTCACCATCCTCTTTGTGAACAATTGTTTCCTGATATCCAATCTAAATCTCCCCATTTTCAATTTAAACCCATTACCCCTTGTCCTGTCACTACAGGCCCTTGTAAAAAGTCCCCCTCCAGCTTTCTTGTAGGCCCCTTCAGGTACTGGAAGGCAGCAATAAGATCTCCCTGGAGCCTTCTCTTCTCCAGGCTGAACAAGCCCAACTCTCATTTTCAAAAGCGCGTAAGTAACTTAGAAGTCTGAGTCACATATTTAGAAGACAGTTAGGCATCTTGGTCCCACTGATTTCTGGTGAAACTCAAGACAAACTCAAACTTTAGTGGTACCACATGCAGAAATATCAGCTTGTCCAATCTTCATTATGCCCTGCCTGTCCCTGCCTCTGACCCCACCCTTTGTTTCCCAGCCTTCTTCCCTGTACTCATCTTCTAACTGAAGCCCTACTATCATCCTTTCTGAAAACCACTGAAATCTCTCCTCTTTCTATGACAGATTTCCCAGGTTGTAACTGAGCAAAAGCCTGTGAGCACGCAGTGCTATGTAGATATATTTGATGAGGTGTGAAAGCTGGGGAGCTGTGTTCCAGTTACTCTGCACTGTGCAAATATGGCTATGGTACTGCTTCGACTACGGTCTTCCTCTGCAGCCATCTTCATGGCTCTTCTTTCATGATTCAGACACACATTGAGAAAGAACACAATTTTAAACTGCCTTTCAAATAAGAATGTCTATAGCTGATGTCACAAAAATATCAGAAAATAATTTTTTAATACATTTTTTGCAGGAAACATTAACACAGCTGTCTGAAGGATACTTGATAACTCAGACACACAATCTGAGAGGCACCTCAACTGAAGGGGGGTTGGGACTTAAAAAGACTTTATAACCAAAAGAAGAGGTTTTCTATTGTGACATAAAGGACAATCCCACTATAACAGCCTCCTCTCAGACTGCACTTTCCCACGAAGTCTGCAAAGACTTGACAGCAGAAGAGAAAAGGAGCCTCAGTTCTCAGCACGCTTCCCACCGTCAGCAGTGTATCCAGCTATCACATCTCCACTGGGATGCCAGAAGGTGGTTATCTGCTCAAAAGTGACTACTGATTTTTCTTCAGAAGGATTGCTTGACCTGTATTTTCTGCAAGGTGTCTTAAAACTAACATTTCAGGTCTATTACTACACAAAAAACTGCCAGATATTAGTAGGGAGTCTGACTCTGTACTAGCTAGAGGCACAAAACTGAGTTTGTAACTATCATTTCTTTCATGCTGTGAGCATGTTACTCCCTTTGAACTTAAGGTCTCAGTTCAGGTCCTACCAGGGAAGCCAGCCTTACATGTGGTTGAGGTTCATGCACAGCCATCCCACAGAGCTGTCACTGCTTCAAAGTCCCTAACACTTTCCAACAATCCCCACAGACCAAGATCTATGGCTTTGCTAGAATGGCTGCCTGAATAACAGAAATAGAAGCAGCAGAGCCAAAAATAAAAGAAATGCTTTCCCATGCATTGGAAATTGAATAGCTTTCGGACTTTGGGTTCTTTAGAAGGACCTTGGTACACCCAACAGCTCCAACACAGAAAACTTCACTGCTGTCATTTTTCTCACATATATCACAAAAATTGTGCAAATGTTCTTATTTTACTTCCTCATTATTTCCACGGAGTGGGGGGTAGGAGGGAAGACAGGAAAGCAAGAGAGTCTGACCTTCAGAACAGACTAGCTACTTTTGTCTACCTTTTCCTAATAAAAATTCCCAAAACCGGAAGATCAACTATTAAATATTTTGGTTCTCCCCTTTCCACATTAAAAACTAAGACGTGAGGATAAAAGAAGGGTAAACAGATGGGCAGGACTGGAGTAAAAGGTGTGGAGAGACAATGAAATTGATGGAACAAAAAGCAGTTCATGAAAATCATGCTCTACTTTGTGGCTACCAAGTTATATGACTAGGAGCAAGTTATCTATCACCTGTTACAAAGCAAAATCACCAAAATTTCTTCAGTGGTAAATTTTGTTTACTAGACATTGATATCTGCAAACCTCCATAAGGTTATTTAAGACAAATAGCTAAAAATGCTTCTGACAAAAAAAAAAGAGGTACAAGTCAATGTTCAGCTCTCCCACAGAAGTCCTATGCAAATGGGTAGAAGCTCATCAACCCCTAAGCATCAAACAGGAGCTTTGGGCATTAGCATTTCTGACAAATGACAGGTAGACTTTCTGTGCCTTTCATCTCTGTGCTTTAAATGGGTTGCTAATAATTTTTTCTTCTCATCATTTGTCTTCACACAGAATTTGCATTTGAGTCTCTGAGGGCAAAACCTACTCTGAGAGTATTTTTGTATGGTACACATTTGCTAGGGCTATAGTTATGTTTGGGATCTGTGTAATAGAAAATTAACCAAGGTTTTGTTAAGACTGTAGGGTAAGCAATGCCCACGCATTAGCCTGTTGTCTTGGCCACTGAGTCTTAAAAACTGCAGACGTTAAATCCCGACATGTTTTCCTTCTAGCCTATGAACACAGTTTACTTCCTATGGAAAACAGGGGGCAACAAGTAAGGGTGCAACAAGTAAGGGTGAACACTTAGGTCTGGCTGCAAAAAGGATGAGTCCAGAGTATGCAACCAAAGCCAGGAGTTAGAGGACATCCCCAATTTCCACAGCATAGGCACAGATGCACTGAAACAAAATTCATTTATCTAGGCTTGAATTGTCTCTGACCTCATAGTGTGCTGTGCAGAGTACTGGACATAAATACATAGTGGAGAGATAAAGACCACAGGGACATCAGCTCACTCTGTGAATGCCCACATGTCTTGGGGTGAGGCTGGAAGGAGTTCAGCTAGTCCTGAAAACCCACTGTCCCCTTGCTAACCAGGCACTCTAGGCACAGATTCACTGGGAAGGGATGTGAGGCAGGGGGATTGCCCTTACCCATTATCTCACAGCTCCTTTACTTCTATCAGAGATGGTCAGCACCTATGCATGCAGCAAAACCTTGCAGCCTCTCAAACAGGATCAGACCTGTTACTGCTCAAGGGGAAAAAAACAAGAGGCATAATGGAATTAAAGGTAGACAGGGACTAAATCTCTTATCATCACTGAGACTCTTGGCTATGGGACCCCTAAATAAGACCTTTCAAGGACAGAGCAGTACTATGTAGATACGGCAGCCTGGCTCTTACCAGGGCTCAGATGCAGAGCTGTGGTTTTGGGAAATTCCCTTGTCATATCTGTACTTGTGTGGCCTATCTTTCCCTGTCACACTGCCCACGTACTGGCTGGGGACATTCAGTCCACACAGTCACACTAGAAATCCCTCTGCTCCTGAGCAGTGCTCCTGCAATGCAGGACATGGAGGAATACAACACGACCCTCTTGTGCTGCTCCATGCTCAGTGCTACCACACACCCAATAATCACAGGTGAACCTTGCCAAACAAAGTCTCTACCCATCTGGTTCTAAGGCACAATGGAGTAGTAGAAGAATGTTTAAATCCCCATGAAAAAGCTCGTTATTTTCATCCCTTTTTTTTAAGTAGAGAAGAATTTGTGGTACAATTCTGAACTCCAGCCTTGACACACCAGAAAAAATACGCCTAGTTTTTGCCTCAGTAGTGAATGATCGTTACTGCTGCCAAAATATAGGCACAGCAGAATAATGGCACCCAGATCAGCTCCCAGTGGATATTTCTACCCAATAACAGATGTGTGTGTGAATATGTAATGAAATGTCTTGCCAGGACAGCCAGTGGTACAAATGAATGACAATAAAAATAACAAGCAACGTCAAGAGAATCATGTCCCACTAAACGATGTCAGATGGTTGGCGCTTAAGCCACTTACGGGGCATCAGTGGAGTTGCCTCCGTGGTGAGATTTAAGGGCCTGCTTCTCAACTGCTTTGTGGTTCATAGAGCTGCTGCTGCCAGCACAAGGCAAGCATGACACAAGGCTGTTGTGACTTGACGGCATTTTTCATTTATAAAAGATGATCAAAAATCTGACTCAAGAAGCCTGCCACCATTTCACTTCTGACATCACTGTGCCAAGTTAATTGTTTGTTCTGTCTCTGCTGGTTAATTGCAGAAAGAACAACAGCTTTCCTCTTGAGTGGTTTCTGCCCAGCTGGCATCAAAAGCTCACATGGACACAGCAATGTTTGATGATTATCCAGAGAAATCATGGCAAGGAGGGTGGAAAGCAAAATGCTGCTATTGCTACAATCTTAATTGACAATAGGGAAGGAAAACTGAATTAAATACTCAAAGAAGGAGGACAACAAGGCTGCCTCTGAAAAAAAAAAAAAAAAAGGCAGAAAGCTCCAGATGGTTGTCACTTCACAGAGCTGCCTCAGCCGTTTGTGACACATAGCCTGCATTAGTGCCAAGCTGTCAGAAACACAGTTTGAAACGGTCAACCAGAATCATAAATGGGGTCCTTGAATATACACAGTAGAGTGTCAAATACGATCTTAACACTTCTTCTCTTGAGACTGAAGTCTAGTATGTCAAAATACATACACCAAAGTATTTCCAAAAGTATTGAAAAGAAAGGACAAAGTATTCTTGAACCCACAGGATAATATACACTGGAAAATACCTTATTCACAGAACAGACATCACTAGCAGTATTCTTTGTGCTCTTATTTACATACATGTTTGCCTGTATGTGCTCTGGCCCTTACAGATTTAATGGTAATAAGCCTCATCTACAGCTCTTATATTTTACATGATTTTTTTTTTTTTCAAATACTTAGCTGTCACTTTCACACTGTTTCAAGAAATGCAAGAGAAAACAACAGACATTATACATAATATGTATTGACTGAGGGTATCTGCAAAGAAAGTATCTACAAAATGATTAATCGATGACTTTAATTCCATAATGAAAAGACCAAATCTGCACCGTTAAGAAAGTAGTTCATCACAACCACGCAGGAAAAGAGCTCTGGGTTGTGACAGCCACAGCAGGGGCTTTGTCAGGAATAATTACCCAAGGGACTAGCCACAAAAACATACTCATTTCATAGAAGCCACCAAAGGATAATCACCTCAAAGTGAATTTTGTTGACTACTCACACAGAATGAATCTAAACAAGCGTTCCAATGTTAAAAGGCTCTAAAACTTATTTCAAAGATGTGAAGTTAACTTGTCTTCCAGTCAGCTTTAAAATGGCTTTTCTCATATTCAGTAAACAACTAATGAAAAATGTAAAACCCTGTCCTATGCATATGGAATTTCCAAAAGTTACTTAGGACTTTAAAAGAGTGGTAGTTACTATGTTCAGAGAATGAAATCTTTGCTTAATTCCACAGTAGCAAAATTTCTGAATAGGTATATGCTGGTTTTGGCTGGGATAGAGTTAATTTTCTTCATAGTGACTATTATGGGGCTGTGTTTTGGATTTGTGCTGAAAACAACATTGGTAACACAGGGATGTTTTCATTACTGCTGAGCAGTGCTTACACAGAGTCAAGGCCTTTGCTGCCTCTCACCCCACCAGCGAGTAGGCTGGGGGTGCACAAGGAGTTGGGATGGGAAACAGATGGGACAACTGACTCCAGCTGACCAAAGAGACATTCCATACCATGTGATGTCATGCTCAGCATATAAAGCTGGGGGAAGAAAGAAGAGAGGAGGGATTTCAAAGTTATGGTGTTTTCCCAAGTAAGCATTATACTTGTTGGAGCCCTGCTTTCCTGGAGATGGCTGAACACTTGCCTGCTAATGGGAAGTGGTGAATGAATTCCTTGTTTTGCTTTGCTTGTGTGTACAGCTTTTGCTTTTCTTATTAAACTACTTTTATCTCAACCCAGATGTTTTCTCACTTCTACCCTTCTCATTCTCTCCCCCATCCTGCCAAGGGGGAGTGAGCGAGTGAGCAGCTGTGTGGTGCTCAGTTGCTGGCTGTGGTTAAACCACAACAAGGCAGTAGAAACTCAAGGGTAATATACCAACATGCCAAGGTAAAAAGCCCTTAGAAAAGGAGAGGGAAGTCAGAAGACAGCACATCATCATCTTCAAGCATCAGAATGTGCCAGGGAGCAGCTGACGCTGACACTTCCTAACCTGGCCGATGACTGCTTTCCCAGCAGGAGCTTGCACTGGGGCTGTCTGCACAGCAGTGTCTCCATCTCAGCCACTCAATATCTGTGTTAGTCAAGAGAAAAACACTATGTGTGCTTATAGTTTGAGTGTGATCCTGTTTGCAAGCTTCTACATGAGTAAAGCATGACCAGATGAGTGCAATCCAAAGAACTACAGGTTCCAATAACAACATATATCATGGTTACTACACTTTTTCCTTTCATGGAAAGGACTGGATCTTACATACTGCTGAGCAGTCTGGCTGCAATCCAATAAAGCACTTAAAAGAGTGCTGAGCTTAAGTCTAGGAGTAATCTACAAGGGGGTTATTTGCCTACTTACAGAAAGTAGGTGATTTTGTTAGATGGAGGTAACAGTCATCAGTGATTCTATTTTCCCCTGCAGACTTGTCAGCATGAAGTTTCTTATCAGCCTGACTAACCCTTTTAGTTTAAAAGGAATACAAAACATGAGGAAAAAAAATAGAAAGTCTTCCTGGAGAATCACATATAACATGTACTTTTTCTTAGATCATCTTAATGAATTAAATGCATCATCTTCTTTACGGTAACCTTTACAGGGGAATAGGAACAGAAAACTACGCAGACTGGTATTTCCTTTGCTACCCTCCAGTCACACTTCAGTTGTTTGGCATCTCTGGTACTACAGCAATACAAACTGACATACATACAGAAATTATAAGAATATAGCTGACATCTGTCAAACTGGAGTGCTTTCATCACATAAGCCCGAAGAGCTAACACTCAGAGGATCAGAAGTGTTTATTAAATCACTTTTCTACAGAAACATTATTGTGAGGTCAAGATTCAGAGTTACTTGGGGCAGCAAAATGGGTTATCTGCTCCATGTACTAGGAGAAAAACTGGAAGATATACACCAGAGGATAAACTCACTTCTGCAGGAGATTGCACTGGATGACCCAACAAGGCATCTGTTTCCATCAGCAGGTCTCATTCCTTCATTCATTATATTGATTCATGTGACTGTCCTGAATCTTGTGCTGAAACTAGCACCTGTAATTTACCTTGGGCTTAAAGCCTGGGCTTTTAAAAAGCAAATCCTTTCAAAGAAATTTGGGCTGTGCACTTTCCTTAGCAGAAGAGTTGGTATTTTCTCCAGCCTTGCTTTCTGCAGCACCTGCATGCCTGTGTGCATGCAGGTATGCGTCTGTGCATGTACAACTGGAAAAATATTTTCAACTTAAAAGCACTGTAATTGTAAAGGCTTTTATGGCATTGTCATTCACAACTTGACTTCCAGTTCAAAGGAAATATTTTTCTGCAGGAAATGAAATTATTTGAAAAATCAGGAGGAAAGAAATAAAACTGAAATATTAAACACACGGATCTGTGGAGCACATACAGTCTTCCTCTGCTAAGAAACACTAACAAATGACAGCAACAAATAAAAATCAGCTAATTGGGAACAATGCCTTTGTTATTTCTTAGCTGTTAGAATTCTTGAACATAATGAAATAAATCTATAGTTTAAATTAAACACTAGGAAGGAAAAACTTTATAAACTGTGAACTATTAAAGCATATATAACCTTTCAATATTTCATGTAATATCCCAGATATCTGACCTTTGCCACCGTTAAACCATTTTCAACATAAATAGTCAGGAGGCTGTCAGTGAGGTCTGATTCACTGTCTTTCACAAATAAAAATTTTTGTAGTTCCTCTCCTTTGGAAAATCTACAGTACCTTCATCAGGTTCCTTCTCTATCTTTTCCAACAGACTAATTTTCTGTGGATAGCAGACTGTATCTCTTTTCCTCTATCTTGTTCTTTCTTTCCCTTCTCTCAGTAACAGGTATTGGGATTGACGAATTGGGATCTTGACCTCACAATGATGGGATTTTCTCTCCACTTCACTAGGGTTTAAAATTCTTTCTCATTCACCCCTTCTTAAGCTTTGAGGCCATGCATCAGTCACCCATGCCTGGTGAGATGGTTTATAAAAGATACAGGCCTACTGACCTATTGTTATTCCATATGGCTGATTTCCACTGTGTTACAAGACTTAAATACTCTTCCGACATTATAAAAAAATCAGAACTTCGTAGTTTGCTTTTCTTTGTGCCTTCGCTGAATAAACTCTAGTTTCAATTACACCCATAGCAGTTTAGAAAATCAACGGGACAAAAGATTAGGTTCATCAGCGGGTTTACCAGTTGCTTAGGAGTATATTGGGACATTCTTTTGTCTACCAGAGTAAAATCCTCATTTCAAAGAAAAGGTATAAAAGGAACAAATTAAGAAAGAGTATTTCATTAAAGCACTCGATTATTCTCAAGCTTCTGCTGGGTCTTTTCACTATCATTATAATTGCCTAATGATTTCCAATTCAAAAAATTTAACAAAACATCTACTATTGATTCACTATATGCAACTAAATATTTGATTACGATGACCTACTGAAGTACTGATTGTTCTGAGTGTGCTTAAGGATGGCAACTAATAATTTTTTGATGCATTTAGTGAATATTCTTCTACTTGAATCAAACGCTCCTAAAGAAGAAAATTTCATGAACTACTTAAACCTTCCAATTAGGACAAAGATCTATGGTCTGCTGTAGCAGTTGGTGATTATCTGGCACAGTCTAATTTATGGTTTAAGACGATCTCATCAAACATAAACATTAGATAATGATACAGCCTTTATATCTTCTCTAGAATACTCAGATATCTTACTGTAGATAAAAGATCCCATGTCATAAGGTGGCTTTTAAAAATTATTTTGAGAGTTTTTTTGGTATTCTGTCATCTGACTTACTCTTGACAATGGTGTAAATGTGTTGAACTTGAACTGATCTCATGCTGGTTTTATGTCACTGTAACCTCAAAGAGCCAGATTTACTGCCACCTTGCAGCTGTTTTGCTCTACATCTGAAATGCAAAACAGCTTTTAACCCTGTTTCAGTTAGTTACTTTAGCAGGGTTTACAACTGCCTTGAATAAGAAAGCCGCTCAAATATGGATGCCAATGGCACTGCTGGAGAGATCGCTGATGATTTACATCAATATGAGCTAAGAGTCATGTGCTTTATGTTCAAGCTTACATATATAAGGTGATTTGGCAGTGAATTGTTTTAGTTTCTATACTATGATTTTTAAATACAGTACAGTATTCTTTCATTGTTTATTATTTACACATTATGGATTTCTCTGGTAGTATATGGAGGCTGAAATCCTGAGTCCCTAAAATCAAAGTTCAAGGAAGAGGTCCAGTTGCACCCAATAGGATTCTACTCAGAAATGCAACAAACATTCAGAAGCAGCCTTGCAAATCTTCCTAAGATATCTACAGGTATTGACTTCTTGTAAGAATGAACAGAGCACAGAGAGCAGAGAATTATTTAATTTGTTGAATCTCACCCAAATTCTTACACTGTTTGGATTACAATTACAAAGCATGTTATCGGGTGAGCAAGTGGCAGCATAACAGATAGATAAGCTATAAATTCTGCCTGTAAAGATATCATTTATATGATTAGAGAAGTTTTAAATAATTTTGTTCTTTTAGATCAAAGCAGTAGCATATTAAGTCATAATGAACTCAGCACAAATAGAGCAAACAGAGTAAATTTTTCTTCATCCACACTAGCACAATTTTCAGTGATGTGAAAGCAAAAAGCCAGCATGTACTTCCAAATTGAATCAAAGACTAATCCAAATCATACCAGGCTCTAACTATGTTCACATTTTTGTGAACTCTGTACCATTTTTGCACATTTGATTATAACTGTAATGTCCATAAATAATTGGACTGCAAAGTTTGTCTCAGCAGACTCTATGTCAGATATTAATAGAATTATGCATTTCATAACTGTCACCCCTGAAAAGTCACACTCAGGGAACAAAAAGCCAAGGCACTGCCGTTTCTGGTTGGTGAACAAAGCAGCAGTGATGAAGGTCCTGAGGGCCCAGGTAAAAATTCCTTTCGTTACACAAGAGTTTGAATTCAAAACTAAGATCTTCAGACAACCATATGATTCCAGAGTCCAGTGCTTTACAAACCAGATTCAGAAACAAAGTACAGCAAAGTTCATGTCTGCTCAGTAATAATCTGTATGTTGACCTTGCTTCTGACGTAGTAAATAATTCAGGCTAGCTCTTAATCCCAGAGTCACAAAAGCAGAGAATACAGGATGACTGGCAATATCTGTTATATGTCACATGTTTAAAAAATGTAATCCAGACACAATTCAACAAATCTTGTCTTCAAACTAAATAGGCAGATGAATGCCTGCACTTGCTGGTTTGTGGGTTTGCTCTATTTTTGGTTACAGCATCTAGTTTAGATTCTGCTTACTGTCCTGTGCCTTGCAGTGAGAGATCTGTTCCAAAAGAAAAAAAAAAAAGTATACATTTATATATATATGAGAGTATTAGTCTTAAAATAACCAAACAAAAAAGAAGTACAGTTCAGTTCCCACTTTCAATACACTTCCCTGTTGTCTTTCTATGGAGTTGTTATACTGTCATCACAAAATGTTAAAGTGGAGAAGGGGAAAGGGACTGTAGAAAGGAATAAAGACTAAGGGAAGTTGATTTTTCCTATGGGTTTTGGAAGACAACTTATATTTTGATCACAACATGACTCAGAAAAAAACCCCAACATTTGGGATCCTATCTGTCTTGGGGTTAAAAAATCACCTTCTGTTGATGGAATGTTGCTCTAGGGGTGCTGAAATAACACAGTGACAGTCACTCTAAACACAGTTTTCACTTCTTATTCACAGACTACTATGTTTTCAGAATTAAAACATGTTCAAGAAGCATATTCAACTTGAGCTTGAGAAAGCTTACCCTTTCATGGTAAGGTATGGAGTTTTTAGGTACTGAAATTCCCCCATTCTATTTCATTAAAAAATAAGAAACCAAGTTTTTACACCATTTGAAACCAAGTTTCAATACTCATATGACTCATGAACATCTTTGAAAAGATTTAAAATATCTGCTCAGGTATTCCAAACGTGGATTCCCTAATGGCATGTCCCCAGAAATAATACAGTAATATATTACATAAAAAATATTGTAGGACTGAGTTAAAAAATTTAGATATAAGTTTCCAAAATTCAAAAATGCATTCAGATCTGGAATTTTGGATCAGAAAAGGTGTGTTAGAGGATTTCCATAATTCATGTTTTCTCGGAAGTTCTCCAGCTAGCACAGAGTCAATACAAAGCATATGGCTGTTTGATGCTTTAACACTGAACATGGCAAGATTTGTATGCATAACAATTATTCTTAAAAGGTTGTTTTGGCTCTCTTTCCTGTAGCAGACTGTGAAGTTAACATCCTCAGTTATTTTATTACAATTATTGTAGTTATTTTAAGGTTTGCAGTTTGTATGTTTATCTAGGAGGTAGCTCACTTCTTACTGTATGCTGCAAAGACTTCACATAAAATATAAATCACATGGAACCTGAGCTGTTCAGAAATTCCAAATGTTTGTATTTGCATGTCTTTGTAAGCATTACTTATCTAGAGTTCAAAATGGAAACTGCAGCATAGAAACATTTCAAGTTTCTCAGAAGAGAAGGTAAAATGAAATTTTGCTGTTTGAGGGCTAGAAGGCAGGTTGTGCCAAGACCAAGCTGCCTGTGCCCTGGAAGGGATTAGAACTAATATCAAAAGCAGGGAGAGCATCCCAAAGAGGAGGACTTGCTCCTGTAGCTGATACAGAAAGAAACAATGTCACAATCTGATTTCTCCTTAACTAGCCCTCCAGACAGCTGTCAGAGGTTAAATATGCACAAAAAACATATCAGGTTTCTGCCAGCCAGGCAAGGATGTCAAAAGGTATGTCCCCTGCTCAAATATACACTTGTACTAGGAAACACCCCTCAGTGAGAAGTACTGATTCTGTTGAAACTACACTTTTCCTTCCTGAATTGGCAGGAAATGCTGAACTAATCTGTCCTGGAAGAGCTAAAATAGCAAAATGTAGCTCTGTCCTGCCTTTCCAACAATTGGGAGAAAGACTAATGGGCAGCAACAGGCCTAATATTTAGTCTTAGCATGTAATTGATCAGATTCATCACTGATACTTCAGATTACTGACAGCCCTCTGTATCCTTCTCAAGCCTGTTTTAGGCTTACTACTCTATGTACTTACTAAAGGAGGATCATCAGGAGGATCATCCACCTCTTAATCCTTTTTAAAATAATTTTCATATTTACTGATGTTCTAAACCAGAAATTATTATAAAACCCACAGCTGAAATTTTGAATTTTAACATGGTTATGATGTTTAGCAGAGAAATGGAATAAGGACTTGGTAAAACTACATTTTATATGTTTGAATGCCTAATAAGCATTTACAATGAGCAATGGATATCAGTAGGCTAACACATCAACAGTAATGAGATCGGCTTAATAGACTTACATCACTGGGTTTTATCAAGACAGAAACTGTAGCGTTTTACTTATACACATTTCTGCAGCATCTGTCACTGCAATTTGCAGGAATTTTTCAAGTGGGATCATCAATAATCTGTGAGTTACCTTATCAAGGAGCTGCTCACAGTGCAAACGTCTTCCCTGCTGTTTTACTGAGACAAATATTCTGGTTCATATTTGCTACTGTGTATGCATCATCTCATGTAACCAGAATCCAAATTCTGAAGCAGCTTTGGCAGACTAAAGAGGTGCAGTTTACATCTCCTCTGATCTGGTATAGGACTGCTACTTTCATTCACCAAACTCCTTGAGATAACTCTATTAAAAGAGATCAGTATACAGCCACAAAAATCCAAACCAAACAAACAAACAAAAAAAAAAAGTGCTTTACAGCTACCTATACATCTGATTTATTCCACGAAGTTGTTTTATGTAGCTAAAATACTGCAGATGGGCAGGACTGTTGTCTGATGCATTGTATTCACTGAACAGGATCTTGATCTGGGTACACTGTTGCTTTTATTTAACTGTCATGTATGTTCTCAGCCCTTAAAACTGCTGGAGACATTCACATAATTCACCACCTGTCCAGACAGTAAGCGAAATGCATTCCTGAAAGCCAAGGCACAAGCCCTTGCTACTTAATTCTGGCAGAGAATTCTACATGAATTAATTAAATCATTGACTTAATGATTCCCTTGAGGAGAGGGAGTGTTTTACTTCAGCACATCATAGAAAACTACTGTTCCATATTAGCAACTTCTTTGACAAAGCATTATTTGTATTTGTAATTTAGAAATTGCATACTGATCTATGAATTTAGTTCACTCCTAGTTCTCAACAGAGACTAGCTATAATGGTAACTACCAGTATCAGGGATGGGACCAGTTCTTGGTAAAATCAAAGGGTGCTGCATGCCAGGAGAAAGAAGGAACATGCTGGGGTTTGTACAAGGGAAAACTGAACTGCAAAGTAATTAGATTACTTGGTCATGACCACATGCCACATGGCAGAAGCAGGAAGAGATGACAAATGTTCTGACTTTAAGACCCATTTCTTAATCATGGGAAAAAACCACATCTGAGTCTTTCACTGGACAATACAGTGTATATGCCTTCCAGAAATGTGTCTTAGATGAATAGTGTTCACTAGAGATTGCAAACCAAATTTTACACCACTTTTTTCTTCTGGTTCAACTATCGTGCTCTCTAGTGTACCACTCAATTCCCAGTTCAGCAAGGAAGAGACAACAGATTTTTTTTTTTCTCCAGTTCAACAAACCAGATGTACAGTATAGTCTGCTTATCCATGGATATAATTTTCATTGCGCATTCCCTTGTAACTTTCATTTATATTATTGCTTATAATTTTGTTCTAAAAGTCTGATTTAGGTAAACTCATATTTGGACAATACTGTCACTTTAAAAATAATGCAACCTTTGGTTCACTCAGTGCCAACAAGAATGGTACACTATTCCTCATTTCTTTGAATCATGACTTTGTCTTTGCACTAACTGAGATAATGAGAAAATTTTAAATTTTCTATATACATCCAGTCCCCAGCTTTACTTGCCAGCTAAGCTCCCAATCTGAATCTTTGTCTATTGGAAAATCCTAAATTTTCATTTTTTAACATGCCCTCTGATTCATATTCTGATAGACTCTGGATCTCAACAGCCAGGCTTCAGCCCGGGGTTAATCGAAATGAACAGTTAGTTCATATGGGCTATTTCATGCCATATGTTGCAAAAGATGCTGTCTTTTCAATGTCCTGTTGATTTCAAGGGCACCTTCTGCAATTAATTCCCCTCCCAGCTGATCTCACTCTCAGGTCAAAGAGCTAAATTTCATCTGCACATATTGCTTCTCCTCCCCAGCCTAACAAGACAATGACTACTAATGTCAGTTTCGTCATGTTAGACCACTTAAGACCAGGAGTTCATTAGTCATAATACAGCTATTGTTGCAGGATCACTGCAGAACACCGCTTAAAAGATTGATTTATTTTACTCAGTATTTAAAGTTGGTAAAACCTTTGCTGACTAGAGCACTGTGTGTCACTGCAGTGCATGCATGCTGAATATTTATTTCCTCCAGCCACCAGTACACTTACTCTAAATGTGTATTGAAACCAGGAGGTCTAGCTACAATAGAAGGTGTAGATGTGCTTGTTGTACTGTCTAGACCTGACAGAAAAGTTACATATGGCTTTTGTTTTGTTTTGGACAGCTACAGTAGGAGATACAGAAACGGAACCTGGCCTCTGGTTCACCCACAACCTGCAGCTAGAGACGTGCCTCATTGCTGACAGTTTAACACTGACCCTGTCCACTCCACACAATAGAATTATTCCCACTGCAGTGGGAAACACAGATGGAGCTGTACCACTCAACCAAAAAATGGTGTCTTCAGAATAACCCTAGCCATTATAAACTTGGCAGCTTTATACTGTGCCTTGGATCTGTTCATTTCCAGTCGACACAAAGGTAGTACTGAGCCACATTTTGCTCCCCATCCTGGTACCTGCCATGGTAGTCAGACAGTCACAAGATCTGGCTCACTTACTTATAACTTCCATGTTCCCATGGGAGTCCATGAAAGAGGAACATATCATCTCCTCCTCAGGCAACCATAAACAGAACTCTCCAGACAAATACAAACAGGTTGCACTTGTATTCATTAAGATTAATAGATGCAAAAGCCAGAAGGGAACAATGTTATCATGTACTCTGGTCTTCCACTAACACTTTCCCTGAATTCATCCTGCTGTCAAATCTAATTGCTGTGCTTTTATCATATTTTTCAAATTTCCAGTGACAAAGACTCCATCAAAACCTATGTATGTGAGCTGTTCCAATGGTTAATTAACTTCTCAGCTAAATGTATTGTCTGAATTTGTCTTGTTTCAGCTTCCACACGACGGATCTTATTATACTTGTCTCTGTGTATGACACCAAAGAGACTTCTCAACCATTTTGCTATTTCCAGCACAGTCTGTGCATACTGTGATCAAACCACGACTGAAACCTCCCTCTGAAAAACTTGATTTATGACATGTAGTCTGTCACTTTAAGGTACACTGTCTGTATTGGTTAGCATCCTGATCATTCACGTGGTTTCTCTTTGAAACCTCTCAGATTTTTCTTGAAATGGGATAACCAGAGATAAGCACAGAGTTTGGCAAGTTAACAAAATATGGGGGAACCAGAGCTTTTTGCTCTGCACTCTAGTCCTGCAGATATCACACTGACCTTCAGCACTTAAGGGGTATCTGCATTCCCACCAGTGCAGTACAAAGAGGGAAATCAAACACCTGGAGGTTTGATTTCACACACTGTGTCATGGTTACAGGCCTGCATGTCCACATGTCATTTTTACCAGCAATGAAGTTAAATTGATTTGTCAACCTTCGGCGTGTGCTGCACATGTGCAGGGTTAAATGCTCCAGGACCTTGTGTCCAAATCGCAAATGAGGTGTGATGCCCGCAAGTATGCGTTCAACCTTTCTTCCACCAGAAGAGAAACTACACTGAGAACAGCAGCAATGTGCTTGGGCACGTACATCAAGACTCCAACTACAGACATGAGGTAAATCCACACCTAAAGAGTACTCCTCCAGCTCACAGAGTCGCTAATGTAGGTGCACCTGGTAAAATCCCAGGTGTCTTTCTGAAGCACAGATTCTGCAAACTTAGGCCTCCATTCAACAAATTTTACTGAAGTGAAGATTTATTTAAAGCTAACCTGTTAAAGTATCCAGTCCATAAGCAGCCATCTATACTACAAACACTACCCAATACTGTCAGTTCATTCACTTCAACAGTTAAAAAAAATAAAAATCTGAAACACAGTTGTTCCCCCTCTCTAGAAATAGTGGTAAATACTGAAACTTTCTGTAGCTAAAGTTTAAAAAAAAAAATTGTAGTTTTAGGTTATCAGAGGCATATGGGAAAAGTTCCCTTGTGATCTGCTATGCCTACAAGTAAAAAATATTCATCAAGCCTGAGTCAGACTTTATGTTATGTTGTATTTCTCCTCATTAATCTCTCGGGTGTAATCCTACACAAGTTTTACAGCAGGGTCATCCCCCCAACCTTCAGTGTGGTTATTCTTCTTTTCTACCAGTATAAGTACAAAAGAAAAGTTGTGATTCATTCTGTTCACGAACCAGGAATAAACCGCATTACAATAACACCCACAATGGCTTATTGCTTATACACAGATAAATTATCAAAAAAATTATTTTCCACAGCAAATGACTGAGACCAGAAATCTCTAAGCACAATGATTATCTCCTTCCTCAGGGCCAGTTTGTATTTCATACTCATGTAAGTTCACAAACATACCCAAAAGAATAAATACCTTCCTTCTTGACATGGAAGAGCTAATGCCAGCCACAGAACTTTTTCTCCAGCAAGGTACTGTAGAGAAAATGTAGGGTTTAAAAATAATGCATGACATAAGAAGTTTGAAGATTCAAACAAATCATAAAATTCAAGCTTTATTCTAGCTTATTTTAGTATTTTTTAGTGAAATAACAAATTACAAGTTAGTACATTAAAATGGTTAAACTTCTACTAATTTTAGAAAGTGAGGCAAAATGAAGCAGCACATGCTTAATATGCCTCTTATTTTTACCTCACACAGCTCAGGAGGCGGTTACTGTAGTACCCAGGCCTGCATGTTCATGTCACGTGTTTTTCAGCAGGTAGAGTTTTCTGCTGTGTCACCAAGGAAGCACCGTATCTGGAAAGAGATGATTCTTTTTCCCCTTTTGTTTAACTTTAACTTTAAAAGTATAATAAACTTCTCTGGTAGTCACAATACCTTACGGCCACAGTGAACTACCTTCGCATGAGCAGGTAGTTCACTCATGCCGTGAGTTTCACACTGCACACTGTTTATCTGTACTGTCTCTTTCATGGGCTCACAAAGAAACATTTTGTCTTTAGTGCTCTGTGACTGAATTACTAATTATTCGTTAAATAAAGCTATTCTTTTGTTTACTATTAGTCATTGCATATTTTCATACAACAATGTTACAATTTTATTTTGAAATTTGTAGGGAACACGTATCATAAATGTGAGGAGGCAGAGTTAGGCCATCATGTGGATGGGAGGTGTCTGGGAGACATTTTGTCCCTTAAAATGCGATCAGTAAATTTCTGAATAACACACTGCTCTAAACATGAATTTTGTCACATCATCTTCGTATCTAGAGGAATAGATGCTCTCACAAATGCAGAATGATGGTGGAAGGAGCAGTGAAAAGCAGCAGCTGGGCTGTGAAGGAGAATGCTATTAAGAGAAACTTGACTGTCTGACATTGCAATAATACAAACAATGATTGCTCCAAGGAAACGGCTTTCTGTAATCGTATTTTCTCATTGTGAGATTACTGTACCATGAAAGTCTCCTTTTCAAGGAGTTGGGTATAGTCCGCACCTTTTTTTGCTTTGGCCATGCAGGGGGAAAATACATACTGTCTCTAAACCCTAAAATAACACATCTTCCCACACACTGACCCAAGCAACCACAGCAGAACCCCTTCTGATGTAGCTTTCTAGGGTCAAAAGATTTGCAGGGGTGGAGATGAGCTAGCGGATGAACAGTGGTAGATCAATTTCTTCCTTATTTTGGTAGTGCATTGATCTAAGCCTTTTCCAAACCTTATTGTGACTAAGCGCCTGAACTCACCTTTGAAAAAAATGTGTTCAGCAGCTTTTTGAGGGCAGCTGTTCAACAAAGGAGTGGGACAGAAACTGGAACTAATACAAGGATTTCTAACTGGCTGTGAGAAAGCACATTTGTCTGGTAGAAATCATTATCTTGGTGATCAGGCATAACTTCATCATATTAAGGAATTATCATACAGCCTCCAAACGCCATTTTTCCTTAAAGGCAACTTTTGAATAATAAGGGAGGAGGGAAGAGAGCTGAAGCACCTATGATGGAAGCCATAGGCACAGTCTGATCATCAAGATCACAGCTAGACCAGATGCCATATTTGTCAGTGCCTATCATATCTATAACAGTGATCACTGCCATTTTACTGATAGCAACAGAAGATAAAAAAGTCAGTACTGTTCAGTAACCAAGGCTGAGGTTGGCTATTAACAATGATAAAAAATCCAAAACATTTACACAAAGCCAGCCTTACCGGGTTGGAGCTCTTCCTCTCTTTGAGGCTGTAAGTGGACTTGAAGATGCTTCAACCAAAGGAGGAAATATTTTTATTGAACCTTTATGCTCTTGGGGTTTTTTTGTTTGTTTGTTTTAATATATCCAGAGCATAACCTACTCTCCTGGGTGACAGCTTCTAGAAATTATATTTGTATTTTATCCAAAATTAGGAAAACCAAATGTCACCTGAATAAGACAGCGTCTGTAGATCACAACATAATTTCTCACTTTTTGCACAGTAATATCCTTTCATCTTTCTCGTGTCCTTGATATTATTTTTTACAGAATATCTTTATTTCACTAGGATTACCAAAGTACTATTTTTATCTTGTAAAAGTTTGTTAGCCTTCACATTTGTTAAAGATTTAAATGTTATTGGCCTTCTCTGAATGCAGTCCTACGACTGTACAGGACTCTGCGTATCATTTGAACTTTCCTTAATGCTTCAGTTGAAAAGGTTCTTGTCTGTAAGTTTTATTACATTTCTCCCTGTAAGTTTTTATTACTTCAGAGTTGTTCTCTTCATTTCCACTGATGTTCAGAAAACCTAAAATGAAGACATGAGAAAAAATATATTCCAAACAATAGCTCAAAAAGGTTTTTTGAGTTTCACATACCTCTACTCTGTTATATGATTGAATTCTCCAAAATGTGGACCCCATGCAGTCACTTACAGTTGTACAAAGCTCAGTCATGTTTCTACATCCATTTGTGTACATCAAAGTAGACATGCCAAGATGAATGACAAAGTTGTGTTTGTGTATGTTTAATTCACCGTACAAATTCTTTACTAAAGGTTCTTACAACAGAAGCAACCAGGGTATAAGTTAGTAAGAAGTCCCATATAGTACTAGAGAGGTTACCATTTCTGAAAGTTCCTAAATTCTCGGGTCAGAAAAGCTGATGAACATCTGTTCAAAATAACAAAAATAATTCCCAGATATTATGCTCCTTATCTTCTGTGTAAAGAAATATCTCACATCTTTTATGACTTTTCCCCTTCCATGAACATATAGTTTCTTAAAGATTGTAAAACCTAGATGGGTATTTGAGGGGTTTGATTTTTACCCTTTCTTGAAATTTCTACAACTCAAAATGGAGACACAGACATGCAGAACGAGCTTCATTTTACACTGAGAACCCCAAAAAAGGAAATGAAACAGTAAAGTCTTCTGTAGTGGCCCACAGAAATCTGTCTCCTTTTCAGAGGGCTCTTGTCTGAACATGAAAGTTATTCTACAACAGGAATGTTATGATCACACTGAAAAAGCTTTGTTTGCAAACATGTATAGGCAGTACCACATAAACAGTCAAAGAATAAATATAAAACTATGTACCTTAAGGAAAAAGCTGCACAATATGTAAAACCAGAGGAAGCATCCTCAAAACCCTAACAGGTATTTCTGCTCTTCAGTAAATAATACATTTGATTTTCTCTCACCCACAGCAAGCTGAATTAAAACATCTGTCCTTACTTTTACAGCTGCAGAAGGAAACGCTGCCGTTCACCTTAGCAACATTCACAAGCATGTCTGGTTCTCTACACTGGTGCTCTGTAACAACCAAAAGTTTTTAGTAGCCTTAACTGTGGTTAAAATAGGGCACTTAAATGATTCCTGAAATTAAACAATTCCTTACACTCTCTATTCTAGCCACGTATTTCTGTTGCTTGGTAAAGTTGTATTGCGACCATAACTAGATCAGAGCCAAATTTCTTCCAAAACTCCACTAAAATCACCTGTACTGTAAAACTGTAACTGGTGAAACCAAGGGTGAAGTAGGCTTCTAGTAAGTGCTCTACACACAGTGCGCATATTCCACAAAGTGTCTATGTACTTCACCTTAATGTGATTCTTACTCCCTCACACTGGGGCTTGTGAAGGAGGCAACAAGCTATAGCATTATGGAAACACACTCTTGCCAGATTTTTCAGCTGATGACAAAAAAATGTATGAAATGTATTTCCTAATTCATAAGACAGTGGCAGTGGGAACAGTGTGCCTTCACGTGCTGTTAAGCACACACAGTCCATTGAGTAGCATCATCAGTATGCCAGGTGTAATGTGAGTAACAAAGATAAAGAACGTGCCTGTTCTGGAGAACACAGCTCAGCCACAGGCAAAGCACATGGGGAGAAAAAGGAAGACCATGTGTTTTTCTAGTTATTTTCTTTTGTTTTAGGCAAATCACTTTTACTGTGAACACACTGTTCATAGTCACAGTGAAAAGTATTTCTTCAGAGGGATTTGACTTATAAAGGATTAGTTTTAGATGAAATTTCCCTTTTGCATTCAGAATGATCCTCAAATTTAGTAACAAGCAACTACTCTAACTCTCATTATTATACAGGTCATTCCTGCTCCCTACATCACCCTTTGTTATCACCTTCACTAGGCTAATGCATTAATACATGCTCATCTGCAGCTGTGGTACACAGGGAAGTAATATTTAAAATATTATGCCATATTTCCTTACAAAGTCTTTTAACTGGAGTGAGCACAAGTCAAATCCCTCCAAGTTTTTCGAGTTCAGACCCAAGGTCAAATCACAACACTGAAGCCAATTTCTGAGATTAAAAAAGGTGCTTGCAAAAGCTGGATGTGGCAACCCTGGAAATGTTTGGAAGAACAGCTTTTGGTTTGATTACAAGCAACTTTCCCCCTCTAATTTTTCATATCCCGCTTCTCAAATACACTTCAAGAATCTGCATTGCTATGGAGGAGCTGCTGGCAAATGAAGAGTGTTGTAAATCGCACAGTTGTAATTTAAGGTAAAAGCAACATTAAAATTCACAGTGCTTTTCTACAAGGATCTGTATGAAAGGTCTGAGTAACGTAAGTTCACACATGTCTGAACTAAATTGGTCTCTGCTGTACACCCATCCATTACTGCAGGGGAATAGAGCAGTGCTTCAATAATGAATAAGGATTCCACAACTGCTCAGGACAGAAAGTGGATACCAATGCAAATCAGTTCAGCTCACAAAAATGAAACCAAGAACTGTATAATTTCAAATCATAATTTTGTCAGAACAGCAGGACTAGCCTCTGTTCTGAAGTGAAAAGAAAAAAAAAAAGAAAAAATAAAAATTAAAAACGCAGCAGACCATGGTGGGTCCTCAATATGCATCCAAAATCACAACGCCTGACATCAGCAATATGAATTGCATTAATACTAGCTCAAGGTCTCATGAGAATAAATTTAATCCTTTACTGTAATACATCCACAGTGCCTAAGAGGTCTTTTACCCAGATGCTGATTGAACTTGACTTTGCTTATTTAGAAACTGGTCACTAGTTCAGCATTATGGAAATGAAAGAATATAGGAGAAGACATATGGAGCAGCCTCATCAAGAAAGCTGTATTGCTGTAATGTCCTGGCCATTTTGTGAACTCTGAGTAACACATGATTGTTTCATATATTTCTCACCTTTTTATTCCCCTTCATTTTTCTGCTCCATTTCATTCTTTTTTTTCATTTCTCCTGCTTACAGTTACACAGCAATCTGACAAGAGACAGTTCTGCATGACAGGAACACAAATTGCACAAAAATTAGACTCAGGCTTGGTCTAACATCATTCCACAGATTTCAGAAACCTGAAGAGATTAATATCTTTTACAGTGCAACAATGCCAAAACATGAAGATCAATAAATGAAATACAGCTTCAAGTGAAAATAATTCAAAATTAAAAAGCACAGCACAGAAGTAAAAGTCAGAGGCACTATTGAAAGGCGTATACAACTGCACCATAGAATCTTGCATGGCAATCAGGCCAGGAAGTACGCTAGCTGTCTTCAGCAAAGGGTTACTTCATACTGGGGAGGAAGATTGTACCTCCTGCCCACACCATTCATCTACACAGCTTTGTAGATTGCCAGAGTGAGACCTTTCTTGACTTCTCAGTTTATGTCCTGAAGTGTGAGGTTTGGTTTCCCTTATTTTATTCTGAATAATATTTCTGTTAATGAAAAGTCTACCATTTTTCCGAATCCAACACAAGTGTTATGTTGATAAGCTCCAGTGGAAACATATTCTAGATTCATATTATGCACTGTGTGAAAAAGATGGTGCTTTGTAAGATAGGGTATTTGTTACATATATATTCACAACTTCAAAATGTAACCTGAGGATACCTAAAGTCCAAGTTTTCCAAGAGACTTGTTGTATTTCAAATTCTGAACAGTTTCAAAAGCCATCCTTAAAAAATGCCTCTCCAATATAGACTTTCTCCCTCGATCTCTATATGTGCATAATGCTATATATTTGTAAAGAGAAAAGGGAAGATAATACAGATAGTTCATATACAGCAAGTAATAAAACTTCATGCCTACCTTAATATCTTCAGTTTCATGCATCAAAAGGTGATGCTGCTACCATAACCCCTTAAAAACACTGGTATATTGCTAACTAACTTAAAAAAACTAGTCGTAAATGTAGGGCGCTTGAAAAGGTACTTAAAAACAGATTTTGCTCCAGTTCGTGTTTGCTGAGAAAAATGCTATTCAGGCTTTATGCTTTTTTGCACCCTTTTTTTTTTTTTGATCCAAAGATTGCACACTTCCACTGACACACCTTAAGATGTGAAAATACAGGGTATTTATGGCTACAAGAAATGTAAGGTGACAGCCCTAAAAAAATCACCTCTTCCCTGCCCAAGGTCACAGATAAGGCTGAGAGACTCTTCACTGAGGTTTGTAAAAGCCTACTAGGCGATCCCTGCTTGCCTTTGTCAGGCACATCTGCATTAAGGAAAAATGCAATGGTAATTATAGTCCCTAGCATTCTGTAATTTCTATGCAAATTAGACATAGGGCTTCCAAGTTGTTAGCTGAAAAAAGCTTGAAATTATATTGCATTTGTGAGTTCCTGTGGCAGGTGTCATCCTCAATAACCAGGGAGAAACCATTCTTTCCGAGTTCTGCATTTTTTGCCCTTATGCAGTAGCGCAAAGCCTTTTCTCTCTTGCATGCTTTACTGTTTACACAACTTTGTTTCTAGAAACTAAGAAATAAATTGCCACTGATTATCAACATTTCTTACATTTTTGGGAGACAAATTATATTTTCACCCCTTTTTATACAATTCATCTTTCTTTAAGCTGTTAAACTGTGGAAAAGCGGGATGGCTTTTCTAACATTTGAACTACGTAAACAAGATGTTATTTTCACTTGGAAGAATAATAGTGACTTTGTGTTAGAGAGGGGTATATAGTAAAAAGGATGATGATTATGGGCTTGAATAGGTCAGGAGCAATGGACTATTAATGGGTTTTATGCCAGATGTAATTTTTAAGCAGACAGCCATATCTGGAGGCACTCTAGCACTTCTATTCCAATCTGTTGAAAGCACATCCACCATCTGATAAAATTGTTGTAACATCTCATGCATGTTCTTCCCATTTACCCCAAAGCAAAGAAGAGAGGACTAGTAAATCATATAGAAGCCCAGTGGTATTGATGTAACTCCTTAAATGCTGACAATCTGAGGCATTCAGAGGCCACACTGCTCTTGTTAGCATGATAGAAAGCCAGTTCAGTCACCTTAGCGAAATGTGAGTATCTGCAACAAACATCCTTAAAAAATTAACAGCAACAGCTGTTTCTATTGAGGTTGGTGCTCTCTAGACTTTCAACCTGTATTTTTCCATTCAGGAAAGGCAGCTATATTCCCTAGGTTGGCTTGCAGGACAGCAGATGTATTGGACCTGGAATGCCCTGTTGTCACCCTGAGCACAAGCCACACGTCCGATGTATTCCACTTGCTTCTATCAGAGAGACCCTTCATCATGAGGACAGTGAGGCGCATTGGTCCAGCTTATCACACTGGCAGAGGAAGCTCCACACTCAACATGTGCCTAAACAGCGACTCACACGTTGCAATTGTTGAAAGGACTCCCACCCAGCCGATGTTTGTCTAGTAACATGTTACTGAAAATGTCCTTTGATTTAGAGATTTTTCCAAACCTGACAATGAAAACGACAAAGGAAAGAAACAACCTCTTTTCTGTTTTTCCCAATTCATGCTCTCCAGAGGAAAGGAGAGGAAATAGGAACCTAACAAAACTTTAACTACCCTATAGTATTTGAAAATGGAACAATGTTTTGCTGCTAAGTTTTAAGGTCATTTCACATCTTAGTTATGAATCCTACAAGTTGTTTTAATATGAAAATTTTAAAATAAAAATGTCATGGTTTATGTTTTACTGAAGTACTTTCCAGCTGAAAGACCCAGACCATGCTGCTAATGTATCTGATTTCTAGTACTGTTCTTGTACCTTTGAATAAAAATTCTACAAACCTCCGATTTCTGTTCTTTGGTACAACAAAAACCAATCTTTGTTATTTCTTCAGCAGCTTTCCTATGAATGCACCTGAATACATATTAAGGACACCTTGTGCTTTGTATCACCTTGGAAAAACACTTCTATCACATATTAATTTTAAAAGCTAAGACACGGAGACCACAGTTTTTGAGGCTGAACGTCTACAGCTTGACGTCTGAAATACATGGCCGTTCAGAATGATTAGCAGGAGGCTCATACTGAATGCAAAGGGAGTTCAACACCCTTTATGACCAGATAAATTTTTGATACTTTGGCTGTCTGGCATTAAATAGTTAAACACATTTTCAGAGTCAGTGAGTAAGCAAGGTATCTCAGGCTCTTGCTCTGTAATTTTCCTTCTACAGTCTGAGATGTCTTAAAGTATAATACATTATCTCATTAAGGAAACAGTTTCAAGATTTTAAGCATAGATACAGGGACACCTCATCCACCATCATTTCCATCTCCTGATGTATTGAAACTTGCAGTATCATTTCAGAATGAAAGCTGAAGCAGCAGGAAGAAGGGAGGAAAAGAGGCTTCTTGTACCAGTTAACATGCTCTGTTTCCTACAAGGTCTTATGCCATCTAAATTTTCTCTGTTATCACAATAATGCAGCCTCTCCCCACACTGCATAGGTCTCCATCCTCTACAGTAACTCAGTCATTTCTCCTGCCGCTTACCACATCCACCAGCATCTCAAGGATCTTCTCAGGTCCCCTGAGTTTTGGGAGCAAGAGCCAGCAAATCCCCGCCTTAGGAAACCAAGCTAAATGTAAATCTAATGTGATAGCTGCTCAGTTAGAAAATTAAGATGCAAACCAACACATGGGATATTCCAGACACGGAATATCTCCAGGTTTCCTGAGAGCTGCTTCTCCTGGGAAGATATCCACATCAAAAACAGCAAAGCAAAATATACAAATACACAGGAAACGTCATAATCCAACAGGCAGCTTGGACAGAGATAAGCAAAAAAAAAAAAAAAAAAAAGGTTAGGGAAATAGAATTATTCACTACATGATAACCTGTCAGGGTAAGGGCTCCAAGTCAAAACAGATATTAATTTTTCATGTATTGGATTTGTGTGGCAAGGTTTTGGTAGCAGGAGGGCTACAGGGGTCACTTGTGTGAGAGGGTGCTGAAAGCCTCCCCTATGACTGACAGAGCCAATGTCAGCCAGCTCCAGCGTGGACCCAAATTGAGTCTTTTTTGCCCATGACAGTAACTGGTGAGGGATCCTTCCTGTCCTTATCTTGACCCACAAGCCTTTTGTATGATTTCTTCCCTCTGCCCAGCTGAGGAGGGGAGTGACAAAGTGGCTTTGGTGGGCACCTGGCCTCCAGCCAGGGTCAACCCACCACATTCCCTTAAATGTGGGGGATACAGGAAACTTCATAATTTTATGAGTTTTTATATTTCATGGAGAAAATAAAACATATAAGGTTATAAAAATGAAGGACAATCTTTCAGACCTGTCATTCTTCAGAAAACAATAGACTTTTCTTCATGTCAAAAACCAAGCCTTTCTTGAACCATTATAGATTAACACAACTTCAGAAAAACTGAGGGAGGGTAGGCAGCATTAAAAAGAAGCGTGCCACTAAGAACGGAACAAGGTGAAGTTTGATGATTATGTCATGTTCTGTTCTAGGGGGAAATTATATTTTCGAGGAATAAATTGAATTACTATACAGAGCATATTGATTCAGCCTGCCAAAAAGACACGGCAATATTCATTTTTCATTAACAGCTTTCTTAATATACTATGTGATATATCTCAAAAAAGGTGTTTATCAAATCAGAGCCAATGTGGGGGATTTTAATAAGGCAAGCCCTAAGTATCTCATAGATTACACCCATTTGTTATCTATTACCTCAGCCAATTTGAGTCTCAGCTCCCCAAACAATCTGCCTCCAGCTGTTATCCCAATTTGTCCTTGTAAAGTGTTTTCATGGATCCTGAAAAATCGTGAAAAATAAGTGGAAAAAATAGTGTCACACCACAAGGACGGACATGATGAGGATGAGAGAAAAAAAGCCTATTTGTAGCAAACATAGACTTTCCTTAGCAAAGTCCACATGCAGATATCAGTATCTTTAACTGTTAGCAGATGCTCAAATTCCAGTGACTTCAGCAGGACTTTTCAAGCTACTTAGAGTTAATAATTACAGTTAATAATACACAAATGGTTTTAATAATATAGCCCAGTGTTTTACCTGAATCAGGACTACAGTGCCTCTGTGTGTTGGTTATGGCTTTCCATTTTACCAAACCGAAGCAATGACAGCCAAAATATGAAGAGAAATTGCCTCTTTTTTTCCCCCCACCGTCCCAGGAAACACAGATAATTCCTCCAGACAGCTTCAAGTGCAGAATTGAAGGCTGCATGTCTTCAGCTTTTAATAAGTCTAGTAGGGTAATGACTTTGTCTACCCATCCCTTGTCAGCATGGTTTCTGTGTTATGACGCATTGTTTCCCTGCCTTTGTTTTACATGTAAGCATGTTTACATGAACTAAATAAACTAAAGCTTGGAGGATTTCCCATGTGTTTATTTCCTTTATTCTCACCAAGCACTTCACCCAAGACTTGCAGGCCATGGGGCCACACTCGCTATCCCAATAACATTCGTGCTTTTCTAAAGTTTTGGTATTGTTTTGAAGTAATTAGGCATGGGCATAAGAAGCTGAAATGCTCCATCGAAACTTCTTAAGTCAAAGCTCAAGAGAAAGTAGGTAAATTTCAAAGATGGCATTTAGTTTCCAGTCTATTTTGAATTAATATTTTTTGACAGTAACTCTGTGGTTGCTGTCCTACCAGACTGAATCCTTCATATATTATTTTGAGATTCTGCTGTCTTTGCCCTCTGCACATGCTACAAAGTAGCCACGGCGGTCAAAACTTTCCCTTCAGCTCTGATGAACAGCAAAGACGACCTCCCATCTGCATCATTTACTTAAGAAGCTGATTACTCTTTTACAAGAAAATCTAGGCTCTCCTTTTAATGCATATTTGTTAAAGAGGAAATATATAAAAAGTTAAAATTAAATTAAGGCTGACAACTTCCTCTATAATACAATTTTACTAATTGCAAATACATGCTGATTGCAGCTGGATATCATCTCCTCTCTCCTTTATATCACACAATGACACATTCTTGGCAGGTAGCAAAAGTGTTGATTTTGCACTTTGGGAGGAAGGATGAAGAGACAAAAACTGCATGTGAAAAGACAGCTCACAGCATGGATTGCTCTTGCTGGGAAGAAGAATCCCCCTATCTCTATCAAACAACAGGCCAACCTATGTAACTATTAGTCAAGCTGAGCTCACTGACAATACTGGCAAGAGTAAAGGGTCATGGAAACAGGACATTGAACAATAGAATTAAAACTGAAAACCCCTATACTTAGAAAAGTAAGTTTTAAGGATGACTGTGCTGTGCAGATCTGTTCCTTTTCTCTTCCTGTGGTCCTCATTTACATCATCACACTACTTTTTCCCCTGAGGTTTCTTTGCATTCCTTAATGTACTCCATGGATGATGCTCATGCAGTGAGCAGCTATTAAGTATTTTGTTTAGTCCTGATGGTTCGATGTGCCACTCTCCATGTATTGTACTCGAGCCCTTCACCTTATACGTAATTATTCATCACGAGTTTTTCAGGGATAATCCTATATATCACTACTGTTGTTATCTTTCGAGATTTCAAGCTTCGAAGGTCTAATAATTGCCTTGTAGGCATAAATCAACTCCATTTCTTAGAGTTTTGTGGTCTGGATTGGCTTTGCAAGGCCATTTTCTGACAAGTTTCACAACATTTCTCCAAACCACTGTATCTCAGAGATTTTGTTTTGGATGGAAAGGTATTTCTCTTTATCATTCTTCTCTGAAGTAGCTGAATATTTAAAAAAATATTTTCATAGCCTGCCCTGGACAGTGACTTAGCTGGAAAGTTTCAGAACAAATAACTAAAATCTTGCTAAATCATAAATTCCAAAATCATACGTGAACACAGCATGCGATGTACAACTAAGGTTGCGTACTTCTCATTGTAAGACCTTTTCTTTCAAGGAATGGTTGTTAATTAACCTCAATAGGACTGTGGCAAACATCCTCGAAACACGTTATTATCACATTCCACTCTACTGTACTTTTTTCATTCAATACGAAGTCAATATGGTCAGCTGGTACCTTGTTTTGTCTTTCCGATGACATTTGAAATTAACTTCCTCACCACTGTTAGTCATTAAAGAACATGTAAAGATACCTTCATTTTTTAAACTTTTAAACCTTTTCCTCTTATCCAAAGCTTTCTCCTCTGTGGGACTTGACAGAACTTTATTCTTTCAGCACGGAATGGCTTCCTTCAGGGGAAAAATTCCCTTAAAAGTAAAGGTTTAACCATTTTCCTCTGTGTTTATTTTTCATTTAACAGCTGGACACGAAGATTTTCAATGTTGGGGGGTCTTAATTCTTTTTAAAATCTGTTCTCAGAGAGTTATGTAGAGCTGCTGCTGCTTCTATAGAGAAATCAAGATACCCATCTTCTGAAGCAGTACACTCTGTATGGTATTGTTCACGAGACACTGCTTAGAGCTGGCCAGAATTTAGCACTGAATATTTTCCATTAAAACATGCTGTTTCTTAAAGGCCAGAAGGTACATAAATTTCAACACAGATTTAAATACTTTCTAGCTGAAGTTTCCTAAATTCATCTATGAATAAAAGACTAAGTGAAAACTTGATTTCTTTATTAGAAAATAAATGCTCCACCATAACTTTTTCTGCAAAACATACTAGGGATTCTGATTTCACTACAAATTTCCAAAAAGAAATTTTTATATTTCAGAACACATCACAAAATGGAGCAGTTCTCCCACAATCAGCTCCCGTGACTTACCATTTGCAAGTCAAAGTAGTGATTCCTTTCCTGCATCCATGCATTTTGTGGCCACGATGAAGGCACCAGAAAGAAAACAACCTGTTCTTTCAACACAGCCCAGTGTCCCTGGTAAAAAATAGAACACTGAAAAAGAAAAGGTACCAGAATTCCACCAGTGAAAGACTGAGCCTCTAATTTCCATGGATAAACAGGCAATTCTGCCTTCAGTAAATTCACCGCAACACCTACAAAGCCTTCAGCTGTTACATATATATATATATATGTAATTTAAAACAGATTTGTGATCTGTTGCTTTGTGCTTCAAATAAAACAACATATTCACAGCACTGCTATTTAAACATTTAACATTTCTAAAAAGGAGATACTTTTCCTTAAATACGTATGTTCTTAACTAAAGTCCCATGGGTCAGATATTCTGAGCAATTAATGAAAAGGTAGGAGACATTTTTTTTTGACTCTGTATCTAAACTTGTCTATGGTAGTTAATTACCATCAAGCAGTTTGCTGCTTTCCAGCAAAGGCTATAAATCTTTTCCTATTGAAATCAATACCAAAGCCTCGCCTTGCTTGTGGGTGGTTCCATATTTCAAACCAGTGAATATGTGCGATCAGGCAGTTATTCAGTAAATTCAGGTTTTCTGGATGCCAGTGGAATAACTGCTGGTTCCTTTACACTTAACTGAACTAAGGCAGCATTTTAACAGTCTGAACATGAGCATGAATATCATGAATGTGTGTATGGGAAACAAGGTACTTATTTGTGTCAGTAGAATCATCAAAACATTCTTATGTGTTGATGCATAAGAATGTATCACAATAGCATTGAAGGTCTAGGTATTTCATGGACCTCTGAATAACCAAGTACATGCATAAAAATAAGCTGTATACAGGGGAAAAATCAGACCTTTAGTGTCCTGTCATTTCATTGATCACTTAATGTCATCTAGTTCTTTCCTAAAGGAATAAAATACCAATAATGGAAAAAGAAGCTAGGTTTAGTTAGAGACAGCTGAGGTGAGAAAGGTCAGTGGTAGAAGGAAAATATTTAAAGTATGAGGATTTCTTGGATAGAAAGGACAGACCTTCTGACCTCTGTAAATATTGAGTAGATACTTCAGACCCTCAGAAAACCAAATATTTTTCATAGACACAGGTGCCAGCCTACCAAAGAAACTAAGGGGAAAAAAATGCCTTCTGTTTTCAGAGTCCATGGTTAATTAGCATTTGATTTTGAACAAATATCAGTGATCACTTCATCTGCATTCCTAACCAGATGAGTAAGGTATGATATATAAAACCGGTCTCCTCCTGTTCCTTTTTTTTTCATTAGTTCTGAACTTCACAACGCATAGTCACTTCCAGTTACTGAACACGTCATTTCTTCCTATACGAGAAAAGGTGACATTGCATTGTGTTTCTGGGTTGCAGTAAGCAAAATACTTGGCACTCATGTTTTACTGTTAGTTAAGTAACTTTCAGAAATTCCGTTATGAAATGTGACAATGACTCATTTGAGTCCAAGTCCTCTATTTAGTCCTAGAGAATACTCCAGAGTGCATGGGTATGAAACAGATATTGCTACCCTTATAGGGAAAAAAATTCCCCTAGCAAAAGCCTCACAAAAAGGCAAACTGATAGCATCCTCTCAGGATAACAACCTGGTTGCGTGTGGTGACCGATTCATAGAGATTCATTTTTTTTCTTCCTCAGGACATTTATATTACAGCAATATTAACAAACTAAATGTACTTTTAATCTTACTACAGTCCTTTTAAATCCCTTAATTCCATAGAATACCCATTAAATTAGTTTTAGAGTCAGTATTTAGATAACAGATTTTTGCTTCTGAAATTGATGTGTGCAACTTTTATCACTAGAGTTTAGTAATTCTTTTTTGAGTTGATCTAAAATCCCACAGTCTGCAGTATAATCAGATAGTCAAGAGCTCATAACACAATGCTTATCAGTGTTTGAATGATAAATTATTGGGTTAATTTCTTAAATATAAGACAAAGAGTACCAACAAATAAAATATATGACAGCCAGCAAGCTGAGGAAGGTCCCTCACATAGCAAGAAATAAGTATAGGCCAGAAAAATTAAAGAGAGATAGACCAAAGTTGTGTGGATATTGCCAGTCACCAGCAGAATGCAAGAGGAAGAAGGATATATGCTACAAGTGAACCAAGGCACTACCCTCACGTCTGGGGCAGCCACCACGTTGGACGGCCAAGTGCTGCTACTGGCTTCTGCTTTTGCTCAGCTTGTGAGGAAGAAGCATGGGCTGTCTTGCCCATGCTTTGTGCAGTCTTAGCCCCAGGGAACGCGAACAGCAGAGTTTGTATTTAGGGCACAGATAGCTTTCCCACACATGGCCCTTGCTCAGCCCATTTCGCACAAACAACACAAGCTCAGACTCAACAAAAAGACCTGTTCCCTGTTGTCAAACCAAGTTGCCTCTCTCTCCAAATCCTGTCATCCCCTCATCTGAGAGGAAGACAAGTTGTTTCACTCTTACTCTTGAAGGCAGAGATGATGATGCTGAGCAAAATGCTTTCCAAGCAGCCAGCTCCAAGAATGTCACATTTCAGAGGGGATCCTCACCAGTCTGTGCACAGGGCTGAAGCTCCTTTCAGCTGGGTTGGGAACTGCTCTTTGAGAGAGCAGATGAGTTTCTCTTTGAGCTGCCCATTGCAAGGACCACTGCCTTGACTTCCAAAGACACTTAGGGACACGGACGCTTGTTTCCCTCACCCCTCAAAAGACAGGTATTCCTCCAGCAGCTGAGGGAAAAGAAACACAGCATGTGAAAAGGTCACACAGCCGTCGCTCCCCTGGGAAGCACCAAAGAACTGCACAGAGAGTAAAAGCCTGAGGATCTCTCTGATGTCTGCATTACTGCAGCCACACTTTTATTCTGTCCCAGCTATTCAAGTACAATGCAAGAGCAAAAACGGCCCTAGGTTGAGCACAGAACACCAAAGGCTGAAGTTACTCCACACCAGAGACACTGTAATATAAAATCAGCAATAGAGGACTGCTCTTTATCTACCCTGTCAGCTACCAACCACTGGCTCTCTCCTTCCCCACACCCTACACAGGAACTTTTCAGGTGACTATAAGACCTCTGTCATGGTTTAGCCTCAGTCGGCAACTGAACACCACACAGCCAGTCACTCACCTCCACCTTACCCAGTGGCCTGGGGGAGAGAATGAGAGGGGGAAAACAAAATGAAAAAGAAAAAAAAAAAAGAAAACTCATGGGATGAGATAAGAACAGTTTAATTATTGAAAATAAATTAAATAAAATAATTATACTACTACTAATATGTAATGAAAATAATACTACTAATTATAATGATAATGGGCTCATGAATGGCTTATGAGGGGAGGGTAATAGGATTACTAACCTTGCTCTGAATCAGCCAGACCCCCAGGTAAGATCACATAGACACACACAGTACCAGTGTTGAAGCACCACGGAACAATACAGCTCTTAACTGTATTATCAGGGAAGCTGAGCGTCAGAAGACACGGCATATGCCTTTCTGACTCTGTTGCCCTTACTACCTGTTCAAGCCTTGACACGCCATAGCAGGAGTTTGACCAAATCTCATGTGTTCTTCCCCAAACATTTCTCCAGCCCACTTCCACCATTACCACATTTTTCCTCTCTTCATTCATCTTCTGCTTCTTTGCACTTCTCAGCCTGTCTGAATTCAGGTTCTCACCTGCTCCTTGTCTGTCTGTCCAGCACGCTGTAGCAGAAGCTCCCCAAAACTACCAGCACAGGATGACAGCCAGGGCCCCAAGGCTTTAAGCAGAAACATAAATGGTCACTTACAACTCACAACAGGAGTGTAACGTTGAGAGCTGAGCAGAACTAGTTTTAGACCATAACAAAGAGATCAAAGAACAAATATCAGGAGAGTGGGAAACAGCCTGTATGTGATACAAGTACAAAGGAAATAAAACCAACAGCGACAGCCCCTCTGAGAATAAGGACAAAAGAAAAACAGATAGGTAATGTTCCTCCCAGTTGAGGACACTGTGCTGATCAGCTCTATTATATACATGCCAGCAGTCCTTAACACACCTTTGAGAGGAAAAAGAACTGCATTTTTGATTTGCCACTCATCACATTTTGCCACTCTAGACTTAGCAATTGTGTATAAAAGTAACAACTTTTACTATGTAAATGAGGTTAAGTAAGTCAGAATTTTAAGGAATGTGTGCATGTTTGTGCTTTCTGCATCAGCTTTTAGACCCAGCACGGCAGTGGAGACTGCAGCACTACAGAGTAAACTTGGATGCAAGCAAGCACTGTCGCTTGCCTACTCTACACCCTCACATTAACGTTTCCCCCAAATCCAATCACTGTCTAATCTCTCCTGATGAAGACACTGATGTCATCTGAATTCTGATTGCCAACCTGTCTGCCACTCTATGCCCATTGTCCACTAACACACAGACTCAAGCTAGCACACACTCGCCCGTGCTCCTCAGTTCATCGGGCTGATGAACTCAGTTCCTGAGCAGTCTGCATGGGCACTTTGCAGTCCAGCCCTGCTGGAATGGACGGCATCACAGCAAGCACAGGCTGACATCAGATGGTTGGCATGGGGACATGAATGACCACAGGAACTGGACGATGAAGTTAACAGAGGCAGGAGGAGAAGAGAAGGCAAGACTCCTGTGTATCCGTAAGATGGGCACTTCAGACAGGAAGGGAACTTCTAGCACACGAATGCGTCTGACTATGCTTTGAGATGCGAGGGGGTGCAAGTGCTGAGGGCGGAGGGAGTGACACAAGTTAAGGAATAAGATGTTAACTGCCTCCTTCCTGCATGGAACATGAATCCTGCCCTAACAGTGCTAACACAGTACTGTTTGTTTTATTTTAGTGTATTTTTCTATTTGTTGTTTAGTTTGCTCCAGGGCCTGGCTTGACTTTCCAAGCCTATTCCATCTTAGCATACAACAATGCTCCATCTGGGAATACATTAATGTGTTTCTTATTTGACCAAAACCACATCTGGCAATGAACTTCACATGAAATGATGGGGAACAAAGAATGAAAAACCTTGTAATATTGCGTACAATCATGACACAGAAGAAACCATCTAATTTTTTAAAATGTATTTTCAGACATCTTTTTACCATAAGAATATTCAAACTAGTCTTATTGTTATGCCTAGAGAGTACTACATGTTTACCATATAGATTTGTCACAATGCAACTAAAAACATATTTTCACTTTTATTTGTCAGATGCCAACAATAAATTTTATACCCAGTTTTATAGTGTTTGCACAAAATCGTAGTGGTAGCCATAATGGCATAACAGAGTCTATAAGGATTCCAGTTATGAATTAAATATCATTTCCCCTATGTTTTCTACATTAAAATACATTTCACTTTGTTCTTTAATGAACTTAATTATTCATTCCAAGCAGTAAATGACTCATGTTTCAACAAACCTCTACAATAATAAGATATGGCAGTAGATAATAGTTCTTATTATCCAAATATCTGAAATTTTTAAATCCCCTTGCTAAGCTAACAGTTTACAATAGTTTTGAAACTGAACCTCACAAACTGACACCCATCCTGTTGTTTTATTCCCGCCTTCATTTGTGTTTTCCCCTACTGCTGAAGTTAAAACAAAAAGATAAGCCAGTTTAAACTGGCAACAGAAAGAGATGTTTAGCCAAATTTATGTTCTTGATTTCTTTTTAATATGTAAGTGTATATTTATATTTATGTATACACACACATAGAGGTATTAGTGCTTGTGTATCCAAAGGTAATTTCATCAGTAATGAATGCCAGGTAAGCTACTTACCCATAATTTAATTTTCTATATTTAAATCAGAACCACATATAACAAATAAACCTGAATTTAGTTACGGATTTAGCTCCATCTTTGTCATGTCTCTTGTGAAGCCTTCATAGAGGTCACATTTTTGGTCTGAACAAGAAAGGACGGCATGGGAGGGAGGAGGATATCCATGCTTGTCCCACTCCCAAAGAGGCGCTGAAGACAGAAGAAGCTAGGGTTATTATTACGAGAAGAATCTCTGCACTGCCCCCTTCTTTGTACAACTAGATTTCATAAAGACACAGCATGAACTGGTTTAAGAGGTTAAAACAGGACTCAGCCATTGGGTTATTACAGTGCTGTTCATACAACACAATAGACCAAACAACAGACCGAATGGAATTTAGCTTGTCCAGAAAACCTTCCAGTCAGGATATATGATCTGTAGCTCCACAAAACAATGTCCTCAAAGTGAAGTGTTTAATCTTTACAAGAGAAACTAAACATAGAAATTAGATTTAACACAACAAATTATCTACATGTACGTGATTTACCTAATTTAGTGGTGTTTGTAAGCTAAGATGTAGCTAAGTCCTTAAAGAACTATTCTGTAGAGTCTCTTTATCAGCCTGTTCCCTCAAGTCATACCCTGACATGCCTCCATAACAATTCTTCTGGGATAGGCTTTAGTCTTAAAGTTTCTTTGTGCCAGATTTACAGTCAGAATTATTTTCTCTTTGCACGTCCCAACACTGTAAGTCAAACCAGTTTACTGCTCCCCATACAACAGATATAAAATTTCAAAGGTATCGAGTCCTACACCAGCAGGTGGAAGCTGAAAGAATGTTGAAAATAGAAGGTTTAAGCAAACAAGAGACAAAATTTCAGGAACAGCAGGCATTCTTGTGGGTTCTGCAAAACGTGTGAAAATTTTTTAGAAGTGTATAACCAAGTTGATTATTGAGTGTCAGTGTTTCTTAACATTTACAAAGTCAGCTGTTATAAAGATAAAATCAAATTTTAGTTCCATTTTAACAACAGAGTGACTACTACTGTCTGCTTTAGAGACAAAATTTGTGCTTCTGCCTGCCTGGCACCTCTCAACACCACTTCTCCTCACCTCCATCCATGTGTATATGTGTAGTAGTTATGAATTATATTGCCTTGTCTGTAGGGATGTGGCTTAGATTTTTAATTTAATAAGGCCCCGATCTGTCACACGAACGCATCAGCACAAATGTGTTCTCCCATTATATGTCTCGCTGAGGTTTTCCCAGCTGTTGCCGCACCAGCAGCAAATGGCAATGCAGTAGGGATGGACAGCGGACACAACGTGACATCAGCCAACAGGTAAATTGCACCGCGAGAGCAAGTGTAATGGGACTGAAACCAATTTCTGTAAATTGAGAAAAGTAGATCTTAAATACTCTGATTACCTTAACTTCTGATACCAATTTTTTGGGGTGGGGGGTGGAGTAGGGGGTGTGTGTGGTGTGTGTCATCTTAGAGATTTCCTTTCCTAAAGCAAGGACTATTTTCATACCAGTCACTGCACACTCTTAAAACTAATTCCCCTAGTAAGTATTTTCAGAAAACAATCTCATTATAAGCAGAAAGAGAGTATAAACAGAACAGTCATTTCCATCATTTCAATGTCCTAAAACAATTTCACACTCTTTCCACATTTCTGTAAACACCACTTCATTGTATTGACTTTCTGTGCAGATTACATTTATTCTAGTATAGAGGAGCCAAACGAAGTTTTCCAAATCATTTGTGTTCTTTGGGTTAGACAACATAACTATACTTTTGGCATACAAACTGAGCTTTTATATCCTCAAAATCTACTACTTCATCCTAGAGCTACCTGGAGCCAGTAGGTCTTTATTTGATAGGACTTATTAAAAGCTGATATTTATTTATTCATTTCTTGAATGCTCAAATGAGCCTTGACATTGCTAAGCATGTTGGTATTTTTTGACAAAGAACAATTCCTAGACCTACAAGGTGAGGTTCTGCACAATACATCATTTAAGAAAGAGAGGTTACTATTGTTTCTGTCCCCTTTGCAGGTCAGCAGCTATTCTTCCCCAAAGCCTGGAGAGTGGCCTTGAACCTATCTGCAGAATAAATGTCATAACCATTACCTACTCCGGTTTTGGGTTGCTCTGTCCCTGTTACTGCAGGTTTCCTTCTTTTCTACCTCACTATTTATTTACCTCACCAGCAGAAGAGACAAGGTATGAGTAGTATTATAGCCCTAGTAGTGAAATCTACCAGCAGGAATATTGGACTTGCGATCCTTCTCTTCAATTGCAGTCTAACAGGAGTACTTACATCAATACTGTAAATAGGACTGTGGAGCTTCAGAGTACACAGATGCCACGCAGTCAACCTTAAGTACTTAAGCCCTAGTGGGTGTCAGCATTTCATATTCACTGCTTTGGGCCGTTGCTTTCAAGCACTGGCAGACCACTCTCATATTTTATTGCATTCTCTGCTCACAGTATTCCCTGCATAAATGTTATAGGCAGCCTGTCTCAGGATGCTTGGTGTTAAATACCAAGGTGTCTAAAAATTAGGTGCTGCGAAGAAACCTTTTGTAATTGACCCCTAGTGTTCAAATCCTGAAAATCAGAGCCTAGTCTGAGGACTTTGGTCTCTATCCTATCTTTTGAACCCTACAGCCTCAATGAAAAGGTCAACAAGGAGGATTTTTCAACTGCAGGAGGTGGGTGACAGAATGATGCTGTGAACTAGTATTTGCATTTCTCTCAGAAGACCACACAGGTCTTTTCCCCTGAATGACAGTGACAGTATTGCCATTTCATTATCTCTGGGGACAGAGGCTCAAACACAGCCTTAAGTGAAAAAAAAATAAATTATATTACCATGGTGGTTCTGAAGACAAGAAAGGGGAAAGGTTTGGAAGGGATGAGGAAAATGAAGACATCCCTGAACTTTAGTTACTAACATAGAGTAACATATAGATACAGTTTTCATAGTCCATTATTGTATTTTGACTGAGACCGTATACAACAGTAATTGAGCAGTTTGGGGCTAAAATTAAATGGATTTAAAAACTTTGACTTGACTCAGTAGCTTTCTCCTAATCTGTATGTGATTCTCAGTGTTTGTAGTTCTAAACTGATACTGTGTCCATTTCTACACCAAGGTGAAATTAGCCATCTTGGCTGTGGTCCTCAGCATTCCTGAGGACCCTCTAGATATTCAGGTTTTACAGACCAGGGGCTCCCTTCACTGGGCTCTGAGATCATATAATAGAGATTGGATTAAGAAATGAGAAAAATTTGTTGAAAAATAATGGAAAGCTGCCCCATGGAAGGGAGGGCAGGAAAGACTAGATGCACACATATATTTCCCTGCAGTTTTAGATCAACACATCTAAAGGAACGTTCAAACCTGGAGAAGTTAACAAGAAGTAAGAGCAGCACCTTTACAGGCAGATATCTCATCCTGGACAGAATGTAACCATCGATCAAGTGGGTATGTTAAGCACAGAGGAACAAATCTCTGCTACAGTATAGTGGGTCTATTTGTTCTATTTACTGTGGGACTACCCGAAACACTTCTATCAGATGCCAACAGACAGTCTTTTGAGCCACTCTTTTGATTCATACTGTTTGCAGCGCAATGATCTTTCTTCGTAAGGAAGACAATGATTTCACATCTCTGTCGGTGAATCACAAACCACGTTTAAATTTCATACTACTTAAACATATTACATATGGAAATTGTTTTGTGGGCCACTGAAATAGGGCCATTATTTCTCTTTCTAAGAGAAAATTGAAACAGATGGAAAATCCAGTTTAGTAACTCCTTGATATAAATCTCTCTCCCCGCTCTCCTGTACAATACAATAACTGAATTGTGAAGTCCCTTCTTTTTACAAATAATTTCTGAAATTCAATAAAGTTAGCCTTTTGAAATATTTTTCTTGATGACTCTTCTGCTGTGTTGTAAATATTCAGCCATGACTGGGGCTCATACATACTGTCAGAAGATAAGATATTTTTCCCCTGCTATATATATGAGACCAGTCTCCTAGAATAACTTACAACCATCTGCAGTAAGACTGGGCTGATACTCATGCTTGAGAGGCTAAAATTCAGATCTATAACTTAGGTTTTCAGAATTTCTCTAAGTATTACTTTTCCATTTTTTATTCACATTATTTCAAAACTTGTTTTCAGATCTTACAATCTATTGATAAAATAAGTCTGAACCACACAAGCTTCCCAGTTCTTTTTCTGACTTCTATTAACTGGATAAGTCTTTACATTTTCTTTTTCAATGGTGTTTTCCTTCAAATTGCATTTGTAATTTTGAGCTTTTTTGTTCAAAATGTATTTGCTTTTTTTCTGCCATTTTACCTACCTAAAAAAATTCTATCCATGCTAAAATAACAGCCAAAGGCAGGTAGCATCTGTTAAATCTTGCAAACAACTTCACTTTATCATATTCCTGTTTGACAGCTCACTATTGTACCCCTGAACAATAAGAAAGCTTATTTCATATATCACTGCAAAACACCTTTTAGATAGTTATCACCTAGTTACAATTATCACAGAGCTGTCTTGGATTCTTTGGCAGTCTTAAAATCACAGAAGATCACATTCAACCTGACTTCCATCATGACAGCAAGCACTGCAAAAGGCCATTGCATCTAATGAAAGATACGTATAGGTGCTCAACTAGGATTTATTTAATGAAACTGTAATAATCCTGGAAAAATACATGTCAAAAACATACAGTCAAAACAGGGTTGAAACAAAATCGTATGTTTTGTCTTTCATCATTGAATACAGCAGGATATTCAGCTCAGCAGAAAGAATCAGCCTCAAACCTCACAAACCATTGCATATAAATGATAACATGCTTTTGTTACATTTTAGCATGAACTTACAGCTGTTTCCAAACATGCAGGGCCAAAGTTACTCTTAATTGAACTGCTTTAAATTCTGCAGAATTATCATGGAATCATAGAATCACAGAATGGTTTGGGTTGGAAGCGACCTTAAGGACCATCTAGTTCCAACCTCCTGCCATGGGCAGGGACACCCTCCACTAGACCAGGTTGCTCAGAGCCTCATCCAGCCTGGCCTTGAACACTTCCAGGGATGGGGCACCCACAGCTTCTCTGGGCAACCTGTGCCAGTGCCTCACCACCCTCTCCGGGAAGAACTTCCAGATATCTAATCTAAATCTCCCTGCTTTCAGTTTAAACCCGTTACCCCTTGTCCTGTCACTACATTAGAAAGAGAATGAGTTAATTTAAATCAAAAGGACAATTAATTCAGTTGTTGTTGAATAATTACATTTCTTACCTTTAACCTCACCTGGAACTTCCAAAAGTGTCATGGTTTTCATTAGGCTTTTTTCTTCTTCCTTTTGTGTGGAAACATAATGGCACAGAAGGAGGTTGCCCCAGTAGTGGGTGCCGACGGTTCAATTTGGGGAATCCAGCAAACAAACTTCCTGTAGTCTTTTCTTCACAACTCTAGGATAAAGAAGTTTTATATCAGATTTGATCTATTGAAATTGATTAGCCTTAAAATCTGCCTGAATAACAAAAGATTATAATATCTTCCAAGACAATGTTTCTCAAAAATGTAGTAATCTTATGTTATGATAAAAAAAACCAAACAAACCATCAAACCAAACTGAAAAAAATAAGTGTTACTGAAAAAAGTGTTGCTAAAACTTGAGGTTGATTTAACAACCTTAACCATCAAGAGATTTTTCTTGATGTAATCTTGTAAACAAAAACTTGTCAACATAGGGTCACTGAGGAAAATTAATTAAATTATCTAAAGGTGTTCTTTCATAGTGGTTTTTATATGCCATGTTAAAGACTAATTCAGAATTAAAGTGGCTTTAATTAAATTTAGTTTTATTATTTCCAAAGTAATTTCAAGTGACTAGCATTGCAACCATTTCTGTTCTGACTCAGAGCATCTATACAGGCATTTGGCATTGCTTAACTAATCCGCTTAGAAAACTAATTAGGCTTAATTTTCCTGGATGTACTCACGTAAATAGGCTCACAGATAGGTACTGAGTAAATCCCACCTCGTATAAAACATCCGAGTGGAAATACAAGAGTAGAAATGCCTACACCGTGTTCTATGACAGGCAAGAAATCAGGGATTAATGGTTCAGTCAGCATCACTTCAAAGAGATGAGCAAGAGGTAGTTTTTAAAAGGCAGTTCTGTTGAGCCAGACCAAACTGTCTCCGGTTCAGACCTGTAGGAAAACAGTAGGAAATTTTGAATCAGAACTATGTTTTTAACCAATTTCATTAGTAAAGAGCAATTTGAGACACGGCTTAAGGTTATCAGGAAAGTAAATAACAAAATTGGATAGGTTCAGAAAAAGTAGAAAGCATGAACTGACATTAAGACAGATTGAGTTCCTAGGAAATTGGACAAGAAACTAATTTACCAAAAAGTTGATCAGCGAATGGACTAGATTTGCTAAGGCATGTAATAGAAACTCAGTTTCTAGTGGAGAGATGGGAGCGGAAGCACACAGCATGGGGGACAAGATTCAGAGACCTCCAGATACCGGGGCTTTGAGAGATTTTGTCTACTCCTTATGCCTTAAAAAGCCACTCAATCCTTGAAAAGACAGAGAGAGAGAGGTTGAGGATAGTGATCTAAGCAGAAAGAAAGCTTACACAGAGTGTTTGAAGGAAAAAGGTGATTCACTGTTAGCAGACGTGAAGTCTGCTACCAACAGACAAGGGTGAAGAGAAAACATAACTGAGGAGTTAGCACTGAGACTTAGGGATGAGCTGTTTCATGACAACTTAAAGATATTCTTCTAGTAACAGTATATTGATTTTCTGCATTCAGGGTGAAATATCCTGCTTATGGGAAAGAAATACAAAAATTGCAGTAGGCAGTTGTCGTATGCTGTAAGGTCAAAGGGACTACACAGAATCTTCGGAGAAAAACAGGGAGCTGAAAGGAATCCCTTGCAGCCTGAATACTGCTTTTATTTCAGGGTTGTTTGGTTGTTTGTTTTGGGGTGGTTTTTTTGTGTTTGTTTGTTTGTTTTTTGGGTTTGGTGGTTTTTTTGGTGAAAGTTCAAAATATAAATCCTAAATTCACATTTTAGGTTTCTTTGTCCTCAGTGGGATTCCTACATGCAAGTTTGGGTACTGTAAACATAACTTGGTACCAAAATCAACCAGAAAATTACAAATTACAGTAGCTGTAGTTCTGAAGAATAAACAACTATCCTGAAAAATGAAAACAAATGTAGTGGTGGTTTTTTTTTTTTTTTTGGGGGGGGGGGGGGGGGGTGTTCCCCTGATATCAGACTGCAAATATAAGTAACCAGACTGAATTTGGCAACAATAGGTAGTATCTTGAGGTATACACATATATATATGTAAATATTTATATACGCTTTTCACTAAGGCATTACATCATTCCACAGGAAAACAGTTCCACTCTTCCTAGCAATTGTATGACCACGACGGGATCAGTGCAATATTACTAAATTATCTCTGTTATGGAAAGGGAACATTAGGACCTCGCACAGACCAAGAGCTTTCTGCAACCAAACAAGCTAGCAGAACGTTTGTTGCCTTTTCACAAGTGATAATGTGCCTGAGAAAGGGGTCTCTGAAAGGCACAAAACCTACAATCGGAATAGGTTTCAGAGTAAATGGCACTACATTATCACAAGTTATGGGCTTTAAAACTCACAGTGAATTAACCTGCTATTAAAAGAGAAAAGGCAGATGGCAAGTGTGAGCACCATCATCTACACTGTGTATCCACTGAGGAAATGGAAGATGGGAAAAAAAAAAACCCACACCAAAAAAAAAAAGTTTAATCCTACAAAGAACTAGAATAAAGAAATGAAAGTCTTCCAAAGCATAACAAGGCAGTTTCCCGTAATTATAAGGTTGAAGACAGAAAGTCAAAACTGGAATGAGATTTTTTCACACCAGAATTAATGAAAATGGAATAATTAGTTCCATCACTCAGGAAAGATGGTAATTGAGAGTAGGTTGTTTCACCAAAGAAAGCCTATCTGGGTATTCAGAAATCGTGTTATTACCAAAGGCAGTAGGTAATGGCTACATCACGTTACGTTACCAAATGTGCTACATGTATATAACATAATGATTCAAAACAAGAAAGATACAGAAGGGAGCTCAGAAGCCCAGCCATCTGTTTACCAGACCTGACTTGTATGACTAATTTAAAGAAATTTCCATAGTAAAAAAAAATAAACAAAAATCAATTGAATCCTTTAGCAAATGTAGACTCTTCTAGCAAAATAGAACATTAAGGGTCTTTAACAAGTTTTGATCGCCCCACTTGTGTTGGCACATTAAGTACTCTCGATTAGACTTCTCCATTTATCATACCAATGCTGTTTAAAGAAAGATTAAACAAAAATTTCCTAGTAACCTAAAACTTACAGCAAAGTAGATGGAAAAGAAAAAATATTACCCAAAAGCCCTTAGTGTAATACAACTATGCAAAAAAAAAAAAAAAAGCAAGCTAAATTGCTTTGTAGAGTGTTTCCCCTGCAATGCAGTGTTATCAGTTGTATAACTGCTATGCTTGCATGGTGACAATTCAAGACTTTAATAACTGAATTTCCTTTTGCCCCAGTCATTAACTTCAGTCATGCCTTGAACTTTCTATCATCCAAAAGGAAATAAGATGGATTTTTAACACTGAGATGCTTAATGTGAAAGTCTTTCTGCACATTTACACTACTTAGTGAGGAAATTAAATGCTAGATTTAGGATTACTCTTCAGGATCTTATTACATCAGAAATTGGAACACACATTTTTCTCCTATTGAGGTTAACATGAGTTATGAATGTGAAATAGGAATTTGGATCTAGGCAGATTTATTCACATATTGCTAATTAACTCAGAATGCCATGTGCTCAATTAAAGGCCAAATACAGTCCATAAGTAAAAATGTTGATTAACATAAAACCACCAGGATGTCAATAGTATAAGGACAAAACCAATTTTGGACCTCTCTGGCCTGACCTAAACTGCTGTGTAAAGCCAGTCCCAATCCAAAATAAGTGTCTGTGTCAACAGCTTTCATGTTGATGTGTCCTCAGGACTGACTAGTAAGTGCAGAGGAAAAATCTCAGGTGTATTCAGTACTTAAAAAAAACCCACAACACATATCTATTAGTAGTATGGATGGTGTGACATGCAGGACAGCCTCCAACACTCCTATCCCCCTCTGTAGTGACAACCTGTCTAGAAGGTGGAATATCGGTGGTCACACAGATCAGTGCAGGCTGCCTACAACAGAAATACTAGTGCCACAGAGCACCCTTATCAAGCAGAAAAAAGTGTGATGTTCCCCTGTATTTATATAACCAGATGATATCAATACGATGAAACTTTCGGACTAGCTAAATTAAACCTGGAAAAAACAACCACACAGAGGCCCATTCTAAAAGTCTTTACCAACTTTCTCTCTTGGTCCAGGGAGACAACCTGCTAAAATGATGGTCGCTCCTCTGCTCTGAAGTGCACGACCTGTATTTCCACTCCTGTAGGGACACTGCTCCCTGCCCACACCTTGCCCCTGCCCATGCTACCCAAATGGCTGCACAACACGCAGCGTCTGTGAGTCTACCTCCGGAGAGGGTTTATCTCCTTCAGCTGCAGAACAGTCCAGGACATAGTACAGAACAGTCTTTCTCCCCTCCCAAAAGGATTAAAGAGGCGGGAGAATTATGGAAGTAGTGAGTGATGGACATAAGGACAAATGGTTTTTTTCTTTCACTGTCCTGCATTTTTCCAGGGATTAGATGGAACTGGTGAATCTTGCTTTGATTGTATTGAAAGTATTGAAAATAGTATAAAAGGCACCTGGAGCAACAGGACAGATGATGTTGATATGAACAACAGTGAATACATAATAAGCGATACATGGTCACCAGAGAATGTTATTTTCCTTTCACTGCTAATTGCCGCTTAAAGAAATAAACTTTCAAAATCTTATTTCTCTGACATTTAAACGTCAGGGAAAATTATGCAGAAAATAAAAGCCACAGGCAGTTTAACATCTAGACAAATTACTGGTGGGTTTTGGAGGTTGTGGAAATTCTATTCAGGAAAAATTCCCTTCTGATAAAGTAATTTCTTAAGTCCATGTGAATGGCATGGATAATGCCTAACTATCCTTCCAACAACCTCTCAGGAGAACTCCAGAAGTCCACTAAGGGCAAAATCCAAAAGCAATGCTTTGGAAAAGATCCACATCCCTCCCTCATTACTCATTCATTGTCTGTAGGACCGTAAAAAGTAAATTTAGCAGCCAGCAAGTCACATGGAATCCATCTTGCTTTTTTCCAGAGAATAAACAACAGGAATCAAAGTTGGGTGCACCCACAGTTGGCATCTGGGTTTATTCCTAGGCAAGGAATTTATAACAGTATGTCTATGCTTCCTTCTCTGAATTATGCTTGAGTTACCTTGGTCTCACTGAAGACAGAATCAGCCTTAATTTGGTTTTAACTCCTTGCTTAAGTACAAAAAGAATTAAAAGAATCAGTCAGAGGCTTTATATATTTCTGGCCATTGACAAAACGTACATATCAGAAATAAGACAAGATGAACTCTAGCTGAAAATAGAATCAAGCACTTATTACTGTTTTATGCATACTTTGCATCTTAAGGTTGCATTTGTTATCTTCATTATTGCACCGCTTCATTTATTTTTTCAAGCACCATAGGAACGATTGTGACTCATGCTGGTTTGTGATGCTAAAATAAGATCTCATCCAAAATAATGTGATGAAAAAACCTTTGTTTTCAACAAAGTTATATCAGCTTATTTCAACCTTGGATCTAGATTTGTCAGTTCATCAACTTCAGCCGCTCATTTACACCTTCTTAAGTGAAATGAATCAGAACTGGGCCTATGTGGACACTTTCTCCGTTAAACATTTTCCAATGCAAAATAAACTGCTTCAAAGAGCCATATGTACCCCTTCATCGCACTCAACAGTCAGGTTCCCACCAGGTCTCAGTCTCTGCTCTGTTCAAATCTCTTAATGGCTTTTATGTGTCCCTGTTATGTAGCCTAACTCAGCTGTTACAGAGATCTTGGGTATTTAATTTAGAAATCTGGACTCTGAATGCATCTGGTTAAACATTACAAAGCAGAGCTTAAGATTCCTTAAGACATTCAGCTTTTGGAGAGAAAATTATCTAAAAAGACTTTACAAGCTGCTAGTACAGGATTTTGTGGAATTCATATCCTAAATTCATCTTCAAATTCCAGGCTTCGGGAGCCAGAAAACTTTAAGGGCTTAAATTGATTTGGCATTTACGTATCAGATTGCAATGTTTTCTTTGACATGAGACTCCTATGCAGAAAAGCAAATGGCACAGGCTGAACAATGAGGTGGTGAGATGTCTGGTTCCCAGTCAGAGCCATCTGCCAGATGGTGCAGACCTGAGCAGCTACTGGACTCACTAACAGAAACTCGGAGTTACACCGCATACTGATAGGAACCGGAAGTGAGGCTGTTTAGCCACTTTCATTTAAAAATGCTGCTCACCTTTTATGTGAAATCCCACTCTCACCAGCCACAGAGAGACAACCTTCAAGGCCTTTTCTCAACCCAGGAGGATTCCACAGGGATATGAAGCAAAGAATAGAACAGCAAATACACAGAGAGAGTGTAAGTGGTGGTGAAATCTGCTTCCAGATGAGTTTTTAATGCAACATGTAATACATTAAAAGCAGAGGAAACCGAGCTCCCAGACTCTTCCTTCTCCACGCTCAGCCATGGACTTTAACCATTAAGCTAGATAGCCCTAGCTTTTCCCAGCTCAAAGTAATACCTCACCATCTGGAGTGAGGCTAAAATTCATTAAAATTAGAATAATACATTTTAATCTATTAGATCACATATGGACATTTATTATCCAGTCAAAGAGAGAGACAACAAACAAGATCTAAAGCATAATACTTTAAATCGCCTCAGAATCAGAGAGTTGCTTAGAAGTAAAACGTAGAAACACAGTCTTTTCCAGAAACATACACACAAATACATATTTCATAAGATCCAGACTTTTGCTATCTTCTAGGGAGAAAGACAGTTCTACTGTAACACTGATTATTACACACAGTAAATTATGCCTAAGAATTGACCATGAAATAAATACAGATTTTTGTGCTGTGTTTTCTAAAAGAAAATGACAGTTTATAAGCATAACAAGTGCTGAAAAATGTCAGGTTTTGTCATTCATTTCTATTACAATTTTTCCCTTAGCAAGGTAACTTTTGAGGCAAATTTGCAGTAAGACCAGAAGGCCCAACAAAAGAAGTTCTTTAAAATTATATTGATATGAATGGAAGAAAATAACTAAAAGGTATTAAAACTGCTTCTCTGATTTTATCACCAAGACATACAAGATTCCCAAGGACCTGTAACAGACCAGCTGATTTTAAAATGTAATATTTTCCCCATCAGGCATTCCTCTACTCTTTAAGGCTAATTGGCAGTGTGCACAGAAGAATTATTGAATCTCAAATTAGCCACTTCTGACAGCAGATCACATCTGTTTGTCTGTCATCCTGGTGATACACTGGGATTGTTGAATAATTTGTTTACAAATAGGAGAACAATCTGTGCTAAAAGTTTTGCAGATGAATAGGTACATCTGGGGAAGAGCAAAATTGCATTGATTGTCTCACAATAGCCTGGGCATACTGAAAAACATCCTTTGCAGATCATTAGTCAACAAGATGCTTTTTCTTCACAGACCTGTTAGCTCAAGCTATAATTCAAATCTTGTCTCTAACTCCAATAATGGTGGCCCTTTTTTCATTTACAACTACTGACTCCTGTACTGTCAGAATATTTTTTCCCAATCTCAGTTACTACTGTCAGACTGATTTTTTTGGAATTGCCTGCACATGGCCTTTTGGGTGACCTTTGGAGGAATGGTGCTGAAGTATGCGTGACTGGAGAGCAAGCTAAGGGCTGGTAAGAACTTCAGTAAGAAACCTCAGACACGGACAGAGGAAAGCAAGCATCACTGCCAGAGAGCCATCACTGCTGAGAGAAAAGAAGCATTTCTGTGTAGGCAGAGAAAGGACATAAAGCAGCGATTTCAATATAACCTTCTGTGTTTAAATCACTTCTCACTGTAAGAATCATATATCCTGTCCTTGATAATTTCTTACTGTATTCTTAACATTATAGTCCATCACATGATGTAACTTCAAAAGGAAAATGTTAGAATATTTTAGTGTTTCTCCTTTAGCCAGTGTTTCCTGTAAATGTCAGAGCTACTATTTTGTGAAATTAGCAGCAAATATTTTCAGTTATAGTAAAGTCAGAATAAATCCCAGAGCCCACTGTGCACCTGTACACCAGCAAACAGACTTTATTAAAATCATGGCAACTCATTATCTAACTAGCAAAGAATAAAAATCTTAATGAGGAATTGGCTCACTATTAAAAAGAGCTCCTGCATTCTACTTACTTTCAAATTCCTTGAAACAGTGAGATTTCTATCATATCCTGAGCTGGATACGAGAAACATATATTCCTATTTCTCTGAGTTTTAGTCATGAGGAAATCAGTCATTAGCTTAGGTATGTGGAAAAAAACCCGCAAACTTCCATGCTCATCAAAGTCTCCTATGCAGGATTCTGTACTGGACAGATGGATGTAGTGGAACTCTTCAAGGCTAATTTCAGGATTAAGTTATGTCAAATTTAGAAAAATCTTTGAAACTTTATAATACAGAATTGAAGTCCATTTCTTATTCAAAAGCAGCTTGAAAACAAAACCAATTTAGCAGAATCCTGTGGATCAATAAAAAAGAAAATGTGCCTATGAGAGTTCTGGTATTACTTCTGTAAGAGCAAGTCCCCATTTAAGTTTAACTTGCTGTATTGTTTGAAATACCTGCTAACTACCTTGCAAGAAGTAGATGAAATTTGCCTAGCGAGTATTAGATGGGATGAAAGTAGCTAACATGGATCACCTATATAGTGGTAAAGGACAGCATGGAAAAATGAGTAGAATTATCAGAAGTCAAACCCAGAAAATCTGACAATATTCTCAAATCCCATGGTTTTACCATAAACCATAATTACACATTAACCCATCCTACCCAGGCCCCTGCAACGTATGGCTAGTGGGTTAACTTCTGTCTGACTAGATACTATGATTTTACTAATACGTATCGGAAAATTTTGTGCTCTAATTCCACTGCTGCTGACAGGAACAAAGCTTCTGAGGACGAAAGAATAATGTTAAAGATTCACAAAACAGAAATGGAAAAGATGATAAAGAAATCAAAGAGAGACACAACTCTTCTGGGGATGTGACACCACAAACCAGATTCATGGAGCTGGTTAATGAACAGGATCACGTGCACGAGTAAGAATAAGAAAAGTGGTACATGAATGAGCTGAAGTTTCACAGACTGAGCACACACACTGAAACATATACAGTACAAACATTAGGAGAAAAAATCCTCTGTCTCTTGGGTAACTTTTGCGGATCTGAGCTACTGTCAAACTAGGTGAGCTCTTGTTGAACAAACAGATCAATAAGTTCTCTTCCCTTGTTACACCTAAATGTATGAAAACCACCCCAATATGTGCTAACGCTTAGCACTGTGCCACCTAACCAGAATCCTCATTCCAGAGGCATCATCAGGAACTGGGATTTATGTTCTAAGCACATTCTGAACGTTCAGAAAATCATTATCCTTACATTGATGGATGCACAAAACGGAGCAAGGGCAAAAAGACAAGTAGACAGATGTGAAAAAAGGGGAAAATAATATGTAATTCATATATGTCAACCTGATTCACATAAAGCAGCGCAACTAAGGCAGTTATGAAAAAGTAATTTTACATAAACAGCTGAGGCGTCTTGCAAATAAAATAGAACAAATTCTCTGGTGGAAGGACATTGATAGAACAACAGAAATGGAGGTGAACTCTAGACAAAACACTGTAAAGATCAAAAAAATAACAAAGTGAAAAGGTCACACTACATGTAGGTAGAATTTGGGTTTACAGTTAATGTGGATAGTAGCTAATAGGGCCGAAGGAGAGGAAAACACCGAAGGTAACAAGCAGGGGGATCTGGAAAACTGCTTGCGTTATCCTCAGTGAAGCTAAGGATACTCTGGATTGCTGAAGTTAAAGTGAAGTTCACAAAACATGCTCAAGGACAGACAGGCAAGAGACAGGCTGAATACAAGGACTGAACAGAGGCAGATGAGGTAGTGCTGGAGAGAGGTCGTCAGTGAGGAACACAGCTGACCAAAGTCACCTGAGGATAAAACACGACAAATGAAGCGTTGCAGCAGTGCCAACAGCAGAGGACAGAGTTGGAGGATGACTTTGGTGGATCTGTGCACAGACAAGGTGTATCCCCTTAGGTCAGTGAAGCAGCCAGTCTGTTTTTTTTTTTGGTGTCTGACATGAACACACACACGTGCCTTTCTCTCCTTACACAGCTGCAGCACAGGCAGTTCTGCTCCAACAGCCTTTCAGCACCACAGCAGCTTTCCTGGCACAGAGCACACTTGGAGTAAGTGGCTGCATCCTTGGCATGGACCGTGCAGAAACCAGTCTCCACAGCAACCAGTGCAAACTTGGGAGAGGAGAGCTGGTGCTGTCTGTCAGGTTTAAAGAGGGTAGGGCCAACTAGCAGTGTGGATTTTTTTCCTGAGTGTAATCATCTCTAACACCAAGTTATTGTTTGAGACTTAGAAGCGAGGAAGGTAATACCTGATTCATGCAGAAAAATACTACAAAATTGCCATTACTTATCAAATCAAAAGTAATGGACATCAACAATCATAGATTAAGATACTGCTTTCTTTGATGAGTGGTATTTTCTACAACTACTAGTATCTTTTTTTTTTTAATGAAACAAAGCAGTAAATAACAGACTAACATCTGAATCACACCAAGAATACAATTACCTACCAAACAAATCTTGCAGATAAGCTTCTGTTTATTGGACATCTGTTATATTTCCAGGAAAGTTCTTGTAATAAACAATTATTACAGACAGGTATGATAATTGTAGAGACAGTACAAAAGCATTTTTTGCTATGAAACAAGTAAGATTTACATGCAGTGCAAATAATGCTATTAAGGCTGAACGGTCATTCTCCACACTGAGAAAACAGGTATCAATTGAATTTCACACACATGTACATAAAAAAATTCAATGAGAACTGTTAAAAAAAAAGTGTCTATTTTCATTTCCAAAATACTTCAAGAAGATGGAAAACCCCCTGCCATGGTAATACATTTTCTTGGTACTAATTACTGAGAACAAAGAGAGCTACACACCTTAGTAATTATACGACTTCCTCTAGTGAGAAAGGTACAAAAAGTCTGATTCCTATTTGCAAAAAGCCACTTTTCAATGCTCTTTGAAAAGATAATTTGCAGCTGTTCAAATGCTCTCTTATCCTGCCATGTATGTTGGAGTAGACTTAAATATGGAGCACTTCCTTGGTTCCAAATAACTTCTCAAATTTCTTGTATCTGTTAAAAGTTAAAATTCTAAGTGAGAAAACTGAGAGTACTGTTTTTTAAAAACAATTGGTTTCCAGGGGATTTTTATTTGTTCTTTTCCAGAATACAAATAATACTTGTGTTGGCATTTTCCAGAGACAAAACACTACTCTGGCCAACTTTAGGTTTCTTTCACTCCACAAGATCTCATCCAGCTTTCCTTTCTATCTCTGTGTAAGCACACGTTGTGTTTCTATTTGATCATGTTTAAATGTTACTGCAAAGCCACCAAAAGCTCTGAGTGAAAGAGTCATCATAAAGGAAAAAACAATATAGCTAATTTGACCATGAATAGATCAATGCTTTAGAGAAATTTACAACAAAATCAATTAACAGATCAAATCTCAGTATATGCATTTAACAGTTCTACTGCTAAAGTAGCCCCTTTACAGTTTAACACTCTAAAAACAAAATTTTCCCAGCTTTTACACTTCCCAGATTTTTTATCCTTCTGGTTATGCTACAGAAAGCAAAAGGATGTCATGATGTGATTCTGAATTGTGGGATTTTTGGTGTTTGATTTTGGTGGTGGGGTTTTTTTCGTTGTTGTTTTTTTGGGGTTTATGTGTGTGTGTGTGTTTTAAAAATGCAGACAGATAAGTAAATTGGGCAATCACTAGTTCTTGTTTGGGGGTGGGGAGGAGGAGTGGGAAAGAGAATAATCCTTCTTCATTATCTTTAAATTATTTGTGGTTTCAGAAATACTGTAATATCACTTCCCATTTACCTTTCTTCCAAAGAGAAGTGCCCCAATTCTGTTGCTCCCCTTGACCATTTCTGTAGGCCCTCTCTGTCCCTTCCTAACTTTGCTATATGCTTTGTAAGACAGGAGCTTTGGGGGTGCATTTAATGCTCTTAGCTTAGTAGGTGGCACTGTCAATTGTGGGCTCTTCCTCTTTCATTCCTTGCCAGTTCTCCCCCTAGGTGTCTCTGGCTGGCATTCTCAAATATCAGAGTCAATAATCTCTTTTCATTTAGACTTACGTTAGGTACGCTTACAAGCAAAGAAAAGAAACTCAAGAGATTATGTATTGAGATCAGATTCTCTTTTTCTGTCAACTTGCAGAGCAGCAATAATATGAGCTGATAGTGACAGAACTGGCATAGGATTCCTGAAAACAGGAAAGCCCGCTGATTCCAGTTTAAGGTTTGGGAGGCCAGGACAAAACCCAAATGCTCCAGAGCTGTTCCAAGCACACCCAAACAGTTCCAAAAGCTGCATAATATCTTCTGCTTAATATTTAACACAGCAATTAACATCAAGCCCCTGGTCATCATATCTTGTGCTTATGCTTCACTGTGTGGAAAAGAAAGAGCCCCCCCACGACTACTCATTTTGATGTCAATCTAGAGAACCACCCCCTTCATCAGACAGACCAAATACCCAAGAACCGATCTCCAGTTCAGCTAAAGAGCTTAGGCAAGTGTTTCAGGATAGACACCTGTACTACTGGGGTTAGAGAGAGAGCTCATGGGTTTGGTTTACATACTTGTGGGCAGCTTTTGGCAAACAGAACTAGGCGTCCACACAACAGACCAAGGATGCTGCGAGTACTTTCCAGAAACAAACACGCCACAGGGTTGGTAATAGAATGCAGCACTGGTATTAAAAGACAAATGGATTTTACTTCTGTCTCTTCTGCTGATTTATTACATAAGGTTGGACAAATCACTCTGCTAACCTGTTTCCCAGGTACAGACTGAAGACAATTACAGTTATTTACATTTAGGAGGAATCATGGAAGATTAATTTAAAATATTTTTATGAATGTCAAACAAGAAGTTTGAATGAAAAGTAATCTCAATCTCACAGAGCTAATATAATGCTGAATACAAATTGAACCATACCTTCCACAGCCTGGTGGTTGTTGCAAGTCTGTTAGCAGCTACTGCAAAATATACAACTGAAGAGAGAGAAAACATAAATATCTATTTGGTCCATTTAAGCAAATATTGCATTTTAAAAAGGAACATGCATTTATATCTCCAAATTATATCCTTATCTTGCCAGTGGCTATATTCCTCAGCCAACTTAAGCCAGGATTTGGCATACTTATAATCAATAATTAAGCAGCAAAGATAATTATAGAGCCAATGGGGAATTTACAGAGAGGAGTTGTTAGTTTATAAATTGATTTGCATTCTAATGGGAATTCTGTTATGAGGCTTCTGTAGCTGTCAGTAGCACACACCTGGAACGTGGTCCATGGCTTTCTGCCATGCTCAGATTTTAGACCATTACAGGCAGAACACTTGTTTGGAGGTGAAGAAGGAAAAGGCAAATAGTTGTCTTTGCTAACAAGAGCAATTTCAAACAAAGTATCAATTTCAGCACCCCCCGAAGTGACAGAAAAGTGTAATGAAGTCAGTGAAGCAATGCTGCCTGTCTTCTGCTTTGCCAGTGTGAGTCATTCATTCGCCATTATCCTGGGCTGCAGCTGCCTTGTTTAATGAGGCTAATGAACTGTCCACTATATCTCTCTGACATTACTGACATTTGGAATTGAATAACACAGCAACACTTGGAAAAAGTAGATGCAAAAATGTGTTGAAGTAAATGAATCTGCATATCTTAAGGAGCACAGCAGGCATCACACTCCTTCCTCTTCTCATTTGAAGATCTCTTCTTGCACACTTCAAAAGACTTCACTTGCCACATTTTTCAGTTTCTCATGTTGTTATTAAAAATGATTTATTTCCTGTTCAAGTTCCCATACTATATCCATCACTGTATGATCCATGTGTCTGTATAAATGAGTAAATAACTACTTACTCAACAAGACTTCAATAACAGTGGTTATTAAACATTCACCTTACCTTAACCTGAAAACTTCTCCAGCTGTTAAAAAAGTTGCAATACTTTCAGTGAATGTTTTCACGGATGTTAATTTTTTTGGTTGGTAACTCAGTTACAGGGCAGAGTCATTTCCTGCACTGTGGAATAACAGGACAAAGCCTACTTAAAAGACATTTAAACTTTCAAATTGATGACTTTGTGAAATTGAAATGACAAATAGGTTTGGGATTAGTATTATGAGTAACAGTCTTCTCACTGAGCTGGAGTAAATTGGTTACAACTGGAAAGCTATTCCACCAAGAGGGGAAAGGTCCCTGGGTAGGTCGTTGAGCAGTGCCATGGCTTTTCCTATCTGGCCTTGCCTTGAAGTCTGGCACTAGTGACTGTCCTACTCCAGCCACACAGAATGGAGAGCAGAAAGACTAAACTCAGTGAAACCTCAGCTGGTACAGAAGCAAGCCAGACTCACAAGGTAGTTCACTTTGCCCATCTGCTTCCCAGTGAGAAAACACCACAGTAAGATTAACTTTTACAATAAGTTAATTTCAAACTTCAGTGTAACAGCAAGTTTGTTATGAAAGTTTGTGCAGAACTCCACTAAAATGAGCACATCTGATCCTTAAAGCCAAGAGAGCAGCATACAAATTTTATATGTGGAAAAAATATACTTTGAAATACTTGACTATAACCAGCTCCTAGCTAGATCCATAGAATCATACAATTGTTTAGATTGGAAAAGACCTCTAAGATCATCAAGTCCAACTGTTAACCTAACACTGCCAAGTCCACCACTAAACCACGTCCTTAAGTGCCTCATCTACACGTCTCCTCCAGGGATGGTGACTCAACCACTTCCCTGGGCAACCCATTCCAGTGCTTGATAACCGTTTTGGTGAAAAGTTTTCTTAATATCCAATCTAAACCTGCCCTGACACAACTTGAGGCCATTTACTCTCCTCTTATCACTTGTCACCTGGGGGAAAACACCGACACTCACCTTGCTACAACTTCCGTTCAGGTAGTTGTAGAGTTGCTGAGCCCAGGGGGATAATCACTTCCCTAGTCCTGCTGTCTACACTGTCCCTGACGCAGGCCAGAATGCCGTTAGTCGCCTTGGCCACCTGGGTACACTGCTGGCTAATATTCAGCTGTCTGTCCACCGACACCCCAGGTCCTTTTCCAGTCACTCATCCCCAAGTCTGTGGCATTGCAGAGGGTTGTTGTGACCCAAGTGCAGGACCTGGCACTTGGCCTTGTTGCACCTCATAGAGTTGGCCTCAGCCCACCGATCCAGACTGCCTAAATCCCTTTGCAGAGTCTTTCAACCCTCAGGCACATCAACACTCCTGACCAGCTTGGTGTCATCTGCAAACTTACTGAGGGTGTACTCGATGCCCTCGTCCAGATCACTGAAAATACTGAACAAAACTGTCCCCATACTCAGCCCTGAGGAACACCACTTGTGACTGGCTGCCAGCTGGATCTGACTACATTCACCACAACTCTTTGGGCCCGTCCAGTTTTTTCCCCAGTGAAGAGGACACCCACCCAAGCCATTTCCATTTAAGAGCAACGCCTAACACACGCAATCTAACTCAGCTCCTACTGAATCAGTGTAATCCAGTTTGTCTTCAGTTACTACCAACCCATGATATACTACCTCTCACCATACATTCTACTGGTATATTTATAGAATTCGTATATTACAGAACTCTACTGGTATATTTATATTTATAAACTTACGGAAACAGTATTTATCTAAAGGGCACTACGTCAAACCCTCATTTTAAATTATTTGTTGGCCCATTTTGTTACAGGAGAAACCTGTCACAGTTTCACAGAAGAAAGAAAACAATAACAAAATGGGGAAAAAAAGAGCTTCTGGTGGAAGAGAGGATAAATAATGAGGATAAATAAATTTTATAGAGATTGGTGAGTATTATTTGAAAAATATTTACCCTTTTGAGGCTCTGAATAAGTAAAGCACAGGGAATGCAAACCATGCAAGAGCATTTTAAGACAGAGTAACATAGCAAAAAAGCATAGAAGGGAATGAGCATTATTTGAGCTCTACTACTATATTATTGTGCTATTGACTTCAAACATTCCATTACTGCACACAAACAATAAGGTATAATAAAGTAAGGACGGTATTTCCTCTGCTTTTTTTCCCCGTGTTGAACTATTATTTTCCACTGAGTTAAAAACCAATGCTGAAAGTACAATCAATTCACGGAGAATTATATGGGCTGAAGTGACTATAAAGCCTCAAGCAGACAGAAATAGCCTTTTCCAGAAGACAGACCAGATAACTAAAGGAAACTCCACAGATGCAACCTACAGAGATTACCTGGCTCCTGTCACCTCAGCTAATGACCAGAAGTTAAGGAACCTGAAATTCTACTTTCAGTCTGAATAACTTAGAACTTCAGACAAATTCAGTTAATTCCCAGGGCTTGGACTCATGATTTTGGTGTGCAATATTGTAAACTGACTCGAGAAGAGTCTGAAATACTTGAATTATTTTTCTGTTAATATGTTCTGGTCTTTAGCTTGCCACTGAGTTAGGTTTTGATTAGCTCCCAATGAAATTAGAGGAATAAGCTCACAAAATCTTAAGGCCATACTTCAGGGAAATCAGCATCTTTCACATATTAGTGTCTATCTTTACATACAAAAATAACTTTTAATTCTGGCCCTAATTTTCTCAATTTCTCATATTAATTAGTTTGAAATTGGAATAATAATTACTTACCCATCTTTCAAATGCTTTGATATTCTCACAAGAAACCTCTATGGAAATAAAGTCTTAATATTTCTCAACTCTTTTGCCATTGAAAGCAAGTATTTTTATTAGCATGACATATCCCCTAGGAGTAATCACCTCTTATGTTTCATGATACAAGTAATTAATGTTTTTATTCAGCCTACCCATGCCTGTGAATAGTATTTCAAGTGGGTTCCACCCTCACCTACCTAGTATCAACCATATGGTAGGAAGGAATAATTACTGTTTATTAAGTCTACATTAAACATTTCAGAGAACAGTTTTATGAGATGCCATAAGGTTGTATACTTACTGCAGTCATTAATCTTCCCTGGGCATCTTTAATCAAGCAGCTCTGTCAGAACCATTAAATGATGTTAGGCCTAAACTCTTTAATTATTATGCAGTTTTTAATTTTTAAAAACCAGTATGGTACCGAGTTTTTTCACAAGTAAACTTGTTCTGTTTCAAGCTCTGGATGACCCTTAGAATCAGGTTCACCGTATAAATATAAGGAACATTTTTAAAATGGTTTGTGAATATGTAGTGAAAACACTGTATGACCATGACATGCTGCTTTCTGAATTACAGTGAAACATTTATATCAAAAGGTCAGGAGATGGATGCCACATTTCTAACACAAAATAAAATAACAGATATCAAACAAGTAACATTTAAACTTGGTAGCCAAAGTTCACAGAAGATATAGGTATAAAAAGTCCAGTAAAATAGCCCCGTAAACATTGAATCGAATACATTTTGGGTCTATTGGCGTTACTGCATGACACTGACAAAGGAAACCAGAATAACCAGTTTTCACTACTTGGATTAATGATATCACTAGTTAGATAACATTTAACCTTTCCATTTATTAAGGATTCTTTTAAATGAATCCTGGGTCCCTACGGTAGATTATACTCTCATAAAATTTCTGCTTCACTCTTAATTGCTGCAGGTCCAAAGCAGATGTTATTCCTCATAAATCAAAAGGTGCTCAGTGAGAAATAACAATTTCTTTCTAATTACGGATCTGCAAATAAAATATATGCATTGCCTTTGCACCTAACTGAACAATTCAGCACAGTAAAGCAACTAAACAGAGGCATCCAAAATATGAAAAATAAATCCATGACATATTTTCATTAAAGAACAACAACAAAAAAAAATGTTTAAAAAATCTTGAGTTTTGTGGAAGAAAATAATATTCATAGCAACTTTCAAAAGACAAACTCTTTCAAGAGACCAGAAACAACAATAATAAAACATAAAGTCAGTTGGTTTGGGGGTTTGGTTTTGGTTTTGGTTTTTCTCTCCAGTTGTCTGCTATAAAATCTGAATGATTACTGCAATATATTCTAAGGAATTAACTTGGCCACCATTATTTCCAAGTGCAGGTGAAAAACAGACAAATGCTTACTAGTGTTACTAATACATGAGTTCAGTTATTAATGTTGATGATGTAAAACACAACTGTTCATAAACATAGGATCTAGAAAGTGCTAATTGGTGGTGTGCTCTACATATTACTTCTTACATTTTTCAAATAGTTTGAGCCTTTCCATGAAAAAAGATTCCTAGTAATAAAAACAATAGAATACTTTCTGGTAGATATTCACATTGTAAAATGCTAAGAAATATGAAAAGTGTTGACAAAAATTTCTTCCATCTGAATATTTCTAAGTAGAAAACTGAACATCAAAACCTTCTAGTGGTGGGTTTTGGTTGGTTTTTTTTTTTTTTTTCCCCCAGCTATCTGCATCTGAAAATTAAGAAATTACAACAACAACAACAAAAAATACTGAGTTTTTTATTGCGTTTGGAGTACTTGGTTAATTGAAACGCAATCGACCAAGTTGAAGAACCAGATGCTTATGGAAGGAGTGGCCACAACCAAGATTTGTAGTTACTTCATTAATGTACTTCAGGTAGACCACCCAAAAAAATTTTCACTTCCATCACCATTCTATCAGCTATTTGGTCTTGTGTAAAAGACAAAGGAGCCACTTCCCATAGGCAGCACACCTACAGCAGCCACTGCCGAGGTTCCCTCCAAACCTATCCACAAGGTTTTCTGTACATTCTCCAAAAACAGACTCAATTTCATGCCTGGGCAACACACTGTTCTTGTCTGGATGCTAAACATGCTACTTCATACCAATCAGGCTGGTGGATGGTTAATTGCATGGGTTCACAGATTAATAGTCTGGGATCAACAGTCTCTGGGAGAAAGCTGATGTTCATCACTCCATTTCCTCTTCCTGTGCTTTAATTAGCAAATTGTCAAACAAAACCCCCAACCCTAACAGCACTCTAATTTGGGGTCTTTAAAAATTACTTTGTCAACAATGTTGACTTCTCAGTGTTGCCAACAAGAACCCTCAGGTAACAATACAGCTATATTTCATAACAACTGTGAAAAAGTAGTCAGAATACCAAAAGTAGGGACAATACCATATATCTTACTGTTTGAAATTACAAAAGTATACCAGCCTTTAGGAGAGCACTCAGGTTTTAAATGATTAAAAGTATAAGTACACATACCAACTATTCTCACAAACTTTTATCCTCACATGATTTTTTTTAATTACAGAAAAAATATCTCTCCCCATAAGAAGTTTTCATTTTAATGTAGTTGAATAGTAATCTCACTAATATTGGGGGGTGGGGGGGTGGTGTTGTAGGGTAACTTCCCTTCAGCCAAGATTCGCATATTGAATTTTTGTTTGGCACAAGGAAGTGAAGCTCTTCATTCTGAAATGTCAGAGTGTGTTGGTCCTCCTGAAGCCAGCCCACGGTGGTGTCACCTGGTTCTCCCCTGGCCAGGGGGTTGGTGTGCTTGTGGCCATCTGCCAAGGGTATGCTCCGTCTCTCACTTCCCACAGCACTGCTCTGCGTGCAACCATAAACCACTGTGAAGGGAAGCAAGGACAAAGGCTACTCTCACTCCAACCTGCTGAGGGACTTTTACACTACATAAATAAGTATTTGAGGAGAAGAACAGTAAGTACAGAGTATGGAGGAGAGATACTGACAAGGATGTCAATGGTACCTCTGCAGCCCTGAACAGGATACTGCAGATGTTGACCTCTGTGTCTTCCTGCTATGCTGCATCACAGGGGAAATTTGGCCGAAGATGATACTGTTATTATACTGGGTCTGGTTGAGATGGAATTCATTTTCCTCATAGCAGCCCTCACGGTGTTGTGCTTTGTATTTGTAGCTAGAGAGGTGTTGATAACACACCAGTGTTTTGGCTACTGCTGAGCAGTGCTTACATGGCATCCAGGCTGTCTCTCCATTTCCCCCACACCAATAGGATGGGGGTGGGCAGGATCTTGGAAGGGGTCATAGCCAGAACAGCTGACTCAAACTGAAAAAAGGGATATTCTATATCATATGATGTCAGCCTAGCAATGAAAGCTAAGGGAAAGGAGGAGGGGCAAGGGGGGCATTTGTTATTTATGAAGACTGTCTTCTAGAGCAACCGTGATGTGTGTAGAAGCCCTGCTTCCTGGGAAATGGCTGGACATTGCCTGCTGATGTGAAGCAGAGAATAAACCTTTCGTTTTCTTTTGCTTCCACATGCAGCTTTTGTTTTTATTAAACTGCTTTTACCTTGGCCCACAAGTTTTTTTCATCTTACCTTCTTCCCCACCTCATCCTGCTGAGGAGGGCTTTGGTGGGCACCTGGCATCCCACCAAGGTCAACCCACCTCAGTTCTAACTTGCACATGGACATTATAACTTACATGCACTACAGGTGAGTAAGCCTGGAAGAGGCAGGCAGACCTGGTGCTTGGCCATGGGCTTTATTCCACAGACAGCAGTGCCCTTCCTGAACAAGCTGCTGTGGCTGTTGCACTTCAACAGGGAATTCATCTGGTGCCACAAAACATCAGCCAAATTATCAGTGCAGCTAAATATGCAGGAATTAATTTGAATGGAAATAAGAATGATGGGCATCCAAAACCAAAGAAGGCATTAAATAAGCAAAACCAAAAATAAATTGCCTTCCAAATGTCAGCTAAAATGTCTTTTCCTCTGGGCCCTCTAAACATTGTAGGAGGAATTCAGAATGGGACAATAACAGATGTCAATGGAAAGATCAGATCCTTTGAAGAGAGTGTCATTAAAAGAGAAGCATGGCTCCTATTTATAATATAATTTTTTGAAAATGCATAAGCAGTCCCTTTGAGGAAACTCAACTAATGCTAAGTGAAGCACCCTTTCCATGCTAATGAAGTTTCAAGGGCTCTCAACATCCAAGAGTCATCAGCAAAATGTCCTCCAAAGGTACAGTAACCATACAGAGCCCATGCAGTGAGGAAGAGAAAGTTGTCTTTGTCTGAGAGAGAGTCCCTTGCAAGTGCTGTCTCTTCAGAGAGACAGAGCCTCAAATAACTCAGAAGAGGTCACTGGGCCACTGGTGGTCCTTCACCACCTTTTGGGCCTTTCAAGGTAAAAGAAAAAAAAAAAAAAGAGGAGAGGATTGGAGGAGAGGGGAGCAAAGGGCAAAGAAGGGAAACGTGGGTTTCCACAGCTGTTGGAATGGCCAGTGGGCGGGTTCACAGTGCCTAAAGGTCCTGGGATATTTGGGCTAGGCAAGGTGAGGAGCCGTTGTTGACTCAATGACTGAATGTTGATACTCCAAGTTTTTTGAGACCTCTGCAAAAGACCGACTACTTGAATAAAGAAAGAACATAATTTATTAATGATTTTCCTTTCATAAAGTGACATTGTACATTTTCTTGAAACGTTTTAGAATTTTCACCCAGAAGTAAAAGCTTTCATAAAGGATTCCACAGGAATCAGCATTTGGCAGCCAGTGGTACTTTTACTGGAAATTATCTTAAATATTGTTATTGATGCAAAGGTCATAAAGCTCAATTACTCTTACATGATGAGAGCAGGACAGTAATGAGGACAGGACAGTCATATATGGTTTTGGATTTTGACTGCTTGGTTATTTTAAATAGCTTTAAATCACAGATTCATGAATAAGGAATACAATCTTACCTTATCCTGGAAATCAGTGTTAAGCATGATGCTTCATTAAAAAGGATTTAAACAAACCCTAGTAGCATAAATACATCATATGAGTGCTCACTTGATCCACTGTATATGAGACTAGATAGTGATTGTACAATGCATAAGACGACTCTTCTTCTGAAGTATGAAAAGAATCTTATAGAGGTAAATAAGTTTAGTTGGTTTATATTTGAAGTTTTAAGTGAAAATGTTGTATAAATAACGCCACCAAATTGATATTAACAGAGCAGGAATACTATATCCTACTGTACTGAAGACAAGCTTTTATTGCAGCTGTATGTGATAACATTGAACCATTACTTGTTGCTGGAGGTAACAAAGCAGTGGGAATGCTATGGGATAATTTATTTGCAACTGCACTCTTTTCCTTCATGTCAGATACAGAGTACATTCATTAAAGCGGTGCATATGCTATTCTGAAATGTTTGCTAGAAAACTTTCATATCCACAGGGAGGTTGGAGATTATAAAATAATTAAAAATACCACAGAAATACAGAAATGAGAAAACACAAATCTTAGGTGAAATAGATGGAATGCCGTGTTTCCAAAAGGAAGCTGAACAGTGTTGTAACGGGTAGAATCTGCCGGAGGGGAAAGGTTAACCACTAACCAAGCAAAAACATACGGTAACAGAACAAGAGTTAGTATCTGAAACAGTGGAAAAGGACGGGAAGCAAAAGGACTGAAGCAAAGTCACAGAAATTTGCTATGGAGTTTCAAGAAAGGTGGGTAGTTCTGCATAGAAACCTTTTTTTCCCCCTTTTGGTAGTCAAGAAGTTATTTAACAAAATTCTTACGGAGTTTTCACGTACTGAAAATCAATATACAGGAAAAAATAATCAGAATATTCAGAATATCTTTGCAGAGCTTGTAGACAATGGGAAGGTGTTTCTAGTCAAAGAACAGATAGAAAGTATTCTGTAGCTGCTTAGGCAACATATTGTAATGGTTTCATACATACCTAGATTAACGGTGCCTCCTCCCATCGAGCTTTAGGCAGCGTTCCTTTTCTGGCTTGCAGCACAAGAGCTGCCTTTGTAGAATGATCCACATGGGATTCACAAGTACACTACTATGTTTAAATTACTACGAAAGGCATAATACTGCTGTCATTTAACACAGTGGGACACTTTACTGTGTAAAGTCATTCTGTCCTGAAAAATCAGAAAGACAAAGAACCTTGCCATTTAGCCACCCCTACAAGTAGCCAGTGGAAGACAGTAAAATTGGTTGTTCGAGAGGTACTGTACAAGAATGCCAACAGCTAAAACCAGTACTATGATCCCAGAAAGCACACAGGTATGCACTCACCATTAACTCTGACCAAGTAGACAGAGACCTGACCAGGAGCTTGTGGCAACCAGTAAGCTGAAGCCACAGTATTTTTGGTAGACGGGGGAGAGGGAATTTCTCTTGTCCACTTACGGTTTTTTTCCTCTCATCATTATCTTATATGGTTCTGATTTTTCTTTATTTCTTGAAATCTTTTCCCATAACACTCATAATTTAATTTGGTTTTCTCTTCCCTATCTAAATTTACTTCATCTTTTTTCATCCACAGCCGTCTGTATGATGGACCAGGAAGAAGGGGGATTTTAGAACAGTGCCAAAAGTCTCGCTCATAGCTACTGGTATGTCATCAGCTTGCATTACATCCTACTACCCTTCACATTAAAACTAAGAAGTTAGGAGTCGTACCCTTCTGTTCCGAGACAGACAACTGACAAATAAGCCAAACCCGGACTCTCAAATGAATACAATTCTGCACTCCTTTGCAGTTTCAGAGTAGGATCTGCTATTTAACAAGTTAGTTGGTTTATGCAGTACTGCACTGGTAAACCTGACGGCAACCAAACAAGAAAATAGTGTACCTGCATTCACCCTCTACACACCTTTGGTTGGGTATTTCTGAATACTGTTACATGCTTCCCTATTTCACCAAAGAGCTGTTTTCTTCAGCAATTCAGGCAGCATAAAGTCTGCTTCACTTTTAAAGCACTTGGGAGGTAAAAAGGTAATAACTCAGACTGTCCTCTTGTTCAACATGCAAGAATCTACAGTTGGTTTTAGGATTAATTTCTTTCTGAAGCAATGGAGGAAAAACTAAAAGCTGAATGACTGTGCTGAAATTCTGCTCCAGTGTGCCAAGGCGTTCCTCATTCAATGTGCCACAAGCATCTCACTGAGTTGTGCAACACCTGCACACAAGGGGTCACAGCAGACTCTGCCCAAGGGTCTCTGTTTATTGTCGGCAGATGCCAGGCAGCGGTGCACACCTTGGTCTCAGCCTGAATATAAGTTCAGATTCAGCTGGGCACTCCCCTTACTCTGGGAATCAGACATGCTACGAGACAAATGATCTAGGTACAGACACGATGGCCTTATTAGCTTTTTTTTTTCCATAAGGTGTCATCTACAAACATTATACAGGAAAGAAAAAAAGAATGAGAGCACTGAAATAATTTAGAAAACTGTGTACATACTTGGCAGCCCACACTGATGTTTTGAGTGACATACTTTTCATTAATGAGGAAAATGAAAACCAAAATTACTGGCCTGATAAGCAATGAGAAAAGACAGATAGGGGGAAAAAAAAAGTACATTGAAATTATTTAGCATTAAAATGTCAGTTTCTCTGATATTTTTCTTCAGAATAAGGGTTCATCCTTGAAACTAACCAGAAATATGAATTATTTCTGGTTTTAATAAGGAATCTATACCTTCTACTAGTGTACACATTTAACTAATTTAAATACATGATTCTGATTCTGAGTTGTCTAATTAGGAATACCTTAAAATACTAAGAATTAATATGTATTGATGACAAATTACAGTGAAAAATTAATTTATTAGTCTCATGCCTTCAGGAAATACTAACAATAAATTTTGAAATTAATTCTTGTCTGAAACAAAGGTTTTCCATGCCATAAAATTTGTTTTCACTGTAGGACTCTCATAAATGTACTTAGAAATATGAATGTCTGACGGTGTTCTTGGCAATGAATCTTGACAAGGTGACAATTTGTATTTGTTAAAAGAATACTGGACATGTTAGCTGGCTGCTCTTTCCAGATACAGGTATAAACAGGGTTATACTGTGATAGGTTACAGGAGGATGTTTTGGGAAACAGAAAGGTAAAGGCTATGACAGCTGACAGGGAACAGAAGAAAACAGAAATGAAAGCAGATTGTCAAATTTGTTTCGAAACAGCCTTTTGTCAGAAGCACTACCACTTCTGTTAGACAGCACTACAATCTCCTTAGAACAGGCACAGAACCACAACCATGGCTTTGTTGTGTAGAAAGTATATACTCAGATTGTTACCTTTTACGAGGAGTTGTATTCCTATTCATGGATGAAAGTCATAAAATTTAAATCTTGGGATTATTTTCAAAATTTTTGAGAACTTAGAAATTGATTCCAGGTTAAAAAAAAAAAAAACACAAACAAACCAACCACAAAAAAACCTAACAAACCAAAAAACCACAAACGTTATTCCAGTGTTTAAAGTCTCAAATTCTGTTACCTGCACCCTGCTTCTAGTGAAAAGATTTCTCTTAAAGTCCAGACTGATCCTCAGGAACCACTACTTAGTCCCTTTGTCCCCTGCACATAATCTAGCACAACCAATCCTCATCCACTATCACTCGGACACTCAGGATTTTCTAGACTTCTATCTCTATCATATTATTCCCAAGTAAACTCTTTTATAGACTGAACAACCCTATCAAATACAACTGTCCTGTGTAAAGAGCTATTGTAAATGGCCCAGAAGACATTTCATACCTTCAGTCATCGTTGTTGCTCTTTTGTGAACTTTTTAGAATTCTACTGCATTCTCTTCAAGATGAGAGGACCAGAACTGCACACAGCACTCAAGATGTAGACAAAATATGGATTTATACAATGGCATAACAATGTTATGTGTTGTGTTCTCTATTTATTTCCACTTTTGGAGGAGAAAGAAATTCATGCGGTCTTATTGGAATGTAGAATTTTTACCAGGAAAAGTAATCACTAAAGAAAGAACATTTAAAAAACACTAAAACCTTCAAAAAAGAGTTATATTTTTAGAGAAACTAAAGTGAATATCTCCCACAGAATGGGAGCCAGTGTCAGTAACCTACATGTAAACATGGAGAACTGTTAAAATGTTTCTATCACACAAACTACAACTGCAGAACAAGCTTCCACAGAGGTTCAACCAGATACAGAATCTGAACTGCATTAGGAGAGATTAAACAATCTTCCCTTCACAAAATGCATTTCCAAAATAAGAAAGCCAGTCATGGACACACTTTCTTCCACGTGCTTCAAATGTTAATTTGCCCAAGCAAAACAACAAATAAACCCACCTTATATAGGAAAGGCAAATAATGTGCAGTTACAACAAACACAACCTAAAATAGCAAATTAATTTTCACATTAAAAGATGGTTATTCAAGCCTTTAACAAAACAAAGCATAAAAAGGGATTATTATTTACGATTATATTATTCCCTCTGTAATAAAATTCACCTTTATATATTGAATTGTTGACTTTCTCCCACCCTCCCAAATACTGTCTTTAAAAACACAATATTGGCATTTTTCAAAGGCTGTTCTTTTTGGAGAAATGCAGAAATATTTATTATACTAAAACTTATTTTAATGACTTCAATGTAGATCAGCTAGATTAATTCATATCATATTAAGAATACAATTGAATTGCAAACACAGTATACAGAAACATCAACCTTTCCAAGTTCAGTTTTGATAAGTTAATTTCATTTTGAATATTCATTTAAGAGAGTACTATGTAATTTCACAATGTAATAGCATTACTAAAGTAAAGTCTACACAGGAGCAGGACACCTTGAAGCATTGGTGGCCATAAAGCAAAAGCTGCACAAGCAAGCAAAAGAAAACAAGGAATTCATTCAGCACTTCCATCATCAGGCAGGTGCTCAGCCATCCCCAGGAAAGCAGGGCTCCATCCCACGTAAACAGTTACTTGGGAAGACAAACGCCACCACTGCAAACATCCTTCTTCCTCCTTCTTCCCTCAGCTTTATACGCTGAGCATGACACCATATGGATAGAATGTCCCTTTCATCAGTTGGGGTCTGTTGTCCCAGCTGTGTCCCCTCCCAACTGCTTGTGCACCCCCACCATGGCGGGGTGGGGTGAGAGGCAGCAAAGGCCTTGGCTCTGTGTAGGCACTGCTCAGCAGGAACAAAAACATCCCTGTGTCATCAACACTGTTTCCAGCACAAATCCAGAGCACAGCCCCTTGCTGGTACTGTGAAGGGAATTTAACTCTACCCCAGCCAAAACCAGCACAAGCATATAATAATTTACATATTGTACAGAAACAGGTATCCCAGGTAACAAAAATAATCCAGATCCTGGGAATGTAAATTAAGCCACAGAAAGCTACAATGAGCGTGCAAAGGCAAAAAAGAGCTATCAGAGTGACTAGGGCTCAGGGATGTCTGAGTTTCACCAGTCTACAGTGGTAAGAGCACAACATAACTGGTTCTAGGTCCAAGTTGGTCAAAACAACGCCAGCACAGATGCTTCTACATGCATGGTTAGTCTGCAAACTGGATAATTAGACCACAGTTCATCAAGAGCTGATCACATAAGCAAAATGTTAACTATAAAACCAGTTAAGTTTCTTTCACCACTCTAGTTTTTGCAGTTTACATTGCTCCATTTGAGAAATTAAGCAGCAAACAATAAGAGGAAAACTTAACATGAATTATTTTCTAACAGTTCTCCCAGGCAGAAGCACATTTTGAGCAGTATTCACATTAGTTCCTCAGAAGCTTATTTTAAACAGCCTTTTTTGACTCTGTTGGATTCTTATGGCAAGGAATTCATAGCCTGCATAAAAAGGATTTAGGTTAAATGTGTATGTTAGTCTTGTAAGCATATTAAAGGCATTGATTTTTTTTTTTAATCAAGTAGCAGCTCTAGATAAGAGGTTACTGCAATTGCAGACTGCATGACAATTCCTTCCAAAAACTTTATGACAAAAAAGTAATTCATTATACATCAGTGTCATGAAGCACATACAAGCAACTTTTTTATAACCGTAAATTATGTAATCTGGAGATTGCCATGAGCACTCAAGTACTGGAAAGTCTCTAACTATCCTATTTGCATATTGTTTAGATGTTATGGGTCATCCAGACAGCTAAAGATTTGGAAAAAGATAAAAAGAATTATTTCCATCTGGATATTAACCATAGCAGTCTGTGACTCTCCAGAGGGAATGTGAAATCATTTGTAGAAGCAAAATTTAAACAAGTAATAGGCTTCTTAAACTGCAAAAAACCTAACAGTTGAAAAAATAATATTACATCTTTCTCTGAAAGAATCTAGGATTATGTGGGCTTTTTATATAAACACTTCCCAGTACTGCAAAGTATGCAATATTAACCTCTTGATATGGGGCAGAAGTCTCAGCAAACAGAAAGCAAATTCACATCGTTACAGTCAATACAAATGAAGGCTAAGCCTGGGACAGGCAAATTCTGAGATGTTTGGTCTATCTTTACATTCTTATATTTAAATTATTCTTAATTCTGCACTTGTCCAAGCATAAAGAACCAGTGAAGAAAAGAAATTCAGAGTCTATATTCCCTGTTCCAACCACATTATATTTTGCCACATTTATTTAAACACTCAATGGTTTTCCAGATGTGCACAGAACACTATAAACCACTATTTTCTATAACATTGTGCTCCAGAGAAAGATAAATAACCATTTACTTACCACTTAAATCGACTTAAAGCAGGACATGTAGATTATCATCATGGATAGTAATATTTTTAAATAGCTAGGAACTGAGTTTTGGATTTTACATTATATTAATATTCAATAGCAACAACTTGGCTTATGAACACCTTAGGGTAACATTCTGAAGCACGTAAGAACAGGTCAGTGGTTCCAACAAATCTATGGGGCCACTTCTAATATAGACTGTAGATAAAATGTCTGCAATATTTTACTTGTGCTTGAAATTTTATATGCTTTGGACAGAGCCAAAAATCAACTGTGGGCTATGTGGTGCAGTCATACTAGCAGTTTATTTCCTAGTCAGTGGATATACTTCTTTTGTACCGTTAATATGGACCACATGATAAAAGGATATGCCTTGTTGTCAGCACTAAGCAGCTGCCTGATTGATTTAATCTTTTTCTATGAGGAAGTGTCTGCAAGTGCCTGTGCATCAGCAGTTACAGCAGTGTGCAGTCTGCTACCAGAGGACAGAGCCAATAATGCAACTGAGAAAACACAGATGGTCAGTTATCCTTTCCCTGGCCCCGAGGTAGACGGGCAGGGGACTCCGTCAGAACTGGATGCACTTAGCGCAGATTGGGCATGCTAAGGCAGGATGGAACAGCAGCCTCACTGGATGCCACTGGTTAAGCCAGATGTCATCCATTCTGCTGCCTCCCTGCTGATCTGCACGACGGCCACAGCATGGATCAAAGCCGAGAATAACACTTTCTTCACAATTACTGCAATTTATTAATCTCCAAAGAAATATAACAAGAGTTCAAGAACCTTTACTTCTTCCATTTCGCCCACATCATGTTTTATTTACTAGGATTTTGCAAGATTTAAAATAATTTCAAGCCCTTTCATTTTATTTTTCCATTCCTTAAACTGCAGGAAGCAAAACAATTGTGACGTCTTTGTAGGATACAGGGTGTCCACTTACTAGGAGCTCCTTAAGAAGTTTGATATTCCTGGATATTACCTACCTTCACTACCTACTTTATCATAGTAACATTTTATAAACACACAAAAATCAAATTATCCACCTTTTATTACAACGCATACTGAACTGCAACACAGTGAAGTCAGTGCTTAGGCTGCTTTTCCCAGTCAATTCAAATTACATCACATTCCTGTCTTTTCTTTACAAAACTTTCAGGCCTATTGATAGAATTATCACACACTAAAGTAAAATACCCTCATATTTTGCTGAACTGTACCTTCTGTCACCATGTCTTACAGAAGATGAAGCTGCAGGAATCACAGGACTGTAGCATAGTAATCGTTGAGAGAGAAGGATGTGTGACAGATCTGGGTTAATGCCCAACACCTAATTTTAAAGCAATTCATAGTATTGTTCTAATATCTCAAAAACTGAGGAGGAAGGAGAAAAGATTCTAGCGATAGTCAGGTACTTCTTTTGCTCATGAATGCAGAGTGCTGAAATAGCAGGATATTTTACCTTCAAAGACATAGAGTGGATAAACATTTGAAACATGCACCGTGGTCTGAAATTGAAACACAGCAAGCTACAAAAATGCTAATGTTTTACAAAGATTAAAACCAAGCATATTTTTTAAATATCATGTGAATATTGATTGAAAATGAAATTAAAAATGAAAAAACATTTGTAATACAAAGGAGCTTGTGGGATTTTATGCAACAGTAACATACTGGAGGGAAAACAAAGAAACACCACCACCAAAACAAAACAAATTTACTTCAAAAAAACCATGCTAAGCATAAGGCCAACTGACTTCTACCATTTTTTTTTTCTTCTCAGTTATGTTGCTTGTAGATAATGTAGTAAGTAGGCAGCTGATTAATTTTTCACTATTTTTTATTGGGTTCCTGATATTATCCTACTGTAAACTTGATCTTTCCTGCCCATATACTGAATCTATGTATTGTCTCCCTTTTCTCAGGCTTTCAGCTCTTTAAGGATAGAGACTCTAGTTTTGTTACAAATAGATATGGCAGCTGACACCACAAAACCTTAATTCTTGGTTTGGATCCTGAAGCTCACTTATAGAACAACCAAAAAAGAATTAAATTATGAAAGCCTTAAAAATGCATCTATATCTACCTAAAGCAAACAAAAAAAAACCCCTCAGTTTATAAAAATTCTGGTTTTCAACCCTTTTCATTTATAAATATATTTTTAGAAAAGCTTGTTACCTGTATTTTCTAGACATCATATAATATCACAGAAAAATATTTATAGTTCTTCAGAGTTCAACAGAAAATATAGAAGTTCTATCTCAATTAGTGCAGAAACAGAGCTGATCAAAAGTTTCATGATGAAATTCCACTTATCAACAATGAAAGAGATATCTTTCTTTCATATTCTTTATTACTCATGGTATCTTTTTCATCTATTCATTTTTTCTTTTACTGCAGGACTTTCCATGCTTTAATTCTCCCTGGTGGTTCTGTATTTTCAATGCACTTAACTTCTACAGTTTCCTTCTATTCTACTAGCACTTTGTGAAGATTTATTTATTTCATATCTCAAATTGTGTGATCCAGCATGATTTAGCCACCTTTCAGTGTTACAAAGGTACTTTTTAACATATATCCAAAAGTGAGGTATTTAGTCTATATAACTGCAATTTCTACTAAGCAACACAGCAAATACATCTTGCATGCAAACTTAGAGCATGTACACAATGGATTGACAGCAAAATCCTTCAGTTTGATGTTATTGTGGATTTTTGAGCCTTTTCCCCTTACAATTCAGAATTTTCAAAACTTTTTGCAGGAGAACTTTAGCTCAGATCTTCCCATCCAGCACCAAATTGTATAGGTCCAACTTTTGTAACAGCAGATCAGCCCATGGATATGTTATTACAAAAGCAAGTTGTTCATATAAGAAAGTGCCTCGACTCTTGAGCTCCATTGGCATGGCAGAATGATGCTGTTTTACTGCCAGAAATCTTCAACAAATGCTGAGAAGGGTCTTCTTTACCACCTAAGAGGGGCACAACCTTTTGCTTAAATGGATATCCAAAAAAAAAATAATTGTGAAGAAAACTAGATAGAGGAAATTGCATAGGTACAGTTAAAACACTGTACACATGACAGAGAAAAACCTAATCCAGAAAACACATGGAAAGGGCCTTCAAATAATAATTAAAAAAAAAAAAAAAAAAAAAAAAAAAAAAAAACCAGAAATGAGGCAGCTGGGGGGTGGGGGAAAGCTTACCTATAAATGAATATTTGAGCTTAAATATTTTGCAAATAAGTACACGTAATTCGAAATTCTATTTGCAACTCTTCCTCTATGGTTTATCACAGTTTTAGAAAAGCTGAAGAAAACTGAAAAAAGTGCAAATAAATATACAGACAACAGTGTTGAAGACTTGAGAAGAGAGATTGAAGGAGCTACATCTATGAGCACAAATATTAGATATATTTAATCAAAGAACATACCCACCCATGCTCTCTGTGACAGATGTCATCCTTCGACAGGGACTGTTCTGGACACCACAGTTACATGTTTTGGCTAGTGGACCAAAAAATTAATACACACTCTACTTTAGAAAATCAAAAAAAAAAATGCCTGGAAAATATTACATCCCATGAATATTTTACAGGTGACTGCGTAAGAAAAGGGATTATCCAGTGCCTCTGAATATGGTAGGAAAGTTATCAGAGAAGTGATATCAACATTAATGCAATTCATAAGCTAAATGCTATTATTCACCAGTAAGAGTCCTGTAACAGTAGGAAGATACTACAAATTAAAATATTCAACAACTAAATAGCACACTAGTTGCCAAGAAGAAGGGGTTAGTCTTGTAGTAATGCACAGGCCAAGGATTCTACAGCATCCTTTTCTTGCCTGCTATTTTCTGTGCCTGCCTCAGTGAAAAACAGAAACTTCAACTACAAAGCTTTAGGGAAAGACAGAAGAACAGAGTATTGTAAGAAGGGCTAACAAATGTCAAGTAACTCAATTGCAAGTGGAACAATGTATAAACAGGTAACAACTTCCACAAAAGAAGCACTCTCCACTACTCTTCCATCTTCCTTTGTTTTTCCATTGCCATTCATTCCTGCATTTCTTTTCTGAAATCTACATGTATGCACTAGGATCATCAGTTTCAGAGCTCTTCTCAGTTCTCTTGGCATTCAGAGGTAAACAGCAACAACGCTCGCTATTATCTTCAATAAAGGGCAAGAGTTCCTTCTGAAAATTACAGTTTTACTGACACAATCAGTAAGTTCAGCTAACAGCTGAAAAAAACATTAACACACAAAATTATGTAAGTATAACCTAGTCTTAAATATCACATGCATAAGCACTATAATTGAATTTATTGGTTTTAAAGCTTCAGTTTTCAAGCAACATATCGTTACCTGCTCTTGTACGTTGTGCTAGTATATAGGACACATACATCAATGTTAACTTTCAAAGCAGTTGCAAACGCAGTGATTTTTCATTAAATCTAATAATTGCTTTTAATTGTCTAAGTCTAAAACAAATTAAATAGTGGACACCTCAGTTTGTATCAGGTAGCATGTGGCCTGCTTGAATAATATCCTGTTAAAAGTGCACATTAATATCAGAAACAATTTGAGGCACAGGAAAAACATACTTTTAAAATAAACCAGTCTTCTATGACATGTATTCTTATTTTTAGTTTCAGAGTGAGTTTCTTTTATTGAATTAGACATCTTCAGTGTTAAGAAAAAGGCTCTCGGTGCAAAGTTTTATGCACTGAATGAAACAGGACATGCTAAGTTTCAGGGACCCACAGGAAGTCTACAGCCATTGCAGAGGGCACAGCACGAACTAGGCTCTGAGAGAGTATGCCAAAGCCAGTTCCCACACTTTTTCAGCAGTGAACACTAATCTTGCAAGCTCCCATGAACCAGTTATTAGCTGTAGGAATTAGCTCCTGTGAAAGCCTTCATTAATTTAACAAATGAAGATTTTTTCACACTTAAACTTTTTGCATTGACACATGATCAGTAGATCTCATCCTGAAAGATGAGAAGATCTGTAGATCTGATCGTGAAAGACTCATCCGGTGTTAAAGCTTGGTTTCACGTACATAAGTTAAATAGCATAGTGGATACAATCGCAAGGATGCCCCAGAAGCTTTTGACATGGGAGTTGAGGTTAAGGAAATGTGCGACTTTTATTCTGATATTTGCCTACAAAGTCCAAGGGATCTTGAAATATCAGTCAGAATCATTAGCTACACATTTCTCAACAAAATGCTCAAACCAAAATAGTGTGTGTGCCGTGTGTGTCAAACAACAACTATTCTCATGTTGTGTACCCCAAAAGAAACATCATTGCAATCCCCCATTTCTAAATCTTAGATGCAAATCCCAAAAAGGCTGATTAAAAGTGTTTTATGGAGTTATGTCAAACAGGGAGGAAACAAAGCCAGAATGGACACTTCAAACTTAGTGGGGGTGGTTTAAAACCTGAGTACAATTTGTATTTGTACAATCTGTACCTGCCACTGCCACCATTACCAGCCTGTCCAGCCTCTGACCTCAAATATTGTAGAAGTCGGGAGAATTTTATCAGAATCCTCATCAGGATCCCAGTGTCAGAGTAGCAACAGTCACTGGCTTTTAAGAATACAGAATTAGTATTTTGAAAGGATTACTTCTTTAGTTACAATGTTTCTTAGTTATAACTGGATATTGACACAGCCAATTTATTTTATGACAAAATTGTAGCGTGCAAAGAAATGAGGTGGAGCAACGGAACAGCAACAAGTCCAGGAGAAAATACAAAAAACAAAACCCAAAAACTTTCATTAAGGAAGCAGTATCTTAATCCTATTTTGAAGTGGGCATAATTAATTCAGAGATTAATAAAAAGAATCCAAAACAAAGACCTCAAATGCTACCAAACCCAGCCTGTTTCCATTTTGAATCTCTCTTTTTATTTGTAAAGACTGGCATTACAATTGAAAAGGACTCAAAATGGAGTGATGTACACATCATTGGTGTTTCATGATGTAACTGATGGAGTCCCTGAATGGATATTGCTTCAGCTTTGCTTTTAAAAAATAATTGAACAAGAAAATCTTCAACTCCACTATCGATCACAGGTGGCAGAAATGAAAGGAAGAAAAAGAAAAGAAACCAAAACTACTGTCAAATTCATAACATATACATTGTTGGCTGATGACACTTGTTCCAGATGTACAATAAAGCCCACAACACTTTATTACTATGGATATAATTATTGTGAATGTTTTTTCATGTTGATCAACTTGCTTCTGAAGGTTGGTTTTTTGATTGTTTTAAACTTGCATAATAAACATGCAATGAAACATTTCTTGTTAAAGTGTTTTTTTGCAGTCGTCTTGTTTTCATACAAAGATTTCATAAAGTTGCAGTGTTGTATCAGAGCATTACCAAAAGAAGAGCAAAAGCTAAAGAGGAAGGTGTGAAATGAACGTAATGAGAACAACCAAATCTTGTCCTGAGACACTCCAGTCTTATGAAAAAGATGTGCACAATCAAATCCCTTCCTCCCAAACCCATCAAAACCACAAAATAAATATTAACTTGGAAGAAAGGGAAGACGTAAAGAAAAAAAAAAAAAAAAAAGATGTCATGCACTCATCTTCTGCATAGCTCAACCCACATATAGTAAGGCACTATTTCCCCACAGCTTAGTGTCCACAACAATCTTTTACAGTGCTTTGCGAACTACATATAGTTCCTTCCCAGATGATGAAATAAACAGATTGAATGAGTGTTGCTACCGTGTCACCCCATGTATGATCTTACAGACAAGGGCATCATCTGGCAGTTTCAGAAATAAGCTGTCTCAAGTCTCTTCTTACGTGTGCATGTTATGTATAGGGATATCTTTTGTGTGTGCAAGTGGTTGGTTTGTTTTCCAGAGTCGCTGTTGTTTTTCATTGTTCTTTACTCCAGTGTTCTCAAAGCAAACACACAAGAAAATGAAAGCGCAGTTGGGTCATTAAAAACAGAGCTTTAGTGCTCCAAAAAGCACATAGCTTTGGGGATTTAAGAAATCTGTTAGACATCCCAAAAGAGTTGGGAAATACATGGACATGTTTTTGCTTGGAGAGCCTCTTCTCTACTTAGTTGAGCTGGTCTTCATACTGTTTTCGGAAGCAATCACCGGCAGGGAAAAACTCCCAGCACCGTTCTTGATACATTTTCCATACATAAGATTCCTGAAAGAAACAGAATTTAAATAATTTAACTTAATTCAATGAGAAAGCACCAACCATGACTTTTTTCCCTCCTTTTTTTATTCATATACTGTATCACTTTTTTGATTCTGTGCATATCACATTGCTGTATATCAACCTACAAAATCATGTTAATGATTTTGATCAGTTTTAGAGCAGCTTTTAGATTTTTGTCACCTAGTCAAAAAGCACTAGAGAAACACTTAGAAGAGGACCAGGCAGTTTAGTTCTTACCACATATCAGGAGCGCCATAAAGCTCAATTAACGCCATCACGAGACAAATACTAGGGTAAGTAGAATATTTTCTGTCATACAAATTGGACTGAATTTGTGCATCAGCCATTTCAAAACATGCCTACACACAATACATAAACCTTTTTCTCAGGAAAGCAATATTTTCTGAATCAGTGGTGAGGGTTTTTTTCCTTCCTGATTTTTCTTTTCTGATTTCTTTGCTCAGGCAAGGCTCTGTCTCTAGGCGGTTCAGAGAATAATAAAAGATATGTCAGTTTATTTCCATTTTAATCACACCACTTAAATGTGCTTTTTACTATACAAATTCCATAGTAGAAAGGACACGTTACACAAGTTATAATCATTTCATTTGTAAAAGACCTGTAAGATCAAGTCCAACCGTAAACCTAACACTGCCAAGTCCACCACTAAACCATGTCCCTACAGATTATGTAGTATGAAGTACTCTCAATTTTCAAAATTTCAGCTAACTATCAGAAAAGAATAGTTAGTAGAAACCTGGCTTCAGTGAATATAATAGGACACACTGTATGTCAAGAAAAAAGAAGAAAAAAACCACCCCTCATTTAGTATGGAATTCTCGAGTGACAAATGGATCCTCAAAAACAGAAAAGCAAATACATGAAATCTGATACTGGACAGGGCTGAGAAGATTAATGCAAAGAAGATTATAATTGCTCAGCACATATATCAGAGTTCAGAAAGAGAAAGCTACACAGATTTATAGAAAATCATCCCTCTGACCACGATCTGTAGGGCTACGTATATGACGCTTTTCAGGTTTTTTGTTTTCTTATCTGCAACACAGGAACCTTTCCTTAACCAGCTGCAGGGCTATCACCAGAAAGAAACAGTAGTCTGTAAATTTGACACATTTTTTTTTCTGACTTTAAGTATACTTAAATGAAGTTGAAGGAAACACCAGAAGTCTGAAAGAACAACAGCAAAGAAGGAACCTCCAGGGAAAACTCTCTTACAGGATTCATTTTAAATATATGCATAAGCTCCTTCCTATGTACTTATCCAGGAATGTAGACCTATAAGATTATATATAGATAATAATAAAGTACAAAGACTATTAAAAAGAATCAGTAGGGATAATTGAATATGAGTACTGATTTCACAGGATGCTCAAATGTTCTATTTCTTATTATTTTTGTTTATACACTGTATTTATATTTTGTGAAAGTAACAATTTAAGAATAACAGGTCAGACAAAAAATAGGAATAAAAAGTACTACAGAATTTATATTTAGTCTTAACACTACAGAACTAATGTCCTAAGAATTGTTTAGACGAGTGAGAATTCAGTTACATACCACATAGGGAGCTATTCATTAGAATACTCGTAGTTTTGCCAAGCCTGGATGACTTCTATTCTAGAATCAGTCCTATAAAATAACTGTTGACATTCACAGGGTTGTTCGACCTACCTGTCCTGTATGTTCTGTTTCATCTTTGTTAATAAGATACATCAGAAAAAACCTACAAGCAAAGAAACAGCTATTGTGAGTACAATATTTGGAAGAATTAGGCAACCCACAGAGGGATGGATATTGTTCAGCATGTACAATGACAATGTTGATCATAGACTTACAAGTTCCAGAGTTCTAATTATGATAATATTCCTAGACACATTAAATATACTTTCCTGACACTGTTGGCATTCACTCATTGTTTGATGAATAGTATGCTAAAATGGAAGTGATTCAGTTTGATTTACAGAAAATAACAACTCCGTTTAAATTAAGATTTTTCTAAATGTTCTAATCTACACTGTAACAGACATTTTCTTGCCCATGAACATCAACTTGGAAGTAGACAGAAAATAGTCACTGGAACTTTTTTTTCCTCTCCCCACATGGAATAAGAAACGCTGAAGAGGTGATTAAGAGACTTCTCCTATTGAAATGTTAGGCTGGAGATACTTTACTAGTGTATGTAACTCAAGATCAACATGAGCAGAAAAGAACCTGTAATTTTAAGAATACATTAGTCTTGGGGGTTTTGAGATAGCTGACAGACACTAAGTGATGATTTCAAAATTCATTCATAATAGACATTCTCTCCAAACATATGTAAAAATACAAAATATGATCATGCACAAAAACATCAAAAACCATTTCCTTAGGATGATGCACTTACACAAATAACATACTGTAGCATATTTAAAGTAGTACTTGGTAAGCAAGAAAAAAATCCCATGAGATTTCCAGGTGAAAGTGTCTTAGAGGGACATTTGACTTTACAGTCTCATTATTCCGTGCACATTCAGTGCTAGTTTATAAACATGAAGTCGCAATCCATCTATTGCTTCATACTGACAGCACTAGTATAACATACACTTTGGCACTGAATTTTTATACATGTTCGACAGGAGAGGAACAGTATGATACAGTGATTATGCACCTGATAGATGGCTTCATTTCCAGATTTAAAAAGACCGAGTTTAGTGGTCAATGATGCTCTGCTTGGATTTTCCAAAGGTGGACCTGATGCCCTTGGTCTGATTGCTCACATCTCTAGCTCCCTGTTCCCCTACCTCCCTTTGTCCCAGGTCCTCTTGGTCAGCCTCAGCAGTCTACTCAAAATATTTTGTCCAATGTAAGTTTTCCCTCTTTTGCTTTACCCCTTTGTTTGTGCACTCTCCAGCAGTCTCCAGGCAAGGACATACTGTTCCTCTGCACCTTACACAACACATTCAATTTTAAAATGTCTACACAGCCACATAGTAACTTCCCAGGTTCCATCTCCTAGTTCAAAGAAAGTTGGTGTATCGTAACTACTAAGCTGGAAACAAGGTAATAAAGTTAGTTCATTCCTTGCTCCCAGTGCCACGGAATTATATATTCAGACAACATGAGTGCACAACAAAGCAAACAAGTACTGACTGATGCAAGGGAGATAATCACGTACTTGCAGAGCCTGCAAGGGTCATGACTTAGTAAGGAGTTCATTTTTACTCACAAATAATTGGCCAAGTTGTGCTCCTGTAGTGTGTGTGTTTCAAAGCCATGGGGCACTGTATCAAAGTAATCATTTCCTATTCCACAGATAAAGCACTTCGTCTAAAAAGAAGAATACAGAGCATTTCAACAGTATATATAACCCTGCCTCCCTTTGAGAAAAGGCCAATAAAGCTGTAAGAATTTTCTTGAAAATGGCAATGTAGCATGTATAATATGTGCTAAACAAAAAGGTTTTTCTTTTAGTGACTGGGACCAGATACCTCAGTCAAATCACTTGAATAGAAGTTTAACTGGCATCAGAATAGCTTCTTACTTTAAAAAAAAACCTTTTCCAGCTGTAAGTGAACAGGTATTAGGAGAAAGACTGGCATACAATGCTCAAAGCTGACTTTTTTCCCTCCTTTAACACTGTAACTAGCACAGCAATGTTTACCTCAATGCCTGTTGTGCTTGTCCAGCTGAAACTGAATATGCCCAAAGTTCAGATTACAAAACACAGTAGGTCTGCAACACTTTTCCAAGTTTTATAGTCATATGACAGAACAGAAAAACGTCAAGTACAGGATACTTTAACACATAGGTTAACCAAAGAAAATTGCATCTGAGATGAATTGTAACATGACAGTGTTAACACTCTGTGCGAGAAACCTCCAGTCTGAAGTTCCAAAAGACTTAAATAGCCACAGACATGTAATTTATTATAATTTAATGCAATGTATAAAGGTTTTTCTTGTTTACAATAATAAAGATACAGGGATTAGTTTAAGCTTTAAAATGTCATGATCAAATAAGCTGTTAGGCTTTTCATCTGAATTTTTGTTAACCTGTAACTGAGAGCAAAAAACTGGCCACACTTAATCAGGAGGTATTAAAAAAAAAATCCATACTAAGAACGGGCAAACAAATCCAAAATAGGATTAGAGCAAAGTATCAGTCTAGAAAACCTGTGTTTGTGTCCCATGCAGAGAGACATGCAAGGTAGCAGCTAGCACCTGTCAAAGCATCGTATGCCTCTTTCACACGAGGCAGCAGAGTGGTAATTGCTATTCAGACCTAGATGCTAGCAGGGTTTCTCTTCATAAAACTGTCTAAAAATAATTTTACTGGGTACAAATGTATGAACTACTTATGTATGTTCTTATATTTTAATAGATACATAAAGTAAAAAAAGGAGAAGTCTCAGTTATTATTTCCATCTAATGAACTGAAATCTCATCTAGGGCATTGTATGATATTGGACCATTTAGAGAACTGTATTTTCCTCTTAGTTAAAAAATAAAAACTATCCACGAGCTGAATCACATTTTGATTGAAACCAGATATTAATGAAACCTGAAAATAGGGTATGGTTTGGCAATCAGATGTTCTTACCTCCATGTCTTCCTTAACTTGCTCTTGCTGATCTCTTAACTCACCAAAAGCATCAATAATTAAACCTAGGGTTTAAGTTGAAATGATAGTTAATGTTCAAGTACAGAACTGTGATAAAAGAATATTTAGAAATCCAGGGATAACTCCGACAAAGAATATTAAACTAGAACCTTCTGTAGAAATAATAGAAGCCAATATGCATTCCTGAGACCACAAAAACAATTCAATACTTGAAATAAAAAGAGCTAGTCAAAGAAAATGGCTACCAGGAACATGCCTGGCAGTATCATTTGGAATTATAAAATGGGACAAGCAGACTTCTTTTTTAGTCAGAGTGCTCTAATCTTGACTCAGTACATGAAGACAAATGTGGTTTAACAGTGATAGAGGTTTTACTGTAGAAATAATACTACTGTACATTTAACAGAGTTCACAGCAGGTGCAGAGAGGCCCAGAGCTCTGTGCATCCTCTCTCATTATGGTTGTCATGTAGTACAATGTTCCACTGTCAGAGGTCTACAGAAGTAAGGGATCATTTCAGGGAGATACAGAAAGAAGAAGAAAAACCACCACAGGCTCTATGAGTCAGCTTACAAATTCTTTATGATTCCCACTTCACTTACAACAATACAAATAAGGACTAACTCCACAATCATTACTGACACTACTGTGCTGTAAAACTGATGAATACCAGCTGAGAATTATACTCAAAGTTTGACAGCTAAGGCCTCTACTCCTCAGCCACTCACAAAACGAATAAACAAATGGTATGAGGCATATCCCTTCAGGCTAGAAAGTATTTTGCACCCTCCCTAAGCCCATTAAAAAGCTTGCTGCTTGAGAGTTACAATTTACCACAAGCTCAGAGTCACCTTTTAAACTTCCTTGCAGGAAGTGACAAAGCATCCTTACTGCTGTCAAAATCATTATAAGTTAGCTAACTGTTAGCTGACAGAAAGCAATAAGGTGTTACTATTTAGAATAACTGGACCTAGCAAAAATTATTACACACTTTTCCAAAATCAAGTATATACTTCTGTTAATGCTTGCAAAATTTAATAAAAGGTGATCTTCTGGGCATTCTTGACAGTCTTTTGAAGGTATAATATGCAAACAGATAGGGCTTTTAAGTACTTTAGGTAATAACATTAAACAGCATTAATACAAACATAATAGAAAAAACCCCTGACTTCCCAAAATTCAGTATCCACTATCCAGCTTATCACTGTTGTGATATCACACTATCACTCAAATAGTTTCACCCAAATGCAGAAGCTAATGTGACGGCAGCCGACTTTCCACTGACATTAACCAGGATATACTAAAGCTGTTTCATATCGAGCACCTTTCTTTACTCTTTGACATTGTTCAGGCAAGCAGGCATCACACCAAACAGAGATTTTTATGTAAGAAAAGATTAAAGCTCTTGAAGCTATGTTCCAATTTTCACACTACCATCAACATGAAGATCTGCCAGTCAAGAACATAAGGTACTGGCAGGGGGAATACTGACAGCACCTGCTACTGATTTTGTCCACATCATAAACTCACAAAGGGTGGGTTATGCTGAAAGACAATTTTAAGGTAATCCCACAAGATTTCTAATCACTTCTCTTGCTGATCATTTGTAGGAGGCTTTTAGAAAGGGCAATAGAAACTGTAGTGACACCAGTGTTCTCACAGAAAAGAGCTTTTTTTTCCACCGATCCCTTCAGAGGTTGTAGATTTTACCAAGACTAGGAAGAACAGCGTACGGATAAAAGGCAGCTGGGTGTGATTTACTACATAAATCTGTGCTTCATGATCAGCCCTGGTGTCCTGTTTGAATCTCAGGGTGATTACGGTAGCACTACTATCTGTATTGCTCAATAATGCTTTCAGTCTCACCAGGGGTTGCAAACATATACCTTGAATAATTGCAAGCAGGATAACAATCACAAAAAAGAAGAAAGTGATGTCAAAGATAATCCGATAGATTTCATATTCATCTCCTGCTGGATCCTCTATTTCATCACCAATGCCTCCACCTGCACGTACTCCAACGTACATGTGAAACATGTAGCACTAGAAAACACAAAACCAAAGGAAACAAAGTTTGCAGCTGAATGTAAAAACACCCATTGTTACAAATTCAGTAGTTGGCTGAACTGGTCTACGGTCTAGCACTATCCTATGTCATGTCACCTTTTTCTCCCCTTTGAGGTTAGGCATATTTCTGAGAGAGATGAAATGCTGCTGTGCAGCTGAAGCTGTAGTATTTCATGTTCTGCCATTATGCAGCAGTTCAAAACAAAGGTTCAACTACCTTAAGCCCAGCAGTACACCAAGACACACGTACAATCGTTACAGTCATGTGCAAATGGGAAACAACATTACCAGCACAGCCACCTCCTTTTCCATTTTCCTACCTCAAAAGTGAGTAACTTTCCACAACTTCAGTGTTTCAAACAAAAACTTAAAAAAAAAAAAGAAAACAAAAAACAAACAAAAAACCCACAGAAACCAAAACAAACCCAAAACAAACAAACAAACAAACAAACAAAATCAAACCAACCCAAAACCTTTGAGAATGTTTGTGCGAGGACAGGCTAACGGTGGAAAAAGCCTGAAACTAATACTGTGAAACTATGATCTGAAAAGTTATGTAGGATTCTGACAATGCAAAATTTTCAGTTTATCATGCTATGATTTAATAGCAAATTTTGACATCACTCTCAGGGGTCTGGAGCATAGGAATGCTTCTTTTTCTATAAGTAGCTTTGCAAACTACAGGTCCAGGGTTCAATCCCCATCAAAAAGTAGTGTTGACAACATTAATGACCAACTCTTCACACCTTACCATACCAAAAAATCCATTCTTTTATTTCTGTGCCACACTGACTCCAAAACCCCTTATGTAAGAATTTGAGATAGTAACCTAGAATGTTGAGTGACCAACGGCTGAAAAATGTAACAATTTTTAGACAGTTGTTATTTCATTGTTAAAAAACAATCATTAACTTAATGACTGAATGTAGTGTCAGTTACCTAAAAAGTTTTAAGCTATTTTTCTATTTCTAAAAATAAAAATATATTCTCTATACCTTTTTTTTTCTTACATCACATTGTAAATCTGACCACTTTTAAAAAAGACAATCCTGATTTTATAGCATATGACATGTTATTCTAACTCATTCCTGCACAAGATCACAGCCTTTTTGTAAGTGTATTTTCAGAGAATCACAGAGCAGTCAGGTCAGAAGGAACTTGTGGTGGTCTCTGATCCAAATCCTGGTCCGAGCAGAGTCCACTATAAGCTCATACAAAGTTACAACCTCCTAAGGACAGAGACTGCACAACCTGTCTGAGCATCCTGATCCACTGCATGGCCCTCCTCAGTCAGAACACTTTTTTCCACTTTATGTCCATGGTCACCTGCAATGCAGTGCTGTATAGAGCCTGGATTTTTCTTCCCAGTAACCCCTCTGCAGGCACTGGGGAGCTGCTCTTACACTCTCCCCACCTCACCCCCCAAAGCTTTCTCTGCTCAAGGCCAAAGAAGCCTGGTTCCCTCAGACTCACCACCCAGGGCAAGTGCTCCAGTACCTGACAATTTAGTGGTCCTTCACTGTTTTATGTTCCACTTTATCTATTTCTGTCTTGTACTGAATGTCCCAAACTGGACAAAAATGTAGACATACTAGTCTGCTTCCACAGTTTACCTAATTACTGGGCTTTTAAATGGTGTCAGTTGCCTGGAAATTATTCATATTGTGTAACATACTGAATCACATTTAACTTTGTCGTACATGATTGCTTTTAGAAGGATATTAGTGGCAATGCATCTTAAATGCATCTTAAAGCTTAAACAGAATTTCCGTACTTAAATTACTTCGGAAATTCTTTGCCTATGACCGACCCTTCTCTTGACTGGCCAGTAGAACCTCCAGATTCAGAAGTAATGCCCTTTAACGGACTTGGCTCAGCTTCACAGCTTGTAGTTTTTAATTTTTTGAGAAACTATAGCAAAGAATACTATCATATTTCTTCTATTACTTCATATGTATTTGTTTAGCATATACAGGGTATATCTAGTTGTTAGGGATGTTCATTATATTTGTTCCTTTGCCTTCAATTATAGTCTTTCCTGTTGCTGGCTAATGATACAACTGTGAGAAAAGGAATAACAAGAAGGTCAGGACAAAACCATAACAGTTAAAGAAAAAAAAATCCAGAAAGTAAAATAAGACTTACTGTTAGCATATCATCACATTTCATATCTGGCATATCACCATCTTCACTCTTGTTGTAGAACTTGCGGAAAAAATTGAATGCCACTACTGTATACAAATATACTACTACTGCCAGTAATCCCACAGTTAGGACAAGCTGGAAGACAAAATTATAGGGTGAATGTAACACCACCATGGAATGATGCTAGATAATTTTCTTCGCAAAAAGAGAAGGGAAGTAACAATAACCTCTATACACCAGCAGAAGGAGAACTTACTTTACTTTTTCCCTGTCTCATTGCATATCTTTGTAATATTTGGTAATATATCTGCATATGTTCATGCAAAGATTGTGCATTTCACCTGTTTTATTTTGAAGGAAAACTATGCTTCAGAAACACAATTACAAAGACAAATCTTGCAAAATCTAGTGGATACATACATAGTCAAACAACCCATTAGTATCATATAAACCCCACACAATCAGACAAATATGTCAAAGTTTACTAATAGTAATATTATTAATATTTGATATTACCTATTATATAATTGCAATATAGTTTTTCTAATTTAATACTGAAATAATTTTGCTTACATCTATAAAACAAGCTGTTTCTAGTATTTTAATATCTACCTCAGAGAAGGAGCAACAAATACCCCCCTGCTCAACTGCAGCATCACTAAAATTTTGCCTTGAGCCTTATGGAAAGCAGCTGGAAGTGAACTGCAATATCCTGCAAATTGATATTTCACTTGCACAGCTGCCAGACCTAAAAAGTTCCTTATCATAAATAATGCCCCCTTCCTTCACAGATAATATGCTAAAATTTCCTGACTATTTTTAAAAGATAGAATACTTCACTTTTGTACAGGTGCAGACTGATTTTTTTGCTTTTTTGTTCTTTTAGCAAATGATAGGTAAGTATTTAAGAAATTGTTTTCTTCAAAGGGCAAAGGATGCAGTATGTTGATTTCCGTAACTTTCAGGACAAGTTTTATTTGTGGAACAAAAATTGTAAGTTTGCCCCATAAACTGAAGTAACAGTTTGCCAAGGTGAGTTCATACTTAAGATTCATCTATGTATCATGTGCTTCACTAGCAATTTTGAAATATAACCTGTGTTCATTTAAAGGTGTATTACTTCTTTAAAAATGTTGACAAGGACAGTCCATTTGAAGGAAGAATTAAATCAATCACCCTCTATGTTTACAAAAAAAACATCGCTAACAATTTTCTGTTTCTATAGTATCAAACTTGCTTAAAACCAAACACAACAGAGATGACCTTTATGTTACCATTTGCAGCTCACTTGTATAAGAATTATGCTACCTGCCTTGCTGGAAGACCTTCCAAGCAGATCAAGGATGGCTTTTTTATCTTTAGAAGTTGTTTACTTTGAACTAGGAAGGTCATCAAATTTGAGCAACACTACATCTCAGTTTACATTAAATGCCATTCCTACAACAGACCTCAGTAGATCTTAGTTCTTTTCTTTACTTAAATCAGAAATACAATTCCAGATTCTACAGCTTCTTTAAGAAAAGATTTCTTTGTATCAAAGATCTGAGTTTCTCCAACAGTCCTCTAACAGGAAGAGTAACTGAGTCTCAACTGGATCTTTCTTTAGATGAATCTTAAAAAAATCTCAAACAGCAAATTTATGACACAGTTGGTCATAAGAGCTAAAGATGGTTGTACCTCCAACTCCTGTTTTCTTATGCTTATAAATCCCACTGGCTAGTTTCCCCACTGACCCAAGTCCTAAACTTCATGATGAAGGAGCAATTCTGCTGCCAGTCTGCAGAGCAGCTGAATTACGCCATTAAGTGATCTTTCCTGTCTACTCCTTAAGAAAAAGCTGGAAAGAGATGACAGTTGATACCTGTTTCCCATTGTGGGTCACTGATGACAGGATAGTTCTTAATGTCTTGAATCCCATTGCAATGTCAAGGAGATGAGCAGCAAAGAAAAAATTGTTGTAATGTCCAAGGACTGACATGGTCATGTACCACGCTAGGTAAAGGAAAGACTAACAGAAAAAACAAGTACATCGCAAAATAAAACTCATGGCTGTTATCTTTAATGTAATTCAAAACACTAAGAAAAGGTAGATATCACTTGTGCTTTTCTTTAAACAGAAAACAGTTATCACTGATTACATAGCATTTGCTAGAGATCTTTGAGAATTTTCTCTTTGTGAAAAATGTTAAATAAGCAAATAAAGACTTCACATGACATGGTCAAAATTGACATACTCTAAACTTGAATTTGTAAAACCTGATTTTGAAATTGCTAAACCCTTACTTGTTAATGTTTTGAATGTAAACATTTTTTTCTGATTTAAATATTTTATGAATTTCTATTTAGTTACAGTACAATATTAAAACCATAAGGGGGGTAATGACACTTCAAAGGACTCTGCAAGCAACAAATGGAATTTTACAATTAATTCAAATTACTACTTAAACATGTAAGTATTATTTAAGTAGTTTACTATTATTGCAAATATTAATGTCATCTTTTCCTCTATAATTTTTATTTGAATTAAAGACAAGTTCATATTTGTAGGATAAATTACTGTCCCTCCCTTAGAAATAACATAATTCCAAACAAACTCTTAACTCTTTACCAATCATGCTATCTGTAGACTTGGAGACTTATCATTCCACTCTTCCTGACTAGAGTCAGATTACATTTTCATTGTCCAGCAGTCCTAGTTCCAAAATCATTTGTCCTCCAACCATTTTTTGACAGGAAAATGTGCTGAGTTAGGCAAGCAATAATCATAATACTTGATGATGAGTGACTTCTTAAACTGCAAGGTATTTGAACAGTCTTGTTTAAAATTTCTCTTTTTTTGTTTAATTTTTTTAGACTAATTTTTTTCTAATTATTAAAATCATCAGCCTTGTTCTGTGTCACATCCTACTACAGATCCTAATTTCACATACATTAACTATACCAATCTGACTGTGCTCCAGGGATATTCAGGTGTTCATAAAATTTATGAACAACATCAAAAATGACAACTAGAATTTATGTAGTCAGTTTTCTCATTCTACAGCACAGTGCTTGCTTATTGCTCTGGAATAAAGCATAACAGAAGGGGGCAGAAACTGACTGAGGTTCTATAGACTCTATGTAGGTAACTGGGAAAAGATTTTGGCAATGTCTTTTTAAGCTTCCAAGATTTTCTTATCTATGGAGAAAATTAAATATAATACAGAGTATTTCATGCCTCCATTTAAAGAATTTTGGGTTAACAAGTGCATATTACTTTTTAGAAGGTGTAGGCATACATATATATATATATATATACACACACACAGACTGATAAACTTACATTATCAGTGAAAACAACTCCTAATTTCCACATCTGATACTTAACATCAATGGAATTTAGCCTGTAAAAAAAAATAAATTTCATTTTATATGAAAGCACAATAGGAAAATATGCAACACAATCTCTAGGAAGTGTATTGTCACATAAACACAGGACAGAAGCTTTTTCCCCAAAAGCTGAAATACACCAGAACTTTGTTCTAATTCACGCTTTTACTTTGGAATGGTCCAAAAAAAGGAGAAAAAAGCAGAAAAGATATTAATAAGCACTGGTTTGGATTCATCAGACCTAATGCAGATCCATGTCTACAATGTTATCATGTACATACAAATGAAAAAAACTGTCTTTATAATCCATGGAGAAGAAAAAACATTATTTATTTTTCTGTTTTAAACGCATCCCATCTAAACCTAAAGTAGGTGTCAATATAGGGCAGAGAATTTGCACCCCAAAATGCCAGTTCTTTACCGTATTTATGATAGCATACCTTGGGTGATACAATTAGATGACATTAAAGACAAAGTGAGACGACATGAATCCCAATGCTTGTGTTCTTTGCTTTTCCCACTGATGTCAGGAATAAAGGTGAATGAAAGAGAAATATTTATTAAAAGCATTTGCAGAGAAGGACCTGGGGTTCATGGTGGACTGCAAGTTGGGCATAAGCCAACAATGCACCTTCACTGCAAAGAAAGCTAATGGTACCCTGTGCTCTGTGAGGAGGATTGCCAGCAGGTCAAGAGTGGTCATTGTTCCCCTCTAACTCAGCACAAGTAAGGCCACACCTGGCAGGCTGGGTGCAGCTCTGGGCTCCAAGTTTCTTCCACAGTTTTTGTTGCTTTGTTCTATTAGCCAGCTAGCCTCTTCTACTGCTCTCCACTCCAAAAAATCTTTTATGTTATATATACTGGTAAGCTATTCTCTCCAAATGTTTCCCTTGTACTTCTTGAATTAATTCCTTTAGGTATTAATTCTCCTCTTACTGTATCAATACAAATAAATGTGTCAATTTTAGGCCACATTTTTTTGCACTAGAATTAAACCCATTAATTTGCTTGAAGCATTTTTTTTTCCCTTTATAGAGAAACGATACAACTAACTTACCAAACAAGACGTATGCTATTTTTGCTTCTTATTGTATCTTATATTGTATGCTCTCTAGTTTTTGACCACTTCTTTTTGAAAAGTTTGGATCATCTCTATTGTATTGACACAAAAAAAATTCTAAACCTGGATCACAATTCAGCAGCAAATATAAATAATAGAATGAAAAATGTCATCTTCCCACTTTTATCCTTAAAATGTGAGTGAATTCAGTGTTACTGAAAGAGAAGAGTTGCTGACAATGACAAAACAACTAGAAATAATGCTGGCAGATGTCATTACACCTGCCATATATGAAAGCACACAGTATTTCTGTGCCAGACATTTATATGGAATGACCTGAGGCCTTAAAAGGAATACCAAGAGTTAAACCATGGTCTATCAAGGTCTGATTTCCAAAATTCTTACTTGTATAGCCAGAGCCCAACCACATAAAATTAATCGTTTTATTTGAATATTATGCCTCCAAGGAATACTTTGCCTTCAAAATACTAAACTCCTGCTTGTATTATATGCAACATCATTTACTCTTTAATACAACAAATACATAATTTTTACATATAAAACTAAAAGGCAAAAGACTCAAGGTGAACCTCTCGTGTAACAGTATAAGCACTACCTAGATATAAGTGTAGCTACTAAAACTGGAAACTTAGATCAACGCCTCTGCTCTAAACAAAGTACAGGCTATTTTAATTAAGAATTCATTTATCCTTCTGGAGTGTATTAGTCTACTCGAACAAAAAGTGAAAAGCAGAAGAAATGTAGAAGTTTTCTGATTTATGAAGACTTGACACTTGCTCTCAAGTTTATACACAGCAGGTCTTTCATATATACATTGCACTTCTATGCAGAAAACATTTAGATGATACAGTAACTCATTTAGGATCCATTTTTAACCCTTTATTGACAGTGAATTATACTTTTCTACCTTCACTGAACTTCCACAGGACTAAACATTTAGCTCAGAGTAGGTAAAAGAGCACAGTTATGTTATTAATGCTCTGTGAAGACAAAACTAACATAAGCACAGAGACTAATGTTGAATTCTAGAGTCTATTATCTAGTTAAACAAGATTCAACAGACACTAATATTCTTCTTTAATGTTTCGTTTCTTGGGGGTTTTTTACCTATGCAAATGCAACAAATTACGAGGTTAACAACCCTAAAACTTCTCATAGGTGGCACAAAACTTTTAAAAAATGAGTTGGTCACAGTTTACTAGGCACACTGATGGCATGGTCAGCAATTGGTTTTGCTTTATTATTCCCTCCATGTTAGACAGAAACTCTGTAGAAACTAAAGCCTAAGGTTTCACCTGAGTTTATTCTGTGAAGACTCAGGCCATAATCACCGGGTGATGTTTGTGTCTGACTAAGTTTCCCTTGGAATATCATTAATTAGTATTATGTTGGATGATTTTCCTAGTCTGAATGCATTTTTATTTGACTTCTTTCTGCACCATTGAACAGGTTGTCCTACACTGTAGTACTCTAGTTGTAGTAGCTGAGTTTAGAGACAATGAACAATGGCACAGTGTGAGAATGCACAACGTGAATAAACAATAGGAAAATTGTGAGAAATTGCCTGCATTATGTTTGGCTGCAACCTGCACTAGTATTTCATCACCTTCAACAAAACCCGGACTTTTTACATCTTCTTTCTTAAGGCCCACTGCATTCAACTGTTCCAAGTATAACATAGTAGGTTATCCTTTCCTTAAAAAAAAACCAAAACACTAAAGAAAATGCTCAGGCAATCAAATGATACTAATGTTAACTGGAATCAGAAAATTCTGAACTTCTCAGCCTGAATCATTTTAATATTTGTACATCAGGGCTGCTACACGGCATTACCAGCTGAGAAACAGCTACCATTAAGTTCAAACTGCAAAATAGCCTTGCAGCAGCATTTAACCTTTTTCAAAAATGATAGACAAGCTAAAGCTGGGAAGAGTCAGATTTAACTAGTTAGCTGTTCACATTAACTTTCTTAGCAGGCATTGAAATTTTCTGTTAAATGTTCTTTCAGGCTGTTTCAGGGGGCTAAGCTAACAGAGAAAACAGTTCTGAAACTTGATCCATTTTTCAAAAGCTCTAAGAAAAATCATTAATGAAAATATGACCATTCTTACCAATTAATGAGTTTCATTGTAGGTGTTTAGAAAGATATTCTGTTAATGTTGTTATTTTTCCAATAGAAAGCACCCCATCAGATTAGAAGCATTAATTATCAATTGGTCAGCTGGGAAGGAAATACCATTTTTATTGCATTGTGTTGAAATATGCTCCCTTTGTTCTAGGCAATGAACAACATCAGCAGGTGATATGTTACAGAGAATGGTGTCAGTTGACTATTACAAAAAGCAAGGATTGACCAAAACCAAAACAGTTAGTTACTCAGTGTCTTTAAGTTATCTGTCTGTCTTGGAGATACAGCACACAGAATAGATTACTAATTTAAGGTATCCTACACAAAGCCCCTGAAAGGATCAACTAGGCTTAAGATTCTCAAGTAAATAATTAAAAGAGGAGGTATCTTATTTTAGCATACGTAAGCGGAAAGGCTTGAAGTTGCATTTCCCACATATGCGTAATTCAAGGAAGTATGAGAGCTTTTATCCTCTTTCACATTCGAGGCCAACTGCACTCATTCCTTGTACACTTCACATTTCTGCTATGGTTTATCTTTTCATTAAACTATGGAAATCTCACATTATCGAGGAGAAAATTATGTACATTTTTCTCTTCTTGAAAGGCGAAGAATTCTTCTACTGCATAAGCATTCAACAGAAGGCCTGCTATTTTCCCCCAAATTTGCCTTAAGTCACTAGTTGCTGCAGATGCTTGAGCCTCCGCTGCCTCTTCTACTGACTCTGACTAGACAAAGGACCACAGAACCAAATGCAGTTAGGCAGGTAAAGGGACTGAGAGGTAATCCTCACTATGACACCTCTGATAAATGACTTTCATCTTTGTGTCTTTGATATTATCCTCTCAAATATACTTCATCCTTGCTGCAGCCAGTTGAACAACATCCACCCCAGATGGGAAACTTATTCAGGGGAAAAGCAGTGCATTGTCTCAATCTCAGTGTGCAAATTTTAATCCTCTTTTCTCTCTAATCTACAGTAAAGTTCCAACTGCACCATTATCCTTAGCTGGTTTCATTTAAATAATAATGTAATATATTTAAATAAATATTTAAACATTTAAATACATACTTAAAGTTTAAATATATATTCTTAAAAAAATACTCGACTGCATTCATAAGCTGAATGGCTATTCCAGAGTTAAAATGTAAGAGTACACTAAGGATGTTTTTTACACAGTGAATTAGTGGGACATGCAGGAGTTTCTGAAGGAGCATGGTCACTTGTAAGTAGACTTCTCTGAGTCCCCTGCAGAAAGACAGGTGGAAGGGAACCCCAGGTTATTTGCGCACAGAAAAAGCCAAGAAACAGAAGGAGTTGGAGTCAAGGAGACAGAGAAAAATCCTGGTTCGTTTGTATTCGAAATGGAAATGCAAGATGTTGCATTTCCCTTCTGTGTCAAGAAGGAAATAGATGTCTGGTCTGACCTCAGCCTGAGACACCTCCTGCCGGCACAATCAAAAGCAGAGACACTAGAGCTGGCATCTGCACCAAGTCATACAACCCCTATTTTTTTGCCCCAAAGTGATGCAGTAAAGGTTCAACTGCAGTGCTTTTCCTACCTCTTTCTTCATTGAACTGTAAATATATTTCAAAAATTGAATCTGGAATATGCCTAAGTTTCAGCAGTGTCATTAGACTTCATTACTGAGACTGGTAAAAAGTGAATACATATACCTTTCCTGAAGCATATGAATTTTATGTGAATGGTTCTGTAAATTTGTCATGGTTGTTTATCTTCCCACAGCATATTCATCTAAGTATGGAATGACTTCTCCAGGAAAGACATGAAAGACAGATGAGATCGTAACTTTTTTTTTAGGATATATATAACATGGAGTAGACGTTAGAGATGTAACAAAAAACTGGCTTCCTTCAGGCCTGATTCCGAAATTGTTCCATCAGCCTTCTCCAACTGCTACATTCTGATCTGTTTTTCAAGATTATTTGCAGAAACATTATTTCAAATTTCTTCACAAATATGAGTCATGAGCACACAAGGAAGGGAAAGTAGGTCCGTTTTCTTTTTACACCAATAATAAAAGTAATAAAGACCAAATTTTTTTCTGAACTGAAGCATGGGTCCCACTATAATCCAGCAGCAAAACAGTAGGTAAGAAAGCATTCTGGAAAGTACTTATGCCACAATATTAAATTATATTTAGTATTGCAATGCCACAGAGTTCATAGGTCTTAACGCTGCACCAATTGATTGTTGAGACGGACTCTTTTTTTTAATTTATTTACTTATTTATCCCGCTTTACAAAAGATGGATGTTACAGATCCATTTTTATAAATTCAGCCCTTGATTCAATGCAATTCTAATCTACAAGTAGTCCTACTGTCTACCTCATTTAATCCTTGCAAAGCCACTGATAAAATGTTGCTTTTAAAGAAAGCTAAAAATAAACCCTTACATTAGAATACCTGTAGCATTAAAAGTCCATCTGTTAAAACATATTCTATTTGAATATTTTTTTTTATGACTCAGAACTGTAAAAAAATATTTTTGCAGTGCTTTACAAAACCAGAGGATATCCCTTCCCTAAGAAGGAAAAGGAATGCAATTACACTGAATGCTTAGGGGTTTTTTACAGGTCTGTCTCTCAGATGATAGGCAAATACACAGTTTAGGGAAAATAGATTACAAAAATATGTGAAGATTGATCATGCAACTTCCAAGAACTATTGGTCACATAAATTTATTCCATCATTTCTTTGAACACACAGCGCCAATTTTGCCCATTCTCTCCAGCTGAGCTGAGAAAACTATGAAAAGGAGTTTCCAGCTCAGTTGTAATAACACTATCAAAACAGTGGGAAGGTGATGCATTCAAGCAGCTGTGTAAACTAAATCTTCATACATAAAAAACAGTGGAGTCCTGCATACATGTTTATAATGAAATAAGTGCACTATATCTTTAAACTTAAAAATTTATTTATGTAGCTATAAAACAGCAATAAGAAAATTCAAAAGCTGAAGGACAAACCTTGAATGCTTGACTTTAAGTTACAAAAAACACCCAAACAAAAAAAAAAACCAGACCTACACCAAACAAACCAATCCACACCAAACAAACCAACCCACACCAAACAAACCAACCAGTCACTCGAACAAACGAGAAATAAATGCTTACACAGCAGATAAGGAGCTATCCTTCTTTGGTTTCTTCTTTTCTCGAGCATCACTGAAATCAAGAGCAGCTTTGTCCATTCCGAGTAACTCACTGATCCTGTCACGGCCATAGAACTCCCCATATTTATCCATGACCTAAAGTCAGGAGAAATATTCAGGAGAATCAGTTGTGTAGACCAGCTGGTTTTTAGCCTGATTTCTGAAGTCATGAGGCTTAACATACACAATCTTTTTCATCTGTTGGTTTCCAGCTGTTTACAATATCTGTCAGTATTTTTTTTTTTTCCTCCTCAATCGCAATCAATTCAACAGAGGCAAGAGGTGGATGTCAAAGATAAGATTTCCTACTCATTTAACAAAAGCAGGATGAGGAAAGCAACCCAGGAGAAGGAGAATAACTAAATCAATATCATCACTGACAGAAAAAAATGCACTGTAGGTCACACAGGAAAGAGATGTTTTGAAAATCCTAGCTATGTAAAGATCTCTGATAAAAATAAGATTTCTCAAAGATGGTATTTGACCTTTACTAGTTACACCTTTTAGGGGAAAAAAAATACATACATATTTATTCTGTTTGAGAAGTTTTTATTAAATAAAAGGGGGAAGTATTTCACATTGAAATAGTGGTGAAAAATGTCCTCATTTATTAACTAGCTCCATTGCATAATTTCATTACCTTATTTTTGTTAGTTAGTAATGCAATGAAACTATAGTACACGCAAAATATACAGGTATCAAAAGATCCTGAAGACAGTTACAGCTAAAATTGATGTTCAGTGAAGTCAAACTAACCCCATCTCTTTTGTGTAAAATTTAACATGTTTCATAAGAAACTTTTCTGAAAATGAACATTGACTTGCTCTCATTTTCACTGAATACACTGTTTCTTCCTAAATATTACCTGTCTCTTCCCATTTTCAAAAGAATACTCACAGAAATACAAAATTTTGGATAACAAGATCATAACAATGACTTCTCCAGGTGAGCTGGTATTTTACCAGCTTTCTGATATCAATGCTTCAAATCTTTATTGATATTTTTTGCAGAGTTTTAGAGACAAGCTTTCTTTGTCCCATGCCTGAAAACAGCGCTTCATGACTGTGGATCATTCACTAAGCTGGGGGGGGTTAAGTATATTTATATACAAATATATATAAAAGAAAACATTATTTGCAAAATACTGTATTTGAAGGCACTTCAATCTATGCAGAGCAGTTCCTCCAACAAAGCTATAACATCCATATAGTTTAAAACCACACTTCTTTCCTTCTAGTAGCAACCTTCCTTGACATTGACAGAAGGTTGACTTCTGTCACTACAGAACCTTGACTACATTGACAGAAGCAATGTAGATTATTTTTTTCCTGAGTACTCTGTGCAAGCCACTCCCTCCCTTCTGCTTAGTCAGAGAGAAATATATATCTAACAACTTCAAATATGCAAAAACATACTTCCAACAGTAAAATGAATACACAACTCAGATCAACCTATCTAAAAATTGCTTTAAAACTGTTATGAAGCAGAAGAGCTACTAGTATATATAAAGACATGTTTCCGTAAGTGTGATTGAGGACTGGCATTAAATGGTGTGAAGGAGGGGTCAATCTGATCTAACAACATAAAACCCCTCTTTTTCAATTGTGCCCAAAACCACTAGGAAGATTATTCTTGTAAATTACGGCACATACGTAACATTTATTTTCTAAGACCAAGTTGAGAAAACATCTGACATAACATTTGTAAGAAATTAACTTCAACAGTTTCTGCTTATGGAAGACTATTTTTGAGAGAGACTTTTAGATTATGTGACAAAAGCTCATCTGCACATGTGTGCAGATGAGACAATGGTTAGAGAAAGTCCAAAGAATACCCTGCCCAGCTACTCCCAGGCCCATCACAGGAGCCATCAGCCCATTAAAGGTCCATCTCCTTAAGCCTAGAGGAGCACAGGGACACAACGGCAGGCAGGAACCCAAATTGCAGACTCCCAGTGAAGGGACACCCTGCCTGGTACCTTCCAGGGCTGTCCCAGGAGAGCCTTGGCCCCATGGTCCAGGTGTGAAAGTCATCAAGATGGATCACTGGAAGCAGCTCTCCAGATCCGCTTTCAGAGTTAGAGGGTTACTGCCAAGGTATGTGGGATACATTTTGGAATGATAAAGGAAGAGCATTTGGGGGTTGCACAGAACTTGATATTGGATATTATAGAGAGGAAGCAAAGGTGGGAAAAGGGATGGATTTACATGATCTGGGGAGGAACAAGTGTGGGAAAACAGAGTGGTGAGGGACAAAAAGGGCCAGATGCATTTATATAGTTTGCTGGTCTGACTCTGCCATGTTCTTAAACATCTACATCTTTGTATTATATTTCTTTCTAACCCTATCCTGGATGAGGGACTCTCTATTCTGTATGCATGGAGGTGAATACATAAATACACACAGACAAAACCATTTACATACGTTGCAATATACATACAAATGTACACAGAAATTCATTTATGTATTTGAATTCCTGTTTTATGCAACAAGCTGCACGTAGAAAACATTTGAAAGAGTAACTATACAAACCAAACAAAAGTTGTTGTAAGCAGGAGGTAAGGAATTCTGTGTATTTTAAAATGGTAAACAGAAATCTACACGGAAGCAAAGTTATATTTCAAAGAAGGGTAGTTCACATTTCCTCAAACATGAAAATAAACTTGCATTAAAACTTTTGCTTCACGTATATTTTTAAAAGTAAGCCTTACCTTTCTTTTCACAAATTTGTCCCAATAGTTATTTGGAAAAGACCTGAAAAATACAGATAAACAAGATGATTACATTTTAGGCAATCATGAGAAGATGCAGTAGTTACTAAGATGACATAAAAATTCCATACTGATTTTGTTTCTAAGAAGCTCTTTGTTGTTGCTATCACCAGCTAGTCATTTGTTAAGTCACTGCAATGAAAGTTGACAAATGGCATTCAGCCTACCAGGGCAATGTAGCTGGGAAAGAGTGGCAGAGCCGAAGCATGCAGACTGGGTTCTAAAGAAGTTGGAGCACACAGTCCCACCAGGCAGAGTTGGGACTTCAAATATGTTCCTAAAGGAAAGCCTTCAAGAGACACTAAGCACAGTTCACTCTCAAACTGACAGCAATACACACTCATGATTGTGCTTGCCAAAACAAATTCATCGCTTTTTTGTTTTCTTTTATGGAACAGAAATAATTTTAAAGCAAGAAACCTGGAAATTAGTAAGATTAAAAAGTAATAGTAAACATTAGTATAATAGGTACCTGAAATATTTTTGTATATACTTTCTAGAAATATATCCCTCACAATTGTTTACTTTATACAAGCTGGATGATCAACTATATAATCGTGGATATTGAAGAACAATTCCTTGCACAGCTATAAAGAGACAAAGTAGATAAAAACTCACTGTGTGTTGATGACAAGTCTATCCCACTGTCCCTTAATATCATCTTCTGATGGCTGTTCAGTTATGTACAGCCCATCAAATTCTAATTTCCTTGCCACTTCCTTCTCTCTCTTAAAAATAACCAGCGGAACCTGCAGATGAAAAAAAAATAATCAGGAATTACTTAAAATGCATTGACATGTCTGTAAAATTTTAAGAAAAACGGATTGTTATGAAGAACTAAGTATGAAAACTGAACCAAGCAAAAATAGTATTTAAAAAAACTAAAACATTTGACAATTGCCATAACACTGCAAAGGTATAGATGCAAAAGGACCAGGTCATTCAGAATCCTATAACTACAGTATATCAAAGAGTTGTATGAAGATGGCCAAAACCCCTGTGCCCTGGTTTTGGCTTGGTAGCGTTAATTTTCTTCATAGTAGCTAGTAGGGGACTATGTTTTGGATTTGTGCTGAAAACAATGTTGATAACACTGGGATGTTTTAGTTACTGCTGAGCAGTGCTTACACAGAGTCAAGATCTTTTTCACTCCTCACCTGACCAGTGAGTAGGCTGGGGGTTTCCAAGAAGTTGGGAGTGGACAAAGCTGGGACACCTGACCCCAACTGACCAAAGGGTGTTCCATACCATATGATGTCATGGTCAGAATATAAAGCTGGGGGAAGGAGGAAGGAAGGGATGCTCGAAGAGATGGGGTTTGTGTTCCCAAGTAACCATCACACATTATGGAGCCCTGCTTTCCTGGAGATGGCTGAACACCTGCCTGCCAATGGGAAGGGAATGAATTCCTTGTGTGCAGCTATTAAACTGTCTTTATTTCAACCCACGAGTTTTCTCACTTTTACTCTTCCAATTCCCTATCCCACTGTGGAGGGAGTAAGCGGGCAGCTGTGTGGTACTTAGTTGCTGGCTGGGGTTAAACCATGACAGCCTGAAAAGGAATTCTTCAAATAAAAATAGTTATTCAGTGTTATTAGAGCTAGTCAAGTGAGAGAGAACTAAAATAAAAAGAATCTTTAATATTAATTTGGGATCACCCTTTTTGATTGTATTTTGATACCCAGAGGTGTTAGAGGTTGCCTTTCTTAAAGAATTCTTGCAGATTTATAGGGGGAAGACAAGGGGGTTTACAGCAGAGAGCAAAATAAAACTGGAGGCAATAATAAGAAAAATCCTTAAATCACATGCACATTCCATATTCTTGATTTGCACTCTGTAGTTAATTGCCAGTAGCTGAGAGACACCTGAGCAGTAAGGATCAGGTTTTACCTACAACACTCCTTCATCAGCTAGATGACATTCAAAAGTACATTCTGAGAACGCAGATGTAACTAGTGGAGGGGATTTTTCTTAGAAATCTGTTACCAACAAAAAATAAACCCTATTCTCCACTGGAATTCTTTCTCAAGTCCCCAAAATTCAGCCACCCTGCATTACACACCTCGACAGTATTACTAGTCAAGACTGGACATGAGTACACTGAAACAGCAAAAATAAAAATTGGGCTACTCAAGCAACATGGTGATTGCATTAGATACAATAACAATAGTTCCAGTCTTATTTTCAGACACTTAATTGAGAAACAGTGGATTTCATGCACAGAAATCTCCAGAAGCAAACATATCACACACACCCCTGCAGTTATGAAGATTTTTAATTTTAAAAGCAGTATATCTCCAAAGACAGAGACTGAAACCTTATTTGGTCTTTTCTTCAGGATTTCAGAACTGGAAAGGCATTCATTATAGCAAATGATGATGTCTTTGCCTTCTAGTCAGATAATAAATGTAGTTCAAAAAATACCATGTGGGAATGTAGCATAAAAAGTCACAGTGGGAAAAATAAGCTGTAAGGTGGGGGGAAAAGGACATGTCAAAAGACAGAAAGCTAAGTTTTCATGCTGCATGCCAACCAGTGAAACAGGAAAATGTGTTTCAGTGTTTATTGACCTGCAGGGACACTTAAAGTAGAGATGAAAATCAATCAACCACTTAATGAAGTAGTATGACCATTTGCCTCAAATACAAATGTAGATTGTGTCTTTTTAGCATAGAAAAAGTATTATTCAATAAATGAGAAAAAAATATCCAGGACTACACAAAAGCTTCATAAAGAAATTATAATTGTAAGGACAAATGAGCAGCTGCATTGTGTCATAGCAAAGGTCCATTCAATTTAGGACTATCTTGCACTTTAACCTATAGTTTTTGCCTCGGAAAGAGTGTAAAAATGGAGGAAGTACATCCCAGATATACTCCTCCCAGCTCCAGAGATTTATGACACTTGGTCTTCCTAAACCACAAGCAGCATTTTTCCAATAAAGGTGGCATCGTTGTTTCTTAGATCCCTAAAAGAGATCTTGTGCACAATATTCCTTTAAAAGATGCTTAAGTTCCAGTTAAAACACTACCAACTAAAGTGTGTATGAAAAGTAGGGATTGTCTAAAGCCACAGCATACAGTAGCAGTACTCCAAAAGGTTGCATGCTTTTCAAATGATCCGGTTGACAGACTAGCAACAAAGACACTGTCATCTAGCTTCCTCTGGCCATGTGCATTCACAGGTTGTCTTTGACAGTCACAAGCAGCTTCTGATACAGGTTTCTGCTATAATTGTCTGGCTGACAGGGTAACGGTGCAAATGCTGACCCTTTGACCCAGTGTCAGCCCAGCAAATCAGGGTCTGGCGTGTAAGTTCCTGAATTCACACAGCACCTAACACACAATTCCTGTGTAGGTTACACTAACACAACAGTGTTTCTTTGCATGGTTCCTCAACCTGCTTAAGTGAAATCGCTATGACTTTGTTCCAATTTATTAATTTCCACTCAATGGAAAAAAAAAAATGGGAGCTGGAAATAAGAACAATATTCAGTTCCTCTTACTTTCAAACAGTAATACCCTATGATGCAGAAGAAGGAGATGACTGTGTGTAGGATAGCCAAAATCCGCAGCGTGGGCTCCATGTAGCCACTGCTTTCTTCCAGGACATAATGCACTGCAATGACCCTCTCATTGTCGCTTTCCAGCATGTTCAGTTTGGTACTTTCACCAGCAGATACCACAGGAAGTTCCTTTTCTTCTGTCACAGCAGAGGTAGAGACCTGTTTGAATCAATTTTAATATTGCAACTGTATTCCTTTGACAAGAAATTTACACTGCTACAAGCTAAGCAGTATAACTGAAAACAGTGATACCAATGACAATATAATTGTGAGGAAAGATTTTTTTTTCCTTCATAAAAATGTCCACAGAGAGTTCTCACAGAGACCCTGTCATCTTGTTGCACCATTCTGTGATAGTGTGCATTGTGGGGGTTTTTTTCCCCCCACTCTCTGTCCACGGCAGCAAATTTGGGCCATGTTGAATTTTATCACCTTAAATTCAATAAAGGACATAGCCCTCTCGGAAGAAACCCAGTCGAACCCCTGGCATTCCCACATGTAGTCTTTATTAGCAGAGCTCTGCCAGAAGACACAAGGGCTGTCAAGCATTTTAGTATTGTTAATACAAAAATCAGTGATATTCTAGGCAGCTTAAGATGATGTGACGACTTCTGGCTGTAGACACCTTCTCGAGGGAGCAGAATGGCACAAGAAAACATCTCAGCTGACATACCTTAGTTTAAGTTGTCAGTGAAGGCTGGGCTTGGCTGAGTCACTGTACTGTGAAATAGAGCATCGGAGGCATGGGTACGCCTTTCAGTCTGCTGCTTCTGTTGCAGCACAGAACTTTGTAAACAGCTATTTGTGTACTGGAAGTCTATTATTACTTCACATAAACACTTTAGCTCTGACTGTGTTAGATTTCTGAAGTGGCAGTATGAAGCAGGTATTTAATCTGTTAGGCTAGGCAGTTTTACCGTAGCATACTGTCTAGAAGACCTGAATGTTTTTCAGTATACAGCTTGAAAAAGTATTGTGATAAGTTTACCTTGTAGAAAAGCAGGATGAAGTTGATGGCAAAAGCAACAAACAATGCCAACATCCTCATGTTGTAAAAGTTTCGTGCAAAGTAATTCTGAAAATCAAAACAGAACATAAATACACTTTGCCTAATAATGATACCACAATCATTATTAGGTTATCGTATGGCGAGTTTGTTTTCCATATGGAAATTTTTAATAGAATTATAAATAGAAAAGAAAAAGGAAGAAAAAAATCAAACATTTTGAGTGATGTATTGTACAAATTCTCTCCTGGTCTATATGTGCAATAATGGATAAAGGACCTTTTTTTTTCCACTCCATGCAAAAAGGGATGAAGGATTTGTAATTGTCTCAATCTTTTTCAATATCCTCTCGATACACTTAGAGACAACATAGAGACGTGACAATGTAATAGTAATGTAATAGCAATACAGGAATATCTATCTTCTCTGTACTTTAATATTCTTGTTACTTTTACCAAGAAACAAAATGTCTGCATATAAGGTTTTTAAAAATATTTTTCTATTCTAAAATGAACTGCATTTTCACCAGATCAGCAAAAAGTTCATCTCTGACCTCAGTTCCACGAGTAGAAACCTTCTCTCTCTCATGTTATGGTGCTATGAAAAAGACTGGAAAAATGTATCTTTTCCCTTCCTGACAATTCACAAACCTTTCTAGCACACATTTTGAATGCTTTACCTCTCACATGGGAATTCCTCCATTTCTCAGCCCTAACCACAGATGACTATTAGTGAATTATTAAATGAGACTATTAGAAGAAAAGCGAAATGAAATTTGCATGACTACTACATGTTTAGCCTAAAAAATTCATCCGAGTTCAAAAGCAAAACTTAAACACCTAATTCATTATCAAGATTGTGACTGCAGTTTTGTAATTTTGCTTTGTTGCTCATGTTAGAAATAGGCTGTCCCTAAGCAATTGGATCTGCTAGCTATAGCAAGTGTATAGCAAAAGTGTATCTCTATCTGCTTTGCATTTCACACTAGCCTCACAGAATACTTGTAGAACCTCCTAGCTAATAGCATGGATATCATCTTTTACCGAGGCACTCTCAGATACAGTTGTACTATTTTAATTAGTCTTGTTTTTCACAGGTTTGTGCAGTTGCTCATATAATTATTTGTTATTTCACAAAAAACATCTATAACATCTCTTCTTATGAGTTTTAGGCTAAGTATGGTATCTTAATAAATTCTTTCTATAAGAGAACTTGTAGTTTCTCAAAGTTGTCTCTCAAGCAAAGACAAATCCTACAGGCTCACAAACTGCTGTGAAATCTCAGGATATTTTATTCACATGAAAATCCATGTCTGTTTCACAGGCATTTCTGAAGGACTGAGTTTTGTACAGTAATTGTCTTCCTAATAATTAATATCTTGTCTACTAAGCTACTTGTTTCTTTTCGCTAACATGCCAGTAAAACTTTTGCCTTTACGTCCTTTCCACGGATGATGGTAGATAGAGAAATGAGGTTCATCAGATGCAAATCTGTCTTTACACTGATAGAATAATATGGTGGTACACATCTCTGCCAACAGCTAAACACATAGTCTAAAGAATAGCTTACAAGAAGCTTCTGTTGGTATGCAATGATTTTCTTCCAGAAAGCTGACTCCTGAACTTCTGGTTCTCCGTATCTGTGAGTATGAAGTTGTCTTAATTTCTGTTTCACTTTCTCTTCCTTGGCTTTCTCTTCTTTTTCTCCATCTTCTCCTCTTAGGACACAAATGAAGCCAAAATAATATGTCAAGTTAATAAAATTGCTAAACAAAAAACTTAAAACCACACCCTGAAGAGGCTATTGCACCTTTCCATGAGGCTCAAGTAGTCATGACTCATGCAGTTCACATATATGAATAATAAGGAGACATATCCCTCTTCAGCCCAAAGAGCTGGCCAGGGTGACAGTCTAGTTATGTCTACAGACAATTAAACTTACTGTTTGGCACCTTAAGTGAAGATGCTAACTGGTAGAGGCAGGTAATCAAGAATCTGCCAACCTTACTACCTGAAGGTCTGCTTCATAACTGTGCAGATAATACTTGTGCTGACAAATGTCTGTAAGGTGACAGCTGTAAGTCTCTGTGAGTGCCTATAGGTCTAGGTGCTCCCCTCCAACCTCATGCATGTGAACTATCTGATTCCCACAAAGGTTGCAGAAAATTTTGGTGGTTCTTGCATTTACAAGCCGAACCTCAAGTTTTAAATTCTGCATTTCTGTCCACCTGAGGAATTCATATGCACCCACTCCAGGAGGAGACAGGACTAAGAAAGCTTGACAGCATTTGCAATGTGATTATCATCATGCTGTCCGACTACACAAAGCCATAGTTAGCAGGCTGCCTTTTCCACACACATGATCTAAGGAACTGTGAACTGTCACAGAAGTCAATTTGACATGCTAGAATGATAGATGAAAGGATCACAGAAGTCCATTTGAAGCCAAAGCAGAGTGAGAGGCAACTTAAAAGTTACATTATTAATTTCTCTGTACCTATCTACAAACAGAATAAATTATGTCCTAAGCTGCTTCTATTACTAGAATACACTCAACAAACTTCCACTTGAAAGTTTGTCTTATGCTAGGAGTGGTTTCAGGGAAGCTAATAGAGCCAGGCACTGCACTCATCACAGAGAATACAGGTATCCCTGCAACTCACACTGTCGAGTGGAGCAACCAACAGTGAAAAGACCTTCAAAAGTCAGCGAGACTCTCCTTTGGAAGGTTATACTGACTGAGCTAGAAATTTGGTGTACTGATTAGGGAGAAGAGGTTTTGTTACTGTGTTTGTCATCCCAGGAGAGCAATAAGGATAAAGCTTGAGACTAAGGGACACATTTAGAATTTTGGCAGTGACCTATCAGGTACAGGAACTGTTCACGTATCAGAATCATACATGTATCACAAACCGTAAAATAAAGCGATAGAATACCACACTTCCTACTGGTTAAAACAAAGCACTATGGTTTGCTTTCCACTTATTTTATTTTGAGTTAGTCCCAATACGATTAGATTTTAACATATCCTGAAAAGATTAAAATAATTTATCAAACACTAACACTTGTTTTTTCATAGAGATGTGACAGTACTCAGTAATTCATTAAAATTACATTGGAATATTAAGGCTTTGCAAAACCCAAATAACTCAAAACAGGTCACAAGAAGTGAGAAGGGCAAAACAGATTCAGTCTCTCCACTGATGGATAACAAGTCTCTGAAACTCAAGTGCTCTTACAGTTTTTCCAACAGATTTTCTTCTAGCTTTCAGACTTGTCAAGAAAAACTGAATCAAACACATTCTTAAAGAAACTAAATTAACATTACAAAGGATGCTTCTGGAAGAGGGAAATTCATAAAAATAGCTGAGTAATGGTATTTACATGGCATTTCCTTGCAAACATGCATGAATATGGAGGATGGGTAAAAATAAAAAATAATCTTAACTGTGGAATGAGAATGAACACAAAACTATAGGCAAAGTAGTAAGTAGAAATCAAGCTGATCTTTCAGTGAAACGAACCACCGTTCACAGGATCAGAGGTTAAAGTAGTACATACTCTGCTTTTTCAGGTTCAGATTTTGTTTCCTCCTTCTCTTCCTTTTCATCTTCTTTCACCTGCTCCTACAGAAAGTCAGATTAAAAAAATTGTCTAAACACTATTACACATTACAGAGTAGTTAAAAGAATACACAGAGTGCAAAATGCTATGTTTTTTAACAACTGAAACTCGGAGAGATGATGATCCTCCAATTTACATTAATGCAGACACATTTTAAGACTGAATTAAAAGCACACAAACACACCATGTACTTGGAGAAGGTTGTGGGAATTTAAATTCATGACATCAGAGAGGGCAAACAGTAACAATTACGTGAGATCCCTTAAAAAACATATCATAAAACCCAGAAAAACACAGACACAAGTTTTGTTTCAAGACTAAACATATGAAAGAGAAACACACAGCAGAAATAAAAGATGCAGTTACCTGGATTTTTTCCTGCACCTCAGGCATTGGAGCTAAGGAAGGAGTGCTCAGTAAATCACTCAAACCAGCATTTGGATTGTGAGGAATCAATTTATACTGTCCACCTTCTCGTTTCAAATCCAAACCAAATATATCTGAGAGTAGATCACTCTCATCTGATAAAGTTCTCAGATCTGTCAAGTCTTCTGTAGGCAATGCAGCTTCTGTTGGCTTCCTCTCCCCCTCTTCTCCTTCCCCACGTACCTCATCCTGAGTGGGATCTGGCATATTAGCTAAGAGTTCAGCCACTTTGATTTTCTTTGCTCCTTCTACTAGGCTTCCTCCAAGCAGCAAGCTGCATATGATGCGAAAGAAGCCCCGGACGACACTACAAGCAAAATGTAGCAAGCCCATCAAAATGCTCCAATAGGAAGAAAACAAAGCCAGGACCATGTCCTTCATGGTCATTTTCTTCACTTTTTTCATCTGTTTCTTTAGGCTCTTCATGCTGAGCATTTTCATAAGAGTCATTAAATTATATTTGAGAGCTACTAGTGCTGACTTCATGGTCACAAGAGAGAAGAAACCCATTCTAGGATCCTGTTCCTCAGGTTTATCTTTCTCATTCTCCTCTTTATTTGCTGACCTTTCATTCAGATCTGACTCAGAGATCTGGGCAGCTAGTTGCATTTCAAAGATGGTGTCCTCACAGAAATTCACAAAAAGTTCCATCTTTTCTTTCTCCCCACCTTCATTTACAACATCAAATATAAATTGTCTCTTTGACTCTTTCACCTGTGGTTTCTCCCACTGAGTCCGACTTGACTCACTTATTTCAAAATAAACTCGTTCAATGCGCTTCGCGCTGCCCATGATTTCTATGCGTCCAAGGAAAGGCTGAAAGTAATTCAGCACACTCTCTGACAGTTCGAGAAAAGTTTGCAAGCGGGTGTCATGGGGCATATGTTCTGACAGGTTGGTCAGGAGAACAGCGACATTGAAACCAATGTCTTTGGCAGGCTCATGGAATCGCTTCACAAATTCCTCATAGTCCAACGTCTCATTCTCATCTGTTTCAGCACATGATAGCAGAAACTCAGTTTCAGACTGGGTGTAATGCTTATGGCTTTCCATTGCCTTGTGAAAATCCCTCTTTGAAATTATCCCTTTACCATCAGGGTCATATTCTTTGAATGCGTCAGAGGAAGTCAAATCCTTCAATTTTAAGAACATATCGAAAAACTTCAGAATCATCTCCACATTGTTGGATGATTCCACAAGCATATCGACCATCTGCTTGCCAATAGTTCCATTCACAACGTTACCTAGATGTGATGACATAAAGTTAGAGATACTGATGGCAGGAAATGTTTTGGCAAAGTGTATAATAATGAGTAGTGAAATAATCAAACAGTAAAAATAATAAACTATTGGCTAACACACTCACATGAGAAAGCTAGCCATAAAATCAGAAATATTTTACTAATAACACTACCCTAAGACTTGGAAAAAACTGGAGTGACTAGGTATTTGCCATTAAAGGAAGAACTAACAAGACCTACAGGGAGACATCTCTTGCACTTAATATAGTGCTAAATGTGAGGCAGCATACTATGAACTTTACTGTAGCATACAGACAGAACTAGTGTCACATTAGTTAGGAGGAGTAGCTTTCTAGGTTATTTATGAAGCGCAGCCTACAATGCTAAGAATTTACTTTGCATGCCACACTGCAATCTATGATGCATTTACCTCCCTGGCAGTTCTCTCAGGAGAATAAATGTAAGAGGATACATGTACGAAGTAATGAGGAAAAGAGATCTTTGGATCATCTCTGTGTATGTCTGGTTGATTTAGTATCTGAAGCACTAATACAATACCATAAAGGAGCTAAATAAATAGTAGTATTTCTTGACAATGATCACATTCTCTGGGGAATCATAATTTCAGGTACTTGCTATAAAGGACCTTGAACACAGTCACTGGATGAATCAAACCTGTTCTTGATGGCTAAGATCACTACTAAAATAAATGCAATATAGTAAAGGTATTAATAAAATTACTGATAAATGGTTCCGTTCCTAGAACTCAGGATTCTAAGTTCAATAGTAAAAAAACATTTCACCTAAGCTAAAAAACGAAGCCAGGTTCATGGAAACAGAGTAAAACTTCTGCCAGAGCTGGGACTGGGAGAATGGAGAGCTGCCCATGGTTAGAGACAATCAGGTTCGGGAGCACCTAAGGAACCTGAAGGTGCACAAGTCCATGGGACCTGATGGAATACATCCACGGGTCCTGAAAGAACTGGTGGATGAGGTTGCTAAACCTTTATCCACCATATTCAGGAAGACATGGTGGTCTGGTGAAGTTCCCACTGAAAAAGGGGAAATATAAGCCGCATCTTTAAAAAGGGAAAAAAGGAGGATCGAGGGAACTACAGGCCAGTCAGCCTCACCCCTGTGCCCAGCAAGATCATGGAGCAGATCCTCCTGGAAACCATGCAAAGGGACATGGAAAACAAGGAGATGATTGGTGACAGCCAACACGGCTTCACCAAGGGCAGACTGTGCCTGAGAAATTTGGTGGCCTTCTGCAATGGGGTCACAACCTTGGTGGAAAAAGGACGGGCAACCAATGTCATCCACCTGGACTCGTGCAAAGCATTTGACACTGTCCTGCACAGCATCCTTGTCTCTAAATTGGAGAGACATGGATTTGACGGATGGACCGCTCAGTGGATAGAGAACTGCCTAGCTGGTCACACTCAGAGAGTGGTGGTCAACGGCTCAATATCTGAGTGGACACCACTGACAACTGGCATTCCTCAGGGGTTGGTATTGGGACCAGTACTATTTAACATCTTCGTCAGTGATATGGACATTGGGATCGAGTGTGCCCTCAGCCAGTTTGCTGATGACACCAAGCTGTGTGGTGCGGTCAACACGCTGGAGGGAAGGGATGCCATCCAGAGGGACTTGGACAGGCTGGAGAGGTGGGCCACTGCCAACCTCACGAAGTTCAACAAGGCCAAGTGCAAGGTCCTGCACCTGGGTCGTGGCAATCCCAGGCACAAGTACAGGCTGGGTGGAGAATGGATAGAAAGCAGCCCTGAGGAGAAGGACATGGGGGTACTGGTGGATGAAAAGCTGAACATGAGCCAGCTGTGTGCGCTGGCAGCCCAGAAAGCCAACTGTATCCTGGGCTGTATCCAGAGACACATGGCCAGCAGGTCGAGGGAGGTGATTCTCTCCCTCTACTCTGCTCTTGTGAGAACCCACCTGGAGTACTGCAGCCAGCTCTGGAGCACCCAGACATTGATCAGTTGGAGCAAGCCCAGAGGAAGCCACGAAGATGCTCAGAGGGCTGGAGCACCTCTGCTATGGGGACAGGCTGAGAGAACTGGGCTTGTTCAGCCTTGAGAAGAGAAGGCTCCACAGAGACCTTATTGAAGCCTTCCAGTACCTGAAGGGGGCCTACAAGGAAGCTGGGGGAAGCTTTTTACAAGGGCCTGTAGTGACAGACCAAGGGGTAATGGGTTTAAACTAAAAGCAGGGAGATTTAGATTAGATATCAGGAAGAAATTCTTCAGGGAGAGGGTGGTGAAGCACTGGAACAGGTTGCCCAGAGAAGCTGTGGATGCCCCATCCCTGTCTGTCTTCAAGGCCAGGCTGGATGGGGCTTTGAGCACCGTGGTCTAGTGGAAAGTGTCCTTGCTCATGGTGGGGGGAGTTGGAACTAGATGATCTTTAAGGTCCTTCAGAACCTAAAGCATTCTATGATTTATACAATTCTGACATTCAGAATTAATATCAACTATATTAACTACACTATATAAATCTCCCATTCACTTGAAGACCTAACAACACTTCCCAAAATTGAGACATGAAAATTAAAAACCTAAAGGAAAATGAAGCATTATTTCTCACATGAAGAAAAATCACAAAGCTAAAAACTTTGTTAGAACAACTGTGGAAGAGGATTTCAAATTAAATTTTTACTACCTTCCAGCATAGACAGCAACATGACAACCATATCCTTCTGAAGATCCATTAATTCCTTCAGTAGTTCGATTTGACTGGAATCCTAATAAACACAATATATAATAAGATACCTATTAACTTCTCTAAAATTTATATATGTGCATGCATATTCCACCCTCTAAAAATGAGACTTAGAAATGAAGAACCTAGTAGTGTCAAAGCCGGTAATATTTAATTTCTTGATTCCTTACTGTACATTTACAGCATCAAACATTTACACAATCATGTTTAAAAGACAGTAATTTAATTAAGACAGAATGAAAACTGAAGGTGATGTAAAACTTAAAAGCAATTACTGGGCATGTCAAGATTACAGATGATGCCTCTAATGATTCACGTCTGCTAAAATATTTTTACTGTTGGTGTAATCAAGTTTACGGCTATGAAGACTTGTACAAAAAATGGCAGGAAGCTCAAAGCATATCATGATTCAAAGTGGGTGATTCCATTATTGGCCACTGAACATTTTTTGAGAGAAAAAAAAGTTGAAATAAGATTTCAAAATATTTATTAATAGAGTTTCATCAATATACCCTTAAATAGACATGATATTGATTCATTTAGGCTTTTTTTATCTCACTCAGCTTATCACATTTACTATTTTTCTTGCCAATGATTTCAACTTGGAGTCTATCTGAACAGATTTATTTAACTACCTAATTTCTTCCTCAATGATAGATTGTTACATCATGCCATTGATAAGGCATAGTGGAGCACTGCTGGATTAGTACAATAAACTGAAGGTACTCTACGGCAACTTGGATCTTGGACTGAGAACAGCAGAAGTTGGAAGTAATGAAGATTTGTAATTGATTTGTCTTCTAAGTTCTCATTATAAATCCCACTTCAAAACTTGCTTAGCATGTGGATGATCTTTGTTCATTTAGATTAAAATTTTTACTGTCATTTTTGTGCCTTACAGAGATATCTTAAGAAGCATTACCAATACCACCTTGTTGCGTCGTAGTACAAGAATAGAGAAATAAAATAAGGGGGGAATGGAAAGATACAGTTTTGTTCCTATTTAAATCTTGTTTCAAATATTCTCCAGAAGTGTTCTGGAAAGTCCTGATTTAAGACAACAAACAAATACTTAGCCTACAATGGCCCCTCTTACAGAAAAAAGGCATATGGCAATTCCTTATAAATACATTTAGTCACATTCTACACCTTTGAAAACTGCTATTTCAATAGAATCTGAGAAAAATTATTAATATATTTTTCCAAAAAATATAAATTAACAAAAAAGCCCATGTCTATTCTGGTCTTTCCCAAGTCTCTGCTGGGCCCCTAAAGGAGCTCCCAAAAGCCAAGAGCTTGAGCGCCAAATAAGACACTACCAATATTTATCGTACATTTGGAGAGGGTGGTGTTTCTGTCATCCCACAGAACACATGAATAACTCCACACTCTACAAGGGATCCTGTTGTGCAAATCTTGGCTGTTTCCAAAGTGGTAGGATGAGTATCATAATTTTCTAGATGCAGCAATTAAAAGATCCTATGAAGTAATTCCAGGCACAACTGAGACTATAAACTTGTCATTACTGTGAAAACAAATCTTACAGAGAGCCCCATTATATTTCTTAATCAACATATAGCTACCATGTGTTTGACTCACTGTCAGGAACTACTCAGATACTGCTTTCCACGTTGCCTTAGTGGTACAAGCGGCATGCACAATAGCCACCACTGTGGCCTACCCAAACGTTGACTACTTTTAAAATTCTTAAAATAGGAAAGATGATCCAAACCCACCCTACACTATTTCTGTAGTTTATGAAATGAGTACTCAAATCCAAAAGGAATTGAAGTCTGATTACTGTCCTTCTCTACTAAGAGTAGAAGAGGCTTAGATGTAGACATGTGTGGAACTAGGGCTCAATAATGATGAAAGAGGGTTCAGTACAAGACACATCAACAAAGATGGGTCCTGCTTAAAAGGCTCATGCAACATGGCAGACAACACTGTAACAGAATTTTGGTATGACTGAAAGGGACTGGTTAGTTCTTTTCAAACATTGTTGATATGCTTCAGGTGCAGCATGATCTAATTGGCTTTGTGCCTGTGGCCAGTAATTCATTTACAGGCCTAATATTCACACCCACTACAATTTTATAATTTACTCTCTCCACTCTGTTGTATTCTCTAAGTACTATCTCTTACTTTTCCTCTAATGTTCTCTATTAACTGTAGTTATTAATCATTCAAACTGATTAACGAGTTTATCTTCTTCAATAAAGTTAGTAACTTAAAAAGGAAAAAGTAAATCAAAAAGATACCTGCGACAGCTTCATCTGCATGTGGGCAAACACATGAAGAAAACCAACTACAGCATCCCATAGCCTGCTGTGTGCTAGACTTTGCTGATTCCCAGTACATGGTCCCTATTGTTCAGGCAACAAATAAAAAGAAAAGCAGAGATTATTTGCAAGAAACAACAAAAAATAGGAAGATGTACAAGCAGTGCATAGTTTGGGGCTGATCTTTAGAAACTGCTATGAAAAATTAAACATATATAGCATTGTCTATTTAGTAACACCACTGACTGTAAGCGATGCCTATCTGTAATAACCATTCTGACACTGTTTCAGTCAAATCCCAGTTTACTAATTCAGAACCACAAAAAGAGTATCAGCTTGCCACCTTAAACTGCAGCTGCTAATGCAGTACAAATCTTTAAGCTGATTCTTCCTTATGTAGCTCTGTAACTGAGGAATAACTTTATAGAAGGTTAATGCAAAATTGGTATAAGGGATTAGAGAATCATACTCCTGATTATTTTTCCCCTCCCAGCATATTCCAGCTGTTGTAGAGCACAGTGCTAAAGAATATTCTTCCCAAAAAATCCAACTTCTGACAAGTAAGAATAAAAAAATCTTCTGAAGCCTCAGAGGATAACGAATAAAATCTTTAACAATTAAAAATACTTCTTGTGATTTGCCAGATATGTATACATTAAATACATATATGCACCTGTATATAAACTGCTTCTAATTGTATTTATTCAGTCCTATTCTATCACATTTCATCCTCATGAACTATAAAATACTAAATTTGTAATTATGATTTTCATGTGAATGAAAACAATGTAATAGACAACTAATGAGATTCTCTCTAACCTGCTTATTATATGCAGAAACAAACTGTAATATTGACTGATTTACATGAGGAATTAATTAAGAACTAAATTACACCGAATTGCTAACATATCATTAAGAACTGATATATTATTTTGACAGAATTGATCCCAAAATTGCGGAGCCCAATCAAGTACCTCTCTACAATTTTGAAATGTAACGTGCCACTTCAGTATTTCAAACACAGCACTGATGCCTTAAAACAGCCTTATCCCTCACAGAAAATACAAACTAATGTTCGGTTGACTAAATGGCAACTGTTTTTCATTGACCTTAGTTTCTCCATGGATTTAAAGTGAAGAATTTAAAGCGCATAACACTGCTGCAGTCTAGGTCAAATTGAAACAAATCAAAAGAAACTCTACTATCTTGCGTACAACCAAAGGACAATTATTTACTAATAACTAACATTTGACTAAATTGCTAAGATTTCAAAAGAGTAGTGACAGCTACCTATATTTTTTCAAAACTTCACTTCCTAAATGAACGTATATTATATTTCTATCTATGTTGTATCTGGCTACATTATGTCTTGAAGTCAAAAGATTTCTTTCAAATCCATAAAATTCCAATGAAACTATTTTACCTGTATGTACTCTGTAAGAGTATTGAAAACTTGTTTTGCAACCTGGATGGCTTTGGAAAAATTTCGTTGTCCTTGCTCATCAATAACATCCTTCCCAGAATAATACCAATAGAAATCACTAATGGATTCCTAAAACACAGTTGCAAGAAGCAGAAAGAGATTATGTAATCAAACTGCCTCTAAGTGTTTACTCATCAGTGTAAGAAAGATAACATTAGATCGCATTCTAGTTCTGAAAAAGTATTTAGTTTACAAAGGTTTTAAATGAAGCTCCAATAATTGTCATGTATTACTTCAAGAATTGTAGTTTCCTCTCAAGAGAATCAATAGGAAAACAAAAAACCTTAAATAAATAATTGAGTCCTACAGCAAACCTCAAAACCATGCTGCATGCTGTTCATTAAACAATCTCTCTTATACTGCATGTTTGACACCTAGTGCGAGCAAATGTTGCCTTCTGTACATGATTCCTCTTTCTGTCTTCCCAAAAGATGCACTTATGAAAGTTTCAACAAAGTAAGCAATGGAATGAAAATCATCATATTGTCCCTACAGCTTCTACAGAATGCATAAGGATAAAAAGGAACGTTGATAACAGCAGCAATTTAAAACCCACCAATTTTCAATTTCAGACTCAATAAATAAATAGCTAGAGGGAAAACTTCACTAGGTAAAATAAAATAAAACAAAACAAAACAAAAAGAACCCCACACACAATAAAATATGATGCACAGAAATTTTCAGAAATATGAGAATAAGAGGTAAAAATTATTAGCATTTATCAAAAAATGTTTTCATGTCTTTCACATGCTCCAAACGGAATTTTTTTTTAATTACTTTCTATTGGGTTGTGATAATGTAACATTTTTCATATTTAAAGATTAGGGAGATAATTCAAATTAGAGGGGTTGAAGGGTTTTTAATCTAGCCGCCTGCTTTTGTTATATCTTTTTGCTCTTCCCCCTAAGCCCCTACCCTTAGAAAATGATGCAGCTTTTACGCTTCACTCCATGCCATCCCATGACTATCCATAGAGCAGCCCAGCACTCAGACTAAATCAGAACATGGTTGAAAAACCAGCTGACTGAAGCTTAACTTGGGCAATACAAAACATCTTCCAGTCACAGGGTAGTCTCAGTCAACAAGTGCCTAATGGTTTTCACTGATACCTTTAGCATGTGTCTACCCTCTACCCACCCTCCTTGGTTAACAGACTCTGTTGCAGTCTTGCATACAGTGGTTGAAATCAGCCTTTTACACTTTTGTCATCTTTGATTCTCACAGTACAAAATAAAAACTCCTAAAGAACTGTAGCCAGTAAAGAATTACAGCCTCTCTCATCACTAATGGGTACAGTGAGCAGAATAAATGTCATGACAAATAAATGTGCTCCTCTAATAGAACTGTGGTAAGGATGAAGTTTTACTTTTGCTGTAAACAGAGTATCTGTGGCAGAAAACCATGTATTGCTGCGGGAAATTCAAGAGAAATTAAGAAATTCAGAGATTCCACATACATCTGCTTTATGATCAAAATAAATGAAATAATTTTTTTACAAAGTTAAATATTGTATAGATGCAAGTCATTATTGACATCTACTTCATTAGTATGTAAATTAACCTACCTGAACTCTTAATAAGTAATCCACAGTGGAAATTATAATATTAACAGTTGTGTTGTTACCAGTCTGAGTTCTCAGGTAATTCTGAAAATCTAAAAATTCAAATAAAATTTAAACGTAAATTTATTTAGGTTTTACAAAATTATAAAACAACACCTGCAACTTAATTCCAATTTAACATGATCTAGGAACGTATAGCTTAAAGGAGTGGATGGTTTTTCCATGTTCTGTGGGGGTAGCAGGGGTAGGGGCAACAAATTGTTTTAAGAGTTTCAGCATTTTATTGCAGAGATCACATACCAGTGAACTTCTGAAGCCAGAAGTATGATCATTTGTTTCATCTGTAGAACTTGAACATGGTCATATTTTCACCTAGTTTATGACTAATTTTACATCTCTAGAATTACATCAACATAATGACACCTAGTTGTATATTTTGTTAAGCAAAAATCACATAATTATACAATTCCTGATTACAAAGTCATAAATGTGTCCAAAGGTTAAAAAAATAAAACATAAAATCTTTTTTGTTTCTTCTTCTTTTTCTTCCCTAATAATAACATAGAGAACACTAGGAAATGTACTTAATAAAAATATGCTTAATATCACATATTTGTTTAATTTTGTTTTGTATTTTTAAATAGATGTTACTTCTTGAGAGGTATTGTATATGTTGCAACTTCACGCAGGATTCCAACATTAGCGCTAAATAGCACACATCGGAAAGTATACAAATACCAAAGAACAAATATACCTTCCAGATACATTTTTCCTCTGAATACTTACTGACCAGAAGGTATAAACCATGTATATTCTCCTACACAAATTTACATTTCCTAGTACGTCAAGATCCAAAACATCATTTTGGAAACCATTAGGTTTTCTATGAAGTCAAAGAGAACTAAAACCCTGACAATTCAATTCCACATAAATATTTTCCTTTCATGTACAGTCTAGCAGCAACTCCAAGTTCCATAATATTGTATGAAGGCTGCCAAGCCTGCAGCAATGAACAGCTTTTATCTGTAGTTACCATCACCTTGGCTTAGCTGACTGGCAGCTTGCCCACAAACCTGCATTATGTCCTTCACAAAGCAACTGAAGGAAGCGGAAGAGGTCACAGGTGAACTCATCATCCTGCATCACCTTTTCTCCTGTAGAAAGGCCAGATGGAAGCAGATTATCACAGGCTGCCAAGTAACGCCTCACAGCCCCTGAAGAAAATCTCCATATTTAATTATAAGAAAGAGAGAGAGGAGAGAAAATTTGTAACCACTAGCCTATCTGAAGCACATATATCTTGTGCTTGGCAGATAGTTATTTGGTTTTTAAAAAAATTAAATTATGAAAAAACTTCTGATTTATAAATATGGCAGCATGAGCTTGGCAACATTTTACAAATAATCTATGATTTAGAATCTTGTTTGACTTTGCTGGGCATGAATGCTGCAATACATTCAAAGGTTAGGATTGGATTAAACTGGTCCCCATTCATCATAAAACAAGGTACTTAAAAAACCAGAACGAGATTTAATCAAACAGTAATGAAAATCATTCCTCAAACAAACTTAGATTTTAAAATACTCTAACCCATGAAATTTACAGTTGTGTGCATTCTCAAGAATCATTTAGGCTGAAATATTTGAGGTTTTAGCACCTGTCTGCTGCTGACACAGAATGGATGTTGGGCATTTGTCTCCCTTGACAAAATAAAGCAATAAACTTAAGATGAACTAGAACAAATGCCGATGTGCTTTACTCAATTAGGTCTTTCAGTTCATTTTTTGGCAAATAGCTAATATCCAAATGTATAAAACTTCAATTATTTTCTTTATCCTTCACAGGCAACAGTATACTAAAAAGCCCTCAATTAGCACACCATTATTTCAATTACATCAATACATACAGTTAACTTCGTACACTGAGATGTGAAGAGAAAAACCAGTCACCCAGGAAAACAAACGCAGCTCAGGAAAACGGAGAATAGCCAATAAAATGACAGAAGAGGACAACAACGTAGGTATTCAAAACTATAAAGGTGACCTCTTGAAAGTAAGGAAACTCCAATTTAGGATTTTAGAAAAGTATTTGGAATGAGTACGGCAACAAAACCAGAAGCCATAAAAACTTTTACTTTTTATGAATATACATCATTTGAATATGTAGCCAAGTGCTGTTGGTAGACAACAAAAGGAAAGGGCATTAAAATGTAAGCAAACTGCAATAGAATTTGTAAGATTTTATTTTAATGGGGAGATATTTTAAGATTTTATCTGAACTTCAAAATCCTGTGCCTACAAAGACAATAGTTTTAGTGCGCTAACATAAGGAAACTAGAATAGTGAGTAGATGAATTCAAATATGAAAGAAAAAAAAGCTTTTTTCAAAAGGGTTATAGAAAATAATAATTACATTAACAATTACTGACATACTGTTATATTGGTGGGTAACTAATTATAATGTCTATAAACTATTATATTATAATTACATTACTACAGCTGAATTGTAAACAGCATTTAGTACAATTTGGAATATATATATAAACATGAACATGATCAGAAATTTAACTTATGTAAAGTCATGAATGATTACAAGTTCAACCTAGTGGACTTATCCATCCATAGACTGTGAATTTTAACATGGGAAGCTTCAGTACAATGACAGGATTAGTATGCAAAAGCATTTTTAAAACTAGTATGAGTATTTTCAAACTACAGAATTTCACTCTTTCCTGTTGTCATCCAGACATAATGTTTGGCATTAAGAACACGTATTACCAAACGATAGGCCAACACAATTTCTTGTAACAGAGGAAAAGATAGAACCATAGAATTAGGTTGGAACAGACCTTTAAGATCATCGAGTCCAACCATTAACCTAACACTGCCAAGTCCACCACTAAACCATGTTCTTAAGTGCCACATCTACATGTCTTTCAAATACCTTCAGGGATGGTGACTCAACCACTTCCATGGGCAGCCCATTCCAATGCCTGACAACCCTTTTGGTGAAAAAATTCTTCTTAATATCCAATCTAAACCTGCCCTGGTGCCATTTGAGGTTTTTTCCTCTTATCCTATCGCCTGTTACTTGGGAGAAAAGACCGAGAGCCACCTTACTACAACCTTCTTTCAGATAGTTGTAGAAAGTGATCAGGTCTCCACTCAGCCTCCTCCAGCCTAAACACCCCCAGTTCCCTCAGCTGGTCCCCATAAGACTTGTTCTCTAGACTCTTAACCAGCTTCATTGTCCTTCTCTGGACAAGCTCCAGCACCTCAATGTGTTTCTTGAAGTCAGGGGCCAAAAACTGAACACAGGATTCGAGGTGTGGCCTTGCCAGTGCTGAATACAGGGGGACAATCACTGCCCTGGTCCTTCTGGCCACACTGTTCCTGATGCCATTGGCTTTCTTGGCAACCTGGGCACACTGCTGCCTCATATTCAGCCAGCTGACAACCAATATCCCAGGTCCTTTTCCATCGGGCAGCTTTCCAGCCACTTGTCCCCAAGCTTGTAGCATTGCAAGGCATTATTGTGACCCAGGTGCAGGACCTGGCACTTAGCCTTGTTGCACCTCATACAGTTACCCTTGGCCCATTGATCCAGTCTGTCCAGATCCCTGTGTAGAGGCTTTCTACCCTCAGGCAGATCAACACTCCTGCCCAACTTGGTGTCATCAGCAAACTTACTGAGGGTGCAATTGATCGCCTGATCCAGGTCACTGGTATAGATGTTAAACAGAACTGGCCCAAGTATTGAGCCCTGGGGAACACCACTTGTGACCAGACACCGTCTGGATTCAACTCCATTAACCACAACTCTTTGGGTCTGGCCAGCCAGCCAGCCAGGTTTTCACCCAGCTGAGCAGGCCCAACCAAGCCATGAGCAACCAAGTACTCCAGTGCTGTGGGAATCAGTGTCAAAGGCTTTATCAAAGTCTTGGTAGACAACATCCACAGTCCTTCCCTCTTCCACTAAGTGGGTCACCTTGTCATAGAAGATCAGGTTAGTCAAGGAGGATCTGCCTTTCATAAACCTGTCAAAAGTTCTCTGTTCAGTCAGGCCAGTGTGCTTCCCCACTGGCTTATCTTTTGGTACACGGGGATGGACTGCTCCTGCACCTTTACAATATCCTTCTTGAAGAATGTCCAACCTTCTTGGTCTCCTTTGGCCTTCAGGACTGGAAAGGGACTCTGTGAACCCACCTCCTAAACAGGCCAAAGTCTACCCTCTGGAAGTCCAAGGTAGCAGTTCTCCTGACACCCCTCCTGACTTCTCCATGAATAGAAAACTTTATCATAATAAATGACTCTTCCTCCTAATTCCAGATGTGTACTTATAGTAATGGCAAACAATATGCAATTCTTTCTCCAAGAATGAGCCAGATACTATAAATGACATTCCGTGAAATTTCTGTCCATCCCAGACATAAATACGAGATACATAGTTTTTCAGTCACAGAAGACCCTTTCAGCTAATTAAATGATGAAAAATAAATGACTGTTTATGTCAGTGCTAATTAATGTATACATACATGCCCGAGAAAGCATGAAGTCAAAAATCAAGTGGTGCCTGTGCACTTAAAAGTACATTATTCGACATTATATGCAGGTTCAGCCCTGCAAGATACTTTTATATGTTACGGTCCAAAGGCCAGACTGTAGAATATCTTGCAGGATTAGTCTCTTTTTTTTTTTTTTTTTTTAATTTAACTAAACTCCTATCATGCTTAAAGTTACATGTATAGTCACATGTTTTGTTGACCTAGATGAACATTTATATTTTGCAAAAATATGCATTACAGAAAGCCAAGTATTTGGTGGGTCCTGTACCTTTACACAGGCAATGTGTATAGCTTGACTGCTGAAATGTCAATGATTTTAAGAAATAACTCAAAAGGAAAGAGGCTGATGCATTATGGTTAGGAAAGTCAAGCCTATAAAGGCCCAACCACGTATTCCTTACATATTAAGTTATCACTGAATCAAAGCCATTTGTATGAATAAGACTACAGAGTAATTTAGTTTAATATTTTCCTACCTCTATTTTCCTTGCCAAGGAAATTTTCCTTGCCAAATCTTATCAACTAAGATTTCTCAGAAGAAAAAAAACAAGTCCCAAATTAAAATGGTTATACAGATTATTTTATGAGGTAATCTGTTTTTTAGTACACCCACTAGAATCTAGGAAGTTTCATAAAATAGATTTCATTTTTAATATTGGAACGCTTTGGAAGTGTATTTTAGTTTCCTCCACTGTAAAGAAATCACAGAATGAGTACAAGTTATTACAAAATTCTGCAAAATCAGAAGGTGTTTAGATATATCATTTCACATAAACTGAAAGGTCTGTTCCTTTTGGAAATATTTTTACATATTTCAAAATGAAGCAAGGAAACACTGTTTCAAACAACTTGGCCACACTAAGATTTAAAATAATCCTGTTTTTCAATTTCTACAGCTGACCAAAATCAGGCTAAAACCAATGTTGGTATTGACAGGAACTTTAACTTTCAGATGTTACTTACTGACTGCAAGAGATGTCTCAGTGGCAACTACAGAACTCAAGTGCAGATCCATTTCTTTCTATAAAATCTAAGAGAACAACCTTTGCTGCTGTGCATACAAATTCATGCCAGTACACACAAAGATTTGCACAGATAACGTACTTACAAACATACACACTGCATATAGTATGATTTGGGTTGTCACAAAACCATTTTCTTTGATTTATGTTATATGATGTATATTCTGGCATATATTTGCTTAGACATTAAAATGCTGCCATTGCTCATGCTGTATGTAAATGATATGGCTACACACATGAAGGCTTTAAGACTGTAGCCTTTGCAAAACTGGTAGCTTGTTGTTGTAATATATAGGAACAAAGTTATCATGTAGAGGAATTAAAAATAAGATTGAATGGAAAATTAAATACATGTGGGTTTTTTCCTTGAAAGTGCATGTCTCCAAGTTTAGTAATTTTCTTTCTCATTTCTGTTTTGTATTTTTGTAGCTTTTTAAAAAATCCTCAAAAGAAAAGATCTGACTTCTGTTACTACTCAGATGCATCTGCTGTTCCATACTGCAGAAATATACAAATACTTTCAGCTTTCAAAAAAGAACATGAATCCTTTTGATTAATGTTAAGCAGGAGCAAAGCTCTGCCATGAAACCAAGTCAACTTATTCTTTGCACGAGTTCCAGGCAATATTGGGTTGGACCGTGAGTGCTGCATGTGCTTGACTTTTCAGTAACCTTATTCAAATAAGAAAGGCATGTTTTCTCACCGAGTGATGCGTAACAATTTCTCTGAAGTGAAACTACTTAAGTTCCCTTATAAATATAAACACTGAGTCAAATACAGTGATATAAAGGTGGAAAACACCCTTCAGGGCAGGCTACAATGGATCACGCAGACTTCAAACTTTAAGTGTGACTTGGCTGGTGAAGGACAAAAGCATATTTATTGATTCCACATTATTAATGGTTGAAAACAGCCCTGATGTGTACCCTCAGTACAGTCATTTATTATATCACATGTGTACCACTCTGTTTCACAGATAGGCCTTTAAGACCTACTATCTGACCAAATTTTATTTGGTAACCCTTTATTGTAAGAGTTTATTCAAATAAACCATCTGAGAATTTAGGAAGAAACAAAATAATGCCATGATACAATATTAAAAGATTAAAAATGTATCTTTCCTGAAAAAAAAAAACAAAAAATATATTTTAATTGTAAAGTGTAAACTTAACATCTTAAATTTTGTACTTCATGTGATAAGCAAAACAAGTTTCTCCAAAGGAAAAAAACATTGCACTTTCAAGATTTTTGCGACTCACAGTGAAATAGCAGAGAGTATGACTGTTAAATGAAAAATGAAAAAAACACTGCAAGATAATAAGCATTTCTACGTCTTTGGTTTTGAACCCCCCTTTTTTTGAAAGAAAAATGAACAATCAAAACAAAATACATACAGAAGAAACAACATTGAGTACATCACAAAAACGAGTAAGAAACACATTTGCTAAAGAACCATCAATGTTGTTACCAGTGGGGGTTCCAGGGTTTGGAAAGGGAAGGTAGTACCAGTCAGAGGAATATCAGGACAAGGAGCTTAACGATGCGGACAGCACAAAGAAACAGTTGGAATAGAGCAATAAATCTCACATCCATGTTGACTCAGTACAGGGCTTTCTATCTATTGCCAAGGTTGACATGGGACCAGAAACAAGCACTGCCCTTGAGGAAAAGTTGACTATTCCCGTAAGTGTCAACAGCAGGTTTTTTTGACTTTGGCAAGGATAGTTTGAGGCTTATGAGTTGCAAACTCACCGACAATTACTCATTAATATGCTTCTGCATCAGGTTCAGATGACATGAGGAACAGGCTACAGTGCACATTTTACATCCCATCATTCCCTTGGGAATCAATAAAATGATCTTTAATTGAGAAGTAATTAATTACTCTTAGAGTAAGTATCTCCCTCAAAAAATGGGAGAAAACATTTTCACATCCTTTATATTAATTACAGATGGTTATTCATAAGATTGTAAACAGACATATGATATCAGGTATCCCATAAAATCTAGGATACTTTAAAACTGTTCCTACAGGAGTTTCCCCACAGACGCACTGGCTGGGCTTTCATAATGCTATCAGGTATTAATACCAGCACCTCTACAGCTCTTAGGTAAACTACTTGTCAATTAATTGAAAAAGGTGTGCTTCATAATATGAAAAATCATTATTATTTGAAGGTAATACAAGATCAAGAATAATGTAACCCTGAAAAGGAAAAGTACAGTCTTTTTTGGTCTGCCTTTGTTTTCTTCTGGTCTCTTGAATTTTCAATTGCTGGATATTAATATATAAAAAAGGTGCTTTTAGCAAATATTATCCCTTTGTGCCAAGAAATCTTTGACATAGTGTGATTAGCCTGTCTTGACATTGCTGCTGCTCAGTAACAAACAAAAAACCCTCTTATGTTTCTAAGTGTAGAATTGTTAATCTGCCAATTAAAAATTCCCACTGAGAAACCAAATAAAAATCCAGATCATCCCCCTCTCCAACATTTGGCTAATGGTTGACCTTATTGTTTCTCTGAATGATATACACATTTTGTATTTTAAATTCCCATTTTTCATGGCAACAGGAACATCTCGTGACAACTCCTCCTACAAAGCTCTTCCTGCACTTGAAGTACTTGAAGAACCTCTGAGGTATAGGAACCTTAACACACAAGTAGCTTTCAGAGCAAGGAGGAACCACATGTAAACATTGCTGATTCCTCTAAATTAGCACCACCTCTTTCAGTATCAACTCCTGACCGCATTAGATAAACCTAGCCAGTGGCAAGTCCTCTCCTTACTAACCACCCTCAAATCCTCACTGGATCCACCACTGATTTCCTGTGCTTGCACAAATCAATGCAGCGATAAAGCCACATTCAATACACAACATAAATATTACAGGAGGACTAGAGCACAAGGCTTTGTGTAAGTATAGCTACACTTTTTTTTTTTTTAAAACATTCCTCCATCACAAATACTGGGCTCACTAAAATGAAAAGAAATTTAAAAAAAAAAAAGAACAGAAAAATAAAGAGTTTAAAAAAGCTTGCTGCTCTTACATCTAGTGTGCCAGTTACTGTGCAAATCCTGAGAAAAGGAGGAAGAACAAAGTGGGAAGAGTTGACATAAAACCCAAGAATTTTGGAATGCGTTATTTTTAATACTAATAGAAACGAGCTCACTAGTTTAACAGTCTTACAGAAATAAAAATATCTAATGGTGTTCAGGAGCTGTACAGTGCTGACACAAAGCTAAGAGCAGGAAAAATAAAGAATAGGCAGTTGTTTTTAATAATTACCACGCTCATGAGTGATGACTGAGGAAGGGAGGACAGGACAATTAGTTCAAAGAAACAGGGGAAAAAAGAAAAAAAAGTTGAGAAATTGATTTTAGCAAATACAAAATATAGTTAGCATTGGTTTTGGCAAAATTAGTTCTGCACAAAAAGAGAAAGTTCAAATAAACAGAAAACTAAAAAAAAATCCTTCAAATGAGAAAACACAAAAATACTCTAACACAGGTAGGGTCAGTTATGCAAGTTTTAAAGACTTATTTATATTTGCATGCAAAATAAGTAATTTCTAGAAATAGAGGCAGCAGTCGAAAGAAAAATGAGCCAATATCTTGACAGTTAATTTCAAAATCCAACATTATAAATAATAAATTTACCTATTAAGTAGTAAAAATGTTGTTCAAAAGAGCAAAACTGTGCAGAATAATCTTCAGTAGAACATGAAAGTAATGGCCAAAAACTTATATGATAGGTAGCTGCACCAATGCTCAATCCACAGTCTTGTGACCGAATTTTATCCACATGGGTTCACTTTATTTTGTTTGTTAATATAAGTCTAACAGGATTTGGTCTATAATTTAAACTGTGGGAGCACTTTCAGAGAAACAGCATTCATGATCGGTCTTGAAGTCATTCAGTCAAATTTAATAGTTCATGATTTTGATTTGAGACAAGCAGTTGAATATTCAAGAAATATGCCACATAAAAGAGCTACAGGCAAAATAGCTAATGAAGTATGCAGGGTTGCAGGTATGAATTATGAACCCCCAATGCAACAATGATTATACAGTCAAGCTTTTTTACCTTGTTTTTAAGATAAAAACATGTTAAAAGATTAGGTAACTGTAGGATTTAAACATAAAAGTGCACTGTAAAAAATACTGAGGCTAAGGGAAGAAAATGTGCTTTGGTAGCTCTATTAAGTCACATAAGGAGGAATCTAATGTTTCCAATCACAGTAAGGGAGTAGTAAAACTTAGTGTCAGACAGAAGAAATAAATTGACAGTGAACTGACAACACAGAGGGTAGAAAGACAAATTGGTTCAAAGTCCAAAGTAAAGCAAAAAATGTAATGTTTCCCAAGGACAAACAGAAAAGAATTATTTCAAAGAAAAAGCTTTCCTAGCAGACTTTTTTTCAAACAGCAGATACAGTGCCCTTGACCTCTAATATTTAACTTACAGCTTAACTAAATTGTCCATTTTTCATTCCAGCCAACACAGTTTAAGAAATCAGGTGGGAACTCTTAATTTCATTTTATGCTGAAACTGGCTAGGGACTTCTGAAATGTTTTACATGCACAAACACTGCTGTTTGTAACTAGAATCTGTTTTCAGTTTTATTTGCAATGTCTTCACTTCTTCAGAATAATGGGTAAGAATCCTCTGAGACCATTCTGAAACTGAACACATACTAGTAATTACTATTGACAAGCATGGGCTTAGGTAGGCCAATTAAACAAAAGCCACTCTTATGAATAATATTTTAGCTTCAGCCTCTAGATATACATCTCTAGGGTTCTTTCAAATTCAGCTTGCTTCTGCAACATGTAAAAGAGAAAGTTCATGGATCATCTCTGTTAAATCAATAGTACCTGATCCCTCTTCAGTCACCATGCCAAGGCCTTCTGCTTTGTTCTGACGTTCAAATGCATTTAGATCAAGAACACTGCAATGAGAAAAATTAGATTGGTCCTGTGATTAATTAAATATATACAGTGTTTTGTTTTGTGAAAGACAGAGAAGGATTTGTGATTGCATTTAAGTGTATAACCACACCAGTGTCAAGAAGATACATTTCAGTGGCTTAGTATGTCTGCAATAAGATTACAAAACTCAGCTCTACAAACTTAACCTGCTTTTGCCCTGCAAATGACAACAGAATTTAGGTCTTTATGATTCGACAAAAGACTGTGTTTATGATATAAACAGTCATTTTAGGGGTTACAAAGAAAACATATCATCAATTACTTTTCTATTAAAGCTCAGTACATCCCAAGCAGCAAGGTCTGTTAAGAAATTGTCACTATTATATAATAATATCTGAGATTATTAATTACTATAGTAAAAACTGAGAGGAACAGTGTCCTCTTCCTCCACATTCTCAAACACCGAAGTTGCCAAAGGGCAGTATGTATTCAAACAGGTAAATTTAATGAACATATAGTCTTAAGTATTTCCATTTTTGAACCTGCAAAGTTCTGCCTTTCATAGTATGTCAGCTAGCCATGGATAACTTCTGTTGATAAGCAAGAATGTTTATGAAAATCAGATGAATGAAGATGAATTACAGCAGTAGTTCTGCTGGCAAAAAATGTCACGGATTTAAAAATGAAATATAGCCAAAGACAGTGTTAAGAAAAAAGGATATAATGTGGCACCACTGGCATAACAGGAGACTGAACTGCTTGATCCAAGAAGCCCCTTTTAGTCCTATGTTTTATGTTCATTAATACATTATTTATTGATATGATTTATTCTTAGGAATTATATGTGTTTTATATGTAATATATTGGGTTTGCGTGGCAAGCTGTTGATAGTGGGGGGGACTACAAGGGCTGCTTCTGTGAGAAGCTGCTGGAAGCCTCCCCTGTGTCCAATACAGCCAATGCCAGCCAGCTCCAAGATGGACCAGCCGCCAAGGCCAAGCCCATCAGTGACAGTGGTAATGCCTCTGCAATAATGTATTTAAGTGGTGGCGTGGAGAGAATGGGGAATAGAAATGGAAGCAGAGACAGGGAGATGTGAGAGAAACAACTCTGTAGACCCAAAGGTCAGTGGAGAAGGAGGGGGAGGAGGTGCTCCAGGCGCTGGAGCAGAGATTCCCCAGAAGCCCGTGGTGCAGACCATGGTGAGGCTGGCTGTGCCGCTGCAGCCATGGAGGGTCATGGGGGAGCAGAGATCCACCTGCAGCCCGGGGAGGACCCCACATCAGAGCAGGTGAATGCCTGAAGGAGGCTGTGACCCTGTGGGAAGGCCCATGCTTGAGCAGGCTCCTGGCAGGACCTTCAGATCCATGGTGAGAGAAGCCCAGGCTGGAGCAGGTTTGCTGGCAGGATTTGTGACCCTGTGGGATGCCCATGCTGGAGCAGGCTGCTCCTGAAGGACTGCAGCCCACAGAAGGGACCCACACTGGCACAGAGAAAGAGGGTGATGAGTCCTCCCCCTGAAGAGTGGAAGGGGCAATGCATGATGAACTAACGACAGCCCCCCTTCTGCATCCCCCTGTGCTGCCTCACTGGAGGGGACAAGGTAGAGAAAAGCAGAAGTGAAGCTGAGTCTGGGAAAGAAGGGAGTGGTGCTGGGAAATTATTTTAAGATTTGGTTTTAATTCTGGTAATAAATTAAATTAAATTTTCTCCAAGTTGAGCCTGTTTTGCCTGGGATGCTAATTGGTGAGCAATCTCTCCCTGTCATGATCCTGACCCACAAGAGTTTCCACAAGTTTTCTCCCCCCTGTTCAGCTGAGGAGGGGAGTGACAGAATGGTTTTGGTGGGCATCTGCCCTCCAGAGCCAGGGTCAACTCACCACCAAAACATTTAAGCATATATATTGATATATAGAAAATCAATATAAACTCTCAAGAAGCATGAACAGACGAAAGTCACACCTTCACAGTTCATTAAAACACAATATTCCATTCCTTTTTCTGCCTTCTAAAAAGTCCTATTAATATTTCTAACAAAGCTGAGTTTTCCCAAAATCTTTAAGATTACTTAACATTAACATGGCATTTTTACAGTTTTACAGGATACCTCCAGAGTTAAGTCTCACCCAAGGAACGCTCCTAATTCTGGACTTGTTTTCTAGCATATCCCAGGTAGAGACAAATGCCGTAGACATTTATGAAGAGAGCTCCTTTACCAAGGTAGATCCATATCAGATGAAGGTTTTTGGACCATGAGCACCACCTTATCCTTTACCTCAAATCTAGCACATTACAGTCCCCAGGTGCTCCATGCAAAATGTATATAAAGGATCCTTCCAAAACTATAAATCCTGTGGAATAAAATCTAAATGCAAAAATAATAAAATGTTTTAAAAATAGATATTTTCTTACCTACAGGATTGCATAAGACCAGCAAGGCTCTGAAAGAATCCTACATCCTTTTTATCCTTCAGGTAGTCAAGCATTTTCTGCAGTAAGAAAAAATAATTTATGCAGAGAATTTGTATTTTTTCTATGTGTTAACCTAGTTAACGTAATACTATAAATAGTCTAGATTACTAGTGATGCTGGTGTTCTGAAATATCTTCTATCATCTAGTTTGTATATATTAGAGAGTCTTACAGAGGAAAATCCAGGAATCAAAAATAAAAAGAACATTTAATGCTCATGTCCATTACAGAAAAGAAGGTCATCCATTTTGGATATTTCTTCCTAAAACATGGAAAATAAAGATAGTAACTAAAGTAAATTCAGCCAGCAGAATGTAATATTTAATATAAATACAATCTTGCCACTACTAGGCCACAAATTTGTATCGACACTTCTGTTTCAGCACTGGACTGGGCTTGTCATAACCTCTGTTTGGTTTAGATTAGCATGTTCGTAGTCACATGAGTATTTTTTATGTTTGTCTTAGCTTTATTGTAATGTGTAATACCTATCTGATAACAGACTGCAATAATAAGTTATTCAGTGGACTGAACTCTTACTCTAGAATGCAATGTGTTGTTGAGTGAAGATACAGGATGATACCAGAGGTCCCAGTTGTGAACAAAAATCCCAATGTTCAAAGATCAATCTTCGTAGGAATGCTACAAGAATTCAAGTTGTGACTGTGGTAAAACTTTTTTTGCAAATAACAAAAATAATAGGAAAAATGGATAATAAGTAGTCTCCAAAATGAAAGAGCACATAAGCAGACAGTGTTAACAAAACATATCAGCATAACTCCAAATAGACCCAAGACCACAGAAAAAGAACACCCTCATCAACAACACCATACTAATCAAAGCAAGGAACTCCAGATGATGATGAAGATGACTTTTCAAAACCACTTCTGTACCTCTCCCCCCACCCATACCATTCTTCCCAAGGAAGACTGAAGACTTGATATTAGGACCTAAAGGAAAATCAAAAAGGTGAGCATAACACCAGAGAAAACAGGTAGAAATGAGGCAACTGAAAAAACAGCAATTCTGTATTAATGATGTTTTTATAAGTACGTAATTTAGCCCGGTAGTATTAGTATTATTGTAACTGTACTAATAACTGTTTCCTGCATTCTGATGAGCTAAGACTTTATTAAATAATTAAAACAATAATATTGTAGTATTATATATTCAGATTAAATAACTATGTACAAATGTCATAATTTCCCTAACTACTTCAATATCTTGACATCATAGAAAACTGGTAATCATTCAAGCAGATACTTTTCTGCACAATGTGTGGTATTTCTTGTCAATTCCTGGTAATGATAGTCCTTGAAAAGAACATTATCTTTTGCTGCATTCAGCTGCTTCAGTGCTTTCTTATCTTGGGACCTTAACTGTTCCCAGTTTTCTCTCTTCTTCAAACTGTCCTACAGCAATGTATTAACGGCAGGTATGAAGGTTTCTGGACTCAGACATCTTCAACTAGTACAGAACACTGAATGAATTCTGTTTCAGTCATTTCTCTTCAACAATGCAGAATACCATTAACATATCAGACTTGTCCACATTACCTTAATATAGATTAGTAAATCAAGTTTGAGTTCTTTTATCACCAAGACTCTAAATGGCATAAGCTAAGGACTTCTGAAGTTGTGTAACATTTGTTTTGGTGAAGACTGGGGTCAGCAGTTTTGCTCTACTGGCTACAGGACAATGGCAATCTCCAAAAAAATTGTTTCATCCTACAGAATTCCTCTAGGAATTAATGATTTAACATAAAATTTCACGCTTTCAACTGGACTGCAAACCAAAATTCTTTTAGTCTTATCATCTGTAGATTTATTACAGCTATATGAGTAAGAAATATATACCTAGCAAACAAGGTACTTTTGTGCACAATTTTCTTCTTAGAAAGGAGTATAAACAGCATCTGACAAATGCCCTAGAACAATAATAATGACCAAGGTATAAAGATCTATACTCACTAGAATGAGTGAAAATAAATGAGTAGCTTACCTGTTGAACAGTAGAATTTCCTCCATTTAAGATGGCAATCCCTAGCTTTAGGGTAGCTGCAACCATTGGCCCCATCTCACCTTAAAATTATTTTAAAATGTACTTTTAGATCATACATAAAAGTAAGAATGTTCTATTAATTTTTCCATACAATGACTTAAATGACAATTTATCAGGAGAGACCTTATTGTTTCTCTTGTAAAACAGACCTGGTTTTCTTTCACGATCTCTAGTGTGACTCAGTACCTTCCTGAGTACCTACAGACATAGTGTAACGTATACACAGCACACAAGAGAAGCAAGATATAAGACAGGAAGAACTGAGCTCAATGAATATAAATCATGTTTCATTCACTAGAGCATCCAACAGTTGATTTAAGGTTTGGTTGCTCAATTTTAAGGTAGCTTTCGAGTTTATCCATGTCTCCTCTGCATGCCAGTCTAGATATTTTCTTCCTTTTTCTTCAGAAAATGACAGTGATCCGAAGCATTTAGTTACAGTACATGATATTTTCAAACTGCAATTTTTAAAACATCATTACTGTCGAAACAAATTACAGAACAGACAATGAAAGAGTCTGTCTTAGAGTAAGACAGTGTCTAAGGGACAAGAACATCATTTACACTTCTGAAAACTTTTATCAAAGTACACAAACAAAGTAGAGAATGGGGGGGGGGGGGGAGCTGAAAAAAAAAAATGGACCAAAGTCTACACCTACTTCAGAACTATACACATTCCAGAATTTGGGGGATTTCTTATCACTGCATACTGCTGAAGTTTTTTCACACATCCTCTCAATCATCTTTAAAAAAATTATTAATAGTAATAATAAGCAACAACAAGCACCACCACCTCATGAGAATTATCCACTATACTTTTCTGTGTTAGCTGACAATAAGTTTTGAAGATATGGGTGCATTTTGAGAGCAAACTGCAGTGACAAACTTCTGCAAGTTTTGCCCACTCAGGAAATAAGGTTTAGTATGTCATCTACACAAGAAAACATTACCTTTACTAGCACTGATTGTCTGAAGTACCATCTCAGCAGCACCCCGGTCATGCAGTCTGGCTTGTTGATACAGAAGTTTTTGCTTTTCCATTTCTTTTTCCTGAATAAAAATTCCAGTCATTTAACATGAGGACTTTAGTTACTATCAGTTCTCCAAAGGTTTTTGGTTTTGTCTTAGTATATGGGCTCTATGGCAACATCATAGACCATTTCAATACATACAATGCTACTGAACAGATATTTAACATGTTCAAGCAATATTCTCTCCTTGGTATTTTTCTTTAATATGCTTTTAGTAGTTTATCTGAAAAAAGTAATCTCAATTGTAAATCATTAAGTTAGTTTGAAGCCCATATTCATTATATATATATATATACTGTACATATCAAACTTGCACTTTTGTGCCGTGTTTTTGTGCAACAGTTCATACTCTTAATAATCTTCTATAGCCTGACTGTAACTTCATACTGCTCAGTTTGTGGGTCTTGAGTTGCAAGTTGTTGCTGAATACCAGAGTAACAGAAACATCTCAGATTTTTTTTTCAAAACTTATCATTATATTACAATATAGATTGCCCACCCTACCAACAGAATATTAGACAGAATACACTGTGCTTTTATATTTTGCATTCTCTAGCGGCAACAAACAATACTGCATGGCGTTGCTTGAGCAATGGTGAAGTTTGTTCTTTATAATTTAAACTACTACCGAAAACATAAAGAAGAACATAAAGAGCAAACATAAAGGCACAGTTAATTCCAGATGAGTCTGAATGTTCACCAAGTTAATTGAAGTTTGCTGGAAAATTGAGGATGACTAAGCAGTATAAGTTGCAAAATGGAAGTTGCATAGAGCCCTATGACAGCGAGTCCATCGGATGGCGTGGTAAAAAGCTTACTCAAAAGGAACATGACACAACTAGTTAGTATCATGTCCAAAAACACAACGCCCAAAATATGTATGACCTAGAAGCAGGAACAGCTGCAGCAGAAGTAGCCAGAATGACAGCTTTGCTGCCATAAACTTTCCATCCAAGTTACAGAAAAAAGACATTGGAAGATGGAAGAGGTTTAAAAAATGAAGGCTTGCTAAATAGAGGGTATGAATAATAAATTAAAAAAGAAGAGGTAAAAAAGAGAAATATGTTCAAATGAATGAAAAGAAACCTTCAACTCAAAAGCAAACCAACACAGACATTTATGCTGTTACCAGAGAGTTCTCGCCGAGGCTGGCAAATTTGTTTCTTAAATCTTTGATAATATCGTGCTGCGGAAACAAAATTCATCAGGGGTTTTTTTTTCACACTATTAGCTCTCCTGTGGTTAAATTGTATGTTTCTTTTTTTCCTTAAATTATGTGACAGATCTAGATGGAGGCACAAAAAGGAAAAAAAAAAATGGCAGCTTTGCTTCATATTTAGCCATGCTAAGGTTTGAAAGTTTTGCCTTCATGTTTAAACCTCTTCCTGGGAATTCAACAAAAAACAAAACAGAAACATACACACACACACACACGCACACACACACAACACACCAGAAAATCATGACATTACAGGTTCAGTATAGCTACAATATTTTCATTTGCTTCAGATGCCACTGAAAATTCATCAGTGTTTCTTTTTGTAAAAACTATTTCCTATTTCTAATTACTTTTGTTTTAGACCCAACAATCTTTCATTTTTCTTCCATTGCAAGATTTATTACTCACTTTTGTTCACAAGCCTAACATCAGCCATACTTTCATTATACAATGGGTCTTTTTATATGTTTATAAGAATGCTTATAGTAAGAACGTATCTGCATAATGTACAGGCTAAAAAAAAGGATATGGACACCTTGCAATGACACTGTACAAGAACAGTAGAAACTGGCATTGTTAAACAGCTTAAAGTGGGCAGAGTGGCATTTCCCATGGAAATTAAGCAGGCTAGGTAACCAGTAACAAAACAGACCAAAAAAAATCCCGAAGAAAAAAATCCACCAACAAAAAACCACCACAAACATTTCTTCTAAAAGCAACTATTCCTTTGACAACGCCCAAAGATCATGGTTCCTTCTTCAGCTTGATAATGCTTTTTCACTGTTGCTTTCTTCGTGCAATGTTAATACATATATGTATGTGTGTGATGGCAGTGCTGATATGAAGTGGGCCACCCATTGCATACGGAGTATCCTAAATAGAACTGCTTGCTGGTCAAGGTATACACATTTCTCTGATACATGCTTACTACTAACACTGTTAACTGTGCTACCAGCACAGTTTTTCATACTTTGTTGTGTTTGCCAGTTGATGTCAAGAAAACTACCAAAATAATTAGTGGGTTGAATTTTCTGTTAATCACAAAACTATCACAACAGTAAAAATACTTCACACTAAATGAAATATTTAAAGGAATTCACCAGAACTTAAAAAAAACAAAAACAAAAACAAAACAAAACACAAAACATAAAAAAACACACAAAAAAACCCCAAAAAAACAACAACAAAAAAAAAAAACCAAACAAACAAACAAAAAAAAAAAAAAACAAAAAAAAAAACCAAAAAAAAAAACACCCCCACCCCAAAAAATACCCCAAAGAAAACCAAGCCTAGTTTATCTTGGCTATTTTACATTCATATGGGAAAAGCTGACCACATAGAAATGTATCTGTGTGTATTCCCACATTATAGATTTTTTCCAGCAACTGACCAAACCAAGAAAACTTTTTCATCATACCCTTTGAAAGCAGAGATTCAAACATTTTCTACTTTATTCTAGATTTATTTTTTTCCAAATCATTACAAGCAACTATATGCCCAAAAAAACCCATATTGGGCAAACCCACAAGTTTTAGGTTGAATTTGTAGGCAACAAACTTGCAAAAACTAAATAGGAGCTTTTCTGACAAGTGCACCACTGAAGTTGTTCATTTTCTCATAATTCATACAAAGAATGATCCTTGGACTCTCCCTTGGAGCTAAGCTATATGGAGAGGTTTGCTTGCTGGTACCACTAAGCTCACAGCCACGGAGTGCAGGCATATGATCCTACTTCTACAGAGCGTTCTTTTATTTTTTTCTTTTAAATATGAACTTATGAAATAGTTACAGAGTAAACAGAATAAGCAAAAAAAATTGAAAGGGAAGAAATTATTTTCAACTCAACTCTTCTAAGATGAATGCTACTCCTTTGAATTGTCTGCATATTTTACACTTTTCAAGACTTCTGCTTAGTCCAGAGAATAAATTTTATTAGGCAGGTCTTACATCGGCAAAATGTCTGTTGACTTCAGTGTCAGGCATGCATGAGTACAAACTATGTATTTTTTAACTAGCTGATATCATATCCCTTATTAATGTACCTCACTGAGCTGAAGTATTCTTTCTATATTGAAACCTGTCATTATCCCAATTATCATACATCAAAAGGAATTCTTTAAAGTACAGTTGGTAAAATACAGCAACAAGTTAAACAAGACATTTAAAGCCCACTAAATTTCTAGCACATAAAATAGTTCAAACACAATCTCAAAAGTGAATTTCATAATAAATAAATGGCTATTCTAAAGTCACCTGCTGTGCTCCCTCCTTGTCTTCCCACAGTTTAGGAACACTGATGTGTCTCAATGCCAGGCATCTACAAGCCTTCTCTCAGTTGAAATTACTTCTATGATACAAGTAAGTACTTCTAAAATTGCTTGAAAGTGGTGTCTAAGCATCAGTACTAAAAATTATAGATATGTTCATAAATTAACGACCACATTCTTATACATGTGCAGTCAGTGGCAGTCTGTTAGCATTTTTTAAATTTCCTCAAAACTACGACTATTTATTTTGAATGTAATAATTCTTAAAAAGACTTTGTAACAGTGGCAGACTTCCTGTAGTAGGGGATTTATTAAATATTATTAAGTAAACATGTGTTTATCTACTCTATCTTAACTCAATGACCACATAAAATTTGAAAATATTCCCTGCATTCACCTTTAAAATTAAAAAATGTAGCTAGGAAAACCATGTATGCAAAAAAGGCTGTTTTGATGTGATTGGCTGTAAACAACATTCAGCTTTCTTGGGGATTAGCATAAGTATTTTTTAATATGGTGAGATGAGAGGAAAGGAAGTAATATTGATCTAAAAAGTATCTAAGAAAAATGAGAATTGAAGAAGAAAAAAAATCCTTAATTAATTTTTACCAAATTTGAGACAAGATGGCAAAAAGATATGTGCTTCATAATATAACAGTTGAAAAGACACAAGAATTATAGCAATCATTCATCAAAATTATTTATTGTATTCACATCAATATTCAGTGAAAGAAGTACAGCAGGTTTATGCTGACTCTCCCCAGTAATAAGTGCCTGGGGGGAAAAAAATTTTAATGTGTCATATTGTTAGCTTTTATGACATAACAATGTAATTCACTATCAGTAGTCGGCACAATAATCCACATGGACAGAATGTAAGGATAGTCTTATCAATCTTAGATTTCACATTTCCTAGCATTTGAATAATCTGCATTAAAAACTTCAGTGTTATATTGTATGAGCAAAATAGATTTGTATTATATAGTTATAAAACAGAAAAAAAAAACCATACACTAAACTAAACAAAATACTACTCTGTTAAAATAGCATTAAATTTGAGCTACAAATATGCAGGAATAAAGATATCCTGAAATAAAACCTTCACTACACATTTTGCTTTGGTTTGGCTATAAAGTCTCCATATCAGTTTGCAGCAATATCTTTACTGATGATATTTACACTATCGTTCAGTTACATCTTCCTCTCTGGCAAGGAAGTTACTTTTGCTTCCCACATACTGCCTTCATATTCTTGCCATGCTGATGATATCACTGAACATACTCATTCCTATTTATGTAGACAGGAACAGACAAAGTATTGAGTGTCTAAAAGGAAAATCACATTGTATTCTATGACTTCAAATCTATGTATTCTCAGTTCCCAATTTTTTTTCTCCAATATTACATAGCTAAAAAACTAGACATCACTCCATTACCCCAGGTGCCAAAGACCCTGCCTTACATAGATCTCAACCAGTTCTGTTGTGCCTCGGCAGTGCAGCATGGAGTGCCAGCTCGTGTTTGAGTTGAAAGACAGGGCAAATGGATGCCTGAAAGTACTCTTGACAAGTACCACACCAATGCTGGCATAAGCAGCAGAAACAATGTGTGGGAAAGAGATACTCATAAACACAGAAGATGGGAAGCAGTCAGAGGACACAATGAAAAATCTTAATGAACAGTCTTAAATCATCATTTAGCACTAAGTCCCTGAATAGGAACCCAGAGAAAAGCATGGGTATATTACTCACTTTGTAGAAAAGAGATTCTCTGCCAGACTTTTGCTGCACATTTCCCACAGGCAATGGGAAGTTGTTCATATAGCCCAAAACAGCCTTGCCAGATAGGCAAGAAACTGAGAAACAGATGGCCTTATAACAAAGAATGTATTAATCGTACTGACCCTATTTTATGGACATTATAAACTAGATTGTGGGGAATCAAAACATTGCAGAAGATCCGACCATCTTATGGTGGACACCATAAATTCTCCTACTGGATTAAAAGCCTCTTTTTTTTTTTTAATAAAAACAATAGTGCCTGATGGAAATATGGTGGTGGGGGAGAACAAGAAGGAAAAAGAAAGAAGGTTCTGGCATTAACAAATACAACAATATCAACACCATCAGTACAAAAAGAACAAAATAATTCCATGCCCCTTATGACAACATGTAAAAATTGATTGCATCGTACTTATCCATAGGTTTGTGTTTTTGTAGTAGATGCATATATAACTTATCCTGTAATTGCAGATAGTGAAACCAAGTATTGGGTTGCATCCATTCCACTATGGTTAGAAAAAATGTTAGAGAAACCCGTTTTTGCATATTAACTGGAATGTTTAATACCCAAGAACTCATACATTGATCATGGAGTTTGACCTTAATTCGTAACAGTCTTTAACAAAAAAAGTTACTTATTGTAAATACATGTTATGTGGTCCCTCCATTTATGCAGACTTTGTGACAGTGAGAGACAGCAGTGACCATCTCACACGGGCTACAGCCTTAAGACCTTGCATTAGCTGTACATACTGAAACTTGCAAGTCTTTCCCTGAGATAGGTGGCAACACAGTGTATCACTTGGATAAAAATCTAGGGAATAGAAAAGCGTATCAAAGTTGCTAACAGTAACAGGGTAAAGAAAGCTGCCATAGAGAGCTCTATCTCCCTCATTTCATTTCTTCCATGAAGATCGAATTTAAACCAGCCTATTTTAAAAACATGAGATAGATTTTGGTTCCTTGTTTTGCGTTACCATTCTACAGGTATTTAGAGCACGTTAATTTATAGCAAACCAGCAGAGACAGTAACTCAAATGCAGAAACCAATCTGCATTCAGCTAGTGAAACACTTTGGAAAGAATTTCCTATCAGATAGAATCAAGGGGGACATGGACACCAACTCTACAGGGAGTCAATTGAGAGTTTGTTCAATATGAGAGGAAGTTAACTTCAAGACAAAGGGCAAGGAGCAAAGATAATCACAGTAATTCAAAGCAAACGCTAGCAGGCAAATGCAGACAGGCACAGGGAAACTCACAGACAACTCTATTGTGGGTTTACAGTGTGACCTTGCTATTGCCCACACAGTGATCCCAACACAGGTTATTTGTACAAAAATGAGACTACACTGCATGAGAGATGGGCATGAAAATTCCCGATGAAATGCACTCATCGTTTTTTTATCACATCCTTGCTTGCCCCAAGGTCTCTGTTGCTTTGACTGTGAAAAGATTCAGGACTTGAAACATTACACATTTTTAAAGTCTAGAGAAGCAGTAGAGTTTTATTACCATAAAAACTGTACAGTCAGTCTTTTCACATGCATACAGAGCATGGAATAAAAGAACCACCTTCAACACTGCACTTCAAGCTAGATAGACAGATAGAAAGAAACACACAAATGCACACACACACACAGCTGGTATATATGTTCTCACATATTTACAACTGTTTCCTGTCATGCATGAAGGGGCCAAGGTTTATTTATTGTTGTGGGTTTTTTCCTTTTAAAACACTTCTCAATCAGCAAAACAGAAAGTTTTCTATGGAGCATATAGCATTTAGTGCAGAGTAACCAGGTAGGCAGAGTGATAAACATGTAGTGTTTGAATAGCTGAATCAATGGAAGAAATAAAAATCAAATTATACTATTAGATTGCTTATATACTTCCTTTGGGGTTGGTAAGACGTACTTTGTGTTTGTGGCAACTACAATACCTTTTAAACAATTTTTTGTGAGTCTGTGTGAGTGCCTACATCTTCTAGGATAATGTTGTTTTCATATGAAGTTTGAAGAGATCTATGAAAACTTTTGAAGGAGTAAGAGTGATGTTGATCCCGGAATACATCTCCTCTTCCCACAGCTGCACAGGAAACTTTTCTTTTGTGAACTGAATGTTAACAGAAGTGCTAGCAAACAAAACAACAAAACCATCTTGCTCGTTTAAACAGAGGTTATAACTGTTCCCCATATTGCCATAGACATTGAAGCTACTGATTGGAGTCTGACCATCAGCTAAATCTGTGCATTCCCAATCTCACCCAAGCAAGTAATCTGTACTTGGTCTAGCTGCCATTAGCCACAGCACAAATAACTGTATTTAAACATCTCAGAATCAAAAATTAGCTTTCCTACACACCATACTTCCCCTCAGAACATCAACCTTACAGCACTATCAGCAAGCAGCCTGAGTCAACAATGAGAACTGAGACTTCTACTTGTATACGGTAGGCAAATTGGCTGGTGCTTAAACCATGGGCCACCTTTTAGAAACAAATGGTGAGACTTCCATGCTAAGATGCAAAAGAGACTAGGAAATTGAGTCAATAAAAAAATTAACACTGAAATTTCAGAGCTATTGCCGCTATATTTTTAGAGAAAACATGGAACAACTAGGAATCACTTCAGGTACGGAGTAGCTACGAAGTTTCTATCAAATACTGTAACAAAGAAGGCTAAGGACTCAGTCTATTCCAAAGGATCTGAGTCATAACTAGAATATAACATAGTTGATGCTCTCTCTGTGACAAACACTGAAAACAGAATTCTACTACTGTATCAGAAATTCATGTCGGCTAAGATGCAGAAGAAAAGTCCAACTGCTTTCCCTTAAGAGCCAAATGAATGATTTTAATCATTCAAATTAAATTATAACCAGAAAGAAGATAACTGATGCACAAAAAGCAAGAAGAGCAAACCAATATGAACAAGCCAAATGACATCTATTTTCCCCAAAATGGCAACATAATTTCATATGTTATTTTGTATAAATAGTTATTGGAGTCTTCAGAAAGAGTTTGTGCATAAGAGGGCTTGGTAGAGATTACATACTGGAACTGAAACGTTAAAAACATTTTCAAGACCCTTCAGCTGAACTTATCCAAGATGTTGGGCCTAAAAGTCACAAAGTTAGACCCAGACAAATACACACATATTTTTTTGTTTTACCTTGCTGCGTTGTGATCCTGTCACCTTAAGGAAGGGCAAGGACAAGAAGCGAAATAGCAATAAGAAAAAGAAGTCCAAAAGTTTTTTTTCTGCAGGTGACTGACCAAATACATACACAAAACTGTCTTTTCAACACACTAAGACATTATTTGACCATACGTTTTTTTTAGCTACAAAAAAAAAAAAAAAAAAAAAAAAAAGAGAAACAAGTGAATAGGATCTTCTCTCAAAAGATAAACCTGAAAGATGAACAAAACAAGGAACCCATAATAATTTAGGTAAGGGGCACTCATTCACCTCAAGGACTTCCAATTTAAAAATTTTCATATTTACAAGAGCAAGACTTTTGATGTCTAACAGGCATGCATGGGCTAACTAACAAAAGCTTATAGAAATAAATTATACTTTGTTTAGTCAATAATTCATCATACGTTACATGTCCAGGGGAAAAAAAAAAAAAAAGCACTGAAATTTGGATTCATATTTAGATATTTACCAAGAAACAGAAATTTATATGTTGGGTATGTTAGTTGCAACTCAAGTGGACTAGAACTTTTGAGTGACTGAAAAGACTTTGGTACTGGTATTCTTTCTGATTTCTCTATACAGCCAAATAGGGAATACATACTTAAATAATTCAGTGCTATCTTATGAAGCACCATGTAGAAAACATACAGAAAATCTGATGTGTACAAAACAATGTGAGTAAAAGTAAACATGTCCCAAACCACTCTTCAAAAATCAAAACAGCACTGAGAGTTTTATATCAAATTAATCAGTATATTTAGAAATATTTTAAAGAAATAATGTATTGGAAAAAATACATGAAAACATGTATTTTATGTTTCTGTCTTTCAGTAAAGATATTAAGTGTAAGTATTAATTGATTCATTGACATTGATTACTTCCAGAATTAAAATATGCTAAAATATATTAAAATATTTTAAATATTAACAAGCTAATTCCCTCAGTGCCCCTCAGAACAGGCAAATTTTTGTAATCTGCATTTTATTAATGGAAAAAAGAGAGACAGATCCCAGAGCAAACACATGACAAGAACTCATCTCTTACTCCTGTAAGTTTGTTTGATTATAAGTGATGGCCATAAAAAACATCATTAAACAGCAATACATACTAATTTCCTATTCTCAACATAAGAAGCAGCTTGGCAATACTGATGAATAAAAGCTCACCTTTTACTAAGAACCACCAATATATTTATGTGTACATAAAAATACTGTATAAATTACTGGTACTGAATATAAATGACTACTGCAAAAAGCAGTATTATGTCCATATAGTAACCATCCATGTAAGGACCTGATACTTTATAAGATACAGCCTGTAATTATCAGACTTCCAGAATAAATTACTGCCCATAATAATTCGCTTCAACAACTAAGAAGTTGATCACATAAACATGTAGGATTTGTTAAATTATAAATTACTCTCTCTATAATCTTATATGATGTGATGCTACATATGTTTTTGGTTTACTACTATGAATCTGGTGACTCCTATCTGCCAGTCCAGCTTCTGACATGCAGTTCACTGGCATAATAAGCTGCAGTAAGCCATGAACCAAGAAACATAAATATCAGTTGGAAGCTATGAAATAATGTCTAATATGACCAAAAAAAAAAAACCAAAACCAAACCAACCCAAACCCAAAACAGAAGTATAATCTTACTTCAAAACTCTTCACTTCTTCTTCACCATCATCATCATCTTCATCATGACAGCTCTGATATCATGTAGAAAGAAAATATTTACTGATAAGTGTGGTGGGGGAGGGCTGTGTGTGCGTGTAAGCCTTAGTTCACTTTACACATAATTTCTCTTCATATTCTTCAGTAATTTTATTAAAACACGAAAGATGTGCAAGATAGCAAAAAAAATTACCTTTGCCATAATGTCAGCATAAGCCATATATAGGAAATCTTCTTCCAATTTGCTGGTTAATGAAAGAAAAGGGAAAATGAGGAAGGTTAGAGCCATTATGGTAGAAGTGGAGCTCCAAAATACTTTCAATCATCTTAAAAATCTTTTTAAATGACTTCTATGCTCGTAAGTAATTACAAAAGTCTTTTTGGAAAACGAGGACTTGATTAATTAATACAAACTGAAAAGTAATGCCAGCTACACACACAGTGGTCACAAATACATAAACACCTTCCAATGAAGAGAACATTGTTAATTTTTCAATTATACCTAGAATATACCTACATGCCACATTCAGAATACAACTGTCAATAGAGAACATAGAAGACAGAAGCGTGTTAAGTCCTGAATACAGCATCTGTAACTGTGAAAAAGTGCATAGGCACATCTATTTGTTTCTAGAAAACTCCTTAAATCTCATTATCAGCCTTGTTAAAAACTCTTTACATTCCACAGGCTAGAGAGGTTTCAGTGTAACTCAAACTCACCATATGTACATACACACATATTTTGGCCTAGACTGTTCAATCTAACTTGAACAGAGACACCTATAACTTCAAATACAGGAATAATCTGAAAATCTGCATCCACTCCGCAGTCTCTCACACCATCCCTACCATTTTTCAGTTAAGGCTGTTCGACTGAATAGCAGAATAAGTTGATGTAAAGGATCAACTCTCTTAAGGCTTTCATCTTCTTCTGGTGGCTCCTCCCCAGGTTTCTTTAGGGAAAAAAAAAAATTGTAGAAGTATATTTAATTATCTATAGTGTAAACTGCTTCACTCTATGCAATTTATTAAACATCAAATACTCACACGTGTAATTTTGACTTGGACAACCAGGAGGAAACTAGTTCCCAGCAACGTACGAAAAGCCTGAATCCTGAGAGTGCTCGTGACCATGAAGACTCACAAAGATAATACCATTTGTAAAACTTTGGGTTTCCTTCCCTCATCAAAATTAACCCCCTCCCTAGATTCTGAAAATAACTTCCATGTTTTACTGCTGTTGTCCAGAATGAATGGTAATCAGATGCCATCATCTGCTATTATATTGTCTGTTGCTCTCTTCGTTAACAAGCTTCATCAGCTAAAAATTAGAATCCTCTGTCCCAGGTATTATGTCATGTACAAAGTTTGCTGAAGAACTCTGAGCAGCTTTGACAAAGAATCCCTCAAACTCAAACTTGAAGGTCACCAACAGTTTTAGACAGAAGGAACTATATCTACCAACAATAGTAATGCTGGCAGGATGTAGAGTTTTAGAAGACAACAAATCAACAATATATTAAAAATAATATATATAATTTAGTAATATATATACACACATATGGGAGGGGTTTACGTGTTTATTTTGCTTTCAGGTTTAGACAGCTCTAGTTAGTTCACTCTAAAAGAAAACGTTAGTCCTAAATATTATAATGACAACTGCTGAAGCAGTGTTTTAAAAAGAATCTATACAAAACCTCTGACTTCCCGTCTTTTACCAAAAGATATTTCATAAAGTAAGTTTGGCTTGTCAAGTTATTCACAAAATTACTTCATCCAGACACTGGATGCATAAATTATTGGTTGCACAATTAATGCCCACTCTTCCTCCTTATTTTCACCTAGCAGTATACATTAAATACAAATTAAAATAATTCCATGTATTGATAAAGCTGTAAAAGCAAGAAATTACTATAATGTCCGTTGTTGTCTGTTAGCAATAAGGGAGGGTTCGCCACGTGACAGATGTAAGGAAAGTGTATTTTTTGCCTACTAAAAATAACATTGTGTGTATCAGTGTCAAATACATTCCTGTGGGAATGCTTACAGATCTCTCTGTGTCCTACAATTCATCTATGCCTGTAAAGTCTACATTTTCCACTGACCTGCACCAAACATGACTGGTTGCAGCTGAGAATTCACTTTAGCTGACATACGTGCACAACTGTTACACATGCTAGCCTGTGATGGCCACACAACCTTCATTTCACATTTTGCAGTAACTGACAATATTTTCAGTATCAATAACAAGATCTGAACAATTCGAATTATAACTCTAGTTATATCTCACCATCATGGAGGTCTTCCCCTGCTCTTTATTTCAATCTCATTTTGGATGCTGACCTTTCTCTTTAATTAAAAGGCAGCATTCTAGACTTGGTAAAGTTATCATCCAGAATACGTCTCTAATGTTATCAAAATTGATGAAGGGCAAAAGGGCAGAAGTTGTGTTAATGTTCAATATATGTTTTTAGTTTCACAGATTTAATTCAAATTAAATGAAAGATCAAATTCACCAATGACTGAGTTAAGTAGAATTCATTATCAAAGCATAGCACAAATACTAGAACCAAATGATTTTCTGATGTTTCTGGAAAATAATCATTCTTAATTCTCAATATTTTGAGACATATGTCCTATAACTATTTAAGTGTAAAATAAAAATCTGTAATGGAACTTCACATAAGAGGATAAAATAAGTAAGTTGGGTAAGTTTTAGTTGCTATTTCTAAATGTTGAAGATTTAAGATACTTAGTTTTTATATTTAATTATTAAATGTTCTTTAAACATATTGGTCTTATAAATTATTATGTCCAGTAATGCCTAACAACAAAACTAATCAATAATTTTATCACATAAGCCTAAGTGTTCATATAATCTATTTAATTAAAGCAAAAGCATTTTAACAATTAATAAAGACAATGTTGAATAGTCTATGATATTAATCATTAAAAAGCTAGTTCCCTTAGAGGCTTGATCTGTTGAATCAAAATTAAGAATCAGCAGAAGTAAACTCCTCAGAAAAGCTTTTTTCTTTTAATATACAGGTGCAGAAGAAGCAGCGCCACTTTTGAATAATAGACAGGACAGAAGATACAGGGAACAAAACTGTAAGTTTAGTCCAGTCCTCTGTTTTAGGAGATGCAAGCACTCATCTTCTACATCCCAGAAAAAGCCCTTACCACAAGTCTATAAATTGCCTGGATCTGGCAAAGTCAGAAAGAAGGTAGTTTTTACTGCATTCCTCCCTTTAAATTACTTCCACTTAGCAGAAAAGAGAGTTTGAGATTCTCAGTATTGAGAAAAAACATACTATGGCATACATCATTGCAGTTTACTGACTACAGAGAGTTAAAGTACAGGAAGTCTTGGAACAATGTGGGGTCCAGAAACTATGTCCAGTTTTCTACCTAATACGTGACTGATTCAGAAACTTCAGACTATCCTTCATGCATACATTAGAGAACCCAAGGCTCCTCCTTTCTCCCCTTACAGAAGGGCTCTGCTACCACAGCCTGGGCTGTGACTCCATCTTGACAGTCTAATAAATCTTAAATTCCTGGGTCAGCTCCACAAAGCTAAACAGTAGAACCTGAGACTTTCACCCCTTCAGGAGAGTGCTCTAAAGCAGCAAGAATTTGACATAAATTTATCTAAAAGACAGATAGGATTTGGTTTGCTCTTTTGAATAAAAGGTGTAATATATCTCCCCTTAAGAGAGTGATGGAGGCACACTTATGTGTATGACTGAGGAATTACAAAGGAATATCTGTAGTCCTTTACTAAAGGATAATATAGAAGTCAATCCAGTCTGTTTCTGTCTTCTCTAAAGCAGTTTTCACATAAGCCACCTGCCGACAAGTTCTTAATAAATTTAGCAAAGATACGGTTTCATAGAGGAGGTAAGGGAACAACCCTTTATGTCAGAGCGTAACCAAAAGACCATGTTGGGTTGTTTCTTCACACATACATACCTGCACATACATACACACAGGCAAAGAGTTATATTGTTGCACATTCCATATCTATACACATATGTGCTCAACTGATAAACCTTCCATTTTTTGGCAATGAACCTGAATTATTTAATACATTTATAGCGTGTTGGGACACAAGAAGATATCCATTTAAAAGGTTGTATACAAAGTAAGTATTGGCAGCATCGTTTGCTTTTTCACAATGCCTGATCATACAATTAGGATGCCACAGGAAACAAATTCTGCATGTGTGAGAAGCAAAAATTCCATAGACTGCTTGTGAGTTCATTGCTGCTGATCTTTAACTACTTTGATCCTTTTTTTCAAACTTGTTCAAAACTTGCGTAGTTGGTTTTAAGCATAAACTTCAAACAGTAAAAGCAAATCATTGTTTTTTTCCTAACAGCAATTTTTCATTTAGCTTCCTCTCTCTATTGCACAGACCAGGCTCTCCTCACTGTAAAACAACTGACCTCAGACTGTGTTCTATTGGCCCTCCCATGGACGTCATCATTTCCTAGTACTAGCTCTTGCCCAGCCCTTGAAAGAACTACCTTTCTGAGAGACATTTGTTAGGCATAAGGACACAAGCTTTACTGAAAATCACTCTAGGGACTTACCAGGCTCAAGACATGGGTCTAGCACTTCACTGCCGCAAAAACCCTGATCAGCTATACAAGAGGCTTTTTCTGCAAGACAGTCCCAGTGAACACTCTTTTCATGTCTGCTTCTGAGGGACTGAGACTAAGGGACTGAGGGATTAAGACTGGAATTCCTCTACTTTCATATTCTAACCTTTTGATTTAGATGGCTTTAATGTGGGTTATTAAGTCTTCAAATACATAAAGGTTAACTGCAAAGAAAGAAGGGAATACTGTTCCCCTTCTTCACAGAGCAGAAGATAAGAGACAGTGGAATGACAGCAACTGCCACGTAATTTAAACAAAAGTTTAAAAAGCTTTATAAAAGCTTACTGAAACTTGCAGTAGACTGCCCGAGGGGATTCTGAATCTCCATCTCTTGTAATTCTTAATATCTGTCAAAGTTACTTGGTTATAGCTTACCCCTTTGCATTAAGATAGCTTAGATGATACCTTATGTACCTCATAGACTTAAAATTATTATTATACAAGATGAATATTAATCCATATTACATTCCCATGACCCTTTGCACCCAGACGTACTGCTAAGTCTTCTATAAGTTTGTCTTCAAAATAGTGTTCTTCTGTTTCAATCCACGATTTGTCATAGCCTTGAAGAAACAGATTGACAGCTCGATGCCTAAAAAGGGACATTTAAAATAAAAGATGTAAACTTTTAAAGAGAAGATTTGGTCAATACGAATTTCATTTAGCTTAAAGAACTGTACATTTATTACAGCTGCCATTTAAAAGGACAGCAAAATTTCTTTTGTAAAAGAAATTGCTTATTTCTGCCAACAGCATCTATTTTAAAAAATGAAGTCTACACTAAAATGCTCTATTCAAAACTCTGTCCCATTAACTTGTGATACTGATATTGAACTGTAATAATGGTGATTTTAGGAACAGATAATAAATAGAATTTTAAAGAAATTTAGAACACAGGTTAGAAATAAAATCAATTACTTTGCCACATTAGTGAGTATTATTTTGAATATAAAATATTTTCGTATTATTTTAATTTAAATATTAAGATAACAGCAATAGATAATTTTAGATTGTACTCAAATAATTGCATTTTCCTAATGTTCAGGTTTAGACTTGCATATCTAAAATAATAAACCTTTTCTCTCCAAACCCCATGAAATGAAATGGATGATGATGCTAGAGGAAAGAGGGTAGATCAGTGATGATGTTTACTGGTTTTTGGGCTTGGGTTTTTTTTTCCCCGAGGTTTCAATGCAAAATGGACTGTGCGACAATCAATTCTCCAACAATCAACTTAATTTTTTAATTAAAAACTGCTAGTCCCATATACTGAAAAGGAAGAAGCATAATTAAAATACACAGGAATGCAAGTTATGTGCAGGTGACCTACTTGTTAAGGTAAGAACAGCTACAGCTGCAAATATCTCCATTCTGTTTTCAGTTTTCAAGGCAGCCTCATTTCTGGCTAGTATGATTCTCATGCACTTGTGCTTTCTGGGACATACTTTAAGATTCATCCTACTAACTATGGTAACAGTGATAATATGCATACTTTGGGGAATGACTGAGAACATTGTTATGCTGAAAAGATCAGAAACAAGTGTTCTGGAAATTATTTTTAGTAATTGCATGGAAAAAAATGATGTCTACTTTTTCTGAATGTTCCTTCCTTCCAGAACTTCAGGATTCTGAAACTTACTGTATTATAAACCCCTTTCCCTATTAAAAAGGAAAGGAAAAGGAACCACAGGAAAAGGCGTGAAACGCCTAAATTATGTGCATATATTTCTTGTCTAATAGAATGCTCTTCCCAAAAGTGTACAAAAAATAGACAAGTTTTCAGATAAATAGTATCAGTTCATTTCCTGTATATAGAGTATTTAGCATCTAATAATAAAGGTAACTCCATATTTCCAGAGCTATACCATGGCTTAGGAGGAAACTTATCTCCCAAAATGATACTACAGTGACATCAATATGTTTGTTTATGCTTGTACTCCTATGAAAGGTGTCTACTTTTCAGAAAAGAGAAGATACCAGGATGAACAGGTGGAATAACAGCAGGAGGAGAGAACCAGAAAATTACGATTATACTTTCTGTTATTCTTTTCAGAAGATACAAGAAAGTAATTAGATCTGTTAAAAGAAAGTAATATAAAAAGTACATTACCATGTAGTTTATCAATTACTGGTTTACGTGTTTTTCTTGTTTTTGATCTCACCAAATAGCACTGTATGAACATAAACGCGTTTGTGAAAGATAGAACAAATATAGCTCTTACCTTGGCAGATTATACAATGGTGCCATTCTAAAGCAGGCAACTACTGCTCTTTTCCTCTGTTTAGATAGCAGCTTATGCCACACTGCTTTTTTGGACCGCTGAGGGTGCTCAACCTGTTGCATGAAATACACATGAAAAAATAAGCAATGTGACAATGTCTCTACTGTGTGGGCATAGAGTTAATAATAAAAATGGGAGATAACAGACAGATCAAGGGGAAAGATAACAGAAGAATAATACATGGGAAAAAGTAATCCAGACAGAGTTCTAGTGATCAGCCAATTATAGAATCAGAATTTAGAAAATAAACTTAAAAGCAAAAATCTCCCTTTCTTTGTATGGTATAGATATTCTCCTTTTTTACTTCATCCTACTCCCTATATTGTTTAGATAGAATATTATGATAATTGGGACCATATTTCAGGAAACTTTAACTTTTAATACAAAGAATCCTCACTTTTTTATTATCTTTTACACATAACTCTCTACATATGTGCAGAAAAATTGTACAGCTTCAGATTGCCTCAGACAATACTTTCAAAGGAATTGTCTTAAATACAATTAGTATTTGTAGTATTTACCATGACCAGCTACAATGGGCAGGAATTAACTTTAAATGAGAGACAGGACCTGAGACTTAGTTAGGACTAAATCCCTTCCATGAATCTGTGTGACTAGAATGAACATAAGATATTCCCAAACACTTCATCTACATGTCATTATATTACAGCTCTGTCTTCAGATGTAGTCTCTTTCTGAATCCTGGCTCTACAGTAGCATGAGATGACTAGGTGTGTTCTATCCTTATCTTTTGTTCTTTCAGTTTCTGTTTTTCCACCTTCCACCCTTGCTTCCATCAGAAGAAAATGACTACTGTGGTCCAGAAGAGCAACTGCATGCAACATTACATAGCCTGTCTGGGTAACTGGGAACCATGACTGCAGGCTGTGCTACAGATCACTCCTTTCCCACAGCCTATTCACAGTTTTTGTGATTTACTTCACAACTGTTCCATAAAGATTATGTAATTTCATTTAACCTACACAACGCTTGCAGATTTAAGAGGGGCGGATGTCTTTTGTGGGGGGTTGCTTGTTTGGGGTTTTTGTGGGTGTTTTGTTTCTTTTACAGAAAACTCTGCTTGTGGAATAATTGTTCCTGTACCTCCCAGCATCAACAAAGGAGTCAAGGGAAGTTACCATCTTGAACCTGAAAGACTCGGTGATTCTTCCTTTTAATAAAATTAACCATTTTATTTTAAATATTTAGTGATGATGACATTTATGTAGAATTAATATTCAATCAAAATATTGTTAGCCAAGAGGACTTTTCTAGTTTACTGAAATATGAAAAATTATTCATAGTTAAACAATAAACATTTTAATTAAAAAGACTAAAATACTGCCAAGCATTCAGTGAAATTGATAGTTAAACTTATCTGATTAAATGGTGACACTCTAAAAGACATTCCTTCCAAACGATAAAATACAAATGAAAAATATTTGTTAAGAGAAAGGATAGAAAAGTGTTCACTGCAAAGATATGCAGAGTCATGAAACAAAGTCAGCACTAATCATTTAGAAGTTAGGCAAACCCAAATGTGAAGGTTAGGCCATTAGTAATATCTTCACAAACAACTACAAAACTCTCTATACTTTCCCAAAAGAAGTAGCCTCGGCCTACGCAAGCAGACCTCTGAAAATAGTAAAACCAAAAAAGTTAGCTGTGCATGGAAAGAAAATACAAAGAATGATCATTGCCAATTGCAATAAAGAAAGCATTCAGAGTATGTATATATGGAGAACAGAGCATTTGTATACAGAAAGCAAAGGATTACTCAAGACTACCATAAAAACAGACCCAATGTTTACATAATCATTATTTTTAGACATTGAATTACCCGTTTTAGTAACCAAAACACCTGAGCATTTGTCTACAGAAGATAAGTAAAGCTGTGGGGCCAAATCTTTAAATAAGTAAGTGTAAAGTACCCTGAATAAAAGCAGGCAGCATTTACTTCATTACAAGTCATTTAGTTTGATCAAAAGCTGTGATCAGAAATGTCGATCTGGTATTACAATGGGAATTCATCCCATTTGGTACTACTGCTGGATTCTATATGCTGTGAGACTGATTCTATGACAGAACATGGAAAACACAAGGATCATACATTGGGTTTCACACCCTTGAACAACTTCTCTGAACAACACAAGCTTAACCAATTTATATACATGATGGCATAGCTACAATGCCAGAAATCAAGAGATTGTATATGCTGAACACAAATACAACAGTCTAATGCCGAATTATGCAACACTTCTACATGTTAATCAATTTCCTTTCAGCTTTGTTAACTTTATAAAACAAGTGTAAAAGACAAGACCTTTTGACCCTCACATTTCTAGCTTTCCTCCACTCTTCCTTCTTCCTCACAGCCATGCAGTACCTTTTCAAATCAACATCCATTCTCCTGTCTGTCTCTCTCTAGCAGGATGTGATTGTCATGGATTTACTTCCATATTCTATCACTTTTTGCTTGCTCCACACATAGTCATAAACAGACAAAACAGGCTGAACTTGAAGGAATTCCAAATTAAGCCTGGCAAACTATATGAAGAAGAGTTGTGTGATGCAACTGCCAGGACACAGGTATTCACATCAACACACTTTGTGTATTCCAAAATCCCTGAGAGGCACTTGGAGCATCAAGTGCTACACAGTGTATAGACATGTACTTTCACAGATCTCTCAGATCCCTACTTGACTAAACCAGTGATCTTATCACAACATGGAAACATCCTAACACAGGGTCTGACAACCTGTGCCAAGCTTCTGAGTGAAACTGACAACTCTAATGAGAGGGGGCAAAAGAGCCTTGAATACTCAAACGTTGTTTGAAAAGAAAAAAAAGAAAAAAAAAAACCCCACACCCAAACCTGAGCAAATTTCATATGTAGTCAGTTTATAGTCTACAGTGTAACCAGCACCATTCATCTCTGCAACTAGGAATACCCTCCAAGTTAACATGCTGTTTCTCCAGTACATTTAAAAAAAAAAAAGCCTAGAAATCACAGCACAAGTCTGAAGTGCAAAATAGGTAACAATTCAGTAAGTAAAATGAGAAAACTAAATATGTCAAGTAGCCTTTGACTTGTACCAACTTAGGGGATTTTTTAATTTCAAAATTTAAAGAATTAAAAACTTAAAGATGAGTAACAGACTCTCATCCCAAGGGGAGGAAAAAACCAAAATCAAAACCAACCAACAACCACCTAACTTTCAACATTTATTATTCATTGACCTATTTCCCGGAACAAGTTTAATCAGAGAGACAAAAGATAAATAGTGACAGTGAGAAGAAGGACACAAATTAAACTACAGAATTTTTAAAATGAAAGTTACTGTAGTCCAGGTCACATGGGAAACTAATTTATTTATGCAAAAAAATATTAGAACAATAGAGCTTCATGCCAGATTCTGAAAGAAGTTAAAGCAGCTTTAAGTTTGTTGCTACTTCAGTAATTCAAGAATATCAAGTGGGGAAAAATACCTTGAACAAAGGCATTTTTTTCAATTATCAAGTGGTTTTTTACTCACTTTTCACAGTCCATGGACAATTTAGAGATTACTTCCTGCTAGCTGAAATGCACCAGGAGGAAGCTAAAACTTAGGTATCCCTTTTTTAGTTCTTTTCCAAATAAATGATTGTTGCAGCTGCTGCAAACACACTGTGTGATAAGTATGACCAAGATATTGGATTACAAAACCCAAGGCAAAACACATTAAAAAAAAAAAAAAGGAAAAAAGAATATAACATTAAACACAGCAGGTAAAAGAAAAAATGAAAGGCTGAATGCTTTTATTTAGAATAAGAAGCAGTGGGATTGGGAAAATATGTCTAACCTGTTCCAGGTGAAACAGTACATTAGCTATATCCAGGACCCTTTCCACAGTCTTCTCTGGATCTGAAGAATCTTCAGTCCTGTTTGGTAAATCTTTGTAAAGTGCCATCTGCCACCTAATGGCGGGATCCTCAAGCTGCAGGAGGAAGATTTCACATGTCACCAAGGCAAAACGTTTCAAACACAGTGTCAAACAGGCTATTTAGTACAGAAACTGCTTTAAAGGACAACAGAAGCACTTTATATGGCTAACCCACACCTTTACATGGCTAACCCATACACTGTACACTACATCGACTGAGAGAACAAAACTAGAGACTGAATTGTGCAATGTTTCTTGAGAGCTTCCAGAGAAGTCTAATAATCATGCAAGGAGCAAATGATCATGGGCCAACAAATAGAACTGACACCAGCAATGAATATATTATTTGAGGAAAAGTAATGAAGATGAGGCAGACAGACATAACTTTGTACAATGACTTTCCAGTTATTAAATCAAATAATAAAATGGTTGCTATATTAGTAGGGATTAATTAGTTTTCAGTCAGGGAAATAAGTCAGATTAGTGTTATTTATGTCTAATTCTTTTCCATTTTAGTTTTTTTCCAACTGTTAAAAAATCCTAATTTTACTGATTACTAGCTAAAAAATGAAGTTAATTTATGAAAAACTAATTCAAGATGAATTTGCTTAATTGCCTACAAAATTATAAAGAACTGTAAGAAGCAAAATATTTTTCCTTATTTTTCTATTTACATTTCATTTTTTCCATTTCAGTGATCTGCGATTCTGTTTTACCATTAGCAACCTTTTTGGTTCACTTAGTCTCTTCAGTGCTTCTGCTAAAAAACATTGATGCAACACACTTCACAACCATTTTTTGTGCCAATGCCACTGAAGACAAATGCAATGTGTAACCCATTTTCTTGGGAGCTGTGGCCAGTGATCATTCCTGATAGTATAATTTAGGTTTAACTCACACTGGCCTGGATTCCTAGACTATTTAGGAGCCTAAACCCTCCATATTCGATTAGGGCTTAAACTCAACACTCACTTTTCCAAACAGTCTTTGTGGATCCAAATTTCAATTTCTGCCTAAGATGAGACAATAATGCTAATTCACCTCCACAAAACATCTTATGATAAACAGTTTACTAAAGTTTCAGGAATGATTGTAAACTTACACAGTCGCTCAATAATAGCTTATTACAACCTAGAAAGTCACAATTGACAGGCATTTCTTCCACCTTTCGGCTTTTCCATTTCTTAACAACTGTCACATCCACAGTCTTTGTGTGAGCATTTGACTGGATCATCATGAATGGATAGTCCACAAAAGACTTTTTAATCACAGGTGGAGATGTCTTTTGATCTGAGGACTCCTCACATTCTATCAAGGTACAGCTTTTTTGTATAGGTAGTTTTCTAAGGGTACGAGTAGTTGACATTTCAAGGTGTGAATTAGCATGGCTGGAAGATTTTGGTGACTTGAGCTTCATCCATGTCAAAATGAATTTAAGTTTCGTCATCAATTTCTTGAAATAAAAGGCTCGGTACTGAGTAACAACATGCAGGCATGCAAGGAAAGGAAAGACAGAAACAGGGTGAAGACAAATGTAGACAAAAGTACACAAATGCATGAAACAGATGCCACAACATTAATAGCTAAAGATTCAGGATGATTCTCAAACAGTGCAGTTTTCCAAACAGAAATCAAGATAAATTACGTTTTAGCTATAACATAAAAGACAGAACATTGTGTCTGTGAGAAGAAAAAGTGGTTAAAAGGAAACACGATTTGAAGAAAGGACATTGCTATGGTTGGAAGAAAACTAGCCTTTCCAAAAAGGCATTTACTCTGAATTGAAAGCCACCTTACACAAACACCATTTTAAATAAGTTACATATTAATTCATAGCTTTAAATAATAATTTAAATTTATAAGACCATTTGACCTACATTCCTTTTATGTGTGACTCAATCAGACAAAATACAGTAGTGTATGAAAATAGCACAATGGCATCATTTTTCTTAAGACGCAGCATGATACTCAACTATATCTGAAGTGTACTTGATTCAGTCATGATAGTGACTGAATACTAATGACAGCAAAGGACTACAGAATAAATTATACTGTATTTTGTAAATAACTACTGAATTTTAGATTATACTTTTAAATAATTAAGTTATACACTTGAATTTAATGTGTACTCTAGAATGTGTCAGTGCTAAATTATTCATGAAAATATATATTTCAAGTCACTGAGAACAAACTACTTAGCAGTAGATAACAAATCATACTGAAGATAATATATACAATACTAAATTGAAGTTCTGAAGTCCTAGATGTGCTGTATTTTGTCTGTAGCTGAGTGACTACTTTTCACATACAGGTCAAAACCACAGCTTTTCAAAGCTAGTAAAGCAATATATGTAGATAGCTAAAAAATAAAGCTAGCTACAATAACCATTTAGTAATTTAGCTGTGTATTTTGTGGTTCCCTTCCAGAATCTCATCTTCCACTGGGAATTCATTTTACAATAAGGAAAATCCAAAGTCAGTGCTGAAAATTCTATAACTGGGAAATTCATCAATGTGTACTGTGGATTAGCTAAGATTATTTCCTTCTTAGTTATCAAGACATTGTGAAACTTCATCAATATAAAAACTTTAAAAGTGCTTTTCTCATGTTTTATAAACAGATGAGGTGATAAGTTGCTGAACAATAGCAAACTTCTAACGGAAGCAAAGGGGGTTCTGAAGAGTAAGCCCAGATCAAGATATTAAGAAGTATCATTACTCCAAGGCCACAAAGCCGTAACAGACAGAAATCTCTTAACAGCAGTATGCAGAATGTAACCCTAAACAAATAAAATAGAAACTGAAGATGAAGTAGTTAAAACAAGAGGACAAGTGCTAAAAAAGCAGCGTGAAATGCCAGGCAAGACTTACAACTGAATGGCTCACAAAAATGACAATATACACAATACTGAAGATGTCAGAATAGAAATACTTATCTTCATCGTTAAAAAAACATCACTGAAGTTCACACACAAAATCACAACACACTTAAGGTTTGTATATTCGTGGCATGCACATTGCTTAAGTACTGTTGCTCATTAAGATCTTCACAAATGCTCTTTTCTTCCTAGTACTCTGACTGTGTGGTTTCTTCTGCTCCTCAGTATATAACAATATTTGCTATATAAGGAGAAGCAATTCAAGATTTTTTAGGATTTAACCAAATACTTTGTTTTCAAGTGGTAAACTTTTCTATGTGCAATCCCTATAACTTAAAGCTATTGGACTTTTATTTGTAATAGTTTATGAAAACACTAATTGTTAGCTTTGCAAAATTATGTATCTTCCCAGAAACCCCAACCTCCACATAATCTTGCTTGACATTGCGGCAATATAGAGAAAACATAAGATGGGAGAAAAATAATCTTCAGATATTATTCAGGAATAACCAATCCATTACCATATTTTGTTTTAAAAAAATAACATTTATTGCCTTACACTGAATTGTGCAAAGTAGAGATTTTTCACTTCAGAGAGTATGCCAAAGTGGAAGCTTCCTTTTCCTTTAAATTTAAAAATGATACAAAGTAACTTGGAGCATTTTGCAGATTCTATCCTGAATAATAGAAGGTAGAGTTTAAACAGGGATAGTCCTTGCTTCCACCTCCAATTTCATATTAGTGTTATATATTAAAAATAAATACATATTAATACATTAAAAAAATAACATTTAACAACTGACATGAGCAAGTTAGCAGACAGAAGAGATGAAGGAACTACAAGTTATCCTAACAAAGCCAGGTGGATTGTCATATGGCACCAACAAACACGTTCAAAGGAAGAAAAACCATATTTAAAAACCGCATCCAGATTACCTTGCCCTGGAGATGAAGATTACTGCGGATGATATCTCGTACTTCATCTTCAGTATCTTTCTGTCAACAAATTACAAATCATACAAATTAGGAATAGAAGGTAATTAAGAAAATATATTGTTCATATAAATGTCAACCTTAGGCTTAGTTCAGATGATGAATAAAACTGACAATATGAAAGATTCAGGAAAATCTCAGTGGAAATACATCTTTTTGTATCAGGCCAGGACTAGCCATATCCAAGACCACAGGAACAAGTTCTGGATGGCATTGTTCATATCAGTCCACAGTAACACACTAAATGCAAGTCTGAATGACTATTACTACTATCTACATACTTTAACCAACATTTGACCAAATGAAACCAATATCATGAACACAGAATTTTTTTTATCCTGACAATATAAGAGAGCACAGCCTTGTTTGACTTGACATCTGTTTCTTTAGTAGATCTTTTATCTTTTACAAACATTCAGTTCAGCTGTCCAAAGGTCATGTAACCTGCTAGAGTATATAAATCATCATAGCCTGGGAAAGGAGTATATTTCAAATTACAATCACATTGTTGCACCATGAGTTTACTCTTAGAAGAATCCCTTTTAGAACAGTTTATCCCTACAGAAATTCTTCCATTGACATAAGTGATCAAAGGGAAGTTATAATATTGGGCCTAGAAGTCAGGAAATACCCAGTTCTTATTTGCATTTCCAAATTCAAGCTTCAGAAAATATAACTGATCGTTTAGAAAATAAGTATGTCCAAACTGAAATGCTTTATGCCCTGAAAATGAGAATAATATGTAGATTACTATACCATAGTCACCCATTGTGCCTTTATGTAACAGAATTATAGTCTCGATTATTTGTGTCATGCTGTCAGAATAAGCATGGGCGAAAAAATTCAAAGAATTTCATTAGTAAAATATTTCTACCTTTTAGAAGTGCAAAACCTGCCCCTTACCATGCTGAATCGATTTTTGGCCAGTGCAATTAGCTCTTGGTCTCCAGGAGCACAAATATTTAGGCCAATGGGAAGTAATCTCTTCAATGCTGCCACAATGAGAGAGGTCTGCATGGAGTACCGGTCACCTTTTCGCTTCATCTTCTTCCTCTCCTGGTCAGAAACTGCTGCCTGCAGCATAAAGGAAAGATTACAAAAAAAAAAAAGTTTAAAAAAATCCAATCTTAAATAAAAGAATTTCACTAGTGACTTTGCACTTGTCTCTGGTTTGACAGTTTCCTTACTAGTTATACAGCTGCATCCCTATCCAATTAAACTGTCATTTTATCATTGTCAGTATTTTGCACCACTATCTTGAAAGTTCACTGTGTTTCTCAAACGTCTGTCTTTTGATTTGCAACCCAGTGTTTTCAATAGATATAGTTAAAAAAAAAAAAAAGGGGGAGGGGGTGGTGGAGGGGGGGCACTTCTCTGGACTCCTCCTGTTTCCTTCCCCTCTGCAAAAAGAAATATATTAAAATCTTTACACTACCTTTGACATCTTAGATTTGGTGTCACTGATAAGGAATGACATATTGTTGATTTCATTTTGTACCACAAAGTTCTGTTCTTCCCTTTTGAAATTCTGGAAATATACAGAAGATTGCAGTTTAAAGCACTTAGGATATATGAGAAATCTACCTAAACAAACCTTAAGCAAAAAAATAAATTAACTGGAAATTTGTAAAATTCACAAGATAAGGACAGAAAAAAGTAATGTATGATCAGTTAACGGCCTTGAATTCCAGCTTTATTGGCATAGCTCAGCGGTTGTGTGTTTGGGGGTCTTTTTCTATGTTAGAGAGAAAGAAATGTTTCTCTGGCTATGAAATAGCTATCTAACCCCTCCTCTAATTCAATATAAACATATTGTCTGTGTTTTCCCTTACTAGTAAATCATCCATTTCATTTTTTTCAAATTATAAATCCAACAATATTCAGATGCATAAGAAACTTTAAATAAAAAGAGTGAACATATGAATACAAAAGTAATTCGATGATCCAGTATCTATCTACTGTGCAACCAGTTTCTGTGCACGGTGACGTTCATAACATACTACAGTCAAATTCAAGTACAAGTACACAGATAACAAGGCATATTGTTTCCAAAACTTGACAGAATTGAAGTTATGGCAGAAAAGAAATTTAGTATAGATAACAGTCCATAGAGAGACCCAATGCCTAAACACAGTCTCTTCTGTTTTTTTAATTCTTTTTGTTCATCTACTCCAGGTGACACTGCTCTGGCAGGGGGGTTGGACTAGATGATCTCTAGAGGTCCCTTCTAACCCCTGTATTCACATGAATCACGTTTTATTTTCATTTAAGCACTATCAGTGATGGTGCCTGATTGGGTTTTAACACAGATCCCTTGGTTCTTACATATGAATCACAGGAAGCAGACTTGAGAACCAACGGTAGATTTTGTAAAATCAAGAATCAAGAAGAAACCATTAACTGGTAAAATTTATTAAATATCAAACAGTATCATCTAGGAAAAAAAATATTTCATTTTGAGAATTACTTGCAAGATATATTTGCTAATTCCTTGCTCTTACTGACTTACTGACTTTCCTTTTTTCAATCCAGCCACAGACCTAGGTATAATAATTGAACTATAAAATTCTTATTTTTATTAAAAAAAATAAAAATCTACACTGCAACACCAATTAAGTAACTGTAAATAGAGCTGTGCATTTCCTCCAGGATACCCTTGTTCCATAGCTCTGTTGAGGACCTTTCCACATGATTTTAATCACAACTCTGCCTAGAGGCTCAAGCAGACAAACTGTACAGTTTAGGAAAATGGACTTCAAATAGACAACTACTACGGATTTAGTAGGCACACATCCTGGTTATAAAAAAGCTTTGGGAGTGAAACATAACTGAGGTTGGGGATAAAACGTAAGGACACCAGCCTCAGTGAGCTTAATATATATTTAAAACAACAAAAAAAAAAAATCACACAAACAAAAAAACCCCCAACAAAACAACAGACCAACCAGAATTTACGTGAAAAATATCTACAATCGGTGTATGCTAAAACCACCCACCAACTCCCCTAACTACTCAGGCACGTCGAAAGTGTCAGAAAAGTGAAAGTCATTAATACCTTCCCACTTGCAGTTTCACTTCTGACATTGTGTGTTCCCAAATACGATCACTAAATAATTGACCTTCCTTCTAAGAAACCTAATTAAAACAAGTATTTACCAAGGAATTACTTACATGAGACTTTGACCAGTAAATGAAGACCTCAGCCACCATGCGGAACAATTCTTCCGCTTCAGGGTTGGGCTCTTTAAGCCATTTTGCCCTAAAATTTGGTAAAAGGGTGGAAATGCAAATGATCCTCACTTTATGCTTTGAAATCGGTTTTCAACATTTTACAAGGATACAAGCCAACAAACCAAGCATGCATGCTTTTAATCCTTTCTGGTAGCAGTGGCTTTTTGATGTCCTGTTTCAAACCCCTTAAAATCGTACGTCTAATTCAACAGAATTGGATGGCACCTTTTTTATTGGTTTTCTTCTGAAAAAGATCCCAACTGCTCCTAAAAGTCATAAAGCATCAGCTTGAGCAACTGCAAGGTTGACAGATAAGTAAAAGCTATTTTAATTCAGTGCTAGGTATATCAAAGGATAAGAGATGGTGTCAATAAACAGGAAGATTTTACGAGATTCAGTGACCTATTCCTCTCCACATACCTGTTATAGTCCACAAATCTAATCAACAAAGGGTAGAAGGCATAGAGGTCCCGTGCCAAAGTGGTGAACTCATCTAGGATGAGCAGTTCAGCCTCCGACATGTCACCTCTGCCTTCTGCTCTTAGATGTTCTTCATCCGATACCACCACTGCTGCTTTTTTCTTTAGCTTATCCATCAGTGGCAGGAAGTGTGTCTTTAAGAGCTGTGGCTTCGCTTTGCTTATGATGGGCTGGGAAAACACTATTTAAGGCAATGAATATTATAATATATAACTGGCCACAAAATATAAATAACTTTTACCTTTCCCTTCTTTCTTGGATCTTATTTCTAGGCTACAGAGTAAAATCCTGCCCCCATTGAAATCAGCAGAAGTTTTGCCAAGAATTAAATGTGGTCAGGATTTCACAGAGTAAATTCTCTTTGTCACTATGAGCTTCACAGACTAAGCTTGCAAGATCATAAAACGTGAAATGCCTCTTTACTGGCACTCTGTCAACACATTGGTATTTGACAATTTTATTGACTAATGTAGGAGTTGTTTAATGGAATGTATGGGTGGATAGCTACATCGCACACACACAATTTTTCTCAGCCACTGGCTCCTCTGACAAACTTTGCTTTTTAGCTTGAGTGAAGCACAACTGGAAAGTACACTGTAGTTATTTGCAAACCTAAAAAACAGCCTGCCTGTATTTCTTATGCACATCAGGATACTGGAAGGATTGTGTGCAGACAGAAATAAGACTGATTCAACCATCCATCAGTCATCTGAGACTTGTTAGAACAAGCTTTTTGCAAATCATAAAAAGGAGCATGTAAATTTGCACTTCATCTGGGTCCATTAGTGCAAAACCATTTGTAACATATCCATTACATTACAAAGAATTTTAGGCAGATACCCCTTATTCTTACAGTGCATTACATTACCAACACTCAAAAGACTAGGAATCCAGACCGCTACCATGAATGAAGTTACTACTACAATAAGTAATCAAAAGTCATAAGAAAGTGTAATTGAAAAACTTAATCCACAACCCTGAAGTGATTTTTCCTTACAGGTTGTAACACTGAGAAATAAGCTAGTTTAAACCAAATTTTAAGGTGTTATCACAATTAAGTTAATGTAGGGATTATTGAAATGACATATGCATTTCCGTATCTTGTTGTGACAGAAATGTTAGGTATACAGCCTCGAAGCAGTATTTTACTGATCAAGCACTCACACAGAATAGCAAGGGACGGTGTAATGACTGCAAATGGAAACTTGCTGTCTAATGAAAATGGGCTAAATAACTATAGTTCTTTAATTCAATACACTGCAAAATGCCTATGTGCATGTTCTGGGAAAAAAGAAATAGTCTAATGTATTTCTTATATAACTTATTAAGAGATTAAAACATACAGCATATAGTGCTCTTTCCTTATACTTAATATTTCTGGTTCATCAAGCTCTGTATTGTTTAAAAACTAAAAATATGAGAACATGGTGTTGTTCTACTCCAGCTTTAACAGAGTAAACAAAGAGTAATTTCAAGCATGTGTATACACAATATATAGGCAAACAGTATTCTGAACATATGCACACATTTGTTTGGTAAATTATTTATTTATTTTTACATCTTACCTGCTAATCTCTTCATCCAGGCTCCTTCATCAATACCAAGGTTGTTATAGATGATTTTCAATATGTTACCCAACAGCGTGTTCATGTGCTCTGACGTCAAGGCTGTGCAACACATTTCAGTCTTGTCAGGGTTGTTTTCTGGCCCATGCTCCCACCAGTGTGACATGTAACTACACAGCATAGGCAGTATTACTTCCATGATATGTGGCATTTGCGTGTAACGAATACCAGACTCTGCCAGTTCCACAATTTCTTCCATTAGCTTCACCAAGGAAGGAATATTTGGGCAAACCTCTTCCACACTAGTAGGCAAATTAAGAACTTGGGGGGAAAAAGAAAAATAAAATCAATAACCTAAGTCATAGATCGAGAATAATTCTTTTCAATTCTTATCCCATAAAGTTCATGCCCTTCTGATCCAAGGAAAAAAACCACAAGCACAACAATAAAAAACTAGGTAGTTTCATACCATTGAGCTTCAATAATAACACTTTCTATAATAAAAATAATTGCTATGGAAGCTTCAACCACATAGTTACTACAAAATTAATTCAGAGAAATCAGATCAACTTAAATTGCAGAATTTCTTCAAACATAAGCTTTTCAGTCAAGGAAACAAATTGATACAATGAAACATCTGTCCACTACACATCAGATGAGACCCTGAATGTTATCAGAAGATCATTGCCTGACATAATGAGTAAAGCAGATTCTGAGAAACTGACTCCTGGAGGTGAATTTCTGATTGTAAATGTTTACTTTTCAAGTTATTTGATTTTTCAGTTCCTTCCTCTGAAAAGGCACAGAAGTTGCCTTTATATTTGAAGGCAGTTTCTTTTGTCTACAAATAAATATCTGTAAGCACAACTACTAGCTCTTGAATGTCTGACATCCTCACCTACACAAGAAATATACAGGTGTCTATATACTGAAAATTTAGCCTGAAATTTGTGAATCAAAATATTTGTACCAACATGGCCTAAGGCTAGTCCTTTTCCAAAACCAGCCTTTTCTTCTCTTTAGATGCAAATACCTTTTACACAGCCATTGCAAAGTCTCCTTAAAGTTTAATGCAGTTTTGGAGACTTTCTGTTAAAAATCCATGAAAATACATCTGATTGTTGTCCTACATATATTAACCTAGCTAGAATATACATTGTAAGTAAGCACGGCTGTAGTACCTTATCTTGAAAACATCAACAGCTTTTGGAAGAATAAAACTGGTGCGCTCCTTTTTTTAAAATTAAATGTGAAGTTATAAAATGAATGCATGATAAACTGGCATTTTATACACTGTCCTTTATACATCTCCCTGATAGAATTCACACTTAGCATATATGCAGATTTTGCAGAGTTCTGTAATTTCTGTTTACTGTAGGAACCAGTAGTGTGTATGACTTACTCAACAACTATGTTTTAGCATAAGAAACATCAAGAGTTTCAGAATAGTACAAAAAAGTATACACAAAATAAACATACATAAAGTTACTGGGAAGTACCTGTACTGTCTTGTATTTTGAATAAAAGAACAACTTACATACTACTCTGCAGTGTATTACTTTCTAAGGGTCTCTTATGTACTTAATACAGGCAAAGTTATTTTGCTCCAATTGCAAATATGCATGTTTTAGGGACCCAATATTGCTCATGAAAACTGAGGAACTAAAGTTACTGATTAGAATACATAATTTTATTACCAAATATATAATATCTGAGATACTAAAAATGTGCTAAGTCCCTTCAATAAATGGATTCCGAAGTGGTATTTTGAGAATGGCATCTCAAAATGAAAACATTGGTATCGTTAGAAACAAAATAATCAGTTATACCAGACTTAGTCCATTGATTTAAGAAAGAAATACAACCAAGAGTTTACAAGAAAATTCTTGCACTACAAAACATATTCAAAAATACATGTATTAAGACAAGCAGCATTTATATTGAAATTGTGTTTTCAGAACCATCATGTGAGTGTCAGGAAATACCTGCTCTCTCTCTCGCATTCTTGGTATTGTAAATTGAGTAGATATTATGTTTATTCAAATGAGTTTCCAAAAAAGCCACTGGAAAGGCACCTGAGAAAGCAGCCAAGCACTCTCCTAGTGCTGATCGTTGCCTGTGAATTAATAAACATTGTTAAGTATACATATCTTTCATGACTGACTATGCCTCGGGGCAGTTGTATATCAGCCTTATTTCTATCCTAAAATGAGATTTTCTCAAAGAGGTAAGACACTACATTATTAGGATCATTAGCACAAGAATAGGTAAGAGCAATTGAAACCCAGCAACTCTCTGCTAATGTATGAATGAAATGTCAAGATATAAAATGTCAAAGGTGGCCTACTTAGCTGACAGCAAATGAGGAACATCCAGGGTCAAAGTCACCATAACAATGCCTTCTGTTCTATTACTTTCATCTCACCTTTACCAACTTTATAATCTCTACTATTAAGAAAAAAGTACTGAATAGACCAAGAGAACAAATACAAGTATCACTTTATTTGAGTGATATAACTTTCTGAGAAATAGTAATAATCAGACTTCTGTCTAGCATGAAAGTCAAGTTCTTCAGAAAGTGGATAACTGCTTCTACTGATCACTAACTCAAAGTTTTGCACAAACATATTGTTCTAATATCTTCAAATATATCACAATATTTATTTGATAAGCAAAATTCTTTGTGTGCCAAAACTGTAAAAAGCCTGTCTCTAAGAAGAAGAGATCCCCTGTCCCTTCACTTGGGTACTTCAGGGGACATTTCCAACTATTCTTTCTGATTTCCAATTCAGTTGATCAAAGATGACTTGAGATATGTGAGAAATCCTTAGCTGCTGAAGCCGAGACACACAAATAACGCAAATCCAGGAGTTCCATGAAGTCAAGTAAATAAAAAGGCCTCCAAATTGATCTTATGATTTAACAAGATTCATCTCCACTCTATTGTTTCTCTCGTTTTAGTGACTTACAGTCTTTCTAGATCTAACTCACTCAACTAGAAGTTGTTAAATCTAACGATTTCCATTATTATTTCCCTTGTTTGATCTTGCTTCCATTTTTTTCCTTTTCATTAGATCTTCATAAGCAAAACATACATCCATCACATACACCTACAAAAAGCATGAAACACCCTTTGCACTTGTGATAATGATTGTACACAGCCACACACAAAAACTATGACTTACACTCATATTTCTTCTTAACTACAAGCCCCACATTATTTATTTGCCAAATACCAAAATCAATTAATTTTAGATCCCTTATGAAATTAATGAGACCTAGTTTTCCAAATGTGTATTTTGTTACTTATAGAAATCAGTCCCCACCTTTCTAAACAATGTTTCCTATGATACTGCCACCAAGTAAGCAAGGACTTGTCACGGGGCTGGTCTGGAGTTATGCATGGGTTGATTTGCTAGACAGTGTGCAGATACATACACTTCCCAGATTACTGCTGCCTGCATCTGAAACGTACAAGTTCTGTTTGGCGTTCCTTCAGAACAGTGCGAGTCACTATAGGGCAACTATTCTGTTTTAAGAGCTGAATTTTCTAGGTGCCTCTATTTTTTGGCTGAATATGGCTTACACAGACCAAATGTAACTTGGATGGAGGTTAGCAGATACACAGATGCATTAAAAACAAATACAAAGCCTCATTTCCCTGTGTAATTAGGCTAGAAAAGAAATAGTGTTGTATGACTGGCAAATTAAATTAAATTTATAGTAATGAAAAAGAAATATGCATCACAATTAAACAATATATAAGGAATAATTACAACAGTAGCTGAGTTGAATGACATTTTTATAACGCCTCAGTTGAACCTCAAACCAATTGAAATTTACTGTAAAGTCAGGTAATTTTATTTTTAATTAAGAAATACGTTTTGACAAGCATATAATGCACCATTTTAAGTGTATTAAAATAAATGCAGCAGCATTCCACTTAAGTCTGAGTACTTTTTTTTCTCTCAAGATATGTTTCCAACAACAATCTTTTCCTATATTTATTTCTGGACTGCATATTCATATGGCTAAATATAAACAGAAATATTAAAAATAGAGGAACACTTTTTCTTCTTACCGCTCTACATAGATACTCTTGCTGGTTCCTAGAGAATATAAACTGGCCAATATTCTGTAACAGGAGACCTGAACATCTTCCACTAAAGAGCAGGAGAAAATGATAGGTGTAAAGAGATTTTTCTTTGCAATATATTTCCTCAGAATTTAAATTAATTTCTTTTGACAATAACAGAATTAATAGTATTAAGCTATCAAAGGAAATCCAGAGAAGTCATGCCCTAAATACAAAGAAGTCTTCTGACCACTGAGTGCCACAGTTTTTTACTCAAAATTGCCATTTACTTCAATACCAAGTTACCAGCTACAACAGTAAACATATCTCACTAGTGAAGTAACATTCCGAAATTAATGATATATTAAGTATTTACAGATAATATCTAATTGCATAATCTGAAAATTTATTAATTTAATAGCTATAAACAATGTGTCAATGTATCTTTCCTAGTGTGTCTGTAGCACATAAAGAAGTTTCATGGGAAATGATATAAAGTGCTGAAAGTAAAAAAAAATTTTAAAAATTATTAGGGAATGAATCTATTTACAAAAGTAACACCATTGTATAAAATACATTGCAATAGGAAGGCAATCCTGTTAAGCAGGTATCTTAATCACAGTTTATATTTTTTAAAATAGAACTAAGACTTAGTGCACTGGGAGAGCCTACAAGAGAGTGATCACAGCTACACAGCATGGCTCATTACCATACTGTGATTTTAGTTCGGATCATTTTGGAGTTGAATATTTTTACGTAAAAACAGTAACCTCAGGTACCCTGACCCTCCATGCTCTTTTAAATAATACTTTTTCAAAATCTAAAAAGAGAAAAAATATAATTTGATATTCTTCCAGGTCCTTCTCAGTTATTTCCATAACTGAGTTAGCTATACAGAACAGAATTGTTTCCTTTTGTGCAGTCCGGATAGAAAAATTTTTGTGAAGCTCCTAAAACTTATGAAATTAAAGTTTTGTGTTTCAGACTACAAAATTTTGTCTTGTAGAGGCTGGGTTTGGGAAAATAAAGGACACTGCATCTGCCATAACCAGAAACTCTACACAATCTCATATACGGAGTCTCACATTCCCTTCTCGGCTGCCTGAATTTTCAGGAAGTCCTTCCACTTTTCCTGAGGATCTAAGATGCACCCACCCAAATTCCCTGCTAACTGAAACAGAGTCAAGATGCATGTAGGACAGAATTATTCTCACCGCAGAACCCCATTTATAGACAGAGCAAGACAAATTAAGTACTACAAAGTAAGTTTTCACACAAGACAAAAGTAACAGTAAACCTGTGGTGAGTTATAGAGTTATAAACAAAACTGAGCCGTCAGACTACCTAATCACAGCCACAACTGCTTTAATATTTATACGAAGTCCACTAAAACCTGCAGACTGTTCTAGGTCAATTACAACAAATGTTTGATCAAATCCATGACAATTTTGTCAAAATGACAGAGAACTTTTCTTCTCTAATAGAACTGAGCGTCCAGTCATGTTTACTACATGACACTACAGATATTTTAGTGACATGGCACTTCTAAATAATACATACATATCAAATCTTCCCCAAACTGGTGTTGTCCAATATGCTCAAATAACGAAGATAGCACTGGCAGGAGAGCAACTGTGGTATAATTAATGATCTGTGTAACTCCCTTTGGCTGGTTTCTGCTGTGTGTAAACTGGCCTTGCTTAAGATTTTCCATTGTTTTCTCCAGGTCCTCAGCAGCATTGTCCAAAAATGCTCTCAATGCCATCTTAACAGATTCCAGACCAGTTTTCATCACAGTCCTGTATAATATAGCAAGCAAAAAGAATGAAAAAGAATATTCCATTAGACAAGCACGGAACACAGTCTAGTCTTGGCTTATATGAAATAGATAACAAAGATCTGAAGAAAAATCTTTCATCTTTTGATATTCTAACATCTTCTCATAGCAGAAAAACATACTGAAAAAACATTTCACAGGTGTCCTGCAGAATGCAAGGATATTTTATCTGGTTTCCCTCTGAGAAAATAAAGTCCTTTTAAATGTATAAATTGAGTGATTGATTTACCTTCAGAGAGGAAAAAAAACACCTAACAAGAAAGAATAAATAAGTCTGCAATTTGTCCCTCTTGGAAGAGAAGAACTACCTCAAGCTAGAACTCAAAGTCCTCCCCCAACCATGACAGACATAATTCTGCCTCCAGAATAAGGGCCCCAGAAAGGAATGAGGAAAGCCAACCAAAGCTGTTTAAAATAAAATGAATGCATTTATTGCATAACTGTAACACCATAATCAGTTATGCAACGATATAGTCCAAGATAATTATTACTTTATTTATTTTAACTAGCTCTACTAGAGAAATCCTTTGTTTAAGGAAAGTATCCATTTAGACATGCGTAAAATAAATCCAGGTGAAATAATTTTGTAAGTTGAACAACAGTTCAGCTTTTTTGTTTGTTTGTTTTAGAGAATGAATATATACAGTTTTAATGGCAAACTTTTCCAACTAAATCCCTGTATGGAGCTATTTTTCAGCTATCTCTACCAAGAGCTGATCCGATGACCTCCAGATACAGATGTGTTCCATCTGTTTGACTGCACACAGCATGGAAAATTTGTGACCAAAATACACCAGATATTGCAGCCTAAAGAATTACTGTGCAACAGAGTTGAGCCATCTTAATTGACCATGATGATGACTCTACCCCATAGCAAATGGAAAGTAAAATTTGTTCATGTAAGCCACCGTGAAGATACTGAGAAAAATCTATCTGCATGCAATCCAGTAAATTCTTTGAGAGTAAATGCAAAGTGAAAAAAGATACTTTAAATTACCACAAAGGTAGTTCAGACTATCATGTTTTGTTTTATAACTTCAAAGATCTGAAAGTCAATGATCAGCAGAGATAGCTGACTGTAGAGTTAATGAAAAATAACACATTACCCTTCAATATTTTAAGACTGTCTCATCCATAAACCTCACAATGGCACAAGAAACTCAATTTATCTTAAAAGTACCACTGAATAAAAGGGTTCCTTTGGTTCTAATCAGAACCTAAATTAACTTTGCAACGAAGACACTCTGCGAGACAGATTTACTGCACTCCATGTGTGTTTCACCTATATTTTTTGATTAAACAGTGTAAGCAAAATAATAAAATATTGTGTTTTTCAGATGGTCACACAATTAAAACCAGATGAACTAACTGCCAGCAGTTCCTGGACGCTATTGATCCAAACTGAAGTTGAAAGTGCAACCTGTAAACATTGTCCTGCCAACCCCTAGTAATTAACTAGTAATTCAACTACATCGCAATGGGAATTCTTTTCAATACTACAGCTTCTTGAGTTTTTAAATTCTGTAGAGTTACACATGTGGCGCAAATCTGACTGCACATTATTTTGTTAAGCAATTTTCTTCATACTTTAGAAAATACATTTAGTGTTACCTCGCATCCAAGGTCTGGCCCAGTATGTGAAGACAGTTGACTATTGATGTTGCATCATTTCCTAAACAGGGAGGAAAATTACCCACCAATTAAGATGAGCATACTGTATAGCATACCTACACTCTGCTAACTGTATCTCTGGTTTTCATGAAAGAGTAAATGACATAGCAGAAGACCAATTGAACTTCTGCATAATTTTACCATTCAAGCTAAAAACACATGCAGTTTGTTGTCTTAGCCTTGTTTACACAAATGCAGTAACTAGAGGCAGTAAAGCATCTCTCATCAAATAGCTGAGGCAGTCAAGATGGAGGCATTTAAATGCGGTGTTAATTAGAGATGCAGTGTATTGTCTGGTTTTCATTTAAGTTCTATAAACTTTGCTTTAATGGATTCAAGTTTATCTGAACACTTATCTTCCCCCTCTCAGTAATATAAAAGCTGTTGATTTTTGCAAGCTGCTATTGCAGGAAGAGAATATTTATACAAAATGCCATCCAAAAAAAGTCAGCTGCCTGGTGTTAGCAATAGGCTGCAGCCATTTCTAGCAGGATTAGGTGTGGCTCACATGAGTAACATTCTCTGACATAATATGCATCTCCCATAATCGATTAATTTTTTAACACTTACATTGTCAAAATAAAACTTATACACAACATGCCTTGTATGCATATGTACATCCCAAGATGTTGCCATGTACAAGCCACCTTTAAATTTACTTTTTAAATCCAGGACAGATTTAGGCTACATAAAATTGACCCAAAAGTTATTTGTCTTTTTTTTTTTTAATCTAAATTGCTGTAAAATGAAAATACTTTTTTTTTTTTTTTTTTTGCTTCTCTATATATTTAAAGTTTCTCAATCAAATAAGGAAAAAAAAACCAAATTGAATGTTTATGGTAAGATAGATTTCTGAAAATACTGTCATCAGTGTACTATGCTTTCTCACTGATGGTTATTTCACTTGAAAATGTAGTCAAACACACAACTAAAATTAGTAACTGTTTCAGTGAAATAGATTTAAAAAGATAAATTGCAAGGGAGGAGTGGGAAGTTCACTGCAGCACTGAGAATGCTGTTCTATGTTATCAAATTAGGAGGTATTGTTGTGGTGTTCCTCCACAGCAGATTAAACAAACCCAAACCACAGCTTCCATGGCCATCCCAAGCCAGGCAGCCCCACCCCCTTTGCACTGGCAGTCATACAAGGATACAGCAAGAAGATGAGAAAGCTGCGGTGGCCTAAAACAAATCCTACCAAAAAAAAACCGCACCCCAAAAGATTAAGGTTTTCGTCAGCTCCTATTATTTTTCCTTATTATTTTACTTCTCTGTGACCTGAATACCAGCGCTGATGAAGAAGAGTGCAGGACTGTGCTAACGACAGCAGGGATGGAGGGACGTACTCAAAGCAACCCAGACTTAGACTGTGGATTAGCCTGTCATGAAACAGCATCTTAGCATTTGTCATGCAGGTGTGTATATGCTGCATGCTACAGTGTAGTACAGAGATGCTCAATTCAGTTCCTTGAAAATTTACACTGGCAATCTATTTATATCATGTAGACACATTTCAATAGCTACATATTTATCAGGCATCGGGTACTTTATATGCTGCGAACAGATGGAATGGTCAGAAATTCATCTAGTTCTGCTGAAAACCAGGGAGCTTTAGGCATATCCCTGTAGCAGACACTGCAGTGTGGTTGGTTCCACAGACTGGGCTATAGGAGCAGAATTCAGTGGCCATGATAAATGCAGCCCACTTCAGTCTAAACTGATTGACATACTAGAGTTTGGCCAATTTTATTAATGTAACACCAGAACCAGACATTCAAAATTATCAAGAAACTTCTTTTCTGGAATGTCACCTTCAGGAAGGATTTGTTAGAGAATCTTAGAAAATTTTGCTATGAAAGACAGTTTTCAGTTCAGTGGCAATTCAGTGTCTTCCTTTTGTTCAGTGTCATGAATTTATTTGTTTTCACTGTGTTTCTAAAACAAAAACACGAAAGAGTATTTTTAAAATATTTTACCCTAAAATGCCACAGTTAAAACTCAAAAAAAAAGTCCTTTTAAACTGACCATTTCAAGAATCAGTTTGCTTCCAGCCTGAGTTCAGAAACCATTTTCAGAAAAGCCATCGTTTTTAAATTGAGTTATGAAACACAAAAAGAAGGATTTTCCAATGAAACTAGTTTTACTACCATTGCCAATATTTCACAGTGTGTGTATATATATATGTTCATTAAGTTAAAATATTCTTTTTTTTAATTCATTAAAAAAGTTTTTGGTTTTCAGAAGCCTGAAAACTAGATACAAAACACATTGATGTACAAATGAACATCCAGTACATAAAATTCCACTACCTCATGAAAGGGGAGAAGGTGGTAAGTACAATTCAATCGGATAAAAACTGAAACCAGAGCTGTTCCTTAAAGGAACCCTTCACACAACTCAAAAAAACAGAGGCAGGACATACGGAAACACTAAACCACATGAGTTCAAGAGGTTTAAGACTAAAAGTATCCCAGGAGCTGTGTAAGTACTACTTGATGGTTGGATTACCATTCAGTATGTATTACAAATGCAGTTTATCCTATGAACTGCACAACTGAGTTTCTGTAGTAATCCGAGGTGCCGTCCTACATATTTTAGAAAGCTGTATTATTATTATTATTATATCAGGAAGGAAGAACTGTTGCTGTACCATGAAAAAGATATGGATATTGATTCTGGGATGCCTCACTGGAAGGACACTTATAAATCAGGAGATCATTAGGGAGACAAAGGCTTCTGTTTATTTTCAGGAACTCCTCTGATTAATTTCTCTAGGTTCCCAAAAACGAGTGACCAAACCCAGGCCTTTCTTATCTGATGTCTTACTCAGACAATTTTTGTTTCAGGTTACATGTGTCTGTATTAACCAATATGAAGACTTTTTTTAAAAAATTACTTATTTATGCAGAAAAAATGCTTCACTGGAGACTTACATAATATAAGAAGTGAATCAATCTAGTAATATAAATTTGTTTTTTGAATTGAGAAAATATAAATTCATATGCTCCGTTCACCAAAACTGTTCATTTAAAACTTACAATTCAGCCTGTTAATAGTGAAAGTAAATCAATACGGCCTTACTGATGCATAGCTACATCTCTCAAACAGTAGATTATTGGGGTCAAAATCTACTTTCACAGTGTAAAGAAAGAATAATTCCATGCTGAATTACTATTCCATGCTCTCAGTGAAACTCTTAGATACCACATGTGACTAACTGTTTAAGTTCCCTCTGGAAGACTTGCATGCTTATTTTCCCATTTTATCAAGACTTCTATATACAGCTTAAGCTACATGACTTTTACCAGGTACTTTCATACATGCAGCTGTATCTTTAGAAGCACAATTCAAATTCACAATAAAAAACACCTACATAGCAAAGTTACATAGTGTTTTGCTATTTGTTACAGCAAACTCCCCACTATCTATAAAGGTTGTTGTCGAGCAACTCTTGCTCATTCAAGATGTCTCCAAAATGCAAAAGTAACTTTCTAGGCCGCAGCTGTGCTCAGAAACTGTCCTAATGACGTGTCTTCTACACAGACCTTGCCTTTACTGGAGTAAATCCAACTCTTTTGATCAGGTTTTCTGACATGATGTAATTCACTGTCAAGGCAAGGCAAACTGTAAGGTGACTTTGACTTGAGTTAGTAGGTCCACAGCAAACACATGCTCCAGGGTCTTATCGTACTCTTGTCATAACTCCTGAACAAGCTATAGTGCACATCTGTGTTGGCCTAAAGATTTTGCATTCAGTTAGCTACTGCTCACTAGCAAAAGAGTTACAAAACTAATTGTAGCCACAGTGAATACTCATCTGATCCCATCTGATTTATCTCCTTCCACCACTTGAATCCAGTCAAACAACAGGAAATAAACAAGCGGAGATGTGGAATGGAAAAGATCTTTAGTACTGAAGAAAGTTGTATTGACTTAGATTTTTAACTTCAGCTGTTACTCATTTTAGAGAAAAAGCCAGGAAAAAAAAAAAAATCCCACAATAAAGAAAAGGATTTGCAAAATTTCAATAGTATACCGGAGCTAGTTCATTCTGTGAAGAAACAACCTAGGGTATAAACCAGAGCTTATGTGTATGCTTGTGGCATACTCCACCCTTCCGAAAAAGCTGCGACAATGCCACACAGCTGCAGAAATAACTCCATTCCTCCTACGAACTTTTGGCTTTACAGGCAAATCCACTCAGCTCATCCCAAAACATATTTAAAAGTGATATCCCAAAATAACTTCCGATCTTTCTTCTCAGTTTAATGGTTTTCATAACTGTCTGTAAGCTTTTTGAACACCACACTGCTGCAGCAAGTGAGTTCCTTCCCTTCAAATCGAATGAAATATGTAGGAATTGAGTTAGATGCATGTTATCTTAATCAAATTCTAATTCACTAGATAATTACCCTATTAGGTATGTTCACGGACACTGAAGTTCACAATGCATCCATCACTGAAGCTGTATATGCACACAATGTACTATTTCAACTATCCTGTCATCGTGGCATAAGAAAAAATTGCAGAGTAAATGACTGTGCCACGTACTGCATATAAGGTATAGACTTGACACAGACTTCAAATTGACTTCAATTAAGTGATTTTCACATGGCATAAGACAAACACCAAGCTCCTGCTAAATTCACTTAATACCAGAAAGATAGTACACATGCGTATGGAGTCAAGCACATCTGGGAATATTGAAAAATTCCACAAAACATAATTAAGCATTTCAGCCCACTACAAATTTTCCTTAATAACTCTCCAATACAAATGTGCAGTTCTGACGCTGTTTTCCCCAAATTTAGAATTCCAATTCTAAGTAGTTCAGCAAAATTCTTTGGTAGGATAATGAAATCCAGATATTAGTTAAGACATACAGAAAACTAAAGAAAAAAATCCCAATGTGATAACTACAAAAGCTTTTTATTCCTCCTACTACATTCTGTGATCTACCAGCTTAAACAATTAGTGGTCTGTGAAAAACCATGCATTTCAGCCATGCAGCATGCAACAAAGCAGCACATAACACAATGCAAAAATGGCAAAGAAAACCAAGTGATGGCCATGCTAGTATTTGTCAAGGGTCTCCTTACCAAACAGTGAAATCCTATGCCTGACAAGAACTCCAAGTTTGCAGAACAGGCTGAAGACAAAAGAAAAATAAAAGAGAAGAGAAGGGAAAAGAAAGAAAATAGGGCAGGGAGGGGGGGAGAAGAAAGAAAAAATAACAGCTGATATATGAGCAGGAAAAGCAACATGATGTCACGCAGAAAGAATCAATTATCTGAGCAGAATGTGGGACAGAGTACTAAAGAAAGAGTTTTTAAGTGCATATCCTTAACAAACATGGTTAAATAAGCACATATTATAATTAAAGAAACAAAATAAAATTAAAAGCAAAGCTAATTAATATAAAAGCATCCTATATGATAACCCACGAGAAAATAACCATCAAAGCTTGAAGAAGTAAAATGTGGTCAGTGTGCTATTCAGGATATCACTGACAATTTGAAAAGAAAAGATAAGGAAATCAGATTAATTGAAGTGTTTGATGGCAAATGTTTAACTAGTCCAATTTGGATCCTGTCATCTTGAACACTGAGAATTTATTTTCAAATACACTGGTTTTTAAACACACTTAACATGAGATATATCTCCTTACGTGGTTAAAACGCAACAAAAATGGATATGATGAATGATTTGATTTCAAGTTCGAATTACTTCCTCTGCTGATGAGTAATGCCCCATTCAGAACAATGAAGAATGTGGGTTTGTGTTAATTCACAGAAACAGGAGCGCACTGCCCTACCCAAATTGACCTGGCCTGCAGATTTAGGAGGGGTTAGCTCAATCTTCATGATCCAGTTCAGTCTGAGAATTTTCTCCAAAAGCAACATCAATTTTGGTGTTATTTTTTACGCTGCAAAACCCCTCATCTGCTATAAATGACATGAACAATATCATGTCATTTTATTAAGCTGGTTAATTATTAGGCACACAGGCTAGTTATCAACCTCTAATTTAAACACTGAAGTCACCATAAGCATGTCTGCACAGTTCATGGATGAGATCTGAACATGTTGTTCCATTGACAGTCATGGTGCCAAATGGAAACACTTATGTCCAGAATCAGAACATTAATGTGGTTAATGTAGTGTCGAATCCAGCTAATTAGCCAGTACAGTGATCCACCATAACAATAGCAGCTGCTCTGTATTAGAAATGAGTCTGGTTTGTGCATGTTTAGGGATCTCTCTTCACTTTTTACTCCATGAGGCAGACATATGCTATATATTCATTTAAGAGGATCATGGTTCGCTCAGTTCAGCAGGAAAAGCTGTACAGAAGCATCTTAGCATCATATAAATCTGGTGTCCATTTTAACAAAGACATGAAATAGCTCTCAATCTATCTTATTTCATAAAATACTAATGTTACTCAACTGACTGTAGCATTCAGCAGATGTTACGTTTTCACAAAGTCAGACTGACCCTACTATCTCCACTGTAATTAGTTTAGGATAAATTAATAAATAAATGGTCCAAATGGCCAGTACTTAGATTGATGTTCAGAACTAATTTTTTACAACTGCAGTAATACAAGGACTTGTAAGATGGTCTAATGGATGAGAAAGGCAGAAAGTCCAATCCTGAAGAGGATGTTTACAAATAAGATGGAATACAATGCCACTGTATTTCAGGAAGAGGTCTGACCAGTATTTTCCCACAAAACAGATCTGGAATTAACGTATTTTCTGAACACAGAATGGTTTTTGTGCTTGTTAACACTGTCACTGTATTATCAATACCCAAAAATATGTTCTTCCACAGATTAACAAATGTAAGATTATCTTCATTGGAAAAAGAAAGCAGCCAGGAATTGCCCATAGCTTGAAGAAAATCCTACGTATAAATTGCACTCAAACAAATCAAAAGGGAAAATACAACACAAAAAAAAAGTTGGGAATCTGTTAAAATGGCCCAAAACAACCCTCTAGTAAATGGATCATACAACACAGTTTCTATACTTTTTGCACCTTGATAATTAAGAAATAAACTGCTCAATAGCACAGGTTTAGAGTTACCATTCATCCAAGGTTTTCTTGCATGTGTTTTCTTCTTTTAGGCTAACACTTCTGGATGGCAGGCAACTCAGTTAAGTATGGCAGCAGCTCTTATCCTTTTGCTGGGCTACATATTCAGGAATCTCACATAGTTAGAGAGCACATGTGCAGAAGTCCTGAATCTATGCATCATGTATGCTGATATATCCATGTCTGACACAGTCCAGAAGGAATGGGTTTATTGACTTAACAACTTGTTATCCAGGACATTACAGACAGAAAAAGAGCAGCTCGTAGATTGGAAAATTATCTAGATGCATGCATTTTGATAGATTTTTTTTAAGTCTTTAAAGAATGCCATTCAGCCAAGCTGCCAGATCAAATTAGTCCATAAGATGACAGAGGGTCAAGACAGCCATTACTTACGCTTAGTATTGTTGCAAGAAACTTCACTCAGTATTCACACAGTCTTGCAAACCCCACATGCCTGCATGTATTTGCTGTCAGCCCCAAAGAACAGCAATTCAGTTTTCAATGGTTCAATACCCACTAACAATCAAGAAAGCAACCACAATACCTGTATGTTACAGGTATGCAGTAGGGTCCTGTGTGAAGCTTGTAGTCCGCCTTACTAAATGGGAAATATGGGCTTCAATTCAATCAGAAGTGAAACTAAGTGAAAACGTATCTTAGAGAAATGATCTAAAAAATGGAGATCAAATGGCTGTTTATGTCATTATCATTGTTATTACTACTTAGAAAATCAAAGAGCAGAAGGAATGCAACTCTCAATTTTACTTTTTATGGTGGACAGTAATAAAGATACTTACTGAAACTCAGTTATAAATGAGTTTAAATCTACCACAAAATTTTGCAGGAATAATGTTTTCAGTATATATCTATTTCCAACAGTGTAAACATTGGAAACATTGGATACACGATTGTATAGCCTGTGCAACTGAAGTACTGGTGCACATAATGCTAACTTTAAGTTCCGTGAATGCTAAAATTATCACCACTACCTTTAAAACAGCAAATAGTGACAACTCTGTACTTCATTTTAGACAGTCAATTTTGGTAACAGGAAAAGAAAGTGAAAAAAGTTTAATTTGCATGTCCATAAAAATACTTCTCTGCCTCTCACATCTCACTTTTCACAATCAACTGCTGCTGTTTAAAGACCAACATACATATGTATACACATTAATATTATTTTAAGTTTTACCTTGTCACCATTTCTTTCTCTTTATTAGAGGCATGGCCTCCACTGCTGAGAGGCCTACTTGCTGCAGATAAGAAATACAGGCGATGATTTTTAAAATACTGATCAATCAAAGGGAGCACAACCTGAAATTATACAAGAAAGAAGTGGTTATCTCAGGGCTTTCTGCATTACTTTTTGTAAGTCACAACTAAAGACAGAAGAGATTTCAGATCTGTTTTCTGTTTTAAAATCTCTATGTATTTTTTCTTTAATGTCTATTTCTCTTTTAATTTATTTAGTATTGAAGGCAGTTCAAATGTCACCAGGAAAGGCAGCAGAAAAAATTTTATATTATCTCTGGGACTTGACCTGTGGAATGTTTTTTAGGATTTTTTCCCAGTACCACAGACCCATACACAGATATTGCTGTTCATGCCTTTTAATGTAAGTTTAAGAAAAATTCACCTACAACTGTCAACGCACTAACAGCACTTAATTCTAGATGCTAAGAAATGAAATTCCCAACATATCTTCACTTATTAAAGGCTTGCCCACCGTTTTCCTGTTTAATTTATGTGGTAACCATTACTCAAGGCCCACTGCAGGTGACAGCCAGGAGGGGATACAAAAGAAACCACCAATAAGAAAATCTGAAATTGTTTCCTTTTTGGAGCTTGTTTCAAAAGAAGGTGGAATGCTAGCTTCTGAGTCAATGAACATGGCAAACAGTACCACAGAAGTACTTTAAGATATTGAGATCACAATTTACTGCAAGGATATCAGGGTTAGAAAAGGCTGCAAACATCTGCCTTTGCTTATTCATTAATGAATTCAAAAGACACTTTGACTATGCAAACACCGTACAAGCTTTTAGATGCAAAAGGCATAAGCAGATTTTCTTAATTTATAATGTGTAAAACCTTGACACAAAAAGGAGAATTGGGCTGACCGGAATCTCATGACTTTCAGCAAGGGGAAGTGCAAAGTCCTACACCTGGGAGGAATAACCCCAGGTACCAGTACACACTGAGGGCTGACGAGCTGGAGCACAGCTTTGCAGAGAAGGATCGGGGGTCTCAGTGGACAGCAAGCTGACCATGAGCCAACAATGCACCCTCACAGCAAAGGCAGCCAACAGCATCCCAAGAGGCATTAGACAGAGCTGGAAGCAGGTCCAGGGAGGTGATTCTTTCTCTCACCCTAGCACTGGTAAGGCCACACCTGAATGCTGTGTCTGGTGCCGGGCTCCCCAGTACAAAAGAAACATTGACATATTGGAGAGAGAGTCCAGTGAAGTGCCAAAGAGATAATTAAGGAACTAGAGGGTCTTTCAAATGAGGAGAGATTTAGGGAGCTGGGACTCTTTAGCCTGGAGAGAAGGCGGCTCAGGGAGGATCTCATCAATGTGTACAAATATCTGAAAGGAAGGTGTAAAGATGATGGGCCCAGAATCTTTGCATTTGTGCCCCGTGACAGGACCAGAGGCAATGGGTACAAACTGGGGGTGATGAGCATGGGCACAGGTTGCCCAGAAAGACTGCAGTAACTCCAACCTCGGAGATATTCAAAAGCCTCCTGGACGTAGTCCTGGGCACCCTGCTCTAGGTGGGGCAGCCTGCTCTAGGTGACGCTGCTCGAGCAGTGAATTTGGACTAGGTAACCTCCAGAGGGCCCTTCCAACCTCAGCCATTCTGTGATACCATGATGAAGATATCAGCATGGTTTTGAAACAAGGAAAGAAATAAGGAAGGTGACACTGACAGGTACATAGCTGTGTTAATTCCAATAACCATTGCTCAAACGTATCTGCCTGCAGATTGTAAAAGAGAAAAATCTTCAGAATTAGACTAAGTCAGGAAACAAAAAAAAGTAAGGTTGTTATGAAGAACTTCATATAAGTAGTTGCATATCATGGAGCAAGGAAATAATAAGATTACAGTCCTGTAATTTTTTCACATCTATACTTCATCCTACAGTATTTTCAAGCTGGTTTTATTAACACTGTTTTTAATTAATAATTATTTTAACACAGAAAAGTGAAGCTATAACAATAGCAATCATGTTCACTAATAAATACTTTCTCACTTCACCTACTTCTGCGTTGACAAAGAATAAGCAAAGGATATACTCTACTTTGGCAAAAAACTTGATTTCTTGTTCATATGGGAAGTGTTCTCCTTTGCCTCTGCTGCCACCATCTGCAGAGAGAAGAAAATTAAGCTCCCTGTAATACATCCTAATTACAGTCTACTCTGTATTTTTCTTAGAAAGCATACACTAAAAACAAATAATACTGGTAATCCATCTTTAGTTGTAGATTTAAGATACCAAAACCAGTATACACACTAGTTAAAGTGACATTTTATGACTACTTCATGAGATGAAAAGTTATAGCAAATAAAATGTGTAAAGAATAATTGTCCAAATCTTCATAAAAGTGTAGACATCTCATAGTCCAAAGAGATATAGATATTTTTGTGAGATAGAATCTGAGTTCAGTCTTCAAAATTATCACCAATTTCTAGAAAAATATAAACATAGGACCAGATTTTTAACAGTCATTCCCAGGAGAAACAGAATTACTAAATTTTTACCGCTTATTTGTCTAAAGAACAAAATTAATGGTTAAGACTACCCAACTGAAATGAAAATTGCCTCACTTTCACCATTGTTATAAAAACCAACTACTTTTTACAGACACAATTTGGTACAGCTCCCAGACTCTTATTTATTTTATTATATCCTCAACTTATGATCATCTTCTTACTAATCCATTGAGGGACATGAATGGTATTTGTTCCACCAGTGTTTCTAGTGTTCCACTATTTATTTATTATCATTCTCACAGTTATGACAAATGTATATAATTAAAGAGCATGAAGCCATGAAAGCCAAGCATTAGCAGCAGAAGTGAACCAATCAGTTATCATGGACAGACTTTTGCTACTACAAGTAACCATGCAAATAATAATTCATAAATTTGATTATTTCTACTTTAAAACTAAAAAGGCTTTTGGATGAGCACTGATTTATCCAATCTCCCCGCTCTTCCTGCCATTAGTACTGTCAATTACAGCATCTATGCCTAGACATGAGGCATAGTACATGTTATGTGGCATTGCAACTCCCATGATCACACAGAAGTTGCATCTGCCCAGGCTTTTTGGCTTTTAATGCTCATGTAAGAAGCTGAGTTGGGTCACCAAACTTTTTCTTTTATCTGTAAAATAAGCAGATCAAGTTAAATCTTTTCCTTCATAGCACCAGTGATGAAAGACATACTGGGCGTTTCTGAAAGAACATTACCATTGTGGGAGGGAATTGTTAAAGAGGTTTCTACTCAACTTCCTCCTTCAGAGAAAATTTCAGAATAGTACAAATGACTCGATTAATTTGCTCTGTGAAAAAGGGATTACATGTGAATGGTAAATATTAATGTGCGCATGTGAGAGGTTATCAATTTGTGCATAAACACAAGGGGCAGCTAGTTTTCTTTTTCAAAGAATGAAAATCATTATAAATTTTAGCTGAACACTTTTCATCTGAGAAATGAATATGGGAAACTGGAATGAATATGAGAACAACATAATTTTCCAACATTCATCATTTTCTTCAGCTGTAGGAAACTAGAAGGTAAACTCCTAGTCCCAGAATGGGTCTTTAAAAAAAAAAAAAAAATCAACATCTTAGTTACTAATTCTTAAGAAAATGCCCAAGGAGTACTATACCAAACTCCAGAATGTACTGATGGGCTTCATCTACATATCTTATAAGTTGCTGAAGGAAACTGTAGGCAAAGCGTTTCTCAATGGAAGGCGTGTCTAATTCCAGGTCCTTGAGTCCTCTGTAAAAAGAAGCAAGCCAATTTTCACACATGCAGACTCAAAGCAGTCTTATCTTTCCACGTAGTCTGATGCCATTTCCTCTAGTAACAATTAACTACTTATTAACATAAGAATCAGCGTTTGAAATGAACAGTACTCTTACACTTATTTAGGTTTTGACCAATTTGTTAAGATACAACTCAGATTTCCCAAGTAGAAAATTACAGAAAAACAAGACTAATCAATCAGATTTATCTAGTACCATTGTAATTTCTTTCCCTTACTTGTAAGGCGTTACTGCCCTACATTTCCCTCGAGGGATTGATTCTTGGGTGAGGGAGTTATGAAACTGCCGAAATACTTTATTTAAGCAATCAAATGAGAAGTAAACCTTCCTCATCATGACGTAAACCTTTCTCATCATGACTTTTCCCCAAAAGTCTGTTTGAAAGAACTTTGAATAGCTACATAGCATTTGTGAAAAATCAGGAGGAAACCAAAACAAAGTGATGGAATTGCAGTTTACCTTTTCAGTTATGTTCCATCCTAGTTACTAGTTTGACATGAAAAGCGTATCTCCTTTCAACTAGCATGAATCTGCAGAGAGTGGTTCCATGATGTGGGCTGATATCTGCTAGCAACAAGTTGGCAATGACATAAGCCTTAATTGTGGAGGACCAGGACTTCAATGATGGCACATGAACCATCAAGGGAGTCACTCACCCCACTGTCAGAGGCACAGAGTACATTAGTACTCAGTTATTTTGCAAGTTAAAAAAGCATACCTACTGAATATAACTGCCATTGTAGTGCACATTTCTGCTTTAAAGTAGAACACTGTTGATGGTAGGGTTCAGTTTCAGAAAAAGAGATTCCGGAACTAAACAGCTTTGTCAGGTGATACTTGTAAGGGTACTGTCTGCTTCATTAAGGGTATCTGATCAAGGATCTTCTCAATGCAAAAGGCGCAATAAGAGGGAAGCCATAAACAAGAACATGGACACACAAACCTGCTAGACAAGGGATAAAGGTGACAATGCTGGAGACCAGAAGTTTCCAGTTACTAATTAACGGGCCATTAAGAAACTTCAGACACAGTTTTGGAGAGGGCCACCCAGATTTGTAACTTGTAAGAGGTGGTGACATGAAGAACATGAGCATTTGGAATATTCAAGGCAGGTCAGTGGAACTACATAAGCTGACAGTAGAATGTGCAAGGGAAGAGGATCAAAGAAGAGTAAAGGGGAGAAAAGACAAAAAGGGGTATAGAATGGGTCAGTCACATGTAAACCGTGGCCTGTCAATAGAATGTCTGACTGAACTCTGCACCTCATCGCTAGAGTCAGTCCTATCTTCTTATTAAATCCTCTCAACTATCTCTCTATGTAATCTCACTCACTAGCCCACGAGTTCAAGTGTGTGCTGCGAGGATTAAGTGCCAGCTACAGGCAAGACCAGTGCGAGTGGACACTGGGTCAACAACTGAGTCAGACTTGGGGTGTAGGTGTCCCCCAAAGCCTGTGGTGCCAGCAACAGGAGTGAATGAGTCTCTACAGACTTTTTGGTCAGAGTGTCAGCTACTGCAGGGGACTGGCTTAAGTGGATTGGTGCTAGCAACTGGAGTGAGACGGTGCAAGGGGGAGGTAAAGGCACTCCTGGTCTGTGGTGTCTGCAACTGGAATGGAAGTCCCAGTGGCTGGGAATGCTGTGTGTCCCAAAAAACAGCTAACGTGGCGTAGGAGTGTCAGTGAGGTGAGTTAGGGGTTTAGCACCAGCAGCTGGAGCTGGACCATGACTCACAGGTCATGTGCCTGAATACCATGTTTGACAGGGGAGAAGTGCTTTTATCTTCCTAAACCCAGCGCGCATGAGGGTTCACTAGACTAGAACAGTCACTGTCAAATAAAAGACTGGAAAGAAATGTGTGCAAGGCATGTGTGGCAGAAAGTGGTAAGCAGATCAAAGAAAAACATGAATCAGATGATTAGCGCAGTGGTCGCAAGAGCAGCTGGTACATGGAGTTTACCTGTCAGAAAGACCTTCATGTGACTAGCACAGAAGGATGTAGATGTGGTAGGAACTATTTACTAGATGATGGGTGTGTCAAAGTCAATAATTATCTTACCATCCCTCCTAGCCTTCCATTCCTCCAAAAATCAAAAGCCACTTTTCACTTGTGTTTAAGTTAGCCAGAAATAAAAAGGATTAACCAAACAGGAACTTGTAACCTTGAATATTGCTGATAAGTCTTTTGTCATTTTTACAGGGGGTGAGAAAAAAAGCCTTTGCTGACTGACAACCTTCTTTGTACATCCTACTCCACCGAAGGGAAGTAAATTGAATTATTCCAGCTACACTAAAAGATTTTACCCAGAATTATTAGATTAGCTGTGGGACTCTATAAATGGGCTGAATTTCATATGTAATATAAAAGAAAGAGTTTTAAGTAGATGTGCTAGGCTAATTAATTCACAATGATTACTTAGATCCATCTCTGTGACTGTTTCATTTACTTACTAATGTTCAAGTTATACAAATCTCAGATATGCTTTCAGCCTTTCCTAGTGACTCACATTACCTAAGCCATGCTTATGAGGCAGGCAAGTCTCCAATTTAATTAAAATTTTCCTCACGCTGCATTTAGTAGGTAAATATGTCATATTAAAACTGAAAGGAATTATGCATGTTATTCTGCAGAGAATAGCATGTACACGTACTGAATTATGAACGTTCTGTTGATTACTACATTTATTCACTATTATTACATTTACACTGCGGGTTGTTTAAAAAAACAGAACTTTTCACATTTAAAATATTTTAATAATGGTACAAATTAACTCAGTTGAAAGAAATGAGTAGCAGATTTCCAAACTAAAACTTTCTTATCAAAGCAATTGCCTGGAAATTCCTATAGAGAGGTGTGTATGCCTGACCTGTAATGAAAACTTAATAATTGTATCAGTTGTAGAAAACAAGTTGATTAACAGTTGAATGTATGGAGACACACCAGAAAGAAAAAGGATGCTGCAGTGTTGCAAGGAGAGACAGAAGACACAACAGAGATTCTGGAGCATTCTGTTTGTGACTTCCAAAAACCCTGCTAATAACTCCACAATCTATTTCTTCCTTACAATATATGAAGGAGCTCATCCTTACTCCCAGATACAGAAACCTAAATATGACCATAGATATTTCTTTTAATAACAAAACAACAACAACAAAGACTACTGAGGAGTATTAGAAACGTTCTGTGACACTAATACTGTACAGAGAATTACCTGGAGACAACATATCCATTAATCTGTAGAAATTTCAGAATATCCTGTGCTTTTTCTCTGTCCTTGGCTTTTTCTTTGGCGGTGAGTGTGTCATAAGGGACAAGAAGAGGATGGTTGCCTCCTCCCACTATTGAACATCAAGAGAATTAAAAAGCGGTTGAAGTGTTATCTGTTGACATGGTAAATCCTGGTATGTAGAAGCATTGTCATAATAATACATAGCATGTTACAGTAAAATCTAAAAGCAATCTAAACAATCTAAAAACAAGGCAATTTTCTGTTTCTTTACACCTAAAACATAGTGAGATAGAAATTTAGATGTGTCTGCAAACACAGTTCTAACCAACAGCTGCTGCTGGTAACAGGTAAATATGTTAAACTTAGTGCAAAAGCTCTTAAAGAAGGAAAAAGTATTTAACTGCTACAGATGTGTATTACAACTTCATTTAATAAAACTGAAAATACTTCAATAAATAACACATAATTTCATAAGAAAACAAAGATATAAACAAATATATAAACATATACATGCATAGTCCTGCTTTTAGACATTCTGATGACAGCAGAAAAGGTTCATGGAGTTTAGCAAGATAAGCACATAGCTAAAAATATATGCAAGTTATACAGTTGAAATTCATAGTTATAAATCAAAGACAGAAAATTAGGCTACAAACATTGTTCAGACAACTGTCCAACCTATTCAAAAGAATGGTGCAGAAACAGAGAGGTAAACAGAGTAAACAGCATTTGTATTGCTTACAAATAGCTGACGTAGTGATACCTCTCTGAATATAGGTAGTTAATTTGGCAGGAAAATAAAGTTGCCATTATTAATATAAATATCTATAAAAAGCAGCTTTCTTATGATTTCACCTTCTAAAATCACCATCATATAGCAAAACACAATAAACTCCTGTGATAATTCTAAGGGTAACAATCAGACATCTCGGAAAAAATACTACAGCAAGTCTCTAGAAAGAATATTAAAAGAAAAAAGGAACAAATTATCTCTAGAAAATGTTAGATACTACTAATATTAGAAAGTACAGCCTTTAACACTGGGATGATTTAATTTTATTCTATTACCACAAATGTGATCTAACTCCACCTTAACAGCTGAAGACAGACATATAAAAATGCATATAAGCATAGTAAGCATACATGCCCTATCTATGAAAGTCAGTAAGAATATAATAGATCATTCAATTATAAATTAATACATGCAAAGTGTTCGGTGAAGGGGAATGACAGTTTGAATTTTCAGGTGGCTAACATACTTGTTTAAGTGAAAAGCCTTAACTGAAAAATAGGAGCATTCTGTATCTGAAGTCCACACTAACTTTCTGGCCTTCACACATGTATACAAATTATTTCAAAACTAGCATATGTATATACTGGAGGGAAACCCCCACACTCAGCTGACAAATGCATCTACTTTTCACACAAATAAGCTCTCCATCAGAGGCCTCTCCTACATTCACTACAGATGCCTCTAGACTTCCCAGTATTATGCTGCTCTGCACAGCACTACAAACACAATGATCTCATTGAAGTGCTGCTCAGAGGCAAAATATCTGCTTTCAAAGCTGCCAAATACACGTAAAATAACCGGTCTTCCCTTTGCATATGATTTCCCAGACTTAGCCCATCTCATGGCTATTTATCCTGAAGAAAAAAATTTTTTTAAAAGGCTATAAAAATTAAAATAAAAGCTGTATTAGTGAGAAATATAATCTGCTTAATAATAATAAGTTGGAACTCTTACTTTTTCATAAAACTGTAACTATGTAGCTTTACTGGAAGCTTACAGCAAAAAAAGCCCAAGCATACAATTTAAAAAAAAAAGTCAAGTTTGGTGAACTCAATTAGACTTGACATCTTTGGATACGACAAAACCCTAGCTTCAGTCATTTGTATATGAGAACTTGCTGTTTCTCCAAATACTGTTTCCTTCACGTGCAAATATGTTATCTACAGGAAAAACATCTAGCTTTAGCACAAGTAAAGAAATTATTTTAACACAGAGGAAAAACAGTAAGTCACACAATACATGACCACACTCATCATTTACGTAAACAGATTATGGTGCACATGCAACTTTTATGTGGAATCAAGAAGCCACCCTAGGTTTATGCACTTGTCAATTCAACAGATGATATGTGCAGTTCTCAGTCAATATTCTTTTAGATCTATCTGCAATAAAAGAAGTAATTCAAATTAAATCAGAGCCCACTGGGCAATAGTCTGAAAGAGTAATGCTAAAAGGAAAACATATTCATGTGGCTTAAATTTGTTTACAAGCTTTGACTTCTTTTCCTTTGATATATGTGAATTGGTAAACTACTTAAACAGGAACTGTTACATTCAATAAAACCAAAAAATACCGGGCACTAAAAATCACAGAATTTTAATTAAGAATAGAGACTTTGTTTTTGTTTCTTTGCCAATTTATATTTGCTGTTCCTTTTTTTTTTCCCCAACCTGTTTTATCAAATAAATTACCTAAGCTAATGACAGAGAACTTAAAATACTCTAAATAACTATGGTTAATATTACCTTTTGCTTCGAGCTCCATTTTCTTTTTCTTTGCCCATATGTTATGGTAGTTTTCGGCCATCATCTCAGCCATAGCCTTAGGAAAACAAAGAACTTAGTGATATGTGTTGCAACGGTTAACCCTCAAGGAGGACAAATTCGTGGTTGATATTACATAACAAGTTTTGTTCTCTGGGAGGTTCAATACACTTACACAGTAATGGTTCACTGAAAACAAGAGTTTTTATTGAAAAATTATGAGATACAATTTGGGTAGGATGCGTATACATATAGAAATTATAAACGTGCTGCTGAAGAGAGAACTGTTAATACAAAAAAGGAGGAACCACTAAAGAGAAGTACTGTCTGGGAAGAGTACTGGGGTGTCAGTAAAGGACTTGATTCTTCAAACAATGCCAGCAAGAACTCCCTGAAGACCCTGGTAAGGGAAACAAACAACAGCAAACCAGAGGACTGAATCAAGATTGTTCCTCCTGGCTGCAGCAGACTGACTATAAACCCACGGACATAGTCTGGTCAAGGTGGATACTCATTTGCAAGAGCACACTGCTAACAGCACCAACCATGTTATCAGGGTCTCCACAGATGCAGCTACAGCTTTTTATTCAGCATGAAATTCTCTGCCAGTGGGCACAACAGATAAGTAAATTCTTCCCATAAAGCGAACTTTTTCAGACTGGTAAACTAGAAACTAGACGCCAAGCTTTGCAAAACACAAGCTCTCCAGTCTCTAAATAGTAAGAGCTACTATTCCCAACATGAAACAACTCTTTAAACCTGCCTCTCCTGTCCTCCTGATTGTATACCCTCTAGTTCTACACAGCAGTGTAATTTTATGTAGACGTCAATTTTCACTTCCTTCAGGAACCTATAAAAATTTTTTTCTCATCCTCAACAAGGGTTTTGAGTAACCAGTATTTCTAAACAGCAATTTCTTTATTTGGGAGAATACTCCTCAATTCAGATAACAACCCAAAACTTTTCAGCCATATCTTGTTTGTCTATAGGACAATTTGTTTCATAAACATTTCTCCAGTGGATACATTATTACACATCTCTCTCCTGTAGGGTAGGTGCCTTCTATCACACACATTCTGGTCCCGAAATTGTGACAAATCCAGGTTAGTACCTTGGAAAAATGTAGTGTAGCCTGGGTTTTCTTTCCTTGGAAAGCAGGGTGCTATAAAGAGTCTCAGAGCAAAAGCTACCTACTCAGGGAGCCAGGATGTGACCAGTTAACCACTTAAGACCAAAATGGTAAGTATTCCCCAAATATACAGTTTTAGACATTGTCATGATCCCCGTTAGCACAGTATATGCACAGGATGCTGCAAACATTAGATAGCACCGATTCCTGTGTACTAATTAAAAACAAACAAAAAAAAAAAACAAAAAAACCCAAACAAACAAAAAAAAGAAACAAACACTTTGTTCAAAACAACTAACTTTTCCCAGCAATTTAAAACAAGGTTGAAGAATCTAACTCTGAACTCCAACTTTAAATATATTAAACATTAAAAAAAAAAAATTCAAAGTCACATACAGTTCATTTTTAACACTCAGATTTCATTAATATCTAACATGTTTGAATATTTTCTGAAGGACAGTATCACGTAATACCCGAAATTGCATTTTAATTAAATTTGCTTAGCTTTTAAGTAACAGATTTTGAAGCTGGTTTCAAAGAAGTCCTCTCTTCACAATTAAGGACAAATAATTCATAAAGCTAACCATCTCTGCTTTATAGATGAGGGTTACAAAGGAAATAGAACGACAAATGGTATAGGATATAGCATAAAAGAGTAAACAAGGGAGTAATAGAAGTTCTAATGCCATTTCTTTTCTGTGTTGTGACAGGCTGGCTACTTTTCTCTGGGCTTGGTTTACTGCATCATCATACTGTGATGATGTTCACATCAAGAGTTATCTCATAAGCATTAAAAAAGTCTGCACAGTCTTTTTCACTGTGCTGAGTCTATACAAATGTTAAATGATGTAATTACAATGAAGCTGTTCCATCAGTTGAGTGTAATGACCGAAGTAGTGTTATTCAGTTATTAATATTATTAACTTTTTGGAATGATCAGCAACCTACTGAATGTTTTAATTCAAGTATGATATTTAATTGGCAGCAAATTGTCATTATTGTAAAGCTAGTCAGCAATCTACATTGGTTAGATATATAAAACTGGAAACTAAAAGATAGGAATCAAGGAGAGGAAATCTCATGTGAGAATTTGATCAGAGACATGGTACAGCATATACTGTACAGTTAGATAATCCCTTTACTACCACTGCTTGTTTCACTGCACTGTGACAGAACTCAGTACAGGCAAACTTAACCCTATGTTTCAGGAGTTTGTTGTAGCCAACTTTGAATGCCATGGTGCCACAACTAGACTGGTACAAACACTCATGCTAATTTAGAAGTATCTAGTCTATGTCTACATAATATTGTAACCATACTTACAGTAAATACGTAGATTGTAAAAACTATCACCATATTCCAAACACCACGAAAAAACCCTAACATTCTAAAGAAACAAATATCATTTATCAAGTAAAAAATATTCTTCCAAATAATAGCAATCTACTGATAGATCTGTCAAAATCCTACCCCCAAATTCTTCATTCTCTATTCTCATATTTGTTCTCAAAATGGTTCCTGATTCTTATTTCTTCAGTTTAGAAAAAAGAGCAATGATAAAATGGGTGGATGGTGGAGAAATGAATGATAAACTAGAAAAAGCTGATGTTGCAAGCTCTTCCAAACAGGATTCTATTCAAAATGACAGATGTCCACAAACAGCTGGGAAAAAAATCAATCCAGGACTAAAATGAACTTTGAAGCAACACAGGATCAAAGAGCAATGATGAAAAACACCAAAAAAAGAGCCAAACCAAATTTAAAGCATATCAAAGAAAGTATCATAAGGCACCTAGTTTGTTTAAAATAAACTAGCAGAAAAGAAAAAAATAAATTGTAAATAAAGGGTAGGCATATTAAGTGTTTCTGACTTACGTGTAAATCTCTGGAGAGGGTGACATTGCTCATGTCAATTGCTCGAGGAGTGTAACCATGGGCTGTATCTACAGAGATCTGAATGACAAACGTTCAGAACTGGAGTTACAAAAGCATATGATATGAAGAAGTTAACTGAAAGTAAGGAAAGAACTTAAGAAAAAAGCCATTTTTGTATCCCTAGAGAGCAAAAAGGATTCTATGTAGCCCAACATCAAGGGTGGTAAACGTAAGTGAGATTTAGGCAAAGGACTACATATTTTGTCCTCAAAGACAGCCAGACGTCAGACACAAATCCCCTTCATTCAAATGCGAATTTCACTTGAATTCATTTAAGTATTGGACTCATTGTGGATAATGCTGTGCTGAAGTTATGATAAAATCTCTTTGTTTTCTAGAGATTTTTTTTTTCAGCAGGTGGAATCTCAGACAATGTAGTTTAAGATGAATTCAGGCAAAAATCAAACTCTGACTTTGGCATTTCAAACCAATTTCTACATGCAGGGATAGAATCTACTAAATACATATCCTTTTTGTTCTGTCCCTCCTCCCCACTCAGAAAATATCACCACTGTCATTCTTTCTGCTGCCTAAATTTGTCACAGGTTTGCTTGTGACATTGACACAAATGTTCCAAGAAGGATAAACAATGATAGAGATTCCCTGGATGGCAAGTCACTGATGTAAGAACTGTGGCTAGAAGAAGGACAGACCTGGGCTTTCCTCTACGGATTCTCATGTAATACATAAAACTCATGTCCCCTACAGGTACATCTTCCTCTAGAAAGAACAGTGTCTGGAATTTTGTTCCTATGTCTAATATTATTTTCATATGCATGTATATGAACATGTACAAGGCCTAGAATTTCAAAGGCCTTCTTTCAAAAGGCAGATATTTTTATTAGAGAATAACACAAGGGACATACAAGCAGCGCACAGTAAATGAATACTGATAGAGCAAGAGTATTGTTTTCTAAAGCAAATAGTGCAAGCATTGTTACATTAACATAAAAATACTGATTAAATATACTTAAAATTTCTCAGCTGAACACAGGATCATGCTATTTTGCGTGCTTGTGATGACAGCACAACGCATTTTAAACACAGGGTGAGTATTAATATGATAGTGTACTCTGAAATACAGAAATGTTTTAGGCTTCAGAAACCCTTTTTTTATAAAAGGTATGCAATTTCATTATAGTAAAGGAAGACAGTAACTTGGCTACAAAAGCTGTTCTCATATGTTGATATAATGTGAATCTCAACTGTAAAGCTATTTATTCTAATGAACTCCTTACGCTTAAAGTATATATGAAATCTCTGTCAGTACAGTCTTTAGGGTTAGTACTATAAACACCCAAAAGTCAGGAAATTTGGAAGTCAAGAATTTTGGAAGGCAATTATAGCATGCAAAGTAACATACGTAGTTTAGTCCGAGTGCTAAATCAGATAACTCGATGTACACTTTCTAATGTCTACAGAGAGTGGAGAGGCAGGCACAACTGCCCAGTTCCCACAGCCATATCACCGCTCACGCATGTAACTAGTGCAGAGCTGACTGGAGAGAAAAGGGAAAGATTTTTCTCCTCAATTTTATTTCCCCCATTGGTTTGGCTCCATGTGTGTTCATGTGAATGAGAGAGACAGATTTTGTCCCCTCCCCGGTTTAACTGCAAAGTGTATGGAGCTCTAAGGGAATATAATGCCAGTATTTCTCCAATTTTTCCTTACAGCATTTTGATTTAAGACAGCTGTTCAAAAGGAAAAAAATACCTCTAACATTTTCATAATTTTGGCTGTTTCGATTGGTGTTTGTATTTGTTTTCCTTAAAAAAAGAACTAAAACCAATGTATATATGTACAGTTATTTATTTCTTTACATGTTTAAAGCCATCCATACTGACCAAATTCCAAAAACGAGCAGACTAAAATCATATTAATACTCACTATTAATGTGTAATCACCTACTGATGTAAATAATCCCCCTAAACAATGCAGTTATCTTTAAATCAAATGAACAAATACATTCTTATTTCATTTTTTTCAGATTTTTTATTTATGTTTATTAACATATGTAATATGTTTATTAACATATGACTTTGGAACGGGGAAAGAAACTACAGCTTCTGTGACTAGAAATCCAAACCAATCCTAAGAGTTGTGCAACTGCTTGTGAAAAATGTTTTCACATATTTTTATGCTACACATTTACTTCACCACTTGTAAAATCAAAGATTGGAAAGCAGATTTTGCATGCCTTTTTTAATGAGTTTTTAGTAAAATTGCTCACTTGACTGGTCTGAGATATGCGGCGCGTCCGATTATACAATGCCATGGAATCTCCCTCCCGTGTTCTTTCAATTCGCCATCCCCATGCCAGCATAGTTTTTAATGATTCTTTGATTGGCCATCGATAGATTTCTTTTTCCTAGAAGAATGCACATGCAATAATTGCCTTGTTTACCACATAGCTGTATAGAGCAAAAAAAATAACTATTGGGCTTCTGCCTGCTTACACAAAGACACAAAAAAATGTACTGTAAAGAGGGAAATAGATCATATATTAAATCTGTCATCTCAGAAATGGGCAGAAGAATTCTGGTCCTGCAGGAAGCTGATGAACACAGGGATAACCATGGTAATAGCATGCTTAGATATGAACCCAAAGGCAGAACAGTAATTATCAGGAGTAATGCAGTGTTTTGTCTGCCACATGAAAGAACCGTAATCACAGAATCACGAAAAATGTCAATTTTGGAACAGACCTCTGGACATCACCTGGCTCAACCTCCTGTTGAGGTTAGATAAGCTACCCTAATTGGGTTATCAACAGTTATCAAGATTAGGTTAACTAGGGCTTGCCATGTCATGCCTTGAATATTTGCACTGCAGGAGATTTCATCAGTTCTCTGGACAACCTATTCCAGTGTTTGTCAAGGTAAGAAGGATTTCCAGAAAGCATGTCTGCTGAAGCAACTCACATGCATTACCTCTTCTCCTGTCACTGTGCATCACCGTGAAGAGAATACATCCATGTTCTCTCTAAGCAGCATTTAGGTACTGGGGAACTGAGATTATATCCCCATCAGGTTTCATTTCTTTAAACTGAACAAACCCAGTTCCTTCAGCCTTGTTTCATTTATCAAGTTCTCCAACCTTCTAATCATCTTGGTGCCCTTCTGGCCTAAACCTAAGCCTTCACTAAGCAAGTAGGCATTCCAGTATGGTCTTACTGTAAAAATATGACACTTCAGTTCCACCATAAGTTATGCCATGTAAATTGAGCCATGAGAGAAAATAGGTTGAGTGGCCTACTTATTGCACAGTAAAACCCTTCTATCTGTTTTTGAGATTTTTGAGGGAGGCAACAATCACACATTCGTTCACATACTCTAAACAGTTTTTTTAAAAGTGATGTAAACACAAGGTGATATTTTCACAGTGAATTAAGCAATTTTTCAACCACTCCATATCAAGAATGAACAAATCCCTTACCTTTTCAGATAGTAATTTATATTGTTTCATTAATGGTTGCACTTTTGAAGATTCAGAATATGTTTCACCGTATGTCCATCCATTGGCAAACTGAAAACAGGAATAACAATGAGAGAAAAACATGGGGAAAGAAAAAAAATATGAAAAATCCTATTTTTATTGATTCAAAGGAACCAAACAATGCTTCTGCACAGATGTTCTTAAAATTTCCTTTCCACTATTTTCTCAACATTTTCTCAGCTAGCTTTTTTATTATCTACACATAATGAAATGAATTATGTAGCATGCCATCTTTATGAAAATTAATGATTGCACAAAGTTAACATCTAAATTTTTTTTTTAAATATTTCTATAGAGCATAATACTGTGCTACAGCTGAGGAACTATTTTTAATACTGAACAATAAAACTTAAACATTTAGCAAGTATTTTTACTCAAAAGTGAACAATAAAATAATGAAATGATGTAACAATATTTTTAAATCCTCATATGCATTTACAGAATTTTCCCTCCCAATGCATTTCACAAAAATATAGGTTTGTATCTTACCTATGCACCAACTTGTAGTGTTATGAAAAATAGCAATATTCAGAGAAAAATACTTTAAAGACAAAATGGATTCAAACAAGAATTCCGATTTTGCTTTAGATTTTACCTTTTCCATTGACCACTTGTCATGAGAGTGTTCTGCGTATTTGTTAATGAAATATTCTAGCTTTTCAGGGATTGTAATGCTGAAAGTGAAGAGAAAAATAGGCATTATATCATACACATTAAAGTTTGATTTTTTTTGTTTTGAAGAAAACTTTCAAACAAATAACTAGCAGTGCATACATCCATTCAAAGCATCTTACTGTGTTCTGTTTCCTCATGTACAGTTTGCTCCAAGCCCCAGTTAAACCAAGGCAAAAATCTGAGTTATTTACGGGCACTGAATAAAAAACAGAGCTGTTATAAATATGTGACAAAATAATGAATGCTTAGTATCATTATTGATTTTTCCCTGTACATGTGTGTTGTAGAAGTAAAATTTTTATATTTTTAGCATTTATTTTCTTAACCTTAGGGATGTACTTATGAACCATAGTTTCAGAAATACAGTGGTAACTTATTGCATGTGTCCATTATAAACTAAGTGTGCTAACAGTCCTTTTTCTGAAGAACATCATCTATTTTATATATTCCTATTTTATAGGAATATAATTTTATAATATAAGCATATAATTTTATTACATGCTTGAAGCACTATAACTTATGACAACTCAGAAGTTATATGGTCAAGCTTTTGTTTTCCAACACCCCACTGAACATCAAAAATCATAAAATCCTTATTAAAAAATTGAAAAAAAACCACCACACAACTAAATACACTAGCCCTTTAACAGGTCCACAAGATGGTGCAGAAGTTAAGGTTTCTTAAGCAGTAAAGGAAAATCAGCTATCTTTAACTGTCAAACAAGCACTAGAGACAGAATGCTCTTCCAAAAATAATTTATCAAATATCAGTATTTTTCTGCATTCCTGTATCTGAAAAGGAATAATTGTTTCTTGATGACTTACAAAACGGCAAAATCTTCCCTCTTAAGACAAAGAATTTTGCCAACAAAAGTGTTACAGTGCCATCTACTGCAAAGTAGAAGAGTCTGGTTTTTAATCTTCAGTCATAAGGTGGGAAAAAGAAGAAATGTAAAAATAAATTATGTCAGAGTAACAGAAAATTTTCACTCAGTATGGTCATCGGTGTTTTTTATTGTTTGGAAGCCTGTATTTTAAGGGGAAGTCCATTTATCGTACAATATTTTGAGTAATTTCAGAAATTTAATAAATTGGCAAGTACAATGAGGTCATATGATCTATGGCTTCATATAAATAGGCCTAGGACTACTAAGCAGTGCGATGCAGGATTTGTATGTTAAAAGACTATTGGAAAGCTTGGAAGTGACACTGCTTAAAGCAGTGTTTTCTTTCTCTTGAATCATCACAGAACTGTTGACTCCTATGGAGATGAGGTGACTGATGAGTTAGGTAATGTTAAGTAACATTTTCTGAGTTTTTCAAATATATTCTGGCATCTAAAATTTTCCTCTGAAATTACACCAGATAAAATCATCTCCATTAATTTAATAATAGTACAATATTTTTACTAAATTTTGTTAAATCCTTATCTACCTGTACACATCTTTCTTAGCAAATTAATTTTAATGGTCACTGATGTGATTCTATGTTCGAGTCTAGATTATAGCTCTTACTATCATATTTCAATGTGTATACGTGATGGATGCACTCAACCCCTTAACCAAACTAGTGGTAGTTTGGTACAGGCTCCAAAGGAGGTAAAGGACTAAGCCATAAATAGGCCAAGAACTCCTCTAGGTCCAACCTGTTCTCTGAAAAACCCACAAAGGAGCAGAGTGACACAGTGAGCATCAATGCATATGAGCTTGGACCAATCATGCAATTAATACATGAATAGTATGTGGCTTTTCCAAAACTCATTTACCAAGGGACAAAGTTATGGGTACAAGGAGTCTCATGCCTATCTTTCCCATCACATGTAATTAGACTACAAGCCAACCACTTGATCCCATAATTATGGCAGCCAAAGTGAGCCTTCTTTGAGCTTTCCCTGCTAGGCAGCATAGCTGCACGGCAGTGGTCTCTCCTTGAGCTGGGATGTCTCTTAAGGTTGCTCCTCAAGGCAGAGAGACCTTTTATCAATGGCAGACTTGGTAAGTGACCGATATTGCAAACAACTTTGTAGCACAATAACTTTGATTTCTGACTTAGTAACTTTGAATGACTGTTGAAATGATTGCCATCAACATCTGTCACATTTTTACATCATCACATTAAAAACACTTTTGCACATACCTCTGACGGTGGTTTTTTAAGCAGTCTAAATGACCCATTCACAACAGCACACATGTATAAGCATACTGTAAGAAAGGTATCAATCTACTGGCAGCATTCTGTGTTCTGAATGTTAATACAGACAAAAAGCTCACAAAGGCAATTGAAGAAAATGTCTTACAAGTGGCATTTTTCAAGACATAGTGCACCACCACACTGATGAAATACTATTCCATATAAAGTAGAATGTGGCACTGGCTGTTAGTCAAAAATCAGGGCACAAAAATTCCACTCAGATACAGGGTTTTTTCTGGCTAATACACTTAAAAGTGCATGGTCAGAGTCTGCCTGCCTAGAGAGAATGAAGATTTCGGCCCAATTCCTCATTATTCACAGTAAAAATAGATTATATAAATGTGTTATCATTACCATTTTCTGTAGGTACGCTGTCATTCACCTACACTGGAATTAGTATCTTGGCACATGTTAATAAATGACAGGGATGATATAGACAGGTCTACTTTTTTGCTCCTATACGCACGCTGGTTTGTTTGCAGCAGACAAAGATAACTGGACAGTTCTATCTTCAGTCTGAAAATGCACTAAAAATGTTCTAGGTTGACCAAGAAATTAGTTATGTTATGGAATATTTCTTGCTTTATATGATTTAAAATAAATGCTTAAATAAAAAATGAAAATATAAATTCAAAGTCTCCATTTTATCTAGAGGATAAGAGTTCAGAAGAGAATAAAAGCTGTTAGTTCACATCATACCCAACAACAGACTCTTTTACTCATTCATCATAAAAAAAACCCTAGTTGCAACAAAATAATTTCTTACTTTGATGTGTCAACAGGTTGAGGATTAAAGTTTCCATCTGAATCCATTGAAGACTGTTTTTCCATCATATTGACATAATTTGATTCCATGTAGTCTGGAGGTAAGGCCCCTGCAACTGCGCTCAAACAAGGCAAAGCCAATTTGAACAGTTCTTGTTCGTACTTCTGTGGGACACAAGGGGGATAGAAAGTGAGTAGTGAACGGAAGCTATGACCATCACTGCTGAAATGGATATAGCTGGAAGTGAAAACAAGCAGCCATGGAATGGCTTCCTTAGTGTGAAATAGAAGTTTTTTGCTGAAAATAAAGGAAACTGACTGCTGAAGGCATATTATACACTGTAGATATATCTATAGATAAGGATAGCTAGGATCAAGTTGTGCTCTTGCTGAAGTAAATAGGGAACGTATTGACTTGACTGGAAGCAACACTGGGCATTTTTCAGATGTCTGGGAAGATAACATAGCACAGGAATATGCACAGCATTTCTAAATACCTAGATTTGAAATGAAACTCAAAATCTTAAGCAAGTTGTTTAAAAATACTCACAGAATGAATACTAAATACATACAATTGAGACAAGAGTGATGAAAATACAACTACTAAGCCAAGAACTATGCTCTTGATTTAAGGAAGGGTAGTGTGTGAGGTAGAAAAGTGCAGCTTGCAATCACCTGCAGATGTTTGAGTGTGCTTTTAGGGCTCTGAAGTGTAGCTGACCTGTACAGATACACGCCAAGATTACTTCATTAGCTATATAATTTATTTTTTTTTATAAGCAGACAAAGTGGTATACCTATGTTAAAGCAGAAGCAACAAGAGAAAGATTTAAATTTACTGAAGCCTTTATTTTTCCCTTTAAAGTGGATAATAGAGTGTTGATAAAAGCTGGGTAAAATGACAGATTAAAGAAAAAAGGTTACACAGTAAGTATTTTACAGTAGTAGCTGAATATTAAAATAAATTACCTTTTGAGATAAGGCATCAAAAATACCCCAGAACAACTTTCTGGATAAATGAAGTTCTTCTTCTGCAGCAGCACCAAAGTTACCCCATCCACCTGGCAAACAATAATACTTCCAGCATCTTTCATAATGATTTGTCAGCAACTAAAACAGAACATATTGTGAAAGCAAATATAATTGTTGATATTGTTCCATTCTGTCACACAACCATTACACAAGACACTGCCAGAAAAATGTCTAACCTTTACCAAGAAGCCATGTTCAGTATCTATTCTTTAAGCCACTGGTGGATATATGCACAGAATGAGCAGCTCTTTCTTTTAAAATTAGTAGCATACGCAAAAAACGTGTCAGAGGATAATTTTTGCCTAACACCACAAGAACTCTGAGAGCTCAGCTGAACACAAGAATTCACCTCCATCTGTGTGCCACTATTCCAAACACTACTGCTTGGTGGGTGTGTTGGGTTCATGTGGTGGTGGTGGGTTTGGTAGCGGGGGAGTGGCCACAGGGGTGGGTCCTGTGTGAAGCTTCTAGAAGATCCCTGGCTCCAAATTGGACCTGTCTCCAGCCACAGCCAAGCCAACTAGCGCCTCTGTGATTAAAATATTTAAGAGGGAAAAAACAGAAAGAGAACCAGAAGCAGAAACACTGGAGAGAGGAGCAGAAGGAGTGAAGTATGAGACAGACGCCCAGGTAGACACACAGGTCAGTGAGGAAAGGTGAGAGGAGATGCCCAGAGCAGAGGTGCCCCATCAGGCCATGGTGAGAGGGCAGGCTGTGCCCCTGCAGCCATGGAGCATCATAGGGGAGCAGAGACCCGCCTGCAGCCTGGGGACAGCCCCACACCGGAGCAGACAGCTGTGCCTGAAGAACCCGTGACTCCATGGGATGTCCATGCTGAGGAAGCTGAGACCCCATGGAAGGGACCCACACTGCAGCAGTTAGTGAAGAACTGCAGCCTGCTGGAAGCACTCATGCTGGAGAAGGGCTTACTCCTGAGGAGGAAGGAGTGGCAGAGACAACGTGTGATGGACTGACCATAACCCCCATTCCCAGTCCCCCTGCACTGCAAGCAGGGAATAGATAAAGAAATCTGGAGCAAAGCTGAGCCCAGGAACAAGGGAGGGGTGGGGGGAAGGTGTTTTTCTCTCTCCTTATCCTACTCTGATTTGATTGGTAATAATTTTTTTTTTTTCCCCATGTGGAGTCTGATTTGTCCATGACCATAACTGGTGATTGATCCCTCCCTGTCTTTGTCTTGATCCACTAGCCTTTCCTTGTATTTTCTTCTCCCCATCTCATCACAGCGAGGAGTGAATGAGTGGCCAGCGTGGTCCTTTGTAGCCAGCTGGGCCTAAGCCTTGACAGTGGGTAAGATAGTAGAACCATGATTTCACGTGGTTCACAATTATTATTTACATGTCAGAGCTGTTCAACAAAAAGTCCCAGTGTGACTCATCTCTTCTGTGAGCTGTAAAACCCATCAGACTACCCTCCTGCCCTCTATTACAACTGGTAGAGGAGCTTTATCCTCTCTCTCCTTCTCTTTCATTAAATATGTATTTCAGGGATACTTTCTTTTTAAGCGGTTAGAAGACTCCAGATTATCAGGAACTCAAATGGTAGAAGGACCAGTTATTGGGTATTTGCCAAATTGAAACATCACAAATTTTGCATTTTATGTGTCCTCTATGTCACTCAGTCACAGACAAGAAGAGGAAAAATTAGTTCTACATCTGTCAGTAAAGGCAATCTCAAAGAACAAATTTCTGGCAATAGAAAAGTATGAAAAACTAGTCCTACTTAGGGGCAGATTTTCTTAAGGCACAGAATGAGCCTCCTACAAACTATAGCTGGAATTTTAATTCAGAGTTCATTTTAACAATTCCTCATAGAAAAATACAATTTTTTTTCCAACAGCACTTTGCAAAGCATGTTGGCAAAATATTACAAGTCAAACTCAGTAAAGAGCTGACAGGATTCCCTTTTTCTAGTCAAAGCAAACACCAAAATGGAAAAATGCACATATTAATAACATAAATGTGCAGAAATAAAGACAGGCATTAAAAAAAGTTCTGATTTGAAGAAGTGAGGATTTTAATAACCAAAAATATAACCTCAATACTATGTAGTTCCGTTATAGTTTTCATGGATCAGAAAAAAAGCAATCTACAGAATGCATTTGTACATCTTCAGATTTAAATAATCTGTTATCGTCTATTTAATATTTAAATTGTCAAATGATTAAAAAATAAAGGGAAAGAAGAACTTACATGCATAGATAATGTAAAAACACAGTTTTATCATTCATGGAGAACCACAGGTGTCTTATGCATTTGAAAATGCTTTATTTTCAAAATAAATTCTCTTAGACTCTTTCAGTTTGTAATTCTATTATACAATGGCCAGACTTCAGGTTTGCTTTTGGACAACATGTGAGTTTTAATGTATTTGTTTATATTTTTAAATCTAACCAAGACTAAAGGCAGGTTTACACTTACAGAAGTTGCTGATGAAGCACTGAACATGACTTATGAGGAAATAAAAACCAGGCATCCCTATCTCAGAATGTTCACACCAAATTATACAGGAAAAGCATCACAGATCTGAACTCATACGTTGCCTAAACTGAGATTATTTTAATTGTAGAAGTCAGGAAAGGTATTCACAGTAGATAGCACTCAGTTCTGGTTTAACCTTCATGATTTCCTCTTCTCTTCCCGTTCAAATTACGTTTTCAGATTGATGATTCACTTGTAGCTGTCTTTTTAGACTACTATAACCTGTTTGCCTGCACAAGCATACAAGGAATATGCATGGTACTTTCAAAGCAGAAACATATTAGGTGATACAAGCAGGATTTTCAGTAATGACTGAATTACTGTCAGTGAAACCTTTGAAAAGTTCTAGTTCTATCTTCAGATAGAGTTCACTTTCCTCAGAAGCTCCTATAATTTGTTTAGGTGTCAATGGACAAAATCATTTGTCCATGCTAACACCATGGTGCTCTTCATTCTCCCAAATCCTGATTTGCCAAAAGGAACTAATTATTATTTCCTTCCTGTTCAGTTCAGCAATATGGGAAACTCAATTAAGTCATGTCCCTCAGGATCAAAAAATCTGCTGTCCTAGAGGAGCAGATCTTTCTCCTGCAAAAAACCTGAAGACCCTCAGCCATGCAGGTAGCACCAAGTTACTATTTGGTATTTGCAGCACATAAAATGACATAACGCATTAGAAGGTCCCCTTCAGGGCAGTATACCAAAATATCAACTGCTTTTCTCACACATGGATCCTAAAAAATGGCTGTTCCAGCATCTTTAGTTTGATTGAGCACTTTTTGGACAACACAATCAAAGCAAACATTAGGCATGGACTTCATAATTCCACATGGATGGATGTAAATTAGACTGAGTTCCTGCCAAAGCAGCAATTTATCTATTTATCTTTAAGATCTATGGTCTTAAATTATTTCAGAGTGGAGATAAGGTAACAAAAGAGAGAGAGAATATTCTCCATGCAAGTATTTTCTGTTCCATTTTGTTATAAGGAATGCTGCTGAATATTAAAATATACTTTTACCTTCAAAGGCATCTTTGCATGTTCATTTAATAGAGGAACATCAAATACTAATCTTCTCAGCAAATGCTGCATCATGGAAGGCCGCAACTGCCTGAAAGCAGACAAACCATTTCAAAAGGGTGTAACCAGCATAATATCATGTAAATAATTAGTAAATACATTGAAGCAACCTCTCAGTTCTGTGCCATTCAAATTCATGAAGTAATAGGATTTTGCTTGTGGCACTAAAAAAATGTGTCCAAAAGAAAGTAAACAACTGCATACCAAAGGAAACTTGCCGAACAAGATGAAAATCAAATGTTTTAAAGAAGCACAGAAAATATCTATAGACAGAAAAAAAGCAGGAAAAAATATACTGAATTTCGATATTGTATATTATGATGACCATGCCCATGAGAAAAGGCTGTAACAGTAATTTCTTGTAATACATATCAATAGCTCTTAAAAATATCCTAGAAACTAAGACATAAGAACACTAACTTAAGAAGTACTAAACAAGGCACACAGCAGTGGGTACGAGCTTGAAGGATGGAAGAAATAGGTATTGCATGTATGTTAGAATGGTATGGGCATTAAACCTTTCCAGATAAATAGCAAACACTGGTCCAATATATTGGTTCTTATCAGTTGAATATATATATAAAATGGTCAATGTGATATATTTTATAAAGAAACGCTACACAGTAGTTTTCTACAGTACTATAGTATAATTGTCTGTCATTTCTGAACACATTTCCACATCATGCAAAAGAATTATGGTGAAATATTAAAAGACAACTCTGGTGATTTGAAGGCCTAAAGATTGCTAACTTTAATTAGAAATAGCATTCATAAGTGCCTAGTCAAATTCTGAAAATTGAGCCTGTATGCTTATTAAAAAAAAAACGGTTAATAATCAACTGGTTTTGAGACTGCATATACACAGACAAAATTTTTCCTTAGGTGTCAATAATGGGGTATAACAATACTAGTCATTGATTAGGATTTCAAAAATAACACAACATGAACATCATCATAGAACTGTATAATCTACTGATCATCAGCCATAGTGTTAATCTGTACAGCTAAAAGTTTCTAAATGGCACTTCAGTGTATGCTCAATTCAGTGTTTCGAAAGGTTTGTCTTTTCGCACTATGCCCTCTTAGTTAATTGCCAAGGTTTTAATTTCAAAAACCCAATAACAGAGAAATAACTGAGTTATTAATAAGTTGCAAACTGAATACAGTGTATTTAAAAATATCACAATCACCTGCCAGAAAAAACAAACTTAATTATGCTACTGGTGGCCTACTTCTGCATTCCTGTATTATAAATATCATGAGGTTACTCCATCAATTAGCATTCCTGTACAGCCAGGAATATTTTCTTACCCACAGATAGACAGCAAACACTCCTCAATAGAATCTCGTTGCGCCTTGGTAAGAGAACATCCCTTTGAGAGTCTGTACACTGTATGTAATAATGAATCGATGAGGGAAGCATGGTGTTCTGTGCCAGCAAAGAGAGGAGCACATCTGGTCAACAGAGGCAAGACTGCTGTGCAAAGGTATCGATTCAGAGCCAAAGCCATATCCGTAGCACTTAAAGCAGCCTATGAATTAGATGGGACAGAAATTAGATTTGTCTCATTGGTGTTGTTACAGATGAAAAGAACATGTTTGGTTTGCTTTTGTGGTAGTTATAAAGAGGGAAATTTCTAAAACACGCAAATGAGGATTTGATACAAACTGGCAGCTGGATGCCTAGCTTGTTTTCCTGTTTCTGAAGTCTCACAGATGGCTTTTGTTTTGTTTTGAATGAATGAAAACATAAACACTAAAGATCACCATTTGAAAGCAAAACCATTTTCAAGACGATATTAAAGGATGTCATAATTGCTTAACAGAACATTCCAAAATCAGGTAATACCAGTCAAGTCGGCATTTACAAAACGTGGTATGTTTCTGTGTCCTGAACAAGCTCAAGTTCCAAGTGAGGAAGAAATCCTCACCTGCTCTTTCTTAAATAGCAACGTAATTATTTTCAGAAAAATGTTGACATAAAAGGTCATACAGGGAAATCAAAGTCCATGTCTTAGCCCCCATATAAGCTCTCTAAATCCAATCTTTCTGGACCAAGACAGCTAAGAAAAATAAGACATAAATCAGACAGGAAAAAAACCTAGCAATTTTGAGGAGGAACTAAAAAAAAAAAAATATTGATTTCTTAAATAAATTAATGTAGATGTCACTAACAAATGTATGGAGATGAACGCTTTCTGTAAATCTCTGGCAAGAGGATCTCAGTTACATGCTTCATTGGCAGCTTATCTGATTTTGATACCACAGTGCAAGCTCAGAAATTCTCCTGGGTAAAGCATTACATCTTTTATGGATAGAGATTTCAATCGGGGCTCTTTATAAAGTGATTATCATTCTGCAGAATACTTTCTCACTGTTCTTCAGTTATTTTCAAAGTTCAGCAGCAACAGACACTTCATCCAGCATTTGAGAAACGCAGAAGACAACATGAAGAAATAAAAAACGTTTTCCAGGGATGAAAACATTTGAGTGTTCAGTAAGATAACAGAACTGAAATAACAACAGACATAAACCCTTACCGTATCTAAAGAAGCAGCAGCACGAAGATCTGGCAGAAAGCCAACTTCAAGAAGGTGTAGAAGAAAATCCTGGTCCTCAATTCCATAGACCCTGTCAAGGAACAAAACCATGGCTGCCTTGTGATCTGGGCAAAACCCCGCAGACATGTCAGGTTCCACCACAGTACCATCTAAAAGGAAGAAATAAGACTTCAATGACAAGGATCATCCTTCACCAGCAGACTAGGCAGTGCTACTTCTTGTCAGAGGTTTGAGTCTCTGTTAACAACTAAGCATCTTCCCCATGGTTTTAGTTACACAAAGGCAACATAGTTGTAGCTAACTGAGGTCCATAAGGCAAGTTCTACCAAGCCAGACCTCAAAGTCTGCTTTTCTGTTCATGCTTTGTGTATTAAGGGATACTTATCAGTTGATATTCTAGTATGATAAGTACCCAAACCATACTAATTCATCTACAGAACTACCTAGTTAGTAGAAGAAGCAGACAGAAGGTAAAAAATACTACATTTCTACATCAAACACCCCAGGAATGTAGCACTGGTGAGCATATCTAATGTAAGGCAATGAATTAAGATTGTGCTAAAAAGTCCCCCGTATCAGAAAAATTCTGAAATATCTGACAGGAAGTCATTGAAATATTTTTAAATTTTGATACTTTCGTTTTCAAAACCAAATAATTCTTTATTTATGAGCTGTACTCTATGCTACTGAGACACCATCTGCAAATCTGTCACTATTAGGAATATAAATAAATACTGGAGTAACAGAATGGTTGGTCTTTCTGATTTTTCTACCGTAAACTACTGGGTATTCTTGTGCTGTAAAAGTCTCTAGACAAGCCATGTTGCAATTGTAATTTTCTCTCTCTAGATACCCAAAGCAGTAGATGTAACACCTTTCTCTTTTATATTGATGCTCACATAGCTCCCACTATTACCATCAGTTCTATGATGGCCGAAAGCAAGGAAAGGCATTTGCATGTGTACATCACACCAATAACTTCACCATAGTTGCTGAGGGACAACTCTGGTGTCTCAGTAAAAACTGCTAGAAACAATTGATCGGTTTAGAACACCAAAAACTAAGGATTATATCAAGATAATTTTTTAAAATTCTTCAATTTTAAAAACCATTTTTGAACGTAAGCATTTTCAAATTTCTTGTTAAATTTGTAATACATTTTTGGAATTTCATTTTAATTAATGGGATGAATATCAGTGATTTAAGTGTACACAGAATTATTGCACGTAGCATGCAGAAAAATTTTTGAAACATTTGAAACACACATGATTTCTCTTCTACAGAGAAACAGTCATATAATAAATAGTCTAATTTCTATAACAATTTTAAATACTGAGAGAGGTATGAGTATCAATATGTGGTTAAATGACAAAACATAAGAATGGGGTTGGAGAAAAAAAATTAATCATCTTACCTTTAGCTATGGTTGGCATGTGGAAAGGGATACTAATTACTCCCACCAAATCTTCCAGTGGAATCAGGGATCGTAGAATTGATCTAATTCTAATGGCTTCCCCTTTGCCAGCATGGATTAGCTAAGGAAAAGACAAAAAAAAAATCAAAAAGGTCTTTTTTATCTTTTATATGTGTTCATGTTCTGAAAACTTCCTGAACCGTAAACACACAAGAATGACTGCTCTCAAAATAATTTTCAGGGAATCTGTATTTTTTTTCTGTATTTTGGATGCATATATGCAAAGCCTCAAAATCTAGATGTTTGGTTATTAAGTAAGACTAAGCTCATTTTCAGAATTGACTGTTAGGTAAAACAAGTGAACAAACCATCAAAATATAGTAGGGGAGGGAGCAAAATCAGGTTTTCAGATTTAAAAACCCTGTTTTAATTTCCTGGCCAAATAAGAACACTTTCAGGTATCCCAGTTGTTTTGATATTGTTTTAAAAAAGGCAGCAAGACAGGGAGAAAACAAGACAATTTTTTTATTCAAACAAAACAGATATTCACAAACTGACCTTATTATATTGTTATCTCTCACCTTTCTTAAATTATCCATCTCTGCACAAATCTGACACTGAACTATATGAATGAGGGCACATTTCAGGGTGAAATGAAAAACTACGCATACGCAAGTAGAATTTCTGAAGAATAGGATGGTATTCTGAAATACTTTCAAGCTCTTACGAACTAAGTGATAAGGGCTTGTTTTTTATAGTGTGTCTAATACTTTGTATCTCATGCCTGAAACAGTGACATCTTACCCTTCAGAAGGTTTGTCAGTGTGAATAAAGATTACGAGACATCGATGTGTATGTCCAGAGATGATGCTTATTCCTATGTTTTAAAAGAATCCCCTACAACATTTCCTCTTTTACACGATTTAAACAGTCTGTTTAAATAAGTGCATGAAGACAGCAAAACCACATTTAAAAAAGAAACAAATCACTCTACATCATCACAATAGAGAAATTTAAGGGGTTTGTCTGTCACAATGGACAATGAAACAATAGTCATGACAGAATGTTGTTGAAGACCAAGCGCAGGGAACAGTAAGAAGAAAAGCAGTGGCCATGTTCCTTTAAGAACAGTTTCTGAATAGTTTTGAGAAATTCCTTGCAAATTAGCAAATAAACACATTATGTACATTACGATACTATGTAGCCATACTGCAGCTTTAGTACTTGATAACATATTACTGTGAAAAAGCCAAATAGCAAACCACCAAGCAATCTGTACAACTATGCCTTTACTTTCCAAGGCATGAAGGTATAAAACTCACATGCATTTCAGGGGCACAACGTCCTAAGAGATCAATCAAGGCAGCATAAAAGGTCATGATTGCATTTCCCATGTGAATAGTGTCATCTTCTTGTTCTTCCATTTCACTGTAATTAGTTAAATGTTAAAACAGCATTAACAAATGTTAAAAAAATTAAAAGACAAAAAAAATACAATAAAAGTTTTAACATCTGCAATAAATGAAGAAAATCACCTCACAGGCAGCTTACACATGGTAACTTCCTGTTAACTTGTGGAATCTTAGCAGATACACACTGACTATATTGATCTCTAAAAGACTGTGGTGACATCTGCATTGCCTCAGGGGATTGATTCTTAACTGACAGACACAGAACAAACAGAATTCTAAAGAGGATTTAATATTTAGTTTCTTGAATGGACAGTGCAGAGGAAGCACTATTTGGCAGAAGACAAATCTCTACCTTCCACAGGATCCAAGAAAGAATCCAGCTGCTAATTCACGTTAAAACAAACAAGCCACTTCAAGACCAAGATTATAAAACAAAAATGATGGCAATGTAAGCAATTCCACTGAACCTACAGGGCTTTGCTAGATCCGTTACTTGGGGAAGGTCCATCTCTTGTTGAATCTTCTGATATCTGTATTGCTTCTTCCATCGCAGCAAGTAATCCATTGCCTCCTTCTCCTCTTAGAGCTGGACCAAAACATTCAGGTCGACGGATAAGCAGTCTGACTACAACATTAGCATTCTCCTCCACACTCTCTCCTACCACAAAGAACAAATAACAAGATTTAAGATTGTATCCAAGACTTGAAATGTAATCAGAAAAAGGTACACAAAAGTTCAGAACGTATCAGTAGATCCTTTCAACTACAAAACAGTTTAAATATCCTGAGTTACATAAACACACAAACATATTGCTTCATGATTGCAATAACAGCTATGAAATAAAATGTGATTTAATTTTAAAAAAATACAGCCGAAGAAGTAACTATGTAATAAAGGATGTCTAAAGCATCACTGAAACTACTGACTTGTAGTAAAGATTCAGTAAAGTGAGAGAGTTAATGAGGGGACCAATATATCTGCTAAACACTAAATTTTGACTATCTAAATCATCATCTAATGACGGGTGTTTGGCTTTAGCAGGGGTTTTATTATAAAAATATTTAGGCTCTCTGCTCTAACTCCAAAGGAGATGTGGGCATTTCAAAGACAGATCTAAAAAATGGAGCATAGGCTCATAGGACCCTGCATGACTTTTGAAACGGGCATCTAAATTACTGTGTGTCTTGCATGTGTACTGTTCATGCAAACTATCCTTTAAATTTACAGTAACTTATCAGGTTGGCTTGTACTTGTCATTTAAATAACAAACCCATGTGAACAGTAGGGAAGTTATAAAATTTATAGGCTTCTACTCTACCATTGCAAAATACAGCAAAACGAAGAAAATCCAAATATCGCTCTCCTTCAACTGGATTCCATCCTATGTCTGGGTAGCCTTTAGAAATCAACAAAAGACAACTCTGCAATCCACATCCAGCCAAGTAGCGAACGACCTAAAGGCAAGGTAAGATGAAAAAGATACTACCTGTGAAAAAGAAGTGCACTTGCAAAGGGAAGCATCCTCATACATTGTCTCAGATAAGGTGTCCACATTTATCACTGACAAAACTATATCGTATTTTCCACAGAAGAGCAGCATCTTTTTTAGTACACTTTCCCAGTCTTTTCCTACTTCTGCCATGAACTGCAAAGCCTTACTTATCTCAATTCCATTTTTCCTCATTCTAAATCATTGCTTTGCTATCTACATTTCTCTTGCAACCCTGAGCATTACAAATGGGTCCATTTTATAGTATCCCCCAACTACACACTACCCATATTTGAAAACACATCTTCTAATATAACTCACAGGTCTAGTCTTTTATTTTAACCTTTTCTTTTTAAACACACAGAAATAACATTCCCTTTAATTACACCTACAGTAGTTTTCAGTTGATCTTCTGCTTCCTGAATTGTAATTGCATAGCCTTTAACCAGTTCAGGCAGCTTCTTTTTGATGACCATTTATAAGAATGATAAGTCAGAAAATGTCTTTTTAAACACATATAGTCCATCTTCCTATTCCAAGAAAGGATCATCTGCAATTATATTACCATTTACATGCTTTCCCATGAAAGTTATAGCATCTCCAGAATTGGAGGTCTACAAGAACAAATTGGACAATGTATTCCACTATCTTACTTTCCATTAGAAAGTGCTTTTTAGTGTTTATCTTGAATCTGTCTTCCCATTATTTAAGCCACTTTTCTTGTCCACCACTGACACAGTAACCATTATTCTATTCCTTCTCACAGCACCAATTCATGTATTCTACACAACTGTCACCTGCTCTCTTGAGTTTTTTATTCTTAGTCTAATTACTTGCAATTCCTTTAAAAGCAGGTTTAAATATTAGGAAAAAATGCAGATAGATACAGATAATTATCTCTATGAATCTTTATCATATATTGTAACCAGTTGCCACAAGGCTTCTAGTAACCCCATTTGCATTAAGCCACCACAGCATGTCACCATCAAGACAAAACAACAAAGACAGATTTCAGCAGTGAAGTTTTGCTGGATATTTACTCCACTATTCCCAAAGTAAGAGTTGCACTTGAGGCAATTCCTTTTGGTTACACCTGTGTATGTAATAACCATAAATTCAGTTCAACTATCCAGACCACCAGCAGCAAGAACAAACAATCAGTTCCTGATAGTCTTCCTCTGGAAGTTACTAAACATCCCACATAATACTTAATAACCTCGGATTTTGGTTACTCCGGGAAACAGAAATCTTCCCCTCTCTACAGGGGAAAATAAAATGCTTGGTAAAGAAGCTACCAACCTTCTCCAGGTCAGGCTCCCGTAAAGCTAGTGCAAGTTCATTGTTATCCATCACAGAGGCTGCTGCAACATCTAAAGGCGTTGATCCTCGCATAGAAGGAGAGGCTGTTAAAATAAAATTTCATTTCAACACCAACTTCATAAAGACCAACAAATTAATAGGAAAAACATGAGCAATTTTTTAAAAATAAAATTTTTTATTAGTTAGCACATTATTATAGACATATCATTTATATCACTCAGTTTATAATAAATCATCACACATTTGTATGAATTTGACATTGATATCAAATTAAAATACAATGTAGATGTTCAAGCTAGAAAAAAACACCTTTCTTACACATTCCTATTCTCATCACACACTTTGCTTTAAGCTGTCGTTCTTTCTAATTTTCCCTAACTGACACAACTTCTTTAGAGGAAGAAGTAGTGAGGATTTTATCTTAAACACTGACATTATATTAAATGTATTGGAACAGAAAATACCTTTAAGCTTTATAAGATTGTATGTTACCTATTTCTTTAAAAACTGGCAGTCATTATAGCATTAGAAAAAGCTAAGGTTTTTCATATTAACACTCCAGATGCATTCAATTTGGGGACTTTCTCTCCAAAAAGGTATTTAGTTCACGCTTCTGTCCTGTACCTATACATTAATAAGGAATTTGTTATCATCAACACAATTACTATGATGATTCTAAATAATTATATATTCTCAATTTGAGGTACTAAATTAAATAAAGAAGAAATCTATCTCCTCTATAAAACTTCAGCCTAGAAAACAGAAAGAATAACAGTTTAAGAAAATATCAAGTTTCATTTCTGGACATCTATACACACGTACTGAAGCAAATGAGCTCTGTATTACTCCCACTGCCATAAGCATATACCATCTACAGAGCAAAGCACAGGGTAGCAAGCTTGAGCAGTGAGAAGTAAGCCCTAATGAAATGCTGCCAGCACTTATTCATAATTTTCTTCATCAAAATCAGGATTTGCTTTGGTCCCTCAAAATGCGCAACTAAACACCGTCTTTCAATGTCCAGGCACACACAAAAGAATGTGTACTAGATTGCCTCAACGCTGCTGCCAGGGATTTGTTTGGAGTTAGCAATGCAGTTAAAAAAATGTTTTTGCATGGAGTGAAGGACAAACTTCAAAACAAAGGGCACGAACAGAGGAATGCAGAAAAACACAGGTGGTTTTATACATATAGAAGGCATTTTAAAATCTATATCTCTATATATATATATATATACACGCAGAAAGTTTTAAGATTTTCTTCTTGGTTTAGAATTTCAAAAGCCACACACTTACTACTTACCAAGGCCAACACTGCTGTTTTCCAATAAATAGCTAAGATGATCAAACATAGCTTTTTGATTCTGTCTGCTGATGCGGCAAAAATAACATAGGAAACGACAGCAGTTTGCCACCATCTTTGGGAAAGTGATTTCCTAAGGAGCAAATAAAAACAGACTGAAGCTTAAACTCTAAGACAAGCATAAAACAATCAAAAGATGATTTATGTAACAACCTTTTAATACACCAATATTTATGTATTGTATTCGCTGCACCTTAGTGAAGTTAACTGTCTAAGTTTCACCCCGGGATCAACAGGGCTTTCTTGGCAAGTAAATAGCTCCTTAAGCCCCAAAGATCAAGGGCTTAAAATCTCTTATAAACTTGAAAAACAAAATCTGGGTTCCCCCATAAATTCTAGATTCAAACATCAAAGAATGTGAATGCTCAAAATACATTATTTTTTAATATTTTAAAAATATCTCCCTCTCTAGTAAACATATAAAGTGCTATTTGCATTTTTTTCTTTAAAGCATCTGAAATGCTAATTGTATCTTCCTCCAGAATGGAAGAACAGATTCTTCTAAAAAATTAAGTCAACTACTGTTCTAATGAAAATTAGTAGGAGGTTATGATCTCAGTAACCCCAGTGACTGCTCAGCAGCTTGCAGGATAAGTCTTTGAACAGCTATACTCTAAACTCTGTCTTTTAACAGTGAATAGATTTACCTTGGATTCTCCTCCACCAAGCACATTTACCATCACTTCCATGACAGTTTCATGCATGCCTAAAGCTCTCATGAGATTTGGATGTTGGTAAAATACTTTATTATTCATGATGTCTCTACAGGAAAACAAAATTTAAAAAATTGGATTAAAAATGTTATGGACCAACAATTCACCTACTATGTTATTTGCAAAGCTAATATACTGTCCAATTCTTTACCACCTGAGGTGAAAAATTACCTCAGGGACCTTTTTACATTGAGTTTTAATCTCTCCTGATAGTCTATTTTTCTATGCACATTGTGGAAGAACCTGACCTTTCTTTTCCCACATTATAATTATTGCCCTAATCACCACTTGATTACACCAGAGTAGGATGCTCTTCTATTTCCATTAGAAATTCCATTCCAGATCTAAATGTATTTTCCGACAGGACCATGATCAAAACTGCTATAATAACTTAGATTTTTAATTCAGCTAATCAATATTTTTGACAAGGCCTACTTTTCAGAATATTTCAACCTTGAAACATTTGACATTTGCTATCAAAACCAAGAAAAAACAATTGTAGGGGAAGGAGAATGTATATGCAGCTATCCTCTAAGCATCAGAAACAGAAGCTGAATAAATTTTAACCTTAGTTCATGAGTTACTGCTCAAAAGAACTCTCCTACATATTTCAGCAGAAGGTATTTACATACTTTAAAATCAATCCTAAAGATTATAATGTCAATATTTTGACATCATAATCAGATGCAGACATGTTATGTACAATAAAAATGTCTGGTTTAAAAATTAATTAAATTTCTAAAAGCTGTAATTAGTCTTGAAATTACACACAACCAGAAAAAGCAAAACATGAAATGTAAAGCCCTTTGAGATAATTTTTTCCCATGCTCAAGAATGCCAGAATCTTGTAATCACTCACTCATTTTAGACTTCATTAACTTAAGTGAAACGTAACAACTCAAATTTTAAGTACAGAAGTGAATTTAGAAATACCAGTATTTTGTGTCTCTTGATAGGTGACAGACATTTCACTTGGCCACAGCCTTAGCATGACTACACTGAACATTGCAACAAACAGGGAACACTGATGGCACTTGCTGGAAAGCTAAGAAGTTGGCATTGTTCATGACACAACAAAATTATCTATAGACATTATTTGGATATTTGAGGTTTTCAGTAAACTCAAAAAAAAAAAAAGAGAGTTACTTTGCACAACAAAAGCTTCTCTTCTCCTTGCATTCCTGGCATTGTTTATATAATACTATCTTTGGTTGTCAATGATCTTGCTGACTGGGGATTCCTAATAGATCACAGCTGATGTTTAAACTCATCAGACATCTCTCGGATGGCAATATTTCTTTGAAAAAAGAGAAAAACCCTAAACTCTTTGCTCGTAGAGAAGATCGTGTTTTCTTTACTGTTTTCTCCAATTGTACTCTTTATTGGAATACATTTGACTATTATCAATTATATAATTAGAAATCCTGGGTGAGCTACTTCATAGTTCAAACAGTACCGACTACATTCAGGGCAATTAAAGATGGTGTACGTACAGACGCATGTAGACACAACTCCATTATCTGACTGCTGGAGGGAATTGTATGTGCCAACAGCTACCAGTCACAGCACTCATATAAAAAGGGCAGTATTCTTGACAAGATTATTCACAGCCATACTATCTAAAATATGGTACCAAGACATATCTTGTAATACCACAAAACATTACATACATGTTTTCAACTTACCACGTCTTACAGATGCCATTTGCTTCTCTCCAAAAATGATGTATATAATGCTATATCTTACAACAGAAGACAATACACACAGATACCCGTGTCTGCATTTACACTCATGTAGACTATTCACACTGAAATTTCATGTATAACCTTGACCATAGCCGTACAGCAAATAGCAACAAACACATGTAAATAAAGAGATGTTATTTACCCTAATCCACGAATCATAAGTTTCTCTTCCTCCTTCCCCATTCTGACACTAAGCAAGGAACGGATTTGGCCAAGGGATGCCAGAAGATTGATTGTGTCTTCCACAGACACACTGTTTATGGTGTAGGTCTTTGGTAAGGCTCGAACCAAGCCACCAATACCATCATACTGGCGATGTAACAATACAAACATGGCCCTAACTAACTCCGGATCTTCTATCACTGATTCCTGGGCCCAGCGTACCATTGTATCTGAAATCAACTGCTGAAGAGTAGCTGTGGGGAAAAAAAAAAATAGCATTAATAGCTCATCTCTCAGAACTCATTATGCACATAAATTGGAGGGAATTACATTCTTAAGGAGAACGTTTTTCTTGGTATTTCTTTAGCAGCCTATCAAAGGAAAGTAAAATCAGCCAAGAGAATCAGAAACACTCAAAAACCAAAAGCTTATATTTAAAATTAAAGTACAGAATATAAATCTGATAACATAAAAAAAATCATGAAGACATACATGATGCTCACAAAGTCACCAGATCTATTTCTACACATTTCTTTGAAGATTGTTCCAGGAATTCAGGTCTGCAGGGTTTTCTTATATATTATGAAGTAAGACTGAAAAAATACTGGTAGCACATGTAATGTACTGTTTATTTATATGTCTAAAGTCTGTATACACTCAAAATTTTGTAATGTACAGAATAGAATAATTTAACTTAGTCCTTGCCCAAAACCAAAGGCCCTTCAAAAGAAAGAGAAATTAAGAGATTTCAAACAAATAAATGGCACATAATTATCTGCATATTTTGAATTCAGTATCTAATGAAGCAACAAACCCATATTTGATATTCTCACTGGCAATTTTTATTAGTTGGGATATGTGTGTATATTTATATTTGGGAAAGTCATGTTAAAATAGACAAGGTATATAACGTCAATTAAGATTTGAGACTACTGTTTAGAAAAATTACTTACAAACTAACAGTGAAGACAAAGTATTTGATAAAGACAATCGAATAATGTTCATTTTTCCATCTCAGGGACCTTCCAGCCAGATTTGCAAGACTTTGTCAGATTAATTCAGGGTCCTCCTGATAATTCTCTAGGGTAGTACTTCACCTTTAGTACTTACCCAACTAATAATTTATTTCCATGTTAAGCAGATAACTGCTTTTGTCTTAATTAAGACAAAATTATTTCTACTTAAAGAAAACTAACACCTGCCAGCTAAGAAGTCATCGCAGCATAAGTACCCTGGGGAAAGCCCATAACTTCATCTCATAACTTCAGCCATTCGCATTAAGCAATCAAGTTAAAAGGCCAGTCTCCCTCGGAATTCTGTGTAGTCAATAATGAAAACCAAGATTTTTACCAAAGTCAGAATACCTGAACTGTGTGCCCAGAAATTCATTCCTCCTAGTAGGGTAGCAGCATAATAAAACATTGGAAAGTACCACCCACCATAATAAAGCAAAAAGTTTATAAAATTAAAATCAGCATTGACAAGTAAAAAATACATAAAATTCCATAATCGGTTGGTGTCAAGTGCAGAACTTGGATGCCACTGGCAATGTTTCTTATAAAAATGGAAAGGCAGAAAGTGTCAGAAGAATGACAGAACAATGACAGTCAAAGAACGTTGAATGTTAAGTTGGGTGGGGAGGCTTCTCCTAAGTACAGTTTTGCAAATTACAGCCTTATTGTACCGTCATCTTTAATTTGGTGATCTTCATGCAAATACTGGTTTGAAGCTGCTGCAGCTGATGGTATTATCAAGTTCTCATAATCAGGACCTTGCTACAAATACTAAGTCTGTACTAATTCTACAAAAAGAAAGATACGTTCTGGAAAAATTATGACTTGAAAAAGGATCAAGGGTGAAAAAGCCAGTAGAAGAAATTTTCTACCACACTCCACTTGAAAACAAATCTGCCCAATATAAAAATTCCATCTAAGCTTGTTTTGAGTCAGAGCTACAAACCTTAAGGTGCACAGATGTTTCACTAAAAATCCACCTTGTTTGGTCTGAAAATATATTAAGAACTTCCTGCCCTCTTCTTTTGCCATTTGGCACTAGGATACAATAAACTGATTTAATATTGCTTACAGGATGTCTTAGCATCATCATCAACTGGCTTCTCAGCTTGCTTCTTCTTCAGATATGTAACTTTTTCCATAAGGTACAGGAGACGACCTCTAATGGTTAAATCACTGTTTCCATCCAAGGTTCCATCTTCATCTAGTTCAATTCCTGAAATAAAAAAATATACAGTTAATAGCAAAAGAACAAAATTAAACAACTTAAAAGTATGTTTTGTATATTGTATGTTGTCGTGGTTTAACTCCGGCTAGCAAAATACCACGAAGCCGCTCTCACAAATCCCCCTCCCCTCCTCCAGTGGAGGGGAAGAATCGGAGGAAAAAGAAATAAGGAAGCTCGTAAAATTGAGAGAAGAACTATTTACTAATTAAATCTAAATCAATATATACAGGTACTACTAATAATAAATACTTAAAATAGTAGAAAATGAAACATATAGTACAATATATACAATATGATACAATTTCCCACCATCCACTGACCAATGCACACCCAGATGTTGAGGGATGAAAATCAGACCCAGAGAGCCCGAGACCCACAGCCCGAGAGCGATCGCAGCCCGAGAGTGATCGCAGCCCGAGAGCCACGGCCTGAAGGCCTGAGCCCAGGAGCCTACACAGCAGATTCCGAGCAAACCTTATCACTGATAACATGGCCAGAAAACTCAAAACAATCCACCAGCTCCCACACATATGAGCCAGCACAGGAGTTGGCAAAGCAGCTAACACAGGAGGGTTAGCAAGTGCCCAGAGTAAGGGAGTAAGGGAGAGAGAGAGAAGGGCAGAGTAATGGCTACCGGACCCCCTCCCCCACCCCAAGAGACCGGAACATGACGTACTATGGGATGAAATACTGCCTTGGTCAGTCTGGGTCAGCTACAGTGTCCGAAGCGGACAAAAGACCTTGAGTTCAGTACAGGCCCTCCCCAGCACCAGCTGAGGCCTTATCAATGTTTTCACTTACTGTCCAGCAACAGAGTTCCCTGGCAACCAGAGTAAAGGGAGTTAGCCCTTTCCTGACTGAACCCAGCACATATGTACAAACACAATCAGATTGAACTATGTTATTCTGCTCTGTTACAACTATAAAATAGTTCGATATGGGATAACCTTACCCAGGAGTTTGGAACAAGTATAGATCAGGCAGCAAACTGCAGATAAAGATCATGTAACCATACTAACTTATTGTATAAATTGTGTGTTATTATACATAAAATACATAGTAAATATATTTTTGTGGTCAACTCCCCCAGCATGCATGTTTCCATGCTAATGCGAACGCCTCTTTTGGACATATGTAGCTCAGAAGAGCAGATATAGTCCCTACTGCCATAGTGTGGTGCAAACAATACTAGTAAAGACTAGGGGATTTTTAGGTAAAACATGAAGTGAAAGAACTGAGGTTATAATAAATATACTTTCTAGTGACCAGTCAAAAGAAAGTATCCACCTTCTCAATATAGTGGCTGTTTCATGATATTGCTATAACAAGCTATAAACATGTAAAAAAAAAACGTGAGGCTTTACAGAATCACAGAACAGCTGAGGTTGGAAGGAGCCTGTAGAGATCAACTAGTCCAGCCTCCCTGCTCAAAGCAGGTTCAACTACAGCATGTTGCTCAGGACCATGTCCAGCCAGGTTTTGAATATCTCCTAAGGTAGAAACTCCTCCACCTCTCTGGGCAACCTATTCTTGAGTTCCATCACCCTTACAGTAAGGAAACAAACAAACAAAAATAAGTAGAATTTCCTATGTTTCAATTTGTGCCCATTGTCACTTGTGCTGTCACAAGGCACCAGTAAGGAAAGTCTGGCTCAGACACCTTTACTCCCCCGGCCCAAAAGGTATTTATACATATTGATACAATCCATCCATGAGCTTCCTCTTCAAGTTAAACCACCCCCATCCTTTCAGTCTCTCCTCATATACAAGATGCTCCAAGAATTTAATTATCTTTGATTCCAACTCCCTGGACTCAATTCAGTGCATCCATGTCTGTCTCTTTTACTTGTGAGCCCAGCTGTTGGATTTCTTTGCCATAACACACATTGCTGCTCATGCTCAGCTTGTTCTCCACCAGAACTCCTGGGTCTTTTCCTGTAAAGCTACTTTCCAGTTTGATCCCTAGTCTGTCCTTGCTGCATGGAGCTATTCCTCCCCAGGTGCAAGACTTGGCACTTCCCATTGCTGAACTTCATGGGATTCCCATCAGCTCATTTCTCTCAAGTTTTCAACTTTATTCATTCATGCATACTGTGTAAAGGAATGAAAAATCTCAACCTATGCCTATTACTCACACTAAAATAAGCTCAAAGGTCATTCAAATATTTTTCTGGGTTCTTTAGTTTACGATATGAATTCTGAAGTTAAGGGGTTTGTGGGGAGTTCTTTAGCAGTCTTGAATTTTATAGGATGTTTCCTCATGACATTACATCATTCTTAAAATGTATTGCATGCATTTTAAATTGGCTGGGGTTTTTTGTATTAAGTACTGTTCCATTTCCATTAAAAGTTATTTTGTTATATTTTTTCCCAAGAGAGTAATTGACACTAAACTAAACAAGGATCATCAGTAACTTCACATTTTACACCAAATCATATTACAAAATGGTATGGATGGCAGTCTCCTCAACCAAACTAATTAACAGTAAAGGCACTGAAATGTCAGCAATTAGAACACAGAGATGCCCTGAAATTACTAAAATTAAATGTCTGTTTTCCCACAGTTAAGCTGTTCTCTGAACTCTAGTTGTACTCTTCTGATTTGCAAACTGCCAATGTAATTGTCTCTGAACCATTTCACAAGATGTGAATCCCCAAATGGTGACTGGCTAATCAACCAACCAGAGGACTCGGGATGTGTAATTGTTTTACCTATTTTGCAATCACTACATTTTGAATACACGGAGTAATTAATTCTGTTCTACTGTAATGCGTCCTCTGATCCACAAAATTAATTTTCTAATGGAAGAGTATGCAAATTATTATTTCCCAATAAAGAAAGAAAAACAATGACAGAATTAGACCAAGTAATTTGAACACAAGAGAATGATGTTGAAAGACCAAAGAAAAATGGAAAAAAATCAGAGAAAAATAAAGCCTCTTCTCCTTTTAAATGTTTATTTCATCTTCATTTTCTGCCAACTGACAGGTTATTTTGAATTTTCCTTTTCTTTTTTCTATTTTCTTTTTTCATCTAAAATAAAAATATTTCATTTCAGGTGTCATAATGGGCCTTCATCGAGTTTGTGGATGATATAAATCAGGGGGAGCAGAAAATGCACTCAAGGGCAGGAAGTCAACAGGGTAGAGGAATAGGCTGGCAAGATACTCCAAGTTCAGCAAGTGCAAATGGAAAGTCATGCAACTTGGACAGACCAACCCCGTGTGACAATACAAGCTCAACATGAACAGATCAAAAAAACATCTTAGTAAAAAGAACTTCAGGGGTTCCATCAGAGAGCAAGGTAGACACCAGTGAGCAGCGCAGTCTAACAGCAAGGAGAGCTAAAAACATCCTGTATTAGCAGAAACATAATCACTAGGTCAAGGCAAGTGATTATTCCCCAGCACTTGGCTCTCATGAGATGGTATCTGGAATGCTACATCTTGGGTTATCAGCTTCTCTGGGCAACCTGCTCCAGTGCCTCACCACCCTCTCACTGAAGAACTTTTTCCTGATATCCAATCTAAATCTCCCCTCTTTCAGTTTACACCCATTACCCCTTGTTCTGTCACTACAGGCCCTTGTAAGAAGTCCCCCCACCAGCTTCCTTGCAGTCCCCTCCAGGTACTAGAAGGCTGCAATAAGGTCTACCCAGAGCCTTCTCTTCTCCAGGCTGAACAACCCCAACTCTCTCTGTCTTCACCAGAGAGGTGCTCCAGCCCTGATTCATTCATATGAGCTTGACATCTAAAATAGACATTTTGGTGCTTCATTTTTATATTGGTATTTTTGTATTTAAATTGTTCCTACATTTCCTATCTTAATATGCATATAATTTAATTGTTCTTCATTAACTGAAGAAATCAAAACCACAGAAATTTAACTGCTCCTTTTGGTTATTAGTATATTTCAATAGACAATAAATTTCTGTATCTTCATTCATGTCTGAGAAGAATCAGCCACTAATATTAAGTCATATTGTGGTTAACATGGCCATAGTCAACTGGATACAGCAAAGATGACCTCTAACCTATGCAAGGGAGTGTAAGAGAGAGGGAATGGGGCAGAGGAACCCCTTGAATAGCAAGTGAGATACAGTGTTATTCCCACATTTGGAGTTGTACGGTGGAAAACATCCTTTTCCTTCATGAAGCAAAGCATAGTGTATTCCCTTTCAGTTTGACCAGATATAAAGATAAGAACATTTCCTTGGTTTTGACTACAAGCTGAGTATATTTATTTGATAGTAGTTACAACTGATACAGCATGATCTACAGACTACTTAGCTGGTGTTTCTAAAGTAAAATTATTTAGAAAAAATTCTTCTAAAGCTTATTTAGAAGTAAAAATATTGAGTAACAAGACTTACCACAGTGTGTCATTAGGTCTTCATGGAAATCCAAGAGTTGATCCCGAATTTCTTCAGGGCAAGGACAATCATTTTTATCATCTTTAAAGTTCAGCAGCATGTTAATCTTAAAGAAGACAAAGTAAAGCCAAATGACACCGACCTCCGAAAGGAAAAACTTTGAAATCAAATAGAACTCTGCCACACACAGAGCACAACAGATAATAAGCTGTCCACTGCAAGCTGTACCTGCTCCTGAGGTGGGGACCGAAATTCTTTTGTTTTTCTAGCTGTCAGAGCAGCAGACATGTTCAAGGCCTGCATCACTTCGTTGTACCGGAAGCGCTGATTCTCTTGAAGCTTGGCCACAAAATCATCTGAAAATGCTACAATGGCTTCTATTCGGTGTCGTACTTGGCAATCACACAGGTACTGAAGCAGATGACACATCTGAGAAAACAGTATCATAAGACAAATAAGAGTTGCCAGCTAAGAAATATCTTCTTATATTATGCAAATAAGGATGGATTCCCTACAGCAGCAGCTACTATCAACTAAAGGAACTAAGATCTTCAATGCTATCATTTACTACATGTGAAGTAGTTCTACACCAGGAGTATCTGGCAACTGCAAGAGATTTATCTGCCTCAGACATATAAAATGTAAGAGTTCTATTAACATTATAAGAGAATGGGTTTACCCCTTTCTTCTAGAGAATTTCTTTTCTCTCTGGATCCATAAAAATGAAGAATTCCCTGCTAATGTCACAGGGAAAGTAATTCTGTTCAATGAAACAGCAGCTATTTGATCTACAGTGAACAAGTTTATATCATCAGGAAGATACTAAATCTTGTCAAGTCCTATACTGAAATAAGTTTGATATTTAACTAAATAATTCAAAATTCTGTATTCCTTGAAAGAGAAATTACCAAATGAAGAAAAAACGGTCTGTGAAGAAATGGTAACAACCACTGTCACAGCAGTATTGTTACCTGTAATTTAACAGGTTCTGGAAGTTTCATCTGAAGGAGTCCTTCCTTTGGCACTTGGTCTCCTTTGTTATCTTCTTCTCCTTCTTCTGACTTAAGCTCGTCTGAACTCAGCTTTTTCTCTAAGAAATCAGTTTCATCCTCCTGGCTCATTGCTTCTTTGAAAACCCGGGGCTCAATCAACTGCAAGATGTGTTTCAGATCCCCATTGTGGAAGATTCCCATAATTAGGAGGGTATAAAAGAGCTTGATGAGAGGGACAAACAGAAATTCTGTAGAACCTCCAACTGGATCTCTGACATGGAGGCTGCCCTCCTGAACAGCTTCAGTCAGCATCTCTATGGTTTTGGCCTTTAAGATTTCCAGAGGGAATTCAGGACTGAACTGAAAGCATTCACTATTAATGCTTACAAAACTCGGAGAAGAGAATTGCATTCTTGGCCTTAATGAAGTGCTGAGTCCTATACCAGGGAGGCCATGTTTTTTGTTTTCATCAGGAAACAAAGTAATACTCTTGGTCTCGTCTGTCATTGGAACTATAAATTCATTATTCATCATTAACCTGGCAGTTGCATAGGTATTGAGATGGATGTCAATGAGTAGGTCATAGTAGCCTGCACGTAATAATCCTGGCATATATTTATTCTCAATAGCATACAGGAGCTGAGATTCATCCACATGGCTACACATAGCATGGGCCACTCGGTTGTTGCCTAAAGCACAAACAGCTGAATATAATCGGAGGGTATGGTAGTGAAATTTCAGCAATTCTTCTTGTTCTGTCAGCTCTAAAATATCAATTGTTCTGCAGAGAAAAAAAAAAAAAAAATACAGTAAATTCCACATCAGTGGAAAAACTTACTTAAGTGAAGGAAATCAAAATTGTCCCTAAGGATAACATTGGCACAATATCGGTTCTAGGACATTTTCCACATTTCCGCTTTCATGTGAGAAACACTGTCAACCTAAGAATCGAGGACTAAGACTAAGAACAGAGTTCTATCAGGAATTTAATTAAGTCACTCCTGAAGTACAACTTCGATTAATTTCAGTGGGAAAGATCAAAATTATATGCTTAACACAGAATACTTCATACTACAAACAAGAATTTGGATATCTGAAAATGAAGGTTTTAAAATTAGCATAGGTTGAGATATTTGTATCATGTTTTGTTTTTATATCACTGGTTGCAAAATGGCAACAGACTAGCCAGTTCATTCACAGAGGGTTCAGGGGCCAGGTTGCTCATTTAGAATTCTTACCTAATTTTTTACTGATTTTATTTTCAGTTCAGCACTGGCAAAATGCTGAAACATTTGGGTAAAAAGGAAATCACAAGTTTAAGTTTCTTCACTTGCTTAAAATAAATTTAGTAAAATTAAACTAATGGAATAATTAAATTGGTCATAAACCTTAAAATATCTCTACAAATGTTTGTCTATTTTACAGATTATCTTTAATAATTTATAAACAGAGTTCCTTTCATTTTCATTCAAACCTATATATACTATTAAAGAATTTAGAAAGAAACTAGGAGAGGTTGGAAAACCAACAAAAGGAGGCAGATTTTAAAACAGTGAAAAATAAGATTAATTTTTAATATTAGCTTAATCAAAACACACTGCTTTTATTTACATGAGTTATAAATGCTGAGAAGACCTTGGACTTTTCTAACAGAAATTTTATTACATGTCTAGCTTCATAATCCCAACCTAGCTCTGATATAGTTCAACACACAAACATCAACCTGTTTTCTTCAGGAATATGAAGGGCCATGAACTGCAAAGGATTCAGGCACTGTATCATCCAGCCTTGACGTTCACTGATGCGAGAGACATCAACCTTCAAGAAGTGGTTTGGCACTCTGCTCCAGAGCACATGAGTCAGAAATTGGACATGGAGACGTGGAGGACATTGAGAGACTGGGTTTTTGTGTTCACTTTTGAATAAGCCAGCAGATAATGGCATTACATTCTGGAAAATTCCAACAATGAGACAATCAGTTTCATCACCTCTACCAAACAATGAATATATGATAATTTTAAAGAAATATCTTCAACATACAGTACAGCAAAGTACAGTGCAAGAGGAAATTAACATTTTCAGTAGTTTATACAACCAGATGGGAACTGTTCGCAGATTTGCAAGAATAAAGCATTGTCCATAACATTTTTTTCAAAATAGCTACATTTTAAATAGAAACTTGAACGGAATGTGTAGTCATTTTCTTGGACCAGAGATCTGAACTCCAGTCTTCTTTTACCTCTTACGATTCCTTAGACATCCACGTATCCAAAGTAAGGAAGTAAATCTCAGATCAGTTTTCTTGAGTGTACTGCTTGAAAGTACTATAAAAGTATTTTAAACCCCTAACCTAATCTGCAGATACACTGGTCAACCATGTTTTGTTTGTAGAATAAGACTTGCCTTACTGACACCAGTGATTCCATTTCATCATGAAGAGTGAGATTCATAAAATATCAATGGGACTTTGCAATATCCTCTGCTAATTCTAATCAGTTACAACCCTTCTCATCCAACATACTGTATTTTAAATACATTAAATATTTAAACTGAGTTAAAGAATAAAAATGGCAATAGTGCAAACAACCTGGAATCATAAAAATGTGCCCAATACCAAGAACACATTGCAGGCAATAAATGTGGGATGGGGGGTTACAGGTGGGAAGGCTATTTGACGTGATATATTGGTCCTAAACCTGCAAAAGCCAAGCATTACTTACCTTTATTCTTCCCAGTTCAAACTGGAAAACATTGGGGCTTGTAGCTTGAGCAAATACAGCAGGAAATAACTTTGTACTCGGTTCAACCTAAATCAAGGATGCACAAATATATAACCACTAAAGACAGACACTAAAAACACAACAACATATTACAAAAGCCCAAACTAATATCTGTATTGACAGTCAATAAGTGCAAGTCTATGAATAAAACCACAGAAAATCCAAATAGAAGGGGGAAAAAAAAAAAAATCATTGTCACAACAGCAACAGTTACTTTTTCTTCCAATCTTGTACAATAGTTTATAATAAGATGCAGTCTAAGGATTTGATTTTCCCCCTACACGCTGCACAACATCATCAAAAAAACCTCACCTGATAGTACGTGCCTAGTTCCTTGCCGTTAGCCGTGAAGGTCAGCAGGCCACTGGCAGCATCAACCAAGCAACCAATCTCCAGACCATTATTATTACGTCCTTGCCCAGGGCTCATGCTCTCTCCTGCGCACACCATATAGCAGTTGCTGCGTTTTATACTGAATGTCAAAAGACAAATTTATTTATGGATGGTGTGCAAACATTATGTAGTGGACTAAGAACAACTTCGTATGGCTGCAAACAACAGGGCCTTGTGGCTGAAAACAGCAGAACCCACCACAAGCAATGTCAAAATTCAATGAAACCGAGGCTTCATAATTGAAAAAATAAAACTGAAGATGACAAAATATGAACAAACTCAAGTCTTATGTAAAATTCCAAGAGACAAAACTGACTTTGCAAGTTAACGTTTTAAATCATTTAATGTTATGCATAACAAAGTTTCTGGCATGGATCACAAGCTGAAGTGCTGAGCGTTGTTGTTGTACTAATTTTGGCCTTCTCAAAACCAAAAAGTTTAAAAAAAAAAAAGTATTTTTCTCTACTTTTTACCAGTTCAGAAGTCAATTTTTACAGGATTGTGGTCTAAAACGACATAGAAAAGCTGCACTATTTTACTTTTCAGTGCCCATTGATTTAATTAGATTATTACTGCACTGTTTCTCCACAAGCAATTACTTTTTTTTTTAACATCAACTCAATTACATTAAAGGGGGTATATTTATAGTTTATAAATTTTTTAGTGCTTTTATGAGTATAAAATATGTATCTTTTTAAGAAAATTGTAACCAACCTCTCATGAACCTTCCCTTTTTCATCTCCCAGTGTAACTGTGACAGTACGCACTCTGTCCAAGTCAAAACTTGTGTCATACTGGTGAAAGTCAGATGTAATCCAGCCCACCCAGACATTAGCAGGTTCTTGACCAGGAAATATTCTCACTGAATAATAGTACTGTCAATAAAAAAATAATGTCAATAAATGTTAGTATTTGGTTTCCAGTGCATCAGTTTAATTCAGTATTAATTTGTTGCTCTAAAAACTGAAAATAGTCATCTCTTCAAAAAGTAGCATAGGCTTGTTCAAGAGCAATCATATGCAAAGCAACAAAGGAATATAAATAGAAATCAAAAAACAGCCACAAAATATGTATGTTAAAACAAAAAATGGAAAAGACTAAAGATGTGGTTTATACACTTACATTGTGAGCTATTTTTGTACTGTAGCTACAATTTTTATACTGTAGGTGACTCAGTTCCTAATACCTAATATCTTTTAGAAAAAGGAGAATGCATCTAAAAGAGAAGTATATTTTCCTTTGAACACTGAAAAGAAAGTGCTTATGAAGCTGATCTTGTCAGACAAAGATGCACAAAACCTGCACAAAAATTTTGCTCGAAATTCCATTAAATAAATGCTGAGTAAAATGAGTACAGATGTTTCCAAATGGTCCTGAACACCGACCTATTAATTTAATGCACTTTTTCCTATTTATTCCATTACTCTAGAACTACTTATTCTTCCTATTTTATGTTTGGTGTTATTAACAGTAGATTCAAAAATGGAATCAATTAATTTTTCCATATGGAAATTGTTTTAGACTGGCAGTCAAGTCAAAAGAAAATGAACATAGCAGTCTCAACTTCAGTAGTATAGGACTACAACAGACATTTAGATTAAAAACTTTGCCTGGAAGTTACAGTGTTTCTGAAACTCTTACAAGCAAAAACTTGTAGTTATTAAAAAAAAAAAAAAGAAAGAAAGAAAAAGCAAGCAGCTAAAATACCAATCCAATGTTACGATACCGTGGAAGTTTGCATCAAATAATCATAGTCATCCCTATCATCTGCTAGCACATCCTCAGTAAGCCGTGCAGAGTGACTCATGCTATAATCTGGTTTTGTCCTCCTGAGCATAAATCTGTAATAAAATAAGTAAAATCAAAATCGATGTGAGATGCTCAATATATCAATATATCAATAAATACACAAAGGAATTTTACATTAGTATATGAACCCTAAATACATGCTATTTACTGTGTTAGCCCTAAATACATAGTAATTATTAAAAGATAACACTTGTTAGTTTATTACTTCCACGTAGTAGAAAACAAAATAAATTCGTCGGAAAAGAGAAAGACACAGGCTCACTTTTTATAAGCACTGAAATCAATTCTGATATTAAACTTTATATTTGAAAGTTACTTGGAAACTAAACATAACTCACATTACTTAAAAAATTAGCAGACTGTTAAACACCTATGTCACTTTGGAAGAATGTGGAACATTAAATGACCTTCATGCATTCAAAAATACCATCCATATGGTCTGATTTATTCTGCAGTTGAAATATTTAACAAACCGATTTTGGTAAAGAAAAGCAGAAAAATAATGGAGAGCTGCTGTAATATTGTCTGGCTAACAGCCCAGTGTTTTCATCTCCACAACGTGATCAAGTTAGGTGTTCTGCTCCTGATTCCATAATAAAAATTAGGGATAATGAATGTGTCAGCAGTAGAATATTCATCTAGAATAAGAGATTATTTTAGTGAGATAAGCTAACATGCATTTATAGATAAAGATTATCTAACACCTTCAGCTTTTTGGAAGCCATGTGAAAAAAAACATTCCATGTCACTTTGAAGACCTACTAGTGCTGTCAGAATGGATCTCCATGGTTTTAGAGTGCAGTTCATGGAATGACCACAAAAGCCTTCACAATAAACGAAATGATAGGCTTCTAATAGCTTTAAAAATGTTTTCAGTTTGCTGCTTGATTGTAGTCTATATATTGCATATGATGCAATGTAATCACATGAAGGTTAACTGTCCCGTCTACTGTGTTATATCTAAATTTAGGGCAGAATAAGGGAAAAATCTATGCAGACCTGCCTGATATTTTCTTCTACTATTCAAGAAACAGGGCAGGGGGGGGGGGGGGGGGGGGAGGAAAGAAAATTAAAAATAAATAAATTAGAAAGGCAAGCCAAATGTGCTACTAACCTTTGTTTAAGACGTGAAGGTTTTTCTTGAATATAATCTTTATGGTTGTTTAACTCTGGTTTTGCGGCATCTTTTTCTGTCCGGTCAGGAACTAGGTGACCATGAGCAGTTTTCATTAGAACCTCAAAATCGGAATCAGCATCATAATCCTCCAAGTCATTCTTTGGGCCATAAAGACCAGAGCCTGGCAACCCTCCTGCAGCTGATCTGGAGAACACCTCAGCACATTCAATGGGCATGCTTAATCGAAAAAACATCACGTCTGTTTTACTGTTCTGTGAACCAAAGGACTTCTGCGTGACCTTCAGGCAGGGGCAGCTGTCTATGGTGCCATCAATTCTCATCACCTATGAAATGTAAAGATGTAGTTGGTTTGAAGCAGATGACTTTTCCCCCCTTGTAAATGTTCAATTTATATTTCTAGAATAAGCATCCATTACTTGCAAAACTTGCAACAGTATGCTGTCAATGGTCAAATGTATTATCATCATGTGCTGATCTTTTAAGGGGAAATAAGTACTGTAAACAGTGGAAGTTCTTGTTGTTGTAGTGTTAAATAAAAAAAGCCACACACAAAGGAATGACCTTTTCATCCTAACTCTTTGCAACATAAATCCTACCCTGTCCAGAACAACCCAAACCAACTAATATAGAGCGTACAGGTACATATGCAGGAACACAAGTATTTCTTAAGTACTACAGTGAGATACGCATCTGCTGAAAGAGTTCTTGTTTCATCCATTTCGGAAGGACTTCATGGTAGACTTACAAGGCATGAATTCAGTTCCATCAAGATGCACAACCAATTGGGACATAAGTGTTGACACAATTGGCTACTAAACATTTATTAAAATCAAACCCAATTAGTTATGGAAAAATCATTTCACAAAGTGTATGCACCAGAACAAATGCTATGTGTTATGTAGAACTGTCCATTTTCTGGAAGTTATTTACAAACATATTTCTCAATGCACAAGGAGCTCTTAATGAGGGCATCTTATAGAATTTGCCTCTGCGAATCTCATGTTTACACAGGACAGATTTCACAGATAAGATGAAGAAATACTCTCCCCTAAATAATTACATTATTTGCAACTGCACTGAATGCATTTTTAACAGGTGCAAGGTTCTTCCAAAACGGAGTCAATAGACCATATTAAAGAACTTGTCTAGAAGTGCAAAAGTAGAAACATAATTCCAATATGTTCATGGAAGAAGTGTCTAGAAACATTGTAATATGACCACAAACCTCAATATGTTCATGATTTTGTGGCACTGGTAGAAACTGAGGGAGCCTTTTACTCAGCCAAATGGTGATGTCTCTGTTTGTATTAACAGCAAAGGGTTCATACCCTTCCTGTAAGCCACAGATAGTGAAATATTTGAGAGTACTGACATCTTTTCCAAAGTTCATTCTTCCCACTTGAGACGGGCCCAGGCTGCACACAGGTAGAAATCCTTAAAACAAGATGAAAGAACATGTGGGTTGTACATTATGAACATCAGAGAACTGTTAATTTCTGTAACGCAATTATAAATAATTGGGGGGGGGGGGGGGGGGGGGGGAATTAAAAATCCAGAAAACTAACAGTACAAATGCAAGCAGGAACTCATTTGTGACCCCTCTGCACTTTCTAAATTACTGTTCGGGTTTTTTTCTCAGGTTCAGCATCACAGCCTAAAAACAGACGAAAATCTCCTTGTTTTCTTCTGTGCCTCTTCATCCTGGTTTTTGAAGGTCCACAGCTCCAGACCACTTTGTAGAGTCATTTAACCTAGCTATTAACAAAATGTTTTCTTTTGTATGAACAAGAAACATGAAGCTCTGTTCAATGCTGCTGGCTCAAGTGAATGTACGAGGTATTGAATGTTATAAGGATAAAATACAACTAGTTCTGAACTGCTCTTTGCCCTTTTTATCTATCTATCTAGCCCAGAATATCTGTTCATTGTACGTTCTTTATAGACAAAAACAAACTCCAAAGCACTATCTACAGAAATGACTGCTCAACAGGTAAAATATCAGCCTTCAAAACCACCTTTTGAAGATTTTATTACAGACACACAGGATTGGTTATCATCATGTGTATTAGGCATGATAAATTTAAGGACATACGCTATTAGTCATAAGTTCAAGTCCAGATTTTTATGTTCACATCAAGGCCCTTAAATCACAAGGCATCAACTTCTCAGATAACATAGATGATTTAAAGAACATGATTTATCTCCATTCTGCTAGGGCAAAACCAATGACAGACAATAATAAAAAGATTATTTTCCAGCGCAAAATGAACCAAAATCCTATTATAAACACATAATAAGAAAGCCATATTTGCATATACAGGAATATGCTGTGATAAAGCCCTGCAGCTCTAGGAGTGAGAATTTGCTAGGCTCCCTGCTGAGTTAAAGGAATCCATAAGCTGTTGCAAAAGTTTTAAAGCAAAGCCAAAAATCAAAATTCTATTTTTAATAACCTTACAAATCTCAGCTCATTTCTCAACAACAGTAACAACCTTCTACAGACATCAAGTTGTTTGAGAATGTATTTTCACAGAAACAGTTGTGACAGCATGAAACCTCACAATATTAACCAACAAGTACATAAAATTTGCTATAAACCACATCGGTATATGCAGCCTTCAGTATGTGCTTTGTCTGTCTGAATCATCTCACCATTTAATTTCCAGTTCTTACTTATGTAAAAAAATTTTCAGATGTTTCCATGATGTATGGAACCCACATTTAGGAGAGTTTTGCTTTCCACTTCTCAAAAAGGACACAACAGATCTGAAAATGGCCAACACATATATGAAACCACTTTCTTATCAGCAAGAAGTAAAGAGATTAGGATACTTTAGCCTCAAAAAAGAAAAAAATTAAGGTGGTATAAATGCATACCCCTATCCTAAGTGGCACAGAGAAGATTAAACACAATTATGATCAAAGAAACTGTTTGGTACCAAGCTTCAAAACAAAGGGAAGAACTTTCTTATACACCTGACAGTAATGCTGTCGAATTCTGTCACACAGCATGCTAAAAGTTCACGTTGATATAAAAAAGTATTTAGAGATCTCCATGTGAGAAAGGGGTTGGTGGAGGGGGCAGGGCAGAAAATGGTGGAACACCACCAGAAAATCACACCATATATGTATGTCTATACTTATTATATATGAACAATTGTTTTATGGTTTTGCACAGGTCAAACATTTCATGAAAGGAAGTAGCAAGCTCTATCTCCAGCACCTTAAGAATAGACACATGGCCAGTTCCTCTCTATTAGAGCCCTAAAATAAAACAGGAAATAAATTGTTTTATTAAAAAAAAAAAAGCAATGGCAGCTGACATTATCAGCAGAATTCAGTAAGCATATATAGGGAAAAAGCTGATTAGATAATTAGATGCAGTCCAAAATCTAAGAAAAGACGAACTTTATTCATGAAGACTGAGATGTATACATGACATAAAACTAAATCAAACAAGAATATGTAAAATATTTTAAATATTACTAATATTAACCCTTCCTAAATAAAATGTACATAACCTGTTAATTTTTCTACCTATGCATTTTCCTGTGAGCTTAGAAATAAAAGGTCTCACAGGTAAATTAATTCTTAGATATGAAGCAAATGTTTTACTCACATACACACAGAAATGAAATGTAGATTAGTATTTGCAAGATTCCCAAAAAGAAAACAAAGAAACCCAGAACAAAATTCCTACACAGGTAAAGCTCTCATTGACATTTTTACTCAATTTAGTGTTTTCCATCAACCCTGTAATTGTAGCCAACATGGAATCGAGATGACAATCTCACCAATACAAATTTCATTGATGCCACAACAGTACTGTACATGTAGCTAATTCCTGCAAGTAATTGTAATTATAGCTACTGTAGCTCTGTACGAATGGGATATAAGTACCAATTCCAGTTCTAATCATGTAAGCATTACTTTCACCTCTGGTGAAATTCTGCACTGATTAACCAATGGCAAATATCATGAAGGTATTTCACTGTATGAAATAGCAAACAAGTAGGAAGACTTTAACACTACCCGCAGCAAAGTAACTTTCTAGCATTGTCTGTCACGTGGCAAAAGCACAGGACAGCAGTATTTTTTGTAATGTTCCCTACTTTTGAAAATACAAACTGAACCTCCTGACTCCATCTCTCAAACACTCACTACAAACAGTTCACGCTCACAGAGATCAGAAGTTGACAAAACAAAATCTGTTTTGCACAGTGTATTTGTTCACACCTACAGTGTAAAAATTTCTCTTACACAAAGGCATAATAATTTGCAATTGTGTTTCACAATTTTACTACTGAGATGGTATCTCACAAATTTGTCTGCCATAATCCCAAAGAGCTGCTCCTGTTGGCATTACAACCTAAGATGCAGCACATGAGCCTTATTAATAAGCTGGCAGAGCACCACATTCTCTTTTCACTGTTCCTAAGTAAATCAAAACTGCAAGACTGATTTATAGTCAGACTGCATCCCCCTAAGAAGAACACTGGGCTCCAACCAGAATTTCTATCTTTTTTCTAAAATGAAAGGTCTCTTTCTGCAGCAGCACACGGCATGCACAAGGTTCACCAATAGAAGTGGCCTGCAGAAAGGCTTCAATGCTATTAAGCAAGAGCCATTAACAAAATCAAACTGAAGACAACCGATGAAAAAATGAAAGCTCTATAAAAGTCATATTTAATTTGGGTATTTCATACGTGTGTTTGTACATACACACTCATACATATAGATGCCCCCACGAATTGTATATAAAATACCCATAATATTTACAAATATTGATCTGAAGTTATTGAATGTCAGATCGATGAGCATAATCTTTGAAAACAGAATAGAAGACCTTATTTCAAGGTCAAGCTCTTTTCTACAAACACAACACTAGAGGAACTTAATGAGAATTAAAAGGATATTGTGAAAAATCTGAGAGGCTTGACACTGACCTTAACTCTTTGACATGGTCACCAAGGCCTTTGGGCTCAACGTCAAACTGGGAACTACTTTAGCAGTTTCAGACTCAAAACCACAAAAACTCATCAACTTTGAAATCAAAATAGTGGTCAAACAGGATACCCTCAGAATTTCATGGAGTTCCAGTTTCCCTCAGAAACCCTCACTCCTCAATTGGATTATACTGCCTAATAACTGGAAAACAATTACAATTTAATGGCACCAGGATCATTATATGAGAGACCACTAACAGTAAGCAAATTGACAGATCCCTTTCTCTCATCATGCTGTCATGGAAATCTGAAGGCAGTAAAGTAACGGGCATGAGTCTAGAAAATTGGTGGCAATTATTTCATTTAAAAAAAATAAAATTATTCCTAATTCCTATGGTATGGCAGAGGAATAAAAAAAACTTCTCCCAAAGCATTCCAGAAAGTAAAATACTCTGAAATACAGATGAAAGTAAAGTGGTTAAAATTCAAGCAGGGAGCTACCTAATTAATAGGTATGACATTCATATTTCCCCTGGATACAGAGATCAGTAACCCAAAAGCATCATCTGCAGCTTTTATTCCTCAAAAAATTTATCTCTCAAAGATGTATTATTTAACAAATACATATGTATTACAGAATATATGTACCTACAAGAAAAGAAAGGGAAAAATTAAAGCTTAAAATATTTTTCTTACATTAAACACAGTTCAGAAATTTTAGGCAGTTACCTACATTAATGTAGTTTCTTACCCTTTGTGTATCTATTCGCACACAAGTATGTAATTAAATTTATAAACAAAACTACTTTAGTGGCACAGAATCAATCTGGCACCTGACACAATCCCACAATCTTTGCCATCTTTTGCAGTTTCATAAGTTACAGCTTCATGGTAAACCTAAAACCTGCTTGTGGTCTCTGAAGGCGGCACCAAGAACACAACAACAGGCACAAAGCTCAACCTGCTGGTGTAGAATTAAGTAAAAAATTCTGGAAGCTAACTTTGTACCAGCTGGCTTTACCCTGGATCAGGTGTCATCTCTCCTCCCAGAGCTAAAACAAAACCTTAAAGCTGGCTTAAACTCCCTACCATATGTTCTCACTAATTTGACAGAACTTTGGTAGTATTTCAGTACTTAATCTAGGTAAAACTTTATGTCCCTGCCCATGGGAGGGGCACTGAACTAGGTGATCTTCAAAGGTCCCTTCCAACACAAACCATTCTGTGATTCATTGTATCATATGGTAACTGCTGCAGTGCACATGAAACATTGAAGGTCATGAATTCGCAACTCCAGACACATCCCCACCAAACAGCTAAAAGATCTGATCACAAAAGATGGCTGCAAAGTGCTGGATTCAGACAAAAGTTCACCACAGAAAAAGGCTTGCCTCATCCTCACACCCAGCACACCTCCTTTCCACAGGCTTTTCTCTATTGAAATACAGAAAAGGACAAGGGCTAGTTCCCTGGAGACAGGAGGGTGGGACAGGGGGGTGGGGAGGAGAAGAAAAACAAGCAGCACACCATGCTAAAGGGAAGCCAGAGCAAAAATTGGGCAACAACAGCAAATTAACAGCACGATATATTACAGTACTTACCGTCACCAACATCGAAGTCCTTGAATGCAAGTTCTGAACCTGAGTCATCAAGCAGGATTTCACCATTTAAGGTGAACATCATAGTGTGCTCATTCATGTCAACCATACATCCAACAACATCTCCTGCCAACCAAGAGCGTCCAAAATGCTCATTACCTTGATGCCACCGCTGTGCCTGGAAAGGATTTTAAACAATTTCAAAGAGGAATAGTGACAATGTATGTGTTCCTCTCTCCCTTAGCGGTACAACTAATAATTAGCCTTCTCAATTAAGACAGCACTAAAATTAACACTTTCACAGCACATCATTCGAAAACAATGCCTGTGAGTACTCCAAGTTGACTTTGAGAATGGAAATCCAACAATTAACTCCTGTAAGCACCCCTCACATCAGTACTGTAAAATGTTTTAAAGTGAGCTGACAGGGAAAATTGCTAATTCAACATTACAGTAACAAGTAAGAGCATGGCTTATTTTTCTGCAGAAGCTCCATGAAAGACTTGTAATGAAAATATTATGCTATCAATTACAATGTTAAATAGCTGCTTCACAAACCTTTTTTAAGCAATTGTTTTTATTTTAGTAGTCTATACATTCCTTGCTGGCAAACAAACATTATTGTTTCCTTTAAATATAACTCTAAAAATGTTGTGTACAAAAAATATTAAACTTCCTGTCATACCAGATTTTGGAAGGAACAGAACTGTATATGGATGGGACAGGTACTATGAGCCTGTGATAGATTCCAGAGTAGCTGAGGGCATGATTAACAATTCATATGACTGATCTTCAAGTCAAAGACTGCAAAAGCTCTGGATGGGGTCTTGGATTGGAAATCAAATAAATTAACATCTATTAAGAATTATTGCAAGACACATAAAGCAGTGTTAATAACAAATAGGGTCCCTACTCATACGTTCCATCACAAGTAGATTTTTATCCTCTGTATCCATCCTGAAAATCCTACAAAACAAATGAGCCTTAATGTGTATTTTGAGAGTGAAAAGCTTTTCCAACCAAGGAGAGAATCCACCATAATGACAGACAAGAAAATAGCTTTGTGGATTGAGACCTAAAGGTCAAAACCTAAGTTTCAGAAAGCAAACTACTACACAGCTATTCTAATAAAGACACAGGACTTCAATAGTTTACTTAAGCCAATCAGACATTTTACAAAAAACAACTTTTCAGTTCCCCTTTTAAGGGCTCTTCTCATGTAATACAAGACTAAGAAATTAAATTCCAGCATAAATGAAATACAGCTTGAGAGCTTGATCTGACCAGAAGCATCCAGAAATACTGTTGATTCCTGTTACATATTGTAATAGTAATAAAGAAAATTAATTCCAACATCAGATACAAGAAACATTTTGACATGAGTCATCAGTAGCCTTAATAGCAATTATAATTTGGACAGCATTGCATTTGCCTTCATACTAGAAATAAAAAACTTTGAGTCATTTCATCTATTCTGATGAAAATCAGTAACATAAAATAGTTTGTTTTCCTATGTATTTTTACTACTAGATTACACTCTGTCATTGTCTCATGCAAACTTCAAATTGAGCAAAAATTACTGGTTCTATAATAATTTACCCTAAATTGTAAGGATTTCCATGAAAACCTAAGTCTTTGTAACTTATACATTCATACAAAAAACTTATATCAGAGTTTGCCTCAAACACTTACTGCTAATAATCTTAACCATATTTACTCCATAATGGCACTTCTTCTATAGAGAACAACAGAGTAAAAATTTAAAGAAATTATTTATAGCTAATTACAGCTTTGCCAGTATTTTGAATTTGAGTAAATCACATTTTCAATGCTTTATATATACACCGTAGAAAAACTGTGAAGCTGTGAAAAAAATTATAGAAATACCAAACCCTGCTAATGAATTTTTCAGGTGACATTCATCCTCGTTATTCCACCTAGGTCCTCAAAGAGGGAGAGAAATCATTTCATAAAACACAAATGAAAGAAGAGAAGGCAATGATACATGGAATAAGATGCAAAATTAAAAGTTTTACAATCACTCATATCATTATAGATAAACATATACCAACCTTAAAGCCATCAAAAACAAAAGCTTCTTCATCCGAGCCAAGTTCCTGATCTGGCAGACAACCAGGCCTGGTCCAGCCAACTCTCATGTCTCCTGAAGTAACTGCTTCAAACTCAAAGTACCACTTGCCAGCCTTCACTGCATAAGTCTTTTCTGTGCGGAAGATCCTGAATTTTTCCATTATCCCACTGCACACATCCAGTCTCATTGCTGTAAGATTTAAAATTTTTTTAAAAAGACAAGGAAAAAACCTCAATAGAAAATGTACTGTATTCAACTACTGACAAAACGAAGGCAGTAAAACCAAAAGGCAAAGGAATCCCTTGAGCATAGGCATGCAAATAACAAAGTGTCTGCAGAACAGCCTTACAGGGCTATGATCCTCCCTGGGATCAGAGAAACATAGTAGGATAACTCACATGACTGGAGTATCATGACAGATGGATACATGGCTAGTAGGAAGGACAGGCTGGGAAGGTTATGAGGAAGAATTGTGAGAGAGCAGTTGGAATGCACGGAGAACTGCTTTGTGATGGTTCAGGAGCCAGCACAGAACATATGGGTCAAGATACGCAGGCAGATATGGGTGCTGTAGTGGAGTACTCCAGGGGTACTAGGGTCTACAAGGGTATTAGCACCAATGCTGTTTAACATCTTCATTTATCACCCTGAAAATGGAAATACCCACAGCAAGTCTGCAGATGACACAAAACTGGAAAAAGCAGCTAATTTAGCAGAGAGTTGTGCTGCCATTCAGAGGGACCTCAACAGGCTGGAGAATTGGGCTGAGTAATCTCATCAAGTTCAACAAGTGTAAACATAGTCCTGCACCTGGGGAGGAATAACCCCAGGTGACAGACTATATTGGGGCTAAGCAGCTGGAAACCAGCTTGGCAGAGAAGGACCTGGGGGTCCTGGTACGGAAGTGGAAAATAAGCCAGTAATGTAGCCTCGCATCAAAGAATGACAGAAACATCCTGGACTGCATAAAGGAAAGGAAGGTGATTCTTCCCCTCAACTTGATACTAGTGAGGCCACATCTGGAGCGCAGGGTTCAGTTCTGGGCTCCCCAGTACAAGACCGATTTACTGGAACAAGTACAGCACAGGGCCATAAAGCTGAATAAGGGAATGGAACGTCTTTCTTGTGAGGAAAGGCAGAGAGAGCTGAGACTGTTCAGCCTGGAGAAGAGAAGGCTCAGGACAGAATCTCACTTATGAATATAAATATCTGGTGGGAGGGAATGAAAAAGAGTGAGCCAGACTCTTCTCAGTAGTGCCGAGTAACAGGACAACAGGCAATGGACACAAGTTAAAAAACATGAAATTCCATCTGACCACAAGAAAATACTTTTTACTGTGAGGGTGGTCAAACACAGGTTGCCAGAGATGTTGAGAAGACTCCATCCTTGTAGACAATCAAACCCCATCTGGACATGGTCATGGACAACCTGCTTTAGCTGACCTTACTTGACCAGATAATCTCAAGAGGTCCTTCCCAACCTCAACAGTTCTGTGATTCTGTGAACTGGGCTGTCAGTTATTTTAAACAAAACAAAAACACCAAACATACAAACTCCAAGAAAATTCAGTCTAAATTAACCTTCCAATCACAATAAAAGACATGTTTGTCTTTGAGACAAGATTATTCTACTGAGACATCTTCTTTACTTAGAGACCACCACCAATTCATCATCTAATCTTCTCATTTACATTCTAAAAGTCAGATTTCTTAAGTATGTCATTGTTTTAAAAATTGATTACTATATTTTGTAGTTATTATAATAAAAAATAGAACTAAGATTACAATATAGATGTTTTTGCCAAAGCAATGGAAAATGGAGGATAGGAATCATGAAAGAAAGTCTTGCATGAAGCTTTAGCAACAACAAAAATACCAAAGTAATTATATTCCTGTTTCATGAAAAAAATATATTAACTTCTGTCAAGATTAAGGGCAGCAAGTCTGGAAAGACTGAAGATGCCCTTAAGAAGGGCATAAAAGTAGTGTTAAAGGCAAGTCTTGCTCAAGGCAAGGCAAAGTCACAGCCAAGGTGCTATTTAGAAAATACTATTTAGTTAGTGAAAGAACAGAAGTAACAAGATGCCAAGTTTTAATGGTATTGGCTCTTCTCCTTTATTCTCTCTCAAACTGATCTCGGACTACCTCAGAGTGCCTTGAAAACTGCCATTTCTCACTTCAAAGTTACTATTTGTCAACTGACAAGCTAAGATGAAGAAAAAGAGTTTGTTCACATTTCTTATCTAGTGTAATAAACAGTGTAAAATAAATTAACAGCTGTGTGAAAACAAAAGCTTTCATTCATTTGGTTAAATATCTGTGGCATGATGTGCTTATCATAGCTCACTATGCTTCATTCCACAATTCTCGTAATTGCAAGTGAATTATAACAAGCTAGTTTAAGAGTGTTTAAGTTAAAATACACTCTTTGTCAAGTAATTATAAGTATCTTATCTCAAAGCCCGAAACGGCTACATATGAAGAGTTTCAAAGGAGGCTAACGTTAAACTTTGACACACCCAACTTATTCCTTCTAAATGTATTCACTGATTCTCCTACGCCATGAAAGAATAATGGCATAAAAATACTGAAGAAAAGTTAAGTTGGGTTGTTATTGGGTTGCTTCAGAGAAAGAGGAGAAAGAAACGTCAATGGAAGTGTGAAAAACATTAAGTGTAAAACATACTCTCTCTGGTCCATAAGAGCAGTAGAAACAAGTTTAGATTATACCTCACATTTCTGCTTTATAACATTTGTGGAATGTATAAGGAAAGATTTTTAAAGGGAGAAAAAGTATGTTGGCACATGTACTGCTTTGAGTCATGTAAGAAATCTATTTTCTCATTTTTTCTTTACATCTAACATCAATAAAGTTTTGGACTTGGATCTCTAAGCTCTGATCCAACTCTCCATCTATCCATCCCAGTTGTCCTGTGGGTTAACCCCCTCCTTTGCTCCCACTGGCACTCTTTTCCTGCGATATCCCACCATCCATTCCAGAACAATCTGTTCCAATAGAAATGTACTTTTGTTTCTGTCACACTCAAACCCACAAATCTTGGACTTCACCTACTTCTCCAATTTTCTTCTTTCCCTCTCTGCACTGAACATACTGTCTTGAAAAAATATCTTTATTGATTCATCTATAGCTATGTGGCATCCACCTATTACCTATGGAAAATGTTCTCAAAAATTGCCTTAAGAACATTTATTCACAAATATTACTTGAATACTAGTACTCTTGAGCCTACATGGTGCCTTGGAGATGGCCATTCCTAACATCCTTTTAAACACTTTTAAACCTATCTTCTTTCACTACTCTACACATTTTCTTTTGTAGTATCTTCTGCTAAAAAAAGCTTCAAGTACAACCTTGCATTGTGAGTACCTATAAATCTCCCACACCGTTTCCTCCTTATTACACTGTCCTACAGTCTGTTTCTGTCACTTCTGTCCAAGACCTTATTATCAATTCAAACCATAATGTAGCTTGAAATGACAAAATTAACGCTTTAAAAAAGATGAAAGTTATTTCACAAAGCGCAAGTAGTAATGCTGAATCAAACCCTTAATCTTTCTTGCATAAGTTTTCTTAACTACGCAATTCTCTGGTATTTTATAGTTTTCTTTCCATTAATCAAATCACATGACTCAGGGATCACTCTCACTCTTTCTCAGATTATGAAAAAGAATGCTTAAAATATGCTGGATCTTTTCCCACAAATTTGCGTGGTATTAAAGCCTGCACAGCCTTTGAAAATTCAGTATTCCAGTCTGATCACGATAATTCCTCCTCTTTCGGAGTTTCTTATAAGCTTAAATGTTTGCACCTATCTATCTGTTTGTTAGACCATATTAAGAACCTTTCCTCTTCTCCTGTTTTCTCAGCTACATCAAAGTCCACATTTCCAGTACTATCCTGAATGGCTTATAAAATCATGACCCTCAGAACATACTATCACTTCTCATGCCACCAAATGCCTGACTTGAGTGACGTCAGGCTCATTAAGTTTACTGTACGGAACTCTGGCACATAACTCTTAATCAGTAAAATTTTCATTTTGATAGTCTACACAATTAATGCCTTAAAAAAAACTTCTGAAGATACATATCACCTAGACAGTTTAGCCACCAGAAAGCATGGGAACTGAGAATTTCTTGTCTTGTTAGACATAAGTAAAATGTCTAATGCTTTCTAGGTTCTAAGCAACCTCAAAAATAGAGTTGTTGTGGGAGACCAGTAAGTAATAACAGAGCATAAAAAAATCATGCTATAAAGCTTTGTAAATCAATGTTTAAAATAAAATTTATGAGTGAAGATGCAGAACACCACTAGAGGGCTCTAAATCCTTTAGTAACAGTGTGGGTTTCGCTGATGAAAGGGGATCCCTATGACATGTTTTATGCATCTCAAAAACTTGAGAGGCTTCTAAACTGTAAAATATAAATCCCCAAAATTACTATAAAAATCTTTTTCTGAATGCAATTCTAGTCTTTATTTAAGAAAGACCACTTTGTAGGACACTGTTCTGCAGGTCCTTTCCTCTGGAAATTTTGCAACAGGATTGATGACACCTTTCAGATGCAAGAATCACAATTGTGTTCTTCACTTTTCCTTAGTAACTCCATGCACAAAACTATCTCAAGGGTATCTCATTGTGAGGAGAAAAAAAATTCCAGCAATGCATTCCCAAGGAAAGTCAGGGACACATGGTTCTCAGAGCTGCAAATAAGGACTGTAGATTGTAGAAAACGAGCATGCCCTCTCTCTCTAAACTACTAGACAAACCCTTTATCTTCACAAGAGGCAGAAGTTTCCAAAACCAGCCAACCCACCTTCTCAGAACCAAGCAGAAGCCATGTTCAGTATCTCTACGCAGCATCTCCTTCCCACAGTGGGAGGGGAAGAAACTGCAAGATTATACAGCAGCCTTAAACTCTCCAGATTAGGCATAGCCAATTTTAACAGTGAGACCATGGCATCTTGCCACCAACGCAGTCTACTCCACTAGGAAGCATTGTTTTGCCCATTCAGCAATCCAGCCTTGTTACACACTCAGGGTTACCAGTGATGCCTCGTATTTTAAAAGTGTAATTTCATAGCAGCCTATTCTAAAAGCTGAGGATCAGAGCATGTATGTCCTTTGGAAAGAAACTGAAAATGGCAGGATGCCCGTGTATATTTTGGGTATGAGTTATACCTCCTAGGGAAATATTTTACAGAAGGTCTATCGCCTAAGTAAGTCCAAATTTAACAATAGTATCACATATAAAGCAGGAATCAATATAGTGATCAAATAAAGTTTAGAAACATTTCTCAAATTTTCCAGTTTGCTGAGATTATAAGAATGTAAGTTTCAATTTTGATTTGATTATTCCATATTTCCATACCTCCAAGTGAATTTCTAGAATATTGTTGCTGAGGGTTTATATATGTTACAATTTCCTTTCTATATGTGCAGTTAGTACAAAGAATATTCCTCTTTTGTTCTGTCTTACAGCTTGATCTCAGCATGACAGAAAACTGTTGTCTTAAAAGCCAAAATAGAAAAAAAAAAACCCAAAGGAGAAAAAAAAAAAAAAAAAAAACCAAACCAACCCACATTTGTAAGAATTTAGTTAAAATTTACTTATCATCAGTTCAACTTCCAAGACCCAAGAAAGTCCAGGAAGCTTAAATGTTCTAACACACTACGTAATTCTAGACTGGAGTTTGAGATTCACAGAAATTTGGGTTGTAGTCACTGAAAATTTCATGTTGTAGCTTTAACTGTTTAAATATAAGATTGTGCATGAAATGTAGAATTCTTCATTATTTACAGTTAAAATTGTAGCAGTATCAAATTCACATCTACTGCATTTGCATATGATTTTTTTCTTAGCAATTTTTCTATTCTGTCTTGAAATAACAAGTACAGTACTAATTTGAAAGTTTATAATTAAAAACTCGATTTTAGATTGGGGAACTTCAGGTATTTATGCACATACTTAAAATGTGACCATACATTTTATTCCCTGGCATAAGACAATATATCGAGCAACATGATAAACATGTTTTCCTGATTTTCTTTATTTTAGGGTCGTGCCTTCTAGTATTCACAATCCTGATACAAATTGCTTAAGCTTTTCATTTTGATTCATCTGAACTATCAAATCTATAAAACAAACAGTGAAAGGAAGTGTATGAGATACAGAAGAACTGTATTGCTGATTTAAAATGTGAAAATGTTTCATGTTGTTTGAGGACACAGGACAAGAAAAGGAAACAATAAGGAAAGTAAGATCAGAAGGAAATATAAATAACAGAAGATAGAGAAAAGCAACTATTAGCTTTGCAGACACAGTACCTGTCCAGATTGTTTTATTGGACACAAATTCAGTAGTGGAGTGCAATAGCCTAATTTTTTTTTTAATTGTGAGAAAAGAGCAAAACAACAACATTAATTACCATGATCTTGATCAGGAGCTTCCAGGTTGTAACCATAGCCTAGAAGGGTGCGGACTGCTTCCCGAAGACTGTCTTTGTTTGACTTCTTTGTCCGATCATCCAAGAGAGCGTAAGGTACAAGGCGAGGATTTCGTCGATTCTTCACATCCTGCATAGGCATGAAATATTAATTCAATTTCAGAAACTGTACTTTGTCTTAAAGAAAAAAATCATGCTATAGCAACAGTATAAAAATTACTATTTATACCAACTGAAACCATGGAACTGCAAATACAGCAATGATTCAAAGTTGCAGTAGTCTAGAAATTCAGTAACAACTGAATTTACTACAAAAGCAAGTAATACGAAGATAAATGAAACTGTGTGGCTAATACCTGCTTTTATTTTCCATCGATTTTACTTCATAGGATAACAATACAAACAAGAAGGACAAGGAAAAATGCAGATTTAACTGAAAAGTCAAAGGCATATTTTGTGTACTGTTTATGAAGCAGCTACCATAAGAAGCAGCTAGTATATATAACTAAAGCTCAGAGACCTTACTGTACTGCATATAGGGGTTTATTAATTATAGCATTAAACAAGATATATTAAAAAAATGCAAAGAATAAACAAGATATAAACAAAAGAAGGAAACACTACTCGTAAAAATATTAATATATAAATACCTGCAATACTAATTAATAAATAATAAAATAGATAATAAACTTATGCCTTACTATGTCAAATACTTAAAACATGTATCATTCCAAAACACAGGGTCTTGTAAGAATATTATGAATGTGCTTAATGTGCAGAACTTTTGTAATAGGTAATTTAATGTAACCTCTCTTCCAGCTGAAAATAATGAAATGGTAAAGTTTAATCTTTGTATTTTAGGTTTACTAACACAATATTGATTAGGTTTTCCTCTAGTGCAAAATTATCTTATTTGAAAACATTGTTTGACTAGATTAGTTATATGGCTAACATAATTTTTAGTGACTAATAGAATCGTTTTCTTGTCAACACTTTCTCCTCACATCTTGTCAGCATTTGTTGGCAGCGAGAGAAACCATATAAAGAACTCACCATGTTCTTCCTAATATTTTATATAAAATATGAGACTGGACATATAATTAAAAAAAAAAAAAAAACACCACCAAAACAACTTGCTGTTTGTTCTCATGGGTGGGTGCAAGTACCAAAGACATAGAGAGGCTTTTATGATTGGTCAGACTTACTAGGAAATCCAAAAATAGTGCCAATTACGTTAGACACTGCAAATATCTTACTTCTTAAAAGCAGAACTGTAATGCTATAAAAGAAAGTATGCGGTTTTCGTTCTACATTTGCAGGCAGAAAAGAAACGGCAGATCCATTCTGACAAATACATGCAAGTGATCCTTTGTTGTCCTTTAAATGACTTTAATACAAGTTTATCTGCCTTTTGCTCTTGCTCATGGTGAGTAAATTAACTCTATCCCAACTAAAACCAGCACAACATTGAAGTGCAGTTATTAGCTTGATGAAATCTGGTCCTACCAGTGATCCTTCCAGAGAAGAAATATTACAGGACAAGTATTACCTATACGATAAAATAGCTGACAAAAAGATAAAGATAAGGCACTGCTGGGGACACAAATTACTACATCATATCAGCTCTAGTTATGTTCAGTGGGAAGAACAGTGACAGGGCTAACACAAGGCCCGTTTGAGGGAACAACTTTCCATATTTATTCCAAACACTGAAGTTGACATCCTCCTTTTTCCAATATTTAATTCAGTGAAAAAGGACTGCTTCCATAGCAGAATGGACCAAACATGTTTAAGTAAATTTTATAATTAGCAATTATTTGATATAAGAATGTTCATATTAGTATCAGAGATGAAACAACCTGGATTTAATTGTCTTGGAAAGGTCATAATAAGAGAAATACTTTCCTCTGAAGTACTGTATTTCCAAAAGCTATTATGAAATATGAAACAGAGGTTTGGAATAACTGTTACGTATCTTCTTTTTCATGATATACAAATAGACTAATGCACTGATAATTGCCATAACAACCGTTAACACACATTAACACACTGGCAGTCACCTGATAACAGTGTAAAATAATGAAATATAGTATAAGTGCTATTAAAAATGCCTAAGCACAAAAATCACGGGGGTGAGGGGATAGAGGAAAGGTATAAAGAAATCATAAGAATTAAACAAACTTGAATTTAAAATTTCTTTCCTTGTGTTTAATTTTATTTAAGACTGTGACCTTTTTCATCCATTCAAGACTGGCTATTTCTTTAAATATGGGTAATTAATGGGATTTTTCTTAATTTTGTTCTTTTTATTTCATATCATATGCCTACCTAAATTTTGAATGTTTTACTTAGTGATGAATTAAGAACTGTTATTGTTACAAACATCGTAAGTTTTTGTACTAAAAACCTTCTGCACCACTCTGGTTTAAGTGTAGCTAATCAAGAGAATGATCCTATGAAGTGCTTGAGCTTTGCACATTCACAATGGTGTCAACAAGAAAACTGATAGCTAGGAATAGTAATTTTTATTGGGTACATTTGCAGTTTGTACATAGACTTAATTCTTCCTATTCCTTACAGAAAGATCATTGTTTTGTATTGTAGACTATTGAAAGAGTGAAAACTCAGCCTAAGTTTTTCTTTCTTTTTTTTCCAGAATATTCCAGATTTTAGAATGTAATGCTTCATCAGAAGGCTGTGTTTGGTACAGTTTGTGTGGCACCTACTTGTTCACTGATTCATTTGAAAAAGAAAAGCAGATCTCCAGAAAAGAAAAACCCAAAACTTAAGCTTGTTGACAAGATTCTGTTTCAAATGCTTTGTACTGGGTAGCACACATGAAATTTATATAATTCTTTGGATTTGAATTCAGAACATATCATAACACAGGGAAAAAAAAAATAATAAAAAAGCCTATATATTTTATTACACAACTTTATCTTCATTTAATGTAACACAAACATTCCATTAGCCATTTAGAACTTAATTTGGAGTTACTTAAGTAAAAGAAAGCATTGTAATGAAGAAAAGTTGGGATGTCTGGCAGAATGTGTCCTGATTATAAATGAAAGGAGCTAATAATAAATAATGTTAAACTTGAGTAACACTGGCCATGAAAAGTCAATATTAATTTATACAGTGTAGACTACAGATCTTGCTATATACAACAAGAAATAGGCAAAGAATTATTTGAATTGGCACAAATATACTTACTTGTATCGTATAAATGGATTTGAAACAGGTGATAATTGGTCAACAATGGCACTAACTGAATGTAGCTCTTAATGGAAAAGATTTACAGAAAAACCACACACACCACCAAATATCAACAAGCCTTTTAAAACTTTCAATACAGGTAATGAACACTGCTGCAAAACAATTCACAGAGGAAACACACGAGGACCTGGGAGGTGCAGACTGCATTCATTTGTCCACCGAGTGACATGTAGATAACCTACCTAGTGCACTGGATCTAGCAACTGGTCTTGCAACACGCAGAGACAGATGTCATGTAAGAGTACAAACCAAAACAAAGACGGTCCATACTATGTACAGCAGCATAGAAAACGATGGCCAAATTCCATAAGCAGCTCTAAAAGTAGAGCCTATTAAAAGCTAGTGTGTGTAATAAAGTTGTACTCTTCAGAAGTAATTCAGTAACAAAAAACAAAGCCTCTTATAAACCTCTAAAAGACATCTGCAATGATAAAGAATAATATAGTTTTCAGAGCTATAAATGTGATACCACAAACACTCCTGGGCCTTCCCAAAGCTCTGAGAAGTTCAGGGACAGCACAGATCACTAGACTAAAAGGAACAAAAGACACCAGAAACACACATAAATTAGTGCCTATCAAAATGAAAGACAGGAAAAGACTGAAAAATGAAAACACAGATTAGGAAGAGTACAGGAAAAACATGATAATAATTTAATGGGATTCTAAGTTTTGTGATATAAAGTGTTAGAGCTGTACAGATACAGATTCTGTGTGGTACTGAAATGATTTTGTTCTCATAACCAAGGCTGTTAAATGACAAGCACAAAGCAAATATATTTCAGCACATATTCAGCGAGACAGACATGCTGTTGTTTTCCTAGTTTCATTTGCACCATTAGAAAACACTCATTCCACAGCTGTGAGTTGATTCTCCTCTCTGCCACGTCTGTGGATCTTGCACAAAGATTTCTGAGCAGTTGCCACAACAAACGCTACTGGTGAGGAGCTTTCCAGCTATGCTGTCAGAAACCCAGCTTGGTGAGCCTTGTGTGAGTGTGCAGCAGATACACTGTGAACAGGATCGTTTTCTTACACCATACATTTCATATCTTGTCATCCAGAGGTCTAGATTTCCTGCATTCTTCATGGCAGCTCATATTTAAGCATAAGCAATTAAAATTAAAAATCGCTTTATAGGGGAAAAAGGAAAAATATAATTCTAAATTGGTATTTACTAAGTAAGTCATTTCAAGATTCCACAGTCATTAGAAGTGGAAAACAAAATAAAGTCCTCAAGAAGCCATATTCTTGGCAATGTTAACAAATAAGCCAAATGTATCCACCCAAAGCAGAAGCTGTGCTCCTAATATGGCATACTATCAGCTGAATTCTGTCCTTAGAAGTATGTGTACCCTTAGAAATAGGCGCACAGCTGCCAGCATTTTCACTCGGACTGTACCCATACGGAATGCCTGGCAGAATGTGCCCTGATTACAAAAGGGAGGAATTAATATATCACTATAAATAATATAAAATGTGAAAGTGAGGTAACATAAGCAGTTTTTACAAGGATAAGATGCCTTTATATATATATGTTTGATGACAAAACATACAAGTTTTCAACTGGTGATTTTTCCTGTTCATCCACATTTCCTCTGTGAATTTCCAGAACAGTGCACTGCAGCACTAGGCAGTCTGAGAAGACTGCACATGTGATCAAAAGTGATTTTATATGCTTCCTACAAAAATTTTAGAAAGTTCCTGACTTCAGAAGACCAAACTGTCTTGTGTTTTGGGCCAAAGAGAAATCAGACTTGAAAACTGCTTCACAGTCCTGACTAATTATCCTAGGACAGGAAGCACAGAGCATCTTTTTAAGACACATTTTTACAAAGTGGGAAGGACTGGTTAGATTGCTGATTTTTATAACCAATTGTTAATGCTCTGGGATTTTTTTAATATTTTCGTCTCAATATAAACGAGATTTCTGATTGTTAGGTCCTTCAGTCACTACACACAATACCACATGAAGAAAATCAGGATACCCTTTGACTAAGCTACCTGCATATGTGACAGTGAATATAAGTAAAACGTGAAATTCAGAATCTTTGGCTGTGACCCATACAATCAGTGGGGAGACCTAGAAGTCATATATTCAGGAAGAGGGAGGGGGTGGCTAATGTACTTGAAATCATTGTCATTTGCTTTCTGACCTCTAAGCTTGACTCTTCTCTCCCTTTCTGTCTTTTCCTTACACATATAAAAGTTGGGATTCTCCTCTAGATATGAAATCATAGTTTCATGAACGTCAACCAATATTGTACGTTCATGGATAAATCTATGTGAATTCTGAACATTTTCCATTTTATTGTGAAGTTTTAGTCACAAATGCATTCTTTTATACTTCAATGTTATTTTTCAATCAGTTAGGAAAAATCCCTTAAAAATATCCAAACAAAAAGGTAATTATGATAGGACATAATGTCAAAATCTGTACATGTAAAACAAACAAAAAAAGTCCTCTCATAGCACAAATGTGATTATTTTAACTGACTTAAACCAAGGCTATATTGCTCCTTTGCCTGGATCTATCTCCCTTATCTGTCTTTGATCATTTACCATTTCCCCACTTTTCAGAGAAGACCAACCTGCAGGCAACCACATTCTCCCTTAAAGGGACACTGTCAAGTATTTTCATACTGATTTGTGCTTGGTTTTCCACTTACCCTTGTTATTTAATATGTTCTTTTCAGCAGAAATATTTATTTTTCCTACCTGTTTTGTTCCTTCTGCTCCTTTCATGAAGCAAGAAGCTACTGTGAGTCTGTCCTACTTAAAAAAATACTTACTTGTTTGTAATCAGTGTCATCACAGCTGTCAGCGCAGTTCTGGGAACAGGAGTTATTAGTTAACTTGTGCCCCCTCTGCTGGCTGGCTGGCTGGCTCTGCAGCAGCAGAACAAAAATCCTGTGTATAGTCAAGCACGAAGAGCAGCTCTCTCTCGTTAGAAAAAATCCTGACAAGCAGTGGTGGATTTAGAAGAAGAAAAAATCTGTAACTTGGAAGGCATTTTCCCCAACAGTTTATAACAGGAAGGAAAGGATTTATACAAGAACTACTTGACAGTATCCCTTTAATTTTTTTCATATTATATAATCCCAAACTGATGAGGCACTCACGATGGAAGAGACCTACTAGATCATCTAATCCATCCTACAGCCACAGCACAATTGCTGTCTATAACATATTACCCAGAGATTAGTTCATCTACTTTCAAGCATCCATAAGCTTCTTTCCCTTAGGAAATTATTTCTTAGCTCTGCAAGATCAGTTTCTAGCACTACAGAGCATAACATGTCACTACCTTATAGTACTGTAACATGTCACAGTAATATGATGGGATGAGAAAATGCAGCCAATGAAACAAACCCATTGTTGGAGTCAAGCAGAAGCACATAGCAGTGTGGACAACAGCTAGCAGCTTGCCATGTGATATGTACGTCAGCTAAACGAGAAGCATCTTTGCACTGCACCCAGAAAGGATCACCTTGCTATTCTGCTCTTATTTTGGCTTAATGAATGGTATTGGTTATCTGCACATTGTAAGCACTCTTGGAACTCAGCTGTCTGTCATCTCTCCAGAAGAAAACAAACTTAACTAATTGGAAAGAGAAAAATAGTGAATTAAGAGGAAATCAACAACACCAAGCATGGCATCTTCTGCAGGACATGTTATTGGTGGGAAACTTTTGAAGGACATCACCTGCCTGTTTATCCAAACATGAGACTACTCCCTTACTCTTGGCAGACAAATTAAAGTATACTGCTGATATTGTTGATCTGTTTCCTGAAGGTCATGAATATTTCTGAGCTCTTGATGATTTTTAACAACCATACATTGCTGAAAGCATAACTGACACTGCATCACTGCATTATATTCTCAACAACAGCGCCCCATTCAACACACCAGTTCTTCAGTCAGTTTGAATGAATCGGACCAACAAAATATTTTGATGTTTAAAGGAGAAGCACCCAGGACTTCAAACCCAAACTAGGTGGCTTTCCAACTCTGAATGTGATCAGCTTCATAGGCACTTTAGCTTTTTACTTTTCAGTTCTCAAGGTGGTTCTTTGCATGCCCATAAATGTCTTTGTATTGCTAAGGAAGAACAGTTCAGTAGTGATCAAAGTGACCTAAGCCAGTCAAGATTTAGAGCAGAAGCATTTGTCTAAGCCTCTTTCAGAGCACAACATGGTAGTCAAAATCAGAGCCTGATCCACACTGACGGCTTAAAACATCTCTGAAAACCTAACTAGGAGCTACCATTTTATTTTAAAACTTAGCAGGTCTAAGTGATTGTCCTTGACCATCAAGATGGATCTAGATCCCTAATTCCTATTTGTCCAGTTGATGACAATTTCTAAAACAGTCGGAAAACCAGTAATGCACAGTTGAAAATTAAAAGACTAAGTGGTTCAAAACTATGGTTCAAAACTTCCATGAGTTTTCTCACTCAGACTGTATGTATTAAGTGAGCAAAGATTTAGTTTGTACGTTGACCTTTATCATCCAACAGGCAGGGCATTCAGTAGGAGGAGAGTCTAGGGGAGGCCCGAGTTCCAATTCTGGCCTTCAGGATAATATTTTCAGAGTCAGTAAATAAAATACAGTAGAGTTGTTCAGTGAGTGGATCACAGAGTCCTTTCCCTCTGCTTTCTCCTGGTGAGCCTCAAAAATGTTTCCTCACAGGGCCACAACATTTTAGATTCAACAGTAAGGTCAGTCCCTTTTCCCAGGCACAGCACTGAGAACATAAGATAGACTTCAGGATTCTTCCAATAGTAAGCTGAAGTGTTTACTTTATGTTACATCCATACTAGAATTGTCTAATCAATGTTCTTATATTATTTATTTAAATCAAAGTTGTGGCTTGGGGCAACACCACTGCCTTTTGGGAACCATAACTAAACTAATGATTTATTGCTATCACATCACACCTCTTCGAAAGCAGAACCTTGTAAATCAACAGGCATGTCAAAACATACACGAAGACAGTGTATAAACACATTGTGTAGATGTAAAGACAAAACCTTTTTCTATTGCCACCCACTCCCACTATATCTTTTGCTTATTATTTCCAACCCAATAACACTGAAGAAGTCTTTGACAGCAATCTTTAAGTGCCTTTCTTACTCAATACCTCACTAATCCAGAAAACATGCAGTTTAAGTGCAAATTCACTCCAATAAACATTGGAAGAAAAAAAAAATAATTTTGTCAAGATATACAGATACACAGCATATGTTAAATTGTCTTGTTAAAAGTATCTAAGAAACTTTATTTACTATGAGCTGTACATTTAAATTTTCCCAACTCTAGTTAGAAATACAGCTAGCTCAGATATGCATTTGATTCCAGAAACTTCTTAACTTCTTCTGAACCAATAAATTTTGCTGTAAAACTAAATGTAGTTTTAAGATATGTTAGGGTTATATCAAAGCTGTAACTATTTCTTAACTTTCATTCATTTCAAATCTCCTGATTGACAATAGATTGCAAATGTTTGGCTTCTGGGAGAATAAAAACTATGGGTGGCATGGTGTAAATTATTGAGTGCACATATCAGAAATACTTCTTTTGAGCATCTAGAGTCAAAGACTCTTATTCTAGAAATGAATTGTGCATTGCCTCCACAAACACAGGATTAACACAGTGTGCTCCTGCTACCTTCCAACACCTCTCACGATTAATATTGTCATAGATGTTAACAGCACTTCAAAGGGCCACCTTCCCTTACTCAAAGATGTTGCATTAGGGGAAAATTTAATCCCGTTGTAAGCAGGAGAGTTACACCAACACTGACTTATCTTCAGTGTTTATCCAGTAGGGAATAGTACATCTATTCCAGCCTGCAAGCACAAGAATTGGCTTATTGTCTGCCTAGAGCCAAACACAGAACAGACTTCATAAATAGTTTACAAAGAAACAAAATGAGACCTTTATAGTAAGATACTGCAATGGACAATGCTGAAATGGTATGTCACATATATTTTGTCACATAAACGTACTTTGTCAGTACGCGAGGAGGTGAATTGAAGTGCCTAACAATATATATAACCAGATTTTTATTATTTTTTTATATATATATACAAAAGGTTTTGGTCGCGTAGAAAAACAAAATTTGAAATGTGCTGAACTGAAATGTGTAACTTAAAGTTTTGTCAAAACCAAAAAACCACTGTTTGTAGGCAGGAAAGAACATGTGCCTACAAAACAGCTGGTTTTCATTTTTGAAAAAAAAAAAAAAGAATGTCCAGCGCAAAACCATGAAAACTCAGGGTTTTTTCCCCCAAGGGGTGAATTTTCCTATAATTTCACTGTGATATGCTACCACACATTTATTAACAGTAGTGAAGACACCTTTCTGTATATAACATTCACAAATAATCACAAAAAGAATATAAAATATGACTCGAGTGAAAATTGATGTAGTAGCTGTCTTGAAAAATAATAAATTAGGCTAATGTACACTCAATTGATTTTTTTTTTTTTTTAAAGAAAACACAGACACTGAGTTTTGCTGTTAGCAATCCACCATGCTTCATTTTCACTCCTCTCCCTTATAACATTGTGATACCTACCACATAGCATTCCTATTAACTGAATCAAACCCACTTAAGTAAGACTGGAACTTGGAGACTCAATATTCTCAGTTAAACATGGCCTCTGCCAAAAATACAACATATTAGCAAAGTGATTACTAGAAGTTTACATTCTGATTTTCCCGGATAAACAACATTATTCAATTCCCAAGACTGCAAACATTTAAAATGATTCCCCTACTGAAAGTCAATGTTTACATTTCCTTAAATGCTAGAGCATATTAGCTTCCTGCATGCAATTTTCTCACCCTGAGATTTAGATAGCATACAGGAATATATCACCGATTTTTTAATGCTGCTTGTAAAAGAGGAGTCTCATACTGCTGGAAGATTTAGCAGTATTGCTTAAATTATGTATTTTTCTTTTCTTTGACTGACAGACTCACATTCATTAGCTTTTTCTTCCTGCTTTTGTACCCCCATTATTCCCATTTAACTGTGAAATATCTCAATAGGTAAGTGCTTTTTCAAGTGGCTGAAGCACTTACCTGCTGGATACCATATGTCCAGCCTTGCCTTATACGGTCCCTTGCCCACACATTGTGAGCATTCTCCGCTAGTTTATCCACCATAGCTTCTTGAGAGGGAGTCAGTTTGATAAAACTCAGATCCATGGGAGCAGGCTTATATCCACTCAACAACTGGTAGCTGCCAAAATACACAGAACTTAGTTACTTTTCAGTAAGAAAAAATTAACAGAAACAGCAAAGAAGTGACATGTATGAAATATATCTACATAAGTAATCTGTCTTTCAACATAAAGCATAATAATTCACTGACATTTCATTCCCTTTCAAGCTAATTGCATCTTGATGGGATGAGGTAGCAGGTAATGAAAGCTACCCAAAATGGTCTGAACTAAAAATGTTTTTTAAGTATTTTAGTACTTTCATATATTTAAAGTAGTGGATTAAGATTACATATTAAGATTATATAAAATACTTATACAAACACTATTATTGTTACTTCCAAGCACTTCACAACACTTATGAAATTCTGTCTACCTCCTACTGAAGCAAGGAAATATACTCTTCCTACTACATACAGAGATGTGAGAGGCAGAGTGGGTCAAATAGCTTACCTAAGACCACATGTGAAATCCATCTAATGAAGGTTTGTCTTTATAATACTTCATACCTTAACTATCCTTCAAATCATAGGAACAAATGGTTAAAATTTAAATATGACTTCAGAACAAAGAGACAGCTTCCTCACTATTTTTAGTGCTCCTAATGACCGTGTTGTTTACTTTTACAAAGTTGCTCCCATCAAACTAATCGGAGTCATCTCCCACTGTACTTATGACCAAACCTTCAATAAAGGACTTAACTCATATGGTGATGGATGCAGCACATCGGTACTTCCCAAATTTACAACGAAAATCTACAACACTACACGGCACCACCATGGTGGTGGACATTGCCTCCCTTGCCCCAGCTGATGCGGGAACATGCAGGGCAAGGGGAGCAGGAAAAGCAAAGCAGGGACAGACAGAGAGGGGCTGCCCATGTGCTAGTGGGGGTGTCTGCAGGGCAGCCTGTGAGGAGAGGTCAGGGCCATAAGTTGCTGCTGGTGGTTCTAGTACTTACCTTTGCTCCTAATCATAACCAAGGCAACTAAATTCCCAATTTAAATTTAGGAATAATGAAACACACAAAAATTGTCCCATACCAAAATGTGACCTTTACCTTTCTGGTTTTATACACATTATAACCCTCCTTCATCATGATGAATTTTATAGCAATCTAGACAAACATACAAACCATGGGCTCAAATGTAGGTTGGGCCATAGGGCTGTCATATGCCTATCACCAAGTACAGTTCTATTTCTTTCAACTGTGTTCAAGTTCCAAATTCTTCATTCCCACACTGGGGAACACACAGGTGCTAAGGAAGAAGTCAGGGCACCTTGGCTGGACTATGAGAGCTGATTTCAGAGCTGCAGTAGTGGAAGCCACTATATCATACCAGGCTGAGCCCAGTCCTACTAATGCTGTTAACAATCAGTAACACAGGAAAAAGTCAGGCAGCTATACCCGTTCTCTCCAAATCAAGTCACTAGATAGCAATTCTAGGACTTTCAACAGGGTTACCTTTAAATATTTGCAGCACAGCAAAATATATCATAAAGTTTGCTGCACAATTTCTTTATCAAGTTTCTGATGCAGACTCCATATATGAAAAAACCATGTAACAATGAATGCCAGACACATCAATGAATCATGGGAAACCTAAACTTTGTCTACACATCAGATCATAATCATCTAAAAGTGTTGATGAAGGAATGTGTAAATTTCTAAAAATTTGTATGCATACATGCATACCCAAGTACCAATAAAACTAGCAATATAAATATCAAATTCTTAAAATACAGTTTGCTTAACTGACACTGCCTAACAAACAGATGAATTTGAATTTCAACTTACTTCTTTGGCAGTTTCATTTTTTTCACTTTTTCTTCAGCATGTTCATCAGCAGTTCCAACATGGCAGCCTAATGCCAGCAGGGTTCTAGGACAGAGAAAGCAGAAAAATTACTGCCAGTGTTTCTGTATTCAGAGTTGCTTCTGGGTATATAAATGGCACTATACAACAAATGAGACCTATGGGAATGATATCAATATAGTATGGAAAAATCAACACCAGCCTTTATACATATATCTGTTTTTGAGAGTGTTAAGCAAATGCCACAAGATCTGAAACAATCAGTAAAAATATAAGTAGGCTACTTCAAAATGGAACTATCATAGAGCCCATTTCCTTTACATGAGACATCAGTTGAAAGATTCTCTGCCCTTGAAATATATATTTCTGCTTTATATATTTATTCATACTGCTTATATACTCATTCATACTGCTTTATATCAAAATCTTTTATGTTATGTTATTTACTTCAAAGCTGCTGAAAGAAGAAAAGGCAGGAAATGTCACTTCTTACCCTTAAGATGTGTCGTCTTTACAAAGGGAGGCTGTTATTCAGAGATTCTAATTGGATCTGGATTTTGTTAGGACATGCTACTGAAGAGACGGCTGACAGCAGAATGCATGATAAGCACTAGGCCCAAACTGCTATCTTAATGCTCAGTGTGGATGTTGCACATTAATCCACTTCTGAGAAAAGGACTGAAGCTAGACACAGTGTGTCGTATGCCACAGAACTTCTACCACAGAGCCACTGACCCAGGCAGCACATATTCTGGCCTGAATCTGCAACATGCAGCTCATTTCAGAAGAAAAACATGCTCACCTTATAACAGAGCTGACAGTATTATTCAGGTTTCTGATTACTTCAGACCTGTTCCTGTCCTTACAGTCACACTACCCAGTAGTACAAATCTTAAGTCTCATTCATCTCCAGGATTTATCTGTAACACATCAATTAATTGTTCCTGCACTTCACATTCAATACTGGGTTATCGAGTCTTACTTACTTTAGCCTAGATGCGTTACTAAAATATTGACATCGAAATGAAAACAAATCCTGGACAAAAATCAGAGGCCACTGTGGAGTCAGAAGTTTTGCACAATCTGAGGGTGACACCCATATCTTTGATTGAAACTGATTATGCAGAAGAAATCACAAGCATAAACCTTGGACTCCATTCCCAATGTGGAAGAAAGATGGAAAACAAGGTTTTTATTTGTTCTTGTCTCTAGTTAAAACAATATTTTCTAGTCTTGCTGTAACTATATTTACCGCTCTTGAACTGACTGGGGAAAAAAGAGCATAAATATTGCTCTAGCAGTATTTCTCTTAGCAGATGAATCACATGTTTCAAGGAGATTCTTAGAGCGTGTTTTTAGTGCTAGCTACATGAAGTAAATCCTACTGCTATGGTCTGTGAACTCCGATTTAAAAGTAGACAGTAAAATCAGATACCAGAAAATACAAGTGGTCACCTCCCACAAAACACAGTATCTGCTAAGAATAATTCATGCAGCTATATTTCAATTGGCATAAATTGTACCTGATTCTTATGCAGCTATGACCAGCATGAGTAAGAGAACATATCTAACGGTTGAAAGCAGTACAGAGCAGCTCACCTCTGATAACCCTGATTTTCTTGTAATAGAAGACAGGAATTTGAACCCTACATTATCTTCACCCATTCACAGCAAATTCAAATCAGAGAGCCACAGCAAGGCAAGAAGTCACACCATACTGGTGGAGCCTGAAAGAGCCCTAAAGCACTTCACAGCTAAAATATCGAAATATCTGAATGCAGCCCTCAGCATAACACTGACACAAGTAAGAATCACACAAAACTGACTAAATAGGTAGAAACAGAAAAGTCAGTCACAAAATAGTAAGCATTAAAAAAAAAAAAATCAGACTACAAAAAATATATATAAGAATGTGCAGAAACAGCATGAGCAAGCATATTTTAACCCCATGACATTTTCAGAGGTAACTCATTCCTGAATCTTGACATTTCATATAGTATATCATTTTTATAGTTCATAAAAGTATTCAGTCATACTGAAAAATATACAGATACCAATATATTGAAAATAAATGTTGCATCTGGTAATATGACTCAGAACTTCCTAGTTTTCTCCCTCCCCCATCTAGCAGAACAGGCAGCAAAACTGGCAACAAACCAACAACCAAAAATAATTACAGTAAGGGTTATTCTGGATGTCTTGCAACTACTTCAAGTATGCAGTTTGATTCAAATTGTAAAGAACATAGCATATTCTGAAGCACTGGCACAGGTTGCCCAGGGAAGCTGTGGGTGCCCCATCCCTGGGAGTGTTCCAGGTCAGGCTGGATGAGGCTTTGAGCAACCTGGTCTAGTGGAGGGTGTCCCTGCCCATGGAAGGGGGGTTGGACCTGGATGATCTTTAAGGTCCCTTCCAACCCAAGCCATTCTGTGATTCTATGACATAGCTGACTAGAGGAAGGCTTAAAAGAACCCTTTTTTCCCCTCTTCCCCATTCTCCCCTATTTGGCTTGACTGCTAGCAGACTAGAAACATCTAGTAAATAACTAGTCAAAGCAGCTTACAATTCAAGTCATCACAGTATGGATCATCTAGGACAGGTTAGTACACCCATTTTTCCACCTTTGAAAACCTTGCAGATACGAAGCAAGAAATTTGTATTCTCAGCCCTGAACAATAGATGTCTACGTGTTAAGTACAACATGATTCTGTAAAATTAGAACTGTATACCTCAGAAAACAAGGACTAACACAAGAATGAAATTAACATTGAGCCTAATAAACATACAAACTTTTAAATCCATAGAAAGACTGAATGCTTTATGTTTTGCACACTATCCACTTAGTGATAAGTCTCTCTCTAAAAGAGTATGTAATAAAATTACTAAAATAAAAGTAATGATTTTACAAAACCATATTATTTTTGCTTTGTGAGGGTTAGATTTAGAAAAGCATTGCATCCTGAACCAGTAATCTTGTAAGGAATACCAAAATTCGTTCAATATCCAGTGAAACATTAGCAGTGTGCATTTAATTTTGAGAGTATGATTTTTATGATGCCTGACTCATATTATATAGATTAGTCTAGCAAAAGATCCAGTGTAGGCAAAGTTAATGACATGACCTTTAGTAGTTTCATAACATGGAAAGGAAGAAGCTATTCTGGATACTTAGCATATTGTTGTTTGTCAGGGGTCACAAAAGCTTTCCTTGAAATTATAATACGTGGCTGAGGACAAATATGAACTTACTTTCTTACCTCCAGTGGTGTTCCATTTATCTCTGAATGCTTTACCTCTAAATAATACAAAAATATCCCTCCAGAAACTGTTTAACACTCAGGGTCTTTAATAACTTTTTTATCAAGTAATTTACTTCCTGTGGGAATGGTGGATCAGTAAATAGCACAGAGAAGCAGACCAGAGAAGGACACTATGAGAAATTCTAGGAGGAGTGTTCTAACTAGCTTTCTACTAAGAGGACAAAGTCCTTATGAGTGTAAATGCTATATTGCACATCCGTTTTCATGGCAATTTTTTTTAATAATACATTACAATTATTGCCAGAAAAGTACTATCACATGCAGATAGTCATCCCTTGGTAAGACTACAAATAGGAAAAACCAAATATATTAATTTTTTTTAATATAAAAAGAAAAAAAAATAGATCTCAATGGATTGCAAACAGGAGTGACTGGAAAACCACATATACCACTAGGCATGTATCAGTTTGAGAAGTATTTTAACATGTTGGCTACATGTAATGCTACATACGGAGGAAATTAACAGATTTGCAATGCATTTGCAGCAAAGTGAAAACTCACACTTGCTTGATGGACAAAATTGAGGAGAGGAATCACCAGGTAACTGGATTACTTGAACAGAACCATTAACATCTCACTGAAACTTCCTGCATTCCAACTGGAAAGCTTCCATCACATTCACACATCTAATCACAAAAGGAGGGAGTGCCTACTACTGTTCTGTGCAATATGCACAGATGACACAGAAATAGCAGCAAGAGATCCTGAAGCAAAGCTCATCATTAGTCACGTCCAAAAAACATCCAATGACTTCCAAAGTGTGTTTTATCAATAAAGACAATTAAAAGTAATTAAACTACATTGAATAAAACCAAACAAGCAGTGAAGATTTTTTTTCCAAAACTTGTATCTATTTCTTCTCTCCAAACTAAATGAAAGCTGCCTGAGTTGCCATTTCATAATAAGCATTACCAAATAATTCTAAAATTCCATAGATATTAAAAAAAAAAAAACCAAAACACCCTTATCTAAGCAATTTTCAATGCCAAACACATCATGCATTCATGTATCTCACTCCCTCATTTTCATATTATTACCTTCACCTACACATCAAATCATAATTCAAATGTAAAATTATAATTCTGGAAACTGCAACTCATTAGGAAACTCTCACTATAATCTGCGAAATTTCTACCAACTTACTTCAGTGTTTCAAGTGACATTTGCAAGTTATAATTTCTTTCCTGTTCCGGCAATTTTGAGAACTCCACTAAGCATGGGTGTTGTCTTTTGTTGTCATCTCTAACCTGAAAAGACAGTGAAGAAATAAGTTTAATGTGTCTTAAAAAACAGAAGAAATTTTAAAACAGTCCAAAACACAAGTACTTAAAGCTGATCCTGTCAGAATTACTCAAGCTGAACCGCACTTCAAAACAGGAAGTATTCTGTATTCTCAGAGCATGATCATTCTGTTCAAGAAAGGCAGAATTTTCATTTGTAAATAAACTTAAGATTTGCAGATCTCAAGTGGAATAAATGCTAATTTGTACATTTCATTACACAGATGTTCACAATAATACGCAAAATTCAAGAATAGTGCAATCTGTGTTATGTTTTGACATACAGCGATAAAATAACGCATTTTCAGCACCATGCTTAAAAAAAAAATAGATCCAGTTGTATAAATATGTTGATATAAATAGTACTGAAGTCCTTACTTGACAAAAGTAATGATATAAAGGATACATCTATCAATGCAGAAAAATGTCCAGTAGTATACAAGCAGAGTGCCACTGTTCAGCAGACACAGATGATTCAAACATTAATTTATTTTTACTTTAGTGACAGCAGAGTCATGAAGACTATAATTTACAAAATCCTACATTTTATACACTTAAAAATTTGATCAAAACAATTTTGAACGTGCACTACTTCTATACAGTTTTAGCCTAATAATGGCCATAACTAGGAAGGACAACCTGAGAGGCTGGGAGAACTGAGCGGTCTACTACTCTCAGCTTTGCATCTTTACCATGCTAGAGCGCAGTCAACACAATCTACAAAGATTATGTCTTGCTAGAAGGGTTGATGAAAAAAGATTTGTTTGTAAATATTAACTATAAGATCCCAATGGGAGTGTTAACCTTTGCTTGGTTGAGACTACATTTTAATCCACATATTAAAAGACTTTCGTGTCCATCTTTCATGGACCATAAGCTCACCTTTTATATTAATCTTGAAAGCTGCAAGGTGAATGTTAATGAAAAATAACATTATTGACCACTTCTGACCAATCAGACAAAACACAAAATGGAGTGTTAACAGCTGAAGTTAAGAAGCCTAACTGTCTTACGTTCTCCAAATTGATCTTTACTTATCTGGTGACTATCAGATGGCTTTAAAATTATTTTAGCGTAAAAAAAGACAAAGGCAGGAATTCTCAGTGAAGTACCATTGAACAGGGTATAAGCTGTTCTCAACAGCTTGCCCTGTTTTCAGTTACAGAGTGAAACTTGATGTTTTAAAGGGATAAGAAAGTCAGTGGCATATAAACGGGCATGAAATTTCTGGCTTTCAGAAAAATAGTCTATCACACTTAAACTGATTGCTGGCCCTGCACATTGCATCAAATAAAAGAGCTTCTCTTTAGACATTTTAATGTAAATGTCTTAAAATGAAAAAGCTCTATCGTCATGGCAATAAATCCACATACAATATCTAAGATTACACTTAAATAAAATCATAATACTGGGACATAAACACTGTGTGTTAGAGCAGGGGATGGAAAAAGTCATCTGCAAACTGTAACCTATTTATGAAGTTTCACTAATTTCAAGTCCTGAGTGTTAATATACATGAGAACCCACAGAGTGAACATGACCACGGATCACTGATAGCTTAAATTTGTTTTTTATTTACCATCATCTGGTTTTGCAAGTTCTGTGTTTTTCTATAATGATAACTGTAGACTATTACTCAGTCTACTTTATTTAATCTCATGGAAAAAATCTCAAATTTCACTACAATATTTCTGAGTAATATATTTTTGCATTTGGTTCTAAGCACATCATAATTATCAAATGGAGCAGCAGACACTTGTTTATGTTTTGGATTGAAACATATTTACAATCTCTAGGGGATATTTATCTTCATTTGATGAGATAATATTCTTTGGACAGGCAATACAAGCAATTTGATCAAAATCATTAGTGGCTAAAATGAGACAGCAGACACTGAAAATGTTTATTTGCAGATTTCAAAGACCTATGGTAATCTGCATTATTAAATATTCAGTGTAGTCTCCTGTAAGAAGGACTGCTTTCGATCTGTGTAAAGCTAGCTTAAATCTTGGACATCTGGTGTTTTCCTTAAACTTCCAATGGTAACTGAATTTCACCTCATGACACTCTTTTCACTCTACAACTACAATGTATAACACTTAAATACATACGCAACATATTTTGTAGATTGCCTCTCCATCCCCCTATTTTCTCTGAGCACAACATAAAAATCTACTGCCTTGCAAACAAACTATGTAAGTGGCAGAACTCAGGACACCTATCAATTCTTTATTTTTGTGGCTGGTTTTAAATATACAGCAAAGTTCAAGAAACAAAGGTATGCAGATGTGTCTGATGATTACAAGTTGGACACCTAAATACCACTTAAATTCAGACTTACAATGAAGCCAGTTTATTTTGCTACTTCAACTTGTTATTTTCCTTTGTTACATGTATAAAATGCGGTATCAATAACTGGTGATACTACACAGAGATCTGATGAAACAGTCTATAGGAGAGAATATAAAATGCAAGCTACAGCAGATTTTTTTAATACTGTGGAGAGACATTTAAATCTACAGGTTGTTTGTCTTTTAGCCTTTAAACTTTCTGACTTAGCGAAAAAACACCACCCACTACTATCTATAATGTATCCTGCTCTGAATTAAAAAGACCAAATCTAACTAAGATTAGAATATTCTTGTGTCCAACCAGCTAATTTCTGTTTCATGCCTTCCCTCAGTACTCAGCAACTGCAGCATATCAATTCAGGTAACTAGAATTGCCAACAGTTTCTTAAACTGATGAAATCACCTGTGAGAAACCAACATGATAAAGGAGTCAATCTCCAGAAGATGATCAGCATAATACTTTGCCACATCACCAAAGTGAGCACATCCAACCACAGAACACTAAAGCTAAAGAGAGAAAGCCAAGTAACGTAAAAGAATTAGCACCTGGTTTCATTTTGAATACAAGTTCAACACTGTAAACTGCTGTTTAACTCGGTGCTTACTACATATTGTCTAAATTAAAATAGAGTTCCACTGTACAATTAGATTCTCGATGGTAAGTAATGGTACGCTAAATGTTCCTGCGGAATGCTTCACAGCTGGTATGATTATACTACAATTAAAATGTTTTGACACATTAATTTAACTGAGGTTTTGTGTCTAATTTGGTGGGGAAAGCAACAACAAAAAAAAATAACTGGAAATCTTCTCTGTTAATCAAACCTTCTTAAGTACTGCAGTATGCTACACCAAATATAACACCTATGTCCAGTTACATTAAATCTGTATTCTGAACTCCTCAGAAGACAAAAATCTTTTAGTAACAAAAATAGGATATATACGTTTCTATACATGTATACATGTTTTTACATTTAGTGTCTACTATATGTTTCTATATACTCTTCACAGCAATAGTTCCTTATAAACAACACCATTTGGGATCTAAATAACTAGCTTGTATACTTTTTTGTGATTGATTTTAAAAAAATTAAACTGCATTTTGTATAAAAAACAGAAGCTGCGTTTGGGTTTTCTTCTGCCATACTCCATAAAAAGTAAGAAAGAGATAAGAAAATAGCTATGTGGAGCATCTAATACAGACATGAGGCTGAAGAAGTAGAGAGAAGGAAGAAGAAAAGCAGATTTAATGGAGTTTCCCAAACGCAATACTTATTTTTCATGAAAAGTAAGCTTGGGGCATCTGAATGTTCTGTCAGTCAGTATGTGGGAAGACAACCAAAAACAATTGTTGTCATTGGCTTCCTCCACCAGGCAACTAAACTTCTTGCCCCAAGAATATAAAGAAGGTGAAAAATCCATTATGTTCTTTCTGTGCTAGGAGTTAGACTGGCCGAAAGTTTCAGCACCATACAGCTTTAGTACCAGAATTTTGGTTCAGAAATACACAAGCATTGTGGGTTTCCACCTACTTCTGGTGGAAAGAGCGTAAAGCCTTGCAAATCTTGGAAGCATGGAAAAACTGCAGTCCCATTAGCACACGGAAACCACTGTGCTGGATAGTACTACACAGTTAACAAAAACATAAGTTGGAAGGTACATACTGGTCCATACTGCCAGCCAAGTTCAATCTTATTCATAACCCAAAGTTCATGGATGTTCTCTGCTAACTTTTCTCTAATTCTTTCCAGGTGAGGAGGCAAAACAATCTAAAGAGAGAAGCAAGAAAGAGGCTATTAAAAATAAGTTGCTTGACAGTGGCACCCAAAGAGACAGAACCTTGTACAAACCAGATCTCTCAACTATACCTAAATTATCATTCAGTTCTCACTGACTAAAGAGAGTGAGAATTTTTAGATCAAAAGAAATACTTTAGCCTATGCAATTAGAAGTTACAGAGTTTGACCAGCAAGGGAAAACAGTTTTAAATCCAACACCTTCCAATGGTAAGGAATACATTCCGGGCGGCTGGCTAGAAACCACTCAAACCAGCACTATTTCTCAGCTTAAAACATTCTAAAATTGTCAGCAACCAAGGTAATGTTGTGAAAACACTTCAGACAAATATAAGCATTTGCGAAGTGAACGCCACTTAAAAACAATTACAATGATGACAGGTAACGTGAAATCAGCACATCACTCTACCTCTGAAATGTGAAAGAAACAGTGACCTCAAATATCCAGTGCTGTGATCCATTGTAACGTTACCCTAATTGTTAGTGTTACAGAACAATAATTACATGACACACACAGAATGCTGCATTTAGTGTATAATGGCAACAAACCAGCAGGTTTGTTCTTTTATGTGCTTTTTACATGAATGAGTTCTTAAATATGCTAAAATCTGAGCACGTAGTGTGCAAAAATGTGTATCATGTCAGACTGGTTAAGTGTAAAGTGAACTCTTGTTATTTGTGATCAGAGGAGCTTTTTGCTATTTCTTAATATCAAAGAAATACTGCTCTTTGCAACTATGTAAAAGAAATCAAACCATTACTTCAACGCATGCCATTTACTGCTCACAGTGCGTCAAATGCCACTAAGTAACCTGAAAGTCCAGTAAAGAGTTAGAGCTGAAGCTGGTCTAAAAGTCTTATCATAATACAAAGTCCTCAGTAATTGTAACTAAACAGTAAATAAAATGTCTAGTAACAGAACAAGAAGTTTAAACGTTCTTTTTTCTCTACTTGAATATTAAGGTTAAAGCATTTTTTACTGCAGAGTTTGTAAACTAAAATACAAGAAATTTCTAGTGAGCACTATAAAGACTTTATGCACCACTTATCAGCTTCTCACAATGGAAAATACCAACCAAATCCCAAGAAAAAACAAGTTGGAGTCCAGCAGCAAATTGAATTAAGTTTGAAAAAACACAGGGCTCCAATATATGTGTTTAAAAAAGAAAATGCAATCTCTCATTTTCCATACCTGGCTAGTATCTACAGGAACTGGAGTGAAAGCTGCCTGTGACAGAGAGATAGTGGGACCCAGTAGGTCTCTTGTATAGCTACGGTCCTGCTTGTACTCCCGGCTGTGCTCCACTTTCAGCTTCTCTTTCGGTAGGACAGCTTCAAAGCAAGGGGCATATCCAGGTGGAGGAAGGAACTTAAACTCTCCATGGCGACCTCCAAGCAAGAAACGTACCCTGTAAACATCAGAGTTACTTTAGATAACTGAGACATCTTTGCCGTCAAAACTAAGCAATTTCTAAGTCTAACAACTACTGAATGCTATTTTTTTTTTAAAAAGGGGAAAAAAATTCAAAGTTGCAGCATCCTTGCACATTTACATTTCAGTTTTCTCTAATTAGTGTTGGAGTTGATGAAGTAGGAGATGCAAAAAACATGAGGGAAAAGTAAACCATTCGTTCTTTTAGATGATTTCCACTTCCATAAGAGTGTTCTAAGTCATAAGACCAAAAGAGAAGACAGAGAGAGAGAGAGGGAGAGAATAATCAGTTTACTCAGCACACCTATGAAGTAAGCAGCAGCTTTTTGAGTCTCAGAAGGCAGAGGTTATAACCCAGAGTAATCAATCAGCCATCTCTGAACTCTAGCCATTGAGGAGTTCTCCATTTTCTCTCATTTGAGAAAAGAACCTGAAAAGTCCACGGAATACTGTTCTTTCTTTTCTTGCACAGAACACTAAACACTTAGGACGCAATACAAAAACTCTTGTCATTTATTCCCTGAAACTCATACCTGTCATGTTAGTAGAAACCTAGGGGAAAGCATCCTTTTATCATTACAAAATGGTGATTTTGTCATGGCTTTTGGTTACTGAAGAATTCAATTAATGAAGTGAACATGAAGTAGCAACAACATAATACTGAAAAATCTTCCCAAAACATTGCCATCCAAAAGCAATCAAAAAACACCCAAAAAACCAGCCTTACGAGAGAATGACTGTCTCTTTCCTATTCACTGAATCTTACAGGATTTTTATCAGTGCTATACCAGAACACACTACAAAAACACTCAACACATGAATAATGTCTGTCAAATATTTCTCTCATGATGGAGATAAAGCACGCAGGTTTATAGTTTTGCATTTCGTAGCATATGCATGTCTATAGTTTTACTACATTGTATTTCCTGTATTTTCCAAGGCAAAGTCTAAAGCAGGGCATTTTTACATCTGGAATGAGAGGCTGGTATGCCCACTGTGTGATAGCTCTTAGCTTCTCTAGCATTCACCACAGTCGTTGAATGACCACTCATAAAGCATTGCTGTCTCTCCAACAGAAAGCATCTTTCAGCCTTTACCTTTGCCAGTCCTGTTGAAGTTGGTCCCACTGCTGGAGCATCACACAATCTTTTCTAATATTGTAGTTTCAAACTATTCAGTACATGGAAGCAGAAGTTTGGCACCTCAAGTGTGACTTGAAATTTTATAGAAAATCAGCAATACCAGACTATTGGCTGAATTCATATTAACTCATTCTCATGAAAAGAAAGCGTACCACAACCATTTCTTAAGGGCAGGGCAGACAGTGCATTTTCAAGTAATAGTTACTATCTCATAACAAGTGAGTTAGGGCAAATATATTTTTAATATCAAAGACTGATCTTTTTCTTCCCATATAGGTAAAATGCTGTCCTGGAGTGGATGTGTAGCAACGTGTCAGCTAAGAAATTATAAAGAAGCTGGTTTTAAGGTCTATCTGCAAACCACCTGAATGCACTGGTGTGCTGAAAAACAACAGATGCACTACCTCTTCAGGACTCTATTGCAGCTCTTACTATCCAAGAACCGGAACTGTGCCAAAGAAGCAGATACCAGAAACAGAAATGAGAGCAAAGAGCCAGGGAAATATTCAGCATATTCACATATACAGGAATAATTAACAAAAAACAAAACAGAACAAGAAAAAATCACCACACCACACCCAACAACAAAACTCACAAAAAAAACGCCACAGACTGCGAGAAAACCCAACTAACACAGGATGCTAACTTTATTCCTGCAGAGAAGCTGACAACTGGGAAGAAGAGGCCATCTATGTTGAAATTCTCAAACATTCCTTGAACGGGCTGACCATTTATCCGGAAACTGATGCTGGGGGCACTCAGGTCCAAACAGCAGCTAATGACATCGTCAGTTCTTAACAGATGTTGGTTGGGAGAATTTACTGCTCGTGCTACACATCCTAGGGAAGTAAAGGAGACATATTTAGCAAAACTTCTGAAAATCATACAGCTTTTCACAGGAACCCAAAAAAAAAAGAGAAGGAAAACACAGCAATAGAGCAAACACATGTTAATATACAATCTAACTAATGCTATCTGACCTCTAACATCAAGACCTGATTCCAAGGTTGCAGTATACTGATATATCCAGATAAACAGTCAAACGCAAGAAAACTAAATTTTATTCCTCACAGTAGAAGAAGTGCAAATTGAAAAACAACCATTAGCATATAATATGAAACCTAATGGTCTTTTCTAAAGAATGCTTCATTATTCAAGATAAGGACAAGTATACTTAAATAATTTAGGAGAAGTAAGGTACTCCCTGTTACTAAGGGCCACATCATGGTGCCCTCGTAAACTTGTCTAAAATGATAGCACTCAGTTTCATAATCAAACTGCAAAACAGTATTTTTCTGGCATCTACAAAGAAAGCAGCAATTTTGAGGCATAGATACTCAGTAATATATGGATTTTTCTCAAATAACTTTTGTATGAATTCTAAAGGATCATTCTCTTTTGCAACAAATTACAGTTGCGCAGGCACACCTGCTTCCCAGAAGAAATAACCTATAGAACACAGAAAAAGAAAATTACTGTTTCTGAAATTTACTGCCATCTACAGCAGAAAATTTAAGGAAAAGAACCGAAGCCATGTATTTGCATACACACACCACCTCCACTGAGGAAAAATAAAAACCAACTTCTGATACTCTACATATGGAAAATGACCCCCTGATACTGCCACATAATCCGCAGACTGTATGACGGATGCTCATGTGCAATCTGCCATTCTTGATAGGGCAGTCCGCAGTATTTTGGGGAAAAAAAACCCAACTTTTTCAGATGCTCTTGCTGCTTCCATACATCCTTTCAAGACAGCATGACCTTAGCTCAGTTGCTGTAAGAACAGTCACTTCCATGAGCAAAGACAGGGGAATGAAATGGAACAATCCTAAGGGCCCCTCACAAATGGAGAAATCTATAGGAGACACTGCTGAGAAACAGAGTAGCAGTCACAGTATAAGGAATGGCTTGCAAGGAACCCACCTTCTACCAGCTCTACATCCCCAAACTCACACAGCACAGTAGAGAATAGCAGAGAGAGACATCAAAACAGCTGAGTCAGTTTCAAATACATCACAGAAAGGGGCAATTATTTAATGGCCGGGATAACTAAACTCTGAAAGAGCTGTCAATGAAGAATGGGTATGTCATCTCCTGAAGGCATACTACTTGAGACTAGATGTCTTTTTAGATGTAGAATTTCAGCCAAATCTAAGTTACTGGGACCAATGCAAGGCTGACTGTTAACAGAGATACATACTGCTCCTTGATGAACACAGTCAAACCAAATGATCTAAGTGCCTTTTCTGGCCTTAGGCTTTAAAAACCTATGAATTCCTCTTCTCCGTATTAGAGAAGCAACAGCAGGACTAGAAAAAAAATAAATGTAAATTAAAATGTGATTCTGGTTAAGGCTTGGTCAAGAACAGAAACTCAGTGGTAGGAGTTACTGTTGCTATTCAATAATGCAGTAAATGCTTCATGCTCCAAAGACCATTTTTTAAATGTCACTGTGGAGATTTACCAAGATGCAGCCTGGGATTGTGGAAAAAAAAAAGAAAGGCCATGATTTTCAACATTCACCTACTTAACGTCCTTTCAAGTTTGAGAGGTATCTGTTACATGAGAATGTCAATGAAGACAGAAATCTTTTCAAAACTACCAGCTGCATCCAAAACACAGATTAATATACAAAGATTGCATATAGAAAGGTGGTCTGACTTTTAGGACTGGGCTGGATTACTGATTTAAGAACCACAAACAATTGTTCATTTATTCTTTTGTGACATTTCTAATGAAAAAGTTTCCAGGGGGTAGAAAAATCAGTTTGATTTTCAGTAATCTTTTGTTTCCTCTATAAAAGGAACTCTAACTACAAAAGTTGGTTTCGGTTTGCTCATTATTTTCTGGTTCTTCTCAGTCTTGTCTCAGTTCTCCGTCAAACTCAGTTATGACACAACTTTAATGACACCATTAATTATGCATTATTGTTCCAAAGCAATTCTTACTATGCATGAGAGGCAAAGTGGCAGCTTCTTTCCTAAGATGCCACTCCAGTGGATACGTTACTGCTTAATAATACAATCCATTGCTAGTGTAATTGTAAAAATCTTTTGAAATGTAAAACTGTATTCTTTTCCAAGTACCAAGCCACAACGCCTCAAAACTTCAAAGACTTTGAATGATACATACAGCTGACTCACTAAAATGTCTCTCTTGTCTGCTAAGCAGCTTTAGAAAACTTGCTTCTATCTTCATAGTGGCAAGAATTACCAGTCCAATGAGCCTAACCTAGTTTTGAGTCAGTTCTACAGTTCATCACTGCTCAATAATATCTCAAAATCAAAGAAAATTTTTTCTTTGACAAGGTGAGACCACAATAGAAACTTTTTTCAAGAAGTTTAGGGCTGTCCCTGTGTAGGACTACCCATTCCAAATGATATCTGGGAATCTTCTCACAAGAGTTAAATTATGTGAAAAAGATTAAGAAAAAGAAAACAGGCTTTCTTTCTTACTATGATGATTTTGCTGAGCTAACCCAGTTTGAAGACAGAACAAGATTATTTGCAGAATCAACAGTATGTACAAGTACTTTATATAATTAGTTCAGCTTCTTTTAATACTAGAATTTGCATACAGACATTATTGAAAATAAACAGATCCAAGCTGGGCCAATAACATTTTAAAGCTGAATACCTGACCAAGCACACCATATGCAAGCTAGGACGATTCTACATGTCTTGCAATAAACACTCTCAGTCTCAAAGTATGCAAATAAAACATCACTACAGAAAAATATCTGGTTTTAAAATATATGGCAAAAAGCATACTTAAAAACGTTCTTATTCCCTAAAGTATTTCTAAACTTCTAAGCTAAAGATACGTATTAAATATCTATTTTGTTTTTTTAAAGAAAGGAGTCCTGTAAATTAAATCTCTCAGTCTAGTCTTACACTACCACACAGGAATTAAAAATCCAGACAACTGTTTGTCAGACTTCATTTTTTTGCAGCTTTGAAGTTTTAAAATCTTTATAGTTACTATAAAAATAATCCCCCGGCTAAAATAAATTATTATTCCACCTGAATTACTTTGTATGAAACGATTTTTTCAATATGTGATGTTAAAACATACTCTGATCTAGCATACTGTTTCTGTATATTCCTAGTGTCAACTCAAACATCTGATTCACTTAGCTGCTGTTGAAAACGAATTCACTGGAGTTGCAAACAAGGTTCTAGTATTAAAAAAAAACCACACCACAACAACAACAATAAAAGCAACAATAAAACCCAACCAAACAAAAAAGGACAATACCTGACCACAGATGCAGTCCATCAAAGCCATATGAGTACAAGTCATCACCAACCCCGTTTCCTCCCCATTCTGCTCCTCCCCCTGGGTATGGTGAGTAGCCCTCTGTTGAAGCCCAGCCCACTCGTAGATGAGTTGATTCAGCTGTCACAAACGGCTCTAGATGGTCCACCATAAGTTCATAGTACCATTTTCTGTACTGGGCAGAGCCTTCACTAATGCCCAAGAAAATGTTGGGTCGCATGCTTAAACAGAAAGAATAAAAGTGGTTATTAAAAACTTATCTCAAGAACATGATGAACTACTTCAGACTTTTCATTAAAAACAAACTTCATACTTGTTTTGCATGGTTAAAACAACAAAAGTAATTTTATTTATTTACTTATTTATTCTGGTGAAAAATGCTCTATACAGCTAAAGAAAAAAGTGTTTCAGTAACTGTTTTCAATGTTTCATTGGTCTTTCTGACTTTAGAAGAGAAAAAAAAAATTTTCCCTTATAACTGCAAGAATATGAATATTCTCATTCACAACATTAAGACAGAGCAAAAATATGTAACTACATTTGCTTTTTCTACAGACATATTGGGGAAAAACAGCTCTACCTTCCCCTGTACAAGATCCAAAGTCAGTTCAGCAGCTCAGTCAGTACCCGCACATTTAGAATTTCTTCATGTACATTTTTAACAGAAGTTTTCATTAGCAATTTTAGCTTTTCCATTCTGTTATATATATGTTGGTGTGTTACTGGATGTGCTGGGGGAAGTCAAGTCACATGTGGTTATGAAAAATATGAGTGAATGTACTAGCTCTAATATTGCCAAGTTAATTTCACCTTTAGATTTGAATTTGTATTTACTTGAAAAGGCCTCCTTATGACATACAGTTGTGGAATTTTTATTTTTTTCAGCATCTAATAAATCCTATAAATCCTCAATTGCAAGTATTATTTCTATGCTTCAAACTTTCATTCTCACTTGAGACTTTTTAAAATAGACATACATTTAAGATAGATGAAGATCCCACAAATCTTCACTGAAAGCCAGATTCTTCTGCCTCACGTAAATTTAAACTACAGATAAACATTTACTTTAAATAGTACTTTGCTAGTTTAAGATGTTACTAGCTTCCTCTTGTTACTAATGTCTGCTGGAAAGTAGATTCTACAACTCTGACAGTGGAAGGAACGGTGAGGGCACTCCCGCACGCTGGCTGACAACACTTTGAAAGCAGAGCTATATCTTAGAAGAGACTCCATTTTCATAGACTTAAGGCAGTTCAGAGCAGCTTTAGCTTGCAGCAGCTCTCTCTGACCCATATTTTGATTCTAATCAATATTGCAGAGTATTTAAAATCCTATTAAGAATAAAATACCTTAACAAAAATTTTGGAAATAAATCAGGTTTTCTGTGGTGACTATTTCTTTTACTGAAATGTTTCATTCTGCTTTGTTCGTAGATACAGATTTTTTTATTTTTGTCTTTACCTGCTCACGTGATTGACAAGGCGCGTCTGTAAAAGCAGATCTCTTCCTGGCAGGAGATTATCACAGATTAGATGTTGATTAGACCGTACAGCTACTCCATGACAAACACAGAGAGAACACAAAACATCCAAAACCTGAAAAAGAATAGATTCTTTTCATCTTAAATATTTTTTCATGCTGAAGAGTTCATAATCACTGAAAGTTACTTCAGGCAATATAATGATACGTACCTTGTTACCGGAAGACATGTAAGGGTATGCATTTCATCCAACATAGCAGTTTTATTTCACAACAATTCTGAAATTCACCCAACAATATTAAGATATATTCTGTTTCCCTTGAGATTTAGTGTGTATTAATGTTTTAATCAAAAAGAAGATAACACCCCCCCTTTGCTTCTTCAAACTGCCCATATGCCTTTCAGAAAATGTTCATTTCTAGCTATGGTTAAAAGTACTGAAGTATTTGAAATGTAACTTCTACACAGAACATGCTTGCTTTGCTCACAAATGTTTAACGAAATATACATGTCTTTTCTTTGCCTACCTTATGATTTCTTCCATGTTTGTCCAAAAGACAGATGATGGATTTAATATGTCCTTCCTTAATAATGTTTAGAGCTTCTGGGCTTTCCACCAACACACAGTGTAAAACCTCTAGAATTCCTGGAGGGGGGAAAGAAAAATTGTTTATTCAAAGTGCACATCAAGTTATAACTGCACATAATACTTCCTAATATATTGCTCCGCAATGCAGAATAGTTTCAAAAATCATTGCATATGATAATCAACTCCAAAACAGGATTGATGTTGCACTCCTAGGTTTCACAAAGTAAGTGAACTTAGTAAAAATCAGACAGGACAAAAAAAAGAGTAAAATTTGAATTGTTAATAATAAATATGTGATGATCAACACTCACAGATTCAAACTGGATAAAATACTGGTTTTCAGTGGCTCCAAAAGGTGAAGACTCCACATCACATACATATTATACACATAAAAAATGCTCTCCATATTTCTAGTTTTCAATTTCTTCCCACAGAAGAGCATATGAACCACTCATGGAATCACACACCTCTGAATCAGAGAGCAGAAGTAAATTCCCAGTCTACTGGCCCACCTGTAAAATTTTCTTTCTGTACATAATAGCTGTACTGGGAGCCACAGTGATGTTCTTAAAAGAGCAACCGAATGAAACTAAGAGCAACCAGCATGAAACTAAGACGTGCAAGGAAATAAGAAGCCCTAAATCTCCAGTGGCCCCTCAATTAAATGCAATTCCAATTCAAATAACGCAGCAGTCATTGCCATCAAGAATCATTAGCTTTAAAATGTTTCCCTACAATAGGGCAGTAAAACAAAATCCCACATGTGCTGGATCAAGCCACCAATTGCTTTGGGATCTTCCACATTTGGCAAAGGCAAGTATTATGCATGTGGTTCACCACTGTCAGTTCCTACAGATGTTACCGCAATGAGAAAAGTCAGAGCAATGAGGGAAAGCTGAGAAAGGTGTCTTAACCTCAGAGAGATGCATTTTGTATTTGCCCTGTACATCTCATTCTGTCTTCATCCCTGTTTTCAAGCAATGGCCGCAAACTCTCAGCTTAACCCTTGCTAACAAAGATCCATAGCACGAGTCCTCCGCTCTTTGCCATGCGCTCTTTTACTGAAAGAAAAAAGTAGCACTGTAAAATCCTCTTAGTGGGGAGGGGGAGTGGAAATCAGTCAAAAACACTGTCTCTGCAAGAATACTCTAGTCTTTCTTCCATTCTAGTGAGGAAGAGATCATCAGCTGCTACAGATGAGTAAGACTAGGGTCAGCTAAGGAAAAAAGTTCCAAATAGCTACTCACTGAACACAGATTTTTTAGTCTTAGTGCCAAGACAACATGAAGACACTAAAATTTCAAACAGTTTTTATGCTGATCAACTGCCTCACTCTCACCTTAACATTCCAGATTGGATCTAAAGTTTACAGAGGGGAGCAAGTCTTTTTCTGTTAGATTTCCACTGGTTTTGAATAAACCACTGAAAAAAAAAGTGTAACATAAATAAGTGACAGATAATATAATCGGCACTGGTGAGGCCGCACCTCAAATACTGTGTTCAGATTTGGGTCCCTCACCACCAAACAGACATTGAGGTGCTGGAGCGTGGCCAGAGAAGGGAACGGAGCTGGGGAAGGGTCTGGAGCACAAGTCCTGTGAGGAGCGGCTGAGGGAGCTGGGGGTGTTTAGAGAAGAGGAGGCTCAGGGGAGGCCTTATACAACTCTACAACCTGAAAGGAGGTTGCAGAGGTGGGTGTTGGTCTCTTCTCCAAGTAACAAGAAGATAGGACAAGAGGAAATGACCTCAGGTTGCTCTAGGGCAGGTTTATTGGCAGAATGAATATTAAGAAAAAAATTCTTCACTGAAGAGTCTGTCAGGCATTGGAAAGGGCTGCCCAGGGAAGTGGTTGAGTCACCATCCCTGGAGGTATTTAAGAGAGGTGGCAGTGTTAGGTTCAGGGTTGGATGTCCTTAAAGGTCTTTTCCAACCTAAAAGATTCTATGATTTAAGAATTTGAAGACTGTGGTTCATCCACATAACTGTCCCCAGTATGCATCTGGTTTTCTGAATTTGTAAACAATAAAAACAAGTTTTTTCATTTTGTATACTATAAAACAAATTAGAAATGCAAATTTGAAAAGAAAGAATAAGTATTTCGATTTATCAGAGGAATTTTTACAGACACACATCCCTTTTTGATTTTTTTAAATAATTTCTGAGTAACAACAGAATATAGTCTGGAACATTATAACTGACTGGTCATAAAGCCTCTCACAAACCAAAAATTGAAAATTAAAAGTAAATTGAGCAAGCATTTCAGAGACAAAGCAAAAATTGAAAGAAAAGTTGAAAACCAGAAACTGAACAGAATTTAAAGTAATGAGTATCAAAAAATTGTATCTGTTTCTGCTAAGTATGAAATGCATGCTTATGCAGTGAACAATAAAACGCAATTAAATAAGTAATAACTATGAAAAGATTACAGACTGGTATTAAAATCATTATTTATGAGGAATATAAACTTGGCCAGGAGTTCCAAGTTTAATCTATCAACTTTTTCTGGATCATCAGAAAATCCCATCTGGAGAATTTCCCAAGTATCTTCTTGACGAAATGGTTATTAAACACCATTAACTCACTTATTACAGAAATAATCCACCTATGCAAAGATACGGATTTGTAGACTTAGGACATGTTCCATTATTATGCACCAGCAAAGACTAAAATACCTTCAGTTAATGAATTATTATTGTTTTTATTGTTAATTTCAGACCAACTTGTATGAAACTTACTTGCCTTTGGATCAAGGTACAACTCTATTAAAAATAAAAGCAAAAAGACCAACACAACCAAAGAAACTGCAGACCTCCTCATAAAGAAAAAACAACAACAAATCTTATAAAGGACAGAAATTGGGCTTTGCACACTTCTTACAGTGGGACAGAAAGCTATGAAAAATATTATGAACAGTCATATGTCAACAAAAAAATTTAGATTTTTAATTTGAACTTAGATTTTAGATTCCTATCCTTGTTAAGACAAGTTACTCTGCCAGAAGGGACACTGGTTACTTTTGAGTCATTTGCTATTTGAAAGGCAGTTTTATTTTTTATTTCCCAAGAAAATCTGAAATGAGGATTGGAATTCCCAGTGACTTCAGCCATGCCTGCAGTCATCTGACTTCATTCCGATCTCTTGTTTAAATCTCAGACAACCTACAGCACCATCACCTTTTATCCCAATAATATTTAATATTTTTATCCAGGGATCTGGAGGAAGATAGGCTGTCGTCACTAATAAAGTGTACAGATTACTCAAGGACTAAAATGTAGTACAGGTGGAAGACAACAGATACAGTGACAAGTCGATTTATCTGGTAAACAGGTTTCAAACAAAGTGTGTGTTTTAATATGTTTGAAGATAAAATCATACATACGAAAACAGAAAAGGCAGGTGAGCCTGTACAGATACTGTAGGCAATTTTGCTGTTCTGTGCAGTGGCTCAAAAAAAAAAAGTCACAACCACAATATAATGAGCTAGACATGAACTCCTCAACTGACTGTAGCCCTGAAGGTATAAGCAGAAAGTGTCCACTACAGATAAGAGAACATATTAAACCTGAACTGGGCAGTGGTATGATCTGGGCTGCAACAGACTTACACTTCTAATATCGACAGTAACAATATTGATTAAAATGACAAAAATCGAAGAGTCATGAGAGCAAGCTAAGAGGGTAAATCCCTGCAGCAGCACCATCCAACCAGCCTGCCAACTAGACAGACAGGGGTCACTTGAACAAGATAAAAGTACCTAGAGATACCTGTAACAAGATCAACAACTTCATTGTGTGCCACAGTGATCTAGGAATGCAGGGAAATCTCTACATTCAAACCTCAGTAATTTAAAGTTTGCCACCTCTCACTGTGTCACTAAAATGCACTTTTAACAATATAAACAGTAATCCTATATGAAATGATACAACCTAGTGGAAGTGTGGTAACCATAAGCTTGGATTTTTCAGATTTGTGTAGGTCAATTCATAATTTTGTCATAAAATAGTACAAGGCGACCATCTTCCAGTATTAACCTTTTCAATAATGGAAGTAAAACCACCTTGAATATGTCACATTCACTAATAAATGCATGTTGTCAATTAGACCCAGCTGCCACAGCAACTTCTTCAGTTACTGCAACATCTGAACGCTAATTATCAAACCTACTGTGTTCTAAGGGCAAATTCACTCTATTTCAGAAAAAAATCCCATATGAAGGCACATGTCTGTTTGGACTGATCCACTTTTAGATTGTCTACATTAGAGACAGCTGGACCTATTCCAGTTTCGTTGGAGTTGCCCAAGGCAGTAAAGGCAGCAGTGTTCAGATTTAACACAAATATCACAAACAGTACAATATGCAGAGTTTATCATAAAGATGAGGGAAAATTCTTTCTTAATGACTGATAGATGAAAGGGAGCATATATTTTCAGGACAACATGTTGACTCCTCTAATACTGTAGAGTATATACTAGAATGAAATGCATGTCCTTCAAAAAACATAAAACAAACCAACTTCAAAAACTGATAACATCTGGTTCCAAAAATCTTCCTGGTTGGATGATAGTAGGTTACTAACTTGCCCTACTCTATTTTTATTATGTTTTAATGCCTTTAAAATTGTAGGAGGACTAGTTAATCCCATCTGGAACATATTTCCGAGCGAAAGACTAATCTAATCTTAACGTATGCATTGAAGAGACAGCTGAAGTATTTGCATTGCATTATTCACTCAGCTTCTGTGATATCTCACTTACAACATGGTCTACTCTCAGACATGTTTTTACTTGGGCACTTTCTTTTGCTGCAGTGAAGATCAGGAACGGAATCAATTTCTAATCTAATCTGTACAATCAACTCACAATTGCTGTTCATATATTTAATGTCTTTATTCTGTTTTCATAACATTTTTAGTTCAAGGATAAGAAAAAAGCTAAAATAGAAATTGTATTGATAATAGTCTATGTCACCAAGTCTTCATCACAACACATTCAAGGAAACATCTGCAGGCGATGGAGCTAACAACTTCAGTGTTGAAGGTGAACTTAGTTTTGGTATGATTGACAGAGCATGGTGCTTCTTCCTCACGGTCTACTTTGGAAAATAAATTATTTTAGGTGAATATATGCAGCCAGGTATTCTTATTTAAGAGGTGCAATATAATCCAGTATTTCTCCCCCTATTGTAGATCTACCACTGAAATTGAAACAGTGAATATCCTCACCCCACTCAAGCCATATGAATCTTAAAATCTGGCAAGCAAGCATCCCACATAAAATCACAAAAGCACATTTACATACTAAAAGCTAAACCTACTCTGCCTCTCAAGATAACTAAAGCACAGCATAATTAGCACCTTGTATAACTGACTCCCTCAAAACCAGAAGTCTTAATTATAAAAATCAGTTTTGGAGGCAACATGGAAGTTATGTTGCCAGAACATATGGGGAAGGAGTTCAAGTGGCCTAGTTCCTAGGAGAAAACTCAGGACAAAGGAGCCCTGTAAATGTAAGTACCTTCAGAAATCTTGCAGCATGTTGTCATGTTTTAAAAGCCAGCACACATCACAAGGTTCATTACCCAGTACTACAACAACGTCAGGTTACTTTCCAGTTTACAGAATTCATCTCATACCTTACTATAATATCACAAACATAAACATTTAGGTTTTAATTTTCAAACATTAGATTTACTTGGAGATTAATTTTTTAAAACACAAAGCAGAAACTATGTAACACAGCATTTTTAGAGCTGCTGTAACAAATTTCATATTGAACCTCCAAATGTTGAGTGCAAAGTTTTGAATAATTTCTGAAAATTCTAGCCCTGCAAGTTACAGATACAAAATTAGGTATCTTAGAAAATAATTTCACTGTGAACAACTGGGGAAATCCACTGAAAGTAAGAAGGTTGCAGTCAAATCCCATTCAACTGCATAACTGCGAGAGCATTCTCCTTAGATGAGTGCCTAACACCAAAGGTGGACTGTAGTGGAGGAAAGACCTAGCTTGTGATTTTGCCAACTTTTAAATATTTGTTTCCGTTTAAATTCTCTGACACTCCAATATTCATGGAACAAGAAGATCACAGCAGCTGCAGAGCAGGTTTCCCTAATAATAATGTAAACCAAAATGAGTGTTCAGTTATGACATCTATTTGGTTGGGATCTCTACACCGAATATTGTAGCTACAGCCATAGGATGATCAGCAAATCTCTAACTGGACACCAGTGACAGGGCAGCTAACTGTAACACTGGCCGAGAATTAGTGATACTGGTTTAGCCTCGTACGCTCCTGTTGCTCATATCTCGAGCAGGACTGAGAATTTAAACATACACGGATGAAACAGATCAGGTAGAAGCCAGCAGTAGGAAGACATAGCATAGTAAAACAGGTCTCCCTCCCTGAAGCCATAATTCTGCAGCAAAAACGTGAAACAAAGTGTTGCAAAAACACTTCCGTTCAACATTGCTGACTGTAGGGGCTTACATAGGCAAATGCCTCGAAGTCCATAACAGCCTTCACCACAAGAGAATAACTGACTTCTAAACTCTCTGCTTACCCCGAGAGTTGGCAAAGGAAAGAACTTCCAAGAGGAGGAGCATCAATGCAAAACTGCTCTTAGCAATGACAGTTACCCTCACCTCAGGTCTTGCTGATCAGATAGTGAACACTGCAGCAGTTAACCCTTGGTTCTCAGAGGCAGAGAACTCCTACCGCTGACTTCTGACGGTATTTTCCCATGCTGGTCAGTTCATCTCAGGAACAGATTTATGGCAAATAAGCAAATTTGGCCTTGCGCTCCTAGGCTCATCTCTAGCGAGCCTGGTTTTATCCCTTTCCCCTTTCGAACCTAGTTTAAAGCCCTTTCAATAAGCCCACTCACCTCATGAGTGAGAATCCTTTCCCCCTTTGAGAAAGCCAGACTCCACCCGTCGCCAACAGGCCTGGCGCCGTGTAAACCTCCCCATGATCAAAGAAACCAAGATTCCACTGTTCGCACCAGCCTCTGAACCACATGTTAATCAGGTGTGTTTTCCTGTTCCTTTCCCTATTCTTTACTACCTGTGCTCCTGATCCCTCAACCAACTTCCCAAGTGTCCTGAAATTCCTTTTGATGGCTTTTAGGCTTCTCTCCACAACCTCATCTCTGCCCACCTGCGTGACCAGTAGCAGGTAACAATCAGAGGGTTGCACCAGGCCAGGGAGTTTCCTGGTGGTGTCTCTGACCCAAGCGCCAGGGAGGCAGCAGACTTCCTGTGTGGAGAGTCTGGTTGGCATATCGTACCCTCTGTTCCCCTCAGAAAGGGATCCCCTACAACAACCACCCTCCTCTTCTTCTTAACAGAGGAAGTCTTAACTACCAGACTCCCCCTAGGTGACTCTTCTTCCTTATTCTCGCTAGCCTGCCCCTCGAGCTCGAGAGCCCGTACCCATTGTGTAAGGGCAACTGAGAAGGTGAGAGGCTGGGGGAGGATTCACCTGCCTCCCCGAGCAGGGACCTGTTTCCATTCCCCCGACCCCATCTCTCAGGTCTCTTCCCCCTTCTGCCTGGTGGCAAGAGGACAGGGTAGCCTGTGCTTTCGGTGGAGCCTCCATCTGCTGCCTTTGCCGCAGGGATGGCAGGCAATCCGCCTCCCTCACATTCCCTGACACTCCTTAACCTTTCCACCTCCTCCTTCAGTTCTGCCACTAGGCTGAGTAGGTCATCTCTTTGGTCACACAGTGGCTGCCCTCCGGTCCCAGTGCCAGGCTCAGGCCGTCCCTGCAGCCAGAGCCCTGGGCAGCTGTGTGTCTGCGTGGAGGCTCCGTCAGGGTCCCCACCTTCTTTCTGGCGACGGCTTTTGGGCGGGTAGAGCCCATCGCTGTGTCCTCTTCTCCTCCGGGAGGGCGATGCCCACCGGCTGAGGCGGGCTCCTGAGGCCGGAGGGGATGGCGCCCCGCCCGCGCGCGCTGCCGCGCCACGCGCAGTTCGCCGCGCCCCCTGGGCGGGGTTTAAATCGCCCGCGGTTGCTCCCGGCACCGCCCCCGAGTGACGGCAGCCGCACTCGCAGGGGCTGCCCGGCGCCTTCCCTGCTCGCTGGGGTCCGGGAACCTTCTGCTCGCCTCCATCGAGCTCCGAGCCGCGGCAGGAGCTGCTGCCACCGCTTCGACCCGCGCTGGCCGAGCTGCTTCTCCCCACAGGACTAATTTTTACTCATTATTGACTTAAAACACAACATTTCCTCAACTTCTGTACTAGAAGGTATATTCCAAACACATTTCTTGTGAACATTTAGTGGTTTCTCCTAATATTGTAACTTAACTTTTGTATAATAACCAAAAAAGAAAGCTTCTAGATTATTGACTGTGTAAAAAGTTGGAATGCCTCAAACCAGAATTGCTTTTATGATGTTATCATTCCGTATGTCAACATGACATGTACAACTGCTCCAATTTGTATTATTTACATTTCTACATTTCCCTCTTCACTTTTAGTTACAGGGAAGAATAACTGGCAAGGCAAATTCCTTATCTGCTGTAAGAGCTTAATTTAGATGTTGAGCTCCTGCTTGCTGTTTAACTCTTCTGTCTGCATGTGAGAAATAGAGCTTCCTGTAAGGAGCTGCTAACACTTCCCTTATCTCACCTATTTCATATTTTCTTTATTCTCCTGTCCTGTGATTCCCCTAGTACCAAATCAGACATTAAAAGATCTCACCATGTCAGCTCCAAGACGTATTGAATTGATAAGAATAAAGTTTAGAGTACTGGGCTCACACCACGGATGGCTCTCTTACTCCAATAAATCTTTTACTAATCTTGAGAAACAAAGGGGGTGGGGGAAAAGCCTGCAGTGACTTTTCTTACCAACAGTATTATCTTGCTTTCTGGTTTTTATGTAAGCATCAGCATGAAAACCATGCTTGAAAAGAGTCAAAAATCAGTCTTAAGAGTCCAGAACTAATCACTCTATTTGAATCTCCTTTCATAGAATCACAGAACGGTTTGGGTTGAAAGGGACCTTAAAGACCATCTAGTTCCAACCCCCTGCCATGGGCAGGGACACCCTCCACTGGACCAGGTTGCTCAAAGCCTCATCCAGCCTGGCCTTGAACACTTCCAGGGATGGGGCACCCACAGCTTCTCTGGGCAACCTGTCCCAGTGCCTCACCGACCTCTCCATGAAGAGCTTCTTCCTGATACCTAATCTGAATCTCCCTGCTTTCAGTTTAAACCCGTTACCCCTTGTCCTGTCACTACAGGCCCTTGTAAAAAGCCCCTCCCCAGCTTTCTTGTCGGCCCCTTCAGGTACTGGAAGGTGCTATAAGGTCTCCCCAGAGCCTTCTCTTCTCCAGGCTGAAAAAGCCCAATTCTCTCAGCCTTTCTTCATAGGAGAGGTGCTTCAGCCCTCTGAGCATCTTCGTGGCCCTCCTCTGCACTCATTCCAACTTTCTTAGCTACTGAGTCCAATTTGATTACTATCTACTATTCAGATGCCTAGATGACATTGCTTTGGCATATTTTCACGTTGAAAGAAACAGTTATTATATCTTCATGTAAGAGAAAAAGAAAAAGGTTGTATTTACATCAGTAAATTAGGGCAAGAGACTCAAGTATCATGAAATCAACACCATTAATTGCAGAAACAGCCCTAGTATCTCTCCAGTAACTTTGAGATACACTTAGCAGAGCTTCTTTAATGCAATGATGTTTGTCTCTTTACAAAATCAAACTCGTGATGTGTACAAACATGCTTTTAAAGACAATAGAGTAGTATTGTTAAAAACACTCCACAAAACCATTATTCTAATGAATTTTGAAGACCTTTTTTTTTTTTTAATAAGCACATGCCAAATGTGGTAGTGTAGATAACCACCGTTAAGGTCCTGTTACAGACTACAGTTGTGTCAGCAACTACATTTAAGACAGTAAAGAGGTACATGGTAACAAGCTGTCAATACCAACAGGAATCATAAATTATCAAGAGAAATTCTTAAGATATTATTTACATTCACATAATGCACAGTATTCACACTACTTATTTCTTATTCTGCTCAAAAATTATATTTTTCTAATATAGGCCAAAGTTTTTTTTATCAAGTTTAGCGACAATAGTTTTTTTTTAAAGAAAGTATTTAAAATTTTAAAAGACAATGTATTTAGTTGGCAGAGGAGGTTTACAGAGAACTGATTGCTTCTGAGGAAACAGGAGCCAGGATCACTGTTACAGTGAGAAGTACAGCACAGCTCAGCGTAACTTCATTTACTTTCACTTTGAGCAACACAGAGACTAATTGCATCCCTAGACACTAAAGGGTTCATATACTGTCTCAGGAAGAATTAGGTAATGTCAAAGAAAATAAATAAGCTAGTTTAAAGAATTTGTGTTTACAGTGAGACAGAATTCGCAGATTCTCAAATCATAAATGTGTTTCAGGCACGCACTTTCCTGTTAACTTCAAAGAGGAGTTCAGACCTCAGGACTGAGAGGGGTGATCAAGAAGGGAATGTCTATGCATTATGGAGGTAACTTTGTTACATGCAAACATAGATATTTTCTGAATACCCATCTATTACACATACTCAGTAGGATACATGAACTTCCCTGCATTACCACTACAGTCCTTCAAGGTAACACAAATCATGCCCATTTCATATGGTTATTACTACATTTAGTTAGATGAAAATCCTGAAAACCATGCAGACTTCAAAAAGGAAAGGCATTAGAATTAGAGAGAAAACTTAATACAACTGAAACTGTAGAACAACCGTTTCGCTAAATGGTTTGTATGCCTGAATTAAAAAAGAGCATTACAGTTGGCCAAGAAAAAGGAAAGACTGCCAGAACTTAAGGTAGAACTACAACCAAAACCAAAATGTAAAAAATTTTATAAATATAAATCTCATTTTACTACTATGATTTAGGCTCTCACAGGAAGAACTTCATGATAGTTAGACTGAACAAGTATATCACCAATTTTAAAGAATGAAAAACATGTCAAATAAGGAAGTTAAAATACTAAAAAACATACCAGAAGACGCTTCCAGCCTTTCTAATCTGCTGATCAACCAGTCAAGAGATCCAGAAAATTGAGCACAGTTTTTACGATTCCCTCGAATCAGAGCCGCTATTGATAAAGAGAGAGAAATAAAAATTTAAAAAATAAATCACAATTGTAAGTCCATTAAAAGAATCCCTGTCTTATCTTTCTAGGAAGGATAACAGTGATGATTAGATTAGTGGGTGATGGTTAGGTTTAAGCATAAATACTATTCTTGCTATCAAATTGACCCTTAAGGTATCATTTTGGCTTTACAATCATCACAATAATTCCAAATGCTCTACATGAAGTAGCTGGTATTGACACCACAGAAGTCAGCTGCAACTGTATAAACAAATTTCTGCAAAAGAGTGTTCTTGTAATGACAGGAAACATTGGAAGAGCAGAATGTGAAATCAGCATAGGTGATGCATGTAAATTATTTTCTACTGATACAATACCTTGGTTCAAGAGTAATAAGAACTAAAACAAGATAGATGTCCAGGAACTGTTTGTCATAATTTTGATGGAGGTGTAGGGAGGAAGTAACTGGTTCAAAAGTGTTTCACCCTCATGCTCTAGGCTGGAGATTGAAGAAGATTGAATGCATGCACTGCTTTGGTGGGTATAGCTGACCAGAAATCTCATTGAGCATTGCAGGCACCAACAAGCCTGCCCTGTCCTGGAATATGTGTCTTTGCATGTATGTGCATACACACAACCTCTCAGAGTTCATCTCTTCTACTCCCAAAAAAGTGTGAGGCACTAAGATTTCTGTTTGATGTGTGGGACTGTGCAAACTGCTTTTCTTAACATTGTTCTCCAGTTGTGTCAACATATTATTTCAACATGAAATTTCTATGGTTATTTTCAGCAGCAGAGACTGGGTTTTGCTGAGGCAATGACCTCTTAAAATTGATGTTTTATTACTGCAGAAATTCATATTATATCGCAACTGTAGTTTTATGCAGTTTCATTTATAAAAGGTTAAACTTAGAGACCTGTGACAAAAATATGATATGAAACTGTATCTGCAAAGGGGAAAAGCAGTCTTGGAGTTCATTCCAAACAAGTCACTGCACTGACGGTTTTGTATCATGAGGAAGGAGATCACAATCCAATTGCTTCACAGCCAAAAAAGGACAAAAAAACCCCAACAATCCAACAAACAAACAAACCCCTAGCAAGAAAAACAAACAAACAAAACTTTCTCTTTCTGTATCATATGGTAACACACTCTATACCCTGAAATTTTACATAATTAATCGTGACCATGGTTATTTGAAAATACCTGGGAATCACAAGAGGAGGAAGATCTTGTTAAAAAACACAGATTGGAACTGAGGAACACTTTTGTCTCTAAGTGACTTTTTTTACTGATTATCAACAAGCCCCATAATCTCACTGTACTTCAGGTACAAACATAAAATAAAGGCAGTAATAGCTCATTGCTTAACACAACATCAATACATTTAACTTCATTAATGGTAATAAGATACACATTGTTTCATAAATGCAGCTTAGCAGAAGTTTGTGAAAGATTACTATCCAGTGGTTAAAATTGTGCATTAAATGAATCACACAGCCACTTAACACTGAAAGCAAGAAATAATATCCAACTGTTGCTTCTTTTATTGTCTGCTACTCTGAAGGCGGCTAGCAACCAGTTTTAATTAAAAAAAAAACCAAGACATGGTCAGTCAGACATTAAAATCACATCATTACATATACTCCTGCATATTCTTTGATGATACAAAAGGATCAAATACAAGTTCAGAGTGACTGTATTTGTAATAGAGGGAGGACAGATGCCTTTGTAGATATATGGCAATCATTTTAAATTTAAAGAGGATAGATTTAGACTGAATATAAGGAAGGGTATTTTACAACAAAGGTGGTTGAGCTAGACAATCTTTAAAGGTCCCTTGTGACCTCAAGCCACTCTATGATTCTGCAACTTTTATATGCAATAGTATCCAGTCTCAACTCAAAGTCTGTAAATGCCTCCAATTCTCGTCACAGTGAAATATATCACAATGATGTGACAAAAGCCATGAATTCTGGCATCACAGTTTACTTTTATTTATGTGCAGACACAAAAACAAAGTACTGTTTGCTGAAGCAAGACTGCAAGCAATATCCATTTGTCATCCGTGCAATTACTGTACAGCTCTTGCATTATTCAGAACAGAGCAACATACAAATTCATTATAGCCAGATCAAAGGCAGACTTCTTCAGCATTAGCTGCCAGAAGATAATGCAGTTAGGGAAGTAACATAAGGCAGCAGGAGGGGCACAGAGATTGGGAAGTCAACAGAAGCTTGTGCACTGTTGTCACTACAAGTCCATGGAACAGGACAAGTAGATTCTTTCAGAAATAATTTTCTGGGCTTATGTACTCGAAATATCAGATTTAGAGAAAGGATTCTGCAATCAAGCCACTACTTCCTCCTGTCTGAGCTGTGCTGACTGTAACAAGAAATAAAACGAGCTAAAATGTTACAAAAACTTTTAAGAGTTTAACTCAACCAGAGACTTTTATATTCCATCATCTACGCTCTAAAACGTCTTCAGTTTATTTCATTGAGACACAGATACTCTGGATCTAGTCTAGGTACTTTTAAATGTTTATAATTTCTGCCATAACTTCTTTAATTGATTCTTAATAAATCAAAAAACTACCATTACTATACATGGAATAATCACCTTTAAAAAACAAAGAAAAGCCTAAAGCAGATTCACTTTACTTAGTGAGCATATATGAGCTGAAAGATAAATTAAGCTGTACAGTTTTTACCAATGTTCCTTCTAGATGACCTTTTTATCCCAGGGTTAGTCAGACATTACATAATGTCACATTTTCAAGCATTCATACAGGCATTAGGGTGAGTAAAGATAGAAGCAGAGGTAGGGAAAAAAGTAGTACTGCTGTGATGAGAAGCTCACACTAAGATTCACTATCATTTTCACTGTGAAAGCTTAGTTTATTTTCATACATCTTTTCCAAATTTTGACTCTTTAAGACAAAATTTGTTACCCTTTCTGCCTGCCAATGGTTGAGCTACCTTCAAAAAATTCAAACTAAACAATCTGGTTGCTTGCAAGCATGAAGACAGCCAAAGTTATATGGGGTTGTTTTGTTTTATTTTGTTGAAATATACTGAAAACAGCAAGAAGCATTTTCTTCATTTTCTGTAACAGCCCATAAGAGTTCTTAAGGAAGACATTGGCAAAGATAAGTGAAGTATGGAGAGAAGAAAAAACAAAACAAAACAAAAAGGGAAAATATCTAGACACTCCACTCAAGAACCTACAATGTAATTCATGTTACCAAGTTATAAAATTTCTCAATCATTAAATATCAAAAACCCACTCACAAAACCTCTATCACCTCTGAAACAGTTTGTGCTGATAAACCACGACACAGTTCTTCATGTACCAATACAATGCCAAGGACAACAGTGGACCATTTTACAAATTACTCTTAGCTGAAATCAAAGTCCAATGGATCTGAAGTTTCAGTCCTGCTTTTGACCCACATGCTGACACACTTGTCACCATGCTGCAAGTTACAGAAGGAGAGAGGTGCATTTAGCTTACAACTATAAAAACCTTGGAAATCAAAACAAAAGTTATTAAAATTATATGTTCATAAAATCTGCCAATCTAATGTTAGGAAATGTCACTTTTGGTCAGTCTTGCTACCTGTGCGTATGCATCATGCTACAGTCTTCAACTACAGAGAGGTGGTATATCTCAGTAACTCCTCAACCAGAATCACAGCCACAAGAACCACAGTCCAGCCTAACGACCTGTGGTTAGGTGACAGTAGCCACTGTTCAGCTAGCTCCTTCTTTCCTCTGAGAGATCATAGGAAAGGGCTTCTAGTTGTCTCAATGCTATTTACTATTTCAACTTCTATTTCCTCTGACAGAAAAGGTAGTGGGCCAGACAAAAGCACCTCATTGGTTTCATCAAGGACTGTGTACCATGTGCTGGATATCCTTCTTTCCCCACCCCACCCCACCCCCCCAAAATTATTTTCTTCTTTAAGAGCCCAAGATGATGAATCTACTTTGAATACAGAAAAGCAGAACTCCTGCCTCAGTTTCCTCACTTTGCTGTTGGGTAGTGAGGAGAGTATATGTGAAGTGAGGAACACCATTAAAATTTCACTTCTGTGCCTTTAAATTTGGAGAAATGCAAGTTTTTGGTATGCTCTGCACACACGAAATACTGCTAGGTAGGCTGAAAAAAGGTCAGATGCCACAGCTGCTATTTGGGAGCCAGCATCAGTGAAAACTTTTTACCTAAATTTCTCTCTGTATCTGTTCTTCTGAGTGAGTGGGAGATAACACCTTCTATTTGGCTTAGTACAGAAGTTTCCAACAGAACACTTATTAATAGTTCTAATTATTCAAATGACTAATCATAAATGGCACAAAAGAACTCCAAGATAATAGCTTTGTTTTCCAAACATGAATTAAACGGCTCACAATAAATAAGGTTCAATGCCACACGCTCCACAGCAAAGAGAAAACCAAGCATTTTAAGTACCAATAATAAATGAACACTAAATAGGGAATGAGTCCTATAGAAAAACTAGTATGTGATCATGTTTCACAATGCATACCCACAAAAGAGCAAATTAATAATATACACACGACATCCATCTGGGCACTTCTTAACCACTTGACTCACTTCATTTTACAAACTCAATATTCAGCTGTGGAGTTTTAATGGAATTGATGTATGACATAACATTACTTGCATACCTTTTCAACACCACATTTTTCAGGAGTGAGATTTAGTATAAATGATACATAAATTGCTTTATGTTCTAGTGGAAAGTAGGATTAAAATTCTGCATAAAGACTTTGTCCAAACTCAAGCTTTTGCCAAAACACATACAAGTTGAAAGGCAAGCAGGCCCTCACATTAGAGCTGGAGAAAGCAAACAGCATAGGCGACGTATGCAGCCACTACAAAGGACTGCTCAGTGACAGGAAAACATTACTGTCCTCAGTCACTTGAGGTCAATGCTAATGTTATTATTTAAGCTTACTTACGGCACTGAGAAAACCTGATGACAGAGGAGCAAGGATTTGACAAAATGGGTTCGTAGGCAATAAAATTTCCTTTTGTAGACAATTACCAGCTCAGAAGGAGTGAATATGCAGGCAGCTAATGTAGCGGATTAATAAATTCATATATTGAACCACAGTAGAACACAAATAACATATGCAATTCAAATTGGTGAGCAAATAGTTCAGACAATTACATGCTACTATCTAAATAGAAAACTGCCCAGGACACCAACTAACATTTAGATACTTATGGAAGGTATTATGGGATTTTCAGTGACCACAGGTGGACAAGATTGTTAAGATACACTGCATCTAAAAGAGTGTACCTTTCCATGGCACACTGTATGCTAGTGTAACGTTGGAGTCACTGGTCATCACTAAGTACTAAGAGGGGTCTTAGTTATAAAAGTTGTAGACTAATGCTGCAGTTCTGCAGCCAGATGTGTGAAAAACTGTAGACTTCTACAAAACTGACCACAATGTCATTGCTCTTTAACGTAGGAATGACATTCACATATATTTTTTTTAAACATTTTTGGGCAGTATACTAGATATAATAGTAATATGATGATATGAAAAAGCAAATAATCATTTAAATTAAATTAGATGCATGTTATTTATCACAACAAATATTAATAGAAAAATTACATTATTTGAGTATTTTCACTCTATTTTATTCTTAAGCACATGCAAGGACCTACAAATGCAAAAATCTTGATTAATCTATATCCTAAATTTCTACACAGTAGAAATTCTTCTGTAATAAAACAGGTATGTGTTTCTTTTCATGAGTATTATTTTGAGCTAAAGCAATCCAAGTAACTCATAATAGGTCTTACCTAGTAATTCATACAAAGAATTCAGAATAGACTTCCATGCTTCTCCAGCTTCCTTCCCAGCTACGTCTGCAAAATGAGCTGCACTGCTGTATACATTCAAGCGATCAATACATTCAAGAACAAGGTTGATCATACCCTAGAAATGGAAAGGCTCAGATTGTCAGAGAAAAAAAGAAAAGTATTGTTTAGGTGCAAACACATAAGATTTTTGGAAAACTAAGAAAAAAACCCATGAAAGGCAGGGTACGCAAAACACAAGAATATATGCATGGAGTCAGACAAGTAGAGTCAAACAAGCGATCCTTACAGAAACATTTTCCTTGACTGAGATAACAAAAGTTTAGGATAGTCAAAAAAATAAACAGTATTCCAGACATAATTTCAGGCAATCTTCTATTCTGGAAGGCACTTAGGCATTTAAGTACAGACAACTATCACTACCAGAGAAATAACAGACACTATTAAACAAAATATTTTAAGCATGCTTATTAAACCAAAAAATTCTGCTGCATCAAGAGATTGAACTATAGCAGAAGAAACTAATTCACACATAAGAATTAAATTATGGTTAGAATTCAGGGCAGAAGGCAATATTATTGTCTGATTAAAAAAAAAAAAAAAAAAAGAAGGCCTTAAATGTAATTCTTTAAATACACAAGAAGATCAACAGGTCTAAATAGATTATAAGCATAGCAAATAGTTTGACTCTTACAGGACAAAAAAAACACCACAATCATACTCCGGATTAGACATCAACGCTACAGACATTGTGAAAGAAAGGTGGAAAATCAGGAGTAAAACTGAGAGAAGTACCTCTTCCTGGAAAAGGTTCTGGCGATTCTTCAGTGCTCGGAGCCTGTTTTGTTTGTCTTCATGTTCCAAATGTTCATCAGGGGGGTGAAAGTAGCCAATCAAGTCCTGAAGGCTCAGACTGACTGACTCAATAGGCAAATCAATAGTGGAAGACTTCACTTTCTTGCTGAGAGCATCAAGGCCCCTACAAGAAGATGCAAAGTCTCCTGAGCATTGGAAATTAATCTGTTTTATCATTTAAACCTTTTATTGGTTTAAAAGCAAAGTTTGTTTAGGTGCCAAAGCTCAATTCATTGTCTGACAGCTACGTATCTTATCAATCATTATTTATGTCTGCCCCATTCACCACCTAATGGTCCTAAACATAAACTGGAAGCATCAAAAATGTTCTTCCTCTTAAATTTTTTTGGAAATCCAGAAAACATATTTTAATATTCTATTATATTTGATATATAATATTATATTTACCTATATAAATACTATATTATATTTGATATATAATATTAACCTACACATTTAGCAGTATCAGAGGCAGAGCAAAAGATGAAGAGAAGCTATTGTAAACCTGTAAAGCATCATGAGGCTGGAATGAACAGAAGTCAAAGAAGCAGTCCTATGGTGCCAAATATGGCCCAGCTAGTCCATACAGGCTCTCAAACGTATCTCTAACCTGTTCTTAAACCATCTACAAGCACTGACAGATGCAGCTATTCCACATACTGTGTCCCAGCACTTCATTAACCTTTTTGTTTTCCTGATACACAATTCAAGCTGGGCCTTGCTGTATGACCTAGCCTCCTAGAAGTGAGGCAGACTGTACTCATCCATGTGGCACCTGTCCCTTGCTTAGTTGAGTTAAAACAAACAAACAAAACAAACAAACAAAACCAAAAAAAAAACCCCCCAAAAAAAAAAAAGGAAAAAAACCAAAACCACCTTAATCCAATTTTTCCTCAGTGCTCTGCTGATACACCTTTACCCTCTATTTCAACCCCATCTTTCTTGTTGAAACGTGGCTCTTGCATCTGAGACCTCACCAGCCCGGTGCAGCACAGTGGAAGGCAAGAGCTTTCCTTTGCACTTCTCTGGTTCCCCTCGGGAAGGTGGTGGTGGTGGGCAGGGGCTCAGCAGTGGCGTTGCCACAGCCGGGGAATCCTTCTGAAAGGAGCAGGAGGGGCCATGAGGGGCAGAGAAACCAGGGTTGCTAAGGCCCTGTGAACATAGTGCCCAACCTCGGGGCAAAAGGAAAGATCTGGAGGATCCTGAAACTCTGCAAGAGCCAGCCAGGGCCCTGAAGTCTGAGACAGCAGCAGCCCTGAAGGGAATGGCCCACCCTGTTGGCACACCGGGGGGACAGCAGGAGGAAAGGGCTTGTTTGACACTCATGATTTCTCTTTTGACTCATTCTCAATTCTGCCAATGTAAAAAGGGATTATTTGCTAGCATATTTTTGAGGAAAGCGCAGCTATGTAGCAAAGAGGTCCCTTTTGTTTTCACCAGTGCTCCATTTATGCTGACCTAGTGACCAACAAGCTTCAGCTGACAGAGGAGCCCACCCTGTTCCCACAGTCACCCTCCTAGCCCCACACTCATCTCCCTCTTTTCTTTCATTAGAGGCACCAAAGGACCCCAGCAACCTGATACAAAACTGTCTTTGCCAGCACCCTGTCCTGGCACAGCACTCTGCTTGCTCCCAGGACTCCTCTCCAAGCCATGGTATGGAGCAGAAGCCCAGTTTTATACTCTAGTTTTTGGTGGATTAAGACAACACTGATAAGTATTTGGGGGGTGGGTAGTTGGTTGAGTTTTGGTTTTGTGGGGGTTTCTGGTTTTCCTTTTTTGGTTTTCAGTTGTTTGGTTTTTAACTGCCATGTTGCTCTGTATTTTCATCTCAAATGGCGAACTACGACTGGAAAATATCTGCATTCAGGAAACAGGAATTCAGTAGGAATATTTACTGCTGAAGAATAAAAATCTCTTAGAATAAATAATGCAATATTGCAAAAAGACAGCTATAGAAGTTATATTAAAACTTTTTTATTGTAAGCATGTTATCTGAAATGCAATTTTTCCACTGACTTCATGGGAAAGAACTGGAGCAGACACTTGGAATAATTTTGATCCTCTCCAGTTCAGCTTTTTTTTTCTTGGAGTAACATCCTGCCAAAACCAAATTGTTAAACACTACCTTGGACTCCTTGTGCACTCTGCAAAAATCTCTACTGTAATTTAGCAGTACCTTGACTTGTGAAACCTTGTCATTAAATTGCCTTCCTCTGTCCTTATCTTTTATGGCATTCTTACAAGCTTCTAAGCAAATGTATTATTTACTGAGTGACCTAGGGCTTACATTTCTTTTGTATCTTAAATGTCACAGAATAGGAAATTCTCCTGACAGGCACTTTTCTCTGTTATTTAAGTACCTGGGTAAATGTGTTTCAGCAAATTGACAAGTCTGTGTCTCTGGCGGTGCACTGATTTAGGACAGGGTTGTTTCAGGTCACCACCTCCCACATTGTCTTCTCTTATGTTAAATGAGTTCCTATGAATTTCTTATCAATCCATATAGACTTACTGCATATCATCCTTCTTCTAATGCCAGCTGTACTGATGAGAGGGGCCTTTCATCTATTACTGAAGACACAAACATTTGAGAATTGGCATTTTATCAGTGTTATTTAGGAGGGCAATTGGAGTAGGGAGATAAATGCAAATTGCCTAAATCTGACACTATTTTTAAGTGGCTAAGATACTATAAAATAAAACATTTTATATGTTGCAAAACATAAAAGAAACAAGTAGCATTAAAAGGGAACAAATAAGGAAAGTGTAATGGAAGGGTAGAAAAAAGGTGTGATTTCATACAGGAAAAACTTTTTCTTGATACTATGAACTGCATCAGTATGTTTGTGTCTTGTACAAGTTTGTAGTTATACAGTTATCTTCCAGGATTTTCAAGGAACAGCACTTTTAAAAACCATACTTAGAAAAGAAAAAGCTAAATGATGCACTGCATGACTCACAGTAAATTTTGGCAAAGAAAAATCTTTCTTTTATGGTTTGTTTGCATTTTTAGCATGCATATGCATTCAAATCAAGGTTAAACAAAAAAAGTATTATTAAAAGATAGAGAACAGAAGCTGACCAATACCCCTCAAGGTACATGTCTACTGAAAACACAAAGAACTGGCATGAACTCTGGTTTCAGAAGTATTCATCTGTTTTTTCTTAGGGCTAAATTGTTCGCTGTTGTGTTAATGACAACTTGGAATAAAATAGAAGAGGGAAAAAAAAAAAGATATTAAAAGATCACTTTAGAAGCACACCTTATAAACCTGTTGAAAAGGAAGACTGTACTACGAATGACACGTGCTGTACGGGATTCTTCATTCTGAGATCTGGACAAAGTTAAACCATCATCCATGTGACCTTCATGATGCATTATTGCCTACAATACAAAAATAAAGAGCAGTCACTGCAAAATGAAACACTATTAGAAGTGAACACAAATAAGAATTAAAAAAGCTCCCATAGTAAGACAGGCTAGGAAATGAAGTCACATAGATTAAAAGAAAGAAGAGATAATCGCATGTTTTACTTCCTCATGTTCAAGGATGCACTTTTACTGAGCCAGCAAGTTCAGTGCCATAATAGCCTCAAAGCCAAAGCTTCTGTAAAGAATAGAATTTTTTTTAAATATGAAAAAGATCAAAGTTTGTTTGGTTTTGTCAACTTTAAAAATAGTTCCCTTACACAGCAGCAGATCCCTAAAGTACAGACAAGGTTCAAAACAGGTATTCTTTACTGGTCCTGATTTCCAGAGATGTTACTGGCCTTCTTTTCTGACTATGCTTTCAGTCACTACTGATAACTTAGTTTTGCATGTTTAGTTATCATGGCTCTGACGATATTCAATCCAAATGTACATAAATATTTTAAACTATCTTAGGTAACTTTTTTTTTTTTAATAAATACACACACACAAACTATTTATATTACTTAAATTACTAAGTTACTCAGTAATCTATCTTATTTTGAAATGTTTTAGAATCATTTAAGTACTACAATTATTACAATTATTAATTATATTAGTATTATAATCACTAAAATCTTACAAGTATATAAACAGTTTCCTAAATACATATTCTTCTATATGTTTAAATAATATTTGCGTGTGTATACACATATATAATACTGAAACTTTTTTAATATATATATTAAATTATAAGGTATGACCTTCCAAGTATACCAGTTGTTACTTTAGCTTTGTATTCTCGCATATAAAACAGTTGTAGAAAATACTGCTGCATGGAAAAACGTATCACGTTACGTTATTTTGGTGGTTTGTGGGGTTTTTATTTTTTTAAAGAAGACTAAAACATTTTTTCCTTGCTGAAGTAATAATATCCTGCAAAATTATAAATTTGCAATAAACATGAACACCAATGTGGCTTCTGGAAGATGTGTTAAGCTGTAAAACAAATTTTTCCTACTTTATTATGCTGAGCTAGCATTCTGCTTGGCCATGGTTATTCTTTAAAAGACATAATGTCTCAGGGCTCAAGACTTGAGCATTCCAACTCAAAAGGTAATACGCTCACAATGTGAAATGAAAAGACTTTGAACTAAAAGCCTCCTCAATCCAAACCACAGCACACTGTAGAATATCCTAAAAATCTTTTTTCAGGGTATTGCTAAAATTTTTTTTTGCCATCAAGTACATTCGGATTTATTATTTAAGTTTGGGGCTTAATGTCTATAGGCTAACGTGCACTTTGTCTTTCAGGGTAAGAGTTCAGTACATCATATTAAAAAAAAAACCAAAAAACCACAAACCTTTCACACTGAAACAAAGACATGCTTAAAATATTTGGAACCTGGAAATTAGCTGCCTCTTGTTCCCTTAATTTCCTCCCCCTGCCCTATCCGGCTGTGAGTCAATGAAATGCATTCCTATTTATAGTCTTACCTTCCGCTGCAAAGAACCCATTCTTACAGACTTTGCATCAGCAGACTGGTATGTGAGCCATAAGCCTGTATCTATGTGTTGTATGAAGCATATTGAATCCCCATATTTTATTTCAGGTGCTCCCATTCCATCCACCTCTTTTCTTGTCCCTATGTCTAACTTTTCCTGAAGATGAAAACAAGGCATACAAGAACAATAACGAACATGTTAATATTTGCATAAGATATTGAATACTGCACAAACATTTTTTCAGGTCCCGTTCTGGACAATTGAGATCCTTCTTTAATTAAATTATTAAAAACTGGGAAAAGTGTAACTTCTGGTTAAATATTTAGGGAAAAGATAGAGAAAGAGATATCCCATCCACACAAAAACTATTACACTAGGAAAGCTGAGTGTATTCATTTCACCTCTAGGAAAGGTGATCATAACTCACCATACATGTTATTATTGAAACATAAAATCTTAAAAAACAAGGCCACATACATTTAATCCCATAGCTGAACTAGACATCAACCTCCAGAAGCTTTGTCTAGGTTTTGGGTTTTTTTTTCCCCAGACTGGAAAAGGTAAGCACCTGCCTACACTTTATTTTTGACTGTTACACAGAGATGGACTTTAACCTGTCACTGCCCATTACTGACCAACAATGGGCTCAGTATTTCCCAAGGAAATAAAAAAACCATTTCCATGTCTTTGTGACTGGCCTGTTGACATGCTGTAAAGAAGAATGACATGACCAGGCATCAGTCCCGCTGGCGTCCTATACAGACAGTACTTGTTTCAGGAAAGGAAATTCAGCATCCCAAACAATACTACAGTTTGTAATTGTAAGTTGAGATGTTCCCCAATATTTAGCTCTTCTAATATCCAACTCCTTCCCCACAGACATCAATTTATAATACAAACAGAATATGCACCCTGGTTTATGGCAGACTATCCGTTTAATCTCTCCAAAAGCATATGGCTCAACTGACTGATATACCTCTTTCCTGCCTGCACTAGTTGTTAAATCCAAACGTAAGTACTGGAAAAACACATTATAAAGGATCAATATGTATCTTGTTAACTGTAGGAAGGACGTTAATGTAGTTATGCACAAAACTACTCAAGGGATTTCGACCTTGTTCACTGCAAGTTCCTGAGGCGTGCGCCTCTACCTCCACTGTAGGCAAAAATCTTCTCCAATGAGTGCAACCAAAAATACTTTGAGTCGTTAGTTCCAATTCACGTGATCGAGCTATTGATACAGAAACTGTTCATCATTCTTCTGGGAGAAGAGGGAATACATCACAGTTGTTGCAGCTGAAGCTGAGACTACTGTAATACTGCAATTGCTGTTTTGCTCTTCACTTCACCACTGCAGGCAGGCTTAGCAGTGCACTAACTCCCTGTATTCTGCTTCTGTGTAGGCTCACACATGCCCAGGTAAGAAGCTACCTAATTTTCACCACTACTAAAAAAAACCATCTGTGCAAATTACAGGCCTATTTTAGGCCATACATTCAGGGTACAAGATGATCCCCATAACAAAATACAGCTTCAAACTTCTCTCCTTCTCCTGCTCAACACTAGAGGACAAACCACTTCTTTCAGTTCCTCAGAGTAATGTTTCAAACAATGAGTCAAAAACGTCTAACTGTTCTATCCCTCTACAGCCAAGAAAGATTAGGAGAATGCTTAGACCACACACATATGCCTTGACAATTTGGGGACACAGCCTCACCATAAAAGAAGACAAAGATTGGGTTTGAAATTAAGAAAAAACAATCTCTACTTTATTAAAGAATTTTTAAAAGCATTTTTTTACGTAAAGGGAGATGCCATGCAACTAGATTTTCACCCTACAATTGTAAATGTATTTTGAAGCACTTCAAAAAAAAATAAAGATATATTAATACTCAAGTGAAATTCTCATTATTACTTGTCATAACATTAAGCTTCCAGATATAATATATTCATCAATTCAGGTTAATAAACTGTTTCTGAATATAGATATTAATTTCACTCTCTTGTAAATGTCTGATTCCTTAAGTGCTGAAATTCTTGTTAAAATCTTGTCCATTGATACATGGTAATCATTGATTTATCTGATGCCACTTACTGAGTTATTGTGGGCTTCTATTTCATTATTAATTCATTATTTTATTCATATAATTTCTCTAAATGTTGTAATCAATACTCTTATTCAATTCAAAAGCTAGCACAAATAACCTCAATGTACTCACAGTTGGAAATTAAAAAGCTACTTATAATAGGATGCTGCACACAATGATACACGAAGAAATAAATTAGGTCCTGCTATCATGTGAAGACATGACTGCCTGATTTCAAGCTCTAGTCTTTTGAATTATCTTCTTAACTAGAAGATGGTGTGAACATATTGTCCTTCTACATTGTAACATATTCTTTTTTTCCAAGTCTTCCTCCTCGCAACCAACTTCTTAAGATATGAATATAAGAATTCACAAGTTTTCTCATAAAGCACTGTCAATAAAACTAGGGATTATTCATTTCAAATATTATTCCACACTTTCTTTAAAATCTACTGAATATAACAGAAATTCAAAGGGTTTGATACTGCACTCCTCATTCCAATTAGAATTAACATTAAATCTACTTAGCATAAAAATTGCAGTGCCAACCATTTGCCAAACGAGATCTCTGTCCTCACCTACACAAGCACACTGAGAACTCTGTGTGTAAGTTTATAGCCCAGACTGAACTCAATCACATTCAGTTGAGCTCTTTCCTGCAAATAAACGTAGCAGACAGGTAAGTATAACTAAATTTGGATTGAATATAGGAAAGAAGAGGAAAGCTAGGGGACAGTGTGGGGGAAGCCATCATCAGGGCATTTGTTTGGGAGCATCAAGACACTGAGCTTTTTTGGGGAGTGAAGAGGAACCACGAATTGTTTATATAGAGGAACATTTTAATGGAGTGCTGGATTCATGCCAATAAACAGCAAGTAGTTGAGAAAGTACACATAATGAATCAACCTCGTTATCTACTGTGAAATAGTTCAGTGAAAATCAGGATCTGAAAAACATCAGAAATCACCATGTCATCATTTAATAACTGTATATTGGTAGGCTTCCAGCCCACTACACTCTTACCATAACCTGTCATTACATAACTATCCACTACTTCTGCCTACTGCATATTTACAAAGAAAAGATTCATTTTTATATGCAGTCTAGGCCCATTCTCAGACCATCAACTTTTTCCAAACAAAGACCAAAAGTCTTTATTCATTACACCGGAACAAATAGATACAATTGATTTTTGCAACAGTCTGTAAACCACCTCAGTAATACAAAGCAACAAAAATGCATTGGAAATTCATAGGTTTATTGGGAAATACGCCATATTTTCTTCAGTAGGACATCATGCTTTTTTTAAAGTTTTTATTCCATGCATACAAGAATACAAGCCAATCTTCCCACATTATCATGAGCTATATGGACAACATATTTTTAAATGGTTTTATCTTAATGTCAAAAAAATATTCTCTGTGAAGTCTAGCCTTAAATGTATTAGTTCACGCTAATGCTTCTATTTAGTTCCTTATAACATTCCAAAAATGAATTCCCATGGTTAATGCTTGTCCTTTCAATTTTAACTCATCATCTGACCCAACCTATACCTTCTGTGGCACACTTTCATGACTGACATTCTAGCAGATCTCACTGATTATAAGAAGTAATTCACAACTGCTTTTTAAACTGACATTAATATATTTCCTACTGATTTTTTTTAAGAAACCAATTAAGATATAAAAATACAAACTATAATATTTTATTAAAATTGATGTCTTTCTGGCTACTGGAAGAGGACTGTAGACAAGAAAAGAAGACTTTATACAGAATGTATAAATACTTCTACATTAGAAAAATTACTTCAGTGGAAAAGTGATATTAAGCTGATACTTTTTATCAAAAAGAATCAATATTTAGCAAATTTGAGAGGAAAAAAATAATCCATAGAACTTAATCACTACAAAGTCAAGTCTATGAGAGCCATATATTTGGGGAATAAATTATAGATACCTGTGCACATCCTGTGCTGAGTGAAGCAAGACTACAAGAGAGAAAAAGTGTTTTCTGAACTTCAGATGCTTGAAAGGCTAATATAATTCTCATTTAATGATAATTATTAGGGTAATATATAATGACCAGATTAAAGCCCAATTCCCAGGAAAAAAATAAATTAAGAGACTGTTAAGTCTTCAGAATATACGCATCTACTGAGTGCTGTTTGGTTTGAGATGTTTTTAAACTCTAGTATTTCTTTATTTTGTTGAGATAGTCAACGAAACTTAAAACACAAAAAGATCCTCATCTAATTTTTCAACTGGTGTTCCAAAATGATGTGTTTGGGGGAAAAAATAAATAAATAAAAAGAATCTGTGTTCTTTTGAGCATCTGAGAAAAGTATTCTTGTTCACATAAGACATCCTATAAAAAACTTAAGCTTTCTGGTTCTCTTCAGATTATTTCTTAAATGCAGTGCTGGCAAGCTAATGTTTAAAATTAAGAGTAAGGCTCTTGCAAATAATAAGGTAAAAAACCAACAGTAAATGTTGAGTATTGATATTTGCATCGGAATTTTCAGATTTACAGGGGATACATATTGAATATGTTCTCTGCAAACATGAAAACTGCTTTTCATTTGGAAATAGAAATTACCATCTACTCACACAACTGAAGGAACTGAGTCTTTAACACTGTAAATAAGGATATCCTTCCCCCATATCTGTTTTTTTCCTACTTAGAGCTAATTTATCTTTAGCACAAGTGGGATCTTCCATTACTTTTCAGGCAGTGGAAGAAGAATTATGACTGGCAAAAAAGGACTGAAACTGCTGTAAGAATGATCTAGCCACTCTGCATACTCACACTATTAATGCTCTGTATTCAATAGAGATTAGGGGCTGCCTGTTATCCAGAAATAATTATTTGGGGCTAACTACACAGAACACCACAAGTGAAGGGTTGGCGTCCATACTTGCTCGGAGGAAAGGAGACCCTCAAAAGCTGCTTACCTTCTCTACAGAAGCCTTTCTAGGACTGCTATATATTTGAAATATTCATTTAATGCTCCTTTCCAGAAGGGGAAGGCACTTAAAAAACTTTAATGCCTGTATCCTAATGAAGTGAAACATGACACTCCTGTAAGAAGTCCACCAGGAGAATGGATTAATTCTCAGCAATGAAGAGCAGATCATACAATCCTCCCCTGTGGGATCTCCATAATCCCTTCCAAGTAAGTCTTTAGTTAAAATGAATGTATATATCCACAAAATTAACATCAAATATGATCTTCCAAACTTAAAATTTCTTTGAAAAATCCATTTAAATATCAGTAAGATAATATCACCTGTCATTTTTTGGATTGTTTGGATTAAATAATCCATGTAGCAGTAGATCACAGTATATTGTTCCACTCTTTTGGGAGTAACCTCAACCGAAGACTCCATCTTGAGAACTAGTGAATGAATTATTTTATCCCTCTAGCTTCAAAGGAGAATAGTTGTTGAGATCTATTAGGAACTGCAACAGGAACTCCACAGTGAGATGCATTGTGTTGTCTTAAAATATTTAAGTATGTCTATGGGTTGTCTATCTGGTTAAAAAAACAACAACAAAAAAAAAACCCCACCAAACAAAAGAACAAAACACAACATTGTCTGGGACTCAATCTCCAGAACTGAAGTATTTGTTAGCAGAGTGCAAAAGTCTACATATCTGCTTCCAGGTATATATTCATTTCTTATCTTCCCAAGCAGACAAATAATTAAAAATATATAAAGTAATTGCTACTGAGAAGTTACTGAATGATTATGGTTATGATGACTCTATATTTTAGAAGATATATTTTACAAAATAAAACATTATTGTTAGAAAATTTTCAGCAACATCATGCTGTAAGTAAAAAGTAGGATAAATCAAAAGATATTAAAGAATTTATCATAGTATCATTTTAAACTGTTTACCCACTATACAAAGTATATTGAAACTGAACTTCAAATGCTTATTGAAGTTGTCAATGAAAATTTAAACTATGTTAAGTTTAAATTAGACTACACTAAAGTACCTGATGAAAGAAATACTGATTTTCCAATTTCATTTAAATAACCTACAATACTGTATTTTTTTTCCTGTGTCAGCCAACAGATAGTAGCAGTGAAGTACCACCGAATTTCATCAGAAAAAAAACAAATAAGAAATGAGGAAACTGCTCAAAAGTAAGCAAGCACTAAAATAAAACAAAACCACACACAAACAAACAGCCTAGTAGCTTTACCCAATAAAAGCATGATAAAAGAAGCATTCTAGAAATGCTTTCTAAAAAAACTGAGGTTTTTTTAATCAATGACAAGGTAGAAGGCTCAAATAATCCATGCAATAGAAAATATTTAAATCCAAAAGAAATTGGAATTATACTAATAATATAATTATTATTAACACAGTTATATTAATGCTGCACTGATTCCATACCTTGGAAGACCGAAAACAGAATGCTGTAGATTTTACATCCGCTTTCTCTTTGTCTGTAAGGAGAAGACTCTTGTCATCGAGGAGACTTAAGTATTTTCCTGTTGTTATGTGTCTTAGTCTGAATGGCTGTCCCCATCTAATGTGGCTGCCACTCCACCTAAGAAAGTTCATAGGAAACAGTTGTTTTTAAAAACAAAATGGAGTTTAACTCCTGGCAAAAAGTGATTTACATATAATTATATAATATACATTATATTGCCAACTAGTTGGTAAACGAATGAAATTCTAAATGTTGGATTATCAGCAAGAAAATTGTTTTATAAGAGAACCACAACATAGCCATTCTAATACATAATCTTAACTTCTTCCTTTACACAGGCTGCCTTGGTTCAGACTGAATTCCTCTTGAGAGAAGATTCAGACCACCTACAGAGAAGGAAGCTTCTGCTCTAGACAAAGAGCTTAGATCTGCCAGTTCCCTCCAGCATTTCATCTACCAGAAGCCCAGTTGTTCACTCTCTTAGAGCACTCTCCTTTCAGCAGTCAGCATAATTTAGGCATGCTTTGAATAGTGTGTAAAAAATAAAATGGCAAAACAAATGAACAAATATATAAATAAAAATCCTCACAAAAACGTATCTTAAAAAATTATTAATCAAAGACTGGCCCACATTCTATAGGAGGAAATCAAGGAAAAGACAAATATTTTCTAAGCTCCCAAGAACCCCTCAAGTTGAAATATAGGTTGCAGGTTTCTAACTTCTTGCCTTATATAGAAAAAACAGCTTTCTTCTGCTCTTACTTATGAACTCCTCAAGACAAACTTGTGTAGGGGTTACTAAGGAGGATGTATTTCACAAGGCCTTTTCAGAAGGCTTCTTGAATATTCCTTAGATTGGAAAATTACCACAGCTAGGATGTTTTCCTGGATCTTCACAAAACTTTCTTCAGCCTTATGTCTTCAAAAGTTTACACTGCAGATGTACATGCACACTGCTTTTTGGTAAGGAAATTTTGTGGTTTCCATCTGTTTGATGCCTATCAAAACAGAGTTATGACATACTGCTGACATTCTGATATGCTTCCACAAATACTAGTAATTGTCTATGCTTGCTGTGGTTTCAAATAGCTTAAAATTATCAACAAACGTTCACCTAATGCCAATGAAATATAAAACCACATCCTTATGAATTTAACCTGATTGTAAACTTACTTCCTTGTCAGAATTTTGTATTACTGACTCTTCTCACTTGCATTTAAAGTAATTCGAGGTATACTATTTAAAACCAAAAAGGTTTTAGGTCTGTTTTATATATATTAATGCACCAGTCTAAAAATCCCTTAAGACAGCACTTATGCAGGTTTAAGTAAGTCATTTTCATTTTCCCTGGCACATACATACAGCAGACTTACGAAGACACGCTTAAACAAATGGGTATTTATGTTGAATAGGTAAGTTCTTTAGAGTTGGTCATTCTGTATGCAAAGTATGCAAAACTGATTTGGCAGACATTTTTAAAGTGCAGGCGTTTTTAAAATGCAAGAGCAATGCCTGGCTTCTCCTGTAACAGGATTTTTTACACTTCACTAAATAAACTTCTAATCCTTTTCAGTTATTGGCTTTAAAAAGGCCAAAAGAATGAAGATGTTTTCCCCACACCTGTTTTCTAAATAATCTCTTATGTTTAAATTGAGGGGAGAGGAAGGAAATACGGAAGCTTCATATATGAGAAATTAATTTCTTTTTTCTATCTTCGACACAGCAAAGTCAGTATAGTCCACAAAAGCACACCTAAGTATCAGTGTTCTAGCACAACTTCTGCTTCTCGATTAAGTAAAATGTCAGGCCACGAATCTCAGCTATTGCATTGCTCAGTCTGGTAAATCTCATAAGCTTTGCACCTTTCATATTATGGGCCATGCTGGGGAGCTGCCTTTTCTCTAGTCTGATTCAATTTTCTCTTGGACCCAAGAGGTATGGACTGTAAGAAAAAAATAAATGTAGTGCAGTTGAGCCGTGCCCCTAGTTCTTGTCTGCAGGGTAGGAAAAAGGACAATTCACGTGCACTTACTAGAAAAGCCTTTTGAGCAGACAGTATCTTGTGAAGCCTTTTCTGACTACTAAAAATTCTTTTCTGCAATGTGAGAATAAGATCCCTGTCACCTTTTGTGAAAGAAAGCAATGTCAAGCAATGCTCCCTGGCATCCCATGGCAGGGCATCCCAAGCGGCAGTCTGCACATACAGACTGCTCAGGAAATTTTTATGAGAATTGTCCCCTAATGAGGAGAGTTCAGAAATGATGATTCCTTCAGAAGCATACAAAATCAACAGAATTAATATTATACCTGCAGTCATCCTGAGAAGGACTAGAACTGATGGAGGACTTCAGGCATGCATATACTAAGTTACAAATTGAAGCATTTTCATGAACAGTAATGTGTCCACAATTCAGCAATGAATGTATATAGCTATTAGAATATCATAAAGGCAAACAGGGAGGTGAGGGACTTGTAGAAGATAGTGTTCTTCTTGGGATTTTATTACTTTGGTTTTTTCCTATAAGAAAGTCACGTTCCTTAAAAAGGAAGATTATCGCTGCATCTGCTTAGTGGTTTTGACAGTTCTCACAATTTCTCTCAGTCATGTATGTTCAAATGGTTGCACTTCAAAAGTTTGTATACAATGCCTGTCAAAGTGGAGATATAGGAGAGTTGCAACAGAAACCTGTAATTTCTCAAATCCTCACATTGCTCCAGTAGCACTGTTCATTAGGGAAGTACATGCAATGAGAAAAATAAAAAACGGGAGATGCTTCCACAATTTCACTGCTGTCACTTAACCACTCTCAAGGTCAATGTTAGTCCAAAGCAAAAATCTCACTGCCCTATCAATGACATTTAACATCATCCTATTAAATAAAATGCACAAACAGAAAACATCATCATTAGAGTTTAACCTTTCTCTAAATTGCCCTGATTTAACATCTAAAAAGCAATCACTGATTAGTCACTATAAAATTTATCAGAAGCACATACTGTAATACAATTTAAGAGAGATTTTACAGTGCAATTATCTTAATGAGGCACAATTCTTTATTATCATTCCGACACTCATGCAAGGTAGCAATTTTTCTGTAAATCTTTGTCTTTAAGGACATCAAACAAGTTAAACAATTTGGGGGTGGTACACATAAATTGTAGTAAGCAGAAAGGTTTTCCTTAAAAACGTCACGTGTGTGTAAAAAAGATGAATTGTGAATTCACGAACAGCTATAACAACTTCAAAAACTAATCACAACACACTCAGCATGTGTGCTAACACACTCTCTACAGGAAGTTGGTGAAGTTTTCATGGAAGTGTTATAGAGCACTTTATGAAGATTATTTTAGTATTATCTCTCTGGTTTTACAATTATCAATCTGATTTTATAGGAACACTCTTGCTATAGAAAAAGTGCACTGGCAAACTGACTTGTTTTTCTGAGAGAGATTTACTTACGCAACTCTTAGAGTCTCTAGTCGCCAAAGGGAACGAGCATGAATTGACACAGCACCACCTTCGTAGTGGACCGTTCTGAAAACCAAGCAAAGGCACAGACTAAATGTTCAGCTCTGTTGTCAGAATTCATAATATTTATTTCTTTATTTAACTACATCTTCTGTTTTAAGACTGTCAAAACAATTATTGCAAGTGTCAGATTCAAAGGTTTTCACGTTCAAAACCAGTTTTTATCAATTAAACCTTCAGACCTAGTTACACAAATTTTATTTTCACTGTCTGTAGCACCTATTATTGTGATACTCATAACAATGAGATACACAGTGTTTGTTTAGACATCTTTCTTAGTCTTTCAAGGATAAAAAATTGTGGGGGGTGGGAATAACCTGATAATTATAGTATTTCTAGGTTCTAACAAAAAGCAAGTATCAAATGATGATAAATATTTGTCATCTCACAAGAAAGGTAGTGTTTTCTCAGAGCTTATACTATTAAAATAACCATGAAATGTGCAACATTGAATTATGAAGAGTCACCTGTTTGGCATTGTATTTTATTATCATAGCACTTGAAGTTTCACAACCACACTGATACAGTCTTCACAGAGCGCAGGTGTTAACAGCTTTCTGTTTCTGAATTTTAATATGCAGTGACCCCTCTAGTTCCTGCATATCCAAAAATGCATATACCCACACAGGTTGGGGCAACCCCCCACACAAGTATAGGCTGGGCAGAGAATGTATTGAAAGCAGCACTGAGGAGAAGGATGTGGGGGTTTTGGCTGTTAAGAAGCTCAATATGACCTGGCCGCGTGCACTGACAGCCCAGAAAGCCAACTGTATTCTGGGCTGCATCAAAAGAATTGTGGCCAGCAGGTCAAGGGAGGTGATTCTCACCCTCTACTTCGCTCTTGTGAGATCCCACCTGGAGTACTGAGGCCAGCTCTAGGACCCCCAACATCAGAAGGACATGCAACTGTTGGGGTGAGTCCAGAGGAGGGCACAAAGATGCTCAGAGGGCTGAAGCACCTCTCCTGTGAAGGACAGGTTGAGAGAGTTTGGCTTGCTCAGCCTGGAGAAGAGATGGCTCTGGGGAGACATTATTGCAGCCTTCCAGTACCTGAAGAAGCCTACAGGAAAGCTGAAGGGGGGGACTTTTTACAAGGGCCTGTAGTGACAGGACAAGGGGTAACGGGTTTAAACTGAAAGTGGGGAGATTTAGATTAGGTATCAGGAAGAAGCTCTTCATGGAGAGGGTGGTGAGGCACTGGGACAGGTTGCCCAGAGAAGCTGTGGGTGCCCCATCCCTGGAAGTGTCCAAGGCCAGGCTGGATGAGGCTTTGAGCAACCTGGTCTAGTGAAGAGTGTCCTTGCTCATGGCAGGGGTTTGGAACTAGATGGTCTTTAAGGTCCCTTCCAACCCAAACCATCCTATGATTCTATGAAATCTGAATGCTTCTAAAAAGAGTCAAATGAGCCTAAAAAAAAGGTTGTGGGGTAGTTTTATTTTTCCCCTACATTATTCTAAGCACAGATAATTGAGATATATATATATTGGATCCACAACTTGGTTTAGATTTTATGGTCACCAAAAGCCAAGAGTTAAATAGCCTGGTTTATCTTCAAGGCTGAAGAATTCCACTGAGGAACGTGGTGAGTATAAGCACTGCCACTCTAGATTTAGGTAGCTGTTCTTTGGACTGTTTCTGCCTGCACCGTTATTTCTGCTGTAAGACACTGCTAGAATTTAAAAACGTAGGCCTTTCCTTTGGTAAAATAAATAAAGGAGTCACCCGTGCAAAGGAGTGCTGTCACTCTGCTTATCAGATCAGGTATGTCAGGGGACACTGCCAAAGAAAGACCTAGTTTTATGGATTCTGGAAGAGCTTATGGATTAAGTAAACATTGTGATCTTTAGCCAAGATCAGGCACTGCCAAAAAAAGAAGACAGAGGCATCACTGCAAGAAATCTTAATACCCATACTGTAGGCCTTTCCCATTGTTTGTCAGAAACTGTTTTCTGAGGACACCAATTTTGGAATCAGGTACCTAGTACTCACAAGGCTTTAGCTTCCAAAGTCCTCCTGTGGATATAATACAGAAGGAGTGAATACTTGTCACAGAGAAAAACCCAACATTGAAAGAGATGGTTCAAAATCAAAAGAAATAGTGAATTAGAATATACTTCTCTGTACTGTTAAAAATACATGAAACTACAGATGTGCTAAAATTCATCTTGGAATATGCTAAAAAGTATTAAGGAAATAAACACTCCCAGACATTGCAAATGAATGAAGACAAATTATAGAGGAGAAATAATGAGTCAAAATAGAAAATACTACAATTATGGAACCACTCGCACTGAACATTCATGACCCATGTATAAATAGAAACTGGCACGATTCATGTACCTGAAAGAAGTTATAGGCGCATATATAAATATATGCAAAATCCTCCCCTTGACCTTTTATCCAGTATTTTCTGCACATATTGTCTTGGTCATTTGCGGCAATGGTTGCAGTGCTAGGAGCAGCTGACAGGTTTTAGTAAGTCTCTCATCTCTCTCACATAAGGGAATGAAACTTGAAGTCAATCTTTCTTTTTATTGAAACTGACCTTCATTAGTACAGTGGAATACAAATGCTAAACAATCTTGCATTCAGCTGCTTCTCTGTTCAGACACTCACCCTTCTCCTCAGGCATTTTAGTCAAATTTTTGTTCTGCAACTAACATGCTCTCACATCTAAACAATAACAGATCATACGTCACCCTGGTTGGTTTGTTTGGGTTCGGCAGGGGTTGGTTGTTTGGGGGGGAGAGGGGGAAAGGGTGTGGTTGGGTTAGGGTTTTTTTAAGTTGAAACATTCTGATTACATCCTGTCTTATTTCAATATGAACACCACTGAAAAATGTATTTGGAATTCTTGCACTCACATAATCCAACACTTAACAATTTTATTCAGCAGTTTTCTGGGCATTAAACGTATCAGAAATCAAGTCTAAGCAAAGGCTTAATTTAATCAGAATATTTGATTTTTCAGCTCGTACCTTCTTACTTTTCAGGGATACATTTTTTTTCACATAGGAAATCTGGAAACTGTCACCAGTTTCTCATTCTTAGTACTCTTTGGAAGCTAGCTTTGGATTACACATAGAAGTTGGATCAGCTTAATTTTAAATATCTAAAAACCGTCCCATTGCAAACTTAAAAGAAGGGCTTCTCATGGGTAAAATAGCTTCCTGTTATGTGACTGTCCATCCCTTATTTCCTTTCTCTGCTTTTTCCAAGGTATGCAATACATCTTGGAATGGTCACGGCAAAATGGGAAAGAAACAGAAGAGAAGAAATCCTAAACACATGCAATTTGTTTATGAAAAGAAATAAAAAGGATCCTGGGATTGTGTCTTATTTCCATATGAATGAATGGGTACAGCAGCAACAGCAGGAGTGAAGGCAGAAAGATAGTGATAGCACTTCAGGGATAAAAGTCAACAAGGCAGCAGCAAACCCTCAGCAAAAGAATAAGTGACAGCAATCTGGAAGGGGACAGAGAGGGAGCCAGGGATTGCAGGGCTAAGGATCAAAGAACCCTACAGGGAAGCAAAATGAGAAGCCCAGAGTTTGGGGTCAAGGATGGAGGAAGACTTTGTATGGGCAGGAGAGGATATACAAGCTACAAAAAAACCAAGTTGGCACAAAGCACTAAAACAGCACATGAGCTCTTGCGTCTTTATCTTGATACAGTCTTCTCTACTGAGAAGATGGTAAAGAAAAGGTGGCTTTGAATAAGAGACATCTCTCCTCCTTTCAAGGGCCTTTACTATAACAGCAAGCTAACATTGTCCCAGAGCAGCTGAATAAATTCATAACCTAAACTACCTCATAGTTTTTTGTCTAAGAAATCCTAAGAGGTTTTTTTACCTCCTTTCATTAAAATAAATGTAGTAAACTGCTCTGAGATTGCTCAAACCAAAGTCCTTAGTACTTGTTCTATATAAAAACATTATTTGATATGATGCACCTCATTTCTTTTTATGTACTCTTGACAACAGTTCAGTGCTGAAAAGAAGTATGATTCATAACAATTTTATTCTTCCTGAAACTGACACTGGTAAGTCATAGCAGATACTGATATTACTAGGTCAAATGAAACATTGTTTTTAACAACGTATGAATAAACTACAAAAATCCTCTGAATATCAAAGTTTTTACAGATTTATGTTGAAAGAATGGAAAAAATAAAATTTCCAGTTGTGAAGTGCACAGAAGATATATATTAATTGCCAAACAGTAGAGAAAACCTGTGAATTGCAAAAAATATATATATATTACATTATAAATAATGTATATTCATGAGGAAAGTACAAATAGCAGAAAAAGAGAGGGCAACAAGAGCTACAGTGAGTGTTAGTCTTCCCCTAGAAAGCTCAAGATAACTTATGCCTTCTGAGCCTTATCCCGAACAGCAATTCATGATGACTTTTTTTTTTTCCTATTCTTTTCAAAACAATTTATTTGCATACTCTACATTTATGGAATAAGGATATCAGCCACTTTTCTTTCAAAGGAAAGCATGAGGAATTCAGAACCTTTGAGAATTTTCAGTTCATCTTTACTATAAAACTTCATCTAGTTAATTAGTTGGTGCAATGCAGTCATTTTTGGTCTGACCTACGTCTGTAAGTTAAATTTAAAACATCTTTCTTACCCTGACTACGGCGTTAATCCGTTTAATTTCCCCGTCATACAGTCACCAGGGCTGGAAGTTGCCACCCAGCGCCCTGGCCGTGACTGCAGCACCAAGGACAGCGCAGCCGCTCCCCGGCAGGCGGCTCTCCCCGCTCCCGCCTCGCCCCGCAGCGCCGGCGGGACACAGGGGCAGGGCAGCCATCCTGCTCTCGCTCGGCTCTTACTGCTGCCGCTCTCCTCCAGCTTTCTGACATGTGGTGTAGGGGCAAAGCGATGGCAAACGTCAAAAAGAAAGCTTGATGGCTGTATCTCCCATCTCCAATTACGATAATGAATTAATGACGCAGCTTTCAAATAGCATACTGAAAACCCCTGGAGAATCATTATTGAATTCATATTCTTATTACAGTATTGTTGAGTGGAGAGAGGGCAATCATTTCAGTGACATTCACTGACTACGAATGGACATCAAATGAGGTTAAAGTAAATTACATTAAATGACAGTGCTTTGGTACTGCTGAACTAGTCCTGGTTCAAGAACCGTAACTATGGAATTCCATAGCAAGGAAATAATGGTGTCAAACTCAGTAACTTTGAATGAATCAGAGCACCATAAATCTGGCATAAATAATGTAACAATACCCTACCTGGATCATACACAAATGAATAAATAAGATGTCAAAGTTAAAGGAATTGTTCCACTCCTTTCAATGACAGGCAAGGCTGTTCTGGTTTTAATTTGAAAAACTATCAATCACTGAAGAGCGCTATGGATTTTTTTCAAATTAATGTATAAAAGCATAATCATTATATTCAAGCCTGGTGGGTTGTTTTGGGCATGGGAGGAAAGTTTATTGATTTATGCTGGGTGAAAACTTTGAGTTCATATTTCATTCATACATATTCCTTCAACACTTTCCAGATCACAGCCTTCCTGGGCTACAACAGGCCTCACCAGTTTGTAGCACCCTATCAAAAAGTGTATTTTACTGTTTAAAGAGAATGGCACGGGAAGGAAACTGAAAGGGATTGATTTTGACTTTCATCACTTTAAAAAGGTGGAACTAGATGATCATTAAGGTCCCTTCCAACCCAAACTGTTCTGTGATTCTGTGATAATATAATTTCTAAAGGCCTTAATGTAGTACGTTTAACCCAAAGCAACTCTTAAAGGCAGGAATAACAAAACTGCTTCTGGAATTAGGCTACACATACATTCCCTCACAAAGGCCTATTCTGACTGGATGGTTTGAGAAACTAGAGTCTGTTCCACCTCGTATGATATATTGCAAAAAACAGGAGCACTTTGCTCTCTCACAGGTAATTCCTTTCTGTAACGATATATTTCTGAAGGGTCCAAACTGCTCTGCAGTCATCACTTTAAAATATATTTGCAAATTAAAATGCAAATTAATTGCAATGGGAACATTCATAGGCCCCTTCTACAGTGGAAACTATGAATACTCACAGACCTACTCCAGTGTGGACTTAAGTTCTAAAAGAATATGAATGATGGTGGTATAATAAGGAGAAACTATCCCAACCTAATTAAAAAAAAATTGATTACATACTTCTACTGCTATTGGCCATTAGTTTTGGGGGACTTCTAACTAAAAAACAAACTTCTAACTAAAAAACAAACAACCAAAACCATCCACACACAACCAAAACCAACAAAAAAAAAAAAAGGAAAGTCATGAAAAATTCTAGTCATGTCAAGTATTGTACTAGTAGACATTTTTACAGGAAAATAAAAAAGACATTTATAATACAACAGTGTCAAAAAATGTAAAAATAATTCCTCTTAATTGAACAGTAAAAAAATGGGGGTTGTTGACTGATTCAATTGTGATAAGGGAAAAAACCAAATACTTAAAATCTTTGCTGCACAAGCTGAATTTTTTATGAATACTTCTTGCAAACTTTTCTCATTAAGAGCAAAACAATGGTAAACAATTTCACAGAAGCACTTCAGTGTATACCTGTTCTAAATACCAACCTCCACCAAAAGCAGAATAAATTTATTCATATCTTTGATATCATAAATTCACAAGTGAAGACTCAATACTATAATTACTGAATAAGGGGGTTGAAAGAAAAAAAAAAGTGTCACAATTTCAAGATGAAAAGATGAGATGAAAGCAAAGACCATTTCAAGGTATGTCTAATACAAACTGTGATTTAAATCTGCTGGATAATCACATAAAACTCCCTGCCCAAAAAAGAAGTATTAAAAATTATTAACAAATTTCTCACCTTTGAAACAGGAGGAAAAAGGTGGGAAATGAGACTGTGAGATTTTTTTCTGAGAAAAAAAAAATACAAAGGAATCAGGGAAACCCTTGTGGGTCTGCCTCATTCCCCTACGCAGAACTGGAAGACCGTGTCTATCAGCTCATGTGATGGGGAGCCAGGCCACGAACCACGAGGGCAGAAAATGCAGGAAAAGGAGTCAAGACAAATACAGACTCCCAGCTGCTGCAGAAGCCTCCTGGGCGTGGAAGGTTAATAGATTCTAAGTAACCACCAGAAGAACACCAAGCTGATTACACTTTGCCTTCTCTTCCATTTCTGTACCTATGTTTATTTTTTAATTTACCTGGAAATGCTTCTGAAATTTGAATTGAAGAGCTACAGGACCAACACATCATATTTCGGTCTAGCTTGCTATAGATAACTAAGGCATTTTAAGTAAATATAACACAGTTTAAGGATTCTAAGCACAAGGCGCTAAACTGTCCTAAAACTAGCAACATACCTAACCAGAATGTGCAGTAAATCATATTTAATTCAGTGAAATTGCACACACCTAACCTTTTGCCAGTTCCTTTTTTGTTCTTTATCTGGGTCAGAGTGAGTGAAACCTGCCAGGGTCATGCCCACTCTGCCTGTGGCGTTTCTGGCAATCTTTGCAACACTTTTATACTCAAATTTATGTAACTGTATCAATGCTCTAAGAACAGAGGAAACAGCAGTTATATTTAGAAACTGCCTAGGAGGATCCTTCACATCAAAACAATTTATTCATTCCCAGGATTAGATATCAGGTAACATTAAAGAATAAAACTGTTATTTTAGGAGTGTCTGATCTTTTATTTATTGGAAAAAGGCATAAAAAGGAAGCCTTTGGGGGGAAAAAAAAAGAGAGATGATAGAGGAATTTGTGAGTCACAACAGGGATGGAACTTCTCCGTTTTCCTCTATGCTGCCATTTTGCAGAGCAGACCTGCTCTTCCAGCATATGCTGGAACAAACCAAACCAAACCAAACCCACCCACAATTACCTATTACCAGACTATTTCAAAAGGCAATGAAAGGATAACAGGGAATTATTATACTCCAAATATATCATACTTTATCATGTCTTATGTGCAAAGATGTAAATTACAATAAAAAATAAAATAATTCATTTTACAATTCTTACCTGCCAAAATTACCCACATTTTTAAATGTAATTCAACCAGCAGTTGAATACTAGCCATCAAAATAAGGTATGCATACCAACTGAAGACTGAAATGAACGACAAATTATCTTTTTAGATACTATACTGAACAGCAAGAGTCCTAATTAGAGAGAGAAATAAAGAGGTTTTAAATTATTAATAAATGTAGTTGTTGCTTAAGTGGAGAAAGTGTGAAGTAGAGAGCAATTATTCTGAACTCCATAAAGTTAAAAGCAATTATAGATTCCTTTTTTTTTTTCCTCCTAGGTTTATAAGTAAAAATAACTTTAAAAATTTCAGAACAGCTATAGAAGCAATTCAGAACATGAGAATATGAAAAAAAATTAAACTTAGTTTTATTCTGTTTATTAAAGAAACCTACTGAACAACAAAAAAATTTCAGAAGTTCAAATCTGGTTTTATGAAGCACAGAGAAGCAATGTTTCTCAGTACTGCTACTGGGAAATACAGACAAAGACATAGCTATTAATTGCTGTCTACTAGCTCTGCTACTTTTGAGGTACTAGATGGATAGGGGAAAAGGTAGACACTGCAGAATGAAGAATAATGATCTGGTCTCTTTACTGCACTGATCTGCAGCTTAGGAGATGAATCCTAATCTTCCCATGCTACAGGACACAAAGATGCATCATGGGAATGCACAAGCAGAGTAAATGATTTATTTTTTTTTCTTAACTTGCAATTTCATGCTCCTTTATTGTGGTTTATATATAAAGTTACTCTTGATGCAAGGAGAGATTTTTAGTGTGTTCTTAAGCATTAAAGATCATTACTGATCATCACATAAATCTTCAATTACACTGCAAGTACAATTTGTAAAAGAAATTTTTCAGGATTTTAACTGAAGTAAGAGCAAACCCTATAGGCTCTTATTTATTTATCATCTTGTCTTTCCATCACTTTCAGGGTAAGGATAATAATAGCAGCAATAAACTCCAAGCTGTAATGGACCCATTACATAGGAACTAAAATTAAAACATGAACTGATCACATTTTAAATCTCAGCATTTTTAAATAACTTCTATTTTCAAAAACTGTTCCCTTGTCTAAAAAAAGAGAAATAGCCACAAAGGGTTGATTAGCAGCTGTATAAAAAAGCTGAAGTTTTTCTCCTTACTATCTAAAAATTCATAGAAGATTTTTGCTGTATTTTATGAGAACTTTCAGTTGCTTATTGACATATTTACAAATAATTTAAAAAAAAATAGAATTAAAAATACATTTCTATTTGCAAACCAAGAAAACTAATTTGGAAATGAATGAATAGCACTTCCTTTGTCATGGAAATGAAGAGAACAAACATGCTGAATTAAACCAACTATTTCAAAATCAACACTATCATTTAGCAATATTCAGGCTGAAGGTAGGAATAAATCATATGACACTGCCCTATTGAAAAACAGCTTAGGGTATATTTTATTAGAGCAAATAAAGAGGACTGATTCGCCCATGTAATTACTCCACTGAGACATGCCACTTTCAGTGCCAATCTTCTCACCATTTCAATTTCCTAACTGAGAGACACATACCAAGCTGTCACCACTTCCCTACCTCCATTCCAGGAGTCCTTTAGTCAAGAAAATAACCAGAAATAAAGTTCTAGACTACCATGAAAGGTACACGAGAGATCAATACCCAGATTAGTAGCTGTATTGGGTTTGTGTGGTGGGGGTTTAGTAGCAGGGGAGGGGTCACATGGCCCCTGTGAGAAGCTGCTAGAAGCTTCCCCAGCTAGAAGTCAGACCCAGCCCTGGCCACAGCCGAGCCAGTCAGCACAGTGGTAGCACCTCTGTGATAACGTATTTCAGAGAGGAAAAAAGAAACCGCTGGAGAACAGCAGGGCTGTGAAGAGAGGAGTGGTATGTGAAAGAGGCACCCAGGCAGGCACCCAGGTCAGTGAGGAAAGAGTGGAAGAAGGTGGTCAGAGCAGAGGCCATCAGCCTGCGGTGAGAGGGCAGGCTGTGCCCCTGCAGCCATGGAGGGTCACAGGAGAGCAGAGACCCCCCCGCAGCCCAGAGAGGGCCCCATGCTGGAGCACACGGCTGCACACGAAGAGCCCATGATTCTGTGGGGAGCCCATGCTGGAGCAGGCTGCTCCTGAAGGACAATAATCATAAGTGGTTGGTAATCCCTCCCTGTCTCTGTCTTGACCCACAAGCCTTTCCTTATATTTTTTTCCTCCCCATCACACTGGACAGAGGAGTCAGCCATTGGCTGCACGGGGCTTGTTTGCCAGCTGGACCTAAACCACAACAGTAGCCTTGAAAGACTGGGCAGTAATCTTAACGCACCCTGTCCTGAGGGATTTGTTGTGATTACAGAAAAAAAACAGCAGGAAAGATATCAAACATTTCATTCACAGTGGTTTTAAGTCAGTAAAGATGACAGTAAGTTACCAAAAATCACTACTGCTTTTACACCTCATAAGTGCAATCAGGTTTGAACAATACTGAATGAAAATGCAAGAGTCTCATGTCCAAAGTTTATCCCAACAACATTCCTTCTTAAGAGTAATGCATCTCATCACAATATCCTTCAAAAAAATCTGTACTACCAGTGACACTTAATACTGATTCACAACATTCGTTATAATTCTGTTATAGACTGGAAACCTACCTTCTTTGTTCTTCTCCATGTTCACCCGAAGGGACTGTCAAACATTCATCCATGTGACCGTGCAATAACCTCAGAACATCCCCTCCTATCAGATATCCTTTAATAAAGGGAGAAAATCAAATGTATTTGTCTGAACGCAGCAACACGTAAAAATATACTTCAAACTTATAGTAATAAGTACTATCAGGTTTATTTCTGGTTTTTTTGTTGCTATGTTACTTTAAAAAGAGATTCAAAAGGAGATCTCTTGTACCCTGGGAGGCCAGCCTAACATTGCAAACTGAGAAAAACTGCAAGTCAGGAAGTAGAAAAGGGCAGATCAGGAGAGAAAGGCACAGACAAGGGATTGTACAGAGTTAGTGCAACTAAGAAAAAGACTGACCCAACAGAAACTTCCCTCCCAGATTGCAACAGACAAAGTGGGAGACTTCTCTTCAATTTTTCCTACTACTTTTGGGTTTAAGTTAAGGATTCCAGTTTATATACTAACAAAAAAAAAGATTTATGTATTAATTTATTTCACTTTAAAATCTTTTTGGTGTCTTTGGAAGTTCTCTGTGACAAAAACTTCTGGGAAGATCCACTCAAAGCTCTGCTTGACTTAAGATTCCAAACCTACAAACACCATTTACTTGGACTCCAAAGGGAACCTCCTACACTGCCTACACTATCACTGCACATGGAGGTCCAATGCCAAACTCCTGGCTCTGCAGTGTACAGCTATGGGTATGAGAGTTCACAAACTAAGGCACGGACATACATGTAGCATCACAATGTTTGAAGAGCCAGGACATCGCAGCCAGAGAGCTGAAAATAAGGCCATAATTCTTATCATTAAAGATATTAACAAAAAGGGTGCTGTTTCATCATCCTCTTTGCATCAGAGATGTGACATTAAAAAGAAATTTAATTATATGTTATCCTACAAATATTATACTATAATCTAATAATGGAACATAGTAGATGATAATGCAATTCAATGGTATTTTTTCAGTCTGACAAGCTAAACAAGTGTTTACTTTTGTTTCCTAAACCCACCTTCCCTTCTTGCCAGAACTCATTAATATCAAATTCTGTATTTGAGCAGGATGTGGGAACAAATTCCTCAGGTTCAGTATTGTAGCAAAAAGATTATATTTTTTTAATTGGAGTATTATTTTGAAGCTATGTCTACATTAACAAGTACTGCTGTGCAGTAAGACAGATCTGTACAGGGAAATGGTGTTGAAGACCCAACAGTCACACTGTACACATTTCGCAGGTATGTTTTCAGGAGAACATTTTCCAGAATGTATATCAGGGCATATTTCAGGATATTTTTTTTTTAAACTTTGAAATCAATATCAGATGAGTATTTATATGGCAAATTTTAGCATTTATTTTTTAAATACTTGATTTTGACAGAGAGGGTTATGTCCAGGTAACTGGTTATATATATTAATTTTTACATGGACTTGTGTCAATACAGTTCTGGAGATGTTCTGCCCTGAGTAATTTTTTGTTTACTTTTTCAAGTACCCTCCATCCACTCCACAGTGCAGAATGAGCAGAATTACTTGATCTGCCTCTAAAGCTCTGTTTTGGCTTAAACAGTAAACTGACTCTTGCATAATCCAGTTTTGCAGAAATAAATGTAAAAAGAAATCATTTTCATTCACCTAACAACCTCCAATATTCTAGTTCATTTTACAGACTACCCATTATTTTCACTTCAAAGTAATTTCATTTAACTGAAGTGTTTCACTTATTAATCTATGTTTAATGGGAAGTTCTGATTAAAAGAGTGTATTGCAGTTATTCCTACACACTAATGTTTTGTTTATGAAGAAAACAAGGCATTTTGCAGATACTAACAAAATTAGCTTTATTTTCCTCTTCCCTGTCAGATTCACTCTCCCCTCACTACAAGACAGCTTTGATTACAGGAGCATTTGCCCATTTTGCTAAAGGCCTTTGCTCTAATTCTTTCTGACAAAAGCCAGCTGATCTTCTCCAGAAAAGATACAGCTTAACAAAGATAACGTCTATACCTGAGAAAAATGAAAGTGGAAAGGCATAGCAACAAAGGACAAGCAAATACGCAGAGAAATGCACGGCTGCTAAAGTCCTGTTAGATCATTTTCACATGGTTTCCTGTAAGTATGAGTGCATAACATGGCACTGTGCTCATCACTGTGGACTTCTGCTTCCCAAACAGCCAGGCAGGTCTCAACCAGTGAGGTTCACCAGCCTGAGACATATGGCACAGCCCAAATCTGGGTCTCAGCCGATAAAATGTTCTGGAGTTATGCCACACGGATGCTGCCAGCCATGGAAGGACACGGACAATGGAGTTTATAGGAAGGAGCAACAGGTTGGAGAGGAGAAGGTTTTCTCCTCTCATCAACAGAAAGGTTTTCTCCATAAAGTTTAGGACTTAAGCAATACATTGGCTGCTTTTTTTTTTTTTCAATAACAGATTGCACTAGAAACCGTGTCAGAGAATCTGTATGTGCAGAATGATTTTCATTGTCTAAAAACACAGTGAGTATACAGAAAGGAGGTGTTGCCACTACTATCCCTGAAATCTGAATGAACGAAGCTGAAAAAGCATTCCACAACTGTGTTTTAAAATACGCCAGCTAACAAGAATCAATGTGAAATTTCAGTGTATTGCCTTTTCAAAAGATACCACCCAAAAATCCCAGGGAGTAAGAAAGAAAGGACCTGCAGCTTTAAACTTCTTAAGGTTCTACTGTGATACCTGCTCAAAACAATGATTCTGTAGGAAAACAGAAATCATTAGGTTTTACATCGTGACAGACTTTTCTGAAAAAGATGAGTGGTTTTGTCTTCTCGGTGGAACCAGCATGGCATAAATTCAGGGATCCTTGCCCTTTCATGTCTGAAGTTGCACCAAAAAAAAGAAAAGCCTTCCTAATTCCTAAATAAAATATATAAATCTTGAAAGTTCTTCTAGCCTGTCTCCTGTCTTTCCCCTCCTTTTGTTTTTCTTCTCAACCATATGTTCCCCATAAAACCAGTCTTTACTCCTAGGATTTTTCATCCTGCTTCCAGTCGTCTTGCTCATTTTTTACTCAGTCCCAGAAACATGTAACTATGCCTGCATGTATCAGAATAATCTGACATAATATTTTAAATCAGGACCAAAAACCGTTAAAAAAATGTTATGAATGTTATCATACCTTTAGCAAAATGAGCTTTGAATGAGCTGTTCAGTAATTAAAAAAAAGTTATGTAGAAAAACATCATTGTCACTTTCAGTATAACTTTCCCTCTGTTTTCAGACATTTGTATATTTATTTATTAGCTTGAATGTTTACATGATAGAAACCCACTCCCACACTTGCAGAATAATTTGACTTTTCAGATATTTCATTTACAGTCAGTCTTTCCATAATGAATGTTCAGTCAATCTTACCTTGGGCAACTTCACTTCCTGAACTGATTGGTGCTACACTCCAGAGCGTTTGCTGGAAGGCTGCATCAACATGCAGACTACCATTGCCATAAGAGAGATGCTAAAACCAAAAAAGAGAGAGACTTTTATCTGGGGTTAATTAAAAATCTCATTAGATTATACAATAATAGTATCAAACATTTTCTCATTTTCTTGTTTCTTTCATACATAAATTGTTCCTATCGACTGTCATTAAACACAAAGTCAGAGCTGGGTACTCTTCAAGGGACATTAGAAATAAAGCTAGAATAATTGCAGCACATTTGCCATTCTTCTCAGAATTCCTCATGTGTGTGTGTTCCAACTAGTTCAGTGACATTATTGTCCCAGAAATTCTAATCTCAAGGCATTTTATATATATTGCATCCATGCAAAATCCTTTGTCCCACACCGCCAGTCAGTTCCACTGATACTCTATCAGCGCCAAGCAACACAAATTTATATAAGATTATGGAACCAAGGGTTCTATAAATAAGCAGCTGCTTTGAAGTATAGTTTCTCCCACCAGGTAATAGTTTTTCAAGTGCAGTAACATTTAAACACTTTTGTCAAAACTTTATTTTCAACTACTGCACAGTAACTGTGTTTTTACAGAAGTAAGGTCTCTGTTTCCATATGTTGTGAACAATTATTAACCAGTCAAAAGACAAAAATGGCAATGAAGGTCAGAAGAGGGCAGATTCCCAGCAACTCCTTCTGTCTGCCTGCACATCATCTAGGTGTACAGTGCTACAAGAATTAGCCCACCTGCTCATTTAGAAGGCTCCCGTCACAGCTAACAGCATACAGAGTAAGAGACACTGCACCAGGGTCATTCAGCACATGTAGTGGGGGATGTTCAATTAACAAACCACCACTTCACCTCTTATTTTCCCCATACTGTGATTACATAATTTAGTCAATGGCAGAGCAGGCTGAGAGATTACAACCCCCAGCACACCTCCAGTCCCATTCCTGCCCTGTGGGCCTTAATTTTGTTAGGTTACCCCTGAGATCACCACAGAGATTCCAGTTAGGGAAAACAAGCAATTCAATCAGGACAGTGAAACAGGAATATTACTTTCTGAGAAATAAACATCATTCAGGGTAGGCAAAAGAGGCAGAGGATAACTCCTCTGTCATTTAGATCTGCCATTACCAGAGCACTTCTTGTGACTGTGTGCTTTGTAGATGTTCATTAACTTATTTTCACACACAATGGTATCAAATGAATTAGTGTTCCATTTTATAGCTAGGACATCAAACAAAAATATATTGCTGGAATCTTTCTTCAGAGCACCCGTTGTTTTCATCCATTCATTTGACTCTGGTTGCAGCTCTGATTATAACCAAGATGTCTCAAGCTGAGTCACTGAAGAATTATATCCTTAAAAGGTATGGTTTAAATGACCTAATGCAACACATGACCACCACAGCAGAGAAATCAAGTCTACGTCTGCAATTCTCTTCTTTCCTTCACTTCCCTACATTGCTTGCTGCATCCTTCAATTTGCAGTTGAAGGCAGGGGTCCTGACATCTACAGTACCATATGATGTTCCTACCCTGGACACCATCCATGGCAAACAATAAAATGAAGCTTTGATGATGTCAAAGTCAATGGATATTCACAAATTCAATTATATGAAATTAATAGAATTCCCCACAGAAATGCCAGTCTTAATCCTGGCATTGCCTAGCTTTTCAGTGCTATACTTTACAAATAATGTCTAAAAGAAATTTTCTGCCTGTCTATAACTTACTTGGAGCCTATCTGCTTGATTTTGTACTTTCAGCACAATAAAAATATCAAAATGGAACTGATTCCATAACGCAATGTCCAGGATGTGGACAGGACACACACACTGATCTCCATACAGTCTCCGTACCTACTAGACAGTCTTTGCTAGCTGGCATGGCAGTGTATCTGGCAGAAGTAGCAGTCTGCCATCATCGACAAACACCACGTGTAGCACAAGTCTTTCAGGTATGCACTAACAACATTCGCAAAGAAGAAATAGGTTGGGTTCAGCAATCCTGTCTATTCTAATCCTGGTATGGGTCTTCACCATTACAGGCAGCTTCTTCAGCCTTCTGTCTCACCCAGATAATATATTTTCTACACCGGGGTCCAGACTTAACCAAAAAGCTAGATTTGTCTTCCTACTAATAGACTAAAAACCATCTAAAACAGCATTTAACCTGCCACAGGTTGTTAATCACTTTTCATTATTAAATTATGGTATTTTATGAATACAGGTTTACACTACAGTCTACAGGTGGCTTCTCCAGGATAAAATCCAGGAGTCAAACCTCCCGGAATACTACATATTCCCCAACTGAACTTAACATCATGTTATAAACTCTGTACTGCTCTGCAGAAAAGTGATACAATCACATCTCTGTTCTTCAAGGAGAACACAGCATATTCAAGCTCACTGGAGAGCATAGGAATTAGATGGTAATTTCCACAAGAACCCTTCAGCAGTGATTGCAGCAGCATAGCTGCATTTACAATAGCTCTAAATGATGTATTTTAAATTTCACAGTCAGTCTGCATAAAAGTTTCTGTTCTCCAAAACGTGCATGTGTGCGAAGAAATAAACAAGCCCTATGAGGAGTGGCTGAGAGAACTGGGGTTGTTCAGCCTGGAAAACGGGAGGCTCAGGGGAGACCTTATCGCTCTCTACAGCTACTTGAAAGAAGGACCTTGGTCTCTTCTCCCAAGTGACAAGCGACAGGACAAGAGGAAACAGCCTCAAGTTGCACCAGGGCAGGTTTAGATTGGATATTAGGAAAAATTTCTTCACCAAAAGGGTTGCTGGGCATTGGAAGGGGCTGCCCAGGGAAGTGGTTGAGTCACCATCCCTGGAGGTGTTTAAGAGACATGTGGATGAGGTGCTGAAGGATACGGTTTAGTGGTGGACTTGGTAGCACTAGGTTAATGGTTGGACCTGATGACCTTAGGAAGAGAAAAACGTTTTGCATCAAAAAAAATTATAAATTGGCAAGCTTCAGAAAAATTCCAAAGGTTAAAGTAGATGCACAGTCTCTAGAAGCAAAAGATAAGCATTTGTTATCTTTGTACTTATTAGGTGTCCTTTCTATTAAAATTTATCGCTCAAGTCAGTGAAAAAGTATTCTGTAACACCAAATATGATATTAACTCTGTCAAAATAAATGAAAATATTCAGTCACAAGGAAAGGAGATTTTGGAAAGAACTAGAAGTAACAACTGCATCTGTGTAAAGTTTTTATATCGTTATTCTTTGAGTTTATGCCTAAAAGTGGCAAGACATTTGTATTCATTGAAACATCTATGAATACTTTGAAAAAGTTGGAATATGGGTAAACTTACACTGCAGAACAACAAATTATCATCTAAGTTTTGACCCAAAGCAAGCAAAACCCAGGAAGTTTCAGATGGGTTTAAGGCTCTACAAAACCCTGGTTTCTTTGAATTTATCTGAAGTGGATTAAACAGTTGGCCAGCAAATCCATAAGCAAAGAGAACTTTCCATGATGAACAGAGTATTGTCAGCACTATTCTCACCAACTCCGGCCCTCCACTCAGCATAAATACACCATCAGCAAAATGAGAGTAGTAGCTGAAACCCACAGATTACAAATCAGCCACCAAGAATCACCTAGTCCACTATCAGGCAATTGCAGCTGCATGGCAGGAAAGCATAAAGATCCCACAGAGGGTACATGGGGGTAGTCTGTATTCCTGTCTTTATATTAGCTTTCCTTCTGCTTTATAACCACAAAAAGCCTAGAGTACATCAGCAACTATGCTTCCAAATTATTATCATTTGCTATAATTAGACACAAAAGCTTTCATTAACAAAATATTAATTTTACAGAAGCAAGTATCAAAAGTTAGGAAATGCCAAACAAATTAGACTACGGAAAAAGAATGGCTGCTGGTGAATGCCTCATATTACAGCCTTCAATGGCATGATCCTGTACAGCTTTTTCCACATGTGCTGTCTCACTGTATATACAGGATAAAGGAGTTCACGTCACAAACAGCTGCTCAGTGTTTTATTTTCTCCTCAATTTCCAGTCTGCAGCCTCATGCTTTATTCACTATAGTTAAATCTTCAAAGCTTTGAAAATAGAATTATTAATTTCCTCATAGGCTTTTCTCTTGCTACCAACAATTAGACTATTTCACAAAACACAACAAATACTAATGAATTTATTTCCTCAAAACCCCAACGGGTAGCATTATAGCCCATTTTCCAATAGGGAGTGGCGGTATGCAGATTACATTAAGAAACTTTCATTGATGCAGGATGCCCATGTTGAGATGCCAGGGATCTGTTTATTTCCCACTGCTGACTGCATTATATGCAGTTTTAATATTCAAGGCACATCTTCCATTCACCTCAGTTACAGGTATTAAGACCGAGCAATTCTGGGACATCAAGCTGTAGCAGGAGGAGGAGACCTCAGAGCCACAACTCAGGTAAGGAATATTCCTAGTAAAGGATGAAGAGATGGTGACTTCTTGAAAGCGAGCCTGGTATAAAAGATGACCTGCTCAGAAAATTTCACAGCAGAGTCTGTTACAGAATCTAATTCTCCAGGAAAATCATTAACTAAGCATCATACCACCAACCCTCCACATGCAATTTCCAGCTTGAAATTTCATCTTCAAAGTTGCTTCGTTCCACAGCCTCTTTGCTATTCAGCCCTGACACATCCATCAAGCTTTAATCAGCACTGAGATAGTGTTCCATAAAAAGCTAACGTGACTGCATATTTTAAAGATCCCATAAAATATGAGAAGATTTAAAAAATATTTAAAATATGATTTAAAAATATATAATAAAATCAGTGACATAGTTTTTGCATTTCCTAATGTAAATATTAAGAAAATTTTTTTCAGGTATAATTTATATGTAATTTTCTTATATTTTAAAAAAAAAAATATATATATATAAGACTTTCCCATCCCCCAGTTACAGTAGGTGGCATCACAGTGGCACCCACAGAAACCACAGGTAGAGAGGAAACTTTAAAACCACTTTTCAGATATCTGCCACCTAAACCAACATAAAATCACTGACAGCAGCAGGCTGTCGACATACCACGTGTGACTGTGGTGCCTTAATACAACAGATTTCCTAGATTGTTGCTGGTAGCAGTTATCTAGCCCAATTGCTCCAAGCCTCTCCCACTCTTCTTGTTCTCAAATCTTGAACCCAGCCCCATCTCTCTTAACTAGGCAATCCAGCTTCCCAGTTGCAGCCTATTTTATCACCCAGAATTAGGACCTCCTTCAGCTCCAAATGCTTCTCCTCAGATCTACAAAGCCTCAGCATGGCCTTCTGGCTTTTTTCTTGCTCAGTCTCTTCCTTTCCATGTCAGCCAGCATTAGGCTTCTTTCCAGAAACTCACCACAACTCCTGCCCCTCAGTTCTTTTCTCATTTCCTGGCCACACACCTGCCCCTCTCCCACTTTGTCCAGCCCACTCCTCCTCTACACATCTTCTTGTCCTTCATTTCCAGTCCCACTCCACTGGTTCTTCTTTCAATTCTCCTTACCAAAACAGGGCAGGTTTGCTGCCCCAAATTTCTAACTTAAATTTAACCAGCAGGTGTCCACTCCTCCCTTGCCACCAGCTTCTCGTCCCAGATGACTTGTTATTCCCTTACTGCCTGCCTTCCTTCAGCTGCCAAACTTTCCAGCCAGTCATCAAGTCCCACTCAGTTTCCCTCCTTCCCACGTCAGTCCCAGGCTCCTGTCCCTGCTACATCACCTGCCTTTTGTTCTTTCTACTTTCTCATAGCTTCCTCCTCCACGTATCTTAAATGACAGCAGATAACCGACAGCACATAAAACACTGAGTTCTCAGCTGTCAGTACAGTACCTGGCTTTATCCCCACCGTGGGCCACCTATTACAAGGAATATCTGCTTCCACCAGGGTTGGGATGTTTTTAGCTACTCGCTGTAGAGGGGGTTTAAACAGTTCATTAACATACCAGAGGAGCAAGAGACCTAGCTTCTGCAAAATAGACAGTCACAAGACTTTAGCTGCTTGAAGAAAATTTAAAACACCTTCCCTGTGCATGACCAAGGTGCATTATTTCCAGATTAATAGTTTCTTTACTAGTTTCTTAGTTTCTTTACTAAGTCGAAGAAAGGATAGCCATGTTACCCTTTTTTATCTTTTTTTTTTTAAGTTAGCAAAAATACACTTGTGATGTCAACAACACCCCCTTCTAATTTTCTGTGTTTGTTATAAATCATGGGATGCTCAACATTTTTAAGAAAAGAATATCAGTTTTCTGAGTGATGTGAAATTATTGTTTTCTCCCATGTTTTCAAGCTCAGTGACATCTGACCTCTTCTGGATGAGCAACAAAAAAAAATTTATCTCTGAATGGGAAAAAACAAACAAACCAACCAACCCACCCCCAGAAATAGATGCTACTAGTTCTAATACTTTTTTTTTTTTTTACATTACAAGCACTTGAATATAAGCACTTGGAAGCAGGATTTTATAAGGCAGAGCAGCTTCACAGCTTTAATTATCAGGCAGCTCTACCTGCCTCCACAATAACATTTCAATTGTATAAAGCCTCTGTGGGAACTGCATTATGATCAGTATAACAGAGCAGCTCAACCCTACCTTGTTCCACTAATTTCAGGTTTGTTTATGCAGATACAAATCATTTTTAAGAAAAACATTGTTAACTATTTTTTCAACAAAATAAAAATGATGGAATTGTGAACCTACACAGAAAAAAGGCAAAGTCCAACTACTGAGTTTCATATTCGGGGGAAAAAAAAAAATGAAAGGAGAAGCAAATAAGATTTTAATAATTAAAAAAAATAAAATTGTTATGCTGCTGTGTTCCATGGAACTACAGAACCAACAAACGCTAAAGGTAGTTAAAAGATTTATTATCAGAAACTTGGGACATAAGAGGATCAAAACTAAGAGCTAAAAGTAAACAAGTATTTGATGTAAGAAGATGCAGAGGGAGTGCCTTTCCAATACCCAGGAACCTGTCTTCCTCTTCAGGACACACAAGCAATACCAGCTCTGCCTTTCAAATAATTTGATCTAATTTGGATGACATTTTTGAAAGGGAACTCTGTCATCAGTTAACCATGACAAAAGTCTTCAAGGAAAATTTTACACTTCAAAGGAAAGTTTGCAATTAGCTTCATATTAGTTTCCAGTAGTAAAAATAAAAAACAAAAAATAAAATGTCATTTAAGTCAAAGAGGTAAACAACCTCAAGGCTTGTTCACAGATTTGCATAATGCAGCTGCAGACCAGCATTACAGTCAGGATAGCAACTACATCTATGTCACAGTGCAGAAATTGTTGCATTATACTGAAACCTCTGCACTATAGATTCAAAGTTGGGGGTTTTGTCCTCTTTCCTGACTTCTTAGCTGGAATAACACTGACCTCATTGAAATTTTCACTGTTACCTTCATTATGCATTTTGTACATCAACTTCATGTCTAAGGATTTTTCTTGAATTATGTTTAAAATATTAAGTTACCTAGAGACTTCATTAATTTGAAAGAGCTTACAATTAACTGAATTTTTAAACTTTTGGAATTTGACCAATTTGAAAGCAATCGTGGCATATAATTAACAATAGGCATAGGCAAACCTCAGTGCAGGGGTACGTGTTAATGTGTACAGGAGGGGGAAACATGCTGGAAATATTACATCTGTTCATCAACCTGCACTGCCTCAAGAAAGAAAACAGAGCAACTCTGGCTTGAACTTAAACAGTGGCAATATTTATAGCAGAACATCTTTTCTCTCTGTGCTAAAAGGGTTCAGCAGAGCCAAGTTTCCTCTCTGAAGGATCTGGCAATAGTGCAGCTCGCATATTATATAATGCCACAAGCACTTATGTAAGTGTTTTTCCTCAGAAGTGCTACGCAGAAAAATAAGCATCCAAAATCCCGTTGTACAGGTAGGAATAATGAGAGTCAGGGATTCTGAGTGACTTGCCCAGGGACATTGCTGTGAGTCTACAAACATGCAAATTCCACATCGCTGGACCATTAGCTGACTATTTTAACATTAGCTACCTATTTTCATCTTCCTGTCAGTTTAGCACTTGTTCACTGCAATTAAAAAGTTGACTCTTCAAGACAAAGAAAACTGAGTCAATTGTCCCAAAACCTTTATCTGATGGAAAGCAGGGAAAGGGAAATATAGGTAAGTCTTCAAGTTTTCTTAATATTTTAATAGTGGTTGACAACCGAATTAGGTCTAAACACTAATCTACTGAACACACTGAGATCATAAAGTCACAAAGTGAATACGAAAAAATTAGGTAATTAAGTGCATTCAGACAACAGGAAAACTAACTTATGAACCTGATGCAGTTCTGCTCTCCTTTGAATTACACAAAGTTCTGACTACATAGTGAAAAAGCCATGCCCTGTAAATGAACTCTACTCATCTGTTATTTCCACATATACACCTCTGCCCTAGGATTGTTCACCTGTTTGTCTTAATTTGGTATAATTAGCAAGTTGTTTCAAAACAGAGCAATATTGCAATATAAAAAGGTGACATTCCAAACCCATTCCTAACAGCATATAGACATAGAATGTTTGATAGAAAATTTACAGCTAAAATTTTACGAAAAGGTAAATACACAGTGTACATACATAAACATAACTCTCAGCATCCTGCTGAACATCATCTTCTGTCAAGGGATCTATCTGAGCAACTTCTCACCCTTAGAAAAACTGTGCCTCGACTGGATTCAATAGAGCCCATTTGGTCTTATTATCCAAGCAGATACCTAAAAATAAGTTCATCTCTCCAGAGTCCTAACTCTTGTAAGAGGTATCAGTTGCTTCAATTCCTTGAAAAGTTGTAGAAAAGAGGCTATAGCATGACACTGCACCCAAATGAAAATACTGTGATTATTTTCAAAGGTACATCCTTTGCAGGTATTTTGTAGACTAACAGTTTAAGATGGAGAGGCAGTTTTCATGAAAAATATTCACTCATTGGTAACAGGCTAATTCAGTCATATCAACTGTTTGAATTTTCACAAAAGTATCATTGTTTTATTTACAGGGCTAATATAACCATTGAGTAGATATAGCAAAAAAAACTAACAAACATCGTTATGATTGTGAAACTACGTAGCTTATCAGGTCTTAATTTAGTCTGGAAAAATATCTGCTCATAAAAACGTGGGACTGAGTGCATGTAAGAGCAAAATTAATTTGCTGAATCCTTGCTCCTTCTTACTATCGAACCAGAGCTGAATAACTGAAATAGGTTTAATAACTATTCATTAAAATCTAGATCAAAATAATTTTAAGACTCTTAATAGATTAAAATATCAAGAAGATAGATTGGTGTCATTTCTACACTGAAAATATACTCAATTTTTAGTTTATTCATATTTTGCATGGAAGACACAGTATATGCATTAACACCATGTGTTGAGGAAAATCAGTCTCTGTGGTCAGCATCATGTCTCTTGCTGTACACAGTATAAATGACAGCCCTCAGAACCAACTGTTAAGGCACAAACCCTAAATAATATAAAAGGCTGCGTTAGCTGGTTTACTACTTAGAGGGCAGAAAGTTTGACTTCAGGCATACACGTACACAGAGACACAATTTGGAGCAAAATTCAACTTCAGCAACCAAATTTAGAAATTCATTGAATTTCAAAGAAATACAAGGTCTTGAAATAAAACCTTTTCATTAATTAGATCTCTCGCTAACTTTGTCCACAATAAGTTGCTTTTCCAGCAAGTCTAAACACAATTCACATAAAAATAGTTTTAAAAGTAGTTTATTCTCATAAAAATAATTTTAAAATGTAAGATGATTGGAAAGTTGTCATAATATCTAGTTACAAAAAAAAAGAACTCATTAAATGACTTCTAATTTATAAGTTACAATTATATTCTGATAATTATATTCACACTTGTGTTTCCAAGAGAAGGGAGAACACTTGATTTTATCAATAAGAAAAAAACCACAATTTTTAAGTCTTATTAAAATCTTCACTTATGTTACTAAATACTGTAAAACACTTTCAGAAATAATGTTTCATAGCATAAAAATAAGTGAATAATATAGAATAAACATTAAAGTTTCATGCAGACTTGAGACAGTCCTCTTGACAATGCTCTTTAAAGATCAATTGTAGCTAAAATTGCCAAATCACTGGTGCTGATTGTATAGAAGCTTTCAGCAGAGTGATTTTCTCCTTATTTTCATCTTTTTTTTCTTTTTCCCAGATAGAATAGTTCAGGCGTTTGTAACACCAAGAATACGAAAAGAAATTCATCATAAAGTGTTGAGGAGTTTCATTACAGAACAAATGGGGGATAATTTGATGAGGAAGAAAATTGTTTAAATCAATGATAAAAATCAGCTACCACACAAAGTTTTAAAATATTTCATTTATATTTAATTATTGAGTATTTTAATTTTATTTAATTATCACATGTCAGTAGCTGTATGTGTTATACTGTACATAGTCCTCAGAAAATATGGAATTTTTAAAGCCCACAAAATGCTAAGCACCTAAGTTTAACATTCCAAAATTTTGATATAAAGTTTTAATTACATATGATAGTGCTGTTAAACTCTGAGCAGTCACAGGAATCTACAGACCTCAATTTTGCAATTTGGAGAGATTTTTTTTTTCTGCATTTTCTTTTTTTTTCATTAGCAATTTTTTCAACTTCTATTCCACTATTGAAATAAACACAAATTAAATTAGTCATATATCAATGTCAAACTTCCCAGATCTTCAGTGTCTTGGTTTGCAAAACGGTATTAAATACCAGTTTCAACACCTTCAGCTATCCTCCTGTGGAGCTATAAATGTAAGCCAGACTGTAGTATAACACATTTGTTAACTGTTTCTTCTGCAGAATAAGAACTACACAGATATTCGTACAGAACTTACCAAGTATCTTTCTGAAGAGACACTGACTAAAATAAGATCATCTCCAACACGCACTTTCTCGCCTTCTGATCGCTGCTTGGAAGCAGGATGGATGGTCCACCAGCATGCCTCACCTGTATCATTATCAAGGAACAGCAGAGAAATAAATGAGAAAGAAAATGCCCAACATTATTGCCATTACTTTCACATTTATCTCAAACCTAAAGGCCTGACCCAGATTTCAGTTTGGTAAAACAACTGTCCATGTGTTTTCAACAACTAGTATCTTTCCTGCACTACCCTGTCAGAAACTCAGCTGGAAATAATACACATATACAGAAGAGAGCAAGATCTCTGGAACAGTAATTCCAGAGTTGAGTAAAGAGATGGTTCTCTATGTTCTCTAGGCAATCTGGTCCAGGACGCTTTTGCTAAAGAGCTTCACTGTCACCTTTGTTCCAGATTCTGGGAAGACAATTAATAATATTCTGATGAAAATCAGGAGAAAGAAGTGGAGCAACCCACGACTAAAAGCAGTAAGAATAAGGATCTATGATGTCACCTAAAATAATATGTGAAAGATCTTATGAATTCAAATTCAATTACTTGCTTCCGCTTCTATTGACTATTAGTGTCTCTAGTTCCCCAGATTTTGTTCCCATCAAAAACCTTGCTGATATACTTCTTGAATGAAAAGCAGGCTTTTGAGAAAAAAAATCTTCTTGATTTTGAAACTGTTCAACTGTTGCTGTTATTAGTGTTACTACTCTAAGATAGAGCAAGGCTTTAAAAATCAAGCAAACTTATTCCTTCTAATTAAACCATTACACCAAACTGAAGGCATTGTAAGAAGCTATATCAGTCTTAAGAATATACAAATAAATCAAAGTCACCAGCAGTTCTAAACCTTTAATGGAATCTTTATTTAAAATAATACAGGTTTAAAATATTTTCAGCAGAAGACTTTTACAAGAATAACAATTTAGGATTATTCATTTACTTCTATTAAAAATTACATATTTCTATTTAAATATCAATACACATGTTTATACTTCATAGAAAAGGAATTACATGATCTATAAGAAAATGTAAAGATAAGATACTAAATGGGTAACACACAGAAATATTAATTCTTGTTTCTCTACTCCTTAATTTTTATGTAATTTATACGTATTTATAGGTCTCTGTTCTGTTTTTCAGACTGAAAGTATTCTTCATTACAGTGTCTTTTAAACTAGTGTTTACCTGTCGTGTCTTCCTGCAATCCTACATCAAATGCCAGCTTATCCATTGAAGATCGGGACGTAGAGAGGCAGCATAGATACTATCAAAAGAAAAAAGCATGCATTACTAGTTCTACTCATGTCTGATAATCCACTGACATATAAAAAGCCAATTACCTACTAACACAGGATTAATTAGTCTTAAATTATCCCCACTAGTTACTGTCAAGAACATCTACACCTGAAAAACTGAATGGCATTCAAGGAGACTTGACAAAGATATATTTCTAAAATAACCTCTCAGTCTATCCAGGTTATCTTTCCACTGAGACGGGAATAGTGAGAGTGGAAAAAAAGGCGCTGGTTGCATCAAAGGTTCCATGAAGCCTCACATGTAGTTAAGGAATTTGGAACCTGTGTAATTCATCAGGGAACTGAAGATTAAGGCTTCTGTCCAAAATATGTGCAAGAAGGAATTTCCTTTTCCATGCAGTCTCCAACATATGTTAAGGTTGCCAGACAGATGCCAGCTGTGGATTCAGTTACAGCTTATGCAATACGCAATATCCAAGGGAAAAGAAATGAGAAATCACTAACTGAAAATAGACTGACAAAGAGAGAATGCATCACTAGGGCCCACACTTAGTTTTAGCATTTACTCAGATATGACCAACTTGCTGTTGTATTTGCAAGCATCCACCCTTCACAAAGGTTTCCATTAACTACAGGTAAAATGCCTCTTTGATGTGAATAATACTCCAGATATCAATAAATGGCAATAGTCTGGGCACTTTCAAACAAAACTTTCATACAAAAAGCAATCATTGCTGCTATCAATTCCTGTTACGTACCATGCCACTGTAGGAATGGCGCAGCAGGATTGCATGCCCATAGAGTAACGTTCGATGACCGCCACCTTGTGCAGACTGAAAGATAAAGAGAAGTGATATACTGATATGCTGTAATCAAATGGAGTCTTTTGAGAAAGAAAAAAAAGAAATCCGCATCAATTTCTGGACAATCTGTATTGGCCCTGTGACAGAGAAGTCGATTTCTTGAACAAAACGCTATTCAGGGATTAGTTCAAGAATGTAATTTCATTAATGTGTTCTCTTTAGTTTTGATTGGCTTTTAATAGATTGATGTTAATAAATGCAGATCTGAGGTAGAATTTGGATAGGAAAATCTAGAAGCTACTGACTTTTTCTAATAGAAGTGCTCCATTCACTGAGTAGAGAAAACAGTGTATTTTGTACCATTCACCAATTTGGTATAAAATCTATTCTAGAAGCTTGAATCTTTCCTCCTTGGGATGAAAGCAGGTTGTCTCTAGAGAACAGCAGCTTTGATATGTGTCACACTACCCTCTACACCCTTATCTATTGTTAAATCTCTCCATATTCACTCATTTTCCCTCCAAATTACATACTTTACAGAAGGTGTGCAGAGGGAGTGTTGTCCATGTTCTACCAGCAAGTATTAACGATATATCAACCACACCGAAGATCATCAACCTCCAGGCTGCTTGCACCAGAGTGTTTAAGTACTATCAGACAGATTTCTTTATCTGATAGCCCAGGTAAATGCTTCAAAACATCTAAGGTAACACCACAGCATTTGGGGGTTCTGAAAATTCAGAAATCATGCCCAAGTAAATGCTTCTCTTGAGAAATGCAGCATAAAACTTGAGTGAAAGAAAATTAATGAAATTCACTTTTATCCCAAGAACCTGCAACCATTCTTTTACCCAATATTTTAATTACAATTTCTATTTATCTATAATCAGTTTAATGAGAGAATAAATAAATCTTGTTAACGACAAAGTCGCAGCTGTCTGACACTGGTCAGGAGCAGAGACTGTCAGACAAGACACGTAAGAGCATAAGTCAATATTCCTCTGTAAGAACATCTCGCATAACATTATGCAGACCACGCTCTTCAAGCAATATCAATAAATACATATTTTTGAGTCTATAAATGTGACAACTCTGTAAGCAGTATTATTCTTTCATCTAGGACTCCTAATTTAATTTCTTATATACAGCATTTATACCCTTTCTTTTATCACAGTAGACTGACCTTCTGTTTGACTGGAGCATCAGATTCATTACAGAACAAATTGGAAACAATCATACTGTGTTATTTCTCTGGCAGCTTCATTTCAGCCCTGAAGATCAATTTAACTGGGTGGCTATGATGGCAACACACAATTATTTCCCCTCCTCATTTACTGGGTGTCCTTCCTTATCTTTTATCCATTAGCATAATATTGGTTGATCTTTGAGTTACTTGGTCAAGAAAGGAGGGGGGGAGGGGGGAAGAGGAATAGGTGGTGAAAAGCAAAGCACTTCAAAAAATAATAATCTTAGCACATTTTAGAAACTGCCAGGAATTTCTGGCTTTTATCTTCACAGAGAAGAAAGCATCTTGATGGACACAAGGTATATTCTGAATTTCAACAAACTGCATAGCAGTCAAAATGCAGGCAGGCACATTCAATAACCTCTCTGGAAGACTGAATGACATGATTTTTTTATTAAGAAAGGATAAAAGTCATGGACATAGTCTTGACAGTAAAACATGAAGATTTAGCTTTGAACTACCATTATTACCACCATTTTTTCCACAGGCACAAGTAAAGTATGAGCCATTTGATAATGCCAGGCCCATTATGCCAAAGATCAATGCTGAATGTCTGCTGCACATCCCACTGCTGTGACATACTGCCTTACCAACATTTCAGATTTGCCCAGAAGCTTTACCAACAGCAGGCATAGCTGCCCAACCAACAAAGTCACTAATATGGACAAAAGTTCGAAATTTCACTGATATTTTTATCAAAATTATTCTGTGTTACTAGCTACAAATTTGATATCGAACATGAAGATCAGGTTGCCTGTTGTACAAAAGATGTGTGATCACCAAAACCACAGCTATGTTAGCTTAGTCTTGGTTTGGCCATACTGATTTGTCTCTCTAGCACTTATTTTGCTAAATGCTGATTTGTAATCAAACAGGAAAAAGGTTGGCTCAAAAAAATGTCAATCATTTCTGTGAAAAATGGAGGCATGGGTTTTTAGATATTTTTTCCCCAGGAAGACAAATGTATTTATTTTTAACCAAAATTATTTTGCCCATTAAAAATAAGCAAGCAAGTTTGCTGTTTCTGTTTCTTGGACAGAAACCAAAGAGTTGCAAAACACATTGCAAGCATTTTCCACTTAAATGTTTCTGAGGACATTATAATCAAGCCATCCACATGGAGGGACAGTGAAAAGATGAAACACAAAAATACACAAGAGACTGGAAGAGAAAGATCATACTATGAAACTGACTTCCATTCTGGAGCCCGCCTTCTGGGATATGTACATACTTATAAGTTCATTTCCTATTTTAAAGGCTGATTTCATAACTACATACTCAGCATTTTTCTTTATGCCAGAAAGTACATAATCAGTAGCACTTGGGCCACGATTATCTACTGAGTCTTTGATTTTCAAAATAATCCATTCCTAGAATGTTGCAGAGAACTGTAAGTTTTCCACATTTAAAAAAAAAAAAAAAAAAGTTAAAATACAAGAGAAGTTAACAATTGGTCTTCCACAGCAAAGATGCAACCTTCCAGAATGAGGTGTGCCACTGAAGTTTAACCAAGTTTCTAGTAATATTCAAATATTCAAGTATTTCAGATCACTGGATGTAGGACTTCTTGGAAGCCACAATCCTGACTAATTCAATCCATAATGACCACAGAATTTTGCACAATTACCAGAGTGGCATTATAATGCAAGTTTCTAACAACCACATTAGGTATCATGAGTCTTATATGCTTTAGGTTTTAAATTTCCAATTTTCAGAGTATTTTTTAAGTTAGACAATATGTTCCCTGAATAAAACCAGGCTGGAAAAAAACACCTTTGTGCTCAAAGAATAATTTATCCATTGAAGTTCTACACGCTATGCCATTCAGGGGTATCAATTATATGAATGCAAAACTCTTCTCATTTTATCCTCCAAGAATTTGGGATATAGAATAAAGACTTGAAAAGCCTTCAGAATGGGTACACACTATAGTCAGTAAATTGAGATTGAAAGCATATAGGGTGAATTCACACTTATAAAAGCTTCATATAAATTCCCCATCTCTAGTCTATTTCTGCAGCTGAAATACAGGATTACTTTGGAGCCAACTCATTGCCCAAAAGCCATTGCCAAAGCAAAGGCAATTCAGAATACAACAACAACAACAACAAGAGTTGAAGAAATGAGCATTCAAAAATATATAAACAGCTTTGAAGTGCAATGCATTATTAGTCCAGGCAATCAGAATACAGTAATAAGACCTGAGCAGCTTAATTTGATGTAGAGTGTTATCTTAAAACAAAAATGAAGAAAGAAAACAAGTTAAAATTGCGAAATATTTGTTTCCTTAATAGAAATAGCATTAAGATGCCAAAAAGAACTTAACTACAACCTACAAAATATCTAGTAAAATATGCAAATGATGGAAGCAGCATAACATGAAATATTTATGATTAGATTGAACTGAAATCTATACATGTTACTGTGAATACCAATCCTGCAGTAAGATATGTTATGCATGATCCCAAAAACCTTTTATAACTGTACAATTTTGTATATACAAAAGTCATATATAAAGACATGCAATCAATCACTTGACAGATAAAACCAGGTATTTCACCGACATTAATTCACACAGAAGCACTTGCACCACCGCGCCTGTGGCTGCATTTCTACACTTGTGGCCACACGTGAGAAGCTGCAGGAAATCAATCACGGTGACATTGAACAAGCGTTCACTAGAGACTAGTAAATACCCTGTGGCTTCCAAGGAGATTTTGAGTCAAATCACCATTACCTTTCCACACTTTTCAAGGTAACAGCACTTCTACTAGAGAAAAGGTTTCTTGGACCAAAGCGTACTCTACTGCAAGCAAATGCCAATGTTTTTTTCTGATTTTTCTTCAAAGTCTACGCAATCTCAAAATGTCTGAACAGGGAAAAAGCTATAAGCTTCAGGGAGGTTCCAGAGAAAGCCAAATACGTGAAAGCATGTAACTAAACAGGATAGTTATTTCAGTGTTTTGTAGGTGTGCAGACTGAGCTTTCATAAAACTGTCATTACTCAGAAATCTAACGCTTGAGAAAGCCTGACAACAATTGCTTTTAGCACGCGGCTTTTCAGACATTTCTGGTCACCCATGAAAGCAATTTAAAAATACTGAATGTGCCACAAGAACACAGGAACTGAAGCACACTCTCTAGAAAATCATACAAGATAACACAGTGAGTTTTTAAAAAAGATGTAGTGGCTTTTCCTGCCTCGTTCCATGATGAACCCATAACAACAGAGTGGAATTGGTGGCATATGCTATAGGGGAAATGACAGTACAAACACTGGATTGTAAGGAAGGACAGTTTTGTTGGGCTTAAAGAAAAATTAAAAAAATTCAATTCAAACAATATGCTACAAGACATCAATAGTAAATCCTTCAAAAATGCAATCCATACAATGGTAAACTATGACCTAGTTGCAACCAGCTGCCTTGGCCTGGTATTTTCTCTGTGCCCCAGACCTTGCCATAGGAAACACTAGTCCAAATGGTCTAGATGGAACCTAGGACCACTCAATACTGCTCTGAAAAAAACAACCCACCACCTATTTTCACAGCACTGAAAATTATTAACATGTGAGAGCAACTGTACAGTAAATGAAGCAATGTGCTTCCTGTTTTTCTTCACAAATGTTTTCCAAGGCAAATACTTCAAGATAGTGTTGACAGTTTCAAATATGAGTTTGGTGGCTATTTCATACAGCGCAGTAAAACACTGTCCTTTAAAGCACTGAGTACTTTAACTTCATTAAAATAAAATGTAGGAAGCCTCTGAAACAAAGCCTAAGTTAACACATTGCCAAAGCCAATTGTGAAATCAATGCATGCTGAATTTATTGTTGTTACAGATTTAAAATTCTAACATCAGCTTAAAACTGCACCATGTAATAATGGAGCACTGATTTCAAAACATAACAATTTGATATTTAAATCAAAAAATGTTGTTGACTTTCATATTTAAACATCAGTGTAACATGTTTGGATGAGAGGAAAAGCTACTAATGATGGCACATCTTATATATGTCAGAGGATGCCTATACTTGCAAAAACCCACTCTCCAATATAAATGCAAAGGCATTATTTTCTCCATCATGAGTGTGTTCTAAGATTCATGAAGCTGCAGTTTATGTCTAACGTTTATACTGTTAGAAAACTGCACAAGGAGGGGGACAAAGATCTCTCTAAATCTAGATACATAATTCAAACCTATAAGCAGAAGTATATAATTAAACACAGACTATCCTTCAGTTACCCATTTAGAATCCTTTTAAATTAAAAACCACCACGACCTCAAAAATAAACCAAGCAGGAAATTGCACACACCAGTGATGGACCCTTTTGAAACTCCCTTCCCTGGGCCTTTCATTGGGGCAGTCAGATTTCCCATTCAGAAGCAGTCATTGCATTCTGAAATTGTGTTTTGATCCGTTAAAAAGATAAATCAAATAGGAAATGGGGGCCTGACCAAAATTATTTGCCTGTAAAAAGCCCCCTACTATGCATTCTGTGTAAAAGTATATTTAGGCCCTGGACTATGCTGTTCCCAGTCAGAAACTACCTGTGTCACGAACAGAGATGTAAGGCCATTGGCATCAGTGCCTTTTTCCAAGAGGCTGATGAAAGTTTTTAAACCAGCAGGCTAACACAAGTATTTAACCTGAGCTGGTTCTTCAGCAAGCTGTGAGTGGACAACAAGGAACATGTGCTTTGTTTACACACAACTCTTTAGGGCTTCCTGCATTTAAGCAAATTAGAGGCTCCCATTTAGTAATCTGCAAGATAGAATGAAAACTACTGAAAGAATGTGGAATAAACGTAGATCTTGAAACCTTCTGAGTCCTCACTCAGAAGGAAAACTCCGTGATGGCAGAATTAGCAATGAAGTGAAAGAAACTAGAAAAAGACTAAAAGGAACTGGGATGAACAGGAGGGAAGGATGTCCCACATTTTAAACCCATAACCCTATGGTTCTGCACATAAATATTTGCATGATGCTACAACCATGTTTCCATAGCAATGTAAAAACTGCTCATGTATTAATATTATTATTAATATGCAATTTTTTAATCTGTTCTAGACCAGTGCTGAGGTAGGCAAGTATTTATCCAAAAACAGCAGTGATGATGCAATCTTACAAGCTGACTAGAATTGGAGACCACCACAGGTAAGTGTTCAGTGAGATCTCTTACTCACCACAATTATACCACTGTCTAAATGTTTTCATACCGACCACAACTTCAGATGACTAACGAGAGCTCTTCTAATACTAGGCAACGGCCCGATGGAAAACACAGAAAGGCTGGTTTTCTTAATACGAGCACCATCACTAACAGCTTACGAAAAGCTGGAAGAACTTCTTGATGACAAAACCAAACTTAGATTCATTTAGACGGAGGCAACTAATCAGCCAGTGGAGAGAAAAAGGCACTTTTGGACAGTAATTCAGCCCACCTAAAATGTGAGCAACTCCTTGATGACATCCATGTTGCTGCTTGTGGTTACACAGGGGGTTAAGGATAGCCATGGCTCTAAGTCAGGCATTTCAGTTTTGTGAGATGAATCCAGGTCAAAGAGTTCAGAAAACCCCAAGAAATGGTGAAAACAGAATGTGTGGAAACAGGCTGAGTCACTGCAGAATTTGTGAAGGAACCCTGGAACAGAGCTAAAAGGCTTGTGAGACAAGACTATTCAGGCAAAACTAAACAATTCACTCTTGGAACAGCAACACTGGAAAATTACATCTCCAGCAGCATCAGAGAACTTGAAAATGCTGCAAGCAGTAAAGGATACAATCAAAGCTACAGACTGTGAGCCAAGGAGTTTTACATGTTCTTCTTGCTCACAGAAGAATCCATTTTCTTTTTAAATCTTGACACAAAAAAACCCAAACAATTTCCTTTCCAAAGTAACAGCATCCAGGCCCAGAATCCTTGAATTCTTCTGCCAAAAAAAAAAACCTCAAAAACGCTAATCTGACCTTTTTGACATTACTATGCTCTTGGGCTGCCATTTCCAGTGGTTGGCACCAAACTGAAGCATTTAGTTGCACAGAATTTAAAGATGCAAAGCAGGTCAATGCACCGGCATGTGGCATTGTGGCAATATACGTCTTCACCCCACTCAAATAACAAATAACAGCAACACCAAAGGTAAATTCAAAGCAGTCTAAAGCCTCATTTGTCTCACTGTAGCTTATATACCAAGTTAAAAAAGGAATAATAAACAGGAAGTTGAACCTATCAAGATATTATACATTCTATATATACTCTTGTCTTCTTTTTAAATCACTATGTAGTTCATTGACTTCTCACGGAATTCGCTACAAAACAGTAAGTGTCGCAAAAATTCAGGTATGGAGATTAGTACGGCCGATAACTTTGCTGGTACCTACTTGTAGATAATGATGGCCACTGTGGCCAGAAAAGAAAAAAAGGCAAAAAAACCACAAACTTCTTTCATCGACGTGATCAGCAGTTACTTCCTATATTGTGTCATGCCAAGCCAAAGAACAGAAAGAAAGAGTTTAGCTAAACTATAAGTTTCCTAAGGATGTCTTGCTTTAAAAACTGCCATACCATGTGTAATTATGCATTATATATAAATGTAACAGAAAAATATGAACCTGAATAGATCAGCTGGCCAACAAAAATCATGAACACATCTTATTCAGTTAAGAACACAGAAATATTTTACTATCTATATTAAAAAGATTTGAATCATTAGTAATGACAGTTAACATTTGTGCCAGTGCCATGCTAAATGATCCCACTTTTGCTAATATTGACCTGTCAGAAAGAAGAATAAACAGCTGCATAATTAGAAACACTTCAAATATACCTCATGATTAATATTTCCAAGACTGCATTTATGTTATCACTTTCCCAGCAATGGGAAACTTCACATCAATGAAAAGCAGATACAGCAGTGAAAATAAATCAAAAATAAATAATATTGATCATCTGTTTCCAGCCTTCTATGTAAAACAAACATTTATATTTCTGGCTGAAGCAATACTTCTATTACTAACTGCTACTTGCAAGCACTTTCTGCAGTTTGGAAAAAAATTGCCCAAGAGGATAAATTTTATCGATTTCTCCCTTAGCCTAGTGAAGATTTCTCTTCCCTCGTTCTCCTCCTCCTTCACTACACAGGAGATAGAACGAATTAATAAAAATCTTCCTGCTTATTTTAGAGCTAAATAAGTGGAGGAGGGAGGCATTTTTCACAGGTTAAGGATTGTGCCTAAGCTTTTTCTGTTGCTGTATGATACAAGGAGCATGAATCATCCTTATCACTCAAGAAAGAAAATCACAGATAACGAGTAAGACAGCCAAGTGGGAAGAAAAGATGGATCAGCAGAGGAGTCATGCTAAGAAAATTCCTCTGACATCATTAAATCCAGCCTTTAAAATAGCACTGCTTATCTAGCCCAGAATTCCTCCCTTTGGGAGAGTGACAATAAAGAAAGACCATACCATAGAACAGTAAACACTTAGTGGGGGGTGAAAAATCAGGAAACAAATAATTTTAGAAGATGAACTGGGAATAAACATTAATGATTAAAGCAGAAAAAAGATAACCAACACATCTTGGCTAAAATCACAGCCAATTATTCAAATGTCCATTATTCAAAATATTTGCAGGTTCACCAAGTGCCTTGTCATATTCTTAATAAATTTAATAAACAAATAAAGCAAGCCCTGAGAACCATTGCAACTGCATTCTTGCAACAGAAGAAACAGTGTGCTGCCCCTGCTTTCCAAAATGCCCAAATAATTCACTGGGATTTTTGTTATTTATTCATTTTCTCAAGATTTCTAATTTACCAGATAATGGTGTATTCTCACTGAAAAGGTAGAGAGAAACTGAGGATTAGAGAAGCTGACCCAGAGCCCTCTTTCCACAAAGGTGCCTGCCTTTGGCTCTTCATGACCTAAATAAACCATAACCCCGATCCATACTAAAGTAATTGTGGTTTCTAAAACCAAATTTTAACAAAATTCTGTATGTGCTATTTTAGTGAAGGCAAGTTTGATGCTGATGTTAAAAATAAAGAAAAAGAATGAATTAAATTGTTGGAATTCACAGAAAGTATAATACTGAATGTTTAACTTGCTTACCTTCATCATAAATTTCTGTAGAGCCATGAGAAGGGGGGGGAAAAAAAAAAAAAAAAAGAGAAAATGTGAAATGAATATTTGCTTTCAGGTGCTTAAAAATGTGATTTGTTTTCCCTGAAAAAGTGAGTGGGATACACAGAACTACAAACCACATTTAAAAGAAACATTTATCATTGCAATTAGCATAATTATAGCTCGTGTTAGAAAGCAAAACAGCTGCTCAGAACAAGGCTTCATAACTTTTATTGCAATTGTTTTCTGAGATTCTTTTTTTTTTTTACTTCAAATAATATAGCACATTAAATACTTATTGCTTAAAGATAAAACACAATACAGGTAAAACTGGTAGCATGCCTGACCATCTTAAACAACTTGCTCTGCAGATAGTTGCAACTAGCATTCTACTTAGAAAAGTCCTGCATTCAAAGTGCAGTGCTGGAGAGCAACACCAGTAATGGATCATATGTACATGAACAATAAATTAATAAAATTTAAATGTTACTAATAGTTCTTGCAGTGGTTATAAAAAATAAATTCAGTGCCACATGACTGATGTCAGAAGATAATGGAAAATTTTAGGTTAATTTTCATGCTCAAGAATAAAAGTGATAGGTTATGTTACATGCAGTGATTTCATTATCTTTGTGACAGTTGTATGTCCACCTTTTCCTCTTTTGACCTTAACAGTTCACGTTTTGGTATCACAAAGTTTGAAGCTGAAGATTGAAGTTTGGCAGCCAATCTCTATCCTACATGAAAAGAGTCTAACTGGAAGGCTTCCAAACAAGACTGGGTGCTTTCATTTCAGACATCCCTTTAAAACAGACGTATCTGTTCTCAAGGATGTACAAAATGTTCTAGCTAAAAAAAAAAAAAAAAATCTTTAAAAATTATAATAATCTAATGATCTCAAAATGTTCACAGAATTCTCTCCTTAAAAGTCTTCTAGATCTATTTGGTAGTTAGGCATTTGGAAACAAACTGCCCAGAGCTAAAGAACATGCAGCCTGTCCACCATCCCCACAAACCAAGGATTTAAAATACAGTATGATCATTTGGGCATTATTATTCACCCCATTTCTTGTTACCGCATGCGCTGGTTTTAGTCAGGACAGACTTGTTTGCTTTTTCTGGGTGGCTCCAGAACCTAACCAGAAGTCTTTGCTGAGCTGTCTACGGTGGAAGGAGGGGTGTGTAAATTCATCAGTATAGAAACCAGTGATTTACACAACTAATTCTAATACAACCCTTCCTATATTTGTCAATACTGAATTTTATTCGCCATCATGCTGTCAGTTTATCAAGGAGATTAGATCCATCAAAGACCTCAGCCTCTTCCAGCTGTCCTTCATCTATGAAATTTTGTTCTCAGAACTACACAACCCCACTCGTTTTTCCATATTACAAGAACATTAAACAAGTCATTGTGTGAAACCTGGTGCTCTTTTTGGTAACTTAACTCCTTGATTGTAACAACTAGCTTCAAATCAAAGTGAATATTTTGTCTCTTCCTCTGATTACCAAAATGATGCATCAGCTTCTTGTGCTGGATTTTTTTGGAAGACCAGATTTAACAGTTCATTCTCTTCAGTTGATATATATTAAATGAACCGTAACACATGACAGAAAAACAACTGTCATCTGTTTGCACGTGTTACATCATGCTCTTTAGAGTTACTCTGGTTCTTGAATAATTTTGAAGATGATTTACATGTCATTCTTAGAGACAGGAAGTGCCATGAACAGTCCCCCTTGAGCTAGACAACCTGACAGACAACAGTGGGTGAGGGAAGTCTGAACACATATATCCTATTCCATCCATCCACCTATTGCTGCAAAACCAGCGGGAAAAGAAATACTCTGAAACTCAATTGTTGTAAAGATGCTTTCTCTTCACAGCGATCACCTAGATATGCATTACATCCACAAATGTGGAGAGAATGCCCCAGTGAAACTTCAGGACAAAAGCCTGAAAAGTTACCTTCCGTGAACCTGCCATGAGGGGGTTGGAACTAGATGATCCTTAAGGTCCCTTCCAACCCAAACCATTCTACGATTCTATGAACTGTGACAGCCTCAGCTGCTGACAGATGGACAGGGCAGAGGCTTCCAGGCACTCCTGTCACACCCTGATGCAAGAACATTCTCCAAGGGGTTTAGAACAAATCTCTTCTTAGCTAAAGGAGAATGCTTACTTTGAAAAACATTCACTTTCAGCTTAGAAAACAAACAAAAACCCCTTAAACAAAACCATGGAAATTATGCAACAGGCTGTTACACAAGAAATTTCTCCAACTCATCCTGTGCAGAGGGGAGAACTTTCTGCTCCTTCACACTTATTCACTGTGCCTCAGAATGCCAGTGCACGTGATTTTCCAGACTTTCTGAATTTCAGCGATTCAGAATGTATATTTGAACTTCAAACAGAAATTTCAAGTTATAGGTCTGCCCTTAATGTCAATCTAACATCCATTGCTCTTGAACGGTATTGTTTGCCAAACACTAACACCAAAATGTTAAAGTGATAAAAAGACCAATACAATCACTAAGTAGAACAAATATTTGTTGTACACTTCAGCACTAACTCAGCTAAAAGTAGAGATCAAATTGTGACATGTTATTTTAGTTATACACAAAGCTCCTACTCCATCAGTGGAGCTGCACTGATGATAGTACAGGTTGGTCATGTTCACATTTGAAGTGTAACATTCTACTCACTAACAAACCATATAGAGGTAATGTCATATCCACTACGAAACACTATTAAAAACAATCTCAGTCAGAGTTATTAAGGATGAGATTTACCTGCACTATGTAGACTTCAGCTGGTTGTGTAGACTTACTTTACAGTCAAGGAAGAGACAGTTATTTCTAGAATGCAATTCATCTGACTTACTAAGAGGACGTTTTCTGTAGGATGGGACCAACTACACACTAGAAGTGTTTGACTCTCTGTCTTGACTACAGTCAGAAGTCTAAATAACTTCCTACGCCTACACTGCCTACAGCGTAAACACCTAAAGTGCTTTCAATATCTGAAGAGCTGACGAGTTATGAACTTAGTATAGAACAGCCATATTGAAATCCAATAATCCATTGGAGGTTCTCTACTGAGCATTCAGAAGCCAGAAGCAAGGTAATAACTGGACTTCTGACATACTTCTGGACTACAAATAAATGTCTCTCTTAAATCCTGTCCTACTGAAATCAATGCAAATTTAATGACTAAACGCAACAAAGACACCATTTCACCTTTAGAATTCACTTGTTCAAGAAATCAGAACATACTGTGAGTTTTCCATGCACCCGTTTCTCTAGCACCCAATATTCCTAAAAGTTATCCTGGGAGGTAAGACTGGTAATTGACTGTAACCAACAACACTGACTTTAGTCTTCCGCTGCCTATGCTATCTTTTGGGGACAAACGCCTACGTGAGGCCTTAGCGTTACACGAATATCATCCTTTTGGAGGAACTAAATTCAGCACTCAGCAACCAGATCTACTGTATGGCTTGGAACATGGAGGGGGGGGGAAGGAAGGAGGAAAAAAAACCCCAATCCTTTGCAGGATTTCAAATTAGTAGATTTGAGGCACATAGCACTCGTCATTCTATACATCATCTAAACTGTTCTCTCTCTCCTAAAATAAATAAATAAAAATTAAAACCTATTGAAGTTTTATCTTTGGACACTAAGGATGTTTTCTTAATGTACGTATTTACAGCTGGTTTGGCCTACTGTATTATTTCGCACCTTGGACAGCTTTTCATTAGTGTATTACTTACTATGACTGTTCAAACACCCTCTAATTTATCATAGCCTCACCTTAATTCCTGGGCTTTGTGGCTAGATGAAAAGAGCAAAATGGTAATGCTATGTTATTTGGAAATTTGATAGCAAAATTTCCAAGATTAGTTTCAAAATAATTTTAATTTAGAGATTATCTCCTGACTATATCTTCCATTGCAATCCTGTAGTATTGTATTTGTTTACATAGAAATACCAGATCTTTACACTAACCTAATCAAGAAGTATTGAAAACAAGTAAATTGAAAGTAGACAGTTTGCTGTGATTCATAGTAATTACTACTGACATACAGAACACAAAGTTCTCAGATCTATAATATGGACTGAAGGAGAAAGACTAAAGGATCCTAGTATACAGCTGGAAACGTTACTGTTCTATTACAATAAGTTTCAGTCAGATTTACCCACAGAGATGAAAAAATCTGTTACCAGAAAGAAAAAAAAATTTTTTCTAGGTGTACTTTATTACTTTCTTATTACTGCAACATTTTAAGCAATATTTCCATAGTCACTCTGTTTCAATAAGCCTGTTCATTTTAACTTCATATAGTGCTGTCTCCTCCTATTTTCCCTCTAGATCTGTAGGAGAATAGCTCAGTGATCCTATGTTAACACTGCTGATATTACTCTCTTTATTGAGTCACCTCTGAAATCCACGTTGTATCTAAAATTTGAATGCAAATTCATTCAACTAGGGGATCAAATATTTGTATACAATCAGCATTTTTTCCCACCACAGTAAGCTGACAAATCTAAGTAAATGAACGTAGTTACATATATTACTGAAAATCACACCAATTATAAAGCATGGAATTAATTACTTTGATGGCACTGAAGACCTATTACTGAAACCATTCATCTTTAGAGCAACCCTAACTTGTTTTCCTCTACCCAAAATCCACCTGTTCTTGCTATATTTATCCAGTCCACACTATTCTCAAAGCCACAATTTATTCACTTCTTCACAACTCAAAAGCCTCTGTAATAAAAGCAATTCTTTTGAAAAGTGTCTGAAGTGTATTTACTTACACTGCAAGCTTCTTTTCCCAAAGAAACTGAAAATTAATTTTACTAGTGGTATGAAGCTGAGTTAACACAATAACTATTTGAAGGGAAGAGACAAAGATTAACCATTAGCTTCAGCAGAAGAGGTTCCTTTGTCTATTAGAAAGTTCACACAATCCTACAATGTTATAGTTAACAGAGCTTTGCCATTAGCCAGTGCAAGGACGAAAACCCTTCTCCTTTGCACTCTAAATTTAAGAACCAATATACTTGGTTTCCCTTCAGGTAAAAAGCTTTTCAGAGCCATCTGTCTTGAAAACAATCATTCTTAATGGCTCTTAATGCCAAATTTCCAAAACAATTCACCAACCATATGTACAAAAATGTGTAAAAAAGGCTAGGCTTTGGAAATTCCCGCTCCTTACAATGAATTCTACTACAGTGTTAAGCATTTGTTCTGAAATTCAAGACAGACATTCAGGTGCTTTTATGAGAATATAAGTCCTTTAAAAATAAACCCCTTAAAGTATACAGCACCCACCTTGAAATCTCATATTTGCAAACACCAATAGTTGCTAATTCACAGCAACAGACACTTTAAAATTATTTCCCTTATTTCATAAAAATATTAAAGGAGAAAAGAATGACAGGCAGGTTGAAAGGAATTCCTTTCACTATGCATTACTCTGCCTGTTTCTGATCAAATGTTGGTGTTTTCTCCCTTGGTAGTTTCACTGAAAGCAGAAAAGTCATTTTCAAATATGAAATAAGTGCTGGAATGGAAAAGGTACTTTACTTCCACTAGTTTTTACTTTTGGCAAGATGTCTTTAATCTGACTGATTCTGCACTGAAGCAGACCTACAAGCCCTTACAGTCACACCTGCTGAGAGACAAAAGGAAAAAGCCAAAGGTTCAAGGAATATCTTAAGCTCATTTCATTCTTACGTAGCTTCAACTGCCAGCATATGTCTTAGAGCAGAATAAAGACTTGGGAACAAAATTACTGGAATGATAGTCATTCAACAGGAGAAGCACAGCAGAAGTGGAGTAAGTCCTTCCAATATTTTCATTAGCACACTTCACAGGCTGGAATAGCTCAGAAGTGGATAACTTTAGCTTACCCTTTGAATGGTATGAAACTGCTTGCAGCAAGGTTCAGTTACTAATTTGGTCATTAATCTGACATGAAGCTTGACTAACTTAGGCTCTGGGCTTGGGCTTCAAGGTGTCCACAGATGCACAGACCTAACTGAACACACTTACATTAATCTTGTGTGTTCTACACTGGAAAATGGCTTATGAAAAAATAGATGTATTAATGAGGTGTCTGGCCTCAGTGACAAAGCAGCTGAGCAACAGCCAGCATTCTGCTGCATTAATTCAGTATGTACTTCTGCAGCCCACCATATGACCTATGGTAACACTCTAGAATTACAGAGAGGGCTAAAAGCTGTTTTACAGGACAAACTGGGGCTCATCTGAGATAGAATAATTTAATATTTGAAGTAAAGCCAGCACCCACTCCATAACAGTCATATAGGAGGTTGTCTAGATTATAGAATTGGTCTATCAGGAAAAGTCTTTAGCCAATGTAACTCAAATTAAAACTTTTAGTGCTACTGTCATGGAAACCACCTCTTTTTAAAATGGTTTAAGGACACATTTCTGTGAAACAGTCTTTCCAAAGCATAAGATTTTGACATTACTTAAGTCTGAATTTAAAAAAAAAAAAAAACACACAAACCAGCTAACAGATCAGACTTGTATTTATGCAAGTAATACTGTATTTTCCAAGAACGCTCTTTGAATACTTCAGTCAAAAACATGTCAGAGTGTAATCAATAAACTTCTAGCCTACACTTTTTCATATATGGTGAATTATGAGGCCAGGTGCCTGTAAGCTACTGAACTTCCTTTTTATTTATGTTTTTTTCTTTATAGGAGAATTCTTCATAGGAATAGAAACATGGAATCTAAAGTTTTAGAGACAAGCCCTCTCACTTGTAATAAAAAAGGTGGACAAAATCAATCTATATAAAAATCTGCTGGTTGTCACAAAAATCAGGTTCACAGAACACGGATAATGCTGTTATACAATTAGCTAAAATTAATGTTTAACTGCAGTTATTGTTTAGTAAGTATTATAAACATCTACATATATACGTCACATGACATAGTTCAGAATACATGAGTAGAAAGGGTGTTGGTTGAATGGGGGCTTAGACTTTCCAATGTACTTACCCACAGGAGTCTCAAGCAAGCTACAACTTGAGTCACTACTTACTATAAACAGGCAATAATCACAGATTAAAATTCTGTAATATCTGGCTAAAATAAAGGGAGATCAGTGCTCTAGTTATGGCATTGGCCATATAGCAAAGGATGTCTCAGGTTGTTTCTGATCATGTGCAGCTCAAATGAGGTATTAAGAAATCAAACAGGCCTATTACGGTCCAAGCTTTCAGAGAGGCTTCTAACATTTTAGATGTGAACAAACAGTTCTACGCACACTTTTATGACGACTAACTCATACATATGCAGATGTTAGAGATTACATTAGAGAAAACCATACGTACATATGTCCCATAGAGGGGAGTTATATCAGATGCCCAAACAAATATGCATGGTATAAACAGACACATTAGGAAAGGCCTTAACAACAGATTCAGCAGAGAACTGTGCTTTGACTTTATTTGCTCAGATCTATGAATACTTTCTTTTATTCTGTAGCAGCTGTTCTCCATCATTAAATATTTCATACATATACTACTGGCAGCTAGATACAGCAACACACTTTATTTATCAGTACCCTACTGTCATGCATTTTAGAATTACAGTGTCTATACTGGAAAAGACAGGGTGGGTTACAGAATGGAGTTACAACGTTAGACAGCAAGGCTCAAAACTGACAGGCAACAATCATACATTTATATTACACAATTTTACAATCAAATTAAAAGAGATAAAAGTCATTGTGGCACACGAAATTTGGTATGACAGTTCAGGAATGACCAGATCCTACATGACCATGTATTCGCCTCTTTTTTTTGAGCCATGCAAGTTGAAGGGTCATGAACACAGAGGGTATCAAAACAGACAAGTTAGACTCAGTGGCAACATGAAACATTTGGGATCAAGTGAATAAAAGACAGAATCACATACCCATTTTTCCACATCAACTAGCTGTAGAAAGAAAAAGCAAGAAATCAGTAAATCTTTCCTTAAATGCAGCATATCAAAGTCTACTTTGAAGTTAACATTTCAGAGTTTTGGAAACATATCTACTATGACACAAAATGTATGAGTAGAAGCTACTGGCGCCTTTTCTATAATATGCCAATACCTCACATTTTGTCTCCATGTTATGGGAAGCACTTCAAATTCTGGAAGGTCAAGGTATCCACCTAAATATCATATAATAGGCGGCAAATGAAGACCAGCGCTGAGTTAATGCTACATTGTATTCAGTGCTGACCAGTCAAAAACGCAGAAAAGTATTTGCCACAAAACATTCGTCCATTTTCCCTTGAGTAAAGCTCTGTCACAAGTGAACATTATTCACTTGAAAAGGTTTAGTGACCGCTATTCCAGGTTTGCCATTTTAATGCACGGCATAAGCATGAAAGGTAAAATTCGGGGCTACCTGTCAAACCCTGACCCTACAGACTGCAGCATAAGAAAGTATCTTAAATAAGAACAGAGAACAGCGCACCAAAATGTCATTTATTTTTCCTATGGGGCATGACAGAGGATCACTCTGAAAGCTTAAGATTTTGTATTACCAAAACTGTCCCAAGGTTCATTAAGGAGATGGATTTTAAATTACACTCCCTAAAAAGTCTTTGGACCATCTTATAGTTTCAGAAAGGACTGAGAATGTCTGCTAGAATACATTTCACCTACTAGAAAGGTCAGTATGTCACTGTCTATTAAAAACTTAGTTGACACCAACAGTAGTGTATCTGAAGTAGATTTGACCCTGAAGTTAGCACAGAAAACACTGAAGCATATCCAGCCTTCTGCAGTTTACTGCAGGTACGCATTGACATTTTGTAAGCAGATGCCACATAATTTATGACAGTTTAGTGCAAACCATGATCAATTTTCAAAACTAGTAGTATTTGGAGCCCAGCTTATTTGCAAAATTACTCTAATAAAAGCAAAGGTATTTATTTAATTCTCAACTATTGAAATAATTTTATTCCAAGTACATTTTCTCACTTTTTTTATTACACATTTCAGTTACAATGAAGTTCTACTCTTTCAATGTTGTTCAGTCCTGCTGGCACACAAAGGTTAGAAAACACCATCTGACCTGTAAACTAATTAACATGCTAAACTTATAAGCATTTGACTTTGACAATTCCTACCTCTCTTCTGAGATTTGGACTGCATTTAGATTGATAATAAACATTCTGTGATTTGCCTCTGTTCCTTAATAATATTTGCTGTGACTTTTTTTTTAATCAAGCACAGGTGCAGAAATGTCTCTTAAAATACACCTACTGTTCTAAAATAGATATGAGAAAAGATATGACACTGATAAGTTAGAAAAGCAGACAATGGTTTAAATCTAAATGCAAACAAAATACCTATGATGTCTTAAAAAAAGGAGTAAGGAATAGTCAGGTTAACGATTCAGGCACAAGTATTTCATTTATTACCTTGCTTTTGATACATCTTTTGTTTTGTTAAGATAGTATATGCACCAAGAACATAACATCACAAGCAATTTGACTGTGTGACAATGACAGAAAGAGCTGAATTGATTCACGCTTTAGTACCTTGCTTTGAGAAGTTCTCACTGTCCCAAAACTGAAGTGAACAGGGCAGCTACAACTGGTATCAAAGAAACCGCTCAATGTACATTATCAGGTATAAAATCAATTGCCTTTCATTATTGAATTCTCCATTTACTTTATTTTAATGGGTACCAGTTAGCTTCAAGAGTCATGTGCAGTATTTATCAACTATTTATAAACTGTACACACCAAATCTGCATTGGTATACCCACCCATCTTTAAACAGAATTGTCAACAGGCTTTGTCAGATGCCAAAGGCACCTTTATCCAGCAGTGTCTCAGGACAACCACTTGAACTGTACATGCACACTTGTTAAACCTTACAGTTTGACACCTATGTGATGGTCATACAGGAAAGACTATGAATGATCCAAAGAGATCTGCTTCTGAAAGCACAGTACAGTGCACACCACAATAAAATATTGGGTTTTTAATTATAGCCACATTCTAGAGGCCTGCTGCTTTGCGCCTCTTCAGAGCCCTCCCAGATCTGGTGTCCTCCCTTTTCTCTAGCCATCTATGGGAATGTTTTTCCAGCCACTGAAGTCACAAGAAGCCATTTTTTTCTTACAGACCACTTAGAACTTCAGACAAAAACTTGCCTATGCAATGTTAAAATGATAACCTTTTTGTTAGCTTTTACCTTATGGAGCTTAACCTGGAAACCTTGTGACCTTCAATACATTTAGTAGCCCGTTTTGGGGCCAAAACCAGCACAAGAATGGCCTAATAATATATTTCCTTGCCTGGAAATTCCTAATAATGCAGATTAGGTAAACCTGAAAGTACATTAGGACAATTACTCTTGGATATGGGTAGTCTTATGTAGACAAAACAGATGTAAAGCTCACATAAACAGAAATTAAAGGAAACAATGGATATCTCAGCCTAGTGCTTGTATCTAAGATCTAAGCTATGATTCAGATAACAAGCAAGCAGATATTTCATAGCACTTGTAAATATGTGAGTGCTTCACACTGACAACTCCATGTTTTGTCTGCCTTCACAGACTAGAATCCACAGAAAACCCTTTTCCCATGGATTTCCAAATATACATCCAAATTCAGGTATTCAAAGCCAAAAGGAACACCACAAACAAAACTTTCTAAGCATCCCTTTCACCTTTTCATGTCTTGTCACATTCCTCTTTGGAGTGCTTAATGCTTCCTGGGCTTAGAATTACCTGTTCTTATCCTAAGTGACTACCTAGGCTTTGTTGAGCTGTTGACCTGTTAGGAGGTACAGATCATTCAACTGGTCTAGGAAAGTTTAAGCTTCAGAAAGGGTTGTGGGGATGGCAGGCAGGGATTGGCAGTCACTTCTGAAAGCTCACTCTCACTGTAAACCACTTCATTTCAATCATCTACTTTATTTCAATCACATTATGTTAATCACAGTCTGGAAGAACAGTACCATTATTTTATTTAGAAGCACAGTAAATTCTTCTGTGTCACAATAAATCAAAATCCATAGAATTCAGTAACTATTCCTCTTCTGTCTCATCTCTCCTGATCACTAAGACATATTGTGTGGAAAAAGAAAACTGTGACGTAGGTATATACTAATTTTTCTCTTAATTCAAAGCCTATCATCAACCTTTACAATACATTCTCCAGTAGAGGAAGCATAACCCATCTTTAAGACACACATACATCAAATACGGTATGCTACTTAGAAATATTCCTTCCACAAGTATCTGGGTACTTGTAAGACTCTCCAAGAAGATGATGACACCGGCTAACATCAAAATTTAGTGGGTTCATTGCCATCAGACAGTTCTGAATATGGAAAATTATTATCTTGCCATGAGAGCACCCACGTTACCTAAAGGGTGAAGAATACAATGTCTCTGGAATTTACTTAGCAATTGTGGGCTACTTATACTACAATAATGCATCATTTTATAGAAAGCTACTAATTCAACTTAAAATAACTATTTCACTGCCTACTGTTAGCAAGTAGCCATCAACATAACTAAGTTAATGAGTAGAAAATATGATGCTTCAAACTAGAGTAGATCTTTATGGATACTGAAATATCCAGTCCCGCTGATCGCAAAAGGCAGAAACGTAAGCCCCATTTTTAAAAAGTGAAACAGGGAGGATCCGGGGGAACTACAGGCCAGTCAGTCTCACCTCTGTGCCTGGCAAGATCATGGAGCAAATCCTTCCAGAAACCATGCTAAGGCACATGGAAAACAAGGAGGTGATTGGTGACAGCCAACATGGCTTCACCAAGGGCAGATCGTGCCTGATGAATATGGTGGCCTCCTACGATGGGGTTACAGCACTGGTGGATAGAGGACGGGCAACTGATGTCATCTACCTGGACTTGTGCAAAGCCTTCAACACCATCCCACACGACATCCTTGTCTCTAAACCGGAGAGGCATGGATTTGATGGATGGACCGTTTGGTGGATAAGGAACTGGCCTGATGGCCACACTCAGAGAGTGGTGGTCAAGGGCTCCATGTCGGAGTGGACACCAGTGACGAGCAGCATTCCTCAGGGATTGGTATTGGATGCCATTCAACATCTTTGTCAGTGACATGGACAGTGGGATCGAGTGCACCCTCAGCAAGTTTGCCGATGACACCAAGCTGTGTGCAGCGGTCGACACACAGGAAGGAAGGGATGCCATCCAGAGGGACCTGGACAGGCTGGAGAGGTGGGCCTCTGCCAACCTCATGAAGTTCAACAAGGCCAAGTGCAAGGTCCTGCACCTGGGTCGGGGCAATCCCAGGCACAAGTACAGGCTGGGTGGAGAATGCACAGAAAGCATCCCTGAGGAGAAGGACTTGGGAGTACTGGTGGAGGAGAAGCTGAACATGAGCCAGCACAATGCGCTCTGGCAGCCCAGAAAGCCAAACACATCGCAGACTGTATCCAGAGAAGCATGGCCAGCAGGTTGAGGGAGGTGATTCTCCCTCTTTACTCTGCTTTTGTGAGACCCCACCTAGAGTACTGAGGCCAGCTATGGAGCCCTCAACATAAGGATATAGACCAGTTGGAACAAGTCCAGAGGAGGGCCACGAAGATGCTCAGAGGGCTGGAGCCCCTCTGCTATGGGGACAGGCTGAGACAGTTGGACTTGTTCAGCCTTGAGAAGAGAAGGCTCCACGGAGACCTTATTGCAGCCTTCCAGTACCAGAAGGGGCCTACAAGGAAGCTGGGGGGAGGAACATTTACAAGGGCCTGTAGTGACAGGACAAGGGGTAACGGGTTTAAACTAAAAGCAGGGAGATTTAGATTAGATATCTGGAAGAAGTTCTTCCTGGAGAGGGTGGTGAGGCACTGGCACAGGTTGCCCACAGAAGCTGTGGGTGCCCCATCCCTGGAAGTGTTCAAGGCCAGGCTGGATGAGGCTTTGAGCAACCTAGTCTGGTGAGGGTGTCCCTGCCCATGGCAGGGGGGTTGGAACTAGATGGTCTTTAAGGTCCCTTCCAACCCAAACCGTTCTATGATTCTATTAAATGGTATAATACCCATATGTCCATAAGTCTAAGGAGTACTGGTAGTGCTATAAGGATTAAAAAAAAAAAAAAATAAAGAATGTAAAATTATATTCTAAGAATCAAGCAAAAGATCAAAGATTGCATTTAGAGTTACAAAATAATTTTTCTTCTTAAACTAATGGGTACACAATACTACCAAGTGTTAATACTTCCCTTAGAATTTAATATAACTGCAGTAAGAAGTCCTCCATGAAGAACATACAGCCATGATTTAATCATTCTCTGCAATGCTAATCCAGAAACTTCAGAGAGCGATCTGCATTTGCTGACTTCTATTCAGAGGCACATAAGAGATCCAACCTTTCCAGGCAAGCTTTCATTTTAAATGCATTGAATCTAAACTAGAGGGCTGGTTTTCCAACATTTTTTTCTGACCACTGCAGACATACAGCACTACATTAACCAGGTATAAAAACCAGTCAAAATAGCAGGAATGTAGTTCTGTTACCTCTCTTTTGTCTTGTCATAAGGAGTCATGAACTAAATGAGGAAATAAGGAGGGACCTTTTCACCATCAGAAGGAGTCATTCACGAACTCACTTGTTAATTCTTGACATAAAGCAAGCTCACGGAACATGTGCTGAACATTCACTAATCCAGCAACATTAATTACCAGCACACAAACCTGGAAAATAAACTACTTAAAGCTGTACAAAACAGCCTACCATTCCTAACTCTAGCTTTGGTATTCTGTTTTCTTTCATCTGCTTGAGCAGCACAAAATAACATTAAGGAACATTAATTCCACACAGTATAGGAGAATCTTAGCTGACTGGCTAATCACATTCTCTACAACTACTTACGAAAACAGCAATAGGTAAACTGCCGTGATCCACAGATGGTTCTGTGATGTGAAATCTCAGTGAAGCAATGCATTCGAGCTAGCGGATGTTATATCTTCCTCTACACTTACACTCATTTTTCTGAACTGAAGCAGGAAAATATTATTAGAAAAATAAGATTTTTTTTCCAATTCTCAGTTGAGTAAACTGAGGACATAGAGCAAAACTTCTGTCTAAAACCCTTTAATAGAGATAAGTAAGATGAGAATAACTAGAATTGAACTAGATAGGTCCCAAATTGCATTGTATTCTTGTTTCTGTTACAACACTTCATAGACACTTTCATTTCCTATATTTAATATTCAGAAAGTTAATTGATGATATGTCTTCTCTTCCAGACAGGGTTATCTTCCATTGCAGACTTCAAGATGGTTAAGAGCTGTGTTTTCGTGCCTCGGACACAGTTTATGTCCTCTGTATGCAACCCAGATCACAAAGCTTAACTAAGCAATACATTAATTTTGCTCTCCCCCAAAGTCAGTTTTTACTGACCATCATCCCGGAAAGAAAACTAAGCATATTAGAGATCCAATGGTCATGATAAGGCTAGAAGAAGTTCTTCCATCTACCTCCAAAATAGAAACCTTGTCTTGGATGATAAAAATGTTTGCTTTTATGCCATACATCCTCATTCCAAATATGGCACACTCAAAAGAAGAGCCCATGTGCCAGGCTAGAAATATTTGCTTGTCATGATTCTGTGATTTGAAATAGATAATGATTTTATTCCTGTCCTTGCCTCTCGCTGACGATAAGCAGAATGCAAAAACACTGTGCCTGCACTTCTTGATTTTTTCCAGTACTTACATTTGATCAAAGTGCAGCTGATCAAAGCCAAGTCTTATTCTTTTTGTGCCTTACTTCAAATGGCCTCCTAACAATCACTTCTGATGCTAAATAAGGTGCACTGAGGAGAAAATGACAGTGTTTGTTTTATTTGTGAAAAATTTTCACCCTTTTTTTTTTTCCCTGTTGTATTTCCTGTTCTCCTGTTTGCAGTGTGGCATGTCTAAAATACCTGTGAATAGTCAGGATTTTAAGAAGAATAAAGCCTCTAAACTACCTCATATTTTCATAAGGTTTTTCTTTTCAGTAATGTCTGGCACCTGTAGACAACATTTAGACTTAGGAAAACACTCAACCTATAGAAGTAAGAAGCTATAGTTTGGACTTTTTGCTCAAAAATTTGATTAAGAAAATAATTCTTGCCTTACTGCATCTTGTCAAAGGAAAAAACTTTCAGGTCAGCCCTAGAAAATTAGGAGCTCTAGTTCATTATATTAAGAGATACTGGGTTTGTTTCTGACTCTTCCTACATGCAGGGGTTCTGTTAGCAAACCTGAAAACATTTTCAGCCCTTCATATTCTCAACAGCAGCTGCTAGCTTTCAGATACATTATTAACTAGGCTAACATAGTGTAAATCAGAGAGCTTAAATTGTCAAGAGTGCATTTAACTGCCAAACTTTTTTTTTTTTAAGGCAGTACCTTGGTAGCTTGGCTTATTCATTAATATACAGAACACCTATTAAAAGAAATAGGGAGTATTACCTTTTTTCCATTTGCATGAGGGATGAAATTACTTTCCCCCTCTCCCCATGCTGAGAAAATGATAAAGCTGCCAGCTCACAGTGTTATCTGGCTGCTCACTACTACAAAGTAATTAATGAATTCAGCGCTCCACAGTTGGAGACAGATGATCTGAATACAAAAATCCACCAGCTACAGTTGAATTCCTATCCCAAAATGGTTCCCTTCCTTCCCTGCAGCAATGGAAGCCCTTTTAGGTCTCTCAGGAAACACACATTTTCCCCATCCTTTAAACACAGAAGGAGAATTATACATGCAAGACACTTGCATGTGATGATCCTTCACACAAGGCTCTGTGGATTAGCAGAGAGGGGCTGTATTTTGCTCCTTTCAGCAAAGACTACCCCCACATAAAATTAGACAGCACTTTGCTGCTCAGTGACACGGAAAATGTATTTTATTAAAACAAGGAACCAGGAGAAGTGATTAATCAGCTATGACTGGATGATTGTATGGAAGTTAATAAGCTCATGATGCAATTTAGTAAGAACTCTGCCTAACCGATGAGTATCCGCAGACAGCATCTTCCTGAAAAATGAAGTTGTCAAATATTGGAGTAGAGGCTGTGAAATTAAAATTTTTTCATATCACAGAAAAACTTTAGCTTAGAATGCACACACAATGTGTGCAATCAAATGCTTTCATTCTCTTACTAAGATCCGACATGGATTTATGAGCACACAAATCTGAAAAACTCCTAGCATTAATTACAATGCTTTACCATGTTATAACTGAGACTTTTAAATAAGAAAATAACAGAGTTAATTAACTGACTATTTTCTCATGTTGTCCAGGAATATTTCTGTCTGTATTTCAATGCTCTTCTAACGTAATTGGATTGGGGCAGGAAGAAGGCAGGGCAGTGAGGAGAGACTATGACATCTAGAGGAAAGCAAGGACATTTTGGAACTAGTGTTACTAAAAGAGGTATAAAAGGTCAGATATTAGTGTCAATAACCAGGCTGCATATGGGTCAATCCATTCTGCTCCAAAGTTAATATCTTCTGTCAGTAACAGGAATGAGACAACAATGTATAAAAACTATTAATCCCACAGATATGGAAAAATACACAGCAGATCAAAAGTAACACCATAAATGAAGGAAGTAAAAGCTATCATAAGAAGCCTAAAAATAAAAAGATATTTGTTAGAAAAAATCTTATTTAAATGCAGAAGAAACAGCTACCTGTCCTTTATTGCTGTACACCGAAATCAGAGGAAAAATCAGTGTCAGGTTTATATTAGAAAGGTAATTAATTCAATGCATACCACTCCATTCAGTAAAAATGCATTGAACTATGCATAGAGGCATCAGAAGTTGGTTACACCAATCTGGAAAACAAACTTTCAGATAAGAATTCCGTCAGATCGAAGTCTTCACTTGGACATGAGTGAATGTTACGCATTTGTATCACTCCCCTTAATCATTATCTTTGTCATTTCATTTTCAGGAAGCACTTTCCAAATGCCAACTACAGTATGGTTCCTTCATACTTGGCTTTCTGAAACTGACTTCTTGATTAGCCTAATCTTGGCCACAGTCTGAATTGATCCAATATGCCAAAAGAAAATCTGATACAGATAACTGATGGAAATTAAAAATCTGCCTAGAATTAAGAAGCAAAAGAGCTGAAAGTTCTCTTTTTGAAATGCAGTTAGACTACAAAAAGGAGATTGCTATGAACCAAAAAGTCCTAATTGCTTTAAATTCATGCAGCATAAGCTTGAGAAAGAATTTAGAAAATGTTTCCTACTGTACTATAGTCAAACCACTGGCTATATTTGTAGGCTCCAAATCCTCAGAAGATTTTCATTTCAAGTACAAGGAAAGTCCCTAAACACTGTTCTCTCCACAAAAGTTTTCAAAGAGTGGCCTGTGGTAAAAAACAGAAAAAGGAAGATCAGAAAATCTTTCCTGAATATTTTAGCATATAACAAGAGAATTTTCATACTTCACTGATAAACTGTATCAAGCAGAAATGATCAAATTTTACTGTGAAGATCAACAAATCAGTTTATTCCATTAACCTCTTGCTTGAGATTTAAAATGTCCTGAAGAGATCTCTGTTTTAAGGTATTGTTTTCTCTACTGTTTTACATCAAGCCGGAAAAATCCTGCAACCGTATATGAAAGTGATTAGGCATTTCTACTGGAAAAAGGATTAGGATTTTCTACTGGAAAAAGTAGAAAAAGTCACTAGGATTTCAGAAGAAATCTCAGTAAAAAGTCTCTCACATGCTCTCCTTCTCCTCCCAACCCATCCCATGGTATTCACGAGCTGAGAACAGACTAGGCAAGCTGGGTATATGCAGGCATCTGAGCAACCAAAAGGCTAAACAGTGTGCAATACTGAATCGAAGCAAGTCTGCATTTTAAAAGCACTTTCCACAAAAATGCCTCAGTTCCCTAATAAAGTTGTCTTCTCTATTTGCAGCTTCTTGCAATAGGCAGAGAGTCACAAGAAGCACTGGCGTCTCACATTTCTGCAGTAACAGCCTATATGGATGTTTCCTGCATGTTATTTTCCTCAGTGGAGAAACACTATGAAAAGGCTGTGCAATGTCAAGTACGGATATAGACAACGTAGGACTACAACATCAAGTCAAATGAGTGGGTGAGGTGTAGCTTGCACAGTCCAAAATATGCACCAAAATATTCAAAGAAATGTGTTGGCATCTTCCACTACGCAATTGTCATCTAATCAGCTTGTAGGTCTTACACACTTAGATGCAACTAAGTGCAAATAAAAAGAGTTCACACCTAGTTCTTCAAGCTTGGTTCACTGAATATTCCTCCCAAATTATCAGAAACATTGCCAACTTTTTCCTTTACCTTACAAAACTTGAATGAAACTACAGAATGTTCAGCACTCCCCAACAACAGAATAAGTTATTTGGGGAAAAAAAAAACCAAAAAAACCAAAAAAAACCAAACACACAAACCACCACCATTCAGCAACATAATATTTCACAAAATTTAGTGAACTACCAATGTAATCAGAGACAAGAATACTTCTAATCTGAAATTAATGATTCTCAATACCAAGATACTCAGATTATCATGTTTAAATTAATGATTTCTGTGTAAAAAGCTCAAAAAGTACCATCTATTAAGCTATTCAAAGTACTGCATTTAAAAGTATAGGAAAGGAAAAAAAAAAGTAAATTCACAGTAGATAAAGCATCTAGAACATTAAGTCAATTTGCCTCAAATTTTCACTGGGAAACTTGAATGACAGAATTTCAAAAACTTCACAAACACCATTCCTAGAAAAAAATAGTCTCTCACCTATACACTTTAGATAGTTCCAGGACTTAGAAAAAATGATCTTCTAAATATTCAGTTCAAGAGTTGGCTCCAGTTTCAAGCTAAACTGGGATAGGACCGCACCTGTGATATCACGACAGAAAGAGTACTGTGATCTTTCTTCTAGGCAAAAGCAAATGCTGGCTACCTACTATGTTCCTCTCCAGATCTCCAAACCCACCAACAAATTCATTGTTTAAAAAGAAGGCTTTATTTTTCACTATGTAAAGTACCTAAAACGTAGTGACACATGGCTGAGAAAAGTGAATAAGAAACATCACCTGAAATTCCTTAGAACACCCCAAGGATTTATCAGTTACTGACACCACCACATTTTGCACAAATGCCCAAGCTTCTTTTGAAGTAGAGCTAGACAGAGCAAACTGATTATAAGCTAACAAACCAACACCACCTGGAAATGGAATCTTACAAAAAGAGCAAAATACAACAAATTCCCAGTTAACTAAAATAGTCTGCTGCTAAATGACCTACATATCCACTAGGTTACATGAATTTACCACGTTAAATAATTGCCACTAAAAAATTTGTGAAAAACACAGGATTTCCAAATTTGTCCCTTTCCTCCTGCTCTGTATGTACCATTATATTTTGTGACTCATCCCAATATATTATAAATAGAAACTTCTTTCAAGAGAAGTAAGCATTCTGCATATTTATCAATGCTGTCAGCTACCCAAGGCTGCTTCAGGAGTGGAAGCTGTGTGTACTGCCATAATTACAGGCACATTCCACAGCATCAGCAGTATCTGCACAAACAAGCATTAACTACAGAAATCATACACAGAACTTCATAGCCCAAATGAATTAGGTCTAAAGCCAATGACAACACCCACTTTAACAGCAGTCAGGTTTACTGCTGTTTACTGCCCGTCTGAGAGCCCCCTGCTCTTTTCAAGTTTCTCTGCTTTGGTCTATTTCAAAAGTACTTTATGAAAATGGCATAAGGAGTGGGCTTTTACCACCATCCCACAAAAAAGGAAATCAAAGTCTTATCTATTTATGCACAGAGAGAATGACAATTATTTGGAGGACTGTGAAAAGCAGGGTTCATAGCTTCTGCTGCACTCAGGTCCCAGCCAGGGCTACAAATCAGGCACCCGGAGCCCCGAGGCAGAATCTCACCTCCGCAAACAGAGCTGCTCCCTGTTCTCAGCCTTCCTCTGTTCACTTCACCCCTGCTCCTAAACCCTTTCATTTCGTTCACTTTCCTTCCCCTCACCTCCAACTCAAGAGTTGTTGCCACCCTCACCAAAAACCTAAAAATAGTAATTCTCTACGATAGGAGAGAAACAAAAGACAAATCAGCCTGTAAAGTTTAGACACGGAGTAGTGTAACTCTCACAGTACAGCAGTACTTAAAGTAGACCGATATACTCACCTGCAGGGAGAGCTTTGGTTTTACTACTGTTATTGAAACAAAACCTTTCATGGCTTTCCAGCACAACCTTTCAAAACCAGAAACTATGCCTTCTCAGTGAAGCAACTCTGCCATAGTTGCTAAGGAATGGCCGGGTTCAAAAGAAAACGTTTTCCCATTGACAAATAATATTTAGGTGTGAAACACCTGTTCTCACCAGACCTGTCACGTTTGCTATGACGTAGTTTCACTCAGTATTGTAGATTCACTCAGTGATGCAGCTACCATGGATTCAAATTTCTTATTGCCATGGAGTGCTGCAATTTCATACATGCAGACGTATCCTCATGTTTATTGCAGAACCTATCCAGACCTGTTCAGTGACAATGTTCAACCATCAGGAAACGCTTATCACCAACTCTGACACACGACAAGCAATACAGAGATGAACCCTGCTCCTTCCCGAATCCAATTCCTTCCCATTTTCTGTTCAGGACAAGAATCCAGTCTGTGCAGTCCTACTCAGTCTCACCATCCTAGCTCTATCTCCTTCTCTTTTAAATGCTACCCATGTTGCTGCCATTCAAATGTTACCCCTGTGGAGAGAGGAATTCACGTCCAAACTGGAATAATATGAAGTCATCGATGCATATACAGCATCATTACCATCAAAAGCACCCCAAGGTGTTCAACCCTGCAAGATAAGGAGAGTTAGAAACAAAATCACATTAAGAAAATCTTGACTGAATTTGAAGATTAGGGTGTTTGTTGTTTTGGGGGTTTTTTTTAATCACCACAGAAGGTATTGGTACAGCACCTCCTGGAAGACCACCAACCTAAACACGTTTCAAGAGGAAGAATCCCCTGTGTAATCTTTCAGCTGCAGCTGCTTTGAGGTCCTATGGAGCTGCCTGACAGCAGACTACTTTCTTGTTATGCAGCACTTCAGACAACACCAACACTAACCTCACTCCCAGCCTGTATAGCACCGCCATGCATTTCCTACACTGGTAACATTTTGCACCAGCCATCTCAACAGTCTTTATAAAGCTGCTATTATAAGGCACTAAGGCACGACAAAGGATCCCTCTATTTTTGAAATTTTGCATCCACCTAGCAAAGAGCTATCACTAAAAGAAGCCATTATAAAACAAATGTGAATTTGGATAATTTTCATGTCTATTAGGCCATGTTTACATAGTGTTATGAACAATCTGTTTAAAAATATTGCATAATTATTGTTTCCATTCTCAATATAATTGTAATTACTTATTTTAGAAACTTGGTGTAGTAATAGCTTTGGAGAACCATTCAGTAGCATTAAGGAAACAAGTGGTTTAAGAGGTGTATCTCAACTATACATAGGATTGTGTAGCAAAACTGATACTCTTCAGCATTCTGGAACAGCATTTGAATGTGAGAGTTTGAGATTTTGTATCTATTTATCTAAATACCTAAATACCATTTAGTACACCATTTCGTAGAATCATAGAATGGTTTGGGTTGGAAGGGACTTTGAAGATCATCTAGTTCCAAGCCAAACACTTCAGCACGAGTCGTGTGGTTCTAAAGACAAATTTAACTGTACCATTTCCAATTCCTCTGTGCTTCATTTTCATAAAAGAAAAAAAAAAGAAAACACACACACACACTCTTCCAGGACTTACCAAGGAATCTTTAGTGGATGGCATCAGTGTGTTGCCATCCGTTATGTTAACTAGCTATAGGCTATAGATGGCAAGGAAATAACACCTCTGGAACTGACTGGTAAAGAGCAGAGAAACAGAGGATCCCCTTGTTTTCTCATCCAAGCTAAAAGCCCCCCAGCACAGCTTGAGCTCCTCACCCTAATCTCTTTGCCAATATTTCTCAGCTGTCCTCACGGCAACTCATCACATCAAAGTGACCTTTTCAGTGACTTGCACACCAGTCGTTTTTTGTCCAGCTATTCTCAGTTTCCTTCCTAGGACCACATGGAATCTGAACCAATTCTTGTTTTAATTCTTGTGTCTAGTCCACTTTGGAGCTGTTCAAAGCTGCAATCTCAGGGAAAGATTAGGTTATCTTTGTGATCCCCCTCTCAAGTGCACAGCTTTTCCATTGCACTTTAATGGTAGAACTGAATTGGTGCTGGTTCTCCCTGAGTCCAAACCCACTGCAACAGTGCCTGAGTGTTCCCAAACCATCATCTTGCACATCAGTTTTCTCCTTTCAGGACCAGTGTCTGGGTTCGTATGGGTTTGTAGAACACCCAAAAGTATCAAACAGAAGTCCACTTCTAGCTCTGAAGCTCAATCTCTGTAAGAACGGCACAAGTGCAACCAGTCAAAGAGCAGATCTGAGAAACTCCAGCACATTCATTTAGCATGAACTCTTCATGCTGCATTTCTTATAAGTGCTTAAATGCCTACAGAGAAAGTGAAATAAGATCATTTGTTGTTTTTTGGGGGTGGGTTTTCCTTCTCCCATACCCCATCTCACACAAGACCATCCCTCAGGAATTGATAGTGGCATTGGCAGTGTTTCACATCTTCATTACCAAGCAGGAGTATGGGACAGAGCTTCCAAGCCCAAAATCTCCATGGTATACAGTAGTAGAAAAGCACTGCTGCTGGGCAAATAGTGGGAAAAAATGCAGAAAACTGCACATAGATGTGTTGAGTAGACAATACGGAAAGGAACATCAATTTGTAGGAAACTAACAAAGGATTTAACTCTACATTTCATTTTGCATAAAGTAAACAAATTTCAGGCACATTAAGGCAAACGGAAGCTTTTTTTTCCCCCCTATGTAATGAAGTCCAGGAAGACAAATAGCAAAAAAAGACTTCAAGTTTACTCAGAGCTTTTCATTCTCAAAGAACAAATACAGTGTGATTTCCTGAATAAGCACTTCAAATCATCACAATATAAATACTAGAGCCCTACACTATCCTGATGTATTCTAGCACATAGTATATGGTGTCATTCAAAATACAGAAAACGTAACTACCTATACACTCACTTTCTTCCTACAAATGGCATGCAAAGAAATCCTTACTTATTTCAGTAGTACATTTTTTCTAGTAAGCAATCAAAAAGCTGACACTTGATGTGAAAGGCCACAGAAGCAATTGAGAGAAATCGATCTGGTTCCACACAGGCTAAGTGAGTTTGGTGCATCTGTCCTGCAAGAGTCATTAAAACGTAATTCCAATAGAAACACATTACACTCCAAGTGCAGCTGATTTTACTACTGAGCAATTCTTCTAGCAGGAAACTTAACCATAACCAGAGCAATTGGACTTTCCAGACGCTTTGCTAATAAGATTGGAAAAAAAACCAAAAACAAAAATAAAAAACCACAAAACCCCACAAAGACATAAAAAAAAAAAAAACTGAAAAACAAACACACCAAAAAACAATGCATAGCAATCATGTTTTTCTATATATACCTGAACAAAACCAAAAGCCCATACCCACACCTCCTCTTGGCAGAACAAAGTACAGGCCAGCAAACAGGAGCTCCAGAAGTTCTCGCCAGAACAGGCACTTCTTACTCTACATCCTTTCAATAAAATGAGATTTTGCTATGGATGGTACAACAATAAAATTGGGATGGCTTGGTACCCATCGTCTTCTGGCAGACCAGAGGGAAAAGAATGCTTTACCACTGCTGACAGAAATAATTAAAGCTGCTGTAAAAGGCAGTTTACCAAAAGTTCTCAGGCACTCCAGTGAAAAGGTGCAGTTAACTACAATCCTCTGCACGGGCTATAACACCTCTCATCCACACACAGACACACACAACCGGCAGGTGAAAGCAAGTCAGATACCACGTGTATTTATGTGTGTCACCTCTCTCATCTGTTCATCAGGGTATGGCAGACCTGGAGTCTTCAATTTACAATGGCCTCCTTTATAATTACCATGGAAGACTATAAAAGGCAGCACAAGGCAAAAGAGTAGTATGTTATTTGTATCACGAGACCACTGGATATATTTCAGAAAATCCAAGCAAAGCGAGCGTAACTCAAGGAATCACAAACTCTTATTAGTTTCAGAAAGAAAAGCAGGTTTTTGTTCTAACCAATATAAAAGATACGTGACTTTGTGCTGGTTCACTACGGTAACACGTCCTTTAAAAGCCACGCTAATTTAATTTCCTGTGCCTAGTCACTCTACCCAAACCTTTTTTGATCTCTTTGAAGTAATAAATGCGTTAGAATAAAATGAAAGTTCAAACTAACCACTTGTTATATAAATACAGATAGTAGCAGTTTTGAATCCTAAAATTCTCTTCTTGGGGGAAAAAAAAAAAAAAACAACCACAAACTTATACCAAAGCACTGGGGGGAGGGGAGGGTGGGGGGGGAAGAAAAAAAAAAAAACACCCTTGAAATATATTTCAAATCAGAGTTTGTAGCAACAGCCTTTATGAAGGTTACCTTACACTTTATTTTAATGTGTATACCCTCTTGGAAACATTTTATTTTAATAGCTATTGTTTTATGCAGCATTTTTGCTCGAGGATGACTAAAAAAAAAACCCAAACAACCCAGAGTCTCAGACAAACGTCTAAATCATTTGCTAAGGCACCTGAGGTTAAGAAAATACCAGATGATTTTTCCATGTCAAATATGTCTAGATAGCTTTTCTTTTGGCAGCTCTAGAACTGTCTCTCAACTGAAAAGCAACGTGGTGGAGAATTTTGTAGAATATGGAAAATTCACCTGTATGGCATCAATAGAGACAAAGTAGGTAAGCTTGCCCAAAAGTATGCATGCTAGCCCTGATTTTGGCCAAGAAACTGGTAATAACCAGACTCATCACTTACTTAGCCTGCTATATCATGGATGAAATCTGCATGCTGGATCTAAAGGCACCAGTCATTGCAAGATATTTTGTGAATCATCAGTTTCAACAAGCTATAATACAGTGAAAATAAGAATGAAGGCAATCCCTGGATATACAGGCAGGATAGTGTGAGTAGGACATAGTGAAACCATGTTACTTTTTCCTTGTCATGAAAGTTGAAACTGGTAGTAGCACGCTACATACAGGACTATTGCCTAACTTTTATGAAAAAGATGTTTAAAACTGAAAGAAGCTACAAAAACATAAATCCCTTCCTCACACCTGAAACCGGCAAACTTCCTTCTCATCTACCTGCGGCACCTCTTCTGAGCAAAGGACAGCAGTGCAGAAGGTACACCAGCACAAGAACAGTTGATGGTAATGTAAAGCAGCCAACTTTGCCTTCATTCCCTCCTACAGAGACGTACTGTTAGGTCCCTTTCTCCTACTCAATATCCATCACAGCTGGAAGAACATAACTATCAACCTCTGTTTCTAATATTGTTTCTATTGTCTAGAAAGCTCAGAAGTTACTTAATACAAAAGTACTAACAGATAGATGGCCAGGCTTCACTTCCTATGAAAATTAGGGAAAATTTCCAGGAACTGTTTTGATCATGGCATCTCAGCAATTTCACATGGAGAAACTACTAAATGTTAAAAGAGCTCTTGAATCTAGTAAAGAAAGATTTGATTAAAAAAAAAAAAAACAAAACAATAATGAGAGTAAAAAGAATCAGAAACAAAAGACAGTTTCTATATCTTGCAGTGACCAATCCTAAATTATTCCAGAAATCTGTGGATTTGTTTCTCAGGATCACTCAGTTGATAAGCTTAATTGAGAAACGAGGCATAGGGCTCCAAAGAGGGCTCACTGGTAAAAGGTAACAACCAGGCTAAGAATAGATGATCTGAAGGTTGTTTCCGGTCTTAAATGATTTACAAAAACCTAACTATTTCCACTTTAATATTTTATCTGCTTTTCTAATAATAAAAAATTGTACTCAAAACAAGTCAAAAGAACTACAAAATAATACCTAGGATGTAGGGCCACGCAGGGCAGAGGAGTTGTAATTCTGCTTGCCTAAGAGACCAGAGCCAAGACTCTGGACATACATGTAGTGACAGTCTTCATTTATATGATTGTTTATTATTCTTTCCACAGGATTCTTCCCTTTCTCTGGTTCTTTTTTTGCGGATGAACTAACAATGAAAGTAGTACATGCATATTGCGCTCAAGTCTCCAGCAAAATAAAAAAATGTACCTGTTTAAAATGAAAAGTGTAAATAGTGGTGCCTGAGCAAACAAAAGAGGTTGTGGTTTTCTTTTCTAAACCAAAAGCATATAATCAAGCTATGAATTTCAATATTTTAATAAACTGCCATAGCTAAGCATAGTATTTTAAAAATAAAAAACCTCAGAGCACATAGTAACCTCTCACTGCCTAAGGCTAGAAGAAACAGAGCACCACATACATTTTTTTCTTACAAAATTTCACTTGTTTTCCACTGTGATATTAGCATTTAGCTGAATCAGGAGAGAGAGAAGCAGGTATACTCAGATATATGGATCACTAATCTCATCAAGCATGGAAACTCTCATTTGGGGATTCTCGTACTAAAAAGGTAGGTATTTATTGCAGAGGTAGACTTGCACATTTAGTACATACTAATTGAGAATTAAAATTAAATCCAGTTAATGCACATACATAGTTATTCTTTAAGCACAAGGAAAACTGTTTATTGTTCTGACTCAAGTCAGCATGAGATTTTGTTCATATTACTCAGCCATTTCATTACTGTTGGCTTACCCGTTACATAACAAGAATACCTATTACATAGACACAGCATCCAAGACCATTATACCCCACAAAAAGCAAAGAAGCACAAGGAGACCACTTTTAAACACAGCAGCCTTAATGATTTTAATGTGAAAAGTAATTGAGGACTGAAAAGATCCTTTGCAGGATACTTTCCAACAGAAAACTGAGGTCATATTGAATCCAGTTTACAGTAACAATCTCTCAAGAAATCGCTATACTTTCTTCTAAATTAAAAAAAAAACAGTTATTCTAAATAAAAAAAATTATCTGCTCCAGGAAGATACAGTGCTTCAGATGTATGCAAAAAATTACCTCTTCTCACAAAACTTACAGTCACCACATGTGCTGGTTTTGGCTGGGAGAAAGTTGATTTCTTCACAGTATTTAGTATGGGGTCATGGTTTGGATTTGAGCTGTAAACAGTATTGAGAATACAGGGATGTTTTCTTCACTGCTGAGCAGTGCTTACACACAATCAAGGCCTTTTCTGCCTCTCACCAACCACAGCATTGGGTAGGTTGGGGGTGCACAAGAAACTGGGAGGGGACACAGACAGGACAGCTGACCCCAACTGACTAAAGGGACAGTCCGTACCATATGGCGTCATGTTCAGCACATAAAGCTGGGGAAGGAGGAGGAAGGATAGGATGTTAGGAAGGATGGTGTTTGTCTTCCCAAGTAACTGCCAGGCATGATGAAACCCTGCTTTCTTGTAGATGGCTCAACATTACAGAGACTTACTAGAAAGAAAAATAATGACACTGACAACAATATGACCTTGTTAATTTACAAGCTACCATTTTCAAGATTATTCTCTTCTAATATCAATATATCAATATGCAAGAGACACACAGTCAGATTCCTAATGCATTTGCACAGAAGCCTGACAAAATTTGCAGTAGAAACATATTCATTATTCAGTGAACACTGGCTACCTAGGTTGGTACAGCTGTAGCTCTGTATCTTCCGCTAGTGTTGGGATTTATTAGGTGTTCAGAGAAGTAAAATAGTCTGTAAACAGGTAATACCACATAATGACCATATGCAGAGACTGTGCTTTATCTTTCTTGGGTGCATCGCACAAGACCCACGAGAACAGAGCACCGTACATCAACACAACTGCCATCACTTTTTTTTTATTTTTCTTTAGGCATAGATATGAATGCCCAGAACGCTGACTTTCATGGTTATGCAAAGAAAACATCAGTAATTGTTTCCAGGAAATACCAGATTACCATGAAATATGGTACTTCAGCCTGGAATATGTAGGTCCCATCAGTCACTGTGCCCTACAGAAGTATTTTTCTTTTTCTGCTCATCTCTAACGCAGAAAAGAGTCCAGAACTAGTGCAAATGTTCCGCCCAAGGCCCCTACAAAGATCTCTTTAGCCTGCCTTCTTTACAGCAGAATCCCCAAGCTCATTCTGCAGAGAACTTGATTCTTCATCCCATGTTCTCTAGATGTGATGTCTGTTTTAAGAGTAAATGTTCACTTTAGCAGAGTCTTGGGAACAACTGTTAAGACAGCCCAATAGAAAAGTTGCCAACTAATGTTATGCTTTAAAAAACATTTCAATACTTACTATTCAAAAACTGAGATTTTTTTTCCTTCACTCTATTCTACCCTATAGAACTACTTTAATACACACTCCCCCACACTTTTAGTTCCTTGAATTGACCACATCTGGGGGGAGTTAACAGAAAAAAGAATGTTGCTCTACTTCACACGTACACAGTTATCACTGCACATCCTTGGGCTTGGACTGTGTTTTTTGACATTATGCCTGTATGTGTCTGTTCTTTTGATTTTTATTTCCCCCTCTCTACACCCCCCCCTTCCCCACCCACCCCACCCCACCCCCACCCCCTGCCCGTGGATTTCCTACATCTTGGTTTCAGTGTTTACAAATTACAGGAAGAGGGGACTCCGTTTAGAAGTATGGTTCTGCTCACCCTGGTACCACTTCTTCTAAATGTTTTTCATGCTCATACTGTTGGAATTAGTCCTTGGAGCAAATTCTCACTGACAGCACATACTGTGGATCATCCACGGGACTGCTCCTGGACTGCATTTCTCAAATACCATTTTCAGTCTCAGTGCCTCACATTTTATGGGACTGACTCCTCTAAATTATTTTAAAATTTATTTTCTCAAGGCATTCCCAGAAATATCAAGGCATGCTTCTCTCCTGCCAGCTTTCTCAAGTAACAGACTTACGGTTAATCCCTGCTTCTCTTTTATCTGTATGACTCCTTGCTCACAGTTTATAGGATTTGAGTTGGAGCATGACATTCAAATTAATCCTACAGGGTGTGCCTAGAACACTCAATTACATCATAACAAATTAAATTAATTATACAGCAGAGAACATTAATTATACTACTACTTTTTATTTGTAAAGAACTATTTTCTAGTTAAACAATTAACATGATTCCTATAGCCTTCATCTTCCAGGCTGCAAAAATGTATTAGTTTCCATATTTCCTGTCCACCAAGACTCAGTAACATTCTGTTTACATAACAGCTATAGAGGTAAGATATAGGACATTTTAGCTCAGGCCACACAGAAGAATTTCATTATTTCCAGAGAAAAACAGCACACATCCAAGTCATTTTAAGACTACTTGACCATCTCAATCGATACAGACAGAAAGCCTCAGAAAGTTTAGCTGTTCTGAAGTAGTGATCAAGCTTTTCCACATCATGAGATTTCAAAGCAAAACATTCTTGTGGCTCTATATTGACCTACATATGGGTCATAGTTGTACACAATGGGAATTGTTGAGAATTTAGAATCCTGGAAAGCTTCAGTGAAAGCTACAAATGTTTAGAATCGCTTAAAAATCGGACCAGTCCTGCAGCAAAGGAGGAAAACTAAATGAGGAATTCATGATGCTATAAGCTTGTGCCAGTCATGGAATCTGGTACAGTGGGAAAAAGACTGCTGTACTTTGCAAGATGAAAAATTTTCAATAACTTACCCCTTCTGCTTTTTCCTCTGTGTTAGCCAGCATTTCCTGGAGGGCCCGTACTGACAGAGACTGCTCCAGCACAAAGGTGCAGATGGACAAATCAGGTGGAACATTCTAGGTGAAAGAAAAACATGAGATCACATTAGTGACAGATTTGCTGAACAGCACATTCCAATTCTTCTGTTGTCCCCTCGTTTTCTGAAAGATCTAGGATACCCTTCAGGCTGTGAAAGCCAGCCATATACTGGGCTGCACCAGTTAAGGCTCAGCCAGCAAGCGAAGGGAAGCCATTCTTCCCCTCTGCTCAGCATTTGCAAGCTGACACCTGGGGAACTGGGTCCCCTTTGAGGCTCCTCAATAGGAGAAATAAACTGGTAAACTGCATCAAGTTCGGCAGAGGACCACCATGATTGTCAGGGCTGGTGCACTCACCCGCTGTGCCTGGTGAGCTGAAGTCAACCAGCCTGGATGGAGGGGAGAAAGGAGAGTGGGATCCTAAGGTTCTCTTCGCAAACCTAGTGGTGATTACAGGGAAAACAGAGCCAGACTCTTCTGGGAGGTGCGAGGTGTTTCCCCTCAGAGCTGAAGGAAGATGCACCTGCTCATGCTTGCAGTGAGTGTGTGAATCAAACTCTTCCTCTCTGGCAGTTTCTCACCCAAATCTGCTCTAGTGAAGATCCAGGCAGCATAGCTGTGCACAGCGTACAACCACCATGGCATGGACCTCCATGGCACAGATGCAGAATTGTCAACATATTCATCTACCTTATCTCTCATATTACCTCACATACAGAAAGAGGAAGGAATATGAAAAATAAAGATATTCTGTGTTATACGCCCGTCTAACACTCACTACTGAAAGATATCTTCATACACAATACATAGTAGCTTTCAGTGTCCAGTCTGGAAAGTGACTGCATATTCGAGGGGCTAAAATGAGAATATGTTTTGATATCAGGCTTTTCTGAGGACAGGTCAAATGTGTAGGCAGGTATTTTAGTGACTGCTTTGCTAGACTACGAATACACTATTAAATAAGAACTTCAAAGAAAATACCTTGCTACATGTCTAACAACCACCTAGCAATGCACTTTTAATAAATATCAAAACAACCTGTAACTAGCTGGAAATTTTCAACAGTTTAGTGGTAACAATAAAACCTTAATTTGAAAGCAGAGCACAAATTATACCCCCCAAAATGATCAGACATCTCAATAGACAAATATAAATATTGGTAATCGTCCAACTTCTTTTCCACCAGTTTATATTGTATGTATCCCTCTGCAGTAACTTTCTAAATGAAAACAGAGAAAAACAGGCCATATTCCAAATGGGGTTTTTTTGTGATCGGACATGTAATGAGGACCTTGGACAGTCCATGGAATCTGTATCACTTATCTTTGATCCAAAAGATCAGTAAAAAATTCTGATAAACAATGGCAGTATCCAAAACAATTTCTTTTCAATTTATTTTTGACACATTTATATAATGAATTGTATTTTAATGGCTTTTAACATAAAATATACCCGGCGACTTAAAAAAGTAAAAAGTAACAACTCCAGGATTTCTCAGAATGTAAAATATTACTGATTTTCACTACTAGTTGTTGTTTGCAAGATTTGCCTTGTCAATTATTTTTCTAGACAATCTAATCAGTCATAATTGCAAAATAATATGCAACAGCTTGTTTAAAAAAAAAATAATTATGCAAATACTAGAAATTGTACATAAAGTTTCAAAAGGAGATTCATAAATCATTACTAGCCATTTCTGTTGATCCTGCATCATTGTAATAGCCCAGTCAGAAAAATTATACAAATTAAAATAACATAATTCCCATCTGCGATTTTTAAAGCATATCTACTACTAGAGTACTTGCTGCAGTACTTAGAAAATTTGAGAATTCGTTATTCTTCCTGCCATTTTAAACAATATATATTGTATACGCTAATTTTCTGTAGTAATAGTTGTATAGTAAATTATGCTTTACTCTGTGGGAGGCAGATTTGCAAATTAGCTAATCGTACCCTTTATTAAAACGGTGTTTTGAGCAAAGCTTTTGAAATGCTATTTAAGAATATCTCTAACTCTATTCCAACCCACAACTGAATCATGGTTACTGGATATATTCATTATGCCCTGTTTCAGTGTTTAGTGAATTATTATTTACAACCATATCATACTCCAGTGTAATGATAATGAAAGCAGGAGGTTGAGATTCAAAACTCAGTCCTGCTGTCATTACTCTGATACAATACAGTGCTAACCAGCCACAATACCCTATGACCTACTGATATAATATGATGCATATAATCATGTGAATGCAAACTGAACTTCTGCCTCTCATAAATATTAGTACCATACTGAAGAATCACATCAGCAAACACAATTCTGTCTTTAAAAAGAAGCACCTTTACCTCAGCTTTATTTCTCTTCCCAGTTATTGGCAGGCCTCGCAGTTGTTTTCCAAGGCTCATGGTTATTTTTATTTCTCTTCTAAACAAACTCCCAAAGAAATGGACTTAGAGATACTTAATCTCTAAAGGTACACTAAATATTCACACATCAGTGCTTAAAAAACTACCCAAGCAGCCTCATTTACAAGGCACCCACAGTTTGTATCGTTGTCAACAGAGGAGATGTGGGTTATAACTTTTTTATAACTATCACATTTATTAGATGCCAAACTTTGAGAATCCAAGTAGGAGGATTCAGAAAATTAATTTTAGTGCAGAAGTTAAGCAAAACATCTCTACCCCTGTTTGTGGGAGTAGCCTCAAAGAAACTGAACTCATCATTTATTTTCAAGTTACATTTAAATTTATACATCACAGTCTTTTTGGCAGTCCTTTCTACTTAAATGAGATTGTCTGGTGACAGTGATGAAGCACACCCGAAACATCCATTTCTAGGACACAGAAGGCATAGCTTTCCAAGTTTTCAAGTTTGTCATCAAAAAGATGGATCCAGTACAGAAATACATGAGTGACGACAACTCCCATCAGCCCAAAAGGATGAATCATTAGTGGACAAGAAGCTTAACATGAGCCAGCAGTGTGAGTTGGCAGCCCAGAAAGCCAACGTATCCTGGGCTGTATCCAGAGAAGTGTGGCCAGCAGGTTGATGGAGGGAATTCTCTCCCTCCACTTTGCTCTGGTGAGACCCCACCTGGAGCTCTGCGTCCAGCTGTGGAGCACTCAACAAAAGAAGGATATAGACCAGTAGGAACAAGTCCAGAGGAGGCCACGAAGATGATCAGAGGACTGGAGCACCTCTGCTATGGGGACAGGCTGAGAGAATTGGGTTTGTTCAGCCTGGAGAAGAGAAGGCTCTGGGGAGACCTTACTGCAGCCTTCCAGTACCTGAAGGGGCCTACAAGGAAGCTGGGGGGGGACTTTTTACAAGGGCCTGTAGTGACAGGACAAGGGGTAATGGGTTTAAACTGAAAGGAGGGAGATTTAGACTAGATATCAGGAAGAAATTCTTCACAGAAAGAGTAGTGAGGCACTGGAACAGGTTGCCCGGAGAAGCTGTGGATGCCCCATCCCTGGAAGGGTTCAAGGCCAGGCTGGATGAGGCTCTGAGCAACCTGGTCTAGTGGAGGGTGTCCCTGCCCATGGCAGGGGGGTTGGAACTAAAAGATCTTTAAGGTCCCTTCCAACCCAAACCATTCTGTGATTCTATGATCATATTCAACAAATCCCAAAATAGGAAAGACAGAGAATGAATGGTCTTATGGTTTCCCTTCTAGAAGTGAGGACCTTTCAATAACAGTGTCAAGTTCCTGTGCGTTTATCATCAGCAGACTGTGAAGGTTGCCTGGCCAGCTTCTACAAAAAACTTTCTTTCAGTTGCTTATGATTATTCTGGTTCTGAAACCATCACTTTGTGTATGAGGTATCTGCAAAAGACTGAGTATTTATAAGGTATTCCATCCAAAACAGTTGTTTCCATCAAAAGCAGAGAAGATTTCAACATTCAAAACATTTCATACTGTATCTAAAAACTGTAATGCCTGGTTTTGGAAGAGTGATTTTCCAAGGGAGTGTCCTTTTGTGACCAGTATGCTTTTCACTTTTTCTAGGAAAAATGTGAAAATCTGGTCGTTACACTTCCCTGAAAAATGTCTTTTTTGACATAGTGAAAAGTTTCTTCTTAACAAGTGGAAGTTCTAAAGGCTCCTTGTTCACAGAAGATCTTCTTCAGGGGATAAAACTGGAGAACTCACAGGAAAACCAGGTGAATGAAATCAGAATACAGTCTGGAATAAAAAAGCAAGGGAAAAGGAGACCAACACTAGGAAAAAACAGCTGGTGGATCTCTTTGAATCATGTTCATTGCCTCCACCACGACATGCTGACTGCCTGTATTTCAACATATCTTGCTAATCTGACCTAAACAACTGATCGTTTAAATTTTTAAAAAATATTCTCTTGTGATCACATACAAAGTTTCCCTACCTTATCCACATTGCTGACTGATGAATTGTCTTGTAAATGAAGTGTTAGGTTTGACAGACCCAGCAGCGAAAAAAAAATTGATCCGCTAAGCATGCTTTCTTTTGATATATGAAAAGACAAACACTCATCATCACAAGGAGTTACTATTTTTTATCCCCATGTGGATTAGCACAACAGTGTAGACCAAAACCCTTTCCAACTCTTATTTCCAGATAGCAAATGTCACCTGCTGGTCACAGTGGAACAGCTCATTGGCAAAGGAAAATGAGTCAACTGAAACTTAATCTGTACAAACTGAAGGTGTAACAACAGTCATATGGAAATTGCTTCTTGGGTTCTTCCCCTTTCACAATCTCCTTTAAAAATCTGTAAGACACCTATTTTTACTTAGGCTGTTATTCCATAAGGACAATTATTATTCTTTTCTTTTATGCTTGCATACAGCATCAAATTTTCATATAATAATCCTTCAGTTTTTGCTATTTAGAAACAACTTTGATCCTGAGAGTTCTCAAGGGTGATGAGGCTTTTAACAAAGCAGATTGTCTTAACCACTTGGAAGTTGTAATTCCCAGTATGATATTTACTTTCTCTATGGATTTAGGGCCTCGTACATTCCATCTCTAAAAAGGATAAGTAAAGAGGTTTTTTTTCTTATCCTCCACCTCTCTTTCTGGTCCTGTTTCTAACTACGAATAAGTCCAACGTTTGTACATTACTAACAGCTGTTTCTCTTTTTAATCCATTCGCTGAAAATCTAAAACTCCTAGCAACAGAATATTATAAACCATGCACATTACAACAATCATAGTTCAAAGTAAGAAACCTGCAATCTTTCAGGATCAAGCATGTAGGGCAAATGTGCATGTCTTTTGTGGCTGCAATAACTGCCATAGCCTGACCTGTCTCAGTAGAAATCTTACCTTAGCATAATAATCAATAGAACACTATTCGCAGAGATTCTCCTACAGTTAAATTTATCCCACAGCTGAAATCTTTAGTGAGTTATAACAAATAAAAATGAAGTGTAAATAAATATAAACACCAATCCTTCCAGAACACCCTACACCAACTCTAATGAGCAATTCATTCACTTTGCAGTGAATGAAGCAATATGGCTCAGAGAAGCAAAACCTGCTTGTTCATCTCACAAGTTATTGATTATAAAACATAATAATGGACACCAAATTTTAACTTCTAAGGATTTTATTGTAAGTTTTCAACTATTACACTTCCCATTTTATATTGCTGAAATCAATAATCAACCTGTGTAACCAGGAGAATTGGTGCCTATCAAATATTGTTGGAATGGGGGACTGGGAATTTATGCCACAAACCACCTCTGACTTGTCCTTAAGTGAAGGAAAGGTGATGCATCATCAGCTCTCTCCTGGGAAAACCAGTTTAAAAGCAGCAAAGCATACACAGGTATCAAAATCCTTCGTGGCAAGATGCAACAACGCACTTATGCAATTACAGTACTAAACTGCACATTAACGGTCAATACTTGCTTTACGCACATGTAAAACGAATCAGATTTTCTGACTAAGGTAAGTAATGTATACATTCTGTTTTGAAACAACATTTATTCATGCGCTTAATTAAATTTTAAAAAATTATTCAAAACAAATAAAATGCAACGGCCCACAGAATTTTCAGTCTGTCCCACCAGCATTACAGACACTAGATGTTCTTCATTCAAATTTAGGTATGCCAGCCCCTACTGGCTGTCAAAATATTAATAAATTATAAAGCCAGTTCATGAAGAATATAGTATACCATACCTCGGTTCTTCAATTTTTTTTGTCCCTTGTTATGTGTCTTTTCAAGGTAATACATCCATTTTGATTCTGATTCAAGCTGGCTGTTATGTTCCCTGGATTATTTTGCACCCCAGACTATTTTGGTATTACTTATTTCATTTAAAAAGTAATTATGCGAAAAATTATACCTTTATCTTGAAAGGTATACACATTCAACTCTAATGTAAAGCAAATCAATTAGAATGGTATTTTAAAAGTTGTTTACTCAAAAAAAACCTACCAAAACCTTTAAATTCCTCTAGTCTTACAGAAACTTCAGCAGACATTTGCATCAGGGACAGAAAGACTTGAGGAGTCCTAAGAGTAAGGAGTATCTGCCAGGAAATTCTTCATGGACTTAGGGCCATATACTATCAGAGCTTTTTTACTCAAAAAGTGCAATAATACTTTCAAACATGAACATGTATTAAAAAAATAATACATAAATCTCCCCATGTATACGCAGAAATTTTGGTTTATCTGTAAATGTGCAAATGTACAAAGCCCCTGCTTGACTCTGCATGGCACTGCGTTGCAGCATACACAGCAAGACATAAAAATAAGCTTTTATGATACTACGTCCCTTTATTAACTACAAAATCAAAAAGCTTGGAAGACTAATCAGTGATTATTTGTTCAGCTTCTTAAAAGATTTAAGTTTTGTCCTTTTATGGTTTAAGGTGCCAAGAAATTGTTACTAAGCTGTTAAGCAAACAACTGCGGCTTTAAAGGACTCAGCTTATCATTCAGTAACACACCAGCACAAAAAGCTGCCACAAAGTACCATCTAGACAGAAACACCCACATGCATTTCCCAGCAAACAACCCACCTGCCTCAGAAGTGGGTTATGCAAGAGGTAACAAAGCAAGATTCGTAAAAATTCAGACAGTAAAGACACTCTCAAGGACCTGCCAAACTATGTGGACATTTACTCTTTTTCTGCTATTCCTGAATACACATTCAGAGAAGGAGTATAACAAGGTGTTTACAGATACCGCCCTCATGTGCGACTGTTGCATTCATTTAGATCTTTCACCAACCTGGAGTTTTTGCCTTGACCGTATTCAAGTTCTCCCTCTTAGAAGGTTCACGTTTTGACATCACATATGATGTTAACCACAAATCAACTACCTTTGCAGATACCTATTATGTACAACCATGTACTATTTTCTAGACATTTTAAATTTTATTTTACCAATACCTCAACTTTCACCTTACCAAGTGAGGATGTTCTGCTCCTTTACTAAGGTGCATGTCTACTCTGGGGATTCATCATAAAGTTTCACATGCCTTTGTTCGGCATTGCTTTGTTTTCCAAAAAATAATTTGGAATAATTTGGAATAATAATAACCAGAACTCTTCCCAATTATCCTAAGGGCTCCATCTTTTCTATGTAAATGAAACAACTGTAATAAGAATTATGTGGACATTTATGTGTATGTGAAAATAAGAGCTTTAATGGAAACTACAGATACAGCTAAGCCTCATGATAAATCAGCTGCAAATGTACACAATAGGAAAGAACTCTTTTGAGTTTATAAAGTGAGACTTTTATAGTCATTAGTCTGTATACGTACTTGCAACTGTACCAGCCAAAGAAGGTCAAATTGACAGAGTACTGCAGACCAAATCACATATCAGATATGGCACTCAAAGCACATTAAGCTTTATTTTTACATGCCATGCATGTCTCATTTTAAATAAGACCTCACTGCAACTGTACTTCTTTGCTATGGACCCTTTTTATTGCCTAATCCTTAATTAATTTATACACATTGGAGAAAGAAATCCTATACTACTGGTCTTTCCAATTTATTGAATAATGGGCACTTAGACGGTTTCTTGGCAAGTCTGTTTACATTTCATATTGCATCGAGTGGAATATTTGGTTACTTTTGAGGACTTGTGTCCAACTTTCCTGTGCAAGAGAAGTTTCCATTTTCTTTCACGACTCAAAATGTCACAGAGCTTTGGCAGTTTCCTTCATATAGAAATAACTTGTGCCTGTTGTGTCTTTCAATGACCAGTACTCGGCCACTTCAAACATCCTCAGCTACCTAAACTAATTCATACTGTATTATATAAAGCCATCTGAACAATGGCTGTTACTGATGTTGATACACATTTCCCTCGATAATCACTTTATCACCAGCTGTAAACATCATACTGTGCAACTAGAACTGGTCAATACTCGGAGAAACACCAAGAAAACCTGAGATTCCTAACTCCCTGTTACCATTAAAAAAAAACATTTAGATGTGAGGTAGAGGTAGAGTTTACAGGATTGTTGAGGGAAGACTGTATCAGTCTTTCAAAATCAGCCCAGTGACATTCATTGCCTATGCTTTTTTAATGGCATGTAAAAAGTCAGGTCTCATGGAAAGGCAATCTTTTTGTGGATGATGTCTTTTGTAAGTGTGTCAAGAAAACAGTACACACACCTGGAATATGGAACAAGTCTCCCATTCCTAAATTCTATATATCTAGTAGGGAGGGAAGAGAGAACTTCTGAGGAGTTAAAGCTCAAAAAACATTAGTACTATTAACAGGGACTCACTATATTTACAAGATTTTTTTGTCTTATAGGAATCAGTAAACTCAGTTGTTTAAAAGGCACAAATCTTCCTTCTCATTTTTCATGAGGAGGTAACCAGGAGGAAAAGCCTACAATCTTGAAAATCACCACCCAAAAGATGGAAGTTTCAAAAAGTCTTAAAAAAAACAAACCACACACAACAAGACCTAACAACCAAGTCTTCGATATTCTCTTTCTCTTTCATTTTAGATATAATTGATATTAATTAAGGAAACACATAGATTTACTCATTAATAGGCTGCATTTCTTTGTCCTAATATCTGAGAGCCCATTGGGCTAGGATTATTCACAGTAGTCTGCTGAGGGAGATTTAGCCCAACAGTGCTTAAAAATACCAAGTACAAAGTAACAATACCATGATTTCAAGTGCTGAGCACTGCTGCACAGCCAATTTGACACTGCTACTTTACACAACATTTGTCTACAGGGCTTAAAATAATTTTCACTTTCATGTGTTCTTAGCTTGAAACACACAGCTTTATGAATCTGTCTGTTTTTTCAGGTTTTCAGATTTGCAGCTACGTATCAGCTTAATTGAAATTCAAACGACTGCTTTGTAACTATTCTGCATGTACTAATGAAATACATTCTGCTATAAACCCATCAGAGAAAACATTTAAAATGCCGAACTCTAGAGGATTTAGCAGAATAAGCCCCTGTGTAACCTTGTGGTGTTCAGTTACCCAGGGTAATGCAGCAAGCCCAAAGCAGGGCTTGCATTGAACAGCTATCAATTGTAACCTTCATCAGCCATGAATGTATGGCAAATAAGAACTCCTACCTCAAAATTTTCTGGCTTTGCTCTATGTATCACTTTATTTACCTTTCAAGGACATTCTTATGGTACTTAAGTACAGCTAGTGTATTTGGTGAAGGCAAATCATCTATTTCCACTCCTTAACCACTAGTTCCAACATTATCAAGAGTCCCAAGACTTTTATACTAAATGGAGGGGAAAAAAGTTAAAAAGCAACCACCAAAACCCATCAACTCTGCAATTGTGTGAGGGCACTGCTTTGAACAAAACGTTCAAAATGCAAATAGATAACACCATCGTGCAATAATGCCAACTCTCATTTTTAATAGGAATGGTACTAAACCGGGTAGGACTCAGAAGCTAAATCACAGCAAACTGGCACGTGGTCAGAAGTCTGCAAAAAACCCACCACACCAATTCTAGGATTGTACACCACATATCTGACCTTACGCCATGGTGCTAATGTCACAGCTGTATCTCAGATGATATCTTCCAGCATAGTATCTGCTTCTTTTTATATGTTCATCTTTAAACAAGAGAGGCCTAAACAGTTACTGGGATAAATAGTTTCAAAGGCAAACTGATTTAATGAGATTTTTCAGGTCTTCTTCCTTTATTTTACACCAGAAGTTGAATCCCTATGCCTTTTCCTTTACATTAAAAAAAAAAAATAAACACCCACAGCACCCACAACCATAGCATGTGTCTCTATAAACATTTAGGGTTTGTTTGTTTGCTTTTAACAGACATTTAGATAATAAAGAAAGTTGCAAACTATACTTGACTGGAGAAGTTAAAACTAAGGTTTTATATGTTAAATTACACAAATTATACAGCTTTGAGTTAAGTTTCTGTGTTGCTAACAGTGTGAAACAAATCATTAATATTAAAAATAAAATGAGCATTTTGAAGTTTGCCTTGCATCAATTAGTTGATAATAGACATAATGTATGCATACATATCAGATGTACTACTCTTTCATTCAGTGCCATCACTTTGACTATTGTCACCACCTAATTAATTCCCCTTAACTACACAATATTTTGATTCTATCTTTCAGCTTTTGTTGCTACATTTGCAGGTTCACATGTCATGCATGCACTCTACTTCCTTTGGACATTATTTTTAAAGTGCTTTATTGATAACAGTCTTTTGTATTTCGAAAATGTATTATTTTGGAAAAAAAAATCCCAAGTATCCAATGAAATTTAAGTCACAAAATAAACCCCCATGGAATCTAAATCACTAATATTAAGCATGCAGAGTTCTCCCCAACAAACAAAGTAGAATTATTGGTAAATGTACCCAGAGAACTGGCCTGTAGCAATATCATCCATTTAAATATTAAATAAATTGGTGTGATCGAAAAAGAAAATCTTCCCCATTTATGAAGGTATATCTTGTTGCTAGGAAGAGATTTTACTTCCTTTTCGGTAGTAAATAGTGTCTCAGAAAGTTAATGTTCAATGTGTACCTCTAACAACACTAGATTTGATAATGAACATTTCTGTAATACCAGAATAATCCATTTCTGTATGTATTTTAACTTACAAATACCTGATGCAACAGCAGTTACAATCTGAACAATAAGAACAAGATTTTCTAGATTTGATATATTATGATTACACTATTTAGTCTGAGGCCTTGCAAGATATCACATATTTTGTTTACTTTTCAAAAAAAGGCCTCTGTTACAGATTACAGTATTAACATGCTAAATTGTATTATTATCCCTACTAATACTGCACACAGTTTTGAGGTGATATAAAGCCACATTTCAGTTGCTGCTTTACATCCATGGACCCAGCGTCCTTCATAGTCTGAATGTTTCACATTCATTTTAAATTGTTCACTTGCCATCTCAAGAAATAATTCTGTTGGTCCATAGGATTAAGTGCAAGGACCACAGTCAGGTCTGGTGGATACGGCTACACATCTGCATTTAGGCTCAGGATTTATACAAGACTTAAAAGGAGAAAAATTTAAACTGAAATACACAAATAATAAATATAATATTTACAATTCTAAAACTTATGTATTACGTAAAACTACATACCAAAGTAGTTAAACACACTATGGTCTTACTTACATTGCTTCCATAGAAAGCAATGTACTGGGAAAGAATGATTAATTGAACAAAGTCCTGTCTGATCTATGCCTATGAGAACTTCCTCTACCTCTGTCTAAATTATGTATGTAAAGCAGGAGAAGTAATTTGTAAGTATGTATAAATTTATTACCAATGCTTCACTTAAATTATTAAAATCAACGATCTTAGGTGAGCTTCTGCTAAATGGAGCCCGCTGAACATGAGATTACATAAGATTAAGTGCCATCTTTCCCATTAAATATGAACATTCATTTTGGCAACACGACACAAAGGCAATTTAAATGGCCTTGGAGGAGCAGCTACAAAACCCTGCCAAAGTCCTGACAGTCTTTGACTTTTTTTTTTTTCTAGAAAGAATAATGGCAGCATAAGCGCAGAAAGGAACCAGAGCAGATCAAAACAAGGGGAGGGAAAAAAAAAAAAAACAAACCACACAACAACAAAACCCACCCCTTGCCATATGGCAAATTCCCAGAACGATCTACTGTAAACACAATCAGACAATGCTGATATGATTCATCAGTTTGAATCAAATAAAAATTTAGTATTTCATTATGTCAGTCACTTCTGGAAAAACATCTACTTGCATCCACACAAATGGACATAATTTGCTTTGTTTATACAATTGGCTTCATGCAATCAGGAACTGCGCACAGCACAGGTACAGTTTCTCAGCTGGCAGAAAGTTTCAGACTCAGTTCACCACAAGGATTGTCTTGGCCACTCATGCTTAAGTGTTTGCTGTACAAGACAAAAAAGGAAAGCAATCCTTGCCTTCAGATCTTACACCCTGGAAGACAAATGGGGAGTCAGAGTACACAGAGGCAATCAGGGTACAGGAGTGCAGGCCAGTGTCCCTGCCCACGGTTCAGGATGACACCCTTCTCTAGTCACATCCGTACAGAATTTGACTGCTGGCATGGAAGTTGCTTGAGTAAACAGTGAAGAACCATACTTTATGTAACGCTGTGTGTGCCAGGTGATCATCCTTCTTCAGCCTCCCTTCCCCCATTCTCCTCCTCCCTTCCAGTACAGCCACTTATCCAGCTCCAGCGCATTCACCTACTTGTTGAAAACAGACCTGGCACTACAGTCCATGATAGAGACCTTCCCTATCTTTCCTGGAGGTCCTCTTCAGGTACCGGAAGGCCAGTATAACATCTCCCTGGAGCCTCCTCCAGGATGAACCACCCCAACTCTCAACTCTTCCTGTAAGATTCACAAACTTATACGCATAACTGTACTTTGAAATTCCATTGCGTAAAATGCCATTCTGTGATAAGATTAATTTCCTTTCAGGAAGAGTCCCATACCAAACTAATAGCAAAAGATGTCTCTATTTGCTACAAAGAAACAAATCTCAAGCCTAAAACCAAGCTGTGATGTAGCTCCAAATATGAATTAATTCCTTATTTAAAATTCAAACACCTTACAAGATACACAGAAAAACAATAAATTTGTACAGCTGATAAATAGAGGGTATTTTTCTCAGTGAAGTGATTTGCAAGCATGGATGACTTCCAAAAGAATTAAAGAAAGTGAAATTTGGAAACAGGTTTGAAATGTGAACACATGTGAACTGATAATGCTTATTAAAGTGTTTGCTAATTTAGCCTAACTATCACCATCCATCTTTTGTTAGTATGTTTTCAAAATCTGCTGCCCTCCTCTGATGTTGAGGGAATCTACACGACCTTGCGAAGACACCCTTGTGTTGTAAACTTGAACACAGTAAAATTCATTAACCAATTTTTGTAATCAGCCTGACTGTGTTCTTGCTGTATTGGGATAAGTATTAATAATCAGTAATTGGCAAAGTGTTTTATTAACATATACCTTCAACTTGACAGTTATTTTTGTAGTATGAATTATTCAATGATCCTAGGGAAAGAAAATGCATGCAGATGAGATGTGCTACATCATCAGGAGCCACATATTGAAGAACATAGGAGAAAAGTAGAGGATTGTACCAGGACTGCGTATCAGACAAGTCTGGGATGCTAGCTGAGGTCTGTTGCTTGTGTTTGGCCTATTACTGGTGCTCGGTTTGGCACCCTGTCCTTGATACCTGCCTGTAATTCAGATGCCACGGTAATGTCTGCATTAAAGTGCATCACAATCCCATTACAACTGGAAAATAGTCATAATGACATACAGGGATATTTTTAACTGGCTCAAGAACTTTGCTGGAACCTTTTTCAAATTATCACATGCGTCTTGTAATATATTCTATGATGTTCTTACTTATATAATGAAATGGTAACATTGTATCGACACAAACATTAGGAAGGAAAACATTTTTATTTACTCTGCTTTACAGTCAACTTTGCTTTAAGGATTTGGTAATTTTATGGCTCCCTCAGTAATTATATCTCCAAATGACTGCAAATGAGTTCATCCTAGAAACTGTCAGCTTTTAAAAATTAAAACAAGGATGAGCTGCATGGGATTTTCTTTTGTTTGCTTTTCTCCCCCCAAACTGATGCAGAATAATCAGAACAAATTTGCTTCACAAAACATGTAGAAAAAAGCAGTATCAACAAGCAAGCACAGGAAACTGATATAAAATTTACATTGTATTCCTTAAAGACAAGAATGTTTGGAAGTTTTATATAGTGAGAGAGACTGTAGATTTAATATCCAAACTTACTGAATGATAATAAATTCATTAGAGATTTTTTTTTTCTGGCCTTACAGGCAACTAGCACTGCAACTGCTTCCATCCCAGCACATTTTCATTGTTAAAAAGATTCACTTAAAGCAGAGCAGCACAAATGAATTCATCAAGATCACTGCTATTATAATGAATCATTAATATCCTAGTGAAAAATTTATTATTATGAATAATAAATACATTCAAAATGATGAGACAGAAAATGAAGCATTACTCTGCAATGGATCAGAGAGACTCAAAATGATCTTATGGAAGTTGGTAAGATAAAAAACATCATTTTTTGTTCTAAATCTTTCCAGATGCTTTACCTTTATTATACTTTCTCAAACATTTTTATTTTACCTGAAGAAAAAACAAATATGTTATGCAACATTCTTCTCTTTGTATAAATAAAATGTCCAAGCGTACCCATTAATCTGGTCACAAATCCAGTTCTTCCCTCAGAAGGAACATTTTTGTCTGCAAAGCATTTATTTGAGCATACTCAGTTGTCAAACAAAACCCCTCCTTTTCAACAAATAGCAAAATTAATTTTTCAAACTACTGTATCTACTGCATATATTATAGTAAGATTAGATAACAAACTGATGAGGTAATTTTGATACTTGCACTATTACTCTGCTCACTTAGGGAATTAGAAGAACAAAGTAATAATCATCTCAACATAAGTGTCACAGAATAAAAACTTACCACAAACAGAATAATCGCTCTTTTTCCTGTGGACTTAAAATCAGAGCAATCAAATGTGTCTTTGAGTTGCAGTACACAAAAATTGCACTGCAGCTTATTACAACTGAATTCGGACAAGCAAAATAACAAGCACATTACTGAGATGGACTTCTGCCGCTAACTAGTTTGAAAGCGAGCCCAGAACAGAAAGCACAGCATTAGAGTCCAGCCAAAGGGCCATGACAGAGCAACAATTAAACTTGGAAGAGAAATTAAATATTACTTATGTTATTGACAGATTTGATTTGTCCATTCTCCTAGACAGATTTGTGTTGGTACATCAAAGGAAGCAATATAACTACATCCTTGATTCATACACGACACCTAACACATTCTGCAGTACCTTAGAATTTGATGTAGATTCCAAAAAGCAAAGCCGGTTGCCAAATCCTTCTGCAGCAAGACACAATTTCTGTTGCTCCTTGTGAACAGTTGCAGTGCACTGCAGAACCACTTCATCATCCTACCAAAAAAACCCAAACAGAAAACAGCAGTTATGCTTCTGACCCGAGAAGATCTGGGAAAGCATTTACAACATCATTGCTAAACTCAGTTATCTCTGAATACAAGCAGAAACAAATCTCAGCACAATTTTTATTCTCAGAGTTGTGAATGTGGGCAAATCAATTAAAATAATTATAACAACTACATATACACTTTTCCTGCTTGCCTATCCTTGTAATGAAAGGCAGCATGTATAAAATATAAATTTTATAGGACTAAATCCTTGTAGTAATACAGTCAAAGGAGTTCTTATAACAAATCTGAAAGAACAGAATCACACCTTTATTTAAACCCCAGTTCTCCAAAGTAACATAACCATGAGCTGGACAATCCCTTTGCAGAAACGTGGTTTAGGTTAAAAAGAAAGCAAGCTTTGTTGCAATGAGTCTGTTCTCCAGCAAAAGTTTCACTTATGAAACAGAACTACAGTTTCCAATAATAAATTTCACATGAATGACTATGAAGTGGTATATTTAACACTGTAAATAAAATGTAATACAACAATAAAACTTTAGGATGATGCATGCAGCTTGCAGCAGAAAGGATGAGACTACGAAAATGCACGTATTCAGGCATGCATTTTTACCAAAAAAAAGTTGTTCTTACAGGCAACTTTTTACACAAGGACTTTCAGAGAAATACATCAAATTAAATAAATGCCTGAATTTAAATTGAACCAAGTAATTTGAAACTACTTGTAAACACCCATCCTGAATTAAGATGGCCTTTTATTTAGTTTCATTCACTTCACTGTAGTAATTAAACTAAACTAAATTAATGTGTATTTAATTCTGAAAGGAACAGGAGATTAAACAGTTTAATCAGACACTTTAATTCAATGTTACATTTTTTTAATTGTCCCCATGTAGCAAACCCTAGCCCTAAGACTAGGTAAACCAATTTTCCTTGTATACCAGCAACAGTGTCCAAGCTGAATACTGATTATGATCCACAGTCAACTGTTGACCGAAAAGTAGTAACTCCTTCCAGTCAGACATTAAAACAGAAATATATAATACATGCATGTGTTACATGTGCAGTTCACAATGTACAATTGTAATTAATAAAGGAAAATCCCTCCAGGCCAAAATTGAGGATCTAGAAGACCAAATATGCAGAGCTAAGAGCTTTGCTGTGTACTCTTTGTAGACGTAGGATCTATGAAAACTCTGTGGTTTTGGAGGGTTGGGGGAGCAGGTGGGTGGTTGCTTGGTTTTGGTAGGGTTTTTTTAAAGCACAAAATTAGTATTTCCTCATCTTAATTACACTTGATTCAAATAAAGGTTTACTTTCAGGTAAGAAACAGTGACGTTAGGTTGCAGCTATATAAACACATTCTCCTTTCTCTTCCTAGCCCTTCTTCCTAAACAACCACACCAGCAGAATGGAAACTCCAGTAACCCTGTCATCATCATACACTGTGCTAGAGCTGTCTCCAAAATGCATCACTACAGAGAATGACAAGATCATACCTCCATAGCCAGAGGCAGACACCATAGTAGGGCTTCATTTTGCACAGCCCCATTCTCTACCATCATACCCCATGCTTTTAGAGAAAGTCTGAAATGCATTCTACATAGCCCATCTACAAAAATTACTCTATGCTGACAGCAGCAAAAAGTTGGTTTGGGGCAAGTTCCTGACATACTTAATTTTCATTAATGATCTAATGCATCATATCCTTCCCTGCAAACTAATTATGCACAATCACCAGGCGTACATGTATAATGTACATGCTGGCTGTTGGAAGATTAAGAACAAGAAAATAGCAATTTTTTTTAGCATCCCTGCTAAATTTCCTGACACACAAACTTTCTCAATTAATTTTGCAAATATTTTTGCCTCTTTTACTGTACAGTTAGCAGAGTTCATGGCTTATTTTGTTAAATGCATAGCTCACAAAGACTGATTTCTTTAAAAATGCTTCCTAGTTAATGAAAATCAATCACCCTCCCATGCCCTTTTCAAAAGTTAACTCCTGGGTTGGCAGGATATACTCATTAAAACAACAAAGCAAATCACAACTCTGTTTTGCTGTTTTCTTTGGTTGGTCTGTGTAGATGGTGACAATAAACATTCTCTTAATTCAGGACACGGAACCATTGTAATGTGGAACTTCTCACTCTAGTCATGGTGGGGTTAATAAAATTGGCACAGAAGGTTAAGAAACATGTAACACCACTGTCAGATCTAGAGAAAGGTAATTACAGAAAATGATGTGTTATATACACCCATCTCTAAGCTACTTTGCATTTCTGTTCACATCATTAGTGAAGAATCTAATATAAACTCTAGCCTGGATTCCGACTTCTGATACTATACGTTCGGAAGATTCCTATAGATATGCAATTCGATTGTATTGCAGAATTATATTAAGATACATAATTCCATTCTTTAGAGCAGACTGGTAAGTAGGTAAGCATCTCAGCACTGTCTTTTTAAACCTGCTGTCAAATCAGCAAATGCTATCCAGTTCCAGTATCAGGATAGCTAAAAATGCATAACTTCCTTATTTAAGTCAAACCTCCAAAGAGACTTTCACTGAAGGTCACTTCACTCTTGCATGAAGAAAGCTACAGTATGCACCATATTACATTTCTATTAAAGAAAAATATTTTTCGGATATTCGTAAATCTTGAATTATGAGATGCCTCAAAGTGCTTCATTTCCTCCTATGACGTTCTGCACATTTTCACATCCATACGTTATGCAAAAGGGGTTTTAGATCATCCTTGTTTTTCCTGTCAGTCACTGCCAGATTAGAACTGATAAAAGCACTTCATGTTTCAAAGGGCTAATACTGTAGCCTTCAGAAGTTAAGCAAATACATGTTTATGTACCCAGATGGACTCCTATCCACCTCTTTCCTAATTCTCTTCATACGAGACTGAAGATTCAGGAGTAGAGGCACAGAAAGGTGCTGACTAGAATATTGTCTTTTAAACATCTCTGTCAAAAGCCAATTTACTTAATATCACAGTAAACTAAACAGAGACAAAAATCAAAGCGACTCCAAGAGGCCACCTTCAAGCACAGATGCTTAATGCTAAAATGTAATCACTTGTAGGAAACTTTGGAATCTAAACTCTTGGACAAACTGTGTTTTAAGACACGTAGAAAAACTTTTCTACGCATTGCCAATATTAAGTACATAGCCAAAAGAAGAAAACCTCGCCTTGCACAGCACAGTTATTGGCCTAAATGTTCACGGTAACACCTGTGTTAATAAAAAATAGTGTGTGTCATTTTCAATGAAACAAGTTGAGCATATACTTGACCTAATTAAAATGTGATTAAAAAAACCAGTATCTCTATTCTGCCCTAACAAAAGTATTTGATTTAAACTCCATATTCAAACCACAACAGACATAATTTATAGGGAATACAGTATAACCTTGAAAAGACTCCAGCACAGTTTGTAAGAAAGGGCAGTAGCACAGACCTTAAATCCCTGCAGACATTTCCACTGCCAGATATTTCTGTTATTCTTCTTTTGCTGAATAGTCATCACTTTGATTCACATCTGCCAGTTTCCTCCATGGAAACTGGAAAATTTTAGCATTTCCATCCCAAATCACTATCATCATAGCAGCCTTCATTAGCAAGCTCAAAAGATGCTACTTTGTCTTCTATTTTTCCAGTGTGTAGATACAGGAAAAAAAGGTATCAAGAGATTAAGGGACAGTAGGTGCCAATAACCACACCAATTCTGTGCATACAGTGGTGCTGCAGCTTATCATCAAATGCATGAGGCAAGCAGTCACCATAACAACAATGGAGCACAGGCTCAGATCTATCTGCACTTACTGCAAGTAAGAGCAAAACCAACTTGAGAAGTTGTCCATTTAGTTTAGATGCTTTAATGGATGATCCTTCCATCCATTCTCATTCACCCTTCAGTTCGGCCTGATCTTCTTCACAACACTCTTGAGAATTTGGAAGAACGGTTATCTCCATCGCACAAATGGGGAGGTGAGAAGCAAAGAAGATACTGCCTACCTGCAATAATACAGCATGCCTATGGGATAGCAGAAATGGCACTCAGAATGCTAAACTAATAACCTGAGTCAGAAAGCTATTCTCTTTCCCAAGTTCGCAAGTGAACGTGCTGAAGGCAACGGGCCTCTACGACTAATGTAACCAACTTTAAGATTACGACCAACTACCATCTTGGAGTAATCCATTCATCCCAATAAATCCTCATGTGTCAGACAGTACAGCAGTTCGCAGTTTTAAAGATACTGTGTCTTCCAGCAAAAAGACATTGTGCTTTGTGTTATGTCAGATACTGGCACGGACTCAAAGAGCTTTTGATAAGCACACTACTGCATTTATCATTCTGATTCTTCCAGAAGCATCCTGAAAAAAACAGGTGTATGTTATCTATGTCACAAAGCCCTATTTATTTTTGAAACATCCAGTTTTGAAAAGCAAGGACTGTTATTGAACAAAGAGTAGCACACAGCAGATTCTTAATTATATCTATTCATTATGGGCTACCTAATTATTTTAATTAAATCTTTACACTCACAGAAACTAAATAAATAACTAAATGATTTAGCAAAGGACCCAGTAACTAAAAAGACCCAAAACACCTTTAACAGCATCATAACAGTTCCTAAAGCTAAATATTACTCCTAAAACTAAAGCACCACCAGCAATAGCCATAAACTAGCAAACTACATACTCAGAATTGTCTTGCAAAACACCAGATTAATGAGGGAAGAGCACAGGTTTGCTGTCAAGGTACAATATTAAAACAGCGAGTTCTCAAAGCTCCTTAATAGCACTTACTTTTATCTACAGTGATTATTTGACTTTTCTGTGAAATCCACTCAAATCTCCTAAGATTACATGAAATACATACCATCCAGTCAAGAAAAAAAAAGGTTAGTTTCTCATGTAAACACGTGGGCCTGTTATGTCACAACATGAATGTCTTGGCTAGGTATATTTTTCCAAGATAAGCAATTTCAAGTTACCACAGAACAAAAATATATATATATATACATGCAAACATACAGACATACATATATTTCCTCGTACTAGACAGTGTTACTCTGTTTTATTAAACCCTGAAAACCCATACTTTCTCTATGAAGTCAGTTTTCACTAATCCTTAACCTTCTCAATATGTTACTTCTATTAAAGGACTAAAACTGGCTGGCTGAATTGCCGTGGGTAGCCATCATCTACAGTGCTATAGCTGTTGGCACCTCTTCAATATGGACATGGCTGTGATTTTGAGGGTGGAATATTTGCATTGTGGCATTTTTCTGGGAATCTGCTACTTGGTGGTTTTTTTGGGTTTTTAAAATACTCTTTTTTGTTTAAATGCTGCACATTGTAGTACCTTAAACTTTTAATAATTACTCATACTTTTAAAACTTTTGTATTCATATCTGGTACTGGTTTAGCAGTGAGTCATAGGACAGAACAAGATTGAGTAATTTCTTTATTTGCAGTCTTTGAGAACGCAAAATATAATTTCCTACTGTATGCCTATCCCTGTTTTACACTTTATGCCATTACTAACTCAAAGACTTTTATCTTAATCATGCAAGAAAAGAACAATATTGGAGCTTCCAGTATTGCCAAAAACCTCTGCAGGAAAAGTTGATGATAAAAAAGTAGCAACACGCTACAAGTAATACATTTATTTAGAAACACTCTATGTGCTTCAGCCCAAGGTGTTTCCACTCATTACTCCATGACCTTGACATCTGAATTTTGTTTCCATTTCAGGACAAGAACAGGCAACATTTTTCAGGTGTTTTCCTTTATTTTATACTTTGTATTTTACTCCTTTGTAGAGAATGTAGCAAATAAAACTAACTATAACTAAAACATAATTTGCTGTTCTCTTCCTAATCTGATGCATAATTGCCTCCCTTAAAGATGTAATGCTGACTGTTTCTACTACTCCATGACAGTATACCAGTCCTGAAACTGCATACAGAAAGGAGAATGTCACATTTGCAAAATTAAGCTTTCAAAGGTTAAAACAGATAAGTTATGCTCGTACATTCCAACTCCCTTCTTCTGCTGTTTCATATGGCAAATACTGCAGTCAGTGGAATGTTTTCATCAAATGCCATATGCTATAGATCAGGATCTCAGCACAGACTTTAATAGCTCATTCTTAATAGCTTCCTCAAACTCCACATATGCACAGTTCTGCTTCACCTCATCCCATTTACTGTTCAGCTCTGCAACCGAACTGTGCAATGAGTACAGGTGCCACACAGAGCTTAAAACTGGATTTACAAAGAGAAATTTAGCCTGCACAAACTGCTTTCTGACTAAGGAAACTGTAGAATACTGCTTGACTTACAAACTTCAACTTCCTTTTGCCTTTTTGGGATAAACACTAGGTTAATGTGTAGAATAAAAGTTTGTGAGTCCTAAGGGCTGTCAAGTACAACTTCCGTAATTACTGGCACCATAAGCTAACAGGATAATAAGATCTGCAAATCAATCCCCTAAGATGACCCTAGTGATCTGACCTGCAAAAAAAAAAAAAAAGTTACTTTTTTCCTGCTAGGCATGTGAATAACAAACACCATGTGGAATGTAAGACAACTTTCAGTGTTGGTGGAAGCCCCAGAGCCTTTTTCTGTGATTAGGAAGAAGGTAAAAATCAACAATGCAGAAGTCAATTAATAAATTTGAATAGTGTTTTTCCTTTTCCAAACCCCAGCTGACAAAAACTAGAAGCCTTGATGCACAGGATTTATGAAACACCATGCCCATGCAAGAACTATGATCAACAGAGGTTAAATATTTTTTTAATAATACTATGGAAATTACCAACAACAAAATAAAAAAACAATGCTCAGAGTGTAGCATTACTTGCCTTCTTAACTGCTAATTCTATTGTTAACTGATCAACCAGTATCTTCAACGAACTACTAAATTCTATTTTGAAATACCATTGTATTAGGGAGATGATTGTACAGCTTCTGTCATCTAACATCTTCGTCAGTGATATGGATGGTAGGATCGAGTGCACCCTCAGCAAGTTTGCCAACGACACCAAGCTGTGTGGAGCGGTCGACACACAGGAAGGAAGGGATGCCATCCAGAGGGACCTGGACAGGCTGGAGAGGTGGGCCTCTGCCAACCTCATGAAGTTCAACAAGGCCAAGTGCAAGGTCCTGCACATGGGTCGGGGCAATCCCAAACACAAGTACAGGCTGGGTGGAGAATGGATCGAGAGCAGCCCTGAGGAGAAGGACTTGGGGGTACGGGAGGATGAAAAGCTGGACATGAGCCAGCAGTGTGCGCTGGCAGTCCAGAAAGCCAACTGTATCCTGGGCTGTATCCAGAGAATTATTCTGTCCTCTACTCTGTTCTTTTAAGACCCCACTTTGAGTACTGTGTCCAGCTCTGGAGCCCTCAGCATAAGGATATAGACCAGTTGGAGAAAGTCCAGAGGAAGCTATGAAGATGCTCAGAGGGCTGTAGCACCTCTGCTATGGGGTCAGGCTGGGAGAGTTGGGCTTGTTCAGCCTGGAGAAGAGAAGGCTTCGGGGAGACCTTATAGCACCTTCCAGTACCTGAAGGGGCCAACAAGGAAGCTGGGGGGAAGAACTTTTTACAAGGGTCTGTAGTGACAGGACAAGGGGTAATGGGTTTAAACTGAAAGCGGGGAGATTTAGATTAGGTATCAGGAAGAACTTCTTCATGGAGAGGGTGGTGAGGCACTGGACCAGGTTGCCCAGAGAAGCTGTGGGTGCCCCACCCCTGGAAGTGTTCAAGGCCAGGCTGGAGGAGGCTCTGAGCAACCTGGTCTAGTGGAAGGTGTCCCTGCCCATGGCAGGGGGCTGGAACTAGGTGATCTTTAAGGTCCCTTCCAACCCAAACCATTCTGTGATTCTATGATCATATTCAACAAATCCCAATAGGAAAGACAGAGAATGAATGGTGCACATGACAAAAGTAGTGACCCTTTGACCTTACAGTCAACACTGGTAAGGCTTCAGCTTTGACTGTGGGTAAATATGGCAACAGCGTCAAGTATATGATACGGTTGCCACTAAAACATGGAGGAGAGGACAGGTAATATTGTTCCTCATTACACTAAGAACATTAGTATTAGACAGTTAGGGAAGTTTTCAGAGGATAGCAAAGCATTGTCACAGCCTAGTTTAGAAGCTTCATCATTGTAAGACTAAATGCTGCTCAAGAAAACCTCTGTCACAAGGATTTATGCACAGCTGAACTTGTCTTAGAATGAGAACAAACAGATGACTTTTCTGGTTACATAATTCTGTATCATCTGGACACGTTTTACTGTACATGTTTTAGTTTCATCCTGTAGGAGGAGTAATTTCATAAGAATTCAACATGATTCCAATGGAATTATCCTTTGAGACAGAAAACCTATGCAAAACAGATGGAGTTCCAGAGGACCAGACTAGCTGGCAGTTCTCAATACAGTACTATGTAGCAGGATGCTAGTACAATAACTGCATTATCCCCTCCTCCTTCCCCAAAAAGCTCTAACTAAGTCATCAAAATAATTTTGCAAGATTACAACAAATTTGTGATGATCTGCAGTACTAAAGACACGTGACAGCGTAAAAAAGGAAAAAAGAAAAACACAACCTTGAGTCATGTAGATTCATATTCAGCACTTGTCAGAAAAAGTTTGCACTAGAGAACAGATACAAAGAGCCTGTCAGAAAGCAATCACTATGTACAAGGCGAAGAACGTGTTATGCACCACTTGAACAGAGTGATGTTATATGGCAGAGCAGAGTTTATCTAGGACGTGCACTTCAACACTGAGCAGAGCATCTCAGGTACAGTGCACACCCCAGTCTATAGGTTCCACAGACACCAGTGGGAAACAAAGCACACACTCAGAAGGCAGCAAACAAATCTGAACCAGTAGCTCCAGCACACCCAAGCACAAGACAGGCACCTTCTGTGCCCTACAGAGCGCTCCACAGAAAAACCAACATATTACTGAGTTTGATCTGGTTTAATCTGACTGGGCACTGTAGTGATATCATAGATGTCTGGACCCTTCAGTTGCACATACTAACCACCTCCTCAAATACACTACTCACTAGTGATATCAAACGTGCACACAATACTCAAAACAGATGTACTACCTACATGTAATCTCAAAGCTTCCTCTTCTGGCACTTTATTACACCCAGTCAGCATGAAACAGTGTCAAATTTTGTTTCAGCTTACAACAGCCTTGTGTACATGTGCTAGTATGCTCTTGAGTGAGCTCTACTAAAAATATGTCTGCAAATGAACATATTTCCAATTGAGATGACTCATCTTATTATTTCTCATCAATTAGCTACTGTAGTTCTACAATCCTAAAAAATGCCAAGTTCAGCTGCCAGTGCCTAATAATAAATTTATCTATCTGTAACCATAGTCAGTAATGGCTAACTCCGCATCTAACACAGTTGACAAAGGGAGCAGTGGAAAACATCTGCAATAAAGGATGAATACCAAATTAAATACAAAACAGCTGGTGGGCTGATTTCAGCTTCTTAACAGCCCCATTATGTCAAATTTATCTCTGATATAATCACACTTATTTTAGGAATTTGATAAGAATTCTACTGCATTACACCCTCACTCACTAGTTCCAGGCTATGCTTCGGCTGCAATCAAAGGTGTGATTACAGCATAGGACATATCTATGCTATATTTGATCTCGCTGCTATGAATAACAGTACCAGTAAAGACAGAGGTGAGAGCATGCTAGAAAAGGTGTCCACAAGATTCTGCAGACAAACACAAGATTATACCTATAAGCTGAGTCAGGCAGTTAACAAGCCTCCTCTAAACAAATGCCAAGTATCTCATAGCCTCATAGTGTTCACTCCAAGCTAATAAGTCCAGACTCTCAACAGTAACTGAAAATGCTGTACCTGAAAATAATCACAGAAGGGTTTTAGTTTTACAACACTTTTCTGAGAAAGAGTTCATTAATCTCAGCTGAAGAACAGAGGCAGATGTTAAAACAAATAATTTTTTCAAGGTCACACAATACTCAGACAAAAAGGAATGTGTTCACTTTGAGTCTATTCCACCTACCTCACTAACAAGACCCACAGAGCAAGAAAGCTCTGACAACACACATGTCTCATGGCCCAGGCCCTCTCACTCCAACTCAGACTGGGAAAAACTGAGCTCTTTCATGCAAGAAGACATGAGCAAAGTCCACCAGCTCTCAGTTTTGTACCTTGCAAGCCGACTCAAGAGGCTAAACCAGTAATATGACCATCTGCTTGAGTTCGCACATTCAATCCTAGATCACTTTCCTGTCCCTCAATCTCTTTTTCAGCAGTATTTCTTAAATCATTCCACTTAAGTGCTCTGCCAGACCGATATTTCACAGCTGCCGAATCGATCACGTGACCTTTCCTCTCTAATTCCCAAAGACTCACCTGCCACTCTGGGTGGTTTCTTTTTATTTATTGTTGGAGCAAGCTTAAAGATTCATTCTAATCTTCACTTGTTTCAGCCATATAATGTTCTGTCAATATATCTTCCCCTTTCATCCTGAAACTGCTCTAACTTATGAGATTCACCCTTTCACTTAACATATTTCCCATGCGAGGCTTTTGTGTCACTATGAGAAGTCTACCACCTTTCTGAATCCCTCCTTCTTAGACTAATTCCATTTTGAAAAATTCTCTCACACTGCTGTCCACAACCTCTCTTCTGAGCATCTTTGACTTACGATCTATTCTTTCCTGCAGACCATTAATGAAAATAAGGTGTGATGCGGTATTGTCCCATGAACAGCCCCAAAAAAGCTATTACCAACATTCACTTTCTCCTCAGCTCAAAATGCCACAAAATGGCCATCATACAGCTGGAGCTGTATCATATTATGAAACCCCAAGCAATCATAACACTGAAAACCCAGTTCCTAGACACCTTCACTACAAAGCAAGCATAAAGGAAATCTGCAGCCTCCCACTGAAGAGAGATTATCCCTTCAAAAAAGGGACCAATATCCAATCTACCCCACTGACTCCAAACACTGCTGCTGGTCTACACTTCTCTCTTCCCAACCTGCCCCAACATACCTACTTCTTAAAACCTTGATGCACAAAATAAAGACTGCAACAGTCTTAAAACACTAAACTGCAAACTTTACAGCTAAACAACTGCAATACCTTGATATTGGGAAGTAATTGTGTTCTACAGGGACAGTGCAGCTGAGGGGAAAACACTAAATTGAGACAAGTGGCAGATGGATTTTGTTCCCAGATCTTCCACTAAACTTTGATAATTTATTAGTCAAGTTATTCCCCTGTGCTTAACTCCAGTTCCACAACTTTTTGGTTGTATTTGTTTAGACTTTAAATTCTCCCAGACATGACTATTCCATATGCAGTTTTGAGATAAATCATACCGTTATTTAGTGCGAGATTATATACATGCTGTAACAGGAAAGAAACAAAAAAAAACCTTATTCATAGCATTAAATGTTTTGTTTGCTGGGTTCGAGGGGTTTTTTTTTTTCCCTCCCTATCAAGAGTTAGTTTAAGCAGCAGCTATAGAACATGTCAGGAGGTATCCTGTGGTCCAGCCACATAGCCTCTCAAGAAGGTACTGAACACTTGCAGGTCCCAATTTTTATTCAAAAAAAAGCCTCCATAAGCACAGTGCTGGAAAAAAATATATGGTAAAATAAACCAGCTAAAAGTCTGTTCAGTGGCTTTACCTGCAGCGCCTTTGGAATGGGCAGCAAGGAATAGGTCAGGTACTTGGTTCAATAGGTTGCCTATGGCCTGCAGCAGAGATCTGTCTTCTGTTTAGCAGAAATGTCATCAGGTAATCATATTTTGCAAAATCACAATATTGGAGACCTACTACTCTTCAACAAGTAAAGAAGATAAAAAGAAGCAGCAGGACAAATGAGGACTGAGGTATTCAGAGCACAATGATTAGTGACTTTGTCTACTCCCAGTGATCCAAGTGTGAGCTACATAGAGCTGGAAAACATCAGGTAGAGACCACCACCACTCCTCCCTGAATATTGAACAATTTATGGCTTGATGTTTTAATTTCTTACTTATCAGTCTCTGGGAAAAAAAAAAAAAAAAAAATCCATGGCATTTACCTCTCTATTTCCAGACATATCCATGACAGACAAAGGAATAAGTACCTCAGAAAACTGAGCATTCTGACTGAACATCTGCAATGGAGCAGTTAGGACTAACAAGTAACAGCCTTTACAGAGTGGGAAAAAAATTAGACACACTTCAGTTTAAAAAGCCTCTCAGATCTCTCCTCTATTTCAGTCCTAACAATGCTAATACTTGGCCACACTAAGCAGTATGAAGAAAGGAGGGGAGGCTTTATAGTCCTTTTCATATACCCAGTGATGTCAGGGAAACAAATATTTGATGATTTTTTTGCAATGGTATTTTCAAAAAAATCCCAAAGCATTCAAGAAAGAAAAAAAAAGCAAAGCAAAGCAGAAGAAAGACTGAGGCCTTTCCCATTAAACTGCACTATCAGACTTTAGTGTACTAACACCACAAGAAAGTCAATATACCAGGCAGATGATGAGAAGCAGCCTGCTCTTGATCACATTTAAGAATAAATTATAAAACCTAGCACACTGCAGTTTATACGCGTATTGCGTGACAAAAATGGGGTATTCTACCCATACTACCAGCTGCCAGTCAAGGCAGATGCATTGGGTTAAGCCAAGGATATTAAGCCTCAGCTAATCCTGGGGAGGTTGAGAGGGCCAGTTTTTTGTTGCCAGACACATTCAGTCCTAGTAACAGCACTCAACTTTACAAGAAAATTACTAGGAGGAAAACATTTCTCAAGCAAGGAACCACAGATTTCACTGGCAATTCTTGTTAACTTTACCCAAATTGAGAATCATAATAGTTAAGCTATATTTAATCCACAACTTGAATCAAATCATGGTATGTCAAACCGTACCACCAGAGCCTCTTAGTAAATACTGCTTAATGAGAAAGATGTTCTAGACAACAGTAAATGAGCATTGTATTTAACTTGCCAGCTCCACATTTACCTCACTTTTACGATAAAAGAAAACTAGGAAAACACTATTTTGTTTTTAAAATTAGGTTTCAAAAGGCTGTTATGTAATCCATAAAACTGCCCTGATATGTCCTGTGAAAAGCATTATGCCATTAACAACAAATCTTCATTTCACTTGACACATCACAAGACATACTATCATCACAGAATTTACTTGGCAACAGCCACCCCCCAGAAGCACCCCCTAAACTAACCATGTGCCATTTGCTTTGTGTCATTTTAAAAAGAACATGTATAGAGAGTGAAAAATGACAGAAATCTTTCCCAAATGTAGTAGATGCACCTAGGCAAGGTGCTACAATAATCCCAAAATACTTTGTCAGAAGTGTTCTAGCTGGTCTCTGTGCTTCCTGCTTCTGAAACTAATAGGTTATTTACTTCTTGGCAGCTCCTAAAATGCTGGGAGATGGGAAGGGGCAAGGAGGGAATCTGCAGCATCCCAAAACAGACACATCTCAAAACAAGCATCAGCACACTGAATATCAAAACACCTGAACAGTGCTAATCCTGGCTGCATAATTTCCTCCTCAAATAGAGCATATGAAACACTGAATTTTGGGTTTTTTTTCACTGAAGCTGCCATGGAAGGTCTGCGAGACTTTCGATGCAGATCATTAAGCAGCCACATATCCATGGGTTTTCGTGAGCATGGGGTATTCCTCTGTACTTTACCAAGTGCTGCAGCTTGCTACCACTCAGTCAGTACTTGACAATATCGAAGAATGCCTCCTCCAGAGAAAAATACACTATAACCTTTCTAGCAATTGTCTTCTCTTTTCATTTGCATTCTTTTTCATAGACTGAAAAATAGTATTTGTATGAAAAGTCTGAAATATTCAGCACAACAGCAGTGTATGTTGGATTGACAAATTGTTTAAAAGAAATAAAAGCACACTGTAGCATAAGATTTGGTTATTAAAGACTCTGTGCAGGTATTACCAGAACAGTAAGTAGACCCCAATGCAATCTATGCTAAGCCAGTCTTTTGAAATAATACAAATTTATGGGTTCCTGAAAGATTTTCTCTTTACCTCACCTTGCAGGACACTCAGAATTTTTAATCATTTCTCTCCACTCCTTCACAGTCTTACTGTGGAGCTGAACAGTTCACAGAAAAGCCGTGAAATTCAACTAGCACGTTGCATATTGCAGCAACTGCTAACCAAGAAAAATTAAGGAATCTTCAGATACACAGGAAAACGGCTCTCTATCACCAGGTTCTCATGCCAACAGGTAATTCTTCACAGTTTTTAATCAGGTACAGTGTCAGAAGGCTGCAGTGAACTGTGAGTCCCAAAAATATGCTATTAAGCAGGTGCAAAATTATCTTTCAAGCTTATTGACATGTTGCAACGTAACATTTGGAGACTCCAATTTTTATTTCTTGTTTTTCTCCCCAACAAACTCATGAGTTATCATAAATGAGCCAGTGAAATGGAAAATTATCACTAAGAAAACAGAAACATCAGGACTATCTTTCAACTGCTTGTACTCTTTTACCAGCAAATGTTTCAACACAAAAAATTATGCACAAGCACAAACTTAAACATTATAAACCACACATTTACATTTGTATACTCATTTTTTGTTCTTCCATATATCTATTTTACATTACGTGGGATAAAAGGTATGCTGCTTTCTAATTCCAACTAAGAAAAGGGGCAACAACCAAACATCAACAAAATCTTGTCACGTTTGTTTATACAGTGGAATTAACAGTTCTGTATTATATTGAAAAAGTATATTATCTCAGGTAAACAAACACTGAAAGTAGGTTCACCACAGCTGAAAATACAAATTTTCAAACACTGATTTCATGATCATATGCTGAACTCTACTTTTCCTACTCTTATTTACAGTAAGAAATTGTCATTGCTTCCATTGTACTTAGTACTGAGACAGTAGAAAGTATCATGGTGTCAGACGAGCTGAATCTGACACTAGAAGGGCTCCCAAAAAACTGTCAGAATTGTTGCTAAAGAGGAGACCAAAATGAACATATTTATTTCCACTACAATGCTATATGTATAGCCTGGTTTTCACAGGCTGCTATTTGTCAAGTTCCACCTTTCCTAAAAACTGCACTATTACATTAATTGTAAATCAGAAAAATCTGAGATAAAGAAAAGAACATTTTAACCAGGAAAGTGGATTCAGAATAATGGTTTCTTGTGAGCCAAAGAAAATCAAGGCTGGAATTTTTAATGCTGAGGGGGTTGGGGGGAGGTGTTGCTGGTTTTCTGCACATTACATGAATAAAGAGCTATATTTTAAGAATACCTTCAAATGTAATACTTAATGTAAAATATGCCTAAATCACAGAACATACTCTACGAACCTGCCTACTTATGACAAAGAATATCACTCTCACTTTGCAGTACTGTTTTTCATTCCTTCATGTATGTCAACTGATGGTTAACATCTACTGCTAAAACACAGAGGTAATTCACAGTCCCATGAAAGCTTTTATACTGCCTCAGACACAGTATATACACATAACTCCACTCACGATTATATTTCAATGCTTGCCCTATAAACTTTAGTGTTTATTTAAACAAAAACAGCAGCAAAGCTAGGCTGATAACCATCTCTATATCAAAAAGGCTAGAACCCACAAGCTCTTACATGTTTCTTTTGGCTCTACTGAGTCCCTTCAGCTCACTCAGCTCTAGCAAAGCACCAATTTAAGGCATCTAACATTCACTCACCTAAGTCTATGCAGCTACCATCTGTCATTTAGCTATTTACACCTACACAGCCTTATAGCTCTCTTTACAGCCAAGGGTGGGATATTGGTTTTCCAGAAAGCCAGGCACTTTCTCCTGGAATTAGAATTTTAGACAGCCGTGATGAACAGCCCGCTGCAGGTCTCTCCTCCTCTCCTTGAACTCTGCAATAATCAGCTTAGGCTGGAGTGACCAACACTTCGGTGTCACAGATTAGGTGAGTTGAATCCCAGCCTCAGCATGCTCACAGCAGCTTGTTTGATGGTAAAGAGGCAACAGGGAAGCATTCATCCTCTACAGAAATGTCTTGTGTTTTCAGTGAAATGGCACTATGAAAACTGACTCACAACAGCTCAAGGCATCAAAATTTAAAGAAATTTATGCAAGTTTTGTGTAACTACTGAAACTACAGCTATGTCCCAAACAACAACAAAGAACATGCTGTGGACTGGGGTTTCACATGCTTTCCCTGCCCACTGCCTTAGCCAAATCACATAAAAACAGAGGAACGGAGAACACCTCGGCATATTAATTTCAACCCGAATCCCGTGCAAAGCTCTGTATTCAAAACAAAAGGGCAACCACTCATTCCAGCTCTCTACTCGCAATCCCCAAGTCCTCAGTCACAAGATCAGTTGTTCCTCAGTTTCTGCATTAACTTAGGAGTGTGTGCACTTAGCACCTTCACTCCAAAAAAGGTTGGGGATAGCACACAATCAGGAACACACCCTGAGGCAACCCAGGACTTACAGAGACCTCAGCTAGCATGAGTTGTGAGCCAGCCATCTTTCCGCTGCTCTGTCAGCTGCTCCAGCACATTTAGATGGAGCAGGAAAAGCTAATGAAAATACTGGGAAGTGTAAACTGGTGAGGCTTTGGCAGTCCAGCTTTCACATGGCTGGCTGTCCCAGGAGGAGGAGTGGGATTACTGCACTCAAGCTTTAGGTATCTATGTCCAAGCTAACGCCATTAGACTCTGTTTAACGGTCAGACTAAAAGAAGGGAAAAGGGTGTTTTCAGTACTCTCTTGACTAAAAAGGGAAACTTTTTTCAGATGCAGACTTTTAGATCAGACGAATCGTATCCTAAGCAACAGACCAGTATCAAGAACTAAAAAATAACCAACTGAATAGGTGGCATAAATCCTGCTATACTTCTCATTTTAGGTCAGCATTATCACTTGTCTTCATGTCCATTTGTTGAGGGCAGGCAGAAGACAACAGACCTGAGATAACAGAACCAAAGTACAGATCAGAAACTACTACTAACTACCACAGCACAAAAGGATATTTAATGAAACAAGAAGCTGGTAAGCATGAGGCATGATAGAACTTACTATTAGTATTATAGCATACAGACCATTGAAAACATTTATTCATACATACATACACATGTATCAGTAACTACCAGTAATACTCATTTGATAAAAGTCAACATTCAAGGCTTCCGGTTTTACTACGTTTCCAGTCCCTAATAATCCATCTTAAGCAGCAATCAGACATAAAAATTTTGTCTTTTCCCCACATGATTTCATAACTTCTAAGAATATTTATAGCTAGGCAGAGAATTGCATGACCCTTGCTGAGCAGGCCATTAATTGCAATACTGCAGATGTAAAGTAAAATTTTAAAAAATCTTTTTGATAAAGGAAGACATATAGACAAGGGCAGATAACTTTAACCATGAACTTTGCTTACATTAACATAGCATATTCTCTGCTTCAATACTGACATAATTTTAGATTCATCCTAAAACCTGTACTTACTACTAAACTAGAAAGATGGTGAAAATTAAAGGAGAGCAAGGCCTACAGATTGAAATGATAGGGTTCTTTTTGTGCCTTACCACTTGAAAACACTACAGCACACAGAAGTGAAAGCAGCTGAAAGTCCAAGGTCACTAGCATAGTGTAGACAACCGCAATGAACAACGACTGGCCTTAGCGCTTCAGAAACTAAATGCTTCAATGGTTGTGGGAGAAACAAAGTTAATTGACAAGACACTTCCCTGCTATGGGTAACACAATTTCATGAAGTATGGAAGGGAAATTTGACATCGCCTAATAAGAATAACTTTTTTTGTTCCAAGATAAATATTTATCCCCTCTAAAAATCTCTGTTAAAATAAGCAAAGAAAACCAGAAAGATATATGTCCAGGGCACCAGCGCAGAAGTCGAAAGTAGTTTAGCCACTGCCATCAGTAGCAATGTCTGGTAGAGTTAACACTAGAGGACAGTTCAGCGTAGCAGACACTTAACACTTACACAGTTAAACATATAGTAGAGGACCAAATTACCTGCTACAAATAAAGTCTTTGAAAGAAGAAGGGATCTACAACGCTTGAACACTTACCCAGTTTTCAAAGAGTAAATCCTTCTGTACCTGCCTCCCTGTTACTATCATAGATCCCTGGATGGTCACTTCACCATTTCCATAGTAATAAACTGAATTGAAAGTTTGTATAGCTTTTCACACCAATTATTGCAGTTGAGGATGCAAACTGGTAGTATTTACAATTGAATTATTCTGAAAGGAGTCATCTCTGAGCTGAAATGTTCAGGCTCAGTCTCTACCCAAGGATAAACTTGCAATGATGTTTTTAAGATGACTTTAAGACCTGAAAACCTGACCTATTTCACATGCACTTAAATAGGAAATTAAAGCATATATAGACACAGTGATAAGAACACAGATGCAGAATCACAAACTGCAAAAGTAAAAAGCGCACAGATGCTGCAGCTCTCATTTTTTGCTTTTTTGATAAATACTTATATTAATAATATATCATTGTAAGACTAATTATATTTACTTTATGACAAGCTGAGAACCTTCTGGGAGGTGTTGCTTTTGGCAGAAACACATAGAAGTGTATCATATTGCTAATGATAGAACCTAGCGAAACCAGACTTAAATCATTACCAACACAGGTAATACCAAATTGAAACTAATCAAGGTGTGTCTTAACAAGACACATTTTACTCAAACAAAAAAAATTACAGTAATATGTTTATTTTAGCGGCCTAGAAAAATCTCTTCTGGTGACTGCATCTGTTTTATTTACCCAGATGGGCCTACACATCTGTTCTGTTTAACTGCTTCAAAACAGGGAGCAAAGTCAACGAAAACAGCAAAAACTGAAGAGTTTGAGGTCTGTGACTTGTGTCCTGTACACAGCCAAACTACACTAGTTTGCTTTTCACAGTGGTTGACTTTGTTTTGTCAAATAAAAGACAAGCATGTCTGAAGGAAACGATGAGATACATTGGAGGTATCAAATCTGAACCAGAAATTGCTTGCTTTGTGCATGTAAATTGTTTGTTATTTGTGGCTAAAAGCTAGTTCTGTCAAAACAAAATACAAACATGCACAAACACCACAGCTTTTTTAATTACTATAAAGGAGAAAGCAGTTTTTATTTGACTTGGTTGTATTTTGATGTGTTCCAGTAAAGCTGTGGTCGGTGAGAAGTACTGTTCTTCAACATTCAACTGCCTTCAATTTCCATAATAGACCCTCATTATAGGAATGCAGCTTCTCAAAATATTATTTTAATAATAATATTTACACAAATAGAGAATGCTTTCCAAAAATCCTGAAGTATACAATTATGTGGCTTCAATATAAGCAAAATATTTTCTTTTTAAAAAAAAAAAATCTTTTGGGTTTTTCTAAGTGCTCTCTGCAAAAACATACCAGTTATTGTTTTGTTCTCTGCTCACTTGATTGATAGAAAATTGTAGTTGCTAAGAAACTGTCCATAAGCATCAATTCAATTGCCATTTCAAAGCAGGTAGCACCTGGATCGATGTCACTGCATCAGATGTGTTCTTCTCTTTAAAATAACACATTTGCTTACGCTTACAATCCATGCTCCAGCACAGTCAGAGAAGGCAAATTCTCTTTGGCTTATAACTTGTGTGTCAGGCTTGGATCTCTCACTTACTCCTCAACTATCCCAGCTGACACTCAGTTCGGACTTTCTCAGGAACATCTCTCTGCCACTGCATCTTTTTCTGCACCAGTTTCTCCAAGCTCTTGTTCCTTTGCATCTTAATGACCAAACCACTCATTTCTCATGCATTAACCAATACTACCTCCTCCAAGTCTTATCTTGTTACAATGCACATGTAAGAACAATTTCCCAAAACTTTTGCTTTGAAACTATTGTCAACTGCCTCATTGCCTTCTTGCTTTTCCTCATACTTCCTCAGATACTGTAAATATCATTTGGACACAGGTCACGGAGCAAAGACAGAGAGACTGCCCAGCTGTTTGCTCAGTACACGACTAAGTGACCTGACGTAGCCAGACAGTCAGCAGGCAGCCCTGCCACACAGATTCACCAGATGTGTCAAATCCTTGCCTAAATTTGTCACACTGCTGCTCAGTATGTGCTAGTTACCACTGGTAGTTATATATATATATATATATATATATATGTCAACAGTAACATACTTGGGAACAGAGAAACCAAAGAAAGACTGCACATAATGCCAATTTGTATGTATATCCTATATCTGTTATTAAAGATAGTCAAGAAAGCTAATACCAGGTGTCCTGGTTTAAACACAGCTGGCAACTCAGTACCACTCAGCTGCTCGCTCACTCCCCACACAGTGGGATGAGGGAGAGAATCAGGAGAGTAAAAGTGAGAAAACTTGTGGGCTGAGATAAAGACAGTCTAATAGGGAAAGCAAAAGCCGCACAAGCAACCAAAGCAAAACAAGGAGTTCATTCAGCACTTCCCATCAGCAAGCAGGTGCTCAGCCATCCCCAGGAAAGCAGGGCTCCATCACACATAACAGTTACTTAGGAAGACAAACGCCATCACTCCGAATATGTCCCCCCCGCCTTCCCCCAGCTCTATACACTGAGCATGATGCCATATGGTATGGAATGTCCCTTTGGACAGTTGGGGTCAGTTGTCCCAGCTGTGCCCCCTCCCAAGTGCTTGTGCACGCTCAGCCCACTTGCTGTTGGGGTGGAGTGAGGAGCAGTAAAGGCCTTGACTCTGTGTAAGCACTGCTCAGCAGGAACGGAAACATCCCTGTGTTACCAACACTGTTTTCAGCACAAATCAAAAACACAGCCCCATAGTAGTTACTATAAAAAAATTAACCCTCTCCCAGTCAAAACCAGCACATGTGATTAAAATGGAAAATAACTAGGGGGTTGGGGGACTCTAAGAAGGACTGAACAGCAAATTACAAGAAAATAACTTTTAAATTCAAACAAGTTTTATGTAATTTCATACTCTGTTGCCTTCATGTAAATTTTAGGAAAACTCCATACAATTCAAAAATCCCTTGTAACACAGCTTTATCTGTTACACACATTCTTAACATTTATTGGAAACATTCTGTATTAAAAAGCAAATACAAATGCCTAATTACTATGTATAAAGAAGAGGTTTTGCCATATTTGCACATAAACATTTTATTTTATGTTATTGCTGGTTGCTGTCTAAGACGCTTTTACAGTTTAGAACATTTATATTAATTTTCTAAGAGTGTTTAAGCAATCTCCCTGGCAAAGCCCGAAAACAAGCTACTTCTCCAAGAACAATTACACATAAGTGAGACGCCTTTCGGGGGGATTAAGATCCTTAAGACTCATGCAAGTTTTAAATAGATATTTGAATGTGAAAGTAAATATTTACATAAAAGAGGGTAGTTTGTGCTTATGTGAAATTCCTATTAAACCTCTAACCAAACATGGAGAAACAGATCGGAAAAGGGGGGGCCGGGGGGGGGCAAGTCTTAAGACTCTAATTTGCAGAGGTATTTTGGTAGCCCTTTTCACACAAACACAGTCATCACCTTCTTGGACACAGATTAGCAGCATGCATTCAGAAGTGGAAGATGATTCCTGAACAGTCATTAAAAAAACTTGGGCGAATAAGAGTACATGTTACTAGTATTTAAACGTAGGCAAGTCCTCAAATATTTCTAAAGGGTGCATGAGGAAGCTACATGAGCGCTATGCCTGCAGCTCTCAGCTTCAGAGACATGTCTTGCTCCAAATCATTCCACCTCAGTTGGCTTCTCTCATCTCTTTAGGGCAGCGAGCATATGCAAGTACACAAGGAGGGAAGAAGATGTGCTGCACGGCAAAGCGTCAGCAGCAGAGCTTAGGAAGATCCTTGTGGCTTCCACACCAAGTGTAAGAGAAAGTCAGCTGAAGACTGGCGAATTAACTATTTATTTTTCCCATGCAATGTATAAAGCGTGATACTGAAACCTTGTTACAGTTTATAATTGTAAAAGGTTTCTCAGTCAAGAACAAAGTAATCACTTTGGCCAGTTATTCCTGGTATGGCAGACAAATAAACTGACAAAGATAAAGAGTAGATTTCATTGGAATTTTACCAGCATTTGCTACTGTCCCTGTGATAAGATAGGTTTAGAAAGGAAGGGATGTTTATTTTGTTCTCTGTGGCTTTTTGATTGATTGATTTTTGTTTGTTTTGAAACTAATTGGCTAAATGGTTTCTCTGGTTTCATACAATTTACTTAGGACCATATTTTTCCATTTTTAACAAGTTAACGTTCCCAGGATAAGTCATAGATGATTCACCTATTGTTATGCAAATTACTTTAGTCATCCATAAATAATTATTTGTTTTTAATGATACACAAAAATAGGACTCACTGTTTATTCTGAAAATAAGACACCTTTGTCTTACATTCTGCTGAATCCCACAGCCAGAAGCTCTCAGAAGTGTAATTACCACAAAATCTTCCCAGTAGAGTACGTAAGAGTAACTGTAAAACCACAAATATCTTCCTGATAGGGCAAGGAGAGTGTTTCTCCTTCTGTTCTTTTCAGCAATTGCATTGTTGAGCTTGGTTTGCTTATTTTTAATCCTGGAGTTCCATAAAACAAATTTACAAGATTCCATGGAAGTGAATTAATTGGGAGTAATATTTCCTGAAGGTCATTAAGGGAAACATATTAAAATCTGGTTTACCATTCCTTGTTTTATCAATCTGCATCTATTAAAAAAATTGTTTTTCAAAAACCTATACATCATTTTCTGTCTTGAATGAAAGTTCTCATTTTTAAAAGAAATAAAAACATTCCATACAAAAGAAAAATCCTTTTAGCAGAAACCACTTTTGGGTAAAAAATACCTTCATAGATTTTTTCAATGAGCTCTGATATTATTATAGCTATAAAACTGACCTCAAGTTAGAAGGGGGGGGAAAAATCCATCTGGTTCTCAAGAACTGGAGATGACTCATTTTTGCCTCACTACTGCTGCTATCTTTTGGCACGTTTTCCTACACATGTGCCAGATTTAGCAAATTTCTCTGTTCTCCAGCTATAGAAAATGACTGATTGTGTTTAGATGTTCAGTTTTAGCCAATTTTTTACCTGTTTCAGTTTAACTTGTTGAATACAGCCATTTAGTAAATGTGTATATAACGGAGTGTTTAATTCACAGCTACGAGCGACAGAACACCATCATTTTTCTATTGCTGTGGTCCACTGCCTGACTGCCCTGCAAATACACCTTCTAGATGTTGGTTTGGTTTTATTTTTAAAGAAAACATTTCCAGAAGCTCTATTAATTACTGCAATCCTTTACAGAGTGAATAGCTATCACATACCAGAAAAGACAGACAAGCTGCTATAGTTCCACCTCCCTTCTCCATATTTCTACTCATACAGAGACACTGAATCCATCACATCACCATCTAAGGTCAGGTTTAAATTCACGATCTGTCAACCAGGACAGGGAAACCTCTTCCTTGCTGTGGATCAGACAGGCCTCTTGAACACCCTTAGGGGACTACATGCTATCACATATCTTAGCGTATCTAAATAATAATTGGAGAGAGTACCAAGTTTCCCTTCTTCACAAATAAATCTATAAAAAAACCACACTTCAGTTCGAGTTCATGCCAGGTTAAGTGTGAATACAAATACATTCAATGCTTCACTCCTGCCACCTTCACAGATTGAGCACGTGAGTACCTATGCACGCAACAGACAGCTCTGCCAGCAGTTGTTCAAACAGATGTCTTTCTCCAAAACAGTGGGGACACTTCAGTTCAGACCAGCACTACTGGCAAGCACAAAGTTAAATACACCTGCCAGATCTGGGCAGTGGGCATCTCTGCTCAGAACTACAGGGAGGTGAACTCAAGCTAATCACCTTGTCCCTTACCTGTGGATCAAAAAAAGATTTAACTTAATTAAGCTATATAACTAGATGATGCTAATGACAATAAGGTGTATATGTTAAGATCACGTACATCGAAGAGCTACTTCCATTTGTATTTGAATCTCTAACTAAAACAATTACATTTATGGCATTAAATGACTTAAGTGTAAAACTTAGGTTAAGGTTCTTTCTTACTGGCACTGAAGATCTGCTGAGATCTCAGATTTCTTACATTACTAAACTAGGGTAAGGTTATTTGCTTTTACTCAAAGTCATTAGAAATGGGAATATAGAGAAAAGCTGCATAAGCAGTGAGCTATGACATGAGAGAAAGCACTTAATCATACTAATGAAGTTAATTCTTTAATATGACAGCTGAAATCTGAAGCAGTACATAAACAATTAGTAAAATTACTGGAATAAAGGAATTAATGGGATGAACAAGAAAGATGCACAAACTCATGAAAATAAAAGTATTATTGATCCATAACCATGCAGCTCACAAAGTTTAGGCCCTGAGAAATTTGCTTCCATCAGTAAGAAAGAATGTGGCAAACTATAATCACTTAAATCATTGCACAATAACAAGATCCTTTGTGTTCTGTTGACTCTGTCAATGAGTTTGGAGAAAATTGTCTGTACTTTAAGCTTGTACATAAATGGAGGCAATAACATAAATCAGCAGTTATGTAGCTTGTGTCCTTTCAAAAGTCCTTCTACAAAGAGATCAGGTAACTACTGGAAGTGGCTTTACTGTTAGGAACGCCCACACAAGAATCCCACATCTGTGTTGGCAATGTGCTAACTGTGCAGGGATGCAATGAAACCATGCCGGGGGTGGGGGGAAACCAACACACACACACACAAAAAAACCATAAGAAAAAGACTTGAGCTGATATTAGCAAAAATAATGGACTACCTTTCACAGCAGCAGCCATTAACAGGGTAAAGGGGGACCATCATCTTCACATGACCACTTTAAAAGTGGAAATGCAGCATTTTCAGAAGGGGAAAATACTGAATCTCACTGCTGCTGTGTGCAGTATTTAGGTGAGTGGCAAGTCAATACTGTGAACACATATTGGACTTTAACACTGCCAGCAGCTCCATGTACTGTAAAATGCTAACAGGGCTTGTCCTTCCACATACTGACACTACTCCCACAAGATAGCTGCATGGCTTACATTGTTACACATGCTGAGTTACAGAGAAGAACCTCACCTCTGACTCCACGAGCTGCAAACTGCTGGACACTGAAAGAATCTTCTGGGCCGATGCCATGACATGCTTGCACCGTTCACCTCCAAACACCCCAGCTTACACTTGCCTGCCTCTTACTGTGTCCATTTCAAAAACTGACATCTTACAAATACCACTGCACTCCAGTTTTGCAAGTGTTCTCCTTCATATTGTGTTATACAGGGCTGTAAACACTGAAAGGCAAGTACAGATGAGCCTTTTTATTTATTTTTTTTAACTGCTCAAAGAGACACGGGCCAACTGAGATAAAGTCAGAGGTAAGGAGACCCTTCCACACTGAAGAGAGTTGAGACACAAGTCCTAAAGGGCCATTTAATCCATTGATGTATCTTCCTCTCTCTCTCTTAACAAAATCCCTAGGTCATCCCAAAGACATTCTTTACAAAAAGCACAAAGCCAAATCCTCATTTCCATTTCATTAAGATACACATGCCTCTGCCACAGCACATCAGAGACCAGTCTGGTGACAATCATTCCTGCAGCCGACTTCATGGTAATAACTCATTAGTGACGGGCCTCCTTTTTTCCTGACCAAAAGGGAGTGCATGAAGAATACAGAGCATTTTGGGAGAAACAAAACCACAGATGTTTTGTCCTATCTAAACCAGTCACTAGGGACAGTAATTGTTATCTTGTCTTCTGATAGCTGTCTTCTGGGGCACAAAAAAATTTAAAAAGAAATAAAGAAAAAAAAAAAAGAGCCAAGGGGACTGCTTTCCACAGAGATAATGTTCACATCTCAAATCAACAGCACTACAGCTGTCTATGTTATTGGCAAGGCCCTACAGTCCCTACAGAGAGGTCACCAACTGAATTTGCACTGACACTTAATTCCCGGGATGTCTGCTGAACAGGCATTGTCCATCAGGGCCAAGGCTCTGGGTGGGCAGGAATGCCATGGCAAAGCTGGCACAAACACCTCCAGTTTTTCCAGTCCTGGTTCTCTGGGTAAGACAATTGTCTCTCTATGAATTCTACATGTAAGTTGTATACGAACATCAGCTGTATTAATGTTGAATACTGCTAGAATAATGGACGGACTTGTAAGATTAAAGGAACTAACATCCAGACATACAGAAAGTACTGTTCCCACATCTTCCAACACACATCCTAGAGAACATGCTATTTAAAGCTCAGAAGTATCTGCAAGTTCCAAAATTGCCCTTTACAAATCTGCATCTACAACCACTTATTTAGAGAGAAGCCAAAATGGTAAAAAAAAAAAAAAAAAAGGAGAAAAAAAAAAGCCAAATCAGCAGTCATGACACATTCCTTGGACTTTCTTACATTTCAGACTGCCCTAGTTCAAAGAATCCCTTTTATATTTTAACCAAAATAAAATTGTCCATGAAGAAAAACGGTTTAAAGAAAAATTCACAAAACTGCCCTTGGTGACTGACCACCATGGGAAACAGAAGAGGAACATTAACAATTTACTGATTAAGGAGGATATAAAGGAGAAAAATATTCTTCAAACTAGAGGAGTATGAGACAAAGGGTACAGCAGAAAAAACAGAAGCGTAGTATAATCCAGTAACACAAAACAGCCACAACGGCTGGAAGCTTTACAATACATGGCCATGTGACCACTATTGCACAGCTACAGCAATCTGTCACAAACACAGATTAGGAAACTACAGACATCCTATATCCCAGACCCCAAACTGCAGGATGCAATAGACCCACCTACAATCAAGGATCCTCCAAGGCAACACTATCAAGAGGTTTTTACAAAGCATAGGAGGAAGAAGACACTGAAATACTAAAAATACCTGAATTGCAAGAAAATACAGGAAGGAGCGAATGTTTTTGTGTTTGCCATCTAGTCTTCTCCAATCCACTCACAAAAGAGGGGATACACAGAATTAAGTAAGTTATGGAAGATTTTCAAGTATGCTTAGTAACAACTCCTAAGGCTCACCATAATAGAAGATTATGGAGAAATAATTTATACATTCTTTGCAGAAAGCCGCAAAAGCAGGATATTATCTGAACAGTCTTCTGATAAATTTAGCACTTCAGAGTTGCTGAAACCGAAGAAAATGCTTATAGATTTGTTAGGGCAAAAACCCAACCAACTCTAGTTAGTACGATAAAATTTCATGTTTTAAAGGTTTGGGGTTTTTTTTTATCATTGCCCTCTTGCAGCAAGAAGTAGATTAGATTATATTTTAAAGGCAGACTATGTTTTCTGTCATAGAAAATGCACAATTATACCTATACTCTTAATTAATGACAAAAAAAATTATGCTGAACCAATATAAGCATGATAGACCATTTCCCTTTCCATCCTTTCATTCAAAGAAGAAATCAAGTCTCCTCCTGCTTCAAATGGAAGTGCTTAAGTCATTCTTTCTATTATGCAAATTTAACATTAAACTGTTAATACATAACTGCCAAACAACAGACAACGCTTAGAAATCAAAACAGTATTCGTAAGCCAAAAAACTGGCAAAGAGAAATGAGAACATTTAAACACAGAGACCAAATATGGATTAAAACTGCAAGTATCTCTGAAAAATGAAGCATATTATAAACACAATTTTTAAAACAGCACAGGCAAAAGAACTGAGGCACACTTGGAAAGGAAATAATTCTGGTCCTTCAGAAGATAGTACAACAGTGGCTCCTCATCTACATGTCCCAGGGGAAAAACTCTGACAGCAAACCAACGTACAAGACAGTGATAATGTGTCACCTGGATGGAGGACGGTTGATGGTCAGATGCTGGACTTCAACAATAAATATGGGAATCTCTTCTGTCTTGATTAAATTAAAAGACACATTCATTTATAGGTTGTTAGGAGACTAAAACCTCTTTGACAGCGTCCCTGCTCCTTAGAAGACAGTGGACTGTCTGTAGAATCATGCAGGCTATGCTTGGATAACTGGACACAGTTAAAATCTATTAAAAATAATTATTTAGGCAAATATCAGTGTTAGTTAAGCAGACTGAGTAACAATAACAACACAAAAACAATTTCTTTCTTCTAATACATGTGTAACAATCTGCAGGAGTTCGATATGCTAACCAAATAACCCAGCCATTAGCGCAGGCAGCTGATTTGTCTTCAGCAATTCAACAGATCATTCCAGACAGTAATTTGCTTGTAATATAAAGAGTTCTTTTGAAAGACTATGAAATAAAAGAAGCTACCTCCAGAGGCCTAGATTCAAAAAAAGCATTTAGTTCCTCCGCATTTACATTACTCCAAATAAATGGGAAATTAGCCAAACAGTTTTGCTGAGTCTGAGATGTGTCTAGCCACAGACGGAAACAGAACAGGTCCAAAGGGAGACAATGAATAGACAAGTCAATACGTAAACTTCAACTCTACTAAAATGCGTACTCAGTCCTATATCCTGACAAGATCATGCCTCATCTCCGCACTTGTCTACACCTTAAGTGGTTTCTTTATGTGATTTCAGACACAGCATCGCAAAAACACATCTCATAGTTATGCTGGCAATACCATCTTAATAAAATGCTCTGATTCATAATGCAATTTCCAAGGCGCTATCACTGAAATAAAGTTTTCACTCTTCATCATAGCCCAGTTGTAAGTCTTCTATATTAGGTATAATTTCCAAGTAATAAACACACTGAACTAAAATTTAAAGCTCTATCTTAAATACTGTGAAGCACAGATATATTGAAAAAGAGTTAGAGCCCACTTGTAAAACAGGACAGTGCTTAAATCAGCTCTGTGTAGTATTGACTATAGACTGCATATACACAAATCTCATATTGGTAAATATTATGAGTGTGTAACATTTTTTTCCCTAGGTACATGCAGGAAAAAAAAAACCAACAACCTTTTTCCTATAAAAAGCTAAATTATGTTTTACTCTAGTCTCCTCAAAAAACCATAGCCAACTCATAACCACTATCAGTCAAAACAAAAACTGTACAGGAGATATTTAATTTCCTCGCCTTTCACCCAGTCTGAAAAGGACAAATATTTTAATATTTGTATTCCTACACATTCACATTTCTGGTTTTTAACCATAATGTATGCTCAGAAAGAATAGTACTTTGATGGATACTTCCTCTTCCGGCTGATCTTTCTGCTTAAGAACAATAATGACTTAGCTTAGTAGAAATAGACAACCATTTCACTATACAACTTGGAACAAACAGCAAAATTCTATTCCCTTGTTATTGCCACTAATAATATAAAGCATTAACTAAAATGCTGGAATTAGTGATATGGAAAAGAAACAATCACTATTTCAGTTTCAGAACACATCAGCATATGGCAGCAATAAAGAGAAGCAATTATAAGGGGTTTTTTAAAAAGGGAAATATATTCAATGTGATATTGGTACAGGTTAAAAGATAGTACTAAGTTTCAAGAATTATTGAAAAACCATGCTTTTACGTATTCAAAACTTCAGATTGATGACAAACTATTAATGTTAGGCCAAAACTATCCTTCAGTACAATCAGAAAGCTACGTAATCTTATTTTGTATAAATAATTTATGCAAAAGAACAATGTGAGAAACATTCTCACAGACCAGGCATATTTCACACCATGATTGCTTTCATTTGCCATTGTTCCAATTCAGTTTATTAAAACAAAAAAATAGTGCTCATTTAGGTTCACTGAAAGAAACATTGATCACATTTTTAACTGATAAATGATACCTGTCCTGTCTCCTGCACAATTTACTTTAGCACCCTTCATAAAGAAGTCTCTATATGCGAATGCTGTGGCAGTAGTGGTGCTCATGCTGGACTTGGAGCCAGTATTGCAGCATCCTCTGGTACTTAGGAGGCTCCTGCAGCTGTGGGAATCTACCATAACTGGCAAAAGCCAGTGGTGACAATGGGAGCTTTCAGTGAGAGGGTTTGCAAAGTCCAAGCGGATTGGCTCGTAACTCTTCCCCCAAATCCAAAGAATGCAAAACTAGCCAGAAAGTTAGATGAGACCACAGTACTGGGACAGTAATACAAAATCAAGGAGTTTGTGTTACTGTGATTTTGAACAGCAGGTGTTATTTGAGACACAAGAAAATCAAGATACGCAGAAGCAGCAAATTTCAACTATGCTTATGCAGTCTGGAGCAATGTCACATCAGGACAAGATGCAGAAATACAATATTGGATGTAGTAACTGGCTCCTAAAAAACTAATCTTAGAACCCCCAAGAAGAGATGCTCTTCAGGCTTTTGGTGGAGCGGAGGACTTGCGTTAAGTTTTAAGTGGAAGGACCACAACACAAATAGAATTAACACTGGGGGGGGGAAGATGGAGAATGCCAATAAATCCAGCATAATGACACTCTATTTCAAGAAAGGATACGACATAGAAATAGTCAAAACAAATTAAAAAAAAAAAAAATCAAAAGGAGTGGCCCACAAAGCAAGTAAGACTGCAAAGAGCCTATAAGATGTTCAAAAACCACTGTACTGTATGACCAGATAAAAGTGTCTACCACAGTTCTAACAGAAAACCAAATACATAAAGACCTTCTTAGCCCAACAGAAAAGTTAAGAAGATAATCTCAGACAAAAGGTCAACTCTTAAAAAAACTCAGGAAGCTTGTTTAAACAGGGAGAGGAAACCATCACATAAACCATGGCAGATCAAATGTACTAGAAATAAGAGAAAGAGAAGGAAGAATTTGAAGAAATACCTGCAAAGTCTACATTAGACAGAAAAAAATCCCCCTGCCTGTTCTGAAGTTTTGTTTGTTTTGTCAGGTTTTCCATTGGCCATGAAGGGGTGTAGTGTTTGTTTTTAAACACAGTCTATAGTTAATCTGGAATTTCTCATAGGGTGTTGTATAGGTAGACAGTATCAGCAGGAACAAAAGAGGATTAGAGAAACTGGTGGCCAATAATTTCCCCATGGACAGACACTAAGGGACATTGATGTCCCTCCTAACAGCCACAATGCAACTATGAATGCTGGGGACATGAGGGGAACAGACGGTAGAAAGACTCCAGGCTCCTGTACCATCCTGAAATAGCAACTTCCGCTGTCACTGTCAGAATACAGAGCTAGATGGACCAGTGGTTTGACCCAGTAGGCCATTTCTTACCTTATTATATTCTTAGGAATACATATTTTAAAATACATATAAGCAAATTATAAAAACAGAAGAGTGAAAGTTAAGAAAAGCCCTACAATTTACATACAACTAGAAATGAATATATGCATTACTTAACATTAATTTTTGTGTGAGTAAGCAATTGTCATTGCTAGAGGTTTGCTATGCAATCATTTCGGGGGAAAGAAAAGTAGTCCCTGAGGCAACCTCAGATGAAGACTGATCTGGCACTAGGAACATATTTGAAGGCTAATTCATCGTTAGTAATAAAACTAATGACGTTTGTTTGCTTGTATTACATACAATTTCCAAACTGAATTTCTCTTAGAATAGCAGTGGTGTTTCTGGACATCAAGGATTTCTCCCAGAGAGCAAGTATTGACTTCAGCGACAAGCGTTATAATTATTCTCATAAAGTTAACCTTATCCTTATATAATAAATGCAAAATCAGATGGCCCAGTTAAATGAAAACAGAGTCCTATAAACGCTGCATTGCTTCAAAATTAGCTTTGATCATACTGCTCCTGAAAGTTGACAGACACTCATGACAAAAAAATTAATCTCCCTCTGTAGTGTTCGCTCCTTCTCCAGTCAGCCATAGAAATCAGTGCTATCACAAAGATAATTCTGTGTGTTTCCCTTTGCTGTGTGTTTGTCTACATCTCATCTGCCTCTAGAATCCATCTTGCTTTATGCTTGGGACATAAATGCGTGCCAAGAGCTGAATTTTTATTATGCACCTGTGCAGTGTGTAACATAATGGGGATCTGAAGTATGATAAATCCCTCTAAGGGCTACCACTATATAAACATACTTTATACAAATACACATGCACTTACACCAAAAGCTTTTTAACATTAATAGTAGTTGAAATGTCTCATGATACTGGGGTGTGTGTAAATAAAAGGGGCTTTATTTTTAGGACTAAATTATCACTGCTTTTATTCACTCAAAAGTAAGAAATACCCAAGTAAGAGAGTAAGCATTCAATCTAGCTTTTCCTATTTTGTCACCCTAACTTTTCTTACCTCTGTGAGCAAATTGGTGGAAAATCAGAATAATAATTCCACTCACTCTACTTCTCAAAATGAAGCACGCAGTATAAGCCCTCAGTATAAACTTGTCCTTCAGTCAGAGGAGAGGAAAAAGAACATGTCACTTGGCTGCACAAGGACCCTTCCCCAGGACAAGCTAAAAGCTGCCTTTCAGTCTTGACCACGCAACAAAACTTCTCCAGCAGACGAGAAGCACAGCTGCCATCCCTATGGAATCAACAGCTATCTTTAATCAGCTTCATGTTGTTTTCATTCACTGCTGAGATAAAGTAACAGGAAAAATGAAATTTGTTCTATTTTACAAATGCTGTATCACAGGAAAAGGGAGTGAATGCCCATCAACTCCTCAAATATTACAATTAGCTGACACAGGAAATGCACATTCAACAAAGTGATGGATTTCTGGCTAAGGCAACAGGCTACATATTTTCTCCTTTCTGATGACAGCAAATCGTCTGTCTCAGTTCCTTATCCCTAATATGGGGATAAGATTATGGTACTTCCACACATTTTAACACTGCTGTCTGTGTAAATTCATAAAACATTTTTAAAAGTTTACACTACTGTAAACAAGACCATAACAGGGCCAACAAGTCTATCCATAACTTACTGAAACCTCAAGTCAGGATTATATTTTGCATCTCTCAACTTACTTGGACAACTAATTAGTAGAAGAAAGCGCAATGAGGTATACAAGGGATATAGCACAATTAAACTCATTCTTTTCCCTTATTCCGACAATCTTTATCTTTGGGACTTTATGAGAGAACGCAAATAAAGACCCTCAATCATTCTGTACAGGGAATTACATTAAAATAATGTCACTTGATTGCAGATCTATTACTAGGTCTGTATAGAAGCACGTAAATCTGTCAGGTTTCCGTCACCAATTAATGCTGGGTCTAGTTGCAAATTCCAGGAACTAAGCTTATCCATAGCACCCTGCCTGGCTCAGACCCAGCGAGCCACCTCTTAACCAGTTCCACTGCCCTCACTGGTGTTATTTTATGCTTTTATCAGAGGCTTTTCAACTGTTATGGCAGCTTTCGGTGACAATCTAGTGCAGAGTAGAGTTGTTCTAGATTTGCAAAAGTCCCCACATAGATTGCGTATCTGACAGCAGAAGCACCAAGACCTGCTGCTTGGAATTTATAGAAACAGTCCTAACCCGCTTCTGCTCGTGAACTTGCATTGGTCAGTGCCACTCAGAAGTCACTTATCCACTTATTTCCAGAGCAGAATTCATAGTCTCAAAGCGACAGATGGGTAGCAAAATTTTGCAAGATATGAAGTTCCTCACAACTACCATTGAAATACCACCTTTAAAACACAGTTGTGAAGCAAAACTTCATACTAGTACTATTCAGCACGGGGAATCAAAACCTGCATGGAGCACTGAAAATCTATAGCAAAGCCAATAATTAATAAAAGTTTTTCAGAAATAGTGTCTAGTGCCTAAACTATACTTTGTGAAATGCAACATTAATAAAATACATATATATTAGGTCCTAGAATGGAGAAGTTTATGATACAGGAAGAGACACTACAAGGGATTTCCTGGGTCTATGAACAGATCCCTTGCTATTGCAGATATCACATCATATTATTCCCTTAAATCCCCTTTTATATTAAATGCACCTGATGTCTCTTACACAGATCTGAACAGGGAGGCTAATCATTACAATGGTTAGGGAATTTACTTCAATTTCCCCCCTACATATTATTCTTATCCAATGTGTATGTCCATATAACAAAAAGTTCCTGAGCTTCTATAATTCTGTTTTTCCCTCCCTGATTATAATTCCTCTCAGAGCAATTACATTTCCTTTTGGCCTTAACCTTCCCTACACTAAGAAGCCACCGCCTTCTCATTTACCTCATAAAATAAATTCTCTATCATTCTTGCCACTGTCTCTGCTTCATTTTGGTTTCTTCTCTGCAAAGATTGAGTTTTGCTAGCAATCTGCACAACAACATTCATATTCCTCTATTGGGAGATTAACAGTCTGAAAGGAATATATTCAACATATGATTTACAACTTAAAAACTGCAAAATAAATCAGTTCTAATTGCAAATAATCTTTGAGATGTCTATCTTTTGATTTCATACAGAAAGGAAACCTGTGTCTTAGTATTTAATATTATTCAACTATTAAAAAGCTGCACGAATAACTTTAGCACTTTTCTGCTTTGGGATACTTGGTTGAATCTGTTATCAGGTGTGCGAACCTGAGGAAAGATTATCTTTGGCAGTACGGTTGGTGACAAAACAATATACCCACTGTTTTGAGGTAGAAGTATTTAGCATAGCTTTTTTCCTTCTCAGATCACAAACTTGTTCACTGAATAACTGCAAGTGCTGCTTTTCCTCTACTACAAACTACTATCAGAAAATGTTCTTCCAGTACTCTTCATATATCAGTAACATGAGAAATACCCAAAATGTCTCTATAGCTTTTACCTTCAGGGCTTCTTCACCAGGCCTCACGCAGTGTTACTGATCAACTAAATCAGTTCATATATTACTGAAGTCACTCAATTAAACTTATGCCACTAAATGTAAAGCACCTCTACATGTGACAACTACATTTGTCTATCCTAAGGAAAGCTTTGATGGAACCGCCACACGACATTCGGTCAGACGATGGCAGAGCCTCTTCAGTCACAGGTCAGCATTTGCTGCCTCCCTCTGCTTGCTTCTGGAAGCTGCCATCCTGCCTCTGGGCAAGATGCCCTCAGCATCCTTCTCTCAGAGGGTGTTTTAGCTTTGCAAGGCACACTTCAGGACTATAAAACATATCAACTATTTACAGAAAACATCAACATAATATTGACACATTCATTCTGAGTTGTTATTTGACTGTTAGAAAGTCTAAGCAACACAAGGACCTCTTAAGGTTTGCATTTCCTGACGAAACCAGATTCTTCAAAGGTGCATTCATTAAGGCTAAAATGTTTCATTTAAAACCTGGGTTCAGCAAACAAATCCAAAGAACGACTCTGATGAACTCTTGCCTTTATTCTTTTTCAGTGCTGGGGACAACCTTAAAATAACTATTACGGTTAAATTCAATTAGTACTCCTGACAACAACCTTAGCCAAGATGCCAATGTCTTCAAGGAGACAAAAAAAAAAAAAAAAAACCAACACAAACAGGAAAAAAAACAAAAAGCCACCACAACCCCTACACCCCCTCCAAAACATGTTGATTCTCGGTAGAAGGGCTGTGGCATGTGAAATAGGCAAACCAATTCTACCTACACTTTAGGATACTCAGACTTTTGTCAATACAGATAACTTCCTGAAGCTATTCATAGAAACTAAATTCACTTTAAATGCAAAAAACTATAGGATCACAGAAATTCTATCATCTGTACCAATAAATGCACGACAGGCTAGCTTTGAGGGTACAGTGAAGAAAGACAATACTAATAAAAATCCATTAACTATTATCTATTACATTTTTCTTCCATAACATTCATGGAGCAATATTCATGCGTTGCCGTTTATACTAATGAAAAGCATCTGTCCAAAATTATTTTAAACAACAAAACAGACAGATGTCACAATTCAGCTCTGTCGAAGGAAAACCTGCATTAAAGCAGCTTCAAGACCTTAAAAAATAAAGGTAATAGACAGAAGCAGTGAACAAGCATCGAGTCAAATTCAGTATCATTCACATACTAAAAGAGAGAAAGCCACAATGGAAGGAAACGCATCACATCACTATACCGACTACATTTCACCATCCTAATATAAAAGACTTCTCTTTTTGGTGGTCACCCCAAACAGCAGAGTGGAGAATTGCACTGATAATTTATATGCAAAGTGTTGTCCATTTAAAAAAACCAATCTAAATTCATGTTCTACTATTAAATAACTATCACTTGCATACATTCTCTAACTTACCATGAACTTCAAAAAGAAATATAATTCGTAAAAGTGGCTTGACAGTTAAAGGGCAATACCATTATGTATAGCTACAAAATTACAAAACTGAGAAAGAAGGCCAATCGGCCATGTTCTGAGAAATGGCCAGGTTTTAGTAGAAAATTAGAAATACTCAATAATCAATCCATGATCTTTTGCCAAGCACTGTAACCTAACATTATTAATCTCTTACTCCCTACTTACTGTCTAACAGCCCTAACCAGATGTTCCTAGGGACAACAAAGGGACCGCTGGAGAACCTCAGCCAGTACCCCTGAGAATCACTTTATAACTCTGCAATGACTACTTCTAAAGAAGTTAAAAAGGACAGATATATTGCATACAATTTTCTCATGCACATAACTGCTAGAATTGCCAGAAGTCTTGCATGTAACCGAAAGCGAAGGGCAATGGTCCCACAACATAAACTGCTGAAATGTAGGCTATACAATTAAAAACCATAAATACCTTTCATTACAGGCCATGACTGAACAGCTACTGAAAGCTCATGACATTTCTGATACTAATATGCAGTGCTGTACATTTTAAACTCAGCTTATGCTAGCAAGTATACCCTTTGCTTCTTTGACCTTATTAGGATTCTCTTCAAGAATAAGGCAGACAGAAAATCTACTTTTTATATTGCCAGTTTTCCTCTTCAACACACAATGACACAGCAAAATGCATATTACTTTGCAAATACATGCCCATGCTCAGCAGAAAAATAAGAGTGAGGTAGTTGATGCAAAAATAAAAGGACCAACAGTTTTACTGAATTCCAAGATTCCCATTTCCATTTGTTTAAATATTGATTAAAAAAATTAAAATTAATAAAAAAGCTGGAAATTGGACTCCTCAAATATAAATAGTTTGAGCTGTGGTAATATTATTATAAAGTACCAGGGATAGGGATGTTGTAAATCTGAAATAAATTAATCTGAAATACATCACGCATTGACTTTAACAGGGTTACACGTGAGATAACTTTGATTTTCAGTGTTAAAAGAAATGGCCTTTACCTGGCAAAAATGTCAACTATACAGCTGTTTTAAGATTTCGTGGCTGACTTTGATCTTTAATATGAAAACTAGCTACCATGCAATGGAATAGCATAGATCATATTAACAAATAATGAAACAATCAGATTGTAATCTGGTCAATCACATGCAGGAAGTGAATGCTGCAACATTCAATTTCCTGAGTGCTTCTATACCTGTGGGAGCACATCCACACAGCATGCTAAGGCCAGAGGGTAACCAGCCCCGCTGGCAGCACACAGCCACGCTCTGACTTTTGCCCCTTAATTTTAATGGCAAAATAAGCAGTTTGCTGGAAAGTAACATAACATCAACGTATCTTTCACATGATTCTTCAAGCACTGGTGGCATGATTGACGATTAAGAGGTCACATCAGAAGCAGACCTGTCTGTTACAACTGGCATGCAAAAACATGATTTCACATAAAATTGGTGCCACTTGAAGAAGCAGGGGCGTCAATCTCTCCAGGAGCCCCATTCCCGCCCTTGGGCTCTCCCTTCCCTTCATCACATCCCTTGGCACCCCCTCCTCCAGTTCCCAGTCATCCCTCTTCACCTGCTCCCATGGTGCCCCTCCAAAAGCACAGCCATGGGGCAGCACAGCATCAGGGTGGAAATAACCCAGTGACAAAAGGAAAACAATGGCCAGCTTTAAGAGACAGCAGTTACTACCTCACATCATGGGCACTTGAATCCTTGTAGCAGCACCCGGAAGGAGGGCAGAAGGGAGAGCATGACTGTTGCCTTCAGGGCCTGTGCTGGCTTTTGAGCTGTGCTCTGTTCAGGTAGGGGGTGCTGACATAAAGGGAACATTTTTTCCTGCCCTAAGTCTGCATGACAGAAGTCCATTAATGCCCTCCAACATCAGTGAAGTGTGTATTCAGGTAGGGACACTACTGCAGGTAGGTGGGGGTTATTTCCTCTGAGATTTTTTTATGCTAGTCATTGAACCTCAAGACACTCAACATGCTTATTTCCTACTTCAGGCAAAGTTCCTACTGTCTGCTACCAACAATATAAAATCTGCATAAAAACACTGTCAACCAACTGCTCCAGGACACACACGCACACCTCAGTCTAAAGGTAACTATATTTTTCTGTCTTAAATTTTGTTTGTTTTCAGCAGTAAAGAAATCAGATTCAGGGCACATGGTTACTCTTTGATTAAGAAAAAAAACCTGAAAAAAACAAAGCAAGATCCTGTTTCCAAAGTATTGGCCATCTGTTGGTGCAACTAATGTCAGTGGAAGTTGCAGACAGGTAGCGTTCACTGAAAGCTAAATATAAAGGCCTCCATAAAATACACTCTTATACACTTCTTCATGCAGTGACAGCTTGAAATAAAGGAATCCTAATGAAAGCTCAAGAAAAGAAATAGCATGCTGAAAAGCTGTAACTGTCTTCTACTAATTTTCTGCTGCATAAGACCTGCTAACCTGCTGGCACACCTCTGAACTATCCCTGAAAGCATATTATGGCCTTACAAAATAATCTAATATGTAACATCCTTGCTCTGCTCTCCCATATTCCTTACTAATTACTGACAAAATCATCAAAATTATAATTACCAAAAAAACCACTTGACTTGCAATGAGCCAGTATTCAGGCAAGTATTCAACAAGGCACCCCAACAGATCACCCAAAACTGGCCATTTGGGACAAGACTGAACACCAACACTACTCACACAATCACCAAGCTTTCCACTCCAGAACATGCTACAGTTCTTTGACCTGAATTAATTTTTTTTGTCATTGGGTAATAACTGCTACATTACAATTAGGCATTCAGCCCAGCTTTCAGCAATATCTCTTTTCCATACAAAAACATAAAAGTCTAACAAAATTTAACAGTATTAGGCTGTTGCTGCAATAAAATCACCATCATGTTAACACTGTCCAACAAGAACTTCTCCATCCTTATTTGTGCATTGTTTCTATTCCTATTTTTAATCTTAGGCCTCTGTGGTACAGGGACAGTCTTCAACTGTCTGTATATGTATTACTCCTGAAACATAGTCCTGGTTCATAAAAAATCAGCTAGAAAGACAGACTTAATACAAGTGGCAAGGCAAGAGCACTCATCCTTTCTATAAATAGTCCCCTCTAAAAAGAAGATTGAGGGTTTTAAATCAAAAACAGTGAACACTGGGATAAGAACTGTGAAAGATATCTCCCCTACCCAAATTTAATGAAAGTGGATGAAATTCATCTTACAGACAGCCATGATGTAGATCCTGACATCTGAGTTAGTTACACGGGGCTCATCTTCTGATCACAACAAGGAAAATAGATCAGATAAATTACACCCTACAAGGGTCTATTTTCAATGCCTACATCAAGATAAGATTAATTCCATCCAGTGTGATTGGCAATTTTTCAGGGAAATGATTGCAACATTTCATAGGTAGACTACAAGATTTCATTTAGGCATGCAAATTCTCCCTAAAGAATAGTGTGTACTTGTAAAACTTTAAAATAATCCATTTTTTATTTGTAACATATATTAGAAAGAAAAATCTCTAAAGCTCTTTGGGATGAAGACAACTTGAAGGTGCCATTGACGTATGCAAAGGGAAAATCTTAATTAAAATAGCTAAAAGGTAGTTAGCAGGCTAAGAAGACCTTTTATTCCCCATTAAAGTAAATAATATCTGGAAAATAAAATCTTTGATTCATTTATAGCCTGCATTCTCCATTGCTACTACAAACTGGCCCCAAAACAGGGAAAAATGCTACTACCTTGAGTTAAGATCAAGATTAAGGTCAAAATATGTGTGTTTCCTTATTTAACAAAGGTGCTTCAGGTAAAGAATTTTTCTAACATTCCATGTCTTCCAGACCGAAGAAATTAATCAACTGCAATTAAAGCTGAATTGGTGTATAATCTAGTCTGAATATTACAATAATATTAACAAATACATTTTATTAAGGCTCTTTCTTCTCTCTAAAACAAATAAGAATTTGTGTAGATCATTGGTCTTCACCATCCCTCAATTTTGGCCTCCTTTCTCCAGCACAAACAGGCACAAGCCCCTGTCTATACAAGGGACAACAAAAACAACTGTTCCTTACTAGCACAAAGATAAAAAGGAACTTCAGGTTGACTCTGCCAAAGTCTTTTGACTAAACAGAAATGGCTGTGCATTTAACATCATTTGCCTTAACATTAACATATATGTCTCTCACTAAAAATTTCTGATTTGGTCTTCCAAATGGCACACAGTAAAACTCCATGTTAAGATTCCACAGGCACTAAACATAAATTTAACACTGACAGGATTAGCAGTTGTAAGGGAAAGTTTCTTTCCTCTCCCTTCCCTTGTGATTACTGCAATAGATGATTATTTCCAAGAACAGAAGGTTGAAAGCATTACCCACCCCCCACCCTCCCAGCTTTTTCTAAATCCCAACCAAAGTCTGGCATTGGCACTGCAGAGTAGGATTTTCATAAGCACCTAAATAAGTTGATTTTATACTCCTAAGTCCAACAATCATTTTGGAAAAAAATCTGTTTCTTACTGCCTTCCCCCTCAAAAGATTATATCTTTACTATTTAGGTAACTGTACAGAAGTCACATGCATACATGCTAAATGCACACTATATCCTCAAATGTTATTGGAGAGCCTCCTGGCTCTTCAGTTCTGGAATGAAAATGGAGTAATCAAGAATCTGTCTCAGTGAAAGATTCAAAAAATGCATGTATGAATTAAATCAGTTTCTTTATTTCTCACCATTTGACAAAGAAAAGGGTCATGTTCAGCACATTTGTATAATTCCACAAATTATAGTCTCTAAATAGAAGCTATTACAATTAAGAACAAGCCTAGAAACTGATATGCTGACTAATGAAAAAACAGCATTTCTTTCACATACTCATTTCATTTTCATAAACTAAAACCTTTCTCATGTCCTAAAGGATATTTGTAAGTATATCTACACCATACTTATTTAATAATTATGTTTTATTATAAAAGTCTTAGACAACAACTAAGTTTAAAACATGAATAAGCAATGTGGCTCTTCTTAGTAAATCTCCAAACAGAAGAGAAAACCTCTTTTGTTTTAATCAGACACCATGTCCCCTGGCAAGAGACATGTGGATAGCAGCCATAATTCTGGATATGGGAAGAACATGGTCAGTATTTCTATTACCAGCTACACACAATAGTTTTTCACATACGAAGCAGTATGTCTTTCTACAAAGCTTACTTAGTCTCACAGTTCTGAAGACAGATATTAAGAATACCAGAGTAACCCAGCATAAAATGTTGGTTCCAAGCCAGGCTTGGAAATCATAAATGAGAAAGGGAAGCTCAAAAAAGTCCAAAAACATGATTTTGCCATTTTAAAAAGAAGGTAAAAAGAAAACTTCAAAGTTCATTCTTGACTATACTGCCTGACTTTACAACTGTCACGTATCATCTTACCCTGCTGCAGTTACTGTATCTTAAATGGTTAAAAAACCACACCACACACACACAAAGAAATTATCTCACTGAAATGCCATGTACCTTCCAGAGCCAGCAACTACTTCTCTAACCAGCTATGTCTGCTAAAAAGCCAAGAAAGTCTTTAGCAGGGCATGTTATTTAGCTAGAGTGCCTTTCTCAGGCTCAGGAGAAAATTCACACTCACATTGTGCCCACAGCTTATTCCTTCACCTGGTGTCCTTCTTACGGCACTGGAAGGCTCACTCAGGCCCATAACACTTGGAGTGAAATCCTCAGTCACTGTCTGAAGCTTTGGTTAATCAAGACATTGAACCCACACCAATTTTTCACTTCTGAAGTTCTTATCATTGGAAATTTTATGTCTAGGTACAAGTTAAACTGAAGTGTGTCAAAAATAAAACTCAAGTGTGACAAGGAATGGTAACCTTTAAAATATTTAACACAAAACCCAACTTAATGAGACTGATCAGATTGCACTAATACTGGAGCAGAAATATGGAGGAAATCAAAAGGCAAGTTCAGGTTTAGCAGAAGAACTCCAAATAGCCCTTTTATTAACCTCAACACTGCAGACATCCACCTTGATTTATCATCATATTACTCTAGTTGGAGGTATGTACATTTGGAACTAGTTGATTGCAAAGGAAAATCAGGTTCATTTCCCATGTGTCTATTCAAAGTTCCAGAAGGTGAGAACTCAATAGCTAAAAATCCTATCCCAGAAGGGTAAAAAAAGAATGGAAAACAGCATTAACAGACAAGGCATTATTCCACGATGTCTCCTCTGAAAAAGATCAAAATATTTTAGCAACTAAATTAGATACAACGGACAATTAAACCCTAGCAGAGATTTGCAATAGGTTTGACTGTAGTGGTTTCACTATAAAATTTTACTTCCTCAGATAATTCAGCTTCTTGTAGACTTTAAAAACATATGACTGAATTTAAGCAGATATGAAATAAAGCTTAAGACAGTTTGCTTGAGGTTCGCATTTTATCAAATTAATTGTAACTTCTTTTCATCCCAGGATCAATTTCAAATTCAAAAATACTTCGTAAAATAAGTGCTTTGAAGCTTATATAACAATGACATCTGCCCAGTTACACCATCTTGTAGACTGGATATGCAGCAGAAATGGAAGACATTGATTATCACTGATTTTATAGTGAAAAGCTGATTCTGAGATTTCTCTGATAAGCAGTGTCAGCCTAAGCAGAACTTGCACAAGATAAACGTGCTGCTGCTCATGAACACAGATAAAGAACTGAGACCTTAGTTAACAAGTCTATACACACAACTTTCAGCATTTACGTACTACAGAATATATGCTTCAGAAGTGTCTAAGATGGATCAGTGAGTGTAGTGGGTCTTACTGAGACAGTTAACTCTCTTCATAGTAGCCCATAACGTGCTATGTTCTGGATTTGTCACTAAAACAGTGTGGGGATAACATATTAGTGTTTCAGCTATTGCACAGCATCAAGGTGTCCTGGTTTCTCCCTCTAACACCCCAGCGAGCAGGCTAGGGATGGCCAAGGCATTGGCAGGAGACCCAGCCAGGACAGCTGCACCGAACTGACATACGGAATATTGGTCATGCTCACACTATTTCCAAAGTAGACATTCCCTGGAGACTCACTGGGCATCAGTCTGCTTCTGGGAGGTGGTGTGATTGCCTTTGCATCACCTGGGGAGGTTGTGTCCCACCCTCCTTCCTTCACTTTAATTCCTTTTATTTTGACTCTTTTTTTTTTTTTTTTTTTCCCCCTCTTTGCTTTGCTTTCCCAGTTCTCCCCCCACCACAATCAGGGTTGGGAGCAAGCAAATGACTGAGTTGGTGCTGGCCAGCAACTAAGCCACCATGGTGAAATTTGGGCTTTGTGAAACTGTCTAATTTTTCTTTACATTACACACACCTCCAGTTCTATTGCATCTGCAGCCAGGATTGCCATTTCTAAATTTACAATGCAGTAACATCCCATGCATCTTCAACTTATATTAAGCAACATATCAAGGGTAGTATCTGACCAGACCACCATATGTTTCCTTACTTTGTATAGTTATCCGAGCCTTTTCCTAGAATGTAATCATGCTATGGGATGTTCATGCAAAGCATTTTGATTTCAATATTATAGTTATCAAGAGAGAAAGGTCCTTAGCACCTTGCCAAATAGCCTTTTATACACCAGGCACTTTGTCTGCATTTGAAGTTCTGTCATTACAACAGTTTTTTGTATCCTTACATGAACTTCAATTAACACTGCACTGAAGGGGTAATAACAGCAAATCAGTCTTACTACAATAACTGTGATTTTCTAATTCTAATATTTTCTAATATTTCTTATTTGTTCTTTTCTTGGTTCCTGTGTACTGGATAATCTTCTTTACTAGGAAAATCTAAAGAATGCTTCCTGATGAAAGCTCCCCAATTAGGAGTCCTTACACATGAAAGTACATGCCCTGAATCATATGCAGTCTCTCACTTGTGTCTTTGTTAACTTTCATCTGCCATCACACTACTAACTCCCTCAGGCTGGTTTAACCCTTCTGGTGATCCACACAAGCTCCGTTTTGATTCATCTTAATTAAACTGAAACCTGAAATATACAGCCATTCAAAAATGACACGCAGCATCTTAAAAAAAAGAGAAATCAAGATGGCCATAATAAGACCATCTTTGTACTTGAACATAATGTACTTTTCACAGATGATTCACTACAGGTAGCAAAGAAACCACTATATCCTTTATAGCATTTATCCTTTATTTCAGTGTCAGCCATATGCCAGCTAATATATTTGTAATAAAGACTAGATTTTGTTGCAGAAAATAGAACCTTCTTGTGGAGTAACCTTCATCAAATCATGAGTAAACACTGAATCAGCTGCAATCAATTTTAAACTATTCTTGCTCACATGAATTGGTACAGAATCAATTACTAGTGTGCCTTTAAAGCTTATTAATGAAGTGTTTCTAATACCAACTCTACCACTTTTAATTGAAAGGCATCATACTAAGTACTTGAACAATCCTCTCTGCTTCACTTCTAATTTTTTAAGTGATGATGTATAGGATTTAAAGATGAAATCTAAATTAAATATTTTATGTCTAATAGAGAATCCTAATTTAGGATGCTAGACTTATTCTTACACTTCATTCACTGTTTAATCAGGGAACGCATCAGTGGTGCCTTTACAGCCTAGGTAAGTGCTGTGCAGGATACACACCACTCATAGAAAGCCTGAGAGTTACTTCAGAGACTTCTGAATTAGAAAGAGAAGTCAAAAAGTCTTTGGCAGCACAAAGAGGCAGGAAAAACATGCTATATAATGTGCAGAATCCAACAATCTGCAGGGAGTTCAGATCTCAGCTCTTCCCCCTCTGCACCAACCCTTAGCGTCTCCCATCCTTCAAAGCTTGATTCACTCAAATCCATATTGCCACCATTTTCCCTACTCTGAATTTCACTTTCTCCCCAACAGAGGTAACACTTACAAGGAAATGTGATAGAAGATTACACCTGTCTTGAAGAAGCTAAACAATTTGATCCTTCTGGCTTTCTTATTATGAAAAATAATGTATGACAACAGTCCAAAATCCCCACTGAGAGTTACTAGGTGGGTCTTAAAACAGCATATACCATATCTTAAAAAAAAACCCCACACAAACAAAATCACTGAAAGCAAGAAGCAATCACAGAAGCTGTTCGAATTAAATACAAGGAAAGAAAAAATAGAGTTCATTATTGTGCAAATTACTTCCATAGGGCTTCATTGTTGAGACCTTCTTAAAGACCACATATATTAAATACTATGAACAACAATTTTACTCTAAATGTTGATCTATATCTAATATGTATATTTAACCTTATATAGGCTTAATTATCACAATTAGGACAAAATACTCAGATCAGAGATTTTTTTCTGTTTACTTCAAAGATTAGAGTGAATTTCAGATGGAGTTTAGTCAGGGATGTTTTATTTTCAGTGCTAACCTAAAGGTTAGACAACAAAATTACAATAGTTCCCCCTGGCCATATAGTCTATGGCACCCTAAAATGCATTATATTACCTTTTGCTATGTTATTGTTCATCATAATGCTGTCATGACCTCTGCATACAGGTTTTGAAAGCAACAACTATCAGAAGCTGGAATGAGAGAAATAGCAATTCAACACACAGTCTCAGCTAATAATTAAATATATATCCCCTGAAGTGGCAACCAGATACCTGTTATATTGCTAACTTTCTTTAAAAACTCTGAAAAAAAACCCCTCTGACTTTTATTTACTGCATAATTTGAGATGATCTCTGCTTTTTTTCATATATTGCACTTTTGATCAAACTGGGGTTTGGGTGGGATAAGTATTGCAAAAAAGATATGCCCAGGGCATCTGCATCTTATTAAATTTCTTTTTTTTTTGTTTTGTTTTGTTTTGTTTGTAAGTTCTGGTTATCAATCTTTCCAAGTTTCACCTAGTTGAATATAAACCCTATAGACCTCCCATACTCCATCCCCTGCCAGAATAAACATATAAAATATGTTAAGTAGAATATGATGTAGAAAACCATGGCCCAAGTTAGAGATAACTAGCACAATCTTCTTCCATTTACTGGTTACATTCTTATTTATTTCTTCAAGAAATGTAGACCTAGATGGAACAGATTTATCTGTTAGCAATGAGAACTACCATCCAGGACCTGAGGCTAACTCACTGTTACTATGTTGTGTTGATTACTGCGAACGTGTATTCACAGGCTCCAGATGACTGACAGCCTACAAAGTCTTTTTTCCTAAAACATATGTATACCATTGTGTTTGGATTCCACTGCTTCTTTCCATCTCCAGTGTATTTATTATCTTGGCATTTTCATATGAAAAGTGCAAGAACAGAAGTCACCTGTTTCTTATGCAAGGAATGTGATTGTAAGCATATAGTTGGTCATGTTGACACTTGGAATTGTCATTAGGAGATGACAGAGTGACGTTTTCAACAAAATTTCATCTTACAGATATTAAAGTTATGGAGAGATTTCTAAAGAGTATGAATTCTATCAAAATTTTCATCTCTGTTCATTACCTATGCTATATTTTTGACCATACAGCAGAATTTTATCAAGTATTTAATGAAACTCTGCACCTCTACCAGTTTAACAGCAACAAGGGTTTGTGTCATGTTTTTGCTAAAGAATGGCCATGGCATAAATTTAATTTAGTTGTAACAATATAAACTACCTAAAAGTAGATTTTGCTAAGTTGATGTACAGGTCTAGGCATAACCAAGGTAATAGGCTGGTGGACATAATTATACCTAACAAAATCAATTTATAAATATTATACACATGAAAATCAATACATTTATAATTTATATAAATTCTATTCATAATTTTTATAGTCTCTATATAAAGAAAATCACAAGCAAAATTCAGACATAATAAAACAATTGGACAATGTTCAAGGGCAACCATTAAACCCCCAAATATTCAGCAAGGAGTTTCATAGCTACTGTTTCAAGATTTTTTTCTTGAAACTGAAATACATTTCTGAAAGTTTATGCTTGCTACAACTTTTACCACAGGTACAGTTTGCTTGATCTGATTCTTCTGGCAAAATACAAAAAAAAAGTTTTATTTTTTTTTAATTCCTCATTGTGTTGTAAACATTTGTAAGTTTTACTTCACTGCTTATTCCAACAAAAGCACTAAGAGCAAGGTTTCAAAAGTTTCTTAATATACCTGTTCAGAAATTACATCTTTCAAATTCATCTTTTCTGCTAAAGAAACAAAACACCCTGCTAACAAAGGGCTAAATCTGCAAAGGTTCTTACACAGCTCTGAGATTCTTCATGATGCCAAGAACCACATAAAAGCAACAATAATGTTTCCATATGCTGTGGGAAACCACACGGTCAGGAGTTCAGGCTGAAACAAGTTAGCATTTGTTAAAGGCACTCTGAGCTACCAGCACCCACTTCCTGCAGACAAGCTATATACTACACTAACTTGCAAGCAGGCAGTTTTGGGCTGTGAACCTGTCTGAGTGTTTTGGGAGAGCCAGAAAAGGAAAGAAGAGATACTTATTTGGAGAAGGATAGAAGTTTGTATTAGTACTTTGTGTTACCACTACTCACTCAGAAACTGAGACTCAGTTTTTATAAATAAGACTGCAGAACAGAAATACCTCTCTGTCTGCACAACATCAAATTTTATTGAAACAGGGAATGTCCAGAAGAGATCACAATTACTCAGCAGAAAAGCAAAGAGACAGACGAACAAATTACCTTCAGACCCAATGCTATCCATATTCTAGTAGCTAGTTATTTAGAGAGATTTATATTTCTTTATTATACAAGTTATATCAGCTTCTTGGCAGAAAATTATGAAAAGCAATAGGAATTCACAGGATGTTCAAAGCACCACAAGGAAAGCAGGATAAAGTTTAACACCCGTTCACTTCATTAATAAATAAAAGCAATACTGTAGCAACGCTACAACTTTCACATCCTCAGCCCTGACATTCACACCAGTAACACTGTTGATAACAGTGCAGTAAGGAAAGAGTTAAGCATCATATTGTACAAGTTGAAATTGTATGAGATCACTTAAATATTTCAAAGATTGCAGGCTATCTTTCAGTTTATGTAAATAATTACTGTAATTTGTCAAGCCTTGTAATAGTAATTGAGCCATTAAAACACTGCTGAAAATCATCACATAAGAATTTACTTAATAGGATTTCTTCTTGGTACATCTTTCTAGATCAGTGTCATAGTGTAAAAATGTAAATTATTTCATGGCAACAAATATGTCATAAAGGTGGGAAACAGTGAGAAAATGTGGTAAACTTGGTTGACAGCCTTGCTACTGAAGCTAGATTAAAGGTACAAGGAGTTGGGAAAGATGGTAAGAGACTTTCCAAAATATGAACATTTAGTTTCTTACACAGACAACACGCATGAAAAATCATGTATTTAGTCATGGACTAAAAGCTCTTTCATACATTCTGCATCTCTCTAACTTAATCTGGGACTTGTAACATTGTTCATTTCTGCTGCCTTTATTCTCTGAAATGCGGCAGTGGGATGAAGCTTGGTTTATCAGAGCAAGGCTCCCTGAAGACTTAACAATGCAGACTGCATCATCCGCAGCCTATTATCACTGCAGCCGTTTGACACAAATACATTCAGATGCTGAACACTTACTGCAGGCTTTGGATACAGTCCTATGCCCTCTACAAGGCAAAATAGAAAGAAAACAAGACAAAATAGGGGCTTTCTTCAGATGTTCTGCTTTAGAATAAATAAAAGACAGCTTCTGGTGATAAACACATTCATACACGTATTACAAAATGTTGTCATTGAATATTGATGAACAGAAAAAATACGTAGGTGCAGCCTTACCGCAATTAGAAATAGTTAGGAAAAACATTTAAGCTTTACCCTCACTGGCTCTGCAGATCTGTACAAGGAAAGTAATTTCTAGGACTTAAACCAGACACAAACAGCAATTAAAAGCAATAATGTAATTAGCAACATGGTATATGTAAAAAAATTAAGATAACTAGTTTTTCAGTGTATTTGCATTCAGATCACTGTTGCATGGCATCGTTTTTCCTCTGAACAAATGAAAATTCTTTCAGCAAACTTTGCTAAATACTACAGATATCTGATCCTGTCAAACACTACTTGCCAAAAACCTTCTTGCTTAGAAGTCAGCTCAAAGATTTCCAATGAACTGCAATGGATTTTAGAATATTAACTTAAAGTCAGTAGACTATTTAAAGGAAAGGGGAAAGGGAGAGGGGGAAGTAAAAGGCAGGAAAAATAAGAGAATTATGTAATACTGATATGATTTTATGACAGAGTCAGATTTGGATACTGGAAGAAGTCTCTATTAGATAATGCTAATATTCAGGGCATCCCAAACATATATTACAAACACATCTTTAATTTAGGAATGCCTTTCCATGTAAGCAACGACCTTCAGTAAAGCAGCAATATGTAGAGTGCTGAGTGACACATTATTTACTTCTGACAGTCAAACAGAACAAGATTCCCTCATAGAGGGGCTGGTCATCTAACTCAGGTACCATTCCACAGTTATGTACCAAACATCATATACCATGATGCAGGACAAGAACAGGACTCACAATCGCGTGGTAACTCCTATTAGATCTGCATAATTTAGATGGCCCAATAAAAAGCTATTTAAATAATTAACTTCAAATTACTTGCTTCTTGTGATAAGTGGAAGTGTACAGCTTTAATCAGGAATGCTGAAAGAAGAGAAAGGAGTCCTGCAGTAACTCCCAGTAAAGGTTCCTGCAAAGGTTTACAAAGGCACTTTGATGTAGGAAGTTTGAGCATCACCATACAAGTCCTTTGTACATAAAGTGAAGAACACTTAAACATCTGCAGGATCACGACGGTCTTAGGGTAGGAAGTAGGAGTGAAGTAACTGAAGGGTCAGAAAGTGCAGATTTTAAGGATCAGAGATTAGAATGACTGTTCATTTTATATAATAAACCCACTCCTTTTATCCTGATTACCATACATAACTATACATAATTCATACAGCTGTCGCAAGGGTTGCAGCTTTCACATGAAACAGTACAACTCTACTCACATAATTGAGGTAAGGTAATTACATTAATGTAATTATCTACAGTAAGAAAATTATATAAAAATATAAAAATGTCATTTATATCTGGTACTATAGGAATAAATTATACTGCAATAAGCACCATACTATCAGCATAATTATATAGCCAGAAAGGCATGCATATAATACAGGCAAATTAAGGAGCATATACTTAATGGCTATTCAACTTCCAAGGAAAAAAATAGGTTCTCACGGTGATTACTCTTAAAAATAGGGAATATAATAAAATATTGTAAGAGACAAATGACACACAAGGCTGTATTAAAGTTCTGACTTAGTTGGTTATATGTATGAAGAGTGAATTGAAATCCATATTAATTCATTTTGGTTTAGAAATAACATCTGTCATATTAAATACTGCTACAAGACCAAGTTTGATGACCAGGCATATTAAAAATACATAGTGATTTTACAGTATCATTCTAAGTAAATAATACTTAAAATCTCCTCCACAAATTAACAGCTAATGGCATGCTCCACCCAAATTTAACATCTGCTATTGATAGATGAGGAGAAAACAATTGCCAAGAAAAGCAACTCCTTAGATTTTGTGTGAACCCTACATGGATTTATATGCTTTCATAGTTTTATGTTAACATCTTCACTAATTAAATTATAACGTTTTATAACAGTAGTATGGTCATTTTAAAAAAGTACCACTAAAATAAGTCAAAGTTTGCCCTTGAATACTATACACTTTCTAATCTGTAATTTGTCAAAATAGGAGAAAAACGGTATATTCGTACCGTGGTCATAGAGCTAGATTGAGAAAAACCATACTGTAAAAGTCGTAATCATAATTACATGGCATTTGAATTGGATAAGACCCACATAATCTGACAGAAGAGCCAAGGAGTTACAGAGGTCTGCCAGATCAATATCTGAGGCTCAACTCGCAGGTGAGCACTGCAATCAATGAGTTGCTTTAACATCGAGAAGGCAGCTGTACAGCTAACTTCTCATCCACTGTACGCTGAGCCAAGCATGTGAGAGTGGGAATGCTGATAACTGTAACACCTGTAAATAAAGAGAACTACCAAAAGTAGAAATCTCGCCCCTTGGAAAAAATAAAGTCTACTTAAATCTATGTGTTAGCGTCTCAAACCCAGGTAAAGGTCACTGCCAAAGTTCCTTCCCAATTGGCGCATTCATACAAAGTTTTAAAACCCATAAAGCATGAAACAAGATGTACAACCCTTTGAACTTTTGTTTCCTGCTGACTGCTTTGATTACTTGGGGTTTTTTATGTGATGAGAGCTGGAAAGCTTTAGCCAAGTGCCAACTATCAAAACGAAAATAAATGTAGTATTTTGAAAGGTACCACCGAAATTACAGACTAAAAATCCTACACTTATTATTCCAATTAAATTAAGAGCCAAAAAAATGCTGAGGGAAACAGTCTTAGAGGATTTGAAGAGCATTTAGGTTTTATTTCTGGGTTATTACATAGGTTGTGAAAGAAGATACGTAAAAAGTGATTCCTACTTTCACTCCATTTATAATAACCTTGTTAATTTATGCAAAGGCCATCTTTTTTAGGATCATCATAGCGTCTGAGCTTTCAAACTGAATCAGGTCAGAGGCTTTAGGAGACTCAAAACTCGTCATTTTAGCAGAGCTCCAGAAGACCTTAGCTCCTGCACAAGCATAAAGTAAGAGAACAACTGGGGGTTTTTTATTAAAAAAATAAAAGTTTGACCAACATGGTTTAAATATTTTAGAAAATATCTTTTGAAATATACCTGAATGAACATTTGCTGGATAAAGAACATAATATCATAAGGTGAGATGCACATATAGGATAAAGAAAAAAAAGAAAAAACCCACACCACCAACAGGCAAAGGTGGCCTTGTATACACAAATTCTTATCTTCCCCCCACCTTTTACTTTAGTAGGGCTAATAAAAGACTTCACATCTACTTTCCATCTTGATGAACTTAAATGCCATATAAAATACTTTCAGACTGAATATCACTTTTTGTACATTACACAATATTTTTTCTGTGTACAGCTGTAATGTTTTTTTATTTTGCTTACTACAGTGAAGCCAGGCTTTTTATACTTCATAGTAAGAACAGGAACATCTGCATACATTTTTAAAGCACCATTTACTTTGTCAACAACTTTGCAGAAAATATCCATTTCCAATTACACTTTCATAGACATGAAAGTTACATTTTAGAAGAAATAACTGAAAAATCTTCTACCAGCTCAACTAAGTTACACAACTGTAAGAAAAGCTATGTTAAGAAATAATCTAGCAACTGAGTTCTTTACAGAAATACATCAATCCTTATTTCAAAAACTGTTAGAGGTTAGACCCATTTGGAAGGGTCTCTTGCACTACTGAAATTCATTAGGCAGAGTCTTGCATTCCTGTTTATATGTGCCCTAATTCACACTCAGATACATTCCATTCACTCTGTGGTACATGCAATGTAAAAAAAAAAAAAACACCACATTAAAAAATACCACTTAGTGGACAACGTGCAACATATAAACTATCTAGAGGATACAGACTTCTCATCCAAGAGAGCACAGGTACTAAAAATCTCAAGCTCAGGCTGCTATTTATTGGAGAATCATGCCACTTCTAAGGTATTCCTTATTTTAATCGTGAATTCAGAAGGCGTAAAATTGACACAAGCCAAATGCATACCTGTGCATACAAACCAGATGATCTATACTTTAAGAATCTCTTTACACACACAGATTTTACTTAACCTCTCACTTCCTAAATGATTTTGCTCCAGACTTAATATCTAGTTCTAGTAAGTCATAGAAACTTTTAGATTGGAAAAGACCTTTAAGATCATCAAATCCAACAGTTAACCTAGCACTTCTAATACCTCCAACTAAACCATGTCCTTAAGTACCTCAGCCACATGTCTCAAATACCTTCAGGGACTGTGATTCAACCACTTTTCTGGGCAGACCAACACAGTGCCCAAGCCACGACAGCCTCACTCATGAGAGCTTCTGGCACCTGGCAGGTCTCTCTGCTAGGTTCTGCCTCATCATTATTCTTCTGCCTCTCCCATCTTCTCACTGATACATCACTGGATACTGAAACTACTTCTGATAAAAGCAGCAAAGGTCAGATCAGAAAACTGCCCCTTGGTGGTTTTTTTAGTTACCACTAAAATGTCCCAAAATCATTGACAAATTTATCATATGACAAAGAAAGAAAAGCGTCAATGCACTGCATCCTGTGACAAATTCCCATAAGTTTCCTAAAAATTTAAAAAGCCTCTCACAGATTTAATTTGCAGAGGTTACCTGAAATACTGTCAAAGATTATACTCTTCAATGATTAGGGATTCTGGCTCAATATCTCACTGCACTAGGCACAGCAGAGAAGCAACTCAGTCCCAGAAGGCTCAAATCTGCATATCAGATGAAACAAACACACAGATGGAGGTGAGGTGGACCAGAAAGATGAACAGATCAAAGGGATGCATGAAAGAACACTTTCCATTGCATATCCACTCCTTCCTGAAGCTTAAGGATAAACACACACAACTCTTTCACACTATTTTTGAACAAAGGTTTTTTCCACTAAAATCCAATTTTATTTTTGGTTGGGGGAAAATGGGGTCCTAAAATAATAATAATAATAATAATAATAATAATAATAAATTATAGTCGTTTGGGCTGGAAGGGACCTTTAAAGGACATCTAGTCCAACACCCTGCAGTGAGCAGGGACATCTTCAACTAGAACAGGTTGCTCAGAGCCCCATTCAACCTCACCTTGAATGTTGCCAGGGATGGGGCATCCACCACTGCTCTGAAAAAACACTGGAACAAGCTACACCACCCTCACTGTAAAAACTGTCTTCCTTTTTGTCTTAACATTAACAATCACAGCACATTAAAACTTTGATTTTACTTGAAAAATTCTCCATTTCCCTTGAAGCTAACGGCACATCCCACCCTCCACCTAGAGACACCCAGGGGGCTTGGTTTCCAACTGCATGCCAGCTGAACTGCCCCGCTCCTTCACCAGACTTCATGGACTCTGAGACTTTCCAAGCCCCTTCCTCCCCACTTTGCAGGCTAAGCTGCTGGTCTGGCAGCCTTCCTGCTTCTTGGCATTCCCTGACTTTTTCTGTCTACTGGGCCGCCAGATCTGCCGGACCGCCAACCAAGGATGGTGCCATGTGGGCTTATTCTGCCAACTACCTGGCTTTACAGCAAGGCACACATGCTCTGGGATTCTGTTCTCGGTTCCTCTGAATCCAGCCAGAACTAGAATTTCAAGTCACAATGAAAGTGTCGTGGTTTAACTCTGGCTAGCAAAATACCATGAATCCGCTCTCACAAATCTCCCCTCCCCTCCTCCAGCGGAGGGGAAGAATCAGAGGAAAAAGAAATAAGGGAGCTCGTAAAATTAAGATAAGGACTATTTACTAATTAAACCTAAATTAATATATACAGATACTACTAATAATAAATAGTTAAAATAATAGAAAATAAACCATATGATACAATGAAAGAATTATGACACAGATGCTCACCACCCACTGACCAATGCACAACCAGGTGCTGAGAAGTGAGAGTCAGAGCCAGAGAGCCCGAGAGCTGTCGCAGCAGATTCTGAGCAAACCCTATCAGCAATAGCATGACCGAGAAAACTAAACAAACCTGCCAACTCCCTCTCAAACAAGCCAGCACAGGAGTTAGCAAAGCAGCTAATGCAGGAATTATGGAGAGTGTTAGCAAGTGTATGGGAATAAATGAGCAAGAGAGTAAGAGAGAGAGTAATGGCTCCCAGCCCCCCTCCTTGCCTACGCTCCAAGCATGACATGCTATGGAATGAAATACTTCCTTGGTCAGTTTGGGTCAGCTGCCTGAATTGTGTGTCCCCTACACTGACTGTAGAGAGACAGCGAGAGCTGGGAATGCAGCTGCAGTATCAGAAGCGGAAAAAGACCGTGAATTCAGTGCAGGCATTCCCCAGCACCAGCTAAAACCTTATCAGTACTTCTGTCAGCATCCAGGAACACAGCTCCCTAGCAGCCATGGTAAAGAGTTAACTCTTTCCTGACTGAACCCAGCGCAGAAAGCTACAAAGTTTCAGCAATATCTCTTTTCCTCGTGAAGGAAAACCCTAGTTCCTACAAGGCTCTGCCCCTCTTGCTGAATTGTAAAGACAATGTTCACATACTTTTCCTTTTTTACATGATTCAGAAAGACTGGAGGAGAAGCATTTCTATAAATACAGAATTAGTGTCCTAATCCCCAGGTTCCAGGCATCTGCCACTGATAGTCACTGCTATCTGCTAGTCTGCAGTGTGCTTGTGAGCATCATGTGAGTGTTGGCAAGATGCACAGGGTCTCTGCATCTTGCCAACATGACCTTATGCAAGGTGAAGAGCTATCTTGTGTTACGTCACTGGCCAGTGTGGTCAGAAATAGTCTTGTTTCCTAGCATCCCTGATCCTTCTCCTCCACTGTACCTTGATTCTTTCTGGTTTTCCAGTGAAAACCAGTTTTTCTGTTTTGCTTTACTAGTTCAAAGTTGTCTACTTCTATTTTATTTAACAACCTTTTCATTCTTTCATTTAACATTTTAATTGCATTCTGGAAACACAGCTTGTCAGTGGAAGCTTAGACATTAAACACAAGCCTACAGAAATTTGTTAGAACCTGCCCAGACATGGAGATGATTGTCCCACATGGAGGAAAGAATGCTGATCGAAGGATCTTTGAAAGGAGAATTTCAGTATCTCTTTTATTTGTGGAAGAAATACTGTCTTACGGTCAAAAAGATGGTCTCCCTCCCTGCCTAAAAAGCAGCAATGAGAGCCACAGTCAGTACACTTCGTTGCAGCAGACGTTCTTTTGATCCCCTCTGAAATGCTTTGACCTAATACTCAACTCCATGCTACATCCTTCTTATTTCTTTTTCCCCCTACTCCCTTACAGTTAATCTAGATAAGATTATAAAAGTAATGTAAAGACGAGGTTGTGCATCTTAATCTTTTTCTGGACGACACTGGAGAAAGGAGCTTAGAGATGAAGTTTTCTTAGGAGAACAGAAAAGCATTCTGCTCTGAAGCAGGTTTTGGGCAATCTCCTTACAAAAGGCTGGGCACATCAGATCTCACAAGCTAAGTGTAAAGCCTGTCCAACAACATCTGAGCACTGCTGGCATGAAGGAGCTGTTTTAACAGACAAGATTAAGGATTCTGCAGATGGCACTCTTACCCCGAATCAACACAGACATGATGCCCCAGAAAAAAAACTTTCTGTGCTCTTATCAGCAGTGATATTTTTAATGAAACATTAAAAATAAAAGGAGAGTTCCATCTATTCTTGATAGGCATCATATGTCACCCTTCATCAGAAAAGAAGTGTCAGACTTAAATGACATCTGGGTAATGCTAAACTGCCTCTTCACAAATTCCTTAGGTTATCACCACTCTCTCCTATCACATCTCTTAAGTGCCAAGTTACATAACTGTACGCTGTTCAATCGATACTTACACAGCAATTTTTGCACTCATATGGCTAGATAAACCTCTAGCCAAGGCTAATAGTTACACATACCAAGGCAGCAGCAAACAAAATTCCGTCACCTTTTAAGGACTACTAGATGGCATCCTTGTTAACAGGCTGAGAAGAACTGCATTCAGCAGTCAATTGCTTCCAACATACCAAAAGTCAATTATTGTTCAGTCATCTCCTGGAGTCTGTCCTAAAGACTCACTCTAATCTAACTCCTAAAGAGCAATATAGCAGAGGAATAGTTCAGGTAGGAAGAGTAATAACCTCTGCATTATAAAGCCAGAAAATCATCATATTATACAATTCATTCACTCTCTTGTATCAGCTTAAGTAACCAGTAGTTAATCAAAGTGATTTGAAAGTATCATAGAATTAAAAAGTACTCCTATCTTCAAACCTGATAGTTTATCTGTTCAAATTAGGTAATAACTTTAGATAACGTCAACCTTATAAAAAGCTCACACACATAGCGCTGACAACACGTGTAGGTCACGGATAAAGCATCACATAGCTCAGCTGATTTGTGAAAGAATACAGTACATATTTACTCTTGATTTAACCTCATATATTCAGAAGATGTTTGTGCAGACTGTTTTTCTTTCTCCTTTCCTCTTCACTTCTGTACATTTAAAAGCAGTTGAATCTTTCCAGTATGTCATCTATAATAAATTATCAGGACACATCCTAATTATGTATCAGTCTAAAGACTATCATAGTACTTTCATAAATGTAGCAAATTCTTTGCCAACTTTCATCACTTTTTTATTATTTTAAGGAAGATGATTATTCATGAGTGAAAGGCAAACAATTGGTACACAGGAAACTGCAAAAATTAATTCAGCAAATTCTATTAAAGGTGCACAGGACCTTCCACCTAAAGGTAAAGGGTGAATTGAAAAATCAACATTCTTTTTCAGTAGGTCTCTTTCAGAAGTTTGCCATATTCATAGATATATGTACACATACATCCTTATAATTTACAGGAGTTCTTCAAGGACTTTACAGCACCCATAAGGAGCCATGACACAATGTGTTGTTTTTTCTGGCACTATCCCCTGACAAGAAAGTGAGTTACTGTAAATTCTGCATTATATTTTGGTCTCTCAAGATCCTCACACTGGGGTAAGAGAGGAAGAACACAACTGGGGCGCCCAAAGAAAAAGAAAGGCTTAAATGGTTCTTGTTTGCTCCGTGGCCACCACCATCTTACACAAAAGTTGCTTTTTTACCTATAGATGCTAAGGCAAAAAATGCTACGAAAAAATTATCTAGAGAGGAAAGCATTGCGGAAAGATTGTTCAAAAGTCAGAAATCCACATGCACTTCCCACCTTTTCTGCAAAGACAAAGCAAATCCCTACACCAGCATGGAACAACTTTTCTGTCATCTGCAATATCATCACCTCAAAATCCTTCTCTATGGAGTCAACTTCAAGTGCACTAGGAAGCAATTGCATCTCACCGTTCACCTTGCTCTTTGGGATGTGACTCACTGCTACTTTCTTCTCTTCCTATGTACGAATTTATGTCTCACAGGAGTGTCCTATGAGCCCAGGGTTCTCAGCTGTTACCTTCCCTTTGTTCTTGACTCCCACCCTCGACCTTCCCTGTTGCCCCACCTGGCCACATAAAGCTCTATCTCTGCCTGCTGGTGCTGCACACCACATCTGTCCTTGCCCAGAAAGGCTAGGAAAGCCTCACCTCTCTGTTATCACTCGCTTATTGCTGCATCCTTGCCTCTCCTCCTCAGCTGCTACCACTTCTTCACACCTCTTGTTGGTGGCAATGCCAGAGTAGAGTCACAACTCACAATGTAGAAGTGCCTGTGCTAGCTTATTTCAGCTTGCTGAAGTTCACTTTAAATGTTGGAACACCACCAAGGCCTCTCTCACCAACTGAAAAAATATTGGTCACCATCATTTAGGAAAAGGAACTATCATCTCATTGTTTCCTCAAGGACTTGGAATAGAAATACAATAAATGGGGATCTTCCATGAAAACTGTCTCCAAGATGATAAGCAAAGTACTCCAGATATTTCACTGGAGAAAACCAGAAGAGTTAACAATCTGGATATGTGCACAAAAAACAAACAAAAAAAAATCCCAAACAAACAAAAAAAACACCAAACTGCAGAAAAGCTCCCCAGCCTTTGCTTCCATCCTTGCCTCTGTCATCATCTGAGAGTATCCACCAACCTACTAAGATCCACTTTTACCATAGCTCTCTTCTGCCCCTCATTTTTACAGCTAGTACCAGACTAAAGTCCCACTCCTCCAAGGATTAGAAAACCTCACCTAATGTCCAGGCTAAGGTCATTCAGGGTCAGTTTATATCCTTTTGTTTTAGTGCCAACATTGTCCTTAAGATGAACTAATTCTTATCCTTCCCTGATGTTTACTCCCTCAACATTTTTAAAGGCTAAAATCTAAGTTTTTATTTTCCTAGGCTAAATAAGACAAGCTCTTCCACATCGGTCTTTTGTTATAATCAGCCCACAGCCTTTACATTTACCCGAGACAGTTTACATTCACACTTCTTGAACAATACGGGAAAGAACTACAGGCAAACTTACGGAGTAATTCTCATCAGTGACATAATACAATGGTATTAATAATTTTATGTCTACTGGAAATACCTTGCCTGACATATCCTACACTTTCATTTACCTTCTTCATATCTACATCCCATTACTGGTTGACAGTGAGCCCCACTAAACAGATGATTTAGATGCCTTGTGCTGGTTTTGCAAAAAAAAATAAGTCATCCAATTTAATATATTTCTTCTGTATCTACATCGCATTTGCACATGTATGAATCTAGTTCAAGATTTATTCTTGTTATTTTTATCATTACTAAAGAAGGAGATGCAATTTTCTCTGTATATGCAGCAGAGTATTTTTCCCCACTTCAAATAAGTACTTCTATTTTCTCCAACTAAGAAACTTTCAACTGTGAGACACCATTTACACTCTGATCTGGAGCAAAAGAAAAATAATTGGAATTATCATCTTGAATACACTGATAAATTGAATATTACTGGAAGTGCAGTTAAGAAATTGCCAGATCAGCTATCAAGTAGTAACTTCAAGACCAAAAGTTTCAAACAAATGAGCTACTTAGAGGGGAAAAAATAAAAAAGGGAAAAAAAGGCAATTAAATGAAAGCTAATATCTATCATGTAAGTCGATTGTTATTGCATTAGAGCAAACACACTGATTAACAGCTTCAGAAGAAAACGTAACCAAAAAGTAATAACAACTATGGGCTTAAACCAATTGTGCAACATTACGTATGGAAGAAAAACAATCCTCCTGACCCCGCAAGGGATCAACTCAATCCTCCCAATCCAACAGAACAAATTACTTTTTAATTATTGTTTTTATCATTACCTTGACTAGACTGCTCAGCAAGGCAAATGGGAGCCTGTGGAACAACCAGGCTCTTGAGAATTCCCTTGTATGATCTGAGCAGCGATTTCAAACCCAGCTCCTTGAAATGCAGGAATGAAACTGGGAACTTCACTGAAGTGTGTTACTGCTTTTTTGATGGACTTCAGTCCCCAGAGCATTCCTTTTTTCTGACGTTATTGCACAAACTAGAAGATAACGATGTTTTGCTGTTATCTTTAGAATTTTGACTCCTTCAAGCCTATAAAATCTGTATTTGTTAGTTTTTTATTGCCATTCCTACTTTTCATTATTTTTACTGTTCTTCTCTAGCCAGTTTCAAGTTTTGTTTTATGCTTCTGAAGGCAAGGCAACAAACAGCACACAATCACATGAGGACTACTATTACACAAATAGGGTTTTTATTATTCTACTATGCCCTAGTAAAGTATCTTCACTAGCCTACCCGCTTTTTCCTCACAGCAAGAATATCCCTCTCTCATTTTTTCAGTCTGCAATCTTAGAAAATATTATTAAGTTGTTTTGGATAACACCATATTCGCACAAATCATATTTGTTATGCTATTTTCCACTCACTTCAGCCATGCATTTAAATTTCACACTTCTAGTCTACAAACCAAAGCAATTCAGCATGATCAGCAAACCTTCCACTTTCTCCCTCCAACTCACCAGCAAAAGTACAAGCAACACTGCTTCCAGTAGCCTTTCTCTTGGAGAAAAACCTTCAGCTCTTTATATCCTCAAGGAGAATACAGTCTGCTAAAGTAGTTTGGGGACTACAAGAACAGACTTCTAACTTACCTTCTTTCTACTATGCTCTACTTTTCATCCTCAAAAACCATCCTCACTTCTTGTCCTGGAATGGCTGCCTCCAACTTTGATTTTCTAGTCTCTGTTCACTTTCTTTATCTTCTTATTGCTTCATTTTCTCACCTGCACTTCATCCAAAGAATTTTCCTTTTCTCCAATCTCCTCAACATTGTCATGCTCCTCTCAGCCTTGAGCCTGCTCCTCATCTCTGTCTGACAATCTTATTTTTTCCTCTTTCCCCTTTTATTTTACTCTCCACTGATGATATCATGCATTCCAATGATGTTCAAAATTCAGGGACCATAAAGACACAAGAAGAATTTTGGATGTCTGAGTCACCTTAGTGTGCTCCTCTAGCTTTTTCACTCCCAGCCTACAGGGAGAATCAAACAGAAGTAGAAGGGAAAGCAAGTTCCTCAGCTATGATTCTAAACGGATTGGACCAGTAAATATTCTAATGATTTTTTTAAAGTGAATTCATCTGCACTGTTTTGTGTTTTGTTGATTTTTAAAGAGCAGGAAAGACAAAGGTATTTTGGAAACAAAAGGATCAATTTCCACTCCCCTCCCCACCCAAAACAAGGATTTAGATTTTTTAAAAACCTACCACAAATCAAGCAAATGCCAAAAACACAGATCTCACTAAAATAAGTCCATTTGTATAACCATTACACTATTTTTACTACGTTATGACTCATATATATTATAACCCAGTGACTGTCCACCCATGCAGATCCTCAGCATTGAGTAGTTGCAGTGGGGAAGAACTAAGTAGAAGCCACTGTACAGTTACATGCACCTCAGTTTTCTCATTTTCCTGGGATATTGATTAAGTTCTCTCAAGTAACCATTTAGTGCCCAAACATTCTAAATTTAACTAAGGCTAGACTTATGTTCGCCATTCTCTAAATCTTCACACTATACTATTAGAAACATCCAGCTGGGGAGTGGGACTGAGGGCAACAGTCTCTGCAGGAGGGCAAGCTTTCAGTAAGGAAGGGAACATCAGACCAAGTGGTTGGCTGCTTCTTTCCTTTTTTCCAGAGTTTTTGCTGCCTCATACAAGAACTTAGGACATACCTCACTACCTACCAAAGGCAGTTGCATAAGCACTGTCACATGGATGACCCATTTGCCATTGCATTCACAGTAGTTGTGCATATGTACGCTGAGGGGCTTTAATTCAAGCTGTATTTTATTACTGAATGCAAATGTGGCCAAGGGGATGCTTACTTCTTTCTTTCCATTTTAAAGGGGTTAATCCAGTGCACTCTTATTCAAGTAGTAATTTCATAATCCTCAAGTGACCTGACAGCTTTACAGCTTCACCTGACACACCTTTTCAAGTGCCATGTGACATTACACTGAGCCAAATTTCTCTTAATGTCCTAATTATCTTCCTGCCTGGAATATACAGGAACTCCAACGGTAATTTAGAGTAAGAAATCACTCTCAGGAAGATCTTGGAAACAGTTTTGTCATTCTGGTCTGGCAGGGCAGTGGGAGAGGGGGAATTCCTTGTGAGTCAGGTGCTCAATGACCAAGGGTTAAGTAACTTCTTGTAATTTTTTAATATAAACATCTCTCTAATTAATGGTGACAAACTACAAGCTGCTAATTTGCCAAATCTAAGTTTATATGCTATGCAAGTATCTTTCTGATGAAGTTTTGTAACACATTTACAAAAGGCTCGTTATGAAGTTACACAGTTACACAGTCTTCCGAAGCTATAGAAGCCATGAATGTCAAATCCCCTACTGCTTATTTTTTAGAGCAAATAAAGTAGAAATATAATGTATTCTGATTCGATTATTTTGTAGAGTTTTTTTAAATCAAAATGAGACAGTTCCTTGAAGTATCTTGGACACAATCCACTGAGCCTAGAGAGGTAGGTTCTACACAAGTGAGACTTATATCAATTTTCTGTACTTGTTACCTGAAGCACATGCTATAGCATGAGCACTTTTAAACTACCTTGCAATGGATCATTTCAAGAGATGCATCTCTTTTCTCTGATGTCTTTTGCTTGTCATTGTTTAATATCTTTTGAGAAAGTGGAATATATTAATGAACATTTTTTAAGAAAAAGGAAAATGCAAATGTTCTTTTCCATTTAGCTGTACATTAGAGTGTCAAGTCACGGCAAAAGCTGAGCAAAGGCCCTCAGTGCTAATAACTTCACAAAGCATATAATATACAGTCGTCTGTGAAGTGGCATCACTCATTTCAGTGGAGATCCTGAATATTGGAAGAGAAGCAGGAGTCTCTGATGAGGGTAGAGAGTGACTAGGAGTACTCTGAAGGTAGACAATCCCATCTTGCTCTCCCAAGGAGCCTTGCATCTCCCAGAAGGAATGCAGCAAGATGGAAGACACTGATAGCATTTGATGACATAGATGCAAGGAGAGACAGCAGTGAACTTCGTCTTTTAAAAGAGGGGTGCAAGGAAGGTATGCGATCTTTGGGTCAGCAGTCTTTTTGTTTGAAATGGAAAAACAGGTAAACATGTAGGTTGGAAAGAAAAAGAACCCAACTGGTCCAGTGAACACAATGCTGATCATGCTCCGAGCTGGATTCTCTTTAGAGGCTTAGACTCTTTAGGTCAGGGAGCGGCTCTCCCTGCTCAAGAGACAATGCCTATGGTACAATAGCACCAAGAAGTAAAACTCATGCCGGAAGGCAAGTGTTAACCACAGGAAGTGGAGAAAAGAAGACAGGCAAGACGATGATTTCCCCACCACATCTAGATGCTTAAACTACTAAGCCTAAGAAATGTAATATGTAAATACATGCCATATTTATGTGACAGGCATACGTGAACCTGCCAAACACTGTGCAGAATATGAAACTGTTTAACTGAACAAAGACTTTGACTGCTAAGCCTAAACATCACTGTCAAGAATTCTCATCCCAGAAATACCATCTATGTAACTCCAAAGAGATGATTTTACTTTTTTCAAGAGTAACACTTGCTTCTTGGACATTCTTAGCTTTCAGAGACCCAGTCTATACTGAAAACCAGAGTAAAATGTTGCTTGTGAGGCTTTCATGTTACAGTGTGCTTGCCTATATATCTCAGGTCAACACAGAGGCAACAGAAACAAGTAGTTTCAGGCTTAATTAACAGGACAGAGAAGATTCTGTTGTGGGACTCTCATTTTCATTAGAAACCTTTGGCTGTAGTAAGCTGAAAGCAAATTCAATCTGCGAGAATAATAAAGGACAAGGCCCTCTGGCAAATGACGCTGCCTTAATTGAAACTATATTCCACCTAGATAACAGATGCAATTATTAATATATGCGATTGTCCACTTCCACCAGCAAGGTTTTCAAATCCAATGCAAAGCTTTTACACAAAAGGGACTGAAAAAATTTTAAAACAAACCAATCAACTTTCAGTACACTCTGAATACTAGAATAATCCATATGAACAGAAATTGCATAGAATAAGCTTCTGATAAAATTGCTGAATTCACAGAAACAGATAATAGAAGAAATAATTTAAGTCTTCACATAACCAGAGAGGGAGTAGATTGTGCTTACTGTCACGGCAGCTTTTCCCTTCTGAGATACCTACTAGGGCCAAGAATCTTTCGAACAAAAAGCTTCACGACGCATCCCAGGGGCTGAGCATGTCCCAGAGCTGCACCCATGGTCACATACCTCCCTCTGTCACCAGTAGCCATAATTATTCTTCCACTGTTTTCATATAAGCCCTGCTTTTCATTTCTAGTGCCTGTCTGGCCAGAAAACGTGTCACTGCCACGGGAGCATGCTGACACAAACATCAGACAAATCTTTCCATTAAGTTCAATTTATATTCATCTAATTACAGTGGAATACAGGTCTATCAAGAGGATTATAAAGCAGCTGAATGGCTGCTGCAATGCAGCTAAGAGTATGCTACCTGCTAGGGGACTTAATTTGCAGAAGGCAAGGTATGCAACATATAACTCCTAGCCCAATAATGTCACCCAGTACTTCAGATGCTGTGACCTCCTGATCATGTACACCTGTTCTCACGTTACCAGATGCATTAAGTGTTAGCGGCTGCCAGAGAAAACACTTATTAGAAAAATGCATACATCGGATTGCAAAAGATGGTGAAAGTACAAGGCACAAAGGAGTCTGAACTATTCAACCAGTGTGTTTAAGACAGATTCTTTCTTCCACTTTCCTACTATCTTGTGCTTCCCACCACCAAACTGCTAACAACATATCAGTCTGCCTTCACCTTGATTGCAACAGACGCAATTCAAACAAAAAACATGCAGTGCCTTTATACCACTAAAGAAATAAAGTTCTGACATATCACACACACTAAATACATGTATTTACTCATTATATTTGTTGTGAGGAGCTGATATTTTCCATCTGCAGAGTCTATAAAAATGGAAGAAATCAGTGACACTTTGAAATCAAAGTATTACATAACAGTTTACAATTAACTGATAAAAATGAAAGCACCATTCTTAATCTCTATACCTCTTCCGAATTTCTTACACAAAGACTACAAGAAATATACTCAAGGTCTGGAAAATGAACCACTCCTACTTTACCATGCTTCTATCACTAAGAGACATTTTATGGCTCAGAGTAAATTCAGAAATACCCAATTACTGCTTTTGGACTCACTGTAATAGCAATGATGGTCTTTAAAAACAAACAAAACAAATCTCACCAACACATTCGGGAAGATCCTTAACACAAAATAATCCTAAACTTTCCTGGTGTTTCTCATGGCTTGCCATTAGTTCTTCTGAACCCTAACACCCTACTATCTTGACCAAAGTTCAGTTCACCACTCGGATGGTGTTCCTCTAGGAAATGGAGATAAACTGCAGAATGTCTGTTATTTGTGTGCCTGGAAATTCTCTAGAACCACTTTCTATTTTTAAACACATTCTTTAGATGGAAAGTACTGGCATGCTGTAATTTTTTCCCTAATGAAAGGCAGTATCCAACACATTCTGACTGTCAAGAACACACATGAATTGTTCCTTTATGACAATGTGGTCATGGAATATAGTGCATATATTGCTACTTTATATATAGCTCTTGATGAGAGGCTAGGGAGAATGACTGAACAAATCCAACACAGCGTATACTTACTAGAAGAACTAATGAGAACTTGAACATCAAACTAACAAAGAGACTCAAAAGCAACCAGCATCTGTTCTTGCTATAGCTACCTTACAGGTTATTTAGATAACAATGAATGATTCGTATTCTCTTAGCTCCCACTGTATCAGTACTCAGGCTGTAGATCCTGCCCGTCTGAAGAGTAATTACATTATAGATTAAACCTAATGAACTCATGGAAAAATAAACCATATTTAAAGAAAAAGACCTTGAAACCCGCTGGAAAGATGCTGCTCTGACAAAGTACAATAACATAGATCAGTTGGCCAAACAGAAATAAAAACTGGTGACTGCTATTGCCAGCAGCAGGTAGGAGTCACCACACATCCAGATGCAGAACACAGCTGATAGAGGGCACTGAGTACTTGGCCACAGCATCTGATATTACACCTAACAGACCCTGGTTGATTCCCTCTGCAAATTAAAATCTGAGTTCCTCAGCTTTGATTCAACTTGCTCTCATCTTCATGCCAGTCTCATCCAACACGCAGCAATTTTACTGACTGATTTGGCTACACGACAACAGTGTCACGAGCACTGCATTGCATCTGCTTCCCAAATCTCTCATCGTCACAAGGCACACACAGAAGTGGACAGTATGAATATGTAAAGATTGTCAGATTTCCATTACTCTCCTCCACACTTACGATAACTGGAGCAGGAACATATCAGTGAGGTACTGAATTTGGGTTTCACTGGGACTTGCAGGACAGCACTACATACAGTCAGAGCTGTATTTAAAGGAAAACACCTGAAGATGAAGCCTTTACCTACATCAAAAGCTATCATCTTCTCATTTTGGAGGTCCTTGAAACAGTTTATTATAGCAAAAGAACACAGAAATTAAACATTTCAAAATGAGATGCTGACATTTTCCACCTTGGGGAAAAAAGATACTTCCTGGTCTCTATTCCTACCCCCCACTCCCAACCCCAGCAAATATTAATCAGAAAACACCAGTCTTAGATTACAGCCCTGTCTGACTTAAATATTTTAATCACCACTAAGCTTACAGACGTAAAACCCTGCATTCTGCTTCAAGCTTGCCTGCCCATAATTTAACCTGCTCAGTGTCATTCGCAGAAGTGATAAGATTATTTTACTGCACAAAAGCAGTGTTGCATGAAGACATTTAGTGTTGTCCTGTCCCTGACTGCTATTATCTTTATTGAAACCTGATATAAAGAAGGGGATGAATTCTGTAAATAATCCATAAATAATTTTATGATGGGATTTGAAAAAGCAGCGTATTTCCAAAAGGAGATAATGGCCAGATAGTGACTCCATGCTATTATTTTAGACCTAAGGCTGGGTGAAGTAATGCATCACTGAAAATATAACTGCATTCACAGTAGTTTTCTAGGCTTTTATGTGACTTCAGGAGCTAATAGGAATTAACTGTTTTATCTCTATAATGCCATTTGAACAGATGCAAACTGCAGAAACAAAAGTTTGCAGATCCAGTTGCTTAATAGCTTTATTGTATTAAGAAAAAGTAGAGCTCTCATTAGCCTGCCATTGTTTTCTGTTCTGAAAGAAATGAGCAATATAATTTGGATATAATCACACTGGAATCACTTCAGTATCTCTCTTCTCATTTTTTATCCCTATTGTACATCAGTCATCAAGGGTGTAAATCCATTAACATTTGCCTTTTGCAAATCAGCAAGCTGCTTTCTCTCAGAATAGAGCCGTCTTTTAGTCTCTGCAAAGATGTCCTTTGCTGTTACAATGAAATTTTTAAGGGGAAAACACCACTTTCTTGACACCTCAATTCAAGAAGGCACTGAATCATGTCATGGCTTCAAGCATGTACCTTAAACCTACTGGACCTTGAGTAAGAGTTTAAGTGTTTTTCTGAATCAAGAACCAAGGTTCATGAAGAAAGCATCAGTTTAAAATAACAAATTTGAGTGACAGACAAAGCACAATGTCTTGTGTAAATCCTTCAGCCTTTTCTGAAGGATGTCTCATTTTGTCATAATCTCCATTGTCAAATCCCTTCTACCATTAAGTTATTCCAAACAGCAAGGACACAGATGTGTTGATGTTATACTTTAGGCCTTACTCCCTTATGTTCCAACAGTAGTTTAAAAGGGGGGATTATTGCACATAAAGTTTGAGTTATGCTGTTATGTACTGTGCTACTCTTCCTGAGTGAAGGTTGATTAAAATAACCACAAGTAAAGGTTGTTTTACTGGTAGAACTTTGTCTTGCGTTACTTTGCTGGTGGAGTATCAGCATTCTGAAAGCACCCAAAGAGCGCTGTTTAAGTTAATTGTTCATTATCTTCGCTGCTGTCTCTGCTCTCCCTTGTCTTCTCTCTATCAGACAGAGGCGTCGGGGAGATTCAATCACTGCAAATCCCAGAAAGAACAACTAACTCTCAAATGCCAACAGGGATTTGACTAGACTTGTACTGCAGAGATCTGCAGTCTGTTTCATCAAATATTCAGTAAAGCAAAGCTTCCAAAGCCAAATAAAGGTCTTACCTGCAGCTCTCCTGTCTTTTTCCTCATGACTACCTGACTTGATAGGCTTTCATCAAAGCTCTGCCACAGCTCTTTCCACCCCCCCGCACCCCCTTCTGCAGTTTCTTGCAAGGTACTTAGGAAAGAAATTCAGCTGTGGCCACATTGTCTCATTTAATTTAACTCTGATAGTGTAACACACTAACCAGTAATTTGGTTTTTAGACATCTAACATTAAGTTAAACCTGGAAGTTGGAAAGTAAATGATTTTATGAGAATATAATGATCACTTCATCCTCAACTCCTGCAAATCGACAGAGTAACAGTGCAATTCTACTAACACATACCAATGTCTGTACTGCAGTTTCGTCAAAGCACTAATGGAACTTATATGCCAAGTGAAGATTTAATGAAGGAATGAAGAAATAGTTCTCAGAGGAAGAAGAGTTAGACACAAAATATCCCTCCTTATCTCTTAATCAATAATGCATTTAATATTTATTCATTAATTAAAATGTAATATTCACTTAATTCTCTTAATTTAATACATAATTATTAAAAAATAAAATCAGTTAATTATCAAAATTTAAATGTAATTTAAGCAAAAGGCTGGATGTATGCCATAAGAAAATGCTACGACAGCCTTTCCTAATACCTTGTGTAGTGGAATTAATTCTTCCAGGTGATTAAGAAGTAATACTAGTCAATCCACAGTCATCGTCACAAAACCGTCTGATGAAATGCTCACGTGAACACATGCATACGTTGTATGTTTGTCCATCCTGATTGGCTTCCTCAGCCTAAATTATATTAGTTTGCGTGTACTGTCTGTAATACTATTTTGCAGGTAACTTTCAGAACGTTATTGACATTGTTGGAAATGTACTCTGACAACGGGAAAAACTTTTTCACAAGGCCCCCTAAGAATAGATGACATCATAGTCTTCATGTCCATTACTGAAGTCTACAGAAGCTATATAAATGCACTGTGGCATTTCATTAATTACATTTTTCTTATTAAAGAAATATTTCACAAGAACACTACTTTGCACAACATAATCCAAGTTAAATAATAATAATGAAAAAGAGGATTAGTAAATGAAAAGGCATGATTTACTTTTCATATACGAAAACATCCTAAGAGTGTACAGCTGAACTAAAAACTTGGTGTGGTTTTCCATTTGTCCCTTGTATCTTCAACATTCACTTGCCATAACTAAACAAACAATAAGAAACCAAATTTTTTTTGCTAATACTGGTCTCCAATAAACTGTTATTTGTTATAAACACCAAGTCAAAATACTGCACATTCCAGATACAACTTACTGGTGAGCCTGTAAACTTCTTTGGGAACCTACCAGGGAGAAAGTAATTAATTATAAGTCTCATCTGTTACATCAGACAAATACAGCATGGAAAAAATGGCAATATTGTAAAAACTTAAAATCATCATCTCACCAGCAAACAAGGTGAGAGGCGAAAATATGGGGTTTTTTAATTCATTTTGGAGACACAGCAGACATTAGAACGATCAATATTAATTCCAGGTTTCCGTTCCCGGTTTCTCAAATCTGTTCATGTCCCTACAATTTACTTTCAAGTACTATGCAATTCTAGACTAACATACTTCAAAAATGATGTGATGCATTGGGTGAGAAAATTTTTTCAAAAGTAAATGACTAAATTTAAGATTGACTTTCACATCACTATGCAAATATATACTTTTACCCAAACCCATAACAGTAGAGTCTAAGAAATTCTGATATTTTGACATTTTGCAGATTTTAAATCTGTACCTATTCTTGTCCGTACCTTCAAAGTGATTTTAAATACAAAGGAGTTTTTCTTATTTCCACCCTGTACTTATTCTCATATGGTATCCTCTTTCTGGATAATAATTTTATTCAAAAGATGTGGAAGAAGTTGAGATGGAAACTTATGTCCTCCAGGTGAAGTAGAATGAAGGCAAATAATATAACTTCTGACTGCCAGAATATGAGAGGCTTCAATTTCCCTCTCAGCACCCATTACGATATACATCTGTGTTTCTACTGTCAATACACATTTATTATCTGCTATGTTAAACACTTCCTCTATAGTACTGAAAGTAGCAACCTTTCTCTTCTTTACATTTTTAAAAGAGAGGAAATCAGTACAAGCAAACAAAGAGGTTACTCAGGTTTTGCAAGGGATATTATCTTTCAGATTTTTTCACCAATAATTAATTACATTAGTTTGCCACAATGCTTAGAAAATTAACTGGAAATGAGGAGGCATTATATGATATAATTATTTCTAATGTTAAAAGTAGTTCTGAGATTTTCACAACCAGTAAAAAAAAAAAAAGGATCAGCATCCAGTTTATCATCTAAACTTTGCGACCATTTTTGGATGCAGTGCTAAGGAATGTTATTCAAGTGTCTTCGTTTCTGACTAAATCTCTTCCAAATCGTAAGTACAAACCAAATGTATTTAGTTGAAATGAGTATCCAGGCAACACAGAAGTCCAGTAACAATGAGAAGATTGTCTTACTGTCCCAGTGGTCTGTTCATCTGCTCAATCATCCTAAAGCTGGAAATATAATATTGTCTAGGAAAAACATACCAGAATAACCATTTCCAATATATTCTGAAAAAAATTCTGGTGGGGTGGGTATCTGAATTAATATTAATCCTAACTATCCTACATATAGGACAGAATTCAAGTACTACTTTAATGAGATAAATCACACAATCATCTACTTTTTTCAACTTCAGCAGCACAGAAATCAGGTGAGGCAGAAGCTACCTGAAAATTCTGCCCAGAAAAATAACAGCAGCTAGTTTAAGTACCCACTGACACAAGACATCCTGCAGATCTTTCTGCTGCTAGCAGTGGCAGCAGCTCTTCTCCTCCCGTCCTCCCTTGCCGCCTTGCTAGCCAACTGGTCTCAAACCCAAGACAGAAACAGGCAGTAAAGAGACGTGACACTCTTAACAGGAGGATGAGTTAGTGTCTAGCAGTTCATAGTGCTGAAGAACAGATGGAAAGTATAGAATCTAGTTCTCTCCATAAAACACTGTCACAGATAACAGGAAGGGAGTTTTGCTTTTACCATTTCTCCAGAGTTGACCAGAAACTAAGATATTTTTTTTAAACGTAAAAACACCATCTGAGCAAGTAAAGTAACACTTAATTCAGAAGTTACTTGATTTGGAGGGGGTTTCCCCCATTATTTCTTGAACAAAGAAACCTACATCAGTTGTCAATCTCAAGTAATTTCACTTAATCAGAGCTTATTCTGTACTAAACTGTAACTTTTCTTTAGTTCTGCTTTATTATTATCATCTCATCCTTACCTTTAATATCTTTAATCCATTTTACTCTGTCTAGAACTGCATGCTCTAAATACCAAAGAAATAGACTTTTTCCTTTTAAATGAATCACCTAGCACAAAGAGGACCCACCAATTCCCAGCAGTTCCCGTATTAGCAACAGTAATTCTCTCTACATTCCAGATGGCAAGTGTCCCAATGACAGTTGAGTCCTTTTAACCAGCACACTAGGGTGAATATAATGACACTCTTGGGAAGAGTTTCCTGTAAAGTTTTGAGAAGTTGGCAGATGGGACAGAAGATTTTAAGACTAACTTTTTGCCATGAGTCAATTTGGAAGAGTTATAGCTGCTATGAAAGCAAGCTCTCTGGAGGCAGAGAATTTCTCAAGACCTCTTCCAAGAGACAGTCAAAGTAGCCACGAGTCTGCAGAAAAAGATTCATTGAATCTATATCCTCTTCTATATTACCCTGGTTTCCCCCCCACCCCACCCCCAACCAACTCCCCTGGTACTGTCACAGGGTAAAGAGAATAACATTTTTTAAATCTGGGAGCTTTATTTTACACACCTGGGAAGAAGAACTAAGGCAACTGTATAAAAAGAATGCCTCTAAGACTTACGGTTTATAACCTATCAATCTGTCATTCCGCATAAACATTGCTACAATATAACTTGCACTAGAACGTTGGGAATAGAAAACAAGAGAAGCTATTCTTAAAAATACATATATACACACATATATATTTCTTAGTCAGTCACTTAGAAGGGAAAAAAGCACATCACTAGAGGTAAAGCCTTCAATTCCATCTCACTTACTCAGCTTCCTCTTACATAAAACAGGGCCACATATTCCTGAAGATAAAGACACAAGCACTGTTAGAAGAGACAATGCCCTACCCAAAGGCTTGAAGAGTTCACCTACTGATTCCATTTTTCACACCTAAAAATCTCACTTGGTACATATTACAGATTTGCATCCATCTCTGAAGGTCTGTTGCATCATAAACCAGCAAGTGTGTCACACTCTTCCATATCCTTCATGTAGTTTTTAATCCCAATCTGTGTGAGCAGTAAAATTGATCATTTTCTTCATATATGCTAGTAATGCCAGATACTATCAAGGAGTTTTGAAGTGTTCATTTTATTCAGCCATTATACCATCTCTTAGAAAACATGAGAACAAAGTCTGCTTCTGAAAATGGCAGAAGGTTTGCATATTTATTTGCAGCAAATGTGTAACTTGCTTTAGTTAGTACAAATGGCACCATAATTTAAAAATACAAAGAAGTTCATCTTCTCTGACATAGCATAGGTACAACATATTGGAACCTTCTGCTTTCTGTGGGGGGCTATAAACCTAACTGCTAGATGCACACCTGATATTAGAAAAAATAGACAGGTTATTCAAGGCTTTTCTTGTGCAGAGAATGTGAAATACAGGGCACACTTTCCTGACCAGATGTAATAAAGCATAGCTGCTTGGAAAAAAAAAGATACAAATCTCAAATCTCTGTTTACTCACAGCCTGTATTACGTAATTTACACTTGTGCAAAACAAGCAGAAAATCTACGCTACACTTACTCTGCGCCTACTTTCTGTATGTGCTAGTACCTGAAGCAAGGTGAAAGGAAGAAATAAAAGTCACATTTACATTGCCAAATGTATGTAGAAATGCAATTCTAGTAATGTTCTTCTTCTCTCAAAGTTAAATCAAGCTATTGCACACTTTACATTTTAGCCATTGTAAAGAAGAATGTGTGGAACCTACCTTCAGTTGAACACACAACTTAAAAAGACATGAAGAAAAAGATCACAGACAAGACAGCAAGAAGGAAAGCAGCAGACCAACACTTTAGCACTGGATTAACTGAAGGAAAAGAGAAAGGCCAAACAGCTTCTGATTTTTTTCAGGAAACAGACTTCTCAGAGGAGCAAGCCACACATAATAGCTGTAATTGTTCCAATGGACCTCTCTATATGTGTACAATTACCACAGTATTACATAATTCCCTCTGGATTTTCCCCAAGTAGTATCACTGCATCCTTTGTCTCACAGACACGGAGTGCAAAGTAGCTGTTAATAATTTTATGAGCAAATATCTTCACACACACTCCCTACCCCTCCTCCCCCAGAATGAAACCTTGTAACAGTGCACAGAATGAAAGTGTCATCACCTTAATTTAGAAGTAGGGAAAAGTACTCAAGACCAGCTGAAGGTAAAAAGGACCAACTAATTTTGAGTGCCCAATATACACTGCCTGGGAGCAGCGCTTTTGGAATACCTAGAATTAAATAACAATTTACATGTCCAAAACACATCCAATATTCGTTTTTGATGCATCTGTGAGCACTCACAACTTCTCCAAAGCGGGTCCAGGAATTTCATATTGGATAGTGAAGAAAACATGTCCATCTACAAAAAGCTGGTCCAAAGTTACTCACTGTTATGCAGAAGTGGTGGAAGAGCAGCAGCTGCAGTCATCAAGTCCTAAGGGTGCAAGTTTTAAAACTCACACCATCTAGGCCAGCAAATAGTCAAGAACTTGACATCTTACAGAAGCTGTGTAAGACACAATCTGATTTTTAAAAACAAAGAATAAAACTTAAAGGTGTAGTCCCTATTTTTTGTCTGGGGAAAAAGGCTAGCAATAATTTACTGGTCTCATGGCAAAGTAAATGATTGGATTTTGTGTACGTAATTTTCTTTTCTTTTTTGAGCGTATGTAAATGTAGCTTCTGCTACCATGGATGTGAAGTTTAAGTTATAAAACTACTATGCATTTTCATTTTGGCTGGGAGGAGGATGGGGAGCAGAATGAGGAAATTTACTTAGAAGGTTTGGGGGGAGGTTTTGGGCTGGTTTGGTTTTGAAGGGGAGGGGGGAGAGGGGGAGTTTAGTTTTGGTTTTTACACACTCTTACTTGATTGTAAGTAATCTGAATTAAGGATCAACCTACTCTAACACTGACAAAAGGACTAGAAAGACAAATTATAAGAGCTCCCAGGCAGCTTCATAGACATGCAAACAGAAAGCCAAGTTTATCAGTGTCCTTGTTCATGCATTCACTGACAGTTTTAAAACTGAACAAAACTCACCATGTACCAATTTTGTGCAGGATGAGAACACTGGATTTTTCTAGGACAGCTGAGGCCTAATAAATAAAAATTTAGAACTTTGGAAGCTGTGGGTTTACAGGCAGAGAAAACTCAAATCAATATTGCTGCTCTTGAATTCTGTGGTGTCTTAGCAAACACAGCATGCTCAAATACTACAGAGGCCAAGTCCAGACAACATAACCTACATGTTGGTACTTCTCTCACAGCAGTCACAACTGAGAACATCAGTAAACTTTCCAAATAGATTCAGGGTCCTGAAATTAAATATTTGAGAAACTTCCTTTTCAATTAATCAGACTTGAAGTCAAACTGAAGACAAACAATTAAAAGAAAAATGTTCAACTGAGGGCCTTTAATCATCGTTTGTCAGGAATTAATAAAAAACTCTTCATTTCATTATTCTTCATTTCTTACAGCCAGGTACTAATAAGACAAACCATAATAAACACTTAGCATCTATTTAAACAGATAATGGTTTTCATTATGAAGAGAAGAACAAATATCTCAAAGCCCACGCTAATTTATACAGAGTCTTTCAGAGAATATTTTAGCAGTTTGGGTCCATAACGTCATTGAAAGTTTGATGTTCTCAAGTGGTATTCTGAGAAATTTATTAGATCTAAGAATGAGTCAAACTTTGGAATCAAATCTGAACAATATCATTCCTTGCTGCGGTGTATCTGGCTTTTCTGTTCTTGTCATTAGGGGACTCAACACTGAAAACCCAGCCTCAGAACAGGGTCTGTTTCAGAATCATACCCAACAGTAACGCCTGGAACCAAAGCAAAGGTGGACCAAGGTCCACACACATACGCGTGGATAGTAATTTCAGTGCTCTTGGTTTATTGACAAATGGAGAAAACACCATCCTCATTTATGTCAGTACCTGACCTGAAGAACCATACTATGGCTAACTGCACTGAAAACAAAGACCTGAATTCAGAAGGGAAATAGGTCTAGATTTTTATCCAGCCTGGATGGCAAGAAGGCACACCAAGCATATCCTTTGCTGAAATCATCTGCAAACAGTGTTAGACAGCACTGGTTTGACACTTGAGCAAACAAGGCTCTTCCCAACAAAAGACACACATCTTTGTTTCTTCAGACAGAAGAAGCACTTAGCGTAGCACATTTCAGTTTAACCTAGAAGCCTCAGTACAACAGTTGTTGACAACACGGGCAGCAAAGAGACACAAATCACTTCAGCCATGGTGAAGACTTGGCATCTGGAGAAATGCCAAAGGGGTGCCGTGGTAATGGTAACACTTTTTAAAATTTGAAATTGTTTATGAATGTATTGTTGGTTTTAAAACATAACTAACAGACTGAGAATTTCTCTACTTCAATCTCTCTTTTGTAGGGTTTTACATAGCATAAAACACTGCATTACAGGTACAGTCTATGACTATGGAATAGTGTTGGCACTATGCTCTCAAGCCCCACTGTGTGTCCTGACCACACAGGAAAATAAAAGAAATTGAAGAATTAGGGATAAACCAAGCAGAGTACACATACCAATATGACCACAGCAAAGGGGATAATTTCTGTAAAGTCACCTCTTCATTACTGCAGTTCCAACCTACTTCTCAGCCCTGGCCTAGCTTAACTGACCAACCAAAACCCAAAGGCTGTACCAGTGTGTATATTTTAAATGACAACAATTTCATATGGGCATGTGCAGGCACCTTATTTCAAATTGGTCCATACAGAGGGATTGCAAAGACACCCCCGCCCAACACAGACTATATATTTTTCTTCCCAACTGACACAAGCAAGAATTACTCATGTACTTCAGGTATCTTCACACTGAGATGAACTATGAGAGATCACCATTACGTAAGCAACAGCAGAAGACAAATCTTCAACATAGATGAATGATTCCATAAATTCATTTAAGAAAGGTCATAAAATTTAATAGCAGTCCAAATATACAGTGCAAGACAGGTTGATAAGCACACTCACTTTCTGTTTGCTCCCCTAAAAATTAAAACTGAACCAGTTTCCTCTCTTTTTCTGTGCTTTCTCCCATTAACACGCACTGCTGTGGGACATTATGCATGTCACATAACGACCAGACTGCATTCAGGCTTGCTCGTGATATTACAAATCAAGATCAATATCACAGGCTTTTATGGTAGATATCTATTCTGACACTGATTTGTAGAACAAATACCTTTTGACTTGTTTGTCCCAGTACACTGCAAAGTCACGTGAATGAAATAAAATTTGTTTAGCCACACAACTTAAAAAAAAAAAAATTCTACAGTTTCTTTTTTCATTGTGCTATACAACCCAAGCTGCTGTGTTTAAACATTCAGACACCTGCAAAAATATTCACACACTTCACACTGGAAAGATCACATGCCTTCATTACAGTAAAAGATACATACTGTACTTCTGAAATGCCTAAACAATAACTTATTCATTCCAGGTAAACAGAAAATGTAAACAATACAAGAGATGTAAACCAGAAAAAACCTAATGCAACAGTATTCCCACTGACTACAAGTTGAAATGGATTTGGTGTTTAATCGCTTGTAAGTAATTCAACATCTAAAATTTAAAAAAAAATAAAATTAAAAATTAAAAAATTAAATTAAAAAATACATCCGTGACCCTTATTTGAGAAAATAAAAAGAAAAAAGCAATAAAATCAGAAATAAATCATTACTGAATTATGTGAGGAAAGTGAAAAGTTAGTTGACACAATGAAAGAAGACATTTCAGCAAAAAAAAAAACGATGCTTCAAACCAAAACATGATTTATAACCAGATCAAAACCAGAGACAGTTATAAGGAGAAACTACCTTTACAATAAAATCCTGAGGTAGAAAATATTTACTGAAAATAGCTGAGATACACAATAAAGGACAGGGAAATGACTGTGTCTGTTTGAATGTAATCTATGGTGAAGTCACTGCATAGGAAAAAAATCATCTGCACCCAGACCCAAAATTAAACCTGGGAAAAGTATGAACTAGACGGCTGTCCTATCTCACAGAGGGACTGCAATCATTTATACTGTTGCACGGTATTAATGCATTTTAAATTTATACTTTGGTAATTAAGCAGCACGAGAAGACAAGATAGGGAAAAAAGTCATCGGAAAAGAAAGCATGGGTTTTAACTTTGATGGTAAATAGCTACAGGAATATATTGTCAAAGGAAATTACCAATTCATAACAGAATATTAGCTGCTTAGGGGTTGGCTTTGCTTTCAAACAGACATGAATTAGCTTAACTGTACGTTAATGGACTTGGTACAATCAATTTACATTCACAACAGATATCCTCCAAAGACACCAAACATTCGACCTTAGACTTCTAAGGTGATCTCTCACAGAAGAGCAGAATCTCCGAACAGAACTTTGGCTTGTGACAGCATGGGAAATGAGACAAAGGGCAGCAGTGGGCTCTCTGAGCCTCCGATGCCAGAGCTAAATCTGTGATGAGTCTCTGTTCAAAGACAGGTGCTAAGGCACTTTGAGAAAGAATGAAAAGTAAGATGGAAAATGCTCAGGTCAAGAGACAATATGTGCCGTTTAGGGAGTGCAGAAATGGCATATCGTCTACCATCACCACGTTTAGGCAGCTCTTACACGCTCAGGATTTGACTTTAAAAAATGGTAGGTACAGCTGCCAGCAAAAATCAGTGAGAGCTTTAACTATCAGGCAGTTCTGAGAATATCTTCATCATCTCGGAGCAGATACCACAGCAAAAGCCTTCTCAGCACAAAACTGTTTCCATTAAAGGTACAAAATTGAAGTCTCACAGGCTCCTGGTTGAGTGAGCAACCTGGAGATACCTAGCTCACACAAGAATAGTATGTCAAAAATCTGACTGAGTTGTTATATTGTGCTAGTATAAAGTAAAACTGAACTGTACTGAATAGCACAAGCCTGCTCAAACTAGAAAAACAGATCATTAAAGGCAGTAATTTTGTACAGAGTAGCAATTGACCTCCATTCACTCATGCAACAATCTTCCCATCAGTCCAACACAGACAATGCAATCAACACTTCATGGCTTCTTCGAGGAAGGGAAAAAAACTGCACCACCAGTGAAGCCAACAGGAAGGTTGTGCCTCTGCTTCTTATGCAAGGGGCAACTATATAGGAATATGGGGAGGTGTTTCCACAAGAAACCAGTGGACAAGAATACCAGCAGCAAAGAGCAAAAAACCAACTAATTAAGGATTCCTAGGGAACAAGACAGTAACTCGGTTTGTTACAACCCACATCTCTATAGGCTTATCCTACTACGTGAACTACATTATTTCCTTTACAAACAAGGTGTAGGGATGGTTTCACATGAGAAATGGTATTTTTTCTTTATTATTATAAGCTACTTCCTCAAAATTACCCCTGCTCAATAGCCACTTTCTCCCTGATCAAATGACACAGCTCGTTATTTTCCACAGAAGCAGCAGCAATTTAGTGCTGAATTCATGCCTATCCTTTTGAAAACTTGCCAAACCTTTAAATTCTGCAGACATCATTTGGGAATGAAGTATTTCTTTCTTATCAACAGTTATTGTTTAAATGGAGCAGTAATGTAAATGCATCATTCTCCCTAAGGATGGGAGAAGTACATCTAGTGGGGGGAAGGGAGGTTCTCCCCCTCAGGGACACATGCATCCCATTTAAAACAAATGCACAGCCCAGTGGCTCAAAAAAAAAAAAAAAAAGAGTGGGGAACTCTCAGACATATGTGCAGAGATGTCATTATCCGAACTATTCATAGAGTGATTTTGCATATGTAATAATGATAATTCTCAATTTTGTTTTCAGGGCAGAAAGTAGAATTTAACGTTTCAGGGTTGGTTTTTTTAACCACAAAAAGCTCAAAATGACAGTATCACCCTGAAGGCCAAAGTTGAAGACTTTTGGCTCACATACTTATATCTTAATAACTAAAAATAACGTATGCTATTCCTTGCCCCTACATTTCCATGAAATGTTATCTTCTCTTCAGCATATACTGCTTTTGAAAATAGAATGGAGGAACTCTGAAAAATTTTAATCTTAAATCTTACATAAGAAAAAGGATCTACTAGCAAGCTTCAGAAACAAGGCTTTCAAAGTAACAACCAAAAGGAATCCTAAAAGCTTACCATTTTTCCAACAGTAATTAATAGTAATTTTACCAACTTCGTATTTTTCAATTCTCTTTCAGGATCTCCAAGCGCTAAATGCCATCACTGAAAGGTGGGAATTAGTGACTTCCATTTCGTAACCTTAGAAGCCCAGAGACGCTCACCACTTGGTTACCACACAGTGCATCCTCATACTTACGGACACAGTCATTAGCAGTGCACAGTTACCAACAAAAGCAGCTGTTGTTTTCTTTTTTCCCTAAATCTTTACAGGGGGTGCTACAAACCATGTCTGCTGTCTGGTTGGAAAGGGAGCAGTAGCAGGTGCAGTGCTGCTTTCTTTGCTGTCTGAGAAAATTCCCTTCATCTCATTGTCTTTCTAGCCTCAGACGGGGAGTTTCAAGAAGAGCCTGCATTTGAATACTGACTGGGAGGCAGTTAGCTTATTATCATAATTCATTTTAAGCATATGAAGCAGCAACAACTATGAATTTTTAGTTTTAATGGAATTCTTATTATTGCCAAATTCAAGACAGAAGTCCATTCTTACTATTAATCAGCTCAGCAGCCTTTCATAGGTAAAAAGAAATCCACTTTATAGTTCAACTTATTCTTTACAATAAGAATAAAGTTTAAAATACCCATACTGCTTTGGGTTTTCTTTTTTTTTTTTTAACAAACTGCAACTACTGTAATAAAAAATAATCCACCTCTAAGATTCACTGTTTGAAGACTAGCACTTAACTAGTTAATACTTTCAGGCACTCAGACAAAGACAAGATGCCTGTAATTGCTAAGCACTGTTACTGCAAAACAAATCTAGACAGGATGCACAAGAGATTTTACTGCCTTACAATAAAACATTTAAACTGTACATTTGTCCTCCACCCTGATTAAGGGGTGAGCACTTAGCTGCATCCTACCAGACTGCCTGTCCCCATACAGCACTACATAATCCAGCCCCTGTCCCCTATTTGATCTGTCCCCTATTCGATCTGCTCACCTACATACACATGCAGGAAGGCCAGGGTTCGAATCACTTCTTATCCTGTCAGTCAGGTATGCCAGGGGATGGATCCCTTCTCCCACACTGGAAAACAGGCAGCCTGTGCAACCATGAAGATCACACCTTGTATGTCCATCGATCTACAGTGTAGCCCATGACTATGTGATCACAGTTGCTGTTAACTTCTTAGGCTGTCCTGCCACAAAGAGCTGCACCCCACAACTCCAGAGGGCTACTTCAGCTACAACCCAACCACATCTCACTCTCAAACAGGAGAGCAGCAACATTATGAAGGGGCAACGGAGAGGGTCAGAAACTACAGCCCCAACAAAACACATCAATGCTTAGTCTATATCATCTCCCTTAAAGCACATGGACCCTCACTCCAGCTGTGAAGGACCCAGTACATCCCATTACTACAGACTTTGGATTTCCCCACCGAGGCGGCAGCAGCTACCCTGACCTCACTGTACACACCCCCAGCAACGGGCCCAGCCACGCAAACCCCAGTCAGGATGCAGACAAAACTGCGTAGCAGTTCATCCACAAGGAAAAAGATTTCAACATAATGATGAAAACACAATGCCCGTGTAGCACGGACTTCCTTTCAGGTGTCAACCATAAGCATGTTTAACAATATTTCTAATTCCCCAAACACCTTCCTGAATGGCCACTACTATAGCCAAACAGGCTGCTGCTAGGAAGTGTCAGGGAGCTCCCAGAACACAACCTACCTGGAGATGGAATTGTTTGGACTCATGATTATGAAAGTCATGAAATCTGCAATTGCAAATCCTTCCACAAAAGTGCAAATTAAGAACCACTAAAAAGGAAAAGTGGATGGGGAATATGAAATTGTAGAATAAAGAGATACACAAAGAACCCCAGATACTTCTCCGAAACCTTTTTTTCAAGAGTTGCCTCTGTTGTAAAGCTGAATAACAGAATAAAGAAAAAATTAAATCAAAAAAACTCTTCCTTTTATGTATTTTAATACTGCAGCTTTTATATAAACCTACAAACCAAAATGTATTAGAACAGTTTCAAATACATGCAGTAGTATTTTCAGTTATGAGTCACTCTCCAGTACCAGAACCAGGGATCGTCAATTAAAAGTTGCACAAAGCAGCTTCAAACCAAACAGAATGCGACACTTTCCCACGCAACCTCCACGTCGCTGCAAAACTCAATTTGCCATCAAATTCAGACTCAGGCCTAGTGACACTAACTCCACCAAGTCACAAATCACTCCAGGCTGACTGCACACAGCAGAGAGAAAGTATATTCTGGTCCTCTTCCCTTGCTGTTATTGACCGCTACAGGAGATAGCTACAATACTGAGCTGAATGGACCCCTTGGTCTTCAGTTATTCCTTCTGTTATTTTTATGTTCTTATGTAATCTATAGTAAATAAATAAATACAACACATAAAAGCACTGCAATTAAGGATAAAAGCAGCCTAGCTTATTTTAGTAGGAGCACTGATGTTTTTAAAACACTGTGTTAGCAAAAGCTGAAGCCTTAGAACAGCCTTTCTTTCGAGACAGCAAGCTCTGGTTCAGCCAGAAATTTGTGTTTCCTGAGTAAAGTAAACCTCTGACAATAAATTATTAAATTTAAAGTGTAGTCTCACATAATTTCTTTTAACTATTCCCTTTAAGGCATTATTTGCATATTCAAAGACCACAGAGAGGGGGGAAAAAAGCATATAACCATGAATTTAATAAAGGTCCTGACCAAAAAAAAAAAAAAAAAAACAAGCGAACAAAAAAAACTATAAACCAGTAAAAGCAACGGGATACAGTTTTTATTACTATTTTTACTGTGTCTTTCCATCACCTGAAGTGAACTAAATAGTTGGGCAATCTTATGTAAGGCATTTTAACTGTGAGTCATCTGTAAGTATGCTCTTGAATGCTAAATAAGCTGAAAACAGTTGGTACTTCATGCTGAGTGACATCCCTGTTTTGCTTAAAACTTCAGATTCCATCTTTGCATGATATTCCTACTCATTTTAGTAACTGTATTACAGGTTGTGTATCTTCGCTTCTGTTTGCCTTTTTTATTCACCAGTACAGATCTGCATTCAAATTTCAGGTGAGTCATTAAATCCAGGGAAAATGACACTCAATTTAGGATTTTAGAGTGCAAATTAAGCATATAAATTATCAAGGACCCTTCTTTCTCATTGCATATGTCTTCATTACTAAGGGTGGCCATACCGTCACAGCAAATTGCAGTGTGCTTTGACTCCTCATCCAGAACGTATCTTGTATTTACATAATACAGCTGCAAAGAAATAACACTTAAATAAGCCCACTTTTAAGCACAAATAAAAGCCTGACTGACAACCTGTAATATCAGTACATATGCAACAGAATGACAAACCAAATCAATGTACATGAAACAAAATATGCTTTGTAGGTTGCACAGAAGAAACAAACATAAGAGTTAAAATTTACCTCCAAAGTCAACTTGCATCTCCTTGGAAACATTCTCTGAGAATTCCTGTATTTATTCAACTCTAATTCCAACTTCTTTTTAGGCACTTCATGAAATTCTAACTTAGGCCAACCACTACTTTAATCAGAGCAGAGAGAAAAAAACAAACCAAAACAAAAAACAACCCCCACACACCTTATTACTAGCCTAGCTTCCTTCTTCTAACTGACATTGAGAATAACTTAAGAGTCAAAACACATAACATACGGCACGTACATCCCTAGAGATTATACAGATGCCACACTTCCATTCAGATTGCACAATGCGCAGCTGGAGCAGACTGACAACTTTTCCATTAACACCTGAAATGTGGGACAGGTCAATAAACAAATTAGTTGGTGTTTCTGCTCACTTTTAACAAAACATTCTACTCAAATATTTTAAGTGAGGATGTGTACACTCCCACACCACCCAGTAAAAGAAGACTCAACACTTTCAAGCCTCCAGGATGTAAGTTTTATAGTTGGTACTTGGCTATACAGTTACTCAGAATAATTGTGTCCTCCCTGACATTTTTTCATGTAAGAATGGCTTTTCAAGAACAGCAGCTTCCCAGTCTTTTTATTTTGTTATGCCAGGAACACAGGAACCATAACATATACTACCTTAAATTAGTAGTAGTAGCAGGCAACCACAATTTAGAACTTCCAATTCACTAACTGCAATTTTGTTTTCCAACTATGTTATTATTAGCTGTATTATACATTTTGTGCAGACTTTCACATATTTCTAATAACAACCAAATAAGTTGCAAATAAAGTCACCTTTTTTTGTCCAGTCTTCTGTCCATTAGCCCTTGAATCTATGCACTGACTTCCAGCATCCTCCCACATAATGTCCGTATTATATGTCCTCATCTTCAATGGCACAGCTCTCCAAGTCTCCATATCTTAAGTCATCATGAGTCCAGAGGAGCCCAGAAAAGACCTCAAGACATCCTCAGTGTCCCTGTATACACTGTTTCATTTCCATGCCCCTTCATCTCACCTCAGTGTTTCTCCATCTTGCCTACATGGAGTCCACACTGTTTCAGGCGGCAACTGTGACTCACTGTGCTTTTGTACAGAAGCCTAGTGGCACTCTCGCCTCAGTTGAGCCCTCTGGGCACTGTGTAATGCAATCGATAATAATAATTAATTTTGTCCCTCTCTTCCTCTTGTATCCAACAGCTGTGATCTTTCCTCTGATAGATGAATAAACATTCTAGCTCCTCAGGTTTTGTCTCACTAGCAAAGACACCTATTTTTCCCCTTTCCTCAGACCTATCTACAATACCTTACCTAGTTCTTAAATAAAGACATGGGTCGCTTTCTCCAAATTCCATCCCAAAATTAATTTCCTTCAGTCATACTTTCACTACTAATCTAAGGCACCTTACAGTATTTCAAACACATAGGTTAAGGCAGTAAGAGGCAAATACAGCAAGTGTTTCAGATTTACAATACAAATATTACATGGAAAATAGTATTTTCCAGATATATATACGCATATATTATCTTATCAAACTGAAGGGTGACAAGAAGTACCAGTCAGTACACAGGGCAGATCCCTCACTACCAACAGGGACCTCTGACAATGACTGATGTCATTTCAGTAGACTCCTATTGGCATTAAACACAGGAAAATGCTCAGAAAAAAACATTCCTGTACTTTCATCCCTACTGCACACACACACCCACAAAAGCAGTCAAGAGTCCTACAAAGTCAGAGGTCTTTTGGTGAGATAGACTCAAATCAAAATTAGTGTTTTCTGCCAGCATCAGTCATTAACAGTTTCCATGTGTCAATCACTTAAATACTGCAGCACCTATTGCTAGGTGGAACACACAAGTCTTTACCATGTAACCATCCGTAATGGCTTTTTTAGAGCTCCTATCATAGATGCTTCTCATGGAGTTGAGATGTGAAGGTGGAGAAATTACAGGCAAGCTGTGCCATTTTAAGCGAGTACAGACACTACAGTTCGAGCAAAACTAAGTAAAATTTGGGTTAAACCACAGGCAGATTACGTACACTAGCATGTCACATCACAACTACCACTTGGTTGCTGTCACCAAGGGAGCACCACATAAGAAACACTAAAACATCTTATCAAGATGTCAATGTCTTAGTATCATGTCTAGCACTGAAACAGTGCCAAATACAGCCAGATTTGTAATAACTTGTCTGACAGTTTAGGTACCCCATCCCTAATCAGGAAACACTGATGAAAAAATTGAGTGGGACACCAGCTTTGGTTTAGAGAATAAACCGTAAAAAACTTTGCTGTCTGCAGGTTACAAGTGAGACTGTCACAGCTCATGAGCAGGACTTAGACCATACACACAGTGAAGGAAAATTCAGCTTTGCAAGTGCAAAGCGAGGCAACATTTCTGTGCAACTATCTAAAGATGGCAAATATTTCTTTGCTCATCAACATTTGTCTCAAATCAAAACTGATTTTAACATTTCAAGTTTTATATCTTATTTACAGAGATTTGCAGAAATTCTTGTTAACAGTGGCCATCAAATTAATTTTGCTTTTTAATCAATCCAATAGTGATAAAAGATTTTACATACAATACAATCTAAAGACTCCTTCATTTTTCCCCTCTCACTGAAGTCTCTGAAATGGTTTATATAGCAGTTAGGTGCTGTTCTTAAAAAAAAAAAAAAAAAAATCTATTTTCTTTACATTTAAAAGAGCATAATACAGTTTTACATGTCACAGTATATAGTTCAGTTCATGTTGTCATAGACAGTTCATGCTGTCTTGCCTGGACCAATACAGATTCTAAAACTATTCATAACCCCTGAAGTGAGACAGGCTGTACTCAAGAAATCCCTTTGTTTTTCCTCTCTAGGCAGACAAACACTGGAATAAATTGCCCTGAATTGCTGTGGACTCTGCATCAGTGGAGATGTTCAAAAGCTAAACGCACTAGAACTTGAGAGGTCCCTTCCAACCTCAGAGATTCTTTGAGAAATTAAAAAAAGTGCTAAGTTCTGCATTAATAATAATTTTAACTATTCAGACTGCATTAATCACCAAGAAAACTCTAGTTCAATTAAAACACCTGCTCAGGGCCCAGAAGCAGCCAAAATCAGCAGGAAGACAACGATGGTTATAATTAATTTAGACTTTACATTTTTGATCAATCAGTCTCCAGGCAACTTACAGCAAGAGTAACACAACTCCATCTCCATATTATAGATGGAAATCTATAATGTATGAATACACACATCAATTCACATTTTAAGAAATCCAGTTTTAGCAGCAGCAGAAGATACAGTGATCATATTTCTTCAGTTTAGCTGAGGTTTATTTATACCTAAAGAGGGATCTGAGGGTTGTTTTATTTTCCAATGTCATTGTACTTATCCTTCCTCTTCAGAGGATGAATGTCCAGAAATCAGAAGCCATATCTCCTTTGCCAACATGCTGTCAATCAGACCACATTCTCTCCCTAGTAATAAAACATATTTTATGATAGGACCCTCATTGACTTCATTCATAATCACCAATACTAACGGAGGTTCTTTCTACATAGATTCTTAACTGACAATCAGGATAAAAGGGCAAGAGTTAATCAAAGATTAAACTGATTAAATATTTCAAAGATGCCAAATTCCTTAAGTAACAAGTAGTCTGAATACTTGTTCCACATTTGATCTTTATAACCTCTCTGTAGCTAAATAAAGTGGCACTTAATTCTTTGCAGTTGCCTGGACACCACTATATTGCAAGTCCTCCCATCAGATGTTCCTCCACCTGATCTAAAGAAAAAGCTAAACCAGAGAGAAAAATGAATAACATTATTTGTTGTTCAAAAATCAATCCACATTCAACTGAAATATTTAGGAGTCATCAGAAATCATTAGATTTCTCATGTTTTACAGTCCTCTTCCAGGGGGGAAAAATAAAAATAAATAAATCTTTTCATTTTTGATCCTCCAAGCTCCAAGACTAAAAAACTGCGTGATTCATCTCCTCTGTTCAGCCTGCTTTGCTACCAAAACCATGGCAGTTAAGCTCTGCAGGTAATGCACTGAAACATAACAGAGCAATGCAACATAATTCCTAATGCCCGAAGTTGGAAGAACAGAAGGAGAAAGCAAAACAAACAAACAAAAAACCCAAACAAACAAAACCCAGTTCATGAAAATGTTTCAAGAGGCTCAGTGGTTTGATAGTTCCCTTAAGCAACCTTAGTAACCTAACATGCTGTTAAGAAAACAAACTAAAGAGGGGAAAAAAAAAAACAACCCACACCCAAACCAACCAACCCCACAAAATACAACCTAGAAATAATCCTTCTCCATCAGAAAAACCTCCACTTCAAAACAATAGTGGACAGGAGAGTTCCACACCGCAAGCTGTACCAGTTTCATAGATGTCATGTTGACTAATCACGTGGGAATGATACTTCTATCAGCTAATCTCCATTTGTCCTCTGGATCATCTCCAAATCTTGTAACAGCAGCTTCTCTCAACCTCCAAAGTCAGTTCATTGCATCACAATGTGATGCATCAATTACAATGATACATCCCTGAACTTCAAAAATCATTATGGACTTTGTGAACATTTCAGCTGGAAAGACTTCCTCTCTGCAATTACTGATGTTCTGCAGCATTGGGCTAATCACAACACCCTGGGTTTTGTATTCTGCTCGCCTCTGCTACTTCTTAAACACTGTCGGAACATACAGTATGTAAAAACCCAGTCCTTGGCACAAATGACTGAATCTGAAAATACAGCATACAAACAACAGCTAAGAGAGCTAGCTATCACCTCTCGATAGGATATTAAAAGAACACTCTTTCAAACACAGAAGTTACACAACCAAAACTTAGTGAATTCTGCCGTTGCTGACTGACCACACTTTGAATTCTCCTACACGCCCAACGAACAAGATAGTCCTTGGCCACCAAGAGGTGTGAGCTCAAAGTCTTCTGGTAGCACTGAATGAAAAGGTTCATGTTTCCAGCTGAACCTGCTAAAAGATTGCCAGGTACAATGAAAGAACTGCCTTCCATGGACTCAAGGGTTTGGTGGGAGAAACACAATCCATTCCAGACCAGCTTTCTCTTGCTGCTGAGAAATTTGAAGCCAGTACAATGAGAAGCCAACGGGGAATGAATTTCTCCTGGAAGTCAGCACCAAACCTGGATAGCCTGATTCTGATCCATTTCTATCATGCAAGATTCAGCAGAGTGATGGAAACCTCTTCTGCAATATGGTTTCCGTTGCCTCATAAGGACTGAACAAAACATGTTTTGGGCCTTCCAGATCAGAAGTATTCAACTCCAACCCAGTTCTTTTCTGTTCTCTGACCCAAACATTACTACAGCTTTCAGCAACAAGTGCCCAGTCTTAAATGTTTTATTTCTGATTTTACTATACTGTATCTCCCTACTGAGGAACACAAATTACAAACTGGAGCTTGCTTTCCACCACAAAGAACAAAAACAAAAAAAGCAAACAGAATTTCACAGGACAAAAAAAGATACGGCTCCTGCTTGCCTGAATAAAGAAAAAAAAAGCAATGATTCTTAAAAAAATAGAAAGTGTTAAGAAATACATAAAAGCAGTTTCAATCTCCCCTATAATAAATATTACAATATTAAAATATTTCAAAATAATTCTTGACCTGTAAACAAAGGAAAGTGTGATAATCATGTTTTTTAATCATAAAACTACAATGACTAAGATTTTAAAATATTCTTATCTCTTTAGGGTATAAAAACTACAATATGGAAATATATTTCTTTAAAAAAAAAAAAACTAAATCCAAATCAAGAAATACATTAACCTTTACTTCAGGGAGAGCTGGACCAAGAGAACAAAACAATGTATACTAGTAGGTCAGCTTTAAGAGAAGGCAAGAGGTTCTTTATACATTCTTCTATTTTTCTCAACATCACCTTCTTGCAGACAAAAGACTAGCATTTAGGGCTCAACCCTCCAGCTCTTCATAAAGAAAGAGAAATGTGATTTTGGAAGAATTTAGTTTGAAAACTTGTTTCAATTCCAGACATTGGTTAGTTTACACAAAAAAACACACCCCACCATAAATTCCCGCAAGAACAATCATGAATCAGCATTAAGAAAAACACAGAGAAAGCAAATAATGTATGTTTTCAACCAAGTATTAAGATCTGTGATCTTCTTTCTTCACTCTGATAAAAATTAACTCCTGTGTTTAGGGAAAACCAGCAAGTGCTATAGATTTAAAGTAAACACAGTCATGAGATCATGCCACCATTTGAAATAACTCATTTTAGATAACAGAGAAATCTCTGGGCAAGACAATTGGAAAACCATGTCAAACGTAGAATAAAACATGTGCAAGGGTGCACAGAAGGCTTGGTTCAGTCTATGGAAAATTCAGTAAGTATGGAAAGTCTTTCAGCAGGAATAAGCTGGAAAAGGACTGTTACCAGACACTACCATGCAAATAATGTGTAACCAAAAAACAGCTGAAGATTTTTTCCTTTAAGCCTTTCATTTTTACTGTAAGCCTGGAGCTGAAGTGCTAGACTAGGCAGAGTAGAACAAGAGAGAGCTGAAGCTGAAGACCTGAATATTCCTATGCCTATCTATTTTCTCATTATATGTTCTGCTGCATTCCAAGTGCAAGGTAAATGGTAAACTCAAAAAACTAGCAGATCTATTTTACTACATACCTGCTCTCTGCAGTGAGCCTGAAAGTGTGGCAATGGTGAAAAAGTGAAAGTTATGCATAAACACAGGAGTCTGAAAGAGCAACAATCCACAGTGAAAGATCAGTTCCATGAAGTGCTGATATTCCTAAAATAGACTTGACTTAGGTGTGCAGACACCAAATAAAATGAGTGGAGAGCTTAAGATGTTTCAGAAACTTTGTGAAAAGATTTTGTTTCTTAACATGAGGTATAATTGAAACTTTCTTCAATAACTAAACAAAAGCAATTGTATTAACCTAAAAGTAAAAGCTTCAAGACAATACAGATCTCCAAAGTTGTAGTTTGGAGAAAAAAAATATTAAAGAAAAATATGATACTAAAAGAATAAAATAAGTAAATAGGAAAAATAAGTGGTTTGTATATATCAAGGACCTGAAAAGCAGTACTCCTCCACAGCACCTATGACTTCCTGAGTAAATAAAACAGTATACATAATCTCAAATCGAAATTAGAGCTGATCTTTGGTTCCATGGTTGACACTACAAAATTTATGCTTGACACAGCAAAAGCATGTTGTTAACACAAATCCCAAATGCCACTCTGCAACTATGACATTTAGCTTCTTAGCAAAGACTTCAGGGAGATTTGTAGAAAAAGAAAAAACTAGCTTTCTTCTCAGAAACAAGGAACATAACAGATGATTACCTTTGCTGACTTGGACAAGATGGTACGTATATGTGGCAAAGTTGGAACAGTTTACCAATCGTCAGATCTAAGTATTTAAGGACAGTTAGCAATATGCTCACATTTTTAAACCAGTTGTGTAAGTCAGGTCACACAATTTTGGTGCATAAGCAAGATAAATACTAATTGTGCTTAAAAAGGCAGACAGAGCACAGAAAAGGCTGTGCATTCGACGCATTTAAGCCGTTACATACTACAGCGCACAATGCTGTTAGTGTAGGATTCGGCTCTGGTTAAAATCTAGAGCAAGTTTGACATTAATGTCAGTGCGAACAGAACCAGACATAAAAAACATACTTAGCCATATAGGGACCCTTGCAGTCATGGACCTGCAAATCCATTCATTAAACAGTTAACAGATGCAGGGTAGATTATTCTGCTAGGTATTATACTATAATCAATTCATTTACATTCAGATTGCAATATATATTAAGCAATAGGTAAGAGAGCCAGGTTTTTACTTGAAGCAGCCTTTGTAACACAGTATTTATTTTTAGGCTTCTGGCCAAAAAAAAAAAAGTTTGTACCATAAGTATTTTCTTCTAGCCTTTTGCTAATAAAATAACCCTTAACAACTTGTTATACTAACTTGCCTGGCTTATGTATTTCTTTCATTTAAACAATTTATTCCTCAGGCAGGGAAAATGAGATCCAGCTACAAATGTTGAAAAGTAAGTAAGGATTTTCTTCAGCTGATTACACTGTTTAAAGGCATACAGTGAGGCTACAAACCTATTTCACTAACTGAACTCATCATTTCTCTGCCCCTCACACTAAAACAAATTACTAGGGTACAAGTACTAGCAGCGAACCGTAACTTTTTGAGTAAGAACTTACTACAACAAAGTGCGCCTCCCAAGCTCTAGATGTGGTTCCAATTGTCAAACTGTAATTCTGTAACAGACATAAATTATCATAAAAAAACCTCACTCATCAATAGGAAGTCACATAAGTACATAAAGAAGTAATTTGGTTAGCATTTACACTCCCACGCAGTTCACTACCCGACTAAACTCATTCCCTCATTGACTGTGTGTTCGACCCCGTGTTAGTTTTTCGGTTAGTAAATCAAGAAGTGCAGCAAGGCTTTCCTGTGTAAACAGAAATGCAAACGCCATGCATGGAAACAAGTCTTCCCCATCGAGTTCTGAAGGTTGATCGTTTCTCATGCACTATATTAACTGGATTACTTTACAGGATTACAGCTTCAGAAAACTGGTACAGTAACTCTCACCTAGAGATTTTCTCAGCGTCAGCGGAACATACCTCTGTGCAGAGGGCCAGAGTAAACAATTCCTTAAGCCATGCACAGGAGTTCTGCAGAGAGGTGATTTACCAAGCCTGAGGGGCAACCCCCAAATCAAATTGGTTTGGAAGGGAAGACTGTCACTGATGCTTTTCTGACTTTGCAGCTGTCACGTAAAAATAAACTATAGAACAGAAAGCAGAATAAGAAGTGGGGAATAAAACAAAGTGTCTAATTCTGCTTCACTAACAGATTAATAGTATAAGGAAAGAAGACCTACAGAGACTTCAGCTGCAAGTGTAGCTGACATACAAATTATAAGATAGAATTCAACTAGAGATCTCAAAATAAAAAAGACCACCATATTCTGATTACGTCAGAAGTTTAATGAAGTGATGCCTGTAACATTATCAATAAAATATATCAAAATTGCAGCTTGATAAGTCTTTAAACCACATTCATTTGATTTTCAGTAGATTACAACAGGTATCAAAATTCCTAAATCAGAAAAAAACCCTGTATTTGCAGCTGGCTATAGTCAATAAATAGGTGCAACTATTTCAGTATTTAAACATGCACGTATACAGTTTATATGGAATTGAGCCACACACTCTCCCTAGAAAAAGACACCTCCATTCATCTTTAGGAATGTGAAAATTTAATTCTCAGTGGCTAATTACTCATTTTTCTCTTTCCACTTCATTGAAAATGAAAATGTTTCTTTTCATGTCTAAACTCAGTTATATTACACTTTCTATGCAAAAAAAACCATTTTATTTTGGAGGAAAGACAGGCAACAAGCTGTGCCTCTCGAGAGGATGACAAAGCTCACCTATGAGATTTGACATCCTTCCCTTCTGCATTCCAACCCTTCCTAGAAAAATTCTGTTCATTTGAAACTAAGGATTTTGGGGTCCTTCAGCTCAATGAACTGAAGGTTTCCAGAGGACAAGCATGCAAATGAATAGGAGAAACTGCAAACTAGCCATACATCAATACAAATCCTGTGGAGAAGCATGTATTACTGAAGTTCTCATGATAACCTATCTCCTACTCAGTAAACTTGATGTGACATTTTAAATACACTTATTTTCTTGTTCTGAGAGAGGAAAAAAGAAAAAGACCTTGACCTTGTCAGATCAAGAGAGCAGTTAAAAAGAAAAAAGAAAGAAAGAAACTCCAATTTAAGAGTCCCTTTCAGGAAAATATCCTCCTACCAGTTTGAATGATTACTTAAATTCATAACTAAAGACAACAGCAAGTTCTGTCACAGGCTTATGTTGATGCTGTATCAAACTTTAAACCAGGAAGAGCAATCAAACCCAATATCAAAAGACAGGGATGTAAGTGGCTGTGATGACAAAAAGCAAGAGTGAGAGATTAAACACAAAGGTTTGTAGTCAGAAGTTGAAAGACAAAACAAATCAACTTCAAATGAGCCAGCGGATACCATACAGAACAAATACAGTAGCCCTCTTGTATGAGATACTGCTAACAGATTTCAGAAACGGACTTGGAGGCATAACTCTGCAAGTGGTATACTGAAACTATCCAATGGGAAACAGCATTTCTTCTACAGGATTTCAAGAACCTTCTCATACCAAAACAAAATTTACAAGAACTACGGTCAGCTCAAAATGGAGATAAGACCTTCACTGATGACTTGGTTTGCAATCCTTTCCTTTTGTAAGCTTTAAGATTTTCTTCCATCAAAATACCAGTATCAAAAGTAGTAACTTCTAAAATTCATATTCACATTAGACATATTAAATATTATTAAAGAGTAAATAATGACAGACATACCTGATCAAGCAGTCAGACTATCATGTTAAGATCTATTCAAAAACATCTTAGTATGTGAATCATTAATTCACAAGTTTACCCTACAGCAATGCAGTCAACAGTGCTAAAACACCTATGACATCTAAGAAGTTTTCTGGATTTACCCATGTAGCTATAGCCCTTCTGCAAGTACTAAAAACTAGACCAGTGCTTCATTGCTGACAAGCTTTTCTACAGGTCTTGCTACATAAATCTAAGACTACAAGACATTAGGCAGACTTCTTATGTACACACAACTCTTATCCATGTTATCCATACTACTCCAGCAGTGTTTAGATCTGTGATGGTATTGCTTCATGGATTGCTTCAACGATCACACTTCAGCAATGTTACCTAACATTTTTAGCCCTGAAAATTCTTTCAGAGCTATTTGCACTGACTTCAATCTCTATCAGTTCCTTCACTAGAAGACTTAGACCGCTTCAGCCATACTTGCTGTGACAGTACACATTTCATGTCTGCATGAATGCAATACTGTGGTTCCTTCAGCTGTCTGCTGGACTGCCTAGTACATGTCAAATCATGACACAAGTCCTTACTTTCCACACGTGTCAACTGTGACAGGAAAAAAAAAGAGCCACATTTGTTTAATTCAAGCTTTTAAAAGAAGATTAATCCAACAGCAATGAAGGACTATTAAATCACCTGTAAAAAGAAAGGGTTTTTTCCATCCCCATTTAATTCTGAGTATTTCCCTGTACCACATATTGTGAAATTTTTTACTTTCCTATTGCATGGAAAAGGGGATACACACTCCCCCTCCCTGGTACACGCACAAGACTGCGTAAATGCACAACAAACTGTCTAGGCATTAGCATTGCAAAATCTACTTCATAAACCTGCAGAAAATAGTAAAAAAAAAAAAAAAAAAAAAACAACGCAGCCACATGTTTGATGCTTGTTTTCAGCCTAACCCTCAGTGTCAGAATCACACAGCATTCTCATGACTGCTGTAGGGCTAAAGGGTTCTTGGCCATCTACATAGATAAATAGGTGACTGCTACCACCATTGGAAACAAATGCTTTATCAAAGACTGCTTCAGGATGAAGGTCATGCATCCGTACAGAGGTTTAACCCTCTAGTTTGTGCTTAGCATGCATCTGCTAGTTCTAATGACATTATTCCACTCTGCAACTAGAAAATAAACACACCACAGGTGATTTTCATATACGTATCATCATGGCTACATTCCTGATGTATGATGAGGATCACTTGCCAGTGAATGAATCCATCTATCCAATAGTTTGCCGAGTCTTAGACAGAGCTATCCAATTACCTAGGCTTACTTTGAACAGTCTTCGAATTCCTTTCATTCCTCCACCTAAATTCCTATATAAAGAATTTTACTTAGCTATCACAGGAAGAGAAGATACTCTAAAGGAAATTATCTGGCATATTCAGCAAAGGATGATACTTCCCTCTTTTCCCTTTTATGAAACCAAAGAATGCATCCCACACAAAGCCCAAGCAGTCATTTTTTCCAACTTTGCATGGTTAGGAAGAAAGAAATATGGCTGTAAGAGACAGCCATTTCTGGCTTGATGCCACTAATAAAACTCCACTTTCTGGCAACCCCTAGGAAAGCTCACAGACAGCCAATGCAAATTTTGTGTTGCTTCTTTCCATCATTCCTTTGAAAGAGTTTAAGCAGGGACATTCTTCAAATTCAGCGCACTCATTTTTCACAGCAGGATTCCAAATAAGTTTTCAGAGATGTAGAGACACAGGACATGCCAGTGTTTGGCATTTGGTTCTGCCAGCTAATATCCATCATACATTATTTCCCACAGTCAAGTAAAAAACAATCAAATAATAAAAGTATGTTGTTATACAGCTTTAATTCCTCTGAAATCCTCTGGGAAGCTGCCTCTCAAAACATAATGATCTTGTTACTCCTTTTCTGTGGCCCTACAGTGTTCTGAATATGAACAAAACCAAACAAGCTGTCCTGCACTAATATGTCTTGCATGTTCACAATTAACTGATCCACACATTTTATGCAATGATGCCTTGTCAAGATTTGCCCAAGTCCCTCTGGGAAGTTAACCTATTATATTTCCAATTTTCTTCGAGCACATGCTAATTATAAGGAAGTCGTTCCTCACCATGATAAACATTAAAGTATACCACAACAATGAAAGAGTGAACCCATGGTTTTATTGAAAATTTAATGTAGCTGCTAGTGAATGCTCCTATAAACACATTAACGTTACTGTAAAACTGACCCTTATATCATTACATTTAAGCAGAAATGGCAACTGTCAAATAAATTAATACAGCTCATGTTATGACACCTTACCTTTCCAACAGCAGGCACACAGATACTAGTTTGTTTTTATTAAGCAACTCGGAGATCTAAGCAAAGCTTCTAACTTACAGTACATACCTCAAACATACATCTGTTTAAATCTACAGCCAAGTAACCGAATAGACACATACTTGCAGAGTTTAAACCCTTCACCTGACAAGTCACACCACCATTACTAGGTAAAAAATGACAAAGAAAAACAAGAGTTCTATTATAAGTGAGTGAACAAGCAGTTAATGAATCTCATGCTTATTGACAAGTGAGCATGGCATAAAACTATGCTGCAGTGAAAGCACGTGGGATTTCCTGCTGAGCCTTGTCAGGAAACTGGGGTGACTTTCTGTGATGATGTTACAGGCAGTGGCTGCCCTTATGTTGCTCTATTTGTTACGAGAACAAAGAAATACCACTGCTGTGCCCCTTATGGGCACAGAATACTGTGGTAAGCTCTGCATTGCTGTGGATGCCTTTAAAAGGTTTAAACTGTTATCTAAACTAGATCCTTCATGCCTTTTCTCATTTACCCAGATGCATCAGTCAACAGGCAGCCTCTTCAAAAGGCCTTCCATTCCCAGGGTATAGACAGCACAGCCAGACATGGCTTAAAGGCCATACACTTGCAGAACACAGTACAGGTCTTAGGCAGAATACAGACTAGAGACAGAAAATTATGCCAGGCTATTCTTACTTCGCTACTGGGAGCAACTCCAGGGTATAACTGTGTCAGTAACTGAAGTGCTCTCTTCTCACTTCCACCTGACCACAGTTAAGGATTAAAATGGGTGTTTTCAAGCTGTCTGAAGGACAAAGTAACAGAATTCACATTTCAGCTTTCATTGAAAGAAAATGCATAACTCTTAAGTTCTTATAATTTTATTTGCCCTATTTTATAGAAGTATCTATCAAGGCTTTTTAACTGAAAAAAGAAAAAGCACTGACAGGACAGTAGGACTAAAAGTCTGCACTGGCTTTTATCTGTCTGGTCATTTTACTAGTTTGTTGCATTTTGTCTGGTTTTTTGTTTGTTTGTTTCTTGGCTGGTTGGGTTTGGTGGGTTTTTGTTTGTGGGTTTTTTTTTTTTTACTACTTGTTCTTCACAAAAATCTTACCCTTTTCCTCCTATTTCAGAATAACATTATTACTTCTTCAAGAATTCATGTTAGGAATACAAGTACTTACCACGAAAGGAAAAGTTAGACCAGACAAAACATCTATGTGTCTAATGCATATGCATGAATTTGGCCAAAAATAAGAAAATTAGGGTGCTCAGATTATGCACTTCATTAGCTACTGCCTCTATTCCCTTATGCTCAATGCTCCCTCAAAAAATTCAAACCAAGCAGCTCAGCCAAGGCAGAACTCAGCTTCTGGTAGTTTGATCTGTCAATAAGAAATTCCTGTGTAAGAGATACAGAACTTTCCTCATGGAAGAGAAGATCACTTCTGCTCAGAGATGAAGTCTAGAATGGTATTAAAAAAGCAAACATTACCCATTCAACCTTAAAAATTACTTGTCTTGAGATTTTAATCTTTTGAGGAACTGTCCATTTGCAATCACCAGCAAAATTCTTGTCGATAATGGATACAAGAGCAAGCCCTTGACCAATGCAAAATACAAAGAGAAAATTGCAGTGATTTTATTTATATGTTAGTACCAAGAAAGGACAACCATCTCCAGAAATTCACAGACGGTAACTTCCCAGAAGTGATGCACTAAAGGATTCATCAGGTAAGCCATAAAGAAAATATTCTAACAGCGCCATAGCTGGGAGCAATTCCAACCAGAAGACTGAATCTTCCCAGAGAGTTTTATAGTAGTTTTCATAAACAAACCTGCATTTACACATGAACAACTATTACGTGCACATTTCTAGTCATCCTGCCTGCAAACAAACTCTGGATATGAAACCCTGATTACACTGAAATCAATATATCTGCCTTCATAGGGATCAGAGTTTCTCTCTCGAGACCTCAAACAGTACTTCACAGTGGTGACCAAGAGACCAATTAGGATGGACATGTGAAAAAAACAAATATTTTTTGAAGTCTGTGCTATGGAGATGCTTTGTTCATTTCACTAGCCTATTTATTTTAGCTATTCTTACCAACACTTATAGCAATATATAGCAGTAAATGTATGGTCCATACTTATGACAATTAAGCAGAGGTCCACCTTATGAAGACCTCTGTATAGCATCTGAAGGTAAGTATTTGCTAATAACTAAAGGGGTAATACTCCTTTTGTGCGCAAATTAAAAAAAAAAAATTAGATAGCCACAATATGGAAAATGCATTGCTGACTTGTGTTAGTCCCAATTAAAATCACAACAACCACCGTAAAAGTTAAAATTATTTTGTTCACCCTGACCAAACATGTTCATCTTACAGTTCAAACAATATTATTTATGTACTAGTACCACAATAGCAAACAAAACATATTTATGTCATTTAAGTTTTATTATGTAGTATAGGGATACATATGCAGTTTCGGAGTTTTCTTTTGTCATCCTCACAAAGCCGGGTCCACTTTTTCAGTCAATCCAGGAAGTTTAAACCAAAGCTTAGGTGTAATTCAGAAAACAAACCCAAAACTAGCCCAGAGCTTTATCATGAAGCAACTGTAAGTATAAAAATCAGAAGAAGAATATCTCTATTTTCAGTTCAATTCATGTACTTTCTGGATGCAGCCCGCTGCCAGTATTTCCTCCCACAGTCAGTTTCCAATCTTTTACCTTGATTCAGAGAAATACTTCAAACACATCCCTATCCCTGCACAAGAAAGACTGCTGTACTTTCGTCAATTAGAATCATCCTGTGCACTTTCCACATAGCTGTATGAGGGGAAAACCACCTTGACAACATGCCTGTAATAAAACAGCATTCAAATGGAGAAGTCAAAGGCACAGGTATCCCTTGAGAACATGCTAAATCTTAGGTCGGCAGTTAACTACAATTCTCTCGTTACAGTCTGTCCACGGCTTAAGTTCCTGCAATAGATGGAATACAATCTTCAGGTTTTCAAGATGCTAAAGAGCACCATGCATCAAAACATCTTCAGACCCTGCAAGGAGAGGCAGCTCTGTCTCTCAGAACATTAGTCAACCAACTCACGGGGCTAGCAAGAAACTTCCCTGGTGGACCAACTATTTGCTACAGCACTTCCTCAGCCTCCTTCTCACATATCCGATAAAGACAACTTCCAGATGCAGAACACTGGACAAGATAGTACACAGACTAGACAACTGATTTTATCTAGTAATATCATTTTAATGGTCGTATAAAATGCCTGTCAAACAAATTTGGAATCAAAAAATTTTATATATAAAACGTTCACACATAATTCCCAAATAAGAAGTGGAATACATGCCCTAGCTAAAACCCATTCACTACAAACAGCCTGTCCAGCTCAATTCCAAAATAGAATTTGAGATCATATTCAGTATCTGTGCTGCAGTGCAGTGCTTCAGAGAGGAAGGTACAAATGCTGCAATCTCAGCCACGCCAGCCCTCACATGAGCCATTAAACAGTGGTCTCTTGTGCCAGCCCCTGGCGAATCCTCAGAACTCACATACTGACAGGTACAAGAAATACTTTCTAAAATAAACAAAGGCTAGCCAAAGTGCTTTTCAGTGTTCTCTCCTAAAATTGCTCCTAATATCCAAAATTGCTTTTGACCATTTTCTTCAGTTCATTCCAGCAGCCGTGTTTGTATATTTGACTATTGCAGCTACCAGAATCTAACGTATTTTGATAAACAACATACAAAAAGCATCAAGGGATTTTAAAAAAAATAACTCCTATTTCACTGAGAGATTCACATCATAATTCTTCTTATGTTTAGATACTTATTTTACAATAATCTTCCAATCTTTTTTTTTCCAGGTTCCTTCTGTGTCCTTTAATTCTACAGAATCTTCATTCAGGATGACATCTAAGCATATGGTTTTTAGTCAGATTTAAAGTGACATTCATTAATTAAATGCAGTTACAATGGGGAATATTTTGAACAGAAGTCACTCTGGAATTACAGAATTCCTGTCCTTGAATTGTGACCACATTCAATTCTTCATTTCTGAATGAAGAAAATTTCTCTGCCATCAACTCCGTTCTTTTATTATCTGAAGCAGTAAAACCCAGCACTGAGTGAATAATGCCTTTTGCATGTCAAATATGAACTTAAATGATGATTAACTTCATTTAAAAGTACTTTTCCAGTGTTGGAAAGTACCCTTACACTTTTCTCTGACAGTCACACTCAGAAAAATGAAATTCATGTAGAAAATAAGGCAGTACAGATTATGTCCACACAAGCAAAAGATCCTGTTTTATTGCAAGTTGTTAATTAAGCAAAGCAAAAGCATTAGGCGAGAGCATACAGTGGAACATCAGCATTCCAATTCCCATTTCAAAAAAAAAAAAAAAGGAAGGAGATGATGACTCCAACAGTCCTGAGGAAAATGTGCTGCTCACACTGATTATGCTTCTGATTTCTGACAGGCATGGTAGTCTTCACTGTCTCAGAGGACACTGAGAAAGACCATGACCCCGTCCGCCTTACTTGAGTGTGTCCTGGTAGTGTCTCTTACCATAAACATCTAAAAGAAGACCCATATCTAATTTAAGAAACTCCAGAAAGCCATATGTACTGGCATCACGAGCAGCCCAAGATCAAATAGCTGTATCACACATTTCTCAACACTCCTATGTACATATTGCTCCCAAAATTCAGGACACCTTTAAAAAACATAAGGGATACTCACAGGCAGTATTTTCTTGAACTAGTGCAATTGTTTTAATCCTATCACCAGTTTACCACCCCACTCCACAGCAAGGCCTTCCCTCACAGGGGTTCTGCACCACGAAAAGCAGTTCTTGCATAGGTTCCTTCTGTAATGCACACATGCATTTAGGCAAAAACATTTTCTGTTCTCTCCTGGAACTCTGAATTCTTTTCACTCTGGTCAAATTACACATCCTAAAAACAAACAAACAAACCAAAAAAACAGAAAAACCCCAAACAAACAAAAAACTCCACAGGTGATTTCCGTATTAACTATAAATGTTTTAGATTCTTGAATGTAAAGACTCAACAATGAACATTTATTTTGCACACATCCTTCTCCTTTCTAATATTAGAAAAAAATCAGCCCCCTACAGGGAAGAAGTCCTCCCCAGACACACAACTTACAAAAGCAAGAGGAGGATACTTGTTCCTCTTCACTCTTCTTGCACAGCATGTATGCATTCAGTGGGAGAACTCAGGAGAATGTACGTCCAAGTCTGAAAACGGCCACAGATGATAGAAGGTCGTCTCCATCTGGAGTGTTCAGCTAAGTAATGAGAGACACCCCTGTCTGTGGAGAATTATGTAATTCCCAGGACTACAGAAGCTTTCTTTGAGCAGAACTAAACAGCACAGAGCTGAATTCCAGTCTGTCCAAAGTTACCTCACACTATGTAAGGACTGATGCTTCTAGAAATCCAGGGCATTAACGGGTTACGTTCACGTCTCAGAAGTGATGTATCAGACGCAAAAGAAACAGAAATCCACCCTAGCAGCAAATTTGTAGAAGGAAATGCAGGACACCATCTTATCAAAAAATAAGAATAAAATAAAAGCAGCAAACGAAGAAGAATCATTTGGCAAATAGGAATGTGTGAAGAGGAAAGGAAAATGAAATTACAAATCAACTTGTAGATGGCAAATGCAAACTCATTTTAGTAATTTAATGCAAATAAAGGAGGTTCTTTAATTCAATAAAATTTCACATTCATCTTTAAATATTAAAAATAATATATTGTGTTTACATTCCAGAGCAAACTCTAAAGATGCCACAGTAATTCTGAAACATCAGAAAGACAACCCTCAATTCCAGAAAGTTTATCAGGTCCTATCAAAAGGAGAAAATATGAAAAAGCACTGTTTACGCGTAGTAGGCCTACAGATGTCATCATTAAGGTATTCAAAACACAGAAAGCTTTTTCGCTTACATAATGTGTTCTTTGAAAATTTCTGTTTTATCTACCAAATCGTTTACGAATCTGTCTGTCCCTAATTACTGTTTTAAAAATAAATAACTACAAAGAGAAACTGCAGCAATTGCCAGGTAGTATCTAATTTCCAGTGCTTTCTGTCAATGTCACTCAGAAAGCTACACACACCTAACAGCTCTAGAAAACACAAATCCAAACTTTCTAAGAATAGATAAAAAGATGACTGCTTCGAGAATGTCTGAAAGCAACTGACTTTTCCAAGTAACGTTCATAACTTTGACAAAGCGAAAGGAAAAAAAAGTGTAAAAACCCCACCACTTCCATACAACTACAGATTAGAGATTCAAGACTTCAAATGAAAAGGATATTTCTCAGGCCTTTTCTATTTCACTACAGAAAAAACCTCCCCCACGCCTCAGTTTACCATATTCAAGGTCATTTTATCACCAGAACAACATTCTAAAAATTTTTTAAAGTATTGCCTAAGGCTGGGTTTGCCAAATCTGTATTAAGCCTGACGCACATTATCAGGAGTGCTGTTTTACGTAACATGCTGCTGCTGTCAGGTGCTGAGGTTTAACATTACTGTATATGTGCTGAGCAGTATTAGCATGCTCACTGCTTCTCTTTCCCTATTAAGCATTCAGATAACAGCCCTTCCATGAGCTAAGCTTAACGTTCAAACCTGCAGTAAGACTGCCATTGTACAAGTCTTCCCAAAATGTTTACCAGGGAGAAGTACTAATAATAAAATTCTCATAAATTGAGATGACAAATTATCTTTCAAAGAAGTATTTGCCTGTTTAGTCTTTAGATGTAGGACAACACTACAATAGAAGTCACATAACGCTGAGAAGAAAAAAAAAGTTGACAGTCTTGATGCCAGTGTTGCATAACATCTGTATTCCCTGTAAAACCAGATTTGCTAAGAATTCTCAAACAAGCGAAATAGAATAATAGGATGTAAAGCTATTATTTTACAGTTTCTGACTGAAATAAACACATGATAACTCAGATCCAGGATTCACAATGCTGCAAACAGCATATGAATAAGCTTCACATTTACTATGTGGCTTGTTTTCCCCTCCTTTTTTACTGTATTTTCCAACGAGACATTGGCCACGAACATTTTCTAAATCAGGCTGTCCTAAATAAAAAGGAAGCTAAGCTTTACCCTACAGTCTCGGTGGTTTTAGCTCTACTTATCAGATGTCTCAGCAATCTTTCCCCCTCAAACTGTGACAGGGTTTGTGTACATCACCATTCAAATATGCCCATCTGCAAAACTTGCTAGGATTGTGCATATAAACAGCAGTTGGGAGATAGCCCAGAAGGTAAATAAAAGCATTGCTCGAAGAAAAACAATCCAGATAAGCATAAAATGCAGCAGTCCTGATGTACTAATTAAATTGAGGGAAGAAACGCTCTAGAGCCTTAACATGCTTTGGACTGAAGCGAGAAGTAAAGAAAGGATGCTTCACGCCAAAAAAAAAAAAAAAAAAAAGAGAAGAAACCCACAAACGTGTTAGTCCGTGCTCACGGCGGAGAACGCCTGCAAGTTAGTGGGAACCCTGGTGGGAGGGGAGAGGTGTTTTTTTTCCAATTCTATTTTTGCAAAAGGAGTGCGATTGCAGCTTTTAAGCCGGAGAGGGCTGCCTGGTTAGTATCCGCAGTAGGCGATCCCATCGGCGGGTGGGAGGGCAGAGCAGAGAGGTAGTTGGTGAGCACCTCCGCCCGGCTGCCCGCGCCCCACCGCCCGGGGTACCCCCTGCCGCGCCGCCGCCCCGCTCCCGGGGCAGGCAGCGCCGCCTCCCCCGCCTCCATCCCAGCATCGCCAGCAGAGCGAGCGGGCAGGTATCCCCCTCCGCCCGTGGGTACGGGGGGCGCAGGCGGAGAGGAGAGGGGCTCCGCAGCCCTCCCCGACAGGACTCCCACGGGGCGGCGGGGGCAGAACGCTCCCGCTGCCTCCTCCCGGCGCCCGCCCCCGCACGGGCGGGACCCCCCCCCTCCCCCCGCACACGGAGTGTCGGTGCCCCCCGCCCCTCAGGGCAAGGGCCGGGCGTCTCCCACCCCCCACCCCCAGCAGCCCTTCGCCCGCACGGCCCCGGCCCCCTGCCCCACGCCAGCGCGGAGGTGGAGGGGGAAAGCTCGGCACTTACAGTCCGCAGGAACTGTATCTCGTCCTCGCCCTCGCCCCCCTCGGCCATGGCTCCCCCTCTGTCTGCTTCTCCCAGGCGCTGCTCCCGGTGTCCGGACGGGCGGCGGCGGTCGCTCCCCCCGGGGTAGGCGGCGGCGGGAGGCTCACGACCTCGCCGCACCGGGCTGGGGCAAGTGCGAGGGCGACAGAGCCGGCGGCCCCAGCCCGGCCCTTGCTGCGAGCGGGGTGCGGGTGCCCGTACGCCCGCAGCAGGTTGACAGCTCTGCCCAGCCGCCTCGCTGCCAGTGCCTGCCGCGGGGGGAGGGGGATGCGATTAACCGGGGGAGGAGGGGGAGGCGGAGCTCCCCAGCCCCCCCACCGCTGCAGGTGATCCGCAACCCGCTCCCTCCGCACACCAAACCCGCCGCCCAGCGCCCCTTACTGGCTGCTCCGCGCAGAGGCGGCTGCCGGCTCTCCCGCCCGCCGCGGGGCCTCGCCTCAGGGGCCAGCCTCAGGGGTCCGCCTCAGGGGTTCGGCTCGCCTCAGGGGCCAGCCTCAGGGGTCCGCCTCAGGGGTTCGCCTTAGGGGTTCGCCTCAGGGGCCCGCCTCAGGGGTTCGGCTCGCCTCAGGGCCCAGCCTCAGGGGTTCAGCTCGCCTCAGGGGTCCGCCTCAGGGGTTCGCCTTAGGGGTTCGCCTCAGGGGCCCGCCTCAGGGGCCCGCCTCAGGGCCCCGCCTCGTGCGGCTGCAGCCCGACCCGCCGGCCCAAAGGAGACGGCCGGCTCGGGGCCTGGGTCTGCCTGGGGTCCTTCGGGAGTTAGCCGGTAGGCCGGCACTGTGTCTGCCTGGGCGGGCCTGTGCCACCGGATTTAGGCGAGATGTGCTGCTCGGACAGGTGCCTCAGGAGAGTAGAATGTGAACGGCTTTGCACTAGCTTTTTGCAAGCCGACAGTACAGGATCACAGAATCACTAAGGTTGGAAAAGACCTCTCAGATCATCTGGGCCAACCATCAACCCAGCACTGCCACACCCACCAGACCGTGTCCTCAAGCACCACGTCTACACGTTCCATGAACACCTCCGGGGATGGTGACCTCACCACTTCCCTGGGCAGCCTGTTCCAGTGCCTGACCACTCCTTCAGTGAAGAAGTTTTTCCTAATATCTAATCTAAACCTCCCCTGACGCAACTTGAGGCTGTTTCCTTGTGTCCTACCACCAGTTACCCAGGAGAACAGACCAGCACCCACCTCCCTACAACCTCCTTTCAGGGAGCTGTAGAGGGCCACCAGGTCTCCCTTCAGCCTCCTTCAGGCTAAACCACCCCAGCGCCCTCAGCCGCTCATCACAAGACTTGTACTCCAGACCCTTCCCCAGCTTTGACTCCCTTCTCTGAACACACTCCAGCATCTCTATGTACTCTCAGCGAGAAGGGGTGGAAGGTACAACATGACTTCGTCGGGTGTTGGCCTCTAACCATTGCGCGAGTGAGCTTACTCCAGGATGAACAAAAGGCATTAAAACAGAATTTGCTTGAGGGACAGCAAATGTGTTGACCATGGGGTAAAGCAGAGGGTTGCCATGGAATAGTTGGATCTTCCAGGAGCATTCATGCAGTCCGTACCTTGTGAAGGACACATCAGTTCTAGCATCGAGGAAGCGAGGCCTCCAGCAGAAGGAAGTTCGGCAACCCAGAAGAGCTGCAGGACTTATCAATGGCACTCTGGAATGAATAGACAGCCGAGAGGCTCAGCTGACATGATGCAATGGTCTTGAGGTGAGGACAGCAGAATAGCTTCAAAAACAGTAAAAGGCACATCGAATCACTGACAGAGTAAGATGTGTAAGGGATGTGCAAGGAAATATAATGAAATAATTATAATTTGGGTAAATGGATTGTGTGGCTAGCGTAACAGAAGACATGGTGTTTCTTGAGAAACCATACCCGTAGGCTGTATCTTTACACTGCTCAAGGACATCATGAAAAAGTAATATTAAACACGTCTGAGATTTTATCATTATTTTCAGCAGTAGAAAATCTGTTCTTCTGACAGATTGGAAATTGCAAGATCAGCCAAGACCCATAAGGTCTCTAGAGCAAGTAATGTATGAGCGTTTAATACAGAGGTTCCACAGATGAACTCCAGAGTTATGACAGCTTAAGCATTTCCTTTATAATTTCTTTTTTTTTTAACTTTTCAGTTACTGCTGACTTCAAGAGATTTTTGCCTCTCAAACTTACTCCTGACTGAAAACAATTTTTTTCTAAGTAAGATTAAAAAAGACTTTTTTCATATTGTTGAAATATTCAATCCTCTTAAATTTCTTTCCTTCAAATTATTTAAATTGAGACATATTTCTTGAAACAGACCTCTATTATAAGGAAAGTCCTGAGTTTGGATAACTTTAAAAACTTAGGTTTCATGAAGGTGCACTGAACAAATAAAACTGCACTTTATCTCACATACAGAACAAGTCAGTTCTAACAATTTGTGAATGTATTTGATACGGATATAAAGCTCAGTTCACATTGGTTTACAGAACCACAGTCTTGATTAGATCACAGAACATCCAGGATACTTTCCATGATGCTTTGAAGGTGAGTAGTAGATTAGATGCCTGCTTTATTTGCTGCACGTAACGCAAGGACATTATAAAGAAGAAAAAACCCCTATAAATAGTCCACTACAATATCAGTGGCTGAAACGTTTTGTACAGTTTTCGGTACAACATTATGTCATCATGAAAGTCATTCCAAGAACTGTGGAACCGGTGATACCTGGTTTCTTACTGAACTGGAGCTCATAATTAGACTCCTTGGTGGTTGGCATGATGCAAAAAACAGATGAAGCTTCTTGATGCTAGGGCAGTAATATTTCTCTAACATGCAGATATATTGATGTCTAGTATGAGTGAAATGTATGCTGCATTTTTTCAGAGAGCAGATAATACTCTTTAGTACCTCCTTTATCCGTGCTTCCGTTTCATGAAATGGCAAGGAGCATGTTTACTATTATTAGCCCTCGATTACATTGTTGGAATCTCCCAGTTAGTTCAACAGATACAATGTCGTAACAGAGGGACATATACAACACCTGGCTATATTGTTTCATTTGCTTGGGAAACAAAGTTACAGGTAATAAACATGAAAGATTCTCTGGAAACTTTCTGAACAAGGTGATAAAGATGAAATTGTAGTCGGAAGGACAGCTTCTTGTTAAATTATACATGTAGAACAAATATTGATATGTGCATACACCATACACATAGAATATCATATGCACACAGGTGCAAAATGCATATTACATATAAAATATAGGTAGACTATAAAGTCATCACATGCACAAAAATGCCTGAACAAACTAGAGAAATTCCTGATGGACATAGCTTTGACTTCCTCCACATTACCTGCCCACACCAATCAGCTACAATGCATATGCCTCTCCCCTTCCCACTCAAAACGTGCAGGCTTACTCTACCCATGTGAAAAGATCAGCAACGTTTTTGAAATGTTCAGGATTTTGGACGGGTGTTGTGTTTTAAAAGGAATGCATTTCAACTGATGTGAGGTTTTAATCGGTAGTTCTGCTTAATTGCACTGAATAATTCAAAACATTTGGTTATTTTTAAGTGGAAATAACATAATAGTTTCTATCATAACAGGAAGTAACGTAAAGTTCACAAAATTGTTGCTTAGATGAACTAGTGGGAAAGCTAAAAAAAAAATAAACATCCTCCCTGACTGGTACTGGCAGGTGGAATCCAGTGGAATTGCAATTTTTGTGGGGGTGTGGAAGCACAGGGCACTTTGCTACAAGACTGCCAGTCCCAATGTTCAAGATGCCAGTCAACCCCGTAGCAGTTAACTTTGTGTTCCCCCTCTTATTTGCTCATTTTCAACCTATGTTATATCTGATTATGCCCACTGTTTTCCACAAGTCTGGAGATTTTTATCACCAACTGATAACTGTGCTTTCCACAGAAAAATACAGAAAAAACCCCCAGTTTCTACCCCTGCCACACTAATCCCATTCTGATTTAAGAAATTAAGAGTTTTTAACACAGCCTCTGAAGATTAACAAAAAGTTTTAGTAAGAAAATTGTCGTTCCCTTGCAGCTCTAATTTATGTTTTATTAGCTAACCAGTTCTCTTACAACACGAATGTAGTATGTCTGCTCCTTTTCCATGTGACCTAGAAGCAGCCTTTCAAATTTTCACTCCAGAATTTCTTCCACATTATGTGACCTGCTGCTTACCGTGTACTGTTCATTTTGAGCCTTGTTCTCGCTGTGTTCTCCTTAAAATCCCATTTGAAATCTGCCCATCTCCATGCACATTTGTAATTGTCACTATGACAGATTCTTTACTTAGAGCATTTTGCCTTTGAACAGCAAGGGCTTCTTGCTCCTGCAACCGCAGTTTATCAAGGCAGCAGCACTGTGAGGACCTGTAATATACCCTTACCAATTTTCACCACGTTTCCTGGTGTGATGCAGAGGCAGCACAGCAGCACCTGTGTGACAGTGCTTCTGAGGTACCCTGATAGGATTTGGAACTGATTATAAATTGACAGTATTATAAGAATTTTAGCACTTTAAATTCACAAATTTGTATCACCTAAATTAGGAAACTTACTATGATGTTAGGAGAAGATGCATAGATATGTTTGTATGCACACAAAGTAATAATCTGTGTAAAACAAACAATATGTCTGCTGTCTGTAATAACAAGTATTGTGAACACTCAGCATTCAGGAACATGAAGGGAACTCCCAGGTGTTTCTTTGTTTTCATCTGCCAGAATATACTTCCACAGTGTTTTTTTTATTCGTAGAAGCACAGTGTAAGATAATGCCCACAGGAATGAAATGGGGCAGATACTATCCTTTCTCTATCACAATGTTCTTTCCTACAGCATGTCAGACTTTTGAGCCAGGTTTCAGTTTTGAAAACATGTTATTCCAAATGCTGTAAAACCAGAGAGATTGCATCTCCTATCACATGTCATAAATCAAAGCCACTGCGGTGAATGAAACGGAAGCAGTGTAAAATCTATGCCAGTTTAGGTCCCAACTGTGTCTTGGAAACAAGAATAAAATTAGTAGACCCAATTCCTTGTTGAATTTAAAATGAGATTTTACTGCAGATTAGCAGAGTTTAAGGAAGCATAATTATACCTAAGACCACATAGTTATATGCTTATCATGACCACCCCAGAGTTCAATAAGATACTGCATTTTCTACAGTTAGTGCTTATCCTGAACACATAAAATACAGTATAAAAGTTAATTGCATGTCTGTTGTTAAGTATATGTTCTGTACTCTATATATAGCATGTATGCAAGAATTTACAGAGGAGTACAGTGTTACAACAAAATTCAGATTGTGAAGCTTTTCCTCTTTTATGAGAACTTTGGTTTTAAGCAAAAGCAAGGGCAAGCCCATTACATCTTGCTTAATGACAGAAAAAGTCTTCCAAAAAAATTGCCTTTGGCATTTGGACATGTACAGTCACTTTCTAAGACCTTTTCTGTTGTCAGCTGCAGCTAGTGAGCTCACGCCTGAGTGTAGTCTGGAACATGGCTGTGGCAAAGTCTGGAAATCTACACTTCTTACCCTAGACCAAGAAACTGTCACTGTCTGAAGCATCCTTCCTGGCAAAGAGTAAAGCTTTTAATTTCTATTTTCATTCTTGTGTGTGGAATTACTAACACTAATGAGGAGCTATGGAACTTATGTTTTAGATTTTGGGGAATAATAGTGTGCTTGGGTTTTCATGATCCTGTCTCCTTGGAGTTTTTATTGCTCTTTTAATCTTTTTCTTACATACTTTCTGATAAATTCACTGGAAGCTGTTGTGAGGCACAAACCCAGAAGAAATAGTCTTTGAAGATATTTCTTTTTTTCTTCCTTTTTTCTTTTCCCTTCCCCTTTGATCTGTTTAGGGGCATTAATATATTTCAAAATATTGTTGGTATAGATTAAAAGAGCACATGAAATACAATCCTCAGAATAGAATTTCCTTGTTTCCTAGGTCTTGTACCAGGTTTTGTCATTGTGTAACTCTACATTAGTACTATGCGGTTATGATGTATAAAAGCAAGAAGAAATTCTTCACAGGGAGGGTGATGAGACACTGGAACAGGTTGCCCAGAGAAGCTGTGGATGTCCCATCCCTGGAAGCGTTCAAGGCCAGGGGAAATCCCTCCTTCTTATTAGCAACATCTAGCTATCTGCTGTATAGTTTTCCAGTAAAGACCCACATAACATGTAAAACCAGGAAAACTTCAACCTGTCCCTAAGATGACAGTCTTTGCTAGGAAGTCCAGCTGTGTGATATTTAACAACTCCAGTTCATGTTTCTAAAGAAACAGGTTTCTGGGAGAGATTTTAGTAGCCATAGTACTACTCTGTAACTTGAAGAACGCAAGTAATTGTTAAGAGATTTGTCTACCTCATAAGAAACTTGTTTGAGAAGGCAGTTTTTTCACATTTGCAGTTTCAAAAACTGAAATTTCAGTGATACAGCAGATTTGTATTTTGTTCTGAGGAGATAAAGCACAGTTTTGTCATGGCTGCTGAGACAACCAGTGGTACGCAGAAGGAAGAAGGACGAAGGTAGACAGCACAAATACTGGGAACAGCATGAAAATTCTGCTAGGAGAAAATTAACTCTCTGCATTACAGGGATTACTCAGATACTAGCTAGCAAAGGTGAAAGCTGTTGGCAAGTTCTGGAGGAGTAACCAATAATTTTTGTGTCTTTAGAGAACATTACTTCCATAGGGAAATAATTATATTACTCAATTTGGTTATAAATTAGTGATAAATTGGTAATCAACACAAAATTCAGTTGGATTGATCATTCTCCAAATTAATATCCTTTATGCCAGCAACAAATGTATTTTTCTCATAGATATTAGGTGAGGTGATCATGTAGTAGCCTGAAGAAGCTGCCAGAATAAAAGCAAAAAAAAAGGAGGAAGTGGAGGAAGGGAAAGAACAAACTTTTAAGGTCTTTCAGTTGTAAGGATTAAACCTGCAAACGATATTATCGTTAGATTAATATCCTCATTTTTAACCTTTCATCTACCATTTCTAGTACATTTTTTCAAGTGCAGCATAAGATAAAGTCCAAGACTTGAATATTCACGCAAGACACAAAACACCACCAAGAACTGAAACGTAAAACTTGGATCCATAGTCATAATGCAAACATCTCATTTGAATTGTGATTATGAGAACACAAGTGCAGGATTACAACTGTTAGTAGGTAGATTGTTTACTCTGAACAAATGGGTGTTTCAGCTTTGATGGAGTAAAAAATTGTGTGCAAAGTGGTTTACTAATATACTTGTTATGAATAATTGTTAAAAAAAAAATCAGGCTATAGTTATACACTTGGCTTTTACCTTAGAATACTTTTTACTATCTTTTGTGATGTCTGTGGTGTCATGTAAGTGAGGGAGTACAGTTTCTGCTCCCTCACTGTGTGACAAAGTTAGAAGGATGAGCATTAAACAATGACCGTGAGCACAACCAACCTTGTGCACATGCCAGTGCAGATAACTGAGGAAAAAATTAGACGTTCCATTCATGCTCATAGGAAAAATCTGCAATGAGGCTACTTCTTCCCCACTATTATTTCACAGACCAGAAAAAACCACAGGTCCCAGGTTTCACAGTTAATTATTAATTTCTTAAATATAGGATAATTACACAGAGTAAAGGATTTGTTTTTCTTTGTAGTTATGACAAGTTGATTCCAGACTTTCTCTAAGTCATTCTAATGTCCTCTACATGAGCTACTCTGCCTGGAAAGGCATGCATGAGCTATAATTTCCTTCTGACATTAAAAGCCACAAATCTAAACACCACTGCAGTAATGCAGAGGAAAAAATGTTTGGCTCTTAACTCAAGATTAGTCTCTGTAGCCATTAGGAAGTGAAAGCTCCATGGAGGTAACAGAATCCACTGAGATTACATTCCAGTCACAAGTACTTAACTGTTGTAGATACACTATCTGGACAATGATACATAGTAAATAACCAACATTCAATTGTCCAGTCCACTAATATTATTTTAAGAAAATAGTCATTATCACAGTTGTAAAATTGAACCAAATAGATTTATTGAAAAACAATAGTTAATATAAAGGAGCAGCAGAATTCCTTAATTGATATTCTTGTATCACACACTAAGAATAAAGACATTAACAGTACTTAAGACATTCTTGCTTGTGCACCAGATTTATATTTACTATGGTTCAGTTACTCCTATAATTAAAAAGAAAACTGTTTTCTGAAGCTTTTTGAGGAAACTACATTATATAAATATTTTGTTTAGGCACTTAGAATCTCATCCCATAAAACACCTCATCTCTAGGAACTGGAAACTGCATCCTTCTGTGACTGCATACTGAACAAAATAATAAGAAATGCTGGAATTCATCTGAATCAAAATCTAGAGAGCATAATACTTTGAATTTGGAAAAGAAAGGATTTTGGGGGGGTGGGTGTGGGGGGGTGTTATTTTAAAGACACATACAGCTTGCTAAGCTAAACTGGACCTAAAATCTGTGAAGTGCAGTTTCTGTTTGCCTTCTGTAGCAAGCAAAGAGTTAATGCAAACAGGAACTATCCAGTTCTCCCCTCCTTTCCAGTCATAAATATTTGATCTTGGTTGACTATCTGTTTCAAAATCTTTGTTATAGTTGATTTGTAATAACAATGGGTATTCCTATTATGTACAAAACTCTATTTTAATCTTGCTTAAAACCCAATGACGCTTGTTAGGTTCAACAATACACTAACCAGTCATTGTTTCAAAAATATTTTCCACCTCTTAATTGGATTGTTTGTACCATCACTGAGAACTTAAATGTGCCTATTCTGTATTTTGTAGAACCGTTCACATAATATTCAAGATTACTAGTTCCCTCCAGACCTTATTCTTCCTGTTCCTTTCTCTCTCACAGTTCATGGATTCTGCTTTAGTTCATGTAGCTGAGACTGATTCCATAGGCAAAGTTCCTTTACATTTCCCAGAATATAGGATTTTAAAAAACAGTTCTAACATTCTGATGTATTCTTCTCACGTGCAGGGCCATTTCAGCAGGTGATCACTGCAGACAACCTGAACTGTTCTTTCTTGCATCATCCAAGAGTCTTAACTAAGGTGCTCCTGCTTTCCAGGATCATCTGCCAGCAGAGACTAATTTCACCGTCACTGAAACAGCAAGGGAATATCAGTTAGCATGTCAGGTATTTCCCATCTTTATTTTTGCTTTTCTTTATTCGATCTTTAAAATGAATCATTGCAGTTTCTTTCTTTTCACTCCTTTTAGTGCCAAGCTCTTTTTCTAACGAATAGACATTGTGCAGCCTGCTAACTATGTTTATATGACACTGCACTGGCTGCCTTAGCACACAGCAAAATAATCACATAAAACCCATATCATATAAAGTAACTAATGAAAAGTGTTGCTAGTGAGTCACGCTGAGCAGAACGGTTTTGCTTAATTAAAAGCAAGAGAATCACACCTACTCCACTTAAGACCATCTTCTCTTTGAGGTTTACCAAGGTCATTTCAATAGCTTTAGAGATTTTATTACTTTATTTTGGCAGGGCTAACCTCCTAGTAATCACAGCGTGAAAAGGCCAGCTCAGGGCAGGATGTTTCATTCTTTGTAGAGCAATTGTTCTCAAACCACAGGAAGACTGCAGCACCATCCAGCTTCAACATTTCTGACCGACCAACACAGTCTTAATAATGGAAGGGAAACTGCACTGCAGTGTCACTTACTTAGGGATCAGAGGTTTGCAAAATTTCCACATTTCATTTCAAGGCAGGCAGAGTTTCAGTTGAAACACTCAGCTTAAGCAGAACCCCCAGGCTTTTCTGCATCTTGTAAATGGGGATTTTAATTGTCCAATTAACATTTGCTTTTTTAACAATACATCATGATTTCTGGCATTAGCAGCAGATCTGCAGCTCAGATTTCTCTGACAACTCTGCCTAATCTGCTTATTGAACTTTATTTTAAAGGCTTGATTCCATGCTTGCCTCTTAGCTTGTGTAGTCATTGACACCAGCAAAAAGTGGGTGTAAAGCTCTCCCACAACAGAATGATAACATTTTACACCCACATTACCCAGATGTATAGCACTACAAAGCAGCAGAGAATAAGAATTTTATGTTTTGGAACAATATTAGTAGATTTTGAGCTGATTGCTACAGGAAACTACTAAAACAAGCTCATAAACAATTAACAATGGGATATTCAGGTTTGTGCTGATTTAGCAGAAGGCAACAATTTGTGCTTCACTGTTCATCTGGCTAACAAGAATACATAATTTGCTAATCCATTTCAGTCCCTATTTAGTGATCCTCAAGCATAATCATAGAATCCTATCATAGAATGGTTTGGGTTGGAAAGGACCGTAAAGGTCATCTAGTTCCAACCCCCCTGCCATGGGCAGGGACACCCTCCACTAGACCAGGTTGCTCAGAGCCTCCTCCAGCCTGGCCTTGAACCCTTCCAGGGATGGGGCAATGTTAACACAGGACAGGTATAATGAAACTATGCATACATATGCTAATATTAAGTGAGGATGGAACTGTCAGTGCAAATATGGCAGCACCAACTGCAATATCCACTCTGAATTAGACTTTAAGAATGACGGAATTAGGACTGGTTTTCTCCTGTTGAAGAAATGTACTTTTATTAATGGTCCAGAAGCCAAGCTCCCACTTAGGCCACATAGCAGATCTTTCCTACTGACAGCTGAGTTGACTTTTAGTTAAAGCCAAGCAAGACCCCAAGGCAGTGAACCGTTCAACAATTTTTGCCCACATCAGGTAATACTAGCTCTAGGATAACTGTTCTCTGCAGTGATATTGCTATTGCTCCCCCTGCCCCAGCTTGTATGAGCAACCGTTGGTTGTTGGGATCTTCAGCTGTATTTCAATGTCATTTGGCGACAGGGGAAGCAACGGAGACTTTTGCTCGCAGTGGCCCCTGCACTTTGGATCTGCTCTCAGAATTCACAAATGTAATTGTTCACAGGCAAGATAAAACATTCAGTTGACACATTAGTCCTAGCCAAGGAAAAGAAGCAGAAAGGAGGGCATTTAATGAGTCTTGACATAAAGCACTATCATTCAAGTAGTGACACTGGTAGTTCTGCACTTCCTCCCCCCTCAGGTGTGATACCCCATTGTCCCTTTAATGGTATTTTTGCAAGATATCTCTTTCTGCTTCAATTGCAGGTTTCCACAGTCCTTGAAGCTCATTATCCTTCACTACTGGTGAAAGAAACAACCTAGGAACTAAATATATACTGATTTTCAAGGAGGCAGCTATTTGTAGGGATATTTCCATGCATTTATTTTCCCTTGCAGTGCTTGCATAACCACCCCCTCAGAGCCCTGCCCATTTTAAGTGCAAGTGCAGCTGAAAAGTACCGTTTAGTCTACTTGAAGTGGCACAGAAAACTAGCTTTATCCACAGACCTGAGCTTATTTGTTTCATCACATATGGCATGATGCACAGCTTTCATTTTTGCCAAACTAAACGCAGGATCCCTCAAATTTATGTAGCATGCTTATGCCCATGCTCCAAATAGTGGAAAGCAAAGTCTTCAATCATGCTTTATGTCTGCTCCATTTAAAAAAACATGTATTAGAGGAGCTTCCTGTGGATGCAGGACATCTTGGTCTCTGATTAGGGCTGGGAGAGAGTTGTTATAAGCACATTTCACTTCTGAGATTACGTAACATTTGCTGGTATACAAGAAAATTGTTCTTGCTAGTCAGAGGTACAATGTTAACGGCTGCCCTTCATAGTGAGTTTTACGAAGAATCCAGGGTAAGACACCAGTCAGGCAGAGGTCCAGGTGGTTGGGTCATTCCCCAAATGCTCAAGAGAATTTTTTCTGCCAAATGACCAGGGAACTGTATTAATTTTGGTAGAGAAACTGAGTCAAAAGTGTGTAACACCTGGATTAAGAGTTTCAAAATGTCCATTTGGTTTCACAGTGGAAATTAAAATGGTTTGACTCTTTTCTTAAAGAACTTTAAAAAATGGGGAAAAAAACACATTGAGCAGAACGGTAAACAGCTTTCATTTTCCACTGCTTTCACCTACAGTCTTTCCCTATGTTTTCATAAGGGAAAGACCCTTCTACTTTGTGTTAAAGAGGGCAAGTGTCCCTTCAGGACACAAAAAGCTATAGTTAGTTGAAATCAGTACTACTTCTTTAAAGCAAACCCAAACAGCAAAGGGAGAAAAGAAATTAGAAAGAAAAAGAGCTCCTATTCTGGTGTGTCTCTTACTTTCAAATCACTCACACCTGGAAAAAGACAGAGCCTGCACATGGTCTTATCAACCACTCCAAAACCTGGCAAACTGCTCAGAGCGTCTGATGATTACAATGCTGCTTTTAGCTGCCCTTTTAGTCATGGGTTCATAGCCGTGAAACAAGACATGTCACAACCTTAATCAGCTAAGCCACACCTCCTGGGAAAACAAACACACACACAAAGGTCAGAAAAAGACCTCTAAGAGGAGGGTAGGAAAGAAAATGGACATAAGATAGGAGGTGATGGTGAAACCCAACTGTCGTACATTATATATATTCCAATTGGTGTCATGGATTTAGCTTAACTCAGAGGAATGATAACACCCTTCAGTGTCTCCTCAGTGGAGTTTGGTCAGGACATCCACCAGGACTGTCCATCAGCCTCCTCTGTGCCGTCCCTTCTTTTCAACATTTGTAGGCCCAAAGAATCAATGACAGGGGGAAAGACAGTGTATTTCCCCACCACATTTAATTATTTCAGAAAGATCAAACAGTCAGTCACCTATTTTGAATTGCTTTTACACAATGGAGTATTTTACATATTCTGCTTCATTATTAAAAAGAAAAAAAGTCAGTCTTATTCAGGCATGGCAAAAGCAAGATCACTGGAATTGTGCTAGAGGAAAGATTTCAGCACAAGCAGAGATAACCATGTCATTTCCTTAAACCATGCAACAGTCAGTAACTGCATTTTTCAAAGTACAAAAAGCTTATTTTTCTAATTTTTCTTAGATTATCAGATTCGCCCTGTAGTACAGAAAAGCCACTAGTTTAAAGTCCAGTTGGATTTACCCTTGATCTGTTCTTGATCCCACAGCATCTTGACATAATGAAGATTAGATCTAGAGTTAATGAAGATTTTCAGTCATGCCAGTATTATTACTAGTTGCAGCTTCCTTACTATTTTCCTGACATTTATTAGTATCTGTCAGCTTCCTTTGGGATATTACTTCATCACACAGGAACTGCATGTCTTGCAAATTTTTAAAACTGGTTATCAAGCTGAAATGGTCTTGCTTTATTAATTTCTTGCTATTAGTTCTTCGTCGTATGCTAAAACAATTCCTTTTAAGCATGCATAATTCAGGATATTACTACTAAAGATTTTGCAGAAGACAAATTAGAATTTTGTTTCCATACAAAGGGCCTACTTCTACAACTCATTATTCTGTGTGGCTTTGTTATGATAAGGCTGCAAAACTGGGACTTTTGTAACGTGACAAATCAAAAGATTCATGGACAAGCTCTTGACGCTTATGCAAATTGCAAAATACACGAGGATTGCATTCATGTGCACAGACCGTGGCTCAGCAACCCAGTGGCCTCACTGAGCATCTGTCTGGAATTGACAAGCCATTTTATTTTAAAAACCTATATAAATACATGAGCCCCATCTTTTTAACCCGAGTATGAATCACACAAACTACATACTCTTGAAAAAGACTTCTCTCACTACATTTAGTGGAATACCTCCAAAGTAGATTTCTCAGGGAGACTGTGCTCCCATCTGTGGTGACATCAGCAGTAAAAAAATACCTCTTCATATGCTTGCTGCCCAGCTTCCAAAATGAAACAAAACCTAGTGCATGACCGTGAAAAGAAAAGCAAGGCAAGCAGCAAAAAGGCAGCACAAGAGCTACCCAGAGGTGTGGAGGGGCAGGACACATCTTGGGGTGAATGTCGTGGTTTAACTCCGGCTAGCAAAATACCACGGAGCCGCTCTCGCAAATCCCCCTCCCCTCTTCCAGTGGAGGGGAAGAATCGGAGGAAAAAGAAATAAGGAAGCTCGTAAAATTGAGATAAGAACTATTTACTAATTAAATCTAAATCAATATATACAGATACTACAAATAATAAATAATTAAAATAGTAGAAAATGAAACATATAGTACAATATATACAATATGATACAATTTCCCACCATCCACTGACCAATGCACACCCAGATGTTGAGGGATGAAAATCAGACCCAGAGAGCCCGAGAACCACAGCCCGAGAGCGATCGCAGCCCGAGAGCCGCGGCCTGAAGGCCGGAGCCCGGGAGCCTACGCAGCAGATTCCGAGCAAACCTTGTCACTGATAACACAGCCAGAAACTCTAAACAACCCATCATCTTCCACACGAAGGAGCCAGCACAGGAGTTGGCAAAGCAGCTAACACAGGAGGGTTAGCAAGTGCCCGGAGAGACAAACAAGGGAGAGAGAGAGAGAAGGGCAGAGTAATGGCTACCGGACCCCCTTCCCCACCCAAGAGACCGGAACATGACGCACTATGGAACGGAATACTGCCTTGGTCAGTCTGGGTCAGCTACAGTGTCCGAAGCGGACAAAAGACCTTGAGTTCAGTACAGGCCATCCCCAGCACCAGCTGAGGCCTTATCAATGTTTTCACTTACTGTCCAGCAACAGAGTTCCCTGGCAACCAGAGTAAAGGGAGTTAGCCCTTTCCTGATGGAACCCAGCACAGTGAAGCAATGTGTTCTGTGAGGAAATGAAGCAATGGGGCCTGCTCTGAGCCACACTGGCCAGCAGCATCTTGTCTGCCAGGTTTGTGTCTCCTAGGGCACACAGCAAGAAGTTCCTGCAACAGTGCTTTCACAGGGGTTCTTTTCACAGAGAAATGTACAGCAACCAGGAAAGTGGTACTGGCACTGGATACCCAGTATGCCTGGGATTTGGTTTTGCATACCATCGTAAACATAAAGTCCTCAGACTGCAAAATTATGCTACAGGAAATTAAATTACACATTGAGTTTAAGTTGGAAGTATCTAGATATATAGGACTGTAGCAAAGCCATCCTCACTGAAGACAGCTGATGCCATAAGGGGAACAGTTAGAACAGGAGCATCTATTTGTCATGTTCAGTTCATTTGAGAGAACCAACTCTCCTTCTCTCTCTGTAGGACGATCAGCACATGCAATTGCTCTGAATGGGTCTGACATTTTTTAAATACAAGCATTGATTTAAGGCAGTGAGTGTGCCATGTGCCTGCAGTGAGAAATTTTTCTTTTTATATCAGCCCCTGCCTCCTGGAAAATTCATTTCAGATGATCAAATGTGAGCCCAGTATATCAAAGCATTTAAAAATAACACTAATCTCTTAAGGTGATATCCTAGGGAAAACCACTGAAAGAACAAAAAATTTGTATGAGTCAGGTAAGATTTTCAGATTTGAAAAAGCAGTTTATAAAGGTGATGAAGTTAATGTAATGCTTAACAGCCAAGCCAGGAGGAAGTTCCTTGGCCCAACAAACTCTCATGCTCTTAGAGTTTGCATCATAAGAAGCAATGGTAGAGGTTGACGCTTAAGTAGTCCTTGAAGCAAAAGGTATTTGACAGTGGGAAACCATGGTGCTGTCTGTGTCTTGGACTGAGTCCTACACCACATACCAAACCAGTGAGGAACAGCAGGGCTAGAAGGACACCAAAATGGTAGGGGAAACAAACACACATAAGAGAATGTTAGATAATATCGATGGGCAAGGAAATCACAGCAGCTTAGATCTGAACACACATTTTGCTTGCAGAATGAGCTTCATTGTACAGATGGTTACTAATTTTTTGTCTCAAAATAAAGACCATTACACTGTACATGCTGGCTTCGGCTCAACAAATACATTCTGTTTCTTTCCTACCCCCATGAATACCCCACTTTTTTTCAGTATGAATTTCAAGACATTTCAGCTTACACAGCTCATTCGTAGATCCAAAAACTACAGGTGAAATGTAGGTCTGAGCTGTGCTCTGGCCCTCCTTCCAGGAGTGCTCTGGCTAGGTAAAGAGCTATAAAGTTTCCTTCAGGTGACCTGAAGGCTTGTCTATTTGTGTGCCTCCTGACTGGTAATATTCTCCAGACACTCATGCGTGTATTTAGGGGTGGCAGTAAACGTCAAACTCAGGAGATGAAATCTAAAAATCTGCTATGCTAACTGATGGAAAGTTTCCTTCTTGGTCTGGGTCTGGTTGGCTTTTCTTTCCCTTTCAGTGTTACATAAAAAAAAAAAAAAAAAAAAAAAAAAAAAGAAATCTTATAGATTTGATTCCATTTAGTTGTCAGCGCTAGTGGATATTTTTAGTTCAAAAATTTCAACACTATCTTGAAACAGTGTTAAGCTAAGGACAGGACAGACAGTGATATGAAAAAGTGTAACTCGACCCTATTTTTCTATATTTAGAAACAGAAACTATTAATCCCCTATGCTGTATCAATGTTTTCTAACTAAAACTTTCAAGAGGAAAGAAATTCAGAAACATCTTTGCGTACACAAATACTGTCCCTGGGTAATTATCAGAGATCAGAATCCACTGTAGAGAAGATGACAGGTTTCTTAAACATTTATGTCCTTGTCCATGACCGCTTCTGCATTTGTCTCAAGTAGCATTCTTCTTTTTCTCATCTTCACATGCAATTTCCTACTTTTTGTTAAAAGAAAAAACATTACTTCACATCAACCCTGTAACAATGGAAAGGCACGTTTAAAAGAATCACAATAAATACACAAGTGCTATTTAGACTTCTAGCAATCTCTGTGAAGATGCTGGAACGCAGATAGCTACATCCTGTGCAACAGCAATGTCTACACAAACCCTTGAACTGGTGATAAAATTCAAGCCATGTTCAAACAACCTTAATTCCACGCCACCCCTCACCGCACTGGCTGTGCCTGCGGCCTCGCCAACAGACAGCTCGGGGAAGGGGGGGCTGTGCAGCCACCCCGGGCAGAGCAGCACCCTGAGGACAAGCTGCAGGAGACAGAAAGATCCTTTCTTTGTAAGAGCTCCCCAGAATCAGGTGAATTACACTAATTTTTGGCCTTTTGTTTCTAGCCTGAGAAAGGATGAATGCTGGCAAAGAGGAAATTTTGATCTATTGGAGAGGTACTCTTGTCTTTCACTTTAACGGATAAAAAATTAATCCAGTTAAAAGAAACCTTTAGATGCAAAGCAGCCCCAGTTCCTTCAGTAATATTATTCAGCATTTAAATAACCAGTTCATCAAGAACACAAAGGCCTAATTTCAGAACTGGGTATCAGATGGGTATGCAATTAACAGCCTAAAGGGAACTAAAGTCTGAGCCAATTTAAATGACTGTTGTGATGAAGATGTTTGACTGTCCTGTTTCTTTCCTTCTGGGACTTTTTAATAGCCCCACAATATTTCAGTGATTCTATGCAGGTAATAGGACTTTCAAAATGTACCTTCTAGGCACATCACTCTGAAATTTCAGACACCTGCATACCATTTTTGCTTACATATCTTTAGTACTTGATTTAGTACTGTTTTGGATTGCCTGTTTTGTTCTCCCACTCAATATAAATACTTATTCATTATCCCAGTTGAAATTATACCTGTAGAGCCTATTGATTTTTAGCTTTTACCATCTTTAATTCTGTTTCTGAATGGTCAGCTGTACACATATACATTACTACATGCTGAAAAATCCACTATTATAGCAGAATCGCTTCTAGTTGAACAGGTATTTTTGGTAACGGCTTTCAATCATACTCGATATCATTTTGATTAGAAATAGTGATTTGTCACATACTGAACCAACAACCGTATTTTTCTACAATCAAGGAGGTGGCTGGCTATACATCCAGCTTCAATATTAAATCCCCTCTAGTTAGCATTCACGGCAGTTTTCCTAAACCACTCAAATACCACGGGAAGTGAAGTTTGATCAATTGCAAAATCGTACTCCACAAGCTTTCCGAAAGGGGATGCCAAGGTCCTGCCTAACTGTCCGAGCACAGCTCACACACTAAATGGCAGAACTGAACTACCAGACGCAGGAAGGGGAAAAGTTTAGCCGGAGCTTTTCAGCTGTGGTGTTGCCTGCAAGCACCTAAGAGAAATCATATTATCCATAGCTCTCTGTATTTCTGAAACAAAATCAAGCACCAATTAAAGACAGATTTTAATCCTACAGCCTACATAGCTTCCTAAGAAAGATGTTGTCATTTAAATAGGAGGTAAAGGTATTATGCAGAATTAACTGATAAGGTTCTACAGCCTGTAGAAGAGATTAGAGTAGATGACGATTTAATAGTCTCTTCTGAGCTTAAAACCCACAAAAGCCTTGCTCTGCTCTTTTTCCAAAGTTAATCATCAAGACTGCAGTGTCTTTTGACATTTTTGGACAAGTCCCAAGCTCATATGGACACTGCACAGATTTTCAAAACTTTGAACATTTGCTAAAACTTTTGGAAAAGGAAAATGTTGAAAAACTGGCCCCACACAAAGTTTAGGGAAAGGGATATGTGTATTACCAGGATTTTTCACGCACACAGCTTTGTCTGTTCTTACTGCGCTTGCTGTTTTGCTACCTCCTAGTATGTCCATCACACTGGCAACGATCACGTAAACTTGTTTTGCAGCAGCTCAGTTTTTATCTGGTCTTTGCAGCTTGCGGGATTGGGAGTGCTTCTCTATTTACTTCTCTGCTACAAACCCACAGAGCCTCTTCCAGCACACAGAAACTATTAGAATGATGAATTATCCATTCCCTCTGCTCCCAGATATAACCATCTCAGTTACTTGTACAACTAAATATTTGTTGTCATCTCGCACTCGTAAGTATCCTACTGTGGCCAAAAGTGGAAAAGCAGCAACACATAAATCAGAAGTTTTAATTTTCCATTCCATACGCCACAGTCCGCTAGAAGATTCAAAACAGACTGAAGAAGCTGCACAGGAACACAGACCTTGCAGCTGTGTGTATAAGAGAGCAAACGGAGGTATTTACCAGACCAGCTAATGCCTCGTGGAGGTTGTATAATGATTATTTGCTTAGAAGCTGTAGTGCGTCACTTTCATTACGCTGAATGGAAGAGCAGCAGTTCATCTGCTACCCTGAATCTCTCTCCAAGGAGGACTTTTCTTTCCGCAGCCCATCCAGGGAAGCTAGCACAGCTACGTTCCTAAATTAGGTGCCCAAACTTACCCAACGGGACTACTCTCGCACGTAGAACAGCACGCACAAGCAAGGCAGCCTTTCTGCCGTTTGAGGCACCCAGCAGAGCACACTCTTCCAGGCAGGCGTGTTTCATGCAGTGCCTTGCATTCAGACAAAGCCTGCGTGAACACCGCGGATCTGCCGGGAAGTGCTCTATGGCTGTCACCTTACACAGCCAACTGGGAGGCCAGAAACCAAATGGTGCTCTCTCTCACGCTAATGCAATGCCCAGGTGCTGCAGTAGGGTCAGGGAGCACCACAGGCAGGTGCCTGCGCCTACCTGTTCGCGCCAAGGCACACAGCTCCGGAAGAATGGAGTGTGTCTGCGGTAACGCCGCTGTGCTGCAAGACCACCCTTCCCACATAAGAGCTGCCCAGGCTCTCAGCTCTGCCCGCAGCACATGACCACATGCCAGGGGAAGCTTTAGGCTGGGGGAAGAGTGAGCTCAGCCCCAACGGTGGTATGAAGAACGTGAACATAGAGGAAAGGGGATAGCAGGATTCAGGGCTGATGACTGATGTTTTGCAAGGGGTGTAGAAGGCTCCAGGGATTTGTCATACAGTGCTGCGTTGTAGGCAGTAGACCTGGGAGCGACTGTACAGCTTCACTCTAGGCCCTGTCTACATTTCAGCTTCAGCCCTACGTTCCTCCTTTGGCACATCTCTGTGGCAAGAAAACGGCTGAAAGGGAGATGCCCCTTGCTCCAGCCAGTCCCATGAGGCTCTGAGGAGTAGGGTAATGGGGTGCAGGGCACGGTGATCAGTCTGGGTCAGCCCCTCTGTCACCTCCCTCTTCCCCTGGGCCTGCCTTCTGTCTCACCTCCTCAGTATCCCCTGTGCAGCCTTCTGCAAGGAGGAGGAGGTCTTGCTCCTCACAGGACCCAGGGAGTAAGGACACAAACCCACCGAGAGCCATCCCAACAGCATCAGGAAGGGCAGCAAATGCTGGCTTGGAGAAGTGGCCCCTCGCAACACCCTGCATTTCCTCCGCTGTCCAGGTGCAAATTCAAACTAGAGCTGGCCCTCCCTGTCCTTTCCACCTCTGTCCCCTCTCTCTATTTCCTCCCTTCCTACACTGTAGGTAACACTGACGTACCCTTTCTGACATATGCTGACAGGACCCTAATGGAGTAACATTTAGGCATGAACAAATTCAAAAGGCAGCGACCTAGACTTTTATGGTTTGTTGTTGGTGTTGGGTTTCTTTTTCTGTTTTGGTTTGGGGGGGTTTCTTATGTTACACCTTTTGTGCCTGTCTCCCTTTCCTGCTGCTGGGGGACAAGCTGTGTGAAATGACTGTCTTTGTACTATGCTCCAAAGCACACTATTTAGGGCTCATTCTCGTTGTTCCCATCAAGTTATTCTGCAGCTTAAACTCCTGGGATTTGTCTCCACAGTAGGGAGGGTTTGGTTCACTTACAGCAAGTGAGCAGAGATGTATTTTGGGGTAGTAATCCTTCAGCCTGGCCCAAAATAAGTACTATTAAGATAAAAAAAAAGCAAAAAAAAAAGGGAACAAGTTCTTGCCTAAAATTAGGCAAAGTGTTGACAGAGCCACTGCAATGTACCACCCCAGCTACACGTTTCACATTTCGACCTTATTATCCAAATTCCCTACAGCACAACAGAGATTTCACCACACGATTCTCGCGCAGTAATTGCAGATGAAAAGATTGATACCTTTCAGTAGATCGGTTATGTTAGAAAATCCTGACTATTTTAGCACTCGGTGATTTGTTCATCTGGTAGTTACCCTGATTGTAAAAAAAAAGGTAACCTTCATTTCCCATTTGATCTACAGGCTCTGCAGGCCTAGTTCTGCAAGATGGACAGCAGGAGGTGGGTTCCTCCTTGAGACAGCCTGGGAGACCAAACCTGAGTGCAGCCCCCAGCTGCACCAGGAAAGCAGCACTGGTTTGGCATAGCTTCCCCGTACTGTACAGGGCAATTTTATTCTACAGTGGTGGAAAGCAGAGCTGAGCAGGGTGGCAGGTGTTGGATTGCTCACAAACCCATGGTTTAGCTATTTAAGACAAGAGCTCTGGAGTAGCGTGCTGAATTTGGGAAGGGTGTAGCTGTCCTCATGGAAATACGGTTGCTGTTAACGTTTCTGCTCTTGTGAAAATCACCACGCTTGTGCACCCTTCTCTGACCACGTCTGAGCAGGACTTCATTTTAGATCTTACCAAGAAGCTTTTCTCCCCACAAGGAAAGGTTTTGCAAAACTGTCAAGCCACTTCCTTCTCCATTTACTCCTCCAAATAGTTCAGCGATTCTGAAGCCTTTGATTTTCAGTGCTTAGAATAAGTGGAACGCGACAAAGCTTTGAGAGCCCAAAATATTTGTTTACACACTACTTCTTGCTGTTCTACTTCCTATCTCCCACAGGTATTTTTACTCTGCTTTTTAATTCACTGCAGTGCCGTAACTTGAAACGCAGCCCTTGGATGTCAGAATAAACACACTCAAGCAATCAGAATCGGTCTAAGCCAATTACCCTTTCGGTGAAAGAAAAGTGTACCTCTCAGTACATTTCCAGCCAGATCTCAGTACTGCGCCTTTCAAGCAAGCATTCCCAACTGGCTTAAACATCACCCGCAAACCAGGAGTATGACCATTTGCAGGGCGGCCAGGTGTCCTACCTGTAGCATTACACCTTCCAGCTTATAAGAGAATGGATTTGTTTTGCCCTGTCTCCCATTCGCAGCCTGAACTACCGCAGTCACGGCTGCCATTTAGCCAACTGCCTGAGCTACCTTCAACACGTATTTAAGCTGACACTCACTCCTACCAAATAGGAGTAGTCCTCACACCCTGCCCACCTTTCTCTCTGCATGCCTCTTGGACATTCTTAATTCACAGTAAGCAGCCAGATAGTAAAACAAGACGAGGTTACTTCTCAGCTGCTTTGGCCTTGCAGGCAGGGCAGGGAGAAGGTTATTGCTGCAGCCACGTTAGTTCGCTGAGACACCTCCCCGCAGTCCCAAGCGCTGGTGCCAGCGGGGATGAGCGCTGAGGCTGGGGACGGGGCCAGGCAACGACAGCACCAGCCTCCAGGCACGAACAACACCGGTAGGTCGCTGGCAGGCTTCCCACTTTGCTGAACCTGCCGTGCGTTAGCGCAGTCGAGACAGACATTTGGCAAGCCTCGCGTCACCTCCTACAAGAGCATCTCCCTCCTTAATGTCATCATTAATTCTGTACTCAACACATCCCGTTTCAAGTAGGAAACAATAAAGGCAGGCAAAATTCCAGAGGCAATGGCACAGAGAAGCCTTATGAGTCGTGTTTCCAGTGGACAGATGTCACCAGCAACATTCCAGTGCTTTCAATAGGATTACCATAATGCGATGAAAATCAGAAAATCAGGGAAGTGGGATTAGCAGTAGTCAAGAAAGAATGTAAATCTGAACGTGACCTGAGCCAACTCAGTACCATGTTAGATGTCAGAAGTAAATCAATTCATCTTGAAACTCCGAGGAGTTTGCCTTCGTTACTGAGCAATAAAACTGCAAGGCAATCTTTCACAGAACTCCATTATGAGCCATGGGGTTGCAGTACACACGCATGCGCCCAGTTTTCAGAAACACCAAAAATCTAAGTGATTGTAAACCGTATGCCAAGAACCTGTTACAATATTGTGATCATGACACACGCGGAAATTGAAGAATACAATTTGAAAAAAAGAAACAAAGCAACTCAGATTGCATTTTTGTGAAATAGCTACTAAAATAATCTAAAGGAAAAGAGGTGCTGATAACACCATTCAGAGGATATCTGTGGAAGAGTGTTAAAAAGATGCCTTTATTCACACTTTGCCTATGGATATCTCAAAACCTTTATTTCTAGTCAGCTAGAAAAATCTTCAAACTGTTTATGCAGCTTCCACATGCCTGGTACGTGCATTTATTTGTCTGCTTACCCTCTGATGCTGACTCGAAGCAGTTTCTCAAATATGTACCTGACAACGTAGCGCATCCTATAAATCTGTGGTACTTACTGCAACATCAAGGATGACGAAGGAAACGGAACAGAGCGGCTGTCAGCGGAAACGAAATCTTTTGGTTGATGGATGATAAGAATTCCTCAGTAAGGACCTCGATAATTAAAGTGTCAACAAAGTTAGGTCGTTCTTCCCCTATGAATGACATCTCTTGTTAATTATCCGTTCCTTATATGATACTTGGATCATTTACATAATCAAGTGTGGCGAGACTAAGTTCACACTCCAGTAGAAAGATAAATCATCCTGATTGTCATTTCTGCTGCAGGAGAGGGTGGTATTCTCTATTTCACCAGCAATAAAGAATACGATCCCCCACGAAGCATGTGAAGACTTACAAACTGTGCTTAGCTATACTCTAAAGGCATAGCGTATAAAAGCTGAAAACTCTCCAGCTGAGTACAGAATTCTCACTCCTTCTAAAGAATATTCCTGCTGATCCCCACAAGCTTTGGTGATTAACTACACTGTGCTCCTCTAGCCCTCCTTTATGGAGCATAAGGCTGTGCTTGTAGAACGGTTCACCTGCTAAATACATATTTACGGAATAAAATCCAGTTGGTGCACCCAGTACTGCAGTCCTTGCTTCATCTGCTCACGTAAATAACATCCAGTTATCCTTGTGAAAGCAGGAAATATTTTATGCTTACCCATCATTTTTTCCATCAAGAAGTTACTTCTTAAAGTTATCAAGCCTTGGGAAATACAACACGCTCGGCTACGCTCGGTGGCAGGTAATCCAACATCCACTGCGCGTGTATTGTAGAATTAAAAGATATGTAGCAGATTTCCAATTTGGGGATAAGTAGGAATTTCTCTGGCTAATAAAACACAACCGGCAGTACAGTGTATCTGGTTTCTGCAGCGTAATTGGGCACCTGTGTTACGCAATGTTTCGTTTTACTGTAAAAAGGCAGTGTGGCTGTTCTCTACCACCAGAGTGTATTCTAAAGGCAGGCCAACTGCATTCGGAGCTGGGTCAGGTCTGCATTACAAAGTGGAGTTTGGCCAACGTTCAAGCTTTGATTAAGGATCAAAAGATTACAGAGACTACATTAACTATGAGCATTTCATTAATGAGTCGCACTCACTGGTTTTAAAAGGCCCTTTTTGAGGCTCAGTTTGGAACACAAATTGCAGGCTGGCAAGACGTATCTCAATTGCTCTGCCGCACGGCTACCCAGCTGCTGACTCCCCGCTCCTTTAAGCGGTGGTGTATCTCCACACTGTGCCACGCAAGTTGCTCCTGCAGGCGAAACTTTGATTGGCACAGCTACTCTGTGGCAGCAGCCGGTCACGAATCCCAAGAATCAAATTCGCACAAGCTATTAGAAGAAAACAATCGGCTTTTTGCGCTGACAATTCTGCACGGTAGCTCCACAGTAAATCAAGTAAGGGTCGCGTGGGAACTGGGTTTCACTGATCTCTGGGCATCAAACCGGGTAAGTCTACATCATACTCCAAGCACAAACTTGGCTCTCCTTGCCACGCTCGGGCATACAGCCACGCTGGAGCCACGGAGCAGAAACGCTGTGTGGCCGGCAGTCACCGTTCAGCCCACTCCCCGCTGCAGCGGTACTGCGTGCCCAACGCTCAGCGATTCAGCCACGCCAGCCTGGGCTTCCGCCAGCTCGGCAGCGTGGCCACGTGGCAACCTCCTTCTTGACCCACACGGGTACGCCGATACACGGTACACACAGCCAAGTTCTGTCAAGTTGTGACGGTTGTGACATCGACATAGGAAGTACCTCAGTTTCTGCACCCACAAGCCATCCTATGGGAAATGTTATTTCAGAGGCAAAACCCAAACCACACGTGTTTTTTCTTAAACTAATTGTTCTGGCTTTTCAGACTTACTAATGTGAAGAGCTGCTTTTCAATTCAGCAGCAGTCTCATGTTTGACTTCTTCCAATACTGTAACCGTTACTAGCTTTGTAGTAGATAAATTCTTACCTTGGAATGGAATAGAAACACAGTCCATGTTACAAGCTTCGGCATATTAAGACTCCTTTTGGAAAAAAGAGACCCCTATAACTCAGCTGAATAGAGATAAACATCTACCTCCTTCACACACTTACTTGGTCTCTCATTTTCCAGCGCCCTCAACTCCTCAGCTGAGGGAGAGGAGGATCCCAGCCCCGTGCAAGAGGTCACTTTTCCAGCTGCTCCAGCCAGAGCTCCATGGGCGCTGCTGCTTTTCGTACCACCGCTCCAAAGCTACAGAGACGTGTGAAGTGCCGTGGCTGCCTTACAATTGCTGGCGGGGGAGGGGGGGGGGGGGGAACTGAGGGGAGGCACACACTGTAGTTTCTTATTATTTGTAGATTCCCAAAGCTACAAATTCTGACTGTGAAAACAACCTGTAGCCCAGAGACAGGAATTCCTTTTACCATCCTTTACCTTCACACGCCCTGAAGACAAGCAGCTGCCAATAAAGGCCAAGCAAGACATACGGTGGGCAGCCGCCTTCCCACCAACGACAGAGCTGAGTGCAAAGTATGGCCTCTTCCCCACTGGTGCCATTTCCAACGGAAGACAGCCAAGGACAAAGTCTGGCTTCCAAGCTACTTGGCAAATAGCCATGAAGGGAAGAGAAGAACTGCAACAGCCTGGAAGCTAAGCAGAAACTCCAGTGGCAAGAATGGAAGCACCAGCAGCAAAAGTGATGAATGAACGTGCGCGTTCCAAAGAACTCTGTATACAGCCAATAAAAGTACCATGAGAAAATGAAAAAAACTATCAGTTTACTTATAATCACGGCATATTTTACTGACAGATCAAGAGGCCACATGATGCTTTACAGAACATCAAGAATTTCACATCATTACAGACCTCATCTGAGCTACAAAAGCAAGGTTTTTGTATACTTCATGCTGGTGTTTCTGGACAGAAACCGTACCGCACTTCTCAATTGATTCCAACTGATTAGCAGTAGCCATACTGCAGCAGCTGCCCTGCCATTGCTCAGCACTTTGTGTGCACCACCAGCAGGACAGAGGTGACAGCACCGTGATTTTGCTGATGTTTGCAGAATTACAACACACGCAACATGTATTGAAGGAAGTGATTTAACTAAAATGCACCTCTTCTTTAAAGATGGCTAAACGAAATCCCAACAGTATATAGCAAGTTATTCACGTGACTGTCAAGGACGGCAAAATCTCATTAAACAGTATTTGTTTTAAAATCACAAGAGGCTTGAAGCCATGAAAATGTTGTCAGAGCATTTTCCAATCCTCACCTGCTGAATCAGGGCACCTTCCCGCCCTCCATCATTCAGACTGCGAAACACCGACAGCCATGCTGCAGGGTCTGTTCGGCAAACAGCATCTCCCCCAGACGTCCCCAAGATGGGTTACAACTGACCACGCTGGAAGCACAGCCGGAAAGTCCATCTGTTCCTGGCGAAATGGGGTATCACTTTCTGTCCGGTCAGTCTTTCAGAAGGAGCGTGAAAATTACTTTCCTAGTCCCCACCATCCATTTCAGTGAAGCCGCTGAAGGCGGTTTAATGGCACATCCTGTTCGCCCTCAAGGGTCTTGACAGGACTTCAACACTGAATTTTCTTTCCAGATTGTTGCATTAGGACTCATCAAAGTTGTGTTTCGGGCAAGCAGAAATTTTTCCACAGACTTCTGTGGCAGCTGGATCGGACACGACACCACCTGCTGCGAGGTGTTCCAGCTCCCTTCAGCTCCCAAGTGACAAACATGGTGGCAGACAGATATGCTTATCAAGAACTGAGAATAGGAGAGTACCATAAAAACTCCTTTCCCTCTCCACTCCCTCCTCCAGCACACTTGGAGCTGTGAGTAAATGCAGGCTATGTGATTCAGTTCACTGAGTAGTAAAAAAAGCATCAGTACCTGGAGAATTTTTGAGAAAAAACGAGTGTTTGACAGTTTGAGAAGTTGAGATGTTCATCTACAGTGTGGTGCTTTACACTTTTGGAAAAATAATCATGGAAATGCACATCAAAACCTTCAAAACAATCCATGATGTCAAGCATTTCTTGTGGAATAACCAGGAATTTGGATCAGCAGCAGGATTGGGTTGTGGGAAAAACCAACACAAAAGCAGGAGGCAAAGCACGCAGCATATGCCTAAAATTACATGAAAAGCTGCTGATTCAACACCTGAACGTCTAAAATCTTCACTGAAATATGCCTAAGTGAAGAGGACCTCATACAGCAGTTAGCAAAACACCAGTAACCAAAACACCTCTTTCCTGAGGTACAAATAGCTGAGTACGGTCAAGATTGAGACAGCAGTTGAAGATGCATCCTGATCAACAGCAGTAGCTGGAGTACACGCTGTACCCATGTCTCTCTCGAGAACAGTTTGCTAAATAAGTCTTTGGGCCTTGCGCTGCAGCTTTTTATCGCCTTACTTGCTGTACCGCTGCTGCCCTCACATACAGAAAGATACGTACGTGCTTGTTCTCACAAGGCCGGAACAGAAGGCGGAAGGAGTCCGCCAACCACAGAGAACCGACACCTTTTCAGACCTCGTATTTGCACTTCTCTTCTGAACCTCAACCTGGTTTCCAACTGACAGCCAGATTAAAAAGAAGAAAGTTGTCTACATCCTGGGAAGAGGACACTTGGCAAGAACCGTGCTGGAATTCAACAAAAAATCCCCAAAACAATATTAATTTTTTAGTTAAAAAACCCAAACCACCAGCCTGTGGCACTCACAGGCCATTAGAGGACCGTGAGTTACATCTCCACACCTGTACTGTGGAGCAGGAAGAAGGGAGAGGAGTACAGGCCAAGTGCATGGAAGAGTAAAGTCAGAACAGAACATCCAATGGAAGTTGCACTCCTACATTCAGGAAAAAAAAAAGATCTTTTAAAAAGCGGAGTAAGTAAAAAAACAACCACCCATTAAATCTACACACCCTGTGCTGTTTTATCTCCAAACTGAAGTAACTCTCGGGTCAAAATCGCACTAACGCCTGTGTGCAGACACAGAGCTGGTGCAGGGTTTTAACACCTTCGAAAGCCATGGGAAAAGCCAGATGTTTTATTTCCATGTATCACAATATTCTGCCAGACCGGGAACACCACAGTCAAGTGACAATTCTGTCCAAAACTTCCATCTAAGTAATGATTCCAGCAACTCCCAAGGGGTGGATTTTTTTCCCTTTTTCCAATATCTTTTTACTTAAGTTCACAACCTAATTATTATTTCCTCCTTCTTCCCACTCATAAACACGCAAATAAAACTCATTAATCCCAAGCATGCACTGCATTAATGAAGCTCCTTAGAGACTGTTCTCAAATTGCAGTCCTTGCACCCTAATGGTACGCGTACGGTAGAGGCTGCAGCCTTTATTTCCAGTTACTGCAGGACTAATGCCGAGCACACCTGCTTTTTAGGAGACGCGTGTTTGCCATCACTCTCACTTGACCTCCCAGCTCCTCTCCGAGTAACTGCCTCTTCTTCCGAAACTGTTACCCTCTGAATCCCACTCCTGCTTCTTTTCCTAGGCGCAGGCGTTTCTCCCCGTAGTGCAGCAAACTGCCAGCCTCCAAAATCAAGCATTTTATCAGCTACTTCTAGACAGCAGCGGTAAAGCCTTTTAAATCACATGATTAGTGTTTTGCGACCCTGAGTTTGCACTCAAGTTAAATTTTTCGTCATGAAATAATTGCTATCGACTACCTAAACAATTTTTAAAGCATTTGTAATGGCAAGGCACAGATCATTCTCTACTACATCGCAACAATTCACACCATGAAAATACTTCAGTTGAAAATCACATTAGCTTTACGGCTGTATTAATATTAGCTTATTATTTATTATGAGATTATTGTTAGGGGGCTTAGAACAGTACACTGAGAAAGGATGCAACTGGTTTGCTATCCAGAGGAAACCACCGAAACAAATAAAGCTGCAGTTAAAGGGAAGTGTTGAACACCTCCTGTGGCCTTCTCCTTCGCTAGGCACCGCTTGCTATTAATGCTGTCCGCCACTTGCCAGGCAGAAACTCCTTTTCCCGGAACAGCGAACGGGCTCAGGCGTTCCAGAAAGACTTCCTGAGCACCTCCTACGATTCTGTTTTGGCAGAACCTCCAGAGGTCCCCGACACGCAGCGAAGGGGGACTGCCGGAGGGAAAAGGAGGAAGCGGCAGCTGGCTCAGCAGGAGATGGGGTGGAAAAGAGCGTGACCTACGGACTAGGAGTACAGCCTGACCTTCCACACCCCTGCCCCTCATCTCTTTGGGTGGGAACGAGCGGCAGGGAGCACCCCGGCGTGAGCACGCTCCCCGCGAGCCCGACCCCGAGCAGCAGGCACGAGCCACGCTGCGCCGCCGCAGCCGGGCAGAAGACAGCCTTTGGTTTCTCAGCCGTCGCGGCAGCCTCAGGCCGGCAAGGACAACTACCAGCTCGCTTTTGCCATCCTGGTTCGAGCGGAATCACAAATCCAACACGCCAAGTTTGGTCATCTCAGCCGAGTTCTACTTGCACAGCTATTTATGTCAGGCATGTGGCACAGCCAAGCGCCTCGGGATATTCCGCCTCGGTGGTAATAATAGAACAAGCAAACGTGGAGGCCCGCTGCGCCGGTTTTGTGGTTCTGCCCCTGGCAGGACACCACACACCAGAGGTGTGAAGGCAGGGTAAACACGGTTCTTCTCCGTTCACAGTGTATCTTCACTTGGACACTGGCACCTGCAGAAGCAGCCTGAGAGTCAGTCAAACACGATGACTGCAGAGGGGCTGAAGAGGCTTTGCCATGACAAGGGCTCTCGTCATCAAGGGCACAGGAATTATTTCTCCAGTGACTGAGAACACGCGCCGCTGTTTCTGTGTGGAACCACCCTCCTGAACTCATTAATCAAGTTATTATCTTTTCTTGCTTTTCAAACTCTTCTGAGACACCAAATCCACTTTCTCATGGCAAGCTCAGGTAAATCAGCCAAAGACTCCAAAGAGCGTTTTGTGACACCCGGTCACAAGTAAACTACCCCCTTTCTAACAAGCAAGGCCCTCCAAGGCCTCTCACTATTCCGCTCCGTTTCTGGGCATCACTTGCATTTTATGAAGCGGAAATTAGCTGAAAGGCTGTACTGAGGTTCACGTTGCTGAACAAGGAAGCAGAAGAATCTCAAAATAAAGCTCAAAAAAAAAGCAGCAATGTGAGTTTTGGGGTTTTTTGAGGAATGGCCTGTCCTGTGGTAGCACCCTCACCCCAGCATAAACTGCACTACAGTCTTCCGGGAGCAACAGCAGCACTGAAACAGACCTCATAACGAAGGGGCAGGCTTAGGGACAGTATTCCCTCCTGACACTCATTAATTAAGGTATGCGCCTCAAAACTTCATCTCTGAGCCGCTGGCCTGACTTACGGGCAAAAAATACCCAAACCCAGAAATCCATCCAAAATAAATTCCTCACAAGAATTAAACCAGAATTGTTTACAAAGCATTCTTAATTTCCATCCTCCCCGAGGTTTGTACCTTTGTCAGCAGTGCTCAGAAACGCACTGCAAACCCAAGCTTCTACGCATTCTAAAACGGTGGGGCAGCACCCACTCCCACTTCAGCACTTCAGAGAGGTATATTCTTACCACGGCTTTTCAGTGTAGTTGCATGGACGTGAAAGTCTTACCTGGTATAACTATGAGACCCTTGTCCTTCGCAACTATCCTTGGTCCTGGAGAGAAGAATTACTCAAGGTGCTAACTGACAATTCAAAGTAACAACCATATAAAGGAATTGTCCTTGGTAAAATCATCTGCGTAACAACAACGAGCAGCTCTTCCAAACAGGGTCTCACAATGACAAGTTTGTAGGCAACAATGAAGATTTTTCTCAGGGTACGATGCCACGTGCGAAGGGATAAAGCAGCTGCACGCTGTTGGAAACGCTCTGCTCCTGCATGAGGCAACACCACCATTACTCTGCCAGGCTGCTCCTGCTAAAGCTGCGCTCACTGAGCCAGGTGCTACTGGTTGCAGAAATCAATCCATCAATAAACCAAGCTGTACACGTCCAACTTTGACCTCATTCACACGATCTAATAAGGCATTCTGCTTCCAACTGTAAGGACATAGAAGAGTGGGGGAGAGGAGACATTCCTGGCATTAAATGGATCTGCAGAAGTGCAAATACGAGAAAGAAAGCAAAGAGGATTTCCATTTTTACAAGCTCCATGTTTCAGGAACAAACTTCCCTTTATACTAAGAATTTCTGCCTGTATTCTTGGCAATCCAAAAGATCCTGAGGTCCTGCCGAGGAACCGTTCCTGCAACAAGCATCGGCTGATCAACAAGGACAAGTCTCAAGGGTCCTGTTATGGATGGGGGGGAGGGCAGATCCATTTAGAAATTACTTTTGTAAGTCATTAAAGGATGAGACATTCTAAAACATTCCGTTAAGGCGGCACTCACTCAACGACTTTAACAACCCCACAGCAACCTTCGTAGTTTCAGATTCCCGGTAGAATGTGCGTATTAATTTTGACATTATCTGTTCAGACTACTGAACACACACTTTATTGTTGCCATTTAAAGGATTCTAATGGGGTAACACCGCTGACAGCTTAACCTTTATTAAACTGTTGATACAAGATTATTCTTTTAGCATCAAGGCAGATGAAGACATTACAAAAATTACATAGCTATTAATAGATTACAGACAAACTATTTAAAAGAACATTCTCTTTATAATATTGGTCTTTTCTTTACAATTAGAGACCAGAAAAACGAGGAGTTTCTGTCATAATACTTTAGTAAATTAGCATTTAAATAATACCTGAGGCACTTTCCAGAGATTAGGAAAAGCTGTGACAATGAGCTCACTCAGAGTTAAATCTGAAGACTAAGCCTGTGGTATTAGCTGTTACCCATGATGGTACTGCTACTGTTTGCTTTTACAATCCAGGTACCCAGAAGCTTCAAGAGTTGGTAAAGCTCTGACATCAGCTCCAAGCTTGCTGTCTGTCTCCAGTAACAGTTCTGCTTCTCTCCTGTTTTTCACACACCAGAGACTGTTTCCCTGTGAACCAAGCCTCACAACGCAACCTCAGGTAGGAAGTGCCGGGACCCTGCCCACAGAGCAGCCGTGAGTTGTGGCTGGCTGAAAGGAAGAGGAAGCAGGAGGGGGACAGCCCTGCGGCCTCAGCCAGCCCGTTCCATGCTCTGTCATAACCCAGCATCTCTGACACTGCTCCAGCACATCGTATTACCTTGATTGTTCGAACTACACGCATTGTCACACAGCAATTCCAAATCCCGTTATTACTGAGAGAGAACGACACGTGTTCCCAACCACAAGACCTCAACATGGAGCAGAGAGATTTCAAAAAAGGAGATCTGTCGTACTTCAGTAAGTCTTGGTCACTCAGCATTAAACCTTTGCTGACTCTGCAGAAAAATCCCATCGCTTTTCTGGACCTAGACTTGCCAAAACACATTCAAAGAACAGAAGTTGAATTCTGTCCTACACATATCCACAGCCAAGAGGACAGAAATTCTTGCCCCCGATTTCAAAGCCCCCCTGAGGACGGGAGAGCTTTGCAGCTTCCACATCTCACGCTACATCTAGCTGCTCTGCTAGAGTATTTGCGCAAGGGATAAAAATAAATAGAAGCATAGTGCTATTCCTAAGAGATAAGCCATGCAGTCACGGTCCCCGGCCCAGAATGCAGGGCAGATTTGAAACAGTAAGTTCCTTGATCAAAAAAACTGAAAAACGATCAGAGAAGCTATTGGGATCGACGGAAGAAAGCTGTTTTCAGTGGGAAGGATTTTCTTCTTCCTTCTGGCAATCTGACCACCAAAAGACAATGTTCGCCCACAAGCGTCACAGCCATTCGGTGTCATATCCCAAAATGGGTCCCAGCCATTTCTCCACCTCTGCCACAGGCAGATTTTTCCTCAGTGCATAATCTTCAACCTGCAAAGGGACCACAAAACATGATGAAGCTCCAGCTTTTACTAATTCACCCAACTGCTTGGAACATCTGCACACAAGGTGTTTCTGGGTGCTCGAACCCTAGCACAACGGACAGTGCGAGTTACCTGATCTTTACATATCTTGCCAACAGCAAAATATTTGGATTTGGGACTGGAAAAGTAGAGGCCAGAAACTGCAGAGGCCGGTGTCATTGCTAGTGATTCAGTTAAACCAATTCCTGGAAAAGAGAATGAGAATTTTCTTATTCTCTGAATTGATAATAAGCAGAAATTCAGATCCTTTTTTTGTTGGGCAGCCTTCAGCAAACCCAAAGACCAAGAAGCTTTCAGATGAACTAAAACCAAAGCCATTTTCCACTTGTTAGGTACTAAAAAAATACACATAGCTTTAAATATATTGCAGCCTTTCAGTACAGTACTACTGTGAGAGACTGTACCATTTGAAGGAAAAAATTTACAACATTTTGGCAAATGAAATTAGTAGCTAGAGCTTTGGAAACACAGGAAGGCGTTTTTGGAACTGTGGAAGTAGCAGTGAAGTCTCTGACGTAAAATATCAGAGGAAACAAATGGAATTCCTTCCTTTTTAAGAGTTAGCATCTCAAGGTTTCTGTGGACCAGGGCAATATACTGCTGAACTGGCTTTTTTACCGTTTCTATCTGGAACATCTTCCTGCAACCATAAGGCTGCTAGATTTTTTTCTCTCTGCATCAGAACCCTGTCTCCATGCAACCTGCTAATGAGGGACATCACTCCTTCACCGAACGCACCTGCAGTATTTTGCACATTCTTCCCTGAATGAGGCAAAATAAAAATGGCAAGGAAAAGGGGGAGATAGATAGCAGTTCCCAGAACTGCTTCAGTTCAGGGGGTTTTACGTAGCTCTGCACCGCCCGATTCGCCGTTTTGCTGGCATTTCAATCTTCCGTTCGCATAAAACCAGTTTAGAACCTTCGTAAAGCAGACAGCGGTACCTGTTGTTTCCTCAATGTTCGCAAGTTTCCACATGGTGAGTTTTTCCGTATGGTCAGGCTGGCTTGGATATCCAGGGGCAGGGCGAATTCCCTCATATTTAACTCTGCGTAGGTCAGAGAGATCGAGCTGCTCAGTACTGCAGTAAGCCCAGAATTCCCTTCGAACCCTTTCATGGAGCTCCTCAGCAAATGCCTTGGAATAGAATGCAAAGATTATTATTTTTCCCCCAAATTTCTGCAGAGTGATGCAACAGCTATTTGATGAATACAAACAATGACAGCGACTTCCTCCCCATTCCCATCTGGATTTTTAAGGGGGCTCTTGTCCTAGGTGAGAAATTTGGTAGCATTAAGATTCACATACAATACTTATTTTGCTAATTCAGCCATTTCAGTTTTTTCTCTTACTGGCAGACAGTACTTTTTGGTTGTCTTCCTTTACTACCCAACATACTGCAAGAGGGAAAGATGTGGACGAACAGCTGGAAAAGAGGAGGTTCTTTAGCCTATGGTAGCAATACATCATTATAGCACTGGGGTCGCTGGATCTTGACTATCTGGGTTTCTCATCCAGAAGGAATGCCACATCATTCTTGCATCCATGCCGGTATCAGATGTGAGAATCTTTCTAGCAGATTCTTCAGCAGACTTTAGCAGATTCTGTAAGCCCTCTTTTCAGCAGAGGACCTTTCCTCTAGCTGCAAGCGGGCAACAGCTTTTCTTAACTGCTCTTACAGCTTACATTGCCCTCAGCCAGCAACGGTTGCCTTCAGGAGGGGGTTCCACTTCAGCAAATCTCTTTAGATGGCATCCAGTAATAATTTCTGAAACCCTGTTACAGCTTGAACTGCACGACTGGAGCCAACGCCATCGCACCGACGTTGCTCTAAGTTTTAACGTGGTTACTCAGGTGTAAGCACGAGGGCAGACCGATGGGGACAGAAGGGCAGGAGGGAAGGGATGGTATTTTCTAAACCGCTTCAGTTGGCGCTTTAAGAACATGTCTAAGCCTAAGCCATGTAAAGTCAGAAGACTCGTACCCTGGGCACATCTGCACGGCCACCGTTAAAGGAGACGGCATGTCTGCAATGCGAGAGTATGATCGGTGGGTCACACCTCAGGCAGATAAAACAAGATTTAAAGAAAGTTCGTTTTAAACAGTCTCGTTTTAAAATCGACTAAATTCTATCCATCATCAAAACCCTCACGAAGAGCTCAGAGAGATGCTTTTGCAGCCAGAAGACAGGGCTCAGAAGAGGACTCTCCTCTCAAGACAGTTTCAGTAGAAGCAGCTGACTTTCAGGATCGATGCAGAGCAACCTTACAGGCAGCAGTCTGAGTTAATGCGAAAACGTGACCACCAACCTGTCCGGCAAACCCAGTACACAGCCAGAACACTTGCAAGGACACACACGAGTGAGAAAGCCTCCTACCTCTGCCAACCGATCGCCGAGAGCCTTTACCATGATGACGTTGTACTCATCATCCTGTTTCCTGAATTCGCTGCATAACTCATCCACGCCGAAGCAGGCCACGGCAAACAGGCCTAAGTAGTCACAGACGCCAGAATCCACTGGTGCAATGAAGTCAGAGAGGCAGTAATACGGGTCTGTGCAGGCGGAGTCCTTTTCAGCCTAAAGTAACAAAAGCAATGCCGTAAATCAGAACTTTTAAAAAATACGTTATGTCTTAGTGCACTATTAATCTAAAGACCGGTATTAAGACGAAAGGGCTTAAGGCATTTCTGACCTAACTGGTGTCTGAGCCGTGATGGCTTTCTTGTACTGGAGTGAGGAGAAAAACCCCTCGCTCACTCTGAGGTTGTTTGGGTCACTGAGGACCAAAATGTGAAAGGAGAGAGGTGCTGTGCTGAACACACAGAGAGCACTGGTTTGCTTCTATTTAGAGCTAGTAACAGCTTGTTCTGCAGGCAAATTATTACCAAAAAGAACGAACACTCATGCCAACCCCTGGGTAAAAGGACGAATTTTCCATCTCTAGCGCTCGGATTCCACTTCTGTTAGCCAAACTGCTGGTTTGCATCCCAGTTACACGAACTGCAGAATCTTCATCACCTCCTGTTTCAGAATGGCTGTGCGAGTTTATAAACACTCCACCTTCCTTACACTACAAACCCCGTGCTCAGTAATCCAGACGAAACAGTGCTCTGGGGTGTAGGTTTACACTAGCCACACACAAAATGCATCTATCGCTACCGCAAAGTCGAATCCCACACAAGGTTCAAGTTGGCTGGCACAAATAGGAAATATCCCGCTCACTGGATCCTTTTCCAAACTGGAAACAAGGGAATGGAAAGATCACGCCAGCGTATTCACTGTGGGAAAATGCCTGCTATTTAAAAAGTGGCACAGCTCTTGTCCATCCACCTAACTTAGAGAGACGGAAGTTATTCCATGGCTATCACTTGGCTGAAGACTCCCCTCCAAGTTTTCTTACTCTATGACAGTATTTTAACAACGCTTTCCACCCGCTTCCAAGTGCGATTTAAAATATTAATAAAACACCACCACCCCTGAAAAACAAAAACGGTCAACTACTTCCCCAGTTTCTATAACCTACAAGGTTACAGAGAGTACCACGAAACGGAATAATTATCCTTTTCCCACAGAGGTGAAATCTATGTCAATTTTAAAGCTCAACTGCAGTGATTTACGTTAAGAAAAATACTAAACTCGTCTCCAACTTTCAGGTTTACATCACATCTTTGATGGCACCAACGCCACGGAAAGAACACTGTGTCCTGAAAGGAACATTCTATGCAAGAAACAGGAGACAATTCTTCTCTTCTACTTTGCTCTGGTGAAGCCTCTGCTGAATTACTACGCACGTCAGACTGAAAGAGATGCAGCTAAAATACATAGAGTGAAGAAGAAGAGCACCCACAACAGCACAGAGTTTCCTGGCCTTAGCCTTTGAGAAAAGCCTGAATAAACTGGGAATATACAAGACAAAAAGACTAAGGAAAATAATAGCATTCCAATAATAAAAGCCATTACAAGAACATCAAAACAGATATTCTCCTTGGGAGAACCCTGGGAAAAGGGCAGGAGAAGAAACAGTAGTAAACTTGATTCACATGGGATATCAAAATGTTTAACTAGGTAGTAAGGCCCTGGAACAGTCCTGCCTGACTGCTTGTGAGAGCAGTTCACATAAACATCTGCCACGGACTGTCAAGATACACTAGATCCATCTCCACGCAGCAGATTATCTATCCAGGGAACTGGAACAGAGTAAGGCATGTGTTTCTCAGTAGAGTTCTGCTACACTGGCACAGGACTGTCCTCAGAAGACTGCACTCTGGACATTTAGGGAGTTGTTAAATTGGTTGCTGACGCTGAGTAAGTGAATTATGAGGAAGCCAAGTCAGAAGGCAGGGAAGAAGGAGAGGCAGAATATCTTGAAAATGTCCAAACTATTAAAATAAATGCAAATCTAGGTAAGTATGATTCAAGCATGAATGCTTAAAACAATGATTCTTTCAACCAGAATTAGCGTCCAACTAATTCTAATCTGCCTCTTCGCACGGGGAATTTTACATGAAAATTAAGACTATCAAAACCACTTCTCTCCACTGAGCTTTATTTTCCAGGTATTGTGTTTTTAACCTTTCACACATCCCAGCAGAATTTCTCACTTAAAGCAGAATGCAGGGATATCACAGCAATAAGGTTCATTAGGTTCTAATTTAGAACACAGGATCCACGTGATGAATTTATACAGCACGGGGCTTTAGGACGTCTTAAGTATTAAAATGAAGACAGAAACGGCACGTCGTGTCTGAAGATGTCAAATCTGTACAGCATTTCTGCAACTGCTACACCACAAAATACTACAAGGGCTGCGGTACAAATACTGGGCCGCTGCTTAACAAGATCTTGTTATTACCGAAAGAAATGGCGAGACGGCGGCTGCGGACAGATTACAAGCACCGGTTTCCCCACAGATTTTAACAGGGCACTTCTACGTTCTTGCTATTCAGAGAAAAAGATTAAAATCACTTGGTTTAACGAATGTTCTGCCCTTGTACCTGTTGCCTCAAGCCATAAAATTTTGCTATTGGTTCCGAAGATCCCACTGCCTCTTCTACAGCATATAAATGGATATCATCTTGAACGCTTTGAGCTGGCCAGAACCCAACCACACCTCTGGCTTGTAATTTCTTCTGATTGATCAACGTTTTCAGTAGATTTTGAGCATCATTATAAACTCTCTTTGCTTCTTCACCTATCAAAAAAAAAAAGAGAACCCTTTAGAAAAGGCACGTGGACCAGGATTCTCTGATGACTGCAGCAGTCTGTCAGCTACAGCAAACAGAGACAGCGGAGTGGTTATGCCTGCACAGCTGTAACCACATATACCTTGGAAACCCCCAAACATTTCAGCCAGCACCATCCTAGAAGAGGCTGAGGACGCAGAATAAAATGAGCAACAGAGAACATGTGTGTGCACCTGCATCACCACAGCGCAGCAGATCCAGAACATGGATTTCAGTGTCACCCCTGCAGGTCCATCACGCGATTCAAGGCCCACTGAAGAGTTTCAAAGCAGACAGAGCCCTTTTGCCACCTTCACCCACAACAGGGACACAGCTATATTAAGTGCTCTGCTGTCACTTGCTGTCACTAAAATACCCCCCTGTGTTTTGGCAGATGATTTCTAAATAAGAGGATTGAGCATTTTTCCCCGTTTATTTTCAGCCTCACATGCCAACATCTGGTTCACAAAGTGTTGCTTTAAACAAACTACTTCAGCGACACTAGGTTTCCGCGTATTTGCGCTATTCCTATGCATTTCCAAACATTCAGAATCCTAATGCAGCACGGCAGGTCTGTGAGCAATATTTACATGAAGGAAATGCGCTTTCAATACTCACCGACAGTTTTATCGTTAAAGACCTTAGGGAAACCCCGGTTAGGGTACTTTCCCCTCAGCTGCCAGACATCAAAGAAAGGCTTCCAGTCAATGTACTCAACCAGTCTCTTCAGGTCATAATCTTCAAAGACTTTTGTGCCGATGAATTTTGGTTTAACTGTAGGAATCACAAGTACAATCTGACACGATGAAAATAATTGAATATTGCTCTTCTGTGTGCAGCATAACCGATGCTCACCAGCCTCCTCCACTGCAAATGACCTCTTCCAAAGTAAACACCTTAGAATTCTCCCTGTCATATCGTTCCCAAGTCATACCATACTCCACAGTTACAACGTGATTAAAAAAAGCCAGCATAAAAGGCATATAAAGTTAAAACGTAAAATTTAAGGCCTTTTCTTCTTTCATATAATCAACACTCATTAGCTCCTGGCCTTCTGACTTTATTTCATTGACCAAAACATTGGCCAAATCAGAAGACCAAGAAAACCTACAAAACTTATGAATGCCCAAGATATTCCATGGGCTTATACCTTTCACATTTACACATCCCGCCTTCTCTGCGCGGACACCTGACGTGCTACGGCACTGCAGAAGAGTTCTGTGAATTATGTGATTTATAAGGACTTGTGCAACCACCACACACTTGTTCCGATGTGTGTGCACAAGTGAAAAAGCGAGAGGGATCTACGTTACGATGTAGCCACAAGCTTTGCACTCGTTTTGTCTGTGCTGTTCAGTACTTCATAATACAGTCTTTACTAAGACGAGCTGCTGAACATCAGCATCTTGTTGAGCCTTGTAAATGAAATGGCAGAAAGCAGCGAAGTGTTAACTAACTGCAGGATGCAAGTTCTTGTGGAATGCTGCTGACACTTCTGGTCTCTAATTAAAAAAAGATCAAAACAAATTGCTATGCAAACTGACAGTGCAAGGGTGGAAAAAAGAGTAAGGAGGAATGTGATACAAATGTTATGCCAGGACGTGTGTTCCCTAAGTATGGGATAGTAAGCTTGGCAATATAGCGAGCCAGTCGGACATTATTTTGCAAAGCAGGCATTAGACTTATCTCTGATAAGTGTTATGAGTAACAAATGGTTTTAGGATTTTGTTGTACAATTTTTTTATTAACTAGTAATTTATTTTATAAATAAATGAAAAATATGAACCAGAAACAGGATGCTCAAATTTACACAAAAAAAATATATCTCTGCTCAGACAGACACCAATTTACTCAAGTTGTTAACCTACTATATCTTGAATTTTAATGCAGCATGATCTACTTAAAAATACACAGAAAAGAGAGAGAGAGAAAAGAGAGAGAAAGAAAATGCACAGCAACAACAAACAACATTTAAACTGACCTGGCTTATGGCCTGATAACCAGCCATTACGGAAACCTTTTTTCCTAGCTTGCTGCAGAGACAAGTACCTTCTTTCCTGTATGGACATAAAGGTTAGTTCCACAAAGCCAGTCATCCTTCAGACAGATAAACTCTAACTGTTGACTTGGTGGTAGAGTTTTACTCAAAATGGTCTTTGGGACAAATCTGACAACAGACAATTTCGGTTCCAACAACTCCCAGTTCAAGCTGTAAACTAAGATTGCATCACAACCACACCTTTATTTTTTCTGGTATACTTCCAATGAAACTGGTCCACAGTATTTCTAGTTCCTCTGAACCAGCAGTTCCTTTATTACTTTAAATAACATGTAAATAGAGGTACAGCAAGATACTCTCCTACTGCCCACAAAAAGCTCAGGATTGCAGTGACGCCAGCGACCGCAGCATCCCTCTGGGCAAATTATTGGCTCTTCTGAAAGGCACAGGAAATGCACAGCAGCTTCAGTAAGGACTGAATTCACTGCTGACCTCTGTTAACAGGGGAGGGCTTCACCCATTGATCTCAGCTTAGTGGACTGGTTCCCTGTTCAAAGACAGTCTTAAACGTGGTTGAGCCAAATATTTTCAACAGAAGGCCTCATCTTTCCTTATCATGAGCCCAGGTAAGAGCCAGATGACTTTCAGCTTGCACCCATGTTTTGTCACAAAGACGGCCTCAGAGAAGCCATGTTACTTGCTTCCTATTGTTAATTTGCACAGTCCATCTCCAGATTCCAGGGGCTACTGCTCCAGGAGGGCACTGGTCTCTTGCAGGTTGGCTAAGCTGACACGCCTGCCAGCTCCACGGAGATGTACTAGACACCACTGACTGCCTGCTGAGGACAATCAAGAATTTGCCAGGCATGTGTTATACTCACGCAGCACTTCCCCCTTGTACATTAAAAAATTCACAGTTCGTAAGCCCTCCTGGAAGGTTTCTATCAATGCTACTGCATGTTTTAAACCAGCACAAATAAACCTGAAGGTCTTCACAAGGAGCTGAAACTGAGAGCGAGCAAGGAGGCCAGTACCACCCACTTCAAACAGGAAAGGAAGCTAAAGCAATTACAGCTGTACCTTCAGAGACTCATAGTGTTCTTGTCTAATTTCTTCATATTCCTCTAATATTTCTTCAAAGAAATCATCCTTTACACTTTCATCTAAGAGCTGGGAGCACTGAAAAGAGTAAAGAGAAAGCCCTAAGTACATACTGTAACATGCTGTAGTAAGGACAGCGTATGAACTTCAGGCTACGCTCTCTGTCCCTCAGACTCGTGTTTCCAGTTAGACTGGACAACACTCAACTAAGCTTTACAGCTAATTTGCAAGCTAGGTTCAAAACACAGTTAACAACAGGAGTATTACTGAGAGTAGTGCCCTACTACACAGGCAGTATTAGCAGAGCCAAGTCCGGCTTCGCAAAGACCTGACAAGAGAACACGCCAAGACTTTGGAGGCTGAATAGCCGTAGACAAAACGCACAGCTTGGCCTACTTCTTTCCAGCCGGTATTTGCCAGCAAAGACTACTCATCTGTCTGACAGAGACAGCATCCATCCCAGAACTCCAGCCAGCCGTCTCATAGTACTGATTTCGCCACATCGCTAACTTCAGAAACATATACACAAGAGAGGGCAGCACATCACATCTAACCCCATCACTCTTCACCGGGAAACAGCTCAAAACTACAGTCAAGGACCCAGAGTGAATGACGTCACCCTCGCTAGAGGAACGGGCACTTAAATAAAGGTATCCAGTGACAGTAATTGACACAGGTCAGATGGGGTAACCCCGCGGCAGCAAGAAGTAACTGAATCAACAGTAGTTCAGAAACTGCTCTCTGTCGTGCCTCTTCAGTTTTCTGCCGTAAGTTCAAGCCTTAGAGGAAAAAATGAGAGGCACAACAGAAAACCAGGGCACCTATTTTTGCATGGATGAGAAACCGTAATTTAGAACTTACAACCACAACACTCTTGGACGCATCCAGGACATGAATTACAGGTGCGCTGTATCGTGGGGCAATTTTAACAGCTGTGTGTGTTCTTAAATAAAAAAAGAGAGAGTGAGAGTTTCATAACTGAAATAAAACGAACAAAAATCCCCAGACAAAACCCCCAGCAAAATAAATCCGGCTAGTGCAGGAAGGAAAACCTTGCAGGCCAAAGCTCAGTTTGCTTTCTTGAATGCTAAGAAAGACCGTTTTTTTAAATCAATTTAAAGCAGAACCCAGGAAGCAAACTTCCACAGCAAAGACCAGATCTCCCTTTTCTTCAGGTTCTGCAAAATACTGAAAGCACTTGGATATGGACGTTACTGACGTGGGCAACACGGCCGTGCGACCAACTGTCCAGGGTCTTCTTCGTTTGCTTCTAGGCGATGCACTTTTGACCCTGGCAGCTCTGTTTTTTAAGAAAGGTATTGTATGTTCTGTTTGGATAGGAACAGACAAAGGACACAAACAGGGCATGGTCCTACAATGGCCCTGTATCAACTAGCACATTTTTTATGTTTAAAAAATAAGCATTACCATAATAAAACTGTCACCATTATTTGTCAGCATCTGAATTTACCAAAGCAGTGTAGTAAGTATGCAAACATCATCGTTACAGTAAGTTATGAATAAACTCTATTATGTAGATACTGCAGGCAAAATCTAGCTTCTCTCTCTCAGCTTTCCACCCCCACCCAAGTACTTATGGTCTCCTTACTCCAGATTGCACTCTCCAATCATTACAGAGAAAAAGCACGATGGTTCTTCATTTGCAACCTCTGACACGTACACAGCCTTTCAGAATGCACACATCAGGTTAAACTTAAGGTTGTGGAGGTCAAATTAAATATATATTACCAATCCAGTCTTCCATCAAGAATACCTTCACTTGACACACATATTTGACAGCAACTCTATGTGCCTGGGCATATGCACAAGTATATATTTATATACAGTTCACGTGAATAAAATTAGTATGTATACAAAATTATACATCTCTTCCCCAGTTATTTCCACACTCAAAGATAAAACTAGTGCTGCCTTGCTGTTGGCTACACTCATCTCTGTGAATACATTCTGCAAAATGATTTGATGCTGGCTATTTGCCAACAATGGCCAGGCCACCGTGCCCTGTGCACAAACACTAAACAGATCTGAAGAAAGGGCTCTCATATAACCTCTGCTTAGGATAAAGCCTTTCCAACCCCCTCTTTCTTTTTTTAAGAGAAGACCCCCCCATGTTGCCCTCAGTATCAAAGCTGCAGGGAGGGAGACTCACACGGAGAAGGAGAAAAAGGATACGGTTAACCTCGTGTTGTAACTACAGGGCCAACACAGACAGGAGGGATCCTACTCTTCACTGTCTGTCAAAGCACGGATGACTGGCTAAGGCAAAAAATAGAGAATCCACTGAGCTAATGCTTCTGCTACAGTATGTGCTGCTGCGATAAAAAAGCAACACTGCTAACAGCTTCCAGTTACGCAAGGAATGACCTCTGCAGTCTTCGGAGCTGTCGCCTACTCAAGCCTATTGTACTAAACCAGTTAGCAAAGCGTGACCCAAGGCCGTTACACGCACCCAAAATACGTTTGTGCTAATGTTAACGCTAGGTGTCAGGGAGCTGTCAACACTGGTCTTCAGGACATCGCAGCAGCTGTATTATTTCATTTGGATGGATTGGAGAGAACAAGATCTCAGCAGAACAGCTCCGTCTGTCAAAACCAACACGGGAACTACTTCAAGGCAAGCAGCTAGAATTTACCCCCTATCAGCCTGCTTGACCCGGACTGGGGGCTCAACCCAACCAGCACACTGCTGATCAGAGATCCAGGAAAATATGTTAATTTTCCTAAAGATAATGGCTCCCTGAAGCCAACACAACCATTTCTAGTCTCAAAATCCTGTATTTTCAGAACACTTTGGTGATTCGAAACAGATCATTCAACCAACCCCTTAGAAGCACAGAACATACGCATACGCATGTGAACGTTTAGATGGAAATACAGTACTTCCACATACAACATACACTTCCAAAATAGATAAACTAACAAAAATGAAATGTTTAAGATGCCCATTATTTGTTGTGTCCCAATTACTTTTTCACTCCATATTCTACGGCTTCTGATAGAAGAAATAATATTCAGCCTTAAGTAAATACCTACCAGTGTGCATGCTGGGGGAAAATGTGGGAAAGGGAGAGAGAAATAGCTATAAATTTTCTTTTTCCCCGGTTAACACTCTTTTCGTACATATCCCCCGTCTTCCCAACTGAGACATCTTACTTAGAAGTAGTTGCTCCGCCAATCAGCAAAGGAATCTTTATTGCCAGTCTCTCCATTTCCTTGGCGACAAAAATCATTTCATCCAAAGAGGGGGTGATGAGACCAGACAGGCCAATTATATCTATTGCAAATTTACAAACACACATACACAAAAGGTTTAGCAACTCCACTCTAGAAAGACACAGAAATTATTACAGAAAGCATTTCTTTCACACATCGCACAGCTTCATGCGTCAGACAGACAACAGTGAGACAAAAAACAGGGTAGTCACTAGCCTAGAAACGAGGTTTGACCTAATTAGAAAGTGAAAGCTTTCCAAGAATGACAGTGATTCCAAATCCCCCGTTTAAGATATTTTGCAGCTACTGAGCACCTACTGCTCTGGTTTCAGCAATAAATACACAGTACTTCTGATTAGCAAGCATCAAACCTCAGAAGTTCGGCACTGAGGAGGGAAATAAGACACAATAATTATAAGCTCTGCTCTCAGAAACAGCAAACGCCTTCAAACTTCACCACCTATGTTGCACACAGTTCATCTTTTCCAAGAGGCAATAGACTGTTTCAAAAGCGACTGTTAAGTTGTATCAGAAAGTTCGTAATTTATTAGACCCACTCATTCCTGACTTCACACTCACTGATCCGAGCAGGCTGAATGCCAAGTTCTTTTACTGATTTAAGACCCAACACGAAGTTACTTAACTTTTCCAAGTCTCCATCTGTAAAACAAATACGAAAGCATCTCTCTTGGAGTTGTCTTTTTGATACAGGTTTCCAGTTCCTTGGGCTACATTTCACAGAAGCGCCAAATCCTAAATAGTTACTACTGTTAGTGCACAAGCTCTGATTTATCTGAAGGTAGCCTGACCAAATCACAGACAGCATAGGAATGCGATGAGCAGCAATAAAAAAAATGCGAGTGGGGTTTAAAACTCACACAGTTGAGGAGTACTAATGAAATCTCTCTATACCTGCTTTGTTCTCAACAGCAGCTCTCAATATCTTATCACACGGAGTCATGACTCCTAAATCAATAACTCTGTGAAAAGAAGCGAGATGACACAAGATTCTTTAAAAAACAGGTCACATTTCTGCTAAAGGGCAAACACATTGCTCTTACTGTAAATGACTGACCTAAAATAGAAGTTAAAATTGAGATTTGTTTGTTTGTTTCTCTTAAGACTTCTGCTGGGAATTTTAATATAGGAAACACCTCGAGGTTTGGCAAAATTTTCAATACATCAGAGTTCCAGATGATAAGGCAGGTAACAAAATTCAAGTGTAAGAGGCGGGGTTTTATTACATTTTTGTGGTTGTACTGAGTCTGGCTGTGGAGGAGCCAATGTTCTTCGTAGCAGCTGGTATGGTGCTGTGGTTTAGATCTGTGACCGAAACAACGCTGGCAACACACTAACGCTTTAACTGTTGATGAACAGTGCTTGTGCAGCATCAAGGTCTTCTCTGCTTCACTCTATTCCCCCAGGGAACAGACTGGAGGGAGGCACAAGAGGTCGGGAGAAGACGCAACGAGGCAGATGAGCTGAACTAACCAAAGAAATACTCCATGGCCTATGATGGCATGCTCAGCCATAAGAAGGGAGAGGAAAGGGTTTAGCAGGGGTTAGTTGTCTTTTGCTGAGGAATTGGCTGGGCATCAGTCTACCTGTGGGAGCTGGTGAGTCACCACCTTTGCATCACTTGCTTTCTCTTTTATTCCTCTCTTCTTCCACTTCTCCTTCCCCTTATTAAACATTTTTTATCTCCACCCACAATTTCTCTTGGTTCTATTCTTCCTCTTTCCCCATCCCACTGAGGTTGGCTGGGCGGAAGCGAGTGAACGGCTGCGTGGTGCTTTGCTGCCCACCAGGGTTAAGCACACCAGTGGCGTCTCTGACGTTATTTGGGCAATACAAAAAGGTTTTGCGGACATCACACCTTATGTCAGGAACACCAGATGATTTCCATCGAGGCTTTTTTGTCTTATGAAATAATACATTTTATGAAATGAGACACCACACTTCCCTTGCCTGCGTTTTACTCCTGTTAACCCTAGCCATTGCCAAGGCGGGGCGGGGGGGAGGTTTGTTTGGTTTTTGTTTGTTGGTGATTTGTTTGGGTTTTTGGGGGTTTTGTTGGGACTTTTTTTCCCCCTCCAGTAAGCCACCCCAGCCTGCTGGTTTCAGTCAGCCTCACTCAGACTGATGGTGACAGAAAACACCATGGCTTCAGTTCAGTAAGTCTAAATACAGCTCAAGAAAGTCTGACACCGACAGAATTTCAAGAGATAACGGAGCAGAATATATTGCATACACACAGCACTGCTACTGGCTTCAACCCTTTGTATTTTAAAATAAGGAGATCATTTTGGCTCTTTTTAGAGCAAATTGGAGCCCCCAGTCAGAAACTAAAGGGAAGAGCAGTAAAGGCAGAGTTCCAGCAGATTCAGCTTTGCGCAACATTTGACAAAGGGCTCCAATGGAAACATGACCGTCCATTCCAACACTGTCGCCAACCCTGGGCATGTAGACAGGCTTTGAAAGAGCTGACTTTTCTTGAAGTTCTGTCTTCTGAAGCTCAGAAACAGGATAAGAACCTCATCTCTTATTTAAGAAAACATACCTCAGCAAGTTTTGAAAACCTCATACTTAACAAACAGCTTGAAAAACACACTAAAAGGTTCACTCAAATATTATGAGACGACTTCTTTCCCATCACAACACACAACCCACATGCAGTCTTGCCTACTACAGCTGTCATATCTGGTTTCTTCAGACACTATGCTTATATAGTTAAGACATTCTAGTTATTATATTTAACTAATAGAAAACAAATACATCAATAGATGTTCTCATCTACACTTTGGTTGATCCTAATCTGTATTCCCCTCAGATGCCAATTTATTAGGAAGAAGGGATTAAAGGAGGAGGCTATACTCCCGCTTGCCTCCCCATTAGCAATAGCTGGTGTTCCCAGCCACAATGTGGGGAGCAGAGGACAGTTCCCTGGGAATGCCCACCTCTGCTGTCACCACAGCTGCAGCTAGCCTCAGGTATTATGTAGCTGGCCTTATACAGGTGTGTTCCCAGCTGCCTACTGTTAGCCTCCTTACCTAAAGTTGTTGCAGCCCAGAACAACTCCCACAATGTTCTTGCCGATGTCATGTACGTCTCCTTTCACAGTTGCCAGTACTATTGTACCTTGGTAAGGATCCTGAAAGTCAAACAAATAACACGAGAGTTAAATACTCAGAAGCCTCAGTATGTGTGCACAGATCCTTCAACAGTGCGATCCTAATCCATCCCCGAGACTCCTATCATACTACGAGAAATTGCAGAGTGCAGTAGAGGTAATACCGTCAATATTAAAGACTATTTTAAAATATCCCAGTAATAAAAATTTGCACAAGAATTATTTTTGCAAATTGTGTGTACGTTATTCAGAATTCTGTGTTTAAATGAAACAAAAAAGCAGATGAAAATTCAGATCTGGATAGCATTTTGTGCAGTGTAATAACTGAACTCCTAAGCTACCTCTGGTCCAAATACAAACCTCCCTAATAAAGAGTTTAAATAGATTAAATATTTAGAACAAAAGGGTACGAATACTCATAATTACACGCCTGTTTGTGCATCAAGAGCAATCTCTCAATGCAATGCCGAGAAGAATGAGAGGAATTAGCAAGAGCACAAGAGACTAATTTTTTATGCAACACAAATAGCAAGGGAGACGTTTCAGAGCAGTGACCAGGCTACTTCAGACCACCCAAGCTGAACAAACAGGTTCTCCTTGAAGAAGAGAAGTTGTACCGTCACCGCCTCGTCCCAGGCTAGGTGGCATTCAGCCCTGACAAAGGGAACCTCCTACAGCAATTCTCCAGCAGAACACAGGCCTTTGCGATACACTCAGTTGTATAATCAGTGTTGTCACTTGGAGCAGCTCCAGGCTATCACAGTGCCATGTCTGAGCTGGTGCAGGATCAGATGCCAGTTAACAGATTATTTAAACTGTACAGAATTTAAATTAAGTGGAAACCTGAGCATATTCTATGTAAAACTACAAAATATTTTCTCAGCCAATATCTCATCTCCTTTGCAGATGGCAGAACTGGAGGATTAGATCCTTCTGTGAAGCACATTTTGTTTCTGGACAGTATCAAGTTACTCTCTACGTCATGAACCTACAGCGCCTTCTGTAGTCGCAGCTTTCGGGGGAAAAAAAACCCTTTATTTATCACCAAGTGCGATACTTGCATTTCTCACAGCCCTAACAGGCTTGTTGAATAAAACCCCTGGGTCCGCACCAATGCTGCTGTTTACTAAAATCTATTACCTCCCCAGTGCTCCTGTTCCACAGATGACCGGGGAACAGAGAAGGCAAAACAGAGGTCTGTAAGTCAGCCATCTCAGAACATCGCTATCAAAATTTACAGCTGAAAATATACTGCTGGAATGTAAGAGAAAACTGGGGAGAGATTAATCAAGGACCGGGGAAAGAACAAGAAGTGCTGCCCACATATATCATACCCAATAATTACTGATGATTTAACTAGTGATTGCTACCCAAGGAAGAAAGATTGGATTTGCACATGAGAAGCAGGAAAAACTGTGCTGGGCAGAAAACAACATGGGCCAGAGCGCACAGCTATTTTAAATAAACCCCATTTAGGGCACACTGTGATTTCAATTGTCTCAAGCAAGGAGGTCCTCAAGTTCTGGGCACACATCCAAAGGGCTTCTTTTTTTAAATCTTGATGGTGATCCACAGCCACAGCTATTTATCCTCAAATGTAACTACCAAGGCTTTGCAATTCCTGGCAGGCTGGGATTAAAGCTGTCCTGGAGGTTACAGTAGCCTGGGTAACATCAGACACATCGGCTACCAGAGTCTGCACATCATCTGCCTTCAAGTCAGCATCTAACTCTGGAGACAGATGCAGCTGTTTTTCCCTCTGTGACCAATTCTCTATAGAGTGACAATATTTGTTTGAAGAGGAAGGCACTATAACCCTTGCCCAACAGTAGGCAGAGGAAGCTAGAGGACAGAAGCCCTACTTTTTCTCTCCTGCTCTCCTCAGCCACACAGAATGTCTCAGTCTCTTCAGAGTGCTTGCTATATTGTTAAGAACCTCTCAAATTCCCCTCCCCTCTTTTTTAGCCAGAGGGTTCACAGTAGATCCTAATCCAATGTCCATGGGGTAATGACTTTCACTGACTTCAAGCAGCATCAGAACATACCAGAAGGTGCCACACTGTGACACTGTCATCTGAATTAAAATAAAGAAGAACAGCATGAGCAGGAGAGAGATGACACATAGAAAGGTGACTCATGACAGCCCGAGAACAGATCCGTTTGACATACTAGAGAGAAGACACCTTCTTCACCCCCAGAAAGAACATGGGAAAAGAGACTAGGCATTCTCCTTCTTCCATCAAGATCAGTCAGGTTTGATTACCAGGGCATTTTTCTTTCTAAAGGATGTGCTGCATTCACTACGTTTATGCTGGACAGTCACACAACAGATCCAGAACAAACAGAAACATACACTGTAAGGAGATGCAAGGGTAGAATTAGGAACCATTCCAAAATCCACAGAAGGGAAACCAAAGGTAATATACAAACAACACAATTTTGAGAAATTCTGCTATTATTCCTTTTTATTTGTGTTGAATACCAGATTCTGATAACAGCTACTGTCTCTGAGAACGCATGAAGACAAGGTAAGGTTCCACCAGACTAAAACAAGTACATGTACATCAAATTTAAATGTGATAGTCAAAGACAAGAGAAAAATAAAAGAAGGAAAATATTTAACAACTAATCATCTATCCGACAATAAATATTGTCGGAAACAGCAGACATGAGTATTTAGAAGGGGATTTTGTCCAATTCATCTGAGCTGTCTTTTCTACTGAACAGAATCTTGACAGTATAGAGAAACAAGGGGCATCCTAGATCTTCATTTTCCAATGCTCCCATCACTTATTCCATTAACCAAATTTCTAAGAAATTACAAGTATATGCACAGGTAGTTGATAAAACTACTCTCAGGCATCACCAACTGTTGGCTGTGAAACAGGTAACGCCATGAAGGAAAGGCCCTTTCAATTATATATAGTGTATAAAAAGAGTCTTCAGAAACCGGTGGAAAAAGACACGCATGGAAAGAGGGCTATACTCAGATGCTGTTTTCATGAACACTTGGTCACGGTTCCACATGCAATGAGCATATGATTCTATCCTAACATGAGGTCTTGAAGTCACGATCTGTGAAGAAAAAGGATGGAAGAACTTGGTTTGTTCAGCTGGGAGAACGGTCAGGGCTAGGGGGATGGGAAGAGCTGAATAAAGACAAGCACGGGAACAGGCTCTGAACACGCAGTTTCATAGTTCACTGAGGGCAGAAGTAGTAGATGCAAATGGCAACGTTTGCCATAAAGTTAAAGTACCATAAACAATTAACACTAGATTTAAATGCCTACAAACCAGAAGAAATAAGTAACACCAGTACCAAGGGCCTACAAACGTTTATGGCATCACTCAAGAAACTTGTGACAAAGCTCAGACACACACCATGCGGAGTTCCTCAAAATCTGCCCTTCATGAATTCCAGACCTACTTCAATTTATGCCAAGATTGCCAGTTTCCACATGACCGCATCAACTCTCCAGCATGAAAGCTCAGTAATGTCATTAGCAAACAATTAGGTCAGTTTTTGTCACGGCATGCTACGAAGGAGTTACAGCACAAAGGACTGGGTCTTGCCTCTTCCTCTATGCTGCCTCGTTGGGCTCTCCTTTGCTCCCTTTCTTTTTCCATATAGGGAATAAGATGGCCAACCGCTTTCTTCATAACTCGAGCAGACTTTATCACCTGCACAGATAAACAGAGCAGGGTGGGGCGGAAAATCAACAGTGAAGACCAGGTATAGGAAAAGGCTCAGATTTCTCACAGCTTTCTTTAGCATGCATTCAAACAACAAACACAGCTCCGTTGGCCAGCCCGATTCCAGCTCTGCAGAGCATTCTGCAGAGCATTCCGCAGCAGCGGGCAGCTGCCCTACTGGCCCCTACACGTGGTCCACACACGACACTTGCTTTCGCAGTGCGACCTCTCGGACCACTCACAACAGAATCAGAAGCCACAAGCAGGCTCAGGCTTGGAAGGTGCTGAAGACACCAATGTTTATTTGCATCTTTTTTCTGTCTTGCTCTTTTTCATGGGCCCAGGCTTAAAAATGCGGTTTAAATAAAGCAAGAACATTCAGGAAGAAATAAAACAAAGATGTTAAACTACTTAAAGAAAGACAAGTTTCAAAGTAAAGGAAATACAGGGCTGCTTCTCAGCAGCACCTGAATTTTCACAATTCACGCTACATCTGAAAAAACAGCCAGCATAGAATGTTTTGGCTACATTTTAAAAAGCTAGCGTTTGCAAATAGGAAAATGTATGAAGTCATTTTCTCTTCACCTGAGGCAGAAACATCTTTCCAGCACCAAAAAGATCACCAACGATTTTCATGCCATTCATCAAAGGCCCTTCAATTACATTTAGAGGTCTAGGATATTTTTCCTGATTTAATCTTGCTTCTTCTGTATCTGCAATGACATACTTCTCGATGCCCTGGGAAAAAAAAAATCATAAAGCTTTTATCTTGCTAGAAATACAGCTTTTATTCAGTTGCCTTCTCGCTCCCCCCTACAAAATTACAGTGAAAATACAAACAGATACTTCAGATATTGCCAGGCTTCAAGAATACCTCAAATGTGTATTTAAAATAGGTTTCCTTAGGAAACAAAACACTGTAGCTCTTAGGCATATAAAATTAGTCAAAGCAAGAGTGCCCAGTACTAGCGGGTTGGTTTGTTTTTCTTAACCATGTCATAAGAAAACCCAAATATTCAAAGATTGTTTCCTCCGCACAAAGGTCACTCAGTGCAGTTCTGAAAACAGACCAAAAAGACCCAAACCCCACCCTAGAATGTAAAAGCAATGTTCCTACCAACACTAGCAGAATAAAACATTAAGCGGCAACGACTTCAACTTGGACATTTAAAGACAAATTCATTTAAATACATTAAATTACTATTCAATTAATGAAACACATTAAATAAATTGTTATCAAAGTTAAACATTAATTAAATATTCATTATTAATTAATAACTTTCACAAGAATGGCAGTTGAAGATTCTTTTTAAGCCAAAGGGGTCCCTGCAAGTCTGAGCTGAGATCACGTCTCAGAGCCGACGGGCAGGACAATTTTCTGCACAGGTTCACCTTTATGAGACCATATTCCAGCCTCTCCTCCACAGAGCTTTTCCGCCACTCATCGGTCTGTACAACTTTTCTTCCTCCTTGGGCATGATTCTGAAAAGGAAAGACACCCATAGGAGCTTGCAAGCATAGTAAGTACAACTACAGACTCTACTGTTACAAAGCAAGGATAATTTTGACCCACAAAATAATCTTAGATTATCCAAAAGGGGTTTTTTTATACATGCAAATCATATTGCAAACGCCTGTGAGGTACTGCAGATGCTTTGGGGGTCTACATTCCAAAGAGAATATACCTCAGCAAAGATGTAAACACAGGGCGAGAGGAAAAAAAAAGAAGGAAGGAAAAAAGAGGGAGCCGTTCTAATAATTTTCATGCTCTTAAAAACGATGAAATGACTAATCCTCAGAGTTTTACTTCTGGGAACATAATTTAAATTGATTCCTGGCCCACACACTACACTTAATTTTAAAATTCTAATTAATTTGGCAGTAATTCAGTTTCTGCTGGAATAAGTTATGTTATTCCGTAGCACAGATGTGTTTTCAGTCAGGCGGCCTACGGAACTACTGTTTCTCATGCACACAGACCATCCCAAACCCTCGCCTATTCTCTTTGCCTCACACTCCCCTTTGGTATGAGTGCAACAGACAACAGGGCTTCACAATGCAAGAAAGCTCCTAAGCACCCAGCTCGGGAAGGCTCGTGGAAGAGTACCCTATCGGCTACTTCCACCACAGAACTTCAGGCAAGTCGTTTCTTCCCCTCCCTCCGATATTCCACATAATACGATGTCTTCAGCCCTTACGTACCTCCTATACTTCTGAGTGCTCATCAGCAACTTTTTAAAGACAGAGCCATGGAAACCAGATCTCATTCATGAGAACAGATACCAGGGCAAGCCTTCGTTCACGTTTATACGAACGTTAGCTAACCTCACAGCTTCTCGCTGCCAAACCCTATTCCCCTCGTAGGTCCAGTTGTAAAGAGGGAATGAAAGGAGGAGGAAAATGTTGCCCAGAGAGGTTCTACAGTCTGCACCCTTAGTTACATTAAAAACCCAACTGGACATGGCCCTGAGTAACCTGCTCTTGCTGGCCCTGCTCTGAGCAGGGGGTGGGACTGGATGATCTCCAGAGGTCTCTTGCCACCTCATCCCTTCCGTGATTCAATGAAAAGGTACCAAGCGCTCCTTGAGCCCTGGCCAGACACTAGGCAAGTCAGCCACCCCAACCCCAAAATAACCCAGGAAGCTGTAGGGTGCGCATGCAGGGACCACAGTGGCAAGCACTACATGCAGATCTTGAGAAACGGGATGATTATACTGCACACTGAGGGTGAAACAACCTGCCTTTGAACGAACACCTCCCACTGCCATAAACGGGACAAAGTTTCCATTGAGAATGTCTGCGGCTACACACTTTCCGGAACCTGTTTTCTAATCGCCAACTTCAAACGAAGACTGATGTGCTAAATCTGCAAAGATTCCTTTCCTCATTTTTCCCCAAAGGTCGAGCATTCAAGCAACTGGCAAGGTATATTACTGTTACCTGAAGGAACTAGGAGGAAACTTCACTGGTGCTCTATTAGAGGTACTTGAAATGGGACTGCACATTCTATGTTCTTTGTGCAGAATAAACTGCAGTAAGTGGAAATAAAAAGAACATATGCACTTACTGACTAATACACTTTTGTGTTAAAAAAAACAAAACAACTTCAGACAAAAGAACTCGGAGCCATACAATTCCAAAATATCAGAGGAAGGTCTGAAGAAATATTTTGAAATACACCTCAGACTCCGAAACCTTATGTAATTAATCCCATCACTGGCTTTAAGAAATGCCTCTTGCATTTCTCCAGAGCCAAGATGGGACCCAAATCACAGTGCTTACCTTCAGTGAAAACCCAAAAGTTGTAATATTTTATATTAACTTCTAATAGAGCCTTTAAAGATGTTTTGAATCAAGAGATTGTCTCTTGTTTATAACTGGGAGCTGGTTTAGCCCTGTAATAAAACTACCATCAGTAAGAGCAGAGATCCCAGTATCTGGAGTGTTAACAATGCCATCCCAAACTTCTAGACCTAGAAGGAGTCATCCACTTCTGTTTCTACTTTTCATGCTCCATTTAGATCCACATTCTGCCCTCTGCAGAAACCCTGCTTAAGCAGCCCCTTTCTAATTCCCTTTCTTTTCTTCCTCTTTATGCAACCCTGAACACCCTAATGGTAAATCTCTGCTTACACACACCAGATCACTCCCAGGTGAATTGCTCAGACACTTCAGAGCACCACACTGAATAGCCTAAGCACAAGGGATAGGAGAGTCCTCCTCTACTGGTTTTCAACCTGTTGCCGTTGTTCCAAACAAGCAGGCCCTGCCACAGGGCAAACTACAAACCAAATGGAGCTGTGCACAGGAAGTTACACCTCCAAGAGCTATAAAACAGGCACGGGACATTCTTGTGCACTTAAAAACCAAAACTAACCGAACACAGAGAGATTTTTGCTCTTTGTTCTGTTCAGGACAGGATTTCACCAGCTGTTTCAGGGCTCATAATCTGGAAACCTTCGGGTGTATAATTTTTGTCTTTTATCACCAGTGTCATGACAGAGTCTCTGAAACACTAAACAGCTGTTCCCCACTCTGACGTGAGTTACATGAACTGCAAGTCCATAGCACAGCCAGGAACTGCGAGCAACTACTTCACCTCTCACATATACTCCAAGCAAACCATCGCCACCAGAGAGACATATTTACCCTTTGCCTCCCACAGATCACTTGCAATTATGCTCCAGCACCACAGTTTGGTTTGGCTGTGTTGGCCTTGTCCATCTTTTGTTTGTTTGTGAGGGCTTTTTTTGGTCAGGGGTGGGGATAGGGGGGGGGTGTGGTTATTTGTTTTGTTTGTTGTTGGTATTGTTTTTTTAAAAACAGCACCTCTGCAGCTTGGTGTCCTGAAGCATCTGAAGAACCCTGGGGAGAGATCTTTCAAGGCACCTATGAAACTGGACAGGCTCCATCTGATAGAGAGTTCACATTTTATCCTGTATTAAGAACCGAACCACTTGCAGTATCAACAGCAACGTCTAACACCCCCTGTTAGGCTGACAGGCGCAGTTTATAGGTGGTTCTATCATCAGCAGGGAGGTGATAAAGCCCAGATGCTAAGCTAACCACCATTCAAAGCCTAAAACTGCAAGTTACCTGAGCATAATGTAGAAGTTTCTCTGTCGCATCAGGATCTTTGTTCCAGATTAGATTCTCACACAGCTGTAGCAATTCCTTGTGGATATCATCATACACTGGCAGATTCCCAGCATTCACAATTCCCATGTCCATGCCATACTGAAAAAAAAAAGCCAACGCCATACAGAATCCCCCAACCAGGGCTGTCAGACATAGCACTGCACATCTGCCAAGCGCACACACACAGGAGCCAGAAGCACATCGTACCTTAATCGCGTGGTAAAGGAACACTCCATGCATTGCTTCTCGAATAGCATCCATTCCTCTAAAGGAGAAAGACAGATTGGAAAGACCTCCACTTATCCTGGCTCCCGGCAGTGTTTCCTATAGGAAATGCACATATATTTTTAGAAAAGTGCTTTCCAAACAGGAAAGCTAAGCAAAGCATTCAGTCCGTAAAGCAGTTGGCCCCTGAGCTGAGGTACATTGGATATGCACGCCTTCTCTCCTCCCTGTTCCAGATCCTTCTAGTTATTCAAATTCATAAAAAGCAATTCAAATCTCTGTTGAAAAAGATACAAGTAAAAGAAAAAATCCAGCCTAGTTATGTGTAAGCAACTGCCATGGTTTCCAGAGTTGTAAGTGCCATTCTAAACATACCAGTCCTCCCACGGCAGCATAACAAAATTTCCCCCTGCAGAACTACTTATGGCCCTTTGATCCCCTACTCTTCTGGAAACAGGAGAAGCCAACCTGCCTGCTTGCATGTCTCAGGAGCAGGCTGCAGCTGAGCAGCAAATCTCAACGGTGGCCCCTCCCTTCCAGAAGCCCTGTGGTGATAAAATAGCCCGTGGGATGTTCAAGCCCCAGACTGCGACTGACAAAGTATCTCCGGACCATCAAAGTTGCCTTGTCAAACACAACAATGCGGGTTCCTCAGCTGTATTCAGGTGATGCTCTTCACTGCTGAACTTCCTTACACACGGTTTGGCTAAATAAAAAGTCAGGTTAGTGCACAAATCCCTTCTACAGTAATGGATATTACATGAAATTAAAAGGACAGCTTTCACATACCTTTCAAAGAGGTCCTTTTAGCTAGAACCTGAATGTGACTGTGACCTCTTTTAATTAATACAGCATCTTTACAGCAGGAATAGTGGATTGAAATACATTTATAAAACTATTGGAAGCTCTTCTACTGGAAAGACAGCAATATTGGGGAATGGCTGCACTTCAGAGGAACAGTCCCCCTGGCTAATTTAAATGCCTATCAATTTGCAGCAGTGTTTTGTTGTTGTTTGGGAGTGGGCAGGGCTTTTCTGTTTTGTAGTAGTTTGTTCTTTTTAAAGTAAACTCATTAAAATACTTGGAGTTAAAATAAGCTCACAACTCACTTTTATGGTTTTAGTAGCGTTGATAAAATTCATGGCATACAGGTTATGTTCCTCCATTCCAGTTCCTATGGTCAAAATATTAGGGTCAAATATTATATCATTTGGATTGAAATGCACTCTTTCCACAAGGAGGTGATAAGCTCTGGAACAGATTGCTATCTTGGTTTCTGTTTCTGTTGCCTAGTGAAGAAAAAGAATTGTGACATGAAAGTTACAGACAACACAAAAAATAAAGTCCCCAAAATCATTTACAGTTCCAATGACTCAAGACTAAGAAGCTGGACATCATGAATATTAGAAAAGGGTTATATATAAGAATTTTGTCTTAAAAACATCACCACACCTGTACCTGGAGTTTTATTCAACCAATTAAAACCAATTTTGTTCCCCAACATTTCACCATCTTATGCAAAGTTTAATATCTGGGTTTTGACATAACTGAATGAAATCAGAAAGATTCCACTCTCATGCAAAACTCTGTTTCTGAACTAAACCATCTTCTATAAAGGAAGGAAGAGTCCAGCATGGCTGAATAGTAAGAGACACACTCTTGGGCTAGCAGAAATACACTTGGAGCAGCACCTGGATACCTCAAACATGGGAGCAGCATCAGAAATGCTTACGTATCAGGTTCAAAACTGCTGCTGAGACTATACAGACCTCTTTACATCCCCCAAGTCAGTGAAACAAAACAACTTTGGCTTGCACAGGAGTAAGAAAACCTTGCACTGAAGAAGAAAAATACCTCCTCTGAAGCAACACTCACCTGTCCCACTTCATCAAAAGCCATGACAACCACAGCTGCTCCATACAACTTAATTTTCCTTGCCTTCTCCAAAAAGTCTTCCTCACCTTCCTTCAGACTGATGCTGTTTACAATGCATTTTCCCTGGCAACATTTCAAACCTGCTTCAATCACTGAAAAATTTGAGGAGTCAATGCATAACGGCACCTGTAAGTAACACAGAAGTGTTATTTTTGCAAGCCAGTGGAATACAATCAAGTTATGAATTAGAGTTCCACACGCTGTTTGCCTATTTGGGCATAAAAATGCACACAAAATTAATCAGCATTTATGAATAAAAAGTTTCCAGATGGTATCTGTAGATTCAACTTTGCTTTAAATGCAAAACTCAGAGCAAATTTAACTCTTGCTTCTACAGCAACTCCATCACATACCGTACAGAGACCTCTACTTCTCCCTGTACTGTCTTGTGTTTCTGAATTAGACAGCTCATTTTTAGAGAATGCACTTTGCAGAAGTATCTTTTAAAACCATCCTATATCTCTAGCAAGTTTAAGTTTTGTGGTAAGAAATAGCATTATACACTGCCAATATAGGTTATGGTTCGTAACTGCTGCAAAAAGAACCTGCCTTCAGCTTTTCTAACCCACGAAGAGGACTGGGATATATTTAGCTGAAATCAGACAGAGAAAGTTAAAACCTCTGTTTCCCCCAGAGGCCTACCCTATTACAGTATTTCTTCCTCTTGGGGGACACCTACATCTGCTTATTAAGCAACTAAACCGGTTACTAAATAAAACAATACCAAAGATTTCTGAAAGGCAATTTCCAACTCCATAAAGTGTTCTTTATTGTGCTTTGGTGTGACTCAATTACAACCTTTGCAATATCAGGTTCTGAAGAAATCAAGTTACAAAATCTGGTCATTGCAGCAGGGCCATCCAGCATCCCATCATCCATATTGATGTCAAGAACCTGGGCCCCCATCTCAACTTGCAATTTGGCTACACTCAGGGCTTCCTAAAGAAGAAAGTAAAGAACCAAAACAACAGTCAGTGGAAAAAAGCCTAGCCATTCTCAGGATGACTTCTTCAAAATACGCATGCAGCCAAAAAAAACCCTAAAAACTTACATAAGATATTCCATAAAAGAATAAGGAAATGGTCTGCGATGTTCAACAACATCCGTAAGTTGTTAGTATGGCACAACTGGTAACTAATTTGTTCACAAAAACACGACACTAGAGACCAAATGTGCTGGTAGTGCCATTGATTTTAGACAGTTGATTATGTGGTTAATTGAATGACGTAAGATTTGCATGGTAACAAGGACTTCTGACTGCACAGGATTACTGGAAAACAGTCTTTGTGAGGGCATGAAACAAGGCTCCTGCCTCACACGCTCTGCTGTTTTATAATACAGAGCACTTCATTTTTGGAGGCTGTTCAGCATTTTTTCCAGCTGCAGAATAATCGCCAAATGCTAAGAATGAAATTCTAAAGCTTTTCCTCCAGCCCAAATAGTCACCTGAACACCCATGTCTGTTCATTGTCTCTTTTTTGTCACTCTGCAGACTGAGGAGACAAAAAAGAAAAAGGTTTACAATTGCTCACGGTCCCTAACAACCTGTGTTTAAAGCTGTCTTTATTTAATACGTCTAACCTGCTTCATGCCTTCTAAGAGCTTAAGAGTCAGGTTTCCTAAAAAAGCAAACTAAGGCTTCAGTTTTGACTGCATCACCTAGAAGAGCAGAGCATGCTCTGGGGCAGGGTCTTAGCTCTCAAGAAATATCACTTTACTACTTATTTGAAAGTTACAGTAACAATTTAGCTCAGTAAAGAATGAGCGCTCCAGCCTTTTCATTTCTGTCCTGTGTTTCAAGAAAGCCATTACCTCCTAAGCAACTTTTTTCTGTAGCAACTCTTCCATAGCATGCTGGAGACAGTCATCAAAGCATATAAAGACTAAATGCAAGCATAATGTTGACCAGGATTGGAGAAGGGAGGGAAAGAGGGAGGGCTGCACACTGGCACAGTCTATCCCAAGTCAGATGTACCCCACATGTCAGAAAGAGGGATTACACCCACTTTCCATCCTCCCTCCTCTGCAAATCCTCCCCTAGGTGCAGCACAGACCACTGTCAGCCGTATGACTTAATTCCAAATGGAAAGTTCTGCTCCCTGTAACATTTGTCAGAAAACAAAACAAAAAACAAAAACAAAAATAAAAACAAAAAAAAATAAAAACACCTTGTAAAACCCTTCTCACAAATTTATTAGGAGCTGGTAAGCACAGAATCAAAGGACAGTGAGAAAGTAAATTCTCCTTGTTTTCTTACTGTTGTAACTGGTGTAGAATAGCGCTTTGTGCTGGCAAAACAAACAACTAATAACACAGTGCAACGGAGCCATGAAACATCAGAGCATTAGCTATAAAGATTGTCGTTAGAATGTATACTTCATAGTTGCCTGCCATGACGAGCTTAGCAAACTTCCGTGATCCTGCAACATTGCAGCGTTCGCCAATATTGACGAAGTTGGTGTATGGCCCAATCCTGAATGGCTCCAGACCTTAAAAAGATATTTGTGAACATATTTGTAAAAACAGAAAATAAAAAACTGCGTAAGAAAGACAAAAGCCCGTTCCTGAACTGTGAAACAGAGGTGTCCTTCTCTTTAAAAACAGTGATTTGTCAGCACATCAGGATGTGCACAAACGTAATGAGTAACTAGCAAAGAAATGCAATGAAACAACTTCCAACCCATACGCCAAAGGTTTCCATCCTTCCTCAATGACAATCAATAATTTACCTGACCCACAAAAAATAACAGCCACTTTGTCCATTATAAAATGTCGTGAAGCTACGACCCATTGGGCATCTGTGTACGCACAAACACACCTTCTCTCAATTTCCAACTACGTTACCTCATCACTCTACCACCACCAGAGAAGGAGCCCGCTGAACTGACAAACCAGGACAGCTTTTAACCACATACCCAAGTCCACAGAAACAAGCCAAGAGGGACCCTCAGCTTGCAGGCAACTCAGAAACAAACCTTACAGCAGAATAGAATAAACCAATGCATGAAACCACAGGCCAGCCATGATTTATTTAATTTATGCTAAACTGACTTGACCTGGAGATTAAAATACCAGCCCAAACAGAAGGCACTCTTACTTGGATACGTGTCCCAGAGGTTTAAAAGAACGCCTGGCTGAAGAACAGACAGATCTAGACTTTGCTAAAATAAAAGATGTTCTAGACCTGGATGTACTGCTGGAACACTGTCCCAGTACCACGGATCAACATGTAAGGCAACACAGGGCAGCTGTCTCGCAGCAGGTGAACAGGGATCTTGTCCCAGCTCTGCCATCAACTGAAGTCAGATTACCTTACCCCTCTGTGCTTAACCCTCTCCTCTTGCAAAGTGAGGATAAAGGTAACTCACTCACCATTACAGAGTGTCTGAGACTTGCAGAGTAAAATAGGCTGGCTTGGTTATATTATACCAGACTGTAATAAAATGTTCCATTAATCCTTTGGCCAAAGCAGTAAACTTTAGATCTGGTTAAACATCCGCAAGTTTGCTCGATCCAGGTAGAACCAGAAACTCATAGTGCCGTTCTGATCAGCAGAAAACAGCAAGTGAATTTATAAAGGAAGGCTGCATGAGTTAAAAAGCTCCAATTGTTACACTCCATTTTACCTGACAGCAGCATGTATCCTTGGGAGAGAGAAGGTGGAACGCGAGGCTTACAGGATTTCACAGCTTCGGCAATTTTCCTAAGTTACAGAAAGAGGAAATTAAAGTTTTCAATTAAAATTAAAGCACTCCAGACAGGACTCAAACAGAACATACTAGACATATACCTGCAATTTAGCCCTGTAGCAGATCAGACTAATTAGCTTGTTTCAATTTGTGGGGCCAAAGGCAAAAACATACTCCCAGAAGATCCTATCGTAGCTATTTGCAGGGAATGTAGAAAGCCGAAGATTTACCAAATACAGAATGTGAGATATGACGCCAATGGATATCAGAACCAGTCCTCAACCACACCGACTCCTACTGTATTCCTGACATGCTGAGCAATTGCTGACTGCAGCAAAAAAAAAAAAAAAAAGGGACAAACACTTTTCTGTGCTGAGATACAACTCTCAGATGCCAGAAAGACTTGTGATGTTCACGTTCACTTTCTCTTCACCCCGCTCAGGAGCAGCACACAGTGTCCTCTGCATGTTCACACACCACCTCTTCCCAGTTTGTATCAGGGTAAAAATTTCAAGCCCAAATGAAAAAGGGAGGTTTTCCCACTGATCTACTTCCAGTGAGAGAGATACGAAATGCTCTTTCTGACTGGCCAGGACTAGCAGCAGCTGTACACCACTCCCAGATCTCCTGTTCAGACGTTTCCCTCCCGCACCCACATGCTTTCCTGCCTTCTACCATCAAAGGAAACCCTAAGCTTCACCTTGTGACCAAGAGGGCCAGAAAGAGAAAGAACATACGGTGTAAGGGAGCAGAGAGAGGAAGTCTGTTCTATCCAATAGTAAAGAAGGAGGACTAATTCCAAAATAACTTGAGATGACAGAACAGTATGGTCCTTGTTTGAACCATGCCTCTACTCATTCTTCACAATACACATGGCTAGGAAAGTCAGGTTATTTCTAACTCCATATACTGCTGCTATTTACATTCCGGTGACCAAACTCTTCAGGAAACTTGAAGACAAGCCATGGAATATTGTTTCACAGAAGCAGCACTTAGTTTACTTCCCAGTGCACCTAAAGTTGTAGCTCATGAGGTACCTGATATGCGCTGGTGTAGTACCACAGCAACCTCCAACTATGTTGACCAAACCATCCAAAGCAAAATTCTGTAAAACGGAGGGAAAGAGAATTTTGTTTCAATAAAGGTATCTCACTTTTTTCTTTTTTAGCTATATATTTATACTTTTTTTCTCCCCAGTTAAGCAACTCAGGAGGATCACAAGAAAAAAATGAAGTTAAAACCCATCAGTACTACTTCCTCTCTTTAGGATTTGTTTTGAGATGTGGATTCCCAAGGCTAACCAGCAAGTCCAACACCTCATTTTAGGAAACTACATTTGAAGCTGGCCTATTTCATACCGAAGCCCCAGATGAAAATGTGGATGAGTATCAAAGACTAGCCATACTGCATTATAAAATGGAATTAACATGCAGCAGACACTGCGTTCTCACCGACACACCGCAGCTCCAGCCGCACAGATCAAGTAGCATGTGGAAGGACACCCTGCACTGCACCAGCACCACTCTCAGCCGTTTCTATACACGTAACTCTGTAAAATTCTGCCAGTTCATAAAAACTGCTCAGCTTTTTCAACAATTCCCAAATGTAAAAGAACATGGGAGTGCAAATGAGTAACATCCACAGATCAAGCTGCAGGAAAGCTACTTAGTGTAGGACATGGAAGCAATTAAGGCTTTCAGAGTTTCCTAAGTACTTTCTCCTAATGTTGCATCTCAAAAGCACTATCGTTCAGCAAATTGTCTGTAATCAATCCAAATGACATACAGAGCCATCTGAGGGGGAAAAAAAAACCCCACACCACACTATAGTAACAAATACACATAAAATACAAGCAAAGAATTATTGTCTACCAGTATGCCAGATATGACACGTACACGAGAAATATTCCGTACCTTTATATGCTTGGCAGTCACTTCTGGAGTTTCATCATAACCACCAAAAGTATTGGGAAGACCTTGATACACAATTTTTCTAATATTACAATTGGTTTAAAGCCCACCAGAACAGAAATAAATTCCAAAAGAGACATATTTAAAGTAGCTATGCTTGCATGAGGACTGAAACGCCTCATCACCCTTGCAATCATTAATCCATTGACTATTAATTATGTAAGAGAGCATTCTGGGTCCACTGCCACAAAACTAACGACAGTTACTTTCAGCAGTTTAAAAAATACTCTCAATCTCTTTTTAGTAGTGAAAACTATCCCCTTTCCAGGCTAATTCAACTCTACTACTGCTCAGGAGATGGAACGGTTCAGTGACGTTCCCTCTGCCTGTGAGCACAGGCGCACGTGCACCAACCCACCTGCGTTGGGGTAACAGATGATGTAGGCTGCTGTACATTTTCCGATCGTTTCAATGAAAGGTCGCATTTCAACGGCCCCTAAGGCACAATTTAAGCCGATACTGGAAAATAAATTTTCAAACATTATTTTGAAGTAAAAAACACCTTTTACACAGCAGACGAATGTTAATGCTGGCAACTTCTAACTCCCACAGTCATCTACAACAAAACCAACCTGATCTCCAATTTCTTTAATCATCACCAATACAGCAAGACTGCGCGAGAGGCGAACCCTCAGGTGGAAGAAAAGCGCAAGGGGAGGGGGGCTGGACTGAACTGAACTGGGAACAGTAAATCAAGATTTCATTTCAAAATCCAGGAGGACAGGGACAGCATTTTGGCGCAACTGCAGCAACATGACGGTTCTGTATTGTCTAGGTGAGAGAGAGAACAAGTGGAATGAGAATGACAGACTGGAAAGGAGTCTTGTGCTACAAGGAGAAGTATGAAAAAGGTTGAAAGAGTTAAGACGTGCTTCAAGCCACTAACATCATTTTCTTCTAAAATTATACTTAAACTGTGTCAACCTCAGAAGAATCCAAGTGCCTTCCCCAAGATGCCTCATGGCAGCACTAAGCTTGGGCAACTGAATCTGCTACATCTCAGTAACCTACACAGCTCTTCAGCAAAAGGATTTTTTTTGCATGAATAAGCTTCTCACAACGTTTTTACAGTATATGAGGTACAATCACATTTTCTTTCACTCGGTGACAGATACTTAAATGTGACTTGCACTCAGAATGTCTACATCGATATTAAAAATTGAAATTTCTCTTTCAGAAAGTACAGAAAAGATCTTTTACATGTATCCTCATCTGTCTGCACCATTCTAGAAATCACTGTATGAGCACTGCAAAACTCAAGAGGTGCTCCCAGTGCTGCTCTAAGATGTAAAAAAGCCCTCTCCTTTCCTGGAATAACTGTCTCCAAGAGGATGCAAGCCAAATCCCTGGAACAGGAAAGGGTAACAGCCACATCTCCCAGCTAACTGAGCCACAGCGGCTGCCTCTGATGCAGCTAAGTTAATAAAGAGCATGGATGCCCACTTAGTTTCCCAGAGGTCAAAAGCAACAAAGCCCTGCACACGACTGGGAGCACAGCACGGTTTTTGACCTTCCTCCCATTTCCAAGGAGTCGACAGGGGCTTGGTAACTGCACAGGTAGTAGCAGCAAATGCTTGCAGCCTGATTCACTTTTGGACAGTATGACAAATCCTTGAGATCCGAAGGGCTCACAGTAACATCCAAAACCGGGCCTTGAATACCACAGCCACAGACCAAACAATACACAAGCCCCTCCTTCCAATAGCTTAGGTTTGGTTTTGGGGTTTGTGGGTTTGTTTGTTTGCTTTTGGGAGGGCAGGAGCATACATGTTTGTTTTTTCAAACAGCCAGCTCTACCTTCAAAGTGCTTGTTTTTAATGTCTCTCATATGGGTCATTCCGTTTAAACAGGAAACCTTTAAAATAGCACTTTTATTCTGATTTCCTTATTCATTTAAATCCTTCATACAGACCCCTCAGATGTGAATGCACAATTACAGGAATGACATTGTGGAACGTATTTCAAAGCGGGGGGCTCATCCTTCACGATTTTCAAAACAAAGCAAGTGTCCTTATCAAATGCAGATGAATGCAAGGTATTTACTACAGTTAAGTCATTCAATGTACAAGCTTCCAGCTCACACTCCCTACCCTCTCTTTTTAAGCTCTCTCCTGTATTAGGCAGCTTCATCTCTCCCACATTTAATATCCGTCTTTCTCTGGTTCTGAGTACAAACTCACCTGTCACTCTCTTTACCTCACCTCACCAGAGATGCTGTAAAACCAGCCAGCCTACTCACCCAACAAACAACCCTTGATGTTCCCACTTGACTTACTGGGTCCTAGCCCTCCAGACTGCCTGAATGATTACCACTACATGATGATCTACTACAGGGGCTGCTGACAAATCTACCTATGAGCATGTCACCACCCAAGTGTTTCAAGACTGCTAAATGAAACTAAGCACAGGCACAGACATTCATTCAGAAAGAAGTAGCTTCCGTGGCTAGTATCATCTCCCCACGGCACTCAACAGCATCATGAGAGAGAACATTTGAGGAAAGCAAACCGTTAACTATGCCTTAAAAGCCAGCAGCCTTGAACCAGATTGCTGGTACGCTATCACTGCTACCCTAGTGTAATAACCATCACAGCCTTATCTTAAACATCGCCTTCCTCCCTTGCTCATTCCTTCACAGCGGTCACGCATCGGCTCCCCTGAAAGCTAAGGCTGCAGAGCGCCCTTGGGACCAGCACACGAGGCCCCTAAACTCGGCATACAGCATCTTAATGCTACCACGGTAGCAACAATCACAGAGGCCAAAATAACACGAAGGGAACTCAAGCCACATCTGAGCACCCTTCAAGGCAAGCAGCTTGTCACACATCTTTCAGCACTTACTCAGCCGAGTTCGCGCGTTTCTCAGCTACTGTCTATACCAACCGGACACAAAGCGCACACTTCTTGGGGGGCTCCAAAGCAAACTGACTTAAGGGCAACAGATCACCCTGAACAGGGCACACAGAACCCAAATGGAAACGTGAACGCGTACAACATGATCCCTAGCATACTACCCCCACCAGTCAGCTTTTCCAGAACCCTAAAGCCACTCCGTACCGATGTGGCAACAGAAGAACGTTACATGCCATCTGCTCCCACAACTAAAACCCTTCTGCCACAGAGCTGTACAGTAGCCTTCACATGAATGGGAAACAGACCCTAAGCATTCAGACCCCTAAGACAGCTTTTATGAAATAGGGTTTAGTAAAGCCTTGATTTCTGCTCCAGTGCCCTTCACTCCTCTGGAGAGGCAAGAGAGTTATGAGCAAGATTATCTGAGACAGACTCCTGCCAAATACGGATCACTAGGCTGTGATGCTGGGAGCAGGAGTCAACTACCACCCTGTTCCAAGAGGCTCCATATGTTACTTCTGGAGCACCGTCTGGTCTGGGAAAGTGGAGCCTCAAGGGCAGTCAGAAAAGCTGTGAATGCAGTCTCCTGCTTTTGTATCACTGAGGTGACAGATTGTGCGTTTTAGCTGGAATTTTGTTGTAAAAACAAACAATGGCTCATCACAATGTGCATGGCATGTACTGCTAACAGTGGATTAAATGTTTGAAGTTAGAATATTCGGGGGGGGGGGGGGGGGGGGGGAATCTATTTCCAGTGTAAGTTTTTGTGTGACAAACAAACCTGAGAGAAGAAATGGTAAAGAGGGAAGAGGAGGCAAGGAGAAGGTAGACTAGGGCACAGAAACAAAGAAGAATAGAGAAACAGGCAAGGGTATTCAAATTAACATGCAAAACCTTGCACAATGACCAAAATCTGCTATACTCAGCATTTTCACAAATCCTGATCTCATACTTATTTCAACTTTTCTGCCTGAACAGAAAAGAATGCGAGTAAATGGAGGCACCAGGAGCTCTCAAAACACAACGCACATCCTTGAGAAAAATGCTCAGGTAAAAGTTCAGTAAAAAGAACGCTGGAATGAAGTCCTGTGATTCGCTCTCTCTAGCCACCCTGCAACGTTTGGAGTTGGCACTGCTTCCCTCTAAGACAGAGATGTAAGCCCTGCCGATAGCAGGAATTAGCTCCTTGCACAACCTGAGACAGTAGGAGACGGCAAACTACAGTTTCAGATTACTTTTTTTTAATGCTTGACTTAGTTATGATTTCAGCGGCTGTTGCAAACACTAAACCCCAGATTATTTAGAGCAATGTTTTAAAAATTCAGTGTTCTTTGGAAACATGATTTCTGCTGAGGGAACGCTAGCAGAACACATTAGCAATACATGTGATTAAATATGACCACAGCTGGTATATCTTCCATTTAGCTGCAAGCAAGGGGTTAGAACAGAAGAGAATCATCAACAGAAAGTCAGCTACAGATCATTTAGTAAGAAAAAGATAAGCTTCCTTACCAAAGTGGCTTACTGTGGGAAACACTAATGACAAACGCCTCTCCTGTCTGGCCTGAGAGGGTACGCCCACTCTTATCCACAATGGTTCCAGAAACCTAAATATCAGTTGAACACAGAGAAAGAAGAATAATTAAATTAACAATAAAACCAAGAATTTACATTGCTGAAATACTAAAAGTCAAAGCAGAGGGACCTGTGCTCCACTCAAAGTGATAAGGCACAACCCAAACATAAAAATTAAACCCTTTCCTCACTGTAAACATTTGAATATTTTAGCTAGGTGACCAGTGGAGTCCTAGAGAGTGAGCTGTGCTAAGGGTTGTACTTCTCAAGATAAATGAACTGGAAAGAGAGCAGAGAATGAGGCAACTGATCCCAGTGACCACTCTGTTCAGGACAATGAAGACAAAAAGTCAACTCTACGTAATCAGAAAACTCTCAGTGCTAACTGACTTGAATGACAAAGAAGTGGAAACCCATTGCTGATAAAGCACCAAGTTGTGAACACAGGAAAAATTCTACATGACGACACCTCCAAACTAGTCTTTATTGCTCGAAAAACTAATCTGAGTAACAAAAGCAAGTTTTATAAATGCAATTTCAAAGCTCATTAGCAGTAAAGTAAAACATCAGGAATTACAAAGAAAGAAATGTATACAGCAGAGAACACCACTAGGCTACTGTACAAATCCCAGCTGTCTGCATTTTGACTGCTGTACGCTATTCTAATTCCCCTGAGACTCAAGGAAGTGGAAATCAAAAAGGTGACAGGAATAATGAATGAATGGTATGGAGCGGCTGAATAGACAAGGACCCTTCAGGATGAAAAAGGTGACTAAAGGAGGCTCGCTCAGGACTATAAATGCCATAAATACACAGCAAAGGGAACTTGGAACAGCTGCTCGCTGTCACTTTCAAGAGACAAATGGCAAGACACAAAAGAAGTTATCAGGTGGAATGGCCAAAAGTAAGCAAACTTTCAAACCAGTGTGTTCATAAGCTGCGTAAGTTACTGATGTTGGTTTGTGGATGCCTGGGCGCCACAAAGGTTTGAACAGAGGTTCAAGGAAGGAGTAAACACATCCAACGAAAGGGTACGAACAGATACAAACTGCAGATCACAAAGTCCAGGCTGCAAACTGCAGAAAACTGGAAGAAGACATCAGAACTTTCAAAACAAGCTTATTCTTTTATATTTTTCATATTCATTCCTCCGACTGCCTGCTGTCAGAAGACAACATGTCAAAGGAAGAATATGGAGTTAGGCAGACCTTTTCTGACTTCAAATGGCCACTCATATTCTACTTGAAAATGTGGCACAATTTGCTTAATTTCATCCTTGAAGCACTGGTTCTTCCTACCCTTAAAACAGCAAGCCCGAAAAAAATTCATGCTCAGGCCTTTTCCTGAGTAAACACAGCATGAACACACATGGGAATGAAGTCATTCCTTGGTCTTCAGACTGGTCAGTTGGACAGACCTACCCAGGGCTGATTTCATAAAGCTATTCGCATAGAAGTTTTTCCTTCCATAATCATGTGTCATTCCCAAGACACTTTTTCCTTCATTTCAAAACGCTTTGATCAACTGCCATCTCAACTAGTTCACGAAGCAAGCTTAAGTGTATGGAAAATATCAAACAAATAACATATACTTACAAATATGGGTAGGGGAGAATACCCTTTCTCAAACAACGTCCGGAGTGCAAAAAGAGCTGCCTACAGAAGAGTAAGTTGCAAAATATTAAAAAAATTTGGGGAGTTCTTCAGTTTGTTGGGGTTTTTGTTTGTGTGGGTTTGCTTTTTTTTTTAATTAGTATTTTTCTTGTGGCTTTTTATGCAACTTGCTATGCCATATGCCTGTGAGAACTTACTACACTTAAGAGGTTTTACCCTTACCTCCAACACCTTCCAGGAGTTCCAACACACATTTAGGTAACGAGTAGAAACAAAGTACCATGGGGTAACCGAATATGACCAAAACCCTTGAGAAACCCGAATTACATCAGCATGGACTTCTCCCTCACCTGTGTAGCACAGCCCCCATCCCAAACATGGTTGTATGCCCTATTCCCAGTACACAGTCACTGCCCTTGAATCTAGTCAGACACGCAGTTTGCAAAGTATTCTAACCACCACTTATTTTAACGGTAAGGACTGCGGTGACCCCCTGGAAGGCCCTGAAAATGTCCTGTCTCTTTACAGTAAGAAAGCTGGATGTGAACATGAGTTCAGCACTACGTTAAGCCTATAGGATCCTAGTCAAATCTCCATGACTGGTCAAATCTGCAAAGGACAATCCATGCCACTGCACATGGTAATCAGCCTGTGGCAAAAGCCTGAAGAAATGCTGTGTGCACAGGCAGCCAGACATTTCCACGTAAAACTGCAAGATAGTTTTAAGCACCCTAACAACTGCCACCTGCACTGAGCAATTACTAGATAAAGGAGGTATCAAAATCACATGAGTTGTGGCATATTTCAACATTTTATTTTTCCTGTTTTACCCTTCTAATCCTCTACTCCCAGTTTTCTTTTTTAAAGCTGATGGCATTGTCAGAACTTGCAAAAAAAACCCACATTTTAACAGGATTGTCTCACAAGCCTTCCCACACCTGCCACCAGATACACTGGGCATTCCCTCTCCAGCGTGCATCACAAGCATCCTTTGGACAGATATGTTTACGCTGAAAAATACAAACATCAGATGTATTTGGAGATGTCACGCAAAACAGGAGAGCTTCTGGGAATAAGAGGACAGCCAGAAAGATACTAATGGCCCGTACCTGGCAAAGGAAGAACTGTGGAAAAGGCTATTTTATTATTAAAAAATAATCTATATTCTGTTATATTGTACCTGTTTGCTATCAACTGAAGAGCCTTTTCATGTATTTAGTAGGCAACAGCTGATAGATCTTACAAGTACCACACTGAATTTCCTTAGGTAGTACACCAAAAACTTATATTACTGAGTATTTTTATTCCACGAGTCTCACCTTGGCATTGGCTGTGTCAAATATGGTTTCCACTAACAAGATATCAACTCCTCCATCCAAAAGCCCTTTGGCTTGCTCCTTATAGGCTTCAACCAGTTCATCAAAAGCTGCAAAACAGGAATGATGGTAATTTCATCTTGCGGTATCTCTTTCAAGACCATCACCTAAGTTAAATAACCTGATGGTTACACACACTCACTTATGTTCCTGTAATCCGGTCTCTCCACAGATGGTGACACAGAGAGTGTCCTGTTTGTTGGACCCATGGCTCCAGCAACATATCTCCTAATTCCTAAACCAAGACATAGCAAAGGAAACAAACAAAAAATTACCTCTGCTTTTTACAATGACAGTCATGTCAATGTAAAACACCTTCAAGGACACCAAGACATGCATATCACTAGGGGATGAAGAACAGGAAACTCCTGTCTCAAATCAAGAGTTTGATCAGCACAAGATTACCCAGCACAGCTGACTTTGTTTGTTTTAATCCTATCCAACAAGATGTGTAGTGTATACACACGAGGCAGAAGAACATCTCCAAAAAAGGCAATTAGTTCAATTAGTACCATTTGTCTCTGCAACAGGAAGCTTCATTCAATTCCTTTACATGCACAGCATAGAACTGTCCTGGCATTTCTCACTAGATAACCCAACTTGAATATTCTGGCATGTGTTTATAAAAAAAAAACCCAACCAACACTTTTTTTAAAGCATATTTCAGATCTTATGTTTTTATTGCATACTATGAATCACAACAGTAAGGTGTTATCTGGACAGCAGCAGCAGTGTTAGCTTCAAATACAGTTTGATGCCAGAATACAAAAGGGAATTACTTGTCTTTGGAAGACATCATTCTCTACAGCAGTGGAAATGAGCTACAGCCCTCTCACATAAAGCCCAGAAGGTAAAAGACTGCATGTTTACAGATGATGGTCACAGACTAAGCACATTTCAGTAGCTGCTGAGCAAAGTCAAAGCACAAGCCTTACACTAGGAGCAACTGGTAATCCACATCTACCTACCATCAGCTATCCTAATCCTGTAATAGAAAAACTTGTGTCGCACAAACCTAAGTAACTTATGAAAGTCCCTGCTGAATTTCTCTAAAACACACGTGGAAGATGTGGATCACGTGCAGTCTGAAACAGGCAGGCACAGGACAGCCACCTTGCAGAATACGCTAAGGACCAGATGCTGAAAACATGCTGAAATCAGTGTGACACTAATAGAGACGTGAAATTGCTACTGTGCCTAATGTAAACCACCAAGCCATCCTTTAGTTACCAACATTTCAAAGACTGTTGCAAGACAGTCAAAACCATGAATTAATAACAAATTAAAACCAATATTGCTTACCTGTCTGAGCAGTTACATCATCTGCTGCTTTTCTGGCCACCTGTGCAGAGACTTTGTTTAACCGATAGGCCTGGAACAAGCACAGAAAGATACGGAGTAGCCTTTAGTTCTGTACAGCATACCTCTTCCTCAGAGAAGCACACCACTTTGATTCAGTAGCTTGCAGTGCACTCTGAAGGCTCCCTAAGCCAGACGAATACACATAAGCACTACTATAAAGCTTCAAAAGGAACAGCTCTGTACATCTCAGGGACACAGTTATGAGGCAGGTCTCATCCCTCTTATGCCCCAGGTACAGCTGCTCATCACGAAATTTCATTCTGTCAGGTACTAATTAAAACGTACTGAAATCAACAGAAGCTGAGAACAAGACTTGGACAACAAAATTAACCTACTTTTAAAACCACTTTTTATTTAAGTAGCATATTTCCAAGTATTTTCTTTCACATACTTCTCAGATTATCACAACAACACATAACACAGAACAGGTACAACAAATGCAAGCTTGAAAGGGCTTCTGCGTATACCAGCACAAACAACACACAAATAACATCCAGGAAAAAAGCAGTTCCATTGTGGCATTTGCTGAGTTGGAAGGACTGAAGCAAAACATCCCTGTTCACAGAACTGAGCCATTCTGGGAATGCTCAAACAAAATCTAGGGCAAGTTATCATTGCCTGCACCGTCATCAACAAGAGGTCCACTGTGTCACACACAGCAAGTACAATTGCCTACAGTGGTGCAAATGAGCTACAACCCCATCACATGGCTCTAGAGACAGCATGCAGTCAATAAACACAATACCAATGAACTCTGGGATTAAGCTAACCTTGGCTGCTAGAGACAAAAATCTTGATTAACGTTTTCATGTATAAAGAGTTTAGCATTCTTACCAAATCCTCAAGGCCATAGTCAGCTTGTGCAACTCGGGTGCTACTGAAAGTGTTCGTTTCTATGATGTCAGCACCTGCCAGCAAGTATTCCTGCAAGACATGAAAGAAAAAAACAAAAACCTCCAAGACCTCCAGAACCAAGATGTGGAGTGAAAGCAGCCCAACTACTTTGACCCATTCAGTTGACAAAAAGTCACAAATCTTCTCCTAATGCAAAGCAGATCAACCACTGAAAGCCTTGCTCAAAGGCACAGGCCAAAGCAATAGAAGTGTCCCATGTAACTAATTTTCAGACATACTTTGTTAACAGTGGCGACTGTAAATGTCACCTGAGTCCAGCACTTGGAGCACATTCTAGGCTTTTGCAGAGAGACATGGTGGGACGTAGCCCAGTTGCCATCTGCAAGCAAGGGCTGCTGTGGACAGACTCAGAAAAGGCACCAGTTAACCAACAACAGAGAATTAGAAAATTTGAACATGCTGAAGGAAGCTGTAGAGCACAAGCACACACTGGGCTAGAACACAAGCTTAGAATTGTGTTTCGTGCAGATCACATTTAAAGTTTACCTAATGGCCCAGATTCGCAAAACAATTAAGCCTTCTGCTCCAGTTTTGCTAATTCCCACTGAAGTGAACTGAAATCAGTGCAAACTGAAATACTTTTGCAGATTCTAGTCTGTGTTTTGACAATCTCTACCAGTTGCCCACCTCCCTCCCTAGCTCCTCTTTTTGACCAGGTTAACCCTTTGGTGACCTCTGCGTATTCAAGGAAATTAAGATATTCCAAGTGCTAGTAAGTCAAAAATACTGACGTGGCCATTAAACGCAAACCACGCAGATTTTCCTGTAACAAGCAGATGAGTTCAGTGGGTTCAACACAGCAAACCAAGTCTAGATCCAAGCAACAGCAGAAAAGAGTTAAATTTACTTTAAAACATGTTTTGCTGCAAACTAGCATGCTTTCTCTCCACTCCTCCTAGATACATATGGAAATACCTATGAACAGCTATATGAAAACATACAAGTTCTTAAGGGTACACTCATAATCCAGTAATGAAGTTTCTAAAAATCATCTAGACCAAAGAAAGATGTTAAATGTGTATGGCTTTGTACGAGCTTTTCTTCAGTTCAGATCTGTCAGTTTAACAAAAGGCCTTCAACTTTAGTGTCCTACCATCACAGAAGGAAATAACATCCTCAAAGCAGGAAGATCATTTCTGCCTTTGAAAACGCATCACCTCTCTTACCACTGAATCGTACTGTGCCAGACAACGTACAGCTAACATTTACTTTTCCAGTTATTGATCTCTGAGATCTGACTCACTGGGACATGAACAAAACAAAACAAACACATAAACCAATCCCCAAAACAAACCAAAACCCGTATATATAGTGAGATTATAGTGACTTTGTAGAAATACTTTCATCTATTATTTCAAGTTCCATCCAAATCTCTGAAGAAATAATCCCTGGCAGCTATGAAACATGAAGTCACCACCCATGGCTCAGAAAGCCCCTGACTCAGAAATTGCTGCAGGCATAGGGACTGCCACAGACTCGTTCTTTTACACTCTTCCTAAAGCACTGGCCATTGGAGGGCCAATAGCAGGCTACTGTAGGTTTGACTCAAATCACTGGATCTCAAGTCACATCACTATTGCTCTGCTAAACCTGCAAAATGGAACTGTTAAACCAGCTTATCCCATTAAAACCACAAGCTATTATAAATTCCAAGGTTCACAACCACTACAGCTGACAGTCTAGGGACTGAACTCCATCTACAAGTACTTCCTCCTGAAATTTTTATAGGTCAGAGACTCTGATTCTTTTCAACTCGTCGTTGTTAAAATCCAAAGAATGACAGCTAGAATGTATATATAAAAATAGATTACATACCAAGTTTAACAAGCATAAGCCAGTTATGATTCTAATCAATGAAATACAGATCTTTTTAATAAATTGTTGGAAAAACCCAGAACAGATGTGAGGTTTCAACTGAATATCAACTAGTTGCAATGCTATTCAACTGTTTCAATTGTTACAGTAAGACCAACAAATATCTGCAACTCAAGAAATACAGACTTTTAAAAATAGCTTCCTACGTCTTAACTGAGGACAGGAAAACAATAACATCTGTCTGCAAATTTCTAATGATCAACCCTAGACTATTTAATTCTCTCGGCCACACATTAATATTCTAAGGAAAATCCAAGAATATGGAAGCACATACACTCATTAACTACAGAGAGGCCTGCTTCAGGCTGCCACCTTTAACAGCGCTTTAAGACACAATTATAGAAACATGCGTCTAGAATTCACATGTGTCCTACTTAGATGCATGTCAAGTGCTGGCTGAGGAGAAGAGAAGAAAAACAAAATAAATCAGGAATCTACAATTAATAGAAATGAATAAGGACCTGAAATCCAAAAGGGATGTAAAACCAACGCTGTCTGGGTGACATCAGGAACCAAGACACGAATGCTGTGCCCACACAACCAGAACAGTCAAATCTGCTCATTCTTTTTCGCATGGTTACCTAGCACTCTCTTCCCTATCCCCAAAAGACGCAGGAGAGCCAGTAGCCTGTGGCATGGAAAAGGGAAGCGCAGAGGCCAAATTCTACTTCCTTTTCTTGTCAAGGGACAAAAATCAGAACCACCCACCTTGTGTATGTCACAGATTATATCTGGTTGAGTTATACTGAGAAGGTCATTATTGCCTTTCAAAGGCCTGGAATGATCTTTAAATTCATGCCCTCGGAAATCCTCTTCTGACAGGGCATGTTGCTGGATCATGGTACCCATGCCTCCGTCCAAAACCATTATCCGCTCCAGCAGAACTGATTCAATTTCATCTTCCATGTTTTTCTGGGGATCTGCTGTAAGAAAATAAATCCAGTATTTAAGCAGCTTTGAAATTCTCCATCTATACATTTGTGCAATCTAAGCTCTTCCCATTTAAGAAACAAAAATAACTAACCCTCAACTGAAATCAAACGGTAGTTGGTTTACTTCGCCTACAGCTCCAATCACCTGATATTAGGGAACAGCTGCATCGAAATAGAATTAGACTCCGTTGGTCTTTCACCTAAGTACAGGCACCCACAGAAAAAAGTTCACAAGGGCGTACACCAAACTCTCTCTCTAAGCACTGAGAAGCATGATAATTTCCACTACAGCAACGCAGAGCTGCCGCTTGGTATCAGACACCGTACTCAAAGTGGTACACAAGTGCAAACCAGAAATTAGTAAACTCTTTTTTTTTTTAGAAAATATCTACTTTAATTGCCTATACTGTTACTATAACGAGAAATACACTAAGCAAGCAAAACCAATTCTTCAACAGAGTCCCAAATTAATTTCTTTCTAGGATTAGAGTAGTAAATAACAATTGTGCGCTTCTTTTAGTGAGCAAACACCAAGATACACCAACAGATAAGCTCCAGGTTTTATTTTCTTTGGCACAAACACAGCAAGATCTTCCGCTCCGCAACAGTGCCAGAAGAAAACAAATCAGGCAAATCACATGCTAATTACAAGACATTAGACAGGGTAAGTCTAATAATGACTGAAACAGAAAACTACAAATTTCAGAGCTGTCATTAGGGATGAAGATGCAGTATTGTAATGCTGTAAGATCCCAAACAAAAGCCATCCCAAACATTAAACACTAAGCCAAAACTATAATCTGAGACTTTTATTAAAAAAAAAAAAAAAAACAAACAAACACCACAAAAACCCCAAAACCCCAACAAAAGTAACCCTACTTTTCCTCTATGTACACATAACCATTTCAGGATGAAGACAAATTTACATGCATAGAGCAAAATAATCGAACGGCCTCCAGCCAAAACCCTGTTTACAACAGTGGGACCCCATTTATTTTTCACAACAATGCACATTAATTATGTGTTATTCTTCATCTCTCCTCTTCATTCAGCTTGGGTTTACTCACTTTGAGCAAACACCTGCTTTGCACTTTGGTCACGCACTCATCGAAACACTTGTAACAACAGAATGCTTTCCGAAGGACAGAAACATCCTTACACCTTACACACAGTAGTACTTAAAAATCACTGGCCACTGCTAACTGATTTGACTTTTTTTCCTTCTGCAGTCTTGCAATGCAACTTCTGTTTTGACATCAGTACTATTAAAAAAAGGATACGCTGGAGAGAAGATGAGGCCAAGAGTAAAGCATTACAAGGTTACATTTATACCAACGCTGGAAAAACAGCTCTAAATCAGGTGTAGACTCAGCAAGAAGAGAAGCCTAATCAGACTTGCTCTATACCAAGTATGAAGCATTTGAAGGGAGACTAAAATACAAAAAAAAAAAAGCAAGTCATCCTCCTCCGAAACTTAAAGTTTTAATACTATACAGGCAGGCTCAGCACGTTCTTATACAAAAGCCGTAAACCTGTTCACGTGAAACCATGGTGTTATTCATGAAAATAAAATCAGCCCTAGAGCTAAAGGCTTGCAGAAGCAAGACCCAAAAAACTCTATCTGAAAGTACGACTGCAATGCAGACTCCAGTGGAGCGTAACTCATGCTCTGCAGGAGCTACAGCCCAACGAGACGTACACATTACAGCTCGCGTTGGCTTTAATGTAGCCTCTCAGTCAACTCCTTGGTGCGGAGAGTGCGGACCAAAGATTTACAGTCATCTGTTCGGTTTTAAATCCTGCATCTCACGTGGTGTGTTTTGCTTCCTCCTCAGCCTGCCTCGCTGAACAGATACTGCTTCAGTGTATGGTTTTCTGCTCAGATGAGCAGAGATTTCTGCCTCATCTCTGCTCCCAGCTCTACAAGAGCCTTACTCTGAAGAAGCTTACCAAATCTGTGCTTCTTCAGCAGCACCTTAAAAAGCTGCAGGAATTACAGTGGGAATCATGACGGTGGCCATCAGCGCCAGAGGTACACAGACTCCACATTTTATAAACTGATGGCATAGCTCCAAGCCCACCAAAACCCAACCACCCTGTCCTTGCTACGGATAACGCTTGACTTCTTCCACAGGAGCCTGCACTACCTGAAGCTATGCTCTGGCACACTGATGATGCAGTTTTCAAGTTGGAAACAGAGTCTGCAGACAGGTCCAAAAAGACCCCCAAAAACAGAGAGGATCGATTCATAAAGCCATGCTAGAAAGTGCTGAACACTGTCCTTGGGACACAAGTAGGGAGAAGGATGGGGGTCAGCTCTGCTAAACAAGTACCATCATCTCAACCCAGCATTCAACTCACATAATTTCCCTCTCCAGCAGAGACAGGGCGCAAGAGTTTGTTACAGAATAAATTTTGAAAAAATGCTTGGAGAAACTGCTAAGCAGGGAAAAATCAGATCAGCTTCTTTTTATTTTTTTCTTCCTTCGGTTTACAAACCCTGTTCCTACCTCTGCTCAGCCAGAAGCTGATGAAAATTTTATTTTATGAAGATCACTGGTGAGCTAATTCCCTCTTCCATTCAGAAGCATCCAGGAGAAAAACTACCTCTATAGCTATAAAAGAATTAGTAGCAAGCCACCCGTGGTAACAGAACCAATTAGCTTGAATTTACTTTCTACTCAATCAAAACATAACACATGTGACCACAGAGTGTTCCAGGGCTGGAACTGGTTTAGCAGACCAGACCAAGCCAGAACAAACGTGACCCAACAGCACTGGCTTAAAAGCCAATGGGATAAGAAATGCAGAATAAACCCTTAATATACTACTTTACTTCCCCAAGGTAAACACTCTGCTTGAGCAGGAATTACTAGGCTGGAAAGGAGAAATGAAACCAACTAGATCTCCTACCCCTTGTAGATGTTTCCAAGTAAGTTTACACAGCACACAAGGTATCCCTCTGGTACAGCTGTTCACCCCTACAATCATTCTGCCACTAAAAATTATAAACTTTGCCCAACTGTAACCAAATATTTTCACATGTGGCAACTGAACAACTCAGGGGATAAAGCAAGAGGATATTCCTTCATCTCCTTCTCCCAACCCAACTCACATACAAGCTATATATGCAACATCGAAGGATAAATGCATGTTAATGCAAGAAACCAGACTTCAAAGTTTGCAATTTACTTAAAAACATTTTTTTGATGCCTGCAGTGATTCTCAAAAGGTGGGAGTTTTATTATTTATGCACTTCTATTAAACATTTATTCTTAGTATAAAATAGTCTGGCATACTTAGAAAGGAATACAAGATTACAAGTTGCTTCCAAAGCTTTTAATAAAGGATCAACCCAGCTGTGACAGCATTATAGCATTTGCATCCCGTTCATGTGAAAGACCACAAACTGAAGAACCACAAGGAGCTACAGGCATTTCCAGTACCTCTTATTTCCTAGGTTGACCAGGTCCTGTCCTAACAGTTAACAGAGCCACTCCACATTTCCACATCCTAATTTAGGAAACCAGCTTTGCCCCGCACCAGCTTAAAGCACAAGTTTCTCCATCATTCAAAAAATCATTGTGCAGCATGCAGAAATTCTGACAACAGTAGCTAGAAAGATGCTGCTGCCATCAGCCTGACACAGCCACCTCATCACCACCTTAGCATTACTTGCTGTTTAATTAATTAGATCTAATAGATCAATTGGATGCCCTCTGGCAACATGAAGAGTTCCACGAACTATAGCAACCAGATGGCAGACGGGTCCTCTACAGCAGTGGGCAGCACTGCTGAGTTATTTGTTTCCTTGCCTATCCAAGGAGAGAAGCACTGGGTCTTACCACTTCACCTTGGGTACTTAGGCACATCTTGCTGATATTTTCCATGTCCGTCCTTGTCTTAAGAACCATTTGGGTCTTCCATAACAGACAGACACTTGTGTGGCCGAGGCATTTACAAAGACAGCTTGAAAGGCAAACGACAACCAGAAGACGGTTAAGTCCCAGAACAACAGAGGCCTGTTAGCTGTGCCCACTGTCTCTAGCCACACACGCAAATCCCAGGCTCAGAGAGCTTCCTGTGTTATAACCACAACTGTCCATCTCCACAACATTCACATTATGTTGTGAACATAATCCGTTCACAACAGCGTATTAGATTACAGGCAGGGAGGAAACAAACCGGCCCCCAGACCAGGCCTCACTTCGTGGCGTGCCCTACTGCTGGAAGTCTAGGGAGAAGCACTTGGCTCAGCTTCCCAGAGGCATATTCCCAAATGAAGGCCCTTCACACCGCTGCCTGTAGACATCACCCACCACCTTCTGCCCATTCAGTGGGGCTTCACAAACACCCCCGGCATGCAATTTTGCTTCCACATAAGCAGAATTTTTCTTCAACTGCCACCATTTCTCCAGCCGCTGCTGAAACACCCTCCCCTGTTTCCCATTTCAGCCGAACGCATTCGGTTCTGCAGCAGCAGGGCAATCGCTAGCCATGGCCTGACCCCAAATGGCACGGGACAAAGGGCACGGCAGGTCAGCCTCCTCTTTGCCAGGGGAACCTGGAAAAACCTCAGACCACAGAAGCTGATCATGGAGTCAGCGCCGCACACAGGACTGCGGCGAGGGGGGCTGCAGGCCTGTTTAACAAGCCGAGGGACCCAAGCGATGGCTCAGCAACAGGCATTCCCTCCGAAATACTACAAGGGAGGGCGCTTGGGATCCCTGCGGGTAGCAGCACCTCCGACCGCCGCCACTGGTGGAACTGTCCAGCTTACAACACCGGCAGTGCCCGCCAGGCAGGTAACTTCACTCCCCCTCTCCTTCCAACAACTTCTGCTCGACCCGGCGCTCCGCGCTCAGGGCCCCGGCGCGGCCGGAGCACACCCAGTCCCCAACCACCGCGCTGCACCTGGGTCATTTACTATCTTCCCGGCTGCACCGTGTCCGCCGGGGCGGTGCGGATGTCCCAGCACCCTCCGCACCCCTCCTGGGAAGGACGAAACCTACACCACCACCACCACCATCACCAGGCAGCGTGGGGCCGGCGCGGCCCGCCCTGACGCCCGCCACGCCGCCGAACGCGGCTTCTCCGCAGCCGAACACCGGGAATACGCCAACACGCCCCCACCAGCATCGGCCCGGCGCGGGACTGCTCCGGAGCCAGGAACCCAGGGGAGGGAGGGAGGGCGAGCTCGCCCACCGGCAGCCCCCGCCGCTCCTGGGAGACTGCCCCCGCCCGTGCTGGCCGCCGCCATCTCCCACACACCCCCGGTGCGCGCGCGCAGACACCACCACCACCCACCCGCGCACCCCCAACGCCCGCGCCCGTTACCCGGCGGCCCGGCGCTCGCCGGCCCCGTGGGCGCCATGCTGCCGCGACGTCGCCGCCGCTGCGGGGCGAACGGCTCGCGCGCAACCTGTGAGGCGAGGGCGCGCGGCGGGGCTGTCGCGTCACGCCCTCCCCACCCCCACCCCGTGACGCGCGGCCCCGCCCGGAGCGCGGGCAGGAAGCGCAGGCGGCTCCCTGTGTGCGGCGGCCGTTGCTGCCCGCGGCGGGGCGGCGGGGCGCGGGAGCGGGGGGTCCCCTGGCCCGGCACACCGCCTCAGGCGAAGGCTGCGGGCCTCGGGGAGCCGCCCCTCCGCGCCGGTCAACGCTCGGTTAGGCTCGGCCGGCCGCTGCGCGGGAGCCCGGCGCGGCTGGAGAGCGGCGGTGCCCGCTGAGGCGGGAGCGGGCTGGAAACTCACCCGAGGAGCGGGGAGGGTTGGTGTCCTTCGCGGCCTGAGGACGGCAGCTCTGAAACGTAGGGCCGGACGGGGAAAGCCCGTCCAGCTTTTGTGTTTGACAGTCAAAACAAATAAAACGTGCCTTATTTTGACAGCGCGCTTCACTTGGGATGACGGATCCCTTCAGCTTCTTACCTGAGGACTCCTGCTTTAAAAGGAAGGCAGGCAGCAGTACTGGCTGCTGGGGCTGCAGAGCCGTACACTGCGTGCAGCGGGTCCTGCTTGGCCAGGAGTCAGAGCAGCTCAAGGGAATAACCGCCGCTCCCATTTACAGCGTTGGGAATTCAAATGCCAGTAACACGCTGGAACGGCGTTGCCATTTAAACCGGTTCGCTGTTCAAAATACGAAAAGAAGGAAGGCTGTAAAACAGATGATTGACCAGCCTTTCCTCTTTCCCTTCGCTGGTTCCGTAACTTCAGCAAGCAAAGCGAATGCTGCAGGGGAAGGTGCAGAGGTCCTGCTGGTTCTGCCTGACAGGAATGAAGTGGGTTTGCTTCCCTCCTTCAGGTACCTGGGCCCCGGATCTGTGCGGCAAAGCCTTACATCGGCTAGTGGTACGGGTTGCTGCACGTACCGTCCTTAATAATGGGTTCTGCATTCCCCATAGAAAATTTTTAGGGGATTCAGAATCCGTTAGTGTAGATGATTCCTAGAGATGTTTACTCCTGAATTTTCTTTTGAGACAGAAAAACAGTCGGATACAAACCCTTCGAGTCCAGTGCGATCTAGGAACTTTTATAATCAACTGTTGCTTTGGTCAATGGTGACGCAAGCACATGTAACTAATGAAGCTTATGTTTAACATATATGTCTGTTTCAGCTTCAGAAGAAATATAGGCAGCTTACAAATCAACTAGATACTAGCCAACTTCAGTCGTAGAGGCCATGCTCCAGTTCTGAATGCCAGGAGAAATCGCTGGAGAGCAGACCTAGCCTCTTGGCAAACCTTTGCAGTGGTCAGCCCGAGCTCCCACTGCAGAAATATGTCTCTAAATTCCAGTGTAAGATGGGATGGCATGGAAAGCCATAAATTTTCAAAGCCTAACAACAGAAGTGGAATACACTGAACAGAAGCAAGTCAGGTACTCCTAGAGCGTGCTTAATTTTATCCCTTTTACGCTTTGTGTATATTACAGAGACAGGCAGTGCTTAGAGAACCATTCATTAAGAGATTTTAGGGTGCCTATTTCCTTGCTAGACTTTTGGACAACTTCCAACCTTTTTGTCATGCCACATAACATTATGACAATTTTCTCTGGCAGCAATTCAGGGTGAAAAGCTCACTGTCCCCACAGTTGCTTTGTGGCAACAGATCTTTGTACCACACAGCTCAGCACGTCCTTGCGTGCGCTGATGCAGTTGTTTGTGTAACTAACTGCTGCAAAGTAGGTCAGTGGAAAAAAAAAAAAAAAAGCTGGAAATGTGAAGGTGCTTTTGAAAAGGACCATTTCACGTATCCCATTTATTTTGCAGTTTCACAACCAGTTTGAGCCAGTTTGACAGTGCCGTGCTGTGAAAAGTCAGTCCCAAATTCCACCCTGCACCATCCTTGCACTTCCACGCCTTTCCCTGTGTGGGTGCTAGCCCTCAAACACGATTCTTCCTTAAAGGTCAGTTTTCAGTGGGAACAGGTCTCTGGCCCAATTTGTCTGCAGCTGAACGGTCTCCAGAGCTGACACAGCAGCAGCAGCAGGAAGAAAGGGCAGCAGCTGCCCAGCCTCAGCCCCTGATCTGCTTGAGAGACTGGAGTCACACAGACAACTGAATGATCACAACTGAGGCAAGATACACTGCAGGGGGTGAAGGGAAGAGGAATGAGCGGTTAAGGGTAGCGACTGTGAAATCAGAGCATCCAACAAAGGAGTATCAACGCAGAACATCAGCCATAATGTGTTTTGCAACATCAGAGGATCTCAGGTCCCCTTTCTTGGCTTAGTTTCAATGATGACAGTACTGCACCGTGCTGAGAATCCCGGTGTGTCTCCCTATCCCAGACTGGCACACACCTGCAGTTACCAAGATTTTTCATTTTGAGAAGCTGAAATACACGGTGTGTTTGCAGGAAACCTTCAAGGATTTGCAGCAGGCAGGCCCGTAAGCTTGGAAAGTGCTTTTGTCTTACGGAGTGGTGTTCTTTACTGAATTAGGCTGTCAAAATACTGTTCCCTTTCATACATCTAGAGTAACACCAGGAGCAGCTTAGAGTTGCTGGAGCAACGGAGTAAAGGAAGGGAGAACACAAACGTGCCGTCACTCCCACATCTAAGAAACCTGACCTTAACACTGTTGGGAATTAGTCTTACGTAAACATCAGCTGTAGACACAGGCTCATTCACGCAAACATCTATCAGCATGGTGAGAGTCCTCGTTTCTGAGGGTGGTTATAAGTGGTGCTTCAGTGAAGCTAACATCTTCCTCATTGCAACAGGATTAACCTATAAATCCAAATTTATATCCTTACCCCCCCCCCCCCCCCCCCCCCCCAAAAAAAAATCTTTGTCATATCGAGTTCTGGTATTTCAATGATATTTCAAGGTATTTTCAAACTACCACTTTCTCCTGCTCCTCCCACACACAGCTGAACTCACAGATCTTTTAAAACCAGGTAGTGTTTGAAGCAAAGAAAGCTGTCTTTGTATTTTCTTTTCATTTTTTCCCAGTGCCAAGGATCTGGTTCACCAGTTCGTTACTCAAAGTGCATACCCGTCTGTTCAAATGGCATACCCACTTTATGGATGTGTAAGATCAAACACAGGGGTTAGGCACACTCTTTTAGCTTTTGGTACTTCTTTTAGATACCTCCATAATATTAATTACAAAAATATGCCTTTCATTCCCGTATTATGTGCCTTTATTCCTGAGGATGCAGTTCCCAATGGGCTATTCACATAAATAATCCTTATTTAAACAAGAACAGTGGGATTATTCATGTTCCTAAAGAAGAGTCGTATTTCGGAGGATTATGTCCGAGTGAAGCATTCACAGCACCATGCAGAAATCTGAAAGAGAACGCAGATCAATCTGATTTCAGAGCACAGCTCTTGGTGCCCTGGTCTGGAAGGTCACTTACCGCTTGTGCTGTTTTGCTGCAGCTGGATTCTTGCCCTGTTTCAGATGGCTAAGTTATGCTGCTTGGTTTTTATTTTCAGAATTTCCCCTCTGCTTAAGAATTACAACTTCTGTTTAATAATTAATTTTCTAGCACCACAACTTAGAGGGTGGTTTGTTGTGATACAAATTCTTTCATTGAGGTCGAATGATTATGTTAACATTTCTATTCCATGATCAACGTATTGCCAGATACCAAAAGAAAGCTGTGATCGTTTCAAGATCAATTCTAAGCACACTCCAGGTGCCAAAGAGTACACATTAAACATACGCAGCTTAGAGGAATATCAACAAGTTTACTTCTGCTTACCACAGAACAGATTTTGGACTTCCCTACTTAAAAAAAAAAGCCCAAAGTCTCCATCACAGTGGAAACAAACACCCTAAAGTGAACTGAATATAACCCTTTGCATCTCTGCAGACAATCTGTGTTGATCAAAAAGTGTGTAAATGCCTAGAAGGGCTGAAAAACAGGCATGAAGACGGCTGGGAATTCAGTAGGGGGTGTAGTCTCACAGCTTATCTGTACTGCTGCACACGGCAAACTGTCAACTGCTTTCAATTTATTACAGGGCTTCATGTGATTCTGAAATTTTGCAGCATTTTTAAAACCTTCAGCATGCACCTTTCAGGCATTCCCATGAAACTCATGGGAGAGAGAGGAGAAAACACTGCAGGCTTGCCAGCTGCCCCGTGACAGCACGGGAACTGGGGAAAAAGGGCCAGGTCATATGGAGCTAAATGTGTGCACTGAGAAAAACCTGTTCAACATTGAGCTCCCAGAGTTAGAAAACATTTAGCTGTGGATGTGCGTGAGATTCTCAGCTTCTCTCTCCCTGGTAGTGTGGCCGAGTAAAGTCTGAGTTGCCCTGGATCAGCCTGGACTGGTTATGGAAACAAGTTTCTGAAGGTACCTCCTGTCCTCTTAGTTGCTGGCAGAGCTTCTTGCCCAGCCCTGCCAGAAAGCCAGGGGGCTAGAGCAAGCCATTTATGAAGTTCTCTATTCAACAGAGAGCGCCTTAAAAATCAGTCAGGGCTGGGGGGCTCACCCTGCAAAGGAGAACTGGCAGGTCCTGGTGACAGAGTAGGTGTGAGAGTGACGGCAAGGCAGGTGGGAGCAGTAACACACAGGCAAGGAGTCAGTCCTGCAGCACCCAAGCAAGAAGAGCAGAGCCGGTGATGCTACCAGGTTCAGCCCACAGACCCGTGTCCACGAGACAGTCCATAGCCGTGAGTCGGGGCCGAGGTCACGCCAGGAAGCCTCGTAGGATACATACAGCAGAGCACAAGCGAGGAGCGAGGATGAGGGCCTGAGTTAAATGCATCTCCCTGGCCAGTGGGTGGGAGATCTGTTAGGAAGCTGTTGCGGGCAACTGGAGCCTGCTGGTGTTCTTGAGGCCTTACCAGTAGGTAGGCTCGCTCGGAGATCCAGAGACAAGAAGTTGAGAGGGACTACCAGAGCACAAGCCCTCAGCACGCTTTTGCTGCCTGTGCACCACAAATGGGATCGCGCTCCACCTGGCAGGCACATCAGTTTGTGTTCAACACAGCTTGAGATCTGTGAAAACGTGTCTAAGAAGGAGGGTTGTAGAAAGGTTTGGCCAGCTTGGAAAGGTGGACAACGTGAGAAGTACAGACACAGCCAAGTAATGGTAGCGCATCCTGGTAGCGCAGACGTAGCACAGCGGGGCAGAGAAAAGGGACATGTGCAGGTCATACGACATGTGAGTGGCACTGCAGAGCTTCCAGCAGTGCTTCCGGCTGTCAGTCCTGACTCCGTTCCAGGGAGTGAGCAGCCTCTATTAGTATAGCTTGCTTTCACTGAACAGCAAATCTCCTTAAGATTTTTTTGCAAGGGCAGAGGGAATCCTTCTGTTAAAATACGTTGAAAGAGAGCAGTGCCCTACTTGGCGTTCTCTGACTTACACAGAAACAATCCTGCACGTTAGCAACTGTCGGTTGGAAAAGCATGTTTAATAGGCAATTCGCTTCCTTTTAAAGGACTTTGAAACTGCACGGGCCATTCAATTTGTTTTAAAGTGTAGCCCGCTGAGTTTCAACCCTTTGTGAAAACTATGATCACATAGCGGTGACATTTCCCCTGCCCTTTCCACAGGCAGTCACAATCTCCTCTCTCTTCGGAGAGGTGTGAGCGATGCTGTCCCCTCTCATGTTCGACTCACTCCAGGCAGAAGAGCAGGAACAGAGAGGGGAGCAGGAGACTGATGAGGTCAGGAGCAAGGAGACGGGGGGCAAGGATTTGAGTCCCAGACATGAGCTAGAAAACAGGTTTAAGGAACCAATTCCAGAAATATGAGCCCTTCTAGAGAACCGATTTTGCTGGAAATACTAACTGTGAATAAAGAAAATGGTATCAAAGTATTAAATGAAAGAAATGGGCAAGGGGTATATGATATAAACTTATCAGACAGAAAAGAACCTTACTGCCGAAAGCCTTGTGTACCTGAAGAGATGAAGAAATACTCACAGGTGGTGTTGGCTCTAAATCTTGCCCAAGCTTCAGGAAATAAATTGCGAGGAAGAAGCAGCCTCTTGCATCTGCAAGCAGTAGCGACAGCATGAACAGGAGACATCATTGACAGGGAACATGGCTCTGGGGCAGAGCCCTTCTGTAGATAGCAGTGATATAAATTTACATTATAACAACCATGCCCAGAGTGTACTTTGTCACCCTAAAGGCCTACCCTGTGGTTACGTACACCAGTCAGGTCTTATTCTTTGTCTAGTTTTCAACATGGAAGTGAAAAGTTTCTTCTGTAGCCTATGGCCTACAATAATTCCCTGTGATTTTTTTTTTTCCTGGACATCTCTTTTTGTCTCGTAAAACTAAAAAGACTTAACTTTTGGGCCTTAACACTTGTAAAGCCTAAAACGTATTAAGCAAGCTGAGATCTGCTGACAAGTCCTCAGAAGTCTCTGTTAGCATTGCTACAAGGCATTAGCATCCCCCTGTACACCTCCCAGCTCTGTTCCTTAGATCAGGAGCAGTCTTTACACACTGTACAGCCCCTCAGGTAATACAGTCTGTGACAATGACTCGTGCTGGACAAAAAGCTTGTGGGTCGAGGTAAGGACAGGGAAAGATGGTTCTGCAACCGATAGTAGAGGCATACTATCACTCCTGTCCTTTGAAGGGTTTAATAAGTACTCCAGGAGTAGCAGGTAAAGATAGTAAATAGAAACAAAGCGAATACTACTGTATTTATTGCCTTAGCACAAGTCAAGAATAACTGCATTCTGATCAAATAGAAATGAAGTGTCTCCCTTCAAAATCTGATTGAAGGGAGCCTGGAGATCACTAAAGTAGATTTAAGTGAACATCTCCAGTCAGGAACGTTTAAGGTAAAGGACAGCTGTTAAAAGGGCAGTCACAGAAGGAGGCTAGTGCCTGGGTCAGAAGGGAACGTACTCAGAGCGGAGACGGTAACGCTGGCAGGAAGGGAGATGCCTCCTCAGAAAAGGCAAACGTATGGCCACTGCTAAAGGCAATCCTGTCTGCAGAGCAACACGCCAGTTAAACGCCCCCGTTATTAAAAGGGGCGGTGACTGAGCTAGGTGTTGCCCTAAGGAGCTCTTCCAAAAGGACTTCAGTGGAATATTTATTCCACTACAGCTATTGCAGTTGTCCTCTGCGAATAAAGCTAGCTGGGCTAGCTTTTTGGCATCAGTGCCCAGTGTTCCCCAAATTCCCAACCCACCAATTACAGGCAGCTCAGAGGCTCTTCTGGGCACACGTGGCCCCAATTTTAGGCTGGTCCATTGTGCCTGCTGTTGGCAACTGTCAGAGCCAGGGCACGCGTCTGAACAAGACGTTTGATGGAGCCATTCTGTGCCTTCCTGTGGTGTTCGGGTTCTTTTAATGATATCAATTTGGTGTGCCCATATTGACAGCTCAGTCCAAATCAAAGCAAGACTTGCTGGCAAACATTTCTTTTCCATCAGACTTAGCAGCTCAAACCTGAAAGGGGACCCTCTGTGTTTGCGGTCTGCCACTAGAGCTCTTCTAGAGGGAGCTGCTGACCAAGCTGCCGCTCAGGGGAAGGCTGCAGCTCAGGGGGGCACGTGTGATAACCCCTCCTCCTGAGGACAGCGCTCGAGGGCATTCTCCCTTAAGGCATTAACAGGTATCTTGAAGGGAAGAAAGTTTCCATGAAACACGGCCAAGTAAACCAGCCGGGCCTTGAAACGGAAGGTGCAGGAGCAAGTAGATTTCCAAGTAATTAAAACAATATGCTGATAATCCAGTTTGTGCAAAGCAGTATTACAAATGCTGATGAAATTTCCCAAAACCTAGCAAATTGGCAGAGGAATTTCCTTGGAAGCTTAGAATGTGAAATCCTAGTCAAGCTCACATACGGAGAAAACTGGGCTTGTCACTTAATGTACGCTGTTACTTTAGGAGGGAAATGAGTGGTATTCCCTGTTCTGGCTCATTTGTTGTCTGCTCATAAATGTTCTTTTGTGTGACTAATAAAGGACTTCGGGTGAAAGTGCGTGGCTGGGACCCTAATTCCACAGCTACACAGTCACTTTAAGGCAATGTAAATAGAGGCCGCTGCTGGAGGGGATAATCTGTTCTTAGCAGCCTGGGTATGCATTCCCAGCCAGCAGGGAACTGCTCCAAATAATGGAATCATGGAAAAAGTGGAGATAGACTTGTCCTTTGTGGTGGCAGCCCACACTTCAGCTTAAAATCAGAAAGGAATCACAGATTTGAAAAAGAGACTAAGATAAAATCAGTTCAGAACAGTCTTATCTAACAATATTTGGTCCGTAACAAGTAGAATCTCTCCAGAACGCACGACGGCTCTCGGTAGTGCAGCTTTACCCTGGTGAAGCAGCCCCTTAGATAAAACGCCCTCTGAACACAACCAGAAGGGAGACTGACGCACAGGGAAATGAGCTCACAGGTCGTTAACCACAAACCTTGGGAAAGGGGGACATGGGGAGCGAACGGGCACTTCAGTTATTCTGAAACCTTGTTAATGTCTACCGAGACAGGAGAGCCTCGGTGACCAGTGAGGTTGAAGCAACACTAGCAACGATCTTGCTGTATAATCATAGTGGGCATTGCACATGCGGTATTTGAGCAGTTTTGGCATCCCGGGGGACACTGGGATGTTTTCCTGATTCTGAAAAGAGCCTCTGGGTGCTTTTCGTGCAACGCACTGAAATGTTCCCGTCACAACAGCACCACCTCCTCTAGTGCTCTGTCTCCAGGCAGATTTTTCAGAGGTAAATCCTGACATCACACAATAATTCAAAGACTGCTGAGTGGCCTTCCCTGGTAAGAAATACGTTAGTCTGGAATCCAAAGCACAGGCACTAAACTTTCACTGTGCTAAACCTACAGCTGCTTTAATGTCATTTTCTAGTGTAACACAACTGGAGAGCCAGATCGAGTAATTTTTACTTTGTGCTCAAGATATGGAAATTATCATACAGATTATTCCCTGATTTCTTTGTTTAAATCAGACTTTCACTTTGTTCCTTACTTGTTTTGAAGAATGACCTCAGGCTTGTTTCTCTCTTAAAGTTTAGGACCCACATGACACCAAGGGACACAGTCCCACTGAAGAAGGTGAGGACCAAGGACTTGGATTTGGCAAAATTAAGCGATGAATGTTCTTCAAAGAGGTGTCACCTCTTATCTCAGCATTATTTTCTCATCTAGATATTACTGGAACTGTGTGTAGAAGCACTCCAAAAAACACTGACGCCATTACCAATGCTCCTTAGGGCCTGTGCGTATACTAGCATCGACCAAACGATTCCTTCCTTGCAGAATTACTCTCAACCACAAGCCATTTAAATCAGAAAAGGGAACTGCTTACCGTCCAAATCCAGCGGCTATCAGGAACTATTTACCTCCTTCACTGAGACTGCTTGTGCTTGGGATAACCCCTACAGACACTAGGAGCAACCTGAATGAAAGAGCAAGGTCTCCTCCAAGAAGTGGGCGAACTGGACACCAGGATGTTCTGATGAGGATGCAAGCCACTTGGAGCGGCTCTGACCCAAGCCTTTTGTGGCCAGTAGGTAAGAAAAGAAATGCTGGAAACTCCACACCTGAGGAAAGGAGGTGTGAAGGTAGCACGGAGTTGAAAACACTGTTTACTACCTGCACCAGCACCTTTCTGAAGATCAGTGACTGACGTACTACAACAATCAAGACTATCTTGGCAAGAAGTTTTTCAAAGAATCGTTGTATCCACGTAAAGTCACGGAAGACATCTGTATTACAGTCATTAAAGCAACTTAAACCCTCACTGACTGTCAAATTTTCATTTATTCTGTAACCTTCGTTCACATAATCATCAAAACAATGCTGTACCTTCACCTGCTGAACCCTGATCTGGCCCCTGCGATGGGTACATGCATTACCCAGGGCTCGACACCCAGTTACTGTGCTTTTTTTGTAGTAAAACTGGTTTGCTGCCAGACTCAGAGAGACAGAAAATGTTGCTGAAGCCACCGATTGCCAGCGTGAACAGAGTGATTCTACAGAAAAGTACAAATGCCGCCTACTAAAAATGGAGCCTTAGAGGAAAAGGAAATCTTTGTTAAACCCACCGCCCTGAAACTCGACCACAGAATATTTTAAAAAAACCTTGAATTTTACCCACTTCAGGTTAAAATAATGCAGCTTAATTAATCTACTTACCCTAAAAATAATTGATGCTGGGAGGAAGAACTGTATGATACATCTTTTCCTCTTTATGTGAGAGACATATTAATGAATATGGTATAACATCTCTAGACAGGTACGGATGGCTAACGAATCCCTGCAGCGCTCTGCCACTGGTTCTGCTTGCTCTAGGAATTAGAAACCTGACACGGGAATGAAAGAATTACTTTGCAGAAGTCTTTTTCTCTCTCTGCCGATAACGTTCTCTCTCGCATGCTTTGATGGACAGAACATTTAGCTAAAGGAGGAGTTCAGAAGTCTCTTCCACACTATTAAAAATAGGAAGAATATCACAGTATAACACAATTAGCAGGTAGCGAATGACACCCTATACAAGTGTCAGGTATCAACGGTTCTGTGCCAGTTTTTAGCATAATCCTGCCTGGAGCACTGAGATTTTGCTTTTGTGCCACATTTGGAAGCTCAATGTTTTAGTCTTCCAGTTGCATTAAACTGTGAAAAGGAAAGACATACAGATTTATTTTTGAATAGGATTTAGCAGACATTTAGCTGGAAATGCCTCTGCTTTAAGGCAGAGCTTCCCGACTTAGTTTGTAGGGGCACTGTCATCACAAGAAGAGATGGCACTGCACCACGTCAGTATCAGCAGCGGCAGCAGCAGCTTCTGGCTGTGCGCAAGGCTGCACACACGCTGTAGGAGATGTGATTCCAGGCCTAGTATTTCCCTAGCTCCTCTGCCAGCCTTTGTACGCAAGGGAAGGAGGAAGAGGTATTTAGACACTGCCTCTCTCCTCTGGGGTTGTTTTGAAGTTGCTCCCACCACACGCACCTCACCTGTGGGGCGCCCGCTGTAGGGACTGACTGAAGCCTTCACAGATTCTCCCTGGCAAAGGCCAGCGAGAGCACCGTTACATACTTAACATCTGCCCACGGGGAGCAAAGAGATACCAAACAGCTCAGGCTGACATCTTCAAAGGCAGCAGTGCCCGAGTCTCCTCGAAATCAAAGCCAGGAGTCTAACAAGCTGTAGACATCTGTGCTCAGGTGGCGTGTAATGGAAACTCTGCCCTGCTCATTCGGAGCTCCATCTCACTTCGTGAGGCCACACCTGTCCCTCCAGCATGTAGCGACTGTCGTACACACTAACACAGAAACGCTGTGACATACTTTGTGAACTTTTAGCAGACCGAAACCTCCTTTAACCTTCAGAAATATTTCCAGTCCTTGGAGAGAACCGCTAGACGATTGCCAATGACGGAGTCGCATAAGGTTTCGAAAAGCAGACTTTATTTAATAGGCACATCGTTGCTTTCATAGCACTGGGCTGCACAGCTCACTTCACCATTTGTAAATGGCTTTGTTTGGTTACATTGCATTTCCTCAGTGTCGGTAGGATTCAAGTAAAAAAGTTACTGCTTTCACTTCTCTGTCATTTCTCAAGATGGAAAAAACAACAGTACAACAACTAGCGCACAGGAGCACGGTGCAGACAGCACTGCCTGCCATCCAGCAGAAGTCAAGACAAACGCGAATTGGAGCGCTGAACAGTTAAAGCTGCCAGACAACCACACTACAACTGCTCAGATGGGATTTTGCGTTATGCAGGATAGAGATGAATGTTGCCCACTAACACAACAAGGGACTGGCTTTCTTATACTGAGAAACAAAGACTGTCCAACACAGACAAGACTGAGGGTTTCAAAACAAAACAGCTCCCATGAAACTGTCTTCCTTATTATTTTTGATTATAAAAGTTGTACTCCCTCAGCTGTAAAAGTTAAAGGCTTAAAAGAAAAGTACTGCTTACAGAGCTCTAAACCTGCAATTTAATCAGCTTTTCAGCTTTCCCCCATTATATTACAACTTTTTTTGATAAGAGAAAACCACCTTCAAGAGACAAAACCATAGCATTCTGGATTATTTTCGTAATTAACTAGTTTACTTGGTTGATATATTTCTTCCCTGAAAAACGGCATTTTAATATTTTATTAAATTCCACCAGTAGAAGCATACAAAAATCAGAAACCATTAGAAGAAAATAATACTGCGCTGCGGAAGAAAAAAGCATGACTTCTAACATAGTTTTATGAACATCGTAAAAGAAGCACGTCCGGCATTGGAACAGTTTGAGAATGAAGAAGTACTTCGTGAGTTTCAATGTTCTTAGGTTTTACATTCTATTTTCTGGATGGCTATTTCCAAAGTTAATATCTTGCAGGTGTTTTCTACATATTTTCTAGCATTGTATAGGACAGACAACCTAAAACCAACAATGCAGAAATCTAGCGTGCCGCACACTTTAATATACACTGGTTTCTTTAGTTACTAGCACTTTACACTGACGGTACCTACTGTATTTGTAAAACTCATTATAAATCAGCTTTTCAAAGCTTTTGAGAAGCAATCTGGGCAATAAGGTGGGTGTTTTTGGTGTTTACCATGAATATGGCCAATTACAGAATCAGAGGTCACTCTCTCCATACAGTGCTGACGAGAAAGAGGTGTAATCCAGAGCCCCGGGAACAGAACCTGGGCCAGTGTAGGGAGGCATTCTCTTGATGCAGTACTGAGCCTGCTCAGGAGGCAGCTCTCGACGTAACTCATCTGCCAGGATATAAGGCTGGGAGGGGGGGGGAAAGGATTGACAAATTCAGTATGTTTTCTTCAAAATCACAAAATACATTTATTTCCTATAGCTGTGTCTAAAACTTGGGCATCCTGCCTGTTTTCCTGAGACCAAACATTTTCCTCAGTAAATTCCAGCCCTAAAGAGGAGTTGAAGGGGACAATCCTACCGACAACCCAATTAGATCAATATCCAGACTCAGGATACGTGACTGCGTATGTTAGCTAACAAGCAGTGTGCAGCCACGGGTGGACTGCTACGGACACAGCTCACCCATAGACAGGGAGTCAGTATCTCTGAAGTGCACTACCGCCTCTTCCGCGGTACATCTTCCAACAGATAGTTTCAAGATCTTAACTTATTTGTAACAAAAAATGCATTACTGCTCGTTTGCATTTATGATATGAACAATGCCCTCTGCTAACGGACGTGACACTATCTAAAATAGCAATGTCATGAAAACCATTTCTTCCTGAGACCTTGGCTTTCATCTTCCCCATGAATTCCTGCTGAGAACATGTCTGGAATTCAAAATGTGGTCCACAGGAACGGAGATCACAAAATCAACACAAACAGCCAGAACGAGAAAAATCAATAGAGCGAGCTTGGGCAAGTGGACCTGTACTGCTGTGATCTCTCCTTTCTCCACAGCACAGGATTAGTTTCCTGGCAGCGCTGTTTATGGCCCTGACTCCTCCAGAAGCTCTTGTGTTGCCATTATCCTCCCTTTCATCTTCACACACCACTCACTCCCCAGTGGATCTGGCTGTGGGGAGGAAAGCATCCCAAATTCAGGATCTGCCTCCACATACCCCATAACTAGAGGAGGAGGGGGGTACACCCCACTGCATCGCCCTGTTGAATGAGCTGGCAGGTCACAACGTGGCTTACAACTAGGTATGGTCTTGTGCAGCAGACCCAGGCTGTGTTCCAGAGGGCCAAACTCTGCCTTGAAACACCCAGACAACAGCATGAAAGGCAGCACAAGTTCCCCTCTAATCAAGGCTGTTGTGTGGAAACAACCTGAGGTACAACATATCCATTATACAGACAAACTGTCTACGTCTTGTATAAGGTGTCCAACTTTATGTTGGCTCTTTGTGATATGACAGTATACAGACCAGGCCTTGAATTCTGCACCCATTTCGGCTAAGAATCTCGGTTCCAAACAAGAAGAAAAGGCAAGCGCCTTCTCTGAGGTCTTACAAACTGAAAACAAAGCTTCACTATTACTGAAGACTTTCAGCAAAGAAGCGCTGAAGGGGAGAGCTATGGAATCCTTCCAGCCAGCAGCACCATGACTGACCTTATCTGAAGCCAGGATTCTGAAGGAAGCTATCACTTGCTCAGCTGTGTCCGTGTCTGCTGTTTCTCTGGTCATGAAGTCAATGAAGGACTGGAAAGTGACGGTTCCTTGCCCATTGGGGTCAACCAGAGACATAATTCGGGCAAATTCAGCTTCACCCTTTCACAGAATCCAAAACAAACAAACAAGAAGGGTCACCGTAGTATCAGTCGCCAACATCCGTGTCTCTCACGAACCAGCAGGCACCAGTGGTTACAGAGTTTCTGAAGAGTCTTCCTGACTTGGGAACATAAATGAAATCTGGGATCTTAAATGCCCACTGTCCACTATAAAAAGGACTTTTCAAAAATGGATTCTTTGTCCTAAATACATAGTATCTACCTTTCAGTTAACTTTCTGCAGCTTCTCCCCAGTTCCACCCTCCCTCAATGCCTGTTTAATTTGTTTTAAAACCTTGATTTCCACCCCATTCTAAACCCATTGTAATTTAGGTACCACACAGGGAGGTGGAACAATAACCCAAGACCCACTGTACTTGCAGACCCACTGAACTCAAAAGTAACGGAAACAATCCTGAAAATCTCACGCCAAATACAGGACAGTTCAACTGAGGCTAATACTTCCCGCTAGAAAGGGTCACTCTGTTGGGAAATTTTTAGAATAAAGAAGTGAAGGAAAGCAAATGCCACCCCAAAGCTAGTTTATGAGAATTAAACAGCATCAAAATCATTCTTCCTCATGCAGATAAAAAAGGAGAAAGAAAAAAAAAAGAAAAAACAACTGTTACATTTCAACTTTGAAGGTTTCCTTAATTCAAAGAGCAACGCAGTGGACCATTGAAGATGGTTTTCAAGTGTCTAGTTTTACTTTTAACCATTTTAAACTAGAGAAAAGGCAAAGAAACAAGAAACTAGCATCTCTAGTGTAAATTACGTTATTAGTAATCCGTCAATTTAAATAAGCTTTAGTGTGGTTAACGTTTTAAAGGTGCAAGCAGAGTCAGTTGCCATTGTTTCTTAAAATCCATACCAAATCATAGCCCATTGAAATTAAGCAAGCTCTGAAATCATCGTGGTCCATCAATCCATTCTTCCTCTATTGATCACAACAACGTAAGGAATACAGAAGGGAAGGTTTGAAGAATCCAAGGTAATTTCCAGAGGGATGATGAGTTTAGACCATTGGCACAGCGGATCCAGAGTACGAACAGTATTCATTGACATTACACACAGGAAACAGACATTTTCACCACCAGAAGTAACATCAGGAAAGGTCAGGGGAGAGAGAAGGGAGAAGGGGAGGTGAGCGAGACAAGAACACAGAGAACACAACCAGAGAAGACAAAGAGAAGGACAAGGAGAAAGGTTTGTTACTGGACTAGCCAAACTCAGGAGATGCTCAAGCTGCCTCCCTGATACGAGATGTCTTTGAGAGGTTCTGCATGGGATGCTGTAGTGGCTAAAAGGATAGTTAAAAACAGTCTGAAAATAGTGTATCACGGACACTTTCGAACACTCCACTGCAAGGCTCAGGTAGGTACACTGAGAGCTGCCTGCTGACATATGGGAAATAAGTGTGGGGATTTTCCCTCTGACTGCAGGCTGTCAAGACCTGGCCTACAGCCGAGAGAGATGCAGACTGGCTTAAAGGATGAGACTCGCAAGGCTTAGGAGGAGGTTGCTCATTCTCCAGGCAATAACATCTGTGGCATTCCTGACTCAAAGCCAAGTAAACATTAAATGGCGTGATAGTAAGAAGGTAAATAAACGTTTCCTGTGTGCTGTAATGTATTGTAGCGTTTTGGAGAGAACTGTGTCATTCTACATCAGGAAAGAGCAGTAGAGAGCTTGTACGGAGTTCGAGGAAAGGAAAATTAGCAAAGGTCTGAGTGCAGGAAGCACAGGAGCTCCCCTTAATTATCTAGTAGAGTCCAAATACAAAAGTCACAAACCAAGTTAAAGAAACAACCTGGAAAACCTTTAAAAAACACATAGAAAAATGCGTCTCCAAGTGATGCTGACAGTCCATCTGATCCAGCTGTCTTCCCAGAGGCAGGATCTTTTCAAAGCATTCTGACCAATACATCGGAGTTTAAACCCACAGTCTCTTTGGCTATGATTATACTGGCCTGTCTGAAACCACAGCAATTCAGTTTCCTCTACCTGCAGGTCATTGCCAACCTGTCCTAGGCTGATGAGGCAGGCTTTAAATTCATCAGAATGTAGATTGTCAGAGTCATCCTAGCAGCCCATCACAGGTCATGCATTTGGGAAGGTGAAAGGAAAGAAAGAAAAGTCACAGATCAGGTTAGTTGGTTAGTAAAGAACATCCTACTCTTGCATTAATGCCCATGTTTTTACAGCTCACGGAAGTGTAATGTCAACGTATTGCAATGAATTACCTAAGAAGCGTACAACTTCTGCAGTTTCATGCTTTGAGTTTTTTAGTGGAAGAGGGTCCTTACTTCAGCGACAGAGTTAAAACTCTGCTTCCTCTACAGGTGCTTTTTAAACGTTTTGCTGGTAAGGCAGGCTTTATTCTACTGAACGGCCATTTGTTTCCTTCGCTTTCTGTTCTCATACAGTGTATGTGAGATGCAGTTAAAAGATCACTGAGCCTGGGCAAACTATTTTTTCCCCACTTGATTACTGTTACTGCACTCTTGATCTGATAATGTTATTTTACAACTGAATATGCATCTCTCAAAAGAGAGAAGTGCAAAACAACCAATTTCTTGTCTAGATCCAAAATAAATCTGTAACTGACGTAACTTATTTTCTGTTATTTGTCTTCTTTAATAATCTATACAGTAAGATTAGGTTTTGAAAACTGACTTTAAAAAAGCCTCATTGATTTCCAGGTTAAATGGCTCCTAGTTACACCGGATCAAACTGGATCATTGTTTTGAATCAGTGGTTTTTTTCCATTTTGCAGATCAAGAAATTCACACTACCTTCTTAAAAACAGACTGGCTTGTCATTTTCTTCCTGTTCATACAAAATGTGTCCTATCAGAGGTGTGCTTCAGGTTGAGTTAACATGAACACAATTAAAGAGATGTTCTGTGGTGAAAAATTATTCCCCTTTTTGAGTTTACAGACTGACAGTTTGGGGAAGATTCAAGGTTTTCTGCCTGCTAAATATTTGCCTGCTAGATGAACTACTTATTTCTGAAAATTTCTATACAGTTAGGCATAACTAAAATTATAGGAGGTTTAACAAATGCACTGAGTTTATTTAATATACTAATAGGATAAAGTGGTGCTTTATTAAGTTCACCATGCCATGCATTTTTGGCATATCATGCTGTTATTATACTGACTCCCTCTGCATCAACCTCCAGCGGCTCCATAAAGGGAAGATGGAAAAATAACAGCAGGAAGTCAATGACGAGAGATAAAGCAAAGATGCAAATCTCGAGCAGCATTTAGTTAAAAGCCATAACCCCACTAAAGTTTTTCTTCCTTTAATATTTCCATTTTATAGGAAATAAATTTTAGCTATAAATCATGCAAAATGGTTTATTTTATCATTCTGAAAATGTTAATCTAGGCTGGCTTGAAACTCTCAAAAACCATCCTGGAGACAGGCTTCGGCAGGTCACACCAGGAGCGAAGTCAGCTCACGTTACCTCATTTCTAAAGCCAAAGATACTACCTTGTGACTGTAAACAAACTGGGAGCTCCGGGCCAAATCCTGTCCTCCACCTCCTCTACCAGGTGTTGCTGGAGCACTACCAGCAGCTGGATCACACCAGGGGGTGGGTGGTCAGCATGTGCATGAGCTCCCTCACTGGGCGCGCACAGTAGCAGCAGTCATGCAACAGGTAGCCAAGGGCAGGCAGGAGCGAGAGGCCAGCACATCTACCTAGAAACCGCTTGCTCTAGGGAAGGAGGGCAGTGGTGGTGCTGCAGCTCAGAACCACCATCCGGTTAACTGGGACTCGCTGGTGAAGGTCCAAGCAGTTGTGCCGCAGGCAGGTTCGCACATTCTCTTAGTGATTTTTTTAAAATCTGCATCAAATACAGCCTAAAAAGGCATCTTTGCCTTTGCAGTATACCAGAGCGTCATGGGATACAGTGGTATTTTGCAATTAATGCGCAGATCAAGGCCATGCAAGGGCTTTCTCAGTGGGAAATGGTTCTTTGTATTTATTTTTATGGTTTGCAGACCAACATTAAGCACTGAAATTAGTTTTTTAAAGCACATCACTAATTTTGCCTTGTTCATCTTTTCCTATCAATACAAAGTAAAACACTGAAATCCCCCTCCAAGTTTCATTATTAGTCCCCATAAATCTTTTCCTTCCCCTTTGTGGTTTATATGTAGCCTTAGAAAACAAGTGAGCTTCTGAGTCCAAGTAATCCATTCTTAAATAGGTCCTTCTGTTTCCTGAATGCTAATTGACCTGCATAAGCCTCATCATGTGGTTTCTCTACTAAGGAGCTGTTGTTTTTCTGTTAGTAAAATATAGGGTGGCATGATGTCATTGTTCTGCATGCAGAGCTCCTACTTAAAACCTGCCGTTTGCACAAAAATCAATAGTAGAATACGTTAACAGCCATTAGGATATTACATGCAGAGCGGCTGCAGATATTTCATCACATAATTTGCAGTCTTACTTAGAATTCAGTAAACATACTGAATCTGAAAAAGGAATCTCTGCATAAAAAGACTTCAAAGCCAGTGACTGACAACATGTCTGTGTTGGTGTCCCGGTTTGGCTGCGTACCCTAATTCAGCTGTGCACCATTCGGAACACTCTGAAACGGCTTCTCTGATTCAGCCATCGTGTCCCGCTTTTTTCCTCTGTGTAGTCACACTAAGGAAGGAAATACACCAGCACTGCTAAGATGTATATTTATACCTACAACTAGACTGCGCCTCCAGGCACAGCCTCCACCAAGGAGTAGTGGGGAAGCAGCAGCATCCTCAGGAATAACCTCTGGAGTACCAGCCTGCGTACACGCCTGTTGGAGACACAAGTGCCTAGAGGGCTGCCCCTCGCCCCAGGGGAGATCGTGGATTCGCCACTTGCCTTTAACAAGGATGACGTGTAACGCTTTCTGGGCTAGCGCATCTCTGTTGGTGGATGCCCTGAAAGGAACACAACTCTTCCTGCCCTTGCAGTTCTTACGTGCATGGTGCCCACTTACTGCAGCTCGAGAATCAGGGGCATGCAGCCCCCCAAGACACCCCGTAAAATACCACATAGTTTTGTTCCGGGTATTGAAGATGTAGAAGCCATTCCAAACAATTCACCCAACTATTTAGCTCTCTTTCAAAGGATTACCAACTGCAGAATTGAGCCTCATAATGCATTATGAACAGTAAGATTTTTATTTTTTAATATATTCTTCCTGGGGTTCCTTCCTCAGATTTATAAGCAAAGGAAGTTGCTCCTAGAAGCACTCTATAAAAAGTTGTTAGGTTTATGTGTACCAAAAGACATTCTTAAAAATGGGAAAGGGAGCTACGCTGCATGTTAGTACTTTGACGACATCCTCAACACACACTAAGAGTCCAACATATCTTAATGTCTTAAACGGGGGGAATGCCATAGAAGGTAGAGCTGTGGCCTGCAAAAGTGACTCTGTTCAGATATTTAAAGCCTACTTGTCAGAGACAGTATGAATTTTTGGAATCTTTTCTGGCTATTCATCATCGTGAATAGCAGTCCAATTCTTCTGGTGTCTTTTTTAAACCATGTCAGACATTCATCAATGCTGCTAAGCATAACAAAATTATTACATATACTACTAATTCCGTCTGACATGGAGAAGTCCCTATTTTTCACATTAGTGCGTACGTTCAGATATTCCAGTTTCATCTTCATTTTTATTGAAGGTAATCAAGACCATAAAAGTATCCATTACTGCCTTCCCTATCTAAACTGCAGGTTTAGAGTCTGCAATTGCTTTGCACACCCTGAAGTAACTCTGAAGCACCCGGGGTTTCCTTTATTCACCAACGCTAAATATTCAAGTGTGCAAGGACATAGGAAGGATACAAAAATGAAAAACAAGCCTGCCTCTCTCAAACATGTGTGTTCAGTGTCTCCTCCCAGTCTGTATAGATTGAGTGCATCTGCCCATTAAATTACAGTGTAATTTAATCAGTATAAGCTTCTTTTATCAGTGTTTCTACTATCTGTTCCCTGCAGAAAGCCAGGCTTGATGGCTGAGCGGTTTTAGATCTTACCTCCTTCCTTTCTTTAACTTGCACTATGCTCACAATGTAATTGTTGCACTGTCAGTGCAAAAGTCCTCCTACACCCACTTCCTGTGTCTGATGCCAAGGGAAGGAGTATACTGAAGCAAAATGGTCCTTTCCTTAATGTCATCCTTCCAGGCCTCTTTTTTAAAGCCTTTGGCTTATATCTGTCATGCAGGAAGGTAAGGCCTGCAGCTGAACTTGCACACCAGGCCCACATTGTTGAGGCCATCTATCTCCTTCCACTTCCAACCCAGCCACTCAGGCTTCCTGCAACAGAAGCTGGGGCAGAAGGGACACAGCCTGAAGCCATGACTCCTTATAGCCTGAAGAAAGGAGACACCCAGGGGTAGGCAAGGATCCAAGCGCTGGGAAACACTTCTGTGTTGTACATTGTCGTCACAGCTCATCTCCAACCTGCCTGCAGCTGTGGGACAGGAGCGCCCTCTTCCAGGCCACACCAGCTTTCCTAAGGCCTTGCTCTGTTGTACCCTTCGGTATCGCAGCGTCTTACTCCATCTGCAAAGCCCAAAGATCTGTAACAGTAGGGCTCTTGGGCGCAGCATTTAGCTTCTCCCTTCAGGACCTTCTGAGGCACAAAGAGGTGCCTGCAATATCTCCTCAGGCACTGAACCAGCCTCGCCGCGAGCATGGCAGAGAACTTATTGATGAACTACAAAGATACAAGAAGGCTAGAAATGGCCGTCTGCTCTAAGATATGCTAGGATTCAGTCACTTTCCTTCCTTATCTTTGGGGAGCTGTCAATCTTCGTGCAATATGTCCCTGGTTTCCCTTAATAGGGTCCTTCAAATACTGGCGTGTAATTTATCCAGGCCTGGCACTCTGTCTGCCTTGAACAGCTCTAATTGCTCAGTTATCTGCTCCAGTGCACTGGGGAAGCCGTTTAGTGTGCTACTTCCTTCTGCCTCGGGAAATTTATCTCTGCTTCTGTGATGTTATCTTCTGCATCCGTAGAAAATACAAAGAGGAATTATGCTGCACTATAATCACATTAAAAGATTTTCCACAAATCTGTTCCTGGTTCCTGTGTAGCTAACCTATGCTTGTGTCCTTCTTCAGAAAACAGGGGTTTGGCAATTCCGCTTTTCTTTCTAAACAGCTAAGGATATTCTGAAGTCCTAGCAACATAGGGCTGTCAGCATCCAATGCACATCAAGTGTAAGTCCAGGTGTGGGTAACCATTTTGAGTAGACCTGGACAAACAGGGTTTCAGTGAAAAAAGTGGCATTTTGCCTGAAATGATTTGAAGGATCCGACTCATGTGATAACAGAATATAAATTGGGGTTACACACAGTCTACTAACTAATGGAATCTTTAATGGGAAAAAGACAACAGCCTGGTGCTGCATTATGATGATCTTTTCTCTAGTATTTGAAACAGGAACGGCGTTTTGAAAGTGGGTTCATGTGAGCACAAAGCCAGCAGAGCTAATTCATGTACAGACTGTTCTCCAACTGGGAATGTCAGATCCCTGTCTGCATGTATTTTGCCTATCAATAGCTACCTTTTTAACCCTCTATCCATGAATACTGCATAACTTTCAGGAGTGAGTTATGTTTCTTCACAGTAGTGTTTTCATTCCTACTTTTTTATTCACCCATGATACGATAATTGAAAAAAAACAGCCTCTTATTTCCCACATGTAGCCAGAAAAATAAAGGATTTTCCTTGGCAGCTATTAGTGCCCCAACTATATTCCCTACAAATCTATTTCTAGGGGGACAAGTTGTGATTCAAAGGAAAAAAACCCCACCACCCTGTAAACCAGATTACAGCTAAATGTAAGGAGATACAAGCTGCTGGCAAGTACACACAACATGCTGCGCTGCCTTAAAATAAAGCGGCACGTTATTTTCCAAAGGGCACCGATTCATCCAGTTCTGCCTGTTATTTGAACAAATACTCAACCACATCAGCAGAACTATAATTCTGCATTACGTTTAAAGAGAAGAATCAATCTTTAACATGTCTGCACAATGCTACAATTTCATAAGGCTGTAAATTCTTTGTTAACTGATCTTTTTTACCCATTGCTACTGCATTTGCAGTTTTTAAAAGTCATACATTTAGAATGAAAAGAAATTTGCTTTTGGGAACAATAAATAATGCCAGTTGAGAAAAAGCAGGAGTACTGTACCCTGTCAAAATGATTGAATGATGCTCTGAAGTCATTCATTTGTTCCTGGGTGATACCCTTGGCATCTCTTGTGAGGATCTGAGTCTCAACCTCATTGATAGTTCGAGCGATGGTGGTAAGTAGGAGCTCCCATCCAACACGGATATGCTACAAGAAAGAAAATACTGATTTATTGAAGAATCAAATATATTCTAAGAGTGTAAGAAGTACAGTAAGCAAAAAGTCAGTTCTAGGTATTTATGTGATACCTTTTCCATAGCACTAACTCTATATTATGGCCAAGGATCATTAAAAATAAAAATGGCCTTCAGAAAAATATGGAGCTGGTTGTTAAACGGGTACTTCTTTACTGAAAGTAAAAATAAGTGAAAATGAAACAAGTTTTATGAGATTATCAGGAAGTCTGCCAAATTCCATCCTCTGTTGCAGCCTGTTCAGATCAGGGAAGGTACTTACATGGCAGAAGAGGGCAGAACAAAGTAACAAGTACAAAAAGGAGTAAATGGCTACCTCCATAGTATAGTTGGTGTGCTTGTTGTCAAACACCAGGGCTTCCTGTATAAGCTGATGATCTCCTTCCAGTTTGTCAATGTTGTGTTTATAATTAATGATATTGTGCTCATATTGCTTCAGCTGATTCATCTGGTCCTCCAAAGGCCCTGTCATTTCAATAGAGCTGCGGGCAATTTCCTGTCAAAAGAAACAAAGATACACCCCCACCCCGCAAAATTTAAGCTTCAGATTTGCTGATTTGACCAAGATTCACATAAATATGTAATATTTTCATCATAAGGAGCAATAGTAAAAAATCTTCATGCAGTGGAGGGGAGAAATGTTACTGTAGAAAACACATTTCAAAAGAAATGTGGCACATTTATTTCTGGAATTACTACCGACACCCCAGTGATCCTGGAATCTTTCCTTTACAGAAAGCAGGAGCTAAATAGTAATTTTTGAGTGACTGATTTCTCAAAGCTACATCTCCTGCTCAGCATCTAAGGTGACGCTTATATAAGCCTCCACAGTTTTAAAAATTATCTTAACAGGGGCTAAGTACTTCAGGATCAAACAGCTGGTGTCTATCATGGAGACTGCTGTTGTCCTGCATGTAAAGCAGAGATAAAAATCACAAATCACTGTCCTCATCAGCTTCTGCGTGAGGGTCTGCCACTCACCTCCATCTTGGTCTGGATCCAGGGCCCGATGACATTGGCCTGAGCAGCAAACTGGCGACGCAGGCGCTCGTTGGCGTGCTGGCGGGCTAGTTCCTCCTGCAAGGATTGATCCCTCTGAGGCACCAGCTGCTTCACCTGTTCCAGCGGGAAAGTACTACGTGTGAGTAGGCATAACTGAACAGTTTAAACACAAATGGAACAAATATGTCTACAATTACTGCTTTTCCTAACTGGTCTGAAGGTTAATATCATAAGGACAAGCCAGAAACATTATCCCTATTTTATTTACCGATTCTGTGCTAACATAAGCAATTGCTAACGTGGTGTGGAGCAGCCTGAATGGAGAGAGAGGAAATTCTTACCTCTGACTGAATTCAAGTTCAAGACAATTATTTAACTTGTACCGCTATATTAAGCAGTTACTTTAATTTTCCTTTGAAACACAGGTGATTTTTCAATCTCTAAGTAATTGTTGTAAGAATAGTTGGTGCAAAACATTTTATTGCAGCACAGCCATTACAAGAGGATAACATGAGACACATTCCATCCATCATCTATATCTGAAGGTCTCTAATACACTGCAAACACTTATTTTGGCTCACCCTTCTGGATTGCCCTGGGAGATTCTGAATTTAGTCCTTGTTGCTTGGTTTTTATAACGCATTGAGGGTGTGTTCTTGTCCGTGTAAATTTATGTATGTGGTGAATTCGCACCTTCTACACAATAATTTACCTTCAGCATATTACCTGTCTTGGTTCCTAATGAAATAAAGTTAGTGTGATTGCTCTAGGAGCCTCTCTTTAATCCCTCCCCAGACATTTTTTAAGGTAAATGCCAATTTCATTCCAATTGGACACAACATGAATGGTCCCAAAGACGCTGATTGTTTACATTTGTGAAAAACAGCTGGGTAGAAGAGACCTAGGAAATACTGGTTTTACTGAAAGAATACAATAATTTTCTGTTCTTTCCACAGCACCTCCTAGCCCACCCGCTGGTCAGGCACTGGCTCTGCACAAGCCCCAACACATGCTTCTCTTGCCCACCAAAAAGCCAAAACGACATAGGCAATACTGCGTGATGGGAGCAAGGGATATTGTGGAGCAAGCCTAACAAATTTAAGGGAGAGCATAAGACAGTGTAGAAAGTTCATTCTGGCATCTGTTGTAGAATAATTTACAGGTTTATTGTAAAGTTCTCTGAATATTCTCAGTATTCCTAAACTAGAATACTCTATTACCATGTCTTTTGAGTATTTAGCATACATTACCTTTTCCCACTTGCTACGAATCTCTTCCACAGTAACAGTGCTGTAAGGATTGCTTGCGGTTATTCTCATGCTGTAGCTCTGAATAACTTTTTCAACTTCATTCTGGATTGACAGTATGGCCTGTCTTTCACCATCTGCCTCCGGCAAAGTAGCTTTAAATTGATCGTGTGCAGAGATTAAGCTCTAAAATCAGAAACAGAGAGGGAAAGCATGAAAAGTGATGTTTCTTCCAACACGTGGAAGATCTTTTGTCAGTAAGCACAGCTCCTCTCTCAGCCTCTCAGACACCCGGTCTACACATGTCTGTAGATACAGGGAATAATGCAGATACATTCATGAAACAGCTCTCATCGACTTGGTCAGGACAATCTCTTCTTCCATGAATATGCTTCCATGCCAACGAAGAATCCCATTTATAATACAGCAAACACTGCCTATCACAAAGAAAATCTTAACAGGTATGGGTTTTTTTCTTACACGAGTTCTACTCTGCAAGAAGCAAAAGCTTCCTTTCTTGTTTTCTCCATGACTGTAAGTTAAAAACCAGACAAGCATTTACCTGAATTTCATCTATGCTGTGAACGATAAACATGTCCTGTAGGTCTTCCATAGCGCCTTCCATCCAGTTGTTGAAAGGAGCAGCTCTTTTGGCAAACTCCAGGTGAAGCTGATCGATTGTTTCGAGCAATTTCTCCGTCCTCTGTACAGGTTGGAAAGGTACATTCCTTTGTTACTAGGGTGAGACCTAACTCCACACACACCCATGCACAAAGTCATGCCTCATCTTTTCAAAAGCAATTGATTGTATTGTTGACTGATTTAAGGTTTCTCATTCAAAGCAACAGGACTAATTACAGTACCGGTGCTCTCGTACCCAACATGTTAAAAAGGGTGTATGCCTTTGAAGGATAACAGGTGAAATTGCTTTTTCACTACTGATATTTTTTTTTATTATTGTGATCTGCAAAGCAGTTGAAATCTGCTAATCTTGCTTCAGTAATTTCTTGTAAACATAAAAAGGAAGAGGTAGACATGTTTTCCACCTTGGCATACATGTATGTGTCTTCCTTCTTTCTTCAGGAACAATGCTTTGGAAAGTATCTCGGTGCTTTGGAATACTCACTACCAAAAAATAACCCAGTTCTGGCCATTATTCTGTACCTTGCCTGATTAAGCCCAGACAGGTATGAAAAGGTATGGATTTTGTTACCCTTGCTGGACATCAAATTCCCAAAGAGTGGTGCAATACACTGCGTGCCATTCGTGGCTGCTTTGGAACTGTCCTTGGCAGCCAAGTGCTGTCAAGTCTGCCCTAGGCAATTCAATATCTGTTTTGCAAATGAAACCGCATCAAAATGCAGCTGAGATCTGAGCAAAGGGTTGACCACTGTTTGGATTCCCAAGTGGATGCTCAATGGCACTGTTTCCAGATCTGAAACAAATGGTTCATTCCCCACTCCCTGCCTCAGCTGAGCTGCTGATCATTGCAATTTGGGTTACCTCCAGTGCCTCTCTCCTTTTCTGAGTAAGTGTTCCCAGGCTGTCCCATTGGTCACATATCTTTTGGCATCTATCATTGACACTTGCAGCATCATGGTAGTCCAGTTCACTAAGAAAGAATGAAGACAAAAACCTGTGTGACTTTCTGAAAGGCAGGAGCAGTTGCATTGTCCACACGCTTCCACTGGCCCTCAGTAATTCTTTCCCTCTATTTCGCAATTTCTCCTCCAAGTAAGCAAGTGTTACAGTATAGACCTGTGATCTAGACATTCAGTGCTCCAAGAAGCACGGGAACAGGATCAGCCCCCTGTGTTGTGAGAAAAAGCCAGCATCCACCTGCGACATCCAGGTATTAAAGACAATTAAGGTGTCTAACCATCTTTGTCTCAGCTATTCCTGTGGTACATGCACAATTCGATCTCCTGAAGACCAGAATGCTTCGGGTCTGGGGCTTTATCAAGTTTCTGAAGATTGGTACAGTTTTAAATTAATTGGCCTGAAATACACGTTTTGTTTTAAACAATCCAATGGTCCTTTCCAGCCTCACATACTCAGAAATTACTGAAGTGAGAAACAGTCCTCAGGTTGCATTCAAAGCACGATCTCTGTCTCACAGGCCTGGCAATACTAATAGGGGCTGCCCAGATCTCGGGCACAGAGAACAATTTTCAACTTCCTCTCCAGGAACTCCTCACAGAGCTACACCCCAGAACTGGCTGGTTCAGAGAACAGGATCTCCAGACCCAGATATGTCACAGGCATGAATCAGTGCTCCCACAAAGGATGTAGCAGTTGGCATTGCATTTTCACCTGCTTAATAGGCTTCTATTATCCTGACAGAAAGCAACTTACAATTCTGTCTAGACTGGAATAACTTTTTAAGGCTCTTTCCTGAGGTTCTGCACTGAGTCTAGCTCAAATGGAATTCTTGATCTCGTGACAGATAATCCCCTTGGGTCTGCAGCAGCCATCATGACCATAATGAAAAAAAAGAAGTGTATTTGGCACTTTGGAAGCTCACTTTTATTTGTGCATGATCATCCACTGAATTTAGCTCTTGGATGCTCCTTGAGGATACTCTGCCCAGTACTAAACCTTGCAGAGACTGTGATTATGTGACAGCGTGGTGATATGAAGCTAAGATTTACTTTAAGGCTCGAACAAGACATTAAAGGCAGATAGAATTTGTTCCCTTCTTTTGAGCATTCTTCTCTAGGCAATTGGCAAGAGGAATGTACAGATCATTCGCCACTATCTCAGGAAATCACAGGGGACAATACGAGAGCAGAGGTTGCTTTCCACTGCGAAATTGCGCTTCAGTCAGAGCAATCTCTTTCAGGATGAAGTTGAGAAGTATGTGGACCATTCTGTTGAAAAGAGGCTTCAGATCTGCTGCAATCAATCGACTGTTGCAAATGAAGAATGGTACAACAAGTGAAAATGAAGTGCCATAACAATTTTAAAAAATAAGAAAACCAACCCAAAAATGTTAAAGTAGAACTGCTACATGCAAGGAGAAAATGGCCAGCAAGTCAGACTGTACACAGGCTCCTTAACTCAAAAACCTACTTCCTCCTTTGGAGCAAGCCTTTTTGCTAGCCTTCAAGGGATGCCACAAAAGCCATCTATCTCTTAAGAAATTTTTAGTCAAATGCATGGGGTTTGGGATAAAACAGGCTGCGATATATTTTGCTGCTATGAGTTTTTGGCTGGAAGTTGGGTTTTTTTCATTATACTGAGATTATTAGATGATGTTCCTGTGTGAGTTGTGAGCTCACTAAGTGGACGAGATGTGGAGATTTGTATTCTGGTCTCCTTTTGCATACCAAATCTAATATACCAAAATATGGACAGGGTGTTTTTCCAGATGCTCCAGCTCACTTCCCTGAGAGTAATGCAAATTTTATTTTTGCTTCAATGGATCACTTATCTCCTTTTGTCAATTAGGATAAGGGCAGGTGTCCTTCCATGAAAGTGAGGGACTGATTGTACCAGCCCCGGTCAAAGTCCTGGAGGGTAATGCGCAACATTCCTCCACCAGCTCTGCCAGGGAGGTTCAGTCATTCCCTGTAAGATCTCTGCTATCCTATTTCTTCTGGGGATATGTGCTGTGGACAAATAGGTAGGAGAATAATATTATCAAACCAACATTTTAAAAGGGCACCTGTTGGTCAAAAATCTTAAGTTAGATTTTATCAAGTGGCATTAAACGGTGTAGCTCTGCTGTCTTTCTGGGTCTGCTGTAGTTTACTGCAAATAAGTGTATTGTATGTGTCAAAGAACATTTTTCTGCTCAAAGCAAGATCAGAGGAAGAAATAACAACTCAAAGGAGATTATTTACTTGGAAATAAAATATCAGTTTACATTCCTTGTCCTATTAATTTTTGTATCTCTCAACACTGAAGCTGTGATGAGATCAGATTTCACAGTTTGTAAAAAGAAGTTTTGCTTATCGTGCACACACAAAGTACTGCTGCACACGTGTTACAGATCTGCTTCTGTTCAGATCTGAACAGTCATTTCTATTCGTTTGGTTATTTGAAAACTACAGCCTTCGGAATTTAAAAACCATTAAGCTATTGCCATTAATCTTACAAGTAATTCAATCTTACCTGTAAAGAATTAAAAATTTAGTCACATTTTTTCCCTGCTCCAGAGAAGCACTTAAGTATGAGCTCACTTTAGGAACAGGGATAGTGTCACCAAAATAACCTGCTGAGCCACATGCTTTAGCACTGCTTCAGAACCAGGCTCATGTTAATCATGCACGTAAGCACAATTTGAGCCCAGGTTTACAGAAGCAAAAAGACTCTCCAAATCAGGGTTACAGATAGTGGTTTTCTTGGCTGAAAATAAGTTACTATACTAGAAGTGATGGATATGCAAGAAAATACATTCCAAAAATTTTATCTTGATGATTGAAAACATCAAAATGAGCACACAGTATCATTTCGTAGTACAGCTCACTCAAGTTCTGTTTAGATCATAGATGGCAAATCCCATTTTAGAAATGCCTTTTTCCAGCTTTGTACATAGCCCTATCCAAGCCTTGTCATGCCTCATTGCCCAGGAATATCTAAGTCTGTACAGGCTGGAGCGCAATCTTATAGCAGCACCCTGGCTGGAATCACCTGCTTGCACACACGGGCAAATCCTCTATCTAAACAGCACCAGTCGACAGGCTTATAGCAGCTTTACCCTTGAGAACAGAGTGGACTGAGCTGCTGCAGCAGAAAATACCAGCACAGACACAAAACTGTAACTGGTAGAGTTCAAGGTCACACAGCAACTGTTCTCCTTCGGAACAGCAACATTAGGCAGCCAAGAGACTGACTAAAACAAAACATGGAGGTGTAGTGACTGGGAATTTAGACACAGATGATGATGATTTCTTTAAGGTCCTGATCCAGTGACCAAAAAAAATACCCACATTGACTTCAACAGGCTTCATATCAAGTGCCAGTGCACATTTCCTGGCATCCAGACTTTAGTCAATCCTTCTTTAAAAATACAAATGGAGAAATTAGCGTTTTCCTTCATGATTTTGTTGTGTGAAGAATTATGTATAAATAATTAAAATCGATGTTTAAATAGAAGCTGACCATTTGCTTGCGGCTAATAATAAAACCTGACCTTTATGGCCTTTCGCTCACTGTTCTCCAAGGGCATTAAGCTTAACTGAGCTGCTGAGTCGCAGTGAAAAACTGGGTCCCAGTAGCCCCATTGTATGGAGTAGAGAAGTCAGAGCATCTCTAAAAGCGGTGGGTTTTCAGCACCTTTGCAGTCCCGGCCACAAATAACTCATTTAACCTCACGCAGCAAATTACTGAAACAACTGAGAAGAGACAACCCTAAAATAGACAGGATACAGTGTTCATTGGCCTCACCAGAGGTAAAGGACACGGGGTTCAAAGCGCTGGTAAGCAGATGCTGGGCTATGTATACTACATTCCCAAAGTTTCTCATCACTTGTAAAGCTGAAGCTGAATTAACAATGATTAGGTGTTTCAGAAACTTTATCTAGTATAAGGAGGAGTAAATAACTCCACAACAGAGATCAAGGTGTGCCAGAAGGTGATCCATAAGCTCATATACTCAGTGAAACCTCCATTCTGTGTTTTTCAGACTTCTTTCACTCTAACTGAAAACCAGTACTTACTCTGCCCACTGTGCTTCACTTTTCCTCTATTAAATAATCTTGAAAATGGGATTTTTATTCTAAATCCATTTGAATTACACAATTACTGTAAGTGCTGCTGCTGTCAGGTATGAACATCATTTTCAGACAACTCTGATTTTTAAACTGGTAATGAATGTGGAGCTGTTTAAGAGTCATAGTCCTTCACAAAGCGAAGAGAGAGCATGTTTTTAAACACTTGATTTTTGAGTAGTAATTATTTTGGCTATTCAGGAAGGAGAGCTGAAGCCAAGGGCCAGAATCTGAGAATTTTGATCTTGGCTCCTGTTTCAAGCATTACCACACATTTGTTCCCGTTGGCTTTTCAGATTTATACTGCAGGTGAGCAATGAATTTAAGTATGTGCCAAATTGCTAAGATCAGGAGTTGCACCACTGATTTACAGTACAAAACCACTGCAATTAACAGCATAAGATCATAAAATCAAACGTGCTTAGCTTGCTGTGCACATCAAGATGACTTTACCGGAAGCGTGACCATCAGTATGTAACAGTACAGTCCTGTCAGTGTGGCCAGAGCTTTGCTGGCAGAACTGCCCACAAACAAAAGCAAGCTCCACCGATAAAGACAGAGTTTAGCCAGAGTAACTGCATCGACACTCAGGACTTCTGCTGCCATAAGGGTGTCTGTTAGTCGGAGGCCTTCACTTTTCACATCCCTGACCTATGCAGCTGATGTCAACAACACAGGGGTAGGCGAAATGTGTTGTAGAATTGTTCTCAGCTTTGGCTGTGTTCTCTCTGGGCATGGTACACTGAGTGAGCAAGCGTTGGTCGTGTGGCTATGTTGATGGAACTGTGGGTGAAAACTCCTGTGCTACCATAGCAGAGCTTGTGTGACCCTGAGCAAGTTATTTAGCTTCCATATGCTCCACTGCCCTTTCTGTAAAATGGAGACAATGGCACTTCCAAATATAATATGTAGAGATTGTGAAAATAAACATACTAGAGTCAATTAAATCATCAGAAAAGTCAGTGCATTACCCACTGCTACAGAGGTAATTTAGGGATGTGAAGCCATTTAAAAGGATCAATACACCTGTGGGAAAACACTTGATTTTAAAGTGAAGATGCTTTATCTGTAATTTGTGTGAGTGGAATTATGTTTCAAGTTAAACAACTCATAGCCAGTACCTCTCAGCAGACCATATGAACAGAGAAATGAACACCTCCAGGATTCCCGTCAACACACAATGGACTGACCAGTAGAGCTAACGCTAAAAAATTATTGTTAAGTCAATTTTAAAATGTTTTCAGATTATTTTGCTCAGTTGAATATCTATATTTGGTTGGGGGTAAGGGGAAGATGAGGGAAAGGTCTCAGTGACCAGCTCAGATAATATACTTACGAAGCTATCTCTGGAATTCTTACGTTGGTACCTATGACACTATCAAATTCATTGGAAAGAGTTTATCGCAAAGTTAAATGTCAGCAGCTGCAAGCCTTTAAATGGAACATACTTCAGCTCCTGGGCAATGGCAGCGATCTGTTCCACCCTGTCCTGGTGTGCAGCCAAATCGCTCTCAAAAGCTTCATGTTTCCTTAACATGGCGCGGACTTCTGTCAGAGAAGCAGATTCATAATCCTTCTGCAGTAAGATCTGCTCTTTGCCTGAAAGAGGAAATTTAAATATTAGTCATTTCTTACTAATTTATTGGTTAGAAAAACTGTAAATTTAGTCACCTTTTTAAACTGGGGCATGGTGAAAATCACTTGTACGAGATGAAGTCCCACCCCCACTGAAATCAGTAGCAAATTGAGTGTAGCACAAAAGTGTTAATTAGAAATATAAATTTTTTAAAGATCTCCCAGTATTTCCTTGGGTTTTGCATAGGCTGTTTAACCTGGTCTACAATACAGAGTATTGCATTGCTTGAGAACCTGGGATCAAAATGGTATGTTGGAAAAATCTGGGGCTCTAAACTATTGTGACAAGTCCCTTGCAGAGTAGAGTTACGAAACCAGAAATCACACTGCTACACTCAGCTTCACTCTTACTAATGATCCATAATTCTTTTTCATGTTCTGCCTCAAATTCATGATTCATTTCAGCACTTGAAAAAAAAAAAAAAAGAAAAAAGGAGATGTGTGGTTGCCTTTTGTATCAAACACTGAATTTTAGGTGGGAAATGCCAACCTATTTACAAAAGGCTAGAGAAGCAAAGGCGAAATCAGAGGCTGAACTACTACTCCACAGTAGCTCATGTGTTGCAACAACTGAATCTCTACAGAGAGCCCCCACAACCGCAGCTCACCACACGGCATTGCACAGCTCTGTGAATTCTACAGCCAGAAGGGACTATTGTTTCACTTACTATGTACCAGCTTATGGGAAGTTTTCCCTGCATCACAGCCATACCATGTCACCATGAGTAGTTTATGGCCAGAAAACAGGCTCTCAGGGCTGACAGACACTGTAGTTGGCCCTCTAGTACCTGCTTGACAGCCATTTACAGCCCTGTGTGCCTCCAGCAACCGTGTTACAGGATGGACTCTGGTTTACTTTCACAGTGTGACAAGGTTCCAGCTGGGCAAAGCCAGAAGCATGGCAGAAGCGGGAAGACTGTTGTCAGGGCAAACCGTAGGATGACAGAACAGATAAATCTACGTTTAATGGTCCCCAACAAAAGCGTATGCTAGTGTAGGGTCCTGTAGCTGTTACAACTAGATGTGTTAGGTTACCATTAAAAATGAGAACTATAAATGGGGTGTAATCCAGGGTACAGAGCAAAGCAGAAATGAGTTGGTTATCATGTAGTTTATATGGACTGTTCAAAACATCATGACAACCAAATGATAATCAAGTCAGAATAGCTGTTAACAGTTTCACACTTAAGCAGTGGTGTCGCTGCATTGCTGGGTGGAGTACTGCTTCTCAGATACGCAGGAATGCATTAGCAGCAATGGCCTCTATTCAAATGCGGAATATCGCCATTAAGTTTGGCTCACTTCCTCAAGAGTATGACTTTTACAGTTACATTTCATTAGCAACATGCTGACAAGTTAGGATCACGACTACAGTGAACAAAACCTGCAATTTCACAGGTTAGTATTTTAGGTTTCTAAAACTGTCCAAACTACTTACGAGTGAGTTTCTGGCTGGCAAATATTCAGCACTGACAGTTCAACCTTGAACATTAAAACATTTAAAATGTTAAAAGGCATCTCTGCTCACCATATGCCCACTGTTCATGAGTGGAAGCCTTCTGCCTGAATTTCTCAGCCAAGTGTTCAAGTCTTTCCAGTCTTCGTATTTCATTCAGCAGCCACTCTTCATAGCCTTTCTCAGCTTGTTCAAGTCTCTGCCAAGCGCCGGCAATATCCTGTGAAGAGAATACATGGGAGAGGGGATGCAACTATCATCTCTTTATCCAAATTTCACAATTCTGCTGCAAAAAGAGAAGTTCTTATGTTCACTTTTTGTAAAATCACAGAATCATAGAAAAAGTTGTCAGGCAGCTCAGGAAGTCTTGTAGTTCAGATACCTGCTCCTAACAGCATGCCCTATTCAGCTGGGTTCACGAAAAAAACCCTATACCAATGGCTTCCAAGCATAGCTATACGTTCAGTGTCTTCACAGTATATTGCTTTTACCTCCCACTTTACAGTGTGCATGTTCTTTTCTGACACACTTACCTTTCATCAAAATAAAAGTGCTTTGCTCTCAGAAGTTGACAATAGCAAAGTCATTAATGTTAAGAGGATTTGGTGTGCACTTTATCTGGAATACAAACTCTGTTTCGCTTTTTGCAGTGCACAACGTTTTGTGAGCTTCCTCAGAAACTCAAAGGCATGATTAGGAAACTGAAGTGACAGGACCCTTATTTTCTGCACATGGGGAGTGGGCAATGGCCCTTTTCAGACAGTGCAATTGTCTGTTTATCAAATCTGATGATTTGATAATGATAGAACAGAGTACAGAAACAGGTTTGCTATATTCCACAGGAAATGTTGACCCACAGCCAACTCACAATACTTATCAGCAGATGAGAATTCTTGGTACTGACTATTCTTACCTTCACAGACATAAGAAAAAACAGAATTCAATTTAAAAAAAGGTAGAAAAATCCAGAAACATATATATTGAACAGTATCTGTTTCTGTAAGTCTGATAACCAAAATGGCAGTGAAACCACTGTGAGTTTTGCTTAAAGAAACAATATTTGGCCTCACTGATAGAGAAGTGCTGATAACACTCCCAAAGGAAGCTCTGTATCGTCTCAATCTCAAGACAATTTGCTCTTGGGGAAAGCCTTCAAAGAGGCCTGAGCATGCTTAAGAAAAACCAAGATTCTAGAATGAAAGGGAATGTGTAAAAAGAGTGGTTTGGTACTGATAAAGTGCAACAAACTGAAGTTTCTGAGGATGACTTAAAATGGCATTTCATTCCTTCATGCTGAAATTTTTGTGCAAACACTGATAAAATGGAGAACAGAACATTGGTGCCTCCTTTACTTACCGAAACCATTTTCCCCTCTGATGGCATGAAAGCTGGCCGGTTGCTGATTCTCAGTTTTGTCTGCAGGGTGTTGAAATTGATCTCCAGCTGACATTTCTCTTGGACTTTGGGAGGTTTGTGTTTGCGGCGGTAGTCCCGGAAATCCTCTAATTTCTTCTGCATGGCCTGCATTGTTTTTTCTGGGGTCCTGTTTTCCAGCCAAGGAATTGTCCGGCGAATCCACTCTAAAAGCTTTCAAACCAACACAAATCATTGAAATAACAGCAATGGAAGGCAAACAAAAAAAAGATCACATTGAATGCACAAATCCTCATCAAGTTTGCTCCATTTTAATATTATTGACGGCAGTTGGTATCAGTGCCTTAATGGCAAGTGAGCACAAGATTTTCAAAGCTGAAGAATACTTCAGTGATTTGCCCAGATATTCTAGGTATTTTTGGAAATACTCTGACTTTCAGAAAGATGAACACGCATGTAAGGTGCCTCTACCTAATAACTCAAAAGCTGAGTTACCCAAAATCACTTACCACTTTGAAAAGCATTGGTCTTGTTGTTTCAGGTAATCTGGTTATGAGATGAGGACAGACACCAGCCAAGTAACGCAGGTCATATAAAAATCTTCACTCTGAAGTCCATTAGTGCCAATGTAGCACTACTGCCTTTGTGTCTATGATCTCAGTATGTGTTTTTCAGGTTATGTATTAAAGACAAGGGAGCTCTCACCTGTGCACTACCAATCTGTAGTCTTGACTCAACAAATTTGCCATTTACCCAGAAAGGACAGGCAGAGGGCAACGTGTCCCCTTCTTCATTCATTTGCCCCCTGTGTTCACAGGTACACTGTGAACATCCCGAGACACCCCATCCAGGTGTGCTTTGCAGTACACAAAGCCAATGGGCTTGCTTGGAGTGACCACACGTGTAGTCAAGAATGGCTGTCATTGGAGATTACAGAGACGGCAAGCCTGGTCTTGGGGCAGACAGATGACAGTCCTCAAAACAGCCTTTTTGGTACATTAATGAGACTGAGTGACTTGTTGGAGGTCACATCTGTGGCAAAGGAGTCACCTGAACCTTGATGCCTTGCGCAACTGAGCTTTGTACCCTACCACTGTGAGATTTACCCTCAGAGCGTCTTCACTTTGCTATCGTGCAGAGAGTGCATGTACCTTTCAGTATTTCTTGAGTGCAACTATAACCACGTTACAAATGACGCTGTCTTTACCTCACTTGCTAGTCTCTCGTACTCTTCCATCAACCTCTCATTTTCCTGATTCACAGCAAGCACCTTACAGATCCGGTTAGCTGCAGTCTCAGCCTGTAAAACACAGCCAATAGACAGGACATACTCATAAACACGTTCTGAGGAAAGTACAGGCTTGGAGTAAGAGACAGAATGTGGCTGCTGCAAATAAAAATCAGGTTGGTTTATAGTTGTTGATTTGCACAGCCATTCTCAAAGTTATCCTATTAGGTTAATTACTTTAAATCACACCAAAAAATTGTTAGGCTTGTCCACCACACTGGAAAGACACTCCAGTCCCAGACCACTCTATATTTGCACACCGTATGTATATATATAGCCTTGAGAATACACGCAGCTCAACCGCTGACAGCAAATCTTTTCATGCCTCCTGCCAAATTTATTTGTGAAGGCACTGTGTAGCTCTGCCGTATTTATAATTTACATTAATAGTTTGACATAACAGATACATACTTTCACACGAATGTGAGTCCAGAGTATATCTAACCAGATAAGTATCTGTGTAGAGTACATGGAATCCCCCTTTTGCATGAATAGCAAACCCTTCATACCCAGAAGAGCAAGAGGATGCAACAGCATAGTTGTGCTCTGATAAGGTGTAGGGGGCCTACCAGACAGGAAGCGACATTAAATCCTGAGGATAAAGAAAAAATACCAACTACTTTAAAGATTCTTCATTTTTTTCCCCCACGTATGCGTTATATCCGTTTGTAGGCTAGAAATGTACAAAGCAGAGCAGTGGGAAATACCCCATTTGTGAGTGAGAATCCCATCCTGTATGCCAGATCTGCTGTTTCTGTTCTTGCCTCGCATACTAGTATTTTGATCCAAAGTAATTCCATTGGCTTCAGTGGGAACCAGGCACAAATCTTGTGTTGGATGTCTTCTATGCCTTTCTACACCTTTAGTCATCTCAGAAAATCCAGCCCTAAATTACTACTCAGCATGAGTAAGACTAGAATAGTCTCAGTCTCCAAGTCAAACATTCTTTTATGCAACAAACTCATGAGATGCTGTTGACATAGCAACAAACAACAACTCCACAGTGTCGTCTGAAATAGTTTTTCTAGGCACCAAATAAAGACGCAAAATTAGAAACAGGAATGTCCACTGGAATTAACGAAGATCAATTTGCTACACAACATTTCACTAAAACAGGTTCAAGTGTTGGTTAAAAACAATTATTAGTGCTCAAAAGTAATACTTGCAATTGTTAATTAAAACCGCAACATACTAAATTAGAGGTTTTTAATAAACGAGTGGAAACGTGAAACAACCAATCAAAACCACAGCAACCTGAAGGGACAGTTGATGAATACCTGCTCTGCTCCAGCAAAAGCATGGTAGAAGCAGGACACATATGTCATGATAGCTCTCTCATCAGGTTTGGGAGTGTTCACAATATCTACAAGAGGGGGGGAGAAATTAAAAAAAAACAATAACAAAACAAACAAAAAAAGAATCGAGGAGTAGAAAACAGGATGAATAAATAAAAGCATGGCATAGTGTCATTGTGATTGTTTTGTCGTCCATAGATCTATACTCCAGAAACTCTACAAAGCTGTAATAAATGTAGTGTTAGACTGATGGGTGCTGACAGACCAAAACGTAGGCTGGAAACTCAACGTCAGCTCTTACAAAGAGGAAGAGGTTTTTTATAAGCTTGATCCTGTAGCATTGTCACAGGGGAGTGACCTTAATTTAACCAGGACTATCTGCTTAATAACTGGCATGCATGTATGTCTGGTGACTTAGAATGGTGGGGGGAGGAGGGGTGTGGGCATTGATTAAGACAGAGGAAAGACAAACTACATTTTCATCTGGGGAGATTTCTCTGGAAGTTGCACGTGGATGAATTATAACCTTAGTATTAGATGTCAGTATTCTTTATATTACTAATACCTGAAGTATGCGCAATTCTGAACTGCCTTGCTTTAAAAAAATTTCCTTCTTTTCATTAGGACATGATTCCAGAGCTCTTCTGAGATGCCTGTGTATGTTTCTGTGTCAATTTTGCACAGTAACAACGTTTCATGTTGCTGTTTGTACTTACCATTAAGCATTTAACATTTTAAAAACAATCCTGAAAGCGTAAGAGAAGGGTTTATTTTCTGAGCATCTGTTATGATGATTATGACATCTGTAGCATGAATAATATCCAGCAGGGAGAAAAAAGATGGCATTCCGCTATTGAAATTCTTTTTTTACCGTGTGTGTGTTTTTGAAGGTGCTTGAAATGAATACACACAAGTTCAATCAAAGAGAATAACGTCCTCTATCCCATTCAGCTGTCAAAAACCTACTGGATATTATTAGTAAATATACAGAAAGATGAGACAGGGAGGTTTGTTTCTATGGAACGAATGGATAGACTACTATTGGTTCTACAAAGACAGTGGCTCACAAATCAAAATCAAGCAACAGGAAATGATCTCAGCTCTAAGATGCTGTCCTAGTAACTAGTGAGGAAAAGATCAGAAGAGGAAAAACTGCTGAAAGAAACAAGACAGAAGGTGAAGGATGAGATCTGATCCATCTTCTACAAGCTCACCTTCTGAGCACCAGCAAATGCATGGTAGTAACAGGAAACATAAGTCATAATGGCTCTTTCATCAGGTCTGGCAGTGTTTACTACATCTGTGTAGAGAGAAGAGGGTTAACTGCTCAGAAACTTTCACAAGGTACTTCCATCAGATTACGCTGACAATGCCATCTCGGTGCTGTAAGGATTCAAAATAAATACACCACTAGCCAGGCTGCAGCCATTCACTGATGTCAGCGCAAAGCTACCTAAGCTCAGGAATCAGTGAATGGAAAAGATGTAACTCTCCCTGAAACGGCGAAACGTCTGAAGGCTGAGACTGTGCAGAAGGGTATGGCTACCTTCTGGTCTGTGGAAACTTCCAAGCAGATGGCATGGCTGGCAGATCTACTGAGTTCAGCTTCACTGGCGCTCCAAAGCAACTTCATCTAAATCGCTAGAATTATTCCAGAGCGAAACACAGCCACCGCCAGTCACAAAATAGGAGTGCATACAGTGCGTGTCAGAACAGGGTCCCCGTGACTGACAGGGCACTGAGACACACTGGAAACCCGTACAACTCCTGCAGTCCAGAAATACATTTTGTGCCAGGAAAAGCTTGGAAAGTAACAGTATTGCAATCCCTGCGCCAGACTGTGTTTTCAGTTAATAGCATAAATCACAGGGGAGTTTGGCTGTGGCTGGCTGATAGCTTTGTCCCTATTAGAGCAGGAAAGAGTTAGTATAGGGAGGGTGCAATCAAAGTATGGGTACACTGATAAAAATGGACCTTTTCAACACTTAACAGAGTAAGGCAGAAAAAGGTGGTTTTACACCAATTACACTGAGTGATGAAAGATGCTAGTGCAAGCTGCAAGGATGCCTGCCAATGTAAGGAGTGGGAAGATGGCGGTGTGAAAAAACTCAGCAATGAAGTAACAATTTCTATTATTAACAGTGAGATTTCTAAGTTCAGGACCAATATAGTTACTGATTTTGCATCTACTGCACATAGCTGTGAACAAGATTTTGCAAAGTTTCCACTGAGAACAGGATGGAAGTAAAGAGATTAAAAATTGACAGTGAATACTTCGAGGTGTTAGAAGCAGCGTGATTTCATTTCCTCCTGCCCTGCCAAGAAGGAGAATAGCAAGATAAGGGCTAGAATGTGCAGAAAATCTGGTAAGGTAAAAAAGGGTTTCTGACACTGTATGTTAAGAGAAAAAAAAATGAGGAAAGGAGAATGACAGTAGAAGCTGGTCAATGGTAAGGAGGTAGCACTTCTGTTTATTCCTTGCACAGTATTTCAGAATATAATAATTACATGGTTCTTGAAAGGGGAACTGCAATTCAAAAGATGAAAACAACTAGTTTTGAAGCATGAAGGTGAAACCAAGAAACCTCTTCAATCCAGGTTACAACCTGGATTTTCCAAATCATCCTGTACTGGCCTAACTTTCCTACCAAAGACTTCAAGAGGAGTGGACTCAGTAAGTTTGAGTGCTCTGAATAATTCCTGTGTTATCAGTTATCTACTGACAAGCCACCGGAGCAGAGTCTGCGTACTTGGAGAAGAATGCTTTGAACTAGTGTAGGCAAACTCCAGTATTTTGGCACCATTTTTTCATGAAATAGAAAAGTTTGCTTATCTTGAAGAAATTCAGGCAACTTTAATACATACTCCTTTGTTATTTGTCAACAAACTAACTTTTATTGGAGAAACCAAACATGAAACTGTTTGTTAGAACTATCACTGCAAAAAGGAAGCAAAGAAAGGCTTCCCTCACCTATCTCTCTTTCATAGGAGGCATGTTGTTAGTGTATTCTGAAAGTTCTGTACTTCTATTTGTTTCTGTCCCTCTCACTTAAACATTTTAAAAAGTGAATATGCTTTAAGCTCCTAACAGTTGTATTTCCCTTTATGAGAGTTAGATTTTAGTTTCTTAAGGGCAAGGATTATCTTTTGACCCTGCATTTTACCTCAGTTATCACAGTGGGACCATGCGCTGATGTTAGGGTCCAAAATACTATAATAAATACAAACAGTAACAAAAAATAAGGAATGAAGCCAAAAATGAGTGAAATTATCGAATACATGGGGAACAAGAAGGAAAACATTGTTTAGAAAAAAAGCTCCATTATGATTCATGTGGAAGGAATATTGAGAATTTGCTACATAGAAAAAAAAAAGTTTTACTGTCTCCTATTTGTAACACGAACTTCAGTAAGATACAACTCTCACCTTCTGCATCCAACATCTTTGGGATATCCAAATGCTTTTCAGCAATTTCCATGGCAAGGTTGATATTTCCTATGGGGTCATCCTGCATTAAAGAAGAAAATAAAACTAGTCAAAGATAGAAGCTTTTCCTTGAAGCAAGACTACAGTAGATACATTTAAGCTTATTCTGGTTTTCCAGACTCTAAACTGGAGTCGCAACTATTGCTCTTCAAAAGGCAGAGTCTAGGTATATGTACTTTGGTCTATCTACTGCTATATTTTCACAAGAAAACATCAGTAAGCTATTATGTACCCCTAGGACTCTGCTGCAAATGTGTTCTGGAGGGAAACATAGATAACATATGCAGTGTACACTCATAATTCTGAGCTACTTCTGAATGAGGCACAGCAGTAACACACAGTCAAAGTCACAAATCCGGTAGGCTGTGCTAGACCATTCATCACAAAGTTAGTCCTGCATGTTTCGTACCTACTCTACATAGTATTACAGTGACATGAATTCTACTGAGTTCACTGTTGGTCAGGTGCATGCATGAAAAGAAGGAAGCACAGGCAGAACAGTTCTCCAGAAGGAGCAAAACTTCCCAGTTTTGGCTTGGACAGACAAATCTAACACCTCTATAAACTCAATTTGAGAGCTGTGCAAATTCAAGAATTTCCTCTGGTTTTTGAGATCTTGATTTTGGTTTTTGAAGGAAAGAGAAAGGAAGCAGTGAGCACAGTTCAGATAAACAGCACACATTTTATCTTATACAGCAGACAGCTATTGCTGACAATGGAAGACCACGTCAGATTAGGGCTGCTCTTAAGGCAGCCTTCCCATATCAGCTTGGAGAGAAAACACCGTATGTGAAACGGCAGTTCATGACATTAATGCTGTTATTATTTTCACGTATACACAAACTGCTAAATGATCACAGGCACTCTGAACAATTCCAGTGTCTGCTGAGAGAGGTTGAGAAAATAGGACACAGAAGAGCCAAGTTAGAGATTCTGGAGGGCACTGAAAAAATATTAACAGGTTTTCCGTAGAGAATTTCCAGGGCTTCTATTTGAATAAAAAACTTCCTGAACAGGGATCTAGTCTCAAGCATGCTTCTTTTGTTACTTTGAAACGAACTGAGTAAGAACACTTACTACGGAATCACAACAATTATTTAAGTTCCACAGAAATCTGTTCCTCATGCACATACACATGCCAGGTATCTTAAGTAGTAATGCCCATGACATGTCCTTCTATAAGTATATGATACTACACAGCCTTTCCTTTAGTAGCTGCATGTTCAATAAAATGTGTTATGAAGACCAGTTCACATTTTGAAGCCTAACAATTTGGGTTTAATGGAATACAAAGCCTCTAATCATAAGTTATCACTCTATCATCATTCAGCAGTTTTATGCATCAGTGACACTAAGAGAAACTTAAACTGTGGACAGTATTTAAAACCCATGAACTTACTGTTGCTATTACACAAGACGCCATGTGTAATATAGCATTTACTAAATGTGTATGCAAAAACTCCTACTGAAATTAAATGGGACAGAAATACACTAAATTGAAGTGAGACTGACTAGGTTAAAACACTTTGCTTATGGATGAGTGATGAGCACCTCCTATATGTGTGCTTGGTACTAAGTCCACGAGCAAATAGTGTTCCACTGGTAAAGGATTTGGTCAAAATCCCAGCAACTTCTGAATAACTGGAGATCTCCATCACGCATCCTTTTCAACACAACTACAAGCCACAATAACTAAAAACATCTGCTACAGCTAAAGAAATACCTCATCTAACTTGTCATAGTCAAGAAGATCAGGCCTGTGTCTATGGATAAGGGCGTTGAAAGCAAGGCCATCTTTCCAGCTACAAGTTCACACAAAACACGTTGGTGAGAAAAGGAAAGGACAGCATGCAGGAGATGAGGAACCAAGAAACAAGACACCAAGACAGCTGTTAATGTAACCAAAATGAGCAGTCAATCAAACACAGCCAGGTCAGAAAAGCAAGATCTATTTTAGGATTTTTCTGCATGTGCTTTACGTGCCACAGCTCAGCCTCCATTTGAAACCTGACCTGTTCTTATTTTGGAAACCTCTAAGAGGGAAATAGTAATGCTGAAGCAGACCCACTTATGTTCTATTCCCTCTTCTCAGCACTCATATATAGGATGGTTATATTATGAAGTCCTTTAGTACCACATGAAGTGGTACACAGTACTAAAGGACTTTAGTTGTGCACAAACTCAATCAAACTAACTTCTGTTTGTGCCATGCTTAAGCACACGTACGCAGAGACAGGTAGCTTAGTCATTCCCTGAATCTGTTTATCCGTAGGGAAGGTTGTATATAGAATTAGAGAACAAGCTGGTGTTGATGGCTAATATTTTGCCAGTGGGTTCAGATCTGCAGTCGTCTTAACAACTGACTAATTTAAAATCTTCAGTGTTTAGGCACAAATTCATCGAATTTTCATCACTGCACACCTTGGAGACTCCAGCATAAATTTAGCATACATATATAAAGCAGACTAAGCTTTCAAATTTCATTTAAAATTAAATTTCATTTAATTCATCTTTTCCCTCATCAAATGCTTTCTTGTAACAGTTGAGTGTTGTAGTAAAATCAATTTGTAGTGGAAGGGCATGGAATGGAAAATACAGTCTATGATTTACCAGTGTCTCTCATCAATGAAAAGTTGCACTCAACAAATTAAAACCATGATCAAGTTTTCTGTTCTACTGGTGTTTACACGGGACCTCAAGATGCATTTATTCCAGACAGCAGAAAATGGTACGCATGGATTGAGAGCGAATGTGAAACGGCAACATTCCACTGCCTTTCTAGGTTTTAGTCTTCAGTAACGATACCCAGAAATTCTAACATTATTACTTGCTCCCCACTCCTCCCTCTCAAACCAAAGTGGCTGCTGTCTTTTAGGAAACGTGCATGTTGCCATGAGTAGCACATTGTAATAAAATAGCTTTGTAATCCCTGTGAGGTACTACCTAAAGGAAGCTAGGATATCAGTTTTCTTTCCACTTGTCTGGAAGTATAGGTAGAAGTATAATCTAAGAATTGGTGAATATTTTCTATGTAAGACTAGTAATTTATTGCATACTCCTGATTACCAAGGGTAGTGTTTGTTCTAAGGAATCTTAGGATTAATCATCTCATTGTTTACTGCTCTGCAATCTACAGTAATTTACACCAGATGCAAAACTGGATGGACAGTAAAATACTATCAGTGATGAACAGACAATTCCAATCTATTTGATTTAACATCCATATTGGGCAGTGTAAAAGACCATCAACCACCTGGCAGCTGAGGAGCAGATCATTTGCAATTCAGTGCTGAAGTTGTAATGGGAAGAAAAGGACACAGAACAGTCACGGGGTCCTTTCCTCCATGTCACTGGTTTTTTTTGGAGGGACAGTGGAAAGCCAGTCAGAATTAGTATGGACTCAGCTTGTCTTTCAGCAAACATGCTAAGCAAACCAGAAGTGAGCCAAATCACTGCAGGACAGCATGCTGTACCACCCAGACTGATGACCTTATTTAGCTTGGAGTAGTCAATAAGATCAGGTCGGTGTCTGTGGATAAGTGCACATAATCCAAGGCCATCTTTCCAGCTTTACAACAAAAAATAGAATGGAAAAAATAGTTAATAAAGTCATGACATTTTACAGTTTTATCCTTGCTCAAGGCTTAAAATCAAGCAGGGACTCTCCCGTCAAATCCTGACATTCTGTCAACTCTCACCCCTCTGAGATTTTCTGTTACTGTACTCTTTCTCCTGTAGTACAACTTATTCTACAGCCCATATACATTTAAGGACACTATGTGCAACCATCCCTGACTTCAACTGCTTAATTTGTACAGTGTTCCAGGATAGCTCTGAGTATGCATTCAGCAGTGAAAGTGCATGATCTCCTATAACACTTGCAGCATGTCTGCAAAAAAATAAAAGGAGAGCAAACCTGCAATTACTTGAATTTGCTGAAGCAATTGGCTTTTTCTGTGTCAGTTATTTCAGGCAATTTTAATGGCATAACCATGTTGTGCTCATAGAAGTATGAAGTCATAAACCAGCTTAGTTTATTTAAAACACTTAACACATCTGGACAGCTTCGACCAGAACTCTGACACTTCAGCGTGACTTTAGGCCTGCTACCTTTTGAGGCAAGAATAGGCAACAAACAGAGCTACCCATCTATTTGGAAAGATTATCATAGAATCACAGACTGGTTTGGGTTGGAAGGGACCTTAAAGATCATCTAGTTCCAACCCTCTTGCCATGAGCAGGGACACCCTCCACTAGTCCAGGTTCCTTATAAGATGTTCCTTTCAGCCAGAAGCATTTATTCTGAAACATACTTTATGTAAACACTTTATGCAATCACTGGGCTTGTGGGTTTGAGATCTTATCCTGTGCAGTGATCGTGTGACACTAAACATGTTAAGATTTTAAGAATCCCTGTCACTGACATGTCTGGGCAGATCCTTCAAATAATAGAACTATCTCCAACAAAAATGTAATACAATTAAGCAGAATTTACATACATTGTATAATTTAGAATCATCCATAAGGTAGAAATGAATCAAAATGAACACCAAAATAAAGAGGTTTTGTCCAAAAGGTATAGACTAAAGTGTTCTGGACAGCCCATTGTAAAATAGTGCTGTAAGAGCTGATCAACCCAAACATTAATCAAGATACGTCCATTCGAGATGTTTTCCCCATACTATGTCTCAAACCAGCATATATATGTATAAACACTCAGATATTGATACTGTAATTTACAGTTTACTCTGCCTCCATATAAAGCACTGCTGAAATATATCTCTATACATTCAAGGAAAATAACACATAACAGATCTCAGATCTCTTAACAGCAATATAGGGACCATAAATCAAACAAATTCACTTTTCCTGCAGATGCATGTATAAACCGTATCTCCTCTATCACTATATGTGTTTTTTGGTGCTGCACATTAAGAATGAATTCAAAACACTGAAACACTGTAATACATAGCTCTTGTTGTAAGTACTATAAGGGTTTCAGGAAGGCAAGGTCACATGGTTAAACAGTGCAAATGGCAAGTCCCACAGTTTAATGAGGTGGGTCACTGGCAGAGCTACAGGACTTAGCCAAGTGAAATCCCAAAACCAGGCAGCCCGCGTATGGCCTGGAACTCCCTTGCGAGCCCCTACCTGCAAAAACACAGAATGGCAAGGCTGGAGCTTCACTAGATTTTCCAACTTAGGCAGTGATCATGAGTCTGAAAACAAACATGTTTGAAGTGCCACTGTCGTGTACTGACTGCATTCCTGGATCCTTATTTATAGTTATGCTACAAAATCATAAAGACTGATTCCTCATCATGAGATAGTTGCATGCTGTTTTTGCCAAGCACCGTCTATACCTACAGTGGCTCTCATCTGAAAGCAGTCACCTGCCAAGTCACTCTGCTGTGGTACTCAGATATTCCCATACACCAGGGATTTCAAATAATGTGAAACGGTCATGCTGCATGCAGTAGGGATTTTTTTCTTTTGAACAGTAACTATTTGAAACCCACAGTAAATAATGCAAAAGGCTAACCAAAAAAAAAGACTGAAGATAGAGCATGAGAATTTGGAAAAAAAAAAGAAAAAAGTCTCTTTAACAGTGAAGAGTGAAACTCTCCTATCAAATACATATCTAGACAGCTGGGAGGAAAATTTGACCTAAAATATTTTAGACTGCTTCTACCCCTTGAAATAATGGAAGTTACCTGAGATGGAAGTTCTGAATGTTCACATTTCTGTAAGGAGCAGTTTTTCTTTGACACCACAGCAGCAGCCCTTCTTTGGCAGAGGTCTCTGTAAAAGACACCAGGGAGCAAAAAAAAAGAAAAAAAAAAAGTAAAAAGTGCTCAAGTAATTAATTTCTTGTCACCTTAAATGTGGTCAGCCACTTGAAACTGGCTGGCATACCAACATTTAATCCTAAAAGATATTCATGCAAATGGACTAAAGGAGCTCCACTAGGATACAGGGGTCAGCTCAACTAGAACAACTCAGACTAGAGTCTCAGCCTGCACAATAATTCTGGGATATTAGCAGCTTAAGAAATTATAGTGGTTGGAGAAGCAGAACGTATATTTGGAGAAAAATACCCAATATAAATATAATAGAACTAGACAAAGGATTGCGTCAGTGCTTACATGAAAAATGCCTGTAGTCTCAGTCCATTTGCTTACGGGAAGGTACAAGCGCTGAAGAGGTATAAGTACCTTACGATAGGAAGGTGTAAGTACCTTAACTGTCTGAACCCTATGGGCATCTGAATGCATAAGTCAAGGACAAAAAATATCAAATAGACCATTAGGTCCACATTTAATGTCCCATGGATAATGGGCAGGCCACCATGCAGAGCTTGAATTGACTCTACTTTTGTTGAAAATTGAGATTAGTTTCTAGAATGCTATTCACTGCACAGACTTGCTTTAAAGAGTATTGTAACTACACCACACTTTTTGGAGCCAGTTACCAAGTTAAAGTTAAGGAAAAAATATCTGAAGCAGTAGGGGGGAAAAGTGATAGAAAGAGGGATAGAATCAGATAGTATTTGCAGAGAATGTGAGAAATGGGCAGGACTAAAAGAGTATGCTGAAAACAGGACCACCATACAGGGTACAGCATGGTTTCAGGCCACTGAAGCACAGAAACATAGGCATGTTTCTAACTCTATAACTAAGAGGCGTGTCCAGAACTTTTGCATTTAGAAACCTGGCTCTAGTTTTCTGTCAGGATAAGGAGAGTAATTAAGTTTTCCCTCCAGAAATGGATTTTGACACCAGATAGGGAACTTATGGTATCATTTTCTGTGAAAAAAAAACAATCCATTTTTAAAACACTCATCTCACTTGTGCACAATTCATATAAAAATGTCTTTAAACTACTTTCCTAGTAATTTACCATCGTTGCATTACAATTACCTTCCACTGAAATATCCTGAATAGCAAAGCGAAGGATGATAGTCCAGATCATACCCAGCGTCATTTTCACATTGCCATCAACAATTTCTAAGGTGAGAAAGAGAGAGTAATAGTATTTATGATACGATTTCCATTTTCTCTTATTTTAGTCATATATTTCTATAAATATATTGCATCCAATATATTTGTTGTATTTCTACCATAATTCTTTACCTACACAGAATTCACTTGGGTTCATTTTTCAATGAACAATGCTTGTGCTATTCTGGCAGCTGGACTGAGCTTAAGGTCTCTTCAGCCCTTCCATGCTAAAAGGCTTCTCTCCAAGTAGTTATAACTGTCTCAAATCTTTACCTTCTAGGCTGGCTTTCTTAGAGAGAGCCTGAGGGGAAACACTTATTTAAAATTTGAACAATATAAGCCTTACTGTTTCTAAATATAAAGGAACTGAAAAATAATCTAGTCTTACCCAAATCTTAAGAAACTACAGGACATTAACAGTATTATTTTTTAATAAAATGGTACTCAGAGATCCCCCTGTACTATTTACACATTTCTGAGAACAGTACCTATAGTGCCAGCACAGACTAGATATGAAGAACAGCTCAAGAGACACAGCTCCTCCTGAGACCAAGCTACATAGCTTCCTGCCAAGCAGTTCAGAAACATGGCCATCAGGTTGTAATGTCTTACAGCTCTGATGCCTATGCACATTTACATATCTTTAATATAAAATAGGATATTTTTTACCTCTGGAATTTCAATTTGTTACAGGCCTGCTTAAGACTACCTACAACACAGGGTGCTTTCTCCAACCTTCACACACATGGCAGCCCCTTCCACACACCAATTCAGAATCCAGTGCTCCCACATCGTAATACAAACAGTGACACCACTTCAATTTCTCCACACCAAAACATGTACCACCAGGCCACTTAAATGTGGAGATAATGTTAAATCAATCTGAAAAGTATGGTGAGAGACTCTGGAGTGCGCAGGAGACTATAAGGAAGGTCCAGCACTGGAAGGGGAGGAGGTGGGACCAAAAGAGCAGTGGAGCAGGGAAGGCACCAGCTGCTCCACTGCTTGAAAGTCACCTCCAGCCTTCCTCAAAAAGTGGAGCAGCTGTGACTGCCTGGGGGCCAGCTAGTGTTTGGGGAAGGAGCAGGAGGAATTTCCTCAATTTAACATCAAATGCCAATGGAGGTGCCAGCAGAAAATGCAGCTCTGCTGCTTACAAGTTGCCTGAATCCAGGGGCAACTTTTAGAGAAAGAAACAGCTGCTAGCTCCAAAGGCTCGAGATTCATGTTAAATTGCAGTAGTATGTGACACAAGCTGTCATTTGAACCCGTGGAATTAACAAATGTGGTAGGAGGTATGTCACCCATCACTAGCCTATGTTCACTGTACTGGTGTGATAATCCAAGTTTATATATGAATGGCTATTTTTCCTCTTTCCCCTTAGGGATCTACACCAGTTTTCCAGAATTCTTACCTCACTTTGCCTGCCTTCCATGCATTATTACTATCATATTGGTCTTGAAAGATCTCAAGCCTCTTCAAATCTCAAAGCTAAACCCTTTCAGCCAAAAAAGATGAAATGGCAATTAGGGCACATAGCTATTTGTCTCTCCTTCCCCCTCCTCAGTCACGTATCTCATTGTGTTTTGATCAGATGTCTGATATATATACCGTATAGAAGAATTTCTTCAAATGTAAAATAAATTTAAACACTCAGGAGGCGTTGCTGATTGTCAGGCAATCAATTGATGGATTTGCATAATCACTACATCATTGTTTTGACTTATATATCCATATGTACACTCAGAATGAAAGAGCAAGAGAGAATTTTTCATGTTTTGCCTCAGAGAATTATCAAGCAATTTGCCAGCTTTGGTTTCTGATTATCTACCACTAACATAAAATACAAAAATGCATGCATGTATAAAAGACAAGGAAAAATATCTAAACAAAAGGAAAATGAAGTTGCTAAATATTGTAAAGTATCAGTGATAAAAAAATACTGATTCATTCCTATCATTTTCCTCTACAGGCCAATAGAAGACGACTTCATTATTTTCTTCACACTGCCTGTTTGCTCTGGGAGGAATATTGTCCCTACACCTCACATACGCAAAGCTACAGCTTTCTGGGGAAAAAGGGTCTTGCTGACCTACAAGGACAAGAAAGGAGAGAAGGGGAAGGGGAAGCCATAAAAACTGCCTAGGGAAAAAGCTAAAGCAAAGTTCCCAAAGATTTTAGTTCCGTTTTTTAATTCCACTTTGGCTTTATTTATTTTTTTATTCTAACCTTCTTGCAGCAGATTCACAGATCATTTGGTCTTTAGTATTTCTCCCGCTCCCCAGAAAAGCAATACAGAAGTGTTTCCTATTAACAGGATGCTTATCTTCTGTGGTTCTCCATATCTCAGTTCATTTCATTCTGTATGCAATTACCTTGCAAATGGAGTTACTGCCGTTTTTTAAAACTTAAGGGAAAACTTCTAACTCCTGGACTGTGAATGGCTCACAGGGACTACTTTTGCTTTAGCTTCTCGACTCTCTAGTCTCATTTCATCACCAACAGAGAGAGAGATAGAGCAGAGTAGCTAAAATAGGCTTCTGCTCAGCATCACAGTTAAAGTGATCAACCCTCTCTATCCACTCCACTGACAGTCCAAGGAACTCAGCCACAGAACAGTAATGATGGCTTTACAGAGTATCCCTGGCCCCTTAAAATACTACATTGAACTTTGCACTGATGTCTTGAAGGAATCACAGTTTAATCTTTGGTCTGAGGCCCCATATTAAATGCCAGCTGGTCCCCTTGGGCCTACGTGCTCTTCACCACTCAGCATGTGAGATAATAAAACATGATCCTCAGCAGATTTAGATACAAAACTTTCATGCTTTGGAAATTAAAAAGTATTCCAAGCATCCAAATAACTCAGAGAATGCCAAAACAGATGGGTGCAGACAAGCCCATATGCCCCGTGCTCACACAGGGGCAGCGAGTTAAGGGGTTAAGGACTTAGACAACACAAGCTTAAGGAGCCTGTGCTCTGCATCCTTGCTGGCATTCATTCCCTCTTCATACTATAATGACTGCCCAGTCAACAATGCTGTAAAATGCAACAAAAGAGGTGAAGTGTGTTTTAAAACCGGATCAGGTTGCTGATCCAGTCTCCAGCACAGCTACAGAAACAGCTGTCAGCCCAAGTGGTAGGGCAGGGCTGTGAAGTGTGGGAGCAAGTATGCAGGACAAGGGAGCACAGGGACTCTAAACATACTGGTGCCAGAGGTCCCACACTGTGAAATGATACCCAGTGATACTGCACTGCTGCATCAGCACGGCACCATGCCTCGGATAACAAATTTAGTGGAGGGGATGTGGTAAACTTAATAGGGCCGTACGTACGTCTGGGCTAGAGCTGGCTTTGTGTTCAGACCGTTCAGAGTAGGAGTGGAAGGCACGCGAATCTATCTGCTTCTGCCCACATGGATGTAATGTAACGTGCGTTAGTGGCCATACCTGGCATAGTGCAATGTCTTACAATGACAGGCGCCTCTCCGCATATAAGTTGTGACAGTAGCAGTGGATTTTTCTCCTGTGTTTCCATCCAAGAATTTCAAACTTTTTTTTTAATGTTACCGAATGAATTTTTGCTTCTAATCCCTCCACTTTATGGATTGAGAATTCCAGAACCAGGCAACAAAAGCCTACAGCACACCCAAGAACATGACCTCAATCTCCTGAGTTACTAACTATGGCTTGCTGCTACATGCAGGAAGAACCTCTGAGTGCATGGACAGACGATGCCTTGCAGCAACGGGCTGAGAAGCTGGAAGAGGTTACTGCCTCTTGCTCCTGCCTCCCTCCCAGAGGGAACTACCTATTATCAGAGTGTCTAAACTGATGCCAGTTCCTGCCAAGGAGAACAGCAGAGTTAGTTTAAATGGTTTTAATGGCTGATCTGGGCTATCCCAGATGCTTTGCCTTCAGGTGATCCAGACAGTGCTCAGGCATTGCTCCCTAGTCTGAGCACCCTGGCAGTAATGAGCAGCAATAAGCAGGGCAGAATGAGGGAGATGGAGTGCAGAGGGCTGGCCTGCTCCTTTCAGGATCAGATATGAACTAATTTATCTCAGTTTAAAAGCTCCAGCCTGGCTTGAAGAACCAGGCTGTGAAAGCATTAGTACTTTGTGCAAACTGTGATCAGAGAGCATTACCACTCTGCCCCACGAGATATTCCTTTTGCTACTCTTGTTATGTCAGAAAGCCTCAGAGTCCCAGCATGATGTGACAGAAACTACCAGTCATTTGCTCCACATTCTATACTCTCAGTATTTCTGCACCAGCTATCAAACAGGCTACTGTATTCTTAATTTTCATTTCCACACACAAATTGTTCTTCAGTACCCTCTGCTGTCCGTTCAATGCCATGTCGCTCTCAGAATAACCTTATCTGCAGAGGTTTAGCGTAGTGCCAATATTTTTCCATCCCACTTCATTTAACTGAGCAAAGGGCTCAGCTGTCCCTGCCTGCCTGTGCAACTGAGGGAGGGAGCCAGGCACCTCTGAAATGCAGTAGAGCTCTTCTGAGATCTGAAGGGCCTTTGGGAATTGCCCATCTCTCCCCACTGATGATATATTCCCAAAAAACGGTCTCTGTTGTGTGCCTAAAGATAGATGGTATGGATTTGGACTCAGATGGCCCACCCAGTTCCATCTGAAATTAATAAAGGGTGAGTTCAAACAAACGCCCTGCCCAGAGAACACCCATTTCTTGGGATTTGGAGTTATAGATCTAGATATAGAACACATTTGATGAACGATACTTGAGGAACCAAGTAGATTACATCAAACTGTTGTGGGATCACCGAACGCTGATAGATTTCTCTGTTACTTCTACAGATGCCCCTATCCCACATAATGAATCTTCCTGCTCCAGCCACAATTACAGTAAGATTCCTGAAATCAAGGTTTGGAAGCCAGAATAAGGACATATATAAGGCTGGAGAAGACAGGAAGAGAAGGCTCATAAATCAACTTTAAAAAGTCTACTAATTTGAATAGAATACAGTTAGTGCTTGTCACCATGATAATGAGGATAGAGACAGAGTTTTGTTCTAAGGACATGTTAGAGGCTGTACCCAGAAAGAACAGCACTTCACTGAGGCTACGGAATCAAAAGTAGTTGGATATCATGCTAGCACATAAGTCTCTTGTATGGTAATGGCTATGCAAAGCATTATGCGAATATCTCCATGAAGCAGCTAGTTCTAAACAGACCTAAACAATCATTTGAATCTCTTCGGAGGCAGAGGTTCACTTGCTGTGACAGCCTGCCTTCTCTCTTGCTGAGTTTACATCTCTCAGCATTTAGCTAGCCACCTGCATGTTTTTATTTAACTACCTGAACAACAGAACAGCAACAAAGTAATAACTTAGTAAATAACATCCCACCCCACTTTGTTCTTATGTTGAGTCTCTCCCCAGCTACCATAATTTCCTTTGATCCCACACTTAACACTACATCTGAATTTTAGAAACACAGCTGCCATGCACAGTAGGTCCCAGCCACCTGGTATTGATGTCATTCTTTGTCTTGCCTGAGTAATATCCCCTAAAGATAAAAAAAGATCCCAGATTGGAGAAAGCACGCCCTAGAATACAACCTGATTTCTAAAGGAGAACGTTTTCAATAACGTAAAGGAAAAACATAACACTCAAAGAAACCATTAGCTGAACACCCACTGAAACACAGACAACTCAACGTAACCTTGGAGATAAACTAGTCTTAGAGCTCATTTATATCCCTACCCCTGTCTAGGCGTCCACAAATTTCCCCCTTTCACAGATTCAGGTCAGCAATCAATATTAAGAGTTTTTTGAGGCACTCGTATTTAGAGAACAGCCCGCGCAATTTGTTCAGGGGTGCCTGTCAGATTTCTTTGCAATGTCAACGCCTAGGACCTAAGTAAGGTGCATTGTCAAGCTCTGTCACGTACCTTCTGCACCGATTGACACAAGTTTCACTCCTTTGCTGGCAATATAATCCAGAGCTTTGTTGACATTCGCAATTTTATGGAAGCGCATCTTCCCTCTGTCTGGTTTCGGTAGTCTTTCCCCTGCAGAATAACAAATTTAATGTGTTTATTGTTACATACACCTGGCTACAGACACCCAAGTGATTAGAACTCAAGAGTGAATGTGCCCTGAACACTGTCTAAAAGTTAGAAGTTATTTTAACAGGTACATTTCTGAAAGAATGTCAAGTGGCTTTGATCAAAACCCCAAGTGTTGAAACATCTAACCTAGATCCTTCTGATATAGCAGTAAAACCAGATTAAAATTTTCATGTTTGCCCTAAACATCTGGAAGAGATGCAAGTGCTTCCTGCTACTCGACTTCTGGTTCATTGCTACTGTCTGTGCTAGAGTAGCTGAATATTAAGAAGGCAGGCTGTTCTCAGAGTTCATTACATGCCTGACTGTAAAGAGAGGGTGGGCTCTATCCAGCAGATTAGCCATAGCATCCTTCCAACCAAGACCAAGAGCAATGGCCTTTAACAACCTCATCCAGTACTGCAGAGCAGCTAATTACAGAGCACAGGCTGATGTGTTTGAATGAACCTTTTCAAATGACCACAAAGAAGAATAATTTCTGAAAATACGGCTCTCCATTTCATGAATAGTGATCATTTGAAGATCACCTTTCCGTGCTGAAATCTCCAGCAAAAATGTAAAATGTCTTTTCCATAAATGTCTTAAAAATCTTCTTGCTCTTTTTCACCTTTATTGTGTCTGTAACTTGAGCTATTCTCATTCAGGGGCATTCTGAGCCTACTTTAGGGACTGCCCCTCTGAATAACACATAAAATGGGAGTTCACATCAGTTGATTAAAAGGAGTTCTTGGATGTTCCACCCTTCTGAAAAATTAGACCTTTTACTTGCGACTAAATATTGATCTAGTTTTATTTTAGGCACTCACTTTTGAAAGCATTAGTCCATCCAATAAATAAATAAAGTCACTAAAAGCAAAGCAAAACTTTTATAAGTGGAATAAAATGAATTTGTAACCTAAGTGTAAAGGCTTTTTAATTGGTAGAGGCTAAAACCACGTCCTCAATGTCTGTGGTTTGTCCAACAACACTGTGATACCCTGATACACTGTGATATCCTGGAACACAAGCACAAACCAGAAGATTCTGGAGATAAGGAAAAAGCAGAGATTTTTTTTTTTCCCCTCCCTTTTGTTGTACAGTGTGTTTCATCTTCCACTTTTAAGCCTACTTAAGAGTTTGTGTTCAGTTTTGAATTGTTAACAATTTTTGTTCCTTTAAGCATGTTTCAGCTAGGATGCTGTAAAACCATCGCAAACTTTATTTTGGCCAACCTGAGATAACTTCCAAGAGGAGCATCAGTTTGAGGCCATTTCTGAAGTCCTCCTCAATGTTCTCAATCTGCGTGCCTGCCTTCCTGAGGTGGGAATTGCACCAGGCTGTAAACGTCTGTAATAGAAGTTAAAATGAAACAAAAAAAACTTATCAATGAGGCATTTTTCAAAACCACTGCTAAGCCAACTGAGTAAACACTGTATCTGAGATTTTCACTACCGCTGTAGAAATTGGGATGTCCAACTCCCATTCATTTTATACATGTCACTGAGTTCAAAAATCTTATCCCAGATGTTTGTAAAGTTGCAAGGAACTGCTTGATTAGAAGCAATATTGTGCTAGAAGCAATATTGTATGCTCATAAATACATGCCCCCAAAAGATATACACATAAAGACAAAATTTGTTTAATAGTTATTACAACAGTTAACACTTTATGAGCACATAATTTTATGTTGGGACTTACCCATTACACATTCTTCCTGAAAAGAAAGTTTGATATGGTACAAAAGAAGCTGTGTGACAGTAAAATGTAGGCAATAACAAGCACAGAAGCAAAAACTCCTACTACCTGAATTCATGCCACGATAAACAGTGCTTATACAGATTATCCATGCCAGGGACAAGTAACATGCAATTCTCACAGGCAGAAAGTTGTGAGAACACTCTTCAAGAACCGAAGAGAGCCTACACAGCAAGGATACCAGCTAAATTGCATCAGCTCCTACTTGTAACTACAGTGAAAAACAGAATGCCTTTTGAAGACATGGACAATTAGAATGGATTTTGAAAGTTTACAATAATTCAAGTGCAGAAATTTCACATTCGGACTCTGCATAAGTCTGCCTCACCAAGGGTTTTATTTTTAAAACGTATTACAGAATTTTCAGAAAACTAGCACAACTTCATGAAACACACAAATGCAGATACTGAAGTCTGCAGGGCAATAATAGTCACGACAGCAACCATGAGGATTTCTCTCCCCATGGAGAATAATCAAGTCCTCTTTTTACTTGCAGAGATGAAAAGCAGAACTAATTCTACACATTACCTTTGGCATAAATCAAATCAGGACAAGGGTTACATAAAACTGAGTTCTGAAAACTAGTCATTTTTCAAATATCCATTACTTCTCAGCCTTCAGACAAATTTTCCTTGTTTTCCAGTGTCTTTATATATGAAGCAAGTTTGCATTTACTTTGTATTTAACTCTAGGTGTATATATAACAAGGCCATACATGTTGGTAAGTTAGACTTCAGCTACTTAAAAGTGTCCGATATTTGGAATTCCCCTTCTTTTGCTATGTGAAATTACCAGCATTTTAAAAACCTTTAATGTAAATAGTTGAAAAAATAACATACACCCTAAATCTCCGCTGTCAACATGAAATTTCCTTTGGCCTTCTCTTTTCTTGCCTTTCTTTATTAGACTATTTAATTTCTGATCTCTTCGAATAAGGCAGGCCAGTAGATGATGACAAAACCTTTCCCTGGAACTGAATCTTGTAAATTCTAGACAGGTTTCATACTTTAACAAGATATGAAACAAATTTTCAAAAATATTCTATTCTTAAAAATGCAACTTTCTGTTAAAGAATAACATTTTGATTGTTTTTGGGCTTGACTCAATTTATGTGAAGAATTTATATGCAGTTTGCTGGGCTCTTTTCTCAGGGCTCCCACTGTGACAAGGAGCAGCTTGCTAAACCTCAGTTTTACCGTCTTCTCCTTTCTAATTGAATCGATTGAAAGGAAGAAGCACTACGGACATGAGGGAGCTGTGCAAGGAAATCCCTAATTCTAGATACCCAGAGAAAGGAAGAGAGAGAAGACCATATTGGAAGTGGAGCTGGGCAGAGGTCCTGTAGACCTCCAGAGAATGAGCTGCAGGTAGAAGCATAGGAAAATCCTTCTGTGTGCAGATGGAGATAAGCATGGCTGCAGCTTAAGCATCTCTGCAAATACATTTTACTGAACGGCTGTTAGCTTGAAAAACAGGCATTCAGGAAAGTAAAACATTCCTCATTTAAGGTAAGCAGCTTTACTGAACTCATGGAAGACTGGAAACCAGCGTGTTTTAAGCACCACAACAGAGACACTAGGCACCTCTGCCCTCAGGGCTCAACATGATGGAGTCTTAGGATAGTATTTGGTTTGGATCATTAGAGAGTTAGTATCTAGTTTATAAGACTAATTTGTCTGCCTCAAGCAGTATCTTGTTCTAGTGATTAGTATCTAAAAAGGCTTAACACCACATTAAGTCATTTGCAACTACTAAAAATTGTAACAAGCACCCTGGGAAGGAACAGTATTATGGCAATATAAGGTAAAAGCTGAAAGCACTCAAGGTATATGCACATGAACCTTGCATGGCAATTTGGCAATAAGCCTTAGAAAGCTGAACCAGGAAACGGTTGAGCCTTTCAGGAATTAAGCTTAAGTGATGGACATATGCTTATCTGCAGATGTTATTGCAGTCTGTAGAATTGTTCCAAGCATACCGTGCTAAACTCAAAGAGGAGTTTGGAGAAAAACCTCAGCCACTTCCATCTCTTCTTTTAGACATTCATGGTGAATGTTCTGACTTTGTACCACTCCAGCAAATGAGTGCTCCCCATTTTTCATTTAATGAAGAGCTTAAAGGCAATGACCCAACCAGTCGAGCAGTCTTACAATACAGGTTCCTACTGTGAAGAAAGCCACTTCTCACTCTGGTTTCTAAGGAAGAAATGGAACCTGGCACTTCTTAGTTCAGATATGCATATACAAGTATATGATCCATTTAGAATCCACCTCTAGTCTCACTGTGCTCCTCTGCTTCACCTCTACAACAGCTGATTCAACTTACTGCTGCGCTGATAGATACAAAACAAATTTTATACAAAGATCCCAAATTTTTCAAATAGTTTAAATAGTTTCTCTTGAAAGAGATTTTTATGGCACTGAATTTGCTGAGACAAATTGAGGCACAGAAGATACTGAATATTGGCAGAAAAATTAAAAGCTTATTCTAGATATAGAAGCTAATCCAGTATTATGAGATTTAGATCTTTTACCTAAACTACAGTTTCTCAGAGCTTTCTGTTTTACCAGCGCGCCAGGTCATGAAATGGTGCCATCCCTTCATGACAGTTGTCCTGTGCCTCATGGGAAGTGTCACTGCAGTACATTACAGGAGACTCACAGCATGTTGTTTCGTAGCTTGTTGGCTTCCAAACCAGCTTATTTTCCTAGGCCTAAACATTGTTATAGGGACGCTACTTCAGGAAGTGTTTACTGTGTTTCAGTGATGCAATCCATAAGGGACTGTATTAAGGCTACGGCAAAGCATCACTTGCAAATTTTAACAGTTTCCACATTTTATTTAACTGCTGTCCTTCTGTTCCTATTGTGATGCCACTTGTTCTCACTGCTTTGGCTTTAGCTAACAGCCCTATTCACAGTTATTAAGAAACAATTCAAAGCACGTTGACATCCTGGAGATCAAGATACAGCCAGCATATAGTACCCTGCAAATTTGTAATCCACTGGGATTAAAAAGCTATTAAATGACTTAGACAAAGCAAATTCCTTTTTCTGCTGAGCTGCACAGCACATTTCATAGTATCAGATTGCCCAAAGAAACAAGGCAGGACTGAAGGCACCAAGCTGAATACCAGAAGGGATACAAACAAGTGCCTAGAAAGCTAGTCATTCCTTTGTAGAATTTATTTACCGTAGGTGGCTCTACAAATTGAAAAAATAAAAATAAAAATAGAAAAAGGAAAAAAAATTCTTCTTTCCAAGGTTAACAACACAAAAGAGACTTTGCTGACATTCTTAGATATAAGAGATCACAGAAGAGGGAATGCAGGGCAGGAAGCCAAACAATTTGCAGTCCCACAGGTAAATGTTCTCTTAATGCACTATTTATTACCTACTGCTGTCACAGGTCTATTTTGGAAAATCTAAGTCTAGAAAGGGAGTGCTGTTTATGTTCTATGCCCACTTAGCCTCGCCATGAGGACTGCAGATAGCATAGTCTCCATAATTTGGATTCATAGATCTGTGGTAGCAAAGTGCGTCCCTGAGTGGGGAGGGGGAAACAACCCATTCTTTCCCTGGTAATTTACACAGGCCACTTAATTTTACAAGCCCTCAACAAGTAGAATAATTGCAATCAAGGGACAGAAAAAGGACATATCCATAATTAACTATCAACTGCATCTAAAGCCAAAAAATAATAGGGTATGCCTGCTCTGTATTGCAAATATTTTTATACATACACAATGAAGGCCATGCTTTGATGGAAAAAGTGATATTTCCGAGAGCTGAATTGTCCTACGCTCCTGAGAAAGCCCACATGTGCTTTTTATGTGGGTGCAATGGTAACATACTTTTGATAGTGCTTCAAAGCCAGAGAACAAGAAAGATGCTATAGGAACAAGTTTCATATAGTGACTGTGATAATAGGGATAAAGAGAATTTAGAAAGCACCAGTTACCAACCTCTCCAATACTGTTACCCACCAGTGGGTCACAAGAAAACTCGTTGCACCTGCTGAAGATACAGGGCAAGTTTCTAGTTTGGCACTGACGGTCCAAAACATACGTCACCAGAACAGCAGCACAGCTTGCATGGGGGTAGGTACAGGGGATACACTCCACAGGTTCAGGAAGATTTATTCATTTGCACTCAGAACTGAAATTGAGAAGTAGATCCAGCCCAATAAAGGACTGGAGACCTGTGTCCTATTTAGTACATGTATCTCATAACAAAGTTAACACTGCTATTCATGGTCTCCAACTCAAATCAATTTTTGTCTGCTATAATACTTACAAGTTTTAAAAACTAATATTAGACTTTAAAAGGCATGTGTCTGCTTGTCTGTGCCCCTACCAGAAAGGCTACTGACCCACAAGTCATTTGGAGTTTGTGTTTCTAGCCTTTCTATAACATTCACAGAAGAAAATATAGACAAAATCCAATTTTAACCTATGAAAGTTATGAAAATTATTGCTTTAATAGGAAACTTAATACTTCCTGTGCCTGTTAAGTAAGGTGGAAACATAACTCATTTTAAGTAGACCTTGAACTCTAATATCCAGGGCCGGAGAACACACCTGAAGAAAAATAACTTCAAATAGAAACATTCTACACATTTGTTTATATATGCTATACCCTAATTATCTCAGTCTGATAGGGTTGTTTCTTAAAAGCCTGCTTTATAACCCCTCTTCTAAAGTATTTTTCCTCTCTGCTTGTGCTAGCTGAGGGTCTTCATTACTTCTGGGCTAAATGGGATGCAGTGATTCACTCTGCAGTTATACGGAACATTACTGGGCTCTGAGCACATGGCAAGGGTGTTACAGAAAGAGCTCTGCCAGAACATTCCCATTAGGCCAGACTGAGGTTTCCCCTTGAAGAATTGCCCATCTGTCTGTTATCTCTGTTTTAAAATATAAGTTGTGAACCTGCAACATGATCTCCTGGCTCCTGTGTCCATACAGTGTTCTAATGACTGCAGGATCAGGGATTTTCTCTGGGCCTGGGATACAGTTTGCATTGGCCCTCATCCTCTTAACTGTTTAATTCTGCTCCCAAAAGAAGGGGCATGAAGGTGCCAAACAGCAGAAAATTGCACAGCCTTTATAAACTAGCTTGAAATGAACCAATGACTACACACAGTATCTTTTAGATGTTCCTGGAACATCTAGATCAGCTGTACATGTAGTATATTAGGTGCATGAATATATTTTTGTGAATTGGAAATAAATAAAATCTTACATCTGTCTTGTTAGTTTGAACTGTTATTAACCGTCCCCTCGTTCTTATTTCCCCTTGCAGTGGAAGCCTAAACGCATTGGTACATGTTAGTAAATCAACTAGAATAATTAACAGGAGAAGTGGTCCACCAGCACAGCTCAATCATGCTAAAACACTTGGTAGGCAAAGTGGGATTTTAATACTGAACACACCAGAGCACAGCAATAACTCAAAGGAAGCACAGTGAAAGCATAGTGAAGGATGACACAAAGGCTAAGGTAGGGGAAATGTTTAGCATGTTTCAACAAATCATTGAAAGGAAACCCTCTAATCACAGGCAGTATGTCAAAGCCAAATTCCTGGGAACAACAGAACAGGTATCATAGAACAGTCTCAGGAAGGAAGTTAGTAGAAGCTCCATCACAAGGTCTCCAAATCCAAAGCTGGGGAAAGACCTTCCCTGCTCCAGCACATCCATCCGTATAGCTGAGCAGATGGTGTCAGAGATTATATGCTCTGCACTGTCAGCAGATATGCTCTAATAACGAAGAGAGCTTCACCCCAGTTCCTTAATTTTATCCTTTGCAGGAGACGTTGCCCAAGGGATGCATTCATCCCACAGGACATAGCGCATTGTGCCTGCCTGGAACTGCCTGGGGAGACCTCAGTCCTTACAAAGCAGGTGGTCTAATCCTCTGCGAGTCTAGGGTTTCCTGTAAAACATGCAACCCCTTCCCAGCACTGAATGACTGCACGTCTGTTTCACAGCGCACACTATTAACGAAACAAATAAAACCAGAGCATGTAAATATCCCTTCAAGAATAATTTGGCAGGGCTGAACCCCGAGAAACGTCAAGATGATCACTGAGCCTTTCGTTACAAAGTGAGTTACATTAGTTCTTTCTTTTGGAAGAGAAAACAGAGAAGGGTTAAGTTGTCCCATTGTTCTAAAATGGAAGAAAGCTCAGGAGGCAGCAAGATGTATGGGATATACCGTATGGGTCACTACATGCACTGCCCTCATCTCAGCCCTTTTTTTTTTTAAGGGAAGAACAGGAAGGAAAGGAATCATAGAATGGTTTGGGTTGGAAGGGACTTTAAAGATCATCCAGTTCCAACCCCCCTGCCATGGGCAGGGACACCCTCCACTAGACCAGGTTGCTCAAAGCCTCATCCAGCCTGGCCTTGAAGACAGCCAGGGATGGGGCACCCACAGCTTCTCTGGGCACCCTGTTCCAGTGCCTCACCACCCCCTCCGTGAGGAACTTCTTCCTGATACCTAATCTAAACCTCCCTGCTTTCAGTTTAAACCCCTTGTCTTGGAAGGAAGAGTTTTCACAAGGTCTTTGGAGAGGCTAAAATAATTAAAATATTGCAAGGTTTATTAGGAACAGGCAGATACTATCTTTATTGGATCACCTGAAATAGTTGGAAAAGACAAGGGAAGTTTTCAGGCACATAAACCCATATTTACATGTGAGAGAAGCATCAGTCTTAAGCATGAACATTTGGGTATATCTTCCGGCAACTCAGGACTTGTATGGACCATTGGTATAATGCTACAACAACTCTATTCTCTGAAGGAAGCTCCTTCCTTCTTCATTACTGCTGATGACATCTCCCATTTATGAAAGCTTTACAGCAGCAGGCATCCTTGTGACCCAAATGTATAATGTTTCTGAATACATGCAGTGCCAGAGTTGCATATTTTTATTAGTTTAAAATATTTCTACCCATTTTAAATATATTTTCAATCAGAAACATTGATATTTTAGAAGTAGGAACAAGCAGTGGTTAAAATTCCGTTTGAAACTAAAAAGTGTTTAGGATCTGTAGGACAATTCTGGTCTAAATCTAGTTTTTATTTTTGGAAGTTCAAGAATCACTCAAATAAGAGAACCCTCCTCAGAAAAATAACACAGAAATAAGAGGCAAGAATTCAATTAAAATCTTTAGTAAAAGCCTGTGCATGGTTTTACCTTGCATTATAAAAACTGCAAGATATCTTTACCAATTCTTACCTTCACAATATAACTGCAAACTACTCAATTTGTTAATGCGGAAGAATTAGAAAGACAAAAGAACTGTCAGGGAAAAAAACCCTACTGTTGACTACTGGTGTGTTCCTTTAATTCTGCATATTTTTAAACACATTCCTATCACTAAGTACACCAGAGCAACCACGTGCGGTAAACTTAATACTAAAGGGAGAAACACAGTCCTACAGGTGCTATAAGATTAGGCATATTTTATTTACCAAGAAGTGGAAAACTTTGCTAGGCAATTAGCATCAACTTTTGTAGAATCCAATCTTATATTTTAAAAAAATAAACTTCCAAGGACAAGCAAGCAGAACCTTATGTTGGGCTACCTTTCTAAGCCTGCATTTAGGTACAGGAATGTCCTCCCCTTATGATTTTGCCTATCTAAACTCTAGCCATTCACCCTAGTTCCACTAGTTAAGCTAGAGTATTTTAAGGTCCTCCCACCAGGACTCTACAGAAGCAGATCTCATGTCCCTTACCTAAGCTGGTTCCAACAGCAGTGCACTATTTAGCTAAGAAGAAAACTAAACACAAAATCATATGAGAAAAAGAAATCATCTTTAGCAAGTCAGGGAGTTTATTGCTACTAGCAGTGAGTAATGGCTCACTATTAAGCAGAAGAGCTTATTAAGCATACTCTGTAGGAATCTGCCCTGAACCATTTCCTACCCTACACTTTACTTGTTTAGACGATAGAATAGTGTATGCTTATAATATTTGAATATGACAGCAAAATGATGGGACTGTAAGCATGTTTCAGGAACGAGCTACAATTCAAACTAACCTAGACAGATGAGTGAAATGACTTGAAGAAAGCTGGATGCAGATTAGCCAGAAAACTGAAGTACTGCCCTTCCCCAGTGATAAATAACTGCCAAAACACAGCATGAGAACCAGTGGCAGGGCAGTAGCACTGAAGAGGGAGATCTGGGAATAACAGCAATCACAACCTAACCTGATTCAAAAGCGTCGTGTTCTTATAAAAGGCAAATACAACACTGGAATGTCTAAGTAGAAGAATTATGTTTCAATATCTGAAGTATTTCTTCCTATCTCCTCAGTGCTGAAAAAGAGCACTGTCTGTAATATTGCCTCTCTTTTAGGCAAAAGATTCAACAAGAATATGGACCGGTTGGATAGAATCCACAAAAGAGCCATGAAAAAAAATTCTAGAAAACTTCATCTATGAAAAATATAGAACCATTGGGCTGGTTTAATCATAAGAAGTTTGAAGAGACATGCCTGTCTCAAGCATTTAAGAAGTCACAACAGAGAAGAGAATAAATCAGTTCTCTGCCTTCACTGAAGACAGAGCTTAAGCTAGACAGTCATGAGCTTAAACGACGAGGAAGATATAGATAAATGTTTAACATTAGAAGCAGTGAAGCACTGGAAGAGATTGACTCTGTATATGTAGAATCCTTGAAGATCATCAAGAACGAGTTGGATAACTGTGTCAAGAACAGCATGAACATATTTGCTTCTGCCCAGAAATAGGGGAATGGACTAAACACTATCACAGATTCTCCAAGCCATGCTTTCTATGATGTTCATGGAAGATTACCATCCTAATTGACATCTACACTGAAGCCCTGGAAATGGAGAATAGGCAAGGTGACTCCTTTCCCTTCCAGATTCTGCGGTAGAGAAGCCCTAAAACTTAGGTAAATATGTTATCCAAAGACTGTAAAATAAGAAGTCATTCAGCAGAAGGCAATTTCTTTAGAAATCCAAGCACTTGGCATGCAACGGATAGCTGTAAATTTTGTTTCTGACAGGGTGTTTTTCCTGTGGTGATCCTATTTTCATATGACCCCCTAATCTCTCTTAGCAAAAAGAAATATAATACTGGAGGGATACTGGAAAAAAGAAAGTAGAATGGTGAAGACAGAATAATAAAGAAAGAAAGATGAAGAAATGTAACAGGACAGAGAGAAAGAAGATTCAAAGTCCATAGGCAGAAAAGCATTCATGGAAAGTTAAACATAAGCCAAAGTAAAATGAAAGTGGATCCAACGATTTCTTCTATGGGTACAAACATTTCCCAAGGTTTCTATTATGATTCTGGAGAAGAAATACTGACATCTGTGTTTTCTCCCCAACTTTGCAACAAACTTTAAGTCATTTAAGACAGGAATTAAAAATGGTTTTATTGTCCCAAATGCTGAGCATTTCATGATCCATGATTTCTCATATGGGACTATAAGCCTTTTAACAACAACGGGAGTGGATGTTAGCCATAGCTGAGTACTTTAAAGTGTCCCACTTCCGTATTCAAGGATAATGAGAATAAACCCTCCATATCCCACAGCACTATTGGGCAGGAAAATACACTATCGCTTCTGAGGTGCTCAAACGCTACCCTGAAAAAAAACTAATAAAGGAATAGCGGCGAGAAAGATGATTATAAAGTTGATGAAAGTATAAATATTTTGTAAAGAACAAACTGTAAAATTAATCAAAACCAGAACTTATTGTGAACAGATGGAAAGCAACACATAACAGTTACCAACATCTTCAGCATCTGTTCTCAGTCAAAGTTAATTGTGTTTAAAAAAAATCACAGCTAACTGTTTAGCACAAACTAGTTACCTACTACTGCAAATCTAGTTTCATGCTACTTAGCCTTCCCCCCTGAAACTCTTAGTGCATTATGAAATGTGCCAGCCACTTTGGTACGGAAAAAGAAGTCACTCAGGGAACTGTTAAGAAGAGCAATGACTGTGAATAACCCCACAGATGCAATCTGAGAAAACATTTTCACATACAGAAATTGTTTTAGCTTTCACCTCTAGGATGAAAAGTCACTGTCTCAACCTCTCACTAATAAGGTCAGTTTTGGGCACCTCCAGTGAAGCTGCCATTTCTGGTGGTTTAAATGATGGGGACACCTGTCCCTGCGAGAGCTAAACTGAGAGTACAACTCACCTCATAGACATTACCAGACAGACTGCATGCGCTAGCAACCCTGTCACTTATTCACCTGGCCTGGGTTCAAAACACTGACCTAAAAGTGAAAGGTTCCCCCCCAGCCACACATTCCCAACCAATAAATTAAAAGTCCATCTTCTTCAGTACAAGGTTATCTTTCATCATGAGTTGGGGTGCAGGAGCTGTTAGAATATTCCACTCGGAAGGCTTTGCAATACTGAGACTTGTAATTAATATTGTCACCACCTTGCTAAGCAGTGACGAAGATCAAGGTTTTGCAAGTCAGCTCGCTCTTGGGTGTGAAGGACTACTTTTGCAGCATAGTTTGTTCATTCACATTATATGCGTGAATCTGTGAAAAAAGATGGTCTCAAACAGCATCCAGGCAACACTCTGTGAGAGCCCTTTGTCCAAACGGCAGTGTCCGGTCGCTTTACAGCAGCCCCGTGTACCTCACTCTAGCCAGGCAGAGTAATGCGGAGCTGTTTGCAATGGTCTTACCTCTCTATCTTCCCTCTTACCTCAGTAAGAATAAGCATGGCAGAGTTTAGTTATACACTACCTTCTGGACGCCTCTACTCTATTGGCCTTTGAAGTAAATCAACAGGTATGTTCATACCTTGCCATAAAATTAACACCTCTGGAGTTTTCTTTATTACCTACCATTATTCAATGCTCACGGTACAAGATTAGCACTACAGAATGGTAAATAAATGGTATAATCTCCGAAGTAAACATAAAGTTCTCAAATTACTAACAAATTTCTGCATTATAACAGCTCCCCTATTAAATTGCTTTCGCCAGTGAGAGTGAAAAAACAGTCAGTAAAGACTCAACATTGGAATCCTTACTCATCAACATCTTCTTGTGCTTCTTTCAAGCATTCAAACTTCTTTACACATCTGTCCAAAATCTTTACCCCACAGCATAGGTGAAATGTAAATATGCCTCACAGATTGATAGTTTTAAATGTCAAATTAGGAGGGCTGCGTTCATCTCTAAAATTGAGGGATTGTGCAGTATTTTACACCCGCATGTGCATTTTGCAAATTTAAAATGCTGTAGCAAGTGAAAGAACTTCTACTTCATAAGCCTCAAAAACCAAATACTAGTGAAAAAAGTATCTCTGAATCAAGCATATTCAGAACACAGTTCTTAAATGGGAGTAAAGCTTTAAAAACAAAACAAAACCCAAACCAAACCAACCAACCAAGGGCTGTTGGAACAATACAAAGTTTTGAATAATCTGGTTTTGGTCGACGGCTTTTCTTTTCAGATGTTGACTTTGTATTTCCCTCGAAGGAAAAGTTTATGGAAATGTTGATCTCTTTCTCTATTGAAACAGGCCATATGGTTTCTACCATTTAATAATTTGTTTACAGATCATGGTCGATTTTTTTTCTTATATGCAATACTGTCAATTTTTGCTTTTCAGAATGCCTCCTCCTGAAATCTGCACAAATAGAGAAGCATCGCCCACAAGGACCTGTGCCTTTGTGATACACACACAGCACTCCCACACAGCCTGTCTGGGAGTGTACAGCAACCAGACTGAAGCTCTGAGGACTGCCAACAATACGCATGGCACCACAGTATTTTCCTCTAATACGCTAACCTAATTTTGGAGCATAATAACCAAATATTCTCTGTTCCAATATACTGCACTTTGCAGAGCTTGAATTTACATCATAACATGTAAATTCCGACATTGCTACGTGAAGTAGTATGGTTATAGCAACTAATATCTTAACACAGCATTCCTGATCACTTCGCAGCCCAAACCTACCAATAAATTAGTTCACGTCCAGTTGTCAGAGCATTAAAACAGGTTTGACACTACACTGCACAAAGTTGAGTGCAGCAAAGAAATGTTGTACACATTTCAATAAAAGCTTTAATGGACTCTAGTATGCAATAAAGACTGCATCTTGGCATTTATAGAGAAATACATATTCCTAACTCAAAGCACTGTCCAAAGAAGACACGTTTGCAGAGCACAAAGTGTGTAGGTTCTGCTAGAAACTCCAACGTACTGATGCATGCTCCTAAACATTTCTCTCTCGTGCACCTTCTCTCTTGCTCTCTACAGGTTTTTAGACAGAGGTCTTGGGTGAACAAAATCATGACCACTGCTGATACTTTGGAAGGCAGACTCAATTAAGGGAACAGGGAGCTATTTGCATTCTGGTGCTTTCTGAATCACTGTTGAGCAAAGCTGCTATATGGGAGGTCTCACTGTAAGCACTAGTTTGACAAAAAGAGCTGTATTTCAGGTGAACTTTTTGGATCTAACTACCAAAAACCTAAGAAAAACAAAGATAGAAAATGTTATTTAGTATGGCATGGGGCCAAAATATCCAACAAAAAGTTAAACTGTTACTGAGACAAAAGAAATTCACTCATTTCTACATGAAATGAGTAGAGGAGCTCAGGAGGAGCAAATTCTGGAGAACCACCTTCCATGCTCAGCATTTCTACTTTACAAGTAGATAATACTTACAATAAACTAGAAGGCATCTTTAGAAAAGGATTCACTGTAAAAATGCTCGCAGGTTTGGATGAAACTGTTTTGGCAGTGATAAAAGGTTTGAGACCAGCCATTTTTCTCTTTTTTTCTCTCCCTCTATATTCATTTCCAACCAGACACTTTGTCACTATTACACAACAAAAGCATAATGTCTGTTACATTTGCCTTTCCCTGTGGAGAGTTAAAAGCGAAGTACAGGTAGCGCAAAAAGGGTCTTGAATGCTGCGGTGGATCTGCAAAGGACAAATCTGCAGGTGTGCTTTAACAGTGAAGTCTGTGACCTTTCTCACAAGCATATTCAGCCAAGAACATGCATTACCACTACTCTCTCAGTGCCAAATGAACCTTCTTATAATGACAGCGTATCCTCTTCTCCTTTCCACTCTCAGGTCCTTCTTCCAACACCTGTACCCTACAGCCCTCCTCCGTGTTTCCCAAGAGCTCCTGAGCTATCACAGAGTGCTGGCTAACATTTTTGTTTCAGCAGATTCATATTTAAATGACCAAATACTATGTAGGATGAGGTGAAAAAAACATTCACACATTATAGTATGGAAGGAACTAAAGGTATGCCTTCTGGAAATAGAAGGATTAATTAAAGTAGGCTAATCCAGGATTTAGTTGACTGGATTTCCAAATGTCTTTCCCTTGCTTTCTCTGTTGATTTTCTTCACCATGCTATCTTTATCCACTAATTATATACTACATTGCCAGGTGAGTAAGGAAATCCATTATAATTTGGTCAACACAGAGTAGGATAAAAGTGTGTTCCTTATATTCCTATCCAATTTGTCAACATTCTTTCAAACACTTCCATAATCAGAAAAGCATGTCTTCTGATTGATAAAGCCAAAACAGATTTTGAAAGCTTTTTCAGTTCCACACACACATCTTTAAGTCCCTGACACCAATAAACAATGGGAAAAGTATGCCAATAGTCACATCCCACGATATTTACAGAGTGAATGTCATATTTGCCCTCTTACGTAGTACATCTGAAGATCATCAAATCTAGTTTTACCCGTAACCTAAACTAAGGATTCAGTTGAGATTCTTATAGAGAAAGGAAAACCTCATGTATTAATTCCCAATTATGCAACAAAAAGCTCCTCTCTGGCATATATGCCAGGTTACACAATGCAGAATTTCGCAGTACACAAAGCGTTTCATCTACCCATGTTCATCTCAATTTATTTCAGGCTTGTTTCAAGAATCTGGGTGTTTTAAAATAATTTTGTAATTTCTTCTGTTAAAGGTACTACTTAAACCCATTGGGTTGATTTTTTTAAGCTCTAATGTTGTGGGTTTGGGTTTTTGGGTTTTTGTGGGGTTTTTTTTTATGAGGCATTAGCTGCAGAGTAACAATTTCTAAAACATCTGAAATACCCTGTAAGCCAGCAGACTTTCAGAAAAACTGTGGAGCCCCTAACAGATTTTTAGTGAGACTTTTACTGAGCTTTTCCTAAAAACAGATTAAAAAGCAAAACATTACTTGGGATCTTCGGATGGCTTGATTGTATATGAATATTAAATTTAACTAAGCAACCTGTTCTCAAGCACTTAGCTAAGAACAGACGGGTAAATAAGCCACAATAATGGCTATAACTGATGAAAGCAGAAACATCTGTTTTAGACAGTCCAGTGTTTGTGACAAGCGCACTGCTCTGTCAATTAAACACACAGTTCTTTGTGCACAGCCTTTCTATTCCATACAGGAGCCACGCTGGGACCTGTGCTCCGTCACAAAAGTGAAGGCTATAGACAAAAGGAATGCAAGCAAACTTCAGCCTCATGTATGGTGTTTTGTCTTTTAATATTAATGCCAGACAGACGATAAGTGCTTTATACATAATATATACATGCACAGCTACAGCTGCCTGTGGGGCTGCACTGCAAACTACATTACTGAAATGCCTTGGGATTAAAAAGTGGTAAGAATAGAGAAGGTTGCTTCACATTACTTCAACGATGTGGTATATAGCAGAAGAACGTTGTACCAGCAAACGAAAGGGACTGGAAATCAATGGGTAGGAGTAGAGTCCAAAGCAGTCAGTGCTCTGCCAAAGAAAATGCATGGTGGAACGACACTCCAGAGTCCAGCTGGACATGGACTACAGAGGTTTTCCATAGCCTGAGGAAACTGCTCTAGATGAAATAATACCCCAGAGCTATACAAACATTTACAGGGGTTTTTTCATTTGTATTTAGTGCAGATGGGTACCACTTTTCTTCATATTAAAGAGTCTTAAGTTTTGCAGCAGTGAAAAGCTACACTGGTGCCAAGATTAAACATAAAACGGAGTTAAAAAAAAAATTACTTAATGCTAGATGGTTAAGCTTTCTGTGAGTGCCAAAATAGCAGGCTGGTTTTCAGAGGTGCAAAATAGACAGAAGTTCCTCCTGACGTCAGTGGAAATGCTTGGGTGTTCAACACCTATAAAAAATACAAGTGTTTCCTTGGACGCTTAAGGAATAAACACAGATGCTAAGTTTAGACTAGGGCAGTCACTTTCTGCAGACTCCTGCTATGGCAGTGCGGGTGAGCAAGGCTTTTCTAAGTGGCAGTCCAGAGTAGAAGCCATGTGCTTCAAATTAGGTTCTGCTAGTTACCCAGGTAATGGACGGCTGGACTGATTTTGCTTACAGGTTTTTGAAGAAAATTAAGACCACGCATCAGATTTCAAGTTGAAGGGATTCTGACAGTTAAGAGCAGTTGGGAGGAAGCATTTGAAATAAATGGAAAATCTCATACCAACTACAGTAAACCGTTTGCACTTTCATCCATAAAGCCAGCACACAGATATTACAACCACTGTATTGAAGATGAAGTCATGGACAAAGGGGTATGTCCTTAAAACTCAAAAGCAGGGAAAACTGACACCAGACAGAGGAGCAGCAGTGCCCATTCCTGCACCTAGGACATAAATTCAGGACTAATTTTCTCACCTGTGTGCAGACATTGAAGTTTAATGTCAAAATATAGAAACTAACTAAACGTTAGACAGACAACTGTCAGCTTTTACCTTCCTCTAGACAAGCCTTCTACAGAATGAAGTGTATTTCCACAAGCTACCATTTCAAGTGGGACACTTTCCGAGGAGAACATTGCATTTAAAAGTCTCCTACCTCTGTCTCTGCAGATGTTCTGCTCCTGCAGAGCAGTAACACCTGTCCTGTAATCCTCTCACAGCAGTAGTCTGAGGATCACTAGGACCGTGCTATCTTGATCTATATTGAAGAGTTACTTGTACAGCCAGCAGGAAGAACTACTATGGAGTATGTACAGAAACCATCACAGAAGGTGATCATAACACTGTGTTTGCTGGTTGAATGATGTGGGAAGAGGTAACTTCCCTCTTTAAATACATGACCAAATTTTACCAGGTAGAAAAAGAGCATCGTATACCACCTGTATAGTTTATGATCAGTTTTATGCAACACATCTCTCAGCATGAGGCATGTTTAAACCAACAAATCCAATGATATTATAAGAACAAATACACACCCTTATCCCAGCTTTTCATGAAATGTTCTTCAAACATTGAAGACCTGAAAAATCACTTCAGACTACTAGGAATGAAACTGAATTTAGGAGGAAGTGGAACACTCCGTGTGAATACATTCTCCTGGTATCAGCTGAGAGAAAGAATGCATGCCATAAAAGACATATTCAGTCAGACTCAGCAACTTCCTACTGCTCACAGTAAAGGAATACCCCATCAGTTACACATTGTTTATCCTGACAATTAGGGCTCAGAAGAAATTATGCTTGGCAGTAAAGCCATCCAGAACAACTCAGCTTCGCCAACTGTGTAAGCACTTATATTTATTTGCTTGCAGGGATATAAAATAACATGCAGGAGGGACATCTTTTGACTTGGAACAAAGCTAAGCAGCACAAATTCCCATCTACTTTTATTTCACTGACATGCTTCCTCCTGCATCATATCCACCTGCGTTCCAGATACAAATCCAATGCATTCTTCTGTAAGCAGGCTCTGCAGTACAACTTTCAAAATACTACCAATATCTATACAGTATTTACCATTCACAACTCAAGGATGTCCTAATGCTCCATCTCACTGAAATTAATTCAGTAGAACTGTACAGTGCAATATAGAAATTACTACTTAAACATCATTACGTAGATCAGAATTTATGCAACAGTGACTAAATTTATTAGACATGCGGTATCCGGTATTTCCATCATAACGATGAAACCCCTTTTATCTTATTTCCAAGAGGATATAAGTCCTTTAGTAGAAGATTTTGAACTGTTACCCCATTGGCAAAAGGAGCCAAAATTCAGCTTGCAAAGCTGTCTTAGTTTGACATGGAAATTGGTGATGCAATCATGATATTTTCTTGCTGGGATTCATTAGTTTACAGAACACAGCCGAGGCCTGCTTTTGCTTGCACAGGGCTACAAATTGTATGAGCATGGATTCCCTGTTTACTGCAGTCTCAGGGCTGAAGACTCTCAGTGCTCTTCCAAGCAAAGACCTCCCATGACTCTCTCTTCAGCTCTTCAGTGACCCAAACACAGATCCATGGCAAGATGCAGACCTCCCACTCCCAAGAGATTACAGCAAAGTCCACTGCTTAACACACAGCTTTCCTCTAGCTCTTAAGCACCTTGGTTGCAGCTTATGGAAACCCACTTAGATCCATACTTTCTTCCAATCCTTATTGTCTTACTAATTGGACCAGCATATCTGCAGGCAATTTACCATACAAATTTCAGGGGAGGCTGTGGTGTGTATCTGTGAGTAGGAGATACAGGAGAGGTAGGAGGTAGCCTTTCCTTCCCAATACAAAATGGTTTGTACAATTTCTTTTGGTAACTATCCAGTTGTGTTGCTGGCAGTTATTTGGGGATGAGTGGCAATTAACAGCTGAATTGGGACTGTAGGAATTACCCACTTGACAACACTAACAAAAAAGCATACAGAGCCTGGAACAGGTCAATATTGAAAGGGTCATTTGGGATTAAATAGAAACTATATTGAGTAATATATTGATTTCTTGCACTTAATATTGATAAATAAAGCCTTCACATTCAAAAAAAACCCTACCTCCATAAATGTCCCTAGTTAAGTGAATTTCATTATAACTTCCTTCGAATTTTCCTTCATATACCAACACCAGAGTATTCAAGGCCCTCTTTAGCTGCACACCTTATGACAGCTTCCAAGATGAAATATGAACCACACTGACAAAATATGAGCGTTCTACTATCCTTTCAGCATGCTCCTCTCAAGCACCATTCCATGAAAATAACATCAGCAAGAGGAATTTAACATGTTACTATTTTAACAAGCACTAATCTCTTAAGAGGCCAATTGTACAGAACAAGCCATAAACACACCCCATATTTCTATACAGAGTCCCTCTACTCTCACGGCAACACTTTACAGGACTAGAGAAGCTGCAACTCCATGTCCTTCTGTTGCATCGGTGTCTGCTATTCAAGACAGTTACAGTATATGCTGAAAAATCAAGACATGCTGTGGCAGAAAAAAACCCAAGTTTTTTTGACTACCAAGTTCTGAGTCAGACCCTATACAGGGCCATCTACCACTGAGAAGGTCCCTTAAAGGGCACCCAGGATTTAAAAGGAAATAAGAGAAGTTTTGTGTGTGTTCTTAATACTAGAGGTCTTGGCATCCACTGTTTGAAAAGAAAATTCTGACCTGGAGGAGAAGCATTTGGCCTTGGAGTACTGAAATTCATGTTACCGTAAGGCACACTGCACCTACAGTGGCATGTATCATTTGGCAAGACACCATTCTATAGAAGACAGTCATAGTACTGGCTGAATACTATGAATTGTTTGTAGTAATAGTAAATCCTGCATTTCAACCTACAGAATTCCCAAGACATCTATGTCATCCTAATTCTGTGCATAAAAGGTAACGGAGGCAGGGAATCACAGTGCAGGACTCAGTGTAGCAGAGGAGTTTTCCACTGACTATCATTCTGCTTTCAACTCTGGTGGATTTTCCTCCTAGCAAATTAAATCTCCTGAAATTACTCCTAAAGCTACTCAACCCAGGACCCTCCTCTTTATTAAGAAATATCCAACTGGTAACAGGTAAGTAGTAGGAATAAGTAGTGAGAAGGCTGATAGTCTCTTAGAAAGGAGTGTACCTTTTGCCTCCCTCACTCCTACATTCGCTGCTGGTTCTCATTCAGACCCTGTTGTTGTTGCTCACTTGCAGAGGGGAATCTCTGTGCCTTCTCAACAACCCCACTGCCACTCCATGTGGGTAAGAAGTGTCACCTCATTAAAAACCCACAAGAGGTGGATGGTCTGTCTGTGTGCTATGAAGGCTTAACCCCAAGGCTGATTATTCAAGGAAAGAATTTTGCATAATCTGAAACCAAGAACACACCCCACCCCTCAAAAAACACCACACCCCAAACCCCAACTTTGATTATTTCTAGATAATCTCAGTAAAAGAGTAAGACCTAGGCTGGAATGCCCCGTACACACTGTAGATAGTGCTATATTCTCCACGACCATTATTTCTGGAGCCTGTGAGTCCATGAGGAGTTGTTCTACAGTACTGAATTTTGCTGATGGTATCCAGTCTCTCCTGCCAACATTTTTCTGCCTTACATTTCCTTTTCATTCATTCAAGCTTGATTATTTCTCTCCTTCTCTTCCTGGTTGAAGAATGAAGCTGTTTCCTTTCCTGCTTCATCTGTCTTCTCACTCAGCTTCTTCCAGGAAGAGCTTTCTGATAAGAAATCGATTTATATTCCAGCCATAGAAGACCACACAAACTTCAGAGTGAATCTGGGACACTGACTGTAATTCTATTTATAGACACTGAAGTCAGACTGAACACAAGGTCAATTTCTCTTTCAGGCTGCAATGAACCTCTCAAATCTGCTGAACTTCACAAAGTTCCAGCAAAACTAGAAAAAGGAGGATATTGTCCATAATTCATAGTCCTGGTAGCTTCTTCCAAATAATCTGCCATCCATGTGGCTTCCAAATGCATTTTTTTATTTGTAAGGACAACAGGAGTCATATTACCAGCCAAAGGAGGTAATGCAGACAAATCCTTATAGGTCACACTGAAAATGTAATCTGGTATGTACTGCTGAAGACTGGAAAGACACAGCCTCTTCCCTGAAGAACCTTTTCCAGAGTCCTCACTCACACACAGCATTCAGTGTCATCAAGAAGGTTTGCATTCACAAAATCAAGGGAAATAAATATTCTGAGACTTCTTGTTTATTTCCAGTGTGAAAAAACCTACATCAAACCAGTCAGAAATTGCACTTACACCTACATTAAAACCCTTCTGCATTAACAAAGTCATGGCATCAGGGCCATACAGCAGCCTAGAGTAAGATCATTCACCTGTAACAACTTCAGTAAGGCCAGGAGTAAGTTTCCAGTTCTTGCCTTACAGGTTAGTGCGGCAGTGTCAGTGACACATCTGAGTGACTGGAGAAGAAATATGAAATACGTGGAGCCAGTTTAGTGCTTTACAATACAACTGTCCTGAAAAAGGCATCACACCCATTTCACAACCCTGAGATCTTTTCTCTGTCCTGAAGGCTTAAGGCCTCCTTGAAAAACTAGCAAAACACATTTCATGCCAAAGTTTTAAAAAACACACTCCTCTAAAAAGGCACTTAGAGCAAAAGTTACAAATACAGAAGAGCACTGTTCAAGACACAGCTCACTAAGTAACGCTGGCACACTTAAACATGCTGCCAACAGCCCAGCAGGTTTGCACATTGAGTAGCGTCGTTGTGCAGGTAAGGAACTGAGGGAAGGACACTGCATTTTCCCATGTTCCTTGTAGGTACACTGAGATACATACTGAGAGGTTTGTGGAGTTTGTTGAATTTTTGGGGGGGGTTTTTTTGAAACTTAAGAAATAAATTTATCATGGAAAGAAAAGATACCAGGTTAAGTCTTCCACCATGAGCTACTATGCTTTTTACTTCCACTCCAGTCCAGCACAGTAGGTTCTGAACGACAGACTAACTAATTACTAGTCTGGCATGCCACAGAACCAACCACTTCTATCTGTTGTGACAAGTACCACTGTTGTCTTCTTTTTACTAGTGGGAAAACTGAGGTCTGAGGTGAGCAGAACCCTGAACTGCTGTTTAAGCAGACATGGCCAGTGGAAATGGACTGGGTCAAGCAGCAGCTTTCAGAAGTTTCCAGTCTCATCGTTCCCATCAACACATTCAAAAGACATCAAGGCTGTAGTTTGCTAATTAGTTCCTACCAAAGACATCATGTCTATCCAAAACACAAACATTTTCATTATTTCGTCTTTCTTTAAAGTTCCTGCCTGAAATTGCCAACCATATGATCCTGTTTAAGTTTTTACCAACAGTGTATAATGTAGCAAGTGGTCAATTTGCTTTATTTTCTTGATTTGACACAGGCTAAATGTTACCCAAGTTTTTAAATCAGTGTTCACATTCAGAGAGACAGAGCTGAGCTACTACTCAGCCTCTTTTCCTATAGCATACTCCATATTTATTCTGACATCTGCAACCACCAAGGAACCTGGATTACAGCAGACCATAATACCCTATGAACCATGGTTATAATTAGGCGTCACATCCATTGTAATCCTATGGACGTCATCATGTGTTACCAGCATCTGTTGACAGATCTCATACCAGGCATATCACTGAAATGGCAAGTCTGGAGAGGGCAGCCCACAATAGAAACAATGGCATTTATTTTTGGTTTGTTCCAGGCCTGCCTAATAGAAATATATGCTGCCAACTGCCAGGGCTCTGCTGAGATCACTTTTCAATATTATATTACCAGTTTGAATAAAGATCTGTGCCCATGGGTCTACAAGCTTCTCCTAATAAATGAGAAAATAAGGAAAATAAGGAAAGCACTTTTTGCAACTCTTAGCACCAAAGATAGAGGCCTTGAAATTTTATAAAGTTTATCGGACCCTTTTTCATGAGAGTACTTATTTTTAATGTAATAATAAAATCAGACACCTTTCCAAGACAAGGAATGAGGATCCCCTACGTTTTATTTAAATGTGGTATCACTTTAATATTAAAAATAAGCCCTGGGAACTGGCAATGTAAAGTAGCAAAGCCACAATCTCTCTACTTTATGGAAGTAAAGCAGAGTCTGCTTTAATTTACCAATGTGGAAACCCAATTTCCTGCTGAAGTGCTGTCTGTTTGGAGGAATGGAAACAAAAAAATGCTATGGGGACTTACAATAACTACTACCTGCTACTCTGTAATAATCAACAGATTTACTGCAAATATAAGAAAGTCTACAAAACCCAGATTCTCTTTTTTTTTTTTTCATTCATCTGCATTGTAGGAAAACTGCATTAGAGTGCTGACTACCTAGTCACCTGTCCATTATTTCTTTATTTTGCAAACAGCATTCTCTGAAATGCTGGACAACTGAATCTTCGTAAGATGTAACCATGACCTATTACAGCTGCATGGTTTCAGATCACTAAAACACTTAAGCACTATGATGATTTCCACTTTATCTACAAGACATTAAAAGAACAGTTCACCATTTAAAGAATGTCAAATTAAACCAAATTTAAGTTGCACTCATCAACACTTACAAATTGGTTAGGAGTTGCAGCAGCTGCTAGATCAAGAAAAGTGAACTTCAACCTAGCCCAGAGCTTCTCCCACTATACTCAAATAGCAGGATGCGAACAGATGTGAATGTAGGAAAAGTAATAAAACCAGGTAAAACTCACAGGAGGAAAGCTACATCTAAAACCTGAGAGGAAAACATTTGCTCTACCAATTTTAATAGAAAAGCAAACCCATCGGTCCCAACGATTCTAACAGCTTACTTTCATAGCTACACTTGCATAGTACAGCTTTTATAGAAGACTGTCAGCTGATAGAAATTGGCAACTTCTACTTAAGTTCTTGAAGTAAGCTGCTCACCTATAGCAAAAAGCATATTCAACCTTATTGTCTAGCATGATGTTTTCTCTCTCCCCCACACTTTTTTTTTTTCTTCCCCTCCTCATTCTTGTAACCACCAGATAACCTTTTAATCCCAGAACTGTCAGCTGTGGCTTCAGCATCACCTTTTACATTAGGAAGTAACATTGGGATATAATCACAGACTGGTTTGGGCTGGAAGGGACCTTAAAGATCACCTAGTTCCAACCCCACTGCCATGGGCAGGAACAGTGTCTCTTACAATCTTCTGCAATATCTCATCTCTCTATTTTCCATATTCTGTTTAAACTCTGTGTTCTGAAACCAGACATTGCAAATATTACTGAAGTACCAAACCACTGACAAGGCTGCTGATAGGATTATAATCTCTGCATATGTTCTGAAAAGGAGCATGGGCAGTACTTGGTGGCGTAAGAGTTTTCTTACACCTAAAAGGCAAGAAGCACTTCCTCTACAATGGTACATGCCAAGGAGTTTACAGACCTGTTTCTTTCCCAGTCAATTGGCATGTAGCACCTAATCATAAAATACAGTTTTCCAAATCTAGCCTGGATATATTTCTGGGCAATATTTTCCTTGTCAGATCATTCAGTCAGAATTAACAGTAACCTCTAATCAGAGCTGATTTGCAGGATCACAATTTCAAAGTCTGCTCTCAAAAATACTGCAAACTTTTCTGCACACCAATTCCAAATCATTTCGTTCATCTCCGTGTTTATAATTGCAATTAACTGGTTTTGAAAAGCAATCAGGCACACACATCAATTCAGAGTCTGCTTTCTGAAAGGAAGATCCAGGAAGCAAAGTTAAAAAATACCGAAATCTCTATCAACAACTGATAAATATAGAGGTACTGACAGATTATTTCCAGTGCATTATAAAAAAACCCAATAAATCCTGATTCTCGTAAGTTAGTTTCATCTTACATAGGTTTTGCTTAAGAATCCAAAAAGTGAATGTTTTAACCTCAAAATATAGCTAATATATGTTATATATATGATTTATATGATGTAAAACACGTTCCCTTACAAAATTAGAAGCCCTTATGGCACAGCGCTGGCAGTTCCAGATGCAGCATGGCAGTAAGAGAGGACATCATTCCACACAGAACCACATACACAGACACACATTATTTTATTTCCAGACCTTCCTTTGCTGTTTCTCCCATGCTGGGTCCAGAAGCAGGTCCCTGTCCCATTCTTCTTCTTGGGTCATGTACTCATCTTCTTCATAGTTGTAGGTGTACTGCATGTTTGTTTCTATCTGGTTCATGCTATTCATGCTACCCGGGGATCAGCTTCAGCTGCGGTGGCTTCTACTACTTTTAAATATATATTTAAGCTTAGTTTACTTGGGCTGTAGGTAGCAGTGCCTTTTCTCTTTCCTTTTTCTCTTTGTGCAAGGTGACAAGGAGCGAATATTGATGACTGTTGCCGAGAGCAGAGGCTGAAACTGCCAGATAGGTGCTGACCTGTGATGACTTTACTTCCTTCCCTCCCTCTCTCTCCTGCCCTCCTTCCCTTTCTCTCTCGCCGGCGGCTGCGGGTCCCTGCGGCTGACCCTCCGGAGAAGCCCAGCGCCACTCATCGCGGCGGCTTATTATCCCCGCCGGGCTGTCACGTGGCGCGGCGGCGACTCCAGCCGGGGCGGGGCCGCCGCCCCGAACCTGCCTGCGGGAGGGAGCGGCTGACCGGACAGCTCGCCTCCCGCTGGCGCTCCGGCCCGCTCCTCTGCCCGTCTTTCCTTCCAAGCCCAGGAAGCACCTCTCCTTTTCCTCCCCACGGACGCGCATCTCTAGTTCTCGGGGCCCGCCCGCGATGTGTTGATGTAGCAGCGCACTGGTTACCACTAGCCTGAAGTCCCTGCGGACCCTGGAGTCGCTTCCCACTCTCCTTTGCAGATTAAGGGTGACAAGAGCCAGCGCAGCCAAGGACGCCCGAGAGCTGAAACAATTTACCCTGGAGATCAGGTCTGGAGTTAAACCAGAAAGTATGGAAGCACAGCTTAGAAAAGCAACATCATCTCCATCCAGGACACGTGCTCAGCACCTCCCAAAAGCAGGCACCAAGCCATGCGTGCCAGGTTCCACGGAACCCGTAACCTCATAAACGTGTGGCAGGAACCATCTACCGTGCTTTCCACAGGGTAAAACCTGACAAGACAGCGCGGAGATCTGGCACCCTGGCAAGCATGTCCCCTGTCTCCAGTCATCTCGTTTCAGTTGCCCCGGCAACAATGTGTCTTCTGGGAATTGGCAAGTTTCGGATGTCCTTCGCGTAGCCCATCCTTAATGCCTGCACCCATCATCAGCCAAGGTCATCCCCTCTAGCAGGGCCCACGCTGGATGCAATTCAAACTCCACTTACAAAAATGAAAATGCTCAAAGCTGAGCTTTGGGACCCCATAACAAAGTCCGATACAGGGGAGAACCAGGTTCAGTAAAGGCAACCCTCTCAGCCAACGCGCGTGAATAACCAGAATAATTAAGAGCTAGGCAGCTCGTGGCCTCCACTCTGCAGTGCTAACTAAAGCTCTGCTTTCTGCCAAGTCACCTCCTAGCCCTTACGTCCACACCATTGAGCAGAACACGCAAACATGCACACCTAATACCTACCCATCCACTCAAAAAACCTTCCAAAATGCAGCACTGGGGTTGCAAATTCAAATTCAGAAGAGGATTGCAACATGAATGTTTCATGCAAGCCGAACTTCCTGAAACTGATGCCCATACTGTGAGATGAACAGTCTGCAACTAAAATTCCAGATCTAAGCAGCAAAGTCAGAACCACGTGCTTTCCACCTGCTCAGTGCAAATATTCTCACGGTTGGGACAGCATTTACATCCTTATAGCAAAGCAAATGTTGGGTAACGCTATGCCTAGACCTTTTGTGCACGTGCCTAGGAGCATTCTCTTAGGGATACTCTCAGACAGTATCAAATAACAATTACAAAGCAAAATATTTCATGTATGTACACATTATGTGTATGCTGGTGTAATTTGTGTGCTTTATTTTTAGGGATGGGTAATCATCTGTGGGTTGTGATACACATTCAATTTCCACCGCCTCAATGACTCCTGAAGCTTTTCAAGGCAGTAAAACCATTTTTTCCTTCTTCACTACACACAGTACAGGAGAAGTTCCTAGAGGAAAAGCAGGAAGACATGGGAAAAGTCCCAGAAGTATACATGTAAAGCTGTAATGCTTTACAGAGCCCATGCCTTACCCAGAGTTGTCTCCTGTGCAGAGCTCTCCTGCACTGCCAAGACCTGAGATCTCTTAGGCACCACCTCACTTGAGGTGAGCCATTGCAACCAGCCTAGTGCCTTTCCTCGGCGTCAGATGGTACCGCACCACTCCCCACTGCGCAGTACAGGTGACCCTTACGGCTGCTGATGGCTCCATACAGGTGTGCTGGTTAAACCACGACAACAGGGAGGTACTAGGTAAAAGCCACATTTTATCTGTTGGCCCTCACCCTATAACACGGGTCCAAGTGCCTGTCTCATGAGACAATGGCATTAGGATGACAGAGAGTACCTGATCACACTGTGGATGAGGACTGGAGTCAGATCTGTGCCTAGATTTCTGGAAACCAAAGGGAAATCTACCCAGATTTTCTAGAATTTTGAAAGAAAGTTATTAAGGTTTTTCATAAAATAGCTGGATTGGCTCAAAACATACAGCTAGCCACTGCTGCAAAGGTACTGTTCATTTTTTCATGTTTCCTGGGTACACAGGTAAACTTAGTGCTTTCATAACAAAACAAATAAAACAAAAATGTCAGCATCAGTCCAAGGAACCAACAGCCAGAAATACAGTACCTCTCAGCTAGTCTGAGAGCTCAAAAAGAGATTCAAGTTAACTCTAAATAGGAATAAACCCATATTTTTCAATAAGAGGCCACTATTTAAAAATCTGCTTCGGGAAGGTGATGTTAGCTCATTTTGGAATTAAAAAAAAAAAAACCAAATCAGAATGAAAAATCTCATTTTTTTAATTCTGAAAATGTCAAAATAGAGGCTTCAACTTCATCAGTGTGCATTTTGAGAGAGTTGGGCTTTTTACCTATGAAGCAGGAAGCCAAACGGAATATCCTCATTTTACAAACCCTGCCTATCTTGATGGAATCTGGCCTGTTCTAGGCTCTCTAAATAACCGCTTACTGCCCCTTAATCAGACAGCATGAGTAGGCAGGGGAGATATTTATAGATGGGGCTTTAGGAGGAGTATCTGGTATTTTGTTTACTACTTTAATTTAATTTTATAAACTAACTGTGCGGATGGTAACGAGAAGCATATGAATGGAGGTCCATAGTAGAAAGAGAGCCAAAATGGAACTCTGACGCCAAACTTGAAGTGGAAAGGGATCTGCCTCTTCCAGCTCACCTAGAGAAAAGGAAAGCTGTGCTCAGCAGAGTGGTATGAATAAAACAGTGTGCTTCAGTCAGCTTATTCCCACGTCAGAGGCAGGTTAGGACTATCCCCACTACAGCTGGCAGAGTCGCACAGCTACAAACTGCGTGTGCCTAAGGAGAAAGAAAATCAAATCAGAACAGAAATAAGCAAGCTGAGCAGGCAAGAAAGGACAAAAGTCCAAGCAGAGAAAGAGGAAGAAACACAGTCAACCATACAGATACGGAATTTTAAGCTGACATGGCAAGACAGCCGAGAGCCAGCAGGTACATTTGAGGCAGAAATGATACAGGTTGCTTAGAGTGTGGTAAGACAAAAAGAATGCCTCCGATTGCCACAGAGATTAGAAAACTAAGGTGGCACGGGGAGATCAGAAATGGAGATGGCAGAGCTGCACTGTCAACTATTTTTATTCTCAGTTTGGCAAAAAGTGTGCTGACAGAAATGCAAGTAAGGGCCTACCCAGGAGAATGCCTTTACCGCAGGAGAACAAGGTACTTCCTATGCACGAGAAGCACCAAGAAGGCCAGAACTTTCCTAACAGGAGCAGCCGGTCTGTGGATGAACTTACTCCACACTTCTTATCATAGTTCCAACTATGAAGGATCTTTGAATCCAGTATCACCTCTTGATAGGACTATGAGTTCTATTTGAACTTAGTGAGTTTTAGAATATGAAATTAGCCAGATTTCTCTCCTTCAATAACTGCCGGTGAAACAATCAACTGATGTGACAGTGATCACCATTAGTTTTCAGCTGTAACACTTCTGTGTAGAAACACAATAGTTCACATCTACAAAAACTGTCTCAGAAAGGTCAAGGAAGAAAAAGAACCTTACGAGAGCTCAATGAGTTGTGACTCTTTAAGCAATCATCTTTCCATAGGCGCAGCCTGTTTCTTTGTGAAAAAGAACAGTAGGATGGTTTCTCAAGAAAGAACTCAATTAAATAGAAAAGAAAATAAATTGAAAGTGATTGGTCTCTTGTGTAAAATTAACAGGATCGTAAAAGAGGGATAAAAAGCCCTTTTATTTTCAAGGCATCTCATAACTGTCACTTACAATGTACTTTTGCTTGTAGCAAATATCCACTAGTTTAAAACTTAACCAACAAAAATCAGAATTATTTAAAGAAGACATCATAATTTAGATTGAGCCAACATTTTGGATTCTGTTAGAACTTATGCATAAATTTCCCTAACAAAGCTAAGCAAAAGGTGTTATAAAATGTAATTATTTTTTATGAAGAGTTTGGGAGAAATACCCTTGTTTTCCTCCCAATACAATAAACGCAACCCATCTTCTTCAATGTAAAAAACACACTATTTGGTAAGTTCAGAAAAAAACCCCAAGGAACTAAATTCCGTATGTAAAGATAATATGAAAAAAGGTTAAACTCGCTTCACACTCCCAAACTGATCACATAGAGAAGGAAGGCAGAAAGAGAGCAGAGAAGAGAAGCATAGATCTGGGAACCAAAATTCCGACTCCGAGTGAAGGAAAAGCACCGTGGGCACTGAGCATATTACCCCTCCCACTTCCAGCACCAAGAGGCACAAACTCTGACTCTGAAAAATCACCACGCTACTCACGTGTGGTGAGATTAACTACACAGAAGCTAAGTATACATTATAATCATTTTAAGTATACTATTTCAAATGACGGGTTTGGAAATAAGAAGGGAGAAAGAGCTGAAAAAATGCATTGCTGGTTTCATAGTAACAACTGACATTGTCAGAAGATCCCAAAGTGTTTCATCAGCTATATATAGAGACGACTTACTCTGTCCCTGAAATTCAGCCATGGATGAAGTGTAGCAAGAAACATTTATAGGACAGACAAATACTACCAAAGCATAGCTTGGGCTTCAGGAGTATGGAGAAAATGCTGACTGCACTGAGATCACTGGCTTTTGCCAATCCTTTGTGTGGAAGGAAAATCACGGGGCTGAGACATGGGGTAATCCATACCAGCTTAAGATGCCCTATGTGACCTTGAGCAAGTTAATTCAGGCAAAATTTTCCCAAAAAGCTAAGTATTGGCCCATTAGACTACTCTCACTGAGAGAAAGAGAAAGAGGCTTGTTGTGCTGCACTCTCCCATCTCTAAAACAGCGTCAGCAACGCTTCCTTTGGTCCTTAACATCCACCTAGAACACAAATCCTCTGCAGCAGAGGCTGTTTCTGTCTAAAAGCCCTGAGGAGCCTACGGAACAACTACGATTACTGCGTGCTACCTCCTTCACCTCCCTGTTTGTTTCTCAGGTCCGTGTGTAGCCCACACCCAAAACCTCCTAGCGTTATTCTAATGTCAGGCTTGCTCAGGCATTCAGGGTTCCTTACACTGTGGAGGGGGTGTGCCTAATGTTTGCAGGACCACAGTTGCAGCCTGGTTGCCTGCACAGCAGATGGTTCTGGTTCTCAGAGAGGCTTCAAGGCAGATATCAGTGGGAAACATCCAACATCTGGTCTCTGCCACAGTATCCCTAGGCATGACTGTGATACATAACAACAGCGGCAAAGGGCAATGCGAGTGCTGAAAGCTGTAACGCAGCAGAGGGCAAACCCGCTAGTGATGGTGGCTGCCCGGTGGCACTACACGAGATCACACCTTCCACAGGCGAGAAGAGCCCTCTGACATATTTCTATGAAACAGTTCAGAAGAAACCGTGGCACCTGAACTCTCTTATCCCATGAGCTACCCTCTCGAGGAGGGGGCCTTTTTTGTTTAACGGTTCTTGTCTGGGCAGATGAAACTCACCAAGACAGCTTAGATCATGAACTACACGGTATCAGAAGCTTCAACAGATGCTTTGCACCGATTAGAAACTAACATCAAAGGAAAAACTGGGAAATGCACATGGTAAATCATACACAACACTGCAGTCAGTCTGTGAGCTCGCTGAAGTTGCAGAGCAAGTTACAATGCAATACACACAGTAACAGGTGGGGAAACTACAAATAGTGCTGGCATAAGGTCGGAAAAAATGGCGAGACAGATCCAGGATTTTAAAAATGGTTCAGTGATGAGAATGCAAGGGGCAGGACCAGGGGTATAGCATGGCCTATTACAAACCTTCTGAAGAAACCTTCACACCATCATGTGTTCTCAGAATCCTGGCTGTGTTCCTGTTTTATGTTGGCTGAGCCTTATCACACAAAGATACTAAGCAAGAAAGAGACTGTGGGACTAGGGCAATGCAGAAACCTGCAGCTGACTATACAGTTTGTACCTCATGAATATAACCAGTTAGAGAAATCCTGCAGTGAGCCAGCTTGTGACCCATAACTGATTTACCTGAGACTATTTGTCTAAAAAAAGCAGAATATTATTTGGCAAAAATCTCAGTCACACTGAGAAAAGATAAGAGATATGTGTGTGAGATAAGGCATGCATAGACAACATGCCTTTATTTATCTAGAAACAAACATTGTCAACTAAGTCAGTTTCCAGACAAAAATTATCCGAGGGGCACAGATGAGACCTGTCAGGTTTTAAATCACTGAGGTATGAGGTAGAGATTATGGGCACAGGACATGGGCACTGGATATCAGGCACCGCTGTGTTCTAAACTCAGCATTTGTACAGGCTGACTGAATGACCTTAGATAAGTTGCAGTCTCAATGCCCTCATTTCTCTTTTCAGACACACCAATATAATTTCACTAACTGCAATGAAATTGAAGTTACACACTCAAAAAGGCAACCTGCCTCCCAAATTGCCAGTCTGTAAAAATGAATACTAGCTACTTATTACTCATTCCACAGGAGCGATACAAAGATTAGTAAAAGAGGCAAATTCATCCCCATATAAGGCAGCGTTAGGCACAACCCGAATTACTGCCAAACAGGGATAACATGTTCTTTTTGAAACACATGTAGTGCAAGTTTTCCTTTTCCAGAACTGTTGTCCTTATATCCTGTCCAACAAAGCTTCACTCTGACACTTGGCTGCATTAAGAATCAGCACTGAGAAAATGAGCAGTGTTCCTGCCATGCCTGTCATGAAAGCAGCAAGGCCTGGATTATCCAATTCCTCTTCTGAAGACAATTGTTTCTGTCCAACTATGATCCCTCTCACTAACTTTGGATGTATTCTCACCTAAGGAGCAACAGGTATCAGTTTTGCACAACGCACTTTCCATTACGAGACTGGCTGCTCTTCAGATCTACCAGCAATAACCTACTCATAGGGAAGGCTCTTGTATATTCTCAATCCTCCACAATGTGAACAAGTCCTTTGTTTCTTAACTGCCTCACCCGTCCCCCTGTGTAAGTCCAGTTCAGCATAAGCAAAGGAGGAGAGTATTCGCATGTTTCTTCACTTTGAAACCAGTTTGTCTATAGGATAAATGCAGTGGAGTTGTGCTAATGTGCAGTCTAGATCTCTGTTGGGTGCCATAGTTAAATCTGGAATGGCTGTAGTCTTAAAGAATTTCGTAACTGAACCAAATTCAAGAGTTTGGGGGGTTTTTTTAAGCCAGATGCTGTTCTAGGTATTTTTCCAGTTCATATGGACAATAGTTACTGGAGGTAGAGTCAGCAACTAGGACAAAGGTGAACCTACCCTTACAGGCTGTAAGGCTCCACATGTATTTATAGCAAACTCTGGAATTCATTTTTCAGTTGAGATTAGTCTGAACACATCTCCCGCTGGCCTCTTTTCCCTTGACAAAGGCATTCTGCAGTTCAAAGGGATGGATTCAAATATATCTTGGGCTCCACTACGGGAGACTATTCAGTTACGAATGCACTTCTAGAACACCAAAACCCTTTTTCATTTGTTCCCAATGGCTCAGCAATCCCCCTTATATCTCCTTCATAGGTAACCCTGGCACACGGATGATCTATGAAAAATTACGTCAATCAGACCCCACATTTGTAGGGCCTGATTTTTTACTGGTAAAGTACCAGTGGTGGAAGTCAGGACGGTCACAGACTGCACTTTCAATGGCAGGAGAGAATGTTTAAAACAGTGCATGATGGAAATACCAGACAAATAAAGGATTTTTGCTGGGCTTAAAGGCCTACTCAATGGTCAAAAAGACAGTATGTAACTGTACTCTGTAAAGCACTCTAGGGGCCAAATTCCATAGTATCAGCATTGATTATCCTAAAACTATCCACTGGATGGGGAAACGTAACTATAGACAGTTTGGAGCACGCGCCTCAGGTTTTTTTCTGTAGACCCAGAACAATACTAATGCTGTGAAGTACAAGGAAGTACATGAAAATCAAATACCCAATGGATTTGGAATACTGTAAGACAAATACTGTGATGACCAAAGCTGAAAATCATAAATTATATATTTGGGAATATGCTTCAACTGAGTGCAAGAGACTTTCATTGAATAAAATAGAGAAACCGTAATGCTGGAGAGCAGTTCATTTACACAGAACAAAGCATGATTTCTGGAGAAAAAGCAGTCTGTGACTATGCAATCAAAGTCTCCGTTGTGATACATACAAAGCAGCTGAATTACAATTGCTTGGGAAAATGAACTCTGGCATAGTCCACCATTAATTGACTTGTGATCTTTAAGTATTTTAAGATGTGCCCTACAACTGATTATAAATACATTATAGTTTATGTAATTATATACCAGTTCTAAATTGGAAGACAGTTCATACAAAATGTTAAGGAAAGCACTAAAGGTTTCCAGTGCAGCCTACCAGTTACATAACCACTACAGCTTCTGTTCAAGAAACAACATTGCTTTATCTCAGGTCTGTCTGCTGTAGTTCACACAGAAGTGCATAAATGTGTTACAGTGACACAGGCACACCAGGCACATTATAAAGATTAAATGAGTCATGAATCGTTTTTAAACATTGTGTTCCACCTCTGCAGACTAAAACAAGGCATGTACAGCACCATAACGTTAGGAATCAGCAGGTATTGCGAACCAAAGGGATCCTACCACAAGTAAAGTGAGAAAGATTTTGAAATGCTAACCTCTCCTGTACCATATTTGAGACCAGCACAGCAGGAACTGCTTTGTCCCTGGCCACTAGGCTTCTTTAAGAGATGTGTACCAGCACTGGTGGCAGAATCACCCAGTTCTTAGCACCACACACTGCCCTTCACTACAACGTTCAAGACCAGGCTGCCTTCCTACCCACTGTATTAAGTGCCTGTCAACCCTGCTGCAGATCTCGCAGCCTCCACTCAGTGTGTCCAACAAACTGCCGCTGATGCCACTGGGCCTCCAAGTCTCCCTCCAGTAGTTTTTGTGCAGAGAACTCTCTTAGGTCACTGCTATATACAATACCTGCAGAATGACAGAGAGTAAGAAATGCATTGGAGAAAACACTGACACATACTTTTGTCAGTGAGAGTTATCAGCTGTTATCAAGAACATTTCCAGTTGTCAAGACTATTTTATGAAAGGCAGCACAGAGTCTTTACATCATCTCAAGGCAGCAGGGCCATTATTTTAACTCTGAAAACATGGCATCTCTAGTAAATCAGCAAATCTGAAGATCTAGGCTTATCAGTAAAACTCAGTTGCATGCCCCTACCATCTAAACTAAACACTATTTCTGCTAATAATATGTTTTTTTTTCATGAAGAACTCCCAAGACACACAGCAGCATGAACAGTTTCCAGTGCACAGTGAAAGTAAAGGCACAAACCAAACATTTTTAAAAACAGCACTGAAATGCAGAGAAAAGTTTGAGGGAGTTTTGTGATTGCAGATACTTTGTGTAATTCACTATCACAGAAACACACTGACTCTTGAAATATTACATTATTAATATCTCTCACATAGATATGCATATATACATATGTTAAACAATGTTCAGTCGCTCGCTGTTCACAGTGCCACTGTGTCAGGCATTACTCGAACACACAACTTATTCCTACACAAAAATATGTAAAACAAACTAACTTTAGAAAGTGGAGACGTAAAAATACATAACTGAATACAAGCAAACAGCAGAAACAGTAGGCATATACGCTCCTCTCTGCTACTGAATGTGGATCATACTCTGTTCAGGTGTTATCATATAAAGTTGTGAGCTCATGCTAGTTCAAACCAGGTATTCACCAGGCATGGAGAAGGCCTGTGGGCTGGCAGTGGCTGGAGCAAAAGAAGAAATGAAAGCAGCACTGGCATCAATGGCCAGCCTGGGAAAAGGCTGAAATTTGTATTTAGTGCATCCGGGTAGGAATGACACTATTTCTTCTTCAGGGAGAGAGCTGTGATTCATCTCGGCATTTCAAAAAAAACGCAGCAAATGGCTGGCTGACAAGCAAATAGCCGTTTGAACAGCTGCAGGTCAGGAATGGGGAGTTGCACCGCATGAGATCTACTGCTATTCCCATGCCTGTCAGTTGCTTGAGTAACAGGCAATTGAGGAAGGCGATAGCAAGACAGTATAGTGCAGTAAGAAAAGTATGCTGTGTTAAACACGTTCCTTAGTGACCACCTTTTCCTTCTTCCCACCCTTCAGTTTATTGTCTGTTTACAGCCCTGCTATGAAAGAGCAGACGTGCCTAGCACACAACACCCTCCCTACTGCTTATTATACCCAAGTCCGTAGTGGCCACGTTGCTACACTCTGATCACCAAGTTCTGCCAGTGCACCGAACAATGCAACTCCCAGTAGATCGATGACCCCTACTCTCTCAGCAGACTGGCACAGGTATCTTTTCATAATAATAAACAGCTAACATATACACACAGTATCTTATTTCCCAGCCTCATAAATATCAAAACATGACAAAGGACTATCACAACCACAGCAATAATGAGAGATATTTTCCTATTTTTCATTGCAACAACTGTGGAGTTGTTAAAATTCAACTTTCTAGCTGAGTTTTTACACAACAAATAAAAAAGTCACAATTCATCAAGTAGCTCAGAACTGAAAGGACTGCTTTTTTCTACCATTTTTCACCATCTCTATCTGTCTTCATTACCCTCCCTGATGCTTTTGGGACAAATTAGACCTACCCCAAGTGGATACAAATGGAGTTATAAAAAAGATGGCTATTGCCTACCCCTTTTCAAGCCAATGCTTTCTCTGCATGTGCCTAGCTAGTTTGTTTATTCGGGGGTTATGTTTCCTTATCTAGAATATATATTTAAACGCTTCCTTTACAACAATTTAAATTCAAAAGCCCTCAGTTTGTATTACCATATCAGAAAGCCTTTAATACAGTAAAATCCCTAAAATAGCTTCCTAACACCCCATCCAGAGGGTTTCTATTTATTATTAGATCTGGAATGTAGCTACACATGAGAATTTATGGCTGGGGGAAGCTGCAATAGATTTTCCAAGAAAAGCCAGGGAAACATGATACTGCCTGCCACAGTGGTCAGTAAGCTGATGATGTGCTTGATACACTGCCTAGCCAGGAAGCTTCTTCCAGCCCTTCAGTTCAACTGAAGAATTATTCTCCCTTCAGTCCTGTTCCAGCAATGAGAACTGCAATTCTCTGGAACCTCAACCACCATCGAATTGTGCTTGATTGTTTCTGCCTCCAGTTACACCAGCTGCACGCTCGTACAACTTCACTGACCTCATCAGAATCACTCCTGAGTTTCATCAGTGTAAGCATAAAAAGATCAAGCCCTTAGGGGAGGAAGGGTAGATAGGGAAAACCAATCTTATCTCTCATTTTACACATTTGTGTTGCTACACGATACAAGGGCTCCAACCTCTGTGCTTTGCCCAAAAGCTTAGCCAAGGGAATAATGGCCTCAAGGCCTTGTCAATGTACACGGTGCAGGAGGTTACTGTCTCAGCATTACAGAGTGTACAGGGGTGAAGGGTGACTGCTGCGTTGTCACAGGGCAGCAGGAATTGAAAACAGAGACAAACAAATTATTGCAGCCTTCAAGTACTCAATAAAGCACTGTTTTTCCTGATAATTACAGTAACTCTGTAAAGACAGAGAACACAAATGTATTCTAAATTCTAAACTTCCAGTAGGAAGCAGATACGTGCACAAATTAAGAGCAAAGGACACAGATTAGCTCAGAGTGGCAGACCTAACTACACAGCTTCCCAAACTACAAAACTTTGGGATGCCTCCTACAACCAATAGCAAAACAATGACAATAAGTTTACCTGGGCTTTCAAGATGTTCGAGCCACTGCCCCAGAACACAGATCAGTTTACAGGTCGTTAGCATACATAAACCCACATTAAACACATCTGTTAACACCTACTTTTTCTTAAAAAGCTAGAGAACTTGATACACTCTGAGGAAGTTGAAGTCTCCTTTGCATATCCTAGAAAGGTTTTAATATTACTTCATTACACTGCAGTCAGATCGTATTTTAGATGCTGGGCACTGTCACATTCCCTATTAGAAACAGCATGGGGAAATGTCAAGGAACATACCGAGACTGTTAGCAAGCGATGGTGAAGCGCCCAGAAGGTGGGTCTCTTCCATCTCCTTCAGAACTGTTTTAGCAATCCAAAATCATGGTGGCTCACTGGACTACAGGAGGTGGTGCAAGAAGGAAAAAGAAGCATCATTAGCGAAATAAGCTAATTAATTAGCACATTAATTAATAAGCTTTTGAGACTACTTAATACAAACACTATCCTATTACATATTACTATGCAATCAGTAAAATGTGTAGGTAGTACACAATTCCTTACCTTCATTTTGATATATTACAGTTTGATGTTATTGAACACTCCTTTTTTTCCAATCAGAAGTGATTCCGTTTTCCTCTTTAAAAGAAATTCCTCCCCATCTATTGCCTACAGACGAAGCCAAACCAACAGATGCATTCTGGGAGCACATCTAATGGGAATTTGGTCTACAGGGCAAAACAAGATCTAGTCTGCATAAAACCTCTGAAATGCACCCAGTGACAAGGGTTCCTCAGCACCACTTCATTCTACAGACTTGCTCCTCCTGGGTTACATGACTTAGCAAGGTAGGTAGAGCTCTACAGATGCACAGTTGGTGAGGTGATTTGGAAGGAAAGGAATAGAAAGACCAGACCTTTATCTATATAAAGACATTCATTATATCTGCTCCAGCGGTAGCACAAATTAACCCAGGCATAAAGAACATTGAAAGTTTAAGAATGTTTGCACTTCGCAATCAAATCTTTCCAAACACAGCAATGCCTATGAGTGAACAGGCTTACAGAAAACGCTTGAAACGGAACACTTTTTTCCAAATAAAAGTTAGCATATGACAATCTGTATTCTAAGACTTCCAGATTTTTTTAACAGCCTATCTGATCTGTGAGATGCAGTTTAACCGCAGCCATCAGCAGAGCTGATCTCAGCTGTAGTACAGCAATGAGGATTCCACCCACACAGACTGGCTATGTGATGATGCAGGCACTGAGAAGCCAAAGGGACTGGTGGAAACAGGCTTGGGTTTAAATTCAGAAAAGCATGCCTCTCTAGTCCCGCACGGAGCAAATCTCTGTGATACTCAGCTTCACCACTGGGGAACTACAAAGCTAACTAAGCACATTTCCTAACAGACCTTCTGGGTTTGTATTTTTCCCAGGAAACACTTTTTCAGAATTAAATCAAGAACAAATGTTTTTCCCTCAGCAGAAGGTATCTCTTTTCCTCCAATTAACCTCCAAAGGGAATTCTAGCTTTACTCTGAAACCAAACAAGGATGGAACAGAAGCACAAAGGTATAAAACCTCTGTCTTGCAGCTCTCCATGGGAAAGAAGAGTGGGATAGGAGTACTGGAAAACCTGAACACATTTCAGCATTTACAACTTCTGGTTTATCTTTCTGGCTAGAGTATTCAAATAACGAACCACGTTGCTAAAACATGACTAGTCATCTTTTTCAGTAACACCTTTCTGTCCTTTGCAAAGTCTACATATTTTGAAGTTTGGTGTTTTATACATGGAAACGTATATTTATGCAGGTTTAAACTGTGCTAAAATAAGGTCACATGAAGGCTTCATAAAGGAAAAAGATGCACAGAAGCCCCAGGGAATGTAAAAAAACTGCAATAAATTGGTGTCTTGGCTTGCACCACCGCTAGCCAGCTCATCTGCTAGATGATCAAAACAATTAGAAAACCAACAGCAATCCTGTTAAATCAGTAATATCCACCAGACACCTTAACACTGTTAGAACTGCACTGGAAGCAACCCTTAACAGCTCAGCAATTGCTGTCATTACATCCAGATAACCCCATGTCAGAAGTAACACGATATATAGCTAATTCACGCCCTCTGACAAGGCACCAGCAAATATAATCAGACACAAAGTCAGACATCCAGCTTTGTTTCCTCTCTCTGTTCCCACTCCTACAAAGGTTTAACAATACAGGCAAAGAGTCTTGTTAAAGTCAGTGGATACTCCTCATGAATACAATTAAACATTCCTCTGCAACCCTAAACTTTTATCAGCTTTTTTTTTTTTACTTCTACTGTATGCTAAACCATTGTCAAATAAGACAGCTTTACTATGCAAAATCTGTTGTATCCGACACAGCTATACAGCTTCTCAACAATATATGGAAATAATTTTACAGATCTGGTGCTGGTATTGTTGTATTTGGCATCATTTTGTCTATCCACTGACATCAACTGAAATCACTTTTATTTCTGCTTTTGTTTCCAGGCTTCTCCTGGTTTGTCACGAGCCATGTTCCCTTTCTGGCTTTGTGCACCAACTGCCAGCTGCAGAACCCAGGATGCAAACTGGTGGGAGACACCATGGGTTTTAATATTCATAGAATCACAGAATGGTTTGGGTTGGAAGGGACATTTAAAGGACACCTAGTCCAACCCCCTGCCATGGGCAGGGACATCTTCAACTAAAGCAGGTTGCTCAGAGCCCTGTCCAACCAGACCTTGAATGTTTCCAGGGATGGGGCGTCCACCACCTCTCAGGGAAACCTGTTCTTCAGCTTCATTGTAGCCAATTTCTTTCTTATATCTAGTCTGATGAAACACATGCCATGAAGAAAAGTGGTCACTCCCCCGATTCAGGAAGATACTCCCCACAAAACAGAAGAAGAATCAGGTGACTTCTAGAGGCCTCATGCGACCTACGTGGCCTGTGGCTCTGCAGCTGGGATCTCGCCCTTACACGCTACAGTAGCTTTCAAGACCTTTTGCTCCTGGGAGTCCTGCACTTCCCCTAGCATCACCCGCTCCAGACACGGAAAAAGCCCAGTTGCGCGTGCCCTTCCTATTAAGACACGCTGACCCTATTTCGCGTACCCCCACCGGCAGCCCGGGCTGTCACCTCGCGGGGCTCAAAGCGCCAAGCCCGCGGCACCTCGCTGAGGCGTCTCCATCTACTCGCTGCGGGCCTTCACACCTCGACTGCTCGCCTGGGCCGGCCAGGCAGGCTGGCCCGCACACCTGCACGAACCCTCCCCACAGCCGCGGAGCTCCGAGGCACCCGCCCGGCCGCGGGAAACCGGCCACAGCGGCGGCCGCCGCCTCACACGGCCCCGCCGCGCCGGGAGGTGGCGCATGCTCAGCGGCTCTCCCGCCCGCAGCCCCGCGCGGGGCGGCAGAGGGCGCCTTTCCGCAGGGCGGGGCGGGAGCTTCCCCTTCCGCCGGAGCCGCTGCTTCCGGGTTAGCGGCGCGCGCAGCCCACGTGGGGCCCGGCGCGGAGCGGTGCGCAGGCAGGTGTGTGTCGGGGACCGGGGGACGCGTCGCCTCCTGCCGCTGTCCCTCTTCTTCCCTGGCTTGGCGGGGCCCGGCCCCACCCCCACGGGCGTGCACCCCCGTGGGGCAGCTGGCGGAGGGGCCTGCCCCGGGGCGGGGGGGGGGGGGGGGGGGGGGGGGGGGGGCGGCGAGAGGCGGCGCGTCCGCGCAGCTGCGTTATCCGCGGGCCTGCTCTGGTTGTCTTCCATTAGGTTTCTCTGGGGACTCCTTTCCTCGAGCCACGGAGCGATGACGTCCCTCGCGGAGCAGCTGAAGCGGCTGGCGCTTCCCCAGAACGATCCCAGCCTCCTGAACCGCAGCGAGGTAGCATCGCTGCTCTTCAGCTGCAAGGAAGCTGCCTGTATCGACAGGGACACGTTTTTTGCAATCGGTGAGTTGGGCTGTTTAGGCGCCAGTGATTGTTGAAAAAACATCTGTCTGAAAAACAGCTGGGGAAAGGTAAATGGGAAAGGGAAACCCATCTTCAGAAAAGGCCAGAAGGATAATTCGGGCAGCTACAGGTTAGTCAGCATCACTCCAGGGCATGGGAAAATCACATAGCAGGTCCTCTTGGAGCAGGTTTCTGGGCATGTGAAGGGTAGGGTCACTGGGAAAAGTTGGAGGCCCCAAGGTAGCCAAGGGCTGGAGGATTTGCTGTATGAGCAGAGGCTGGTGGGAGGAATGGTTCTGGTCTCATTCAGTCTGGTGAGGAGAAGGCTTTGAGGGCTCTGACAGCAGCCTCACAGTACCTATAAGGAGGTTTCATAGAATCACAGAACGGTTTGGGTTGGAAGGGACCTTAAAGACCATCGAGTTCCAACCCCCCTGCCATGGGCAGGGACACCCTCCACTAGACCAGGTTGCTCAGAGACTCATCCAGCCTGGCCTTGAACACTCCCAGGGATGGGGCACCCACAGCTTCTCTGGGCAACCTGTGCCAGTGCCACCCTCTCCCTGAAGAGCTTCCTGATATCCAATCTAAATCTCCCCGCTTTCAGTTTAAACCCGTTACCCCCTGTCCTGTCGCTACAGGCCCTTGTAAGAAGCACGCACACACACACACGCCCCGCCCTGCTTCCTTGTAGGCCCCTTCAGGTACTGGAAGGTGCTATAAGGTCTCCCCAGAGCCTTCTCTTCTCCAGGCTGAACAAGCCCAACTCTCCCAGACTGTCCCCATAGCAGAGGGGCTCCAGCCCTCTGATTATCTTCGTGGCCTCCTCTGGACTCGCTCCAACTGGTCGATACCCCTTCAAGAGGATGGGTCAGGCTATCCAGAGGAATGCGTGGCTGGAGGACAGGAAGCAGTGAGCTTAAGATGGAACAGTAGAGGTTCAAACTAGATACAAGGAAAACCTTTTTCACCACAAGGACATGGTAGCTGTTGAACAGGTAGTGCAGGGTGGTTGTGCTCTCCATCCTTTTGAAAACCCCAACTGGATAATATCCTGAGCAGCCTGGTCTGATTTCAGGGCTAACCGTGCTTTGGGCAGGGCCTTGGACTAGAGAGGTCCCAAGGGCCCTTCCAACCTGAATTCCGTGATTTCATGAAAACCTGCTGACACCCTGCTCTTTGGTAACTTTATGGCCACAGATAATGTAAAACGGCGGAAGCCAGCTCTGTGCTTGCACGCTTCAAATCCTTTGTTCTTCTCTCTTTCAATTTTTGTATAGCACTTTACCCAGGAATGTGATACTTCTTGAATAAGAAAGCTGTTTTCTAAACCCAGGAAGATTGATATCGTATATAGATTTTAAGTAATAAGATTGTAGATATGTATGCCCTATTGTTTAGTTTCTTAAATAGTTATGATAGAACTGCTGCATATAATCATTTATTTGTTCTATATTTCAGCCGCGTGCCTGGTTTCTTTATTTCAGCTTGTCTGCTTTGTGCTTAGCCATTAATATTTACAAGCTTGTATAAAATAAAGATTTCCCAAAGTTCTCTAGTGAGGTACATGGAATATTGTATTTTAATGTAATCAAAGAGATACTTTTGCTTGCTTCATTTATATAAAAATATAGAATAATTTGGGCTAGAAGGGACCTCTGAAGTTTATTGGGTACTAGCCCAATTGAGCACCGGGCTAGTTAGTGCAGGCCTATGTTCAGCTGAATTGGAGGATGGAGGTTTTGTGGCCTCTGATCCAGTGTTTCATCACCCCATTGTTAAAAAAAATTAATCCATACACTGACTTGGAATTCCCTATGCTCCAGCTTGCATCTGTTGCCTCCCATCCTGCCACTGTGCATCTCTGAGAGGAGTCTGGCTCCATCTTCTTGATAACCTACGCTGTATCCCATTAAGTAGTTACAGACAGCAGGAAGATTTCCATTTGGCGCTCTCTTCTCCAGGCCGAGCAAACCCAATTCCTCCTTTGCCTTGCATGTTATTTTCCAGTCTCCTGACCATCTTGGTGTTCCTCTACTGGACTCACACCCGTATGGCAATGTTTTTCTTCTACTGATGAGCCCAAAATTGTACACAGTACTCCAGATGTGATCTCACATCCCTCAGCCGCGGGCTACGCTCTCGCTAGTACAGCCCAGGGTGCTGCTGGCCTTGGTTGCCGCAAGAGCGTACTGCTGCTGCTTGTTAATGTTGTTCTTCATCAGTTAGGTAATACCTTAAGTGTAGCAGATGTTTTGGTCTTAGACCTATTTGCTCTTTGATTTGGTTTGCTGGGTGAGGATGACATACACTGGTACAGCAAGGAAGTTGGATATGGCAGCAAGGAGGCAGGTCCATAGGACTGATAAATAAAACTTGCATTTAAAGCATTCTTCCATGTTTTTTTCCACAGGATGCACCGGCTTAGAAGAGCTGATGGGGATTGATCCTTCATTTGAAGTGTTCCAGACCAGTTTGTTTAGTTCCACATCCAAAGGCCTGGAACGCAGTGTTCAGTCTAAAGCAGTAAATCAGCAGCTGAACAAGAATATTTCATTGTTCCTGATTCACCTTTCCCCTTACTTTATGCTTAAGCCAGCCCAGAAGTGCCTTGAATGGCTCATTCACAGGTAATCCACTGAATATCCTGTATGTCAATAGATAAGGCTACTAGAAATGCCAGATACTTGTTTTATCCCGATGAGAAAAATTCTGAATAATTTTACTTTAGTTTTCTGAAAAAACTGGTCAAAATGTTAAACATATCCACTTGGGCTTATTCTTTATGGGGCCAGATGTTCTTGGTCAATTAAATTTTTGTCTTGATAAATTTCTGTAAAAGTTTTGATCTGTTGTGGTACTCTATATAAAAGCAATTATTTCCTTGTCTGATTTTCACCAAATTTGCCCAGCTCTAGCCATCGTACAGAGGACCTAGAGAGTGATTTATATAAGTGCTGTTAGTAATGGGCTGTGTAAAATAGCTAATCTTCAGTGTTAACTGTGAACCACGAATAGCATGCCCTTGCATTATAACGTGAGCTAAGTATTCTTATCTCAAGGTTATGTAGGAACGTGTGAAAAAAAACCCAAACCAACTGTTTTGTGAAGAGATGTTGTGTTTGTTTATATAAATTAAACTGTCCGGGTGTGGAAACTGTAATGTTTCATGTCATGAATGAGTGGGCAATTTTGTCGATACCACCTTTGAATCACAATTTTTATATATATATGTATTATACTGAAATTCACGGTAGATTATTGTAATGTGTGGTTTGATACTGAAGTCTGTGCAGAAGAAACTAAGGTAATCTTAAGTCCTGTAGGGACCTAAAGTTATTATTGAGAGTGAGGAAAAAATTGCTAGCACTGTTTTCTTTCTTCTAGCTCATACAGGCTAGTGGCCACCTTGTGATTCTGGGCTGTAGGTCGACCATATGTCTGACTCAGTATGACAGTCATCTCTCATCTTTCCTAAAAGCGAGTAAACCAAGTGTCTTCTGAGAAGAATGTGGCTTGGGCTTTCAGATAGTGTTTAACTCTCTATATATGGTTTTTTCCTTAGATTTCACATCCATCTCTACAATCAAGATAGTTTGATTGGTTGTGTTCTGCCATATCATGAGACTAAACTATTTGTGAGAGTTATTCAGCTTTTAAATATAAAAAGCCCAACTAATAAATGGCATTGGATGGATCCCATAAGGGTAAAGTATTTAACAGATGCAATTTGGGAGAAACATGAGGGACTTTATTCATAATACCTTGACTCTGTTGCTGGGTTTATGAATGTGGTCCACTTACTCATGTGGTTGGTTGTACTGAAAGGCTTAATTTCAGGGATGGAGCCTGGATGCTCACCTGTTGCTTCTGCTGTCTTTCTTTATATTTTAAGTTAATTAGAAAAAGATTCGATTGCAATTGCTCTTTGTTTTGGCAAAGTTAGGGTATGCTTTTAAGGTGCAAGTATTAGCTACCGCTAGGAAGATGTGTCAATTACTATACCATATGTTTATTTGAATATAATTTATATGTGATGCTCTTCATTGTCTGTTGTAAAGTAGAGACACAAAATTCCAGAGAGGTGTGTGGGTTTCCATTACTTATTTCAGTTTAAATGGTGTTACCTGATTGGTAGGATTAGTTTAGAGGTTATATTAGTTTTTACTTCGGGTGCTTCACTTTACCCTTGAGTGTTCTAATTTTACTTTTTTTCACCATGTAAAGAAACCTGGAGTCCCGCTGGCAAGGGGTACTGTCATTACACACTGCTACAAAGACCTGGATTTCATGGATTTCATCTGCAGGCTGGTGGCAAAATCTGTGAAGGTTGTTAAATTTATTTAGAAATTATTTGTTTGTTGTCACTTTGTTTTCCCCGTCTTTGTATTTGTGTTGTACTGTGCTATTTACTGATATTTTTAATTACATATCAAATAGTAAAAGGAGTAATTTATTAGTAAACAATATGAAGACTTCTTGTCATTTGTGTAGATGGCAGTCTATCACAAATTCTTGTAAGGAAGTGGCTGAGAAGCAATGAGCCATGACAAAACAATTTGGCAATACCTTATTACTTAAAGATACCGTATTGCTTCAAGTACTTCATTGTCTGAATTTCTTTTATAATTAGTTTGTAACTGTGCTTTGAATTTGGATATCTCTTTTGGGGGTTTTGATGGGTGTTTTAAACATACGTCTTCAAATATTAATTAGAACTTAAAATTGAGAATGTTAGAAAGTGAGCAGATTTTTTTTTCAGCTAATGTAAAACAGAACTAGTTTTATAGTCTCAGAAGGGTAAGATGTACGGCAGTTCCAATCATTTAGAGAACTAGAGTGCTTGTACCGTGAAACTAAGCAAAGCACACACAGTAACAGGTTTTGTTCACAGATGTAGTAGCGGGTGTTAAACATACACCAGTCAGCTTCTTGGCTGTCCAGTTCTCAGTCTTGAGCATTACACCAAGATCACAAGTGATTTCGGTTACCTTACTGTGATTACCTGGAGTAGCTGAGGAATAGCACCCATTTCCTCCTACCGTCTCTGCAAGGGGAAGCAGTAACCTCTGGTGAGGGTTACTGCTAGGAGGAGGTGATGGCTTAAATCGTACCAGCAGGAATGGGTGGAGCTCGCATGCCGGAGTTCTGAGATTTTGATGGTTTGGAGAGAAGCCATATCTGCTTTTCCATTTTTCCTGATGTCTGAACACCTGATTTTTCTGTTGTCCAGGTCTTTTCAGAGTGTCCTGGAAACTCTGCTCAATTGAGAGTTCTTCTTGTGTTTTACGCCTCCACCATTGTATCCGCTCTTGGAGCTGCAGAGAAGATAACGGACTCTATTGTCTCTGTGCTGCTCCCTTACATCCAAAAGGTACATGAAGCTTTGTTTTCCTTCCTTGCAATGAAGTGTACTGTGTTCTGTGGACGTGCATCTGCAGATAACATGTAAGAGAGACATTCTATATGAAATATACCACTCTTAGCCTCCTTTGAAACATCAGGTCCATGGGTAATAATGTTTTTTCACACCTCAGATGAGCACTTAAGATCTGTATTTCCTACTCTGCATGAGGAAAGGATACACAATTTGAATGAACCTCTTTGCCCTAGAGACTTCTTGTGCTGACCAAGGAGGAAATGGAGTTAGGATGGACAGCCTGCTTTAATGTCCTCTTTCCTTCAGGATTGTTGCTCTGTTAACAAACAGGGCAGCAGTTAATGAATGTGTTTTCTGTATGTGTGCACACTGTATGACAGCTTTTTCTTCTTCCAAGTTGAGTTTATAGATCCCTTAAAAGTTAACACATGGAGGAGGTAGTGTGATTCTGCGGATGTCGGAATGAAAATAATTTTTATGTTAATGTACTTTTTTTTCAATTTGTGTGTGTAAAAAATCCACCTTTCTCTCTTATCCTAGGGTTTGAAGTCCTCTATACAGGATTACAGAGCTGCAACGTACATGATAATCAGCCAGATGACCGTAAAAGTGACAGTGGAGACTTCCTTGGTGCATTCTTTGATGTTACAAATAAGCAAGACGTTATCTAAAGTGCCTTCATTAGCCAGGGATGGGGTGGCGTGTTTGAACCTCCTTCTGCAAACCCAGAAAGGAGACAATCTTGGGGAAAAGTAAGTCTACATGAACTGAGTTTTCCCACTTTCTAAAACCTTATGCTGCACTTGGATAACTGAATTTGTTTTTAATATTCCTCGTTAAAGGGATACTTTCCCTTTATGGAAAATTTCCTAAACAATGGAAATTTTGGTAGTTGACCTTTCAAAGGGCTCAAAAGTCTTTTTGGCTTACTTGGAAAATTTGTACACTTGCTACAGCTAAGGAGTCTCAGTGGTGCATGTCTTGTCATCTTTTGGTCCCTCTCCTGCCACTGCCTTCAGTAAAGGTTTGCTGTCAATGTGCAAAGCTGAACCCTGCTAGTAAGAGGTTTTCTTGGAAGTGGGAACCCTGGAAGAGAAGCCAGCATAATAATGGTAGTGCAAACTTGAGGTTATTTGAATAGCTTGGAAAAAAGAAGTTCTGTCCCTTCAATGATTTGAGGTCATGTAGTTTGACACCTGAAGTAGAAGTGCTTCTGTAGCACCACTTCCTTGGTCCCACAAGTCAGGTGTTCTTCTGGAAGCACACGTCGTGTTTCGTTCCCATCGATCTCTCTGCCCTGCCCCGATACCGTTAGCTGGCGCTGTTAATGTGCGGTTGAACACGGTGGTGTAAGTCCTGCGTGCTACAGGGAGTTTGCTTGCTGGTAGAGAGGTTAGCGTGGGTATTCCAACAGAATAAAGCTTTGATGGGATAATTACAGTGATTACCTTCCAGGTACTTGAACACAGTCACAGAAGAGAAAAATGGGCTAAAAGCTAAGGTGTGGGGAGCTAAGGAGGGGCACGCTTGATGCGTTGTGCAGCATCCAGCTGGGTGGGTGCTGGAGACAAGATGAGAGAAACTTTTTATTAGTGGGACGAGAAACTGCTTCTACTGTCTTTTGAGGATTTAGTGTCATTATTTGTCCTCTCTTCCTTTTGCTGCCGCTGGGTAATAGATATGGTCCTTGCACTGTGAGGATATCTGCACACAATCCATACAAGTATATTTTTCTTGTTCTACCAAAATTGCAAAAACGTAGGTAAGTTCACTGTGCTGTTGCAGCAGCTGCGCTCAGCAAGACTGGCAGTACCCTGGTTTTTTCTTGGATATTAAATGCACCATAAACCTGTGGTGATAAGGAAGTGGAACCCTTTGAATCTTTTCACCATTTGTTTACAATGAGGCTGTTACCTGATGCTGAAAATGGAATCCTTAAGAGGTCTGCATGGTTTGAAAGTGTTGGTAGCTCAGATGAGCACACACACTGTTTTTGTTTCCCTGTTCCACTGTGCAGGCCGTTTAACTACCTGTGCAAAACCCCAGAACTGGTAACACTTCTGCAAGACCTTTCGGCAGGCTATGATATCTCTCCTCTACTGCGTTACCTGTTGCCTCACCTTGTTTGCACTGTCACGAAAAGCGATACAGGTAAGTTAGCGTACGTTGCTACAGTTTTGTTGAGTCTTAGGGACAGATGGCTGTGGTCAGTGTCGTAGCTGTGTAGTGCTAGTTGCTTCTGCCATTAAAACTGCGCCAGTCCATGTGAAGACCTGATGGAGCTTGTGTGTGCATTGCTTTTTGTTTTTTCCAGGCGATTTTAGGTATTGTTATGTCTGTATTGGTTTGATTTAGATGTCAATTTGCAGTATTTCAGCAGAAACTTTATTTTGACGTATGAAATGTCTGACTCTTAGAGAGATATTGTAGTACTGCAAAGTCATTTTGAAGTAGATTACATGTACTGTGTATGTACTTTAAGCCGTGGAGATCTGTGTTTACGTGATGAATTAAACGTGCTGCCTGTGAACAGTCTGAGACAGCAAGGCTGACTGGCATGCAGCAGTAGCCTGTGTTTGCGCTAGTAAGTCCGTTTGCACTGTGGACTTGTAACTCTCGAATCATGACTGGGAAAGCTCTTTCATTGAAAGGTCCAGATTAACTCCAGGGAATGGTGTGGGGAGTTACTGGCATAGGGTGTGGTAGCAGGTTTGGAACGCCCCAAAGTTTACTTGAATTTATTTGGAGCAGTTCAGCCTTTGGCATGTCAGTGACGTTGGTATAAAACATTGCCAGCAGCTCACGGAGAGTTACTGCTAGTAATCAGTGAATGCTGCGGTCTTCAGGTTGTGTGCTTGGTTCACCAGAGGGTGATGCCTGTACAAGCTATTAGCTTTAATCGGTCTGAGGGGGTCATTCTCCAGCTACTGTTCGTCTTTTATGTCCTTAGCAGAACAAGAGGAATCTGAGGAGATGGAGAATCAGATTTACATCAAACATCTTGAAGCTATTATTCAGAGTATACCACTGGAAAATGATTTAGATCACCTGTTGGCTTCGTGAGTTACCTTTGATTATTTTTCTCCTGCAGTAGTACAGTCATTTCTGGTTTAATAACAGCTAATTCCTCATGCTGCCATTAGCGTTCTGAGCATGGTTTTCTGAGTTCATAACTCCAAACCTGGGCTGGGAAACTGGAACATTCAGTAATCCAGAAGAGCCATGGTTTCAGCACTTGTGGGACGGAGTGAAACTTCAGGCCAGGAACAAACCTGTACTAGCAACAAATGATGTGTATTAATCCTAACCTGTTTAGCAGTGGGCTTTATATTAATGAAAACTGTACTGTCCAAAAAACTGGCTTTTTCTTTTGTTTGTAATTTTAGCAAGTTTCTTGAAGCGTTCATCTCCTGTGGTACAGAGATTGAATCGAATCCCACCAGAATGGCCGCGCTCAGTCAAAAGATGCTTCCTCTTATCAGACTTCTTGAGAGAAAGTAAGTTCCGTTTTTCTGTGATAAACCCACAGTTCAGACTGTTTAGTTTAGTAGAGTGGTGATGTCAGCTATGATCTTGGCTTATTGGGTGTAGTAAGCACAACATTCTCACCCAAATAAGTATAGTAAAAATAACTGACTCGTAATCTTTGTCCAAATTTTATTTTACTGATCTGTCCTTACATATTTGGCAGGGGGTTTGAAGTAGGTGATCTCCGAAGGTTGCTTCTATTCCATGATTCTGTGATTTTGTTATCGCTGTAGTACATGGACATAGACCTAGGGGCGTTGTACAGCTGTTATCTGTGTTAAGACATAACAGTTGATTGCCTTTCCAAAGCCTCTTAAAATAGCTGGTTCAGAAGAGTGCGTGTGCATTCAGCTTCCTTGTATTTCTCTAGTAAATCCACGCTCCTCCGTAATGCTCTGTGGAAAACGTTGCGGGTTTTGTCTGTTGGCAGGTATCCTAAAGCCTTAGACTCTGTGTTGGAGAAGCATCTGGAAGATTGCACGGATGAGGCTGACCAAAATCTTTTTCACCAATTCATTTCTCTTTCATTAAGCTGTGGCAAATACAAGGTAAGTAGAAGCTGAGTTCGTGATCCTAGTGCTTACCTGGTTATACTCTCAGAAGGCTGATATTCTGGCAAGTTCTGCTCTCTCTTCCTCTTCCTAAACAAAATCTCTGCCATTCGCCCCCCAAAAAACCCACCCAAACAAAACAAACCAACCCCCCGAAAACTCCCAACTTACTTAAATGTGAGGGGGGCGGGGAGGCTTGATCAAAAGTGGTAAAATCAAAAGCTATCAGATCTTTTAAGTTTTTGTGTTTGTCATGAACAGTCATGAGTGTGAGCTTTTCTAATTGGTAAAACTAATACATTTCCAACTGCCCCTATTGCTGTCAACAGCCACTATGCATCCTGTCGACAGTGACGACACGGTGGTGCCCAGCAAGGCCTCATATGACTTAAAGATTTTGTCAGCGTGAGAGGTGTCTGTTTAGGGAAAGTTGACAAACAGCTCGATCGGTGTTGAGAGAAAGTGGCTCGGTCCTTTTTCTTGCATTGATTTTGTGAATGTTTACGGTCAGGAACATGGAAGGATAGAGTGACTACAGAGTTCTTCCTGTGCCATTTCTGAAGAGCAGTTGAAACTCAGCCTCACACTGAGTAACCATTGGTGCAACAGATCTGTCCAAGGAATTTATTATTAAGAGGTGTTCAGTAGTATGGCTATTGTTTGCAATGACTGAAAGCACTTAAGAAAAGATGATAAACTACATAAGGAAGTGCTTTGTGTATCTCTGTGCCGATCTAACAAAAGCACAGGTTCTGTGGGTGAGTAGCAAGTGGACTGACAGAAAACAAGGCATGCAGAACAAAAGCATATGACTCTCTTCTAGCCTTGAAGGTTCCCGAGATAAGTGCCCACAATTGGACTGGCAGGGATGCCTTTTTAACAGTTTCAGTCTGTGCTCTGTCACACTGACGTTGTCACTAGAGCTTTCTCTGAATGCTTAGATAAGTGTAGTGCTTTTCTAGGACAAAAAGGTGTCTGTGGCTTAATGTACTTTTCAAGCTAGATTCCAAAAACTGTCTGCCAGAGTGGAGAAGACGAAATTTGAAACAGTTACACCACATCATTGTTCTGTAATTGACACTTTGGGTCTGAATTACCCAGGTTTTCTTCTGGTAAAAAAAAATCTGAAATAATTTCTCCAGTTCATCCTTATATATACTTAAAGCATTTTTAACATGCAGTGAGTCACTCTGAAATCTGTATTTCAGTTCCTGGAAGACTCTGATACCTCCCTTCTGCTTAGTTTGAATCACCCTCAGCCAGCTGTGCGGGTCCTGGCTCTCGAGCATTTGAAAGATGTTATCGAAACAGCAAAGGTTTGTGTCCTGACTCTCTCGCTTACAGAACTGACTTAACACACGATGTGTTCCAAAAGCTGTTTCCCAGACATACCAGTTGAAGATGAGTGGTGTGTTAAACTATTCATGTGTCATCCTCACTGTATTTCATGGTGTTTTCCGTAGGCTTCTGTCACCATTTTCCTGTATTCTGGAGTCTGCATGTAGTTCTTGTTTATTAAGCTGCTTGTAGTCTAAGTTAAAATCTAAGTTAATGGATGCTTCTGGTTTTCCTTCTTCCGTTGTTGAAAGTTGGGCTGCCTGTAAGGTTTGATTTAGATGATGTTACAGCTTTTCTTGTACTGGGATTCAGATATTTCACTAAAAGCCTGTAAATTGTGCTACCAAAAATGATTTTTTTTTTCCTTTAGCTCTCGTTTTCTTTTATTTTTTCAGGAAGGCTTTGATCAGTCTTTCATAGAAGAAGCAATTTTTGGTCGGCTCAAGGATGACAACAGAGATGTTGTAATGTCTGCTCTCAGTTCACTGGAGGTAAGTGTGTGTCTTTTGATACGTCAGGTGAAATTTTAGCTGGTCTTGAATGTGTGAGTCTGGAATGTATCCTTTGTAACTGCCCTTCTTCTACTCGTGTCCTTAGTGTACGGCTTTTGTCCTTTAACAGGCTGAAGCAGCACAGATTTAGGAGGCTTTTGTTGTCTACTGCCTCACAGTTACCCCTGGATTTCTGCTTCCCAATCTTTCCCAACGTATTTGCAGTTAACCTGAATTTATTGATGCTTTTTTATGTAGCTACTAATGCATGTTTTAGTCTTGGATAACTATTTGAAGTGTGCTTCCTGCTTACCCTGTACATTGTTCTATAAAAACGCAATGATACCTGCCTTTTGGATGGAAAATGTTGCAGTGACAAGTTGTTACGCTAGTGAGAAATGCTCAGTTGAGTTTTTCCGTATGAGAGTCATTTGGTCAGTTGATAGCAGCAAAGTCCTGAACTCCAGCTCAGGTTTGCTGGCCAGGACTCCGGTATGCATTGTACTGATTGTTTCCAGCTAGAGTAACAGTCTGTCTTTACTGCTTCAGCTAGTAGTAGTGGAGAATATTATTAGCTGTAGTATAATTGGTCTTGTGTGTTCATTCATTCTCAATCACTAAAAAATAGGCATGGAAGCACGTGAGTGCTTCTTGAAACTTCATTTTGTAACGTGCCTTGTATTTCTGTCATACAGATGCTATGTAAAGTAAAAGCAATTCTCGTTTAGTTATAAAGTGTTTTGCTGTCGTTTATCAATTTTACCAAACATTTCTGTATTCAATAAATTCCCTGTACTTCAGCATATCAGGAGGGCGTACTGGGCAGCCTTATAACTACTGTTTACCTTGATAATATTTTTGCTACGTGATCATCAATAGGCATGCAACTAGTGAAGTTTGCTCTCTGTTTCCAGTTGGTATAGTAGATCCATTTTCTGTTATGGTATGGTAAACTATTTTGTGTTTTATTATGCTTCCATTTCTTTTCTTATGATTACTTTTCAGATTTTCAGAAAACAAGTCAATCCAGAAGTAGTTGTATCAAGTCTTTTGAACATTTTTCAGAGAGCTAATCTTTCAAAAGATGGAAAGTGGTATGTTTGTGCCTTTTTTCAGTATACATTCTTTCTGTATAAATTCAAGTTTTTAAAAGTAACTCTAAAGAATACTTCAAAAACTGGTTTTCACTTCAAATACTTCTTTTTCTTATGCTATATCCATGTTGAGGTATAGGAGAAATGTTCAATTACTTGCACACCATTTTCCATGAATTCCATATTTGTTCTCACTGCTATTTGGATTCAGGAAATCACCATGGAAGACCGAGAACAAGTCAAAGAAGTGTTGCTGGTGTGACTGAGCAGTGAGTTTTCACCGTGACTTGTTCTTTTTTTAGGTACAAGGTTCTGGAGCGAGCAGTAAAAATTCTAGTCAAGGAGGAGATTTTGAAAGAGAAAGAAGAACTCCTAGATGATGCAGTGATGCGGTTGTTACCTTTTATGGTAATCACTAATGCGAATTCAAAATCTTCAGATTGGAAAATGGCTGTTTGTCTGTCAGAGTCTGATCTCTGCTCCTTACACCCTTTACTGAAAGGTTGGCCAGAAGGTAAAGCATTAAATGTAACTCGTTTGGTAAAAGAAAAATTGTGACAATTTAGGATGACATCCTTACTGGACTTGAACTCATTGAAGAGGCATGGCTGTTGTTAACAAGCTATCGTGCTGCGAGTGTGAACGGAGTGCTTTAAAAAACTCTTGGATAAGATGAAGAAATTATCTAGTATGTTTCTGACTGTTTCAAAATTATATTGAGCCACCAGATTTTAACACATGATTTGTATACCTAGATTGTCTGATTATTTTTTTTTTTCCTTTGAATAGCTCTTGAAGAGGTAGTTAAATCTAGCAAGCCTGCAGAGTTGCTTGGAGTGGCCAACAAGAAAATGATTCTGCTGTTTTCTAAAAACATGACTTCGGGAAATCCTTCCTTACTATTGCAAATGGTATGTGTACCATGTTACCCTCACCTTAACAGAACTTACTTCCCAGGTGGTCACTGTAGTGAAACAAATGTGATACAGAAGAACTTTGTATGTGTTCTTCGTAGCATTAGTATACTCTCGTCAAGCAGCTAGGCAGATACATATGTATTGAATACCAAACCCCAGTACGATCTAGATAAAACAGATTTCTACCTAAACATAAGGAAAAGAAGCAGCAAAGCTAGGACCCAAATCATTGGGCGAATGATTAGTGTAACTAAATTCCAGGATTTTTTAGTTTTCTGAAAAAGAATTGTAGAGAATAAACAAGCATACCTGTGGGGAGTTCATAGAAACAGAGGTTTGCATTCCCAGGTTCCAAAGAGCACCGTTACATCAGGATTGTAGATCAGTGATAGACAGTAACAAGGATTTAATTGGACATGCAAATGGAAAACGGTGTAAGGTCATGGTGAAGTCCCATTGTCTTACAGACTTTCTGTTGTTGTTTTGCCTCCACTCCCTTTTCTAAGGTTGATGATCTGATACTCATTGCTGAAACAGAATCTGACAGAGCGAGACAGAAAGTAACTACTCACGTCATCGGTTCAGTGCTTGTTCAGTGCTGCTGCAACACGCAGATGAAGGAAAATTACTTTTCAGTGGCTATCAGAGTGTTCTGTTTCTTGGAAAAAAAAATAAAAAATCTCAGAGCTTGTGATCCTGCAGAGGTAAGATGTAAAGGGTTTGGAGTGGGCATTTTCTTTGTAATGGAGAAATCTTTGTTTACTGGAGAACAAGAAGTTCAGAAAACTTGGAAGGACTGAAAAATCTCACCTTCATTTCTTTTCAGAGCAAAACCAGACACATGGCAGCACAACTAAAAGCTGCTGTTAGTGCTAAATTTCTGTCTTCTGTTGCATGAAATTGTGATAGTATACATGAAACTGGATTTTCATTCACAGGAAACTCCCCTAAATTGGTCTGTTGAAACAATAGAGGAGACTTTGACGCCTACGGACTTGTTAACTGCATACATAGAAAAGGTCAATAGTGATCAGACTGCTCATGCAGAGGAGTCAGCTATGTTCCTCTTCTTGTTAAAAAACTTCATCAGTGGCCTAAAGCCTCCTCTGTCCTTCTCAAAAGGTAGGTGTTAAGGTTTTGACTGTTTCATATCGATGAAGTGAAGAAGGAAGGTGGTGGGTTTTTTTTTTTGATTGGTAAAGATCACTTACTTGTGAACACGACATCGGCCAAATGTATTGTCTTAACTAGCGACGTCTGGTTTCTCTTGGTTTCTGTAGATTTTCGTATGCATCCACTGTGTCTTATTTATTACCTGTGTTTTTTAGAGGAAACTTGGTGGAATCCCGAATCCCTGAATCAAGATGGCCAAGACTACCTGCACCTCCTTTTGGGGCTGTTTGACCTACTTGTCTGTGGAGCTAGTGAGGGAAGCAATGCTGTTCAGTACAGAGCACTGATGAATCTCTTACTCAAGGTAGTATTTTTGCATTTGTTGCTCTGAATAATTGGTTGATGTGAGCTAATATGCAGTTACACAATTTTAAGGAAAGCTGAGACAAAGGGAGAACTTGTCATGCAACGCTGCTTGTGGCATGCTGGTACTGTGAGCAGGTGAAAGCCTAAGCTTCAGCTGGTTAGTTAACCCTAATTAGATGTAATAATAGAAAACTGCAGTAAAAAAAAAATTAATGGACCAGTTAAGGCAAAGGTGAAAACACATCACTGATTTGCCAGATAAGGTTTGGAGGTTTGAGCTAAACATTTTGGTTCTATCTGGGAGCAAAGCAAACAGTTGCTCTGTAAAATCTGTTCGTTTTTAAGTACAAAAATTGAAAGGAAAACTCTTACAAAACATTGCATGTTTCCTTGTACCATCATCTCGGGTTTTCTCACCCGCATGGAGTGATACGTTTTTGTGAAGAGTAAAAGGATTTTGGCAGCCTGGGTTGTAGATGTCAGGGAGTAATGACGGTACCTTCTGAGGAAGAGAGAAGCTTGTAATTGACACAAAGCTGCTGTTACTGGAATTTGATGCTTGTTCATCAAGGACACACAACAGACAGAGGAAGGAAGGAATAGCAATGATTTCATAACAAAACTTATTTCAATGTTAATTTTTGTATGTAACTTTGTCTAGTTATCAGTTGCTCCAAGTTCTAGTGAAACTGTGCTGACACTGAGCTGTTAATGCAGTTGATTGGGTCCCTGGCTAGTTAAAAGTAATGTCCTAGGACCTAGTGAAGGCCGTAGCTGCAGTAAGAGTTTGCTTTTTTTTCACTTGTGGACCACAGCTGGCCTCTGATTTGAGGGAGTTTAATTTGAAAGGGACAACACAGGGTGGGGTGTTTTCCCTCTCTGGAACAGCTAATGTAACTAGAACCTAGATCTTGGTGGACATGTGGGAAAGAGGATAGGGAAGAGTATGTCCAAAGCTGTACGAGATGTTCTGGCAAGCTGTGTTCCGTCTGTGGGATGCTGAGTGGGCATTCCTGTTTGATGAATGAAGAGCTCTTAGCGTTCCAGGGAGCATCGTGCAGACAGAAAGGTTGCTAGCTGTTGCCAGACCATGTAGTAAGCAAGAACTTTAAACTGGTTTGGGATGCTAGTAGAAGACAATGTAACTGCTTCAAAATCTGAAGCTATCCTCATTAAACTTTGACAGAACGGTCCTAATGCAAAGTTAGGGTAATTGGATGTAAACGTGTGAAAAACTGAATGGAATCTTCTTGGGGCAGCTATTACTATTGGGGGTGAGAAGAGAAGGCACTCTGACCTGTGTCTGCAGTGGTCAGTGATACATTTATGATTCAAAGTTTGTTAGTTTTGGTCCACAATAATTATAAATAGTTATAAAGCCTATACAGCAAATCCAGGACAAATTCTAAGAACAAAGTTTAGTGTGAATCTTCAGCAGAGAAAGCTGTGCTGTGCAGGGAAATTGGATGCTCAGTTCTGCTGAGGCACTAGTTAACAGACTTCTGAAAATCACTTTGTATGACTGCTGAAAAAGTCAGGGATTACTTAGAGCACTTAAGATTACTGCTGCACAAATGGGAGTTCTTTGTTTTACTGTATTTTGCATATAATGATTTTCTTGCACCGTCAATATACTGTATAATGTTCATGTGGGTGGGTTTTCTATCTGTTTTATTTAACAAAACATCTCTTGTATTTAGATTCCTATAGATTACAAGTTATCTGTATAGTATCTAAATAAGGCAGCTGTTAAGCAACCTGTAGACTTGTATACACATCATAGCGCGGTCTACCCAAAAGTATCTGCTCAGTAACTTTTTCTTCCCAAAAGTCACTGTTTCTGGCCCATTAGTTCTTTCTATGTACTCCTTTGGTTTGTGTGGTTTATCAGATGTTGTGAATAGTAGTTTGCCAAATAAATGGAAGTTATTAAGCAAATGCTTTTCTCTTTTTTTTTTTTTTTTTTTTTGTTAAATATAAGGTACATCTAAAAGATGCAGAGGTTCTCTTCAAATTCCTTTCGATTTTATGGACTTACAGCTACAACCTTTCAAATCATCTCAACTATGAAGTCAGTGCAATGCTACAGACTCAAGCTCTATATATTGGCTATGCACTGCTTGAATCACAGCCATACCAAAAAAAGAAACAGCTGCTATCTCCATCATCTCCAGGTAAAGTTTAACAGAATCTATCATCTTCTGACTCAATCACAGAATTCTTTAGTTTTGTGCACTTTTACTATATTTTGTACCATGACGGGTTTCTGTAGTTATTTATGTTCAGCTGCACTGGGCTGAGACAGCTTGCTTTCTTGTTGATTCACTGCTGCAATTACTAGCCCAAGCTTGGAAGAAGGTGAAACCACTTTTTTAATCTTAAAAGCGTTAAAGAAACGCTGCTGTGCTGAAGTCATCGCTTACAGCACCTTACTTCCTGTGCAGTCTACGGATGTGGCAGGCACTAGCAATATATGAACTCTCTGAGCTTAGACAGGAAGATAAGGACTGTGATGAAGATGTTCAGAGCCATGGGTCTGTGAGATGCATGTTGGTTTTGTGTAGCCTAGAGGTTTGTAGTGAGAAGAGATGACGTTTAATTCCAAAATAATGTTGATGTCTCTTCAGGGACAAATGGAGTAAGGATTCTGACCATTCACTTTATTCTGTTGTCTTTTCCTTCCTTCCCTTACTCTTTTTGCAGTGGTGATATCGTTGCTAATTAACTTGGGTAGTCCTGTGAGTGAAGTTCGAAGGGCTGCACTCAACTGCCTCCATTCCTTCCGAGGGATAAAGGACTCTCTATTTCATCCTGTTCTTCAGCATTTGGAGCAAAAGACAGAAGAGATCATATCTGACCCTACATACATAACACGGGTATTTTGTTATTCAGGTGTCCGTTAACACAAGTTTTGTCTGCTGCTGTGATCTCCCATCTTTTCTAAAAGAAAACAAGTTAACTGAGAAAGTTCATTGTCTTCTTATACTATAGTAGACTGATTAAGGTTTTTTTCATATATATATATATGTATTTTTTAAAGTGCTATAAAAACATTCAAGGGATTTATTGCATACAGAGAATGGAGAATATCAGTCAAATAAGAGGTGCTAGCTTGAGGTATTAATAGATGAAGATTCCTGTTTGTATCTAGATTGCACTGTCATGAAAGCATTGAATAAATGTTGTTTTAAGGCATCTTTATTGCAGGGAAAGAACTTAATTTTCACCTTGTTAATGAACTAGATTATGGAAACTCTATTTGAGGAGCTTGAGACACAACCAAAACAGAAATCCCAGAAGAAAAAATTATTGGAAGCTTTGGAAAGCATACTTGATTGTGTACAGAACCCTATTTTCCCATCATACATTGCAAGAAACTTAATGAAAATCCTTCATGAAGTCCATGGTGAGGTAAGTGCTGCCTTTCCGGTTGTTTTCTGGGTTCTGCACTTGATTGAAATGCTGAAATCAAATTTCATTTAGTAATAATGCTGTTAAATAACTTCATAATGTATTAGACTGTTAGGCATTAAGTTGACACCTCTAACAATATGCAGCATTGCTGCATAGTATGATTAAATCAAGCATAAAGTATTTGCATGTTCCATCCAGGAATGTAAGTGCTGTGGAATTTTGCACTGGAGTTCTTAAGGAAACTGCCTTGATGTTACTGAAAAAGACTGGTTCGGAGGAAGATTAGTCCAGAAGAAGTGTATTACTTTGGTTAGATATCAGCAAATGCAACTTTTTCTGTACAGAATTGTAACATACTAGGTAGTACTATCAATTTTATTTGTATGTATTAACCTCCTCGTATCTAGTATTCTCAGTATTCCCTAAGTGCTGAAAAATACATGAGTTCAGTGTTAAAAAAATGAATGAAATGATGAATTTTTATGCTCTGTTCAGTCGTATGTGTCTTGAAAGGATTGTGAACTGCATAACGGATGAGCATTCTTGCCTCACATTTGGGTTTTGTAGGAGACAGCAGTCATAACAGGTGAAAAAAGTTGCATGGTTTCTGTAGTTCAAAAATAGTAAATACTGCTCTACAAAGGAGAATAGCAAAGAGGCAAGTGAGCACATACTCGCAGTCGTACAGTAAGTGTTGTATTCTTCCACCTCAGTAGCTGCTGCATGTAACACTGTATGCGGTGTGTTAACGAAGAGGGGATGATGCAGTGAAACGAAGCTGTGCTATTGGAAGTTTATTAAAATGAGAATAGGTAAAAACTTCTGTTATGAATTTCCTTTGTTTGCAGATGATTCTTTCCCACCTCTTGCCTGTACTAGACCGGTTGCTAGAGAAGGTCTTTAAGAAACCTGAGACAATCTTGAAAGATGAAGTTGTTCTCCTGCATCTCATCCTTGGAAAGTTTAATGAATATTCAGCACCCCTCTTGTGCAAGAATCAACAGAGTCTGGATTTGTTTATCAAAAGTCTGCATGCTGCCAAGAAAATCTATGAAGAAATTCCACCGTTTCAGATCACAGCACTTGGGCAGGTATGGCTTTATGAAAGATTTTTAAAGTGGTTTTATACCTAAAGCAAATAATGTTTAGGTTTGGATTTACAAGGACTCTCTCTGTTAAGGAGTCCATAACTTTAGACCTGTCTTTCTTTTAGTCCAAGTTTTCAAGGTCTTCATAATGTCTTTGAAACATCTAACCAGGCTGCAAAACTTTCTCTTTTAAACTTACCAGAAGGCAAAATTGGTGCTTGCTTTATTTTTGCATTTTGACAAGTACAGAACAGAAGTATCATCGTATATGCATGCAGGTGAATACCTGTGTCACTGCCTGCACATACAGTGTCTTAAGTTTTTGTCAGTCAGGCAGGAGCTTCATTTTATGGTTTTCTTCTGAGGAAAAATTGTCAAGAAAATACTGTAGTTGTGGAATTGTCTCATTTGAAGGAGACTACAAATTCAGGCTTTCTATTAGCCAGGTATTAGTATATACATACCAGTGGCTGGCAACAAGAAGTTTGTCCTCCCTTCAGGAAAGCGCTGTGAAAAATTGCAGGAATCGCTATGTCTGATGGATATTTCAGAAGTATATGCTTTGCATCTAAGGATTCCTGGTTATATACAAATGGCCTGGCTATTATGCAAATTTATGTATGTTCAGACTAACATGCATATGTGGTTGGGTGTGTAATACATCACCTAACACACCTGAGTTCCACAGCTTGTGATTTTGTTGCCCTCTTACAGTAAACCTCTCTGCACCCTTTCTTTTTTCCCTTTTGTAGATTACCAAACCGTTCTTTGCAGCAGTATCAGATGGGCTGGTGCAGCAGCAGCTACTAAAAGTGTTGTTTGACTTGCTGTTAAACTGTAAGAACCCGCTTTGTGCCCAGACAATCAGCAGTGTGTTTAAAGGGGTAAGTTTAAAGGCAGACTCCAGAGCACAGAAATACGTTCAAACCGGTCGCGGTGGTTCTGTGTTGCTACATTTGGTATCACTCCTTGTTTAGATCATTCATAGTTTGAAAGGAAACAGAAACTAACACATAATATAATTGTGTTAATGGCATGAAAAGTTTGTTAAGTGACTGGGTTTAAAGGTATTTCTTTAAAAGCCATGCATCAGTCATTTACTGTACTGTGTGAATGAATTCAGAAGTCACTTCTTTCTGCTGCACTGATTTTCATTTTCTGGGATACGACTTGAGTATGTGGGTGTTATCGCATAGGTGCATGAAAGGGACGAGTTTTAAAAAAAGCAGAGGCTGTAGATGGTGTGATATGAAGCATTGTTCATTGGTACTTGCGTTTTTGGTCTTCGTTTCAGATTTCAGTGTGTGCTGAGCAGATTGTCAGAGAACTGGAGCCCCCTGAGAAAACCAAAAGTCTGGCCACTGTTCAGCAAACTAGAAGGCAAAAAATGCAGCAACAGAGGTAAAACATCTAGAAACCCCAAAGTATTACCTGTACAGTTTCAAAACACCACTTGTTTTATTGTATTGCATTGTTTGTTGTGAAAGCATAAGCATCTATTTCTTCTTTCCTCCTGCACAGTAAAATAACTCTGAGCTACTTTGGGCAGGAGAAAAACCTACTCATGTTGCTGTTTGAGAACAGATTGAACTACAGTCAAAAAAACCAAAAACAAAACCAAAAAACCAACACACAGTAGTTTTAATGTTAACATTTGCTCTTCTGGCTTGACACAGTTGAACAAGATTCATTTTTGTAGGTATTAAACTTGGTTGGTAATAAAGATGTATGGACAACTTAGATACATGTGGCTGAAGCCTACAGATGCTCATCAAAATGTTCCGATTAGTTGACTGAAAAACAGTATTTTCTTTCAGTTAAAATGTAAATATAATCATTAATTTTTACATCTCTTAGTCTTGTTTCTTCTCTCCATTCTGACAAGGAAGGAGCTGTTTTGTCCACTATACTTCAACTCTTTATGCTTTAGCTATCAGCCACTGTTGAAACGAGATACTGACATGGTTTTCTTGGTTTGACCTAGAATAGCTGTTCTCATTTTCCTTCACTTGACTGTTTTTAACAGTTATCACCAACTATATTGATCTGTCTGTAAACTGTGTCTGTCAGAGTTTATAAACAACCCCCTCCCCCCATTGCCTGCATAGTCAGTGCTTAGACAACTCCTAGTTCGAAAGATGCAAGTTTCCTGGATGGCAGCAGATCAGCATTTAGATAGTTGGGAATAGATTTTATTTTTTTTTCTACAGAAGTTTGCTTTATTCCATAGAATTTTGTAGACCCAAAGGCATGCTATGCTTGTTTGGTTTTTGAAGTTTGGTCTGGATTTTCCGTTGATTGTTTAAAATGTGTTGCTGCTTCAATCAAGAGCCCACACGTTGCCACCTCTCCTGGGAGGAGCAGTGAAGGATATTACTATCTGAAAGAAAATTTGTGGGTTTTGACTTACATGTGTCTTTGTTCCCTGAAACACTGTACTGTTCTTTTTTTTTCAAATGTATATCCTGATCGTTTCTTGTTTTTTTTTTTTTTTTTAGAAAGCCTCAAGATGCAGAATTGGCACCAGAAACAAACCACTTCAGCTGGCAGAGGGTTATGCTTATTCTGGAATTACTGCAGCATAAGAAGAAACTTAGACGCCCGCAGGCACTGGTACCTGCACTTTTTAACCTGCTGAGCCGGTGAGTGTGCCTCAGAACACGAGTCCTTGAGCATTCCCTTCTCTGCAGCAGACACTGTAAAACGTTAATGTACAGGCTGCTTTCTCTCTGCTTTCTGCCATGTTTTGTAGCTTACTGTGCCTTTTTCACTTCAGCTTCTGTTAGGTAAATCACATGAGGGGAATGAGAAGTTGTTAGGACTGGTTTGCCCTGTAAACAATGTGATGGGCTTTTTAAGATTTTTACCTGCATAGCTTCTTATGTGAAGACTTTGTTTCTCAGGTGGGGGCTTGGGGTTGCTAAGAAGGATGACACCTGCACTAAAACTGGCACAATTGACAGGACCTGTGGCTTTTGCAGAGCTATTACTATAATACTCTAAGCTTTGAAATTCCTCCCAGAACACAGTGTAGCAGCCTTCATCCCATGCAGCCTAAGAAAACTGTCACTTTGCCTGTTGGCCCTATCGCCAGGCGCTTAAGAAAGTTTACGTGTAGATTGGGTATTTATTTTTTTTTCCTGGGACTTGCCTTCACACAGAAGGGCAATCACATTTCAGGTAATCATCTTATACTCTTGGCAGTGCTTTGATAGTTGTCTTTTATTACAGCAGTTGATGCATTTGAAAAAAAAAAAAAGAAGAGACGCTTTTTGGGAAACACTTTCTAGAAGCCTCAATTTAGAACTTCCGTAGAATGAAGATTGCAGTTTCTTTTCTGTATCTTAATATGCAGTTTGGTCACTTATTTTCTGTCTCCTTTATCAATCTCTGGGGTTTTTTTAATTTACTTGAATGTATAGGTGTTTGGAACCTATGGCATCAGAAGAAGAAAATATGGAATATACAAAGCAGTTGATCCTCAGCTGCCTGCTAAGCATCTGTCAGAAATTGTCTTCAGATCGTAGCAAGACCCCAGCAGGTAAAAATCGCCAGACTCACTTCTTGGTACTTCTTTCATCAGTACAGCATTAGAAGAATGGCCTCTAACAGTTTTCGTCTCCCAGTCTACACTGTATTGTTGAGGAGAGCCAGATCCCTCTATAGGCTATACAAATCTGCCGCCTTAGTTTTTTTGTAGATGCCTGAGGTACAGTTTGCAAATTGGAACTAGTGGTTGAGTGTACTATTTATTCCTACATGGTTAACTATTAAAGTGTTAATCAGTGAATGTTTTTAACTTGCAGATGTCCTTGACAAAGAGAAATTCAACGTGGAAGTGATAGTTCAGTGCATCAGGATTTCTAAAATGCCGCAGACACACCACCATGCACTGCTGCTCCTTGGTGCTGTTGCTGGCATGTTTCCCGTAAGTGGTACCTGAAATTTGTGTATTGGCTCTTCTCTTCAGGTTCCAAATGTTGGGAAGAGTGAAGAACATAGAGAGCTGTTCTATGGGGAGAAACTTTCTGAATGGGGCAAGAGGCAAAATTTACAGGTTCCCTGCTCTTCAAGGGCTTTCTGTTCCATTTTATTTGAAACCAAACCTCTGTCTTGATGCTTGGGTCACTCGTGCATTAGAAGTGGAGGAAACTCTCTGACAACAGCCTAGCCTCGCCTTCCCACTGTGGTCAAGTTCTCATGCGCTGTTTCTTCCTTCCCCTGCTTTTTTGTATACAAGAGACAAAACATCTAGCCCGATAGCACAAGTATTCTTACAAGTTCCTATCCTGTACAACACTGAGAAATGAATGTAGTTGTAGATGGTAAAACAAAGTTGGGCTGATTTTAATTGACTGAGAATCAGGCATTTTCTTCTATGGGTTGAAATTTGACTGTACACTCACTCTTCTAAGTGAGATTCTTTTGCTTTGAAACCATAAAAGCAGCAAAATGTATCCACATGTATCCAACTCAGTTTACATCTTTACCTCAGTACTTTCTCCACATTTGGAAAGGTAGTGTTTTTGACAATTTTTTTATTGTTTGGGTTGTTTTACTTTGTCACTATCTTACTGCCATCACCTGCTATAGAGCTGAGCTTTTATTCTACATTAATATTGGTTCTTACAAGATTTTTAAGGTCAGAATACAAGGAAATATTCTGTATGAGTCATCTCTCTTTTTAAATCCAAAACACTCTGTCAGTTCACTAAAATGGAATGAAAAATGTGCCCATAACTTCTTGCTCTAAGTTCTGGCAAAATCCATTGAAACTAACTCTTCGAGCTGGTTGGCACCTCTGATCCAGCCCTCTTCAAAGAAATTACTGGGATTACAGACTGGGCCCAAAAAAAGACAAAAATGAGAATGACCATGGTTGGTTGCCATTGTATGATTGTAGATGTTGCACATGTGTTACAGATACAGAAAGGGTGGGTGGGAAAGGTATGAAAATCACTGCAATGTGTGCCATGCTCACATTTGTGCTTCTGCAGATCTCATAGCTGGTTTTGCTTGTCGTGCTATCACGGCACCGAGTTGAAGAATACAAGGTTATTTCATCGGACTATACTCCTAATTTCCACTTTTTAATTACTTGCTTAGAAGTGTATCTTGGTTTCTAAATAATATTTAGAACTCTAACAGTCACGTAGTAAGGAGCTTTAAGGGAGGCTATAAATTTAAAATTAGTTTAGTGGAGATTTTGGAAGATACTAAGGATTCTCATTTTCTTTTATAGGAACCTGGTGGCATTTAGGGGAGGGAGAAATGCCTGAAGGTGTAATACGCAGTGCAGCACAGGTCAAAAAATAAACTAATCTCATCTGTCTTCTTTTCCAGGATAAAGTTCTCCATAACATTATGCCCATTTTTACCTTCATGGGAGCAAATGTCTTGCGTCTGGATGACACTTACACGTTCCAAGTAATTAATAAGACAGTGCAGATGGTTATTCCTGCTCTTATACAGGTAAACTTGTCTACTTAATGGATAGAAGTAGGGAAAAAAGTGAACAATAAGATTATTAATTGAGTACATGGTTTGGATTATCAGTGCTAGAAGAGGTTGTAGCCTATTCTAGGATTGGTTTTAGGTAGATATTCAATTATATATAATAACTATATTAACAGATGACCCCTCATCTGACCAACTCAGAGTTCATCAGACTACTGCTTCTTTTTCAACTTATGAGCTCCTGCACTTTAGAAATAGTTTAGCCAAAGCAGTATCTCAGCTGTACCTAAAGAGGACCTGAAACATACTTGAAGTTCAAGTTTTTCATCATAAAAATAGCAGGCAAGTTCAGTAGAGAATCCATTGGAAAGAAGAAGGGTATTAATTCTGTAATAAATAATATGTCATGGTCATATCAACAATAGGCATGGTCTGGGGGCAGGGGAAAGGTAAAATCCTTGACAAATGCTTTTATTCCTCCAGCTGGTGTTTGTGCGGGGTTTCTTGGTTTTGTCTGGACATCTCAGCTAAATGGCTGTAAACCAAAACAAAAATACATCATTGTGTTCCAAAGGGGACATTTTTTTCTTCAATCAGATTTCACTTGCACCAAATAAATCTTATTCTAGAGTCATTCACAGATTTAGGCAGGAAAAATAGGTCCTGTTTGTTTCAGCTAATGATAAGTAATAGTTTTTTTTCTTCTCTTTCTTCTGTGTTCTTTGGGGTTTCTTTGTTACTTTTTCTTTTTTGTTACTTTTTCCTTTTTTCTTTTTTTTTTATTTCCCCCTTCCTGCCTGCCTTCCCCCTTTTGTTCCCTTTTTGGGATTATTCTTTTGGTAGTGCTGTTATCAGGCCTGTAGTGCTTTCTCTCATTTTCTGCATTTACAAGCAAGAACGTGTACCCGTCCGCGCTAACCCATTAGAACCGCTGTACCTATTTGTATGTAGGCTGAAGACAGTGACTTGTCCGAGGTCTCGGGAAGTGTGGAAGAGGTGGTGATAAAGATCATCCGTGTGTTTGTGGATGCCTTGCCCCACGTGCCGGAGCACCGACGCCTGCCGATCCTGGCCCAGCTGATCACCACGGTGGGAGGAGACAGGTTCCTCTGGGTTCTCCTGGTGCTGCTGTTTGAGCAGTACGTGACCAAAACTGTGACGGCAGTATCAAGCACAGACAAGGTTAGAAAACGGTGGGGTCAACTTTTTCCTCAAGAGACTGATCTCCCCCTTTCTATTCGTGGCCTTGCTGTTAAGAAGAGCCCCTAGGTTATGCTAAAATAAGTAGTGAGCTCTGAGCTTGTGCTGTAGCAGAGCCTCATGGTTTACTATGATTTGTACTGCAAATATAATACTGTTTTGTCCTGCAGCCTGAACAGAAAATCAGATCATATTGTACAGCAATCCTTGACCTGAAGATCTGATAACCTAATTATGAAGGGCTGCAATGTTTTTAGATTTGTTTTTTTCTTTTCTTGTTTTTGTGAGACAGGATACTGGTCTTCCTGTAGAGACCAAGATAAACCCTATTATGTTTTTGTGTAGGCAAGCCCTCGGTTAAGTTGGACGCATGGTTTATGGGGAAAACGGAAAGAATTATTAAAGGAACATTGATGAGAAGTTACAATCTTTGCTGTAGCAGTTCAATCTTTATCCTCTCGAACACTGTTCTTTCCAAGAGCTTGCTGCTATTACCCTTGCTGTAAATCCTGGCAGCATCCAGCTCGCCATGGCGTTTCAAATACTCACGGAGGAGTTTTTGAGTCTTTTTATCATCATTAGTAATACTTTTTTAATTTTCTTTTTTTCTTTTTTGTCCAAACCATAAACAGGATGCTGTTCTGGAAGCAGACACTGAATTTTGGATTTCCATCTGTTGTGAATTTAATGTACATTCTCAGTTCCAGAGTGTGATGAAAATAATCCAGTACTTGACAGAGCTGCCAGAGAACAAAGAAGGTAACCACAAACCACAGCCAGCAAATGCACCTACACCTTCCTATTACAAGGGACAAGGGGTAATAGTTTTAAACTGAAAGGTAGTAGATTTAGAGTGGATATAAGGAAAACTTTTTTTACAATGAGAGTGGTGAGGCACTGGGACAGGTTGCCCAGAGAAGCTGTGGGTGCCCCATCCCTGGCTGTCTTCAAGGCCAGGCTGGATGAGGCTTTGAGCAACCTGGTCTGGTGGAGGGTGTCCCTGCCCATGGCAGGGGGTTGGAACTAGATGACCTTTAAAAGGGCCCTTCCAACCCAAACCGTTGTATGATGCTATGATTCTGTGACTCCTCTAGTCAGAAGCCTAAGGGATACGGAATTACTCTAATTACCTTTTTTTAAATAAAATGGCTAAGATAGGTTATTACCTTTTTTTAAATCCTTTTAATGATAGATTAATTTGAGCACTTGGAATCAAATGGTAGCCCTCATTTAGAAGGTACAGTAAATCATGTAGTTGAAATAAAAAGCTTTTATAACAGACAAGGTCACCGGGAGTACCAGTCATTTTGGGGATTTTTAAGGTTTCTTTCTTTTTACTACAGTATAGTGGAGCAGTAATTAAATTCTATGTTCTAATACTTTTGCAGTCTGTTATTTCAAAGAGCACTAGGGAAGGCTGTTTGTTTCTTTTTGAGTTAGGACTTGCCGTATTTGTTGTTTGAATACATTTTCTCTGTCAGGAAAGACCAGGTAGTCACACTGAAAGCAGTTTTCCCAGTTTTCCACAGTGTGTGTGGTCCTGCCTCAAATGTTTCATGGGTTTGCAGCCAGTATACCCTAGCTTTAGCACCAAGAAAAAAGATTCTTCACGTAAAGATGATCAGATGAAATGGCACTACTTCTTTTTGAGGTGTTGAAATTTAAAAAATATCTCCTGTGGTATTTCAGAGCGTCTTTCTTGGAACTTTGACATGATCTTGGATACGCAGAATGACTGTCCTTGATAGGCATCTGACTAATTTTAATCCATTTCTGTAATGAGAAATCAAATACCTTTTTCTCTTGGCTGCAAATTTGTTTTGTGAATGTTTTCAACAGATGATCCTGCACAAAAAAAGTCAAGAACATGCAAGACGAAGCTTAAAAATCAGGATGGGCAGCTCTTTAATGTGGAGTCTCACTCAGACAAACAACTTCGGCATTTCAAATTCTTGTCAGTCTCCTTCATGTCACAACTTTTATCCTCTCAGAGTTTTGTGAAAAAGGTAATAATGGCAGATTGCTTTTTAAACTGATCACAGTAGGTAATTCTGCCATACTGTAACAGATGAGGTTTAATTTGCTTTGTAGTACAGCTTTATATGCAAAGGGGGTGAAAGAATACACTGTCCAGTGTGTCTTGCTGACACCTTTATTGACGCAGTTTTGAAACCTCTCAGTAATGTTATTTATTTTTTCATATGGCTTTTCCAGAGAGACTCAGTTTGTGTGGTTGATGAATAGGTAACAAAGTGAAATTCTGGTCCCAGTGGATTCCCACTGCCTTATGTAGTCTGGGATTTCACTCACATTCTGTATAACTCCCAAGTTTGGGGTGGGATTCATACTGTTAACTCTGAATAGACATAAAAGCTGAGAGGGTTGGGCTTGTCCAGGGAAGGCTCCGGGGAGACCTTATCGTAGTCTTCCAGTACCTGAAGGGGGCTACAAGAAAGCTGGATGGGGGACTTAAGGGACTGTAGTGATAGACCAAGGGGCAATGGCTTTAAACTGAAAGCGGGGAGATTTAGATTGGCTATTGGGAAGAAATTCTTCCCGGAGAGGGTGGTGAGGCACTGGCACAGGTTGCCCAGAGAAGCTGTGGATGCCCCATCCCTGGCAGTGTTCAAGGCCAGGCTGGATGAGGCTCTGAGCAACCTGGTCTAGTGGAGGGTGTCCCTGCCCATGGCAGGGGGATTGGAACTGGATGGTCTTTAAGGTCCCTTCCAACCCAAACCAGTCTGTGATTCTATGATCCCATGCTAAATGTTACAAATTTTAGACTGCAGCTCTAGCTGGAAGTAGTTCCCAGTGTTTCAACTGAACTTCATCCACCAGAACAAAGTGTATTTGCTACTGTCACTGTATTACCTAAGATTCATACCATTTCTTCTAGAATGATGTCTGAAATGCAGATGTGGGGAATTATTAGCTCATAATTACCATGTCAGTGGACATTTCCTTCAGAACAAACAAATTTGCATATACTGGGATACGAACTTAATGAGGGGATGTAAGTTTCACAGTCAGTGTTTTCATTCTTCCTTTCAAATCAGATAGTTGAATGTGAAGAAACAGAAGAGCTGCAGAAGCTGGAACAGAGGTACGCTTTAAATCTGCTCCACTCCTCCTATTTCTAGATTTTACTGCACCCTGGGAATACTTTTTAAGTGAAGTCCCATTAGAATGTTTTTCCCCCAAGGATACTTTTAATGTTGACCTCGCTAACAAGCAGTATTTATTATATGCAGGTTATTTGGGTCTTGTTTTGTTGGGGTTTTTTAACATGATGTGGAGTTTTTAATTTGTGAAAGATTGCTCTATCCAATATCCACTCCGTTTGTATTTCTGAAAGTGCTTATTTACATACTTGGCCGTAACTGTTATGCTATTGATGATCTGCCAGTTTCTGCATTAGGTGTTTCATTTTCCTTTATTGTGGCTTTTTGGGGAAATTTTATGCTTTCCAGTAACAAAGTTGAGTTCTTTAGTGTCCTTGTTACTCAACAGAAGGTGCTTCCTTTCCATCTAGGCTATTAGAAGAAGTTCTTCACTATATAAACACTGTGGCGTCTTCAGTGGAAGGAAACGTGGACAAGCCAACAGCCAAATTTTGGAGGGTTCTGCTGAACAAGTCCTATGATATGCTGGATAAGGTATGTCTCATTAACCCTGGTGTTAGCAGTGGGACATTCCTGCTTTTGCTTAGTAATATGATTGTAACCTTTGTAGGACTTCTTGTTGGATGAGTACTAATCTTTACTGGATGATCTGCAACTTGGTCTTTTCATTGTTTAAATTTGTCTAACAACTTCAGTAACTCACGTAAAGCTTAGACACAAGCAGAAAAAAAATCACGAATGCTTAGTTCCCCTGCTTGGTATTCTGCTGTCTGGACGCAGTCATTTCACTGTCTTGTCTGGTGAAGGAGAATGGCTTTTGGCAGCATTTCTCACTGTTAACTCATACAGTGATTTAACTAATGCTAATGGAACTGCTGTATATTTCTACATGGAATTTCAATGGAACCTCTATGCTTCTCTTTCTAACCCTTTGCTGATCAGAAGTGTATTTGTAGAATTGGACTGGCTATCTCGTTTCATGCTGTGGAGCATATGCCTTCTCACAGCTGGAACTCCTTTTTTTGGCCTATGAAGCACATTCCCGTTTTCTCAATGTACATGCACAAGGCACTACCAGAAGTATTTTAGGGTAAGGAGGGATTGCTCACCAGTGCAGACAAAAGGAATTGCTGAGAAAATCTTGGAGCTAGTGGATAATGGCTGGTCAGCAGCCAGTGAGCAAACATTAAGTACTGTAAGAGGAACCTGATTTGTTCTTTCGCTTGCCTCAGATACAGCATTGCTAGCCTGTCGTCTTCTTCTTTCATCCTGAAACCTACGTAGGATGTTGAAGAGAGTTTGCCTGTCTTATTTGGAGGCTACTGTGTCACAGTGCATGGACGAGCATTTATGGTACTGTTTCGTTTGTGTTTTCCTGTAGGTCAATGCCTTGTTGCCAACAGAAACCTTCATCCCTGTGATTAGGGGACTGATGACGAATCAGCTCCCGTCTGTGAGGCGTAAGGCAATGGACCTTTTGAACAATAAGGTGCAGCAGCGCACAAGGTGGCAGAAGGGCCAGGTGAGGCAAAGTGTTTAAGCTCCGTTCCCTTAGCAGAAGTACACGGGGAGAGATTGATGTAGCCGTGGTTTGCTCTGTGTAAAGGCGTCAGGTGCCAGCGCCAAGTCTGGCGGGCAGCTCTTGAGTAGCGAGATGCAGGCCACCTGCTCATAGTTACCCTGAAGGTTCTGAGTTTCTAATTGTGTGTCTAATGTGTGTGTTCTCTTGTCCTCTTAGATCCTGCAGCTCTTGGAGCTAGTTCCTGAGCTCATTGCTATTGTGCAGTGTAAAAGGAAGGAGGAAGAGGAGGAGCAAGCCATCAACAGGCAGACTGCTTTGTTCAGCCTCAAGCTACTCTGCAAAGGTTTTGGCACAGAAAACCCAGCGCCATTCGTACCTGTTCTGACAACTGCCATCAATCTAATTTCCTCAGAGAAGGAGGAAAAGAATGTGATGGGAAGTGCTCTGCTCTGTATAGCTGAGGTCACCTGTACACTGAAAGCCCAAGCAATACCTCAGCTTCCAAGGTACCGCTGGACTCTTTTTAACAGAACCGACTGCGGTCAGAATGAGTTGTACTAAAGTGCGTTACTGCAGGAGTGCTGATGAAGGCCAAGGGGCTGTCTGCCCATGTGTCCGTACTGTGTAGATAGGAATAAGGGCACTCAGTGCTTGAAGGTGCTTCCTAGTCACAGAACAAAGCAGCTGGTGGGGAAATTGTAGGGAGTTTTAGAATCAGTAAAGTTTGTTACAGAGTCTGCTGCTGTGAACGGAAAGGCAGCCTTTATGGCTTTAGAAAAGTCCGACCATATTCTGTATTTTTACTGTAGAACAGGTTGCATTTAAAAACATGAGAACCAGCACAGTTGGAAACCCTGCATGTAACATTATTTTATTCTCCCTATTCGAGCAAAATTCAAGCATCTAACTTGTTGCTTTTAAGATATTTTATCTCATTATAAATACAAGTTTCTTATTATCATTAAATGTTTCAGCTAAAGACAGGCCTTTGAGCAACCTGGTCTAGTGGAGGGTGTCCCTGCCCATGGCAGGGGGGTTGGAACTAGGTGGTCTTTAAGGTCCCTTCCAACCCAAACCACTCTGTGATCCTAAATCTGATATCATTCATTAGCTTTGAAAAAAATGAAATACAGCAGAAGAGCTCAGAATACTGAGTTTTCTCAAATACACATGTACCAAATGCAAGTGAAAATTAACCCTGCGGGCTTAACAGATACATTTGTGTGACTGGAAATGCGCCTCCCGATTGTCAGTAGTTTCACCTTTCTCCCTTTATGCTTGGTTATTCACAGGCTGATGCCAGCGCTCTTGAAGACTCTAAAAAATAGGAAGGAGCTGATCTCCAATGAGATTTACTTGCTAAGTGCCATCACTGCTCTGCTGAAGGTTGTAGAAACATTGCCACACTTCCTGAGTCCTTATCTTTTGGATTGTTTGCTGCAGGTGAGCCATCTGATTTTACGGATGTGTAAAAGGGGACGACAGTTCCTATGAGCTACAGAGATTACTTCTTCTCTGTCTGAAACTGAAGTAGGAGTGTGTGCCAACTGACTGTGTGGGAGCTCTTCTACTCACCTTCTTATGCATATAACTGGGATACAGAAGAGAAGTGTCTCCAACTCCTCCTCCCTCCGATAGCTTGTGGTTTGGCTCTTTGGAAAGGGAGATGAATCCTGAAGGGCCATTCTGCAATATCCGTGATCTCATCCAATGTGTGTATCCAACAGAGAGCTCTAGCAGGGTAATTCTCACCCCCTACCATGTGCATTTTTTCAGTGTCTGTCTTCTGAAGACAGCAGAGCTCTGCTCACAGACATCCTCATGTAAGGTGCTCCAAGTGGTGCAAATGGCAGAATTCCAGTCTGACACTTGTAACAGGCAACTACCGTAAAGTAAGTTCTTGAGTTGGTTTAGGCATGCCTAACTTTTGTTGGATTTCCTGATAGGTTGTCCGCTTGGAAAAGATTGTGGCCGAGTGTGGTCCTTCTTCCCAGATAAGCTTACGTGTAACATCACTGAAAACTATCCTAGCTACAAGGCTTGCTCCCCGAATACTCTTGCCTGCAGTTACCAAGTGTTACAGTGAAGTGGCAAATACCCGGAAGGTAAGGATTTTGTCATTCTTTCCAACTGTGCGTAAAAAGAAAGAAAGGAAAAAATACCCTGAGCTGTGCAGAATTCAACTGTCCTGGCTGTGTCCCCTCCTAGCCACTTGCCCACCACCAGCCTGCTCACTGGGGCAGCAGAGTGAGAAACAACGCTGCACAAGCACTGTTCAGCAACAGCTAAAACACCGGTGTGTTACCAGCGTTATTTTGGTCACAAATCCTTAACACAGCACTACATGAGCTGCTGTGAAGAAATCTAACTCCAGCCCAGCCCAACCCAACCCTTACGTATCTCTGTTTCTTTGTACTGCAGTGGTGATTCCGGAAAGTTAGACCTGGGAGAAATGCACTAGTTTAACATCCTTAATATGTTAAAAGATGAATGCTTGAGCGACCTAAAGGCCTTACCTGCTAGGAACTCGAGATACAATTTTCATCTAGGCTTTGCTCCCGTCTCATAGTTGCAAACATTTCAGACTTAGTTGGTGTCTCCAGGATTGGAGAGACCAAACTGTTTTCAGGAATCCTACTGACTTACCCCCCCAAAAGTACAGCGAAAAGTTTGTTTATGTTATGGACAGTATTTTAGTGAGTAAGTGCATGAAGTGCAAACACCCTGTTTCCTTGTTACGTTTCTCAGTCACTGTCAGCATCACGGTTGCCTTTGCATTGCTTTGCTTTTGTTTTGGCAGAGCTGCCTGGGTCCCCTTTTGAACATTCTGAAGGAGCATATTGTTGGCATGGAGAAGGAGCACCTCATCTCCCATCAGTCTGAGCTGACGGCGTTTTTCATGAAGGCCCTGGACTTCCGAACAGAGCATGCCCAGGTGGCTTGTTTAGGAGGGTGAATAGAGGCAGCTGAACCTCTACATGCTGTTTGTTTTGTTTTAAAAAATATTAGTTGTTTCCACTGCATATGTGCTCTGAAATTCTAGGTATCCAATATTCTGCTGTGGCATTGTTCTTGGGCTAGAAGCCATTATGGGTTAGGTATTTAGTCTGAAACAGGCAAAATTAAAATGTGCTTTGAAAGCTCAAATTCTTACAGTTCAAACTTGGAATTATGTTTTCTGATTTTTCTAGGATGATTTAGAGGAAGTGGGTAAGACAGAGGCTTACATTATTGACTGTCTGATAAGTATGGTTATGAAACTTTCTGAGGCTTCTTTCAGACCCCTCTTCTTCAAGGTAGGAAGTTTAAATAAAATTCATCAGCATATTTGTATTTTCCAGTGCACAGACACAGGAAAGAGCTAATCTGCCTTTCACTTTCAGCTCTTTGATTGGTCCAAAACAGAGTCTACCCTAAAAGACAGACTGCTGACATTCCACCGAATAGCAGATTGCATTGCAGACAAGCTCAAGGGTCTCTTCACCCTCTTTGCTGGTCACTTAGTGAAGCCGTTTGCTGAGACACTGAACCAGGTCAACATTTCTAAAACCGGTAAGGTTTTGGTTACTAACGACAGAGAGGCAGTGGCAGGCTAACTCGTAATTGCTGAACGTTTCATCTTGCAGGTTTTACTTCACAGCATGTCCTTCTCCTTTCTCACTTTCTTCTTTCTCATAAATAAGGCATCTTTCATATTCTGATGGAACCAAAGGACATTTTTCATCCATGAGCTCTGGGCTGCCAGTGAGAAATTAAAAACCACATGAAAAATTCCAGTCAGTCCCACTGAGTTCCATGAGAATGAAATTGTGTGGAAAGAGGGTGACTTGGTTCTGTTTGGGTTTTTTGATTTTTCCCATTCACTGACGTCCTTTATATGCCACCCGGTGTATTCCAACTCCTCTACTTTCTTGGCAAAAGTAGGTATTACCTTTTCCTATGGGAAACTCTTTGCCCATCCCATTTGTAGTGGCCTGAAGCAACTCCCCACAGACACAGGTATGGCCAAGCACTTTTCCTGGAGCCTGTGGCTGTTCTCTTTTATCCCCAGCTGACTCTGAACAGCAGTGGCAGACCTGCTAGGGCATTAGCAAAAAGCCAGATGACATCTTGCATCCACTTTATTGTTCTGAGCAATGCGTACATTCATTGCTGTGTAGTACATCCTTTAGCTCTATTCATAAACTAGTCATGATGCTGTCCTGTGGGGAAGTTTTGCACTTTCTTTTTTTTTTGATGATTTTTTTTTTTCTCCTTGGCTGATATGTAGATGAAGCTTTCTTTGACTCTGAGAATAGCACAGAGAAGAGCTGTCTACTGTTGCAGTTCACCATGGACTGTCTGCACAAGCTCTTCCTGTTCGACACCCAGAAGTTCCTGAGTAAGGAAAGAGCAGAAACCTTGATGATGCCTCTGGTCGATCAGGTATTGACAAACACAAAAAACCCCTAATTTATTGCTGGTTTGGAATTTTTCCCCATCTGAGAGATTTACTTTATCTGGGCTCAATCCTCTCCTTTAACAAAAAGGGAGGAATTAATTCATTGTCTTTGGGCTACAGAGAGTATAAACTGCTTTGCCTAAGGGTCTGAACTACTCAATTTTTTCTTCTTTTTCTAAACATCTTCATTCCGTAAGGTTCATGCCTGTTGCTGAGCTCTAGCAGATCAGCGCATTCCCGTATGCTCTCAGACGTAACTCTTGCATATCTGAAAACCAAAGCTAGCAGCAGTGCTTTTGGCAGGGTTTATCTCAGCCTGGATCTGTTTGACAAGCTTTTTACTTCCACAGCTGGAAAATATGCTTGGAGGAGATGAGAAGTTCCAGGAAAGAGTGACCGCACACCTGATACCCTGCATAGCTCAGTTTTCAGTGGCAATGGCAGATGATTCTCTTTGGAAACCACTGAACTACCACATCCTGCTGAAAATGAGGCACACTTCTTCAAAGGTTGGGAGCTGTCAGAATTTGAACTGGTTTTCTTTGTTGCGTATCGAAAATGGAAATAGGGGCCCAAAACCCAGAAGTGGATTAGCCAAGTCATAGCTAAAATACTAGCCTAAATTAAAATACTGGCATTGTACTATGCTATTTCCTAGTTCTAGAGAGATGTATGCAGCCTGGCCTTCTGCTCTTACTGTAAGCAGTCAGTATTCCACATGTGGATGTCTTCTATACTGTGTGTTTTGGGTTTTTTAAAGATCTGGTAGCTGTAGGAATAAGAGCTAACCTGTTTGTGTATGAAGAAAGGGGCACTTGAGAGGGGAAACTGGGAGACAGTTATTTATCAACCTTCAGATCTTCTATTACATAGTTTTGTCAAGACTCTCCTATTTGACAGCTTATATGTGTACGGGAGAGTACTTAGTTTTTCATTGTACTGGAGCTCAGTCCTCCTCATCAGAGCAGAACAGAGTGGCCTTGCAACAGGAAGTACAAAACTTGTATCAGATAACTTCCAGTAACATAACTGCTTCTTGCAATCTATTTTTTCATTTGACATTATCTTAGCCTGATGCCAAGTTTTAAATTAGCTTAAAACTACTTCCCTTCAGTAGGGTAAGCTAGTTCACAAACTTGTATGGAAGGAAGGCAGGGCGAGAAACCAGGGAACCACTGTCATGTTTGTTTCCTGACAAAGATTATTGTTTTGGTTTAGGTCCGATTTGCTGCTCTGCTTGCTTTGGTAGAAGTTGCACAAAAACTAAAGGAGAACTACCTGATCCTGCTACCAGAATCTATTCCATTCTTAGCCGAGCTCATGGAAGGTAATGTTCTAAAGTAGCATTAGTGAAGTCAGACAACCGGCCTGTGACCAAAAAAAAAAAAAAAAAGAAGGGCCACTTATGTCAAAGATTCAGACAGGGTGATTGCTATAATTGCTGTAAATCCTATGAATTGGTACACAGTAGCTTAAACTGTGCAGGATGTAAACTTGGATGGATTTTACCCAACACACTCTTAAAGTTCAGTTAAATTACAGTTGTTTCTTCAGTGGTAGAGCCTGTGCACATCTCCCCAGTTGCATGTTTTAGGCAAATAATTTCTGCTGTCGCAGCAATCTAAGTCCTGAGTCAGTGTCAACATATTTTTGAATACTTATTTCATACCTGGTGTTTGAAGACAGTTCTAGCTTTGACAAGTGATGAAGCCTTCCTAGGGTAGCTTTGTAATCACTATTCTGTTTCATTACGGCCTTCTTTCTTTTTCTAGATGAATGTGAAGAAGTTGAACAGCAGTGTCAGAAGACAATTCAAAAACTTGAAGTCATTTTGGGAGAACCACTCCAAAGCTACTTCTGAATGTATCCCTTTTGTTTTCAAATTTTGTCTGAATCATGTTAGCTTCACACATGCGAGTGTTACAGGCAGCCTGTCATACTAATTTTTGTACGATCTTGACTTTTTAGTAAAATATTCTAAGAATCCAGCTTTATCATTTCTGGGAGGTCTGGGGACTTTTCATATGAATGTTCCTGAACTGTTCTTAACAGTGGGAAACTGGAACAAGCTGTAAGCAAATTCCAAAATATCAAAAAATCTTACCACCAGCACCAGGAGGCACTGGTTCATTACACTACTAGTAAGAAAGGCACTCAGACTGTAAAGTATGGTTTAAAATGCCACTGGTTCGAACTAACACTAGAAAGAGGACAATCTTACATCCCATCGGGTACTGGGAATGGGCCTCTTCAGGGTGCAGCATGCCATGCAGATCCCATCTGCAGAAAGGTTACCCCATTGTGGTCACTCATGCTCTTAAAGAATTTTCTTAAAACAGCTATTAATCATGCCTGCTGTCAGTGAGAAAGGACATTCACACGAGAACTTCCTGCTGAACTTTCAGGTAAAGGCAAAGACACACAAGTGGTGCAACTGCCATTACCAAGTGGGAGCTGCCTACCCGCTCCTCTGTTAGAATCAGCCAGCTGAGTTTATCCTGTAGCCAAGGGATAGGTGCAGCACAACTCTGTCCTCGAGGCCACGCCAGCACGGCCTAGGCCCGCTGAGGTTAACTGGTCTGCGCATCGTTAACTCCTCCATGTGGAAGTGGTCTTCCAGTCAGGATCGCTACACCACCTTGGAGATTGTGGTAAGAGAGATAATAAGTGAAACAAGACAAAATATAAACCAGAAGGGGATCATAGCTATTTAGCTACACTTACAAATGTTTTTATTTATGTTTCTTAATATATTAGACCTTGTAATTTATATTAAACTGATTTGGGTACATCTTCTTGAAACTGTTTCGCTTGCAGCAGCTGTTAAGATAAATGGGAACATTTCTCAGCCATGTGTTGACAGCCAGTAGCAACTTTTTTAAAGAGTCTAAGAATGAAGACTGACATTTGTATGGAACACTGAATAGGAACAGCTTATTTCAGATAACTATTACTTTAATATAAGACTGAAAAAGGATTCATTCTCTGTTCCACTGGTGACTATCTGAGCCTCATCCCAGCTGAAACCTTGCCTGGAGTATCAGGGTTCACACATTTTTAAAAAATGAAAACCACAAACATCTGCATCAGTCCCAGTGCAATTTCAACTGAGGAGCCATTTCAGATCAAACAAGCTTCCAAAAGCTCAAGCAATTGGAACCAGCTAAATAATTTTCATTTGTGTCACTTGGGAAAACTAAAAGCTAGAAATGCTGCTGTATGTTTGATTTAAGCCACTTAGCAGCAGGTGAGTGTCATGAGAAGGTACTACTGCAGCAGCAGACTAAGAAGATCAAATTCCCCCTTGCCTTTTGCTGGAACTGATGGGTCAACTGCTTAATCCAGCCTCAGTAAAAAGGTTAGAGTCGCTAATATAAATTAAGAAGCAAAAGAGTATAGTTCATAGTTCTATTTTAAATGAACCATCAAGTTCCCTTTGGGGGTGGATAACCCTTTCTCCAGATCCTATTTCAGTTTTGTTTCTACTTGACTACTGAATGTGTGCTATCAAGGAATGACAAGGAGTATTTGAATTTAAACACACGGAGTGCAATCATTAGATACTGTATGATGCAGCATTTTCATGTTGCTAGATTCAGTAATACAGGAGATTTATCTGAGCACTTACTTGGCTCGCCAGGATACTGTAAATTAGAGGAGGATTTAATCTCACAGCTAGCCGTTCTGGCATGCCCCAAACTCAGGGATGCAGACACACAAGTGCAGACAGATAAAAGCAGGCTCATCGTGAGTCAGCACCTGTTTGCACTTCACAAGGAGGCGCTGTCATTAGAAGAGGGTTAATTCTTTTAGTACTGACTGAAAAGAACTACCACCTCTTCACATCTAACAATTTAACATCTCCTATGACTTCCACTGTATCAACCTTTCCAAGTTGTTTAAAACGATACTTGTACTCCAGAGTGTGAACACCATTAACAGCAACCTTGAAGTTGTGGGCCTCACAGAAAATGATCATCTGAAAAGCAAGAAGAGAATCAGTTAAGTTTTAAGCTCAGCTAAGACATGAAAAAACACCTGCTGATCTAGCCTACACTCAGGCAAGTCCTACTTCTGTTACAAAGAATATTTCATGTGAAAGAAACATTAAAAAAAGTGAAACTTCAATAAAATTAATAGAATCATAGAATATCTCAAGTTACAAGCGACCCATGAGGATCATCAAGTCCAACTCAATTCAATTAAAATTAATTCTCAGCACAGGTTGAAGTTTTGCAACTATTTAAGAAGAAAACTGTTGTTAGAAACCAAGTCAAATATCCATTCCTTATGGTCCCATTTAATCCTAAATGTTCTCAAGACACTGAAATGCAGGAATGAGAGTCTTATTTAAATCTGTATGAGTGACACTAACCCTAACCCTAACCCACTGCTCATCCTTTGGGCAGATTCACCAGTTTGATGCTATGTTTCAGTTACTCTTACCTCAAAGTAAATCCCTGGACTGAAAGGGAAATGGGCAAGTTCATTTTCTTCCTCTCCCCAGCTGTCATGAAGGTATGAGTTCCTTGCAAAAACTTTGTTTTTCACTCGGGGATTCAGATGTAATGCAATGTCCTTTGAGTCGCTTGATTTCAGATTTATCACAAAGCTGGAAGATAATTTTTAAACGTTTACTGTACCAAAGGTTTATAAACATGATGCAGCAGTCCATGCCACTTACCAAGCCCTTAGCCGAGACTCAGAACTGCTCTGGGCCCAGGGCCGTGATTCACCTGAAGAACCAAGCAGGCAGTTAACATGCATTTGTCTCTCTCAAACAGAAACCTTCACTGCAGGCAGCAAACGTAGGACATGGCCCTGCTAGATCTGCGTTATCACTCCCCACCTTCTGCTCCTCTCTCAACAAGGAGGTATTGAGCCAAGCGGGCCAAGTGCTCCTTCCCTACAGCACTAGGAAGGAGCATTCTCACAGCAACACATAGGGCTACCTGTGCTACCCTTTCTCTCTTGGGCAGGGGAGAGTGGGAGGCTGTGTTGTACCTGAAGACAGTATATTCCTTCCGCCAACAAATGGCTCAGAATCCAAGGAAAAGTTTGAGGGTTCTCTCTGTACGCTTAAGATGGTGGGACACCATGCGTACAGAGCATTGCTGCGCAGTCGCCGTAGCTCTGCGCAGCGTGAATGAACACCCTGCCACCTCAGCCACGTCCACAACACAGGGTTCCTAAAAGGGAGCTCTGGAGAAGAGTGATCAGAGGGAAGTATCATCCAAATTCAAATTAATGCTTCAACCTGTGGCAAAGACCTCACTGCATTTGAAGAAGAAATATTCCTCCTCCCAAATGAGCTCCAGCTGTCAGATTATTCCCCTCCTTTGAGAAGCCAATAATTGCTTGGTCCAGATATAAAATACAGCAATGGCCACTCTTCCTTGCTGTAAGTCCTCTTTTTCACCACAAAAAGCCAGAGACATTAAATAACTTACAAAAACTCTATAAAAATCCGTACATTTAAAAGCAGAAACACAAAGAGCAGACAACCTGCAATGCTTTACCTTAGCACCCAAGCGCCTCTCCGTGCTTACAAGCAGCACATTCAGCATGTGAAATGTGCTCATAAGCTTTCCAAGCCCAAATAAGGAAAACAAACGTTACCATCTAAGTATTAATTATCCTGTCCAATTTAGAGTCCATTCAAACTTTGTTGATAAAATTCCTAGACCCTGGGTTCCAGCATTAATATGACCTCTGAGTGCTGTTCAGCTGCAGGGAATACACATGCTCTGAGGAAGCGGGAATGGGATGCATACGCACAGCATAAAAAGCACGCCTCTCATCATTTGCACTAATAATTGCTTCATTTTTAGGCATGTTTCTGCAAAACCAAAACCACCCTTCAAGCAAAGGGCATGCTGAAGCACAGGCATTTCCTCAGCTCCATTTTGACCATGCTGTGCACCCCCTTTTTTTTTTCCTCCCCTCCTTAAATCACATAGGGAAAATTTCATCTTTGCCACCCGTCGTTCCTAATTTGCTATCAAAATTGTAGCTCATACTCCCCCACCAGCTTTCATCATTCAGTTGTCAGTTAGGCACCTTCATGCTTCTACAGTCCCCAAGGAGGCCGTCCGAGACGTATTCAGACAAATGTGACACTCAGCATTTGAGCACACCAGCAACTGATCTAACTCACTCATTTTCCAACTACTCCTGCCAGTTCCCTTACTCTCGGATCGCTTTAGAATAAAAGCAGTCTTTGTACGATGCCTTGCACACGCAAACTGAAAAGACACACAACCTTGTCAATGATGCAGATTTAGTAGGTAAGACACTCAGGTTTTACCTTCACTTTTCACAACGGAGCTTCTCTAAGTTCTCTCTAAAGCGATATCCTACAGGTTCCTGAGAAACCTGCACTGTAGTTTCAGGTGATTCCAGAGGTAAAGTTGCAAGTGAGTAAAGACATACTGACACAATGGAAAAGCCTAGCTCAGTTAAATAGCAGAAAAAACCAGTAACACTTACCTCCTTGAGTTTTTATTCACTTCTCCTTTAATGGTAACTGCGCATCCTGGACAAAGTGCAGGGTCAAGTTTCTCAACATAAGGAACTCCCTGGAAGTACACCAAAAGTAAAAATTTTGACGGTGACTTACTTTTTTCAATATACAAGCTAAGCTTTACTATGGCAGGAAGAAATTTGGCCTATGATTGTGAACCTGCACTTACAGCTAAAGTTATTCCTACCAGTATGTTCTGGGATACTAATACCAGAGTGGAAAAGTCACACTGAGATCAACATGCTGGGGTTTTGCTTTGGACGACCGACCTGGGTTCAAAATAAACATTATTTACAACCACTTCTGCCACCACTAATGGTGGAAAGAGGGGAGAGAAGCAAGCACAGAACTCTGGTGAACCAATTTAAATTTGTATCACATAATTATTCACATACAGACATCCCAGCTCTCCTCTCTGAAAGCTTCAGTTATGCTTTAAAGAGTAAGACTCATGCTAAGTGTCCAGTCCCACAGTTGCAGAAATAGGGTCTGTTCTCCTGGCACCAAACCATAACGACAGATAGTGCAAATATTTTGTCCTTTTCTGTTGTTGTTGTTTACAAGTTACTTTGATCATGGAAAAGGAGTGAACAGAGAACACCTTTATTTTTTTTTAAGTCCACCACTTGGCAAATACAATATTGCATGTTACTTTGTTCTGAACAGAAAGGAGGCAGACTGCCAAGTGACAAGGCAACTAAAATCACAGCACTCACTGCAACTTCACCTTCGCCACAAACTCTATTTCTATCTATTCCTGGCTTCCAGTTCCTTTTCAGTTTGAGCGTGGTCCTTACTCCACTCTGGCTACTGTCCACACGTACAGCTTTTTGATGAGCACTTGCTCTGTGCTAAGCTGTGTGCGAGTCCCAGCCCTAAGGTGGAATGCTTGCAGATCCAGCCAGCTGAGGGGCACACGGGGAGAGCACGGATCTGTCAGCAAGAGGAAGATGCAGCCAGACAGGTTCTGAGATACGCACATCCGGATGCGGCCAGTTGGTGCAATATGACTGCGGAATACTTGTGGTTTGCAGGTATTCCCTAAGGCGCAGAAAACTGAATATGCTTATTTGAAAAATATATTGTATGTGTTTTGGTCCTTTAAAACATCAGGTACCTCACTTTTTCCTCTATGTTTGGCTGTGGATGCTGCATTTATCTTTTGGGTTTTCTCTGCAATTTAACACATATCCTCACTTTTACTAGCAGCAGCAAAGAGGGCCTCTCTCTACAAAACCTCACTGGTGATCATCTCCCAGTAGATTCCCGATTCCCTTGTTGCGTGCGTGTTTTCACATGAATAACCTAGGTGGTTTTCTTTCAATTTTTCTGGTTTTTTTTTTGACTCTTCACATTTGACAAGAGTCTACACGAGACACTTACAAATTGTGAACCATCTGGCATTTCCCCCTACAAGAGAAAACAAAGAAAGTTAACTAGGTTATCAGACAACCTTTCATTCAACCTTTTACAGAGATACATACATTTTCTGTGCTTATCTTTGTTAAACCTACAGATGATGTCTGAGCGCCTTGGAAGACTGCAGAAAGAGAGAGTATTTATATGTCATCGCTAACGTCATAAAACTTTAAAGTTGAGTTGGTTTAGAACCTATGTGGATCTGTGCTGCTTTGAAGGGGGAATTGAACATGAAAATCGAGGGTTATGGTAAAGGAAAAGATAACAAAACCCTACAAACCAAGGGAAAGTCCTGAATATCAACTGCTGAAGCCAAATTGAGATTTCTAAAGCCCATTCCATTACCATTTGAATCCTTATTTAACTATCAAGAGCACTGTTAACCCCTTAGCATCTGAGGGTACCCACTAAGCTTTCCCTACAGGGGTAGGAATACCAGCAGGGCGGGTCCACACAGGGAACCTTGGGATTCTAAGCAGCTTCCTGCACCCCTGTCCCTTCCCACAGGAGGGACAGATGAGCAACAGGGCCATGCAGAGATACAGTTCCAGCCTAGCCCTGGCAGACTGTATCTTCACCTTCTTTATTTCAATACAAGCCTCCCCCCTTCCTCCTCAGAAAAATGTGTTAGAAGCAAAGACAAAAGGAAACAATCGACCTTCTCCGCGCCTTTCTTCCCTAAAGGATACAGCATCAGCAACCACAAACTGAAGCAACTCTGCTTTGTGCTTGGGATCGAAACCAACCTACAGCACCTGCTCACCTGAGGCTCTTCTTGGAGCCAGTCCTTCGAAACCAGGACTCAGACAGCTTTGAAACAACATTATTCTGGCAACACAGCCAAATGATGGGGCCCATAAAAGCCTGTGCATAGGCTCTGCAAATGACCAGCAAGCAGACGTATCTTTAAAGTTTAATCCTGTTTCATTCAGTCCCAGGTCTCCACCTTCCATCAATACAGTTATTAGTCTGCTGACCTGAGTCAGACCTGATGTTTGGCAGCAAGAGACCCAAGCTTTATGCTCAGTGTAGTGAGGACAGGGCAGAAGAGACCCAGAATATTAAACAGGAGTAGACAGGCTTCCTTAGTGAGTGGCATGAAGAGAGGGAAAAGGCATTCACCTTCTTTATCTCCCTGGAATTTATCACCTTCCATTTCTGCGCTGTCTCACCATTCCAGAGCAGAAGGATCTTTCCTTCTGCATAAGGGAGAACATGTTTTTCAGTTCCTCCCTGGTGGTTTACTTTCTCTAGCAGAACTGGCAGCTGAGGAAGCACAGCACTGCTGGCACTTGATATTCACTGCAGTTTGGTGCAAGTGCAAGCCAAGCCACAAGGGCATCTTCAAGCAAGGACATCTCTTCTCATCCCCCAGGAATAAACATACACTCCTACTTATAATTTCATTCAACAATTCGGTCATTTGAGCAGGAAAAACAGGGTTATGTGTACAAGGAGTTCCGCCATGGCTGAACTTGCCATTTGGAAGCCAAGCAACAAATTACAGCATGGCTGAACTCGTCACTTAGGAGCACCGAATGCTGTGAGTTCATTTTGGGGCTCCTGCAGTACTTCTTCCTGGAGAGGGTGGTGAGGCACTGGCACAGGTTGCCCAGAGAAGCTGTGGGTGCCCCATCCCTGGCTGTCTTCAAGGCCAGGCTGGATGAGGCTTTGAGCAACCTGGTCTGGTGGAGGGTGTCCCTGCCCATGGCAGGGGGTTGGAACTAGATGATCTTTAACCCAAACCACTCTACAATCCTATTTGAAAAGTCTAATCCATTCCCAGATTCAGTATCTGTCCTGTCAACTTTGCAAGCAATAAACTGTCACCCTTTTTCCCCTTAATTTCAAGACTGAAAAGGGAAGACAGAGATCCTCACATGAGAGTCGTATGTTGAACTATGGGGGGAAAAAAGTCTTGTTACTGATGTTACGACTGTGTAGCTGCTTCCTTTTCACTGTAAATCCTACTCTGTAGTTTAGCAAGACAAAAGGAATCTATCTGAAGTCAGCTGTCTATATAACTTACATTAGAAACAAATTCTATAGTTTTGATCTGCACTTTGCCATATATTCCAAGAGTATCTATTCTTTCAAGGCTCATTCTGTAGTTGTAGAGCAGCAAGTGCTTCTTGTTTACAGCCACCTAAAGAGACAAGAAACAAAATAGGAGAATTGTATTAAACACAGATCACACCAGCCACCTATCAAATTATATGCATGTGTATCTGTTTTACACTGCTTTGGTGCAGAAGCAATTTCAGAGCAACCAATCTGTGATTCAGTCTCTCTCTACGTTACTATGAAGGGGATTTAGTTGACTACACTAAAATTTGCATTTCACACCTTTTGTTTCTATCACCCCATCATTTACCAGTGTGGTATCATCAACCTAACAGAACCTATTACCACAGTCTAAGAAAGCAAGACAGATACACCTTGTGTTTCCTCCAAGAGGACTGTCCTACACAAGTCACAAAACAGGTTTACCCTACGGTCAGCCCTTTGCACTTAAGAAGGGAAGGGTGGAGTAGGCATTAGGCAGGAAGTTACTTGCCCACTCATCCAACTTAGAGGGAAGCAATACAAAATTAAAGTTCTGATCTACTCAGCATCTCTTTAAAGAAAAGCTTCTAAACGTTTCCAGAGTTAGACTATACCTAGGTAACAGAGAAACCAAGGCTTCCAACTATTTACTGTAGTATACTTACAATAAATATTTTGCATATTTAAATAACTCTCTTTTATTGGCCTGGCAACTGGCTATGGATAAAGAATCAACCCAAACTCACCTGGAATTTATCTTTTAAAACCACGATGATAATCTCAAATGACTTCCCTTTTTGAAAGGGCATCTCATAAGTGATCTCCTCCCAGCCCCATTTTTCCCTCTCCAATGTGTTGCAAACAATGCAGCCAGACCTTCTGAACCGGGGGTTCAAATGAAATGCCACATCAGCTCGAGGCTTTACGCTACTGCCACACTGTAAATCCACCTGGAACCTAATCATGAAAATAAGAAAAACCACATTCAGCTCAGTTTGTCAGTAAATCACCTGCAAGTTCGATACGCTTGTGTTTTACTGTGGAGTCTCAGAACAGGCAGACACCATGTGTGTTGTTGGATAAGGAAAAATCCCAAACATGTATTTGTCCAACTCCTACACATTTGTGAAAGGTTCTCCCATGATTTATTGCAATGAATTAAAATACTTAAGTGTCATCATTCATACCATGTAAGCTCCTCCCTTACTGTGTTCACCACCTTCCCTGCCGTCATCTTCAGTAGAGTAACCATATGAACTGTGGGTGAAGTCAGAGAACAGAACCCCATACCAGGCACACTGACTAGTTCGTACCTCCTTATCCCAGTTTAAGTTAAATACTTCAAGCAACACATTCAGTTATCAGCTTTGTTGGTGTCAGATAACCTCTTCAGACAAGCAGACATATGCTATGACAGGGAAAAAAACATTGCCAAAGCAGGCAAGGCAAAAGGAGAGAAGAAAGCAGAAATCAGCAGAAAGAAAAAAAAAAAAAAAAAGGCAAAGTAGTTATCTATTAATAAGAAAAAAATCTAATGTCTATTTATTAGGAAGAAAAGCAAAGAAATTATCATCAGAAAGCAAAAAATCAGTTCATCCTCCACTTCTCATCACAAAGCTTTCATTAACCACTTAAAGCCTGCACTCACTCTGACGCTATCGCAAGGATTTAGATCAAGCCTTTGTGTGCCATCGTAAGTACAACCCCACAAAATATTTCATCCAGTACATTCTTGTTCACATGGTGACACTGTAGCCACTACCTGTCCGCATCATCAGGAACGGTCCCAAGTATCACAATCGTGTTTCCAGGAACAAGGCCATCGTGGATTGTCCCAACATATGGAATGCTCTAGAAGGGGGTGGGGGAGGCAAAAAAAAAGAAAATTCAAATAACATTTTGTGATGGAAGCAAAAAAACATCCAATCCACAATAGTTTTAAAAATAATATTCTCCTAATTATGTGGTGCTCTAGTATGTGAAAAGAAACACAACTAGCCTTTCATTTAAAAGAAACAGTAGAAAAGCACTAAATACCCACAACAACAGGAAGGGGAAAATCCAGCAGATTTTCATATAGGAAACCCAAGCTTCTCAGATAAAATTAAAACTAAAATTTCCCATCTCTGTTCCTAGCTCTCAAATTAAGAACGGCAATATTTTACTGCCTCGCTTTTAATAGAGTATATAGAGGATTCACTCCAAATGAGGTCATTACCAAGGGCTGACTATTATCAGCCCTTTCCTGGCAGCAGAAGGCACCTCCCACAACCCTTCTGACACCAGGCTACAGCAGCTCCCCTTTTTGCTTGTTCTTGCTCCATTCTGGAAAACAGCGATGGGAAGAGACTACATCACAGACTGTCTTCTTAGTCAAAACTACAAACGTAACAAAATACCTCATGCTAACGAGCCAAGAACAGCAAGGTGCACTGAAATAGCCCTGCTCAGGGGTCTCAGTCTTTACAGTGTCTACAGTACGGTCTGCTCAAAGCCTGTGCTTTCTTCTGCATCAACATCTGGAGAAGGTAACACATGCATGTTACGCCAAACTGTAATGGCAACACAGTAGGAGCTGTTAAGCCATATGAGGGGACATGTCAGTTAAAATAAAATCCCCAAACACACCAGCACAAACGTACTGACAGAAGCCCGACCCTGACCATCAGCCAGTGCAACCAGAATTTCAGGGAGGGAAGGGAAGCACCTTAACAGAAAACTGTGGAAGATCACAGATTGATCTGAAAGCAAAGCCTTAAGTATGCACCTATTCACATTTGCTTTAGATTGAAAAAGGAAGTGAACGGTAACAAATGCTGCATTTGCTCTGGCTGACCAACAAAAATTTCTGCCAAGAAATCTGGGGGTTTATTTTTCCCCAAAATCCCTGATCTATGGAACAGCATATAAGATTTTAGGACATCTTTGAAATGAGAAATCATTTGCAAACAAGAGTTCCAGTAACCTAATAATAAAAAATTAACAGACTGGAAATACTACTCTTCAATGAAGTGTTTGACCACAAAAGGACAAGTTGAGATCTTTTGAAATATACCTATATATATATATATATATAATTATTATATAGATTTTTTAAAAATATATATATATCTCATCATGCAAATGTGTTTGCTGACACCTATTCTAGTGAATTTCTGAGGAGAGAAGGGGGAATGAGAGCAAAAATTGTCTAAATCCAGAGTGTTGACCATTTCTGCATGTAGATACACATCCTTTTCTGCTCACTTTTCTCCACTTCCCTTCTCAGCTACCCACACACTGCACCAAATTTAATTTGCAGATGTCTTCTACATCAGGCAAAACAGACTCAAAGAACTTGCTTCTCAAGCACAAGTTCACAGATGGCCAAGTTGGTTTAAGTCTCGTGTATTTTTATTGGCTTAAACAGGTGCAGTAAAGAGGACTAAAATCTGAAAGGAAGTGTTAAAAGTGAAAGAATAAATAGGCTGAAATCCCTTTGCTTACCAGTAGTAACTTGGTTTCTTAATGTACAAGTTGTACACAAGAGGCCATTTTTATTCAAAGAATAAGAACAATAATAACAAATAAGAGGAAAAGATCTTGGTTTGGGGCTTTTTTTTGTTTGGGTTTTTTTCAGTTTTAACACACTGCTCCTGAGGGCGTAGTAGCTCCGAGTAAGGCAGCAGTGCCATCAATTATTGGTTCAGTCCTAAAGATGAACCAGAGAAACATACAGACACAGGCCAGGGATGCTGGGACTTAACCACCCCAGTGGGTCAAATATATCTATCCCTGGAAAGAGAAGCTGTGGTATTTATTTAAGAGAAAAGAAGGTAGCTTCAGAAGCTCAGACAAGGAATCTGCAAGGACATAATAGAGCATTTCCTGCATGCAATAACACAGATTTAATGAGGTTCTGTCATCACAGAAGGTGCCTGTAATTTCCTCACATCTCAAGACGTTCCTCTACTAATTTTTCCTCATTTTATTAAGAGTAATGTTTGTGACATCACATGATCTACCAGCATAGTGGCTCTCTTCCAGACCTCCAAAAATTACTTCTGAAGCCAATTGGTCAATGTCACCTGAGTTTGAGAGGTCTCAAAGATAAAGCTCTTTCTAATATCTGCCCACTTTTCATAAAACAAGAGGACAGGTTATGGTCTTACAGAGGAAAGGACTGTGGTAACACAGCTTTCCTCCGGCTTTCTGGGTAGCAGACAGCTGCCCCACCCGATGGAGGAGGAAAGCGTTTCTTGCCAGGTGGGCGGACTAAAGAGCATAAGGAAAGCAGGGTTCTCTGGATGATCCAGAACAGTACAGTAGTGCAGAAATAAGTTTCAGACTCAAAGCCATAGTAACACTCTTCAGTTTTGCTGCTCACAGAACAATTCACTGAAGCAGTGAAATCCTCACAGCCTGCCCTCCTTCATCCCAAATTCATTTTGTGGTATCACACCAGTGACAGAATCACAGAAGGGCTGAGGTTGGAAAACGCCTCTGGCATCAATGCCTTGCTCAAAGCAAGGTCAGACAGAGCAGGTTGCACATGGCTGTCCTCAGGTCAGTGGCACAATCTCTCTCACCTCTGCCTCCATATGCCAATCCCACACACTCTTCTTCCCACCTTAGACTCTTGACCCCTAAGCCCTAGTTTACCCCTTTCTATTCTCCAGCCTGGTCTTGTCACCCATCATACTCATCAGTCCCCTCGCAGTCATCCAATTTTGCTGAACTCTTACTCGCTCCCTTACACAGATTATTTGTCCTAAACACCTCCTAATCCTCCTCCTGTCCCACCAAAATCCCACAGTCAATCTCCACACAGCCTTCCTTCCTCTCCCAGCTGTGTTCTCTGAAGAAGGTTGAAGCTATTCCGCCATCATCCCTAACTCTACCCACTTGGCAAGCAGTGAACACACAGTGGGACTGGACAATCAGATTCACTGAGGGCAGGGGTGTGTTATCAGTGCAAAGCTGCAGGAGATAAGGAAGTCCTGTGCAGAGCTGCACTACCGTAAACTCCACAGAGATGCTCTACAGACCAGTATTTTTGAAGAGTTCTAGCACAGAATGTTAAAAATACTATTTCCTGCAGCTCAAATGGCCTACCTTTTTTAAGGTACAACAAAAAGCACAGCTCCAGCCCACCCCTTTAGCCACATGTCAGTGTCAGGCCGTTGTCCCAGACCATAAGAGTACTACAGCTTTCCAGAGAAAGCCTCCAGACGCTAAGCTAGGCAAACAACATTCTGTCAAATCCACTCTCTGCAATGCCTAAATCGTGTTACCTCAAGTCTTCCTTACAAAACAGGATTTATTGTAAAGTAACTATCAAAAAAAGTGTCGTGGTTTAACTCCGACTAGCAAAATACCACGAAGCCGCTCTCGCAAATCCCCCTCCCCTCCTCCAGTGGAGGGGAAGAATCGGAGGAAAAAGAAATAAGGAAGCTCGTAAAATTGAGATAAGAACTATTTACTAATTAAATCTAAATCAATGTATACAGGTACTACTAACAATAAATACTTAAAATAGTAGAAAATGAAACATATAGTACAATATATACAATATGATACAATTTCCCACCATCCACTGACCAATGCACACCCAGATGTTGAGAGCCCGAGACCCACAGCCCGAGAGCCGTGGCCTGAAGGCCGGAGCCCGGGAGCCTACGCAGCAGATTCTGAGCAAACCTTATCACTGATAACACGGCCAGAAAACTCAAAACAATCCACCAGCTCCCACACGAATGAGCCAGCACAGGAGTTGGCAAAGCAGCTAACACAGGAGGGTTAGCAAGTGCCTGGAGAGATGAGGAAGGGAGTAAGGGAGAGAGAGAGAAGGGCAGAGTAATGGCTACCGGACCCCCTTCCCCACCCCAAGAGACCGGAACATGACGTACTATGGAATGAAATACTGCCTTGGTCAGTCTGGGTCAGCTACAGTGTCCGAAGCGGACAAAAGACCTTGAGTTCAGTACAGGCCATCCCCAGCACCAGCTGAGGCCTTATCAATGTTTTCACTTACTGTCCAGCAACAGAGTTCCCTGGCAACCAGAGCAAAGCGACTTAACCCTTCCCTGACTGAACCCAGCACAAAAAGATTCCAAGTAGAATTGTTCAGACTGAAGTTACAAGCACCACAAAAAAAAACGCTCTGCATTTCACAAGGACTGCCCGGCACCACCTGTGTTTACAGAGAATTAGGAGTGAAAGCACCGCTTATCATATTTCCACTTGCGATCTAGCACACCCTGCAAAAATGCCAGACATCCACTAAGCTGTGGACGAAAAAGAATCACCCTTCAAGGCTGACAGAACTTACTTCCTGTCTTGGAAGTCCTGAGCATTAAGTGTCCATTTGTTGACAGCACAATTTTTAAATACCATCCTAGTGTCACCTGTGACTCAAATACCTGAGCAATGCAAAGAGTTCTCAGTAACACCCCTCACTGTGCAAAACAGTAGGAGTACTAATTACTGACATAAAACATCCCATTTCCCAGGAGAGAAGTTGTTGACATGACTGGGGAGTTACCGGGTTACTGACTGTCTTCCGTGGTCCATCTGAGGGCATCATCTTGCCTCCTCCAGTGTAAGTTTGTCAGCTCTGGGCAATCACTGCTGGGGTTTATTTAAAGGACGCACTGGTTGGGCAGCACCAACTGAGGGATCCCTTCGAAAAAACAAAACTTTTCATTAGTAAAAAACAAAGCAACACTACATGAAGTGAAACCCGCCAAGATATAACTTTAAACAGTACAAAAAATGATGAAAACATCTTTCCCATAAATTTGCTGGAGTTCTGAAATACAAAAATTAAAGACTTGCTTAAAGAAATAAGGGGCTACCCTAACAAGGGACAGTGCATGCAGGTACACAGTGTCATCAGCAGCTTCCTGAGATTACACATACTGAGACAGAACCCCACATAAAAAAACATCACTGTACAGGGGACTGTTACTAACTGAGCACCCCTCAGCTGGGCCCTAATAGCTGTCCATTTGTAGCTGACCCCTGCCTGCAGGCAGGGAAAAGATACACAGTGCAAAAGCAGTTTTTCTAAGACAAACAACCGTTTCTCTTGATCACTTTCTGTGTTATCCCCAGATATCCCAAGGCAGATGAAGCCTAGAAGCTGAACTTGCTTTTTCCAGTGTTATCTTACATAAAGTTAGAGGAGATACGAGGCAAAAACATGGCAGGGAAGCAAAGGATGTTTTATGTTTCTTCCTCTAACGCATACGATCTCTGAAGTTCACAAATAACTACAGCAGTTTGTAAAACTCGCATTAAATGCACAGCATTAATAAGAAGAAATGAAACAAGGACTTGTGAGCATATGCAGCAACAATATAATTTCTTCATCTTCTAACGAAGTAACCAAAATTCAAGGGCCCAACTGAAGTAATAATTTCTTGCACATTCTGGAGAAATAAGGTAGCACGCAAACTGGGTGGTGACGACCGAGCAGACAGGGAAAAACTCATAGATGAGGGTTCTAGCATCACTACTGTGTGACAACTGCCAGCAACATTACAAGAAAATAAAAGATACACCACCAGACCAAAGCCCCTGTGTCTCTGACCTGTTCCACAGGGCCGTGGGGTTAATTTTCTGCAATGATTCAACAATGAAGTGATCCGTTGCAACATCTGGCTTATCTGTGGGAGATCTGGGCCAGAAGGGTTTTAATTCTCCTACTTAAGAGTAGCATCTAGAATGCAATTCAGAGAACATAAGGTGCCTACGCTGCATAACCGTTTTGCCCTTTGATCTTCCCATGCGATACCACTATCGATTCACAACAGGAATGCGCAAAGGCAGGCAAACATCACTGTTTTCACTTTTACCGGGAGGAAATCAAGATCAAAGGAAACAATACTTTGGACTTCAGCATCAGAAAGCCCAATAGCAGACAAGAAAAAAAAGAAACCCACACCTACAACCCAGTTAGCAGCCTGCGAACTGAACACTCCTGGCTGAGTGACAGCAATCTACAACCTGCTGACAGAGTTCCTGGAACAGAAAACAATTCTTGGAACAGAAAACAATTCCTGACACTGAACCGGCTTCCCGTCTTGGCAGACCAGGCAGCGCTATGGCGAAGCGATGGGGTGAGGTTTTTTGTGTTTGTTAATTAGTTTTTAATCGAAAAGGTCACAGTAATGAGAGAAAGCTGCAATTTGGGCTCTGTTTGACAACACAGGAGATGGCACACGAAACTGCGAGGTTCTCCTGCAACCTTCTGTCGGAGGAACTGCTGTCAAGTACACCTTAGACCAAACCTTTAAGCCTGCAACACCGCGAGCTGATGTTTCCTGACTACACTTTCAGAACTGAAAGTACGCTTTCCTGTTATCTTGCAAAGCAGCCGATAACCTCTTCAGCAGAAAATCAGAACAGAAAGGCCAACCACCAGCTGTTATGCCATCCCTTTGTGACATGCAGAAAATACCTTTCGTGAGGGAAACTCGGGCTAGACCTGATAATCAAAGCGAAATTTCACACCAAGGCAAACCAGACTCCTGCAAAGAGGTTAGGTGAGATACTTGCTCGGTATCTGCAAGCAACTGAAGTACAAGACGCCAGTGGAGTCTCCCGGCTACAAACCCAACCCCGCAACACGCCAGAAGGACACAGCACCGGTTTCACACAGGCCCCTCGGCCGCTTCAGCCCTGAGGCGCCCCCAGGAAGCCCCGGCTCCAGAGCACCCCCTCCAGCCGAGCCCGCCTCGGCCCCGCCAGGCCCCTTCTCCCGCCGGGGCACACACACACGGGGCAGGGGGGTTACTGCCGCACTTACCCTCCGGTTCCCCCCTCCCCGCAACGGGAAGCTACTGCTTTACCTGCGCGACGCACCCCCGGGTCTAGCAGCGCCCGGAGACCCTCGGACCGAAGCCGCCCGGCGCTAGCGCTATCCCCGCCATCACCACTCCCCACCGCCTCAGCTCTGCGGCCGTCCCGGCCCCTCCCAACGGCTTCCGACCGCCCCCCACGTCACCGCGCAGGGCGGGCCCCGCACGCCTCGCCGGGGCGCGGCCCTGACCCGGCCGTGCCCCAGAGCTGACCGCGTCGTGCACCGGCCCTACCCGCCTTGGCAGCCGCGGCGGCCCCTGCCCAGCTCCGCCTGCCGGGGCCGTGTCCGACCCCACACGGCCCGGCCGAGGGCGGGCGGTGCCTTCCCCGGGAACGGGAGCCGCGGGAGAGAGCGGCGCTCTGCTACCCCGAGAGGGCGCCGGGCACGGCGGGCGTGTCCGGCACCACCCCGGCGGTGTCGGAAGGGGTTAAAACTCGGTAAATTGAGCAAGGGCTAAAAACGGTGTATCTGAACAGATCGCTGGGTCTGGGGGTTCGTCCTGCGCCCTCACGCTCTGCAGCATGGGCTGGTGGCTGGCGGTCACCACGCAGTGTGCGTGTCGTTCATGGCACCCAGCCTGCTGAGATCCAGCGTGCCTGCTTCCACTTCACACAAGGATTCTTCAGGGGCAGCAGCGCCCAATTTAGTAGACTCCTGGTGGTTAAGGTTTGTATTTTAAAACCCAGTAACAACCAACCAAAACAAAAGCCTGTGACTTTCTTTGAAAATGAAACCACCAAAGCATTTAACGCAAGCGCTGTTGGGTGCCAGCTGTGGGCCGTTTTCCATATGCACGTGGCTGTTGTGGATGCAGACCTTTTGGAAGCAGTACCTTGGGAACCGTCTTGAAGAGGGGAAGTTTAGTTCTAATTCCGTTGCAGTACGTGCGTTTTCCCATAGCTTCGTGACATGCACTTCTTTCGATTGCATGGGACAAAGGCATTTAAAACTGGACTTTTCCCTATACGTAGACACTTAAAGATGCAGTTTGTAGCTTGACCATCTCACTATTTAAGTGCCCAGTGGCTTTGTAAAAGGAAAAAAAGCATTTGATGTTGGCATTAAGAAAAAATACACCGAAAAGCTGGTACAAACTGAGTTTGTAATTTAAACGGGTACTTCTGACAAGTGAAGTTTTGAAGATTGCACTGGTTTTAACTGAAATGTTTTTATCTCTTTTCATAGAGGGCTGACGTTTTGGCCACGACTGCTGCTGGTTTTACTGGGTTTACTCCTCAGTCTGCATTCAGACCCAGCCTTCGCACCACACCCCTAGAAACTCCCGCTGCATCTCCAGGACGATCTTTCACTCCTTTTCTGCTTGGAAATGAACCTTGGATACCTTTTGGGGGACAGAACTTGAATATAAAACGGACTGTTGGGGTGAGCTGGCCTCCAGTTAGTGATCTTTACAGTTAAGGCTTTACAGACTGTGCTTCGATTTAGATGTTTTTAAAGTTTGCCAAAACTCCTTCTATTAAGAACAGGAATTGCAAATCAGAATGGCAGACTGAAAAGAAAGATAGTGCTAGAACGAGAATTTAATTTGATAGTGCCCTGCTTAAGGTGACACTTGTAAAACTGACAAGTATCCGTGTATGTTTTTCTTCTGGTTTTGTCTTGCTTTGACAAGAAGCACTTGCATGTTATGGATCGTGAACTTTGGGTTGTTTTAAAAAAAAAGGTAACAGAAGATGATAAAGCGCTGCCTGGAGCTTCATCTGAGCATCACCATGGAATGGTGGAGGATGTTTCTAAAATTGAAGCTGTGCAGAGAAAAACAGGTTAGCAAGCAGTTGGGTTTCAGCACCACCAGCCGATCACCAGAAAAGAGAACAAGACCTTAGATGCATTCTTGTAGAAGAGGAGAAACACCAGTCGAGACACCAAAGAGGCGTTGCTGGAATGAGATAAATACCCAAGAGAAATAAGAAAACTTACTGCCCAGTTTTAAGAAGGAGGGATGTTTTCTGGAGTTTTTATGTGTTAGGTCAGTAATGCATCAAGTTTAGTTTGTAAAGAGAATATCAATGGTAATTTTGTTTTCTTGATGAAAATTATGCATCAGGCTTCCTGTTTTCCTGGAAAGAAGCATTCAGACCTTCTGTGCACTTGAAGTCTCGGTAGCCTTATTTTGTCAGATCGCTCTCCTAGATGAAATGCATAAAGGCTGCCTTTAATGTCATACGAGCGTTTGAAAGAAAGGATAAGTGCAGCAGGGAAGTCATCCACCTGTCTGCTTTTGTAGGATTTGTGGAAGAACCAAACGCTGACTGTCTTACCCTTCCTGAGGATGGAAAATTGATGTATTTTGTGCGCTATGGGACGGGCTGCTTGAGATTTTTGTTGCTGCTGTTGTTTCTGCAGGGTTTTTTGTTAACTGTGGGTCTGCCTCCTTTGCCAGATAGATGCTTCTAGTTTCTGGAGAATGCCCAATATACGTGGCAGGATGGAGCACTGAGTTGTTGGCTCCTGCTCCCTCTGTTACTCCCTGTTGCTTACACGGGTGTCATTTATGTAGCAGTTAAGTGAATATGTAGCAGTTAAGTGAAAATTCTATAAATCTCTTCCAGCTGTGAGAAGTGTCCTTCATAGCAAGGATGTGGCCAGTGCTTATTCAGAAAATGGCCTTGAGGAGGGGAAGTGTGTGGATTTTCCCAAAGAAGCTGCTTCCCTAGGAGCGGCTGAAGTTGAAGAAAGTCTTCCTTTTCTGCAGGAAGAACTGTTTCTAACAATCTTCCTAACACTGAGGATATTAAAGTAAGTAAACTATTTTCCCATTTTCTGCAAAACAGAAAACACTTTGCAAATGGAGGACAGTCCTGTCTTGCTGACAGTTAGAAGGCACGCAAAAAAACACAAGCGGAAACCTCATTACACAAGGGCCGACACATTTTTCTCCTGTGCATTTTCTGTCGCTGTAACGCAGAATAGGACCTGCCCAGACATGGGCCTTTGAGAGCTGTGGTAGTGCAAAACAAACCCAAGCCTAAATTCTTTCAAATGTCTGTGCATTCATTTGGTTTCCTAGAACTTAAACATTCCTTATTTGACTTAAAACATAAATAGTGGTAACGTTAAAGCCAATAAGCAGAGGTGGGGACCGCAGCTTTTCAGTACTGGGGGCCGTTCATCAAATGACAAAATGATGATGACAGGCTTGGGAATACATAAATCACTTAGGGGACTAAATGGAAAATTTGCGATGGGAAGAAGGGAGCAGGTACGTGAGATGGTCACAAAGCTCGTGCAGACGTTCACATAGCAGTACAGCGAGGGCTTTTCTGCTTCTGTTGTAACTGGTTCTTACTGAGGTACGTGATACGTGCTGATTCTCAACAGAAAAGCTTGAGTAGCTCCTGTGGATGTAGAAGGAAAGATGAATTGCTCAGAGCAGGCAACTACAAAACAGGAGGTGGAGGTATTGAGAATATATGCATTGTCTCATGCGAGCCAAGGGATTCCTTCAAGGGCAGTGTGGAGTTCTGGGATGCGATGCCTGGCCAGTTTTACCAAGTGCTGCGGTCACAACTGTCACAACACAGACTTTAACCTTTGGGGACATAACAGCATGTCTCCCCGTGAGATGCAGAGTCAGTCACTCTGTGTGGATTCACAGTCAGTGCAGAAAGTGCTGCAGTGTGATGATTACTGCCAGTTGCACATACAGCTCGTCTTTGTAAAAGTGCTCGCTTTGACTGGTGGTGGCAAATGGTTGTTCACAAACAGAACCATCAGAAATGGAGCGTGTGGTTGGATACACCCCATTCCCTGTTCCCTGTCCCTTAAACACAGAAACTTTTCTCTGCAGTAGAGAGTAGATTGCATGTTTCTAACTTCACACTCTGACCTTATTGCAGCCTTCCAGTACCTGAAGGGGCCAACAAGGAAGCTGGGTGGGGGACTTTTTACAAGGGCCTGTAGTGACAGGACAAGGGGTAATGGGTTTAAACTGAAAGCAGGGAGATTTAGATTGGATATCAGGTAGAAATTCTCCACGGAGGGGGTGGTGAGGCACTGGAACAGGTTGCCCAGAGAAGCTGTGGGTGCCCCATCCCTGGAAGTGTTCAAGGCCAGGCTGGATGAGGCTTTGAGCAACCTGCTCTAGTGGAGGGTGTCCCTGCCCAAGGCAGGGGGGTTGGAACTAGATGATCTTTAAGGTCCCTTCCTGCTAGGCAACAGGGCTGCATCCAAACTGCAAGAGGCCCAGCAGCATTACAGGCTGCTCTGTCCTTTACGAGTCACTCCAGCAGTGCTCTGGCTCTACTGGCTGCCTTGGCTATCTGCTGCCATTCAGCTATCTGCTCCTGCTCTCCAGTTCCTCCCACTTTTCAGCAGTGTGCCACTAAGTACATGATTACATGCTATCCTACCTCCTCAAAGGAGACTTCTGAAGCAGACCCCCTGTCCTTGCTTCCAAGCCTATAACCTGTACCTCTCTGGGCAGCAAGTCATTGCTCAAAGTTAGGGTAACAACATACTCAGTCATACTTACTTGGGTCACTATTTTATACACAGTTCCAATTATAAAATTCCACCAATTAATGGTGAAGCTACTTTAAAAAAGAAAAAGGCCCTAGAATTGACACAAATAAATGCATTTTAGAACCTTTCAAGGTCCCTTTTTGTCCAACTCCCTTCCTCTCTACAATTCAAGACACCATCTTTCCCTTTATGTAAGAGGCTGCTTTTCCTTTTTAGACCTATCCAGCACTTTCTGTAATAGGTTACTTGTGGTTTCTCAGTGTACAGATATGCTATTTACTTTTCTTCCTAGCCTACGTACCAAAGCCCAAAGTTGTGCCGGCTTTAGTCTAGGGGTAGGGTTGGCTGCCCCACTGACTACATTTGTCCTTTTTCTGATGCATACAGTACCATAACAGCTTCCTAAGTACTGCTGTTCTTTTGAGGTTGATACAAGACATCTCTGGTCTGGTAGAGACAAAACTGGCTGTACCACTTCAAGTCAAAGGGCCATGTACCCACAACCATTGCAGCCACTGGCTGTCACGAGCTGCCTAGAGGAACGGAGTGAGAACTGAGGCAAATGCACACCCACCTTCTGACCATCAGCCCTTTAGGACTTTCTGAGCCAGAGGTTACAATTGCACCATCTCACTGAATAAGCAGACCATGAATGCCTGATTAGTTTTTAGGTCAATGACACGATTTTTGGGCCTCCACAACATGATCCATGGCAGCATGTAATATATTTTAATGAATCGCTGCCTGAATAGCCTGCAAGAAAAATCCTGTCCAGAAGCTTCTCCCCACTGTACATCCTGCTTACAAGGTAATGCACTGCTATGACCACTCAGTGGCTTTCTGTGTGTCTCACTGAGACTCCTTAACAGGCTGGTAACAGATTATGGGTTATGACAAGTTTGTTTGTCCTCACCCAAAGCTGATGGATACATTATCTAGCTCTGCAGTGAGGCAGTCAAAGTGGACTACTAGTACCCATTAAGGAACCTGCCCAGTGGAAGTTACTCTCAGCTAATCTTTTTTTTTTTTTTTTTGTACTGTTGTGTGGTACCACAATAACTGTAATTTTGTCCCCTAGTTAACACAGTACTACAGGCCACAGGGGTAAAGCCTCCAGTACACTGTACTGTTCCACAGAAATTTCATGTGCAAGGACTTCATATGGTCTCAAAAGCCTGACACTGTTTTGTTTTCCATAGCTTTAGTGGAGCTGTTTGTGCATTGCAGCCTTTTCTGATAGAAATTATTTCTCTAGCTTCTTTGAAACGCTTTAGATCCAAAGTGGACACGCGTCATCACTTCTTGCTACACCAGCGTTAAAATGGCAGTTGACTGCCAGGCTGGTTCAGCTGCTACTTAATTACAAGTTAATCAGTAGCCTTCCACAACTCTTCTTTGATATGTCAAAACTTGGCTCCAGCTACCATTCAGATCTCCCAGTTTTCAGTTTAAAGCCTGAATGCACAAATCTTACAAATCACAGGGAACAGAATAAAAAGTCTTTTTTTTTTTTTTAATGGGCTTACCTATTCAAAACCCTAAAATGCTACTGCTACTTCAGAAACTACTAAGTAGTCTATTTTTTGTTGCAATGCCTGCAACAGGTTGAAGAGAAGCATAAGAGCAAACAAGATACAGATTAGGTATGCAGGCCAAGGGACAAACTAGTTACAGACAAGCCACTGGTCCTTTTGAAAACCAATTATAGGCCCTATAACCCTTAAAACATACTCGTCCTTTCTTTTTTAAATCAGTGACACAATGCTCTAGGATTCTAGAAGTAGTCAGGGTCACTATTTCATTTGCATTGCAACAGATACCACAGCAAGCCCATGCCTGCGCCTGCCCTGTCTGCCCCGTCTCCCCTCCCAAAGACAACTGTGCCACGGTCTACGCAAACATAGCGCCTCAATCCCTACCTACCTAGGGAGATAAAACCATGAAGCACCACGCATCTGCGCGAAACAAAAAACCGTGTGATGCTCTCCAAACTAGAGACTGTGGCCAAGCCCAAGATCCTTAGGACTACACCTTCACGCCTCTGCTACACCATCATCCTCACTGCAGTCGCCTTTGGATCTGCTAGTTGGGTCTCTGCAGTTACGTTGGGTCACTTGGCCCAGCGTTGCTGCCTTTGCAAGGGAGAAACGAGGGTTGTAGTATCACCTCTCACCACGAGATGGTATGTGTCTTCTGATGGATAGAGGGGAATAGGCTTCTAACAGATCTTTGAGTTGGTGAATTCCTCAGCTTCAGAGAAAGTAGAGACAAAAGTAAATTAGGACCAAAAAAAAAAAATCTAATAAATTATTTATGGAATCATGACTGAACTGAAGCTTGAGAAGTTGGGGAAGCTTACAGATATTGGTCACAAACATGAAAAAAACCCTCCACTTAGACTAAAGATATTGCTAGTACAAGAATTTGGGTGCCCCTTTCTTATTCTTATCTTGGGTCTTCCTTTTAAGAAGCATTTACAGTTGTGTAAATGTGGTCTATGTCCTCAACAACACATAACTTTTGTTATTTTTGGAGACAAAAATAACTAGATATTGTGTAGTTTTGAAGCAAACTCATAAAATGTGAATACATAACGTTGTGTATCTATCTCATGCTGTAGAGAGATACACAGAACACATTTATTATCCAAGTTACTAACGCATTTGGCCTTGTTTCAGGAATTTTCTCCAAAAATGTTGAAAGATGCAGCTGTAAATAACTAAGATTTTCAGTCAAGGAAACTACTTGTGTACGTACATCAGAGGAAAGAGAAAGTTAACTCTATAGACATTACTTGTCACTCATTATTTTTGACAGTAGCTACTTCTTTCTCATCACTTCCCCAATTTTAATCCTCATTTTCATAGCACGGTGAAGGCCAGTAAACAAAGCCTGAAGAAACCCAACCCTTTCATGGCAGAGTTCAAAAAGGCCAAAGCCAACCTTGCTGACTGAATCCTAAGAAGACTTGCGCTGCTTTATCTTTCTCACGTTCAAGATTCTCATGCAACTCTCATTACCACAGTAACAAATATTCATTCAACCCAGCAACCTACCTTTGAAACCAAGAATCACTATTTTACTATGGCAAAATACAGAGATCAAACCAACTAGTAAATCTGTTCAGCTGTTTAACTGCCCCTACCCCAACAGAGGGTACAGGCAAGCCTTTCCCATCAGTTTCTTGTAAGATGGAGCCAGTCCCAGACCTTGGCCAAGGTACAGGCTTACAAATAGTAGAGACTCCATCTTTCCAAATGGACTTTTCGTAGTGCTGCTCATATTCAGCCTGCCTGATCAGCAGATCCCCACCTTCCCTACCCAGCTAAGGCTGATAACTGACCATCGCCATGCAATCAGCACTAGCTGAGCTCAGGGGCAAGGAAAAGCACTGTTCTGCCAAAACAGGCAACAAGCCCAAGTCCTCATTTAATAGCACTCTGCCCTACTGCCCAAAACTGACCCAAAACTTAAGACCTACAAGATACATTGAAATTAGTTATGAATAATTAATTGCTTCTCCCTCATGGACAGAACACATGATATGCTTCAAAAAGTTACAGAAGCTACTCTTTGAATCCTTATAAACACCATGCACTTCCTTTGACCTTGTTTAAACAATTCTGTTGTCTGACAAATAATTTCCAACTATGTCTGACCACAAGTCAACAACATCACCCTAACTTAAACCACCGTAAGGCACAATTTACAGTTTTTCCACTTGATAACAGCTTGACTTGGAGCTGTGGGAGGCAGTCAGTTTGAGACAGTGAAAAATATGCAGTCTTCTGCAGGAAGCATTGCCCAGAATGAGCTGCCGCTCTCCATTATTCAGGAGCGACTCAGGAAGAAGCATGGTTTACAGTTTCTGTACAACTTACTTCCAAGCAAGCGTCTGGGGCCATGCTGACTACCCTTTACAGTAGGCTTTCAAAAGACAGCCCCAAACCCATTTGGCATTCCTCTCCACAGACCAAAGGGAAGTGCAGGCAGCGAGTAATTCAACTGGATACTGTCACTGTTTTGTGGGGGATGCCACATAGTTGACCCCACAGCACAGCTAGAGGCTCCTGGAGCACGGGACTGTACCTTGGCTATTAACAACAGTTATTAGGCCCACCATGTTTTAGATAAAGCTGCAGGAATGAAAGAATACAGTGGTTTGTACATCTTCATAGATGCTGAAGTGGGTGGGAAGGGCCACTGATTGCAGGCACAGACACGGCAGCCAAAGATCTGGAAATTCCTGAAGGAAAAATGGGTCTTGTAGGGCCATAGGAGAAAGATATAATGGAACAAATACGATAGTCAAATATAGCCGTACCAGTATCCATGTGATTCTCTAACCTTCACTATCCGGTTAGTTATTATTTCAGGAAGAGTTCACCCAATGTAGATTTCATACCTCTCTACTTAGTAACTCCACTGCAAGTTTCTAGATAAGCATCTTTGTCAATATTAACTCATTTTTCATACGGAAAAGATAAAAGTGCATGTTCCTTTCTTGGACAGCAGTATCTGTTGCAAACACAGGTGCTTTAAGATGCCATGAATCTTGTATATAAGATGTTTTTTACACAGCACAACTAGTTGATAGTTCAGTGGGTCCAAGGTGACTTTGAGAAGGAAAACAGCTGTTTTCCTAGCTGAAATAAAAACAAATACAACAAAGTCAAACATTGACAATCTGTATTTCCTCTAAAAACAGTGTACATTACAACAGAAGATACAAGAATAAACTGAACACTCAGGCCCAATATCTTGTAAACAGATATAAAACTAAAAAAAGTGTGTACATCTCAATTCATGCCATACAAAGAGGAAAAAAATATTTCAAGTATACTAATGAGTAATCCAGTGTGTGATGAAGTTTAAGGCTAACATTTTCAACCTTCAGTGTTGAATTTACACAGAATCCACCTATGAACTCTCAGAAGCAGCTTTATTTCCATCAGACATGAATCCTCACAGCTTACATTGACTTTTCAAGAGCTTTAAAAGATCAGAACTCATTTCCACAAGACCAGAGTGTTTCTTCAAAATTTTAAAAGTTTTAGCCAGAAAACAGGAAAAGGAATATCTTTGTTCAGAAAAGCTGCTGCATCATTTCGTGTTCCCATTGTGAGTCTTAGGTGAGGGCTCCAGCTCCTTGCTGGACTGGATCTACCAAAGCAGAGCATGCTCTGGTACCACACACATATAGCTGTGGTGTGTTAGGGGAGAGAAAAGCTGTTGGCACACACACCAGTACTCATCACTCAGAAGAACCTGCCTGACACACAGACACGTGATCCTAAATCATGCATGTAGTAGCCCCAAGGTGTGGGGATCATGTTGGACAAGCTGCATTATGAACTATTCGCACGTACGCAGTGGATGCCTCTGTAGGAACTGAAAATATCAGGAAGCCCAGCCACAGTAGAATCAAAGTTGATTCTAGAGCTCCTGAGTAAAGACACAAGATGATCTGCAAAAGTTAGAGCTGACAGACATCTCTCAGGAAAACCCTCTTCCTAGAAGAGGAGCATGAAACATTTGAACAATTTGAACATTTGCAGCCTGAACAAGACATAAGAGAAGAATTTCCTTTTTAAAATATGGCTAGAAAACTTACATTCTAAAGAGCAGCAGCTTTTTTGAAGAATGGTTAAAAATTCCAGTCTTCCACAAGCTTTTAAAAAAAGAAAAAAACCCAAACCTGAAATTTAGGTCAGTCTTTTCACCTTGAAACTAGATCTTCAGCTTTTTGAAGCCACTAAAATAAAGCTAATTTATGTCACCTCAGAACTAGTGCCTGACATTGAAAATGTTAAGTCTTTACTTCTAGCTCCTCCGTAACCATATCGCTCAGTATCTACAGTATACTATTACTAGAGGTCCCTTTTCAGTCTCTTACAGTAAGAAACTCAGTATATAGCATTAGACTTCCCTCAGCTTTGCTAATAATTCTTGGTCATTTCTATTGGAGAAAAATAAACAGTGTATCAACCTAGACCCCATTCTAGTTTTGCCCCACATCTTGACATGCTGTTCTCCAGTGCTTTGGTATATGCACCTATGTACACATTAGTATTGTCTGAGATGCTTTTAGTAAGGGTGACAACTAGAAGTATTTTTAATGTCACAACATTTTTCTGTGTGGCATTATAGCTGTAAGTACTTTATACATCGTGTTGTATAACTGATTTTTCAGTAGTTTTTTTAAAACATCAGAACACAAAAGAGTGGTAGGAAATTTCTAAAATATTTAAAATGTAAACAGCATAATTCAGAGTATCGAAATTATTTGAGAATCATCAGTCTAAACCACCATAAGTGCTTTAATCCACCTGGACGGTAGATGAATTCACCTAATTTCCCATTAGAGAGGCTTTAACCAATACGTAAACTTGTGCTAGTTTCACGCAAGCGTGCAACTGCTTTGGCATGGGACAGAAAGTACATCAACCCACAGGACGGTAAAGAAAAACATAGCCTGTGAAAAGGGAAGTTATACTCAATACTAAGGATATAGTGTAGGTGAGGCATTAGCCATCACTCACACTGCAAAGAGACAGGCATTTGTGATAAACAGGTAAGTGCACTCAGAGTGTACGTTGTCTTCAAAACTTTGGAAAGTAATTTTAAGCATAAAGCATTTTAATTGGGTGTTGGGGTTTTTTTGATCCCTAGTAGTTATGGGCTGGAAAGTCTCTCTGAATTGCTTGATTTCTTCTATAACAAATATATGCTCTATGATGTAGAAGTATGCAAATAATAATTTTGTTTAACATCTACTCTTATTTATAAAAGAGATTTAAAGCTTCATTTGTCTGAATGTGGTGTTGAAACACTGAATTAATTGTAACATGCAAATCCAAACTGCTGCTTCGAACACTGAAGTGTTCCTGTGCCAAAAACAGTGTCATAAAGTTTAAAAAAAGAAATTTTAAAAAGGACGGAAAAAAAAATAACCCCTTATCTTCTGCTAGGAAGAACATACAAAACTGTGGAAGGCCTGCCAGAAAGGTAAAGAGACTTGCCTTCTAATTGTGGCTCTCCCAGTTAGCAACAGCACACAACTGACACGGTTCACAACTGCTGCAGCAAAACCAGTGGTCTGGCTTTTTCATTCCTCTTCTGCTTAGGAAGCCTACAAACAGCAGCAAAGAACCTGAAGGCATTTGTAGACCCAAGAACACCACCTGCATTATTCCATCCATTTCTGGAAGGTTATCTTTGCAACCCTGAGGGCACAGAACATAGGTAAGTGTATACAGTACATAAAGCTTACACAGTATACAAACCGTCCATACAGGCGCTCTGTCTCTTGCAAGGGAAGCTTCCCACGTACCAGCAGCAGCTAGTCCCAGCGTTTAACATGTACAGACTAACAACTTCCTGTGACCTAGAAGTCATTCTGGTAAGTTCTGTTCCCTCTCTTGGGCCATTCCTCCTCCACCCATTTCAGCAGCACTTTCACAACATCAATTCTCTTATAAAATTTACAGAGATCAATCAGCTGCTCCACAGTCCTGTCACTATTCCGTAGCAAGAACTCCAAGGTGGGACTCTGGGGCTTCTGTTCAAGGAAACACAATTCATCGTAAGTCATCCCCCACTTGCTTGCTAAATTTCTCCAGTTTTTCACTGTTGGGTGGCAGGGATCCAGCTTTAGCCTCACTGTGTACAACAAGTCCTCATCGTTGAGCATGTCGCTGATGGTCGGCGCACGGAATAAGCACAAGGAGCAGGTGCCATTTTCCTTGCGGGTCTTCTTGAGATCTGCGGTGAAAACCATGACACGGAGAGAAGTGAGGATCGATAGATGGGGTTTCACCGGGAACGTTACAAACACAAAGGCTTGAAGAGTACTATGTTGCCGTGAATCGTTCTGATAAAATCAGAATAGTGACACGTAATGCCTTTCCTTACAAAGCATTAATGAAAATAAAGACTTCTCCCTGCACTACACCCAGGGGCTACAATCTGCCAAAGCCCCTGCTTACATCACCAACGAGATTATGTATGCATTATGTGCATCTTGTATCCATATACTGCAAGACGAAGGAAAAGGCTTTGCGCTTCTGAGCTGCTGCCTTCGTAACAACATGAAATATTTGCACCCGGAGAATCTCTGCTGACAGCGGCAAACACAACTAACGTCCAGTACATCAACACGATGAAAAAGTGGAAATGTTCCTTGGCTTTGTAAGGAAGGGCTCTTAAAAATAAAAGCTGTCCCTCTTCTACCAAGCAGACCTACTTTAAATGTTCATTGTGGAAAGGTTAAATTGAAATCTGCATCAAATACTGAAAATTGCCATTTAGAGGTCTCCCAAACACAGCAGTCGGTATCTCTCCAGCACTGTGAACAACGTAGTGCTACCAGACTACATTACATATTAATAACTTGTAAAAGCATGTAGAAACCAGTTCTAGTCCTATTTCTAGTTAAATAGAAGTGTTAATACCTTTAACACTGCAGTGGTGGAGGGCATTGTTTAAGCATTTTGGCTGAAGATGTGACTTTAACCATCCCTGCCTTTCTGCAGGCAGGGAGAACTTGGTATGTCCAAAGAGTAGTAGATAACGGACACAGCCTAGAAGCACTTTCTAACGCTTCTGTCCTCCAGCCTCATTGTACAGCTTGAAACAGGGAAGTAACTGGTCCTACTTGGGATAAAACTCTTTGAAAAAGGGACACTACAATAAGAGAAGTGAAAGTAATCAAAAGAGCGATTAAAAACAACAACAGAAGACAGACACGCGATTTACAAGTGCTGGATCTCTGCTGCTCTAAGAATCCTGAACTGTATCTCTGTCAAAGTGCAAATCTGGTACTCAGTGCCACCTACTCATACAGACAACAGCCTCTGTTAAAGTGTTTGTTTGTTTTCTCATTTGCAGTAATTATTGTCAGATCGTGTGAAAATTTCAGAAAGACTGGTCAAATTGTGGTGGTTGGTTTTTTATTATTATTCTGAATATCAGTGCCGATAAAAGCAGCTCAGCTGAATGTAGCTTCTGCACGCACTTTGGTTTTTGTTTATAAGGGAAGAACAGGCTATTGTTATTTTTGTAACACTGCTCATCGGCTTGCTTTTTTAGCAGGCCAAAGACAACTTCTGAAGTTTTCAACAGGTTGGGACGTGCAGCAACAACACTGCTGCAGACACATAACTACATAAAAAGGCTCAGATTCCCTGTTAAGGGGAAACATGTTCGGGTGACATCTTTGCTCACAGGTATTCCACAGGCCTTGCAGCTGTTCTCTACAGAAATACGTTTGTGAACGATTCTGTTCTTCTTGTGCACCCTGAACTCTTGCCTGAAGTGAGACAAAATTTGCTTGCTTCACTCATACCATGTTTGAGTTACACAAACAAGGCAAAACAAATGGAATCCAATCAAGGTTCTGGCTGAGCTCAAAGGACAGGAGAGCACCCTATCTGAATCTCATCTTATTTTGCTTTGCAAGGATGTCAGAGTAAGTTTGATCCTCCAACAGAAGCAGGGAAGAAGGGGTAAAGAAAACACAGGGCACAGTTAGGTGTAAACAAAACTAAACCAACCTGCTTCTTGTGCTATACCGTGTGCAGACTATCAAAAGCATTATAAAGAATCCTGCTTTTCTAAGATGCCCTGTGTTAGATACTGATGAGCAAATGATGATCTGCCCACCCAACTGCATGATCCCAATGCTTACATGACAGGACAAGCTTCTTTACTAACAGGAAATTCTCCCTTGTTCACTGTTAGATTAACAGGGCTGTGTATCATCCACACAACTCCCACCCCCTCATACAGTTATGGGATAAGTCCCCACTGCCAGCTCCTGCTCTCGTCAGGTAGCTGGTTACAGATTTCTTCCGAAGATGGATGTACGACACGTACTTGGAAAGCCCAACTCACCTATTTTGTACGATCTGCACGACTGATCACCACCCCCATTAGAACAAAAAGGAAGCTCTAACTGACACTGCTAATGAAATGAGCTCCACAAGCACTGACTACCCAGGCAGTTCTTGGTTATGACAAACAGCAGTTTTTAATACAGTATTTTCAAAGAAATTCTAGGAATAACATTTATAGAACAGTAAAGCTCACGTATTACCTGCGAGTGATTCATCATTATGGTTTTCCGTCTCTTTGTCTTCTGGCTACAAAGCAGAAAACAAATGTTAAATCAAAACAATGTATTTGAACACCAGAATATCTATTTGGCTAATTTACAAGTGCCAGGAGATTACTCAGAAGAATCCCGAACCACTTGTAAAGTCAGACAGGGAATATACCTGGTTTTGAGGAATTACTGACAATCTGCAGTCTTTTCAGGCAGCACTGTCACGCTTTGGCTCACACAACTGCCCTGTTACTAGTATCCACTGAACAATGTTATCTGTACTGATGATATGCTATGGGGTTACATCTTTTGAATAATTTGTTCTTAAGCCCTCGACAGCTGTTCAACAATTTATATGGATTGATTAAAAACATTTTTTTTAACTGCTTTGAAACGAAAAAAAGAGAATTTTGCCTGTAACATACAGCAGTAAGGGCTTGTTTCATTGATCTAGGAAAAGTGGAGGAGCTTTTTGTACAAATTTCTTTACATACATAAGAAGCTTTTCTAGACAACAGGTGGACTGGAACATTTCTGCTGGTTCATGTCTAACCCTCCTCCTGTTTGATGTAAACATTCACTCAGTGGCTTTCTGCCTGCTAATTAAACACAGTGAAATTATTTAGCAGCTTGAGACTGCAACACACGTGGTAACATTTCAATTTTACTATTTAGAGAGCAACATCTAAAAACTGGAAGGACAGCACGTTGATCCTAGAGCTGCGGGGAAACTGTAGCTGCCCTTACTTTAACTATGCGGGTGTGGAGCCAGGTGAAATAGCTTTCTTCTGTTGAGGATTTAGAGATGAAAGCAGAAGGGGATTTTCCCCTTAGATGGCTGCAATAAAGTATTGCTCACTTTTTGTACTGCGTCACTCTTTCATTCACAGCAGACTTCTTAGTATTTTGCAGGTTGTGCATGCAAACACAAGTCAACTGGGTAACAATAAAGTGTAATAAGATACTCTACTCCTACCTGCTACACCTTCTTTACTAAGAAATCCACTAAAAATAGCATCTGGGCAGTTTCAGTTGATGTGGTGAACATGCATACATTCGCAGTCCAACTATAAAGAAGGCAAACTATCTCCAAAATAAAGACTTTGTTAGTAAAGGAAACATTTGCATGCTGTTTCCAGCATTTCTTTATTGCCTGAAAACTGCAAGATCACATGTGCAACAACATCAATTCACCCCACAAAATGTCTGCTCTCTGCTCAAGAGAGATCTAACACTGCACATGCCACCTGCAACAGAATAATCCTTGCCATTACCTTCTACTAGTCTACTTTTCCACTAGCACCACATGAGCTTCCCCTGGACAGAGCTTTGGTTTTTAATTTGGTCTTCGTGGCAACATGTGAGCATTCAAAGTTTAAGAAAAATTAAAGCTGAAGATCCTGACTGTAGTCACTGTCTCCGCTCCCACAAATTCCTTAAAAAGGTAGAACATTATTACTGAGCCCTGAGGAACAAACCCCCAGAAGGATAACTCATTGGGAGAATGAGGAGCTGCCCATCACAGCTCAGCCTCCCCAGAGATCTGTTTCAAAAGAAACAAGCAAGCAAATTAAAACCAAAGAGGGGGAAAAAAAGAACAACCAAGGAAAAGTGAACATTATTCATTTCATTTGCAATACCTAAGATGCTGTTCTGAGGTTCAGTAATGTTTCCTAGACTTTATGAATTCATGAAAGTTCAAACTGTATTGTGAGCGCTAATACCTAATTGCCTTTAAGAGATGTCATTATACTCATGTCTTGTGATACAAAAAATAACAAGCGTGGCTAGTACTGCAAGAAGTACAAAGAAAACCAGGGATACTTACCTGTGCCACACATCTGTTTTCAAATTTTGTAGTTTTACTGATCAGTTATTATCCATTTTTATCAAGGCAAAGGCACTCAGGTTTATTCAAGATCATTTTCTTGTAAATGCCATCAGACAGCATAGTGTTACTGCCCATGAAATGAAGGTAAGCAAGAATACTTTTTATCCACAACTAAAATCCAATCAACCCCTACAGGTGGCATCAAAGCCATAATTCTGTGCACAGTCTGAAGACAAGCAGAAAGTTTTTCAGCTCCGTAGAACCATTAACACCCTGATACACTGAAATCTCTTTAGATTGATTCTAAGCTGGCAATAAATGCTCTCTTCTTGATGATGGGAATGAGATCGTTACCTCCATCATCTCTGAAATGCATACCAAACCCATGTTTGTTTCTGATGAAATTCAGCTGGGACTCTGCCATAAGGAACTCCTTTTAATTCTTCATCTTGCTGGAAAATGCTCATTCATTTCTCTTCTCCAAGTTTTCTGCTCAACCCAAAGAGAATCAATTTGAAATTCAGCAAATAACATTCACTTGAAAGATGGTAGCCATGGATCACGGAGGTCACTCAGCGTTGCCCACCCCATGGCAACGTAGGATTTCAGGAACAGTGGAGAGTGTTTCACTATGGGAAAAGCAGTGTCCCAAAGTCAAAGCAGAACAGCCAAATGCCTTCCTAAGGGCAAAACACAAGGAGTCCAAACCCTAGGATTCCTTACTACTTCACTTATTCTCTGCCCTGGCTCTGTTTTCAGCAGGAAAGAGGGGGAACATGCATGACAAAGCCTTAACTCTCTGTCAGCTCTCCTTCACAGCACCTACACACTAATCAAAACCTACTTAAACCACAAAGTACGTGTTATTGGTTAAATAACCTCTCTTTTGCTCTTCTCCATAAAATCTCACTTCATTCAACTGAGGAAAAGAGAGCCTATTTCTGCTCTGTTTTACTGAGTAATTCTGTGCTCTCCAAACACAGTCTGAAAATAGATTTATTTGTTAACATTTATTTAATCAATAGCAATAACTTAGTTCACATTTAGGTATCATTTTTCTTACCTGTTGGATTAGGCCAGAATCTGACGTAAGGGTCTTGATGTTCACAGATGCAATTTCCAATGTAACTTGATCTGTTAGGTACTCCTCCTCTAAAAACAAAGACTGTGAAACACTGGTCTTCCACCCAAATACAAATTTAATTAGTAAGGCTATCAAACATAAATTATAGGAGCCTCCCATACAAAATTTAACTCCATATCATGATCGGTCACTGGGAAACGCTGGATTAAAAGCCCAAAATATTAAATTGGCAGAGATTGCAAGAGTCATGCAGAACACGACCGTGTGAAGAAAAATAATCCTTGCAGATATCAGATATTAGTGTAGTGATTGTTTTTGAAACAAACACCACACTATTTTTGAAGCAAGAGTCAAGTTCTTCTTTCAGAAAGCTGACCAGAGAATATTAACCAAATCAAAACATCAAAGAAGGCTGAAGACAATATTATCCTTCTTTGCTTTGCTTTTTTCATCACGCTTACAATGATAATTGCTGAGTACACAAATATTTACCTTTTATTTTGTCCCTTTGTGAATTAGGCTCATCCTACTTATCTCTGCTATACAGGAGTTTTCTGAAGCACTGAAATAATCATTTCAAGGTGTTTTTATCAACTGCCCCAGGAGTCCACTGAAAAGCACAACATTCTCCAGTACGGCACTAACTCTATTTACTTTCAAACTTCACTTCAGCCCTCAAAATGGGGTACAAGGGATGCATAAGCCCTTTGTGACCCTTGTGCAAACAGACAAATTTCACTCTGCATGATTAATAAGGTCCTCAACATCAAACCATTTGCATAATTCCCCTGGGCCAGGTACTGACCGACCATTAACGCAAGCTTAAAAGGGGTTTTACACACAAGGCCTCTCCATGGCGGTGACTGTGTTTGTAGTGCTGGTACACTTCCGTCTGCTATTTGTTTAGTGGTAATATCCCATTAAAGAACAGCTATTACCTTTATGAATCGTCAGATAAGGAAATGTGTCTTCTCTGTGCTATCTCACTCAAGAAATTGATCTGAATCAAATAATTCATCCTTACACTTGCAAGAAAAAAACAAACCCATGATTTTCCTCTTTTTCTGGCTTTATAAGACTGCTGAAACTTAAAGCCAAATAGTATTCCACACCTAGCAGGGTAAATGTTTAACAATGATCATCTTTATCTTAATGACTGTAGGTCCAGAGACGACGACAATAACAACAACAGTCTGGCTGAAAACGCACCAAAATTCCACTTCATCTGCGTGGAAACATTATGTGTGAAATTTGTTACCTCCACTCAGATACCGTACATTAGAATCAGGATGTAAACGTTAAGGCTAGTCCTGCAAGGTGAAAAGTTCCCTCAACTGAGCTTTACTTCATAATCGGTAGAGGGTGCTAAGAACTTTAAGTAGTTATGGCCCCCAAATGGTCCATTCATTAGGGAGCATATAAAAGCAACAAAGCTGCCCCCACTCCTGGGGCCAGTGTTGTCTATTTAAACATTGTAACTGAAGCAAACAGAGTTTTGTGTTACACAGAATCAGATCTGCACATCTGCAACACGTTTTAGCTCACAGATTCGTATTTGTAAGTCTGTGTTTTTATAGAAATAGTTATGTAAAGTCTTTCTTAGAAGAAAATTTAAATCACAGAAATAAACGGAATATTAAGAGATATTTGTATCACTTTCAACTCCAAAGAGGAAATGTCAAGCTGTATTAGTACTTACATCTTTTTACACTAAGCAAGAGTGGGCAGAAACCAAAATTAAAAATAAACCAAGTTTATTTCCTTTCTACAGAAAGTGCTATAATTTCTACTTCCTCTCAATTTTCCTTTTTAAATTAAATACATTTAAAACATGCAATCTCAAATTTCAAACTTGAAAATTTAGGAATTTATCTTACTAATTTTGAGGCGATCCTGACCTCATCGGTGAAATAAAAACCAAGACATTGAAAAGCATGTTACAGAGAAATTGCTTTAGTGCTAATAAACAATTTGAATGAACAAACCACCTGGTTGCAAATAAACAGAAAGCAGTTTATTATTCCAAATTAGTTTTAATCCCACGTTCCCTTCCCTACTAAACAGCACTTCTGAGAAGATGCTCGTTTTCTCTGGCTGGCTCCATCAAGCCCCCCAGAATAGTCTCTAACCTTTCTTTAACCCCAGTGGTATACTGCTCCCACTCCTCAGCAAAAGTTTCCGTTGTGACTAGCTCCTGCACGCCTTCCTGTGTCTGTCCCCGACGCAGACCCGCTGTGCAACACAGGGTGCAGAGCTCTCCTCCACCGACTGAGCCCCTGCCACTGCATTCCCTGGACAAAGCCAATGGTGAGGCCCTGGATGACAAAAAAACCCTCACCCCACACGTCAAGGAAACCATAAAGGGGATATTCACACAGTGTAATCCAAGCACTGGACTTCAGTGCAGTACAGAACCTGCCCTCCACCACTCCATTATCAGTGAGGAGAGGCAGGAACTTGCGCAGAGAGGACCTGCATTAGATGGTACTACTACCTGCTGAAGGTAAAAGATGGCATGAAGAGTTAACTGGTGAGAGGGCCGAGAGCGCAATCAGAGGCGGAAGACTTGGAAGGTATTTCTGGATTATATTACTGATAACTGAAGGCACTTGTAATCTCTTCAAAGACACCTTCTGACATTAGCACGTCTCTACCATCTGTTCTCTGAACACCGCGTTTTGATGGCACCACTGTATTTTCCTTCCAGATTGAGAACCAAAATTTTCTGATGACAGTTTTAGACTGACTTTTAGGTCAAAACTAAACTTTGGATGGAAATTTCAAAAGTTATATATATATATATATATATACACCCCAAACTGACCTTAAAAGTACAGAAGACAAAACTACATTGAAAACAAATATCTAGGGAAAAGTAAGAGTACTTCAATCTGTTGGATAACACCAACAGTTGTATCACATGTAGCAACACAAACCTATGACACCTGACTAGACGGAATTCACGACACTTACCTTTAGGTACTCCTGTGTCTTGGACAGGGTATTTTTCAGTCTGTCACAAAAAGGCAAGAGAGACAGATGTTTGTTACTTCAGGTGTAACTATGCTGGAGAAAGAATATATAAAACTGCATAATTATAGCTGTATCTCTTAAATTGCTACTAGTTGATCTGTCTACGATCAGACATAGTACCACTCTTCTTATACGGGAATTGAGATGTTAGTAACACTGCATCTCAAATCGACCGGTTGGAGTGAGTCCAGGGGAGGCCACGAAGATGCTCAGAGGGCTGGAGCCCCTCTGCTATGGGGACAGGCTGAGAGAGTTGGGCTTGTTCAGCCTGGAGAAGAGAAGGCTTCGGGGAGACCTTAGAGCACCTTCCAGTACCTGAAGGGGCTACAAGGAAGCTGGGGGGAACTTTTTACAAGGGCCTGTAGTGACAGGACAAGGGGTAATGGGTTTAAATTGAAAACAGGGAGATTTAGATTGGCTCAGGAAAAAGTTCTTCACTGAGAGGGTGGTGTAAGCTCTTTTAGCAGAAATAAGCTTCTACTGAAAGAAAAATATATTAATGTGCAACAGACAACTATTGTTAATTTTAAAGGCATAGCTGCTGATTTCGGGGCATGTTATAACTTAGCATTGTAGCTGAAATCCACCTCCTCCCCTGTGACCCCTACCCTTACGTAAAATTAGGTGTGGCTTTTATAGAAGCTCATAACCAAGCAAACAGATTAAAGACATCTTAATTTAAGGGGGATGATAAACCTTCATTCGTCTCAGACATAGCAACTTTCCCCCACCTTTTCCAAATTCCCCTTTGCAAAACACAGCACCTAATTTAGTCAGTACACAAAAACAATCTCAACGCCTGTATTTTCTATTAAAATCTGCTAACACAAATGCATGCAGCCAGACTGCAATAATGCATCCCAGTGAAGGATCAGCATTTGAAGTAATAGTGAAATTTTGAGAGTTTCCTCCTGACTCCCTGTTGCAAAGCTTCAAAATGGGAAGAAAACACCAAGGCAAAACAAGAGCTTTCTCACAGCCCATCCATAAACTAGACAACGCATTTCAGTCTGTTTACTTAACTGAATTAGACAACAGTCTGGGCTACGCGGCACTGTAACTTTTCCCCAGAGTAAACCACCCGTGGAACCATTAAGGAGAGAAGCTCTTAGAAGACTTGACAGAATTTCATACTGCTCTGACCCAACAGAGCCCTGTCTCGGCAGGAAACTGGGACGTGTAACAGACCCTTGCCAGGCATGGCGCCACTCTGCCAGCCAGCGCTGGAGTGCGCTGCTCGGCCTCTCCCAAGGCTCACCCACGCCGGCCTAAGGCACTGCTCTTCGGCCTTACTGTTCCATGACTTCAACTTGTCAGACAAAATCGGTACATGAAGGAGTAACAACTTAGTACTATTGAAATTTTAAGCCCTAGGTGGGTTTTCTCATCCCTCCAAGCCATACAGATATAAGAATGACAGCACCAATCTTTCTCGGTTATTGGGTTTTCTTTAAATTAAAAAAAATGGTACCGCCATAGCCTCTAGAGGCTGTACCACAGCTCAGCTGATACCATCTAATCCAGCTTATGTATCTATCAGTATTTTTATTTATGCTTTAATTGCACAAGGTTAGTAAATTAATATTTGTTTATACGATCTTACAGATAAGCAACACCCTACACACACTCACAGCTTGAGTTAACATCTTGAACGATTTACCTCACTTCTGCGTTACCTAAGTGTAGTGACCTAGAATGATTTCAACTGTGTTAGACCAGAAACACATACCATTGTTAAGGAAAGGGTGCTTGGATCCGTATCCTCCACCGGCTCTTTTGCTGCATGATCTGCTGGAAATAAGAATGCTTTATCACTGCATAATCCGTAAAATATTTCTGTCTGGATATTCATATTTTGCTTCTTTGTCTGACCAAGATAAAACATAACTACCCAGCCATTACATGCATTATGTCCAATTACACTTCCACAAGAAAACATGACAAACTAGAAAACGTCAGTGTTACTAGCACAGAGATGAGAAAATACATGCAACAAGGAAACCCAACTCTAAGCTATCAAAACATAGACTTAAATGAAAATTCTAAATTCCTTTTAATAAAAAAAAAATCACAGAAGAATCAATCAAGAATAAAATCCAGTAAATCTGCTAAAAGCTAAGTTTTGTTCTCTGAGCAGCAGCACTCTTGTTTTTTCCTTAGAGCAATAATTCAAATGGTAAACATACCCACTACAACAAAAAAATAACACTACAATGAACAGCAGACTATAGTACAAAACCTAAAAAAAAATACATGAGTTTGTTGAAGTAAACATTGATTATTTGCATACAGTAGAATCATACACTATAATTATATTAGCATCAAAAGGGTACAAAAATACATCTTCAAAACACTTGCAGGTGAAACATTAAAAGTCAACCCCTCTGCATGGATGGCTGAATTGACAAATAACAGTGGGGTACGGGCCAAAAGTGCACACCGAATCTGAAACAGTTCTCATACAAAAGTCAAGACTCACAACACCGCTCCTGTAATTTCATACTGTCATGCCATTTCCTTGAGGAATCCCTTCTGTTGATATGTATCACATTTTCAAAAACTGAAAAGCATTTTTAATTATGTAGTAGGATTTTCTCTCTATTCTTGTCAGCCTCATTCTAAAAGTCTTTATGCTTACTGCAAGAACACACTAAATGGTTTCAACTGCAACCAGGAAGAGGTGGTTGGAATCAATATTTGGCGATTATCTTCTCCCAAATATAGACATCTGTGCAGTTTAGAACAGGCCTTAGTCCCAGAAATGAATCACAAAACGCCCAGTAAACACTGAGCCCCAAAATAATCAGTTACATAGACACTATTCTAACCAACTGAAATTTAGCATGTTTGTTTGTCCTGGGGCCTGCTCCTACAAATCTACTCAACACGACAGAACAACAAGTTAAAGCATAAAACAATGCAAGACAGCACAATAAACAGGCCTAAAACCAAAAACGGTGGCATCAGTGGGACAGCAGCAGCCCCAGGGCTCCAGGACAGAGCCATTCTCCCTCCTACTTCCATGAGACAGCCCCACCAGCAGCAGTGCCTGGGTGACCGGTGCAGTACCCAGCCCCTCTGCAATGCCAGGAAGGGCCTCTCTCAGGGCTAGTGCCACAGGAAGCCCACACGCATTCTCCAGGCAGGTGGCACACGATCAGAGGGGTCAGATCCCCACGGCTTGAGCACAGCCTTTGCACACAGACACACTGAACATTTCTAAAAGGCCTTTGAAATGTCAGATGAGCACGCTCATGCTGCAGTGCAAAGTTCAGGAAAACATATGCGGAAGAGTTAAAAAACACAGACCAAAACCTCATATTTGTATCACGTGTCCTTTTGTGGTAAACATTAAAGCTCTGTTCCAGAAACATGGTATTAACAGAACGTCCTGGATACAGACTGCCCTGATGGCAAGGGCCAGCACAAACTGCCATAAGCTTCCCAACTCAAATGCAGAGAGGGTGGGAGATAGGAGAAAATACAGTAAGCTGGCCTAAGAAGTTGCACGAGAGTAGGGCCAAAAATGGGTGTCCAAGTGAGAACTGTAGTAAAGAGCAGCGAAAAAAATAGAAAGGGACCTTGGGAAAAGAGAGGAGCCCACTCTGTAAAGGAAAGCTGAAAAAGGAGGAGGCACTGGAAGTCAAAGAAAGGCTCCAGGAAGAAGACCAGCACAGGCATCCCTGGTCATCTCCACTGTCAGCAAAGACCTAAGTGGCAAGGCATGCAACTTAGCATCAGCTTATTCTGGAAGCCTTACAGCTCCTCCTTATGGATTCCTGGCTGAGCTAAAAAAAAAACCAAACAAAAAAACCCCTATCTTTTATCCTGACAATATAAGAGGAGCCTTAAGGTGGATGAAAGCAGACCCCACAAAAGGTCCATGCCCTGGTGAACCTTGGTGGCTACTGCAGCTATGGTAAGGGCTTCATCCCTTATCTTCTGTCACAGCTCCAATACACAGCCAACATACATTGTGACACTGGGAATTGTTTCTTTCCACAATCCTGAGGGAAGCACTGAAAAAATGGAAGAAGCCTCAAGAATACAGGCATTTGAAACAATGATCTGACAGACCCCAGGGTGACCCTACAAGTGGTGATGGGGTACAGGGTGGTACCTTCAATTGACTCCTGCTTTCTGGGTCTCGCACAGAAACACAGCCATTGTGCATCTGTGACTCTGCATCTTTCTTGCTTAGTATCCATCCTGAAAAATATTTTTTGAACTGTATTTCCTTCACTTTATTATAAATAAATAATCATTCCCTTTTGTTTCTCCAGTTCTTTACGAAGAACAGCAATTTCCATGTTTTTTAAGCTGTAGAGCACTACCAAGTCCCAACATTTTCTGTAAGTGCCATATATGTGTATAAATATTTGTACCTAAGAATAGATGCTCTACATACTGGCTGCAGATGATTCACCACGGTCTTGTTGATCACTGATAGTTGGCAGATAATTTGAAAACCACGGACTTAATATTTAATTGTGAATAAGACAATTAAAATGCCATGTCCTCTCTCTCTCCCACACATACCTCCCACAGCATTTTACAGCTCACTTCATACAGCTGGATGCAGGTGCACAAAACAGCAGGGAGGAAAGTTCTCTGTTTATCTCAGATGTAAAACATCCACAGTTTTGCATGTTGAAAGGCCAACAGGAAATACAGGTATCATCTGACCGACTATTCAGGGCAGACTGTCTGATTCCATAGTTACTTTGACAGACAGCTTGATAACAACATTACCTGGATCCTTCCAAAAAACCCACTGTCACCATGCTCCCCATCGACAGCACACAGCCCCTGGCCTACATTCACTTTCCAGAACCAGCACACCCACGCTTCTGCCAGGAGCCACACGTGAGTTGACTCTGACGGCCATAAACCAGCACGTGCAAATTGACTCGGACAGACATAAGTCAGGTTTGATGGTTGCTCCCAAGGTTCCTTTTGGTCCCCCAGCGCCTGCCATAGCTCTTCTGCCTCAGCCTGTCCAGTATAACCAGTCTACAACAGGAACAGCAGACTTGTACCCACCACCACCACTTCTCTCTGCTCGATACTGCTACTGTGATGGGGGTGCAACGCTGTGCACTGAACAGCGCGGACAGTTTGCCAATTTTATATATATGCAGGTGTACACATGTGTAAACGCATACATATTCCAATTGCTAACCCTACATCCGCTCTTCGTCCTTGCATTGGAAGGAAGGCTGAAGGTGAGTTCTGCAGAGCTCAGCATTTTGACCTCCAGGCAGGAGGCGGTTCACAAAGCGCCATGTAGCACGGATGGTACTCCCCTCTGTTACAGTTTTTTCCCTGCAACATAATCTTGACCCGTAGCAAGTGAAGCACTTGAGGTCTAGTGCAGTTACGCAGTTCAACCGTAGCCGTGCAAGAGCTCTTTCACGCCAAGGCTGGGCACACACATTCATAGCACAGCTCAGCGATCGCCCTAATACTATCGCTGTTCAGAGATGAACCTTTTGATTAAACCCAAATCAACGACAGTGACTTGAACAGAGAGAGGCACATAAATTTCAGATTTGAGTAAGAGGAGGAAATACAGCAAATTACATTATAAAAACTCAGTTCTCCAAAAAATCTAAGCACTCGTGCATTTTTGCTTACTCCAAACTTTGCTGCTGCCAGAGGGGGTAAGTAGGGGAAAAGCGTGATGCTGGCACACCTGTGGTGAGGTTCTCAACTCATTGCACCACCAGCCGTGTAAGTTCCAGAGGGTGGGCTGCCTAACCACCCCCAGCCCGGGATTTGAAGAGAACGGCTCTGCCACGCGCTGTTCGCGAGCACAAGCTAAGCCGCACGCTGAACACCAGAGCAGGCTTGACAGGACAAGTTGCACTACATCACCCCAGCAGAGCACATGAGAAGTTATTACCGTGCTTAATTAGCCTGTGCGGAGGGGGAGGGGAGCAACTCACTAACCCTTTTCATCTCGGCCGGGGCTGGGCTCCTCACCTGGCTCCCCCTCGCCGCAGCCGCGGGTCAGCCCAGCCCGTGGGGGGAAGCGGGGCGGCAGGGCGCCGCGGGCCGCACCCCGCCGGTCCCGGACCCGCTTGGGGGGGGGACCACGGGGGCAGCCGCCGCCCCGCCGGGCATCCCTCCCGCCCGGCTCCCCGCGGCCGCATCCTCACCTGGGGGCAGCGGGTCCTGCGGGGCGGCCATGGGGCGGGCGGCTACGCGGTCCAAGCGCGACGTACGAGCGGCGCCCGCCGACTTGCCCGGAACCGCCGCCCCGCCGCCCCGCCCCCTTCCTGCCACCGCCCCGCCCGGAGCCCCGCCACAGGTAGGGCCGGGCCGGGCCGAGCCGGGCAGCGCTGTGCTCCGCGTTCATGGAATGGTTTGGGTTGGAAGGGACTTAAGGTGATCTTTAAGATCATCTAGTTCCAGCCCCCCTGCCATGGGCAGGGACACCCTCCACTAGACCAGGTTGCTCAAAGCCTCATCCAGCCTGGCCTTGAACACTCCCAGGGATGGGGCATCCACAGCTTCTCTGGGCAGCCTGTGCCAGTGCCTCACCACCCTCCCTGGGTGAAGAACTTCTTCCTGATACCTAATCTAAATCTCCCCGCTTTCAGTTTAAACCCGTTACCCCTTGTCCTGTCACTACAGGCCCTTGTAAAAAGCCCCCCCCAGCTTCCCTGTAGGCCCCTTCAGGCACTGGAAGGTGCTATAAGGTCTCCCTGAAGCCTTCTCTCCTCCAGGCTGAACAAGCCCAACTCTCTCAGCCTGTCCCCATAGCAGAGGGGCTCCAGCCCTCTGAGCATCTTTGTGGCCTCCTCTGGACTCGCTCCAACTGGTCAACATCCTTCTGATGTTGGGGGCCCCAGAGCTGGAAGCAGTACTCCAGATGGGATCTCATGAGAGCAGAGGGGGAGAATCCCCTCCCTCGACCTGCTGGCCACACTTCTCTGGATACAGCCCAGGATACGGTTGGCCTTCTGGATGGCATCCCTTCCCTCCAGCATGTCGACCACACCACACAGCTTGGTGTCATCAGCAAACTTGCTGAGGGTGCGCTTGATGCCATCATCCGTGTCACTGGCAAAGATGTTAAACAGTACCAGTCTCAACACCGGCCCCTGTGGAACGCCACTCGTCACTGGTCTCCACTCAGACACCAAGCCGCTGACCACCACCCTCTGAGTGTGACTGTCAAGCCAGTTCTTTATCCACTGAGCAGTCCATCCATCAAATCCATGTCTCTCCTATGTAGAGACAAAGATGTCATGCCGGACAGTGCTGAAAGCTTTGCATAAGTCCAGGTAAATGACATCGGTTGCCCATCCACTATCCACCAAGGTTGTGACCCCACTGTAGAAGGCCACTGTATCATCAGGCACGATGTGCCCTTGGTGGAGCCGTGTTGGCTGTCCCCAGTCACCTCCTGGTTTTGCACGGGCCTTAGCCTGGGTTCCGGGAGGATCTGCTCCGTGACCTTGCCAGGCACAGGGGTGAGACTGATGCAGGGCACACGCTATGGCCCATCACTAACCCTGCTTTGGAGCTGCAGTAAGGCACTTGAGCAGCGTGAAATCAAGGGCTCGCTCTCCTGCTCTTGCAGGCATTTACATGCTCACACAGCTGCTTTCTGACGGAGAGGGGTGGTCTTGATCAGGATGTCAGGTCTGTCTGCAAGTGACTCACAGTGAACAGACAGAGTTTGAGAGCACAAGTACGGCAGAACAACAGTTGACAACTACACTGGTTTTCTACAAATATTTGAAATTCATCCTTTTACGCTACAGGCACTCTCAATGCAGGATGTCAAATATTTGGATGGAATGGCTTAGGGTCGCCATCTCTGGCAATGTCTCTCGCTTAAGGTTTCAATGTATTTAAAGTAATACACATTTTTAAATGAGGTCCATGCGCCAAGTAAGTTTCTAAATAAGAAATATCATGTATTGCTATTTATCGTGCAATACAAACAAAGGAAACCAGCATAACTGAATGTGCCGTTATAAAGACCATATTTGTGTGTAAGCCACCTTACCTGTTTATTAATAAGGTTACTTTATAGCCAAATTCTACTGTTACACTGGCAGAGCTCCAGTTCATCAACTGGCTTCACACTGGAGCAACCAAAAGTAGCCTTTGGTCCATAAAGCATTGAAAATTAAAAGCTTTTCCACAGATTGATTTCCATCTCTCATGCATGTTACAAATAAACGAAAGTGATAAAGATTAAGTTGCTCTTATTTTCAGAATTTAGATCGAATACAGTGGCTCATCCTGCTGTCTGGCTTTTCATTAATATCAATATTACTGCTTTTCAATGGTTCTGTTACTGAATTTGTGACTTCTTGAAAAAAAGCAAGTGTTTGTGGAGACAGCTCTTATGGTGTACACCTCAATCACCCTTCCAGTGCATACTGACGTGGTATTTAGAAGATTCAGCTGCCACTGGGTTATGCACACACACAGACACGTATCTCTATATATCTCTGTATATCCTAATCTGCGAGGTAGAGCTAACAGATCACTAACATTTCTGTAAATCACAATGTGTAAAAATAATAACAATTGGAGCCTCTCCTATAACTGCAAGACAAAGCCACAGTAAAACTAAGAATTTTCTGGATTTTAAACCTGCCAAATTTATGCCTCAATAAAACGAATGCCGTATCTGCCCCGAGGACCTGCATGTGTGTACTGCCGGTGTGCCGTTTGAAGACTACTGCTTTTAACCCCAGAAGTATAGTCAGTGACTACAAAAACTTTGGATAAATATTTGTATAATCTATATAAAAAATTTATCCATTAACATCCGCCAAAATATCCCTCGGGTGCTGTTGTTACACAGGTGGCTGTAAACTGCACAAACATACAAAGCATTGGTGTTAGGGGCTAAGGCAGGTTTTACCATCAATGTGGCATTTACTCTTCTGGTAACTTACAACCTGAAATATTCCTATATTAGAATTTTAAAATTATTTTAGAAAACAGTGACAAAATAATTGTAGTGGAACAACACTTGTGTCAGCATCCAAAACTGGTTAATGTTGCTAAAAAGCATGTATTTTTAAAAGTGTATCTGTAAATTACAGTGGCTTCTCATCCTGAAACTATTTTTTGAACAGATTATTCATAAAGAACTTTAAAATAATGGAATTTAATAATAGAAGCAAATAGTCTAGATAACATTACTGTCTCAAAGCTTAGGTTAGTCATCATAATTTAATTTTATAATTTTATAATTTACATATAAATCTCTCTAGAGCACTGTCAACAGTACAGATTAATCTGTCTGTTGCATGCCTGTTCTTGTATCATTCTTTAACGAGGGATATAGAAATCTCTGTTACTTAACTAACTGACCAGTCCACAAAAAGCGCCAGCAATTGTTTTGGCAAAACTAAACATAGTTGTTTCATAAAACTCAATCCAGAATAGGATAACTTTAAGCAACGGCATTCTCTAAAACAGTGGATTAACTTCCTCATCGACTTTCTATGCTTTAGTACAATCTGTATCTTATCTTGCTGTCATCCTGCAGTCTGTTAATTCAGTGTAACTATGATAACCTGTAGAGTCCAGGGTTTTGCAAATTTCCACTCACATAGAGAATTAATATTTTTTCAAACAGTTTTTACAATGCAAGTCTACACATGCCTTTTCTCACCCCTTTCCTGGCCCCATCAAAAAAGCAGCCATCTTCGATGAGGACAGAGACTTTTCCCAAGGACCTACGAGCTATCTGGTAATACACTGCCAGTTAGTTTATTGTTTGGAATAGCAATCAAGCCACCGCCTCAAGGGCTTTCCCATCTTCCGAGCACAGATGAAACCTTTTTCCTCCCATGGATAACATATTCCTGTCCAGCAAAATACTACTGCTATCTTCCCACACACAAACAAAAGACACAAAGCTTTTTTCCTAACTGATCCTCCACAGCTTTTCCCCATGGAAATAAAGAACTTCTGCTCCAGATCACAAATGCCACTAACACAGTGGAACAGTAACCTTCCCCTCCCTAGCAGGGGCTGCCAACAGTCACGGTAACAGTGGGCCTGCCAGTATCGCGTGGCAACCGTGTTTATTCTTTCCCTTTTGTTTGCTTTATACATTTCAAACATCTTTATTTGAGGAAGTCTGTCTGGAGTAAAACGCTTCTGTTTCAACAGAAGCTCTTCACCTCTAATGTATTTCAGTGGAGTTAGGAAGGTCCTCCCTGTGTTTTCTCTCCCAGGTACCCTATAGATAGCTTTCAGCTGCTGGCTGCTTCAGTGTGTTGCTAGACCAGTTCTTTAAAATTCTGAGCCTGTTTTGGAGTAGGAATAATTAACCTGCAGCTACAAAGTGTAAGCTGCTTTCTTTGCCAATAATGGTATTGGTCTGTTCTTTTACAGTTCTGACATTTATTTGACAGAAACAACATTATATGGAGAAAATAGAAGAGATGACGCAGACCTAGACCATCTTGCGTAAGGCTGTGGATAATTTGTTTGCCTTATAGGGCTGCATGATATGGGAATGTTCTCACCACTCTGGGAGCTGTGCTGGATCCAAGTCAAACACAGGCCATAGAAACAGCGAAACCTTGCTTTCTCCAGACTGACATATTGAAACTGAGCCTAATACGATTGGTTTCAGGCTGCAGCTTATCCCTCTGCGGGGGCATTGCATTAGCAGGGTCCCCCTGCCCGGTAGCTTTTTTCATAAATGTAAGACAACTCAATTGCAATCTCTACCTCACCACTGGATTTGTCAACAGAGAGGCGCGCACACGTCAAGTGCAAGTGCAGAAATCCTGTTTGGTTTTTTTTGTTTTAAACAAGATTACTTATGTTCATCTACACCTGCTATATTCACCAATGTGACAGAGTTAGACTCAATTCTTCGGTGGCATTCCGTCTTCAAAAATTGCAGCTACTACAGGGACGACAGTAAGGCTCCAGAGATGACTTTCCTCCTACACTCTTGATTCAGACCATGCTGTCATTCACTGCACAATGCAGTTTGTTAACATTCAACCCTAACACACACACACACGAAACACAGGAATGAGGACACAGGCATATATAGCTGAGGTTTGTAGGTGATTTTTCACCACCTACAAGAACTTTTTTAAAAAATGTATTTCTTCCTTGTACTTTGCTATTCTTTACTTTTCACTGCATTCTATCTTTCCTTCTCCTCTTTTTCTTCATATTCATTGTGAACATATTGCTGTATGCAATTCTCATATTAAAAAATACCCTTCTTTTCACAATACTGAATTTGACCTATCCTTTTGCCATTTACAGGCCATAGTCCTGCCATTTCTCTCCTCTGTCTGGACATCCATGGGTACTTTTTCAAGGTATTTGCAGCAGTTGCCTCAGCCTGGACCAGATAGCGCAGTTTTAAGGCAGATATCGGTAGGTGAGAACAGGATCACTGAAGCCTGATGTGCAGGGAAACACAACTGTACCAGACCTAGCAACAGCTGGATAAAACCAGGTTTTGGGCACCTAAGTTCTTCAGTTGTAGCAGGCCTGGTAGACCACAGAACTTATGCCCCACTTCTTGACTGCTATTTGTACTTACATCAGGTGGTTTACTAAAAGTTCCTACCCACAGCTTTGCATTGTCATCTCATCAGATCTTCCTAACTAGGCTACCACAGGTTGCTCCATTGCCCAACAGGCACTGCACTCCCACTGCTGCTATTTGCCAGACTTAAACAGAAGTTTGTGACATATTGATTGCTCTGGTTTACTCTCCTAAGTTTAGAATTGACTCATTCAAATGTTAATTTGGAAAAATAAATAAAGGCAAAAGTTTCAAGGGCAAAAAAAAAATTCCCCAAATCCACATTTAAGATTACTGAAATCTAGTTCATGAACTTGGCAAAGCAGCTGGGATTTACCAAGCTTCTCCTAACATGAAATGCGAAGCCACCCTCTTTTGCCTGTTTGTTCTCTTAAATTAGTCCCTGATAATTTCTAAGATACATTTTTACACTGTTGATGACCACAAATCGTTATTTCTGTGTACATCCAGAGTGCATAAGCTCAAATTTGGCAAATAGGAGGTGACTAAAGAGCATCGATAGAGCTAATGCAAGAAAAGTAGCAGGACTTTGTGTATTTTCAGTTCACAGACCCACAGAGTGGTAGGGGTTGGAAGGGACCTCTGGAGATCATCTAGTCCAAACCCCCTGCCAGAGCAGGATCCCCTAGAGCAGATCACACAGGAACAAGTCCAGGTGGCTTTGGAAAGTCTCCAGGGAAGGAGACTCCCCCCCTCTCTGGGCAGCCTGTCCCAGTTCCTACTGTGTCCTCTCTCTGCAGCCCAGAGGCAAGTTTGGTAATTGCAGATCTATTACATCCACTAAAAAAAAAAAAATCTGTCATTCTCTGGTGCACCCAGATCTCTGTCCATTCTAGAGAAAAGTGTTGTGATGAGGAACAGGCGACTGATGTGCATTATGTAACTGATTTACTAATACAGAATAATGTTTTTAGTTCCCGTGTTCAAGGCTTTCTTTGCATGCACACAGAAAGAAAATGTTAGTTTGCCAGTAAAACTGTCGATATTTTTAACAGCGATGCGTATTATGAAATCACATGTTCTTATGCCAAGAAAAATTAAATATATATGCCAGACTCTCTTAATGAGCCCCGAAAGCTGTAAACTATGATTATCCCTCTCCCCAGTAAAGGCTTGTCCTCAGCCCTTGCCAAAACATTATAACATCATGGCCAATTCCTTTAAAAGAAACAGGCTCAGTAGGTACTCCCGGCTTCGCAACACGCTGTTACGTTTTGTTTGCAATTGTAAGACGATTTCTTTCGCGGCTATTTCCTGAAATCGATTTGACAAAGAAATCGTATATTAGGGTTTTTACATTTTTTAAAACATTTTTATACTGCTACCAAAGTAGCATTCATAGGTTGAAATCAACAGTAAAACATAAAATAAGATTGAAAAATACCATAGAGTTTAGAAAACTGTATTAAGCTAAGTTCAGTTCTGGTATAAATACTTAGGTATACAAGAATTTTTTTTTTTCTTAGAATTATACATTTCTACAGCCAATTCCTTATGCTTTGAAGTCAAAAACTAAACTGCTACTTACTTTTGATGCAAGCAGGATAAGACTCTGCCAGAGGCGATGAAATAAAGTACTTTCTGTAACTAGCATTAAAATGTTCTGAACTGACAATTGAGAACACTATGACTTAGGAAATATTATAGTTTACATCTAATTTGCATAGGCTGTTATGCAGTGCAGGTGTGTGACAGTACTTGTACTTGATTATTCTGAGAGTTTGGGGCTTTTGAAAATACTTATGGTAGAAACTTTGCTCCAGAATCAAAGCTGGAAAATGCAAACAAGTACAATCAATGCACCTGAATCCGCTAAAGAGAAACAGTTCCTTTGTGAAAAGTACAAACCACTTGCAATAAAACACAGAGTACTGATAGTGAGAGCAAACCATGGCAATGTAAACATTAGCATTAGCTGTTCTGCCATTGCTTCTCAAACATCTAGGAAATGTATTGGTCCGCTGATGCTGAAAGTAGGAATAGATTCTCATTTAATCATTCCTAAATTATAGATGTATTGCCTGTACTCCAGAAAGGAAAGGAAGGAGCAATCACATCATCTCTCTGGGGCCAAACTATAAAACTGCTGCCTACTCCATTTCATGGCCTCTGTACTTCATAGCAATCAATCCTTCATCTTTTCAGGCCATTTTCAGCAACACAGAACCTGTGACATGCTGGCACTTAAGGACAAACGTAATGGAAAACTCATTTGAAATAATCTGTAAGTAAATAACAATGGCCAATCTGAAAACTTTTAAGCTCTCTGAAATAGTTACCCTGAACTTAAGGCTTGTGTCCATACTCCAGTGAAGGGGTATTCTCTAAGTGAAAGGCTATAAGGAGAACCTGGGTTAGCAGATGGACTAAAAATCAAATCCTAATTCCAGCAACCCTGCACATGACATCAGTGCAACATCCTGTTTCCCACAGGAATGTGTTTTTGCAATTCTGGAAGTGAATTAGAGATAAATTTCACTGTTGGGAGCAAAAGATTGTTTCTGAGCTGTTTGGGTTTTGGAGGTTTTTGTGGTTTGGGTTTGGTTTTGGCTTTTTTAAAGATTTTGAAAGGAACTGAAAAGAAGCAGCAGTAATAGTCTTAGGCCATTTTCAATAGTTATTGGCAAAACATATCTAGACAGGTTCAGTTGATGTCATATTGTAATGTTCAACGTCTCAAATGCCGAAGGGGTCAGTAAAAAAATTAATAAATAATAAAATAAATGTAGGTGTAGCTAAAATAATCTAAAGGCCAGTGGTCACTGGAAGGGACGGTCCTACTCTCTTTTCTTCCTACCAAGATATGTACCCCTGCCTCTTTCCCTGGATCAGGTTGAGTGATGAAGCACATACAGTCACTTCAGCTGGCTGCTCCTGCAGAAAACTATCCCTGGGGCAAAGAGGGGAAATTGTTCAAGTAGCTGAATCGATTCAACATGCAACTTCAGGACTGCTAGGTCTGATACATGGGATGGGGAACCTGGAGGAGGTAGGACAGAGATAGAACTGCCTCTTTCTACACAATTCTGTGTTTAATTATCATCTTGGCTGCAACATCAAACCACACCTGAAAGCACCTTTCCCTCCTCCTGTAGGCTTCACTTTGCTATGTAGTTGTTTGTACCTTCACTAGACAAAACATGGGGGTGAGGGTGGCCTTACAACTGAAAAATGAATTTAAAAAAAAAAAAAGCTAGTGGATGAAAAGTCTGTGGTTAGAATCACCGACTGGTTTGGGTTGGAAGGGACCTTAAAGACCATCTAGCTCCAACCCCCTGCTGTGAGCAGGGACACCCTCCACTAGACCAGGTTGCTCAAAGCCTCATCCAGCCTGGCCTTGGACACTTCCAGGGATGGGGCACCCACAGCTTCTCTGGGCAACCTGTGCCAGTGCCTCACCACCCTCTCCGGGAAGAACTCCTTCCTGATATCTAATCTAAATCTCCCCGCTTTCAGTTTAAACCCGTTACCCCTTGTCCTGTTGCTACAGGCCCTTGTAAAAAGTCCCCCTCAGCCTCCCTGTAGGCCCCTTCAAGACACGGAAGGCCAAACTTCTTGCTGCTAGATACATTCATGTATCTACGTACACACGCGGAGCCGTCTCCGTGTAAAGTGCTCCTCGTAGCAGAGGCCGTGCTGAGAGAAAAGGGCCTGAGAGAAGCAGCCGCTTCTGAGCGCCCAACACGTCTCCCCCCGCGGGCGCTTCCCGCAGCCGGAGGAGGGCCGCCCCCAGCCGCCCCAGCAGTCCCCGTCAGACACCCGGCCGCGGGCAAACACCGGGCATTTTCACCTCCCGGTGGCGGGGGGGAACCCACGGCGCCGCCTAACGCGGCCGCCCAGCGCAGGACGAAGCGCGGTCCCAACCCGGGCCGCCGCACGTTACCGGTAGCGGCCGCATGGGTGACGTCCCCCACCACCATCGCGCCTCATCTCACGCGGGGGAGCGCGGTTCCGGCCCCGCCCCGCGCACGCGCCCATCAGCCCCCCGCCCGCCGCTTGTTTTGGAGGCGCGCGTGGTCTTCTCCGATTGGGCGCCCCACCCCAACACGGCCGCCGCCGGCGTTGCGCGCGCGCCTGGCCTACAGTTCCCGTGATGCCGCGCGGCTGCCGCCGGAGCGGGCGGCGGCTGCGCGGGAGGGAGGTGTGCGCGCGTTGGTGCGGTGGTGGCGGCGGCGGCCGCGCGCGGGCAGGTTGAGGTGAGCGCGGCGCCCCCGCCCGACGGTTCCCGCCGCAGGCAGGAGCGGCCGCGCCGGGAGGAGACGCCGACGCCGCCACCGCCGCCTCTCGGTCCGTCCGTCTCTTTCCTGTGGCGTCGGCGGGTGCTGCGCGGTGGGGCGAGGGCCGCCCTCCCCCGTCAGCCGCGGCGGCGGGCGGAGCGGCGGCGGTAGCAGCGGCAGCAGCAGCATGAGCGGCGGCCGCGCCGTCCGGAGCACAGCGGCGAGGGCACGGTTGGCAGCGCGGTTGCTGGCGGCGCTCAGCTGCGTGCTGACAGCGGAGGCCCAGGTGGGGAGCGGCGGCGGCGGATGGGACGGTGCGGCGGGGTCCCCTCGTGGCGGGGGCAGGGCAGAGAGCGCGGCCGGGCAGGGCTTGCCCCACCGGCGTTGAGTAGGGCTGCGGCTCCCCGAGAGCAGAGGTCCTCCTGTCGCCGGCGTGGGGGGTGGCGGGAGGGAGAGCGGCTTCGGGCCGTGCCTTGTGCAGCCTCCCCGGCGGCGGAGGCTGGGGGAATCCCTCGCTGGAGCCCGTAGCCCACGTCCTTCCTCTTCGGTACCCTGCGGTGGCTACTTAGTGCATCCCGCCGGGCGGCGGGGTGCCGCCGGTCTGCGAGGCCCCGTTGTTACGGCGAAGGGAGAAGTTGGCTGACCTGGGAGCCGCTGGTAGTTCCCTTGTATAACGGTCCGGCTACACGGAGGAGTTGTTCAATCCAGGTAACGCTGCTCGCCGTCGGTGGGGCGTTGTGTTGAGCAGCTCTGTGTCGGATCTTACCCTCGGCTTCAGGGAGCAACTTGGGTGTTCGTATGGAGTCAGCCAGAAGCCGTATGTTCGAATGGTAATATCAGCGTCTGGGCTTGGCTTGTGTTTAAGCCACATTGCAGAGAAGGGTGAGAATGCTCCTTCTCTCTGCAAACCGGGCAACCCCAGTTTCAGAAGGACAGGTGCCTGTAGCTGGTGGTGTACTGTCCATAGCCAGCGGGACTGTGACTGAAGTAATAGCGGGTGTCAACTTAGGAGGGGTTTCAGCTGGGCTGAAGACATCAGAATGAGTTTATGTGGAAATATCATGTCCACGTGAAGCAAAGTTTGTCATCTGTACCTGATTTTTTCCTATGCCTTACAAATTTCTACTTTGTGTAACAACAGGCTATATTGTAAATGACCATCCAAGGCAGTGACAGGAGTGGTCGAGCACAGATAGCTTTTATTGCAGTGTTGAGGTTTTTTTTCCTGTAAGTTGAGCTTTTCTCAGGTTTAAAAATCCCTTACTTCAGTAGCTATTTTAGCGTAGCTGAATGCTAATTGAATTGGGATTCTTAAGCCATTAACAAACTGGCATGGTTTTCTTATGATGCCTGCCCGGGAGATTGGTTGTTGCTGTTTCATAAAGCTGTTAGCATGTTGTATTCAGAGTTTAAATACCTAGAGTTTGTTCTGCTCAGCGGAACAGATAAGCTCGCCATTAGTTCTAGGGTCATGTTACCTATGGCTTTTCTCTCATTCTGCAACTATGGCAAAGTAAAACCTTAAGGAACAAAACAAGGTGCCCCAGGTGGTCTTCTGATTGTTGAAGTAATTAAAGGTCAACAACCCGATAACACTAGTAAGGTTGTTTGTATGAATAGACTGCTTGTTAGTATAGGTATTTATTCTGGCTTTTCTTAATGCTGAAGTGCCGAATACATTTCTCTTCAGACTTTGTAAGGAGAGATTGATGCAGGGTGAATGTTGACCTTTTCGTCTGAAAGGTTGATTTATCTTGGAGAAGATAAGTTAGAAGTTTAACATCTCCAGTACAGCTCTGATATCTGTACAAGAATTAAAGTATGTTTGATGATACATGGAAATACTTTGATAAGCATATTTGAAATACAGAATAAATTGCAGCTATTCGATGTCAGGTGACTTCTTGAACACAAACTATAGTAGGCTAATGCTTTTAGAGTTAGTCGTAGAATTCCAAGTTGTTAACAGATGAAAAGAAAGCTTGGTAGTTAGCCATTGTAATGAAAGTTGTGATAACTTACAGTGCAGTTTGTCTCGATCTTTGTGGACTAAGTGAACTAGCATCGTTCAGTTAGTAAAAGGCAAAATAGTGATTGCGTCAATAGCAAAGTAGGTCTTGCCATACATAATTTTAACCGTGTAAATACACAGCTCTGATTTTAATGTCTCCGGTTTGAAAATGAGTTCACTGGAAGATCCAGATGGTGACAAAAAAGAAACGATCTACTGCGTGTTCCTAGAGCGTTCCGTCGTTAAACATGTGAGAGCACTGAAGACTACGCCTGAACTACTAAAAACCCCTCTCTCTGGGGTCCTTGAAGCCTGTGTTGCTGTTGTATTAGCCTGCTAGGAACTGACTCCGCTGATGTGCAGTATTGGTGTTTCCTGTGTGCTGTCAAACCATTTTATAAGTTGTGGTTTGGTACAGATATAGCACAGTTTAATTTTAGAGCATGCCTTCCAAGGAAACATTGATTCTGCTGGTTTTTGTGTGCGGGGAGCTAACTGTTCCCACTCTGAAAAAGCTGTGAGAAAGAAATGGAGGATTTTGGTTGCCTGCTCTTGTTACTCTACATTCATTTTTCTCTTAATTTCTTAGACCAGTTTTAGTTTCTGAGGAGGGTTTATTTCTGAAACTTGATGACGTACGAGGTAAACTGTACTGCATTTTGGAAGATGGCCTTAGAATCGAGCTTTTTTAGAGACATCTGGCAAAGGTTGACCTCCATTAGCGTGCTATCTTACTTGAATTAAAAGACTGCAGCTTTTTATTTTCCCATGGGGATTTGACACTGAGTGTAACTACTGCGTGCTTGTTTGGAACCTTTTCCCATGAAAAAGCATTTTCAGTTTTGCATAGATGGTAAAAATATTTCTGTGAGCAGTGGACAGCTTCTTGAGATGGTCATCAAAATAGTTTCCTACTCTTCATCTTCTGAGTCCAAAGAAAATTTCTTGAATCTTTGTTACTGCTTTCAGCTTAATAAATTATTGTTCTTCACATGAGGTTTATCCTGTTTATACAGTTTAATAATATTTGATCAGAATATCTAGAGGTTTTTGGGTTTTTTTTCCTTTTCATATTATCAATGTGTACTGCTGTCTGTCTTGTGGTATGGTGTTACCTGTAAAGACTGCAAAATCAGTTTCTGCTTGTGTGTGACTGATAAGAAAATTTGACATTTTTAAAGAAATCATTACAGATTAAAATGCATTGGGGTTTTATTGCTGTAAGTATCAATAATAAGGTTTGCCTTCTGACTTTGAAGTTGGCAGACGTGAGCTGTAAGCTTTCTTGGCTTTGTGAAAAATCTGTAATTGCACACAGGCTCTTCCATGTGTATTTGCCCAGGTTTGAAGTTAGATAACGTTAACAAGGCAAGCAAGCATAAGTGCGTGGAAGACTTTGCGTAAAGTAACTTCCACTAAACGAGTTTTACTTCATTGCCATATCTACTCTGCAGAATTGTGACAGCCTGTTTAGTGCCTCAGGAAAAGTAGGATCTACGTAAGGTGAATTTTTTACTCAAATGCTTTATTGCCATACCCTCTCCTCTTTATTCTCACAGGAGGTTGGGGGAAATGAATTTTCCAGGCCTCCTTTATGCTTCATGAAAGAGCAGAAGCCTACAATTCAGTTTCTAGTGACTTTTACAACAAGCTTGGTTATATAAGCATATCTGTTCTGTAAAGTAGTGGAGTGATTTATCATGCATAAAACAGATTAGATGATTTCATAATCTCATCTACGTGGAATCTGTGAAGAAAAAAAAAACCACCACAAAATATTTTTCATCTCCTTTTGCACATAACTTTTTAATAGTTAGAAGATCTTCTAAGCCCATGCAAGATAGAAGATTTGTGGGCTTTCCTGGTTTATATGCTTTTTAGGCCTTCATGTTTCTCGGTGAATTTCCTGCCTGGCTGAAGAATAGTAGTAGCCAACAGCAGTGTTTGGTTCCATTCCCTTACCTATGGTCTGAAGCCTTCAAACTTACATTTGAAAGGCCTTCCGATCATGTTTGTAGTTGGTTAAGAAGCTGTGCTTAGGAGTGGTCAGTTTAGATTTAATGCAGTTTATCATATCAATGTTCACAGAATCACGCTTTCGGTGTTTCCACCTTTCACTAAGACGTTAGCAGGGTCTCAGCAAAAGTGTTGCCATCGCTTAGTCTACGGAGTTAGTTGGCCTGTTCTCTCTGCTCCTCCTTGCACGGGCCTGTGCTGGCAGCAGCGCTTCTGCGCTTGTGTGCACTCCTTGTGTAGAGGTGGTAGTAAGCTAGCGTGCTGCCCGAAAACAGTTGGCTCTCCTGCCACAAGCAAGAGGGATGGGGCCTGGGATGTGCAGACTTACTTTCACAACAGATTTACAGCCATATGGTATAGATGCCTGCACCTGGCTTTCCTAGTATTTATTTGTAGAATTTAACTGTGAAGTTACGAACTTGGGCACAAATGTACCTATACCCCTTTCTCCTATGCCTCTAAAGCTACTATCTGGAGTGTTCTTGTACTTTGAGAATAATTATAAAAATAAGATGACAGTGCATGACTGGTGTTTTTTTGGCAACTCAGCTAAGTAGCGTTTGGTAGGAGAATACTTGGTATGCAACTCTCTGCTATTACGCCATGTGTTTGCAGTTTGGAAAATCTTGCTGCTCATTCTCCAGGAAGTTCTGTATGCTCAATCTGTCAACACATTTCAGGGCTGAAAGTGTTAACCTGCATAGCACTGATTCAGCATTTCATTTGGAGGGGACGTAAGCTCAAAAAAAAGTGCTAAGGTCTGTTTTTTCCTCATTCTGACTGTGTAAGGTCTGTTGTAGGATATTCTAATAATGAGAAACTATTTTCTATGGAACTGCATTACACTAGTATTTTTTTTGACTGCTATCTTCTTAGAGGATTTTTATGTAGTTAATATTTGATTTCTTGATTAAAATTAATTTTTAATGTATTTTTAATAGCTCACAGGAGTCCTAGATGATTGTTTATGTGACATAGAAAGCATCGATGACTTCAATACTTTCAAGATCTTCCCCAAAATACAGAAACTGCAAGAACGTGATTACTTCAGATATTACAAGGTACAATTAAAATGGTATTTTCCTGACTAATTTAAATAAAATCCAGAAAATATAAGGAGGATTACATATCAAATCAACCTGTCTATAGTAAGTTGTCTTTTAGAAGCTCACAGCTCTGTAACTTGGTTGTAGGAGGTTTTCAGTCCTGACAGTAATGTTGGTAGTAAGGCATGTTTGCTGTGTTAATCCTGGAGTCAGTGACAGTATATCATGACTGCTTTCTTTCAACTTAAAAGTGGTAGTTTTAAAGGTCGTATCTTTGTACTGCTGCATCTAGAAAAGGATTATATATTAGCAACTTTCTGATGGTGTACTTGGCTACTAAGAAATGCGTGTAATTTGAAATGGAAATATTGCAATGATTTCCTTTTTTATGAGTTGCTGTCTTAGTTCTGATTTTACTATTTGCTATCTAGAGAACCGTTATCCCTTTGAAAAATAGGTAACAATATTCAGTTTTCAAGTGGTATGTAATAACACTTTTTTATGATTGAAACGTCATTTTTTCTCTGTATTAGAATCTGATGAGCAAAATAAGACTTTGAAACCTGATACTTCTATTTTCAGATATGCTTACCTTGAAAAGGAGGTTGCATTTTGGCCGAGCTAATCAGATGGTTGCCTGCCACTGGAAAAAGGAGGTTACACTCCCTTAGGACAGACTGTCCTGCCCATTCCCTACCTGTTTTTAGTTCTTGGGCTTGTCTGACACTGCATTAGGCCAGTGCATCTCTTTAACCTGGCAGATTTTTAATTTGGCCTTTGGTCAAGTCTGAGCAAGCAGTAATGTGTAACTTCACCCTGAATCTTCTGCTACGTGATACAGTTCTAACTTCACTTTTCCAAAGAAACAAGATACGTGCAACTTCAACGATAATACATCACATAGTAGTAGTAATTAGATTCTCCAGAGGCACAGGAAGATATAACACGAAGCATTCGAAGAAGAGGAGCAACAGGTATATAGTGTTTTATACAGCAGTAATTTCATCCTGCAAATTCAGAGCTAGTCTTCATTTCAACAGCAGTTCTGCTGATCATACTTCAATGGAGTGTAGCAGTCCAACGCCATCTTTCTTACTGATCTTCCTAATAGATGGGCAGTTAGAAAGGCCAGTGTTCTGTCCACCCGTCACTGCACATCAGTTAGTATTTCCATTTATGACAGGGAAGAATTTGTGTTGAACAAGCAAACTGAGTAAGTCAAAATGTTTTTTTACCCTTTCCCCTCTTGATAAGCAACAGAATTTTTTTTTTTTATGCCCCTGGACAAAATCATGGAAGTGGATGTGGAAAGCACATGGATGGATGTGGAAATTATGAGGGTAGGCAGTGATCATCTAGGTCAACTACAGTGTAGCTAAATGCTGAATAAGTGCACGGGGAGTGTACTTGTTCCAGGAGTGAATACGCTCCTACTCTGAAGTAATTTAATTTGCAATAAGTTTGGATCATGAACTTTAACTGTAGTCACAGGTTTCCCATTGTGTTAGTAGTTGGTGGGAGGGGCATGGTATATACAATAGGTCTTATTGTGAAGGTGAGGTAAAATATAGCACTTTTGTGCTTTATTTAAGAAAAAGATGATGAGTGAACAAGTAAAAAAATTCTAACATTTTACATATTTTTTTTCTAAGGATGGTGTTTGTGGAGTGAATAGAGGAAATGGGGTGAAAAAGCAACCTAAAATCTCAGGGTTTAATGTGTCTGTGCTAGCATGGCTTGAACTCTAACTAGAAGATAGTTGTCATCACTCCTAGGAAGTCAGACCATCTGCTTAATGTTAGGTCTTTTTGACTGAGGAATCTCTAACATTTCAAAGCTAAATTTATAATTCCCACTCATGCTGAATAGCTACATCACAATGGAAACCTGGAAAATAGTCTTTTCTTCAGATGTTGTGTAGCAATTAACTTTGAATGTGGTTTTGAAAATACAGCAAGAACTTACCTTGTGAAAGGTTTGGTAGAGGAATTTAGTATGATAAAGGGCAGTTGAGCAAGTCAAACATTGTTCTGCTCTTTGAGGGTCTTTTGCGGTATTGACAGAACATTTGAAGAGGGATTTCTTTTCGCTTTAATTTGGGTGCATAGTGCTATAGAACAGTTTATCCTTAGGCTTAAAAGTGGCTTCTTTATTTCTGGTACATAGTTATGATTTTTCTTAGCTGTCAAAATTAAGAGAAAAACTGGAGAGTAAAATCTGGGTATTATTCATCTTGGATTCTTCATATTGTGCCTGATTTGTATCAGAGGCATATTGATCTAGTTGTCTTTATGCTTAATATGTTATGCATGATGCTGAGGAAAAAAATGAATTTGCTTCACTTTTTTATTGCCGAGACTCTGGTTTGACAATTCAGTGAATGTAGCCATTGGGCTTCTATTACTGGACTCCCCCCAAAAACAGTCCACTTAAAAGCAAGTCACTGATCCAGTCTAAACGTACTTTGCCAGTTAAATGTGTTGAAGGCATAAAGTTGTTGCGTTTTTTTAATGGAACAATTGTTCAAGACAGTTCAGTGATTTCCAAATGAAAAGATTGAGTAGTGTGTTTTTTCTGTCTTAGCGGGAACCCTTCAGCTGCTACATGCAGTAGACTCCAAGTGCATCAGAGCATGGGATTGACTCCAGTTGCCAGTTCTTTCCCTAAGGGGCTGCTCTGGCACTACTGTACTAAATGTTTACGCTTTGTTTCCTGCCTATGTTTCTCCTTATGTAAAGTGAGAGTATAGGATATGAATTATAAAAATATTCCTACACAGAGAGGAAAATATGCTTTTCTGAGGACTACACTGGTGACGTGTTTAGCCTTAATCTTTTAACCCATTAGGTATTGCAATAATACTGTTCTTTGCAGTGTGTGACAATTGACTGTACAGCTTGTGTGCACTTTTTCCATAAGGTAACATAAGGAGTAGTTTGCTGATTTAAGATTTATAGATTTAAATAATGTTTACAAGCACATTTATAATTCTTAAAGTTTTGTGTTGAAACTGCTCTAGGGCCTGATGCCGTACTTGGGCTACTAGGCTTAATTTTACAGGGCGCTTTATAGAACTCTTGCTGTGTTCTGACTATAGAACCAAATTCAGTGTCTGCAGCAGTTTCAAATAAGAAGCGACACATCAACTCATTGAAGATGTAGTTTGTTGGAAATAAGTAGTGACTTCAGTTGAATATCTTCGTGAATAGTATTTATCAGCTGAAGAAAAGTAGTACAAGTTTTGCTAAAGGAAAAAAAAGTAATAGAAGTAACTTTTGTGGGGTGTTTTTTTTTATATTTAAAGTTTTAAAACTGACTTTTTATCTGGAAAATAGTGGTTGCTACTGAGGATAAAGGCTTTGTGTGTTATTTGTGATGTTAGATTTGAAAGATGGTGTACTTGTGTAGTGTTTCTGGTTGATAGTGCAGAAGAACCTTTAGTCTGTAGTCTTCAGCTTAGGAGTGATGAGGTCAAAGTGGTTTTTATTGCTAGTATTTGTCAGTACGTATAAGGTGAATGTGAAGGAAAGCTGGGATTTTTTTTTCCTTCACTGACTTAGAATCACAGACTGGTTTGGGTTGGAAGGGACCTTAAAGACCATCTAGTTCCAGCCCCCCTGCCAGGGGCAGGGACACCCTCCACTAGACCAGGTTGCTCAGAGCCTCATCCAGCCTGGCCTTGAACACTTCCAGGGATGGGGCACCCACAGCTCCTCTGGGCAACCTGTCCCGGTGCTTCATACTGACAGTACAAGTGAAGTATAGTAAAGTATTTGAATCTCTTGCCCTGTAGTAAATCCTCACAGGATTTGTTGGTAAAGTTTCTGAAGTGGTTTCTCTTTGTTACTTATATTTGTAGTGTATCAACTCTCTAATATGAGACCATTATGATACTCATTCTTCCTTGACTAGCTATGATGTACAGTAATGATTGACTCTTTTTACTATTTGAAACCAACCAAGCATGTATTTCAGTTAGTAAATTTGTGCACTAGTCTGCCCTCCATCAAATGTATTTTCTTCATCAGTCTGGTACAACTGATGGCAAATACAACCATTTTAGAGCTGCACATGTCTGATTTGATGCCTTTGTAGTAGTTTATTTTAGTTATATTAGTGGTGAGAGATGTAATTTGTGCTTTAATATACTATGTGTTTGTGTCCACTGGAGACCATTATCACTAACGTTTCCACTGCAGCAAGCTTCAGCTTCTGTGCTCGGAAGGAGAGCAGTTAAAAAAACCCATCCAATCAAACCCTCACAAAACCTCCCAAACTTGAAGTACTAAATTTAACCCTTTTTCCTTGTATCGTCTCCTTTCATTTGGAAGGATGTCCTGATAGTGAGAGGTCTTTCTTTAAGGTTGCCCTATGTAAGTGTTGATTGTAAACTTTTGGATTTTTATGTTTAGGTCAACCTGAAGAGACCGTGTCCATTTTGGGCTGATGATGGCCATTGTTCTATCAAAGATTGTCATGTAGAGCCTTGTCCTGAGGTATGGATCAAATAATATCAAATCGAAAAAGGTTATTTGGTGTAAAAGCTTGCTTCTTTGTGGTGACTGATACTATACTAACACTAGTTACTAATGAGAACTTAAATTTGATTAAAAGAGTGATGATAAAATTATTTTCCATTTCAAAATCAGAAACACAACCAAAGTATTTTAATGTCTTATTCATTTAACCAATCAAGCAAATGACTTCGTTTCTTCTAAGCTCTAGCACTGTTTTGGATATAATGTGGAGATGGCAAAGGAGCAAGTTATTTAAAAGCAGGTTTGCTTTCATTTTTATGACCAATGTAAAAACTGTGGTTTATTTTTGTTCTTTAGAGCAAAATACCTGTTGGAATTAAGGCTGGGAGCTCTAATAAAGTAAGTAGTCATTTATTTTCTAAGTTCTTTCTGATTTTTCTTTTAAATCTTAACATTACAGTAGCTGTGTAACTTTTTAGTACAAACCTTCAGTTTTGGCACAGTGATGAGATTGTCAACGTAAGCGATCAGTTTCTGTATGTGGTGTCACATTTTTACTTTTATGTATAAAAGTGTTTCTGACCTAGCTGGTACCGTCAGGTCATTCTGAGGCTGTCATAGAAAGATTATCAAAGGTAGTTGATAGGAATACTTCATCCTGGAGTGATGACTTCTGTGTCATTTTGTCATAAACAGTGCAGGCAGGTTGTGTTGGTTGTGCACGTTGTGCTGTCCGAACTTTTGCTCAGGAGGAAGTCTCATCTCCTGGTTATACATAGGTTCTTAAGCTCAGTCTGAAGTAAAGTGTGCCTCTTCATTTAAAGGTTTCTGGTGATCAGAGAAGAAACATCTTTCTCACTGACATGACTTAAATGTCAGTCATTCACCATTTCAGCACAAGCAGCAGTAGTTGTTCTGGGAAAGCTTTGGCATGAGCTCTGGACAGAAGGTCTTGAGTTTCAGCTGGATAATGTGTCGCCAGGTCTCTTTTCCATTGGTTCTGTTCACTTCCAAACATGATTGTAGAGAAACTGACTCCTGGAATACCGTAATGCCTCCTAAACAGGCAATTTCAAGGCCAGGCTGGATGAGGCTTGGAGCAACCTGGTCTCGTGGAGGGTGTCCCTGCCCATGGCAGGGGGGTTGGAACTGGATGGTCTTTAAGGTCCCTTCCAACCCAAACTATTCTGTGATTCTATGATTGCAAGATTTTTAAAGAATACTTTAGAGTGGATTGTTCTACTAGGCATTTGAGCTTCCTGATTGATCAATCTTGAGAGCCAGAAGTAAGGTGCTAATTAGCAGCCAAAGAGTATGTTGTTGTTTAGGTACTTCACATGAGTGTATTGCATTGGTCTTTGGAAGTGAAAAATCAGCCACCTTTTGCTTTCACCACACTAAAGAAACCAGGATGTAATTTGCTGATGTATTTGTGACAGTTGATTCTTTTGAATTGCCTTGTGGGTTGTTGCAACCAGCTACAATACTGAAAGTTGGGCGATTGGCCACCTTTAATCTATAGTAGAGCAGAGACACAATTTTCTGCAGGGAAATTGTTATCAGGACTGACATAAATCTTGCCTACACCGTTTTCTTACTTACAGTTCAGTTAAAGATTTTCTTGGAGCCAACTAAAAATTGAGCATCTCATTTAACATCCCTTCTAAGGAAACATCAAACTCTCCTTAGTAGGAATGCTTTGTTCCAAGGACTGTGCAAGTACTGTGCTATTAGCCTATGTGTGCTTGGTCCATTTGGGAAAGTCGTGCATCTTGTACATTAACCTCAAAGTGTGGTTGGTTTGTGTGTGGGGGTTTTTTGGTGTTGCTTTTGGGTTTGGTTTTTTTTTTTAAAAAAGGTGTGTTTTCCTCTGGGGACATACATATCCCATTTCTCTGTTTCGTCACAATAGTTTCTGCCTTGGAAAGTGAAAACAACCAAAGGCATTTTTTTAATCATGAGAGCTATGGTCTCTTGAGTAGATACACTCAAGGTAGAATCCTGTGGAGAAGTTCTCTGTGATCTGAGTGCTTGGCTTTTGTCCAGTTTCCTATTGCCCTTCTTTCCTAATGGAGATCAACTTGTAAACTTCCAGCTTTATTCAGACTTCTGTGGGGGCTATTTTTTTGTTTGTTTGCTGAACCATAGAGAGAACAGTTCTTGTTTTGAAAGCTCATCTAGCCGCAAAGACCAGGGTCACACTTGCACAACTTCCACTCAGAAGTGCAGTTAGCAGTGGTGTCAACATAAGCTTCTTGAAATGGGGCTGGAGAGGCACAAAGTAGTTTCCCTTTCTGCAGTCTTGTTTCATTTGAGTGGTGAACATGTTTGGGGGGGCTAGACATTAAAGAGCTGTCATGTCAGCTGCTGTATTAATCGTTGAAGCAAGGGACAGGATGCAGTAACTCAAGGTTACAACATTTAACTTAATATTTTACTTCCTGCCGGCCTCTTTTGTTTTCTTCCAGAAACTGCTCGTAGGAGATCCTGCCTCGCAGGAACAGATACCTTGCCCTGATGTAGTCAGTGGTCACAGAGCACTGATCTGATAGCTGTTGCCATTAAACGCTGGGGAATAGTGAAGCCTGGAAGCATGTTTTGAGACTTGAATGTTCATTCTGTTTGAAACCTTAAATTTAGGATTATATTCTTGGCAGTAAGTTTTTTTCACTTCAGGGTAGGGATTGGTTTGCAGCTCTAGACATGCAGAATGTTTTACTTCGGCATCTCATTATGTTGCTGCAGCAGCAGTATCTGTTTCATTCTAAGTCAGATCCATTCCTTGTTCAGGTTTTTCCATTTAATGTCCATGCGACGCTAAAGAATGAGATGCTCTTTGCGTCCCCCCCTCCCCTTGGCAAATCCAAGAAAATTGAGTGAGAAGTTGCTTCTGGAGTAAATATTTGTTAGGGGTCAGGTCCCTAACAAGGTTTAAATTATTTGGGGTTTTTTATCTCCTTCACTTCTTCGACCTTCCGTAGGTGCTGCTATTTTCCCTCGTATTGGTTCTGGCTAATGCATTTTGGCAGCAAGTCTGTCTTGCTTATTACTCATCTGAACAGTTGAAATTAAATCCTTTTGTTTCTGAGAAGTACTGTGATATGTATTGGGGTGGTCCTTTCCCTCTGGCATCTTGACCACAAGTCTGTCCTCAGAAATGAACTATTCTTTCTTTTAAATGTATCAAATTATTATTGTTGTTTGCTTTCTGAAGTGTTGACCAAAGCCTTCAGCTTATGTTTTTATTTTGAGCTGGTTTTGCATAATAGTCCTTCCTGTCAGCATGTTTGTCCCCTGAAGTGGAGGGAAGCCAGCAGTTTAGCTTCATAGAAGCTATCAGTTACTTAACATTAAATCATTTTCTGTATATCTTAAGGACATATTTCATAAGGTAGAAATCTGTGTAAACCTCAGGCACAGTCTGCCAAAGAAAACATGTGCACAAAAAAACCCCAGCCCAAAACCCCCAAAAAAGGGGAAATTGGGGTTGTTTATCTTTTAAAAGAGAACTGATACTATCTATTATGTTCCAGAATCGTTAGAAGGTGGTTTTGAGATTTAAACTTGGCAGACTTTACAAATTCCCTGATGATATAACCATATTATTGTAGAGTAGTGGAATTTAATTCTTCAAATGTTTTCCTTAGAAGTTTTCTAGTAGTAAATCTATTTTAGTGGATTAGTTTGGGTTTTTTTAATACTGTAGATTCAGAATTCAGCTTAAATACTTCAATTTGGCTTTAAAATAATCCAAATTTTAGGTCAGCTTGAAAAGCCTCTCTTTCAGACCTGGGCATGTCTAAAGCATGCCAATGAATAGGATTAAGTAAAACATGAGGGGGAAATGGCCAAAATACATTTTCCTGCTGAAATGACCATTGAAGCTTAGCGTATGATCATGTTTGCAAAATACAGGGTATGTTTGTAGGTCTGACACTGCTGGTCTTCCAAGGGTTTTTTTTATAAGAATGTAAGTATGTGAAACACTTTAAACTAGGTGGAATTCTGAACATACAAAAAAGGCAAACCAAGCTGCCATTTCAGCTGAGTTTTCTTTGGTAGTTAAAACCCCAGAGTGCAATTGACCTGATGAAATTAAGTGAAGAAAAACAGAAATAAGAAAAGCTCCAGAATTACTTACTGCTTCTAGAATCTGAAGGTTTTCCCCTGGTACTAGCCAACTCACTGCTAAACCTAGAAATACCTTTCACAGCACCTTTCTCAGAGAATTTTAGGTAAATAATTTGTATATTAAATATGTGCTTTCTTACAGTATTCAAAAGCAGCAAATAATTCCAAAGAATTGGAAGACTGTGAGCAAGCTAACAAACTGGGAGCTGTTAACAGTACCTTAAGGTAGGCTGTGATTTACGACTATAGTACAAAAACAGTAACAAAGGAGCATTTTGTCTGTCTCGTTTTTGGAACGTGCCGGTGGTTGTTATTCATGCTTCCCATAGCCCATTAGAAATGTAATGTGAAATGATGCAGGAGCATCTGAAGGTAAAGGTGTTAAGTGATATGTAGACTGACTTCTTTGGTTTGTTTTTTTTTTCAAAGTAGGCTTCAATATTATTTGAAAGAGGTATCTTGGAGCACCAAGAGCTGGAGGAAACTTGCAAATAAACCCGCCTTTTTTCTGCTTTTTACCAGTATCAGTCTTAGTACTTGATGACCGTGCTGGATTAAGGGATTCTGTCCTGCTCTGTCCCTCTATTACACTGATGTGCCTGTTTGTGATTATTCAGTGAACCACGTCAGGGAGACACTGAGTTCCTTTTGTTGTTGGCAAGGTTATTTTTAGCTTGGATCAATTCCCTGATCTTGCTTATTGCGTGGCACAGTCAAGGTTGGGTGGGAGGAATTCTGCAGGATGGTGTTGCCCCCGAGTAGGAAAGTACATGGAACATCACTTAGAAAACTTGCATTCCACTGGATTCCCCATCTTTAAAAAGTAGGGATAGACCAATCAACTCTTGACTGTTGGTGGAGAGGTGCGGTGTCTTTGGCCCCAGATTCCAGCAGTTCTACCTGGTAGAGATGTGGGAACTCTTTCCTGTCACCTGACAAAAGGGGACCGCCGTGAAAAAGCGACGGCTCTGCCTGGTGTGCAGCGTTTTAAACCAAACTGGGTAGAGCCTTTATCCAAGGCTTAGGGGAAATATGAAACCATCAACCCTTCCACTCCTGTAGGTCAAATGAAAATGAAATTGAGTACACGTATGGAGAGCTAAAGAGAATGCCTTTTGTGAGGGTAGGATAGATGATTAAAGTTGGGAGAGGGCAGGTAATGGATCCTGCAAGTGCAGGAAGAGTTTGTGCTTTGTAGGCAAACCTCTGTGTTCTCTACCTAGCAGTGCCTCATCCTCCTGGCTTTGGGTGATTTTCTTTTACCAACTGTATTTCTTGTGATTACCACATCTTGTTGGCTAGTAATTACTGGAGAGGTTCCTCGCTTACTGCCAAGTATGAAGTCTCCTCTTGTGATTTGGCAGAAGGTTAGAAATGTATCTTGTTACAGAATTGCCTCTGTTTGTAGGATTGAGCTGGTACTGATTTGATCAAACAGAATAGGTGGTTTTCATTATTTTGAGGTGCTTTACTGCACCCTGAGCAGAGTTCCCAATCGTGACTTTGCTTATGTTTTGCTGTCAGTAGTGTGGCACCAGTAGCTGTGTGCCGCACACAGGCGTAGAAGAAAGCGCTCCGTTATTGGCACTGTTTGTGTTTCATAGTGTGGGAACTTCAAAGTACTTGTCTCCCTGGTAGAGTACACCTCTGACAGTGCTAGGGTGAGTGGAATACCATTGGTGTTTAAAAGGCTTAAGGCAAATCGTGTTGATAGAGTAGTTCAGCTTGGAACGGGGAGGTTTAGACATTCCATCTCACACTAAAAAGCAAGGCTGTTGTAGATCTTGCTGAAAGTACAGGTTACAAAAATATGATGATCCTTCCCTCCCCGCCGCTCAGAAGTGACAACTGCTAAAGTCTTACTTTGAAAAGTGTTAAAAATGTATACTATGAAAGTATTTTACCAAGCTCTTACTGCAGGAAGAGAGGATGGTGAACTCTTACTTGCTGTCTAACATTAAGATGACTTTTTAAAGTATTGCAGTTGATGCCTGCTAGAGTCTGTGCAGCTAGCAAGCCGTAACTCCGCTTATATTCTCGAGTTTCAGATGTAGTCATTCAGAACTGAGTTCCAAGTTAACTACTGTATGTGGATTTTGTTTCTTTGGGTAGCTCTTATTGATGTTGTTTATTTAAAAGTTTAAATCAAATGTGTTTTTTTCCCCTCAGTAACCAAAGTAAGGAGGCTTTCATTGACTGGGCAAGATACGATGATTCACAGGATCATTTTTGTGAACTTGATGGTAAAACGTTTAAGCTTTTTCAGAGTGTTTGTTTGATTTACTGTCTCTTAAAACCCACAAATGATTAGAGTTTCTCTGCAAATACCTGTTTTAAAAAAGTTTAAATTTTGTGCTAAATGGAGATATGACAGTTCATATCATCTTACCTGCAAAGATGCAGTTTTTTACAAGGAGCATTAGGTAGTGTGCAAAGTGCGCATTCACTGTTACTTCCTGTTAGTAGAGTAAACAGGAGACTTTCATGGAAATGAAAAAGGTAACTGAGGGGGGGCGGGACTAGCTGATTTGGGCTTTTTGTTAAAGCTGCTTCTCACAGAAGAGTTGCATCTGACAAATACAAGACGAGTTATTTGCAGCTGATTCAGGTTCTTACTAGTATTTATTTCTGTTGCTATGCTGCTGTCTGTGCTTGGACTGAGTTTGTTCTTCCAGCCTTGCTGTTTCCAAGTGATCTCTAAATTCACCCTTATTTGTAAGGACTTTCTTTATTGTTAAAACGTTCGGATACTAGATTGTGTCTTCCCTCCTCTCCACGTATGTGAGGTTTTTTTTATTGGCTTCTAACATTCAAAGCTTAAAGGAAAGTTTTTCAGATAAACGTGAGAATTGCCAAGCTCAGGAACAATGGCTTAAGGCCATTTTAATAAATAAATGCCTTAGAAAGCTTTCTATGCTAGGAAGACTTACGGCATACTACAAGATGTTTTAATCTACCTTTAGGCTAATGTTCAGTGTCACCTGGGAAAGTAGCAGCTGCAGCGGACTTGCCAAGTGCAGTTCTCTTTCAGCACTCCTGCATCTTAGCTGTGAAAATGTTCTATACCAGCTGTTTCTGTAATACGTAGTCGCTGAGCTTTACTGTAGATCAGAACTGTTGTATGCAATAAGCTGCTGTTGTCTCTACTGTCTTCAAGCTGCCTACTTAGATTTTTAGGAGGACTCAGTTGGGAAAGGTATAGTTTAGGAGCATTTCTTTTAGGAGTAGTAGTAACTTAGGTGGTTCCAGATTATACCTCCACCTCTCCCTCCATCGTGCCCCCAGCTGTCATCTTCCAGTGCTTTCTTTGCACTGGTGTTGGTGGGCATCTTTCTGCATGGTGAGCTGATTCAGCTCACTTGAATAGCGGTGAAAGTAAGTTGACATGTCCCTCCCATCTCCCAGATTGTTATGATGAACTGGCTTATCAGGTGGGTTTGTGAGCTGGAGCAGGGAGAGGTGAGAGAGATTAACTACTGGGAGTGACTGGGAGGTGGTAGTAACTCTTGTTCTCTTCCTTGTGGTGAGAGCACTCTTAATCCACTCAACTGTAGCACAAACCCGTATCATCAGTTTTACTTTTTGCTAGCTTTTTGTTGGGCTTAATGATAAACTGGATAAGGGAATTGATCTAGCTGGAAAAAACTTCATCACCCAGGTCAGCTTTCCATCTTCCTGTTGCAATGCCCCACGGACTCAACTGTATGGGGATAACAAGAAGAGAAAGTGGAGACCTGAAGTGACCAGGAAGTGTAGGAACTGCTTGGGTCAGCCATGCTGTCAAATAAATAAATGAAGCTGTAATCTGCCTTTGATTCATCTGGCACTCGCTCTGTTGTTGTGTGCCTTGTGTCGCTTTTCTTTGGTTTTGCTACTACTGCTGAAGCGATGCTTAACTGCTCATGCAGAATCATCCCTTCCTTTCAGAGCAGTTTTCACTTTCTGTTTGTGGCTTTTTCCAACATCTGAGGAGATACTCAGTGGCACTGCTTGGGCTATTCCTGTGAATAAGTCTCTGGCCTACTGTGCTGTGTTCAGTCAGGTGGGGGAAAAAAAAAGTTAACTCCCTTTACTGTGGTTGCTAAGAGGCAGTACTGATAAGGCCTCAGCTGCTGCTGGGGAGGGCCTGTAATTCAAGGTCTTTTCTCAGCTTTCGACACTGTAGCTGACCCAGACTGACCAAGGCAGTATTTCATCCCATAGTACGTCATGTTCCGGTCTCTTGGGGTGGGGAAGGGGGTCCAGTAGCCATTACTCTGCCCATTACTCTCTCCCTTACTCACTCGCTCATCTCTCCGGGCAACTTGCTGACCCTCCTGCGTTAGCTGCTTTGCCAGCTCCTGTGCTGGCTCATATGTGTGGGAGTTGGTGGATTGTTTTGAGTTTTCTGGCCGTGTTATCGCTGATCGGGTTTGCTCAGAATCTGCTGCGTAGGCTCCCGGGCTCCGGCCTTCAGGCTGCGGCTCTCGGGCTGCGATCACTCTCGGGCTGCGATCGCTCTCGGGCTGTGGGGCTCGGGCTCTTGGGGCCTGATTTTCATCCCTCAACATCTGGGTGTGCATTGGTCAGTGGATGGTGGGAAATTGTATCATATTGTATATATTGTACCATATGTTTTATTTTCTACTATTTTAATGATTTATTATTAGTAGTATCTGTATATATTGATTTAGATTTAATTAGTAAATAGTTCTTATCTCAATTTTACGAGCTTCCTTATTTCTTTTTCCTCCGATTCTTCCCCTCCTCTGGAGGAGGGGAGGGGATTTGTGAGAGCGACTTCGTGGTATTTTGCTAGCCGGAGTTAAACCACGACACCTACTGGCATGTCTGGGGGGGGGGGTTTTCAGCATGACTTGCTCTTGACCTAGAGTTTCAAAGAGGAGGAAATTCCTCCTGCTTTTTACTGATGGTAGCTCAAACTTAAGTTTCAGTTCGTGCAGAGTTTTTAAGCAGAGAGAGTACTGTTTCATGATTTTCTTTGGATACGTTGCCTGAATTTGTAGTGAACATTAGAGATGAGGGTATAACTTGTTGAAATGCTGCTTAAATAACATGTTTCTTGACATAACGAGCAGAGCATTCTGCAATATTCTGAAAGCTTGTTCAATTAAGCAGTGCAATCCAGACTTACTGCCAGTATACAAGGGTATCTGGGAAAACAGGGATTTAGCAAACAAACGTACAATATGTAACCAACTACAAGAAACCCCTGTAGCAGTGTACCCATTTCAAAAAAGCAACCCTCCCAGTCAGATAGGGCCAGACAAAGAAACCCTAAATTTGAATCCCATTTAAAACCAAACGCTCCTTATACCTTAGCATTGGGTGAGAGAACACTTTGCGTGACAAGTGTTTATGCTGGATTTGAAGAAGCCACACAGAAGGTGTCTAGACATCATAGGAATTATGGCCTCACAAGAGACTTAGGAATAAGTCAGATACTTTTGAGCTTTCCACTTAGTGTGTATATTGCTGTATTTTTATGTACTAGGCATTTATAATCCAACTGGAAGATGGAATAGTATTGTATGAGAGCCCTTATTTATATGTAATTGTGTGACTGATTTTTTTTTTAAATCTTTTTTAACTGATCAGTTGGAATATGTAACAAAAGGTTTCCTGTTTAGATGAGAGATCTCCAGATGCACAGTATGTGGATTTGCTGCTGAATCCCGAACGTTACACTGGATACAAGGGGCCTTCTGCTTGGAGAGTGTGGAACAGCATCTACGAAGAAAACTGTTTCAAGTAATTGGGAGGAAGAGGAAGCCTATTTCTTATATTTGCACTTGAATTTAGGTTAAAACTGATTTTTGTGTTTTCAAACTTATTTTCTAGGCCTCGATCTGTGTATCGTCCTTTAAATCCACTGGCGCCCAGTAGGGGTGAGTCTTGCCTGTTTTATTTTCTAATGCGGTTCTTTTAACATAGTGCCTGTTGTAGTACGAGTGATACAAATAGTAATCTTCAGTCTGTAGGTGTGCTTTCTGCTTTTTTAATTCCTTCTGTAGATGTAGCTGTCCATTTTCAATATTTAGACTAAGGTTTGGGGTACTTGATTGCATACGTGCTTGATATTGTGCATATGAGTAGGCTTAACGTCAGGGGAGATAACGTGAAAACTGAAGTCTCAAACTGGTTAGTAAATGTCACGGTAATTTTCCAGTGTGGATGGGAAGGAGTTAAACTTTCAGCACTCTTGTATTCTTCCCTTGGTGTTGGGTTTGATTTTTCCCTTAGACCATTAATCACTTCAGCTCATAGTTATCCTACTGTAATGTGACTATGCATTTTTCATCCATCATGTTTACTGTAATACAGATGTACAAATAATTGTTATTTGAAGAAAGAGCAGAAGGCTTAGTTATCTGCAAGAATGTTAAAACAACAACAACAAAAAGTAAGCCAATAACTTGGGGTTTAAGTTTTCAAATTGAAAATTATAACCTGGTGTTCCAAATGGATCATCTTTCCCCTGTTGGTGTGTCTCATTTCCCTTAAAAATTGACTATTACCCAATTGATTGAGTTAGGAAATATCACCACACACTAGAAAATCAAGATAGGTTTTAGTAATTGTAAGTACTGAGATAATATATTGCTGGTGCACGCGCATAAAAAGAATTTCTAAGAGAAGTTTAACTCGGGCATCAGAATTTCAGAAAGGAACACTGGACAGATTGTTGAATAATGTGGACTGAAGAAGATGACATCCTACCCATCTTTCTGAAGCTAAAACATAGCTTTCAAGAATATGTAAATCAGATGCTACTAAGATGTCACGTTCTTAGTGACTTCCATTGTTAAAATGTGTTTGGTCTCAGATGGTCTTGAGAAGAAGTAGGAGGATGGAAAGTAGCCCATTCTTTTGTAGATTGAATAAGGTTTCTTGCACTTTTTCAATATTTGTAGTAAAGCCTGTGTTTCATTACTTTCCTGTGGAAATTACCTTTTTTATGCTTATGGATTTTTTTTTTCTTTTTTTCTTAAGGAGGAGATGATGGTAAGTCATCTTACTTTGCTTGACTTGCAGAAATGAAGTAAGCATTACAGATGTTTGGACATCTGATTGATTCCCTTTATTGCTATTGTGTTAGAGGGCAGAAAAGTTACGTTTTTATGCAGATGGAACAGAAAATGGTTTTATTGGCATAATCCTTTCGTTTGGAGTAGAGGGAAGGAGTGGATAAGAACAATTACAGTTCTGTTGTTGGTTCTTGTCCTTGTAACAGAATATGGGTTGTGATAATGTTATTAGCGAGATAATCAGAGATGCATAAATTAAAGGATTCTTGGGTCTCCTGCAGAGCCCCATTGATGCTGATGTCAGATTCCTTAAAAGAAGAGGGACAGTTTTTTTTGTACTGTCTTGAATGTCCTTGATTTTGGGAAGGTGGAGAGAAAAATCATTTGGTCTGCCTACAGTGAGACAGACTTTACAGTCAACTGAAAGCTCTCGGGTGAGAGATCTAAGCATACGGGGAACCGTTAGAGAGTAGCAGTCAAGGTGAAGGCAGCCAGATGGAATTACGCTCTTCTGTCATGTCTTTCAGCACTAGTGCATATAACCAGGCTTGTGCTTCCATACGCTTCTGGTCAGGGCATTTAGAAGCTTAGTTATGCTCATTCTTGTATTTCTCCTATTCTGACCCCAGCAGATTTAACCTAACCTCAAAGTTCAGCCACATCAGTGCCTATTCTCACTTTAATAGCTACATTTAGTTAGCTTTATTTCCAGTTGGCAGCTAACGATAGTTTGCATAGTAATATAAAGAACCTGTAGTGGTGACAATGAATACTCTTTGTTTAACTATATACTTTTTTACTTACAGGAGAATCTTTCTACACATGGCTAGAAGGTAAAGGCTCCTGGATGAGTTAATACAACATTAAATTCGCCAGAAGCAGCACTGTACTGTTTTTTTAATCTCCCTAAATATTTGTCAATACCAGTTACTTTGAATTTTCTTCTCATTTTATTCATTTAAGCAGGGACGTTGTTAGTAGTAACATTGCTGAGAGTTTCTATTTGAAAACAGCTTTAAAAAAAAGTTGAAGTTTGTGATAGTTCTGTTCCCTGTATCTAAACTAACCTAAGTGTAATGTGTGTTCAGAAGGCAAAGCAATTTTATTACAGTGGTAGCAATTAAAATCACATTTTGTAGGTGTGCAAGAAAAGTAAATCAGTTAAATGTGTTCAATTTTAAGCTTAGTTCTTTCTGCCTTTCATAAGCCTTTACTTGTCTAGACAGGAATCTCTGGCTGGTGCTGTTGTAGGAAAACATGCGACTTTACGCGCTTTTTAAAACGAGGTGTCCATAATTGCACCCTGTCTCAGCCTCGCAGATAGGCTTCGCCATCAGCTCTTCCTGCTTCTGTTTGTGGAGATTGGAATGGCAGGGGAGTCACCCCAACATATCTTTGAGAAAGGAACAAACTCCTAAATTCCAAGTGTAGTCTCTGGATCTAAGTGATAAGTAATTTCTGCATTTAAATTATATTTTGGCCACCCAGTGCCATTACGTTTCTGTTTACGCTGTAGAAGTCTGTGTCCAGCAAAGTCTTACGTTTCAGGGTTTTGCTCTGTGCATTTAAATCTTCAGTGAAGGTACAGTAGAGCTGGGAAGAAGTATTTTTGCTGTTTTCCAATGCCATAAGGTTTCCTGGGCTTTTTGATGTTTTTCTGTGAGGTCACAGCTCTGATTCAGCGGTAGCTTTAATTCTAGGTAGGATGGGTCACAGTATAGGTCTGGTTTCCAGACTGTCAAAGTTCAAGACTAGTTCAAATCTATTGCTCAAAGTAAGGGTCTTATTTTTGTGTGGCAATTTATCTGGGCTAACTGACCAGATACTTGTTTGACTGTATGTGTTGGAACACTAAAATACCAAGTAAGAAACATCCAACTTCATTCTTAGTACATCTTTATATAACAAGTAAGAGGCAAACTTTTCCGATGACGGATATAAGAGCTTTTAAACAATGCTGAAGTACTGCAGTTATAACTCTTCAAGTCTGCATCATTTAACTTGTGTCACTGAAATGTCAAGGTGTATTAATTTTAATATGTTATTTCCAGGATTGAGCTTGGGGTCTGTTTGTCTTTTTTTCCTGGACAGGTCTTTGCCTTGAGAAGAGAGTGTTTTACAAACTCATTTCTGGACTTCATGCTAGCATCAACTTGCATCTGTGTGCAAATTATCTTCTTGAAGGTAATTTAAGTAAAATTGCTGAGTGCAATTCTGCAGTATTTGTAACGTGTATTTGGGTTGTTTTCTGAATTTTTTTGATGTATACTTGGTTGGGTATTTTTCTAAATATGAATGTTTTACTTCACTGTCCTTTTTTTCCCCCTTTGTGTAGAAAACTGGGGGAAGCCTGGCTGGGGACCGAACGTGAAAGAGTTCACTCGCCGCTTTGACCCTATTGAAACAAAAGGAGAAGGACCCAGGAGGCTCAAAAACTTGTATTTCTTGTATTTGATAGAGCTGCGTGCTTTGTCAAAGGTTGCACCCTACTTTGAGCGTTCGGTTGTTGACCTTTACACTGGAAACGGCCATGAGGATGCTGAATCTAAAGCTCTCTTACTGGAGATCTTCAGGGATACCAAGTAAGGCGTCGGAATTTTTTTTATCAATAGTTTGAAATTCTCAGTTACGTTTGCGAGTGAGAATAGATGACTTCGATATCAGGTAGGACAAGAAGGAGAGTGAAGAAATAAAACTAAGTAATGGGAGAGAGCAAGAGGAATTTGTACATTGGTTGGGGAGAGATGAATACTTTTGAAGTTTGAATATACCAATCTTTAAAAAAGAAAAAAAAAAGGCAAACAAACACCAACCAACCAACCCACACCTACACAACACCCTGTGCTACTCCCTATTTGTTGCTTTTTCTGATTCTTCAGTATAAGGTGAACGTGATTTATTTTGAAACGGAAAATAGCACATACAGTCCTTCTAATGATCCAGTGAGTAATCCAGCTTTTATCACAGACTTAGCCTGTGATAAGGGGTTCTAGCCACCCCTTCTTCCTTCTGTTTACTCTGCAAGGTTCTTCAGTTCCTTTGCTCACCGTCTCACTCACTCCTTTTTGTGATTGGTACGTGCTGGGTGGCTGCGTTGCTGTCCCTAGTTGTAATCTTGCTCGGTGTTGGAGATGCGGGCAGACAGCGATCAACTGAAAGGCAAACAGTAAGACAGTTTCAGTGTGTATTAGAAGGAAAGTTTGATTAGTGGAAACGGAGTGAAGAAAATTCTCACCAACACTGTAAATAACAGATTTGAAGTTAGTGATTGAATAGTAAAATTGATACTATTCTGCAAAGACTCTGAATTTACACTGGTGGCATCAACTGCTTTCCAAGTGTGATGGAACACTGCAGTTTATGCCAGTGTTTGTTTCTTCTTGCATTTTGTCTTTATTAGGTCCTTTCGTATGCACTTCGATGAAAAGTCCATGTTTGCTGGAGATAAAAAGGGAGCTAAGTCGTTAAAGGTAAAGCTACTTTTCTGAATGACATCCAAAACATCCATTTTGAAATTAAGTTGGTTTATTTTAGAAAACCTCTCTACCTACCAGAAGCACACTGCTGAGAGTAGAAAAGGCAGGGATAAAACCTTACGGAATTGTATCTCAGGCCTTTTAATCTGCTTTATAGTAAATGAATGCAAGGTGTCCTGAGCCAAGCAGGCTGAAATCTCTGGTTTAGTGCCTTGGGTCTGCCGTCAGGACTGTGGTGAGGCAAATGAGTTGAAGCAGTATTGCTGCTAGATGCGGTGAATATTTCTGTTAAATAGAGTATTTGTTTCATATAAGAATCTGAAAAAAAACCCCAAACAGTGATGTTTGCTTAAAAAGCAGGTGCCTTATATGGTGTAATATAATATAGTACAATGTATCATCAAGTTATACCTCACGTGAGAAGAGCATAGTTCCTGGACCTGGGAACCTAATGTGGTTGCTCTAATTACCTAGCAGCTCTCAGTGTTAACGGTGGCGGGCATGCACTACAGTGGCACGGTTGGAGCGTGGCTCAGTAAGAAAGGCCTGTGTCAATACTCAGCACTTCTCATACCTATTTCAGTAGTGGTATGGAATTTCATCAGCATTAGAAAGCATGCTCTTAGAAAGGGGCTAGTAGTTTATCAGCCCTGCTTGTGTTTTGCTGACCTTAAATATATAGTTAATCGAGATCTTCTTAATTAGTTCTGTGTTGTGCTGGCTTCCACTGTGACAGAAGCTGCAAAGCAGCAATCTACCCATGGCTTTGGACAGGAAATGTCTTTTGTGAACTGTAATTTATTTGCCTGTTTGTCAGAAAGGTAGGTTGGTTCAAAAGGGATTTGAATGATGGAAGAATTGGGCAGGGGCACAGATACAGTACTTAGGGCTCAGAGTTTTGAAAAAGCTGGTAGAAACACAGTGTGCAGAATCCAAGCGTTATCCTGTGTGTTCTGCATTTTTGGGGGTTTTTTTTCGAGGAATTAGCTGTTAGCAGTGGCTTGGAAACAAGATTCCTGGGTTTATGTGGACCTGTGTTATGGCCTGACCACATAAGGTAGTGGTTTTGCTCAGTTTTAGTAATAGAGAACTGATGTTCTAGTCGTGCTAGATTAGTTAACCTTCTGTTTCGTAAAGCTAAGCGGTACTTCAACTTCACCTTTTTTCCCTTTGTTTTGAACCGATAGGAAGAATTCAGGTTGCATTTCAAGAACATATCCCGCATAATGGATTGTGTTGGATGTGACAAATGCAGGCTGTGGGGCAAACTGCAGGTACGGTTTATTTTATGTGTGCGCCTGTGGCAGGAGGTCAGGAGACAGGCGTCTGTTTCGGTTTGGCGGGAGGCCTCTTACCTTAGCATTCAGACTTTCTGCACGTAGCTGGTCTTTGATATCCTTACCTGTGTATTAAAAAATATACATATGCTTAGTTCACTGGTAGACAAATTAAAAAAAAAAAAGTTTAAAATACTGCTGCTTTTGTTTAGTCAAGAGCTGTTTAGTTTACTAAAAGATACAGTTTGTATTCTCCAAACAAAATGTATTTAAGGCAGATGCTTCACGGCAAAGTCTTGCTGGCAGTCAATCTCTTATCTGCATTCACTGATGAGATGAGTCTTGCAGAATTCCCTGTGGGAAGCCTTCCTGGAAATACAGCACTTGCTTCATTGACAGAAAACCCAGCGTGAGATTTAACTCCACAATTGAAGCATAAGGAAAAAGTAATCCAGATTCTCACCGTTTTTGCAGAAGGCAGGGAAGGAGCGCAAAGGTGCACAGTAAAGCTGAAAGCTGAAAAACAATCTAGTTTCTGGACATTTAGTATTTTTATTGAAAAGATTATTTTAAACCTCAAGACTAATGTTAAGCTCAGTCTGAGAGTAGTTGTTACTTTGGGGTGCCTACTGTCCTGTACTGCTGTACAGCATTAAGCTTATCGGAGTTCAGTTTTCAAAGAAATGTATAACAGCAAAGATTTGGTGGTCTCTGCTGAATTTCCGGAGTTCTGCCTACCCTGTCCTAGTTACTGCTTCTGATCTATTACTGCTTTTTCCTTCTCACGTAGAATGAAATACGGCCAGATTTCCTGACCTACAAAATTCTCCTGCAGCTAACCTCAACCACTTGGCAAAATCCAGTGGTGGTTTCTGTAGCCCAATTAAAAGGAGAAATAAGAAGAGCTGCCTCTCTTCTCTTTCTGTATAGAAGACAGGGATTGAAACTGAAACTGCAGTGTCTGCCCTTGGGACCGGAGGTGGAAAAAGCAGAAGTGTTGTGATGCCTCGTAATAAAACCTGGTTTAACTTCAAAGGGGTAGGGGAGAGGAAAAAGGGAGATGTGGCCCAGCAGTTCCTGCAGCAGTGGGGCATCTGTAAGGTGAGGGACAGGAGGGAGCTGCAAGTGCTGCAACAGGCACACTTTCGTATGTGTCTGCTGTGGCTGAGAAAGAAAGAGATGGGAAAGGAGGAGATTAAAAACAGGAGGATGAAAAGCAAGTGCACCGGAGGAAACGCATGTTCTTAGAGAAGTGACTGAACCTTGTACGTTGTGGCATGCCTTGGCACTAGTGTCCTGGTTTGTGTGCACTTATTTGGGTGGAAGAAGTGCCAGTATATAAGACTTACTACTATAGTTTGCCTGGATTAGTAATTTTTTAACTCTTCTACAGTTTTCTGAGCGTTTGAGGGAGTGATCTTATTGATGTTAAAACATTGGACATTTTTTTGTAGACTCAAGGCTTAGGAACTGCTCTGAAGATCTTGTTCTCCGAAAAAGAAATACAGAGCCTTCCTGAGAATAGCCCATCAAAAGGTTTTCAGCTCACGCGTCAAGAAATAGTTGCTCTTGTAAATGCCTTTGGAAGGTAAGTTGTTCTCATTTGTACAGTAGAAAACCTGTAAAACTTCCGTGTCAACACTCAGGGTCTGTGGAAAGATGGTACTGTACGTGCAGCTGTAGCTTTTTAAAGGCCAAATTACTATTAGGAACACTGATAAACGTAATGTCATCAAACTGATTATGTAGTGTTGATGATTAGCCTTGGTCATCGTTCTGTGTTTGGATCTAATTTGTCTTTATCTCAAATCTCATAAACTCCATCTCGTGGAAGCTGGATTTAAATCTCTTAAGCAGTCATAAGCATTTGACTTTGCGTGCGTCTCCTCCTTCCTCAACACTGACTACAGCTGTTGTACATTTTGTATTTCTCTTTTAAAGGTGTGTATGTTAAAAGTAGTGAAAAGGAAGAAAAATACTGGAGATTTTTAACACTTATTTAGCCCTTAGGCTTTTGGATTTTTATGTATGATGCGACTGTTTTTGTTAAAACTTTTTTATAATTTGCCACATTCAAGTGATGAAATGAAACATTCTAACAGCTCTAAAAGATGTGTAGTACTTCCTTCATCGTGCTGGTTCGTCAGTTCTTGAGTATAACGATCAGTTCCTGTTTAAAAGAATGTAATAAGCATTGCTACCTCTGGTTAGAGATTTTTAGGTGTTTAATGAAGTCGTGACAATTAAGCATTCTATATTAACTTTAATCCCTGTAGTATGGTACGTAAATATAACGGAGCATCGGACAGTAGATCTCTTGAGGCGAAGTAGTGTCTGAAGTGTGTTCAGCTTTGGCACAGAATTGTGTTTGGGAAGGGGGGGAACAAGCAAAAAGCCCCCGTGGCACAGTGATTTGCATTTCTCTTTCCCAGTTGACTTAACTAACGCTCGAAGGGGTCTTTGTTTTACAGGCTTTCCACAAGTATAAGAGAGCTGCAGAATTTTAAACTTTTATTACAACAAACTAGGTAATGAAGGCCTTTGCACAACCCATTAGTGAAGACCATTTACGTGACTGCATTGAGCAGGAGGAACTGATCCTTACAGGACTCACATGAACTGATAAAAAGGAAAAATCAAATACCAACTTGAATATTTATGTTTAAACTCGGAATAGTTATTAATTAGAAAAGATATTTATGGATGAAATATATAGTTTTTAAAGGTGTAAATTATGCTGATCTGTTAATTTTGAGTTCTCTGCTCACAGTTCTGTTGTACTGAAACTTCATATATTTTCGTTATTTCCTTGTCTTTTCTGAGACAGTTGTTTTATATGGAAACATACGTACCTCCACCCTGACTTGGCCTGTCCTGAGGGAGGTGGGTCACCTCTCATTCCTCCCCAGTACTGAGCTTCAGTATATTCTGAGGATTGGGTATGCTGGTTCTGGCTCTCTAAAAGAAAAAAAAAAAGAGGCTGTTGTTGAGTTCTGGCTTCTTACTGTAATAATATAACTTCCTTAAAAATAGGAAATTTACTGAGCTCCTTTGATCATGCTGATATCGGCATTTTTTTTCCTTATGTGCTGCTTTTCAGAATCTCCTTTTTCACTAAAATTAACTACCTTGTTTCTGATGCAGCACAGGTGGAAATGACCTTCCTGCAGCCCCTTGGCTACCTGCATTTGCTTGGAGGTGGGGGTCAGGGTTGGCGGAGGTGGATAGTGGGGTGCTGCTACCTGGAAAGCTTCTCAATCAAATTTGCATCTACTCCTTTTTATTTTCTAGGTTGTAATCACAAATTCAGTTTCCAGAAATTGTCTTTTTAATGTCTAAAATGTCAAAATAGCACACTTCAATCTCTGAGCCGCAGAAATAAATTTGCTCGTTATGGGTTATGTCTTAGTGCTATGTTAGAAGGTCAGTGCAAAAAGGAACAACTTGATTTTGTAGTCACTTTTAAAAAGATGCTTTTTAAAATCCATAATCACATGGAGTTTTAATACTGCATACTCTATCTATGCAATCCCTAACTGTATCTTCTTTAAAAGGATATTCAGTGAAAAAAAAAAAAAAACAAAACCAAAACCAAACGGGTATGTTAATAACATAACTTTCATAAAATAAGAAATTCCTTGTGTATCGTTGTGTGCAGATGTCAGTGATGACTTACCATTGTCCAGAACAGAATCCCGAAACAGCCCTGCTGATGAGTAGCAACCAAATACTGGTTTGAATTTAAAATAAGGTAATAACTTTTACCAACCAGCGTGTTTCAAAGTGAAATCAGGAGTTACTAATGTGGGGAGTGTTGGTACCGTGCAGGTACGTCTCTTGTTTTTAAAAACAAGTCTTCACAAAATAAAGTGCTCTTAAACATTTTTCACCCTGCCAGATACTTAGTGACCTGTTTATGCTATTGATTGTAACTGTATTGGCTTCCGTATCGTGGTCCTTTACAGCTGAGATGTTCTGAAAGCTGGAACACGCTCTGCATCCTTTGTTTCCAGAGCAGCCTCAGATTTCTGCCTGACCGGAAATGAGGCAGACTATCCTGCTGCCGCTTGCTATTACGAAAAATACCGTTTCTCATGAAAGTAAACCCTCTTGAGTCAAACTGGGATAAGCTAAATGAAAGAAGAAAACCCCATCAAACAAACCACCCCCACAGATTTTTGGTGATGGTTTCACACATTGCCAGTGAACTGGCATCCGGTCGGAAGTTTGCATTTAAGCTGGTAGAGAATTTAATGCGGGGTTAGAGAAAGCTGGTGCCAGTCCGGGGATGTTACATTCTTACCCAGCAGCCTCTGCCCTGTGGGCACCCATCTGAGCAGGTCACCACAGGCTTCCCTTTCCTAGTTGATGGAGAAGAGGAGGTGATTTCTAGGTGGGTCCATCTGCCTGTTCCCAGCTCTGTGTTTGCACCCTAGATTTTATTTTTCCCCATTCTGCTGAAGTGGGAATCTAGGGAACTAGTTCAGGTGTGGTTGGCAAATGAGTTACACCCTGAGTACCTAACTCCTCTGAGTAATTGTATATATTGACAGTGTGTGGTTCTCAGCCAGTCATTAATTCCTTGCCTTTTGGATTGACCTGCAAGGGCTAGAAGCTGTAGGCTCGCTTGTGTGGAGATTGCTGTACAGCTGGCACTTACCTGTATTGTTATGTGCTGTAGTGCCTAAAGCGTTAGGCAGGATTTTCCAGTTGAAAAAAAAGTGCGTTTTCTGTGCTGGAAGGACCTGAGCCCCAGAATGGTTTCTTCCCTTTTTTTCCCCTTGCTTTGTGGGGAAAGCAAATTGCTTCCAACATTCTTCTGGGGATGCAATGTGCTATGTTTCTGGTTTTCCACCTGTGCCTGGCTGATAACTATGGACACTGAAGTGGCGTGACAGACCGGCGTCGTGCACTTGCTCATGGGACGGGTGAGAGATTCAGGCACCCGCTCCTCATCGGCACGATGCAGGCAAGGTTAACGCCGCCGGGCAAGGCCACGAAGAGATGGGAAGCTTTTCTTCCTTTCCTTTGTGGCACGAAAACACAGGGGTGCCACTGAACAGCAAATTCTGCGTACGGGGAAGGTGTGTTGCGCTTGGAGGCACATCTCGCTTGGCGATCGACTGTGGAAGGCATTTCACTTCACTGTCATCATAGGAATAGGACATACGATTTTTCTGGTTACAAATCTAGTGGAAACCATTTTCCTGTCACCATCTTTTTTACTGTATTTGCTGTGCATTCTGTGAGTATGCTGCCTATGAGGTTTTGCCACGTGAGCCGGATGACTTAGATCTTTATATGTTAAATTTTAGAAACTTGCAGATCCGTTTTTATACTAAAGAATAAGGTTAGTTGCACTGTCCATGACATGTAAACTATTTTAAATTCCAGCCCCCTGTTGGACATCAGCTTGTCAACTTTGCCCCTCATTTCAAAGTACATTTCCCTATACAAATGACACAATGATTGTAATCCCAGAGGTGGTGAGAAGACAAAGACAAAAATGTTTAATTTTTTCCGAAGTCATGAAGACTTACGGGAATAAGACTTGGTGCAGAGCGCGTAGGTGAAAGGTAGGGCGCTGTTGCTGCACAGCTGGCTCTTCAGTGCCCGAGGAGGAAGGTGAGAATACAGATTTAAAACAATAAAACAGGGAGGCTTGTGTAAGCTGGGGTAACAGAAGTGTTCTCCTCCTTCAGCTGATGATTTGAGCAGGATGCTGTTGTGTGCGCGTGAAATACGCTGTGCCACGCTGCCTTGTGTTCCGATGGCTGGGTTGCCCTTGCCTGACCTTGCGTTGTGCTGTTCTGGGAAATGACCTGTAATATGTTGTAAATAATCTAGCTGCCGAAGTTTATAAAGTAGCAATCAGCAAGTCATCACTTCACAATTCCTCCGTACAGCTAGCCTGTTGAAATATTTATTAAAATCAAAATCAGTGTTGGAACTGCTTACTGAGATCTAAACACTTTGAATCTTTGCTATGTTTGAATCTATAAAATGCGAATTAAAGTATTTTCTGCTACAGCTTCTTTCTGTGAATGTATTTTTTGGGGGGTTCATTTGAAATCCTTTTTTACTTTTCTTTTACCTTTTACTTTTCCACTACGCTCGGTAGAAATTCTGTAACTTCAATTACTAACGCGTCAGGCATTTCAGCCTAAGATGATTCGCAGGCCTGTCGCTCTCATTCTGCTCAACAGGTGAATGTGGCCTGTGTGCCTGTTGCTGTCCGCAGCGCGCTGTAGTGAGTCAGCACGTCAGAAATTCATGTGGCTGAATTACAACGTGCTTCTGTATGAATGCAGCCAAATTCAGCCACTGCTTCAGTCCAATTGCTTTAAGAGGCAAAAAGACTTACTTTGACGTGAAGGTTGGTCTGTGCCATCCCTTTCTCAGAGTAACTTACAACATCCAGCTTGTAAATATTTTTTCTGGTTGGTGGGGCTCTTCAGGTGATGTTGTTTCCCTTGCAGGCTTCCTACAGCTCTCTCTTTCATTCCACGTGCGTGTTTTTAACATTTTACCTTACTAAAAAGTTGATACGCATATCTCATGGCCAGTTTAGGTGGACAAGTACCTGCTCCACAGGTGATGATAGTGACTTAAGATCTTACCTTCTGCGTTGTTGGTTATATCTCCTGCATGTGAGGGTATGCAATTCGTTACTGTGATTGGTGATAGCCCCTTGTCATTCCACATTTTTCATGCGTACTGTGGCAGAGGGATTAAACTCGTTTTAAGTGCAGAATTACCGTTGTTCAACGTTTGCTGTGCAGCGGTATCTACTGTGAAGAAAATGTAATTCCTGAAGACTTCTGGCAATGGGTCTTCAAGCACTTTTGTACAAACACGATTGTAGAACTCCAAAGGGTTTTAATTAAATTTCTGTTCCTCTCCCAAGCCTGTGGCATCTGTTTTCCATCTCTGGCTGATAGTTAAATTGGCTTTTCTTTCTTTAGTGAACATTTAGGAAGGAGTGAAGAAACTAAGGGAAGCTTTGGAGGGCAAAGAATTTGCAGGCTGTGTTGTGCTTCTGCCCAAGGCAGGGCTCATGCTTTGATTTTACCATAAATGCCCCCAAACCCAAAGATCCTGTGGAAAAGTTGTCATGTGAGTGTGGCACTACTGCACTTTTGGCTTCCAAGCAGGCCTGAGCACATCTATTCCCTTTTTGGTTTTTTCCTGTATAGCCTCTGTGAAATGTATACCAGAATTCTCCACTACTTGTACTTCCTGAAGTTAGATGTGAGGAAAACATCAAGCCTGTCCACTGTTTGGGCATGCTGTAGTACACCTCAGAATGAACTACTTTCACAGAAGTCGAGATCACTGTAAGAAGGGTGTTTTTCTCCTGGGGAGGTGTGGAGTGAATTACAGTATGTGCTTCACATGGGAAGGAGAAAGAGACGCTTGGTGGAGCAGAGCTCTTCACAGTAGAGCGTTCCAGTCAGTACTGGGCACAGTAAAAAGCCCTGAGGTAGACTTGGGGCTCCTGCTCGCCTTAGATCCCTATCCGTTCCTTTCAGGCGTGCTGTGTCGCAGATGTCACATACTACAGTGGTATTTATCCACCATTTCCCCCCCCAGCCGACCAGATTTATCCCTGAACACGCAAGGCTGAAGTATGGCTTTGCTGACCTGCTAGCTATGCAGAATTTATCCTCTAGGACCACCTGAGCTACTTCTGGCTCTTTTTCTATTCCCTGACTGCATTTCCGAGGTTTTTAGTAAATAATACATGCTGGTACATGTATCCATCTCGCTGGCCAGGTTTTGGACTGACTCTTCTACATAATGTACCTAGAAGAGGTTGACAGAGAAGATCACATAACTTTAATTTGTCAAACTTCCAAATTTTCAGCCTGTTTTGCAGGTGACAGTGCTCCAGCCAGAGCGAACGCCCCCCTCTCCCGCTCTGAGCCTGTAGCTGCTGAGAGGATACAATTTTCCTATGTTCTTAGAAGAATGCGGTGTGTTTTCAGATAGTAACTAGAGCGTAGGTGACACGCAGCCTCCAGCCATCTTGTCGCACTGAGTAAGCAGTGATGATCCAAAGAGTAAATTGTGCTGTGAGATAGTATTTAATCGCGTTGGTATTTTTCCCCTCACAGGTTTTTATGTGCATGTAAGAATCGCTACTGCCATGCATTTGAACAACCCATTCGTGTGTTTACAGTATATTCATCATTATCATCTATTTCTAACCTAATACAGTGTAAAAATAAAAATACTTAGAAAATAATTATGCCAGTTCACTTCATGAAATTTGCTCTCTTAAAATGAGCATAAAGTGATTAAATTAGACTCTCTAACAACTCTATTCAAAGCCAAAAATGCCATGGCTTGGAACAAGGTATTAATTAAAACAGTCTTCAAAGTTTAAATCATTAGCTTATACTTCTCCTTGAACCATGAAAAGCTCGTGGCAAAGCAAGTTCTTCATTTATCTGTGCATAAGAACACTTCTGAAACCCCAAAGGTGAAGAGAGATTGCTAAGCTTTGCTTTTGAGAACATTTGTTTTAATATTGGAATGTCCTGGAACGCTGTGGTTGATGGAAGTTATATGGGGCTCGGCCGGTCTGTGTCCAGCGCTGGGTCTTGCTGGAGGGAGCCTATGTAAGCCATGAAGCTGCTGTTGTGGTGGCCCCAGTCGTAGTAATCTGGAGAGAAACTTGGAAAGAAAAGGGAGGAGTTAGCGACTGGCAGGTTGGTTCTGTAGATGCCTGGTTACCGGAGCTTCAGGCTGCACTTTGGTTTCCTGATCTGTTGACGATTTTGGCCCAGGTGTTCAGCTTGCCTTTTCCTGACTCTTCCTGTTCCCTGTGGACTCTCCCTTCTCTCCAGGTGGCAGCTGGAGACCCTAGAAGCGGTGCTGCTAACCCGTGCCAAGGCCCAGCGCTGCAAAGGCCCTCAGAGGCAGACCTGACCCTCCGGCGCCCAGGCGGAAAGGCCGGGCGGTACTCGGATGGCAGTGTGGGCACGCTGGCTGTTCTCCCACGAGCAGCAGGCCTCAGTGCACGCGGCTGGCTCGCGCCTGTGTTACCAGCACAGCCGGTCCCCTTGTGCCTTCGTGTCGGGGGGGAGGGTGCATCCAGTTCCAGGCTGGCGGCCAGCCCGGTGTGCGCCGCCTCCAGTGGGTTTAGTTGCTACATGGAACACGAATTCAGGGGTAGGGTGATTGAGAGCTGTAAGTAGGGAAAAGCCGACTTCACCGAGTTGGGGTTCGGGCTCAGCGGCAGCGACTACATGATCTTAGCTAAATGAGGGACAAGACCTGGCTGTGGGGATGCTAGCTGTGGTCGGCGAGTTGGCCTCTCTTTTAAGATGACCGATGTGCTGCCCGCACAGCGTAGGTACTGGAATGGCCAATGAGTCACGTGTCACTGAGCCTCCTTTCAGGGCAGGATAGTGTCCTGGCAGTGCCTTCCTTTTTCCATACCAGTGGCTATCGTTCTCACTGGGAACTCCTCCTCCCTGGAAAGGAGCCCTTACCTAAGGCTCACAGGTACCCACAGAAAGGAGGCTTTTGGTGCCAGTTCTGGGCTGTGTAGGGTTTTGGCTGTCAGGTGGGTTCGCATAAGCTTTCAGCAAGTGGGAAAGCAAATGCCCTTCATTGTGGGTAAGCCCCAAGGCATTTAGCCCTGTTACAGGGCAACCTGAGTGGAGAGGCTCCTCACGCTTGCTCACACCCTTAAACTCCTAGCTGGTGCTTCTTGGGCCACGCTTGGAAGAAAGAGAGGCTGAAACGTGCACCCCAAAGATCTGAGCGTTTCAGTGAGAGGCATGCTGTTACAGGTCCTGGATCATGTAACCGTTTTTATTCCTGTGCCCTTGCAGTCTCTATGGGGCCCTTGGATCCCCACAGCTACTCCATGCTGCCTTTCCATTTCAGCTTCCCCCTCTGCTTCCACTCACCCCTGGAATTTCTGCAACAATTGGAGCTAGAAGATGATTTATAAAAGTCTCGTGGAGTGTGTGAGTTCTCTCTCCTCCAGTTTCTGTTATGGGAAGGAAGCGTTTCCCTCTTGTATCTCACCTGCCCTGTGCCCCCTGAGGTGCAATATTCCAGGCTAGGTCGTCATCGCTGTCGTATCTTCGAGGGTTGTCGAAGAAGTAAGATCTGGGACTGAAGCCGTGGCTTGGGACCATTCCTGCGTTAGCCTGAGGGAGGGGAAGCCTCAGTCAGTACTTGCAACAGACAGACAAGCTGCTTGGTGCCTGATGTCTAAAAGAAGCCCCTGCAGACCTACCTCCTGGCTGCCAAAATAAAACAGGTGATTTGACGTTTGCTGTAGACAACAGAAATCATCTTGCATTTTCTGTTTTTCTCTGCCAGCGTAGTGATAGTCTGCTATACACAGTGATATCTTAGTGGTTTTTCCTTCCTTCTAGCTCACAGATATGACCCGTTTCTGAAACTTCCCCCTAGTATGCATTTATCCTGTTCCTTGGGATTGGTCCCTATTAGAAATAAAGAACTCTTGGGTTCCTTATTTCTTATTGTTCTTTATTTCTGTTCTATTAGAGGGTTCTGTTCTATTCAGGGTGGTTGTTACAATTTTTTTTTTAAGTAAAAGAGGGTTTGTTTTAATTCTAATTAATTTAATTCTAATTTAAGTCATGCTTTCTGGCCAAGTATTTTCAGCCACTGGGAGGTTTAATACTGAACTGCCATAGCAGCCTACCCAACACGAGACTCTGGTCCTCTGGCCCTTGGCCTCCCTCTTGTGGCACACTTGCACCGAAGTTCAGTTTTGCCTTCCTGTGGAGTTTCTCCATTTCTGCTTGCTTTCTAACGTAGCCGCTTCCAGTTTTCCTTTTACCGTGATCCCATTTAGCATCAATACTTGTGTAAAAGCTCCCATGTGTGACCTGTCCGCTCTGACAGATAACATCTATTCTGGAAAAGTTACCCATAAAAGAAGTGATGTCACTGTTGGCTCTTCTGAACTGCATCAAGTTGGAGATTTAAGGCTTTCTGCAAATCACAGTGCAAAAACACAGTTATATGTGTTACTGCAGTGCTCTTTGACTTGTGAGAGAATACTGCCTGTTTGACTCCACTTGAGCTCTTGTTTGAGCAGGATTCCAGGTCTTCATGGGATCAGCTTTTTGAAAGGAGAGATTAGACCATGTCCCTTATTTTCCTTCTCTTGGGAATCTCTCCCACCCTGTCCAAACTTGACCACCAGGTCCAGCCTTACTAAACTCACTGTAAATAGAGTGAGACGCCTCTGTGGGCACTTTGGAGAAGAGCAGCACTGCTGGACGGTACTTTAAAAGGCCTCTCTGTGCAGTTGTCCTGGCTAACTCCTGGACAGGAGCGGGGCTGGGACTTCTGTGATGGACACAGGGGTCCGTGGCGTCTCTTAGCTGCATGTCAGGTAGCACAGGTGAGGCATAAGAAGGGCTTCACACAGGTGGGGATTTGTTACTTCCTTGTTCAGCTTGGCTTTATCATTGTCTCTGAAACAGGCACGTGAGAATAAAAAACATCGCCTTCTCTAAAGAGTTACTCTGTTAATTGCTTCTCTTACTTGCACACTGACCATTCACACCCTTCTGGAGGAGTATTGGCTTCAGCGTGGTTTGGCCTACAGAAGCAGGGACGTTAACTCGGTGATCCTAGGGCAGGACTGGTATTCCCCATGAGCCTGTCAACCAGCATATCCCATGCTAACCTGGAGATGTTGCCTACAGCTATAAAAAAGAAGCTTGTCCATCTGGTTAGCTACCTGGATATTAAGGATACTCACTGGGAATTACCCTTACAACTCTCACCTTTATCAATTGCCTGCTGAAATACCAAACAAAAATGTCAGCAAGTGCTTATTATGGCCATTGGTCTTTGACAGGGAAACAATTCAGTGGGTACAGGGCTGAAAGAATTCAATCTATTATTTCATACATGCTGTCGAACTTTTCCACTGACTCCAGTAAAGTACTGTATAAACCCAAAGGGAAGATGTCCCTGCAGGTAAGAAGGTTCCTGATTTTTAAAGCAAACTGAGAAACACCTTATCTTCCTTCTGGGTAAATACAATGAGTTTCTATCACAAGGACTTAGCATCAAGAAGCAGGAAGTTTGGGTTGCTTTTATTCTGCTGAGGACACATGGAAAAGGGAAGTCAGAATGTCAAGGAGCAAAAGCTCCTTCTGATGCTGAGCCCTCCAGACCTGCCTGGATGTTACACTGACAAATACACTAACACATTTCACTTACTAGATCTTTCGTGGGGTTTCGGACACGGAAGAAATAGACAACCAAGGATGTAGGCAGGAGCTCCCAGACGAAAAGGATCACACCGAACACTATGTAACCCGCATCTCCCAGCTGACATTTCAGATCTGCCTGTTGAAAAGCCAAAGAGAAAAGTGTTTAAAGATGGCAGCTCATTGAAAGGTGCAGAAGGCAACATGTCTTCTTATGAAGATCTGTATTTAAGTGGCTGAAATGCTTGGCAACATGGCCAGAAATGCCGTTTGCTAAAGCCAGATTAACCTGGCTAATGATAAAAGGCATACTAAAAACATCAACCTCCTCTCCCGGGGTGGCACATCTCCCTTCTACCTTTCCTCCTTCTTCTCCTCCTCCTATCTTTCCTTCAGCAAAATCAAAGTTTAATGCAGGGGTCTTCCCAGTCTAAGAGCCTGGCAAGGAACCATTTTGATCAAGTGATCAAATCCAGGTAATGAGAAACTAATTTTCCAGTCCTTTTCCAGCTGGGAATAATATGTAAAGAAACAAGCAACGCCCATATCTCCAAGGGCATCGCTGGCAATGTGGCTTTTAAAAATTAAGGCTTGAATCCCTTCAAACTGAGGGACACTGAATAGCCATGCTCTTATCCTAGTGTTAGTTTTGCATTTCTCTCCAGATTTCCTCTCCGCCGCTCACTGTTGTTGCAGAGGGCAAATCCTGCTCTTCTGTTTTGCACAGAAAAGGGTGATGTTTCTGACAGGTGACCTGAGGCAGTGCCACAGCACAAACGCTGCATTTTTCAAAGTGACTTTTGATTCTGGTACCAAATTGAGTACCTTCTCCTTAGGTCCAGGCACTTTACATATGGCTCAAATAGTTACCCCAAAACCCAGGCAACCCCACTGTCACAGTCAGGTCAGTCTGATCTAATCTGATTTCAAAGCATTCCAGTGGGCTCCCTACGAACAACCTCTGCCTCCAAGGGGTAAATGGGACCAAACCTTCTGGCCGTGAAGTTCCAGCCCCTGTCACTCCAGACTGCGGGAGTCGGCACAAGTATCCCCCGCGAGGGGTCAGCGGCAGCGACACTCCGGACCCCAACAGCAGGAGGGTAAGCGTTTGATCCAGGACTTGAACCACAACCAAGTGCCCTTCTGCCTCAACCCCTGTCTCCTAACAGCACGGAGTGGCACCACCTCGCTGCGCTCCTCCGCACCACAGCAGGGCTGCTTAGTGGTCCCTTGATGGGCCCGGCTCAACTCACTGTTAACGAGGTCCTCTGGGTGATCCTACCCTCCTGTTTTCCTACCTCTTATTTACAGCTTTATCTGCTGCTCAACAGGAAACGGTTAATGGCTCCAGGTTTGCTTGGCCACCCTGGCAACAGGACTGTTCGTGGCTGGGAATGCTGCTGTTGGTCTGCGGGTGCTTGCTGAGAGGGTGGGCAGATGCCACGGGGCATTCTGAGACCAAACCAAATGCATGTATGGTCCAGAGCCAGGCTGGCCACTTTGCCCAGCCTGGACAGCGCTGGAAAACTCCTGGGGCCCAACTACACGCTTCAAAGCAGAGAAGGGAGCTGCGTGCCTCCGTTTCGTAATATTCAACTGAGAATCCCTGCTATTTCCTTTAGTGTTTTTATCACTGTTAGTTTTCAGTCTGAGTTGTCACTTGCAATTAAAGGTCAGGAAGTGACACAATTCGGGTAAGTCACTCCACAGCCCTGGATGGCACTGGGAGAGTTGATGATGACTTCAGAACTGAGCTTTTTGGTGGAATCAAGTACCGTTTTTCTGCTTCTCTAAGTACAGCACGTTCTACTGGACAACACACCTCTTCTTTAATAAAAGGATTTTTTTTTAACAATAAAATCAAGGTTAATAAGATTTTTTTTTTAATTATTTGGCTAGAGGTCACTTCTTTCTTTTAGCACTGGGGTGGGTTTTTTTCCTCCTTATGCTGAGATTACCAGAAATATGCATTCCTGGAGCAAAATAATCTTAGTGCATGGAATAAATGGAAAATAATTGGATTTTAATATATTAATTCCTCTTGTCGTAGCATTTATGAAATCAGCCATCACGTACAGAAGGGGGTTTTCTCATTAGCAAATATTTTCATACTTGCCTGATCTGATACGTTGTACCAGTCGTAATCAAAAGAATTGACTTTCTTGGTTTGGGAAAACGACAAGATGAACAAGTTGTAACAGGCTCGTGAGGTATAAAGTAGTATAACAGTCACTCCTATGCTTGTCACCTGACAGACAGATGAGCCCTGGAAGAGATTTGAGCACAGGTTGTTATTCACAAGGGAAGTTGACAAGAACGTTGCTTTGCATGGACTTCGAGCGTTGTCATGCTACTCTGTGTAACGTGAGTGATTTTTCCTTTCGCTCTTTGATCAGTGTGTCCTGCTCTGTGTATATTCCTCTATATTATCAGTACGGTGGTTTCCAGGAAGTGGCAGCAGTTCCAGCCCTTACCAAGGTAGGTTGCAACTCATTCCTACAACTTCCTGTACAAGCGCTAGTTTCAGAGCAATGAGAACAGGTAAGAACTACACTTAGTGTCTGATGGAGCAGGAGAATTCAGCCTTCAGCTGTGCACTAGCTGTAGAGCATCCTGTATCAGACGCTGGCTAGCTAGCATGGTGCAACCTCCCCTCTTCTTACAAGTGCTCGCTGTGGACCCATTTCCCAAGCGCGGAGCAGCTCCTCGCAGTTGGCAGCAGGCCACAGCACAGGCAGGAACAGAACATCCTGCCTTACCCAGCGTCAGCTCGGAGGAGGCAAGGTGGAAGCAGGGCCCAGGGGCAGAGTGGCCACGGCAGGGCAGCCTGCCAGTGGCAGCTTGGGCACAAGGGCAGGAATGAGACTATGAAGTGTGGAACCACAGCGGTTCCTAAGGCCTGGAGAGAAAAACGGGCAGAGCAGGGGAAGGCACCTAACCCAGAGTGAGGAAGAAGCCAGAGCACTGTGTCAGGTGGGGAGGATCACTGTGGGGGCCTGAGTTGTTGTAGCAGCAAGAAAGGAGGGGCTCCGGGAGCCATGGCTACTGGGCTCAGTGCATCTGGTCACGGAGGCGGGCAGATGTACGAAACCGCGACGGACTTTGAAGGAAGAGGCAAAGTACATTCTGTACAGTTGGCTCTGGAACAGGGCTCTGCACAGCCAAAGGAGTGAAGAGGGGTTACAGCCCTGCGTGCTTTTAGGGGAGCAAAAGACCTTGTGGTGATTCGCTTCAGGAGCCCTGCCCTCTCCCTTTCCCGGCAGAGACCCACACCGAGAGGACAGGCTCTGCTCATCTACGCAAGAGAGAGGCAGAGGCCAAGAGGGAAGTTGCTCCCTCCCTCCCAGGACCATTTATAGCAGTGCAGTCACTGAAAGGTCTGCACCCTATTCCCTCCACTCACACACTGGCTGCCCAGTCTGTAGCCAAGGAGCAGAGATCTAAAGTGCTGTGGCAAGTAAGCACAGGCCTAACAGAATGGCTAGTGAAGTACCATCTGGGAAAGCCTTCCGGAGACTGCCAGGGCCCCTCTGCTGCTCACCCAAGCTGGTGGTTATTGTCCTTGTGGCTCTGCCAACCCAGCTTTTCCATCTGCACTCCCTGGAGAGTGTCAGTGAAGAAGAATTCAGGGAGTAGTCAGTAAAGCTTGCTGAAAACCAGCCTGATTGTTTTCCCAGCAAAATGATGCTGATGCAGGGAACAGTCAGGCTCAGGAATACTACAAAATCCCCAGGGCAGTCAACATCTCTGACTGAACCCCTGCTTAAAACCTGCTGAACTGCTGCTGTCTACCAGGCCATAACCTGCAGCCACGTGAGAAGTGAGCCAAGAGCCTGCTGCTACATGGGAATCGAGGCCAGGTACGTGGTAGGCGGTGGGGAAAGCTGTGGCGAGGCCAGCAAGCAGGAAACGCCACAAAGAGGAAATGTTTGCGAGGCGCTTCTCTGTTCTCCTTTGGTACCAGCCAGTCAGTGCCGCTGTCATGGAAACCGTGGGTGAGAAAGGATAGAGAAGCCGCTAACTGGTACATACCATATCCTAGCTCAGTGGCATTTGCAGACGGGGATAGCAGAAGTGAAGAGCAGAATGGGGTCGGTATTTCCCTATACTGGTTTCCCCACATAGCTGTCATTCTTTAATAGTTAAACATGATGCAGATTTAACAAACTTCAGTCCCAACAAATACAAAAGAAGGGGTAAAAGTGTCCTGGTTTTTCTGCCAGTATACTCGGTGGACTGGGGAAGGGAGAGGGCAGCAGTAAAGCCAGATGACTCCTTTTTCAGTCCCAGGCCCCTATAGAATGGGGTGGGGGTGGGGCGAGCTGGCAGCATGTCCCTCTAGGTGATGCTTCTGGCCAGCAAGAACTGGCCCAAGTTGGCACCTAAGGGCAGGGTTGTGCATCTCCTTGGGCTGTCGTGGCCTTGGTGCAAAGAACCAGGCCGGTCCCCTGTGCCAGGCCATGGTGGTGAACACGTTTTCACGTGTGGTCAGAAGGTTCCTGCCAGCAGGTGGGAGATGATGCAAAGAAAAGGCTGCCAGCACCGATGCCCATCTACATTTCACACGTAGCATGCAGCATCCCCAACCCTACTTCTGTCCTACCACCGCAGAGAATGGATTTTACTTCTTCAGCTAGCTTTTTCAGCCCACCAATAGCTGATTAAACCAGGATGTTTTTTCACTGCTGGCTCCAGCCATCTGTATCCCTAAGTATGTGCAGTCAAATCCTACTGGAAGTCCCCAGAGGAACTCCCATTTCAGGTCAGCAGAAAGGAGAAAAGCGCTCTCTAATTCTCATTTCCACGTTCAAACTTTCATCCGCTGAGTGTCCTGTCCCTTCCTGTCTGCAGTGAGTTTAGAGTTTGGTTGGGTTTTATGAAAAAACTTCGAGTAAAGAAGATCAGGTTTCCTGCAGGAGGAGGAAACTGAACAAAGTCATACACCAAAGGCTCCCTTAGGTTAATGCTGCTTTGTTACTGAGATTTATGCTCCTGTGATTTGCAGCAGTAGAAAAACTTTTCTTAGTAGTAAAAATAATCCATTGCCCATGCCCTTTGGTCAGCAAATGACAGGATTGGAAGAAACAAAACAAACTAAGCTGTGTTTTTAAATCTTCTATTCAGCTCTGAACTTCTGGGTGTTGTGCAGTATGGCCAGATTTGGTTAAACAGCAAAAGTACTCCTTTCATCTGATTAAGTAAATGGAGAGACGAATTTTATTATGAGATTTTCTAAACAGCATTTTTTAAAGGTTTGTTGTGGAAATGGTGTCCTATTGATTAAACTAATAATGTAAGATTTAACTATCTGCTGCAAATGCAGGGACTTTTGAAAGCCCTGTTTTATTATTTATAGGTACAAAACATCTTCACTGATTTTATAACAAAAACTGCTTGCTTATATGATGCCACCCAGCGCTTTGACCACTGAATGTGTCCAAAGCTGTAAACCTAAAGCTATTTCTTTAAAGAACATTTGTGGAGTAATAGGAGAGGCTTTTCCCCTTCTCCCTACTTGGCTAAATTATGACGTATTAAGTCTTTTAAAACACATTCTCATTATCTATAGGACAGCATACAAATGTATAAAGGGAGATTCATATTCCTCCGTCTGCCTTATCTTCAGCATGTTGCTACCTTAAACAGTTAACTTAATCGGTCGATAATTTGCCCAGCTGAAGGATCCCGAAGTATAGACCACTTTGATGTAGCAGCACTGAAATGAAGTGGTCTTCAGACAGGGACTTGGAGAAGCCTGTATCCCACCTGAAAAACAGCTGTGAGAAACTCCAGCCTGTAAATTCTGTAAACTCTACCCAAAAATACATAGTTTAGGGTCACTGGTGTCAGCCAAAAGCCCCCTTGCCACCACATAGTATTTAATTCATATTTTGAACAGGATGGCCAGCCAAAGTCAAGCTGTGAAGTTTAAGGCCTCCAGCTCTCAAGGGATCTAAAAAACTGTGTGGCTTTGCCTCATGCTGCCTTTGTCTCTTAAAAGGTACTTGAAAAGAACAGAAAATGTACCTTACCTTGGACTCCAAGTAAATGTTGGCTAAAGACATCTTGGAAATCTTATACAGGCAGATGGAGAGTGAAACAGCGCACAGCACAAACAACGTGTCATTAATTGCCACCCGGACAGAGACAATGACTTTTCTCTCTGAATTCTGTGTCCTCACCAAAACTGCACATGTTAAATTCACCAAGAGGAAGAGGAGACTTATGAAAAGAGAAGCCAGGTAGAGGGGCAACCTGGGAGAGTGAGGAGAAAACAGTTTTAGTGACTTCGTTCAGCAAGTGTCAGTCACGAGATAGAAGTTGCACTCTGAGCAATGCACGTGTTGGGGACGGAGTGACCGGCTGCCTGAGCCCAACACAAACTGCTCCAGATTGCCAGAGAGATTAATTTAGCTCATTTCAAACCTCTTTGTACAGTTACACAACAAGCTGTAAGTAAAGAAACTTGTATGAAGAAGCAAAACATGGAAGACTGTTGGCAGCAGAAATACACCAGCACAGTTTGTAAAAACTACTTAAAATCATAGTATCACAGAGTGGTTTGGGTCAGAAGGGACCTTAAAGATCATCTAGTTCCAACCCCCCTGCCATGGGCAGGGACACCCTCCACCAGACCAGGTTGCTCAGAGCCTCATCCAGCCTGGCCTTGGACACTGCCAGGGATGGGGCATCCACAGCTTCTCTGGGCAACCTGTGCCAGTGCTTCACAACCCTCTCCAGGAAGAATTTCTTCCTGATATCCAATCTAAATCTCCCCGCTTTCAGTTTAAACCCATTACCCCTTGTCCTGTCACTACAGGTCCTTGTAAAAAGGCCCCCCCAGCTTCCTTGTAGCCCCTTCAGGTACTGGAAGGTGCTATAAGGTCTCCCTGGAGCCTTCTCTTCTCCAGGCTGAACAAGCCCAACTCTCTCAGCCTGTCCCCATAGCAGAGGTGATAAATACAAATGCATTTCCTTAGAGCGTGCACTTCACATACAGCACAAACTCTCTGACTATGCCCTGATGGGAGAGAACTCACAAAAGTTTGAGTTGCCTGGAACGGACTGGTTTGACCCTGGTTTCACTACACCACCACTGCCAGGTGGAGCATCACTGACTGCTGATGTTTGCCATCAGATTTCACATTAAATTAGGGCAGTGTCTAACAGTAGGAAACATCTCTGAGTTACTGGTTCCCCAGCATCTTTCTCTGTTCCTTTTCCTAAATAACTTAGTCATGGGCAACCTCCTGAAAGAAAACCCAAGAAATGTAACTATGCATATGATTCTTGGCTGGCATTTTGCCATCTATGCCAGGCGAAAGGTTGATTTGCACAACCACAGGAGCAGAATTGGAACAGAAATGTGACAGACAGAAGCCCAGGAGCTGGACTGGTTTTTCTCCATCTGTTTTTTTCCCATCCACCCAGCACTGATACCTGCAGTGTAAGTGCACTACACACTCAAGGAAAGCTGCCTCTAATTCCTCTTTACTCCTACACACAGCTGTGGAGCTTTTTGACTTAGAAAAGCATGTTTCCATTTCAGGTGTTTGCTTACTTCATTATCATTGCTGACCAAGGCAATTACTGGTGTGGGTCATAATCTGCAGTCACCGGACAAGAGATTTTGGCCATGGCTTTTCATGCCTGCTGGGAACTTTGAATTTGGCTGACAGCAAACATCCAGACTATCCCTGAGGAATCCAAGTCTCATTGTTTAAAAATACTTTACCCACTAGTGATCTTTTTCTTTCACACCATCATGTCCTTTGGGGATAACATCAACACGGCTACAAAGCTGAAGCATAGCTGGCTTCTTTTCAGAGGGCGAGAAAGGCAGGGGTATACCTTTGGGACCTTTTAAATGAAAGCCCAGAAGTCCCTGCTTGTGAGTCAATGCCCTTCTTTCCAGACATATCTGGCAGTGAGCAAGGATGGTGTCTTTTCCTTGCCAGCCATTGAAATACCCTCCCAGGAGGGAGATTGTGCTAATGCTTAACCTTCCGGGGCAGAGCTTTGTTTTTAGGATAAGCAGCTAGAGGTATTATTTCCTTTAAACCTCACAGTGTAATGCTGGAAGCACTGCAGTCCTGAAGCTCCTTTCTCACAGCCTTCCTCTGGAGAATTCCCAGTTGTAGCAGTGGTACTTTTACAGCTTTTATTAATATGTCAGAAATCTCGAAGCCATGGTCATGTGTCTTCCTTTCCTTCCCCTCGCAAAGCCTATTTCATAGTCTCATCTCTGCTCCCCTACTATAGTGCAGGTAAAATATTTTTGTGGGGCTCATGGTTCAAGAAAGGTATGATCTTACATGCTGCCTGCTTGCGGGACTGTAAGTACATGCTCTCTTTTTGCTCATCTTAGTCAGAGGGACCTTCTGCTTCAGTGCAGCTGGCATGCCCTTGATGCTGGCTTCCAACCAGCAAGGCTTAGAGACCTCCAGGCCAGGCTCCTCCTTGACAGAGTTTAGCAAAAAACAGCACTGTCACGCTCTCACACTCCGGTACGTGGCAGGGTGAGCTGTCATGGGCAGTCAGTTGTGCAGCTCTTCACATAATGATCTTCCATCCCCCTTATTACCGTGATGTGGCTGGGAAATGGCTGTCTGTTCTGACAATGGAAGCATTGTTGCTGAACTTCTGAATAAGCACTGATGGGGATGCAGGCTGTGCTGTCTCTCAGGGCAGTTTTAGGGCCTCTGCAGCTGCAGAAAGCATTCCTAATTCGCTCAGAGGCAGAGTGTGTCCTTACATTTCAACTACATGGGCACCTACAAGGCACCAGTAAGCATATGGGGTTGTTTAGAAAAGCAGGGCAGGAGAGGGGCTTCAAGATTGTACAGTGACTGTTCAAAAGCCTAATGTGCCTAATCCCCACTTTGGGTCTAGTCCCTTAAAAGGAGCTGCGTGTAATCTGTGTTGGACGTGGAAGGCACATCCAGGGCACTCTGTTCTTTCTGTGCTAGGTTGGATGCACCCCTAAGTTTTTCTCTGAGCTTGAAATCAAACTTCAGATGAATGCAGTGAGTTTTGCCTTGCTTAACAGGAAAAATCTCTTGGAAGCTACTGCATTTTGCATGTGGTTTCCTCAAAAACCATAGTGTCTGAGGCTTATGTGGAGCAAGGCGTGCACACACAGCAAAGCAAGCCTCATCCAAGCCCAGTGACTGCAAGAAATCCACAAGCCCAGCAAGACGTGCAGAAGGACTGTTTAAATATGAAGTTGGGCTGGCACAGGCTTCACCTTGAGCTCTTTTGCAACAGTGACTAACATCATGAAAGCTGTGCTGAGTAAAGTTTGCTTAAGATTCTGGATCTTTGATAGGATTTTATGAATTTTTTCTGTGTCTGAAATAATTCTGATTTCTGAGACCTGTGCCCATACAGAGATGGCAGTCCTACCTCTCTGCTGCCCTGCTTATGTTGCCATTATCTATTGCGGAAATGCCAACACCAGGCAGTAAGGTCTGACACTTATTAAAGAAAATTGGACAAAAAATCCAAAAGTCAACATGCAGCAACGAAGAACAGTCAAATTCAGTAAGTGCAGACTCCAGCCCCTGTCTGTAGGCCATCCATCTTTCTGTCATTCTTCTCTCCACCAGGCTTTGAGCAACCTGATCTAATGAAAGGTGTCCCTGCCCATGGGATGGGGGTTGGACTGGATGATCTTTAAAGGTCCCTTCCAACCCAAACCACTCTGTGCTTCTACGATCTTTCACCAGCCTGTTACAATCAAAATTCAGGACCTCAGCTATGGGTGTGCATGTATTACACCCCTTCAATTGCCCTGTACAAGATAGGAAACGAGGTCAGCTTTATTTATACAGCTCTTTCACACGGGCTAACCAGACTCATATTAGGAGAGCTAGATATTAAAACAAAATACTACTGAAGTCCTTTACCAACAGAGCTGAATAAGAGAGAAAAGGCTAGACCAGATCCAAGATCTGGTTAGAAATGCAGTAGGCAAGAGTCAGGGTGGGCATGGAGCTGTTGTGGGGAAGGCAGTCTGTGTGTAATTCCAGTCACTATACGTAAGTGTTTAGGAACAGAAACGCTCCACGAGCTACATGTAGGGTGCTAATGTAGTCACTTCACAGGCATTGACTAAATATCGCAAGGTTCCTTTGCTTGAAGAAAGACATTTTCAAGCAGTTTTCAGGAACAAAGCCTTGCCATAAACTTCAGTAACAGATGAGGTTCAAAGCTTCTACCTTTCAGCTCTGAAGTCAGCCAGGAACACGTTCACAGACCTGCCCTATACCACCCTGACCTGCAGCCCAGGCGTTGGGCAAAGCCGCCCTCTTTGTTCCTCTTGCCTATGCGTACCAGCAGGGTCAGGCACGCTTGCTGTGGGGGCTGGCTGGGACCCAGCCGGTGTGCCCTGTGCTTATCTGCCAGCCCATACTCCTGGATTTCCTGCCCACAGAAACCAGAGCGCAAAGGGGATGAATGTATTTGTGTGCCATGGTGTTTACCAGGGAGCATCCAGCTCTTGCCCGCTGTGGTTTGGGATGTGGCCAAAGTATGCACACAGACCCGCCAACTTGAAAGCATTCCTGAGGCCACCAAAACAGATGCAGCCTCTGCGTTCCCATCCTGCCAATTTCTGCATCAGCTGCGGTTCAGCATGCAGTCCACATCCCTCAGTCAGCCGCCACCCTCCACACATCCCATACCCTCACCAGCCTAAGCACAGCGCACCCCAAGCCCGCTTGCCCTGTACTGCTGTTCTACCAAACATGAAGCACTCACTCCGGATGGTCGCCTCTCCAGCTGTATCAAAACCCAGTTGGATAACACACCTCCCAGGGCAAGGACAATGTTGATATTTGACCTGTTGATACAGTACTATGTTCTCCTAACAGTGAGTTACAGGTCAGATTTCAGTTTCAAATTACTCTGCATTCCTATCCTGAATTCAGATTGTAAATTCTTTCTTTAGAATGGAGACAGCCTCTCTCTTTTTTCCTCCCCTGTCTAAACAACATTGCTCAACAGAGGTTTTTAGGCATTGCCAAAATAAACATTATTGAGCTCTTCTTCAGCTTTCTGGACATTACTGCCCTTTGGGGAGCTTTCAAGTAGTTCCTGACAATTCCTCCTGCTCAACAAGATCCCAAACAAATCACTCGACCTAAATACAAATCTCCCATAACCTCAACCCCATGGAGTTAGGGGAGGTTATCTGGGAGCTCACAAACACATCATCAAGTCGAATCCATTCTCCCTAGCTCTTTCCCTTCACAGCTCTTCTCCCATCTTCCTAAGACCATTGAGTCTTTTTATTACCACTGACCTCATGGGCTAATACATACCCAATCCCATTCATTCCTGTCAACATAAATACATCACTCTGCTGCCTTTACCAAAGCACTGGATCTGAATTCACCTAGCAATACAAAAGTTAAGAACCTGTAAACGAATCACCAGCATGTGTGTTTTCTGCTTGCATTTGAAATATTTGCCTTTGAAATACGTGAATGTCTAAAAATGGTGCTTGTGTTGGGAAATGACACAAACTTCTAGATGTCGTAGGAGGAAGCTGGCCTCAGAACCATCATCATAAAGCATTTCTATATAAGTATGAATAGCTATGAGTGCCAATCATTAGGAAAAATGTAGTGTTTCTCAAGCAGCATGGCTACTCTTCTTTACCACATTCACTGTTTGCACAGTTCTTACCTGTATTTCAGTAGCTCTGGGGAATATTTTGACTTAGCCTTGAAAATCACCTGCAGAACAGAAAAACAGTGCATCAAGCATAGGATACATGTAGGTAAAGAAAGACGTTGTGATCCGCAGGAATCCTGTCTCTCGGCTCACAAGAAATGTAATGATAGTTTTCATTACACAAGAGATTTGCATTTACTGCTTATCCATGGCAGGCAGGCTCTAAGCAAAGTATTAAAACCACTCAGCAGGTGATCATGATGTACTTGTACACAAATTTCTGCACCATTATTTTCGCTTACTCTGGCTTGGCAATAAGGTTCTTTATACCAGCATTCATAGGAGTCTAATGCCAGTATAGTCACAGAGGCAAGTCATTACTAGGCTTTCACATAATCTAACAGTACATGGCTCATGTAGACCAGCTCATACTGGCACATTGGGTGAGATGCTTTGTTCCCAGGAAGAGCCCATCATAGCACCCTGGCCTGAAATTGGATATATTTGGTTTTATGCATATTACATTGCCAAAAGATTCCCACTGAGAACCAAACTCATTCTTTTACTCCAAGATATTACTATTACTTGGCTTCTGCTGACTGTCTGCTCACTACACAACAATATGTATTTTTATGGAGAGGTAGCTCAGGCCCAGCATTTACCTTGCTGTAACAGAAAAGACAAAATCCTGACATGTTTTCTGCAATGTAGCTAGGTAATATCAGCCACAGGTGTTCAACCACCATCAGAAATTATACAAAAATATATTAGCATATTTTATATCATATTTATTAAAAAGATTACAGGAAGGCATCACTGCTTTTTCATAAGCTAACATGCATTCCAAACACACTCAGTTTACAAATATTTAAACCAACACTGAATCACAGCCTGCTAGTATTACAATAAAATCCCCATGTTGTATGACTTATTCTGGGTTGTTTCCTAATAGTTTTCTCCTCAAACTATTCTACTTAGCCATTTAACGTGGTTTTGCATGCCTTTTAATATAGCTTGCATAATATTTGCTATGATTATCATGCTTTCCCAAGGAAACAAGACTTACATGCTCACTATGTATGTGTAGGCATGTGTCTGCCTGTCAAACTGTTTATCTGTCCCCCCACTAATCTTAAAATACTCCGGTCAGAGGACTGATGGAAAAATACTTGAGGCATCAAAAACATGATCCCTTATCACCCTCCTAAAAATTAACAACCCAACAGAAGTAAGGAACTTCATAAATGCATCTGATATATGACTTCCGTGAGGAGAACCCTGCATAACGATCTTGCACATCACCCGACACAAGAGAGTCTGCATAGCAAAGTACCGTGCGAAATGCCCCAGTTATGGAAAGAGCTCAAAGTCAAACATGAGACATAGATCTGGAGAAAATCAGGCTTCACTTGTTCCAGCGCTTCTGGAACAACTTGTCATTTAACTCCTATTCACCATAAGCAGCTGCCTTGACATGGAAATTATTTTTGTGACGCATCAGCCTGCTTAGCACTAGCTGAACCAGCAGAGAGCACTGAGCTTTCCTGCAGGCCCTAGAAAAATTAGCTGAGAATAAAATGGAAAAGCTGGGAGAAAAAAAATCTCTAAAAAACCATTCTGCAACCATTGATACTGCTTTCAAACACTTGACATCTCTGGCAGTATCCCTTTAGGAAGATTTTTGTGATTCATTCTCCAAATTCCTGGATCCCGAATTCTCACAGGAGTTCAGGAAAACGTTTTCTGTTGTTTACTTACTTGCTACTGAAAGGAGAGGTTCAAGAGGGTTGTGAATGTTCTGCATTTACACGGTGCGCAAAGAGGGCTGTTGCTTTTTAGAGATGGGTTCCAAAATACTTCCCGTACACTTTTTGTAACAGCCTTAATGCCCACCCTGCTTATGCTGGAAGAGACTATGGGAAGCGAGAGGGAAGAGACTCCTGACCTCAGTGAAATGAAACAAGTAAAACTTGTCTCTAGGGTCATTCCACAGTCCTCACCTGTTTGGAGTCGCATTTACTCACACATATTGTACCGTTAATTTTGACAGCTTTAGGAGTTGCACTGAAGTGTTCAGAGCCTGAGCAAAAAGAACTGCACAAGACAAGCAATTTGCAGTGGGCAGTGAGTTGTGCTGCGTCCACAAAACCTAGACAAATCACAAGTTCCTGAATACCATCTCCTGTGGTTCCCCAAAAACGATCCACTCATTCCTACAATATCACAAAGCTGTCCTGTCACATGAACCACTCCAAGGCTGCCCTACCCAGCAAAGGCTCCATGGATAGCTTAGCTAAAACCAAACACGATGTTCCAGCAGGATCTCGAGAAGTGAAATCACCAAAACAGCTGTTACTGTGATTCTGTACTCGGTGGACCTGTCCCAGACGATAGAATCAAATTATTCTGAATTTTATCAGAGCAAAATGACTGTTAAGAAAGAAAATGAACACTGTCTAGGAAATGGATGCTGTGTGGAATGGAAGCTACAGTAGAAGGCACGGACACTCTTACCAATTCATTGCTAGACAGAAACACAGGTGGCCACGTTCTGGCACCTTTTCTTAAACACCGACAGGGCCTTAGCTCCTGCTTAGCCTTGCTGGAAGCCCTGTGATTGCCACAGAACATGGGGCTGTTCAGTGGGAGTGAGGATGTCAGAAGCTGATCTCAATATACCTTACGTGCGTGGGTGCAGCTTTTTGCTTTTAACAGTCATTTAGCTCAAGAGACTGGTTGCTCAATGGCCCCTCCCCGCAACAGTGTTGAGAAAGCTTCCAGTCAATATCTGAGTCATCTAAGCAAGTCTTCCAGCAAACCAGATCAAACCAGGCTATTCCTAAGAATAGCAAGCAGACGGCACACTTTTTAACAAAGACTTTTCAGAGAGCCCCAAGATGAACAGCAAGACGGAGAACTCAGTGAAAGTCCTTGCTAATTGTTTGATGTCTAAAGGGTTACATTTTTTTCTTAAAAGTATTTCCACTTTTGCTTGTTCTTTAAAGGAGAAATATCCTGTTCTGACTCCTTGTTTTTGCCGAAGGACTGAAAACCTCAAATGAGATTCTCACACTCCCTCCTCCACGCCCCTGAGGTATATGTCTGGCATATAAAACTGCAGCAGTACGAATGGACTCCAAAAAGCCCTTTGTACAGCCAGGAAAAATTCCTGTTGCAGAAGCTGAAGTAAACAGCTGACCTTAAAGATGTTTTACTAGGCCCCAGCAGAGGAGCAGTGGGGGTGTCACGGAAGCCCAACAGCTCAGATGCAGAGAGCTGGGAAGCACTGCAGGGCAGCAGAGTAGGCAGACAGGGCCAGGCTGCTGTAGCTGAAGGGGGTTCCAGCTACCGCCATGAAAGTGAAATCAGGAGCCCCTCTGGCCCTGTAAGTATCAATGAAACAGGTGTCAGAGCCAAGTCACGTATTCCCAGAGTGAAAGAAAACCTCACTGGAGCACTTTTCAGTCCACGCTCTGATTTAACTGAACTGACGTGACGGCTGGCACAAACCTCCACTGTACCTCTAGTCTTATCTGATCAATTCACTTTGACAGGAGCCGCAGCTCAGCTTACCGAAAAGCCTCAGGTGTATGTTAAGTGCTTGCATACGTCTCAAGCTGGCCCTCTGCACAGGAATGAAGTTCAGCTTCATTTACCAGTTCTCATTCCAAAAACTCTATGAGGACCATGGTGTGTACTTTTCCTTCCCAGTTCCTTTCACCACAACCCTTCTTTTCCTCTGTCACGCTCCATGAAAACTTCTCTTTGCACCCTGAAAATATGCCACAACCTCATGCAGGCCCCAAGCCCCTCACCATCAGCACATTTACCTGTCTTCTGCTGTGTATCTTCCAGTCCCAGGCCCACCTTCTCCTTGCTCTCTTTCTCCAATGTTCATTCTTTCATTTGGATCAAATTCCCCAAGAAACGCGAGTTTTCCCTCTATTCTCTAGATGGTCTGTAAGGCCTACAGACATGGGCTACATGACTCACTACCATAAAAAGTAGTAGCCTTGTGTAAATTGGTAAAAACAGTCCTGACAGGACAGGGACCATTGTGGGGCTGGCAGCCACAGTAAACTTGCATGTGTAGTTTTCCTATCAAATTATTTCCCAAGTCAAATGACCTCATTCTTCATGTCAGATGCTGAGATCCAGCCAGGCTGCAGTTGCGATTTGTCTCCTATAGATCCAATACTGAGGGCAACTTTTTCCGTCAAACGTATTTGCTGATGCTTTACCATGTGTAGTTAGAGTCCCATGTAGTTCTATGTACATCTAAAGCATGCTTTAAATTAATAACAAGCTTTAAGAAATACAGTGTATTCATATCTACTAAAAAATAAATGTTTCTCCTAACTACACTCCCCAACCTCCCCCGTTCTCTCACTGGTGGTGCTACTTTTGAAATGCTATGTCCAGTAATTAGAGGAGAGGTTCTGTTAATTTTCTTCCTAGAACTAACACCTACCTCAGTTCCACTGAGATACATATAACCTCGCCAAAAACCTTGTGCTGGTTTTACCCCACCCTGCCAGGCACTTCAAGCACGGCCAGCTCCCCTCTGAAGTGTCTTACTCTGCACAATTTCTCTTCATTTGAAAGTCCCTGATTTTATCAGTCCTGCCTGGGAGGCAGGGTAAGCTGTTCAATCTGGAAGCCAGAGAAAAGGGACGATGGTTAGGGAGGAGGAAGGAGAGGTAAACCTGCCTAGCAGCCCTTCTTCACCCATACAGCCTCCCAGTTCTTTAGCTCAGCACCACGTTCCCTAGGGGCTGGAGAAATTCCCAGCCTGATTAAACCTACAGCCCACCAAATGTTTAGCCATGCCTGGCCACAGGGGAGGCGTGGGATTTCCATCATCCCCTACAGCTCATGGCCTTCGGTCCTGACCTTATTTTTGAATCTGTAACTCTCCATCCTAGCCTCCCTCCTGCTTCTTTTGCATCCTGTTCCCCAGGGAAATGCAAAGCCTGAAGCAAACAGGACGAAGTGAAGCAAGCCCTTCCCTGCCCACCCCTCACACGCACCGAAAAAGGCAACTTAGGCTATTTCCCAGAGCCTCTTTACACTTTTGCCCACAGCACTGACTGTAAAGCCTGAGGGCTGGTCTCAGTCTCCCCTGTCAGGGGCAGGAAGGTTTGGCTAGGCAGGACATTTAAATAAAAGAGTGCCTGAGCCCTGGGAGCCTCGCTATCCGGAGTCACTTAAAAAGGAAAATACATTATTTGACTATTTGCAGTCTTTGCTTTATCAAGCAGCAAAATAAACCTGTGGGAGCTGCAGGTGTGGGGCAGATATCTATGGGCTTTTTGGTCTCTGTAGGTAGAAACACGCACTTCAGCTCCCCAGCTGATGGATTGGGATCAGAGACCTGCTCTGGCTTGGGACAATGCAGTTATTTGCTGGTGCTGGGCTACTGTTTTACTAAAGTGCCACTAGATCTCACCTTCACTTGAGATTTATTTTAATGATTTCTAAGTAGACAAGAGGCTTATCCTGAGAGGGTAGGACACATTATTCTTTTTTCTTTAGAACAGAATGAATACAGATGCAGGATTAATAAAATCTAATAAATTTAGGGCTTGCATCAGAAATCATATGTATTTTCTGCAGTATGATTTCTGAGTGAAGCTAATATTATATAAGCCATATCTGCAGCAGCCCTATCTTCTATTCTGCCATAAGTAGGGCATCAAGACCATAGTGAAGGACCCTGAATTTGGCTTTTAATCCAAATATCCCTCAGGAATTGTTCTGAGTCAAAATCATTTTGATTGTAACTTCTTTTTCATCTGCAGGTCCCACTTCAGCAACCTGCCCCAAGGCGTTGTAGCTCCTTCTGCTCTATCTGCTGATGGTGATGCTCAGGTCTGGGAACAACCCTTCCTGTGCTGATGCCATCATGGCTTATTTGTCTGGCTACACATAAAATACAGGCTAAATTTGTGTTCCCATTGCTTTGGGATACCTATTAAAAAGAGAATAGTTGTGGCTAACTTTCTGTCAAGTTCAAAGGTGCTTATTAGGAAAAATGCCCTTAGGCACTTGCCAAATGAGGTTTTTGTTTGGCCAGGAGGGTTTGTAATAATTTTTGGAATCACTTTTTTCTTCTCACATGTATGTCTAATAGTTTTCCTAGCTGCGACACGTCTGGGTGCCGTACAGCAGATAATAAGCACCTGCAAATTCCAGAGACCCACGAGGTCTCTTCCAGTCCTCTGTCCTTGTACTGTACACAGATCACTTCTTTCCCTCTAGCTAAGCACCAGTTAAATAGCAGGGTTTTCATGCAATGAGACACAGCTGCAGACCCTTCTTGCCTGCCTTCTAGAGAAAAAAGGATGAAAGTTGTTTCTGAACAGGTCTGTGAAGTTATAAGCCACTACTGAAAATTCTCTCTCCCCACCCCTTCTTTCACACTAGTTCTTGCTTGCCTGCTGTGCAAAGCTAGATGCGCGTTAAATGTACAGTCTCGAGATGCTGAATTTCAAGCCAAACCACCTTTTAATGGTTAGAAGTAAAGAATTAATAACAGTGAATTAAAAATATGTGCACTTATTCTGTGTCTTACATTATATTCACACAATGGCTGTGCTAGTATTTCTTAAGGCTTTGTTTTGGCTGGAGAGATATTTGAGATGAGGTTTCACAGGGAGCAAGCAGCTCTAAAGCAAACAATACTAGTAATGTGCCTGTCTACAGTGGCATCTACAATCTTTAAAGATTATGATGCACATCACAAACTCTGAAAGTCCCTTACAAATGCTGTTTCCAAATCCTGGCAACGATGACACCCTTACAGAGGGGCTCAGAGAAGGATCCTGAGGACTCATGGTGACAAAGCAGAAATGGTCTCAAAGGCAGAACCAATAGCCTTAGCAATTTTTCTGTTTCCAAGCACTGACCTGTACTTCCTGAATGATATCAGACAGCAATGCCAGAAATAAATTTAAAGGAAATACGTGTGCGTTCCATATGCACTTTTTTTACATCTTCCTTAGACGAAAGGAATCAGTTACCAGCAACACTAAGTCCCTGAGTGCTGGCACTCTGATGCACAGAGTGCAGACTGCTGTGCCCCCTCTGTACTCACAGCGGCCTTGGCTTCGCTTGGTGAAGAGCCAGGATGCCGCATTCTGCCTCCAGACTCCCACAGCAGCCCTATGTGTGTCTGAGGGAAGAACCTGACCTAGGGCTATGACTTAGCCCAGCCTCTGTGATGGGGACAGACTGTGTGATGATGGACGTTTGGCCCTGGGGAACCGCACCGTTATCAAATGACTCTCCCAGTAGCTATGGGATAAAGCATAGGTCACCACATGCCTGACCTGGAGTTGAGTAGCATGTAGAGGAAAGGTTCCTGTAATCACTTAATATATCTCAAGTCCCAGGGAGTGGAGCAGAGTGGGTTAGCAGGTGTCTCAGACACTGAATCCAGAAAAATAAATCTAAGCACGAAACTGTGTATGTGGTTCTAAGTACCTAATACCCCCTACAACTCAAGTGATCCTCTTACAGCTGTCATGCTTACCATTGCTGCTTTTTCAGCTCTGAGATGGCAGTTCTCACAATCTGCCTGATCTCTCCAGCCAGGCTGTTCAGAACTGACAGGCCTGTAATCACTACAGAGCCCTGTTAAACTGTAGGCATTACAGAAGCACCTAAATGCAGGCACCAAGCTGTTTCCAATTGTGGCACATATAGCAACAATCAAAGAATCCTGAGCACTGCTGGGGCTGCTCCAGGGCTGGCTGGTGCTCTCCTGGCCAAGTACCTCTGCTCCGGGAAAAAGGACTTTGACAAGGGTTATCTGAGTGCAGGCTTGGCTTCCTGCTCCAGGCACTGTAGTGGGATTGAGCAGATGATAGAGAAACCAGTCCCTGCCCTCCCGCAAGCTTCCTGTGAGATCTTAGGCAAGCCCGGCAGCCTTTCTTTGCCTCAGCATGCCAACATCCCGTTCTGCAGCCCAGTGCCAAGATACCCAAGCTCACCAGAAATACTTCCAAGCAAGCCTAACTGCAGCAACCCGGAGCGCTGTGCAGCCTAACTCATCTGGCTTCTTAGCTGTCTGTAGCCCAGATACACTCTCAAGACCTCCTTCTGAAATGGAGACAGTATTTCCTTTACCCCACTATACAGCTAATTTACCATCACAGCATCCTTGAAATAGTATCTCTCTGTACTGCACTTAGCAGTTACTGGGGTCCAGAGTCACTGCTATTTGCAAAACAGATCATTATAGGAATTTGGGTCCGCAGCAGGACTTCGTCAACAGTTTTGACTGTGATACACACAATAGGAATTTCACTCAGAAAGCCATTAGCTAACTTCCGACTAAATTAGGGGGGGGGGTGTGAGGGGGGGTGATGGTTGCCAGCAAAATTAGAAATTACAATTCTGACTGCACACAGAGATCAGGTTTGCTAAGCCAGGAGGTTTATGAAGTCTCATAACAACAACTGTAATAACAAAGAATAATAACAGAATGGCATTTTGGGTGTCCAGCTTTCAAGCTCTCCCATACATTTTTTCCTCAACGTTTAAACTAAATGACACCCATTTAATAGACAGTAGACACATTATTTGCCATTCCTGAAATGATCAGGCTCCAGTTTCATTGTAACAGTGTTTACTTGCATACAGAGCAAAAGTTAAAATTCCCAACTAAATAACTGAAATTTGCTTTTCCCATTGCCAAGGTACATTTGTAAATTTCATTTTTCTCATGCTTCTAACAAAACAATGCTTTATCATTCTGTCAGATTTAATCAACCAAATAGCTGTTGCTTACCTGTGTGAAGTAAAGATTCATCAGGGTCAGGGTGAAAAACTGGAGGCAGACTGGGAAGCAATAGAGAAGCCAGAAGATGAAGGGGCTGAGAGAATTTGCTGTGACAAAGTCTTTGAAATAAAATGAAAAAAGCACAGTCCTAAGAGAGGCCCAAAACAAGCACAGAAACAGAAAGACAGTTTGGTAACTGAACCTCTTGTGCCTGTAGTGAAGGACCAGCCAGAGCTGGACGTAGATGAACACAAAAAGCAGTGAATAAAAAACAGTATATACAATGGTCAGGCCCAACTTCACATACGGAGGGACAGCTGGCGTCAGGGTCGGCGGAAGGGTGTCATTTTTCAGTGGGTCCCACTCAGGGGCCTCCATTTGATATCAGGAATCGTCAGAATTATTTATTAAGTTTGGCTGCCGCTGTTGCCTCCTCCTCCTTCTCCTTTCATCTTCCTACAGCATAGGAATCAAGAAAATGAAAGAAAACAAGCTGCACTTCCTCTTTGGCAGCTCACTGTGGGCTGGTAGCACATGATCACAATTCAGAATGATTCATTAGGACTGCCTTTGTCAGCAATTGGCAGGGAACGGCTCAGAAAACTGCACTTCACTGATGTTTGTGCGCAACTCTCTGCCATCCTCAAGAAACAATAAAACCCACCAGCCTCTGAACAGTTTACTGCTGATTTTTCTCCTAGGTAAAATTATCTGGATTTTAAATTAGTTAAGTAATGTTCTATTTTCTACATGCAGCAAGTACCTGACGTTTTCCCAGTGGCAGCCACATCGTATCTTTGTAGGATTTTTTCCTCTTATTTCTAATTTAGCAAGTACTTTGTTCAGCTGCATTTCCTTAGGAATCATTTTAAGCACCTTAAAGTACCCGTGAAAGTCAAACCACTTAACAGTTCAGCTCTGAATGGCAGAAACCCTTGTGTTTATAAGGAAATACACGATTTGCACAGCAAATCTAACACAGTCAGTACCTTCTTTTTCTTCTCACATAAGACATTTCATTAGAAAGGGAGAAAAGGCACGTCAAAGCTTCCAAACCTAGCATGTACAGAACAGATAAAACCCCCTAAATGCCCAAATTCACCAAAGCATACACGCAGCTACAGGTTCTTTTTTTCCCGTTGTCTATTTGTGCCATCACTGTGGCAACAGCTGACCAGATACGCCTTCTCACAAGTGTGCAGACGTGCCCCTGGGATTGAATCTATAAATTAATAGGTGCTATGGCAAGCTGCTGCGTTTGACTCACGGGGGTGAGAAGCGAGAACTGAAACTGAGTGGTTTACACATTTGTAGCGTTGTGGAAGTGCTTCATACATCTCTAGGTCATGTATAGCGTCACATACCATCAAATAGCAAGGTTTTTAAAAGATACTTTGGTCATGGCTGGAACACTGCCATGTTTTTTCCTATCATTTATAGTAAGCTGATCATGCCAAATGCGTGTTACCTGGAATAATCCCCAGCAAGGACCCCACATGTCTGGTGAGCAGTGAAAAAGGGTTCCATTAGTGAAAGGGTCCGTGTAGTAAACTAACAGCGTTCAGGGTATACTGATACAGACACTACTACCTCAAATAATGATTTCCATTATTAATGCCTCACAGCAAGAGTTGTTCAGAACTACTGTTTTGTTGAAAAAGACAATTATTTTAATTGTGCTTATTAATATAAATACAGCATATATGTTTGGATAGCTCTTTTAAAAGAACTCTAAGTCAAGCCCATCCTGCCCTAAAAATACCCACACTGAACACTTAAAGCTGTGTTCCAAAATCCAGGTTTAGGTACTGAAACATAAGCAGTTTGATTTTAAAGCTGCTAAGCAAACTCAGTTCCCACCGACTGGAAAGGGATCTATGTGTTCTCAGTGCTTCTGTAAATCAGGTCACTTCTATTAAAGTGTGTAGATATGATTTTAAGACCCTTACCAGGAGCAGTCAGCTTTGGAAGTCCTGGATAAACAGCTCACAGAAGCAGGGTGATACACAGCACCAAGTAGCTGTGTCAATTTGACTACATAAAGAAATACACAGAACACACAGTGAATGATGGGAAAGAGGAGAGAGGATAAGAAATGTCCAAGCACTAAAAATCTTATGCAGAGGTCTGTTATAGCTTGCACAGAAAGAGAATTTTGCAACTTCAATATAAATAAACTTGGACTTAGTTTTAAATTAGCACGGACTTTTAGACCCTGCATATTTCCTGGAAAAAAAAAAGTAAAATTGACTCAGTACCAGGATATAATATGGAAAACCGAGCAGTTACTAAAGCAAGTTTGTCAGAGAAGCTCTGTGTACTCAGGTCATCACATCCATTAGCAAAGATGGGGAAGATGGAGAGCCTGGACAGGAGTTCAGGCAGTATTTTCAATAAGTAGAATAGATACAACAAAATATATATCAATACATACTACAGAAGTCTCCGTCTCCCAGATCAGGAAAGCATCTTCCCTAGATTGATACATACTTCTTTCTAGCAGACAAGGAAAACCTCTTCCTAGCCTTTCCCAGTTCCACTAATAGGCCTGCCTTATACATCCCTTGGTCTCCACAACCCCAGTGCACACAAGCACTACCTAGAGGCCAGAGTACAGTGATAATAAATTCAGTGGGTTACACACCCCCTCTCTGCTCTCAGCACAAACTTTTTGATTATGCTTGTGGCTAACATTAACCTACGGTGGCCATAAGCACTGTATTGCTCTTTATCAGTGACCTATAACAACTCTTCACAGCTTATGCTCTAAGACTTTAACCTGCTAAATGAGGGTAAAGGCTTCCGTGACATGTCATCAGCAAAAACACCAGGATTTTAAGACTGCCTCATGCCTGAAGTATACTATACAATGTACAGAGAAGCAGGAATCTGCAGGAATCCCTTAGTGCCCCTGTGGATGTGGTTGCCAACCCAGACTTCGTGGGCAGCATGCTGTAAACAGCCAAAGCAAGCTGCTGCTCCCTTGGTCAGCTGTTGCCAAGGGACAGCAAAGAATAGTGGTCACACAGACTGCATCACAACGTGTGTGCTTGCCAGTAAGTGAGCAAAGGTCGGTTGGGAAACTCTGCATTGCAGCCTTACAAGAAACTTCTTAATAGACAAAACTTCCCATGCAGCTCTCCAGTGCTTACGAAGCTCAGCCGCTGCTTGGTCTTCAGCACACTCCTGCTGCTGTCTAGGGATGTTAGGCAATTCCAGGAGATCTGTTTGTGTTACTGTTTTCTTTCTGAGGGTCATCGTCCAAAGGAATAAACTTGAGTGGAGCTTGAGGGTTCAAAAAGTTGCTTAGCTAGGCTGTCCCACTGCTATTTGACTTGAAAAGAACTACAGTAGATAACATCAAGTATCTGGATTCTGCAAGTCGAACTGCTACCCCGCTCCTGAGCAGAGGGGTCTAGAGTTCTCATCTTTGATGTCACTTGCAGTTAATGAATTTGCTGGCAAGACTGTTAGAGAATCACTGTGTGCTAAAGCACTCTGCACCTAATGACTCTCGCTATCTAGTGTGTAGTTCAAGAAGTCTTTCATAAAAGGTTTTGCAGAAAGCAACATTTCTAGGAAGTCAAGAAAACAAAGTCATTTGACATTTTGTTAGATACTGAACCATCTTCAGATTTGATTTCATACTGTCATAGTCCAGAGAGCTGTTCTCAGTCCACACCGGCAGGTTTTCCATTCTTTAGAGGTTTCATTATTTCTTGGATTGAGTTTCTTACAAACACCTGGCTCTCATGGTTTAAACCTCAAGTACTGAGTAAAATATCATAGCTGGACGTTAAGTATGTCCTTCTTCAAAAGTTGCTTTTCCATAAAATTATCTGAAAAATCATAGAATCACAGAATGGTTTGGGTCGGAAGGGACCTTAAAGATCATCTAGTTCCAACCCCCCTGCCATGGGCAGGGACACCCTCCACTAGACCAGGTTGCTCAGAGCCTCATCCAGCCTGGCCTTGAATGCTTCCAGGGATGGGGCATCCACAATTGTGAGAGGCCATTCCATTCAGTTGCACCCCAACCAAGACATACCAGGAAAGGTTGCCAGATAGGCAGGCCTCTTGCCAAACCAGAGAAAATGGTGTTCTGGTTCAACACTTTGTTTTGCTCTTGGCTCCGTGAGGCCTGTGATTACAAAACTCAACAACAACATTTTGAAGGCAATAATTCTTGCTATTTCTACTCAAAAAAACAAGTGAAAGAAATCTGCTGTTGAGCAAGATCCATCAATTAGTTGGTAGAGAGTGGGAGTATTAGGACTCTTTGACTTAGACAACAGGTAGAGATACTGTGGAATTTATGATGATTTAATTCACCCGAATTTGTCACAACACTCACACCACCTCTTCCTTCATTTTGTGTCCTGCAGAAATACCAGCTCACATCCTTAGAGTCCACTGATTTCAATTTAAGTAATTTTTTGAAAGGCAAATTCCTCTGAAGCCTTTAGTGATGTGGCTATTAGAACAGAGAAATTTATCTATGTGGTGTAAGCACACACCTTCTGTGTCTAATACTTAGGTCGTTGCAATTTGGTGCATTACATAACAAGATGTCAGGTTTCCTGATGAGCAATGGTGGATGGGATGCTGAAAAGAAGGGACATTCCCTTGCAACATGTTCAGGAATCTTATTTAACTACAGGGCAAGCACCCAAACTAGGGCCTGCTTAACATGATGGATGAATTAGCTAGTAAATCTTGAAACTGTAATCCTTCTTTTGTCTTTGGATTCTGAAAAACTTACATCTGAAGCTTTTTGAATGCTACTGCATTGCAGAGCATGAGTACTTAGCCTTGGAAAATACTGCTGATGGGATACTTTCGTCCTTCACTCAGTGTGGGCTCATCTCCAAGTCATGGACTACGTCACCATACTTGGGATCCTGCGTCTTGGTGCCATTCAACGTTTAGCAACTCTGGCAAAAGCCAAACAGAGGGCTGGGAACCAGTTTTCTCAAGGGAAAAAATGTCCTTTCATTGTTGGGTTTTCTTTGTGCCTGGGCATGTTACATTTCACTATTAATCCTGACACAGACCTCAAACTCAAAACATGCCTAAATAAAGCCCTCATAATAAATCAGGATTTATTATTCTAATCTCATTTAGGTCATACAGTGGTGTACAACAGTACAAATGTAGGGCCTTATACCCTAATCCTTAGGGCAGCCAAAGCTTCCATTGGCTTCAAATAAAGCAAAGCAGGGGCAGGAACTCACCCACACAAACTAATCAGAGTAATGCAAGTAGCTTTTGAATAAGAAATCTGCGGTTTCATAATTTCAGCCAATACTTGACCAGAAGAAAATTTTCTAGAAGAATTAAACACGTTACTCAGCGACTAGAAGATGGAGACAGATTCTGTGATACATAAACATCAGAACATTAGTTCCTTAGTTTCATTTTGGTGTTTTTCGTTTCCCAGATGCCTCCATAACCCAGAAGGATACTTTAAATCCATGTTAACCCAAGTAGAATATATTCTCTCCTTTGCTAGCCTTGTCTGTTTCCTTTGACTTGGGGTTTATGCCCTTCTTTGCACCCCTCCCCACCCGCCACTGGAAAAACCCATAAAAGAGGAACTAAAGCAGTTAGGTATTCCCCCTCAGTGGGGATTCCCTTATATATATTTCAGATATATCGGTCAGCTGGGTATGAGCTGACAGGAAAATGGAGGTGGACTAGATGTGGACTGACAACAGAAGGAGGTGGATTTGAGTGCTAAAGGTCACTTGGCCCAGTGTCTGGGGTTGCATATCATCTATGACATATCCTAGTGGGGAACGTGTCTTCTCTTCACAAGAACCTTGATGAGTAAAGAATAAAAGCCCATTTAAAAAGGGATGATTTTAGCCACATCCAGTAAAGGGAATTAATTAATTTTCTTCCCTCGGCCTCTGATACAAAGCATCTGGCTCACAGCTAATAAAGCCCTGCATGCCAGAAATCATCTGCTTCAGCCCTGATTATCTGCTTGTTCAAGCAGCTGAGAACTCAGCTGTGGAAGCAACAAGTCCTGAATCTTGCTGAATCCTTCTCAGGTTAATGACTGGAAAGGGTTTTTAAATTCGGTATCCTAAACCTGCTTCAGTTGGTGCTGACATCCATACCAGCGTAGAGGACTGTGCAATGTTAGGAAGTGCACAGGCACTCTGAGCAGCTTAGTGTTTCCTTGCCTTCCAAAACTGTTTAGTAAGGCTGCCCTCTGAATGGTCACTGCAGAAAATTTTCAGCTGTAGAGCCGTCCTTGGAGCACTGATGAAGTCATCTTTGTTGGTGAGGGGCTTACAGAACTCCAGACTGGACTTTATGGGATATAAAGACATGGTGGAAAGGGGTAGCCAGTGTGGTTGGAAGCAAAGGATCATGTCTGGGACTGCAAGGTAATGTAATTGTGCAGAGGAACAGAGAATTCCTGAGCTGCTCGTCAGACTTGCGGCTCAGGGATGAATACCTACAGGATGAGGTTTCTTTGATCTTTAGTGAATCTGTACTTAAGGTGCCCTGAGAGACAAATGTAACTTCTGGGCTAAAACCAAATGGTTAACAAACTTTTACAGCAAATTTGCATTCAGCACTTAACACAGAAGATTCGGCCAAGGGCACCCTTCCATGGCATACCCACATGTAACATTTCTATGTCCTATCCTATGTTCATGTGAGTGTATTTGTGGTACTACTTTCCTGCCACCGCAAGACTTGTACAAGCCGTTAGCCTACACCTGAGGGCAAAGGACTCTGGTAGCTTCTCCAGGTTCAAGCAGAGGAACGGGAGAGAGCTGGCACCTTACCTGTCAGGGCAAGAGGGCATCATCTGCAGCCCCTGAACTGAGCTACCTCCTCACCACCTCCACGGTGCTTCTCTGTCATCAGAAATGAGGCGAGGACAGTCTGAGGCCTTGAGCCGGAGTCCTTCCACCTCCATCTGCACACAGCAAGGGATGGGGAACGCTCACTCATGGCCTCCCCCAGCCACCACGACCCCACGCGCCTCTCGCCCTGAGGCGCAGGGCCAAGAGGGGAAGGTGGGGGTGCGAAGGCAACGCCGGGCCCTGAGGAGCGGTGAACTGGAGGGAGGGAGGAGAGTTCCGCGCGGCCCTTTCCCTCTAACAGCGCCGGGCGGAGGCATCCGCGGGGCGGCCGAGCCCGCGCCGTCTCTCCGACATCGGCGCGCCCCCTAGTGGCGCGGGACCGTGCCCGCATCGCCGGCCGCGACCGGCTGGAACCGGCCGCAGACGGCGGGCTGGCTGTGGCGGCGGCGCGAGCCAGCGGAGGCGGCGGGCCTTGGCTGCCGGCTTGTTGCTTTGCGGCCGTAGCCGCTTTGTGTGCGGAAGGCTGGGCACGGCTCTGTGAGCGAAAAAGGAGGCATGGAAAAGGTTTAACCACCTCCTTGTTCACGGGTTTGAATTCCGTGGGGTTTTTTTTGTATGTGTATTTTGATTTGATTTTTTAATTTACTGTTGTTCTTAGGCCTTGCGTTCTTAGGACGCACACAGGTCCCGCTCACAAACCTGTAGCTGGGTTGGGTGCGGGAGACGGTGTGGCACGGGGACCGCCAGGCCCGGTGGGTCGGTGCCATGCAGTTTCCTCAGCGTGGGCTGTGGGTGCCATGAGCCAGCCCCGGCTGTACGAGGGGTCGAACCCCTGTGTGCTGTGGGTCGGTTATTTTACTATGTGCTGAGGCTGCCACGCGTGGACGTACAGCATTCAGAGTTACGCAAGAGCCGGGGGGCTAGACAGGCAGCTGACAACCTTCTGCTGATCACCTGAGAAGGGAGCACCTTGCTTTCCCTGAGGGCATCTGCGTTTCTGCAATGCCTGCCTGTGGAGATGCCTGTTTTCTTCATAAAGCTCCCCTGGAAGAGAAGCAGAAGTTGTATATGTTCATTGTCCTTCCGCAGCTGCCTTTAGCCAGGCGGTTTCCTGTCCTGACCAGCAGCTTTTCTGGATTTACCCCTGTTGCAAAGCAGCATTGCCCTGCTCTTTGTTCTGAGTGCTTCTGCAGGACACTTACTTGTTCATGAACTGATGCTCAGTGGCAGAAATCGCTTGAACTTTATCTCCTCCTCCTTAATGTCATTAAAATACCTTTATGTGAGAAATACAGTTAGTAGTAGCTAACAACAAAATGTTGTTTTTTGTTTGGGTAAAAGTGCCAAGAATACATCATGTATTTGTAAATGGAACTGCTTTTGCTTCTAACACAGTAAAAGAGGATCGTTTCATGAATTTAACAGTAATGCCAACTATTTATGTTTGTTTCTAGCGTGACAGAACTTTAAATGCCTTAGACTTCAAATAGCCCAGCTGAATAAATCACCTCAGTGGGTGGAGCAGAGCAGAGCACTGTAGAAGTTGGGGGGGAAGAAAATAGTGAAAAAAGATCAAAGAAAGTTTGAAGAAACAGAGCTGCAGATGTTATTACAGGAACTACATTAAAGAGAAATTGCTTGGAGAACGTGAGTACTATGCAGATCTCTTAACCTTTGGGCAATTTTTGTGAAATTCTCACAAGGAAGTTGTTTGAGGGTATCATCACGTGGCTAGCAAAAACTTTCTTTCCCATTTCTTTTCATAAATCCCTATGTAAATTTATTGTATTAAATAAGCATCATAGTTACAATTATAATTCCTTAATAACAAGACAATATATGCATAAAAATAGAATCATATTATGTAGCGATATTAATGTTATACCATAACAAAATATTAAATATGAATATAAATTATAATTATATAATGAATTATAATAGCTAATATCTTATTACTTAATAATTATATATTTAAATATTAGGAGATGATGGAACTAAGGTTGTCACTGCAAGTTTTGTTTGAACCCCTTTGCAAGTGCTTTTTTGGTGTTACCTTTAGTGACTGTTTTTTCCCCCAGCACCCTTACTTCATTCAGAAGGCAGAGCAGTAGTGCCATAAGTGTTGTAGGAGGAACTGGAGCTGTTTGGAAGTGATACAGTTGTTTGTAGGGCGCAAGATATATGCAAATTGGAGTTTGGTAAAATAAGGGTTTGTGTAAGAGCATGTCAGGTCTTTGTAACTACAGTATGAGGAGAGTTGAGGAGCTTTGCAGAGAGGAGAGGGGAGAAACTGTCCAGTGCTACATGCTGTGAAAGGAAAAGGGATAGAATAATTTAACAGCTGGGATGGAAGGCAGGGAGTAGGTATTTATCCTGGATGTACTTCTGTCACCTCCAGCTGTGCTAGCTGGAGTTTATTTTGGAGCAAAATCCAGTATAATACAATGGCAGAATTCCAATCCTCTTATAGAGGAGACAACATTGCAGCAAAATGACTTCAATCATTTTTGCTATTAAAACGTTTTAAGAGGTGTGTTCCTGCATGCAGCTGTATTTGCTTCATCTTAACTATGGCATTGCAGAGAATGTTTCATCAGAAACAGTTGTCTTTTATTTTCACATTTTGTTGGCCCAGATTTTTGTGTAAAGTAATGAATGTCTAAATCTCATCTAGGCAAAGGTGGTACAGCCACTTGATTAATGAATTGAAAAATTATACAGAATTTCAAATTACCTTAATGAAAGAAACTGAGCAGCTGCATTTGCATCCAGTTAATCAGTAGGAAATGTTTTGAGATATGCATAACCTAATTTATCACTTTAAATGTGAGAGATGTCCTAAAGAGACCTCGGTCAGTGACATCAATGACGAAGCTAAAATCAAAAGCGTTTTTAACTAATTGACAGTGCTTGTTGGGATTGTCCTATGTCAGGACTGCTTGTCCCAATTCTTTTCAGGTCAGTAATGTCAGGTGTCCATTACATATGCCATGCTAAGTATTGCTTTTTTTGAGAATACAGATTGTAGAGAGCCACAGTTATAAAATGGTAGTCTTACTAGGCCATTTATTGCACCTTGCTAAAAGTGTGTCCTGTGTTGAAAGACCTGGCAAAAGAGTATAAAGATAGGAAGAAGAAAGACTGTACCTTCAAAGGCAGGATATGCAAGCCTCTGTCTGTATCTTCAGACAGCTTTGGTTGCAATTTAGTTAGGATCTTATCAAATCGATTCTAATGGCCTACCTACTTTATTGTGTTTATGTCTGTCAGAAGTTTTTACTAAGGGAAGCAAAGTAGTAATTTCAGAGAAAGTTTCCAATAAAAAGAAGTGTGACCTGGTAGCCAGAAGTCAGTTGGGGGAAGAGGTGTCTGTTTCCCCCCCAGAGCTCTATAAAAATGGGTTGCACAAGAACAGTTCAGTCTTCCAAATGTTTTCATTGAGACACACTAGAAGTAAATTACTTTCTTTTGTTCGGTTTGCAGGACTTTGTAAAAAGAAAGTGGGTTTTATAAAAAAAATATGAAAACATGAAGCTTGTTATTTGCACAGTATATCCTTTTTATAAAATCCTTATAATGGTATATCGAAAGTGAATTTAATGTTACAAGAAGGTATATTTTGGGAAAAAAAGTCTTTTCATTAAGAATTAAAGCAATTATCTCTCCTTCTGTGCTTTCTGTTGAAAACACAGTGGCTGACACAGAGGCCATGGAAAATTATCAGCCTTTTTTAATTCGCAGTAAAATAGAGAGATTAATGAGGAGGAGGGGATAGAAATGTCTGCCTGTGTATGCAAAGCAGTTAAAAAAAATCCTGAAAACTTAGTAGTCACCAATTCCATAGTTTCAGGGGAATTCCCCTGGGACTGAGGTTGTTTAGTCTGGAGAAAAGGAAACTCAGGAGAGACCTAATTGCTCTCTACAACTACCTGAAAGGAGTTTGTAAGGAGGTGGGTGTGGGTCTCTTCTCTCAAGTTACAAGTGATTGGACAAGAGGAAATGGCCTCAAGTTGTACCAGGGCAGGTTTATATTGGGTATTAGGAAAATATTCTTAACTGGAAGGGCTGTCAGGCATTGGAAGGGGCTGCAAGTGGTGGAGTCACCATCCCTGGAGGCATTTAAGAGATGTGTAGATGTGGTGCTTGGGGACGTGGTTTAGTGGTGGACTTGGCAATGTTAGATTAATGTTTGGACATGATAATCTTAAAGGTCTTTTCCAACCTAAATGATTCTTTGATTCCATATAGACTCTACAGTCTGACGGAGTGTGTTAACTTTCATTGTACATTTTTTTGCTTTTATTAGCTTCAACCACTTTTAAAATATTTTTTTCTACATTTAAGCTTTTATATAAGGATTTGGAGGGATCACCACCAGAATCGGGATAGGTAAATTCTCTAATAGTGCCACCACTTGCCTCTTTGGGCAGAGACAGATAATGGTGATTTTATCCCCCAGCTCAGGGCCATATTTCTGTCTTGGAAACTATTATTGCTTTCTTAGTTGAAGTCACTGTATATATTGATTTCACTCATTTGTTTAATATACCAGCTGAAGATCTAATCCAATGTGATTTCTTACACATGGTCAGGGTGTCCAGGAGTTTGTGGTTAGAATTAACCTAGTCACTGCATATGCATTTTTTGTTTATCCACTCATATCTTGGAGGGCATATTTCAAATGCAGCCTATCCATTTAAATTCCACATAAACATCCAAATTCCATGTAGTTACAGTGAGCAAATATATAATGGCTGTAAATGAATTTTCCCAGTTTCAGTCTAGGTGTTTTTTGATTATGTAATTGGTAAGAGTAATCAGAATCAAATATACATATCAGCCTGCTCTTGGAATCACTGCTACTCTGCAGGAGCAGACATTAAAATACAAATAAACTGTATTAACCTACATCAATGCCCATATGCTAAAATGAAAGAAAATGTCCCCATCCCTTCCCCCCCAAATTTGTAATCAAATAATCAACTGGTTTAGGTAGACTATTATTTCCAGTATAGGCCTTCTTGGTTTTGTTATTGGATGCCTCAATATGGCTAAAGAATTTCTATAGCTACACAAAATAAAGATTTTTTTTTTAGATTAATAATCTACAGGTGATCATCAAAGAAAAAATGTTAAAATATGCTGGATGTGCTTAATCACAGAGACTTGCTATTTACTACTTCTGGATCAGATGAAAGACATTTTTGCAATCTCTCACACACAGGGACACTGTCTTCCTTATGCACAGTGGCTTAGATTGTCTTTTTTTTTTTTAAATTTGAGCATATCAATGGTCAGAAATCTTGGAGGAAATAATGATTATAATACCCAATTTAACTTTTTATTACATGCTCTCAAATAAATTTGGTACTATAACTAAAGTGCTGACGAATATTACTCTGTTTGGGAAATATCTTTTCATATATGGTAACACAATTCCTGAATCTTGTTATTAACACTAAAATTAAGTGCTTTTTCTGTGCCTAAGCTTTATAGTCCCCGCACCTGCTTCTAAGATATCTATGTGTGTAGTGACTGGAGGCAGCTGTAAGACACTTACAGCGAACATGCCCTATTAATATGTTAGTAAAAAGGTGATTTCCCCAAGATTTACCGTAATAAGTTTGTCAGCAGCTCCAGTCAGTCCCTTTACTGCAGGTGTCTTCATGGCGGGGGCCAGCGGAGGGTGCTGTTGTTACTTTTCTGTACCGGAGCAGGGTGACAGAAACCTGAGAGTAACGTTGTACTGGGAGAAGTACAGTGTGCCAGTGAAGACTCTTGCGGTTCCACTCCCAGCAATGGTCTGTGCACCTCCCACCCACCACAGTCTCGAAAATCTACGAAGTAGTTAATAACGGTTGACAGTGAGCACCATGTCCAGTCTGAAAGACTGGGTGTCTTACCTACAGTGTGGTGGGACAGAAGGGGCAGCAGGAAGGAGACAGCTTGCCTTGAGGAAAGAGTCTGCAGCAGTTCTGCAAAAAGCTGTGTGGCAGGAGTTGGTTCATCTCACTTTCCGTGTGTAAGGCTTGACATATTGGCAAGCAAGAGGGTCTCATCAGCCACTGCACTGTCTGTCATGCTGGGTGTTTGAGTTTGTCTGAGCTCTAGTTTGAAATTGTGGAGCTGCGTGACAGAGGTTCACCTCCTTTAGTATAAGCTTTGGCTGCAAAGGTACATCCTTTGTGGTGAGCTTTGGCTTCCCTTGTGGTATTGTAGTTTTCTGGCTGTTTTCAAGAAGTCCTGATGCCAACTTTGAAAAGTCACCTTTTAGAGGTTGCAAGCTATGCAGTCTTGAAAGTATCATGTATTGTAGCTCGTGCGTGTCGAATAGCATATGCTTGGGTCTTTGCCGGTTGACTTCACAGGTATGAGACCTCTGGCCGTGAAAAACCTGCTGGAGCCCTCAGCTTCTGCTTCATTATATCTGCGGTTTGCCAGATATCCTAAAGAGAAAGCCTGCCACACCAAGAAGTCTTTAACACTCACTGAGTAGGGTCTTAAGACAGAAAGAAACTCTTAGACATAGAAAGCAGGAGTCAGTCTCAACAAGAAATAACTTATAAATACACAGTTTAAGCCTCTTAGTGCCTCCTATGTGCTGCTCTGTCTTTTCGGTTGGCACTAACTTGATCCAGTTTTTGCTCTTTGGACCAGTACCAGTGCCTTTCTTGTGCCTAGTGTCAGCCCTGCTTTTCCTTTCTCTAAGCAGCTTTCCTTATTACTGAGTGGCAGCATTTCTCCTTTATTCAAACACAACAGGCATTCATTTAGAGAATTCACTCATCTTAACTGAGCATTACTGAAGATCAGAGAGATCTTCAGTCAAAGAAGAGATCCATTTTTCATGCAGGTGCCAAGACCAGCAGGATCTGCAGACCTTGAGTTTCGTTTGGTGGGGCTGGGAGTGTATGCATGGTTAGGCAGCAGATGACCTCTTGCTTCTTTGCCTGAAGGATCGGTTAGCCCAAGTTGTTCTCTTCTGGTTGATGTTACTGTGTGATCAGCAGTCTTGAAGTGAATGGAACGATTGGCTTGCACAAATGCTGGCAATGTCAGGGCTCATATTTTTACCCTCTGCTTTAAGAGTCTCGGGTTCTCTTTCCCGTCATTCTTCCCTCATCTGACTCCTTTTTGAAATCCAGTTTTTCCCTTCCCTGGTTTATTCCTTCTCAATTAAAAAGAAGACATCCTCAAATTAAGGGGTGAGATCCCATCCCTGGCTGTCTTCAAGGCCAGGCTGGATGAGGTTCTGAGCAACCTGGTCTAGTGGAGGGTGTCCCTGCCCATGGCAGGGGGGTTGGAACTAGATGATCTTTCAGGTCCCTTCCAACCCAAACCATTCTGATTCTAGGTTAGTGAGGCCAGTGGAAGTCCAGCAGGCCTGTTCTTCTCATTCCTGGGTCTGGCTCCACCCCAGCCAGGAGCAGCTGAAAGCAGCTGCTTCAGTTGCTGGGACAGTGACTGAGTTGTTATTCTGCTGAAGCAGCACATGCAACAAATGTTTATGTCTAGTACCAAGAGGGATAAAGCACGTTCGTTGAAGATGGGTTTCTTGGAGATGACAGAGGTCTTGTCCTTAGGCAAGGCTGAGCAAGTTGGGGGATTTCTGCTTAAGTCATTCTGAAATGCATGAGAAAATTGTAGTGCACTGTAGGGAATGTTCAGAAATCATAGAAACTAGAAAAATTATGAGAGTTAGAGGCAGTGAAATAATAAAGGTAATGTACTTACAAGGTCTTCTGTGCATATAATATATATGTGATGCTAAATATAAGGCCCAAGGTTGCAAATGCTCAGGCAGAAAGGTCACCAAGTTTTTGAGAATACTTAGATGTATGAAATGTGTGGGGAATGCTGCTGAATATGTGAAAATAAGCATCAGCAAACAAGAAAATTAAGTTAATCTTGGTCATAGTTTGCATGTAAAATGGACATGATACTGTGGAAACTTCAAAGGTAATGTGTATTCAGGCGAGAATCATTCCAAGCAGAAGCTCCTGTCTAATTCTCCTACCTTTGTTCTTTGCTGTCTTTGGACAGAGGGTTATTTGGAAAATACTTGACTGTCAGGGGTGATTTGCTGCTGCTGTTGTGTTAAACCAGCCTGTTTGTTTTACTTTACTCTGAAGTATACGTCCTGTTTTCAAAGTGATGGCACAATTTATAGAGATCAGAAACAGTTTGCAGATATTTAAGACCAACCTTTTAATTCCTCAGTCACAGGGAACGGAAATTATTGCAAAAAGTTTGTGCCTTTCTCTGCTTACTGAATTGTAATTTGTCGGTCATATGCCCCCTCCCCCCCCGCCCCCAATAAGGCTGAATTTGGAAACCAGCAGACACTTTTTCACTTTAAAAAACTGACTCTAAGTTTTCATTTTGATATTTCATTCATGTCTGTCATGCAGTAGCCCCCTGAATGCCTGAATTTGCTGAGCTTTACTAAGGCTTGTGATCATTAAGAATAACTTCACACTCTGGATACCCACAGAGACAGTTTCTAGTTGAAACTGGCATTTGCCTTGGGAAGAAACATGATCTACTCCCCTTCAGAAAGCTACTTCTGGTTGTCAGGAAATCTCCACTGCGTTTCCTGTGTGTCTTCTGATTTGCCAGGCAGACAAGCGGTGTTTCTTTGGTGCCTAGATTTTTCTATTTGTGAAGCTGAATAGTAATAAAAGCTTCTTAAATCAACAGGAAAGGTTTTGAGATTCGACATACTAGTAATGGAAAGTGCTGTTGAGACTATTATACCATCATTGCTGTATGAAAATGGGCTTTATGTTTTAGCACTGCTGGAGGGAATAAGCTGCAGAAAAGAATTGCATTTTGGATGAGGCAAAGTCCTGTGCATAATACTTACACAACTGAATTGTATTTATTAATGTGGAAGAAGCAGAGGGCAGTAGATTTCCCTCAGGAAGAACACAATGCTCTTGTTTGTTCAAATTACAAGTTTTTCCCTATTGTTTGTTTTCAATAATTGCATCTTCAAATATTTTCAGACTATATAAGCTGTGTGCACATGGTGAATACGGGTCTCTAAATGGAAACTCTGTATTGGATTTAATGGCTCTGAAGATGGGTGGGATTGCTGGATCGGATCATTGTTTTAAGTGACAAATGCATTAAATACATAAAGTGCATAAATAAGAATTAAGAAAAAAAGTAGAAATTAAGGACCAGATTTAGACATTCTTATTTTGGATATATATTTTTTTTCTTAAGTCATTTCCTCAAGTTTAGTGGCCTTACTTGTAAATAAGAATAACCCATGCTGACAGAACTGTGCTTTGACAGATCTGTACTGCTGGAAAACATTCAGATGTTTTTCATGCAGGAAGTTTGAGAGAATCATAAAAGATTTGCAATTAAAAGAAAACAGACGTGAGTTTCTCTGAGAAAGAACTCTAGGAATGAGAACTGGTCAATGAGCCATAAAGTGGGTCAGCCCTAAGATCCCAAAAGGTTAATAAAAAGCCTCTTGTCGAGAAAGACAAGAAAAGAGACGAGGAAGAACATAACCCGTGCAGAGTTAAAGCCCTTGCAGGGAAAAGGTAGCGGAGGAGGATGTTAATGGTGGATTCAGAGAGCTCAAGGGAGGGAAGACACGACAAAGATCATTTAGGTAGAAGTCCAGTATGACTGCAGAGCAAGAAGAAATAATTACTTGAAGAGAGGTTTGGTAACCTTTCATTTGCAAGTGTAACTTTTTCAGTTATAACAGCCTGGCTGTCTCTCCCCCTTGAAAAATTTATAAATATGCCTCTGACTACAGATGTACAACTGTATTGCAAAATGTGAGCGGGCCAGGGATCTCTCTCATGCACTGGACCTCTGAATATCCAAACTGCATGAGTGTTGGCTGACACTGTGAACTGGGAAGGGGGGGAATAATTTTGTGTCCTAGGGCTGCAGCAATCCCACAGAGATCATGGGCTAAATGATGAACACAGCCAGTGAGATCTGGGGGTTAGAAGTTTGGATACAATCCAGGCCTTGCTACTTGGCCTCAGGGATCACACCCTGTCCCTCTTTTAATTGGGAGTGTAGACTACACACGGAGTGTGTTCTCAGCAGCCTCTTGTAGGAAAAAGAGAGTTCCTGCTTTTCTTGTTCCCACCCTGTCACTTCTCCAATTAATACGTTATGGAAGTGTTTGCAAATAATGCCTGTCTTTTCCAGGGGCAACATGATTGTTTCTGTGCAGAGTTACTTTAGTGCAGGTCCTCATGTTTTATTGTTCCTCTGTGACAAAACTACAGTGTTACAGCCTAGGCTAAAACACGGAACGGTGTTTGGGAAGAAATGAGTGTGCCACTGTTTATATTAGTCTGCAGATTCCAAGTGAAGTGAACAGTAGTATAAGTCCTTGAGCCTGGAAGGATAAATAGCTGTAATTCATGGAATTACTCCTGGGTTGTGGTGTTTGGTTTTTTTTTTTTTTTTGCGTCTGGGCTGTTTCAGGCCAGGGAAAAGTTCAGAGTCTTTACACTGGTTTATAAAAAAGGGGAGAGAAAAATATTCTTCCAGCTTTATAGATGTATGGTGTGTTACAGCCAACTCTATGCATTATGTCCAACTAACTTTAAACATAATTTATCTCCAAGAACACAAATTAGGCCTTCAGATTAAAAACATACCATAGGTTGTTGAATTTATGCATGTCTAATCTAGAGAATAAATTTATATGTAAACATTTAATATATATAAATATATATGTATATATATTTGCATGTTTATATTATATTTATAGTACCTTGTAGCTACAATTTCAACTCAAGGTGCTGGAAATCTTATGAAGAAAAAAAAAATAAAAACAATCTAAAAACTGATGAAAACACTGAATTTTTACCCACCAGATTTTAGTAACATTTTATGTGGAATGATCAGCAGAATTGTCACTCCAAAATTTTGCCTGTTGACAGTGTTCCTGGAGTCTAATGTTATGATTCAGCCACCCTCGGGCAAGCCTTTGAGAAGAGACATTCTAGCCTTTGAGCACAAACTTACATCCACCCCACTCAGCAAATTATCTTAAGCTCACAAATAAATTTCAGCAACTTGTAGGAAACCTTTCTGTGTGCAGAAAGCTTTTGGCGTAGCTGATGCTGTGTGCCAGGCGGATTCCTGAAGGCAGAAAGCTTTTGGCGTAGCTGATGCTGTGTGCCAGGCGGATTCCTGAAGGCAGAAAGCTTTTGGCGTAGCTGATGCTGTGTGCCAGGCGGATTCCTGAAGGCAGAAAGCTTTTGGCGTAGCTGATGCTGTGTGCCAGGCGGATTCCTGAAGGCAGAAAGCTTTTGGCGTAGCTGATGCTGTGTGCCAGGCGGATTCCTGAAGGCAGAAAGCTTTTGGCGTAGCTGAAGTTGAACAGTTGACCAGGACAGGTCAGGAAACACATTATCTTTTTTTGGATGGAGGAATTTTCTTTCTTAGTAGACCTTGTCCAACAAAGAAAACGTTTACAAACAACCTTATTAAAGGAAATATTAATACCTAGTGTTCAATTTGGCAAAGGATGGACTCATATAGGAAGCTTTGTTCTCCCTCTATGCAGGGCTTTCATAACTGCCTCCACAAGTGAAAACGAGTAACGATGTAATTTTGAGACCATACAGTTAATAATAATAGGTGTTATCTTTATTAAATACTTCTTCCCTTATACAGTCCTGTTGTAAAGACTGGTAATTAAAATTGTTGGCCTTTGCTGCACGGCAGCGTTATCTACCCTGAATGAAAAGCAGTTTCTCTGTTTTACTCACGGCTGCTCAAGGTAATGATATATTCTCACTAGCTTAGGCAGCGGATTGCACTTCAGAAATTCAGTTTCAGAATTAGTCTTTTCCCTGTAAAAGAGATTATTCAGTCATGATGGTGGAAAATGAGTTGTGTCTTCTCTAAATTGTCATGATTATTTAGACTCATCTCAGAAATCGTGTACTTTTTTTCTAAATTACAGTTGTTGCAAGTTGTATTACTCTAGCAGGCAGAGGATCTAGGCAGGGCCAGGCTCTGGCTGTGTGCTCTGTAGGCACAAGGAGCAGATCTGAGATAGTAGCTTGGCTGTCATGGAAGAGACTGTGCCAATGTTTCAGACTTTATTAGCCCTTTCGAATGTTTGTAGGAAAGTTGAGGCTGAGCTTGTCTCATAATAATTTGTTACTGAATTTCTAGCCACCACTAGCATCAGACCAGCGCTTGACCTCTCTTTTCTTGTTGATTGTTGTCTAGAAACTTTGCTGCTGGGACTCAGTGCAACTCCTTTTTTGTGTGTTCCCTGTTCAACTGAAATTCACAGTTATTGCAGTCAAAGTCTGGATCCCAAGTAAAACATAATACAAAATTTAGCAATGCTTTTGGTTTGGGTGCACGTTCAATCTGAAGTGATGGTTTAAGCTGAGGTGCATTATGTATCATCTCATCACTAGGCTACAAGGAGATGTATTTTCCCTGCATGTATTGTCTCTGTTCTGAGGTTTGACACAGTAAGATATCAGTGGGTCAGAGTAGTTATTTCTTTAGTCTCAGAGCGGATAGGAGGTAAAGGATACCTTTTCCATATCTGTCTTCCTGTCCCATTCAAATTGCTTTTCCACCTCCCATTTCCATTATTTAAAAAACAATGTTCCTTCATAGTGTAATTGTTTTTTGCATATATGAGAAACTGGTAATACGTTTTGTCTTCCTGTCTCCTATGTGGGCTTTTTTAAGTCTGAAGTCAGTTCTTATTGTCTGTTTGGAGTCATTAAAGCTATAAGTTTTAGATAATAACAAAACAGTAAGACTTGGAATAGGTGTAGTAGTTGACTTGAAGTAGGTTTAGTAGTTAGTGCAGTGCTGAATATTTAATTAGAAGACTAATTATACATCTTCTTGCCCTATTATAACACTCTCTTACTGTAGAGAAGTCCTAGTATTCATACTGGATTAGAGACTCCATTCTTTGAAGACAGCAAGCATTAGGATAGAAGAAGGATATTTTGATAAAATATTAAAAAAAGATAAAAAGCATAATATTTTTTATGTGGCTATGTGACAGATGGGAGGATTGTGAGGCTGCTTTTTCATATCTAGCCAGCTTCTGTGATTCTGATTTTTTTTTTTTCCTGTTCCAATTTCCATCTAATTTTTCCAAAGTTATAAACTGGGATGAAGAAAAGCATTCATGCTTCTGTATAAGCATAATTTCACTGCATTATTTCCTCCATGATAATTTTTTTCAGTCCTTTATTAATATAGTTATCAGTTCTAATAATGAGACATAAAAATAGATGAAGGTAACCCTAGAAATGTAAACAGTCTCTCCTAGCACCAGACCTAGGAAGGGCCTGAGAGATACTGTTTCTCCCATGCTTCTTGCCCTGCTCCAGGCAGTTACTAGTCTGTTAGTGCTACGTACTATTATATCACAGCAGTGCACCTCTTCTGTACAGACTAGGTCATTGGCCAAGTGCTAACACAACCCCAAGCTTGCCTAGCTGTTCTCCACAACAGGATGTGAGTTCCCAAGGAGCTTGTCCTTTTGTTGCCCTGTAAGATCTCAGCATGAGAGAAAGAGAACGGATTCTATAGTCTTCTGTACCCTGCACTAATGCAGAGGGTGAAATACAGTATTGTCCTTCACGTGCATCTCTTCTCAAGGACATCTAACAGTGTTTCAAAATTAGTCTTTTTTTGTATAGGTCTGCTGCAAAATACGCTTTGTTTGAAGTTGTTCCTGGGTCTTGTGACCTCTGTAGCGTTACAGAGGGGATTTCATTGTGCACCACTCTAATGAACAATGAACATTAAGTTCCAAGACAGAGGGATTTAAATTTATGATGCTCACTCCATGATCTTCCTGCAAGCCTTGGCTTTGCTTGTGACCCTCTGATTCCCATGACCTCGTCTGTCTAAAAAATGCTTCTTCTCAGCAGACCTCATTCCTATTCTTTCCTGTCATTATCCCAACTGCTCAATTTCTTCGAGTTTATTACCACATGGTTACTCTGTCCTTTGATATCCTCCAATGTCCTCCATTCTGGATGGGGTTAGCAATTAACATCTCCCAATTAGCTACGTCATATGTAGGCATGCTTTTCCATCCCTTTTTCAGGTCATTATTGAAGATGCTAGAAACGACAACTGAAAAATACTGTGTTTAGTCTTAGAACTAGCAGTTCTCATTACTAGTAGCTGCATACAAGGTAAACTTACCCAACTATCACAGAAACACAATTTACAAACACAAGCAATTTACTTAAGGTAAAACCAGACTAAACAATCACAATATACTGACTCATGGGCAGAATATTTACTGTAGCAGGGCTATTACTCTGTGTTTTAAACATGCAGATGTTCAGCTTTCAGATCAATTTCAAATTTACCACCATAAATTCTTGGCTTCCCATTGGTCCTCATGTCCAAATTCTGGACACAATACTAGGAAATCCCATGGATCTGACAGGAAAACATTACCCTCTTAGAGTTTTCTTCTTGCTGTGCTTGTATCTTCTTAAGTCGTTCAGGTTGACTTTCATATTGAGGTAAAATGTGGCTATGGAAAGCTTCAAGCCTAACAGAAGTGACATTTTGATGTGAATACATATATGGGGGTTCTGGAGGTGTTTTGAGGCTTAATACGTGCTTTCTCTTTGCTGTGGAGTTGCATTGCACGAGTACATCTTGCCTTTAGGTTCTGCGGTTTGGAAATAGGCTTATGCTGGAGAGGGGAGGCTGTAATGGGAGGATGATTTTGTAGTGAAGGCGGTTGCTAGTATGCTAGCGTACCCATTTAATGTGGGTAAGGAGTTAGTTTGCTTAACTGCTTGGATTTTAAGTATCAATTTGTAAAATGATGAGAAAGATACCTCGGCTGGGTATCTTTCTGGATATGCCTATGCTCAGTGATGGTGGTGACCCAGACAGAGACTACTTTTGTAGCAGTGGTTAATCAGATGTCCCTGAACCCACCCGTTACTGTCTCACATGCTCTGAAGATACGGAGGGAGGTTACAGATGAAAGTACATCGAGAACTGAATTGTGTGTGGAGATGACCTGCCCTCCTCCCAGACCATGGCCTCACTTGTCTCAGCGGCTGCTTTCACTGAAACATACGAGTCGATTGTGAATAGTTGCTAGTGATAACAATGGCATTTAGATACAGAGATGTGTTTCTCTCTTTTGGCTGGGCATGGTTATAGCTCTGCCCTGGAATGTCTTGTGTTCTTGAAGAGGCCAAATACAAAATTATGGTTTCTTACCATAAAAATGGGCAGGTGTTTAAATAAAAATAATAAGCCACCTAAAAACACTTGTAGTGTTTCTGTTGCCTTCCCCCAGGTGATTTTTTGCTGTAAACATTCTGTGGAAATATTGTGGTGTACCCTTTACTGGGCAATAGTTAATCCTTGAACACTGCTGTCTTAGCTCTGAAGCTTTAGGACAAATACATGAAATATACCCATTTTTCAGTTGCTTCTGAGTGTTTCTTGGGAGCAGGACCAGGCTGTTAAACAAGATGACATAGAAAGAATGTATTAATATATCCTGTATTTCTTTTCTGTGTATCTCATACCATTGGTGAATATTCATTTACAGATTTTCTTTTTTGTTTGTTTTGTTTTACAATCAGTTGCAGCTCTGACATTGATGGTGTTAATTTATGAAACACGTTACAGTGTATTTCTTCATTTTCCCCTGCTATTAAGCAGCTGGGTGTCAAAATGATTTCAGGAGAGAGCAGTGGGATTCCTGTTTCAGTTGCCCGTGGGGTTTGGCATGCCCTGTCGGTGCGTTAGCCGCCGGCGTGCGAGTGGAAGGTACTCCAGCAACTGGAATAACTTTGGGTCCGCGTTTCCCCAGCTGACACAGAATCCCCCCCGGTCCTGAGAGTGAGCCCTCGCTTTGGAAGCACCCGTCCGCTGCCTCCAGCCCCGCGCCCGTTTAGCTTCCCGAGCTCCTCTCCGCACAAGCCACACGCTCTGATCCCGGAGGCTGCAGTCTCACCAGCTCGGCGCTCCCGAAAGACCGTCCACCCGGTGCCGGTGCTATCGCCGCCTCGCATTCTCGGGTTCTTCCCCCCGCTCCGGGCTGTGGGAAGCGGACCCCAGGGGGTCCCGGCGGCGGGCGGGGCAGTGCCGGGGGGCCCCCGGGGAGGGCGGCGGGTCCCGCCCGCCCCTTCGCCCCCCGCACAACCATTGGCCGCGGCGCTGCGCTCCCGCCCGCCGGCCCGGCCGGCCCTCGCTGCCGCACTTATAGCGGCGGGACGGCGCCGTCGTACCGGGAGCTGCTGGGATGCGCGTCGCGCAGAGTTGGACGCTGCTGGCCCTGGCGCTGCCGGCCCTGGCGCTGCACGCCGAGCGGCTGGTGCTGCTGCCCCATGGCGAGGAGCGCGGCGATGCCGCACTGGAACCTGGGGATGATGCGCGCTCGGCAGCGCTGGAGCTGAGCACGGCGCTGCACTTCTACGGCGCCGCCGTCCGCTCCCTATACGTGAGTGGGGGCCGAGAGGACGTGGGGCCGCACTCCGGCTGCCGAGGGATCTGAAGGGCTGTTGGGGGCTCCCCGGGGAGGGGGGTGGGGGTTGTCATCTCTTGCTGTGGTGCTGCCTGGCTGTGGGTTGTGGTGGTGCTTGTCGGGTGTCACGTCGGTCGTGTGAGCGCCGTGGTCAGAGGTCGGTCCGAAGAGCTTAATCGTTCCAGTTGTGTTCAGCCAGGAGGTATCAGGCTGTGTTATTTCCCTTCTCACCTTGTGGCTGTTGCCGATTCTTTGCGATGCACGCAGCCTGTGGAGGCAATGCAACAGACAGCAAGAGGGTAGAGAAAAAGTAATGGGTTATCCAGTGTGAACACCATCCCCAGGTGTTTTCTGTGCTACCGCACATAGGACATATGTACAGCTAAGAAACATCCTTGTCGTGGTCTATGTTTTGCATGCTTGAGCGTGCGAAAGTTGCAAAACTGAAACTATGAGTGCTTAGCCAGCCACACTAGGTTTCTTTAGCCTGGCAAGTCCAAGACTTGCACCTCTGAGCACTGAGAGTGCTGTTCTGCTCCTTAATGTCTTGGGCATACTCAGATGTTCATTGCTTAAGGGTCTGTCGTCTAGGGGAAATACGCATGCAGAGCAATTGCAGTCTTTGGGCTGCAGGCAGACCTCGGCCATGTGCTCATGCCTAATTGCAGAATCTGTATCCCAGAGCCGTGTGTGTGCGTTTATAGTTAGTGGAGGAAGTTTGGTATATGAAAGTGGAGTAGAAAAGAGGTTGTCTGGAGCAGAGCTGCTCAAAAGTAGACAGAAAAAAATGACAGCATGTCTTCAGAACGCTGCAAGAGTACTGGCTGCTTTATCATTGCCTCTTTCCCCCTGAAGCCTTATCCAGGCTGGTGGTTGAAGATGCTAACTAGCATATTTAGAAAGGTCTTCGTATGGAAGGCTCAGTGTGTTTAGTGCATTAATCTTATCAAGTTAAAACCCACCTCTCTGTCCAGATAAACCAATGTGCTTTAGCATCATGAGTCTAAGATGCAACTCTGGGGACTAATCTACATGGAGACACTCAGGAAAGACCTCCATGTGGCAAATGTCCTTCAAAATTTCATGTAGTTCCCATGTACTTGAGTCTGTTTTATGGGTATTCACTGAAGATGTAACATGCTTGCATTACACTGAATTGTATTAGTGCTGCCACTTAAGTTATGCTCTTTTTCATTGTCCACGCTCCCCCTACCTAGATAAATTGTGAAATCTTATCTGAAATCCAAAATTTTGGGGGATTCAAGTTATGCCTATGTGGAAAATGAGTGTTGTTAACTGAGGCTGGTAGTAAGGTCAAAGTAATTCACAAGTATGGAGTGGAGTTCAGACTTCAGTTTGACCCTTAGTTCATTGTCTTCTCTTCCATACTCTGTTTGGTCATTGATTAGCCGACTGAAGTAAAAAATACACTTTTTGAAGCACAGATATATTCTTGAAAGATAGCGAGCCTGTGTATCCAGTCACTGAGAAGCAAAGATAACCAGTAACTTGACAGATAAGTGACAGAAAGGGGACAGAGTTTTCAAAGGGTTGTAAATTGGTTAACTCTAGGTCTCTAGCTTAATCATCATGTTACTTGCCCATGCCATAAACAAGGAACGGTTCTTGTTAGTTTTTGCCTGGAAGAATACCCATATAAAATCTATTCCAGAATGAGTTTTAGGGCTCTTTCAGCATGATTACTCACTACTAAGGATGGATGATTTTAATATAGGCAAAGTCTGATAATGAATGGTGTTTCAGTATCGGCCTACATAATATACAGAGGCTTTAAAATTGCATTTAATCTGTCACAAGTATTGCAAAACAGAAACACAGTGCAAACGGTATGGGAGTAGGGAAAGGAGAAACATCCTTGCTAAGGAAAGATATTGAGCAGTCTTAAATGCCCATTCACAATACACAGTATTATTGTCTATTGGCAGTGAATATTTATTAAGTTCTGTGGTGTTATTCAGTAAGCAGAATTTACCAAAGTATTGCTTGCTGATAGTAAATATTATCGAGTTGATACAGTTGACCTGTGGTATCAGTAGAAATACATCATAATGCTTAAAGGAATTCCTGGATCAGATTTTGAGTTGTTGTGATGAAATATGTCTTTCTGTGTGATTCATTGGGATAATGTGATAATATTGTCTTAATTTTTGAGTGCTGGGTTTTTGCAAGTTTAATCTTCAGTCAGTTGAAAATGTACATGGGTTCTCCACTTTTTCCAACAGTTGAGAAGCTGAGTTGTTTGAGTTAGGCCTACGCATGAATAAAAAGGCAAGGAGTTCTGAGGAACGATTGTTTAGTATCAACTTGTCATGAAATCCCTGGCAACAAAACTTTTTTTCATAGACAGAAGAGAGTACTTTTACTGTAAGTGGAAACAGACTTTCACATACTATAATCTTCAATATGGTGGTTTTCTATGCAAGGTTTATAACACTGAATCTTAAGCCATTTATCTATTTATTTTAATAGCACACTTTTAATAAGGCTTTTTCAGTTTACACTAGGGCTCACCGATGTGGAAAAGCTGAAGGATTAGGGTTTACTTCCTTTTAGGGAAGAATCCAAGTCCTTTAAGGCAAGCTTGGATCAATTTGTTAATAATTACTTTTATTAACTTCCTAAATTAATAGTTGGTCATGTTGGAAAATTTTGCTGCTTTAAGTCAAATGGCACTTCATTATACAAATAAATTCAATTTTTCTAAACTCTGTCATTCAGAAATATTTAGGTCCTCAAAATGCCTTGTAACTCAATAGGGAAAAATACCTAATTTGTTTGAAACTTTATCTTTTGCTCCAGAGGGATACACTTTTACTTCCAAAAGAATTACTTTGTTACTGTGTACTTCCTTCTCCTCACTTAGTTTTTCAGGGTGGACCTATAACCCAGCTTGTGTGATTTGTTCTGCTACAAACCACAAATGTATGTTAACTATGTGTGTAATCCCGAAGTTTAACATGCTAAAAATACATCTGTGTTAGCTCCTGTCAAGTTAAATAGTATTATACCCTAAAAGGAAAGATGTACAGTACAGCTGGTCTTCAGACAACGCCCACCTGAGACCTTTTTCTTTTTCCCTTTCCCTTTTGACAGGAATGATACTTTAATGAAACCCAGTACTTACCCTGAATTACTTTATGTAGGGGTTCACACTTTAACCTATCTGTGTGACCTTAAAAGGAACAAGTTAAAGTTAAATCATACCATTCACCGTCTTTGTCCATATAAATGCATTGTTAAATCTGAAAACTAAATACATTATTTTCAGTAATGATAGATGTTCTTTCCCTGCACTAAAAAACTTTTTACAAAGTGAGCAGTTTGTATATTTATTTTCACTTAATGTTTGCAAATGTTTTCTTGGTGATAGAGTACTTGCAACCAAACATTCCCTTAACATTTGAAACTGAACTGTCTCATTTATAAGCTACAAACAAATGAAAATGATGTTGGCATTTTTGCATCTCCCTAATAAAATTAATTGTTGCATTTAAGTTTGTAGCAAGATAGGAAATCAGCATGCCCCTAATAGGCGAAAAGGGGAAGGCCAAATCTGAAGTAATTTCTTCTGTTCTCAACTTTGTTCTGTAGTATTAACTAGGCCTGATTGTATTTTCTGTTTATGTTATTTTAATCTCTGCCAAAATTGGAGGCCATGCAGCTGCAAAGTCTGCACACACCGAATCTGTTGAAGACCATGGAATTTGTTTAAAATACTTGAAACAGCAGACTTCTATCACAAGACGATTTAGAGTGGGAGTAGAGGAGCTTGTGTACAAAAAGTGTAAGCAAGGCAAAAAACTTCCAATTTACTCTAAATTAGATTAAATTCTAACTTAGCAAGGAGTTCATCTCCTTGCTAAAATGTCTTAATGCCCACCATTTTCCCTACTGTCGTCCATTGTTATAGTATAATTAGTGGCTTTTAATTTTTAGGGTAAGTTTTAGCTTTGCTTTTCAGGGATACGAGGCATTTTCTAGTGTACAGACGTAACACGTGTTCTGTGAGCCTTTCTGGACTAGAGCTCTGTTGCATGGCTGCCTGTAATTGCAGGGTCTAGACTAGGGTGACCCATGCTGTGTTTTTACTTCTGTATTCCTAAAATTCATAGCTCACCTTAGGATCTGTGGCCACTGTTAATTTACAGATAATTAGAGGAAAAATTACAACAATATTAATCGTCTCCTCCCCCTTTCTAACATGACCTGCATTCCCATCATGCTTGTACAGATTATACACTGCTTATAAATCTTAGATATACTGTTCATGCATAAAGCCACCTTATCATTTTTTACATGATCTTAACTTCTTTAGTATTTTTCACTGTAGCAGTGAATTTATACATCTGCAGACAATACAGACAGCAGACATCAAGCCATTTTAAAAGTAAATTCTGATGTACCATGTGAACTGTATGCTAAGTTTAGCTAATAGTTCGTGCTTTACATACCAAGCTGATTGATCGCTAGCCTGTGGCAGGGGACATACTTTAACCCCCCAAGTAGTCAAAGGGGGTTCAAGACATAGGTGTGTGCTATATATGAAGGGCTGATTTGTAGTAGTAGTTCCTGTACTACGCTTTTACTGATTTGGTATATGTAGTGGTAGTAATGGTGGTCCAGATTTTAAAGGATGCTGCCAAGAGTACGTAGCCAACATCCCTGACAGGTTTGCATAGACCACAATTTCTCTGTGTCTTGGAGAACATATGTAGTACTGGGCTGCTCATTTCCAAATGCATGGTAGAGAAGGGGAAAAAAATTTGGACACAATGAGAATGATCAGAGACCAGAAACAGTACTTATACAGGGAGTGTGTGAATAGACTGGGGGTCTTCGGTCACACTGACTGAGAGACTGGGGAGGGTTTGAATGTATGTCCCAATACAAAAACTAGGGGCTGTGAAATAGAGCTGGAGCTCTGGGAGCCAGACGGAAAACAAACAAAAGTAGGAGAGACCTCAGGGTATGAGTCACAGATCTGTGGAATTACTTATTGAGGGATTTTGTGGATGCATAAAGTTTATATGTGTTGAAGGGAAGACTTAACAAATACATGAAGGAGATCCACTGGGGATGAATAAGCAGCCAAACCATAGGGAATCCCTTGAGCTGAATGTTGTCAGAGGCTGGTTGGAGGAATACGTGCATGTCCCCTTGTTCTGCTGAATCCATAAGCTAGCAGGTGTAGCTGGGGACAGGCAACTGGGCCAGATGGCCCTGCGGTCTGAGTCATGGTGGCCGTTCTGACCCTCATCTAAGCATTCGTAAAGATTGCCTAAGGTTGTGAACGTCTTGACTGTGTGAAAAGATCCAGCAGCAGTTGGGGTTTTTTTGGACTCACAAGAATTCCTGTGAGTGAGATAAATCTGTGGGAGATTGTATTTTTAGTTTCATAGCTTGTGGTGCCAGTTTTGGGACCTCTGTCCCTTTCTGAGCCATCTGCGTGTGTGGCAGCAGCTCTAGAGTGGTGTGTGCCTGGCTGCCTGCAGGTAGTCAGATGTGTGCTGTTATCAGATAGTCAAACACTTGGAAATACGTTTATCTGTGTCTGATTCATACAGTGCAATACACATCCCGAAGAAGGGTCTGGGACAGAAAGCTGTGAGTGGTTTATGCGCTGCCCCAAGGCATGACACCTGTAGTCTTACCTCTGTGTGAGTCAGCTCTGGTTTGCCAAGGGTGTTTGGTTGTCACACTTGGGCATGCCCTTGCATCTACCTGTATGTATGTATATATTGTATTTTTGGTCAAAGTGGTTGGCTGGGAGTTATCATCTCACTGGCCAGTTAAATCTCGCTGAGCAAGTATGTATGCGATTTTGGACCAAGAGGTTTAATTACATGTATCAGAGCTTTTTTGGTTTTGTCCAAGTACTAGAGCCAGTTTTCCATAAGACTCTGTCAGGGCACTCAGCTGTAAGGGATTTTACAGGGTGGCCTGTACCTGGTATAGAAATTCTGTCTCCTAGCCTCTATTCCCTCTGGCATAGAAGCTGCACTCACAGCCTGTCTTAAGGGTGAGCAGCAGCTTGTTGTGGTCAACCTTGCACAGTAGCAGAGTTCTGAGGAGGATGGTTGTATTGAAGTGAAAATTAAAGCAGTGTTGGCCAGGCACAGAGAAATCTGCACATCTTCCTAGAAGACTTCCACCCAAGCTATGACAATATTTAAGCATGCAGCAGGTTTTTTGGTGGGCATCTATGTGTAGATTAGAAGTTTGCTCAGAAGTTCTATCAGCAAGGAAAGCTCAACTTGACCCGCTTGCGTACTGGCTCCCTAACCAGGTTTTCATGGACTGACATAGCTTGTTGTGTCTTGACTTAAGTGTGTGGAGGACAAGACAGAACTGTTCAGTTTCTCCTGCCCACACCCTCCACTCACCCCCTTTTTTTTTTCTTCATTGACATCAGACTTTCTTAGGAATGGGCCGCTTTCTGAAGTGTCCAGATTAAGCATCCTTCTCTGCCTTCCCGGCAGAAGTCCAGATTCCCAGGGGCTATGCTGTGACTTTGATAAAACTTCTCTGTAACCTATTCTTGCTTTACACAAGGGAAGTGTTGCTGATTAAATGTAAAAGTGACTGTTGCAAATACTTGCTTCATCCCATCATGCTGTTGTAAAACTGCTTTTCAGGGGAGTAACACCTAAACCCAAGAAGAGCTTTTGGTCATTGGGAGCATCTGAACACAGTTCTTGACGAACTCACAGAGGGGTTGCTGTCGGCTTGGTCTGAGAAAAACTTGGAAATCTGTGACATGTTGTGGTTATGTATATCTTTGTTAAAAGAGGCAATAAGTGTCTGAAATTTAAATAGCTAAAATATTTACCTAGGGTAAAGAGGTTGTTTGAAACATAAAGTAGACCTCTGGCTTTGAGCCGCTGAAATTCCAGGACTCCTGACACGGGACACAAAACAAAAACTTGAAAAGAATTCAGTTACTGTGTGAATACAAGACTGACTTTTGACTCAATTTCTTCTGGAAATGGACTGAAAATATTGTGATGTAGAGCACATAGGCGTGGGAACCAGCCATATGAACAGTATCTGACTTAATTATTTCCACTTTTTTATTAGGTTGCCACTAATGGGATTATTGCAGTGAATGAACCTTCAAGTGAAGAAAAATATCTTGGTCAATTTCCAGTCAGTTTTGGAGCTATTGCTCCTTTTATGGCTGACCTGGACACAACAGAGGGAAGTGGCAATGTGTATTACAGAGAAGATTCCTCCTCAGATGTCTTGCAACTTGCATCAGATTATGTCAAAAAAGGTTTTCCTGAGACTTCTTTTGATCCCAGCAGTGTTGTCATTGTTACCTGGAAGCTTGTGGCTCCTTACCAGGCACCAGGAGATCATACTTTGGAAGGAAAGGTGAATGTTAATCAGAGCTTTAAGATAGGTTGGACATGTGTTCAGCTGAAATGTAACATAGTAACCTGTTTTTTTGAAGGCTTGAATTCCTTTGTTTTTAAATGAATCCTGTGCGGTTAAGAATGTGTTTTGTTGTTGAAAAGGCTGAAGCAAAATAGGAGTTTCCAAAATTTTTACTTGATTTTTATTTTACAGTATTTTATTCATTCAAAAGAAAGCATTTGAATCTACATAGCTGACTTCTTTGTATTCCCCGACAACATCTACTTTGAGAGTTAAGTGTGATGTGGTAGTAACTGAAATATTAGAATATCCTGCCCTCCATCTGTGCAATCTAATCCAGTTGGCTTGCGTTTTTCAGCAGACTCTTAAGTCATTTTGACATCAAACTTTATAAATCTGACAGGTATATGGACTAATGGGAACATCTGTCATTTCTGAACAGATGACATTGCATTCATAAAAAGGTCACGCTTTGTAGCTAGTATTGAATGAAGAAACCATTAGAGATTATTTTTTGTATTACTTGCAAACCATTCTCCCTTTTTAAACCACGTTAGGTGCTATCCTGCAAAGATAGTAACTTTATGCACTGTAGCTACCCAGCTGATGAGCCTGCTCACAATGTATAAAGATAAGAACATTACCCTTATTTGGCAAATCTTATTTTGTCAAAGATTAATTTCTTTTGCCTACCTTGACGCTACCATTGTGTTAACAGTAATGATTCTGCACCCTGGTAACAACGAATAGCTCATGTCTGAGGTACTGTCTTGATGCTTGCTTCGGTATGTGGGAATGTTCCTGCAGGAAAAGACATCTGCAGCAACATGAAACTTGAACTCTTCTTTAAATGTTCAGTTTACAGAATTTTTCTATTTACTGTAGCACATAACTCTATCTTAAGGAGGTGATATAGCATCCTATACATGTTACAGAATTGTTGTGGTTTAGACAGTTGCTCTGGCTATTTTCTAACAGATTTAACTTACCTTTGATAATGCTTTCTTTTTGATGTTTATGCATGCTAAAGGTAAAACTGCGTTAGCAAAACATGAGCTTGTGTAATATTGTTTTCTCCTAGGAAATACATGATGCACTATGTTTGGTGGAAATTCTGATTTTGACTATGTTTAAAAAAAATCTTATTCTGTTGTGTATCTTGACTATTTTTCCACAAGTAAATAGTTGCTAATTTTTTTCCACAGAGAAACACATTCCAGGCTGTTTTAGCCTCTTCTGACTCCAGTTCCTATGCTATTTTCCTTTATCCAGAAGATAGTTTGCAGTTCTATAGTACATACTCCAAGAACGATGATGGAAAAATTCCTGCTATGGTTGGCTTTAGTCAAGCCTCTACAAACTACTACTTTTGGGAAAAGCCAGGATCCTACAATGTCATTGCTAATGATGAAGCCAGCATTAGAAACCTCCACAAGTATGCTTTTTTGTTTGTTTAAACTCCTCAAGAAAACATCAAGGAGTTCCATGTTTTTCTTAATTGTAGCATGAGTCAATGAGGAATAATAAGATCCCATTAGTCTTTGCATGAGAAATTGCAAAGCCTGACACTAGTAAATATCCACCCCCTTGAGGAATATGAGGGCTTAGGTCTAATTTGTCAAAAGTCCATAGTTCCATTGTCACTGGTAGGAGCTGCTATATACTTGGTGATTCTAAAAATAGGACCACTTAAGACTTTAACTCTTTGTAGGCTAATCCTGGGCAGTCCTTTTTTGAAAGAAAAAGTGAACAAGAAGGAAAGGGAATGGGTTAGAAAGTTCTGGTAAATGTTAGCAAGACCTTTGTGGCCCAAATACTTCCTTCTGTTCCTCAATTTGGAGACAAGGCAGCTAGAAATTCTCAAGAGAGCTCTGGGTGTGGAGAAAAAATGCTATCCAAACTGTCAGGGGTGTCTTACAGCTGAATAAACTGTACCTGTAGATAAGGTAATTTGACAATTTTGTCCTGATGTTTCTCAGTGAAGGATAACATTTTGTGTAGGTTAGAAATACCACACAACTTGTGCTTGATTATGTTGATTTGGCCTATGCTTCTCTTTGATAGAAGCAGCAATGCCGGGAAGCAAGGTGTCTGGGTGTTTGAGATTGGTAGCTCATCTGACAGCATTGTGCCTGCCAAGATCAGCAACGTTTTGGAGGGCCTAGAGTCCAATGAACAAGACCAGGAGATGACTTCAAAACCATTTATGTCAGACTATGGCTCCACTGAAATAAGACAGCAGTATGTTACCAGTAGTACGGACAGCACAGAAGACGACCAAGACCATGTTACATATAGTGTTCCTCAGCTAGCCACAGAAGACGTTCTGACTTCATACCAAGATGTGACAGGAACACCTTCAACTGAGTCTCTGTACAGTCACCAAGATTTCCCAACAGCAAAAGCTCCACCTCGCCAGTTCCAGGTCCAGCAGTTCCCACCACAGCAACCCCAAGTCATAGATGTGGAAGAATTTGATGAAACTGGTATAGGTAAGGTCTTTCGTACAGCTTGGGTCCTTCTAAGACACATAGGCTGCAAAAAAACACAGAAATTGAACTACTACAGAAATTATCTGTTTCCTTCTCCCTATGTTCGTATCTGAAAATCTGGACACATTTAATAAGTTTGTGTTATGCATCAAGGAACTTAACTTGGATGTCACCCCAGATTCAGATCCTGCCAGTCTAGTAAACTAGTTCCCCAGTCAAGGTCACAGGAGAGTGTGTTCACAGTGTGTCTGTGGAACCTGAATCCCTCTAAATGAAAGCTTCCTATAGAGATCATTCCATTCCGAAGTCTGACACGTTCTTAGCGGGAACTGATTTCTCCATCTCTTTTTGCCCAGGGCTGTTGTTAAAGGTATGATCTTAACTGTAATAGCTGCGTTAAGGGTCTGTTCCTGGTAAGCATTTTATGATCAGTTCTACTGAAACCCAGCTTTTTTCTTTTCATAGATGTGTTGCTGTATACAGGTGATTTATTAAAGGTTGGGATTCATAACTGTTGTAAAAACAGTTGGCTAGCATTTCATGGCCTCAGATTTTACAAGGGTGGAATTAGTGACTCTAACGTCTGTGGAATTGTTTATAAAAACCTCAAAAGAGTGTGTCCGGCCAGATGTTAATTGTTTCTTGAAGCAGATGTGAGAATTGCTATCTCCATGAAATGATAGGATAAGCCTGTTAGGATTACAGGGTGCATCAGTTGGTGCGTGGTCCTGGGTACCATGCTGATGTGTTTTGTTCTGGAGTTGGAAAGGCTCCTTATTGCTTTGGTTTGGAAACAAGAAGAGGCTGAAATTACTGTGTGTTTAGTTTTGCCAAGACAGTTTAACTGATCTGTATTAACATAGACCTGCAGAAGTCAATAGAATTAAACCGTTTTCTAACATCTGAAGCCCTAATGTTTTCTGCAAAATAGTAGACTGTTACTTGCATTATTGCTGGGTTAGCAAAAATCAATTGCAATTTTTGTTTTCATTATAGAGAAAATGAAAAAAATAATTAAGTGAGTGGAGCTATTTTTAAACTAAACCAGGAGTATGTGAATACTGTAGTAATAACATGAAGTGTGTCTGTTCTTATTTTCTACAGTGTTTCGCTACCACACAGATGTCCAACAGACCTGTGCTAACAACCGCCACCAGTGCTCTGTTCATGCTATTTGCAAAGATTATCCCAATGGATTTTGTTGCAGTTGTATTGCTGGTTACAAAGGAAATGGCAGACAATGTGTAGCAGAAGGTAACTTTTTTGAAAATTAGGTACATAAACAGCAATTACACATGAAGTTCTTGAATGAGGTGACCTGTTTTCAATACTAACAAAGACAGGGTTAAATACCTTTTGAAAGATTTATCACTGAGATGTACTGGAAGTTATTTTAAGAAATGAGCTATGCTTTCTAAAATGATGTGTGTTTTTTGAATTAAGCCAATTATTTTAGGTGTCAATTATATACATTATTCATTTTAACATGATTTTCTAGAAAAAGTAAACTCTTCTGTAACTGACATAATTTAATAGCTAATATTAAGTAATTTAATAATAACATCCAGTATTTTTTGCTTGAATTAGTGGTGACGTTCCAACATGTTATAATCTGACATGGTCCTCATTCCAGAAATGGACAGTTCAAAGGGGATGAACAGATTAACTTTGATTGTCCAACGAAGGAGCAGAGCTCATCTTCGTCAGACTCTTCAGCTTCTTTACAAAAGGGCTAATCTGCCAGATTTTTGTTAGATATCCATTTAAACTTTGTTCCTGTGTAAAATCCATAAAGGAATTTCTTATGTATACACTTGTAATCCTCATAGTGACGACTCAGATTATGGATGCATTTCAACAACTAGAATAGCTGACTGCAGGCTTTGTGTTTTACAAGGCAGGAAAGCAAAACCTACTACTTAGCTTTCAGTTCATGACATTTTTTCAGAGAAAGAAAAGAAGGATCTGATGATAATTTGAATTTGAATCTGGACATAGGAAATGCTATAGAGAAGAAAACTAGCAATCCAAGGTAGCTACTTCTGTAAAACACAGTGTTAAAGCAGTATATAGTTTTGAGTCAAGAAATAGGATAGCTTAGAATAATAGGTCAATTACTCTAAGACCTAATGGTGTTAGACTTCTAATAGGTAATGGACAAATTTACATTCCGTAGGTATTGATATGAAGTGTGATCTTCAAAAGAAGTTTCTGTGCAACTTACTGTCAGAGCTATTGTAACAGCATAACCTGTTTATGGAGTTACCCTTGCAGACAAAACCATTAATGAGGATAAAAGTAATCTCTTCAGGCAATTTTGGCCACTTAGTCATCTGTATAGTCACAACACACACGCACACACCTACCTACGTATGTAAGCAAATCAGCGCACTGTGTGTAGGCAGCTTCCTCTCTGATGAATTCTGTGAGCATTGGTTTGCCTTTTATTTCAACACTAATATCTTTGAACGCTCTGATCACGTTCTTAGAGAGTATGAGAGAACTGTCGTTTTGTTCTGATGCATTGTATTATTTGCCAGGTTCTCCTCAGAGAGTCAACGGGAAGGTCAAAGGAAGAATCTTTGTAGGAAATAACCCTGTTCCAGTTATATTCGAGAACACCGATCTCCACTCCTATGTTGTGATGAACCAAGGGCGTGCCTACACTGCTATCAGCACAATCCCAGAGACTTTGGGGTATTCTTTACTGCCTCTTGCCTCTATTGGAGGTATCATAGGATGGATGTTTGCTGTGGAACAGCAAGGATATAAAAATGGATTCAGTGTAACTGGTAACTTCTAAATTAAAATAATGTTCAAAAAATGTGCTATGCTTTCCTCTGTCTTGAGAGAAAAGAAATGTGTATTTAGAAGCAATATAAACATACTACTTATTCTTAGCTGCAGATGGATGGCTTTGTAATCAAACTTCTCACTGTTTTTCTTGTTTACAATGTAGAGATAGTGAGCTTTTAAATTTACTGTTGGTGCACAAGCATTCAAGCATGTTAGAAAGAAGAATGGCTTGGCCAGTTCTTGTACAAGACAGAGATTAATAAAAATAATCTGATTTTTGATACTGAAGTATACAGAGCTACTGAAAAAAAGCTGCCCCTACATCTACAAGAGACCTCACGTGTTAATTGCCTGATTGTACCAACAGAGCAAAAGAGAAAATCTGACCTCATGAAGGTCTGAAATTCTTAACAGAAGCAATTCCTGCGGTATGCAAATGATTCAGTTAACTTATTTGAGGGAAATTGCAGTACGCCATTACAGCTTTTCATATGATTTTGAGGCCAAATCTGGTTATTGGTGCACATGAATTCAAGCTGTGGATCCAATCTGCTCTAGGAGAACACGTGTTTCTCTTTAACATTTTATCCTTTACAGTCCTGTACTATGATTTTAGATGAACATAACTTTTCCTTTGGGAGTTTTCTTGGTTTTGGTGCATTTGAAGTTTGTTCTGGAATTTACAACATTTCACTTGGTTTTGATTTGAAAACAGATGCACTGGTTTTTTGTTTGTTTGTTTGTTTTTTTAACTCACTGTATTCCTAATGGTGGTTTTCTCTAAAAGGCACAACTCCTTTGCCATTTTAACTAGTAGGATAAGGCCTACTATTATTAGATTTGTTGGAACCTTTTTGAAATTAAGAAACCCCTGCTTCTTCATGCTTACTTGCAAATTAGCGTGTTCACTGCTTAAGAAAAGATAGTTTCCTTGCATTATCCAAGGATATTATTGGTATTCCTCTGAAAGTCTTTTCTGTAGAAACCCAAAACGATACCGATGGTGCTGCATCAAAGCTTGCAGAAAACAGTAATTTATATTTTATCTACTAGAAGAAATACTTTGAATAAAAGGATTCAGAACCTGCTATGAAGTGGTTTAACTAATGCTGTCTCTTTAGGTGGCGAGTTTACACGGCAAACTGAAGTAACTTTTCTTGGCAACAATGAGAAGCTGGTTATAAAGCAGAAATTCAGTGGAATTGATGAGCATGGTCACCTTACCATCAGCACAGAAATGGAGGGCAGAATACCTGAGATCCCGTCTGGCGCATCAGTCCATATAGAACCATACACTGAACTCTATCACACTTCTAGTTCTGGTAAGGTTCCCTAAGAATGAAATTATAAGAAAGTCCACATTTCTCAGAGTAGAGAGTAAGACAATCTGAAAAACATGATTTTATTCCCTTCTTAGCAAGTGTACTTAGGACCCTTTGATTTATAGAAAGTTGCTTTTTACCTCTGAGGAACCGGTACCAAAAGAAGGTGGATTTTGAGTGTGACAATGCAAATGTTTATGATCTTTTTATTGAAAAAAAGGTTCATATTTATCTGAAATTATGTTTACAAAACACGTTTGATTTCCCTTTTCAGTGGCTTTATTTTTACACTGCTCATAGCAGTTGTACATGTTGCAAAGCTTTTTGCAGGGTCCACAGCTCCTTCAGTAGGAGCTGTACTGGTGTATACTTTTTTTGTGGTAATGTCATCAAGTGGGCTTTGGTCTTGTCCAATGAGACTGTGCAAACCAGATATGTGCCATGTAAACTGCATTGCAATTACAGTGCCTTATGTTAGTAACAAGCATTTTCAATATTGTTTGAGCTGAATTTGAACAACTGGCCAGAAAATTAGAAGCCTCTTAATTCCCTTATCAGTTTCCTCCATTGTCTCTTCAGTCCTTCTCTCTTTCTCTCTTCCTTATCTCAGACTCTGAGGTTTGATAAGAGAGCCATTCTTCATTTCACTGTTTATAGGTGAATCTCCCTCCTTTTGCTTTCCCCCTCCTGGATAAAATTATGGGTGTTTCAACACAGCAAAAACAGAGGGAGGTTGGAGTGTTGCTGCTAGCTAGCCAGCCCACCCAGCTGTCAAAGAGCAACAAACGGGAAGCAGCCTGTCTTGCACCCAGGTGCACATGGATACAGGAGGGAATACACTTCACTGCAAGGGCACATTTTGATTGCTAGGATAGCTGGAAATGGTGTAGTTGCATCACCACTGCCTTATATCCACTAATGTCTCGCTTTGGTAGCCAGTGATGAAGTCCTCTTGGTGCTTTGCCCGTCATTATGGACTGGGAGGAGGAGGGGCTGGAGGTCGCAGGAAGCTTCCGCTTTGTGCAGTTTTGGAGAAGTTGTTTGGGCAGCATATGCTCTGTTGAACACCTGCCGCCTTGGCAGAAATGCTGTCCCCATGGAGGAGAAGTCAGGGGTTGGAAGGAGGCATCCTTCAGGCTGGTTGTGATTTACCAGTACTCAAACAGTTAGTCTTCTGCTGTCCTATGCCATATCTGATACACCATCACTTTGCAGAAATCCAGCTTTTGCTAACTGTTGCAAGTGGATTGATGCAGGTGTGTTCTGGTGTCCATGTGAAGAATAGTGGAGTTCTGAATAGCTTTCTGTTGATGGGGGATCTGCAAGCCCAGATCTGCTTTGGAGAGTTTTGGTCACAGTTTTTCACAATATAGAAATCAGTTGGGAAGCATACAAGAGTTCTGACATGCATCTTCTTCAGGACTCTGTCAAAATCCAAGGACAATAGACCACAAAGGGTGTGTAGGCTGGTGCTGGTGAGGTGGCTCTTAGCTTATAGATCCATTATGTAAATTCATCTAAAACCTCTGAGTTGAATTTTCCTTTCTTCATCTGTTAACTCACAAAGCAAAGTTAAATTGTTAAAATATGTCAAGATGAATTATATGACTCATTCTTCAAGGCTGTCATATCTGAGAACAGAGTAAGCCTAGTCAAGTGCCTATTCCTTTGCATGGAAATACATCCACTTTCGTAGCTTCTTGCCTTTGACATTTCTATCTACACTACTCGACCTGTATCCCAAGTCTACAGATAACCCCGGGCAGGGTATTTTTGCTCTCTGTTCTGATCAGCATGTTCCTTGCTGTGTTGCAGTGATCACTTCATCATCTACCAGGGAGTACACAGTGACAGAGCCGGAAAGGGATGGGGTTGCTTCCACCTACACAGGTGCCTATCAGTGGCGACAGACCATTTCGTTTGATGAATGCATTCATGAGGAGTCTCACCATGCTGCCGCTGCTACTCAGCAGCTCTCAGTGGACAGTGTGTTTGTCCTGTATAACCGAGATGAGCAGATTCTGCGGTATGCTATGAGTAATTCCATCGGCCCCATCAGTGGTATGTATGAACTGGAAATCTTTCTTTTTCTCTTTTGTGAGTAATTAAGAGCAGGCTTCTATATTTCTTTTAACCTGCCTTAGCCGAGCTCAATTAATGAGTTACATTAATCAGTACAAGTCCAAGTCCAGAAATTAAGAAGATAAATGGGACTGTTGAAAGTTTGTATCTTTACTTGGAGAATGGTGTTTAAGTGAAATTGAAATTCAGTGGAGTTTGTGTCTAATTCTTTGAAATACTCTCAACAGACCACCTTGAATCTATGGCTGCTCAGATACATGGAGTGTATTGTTTACTTAATTTAGTTCTTCTATTAATGATTTTCTTTTTGTATTGCAAAGGGCAAAAGAGGGGAATAAGATTTACCATTGAACCAGCTAGTTTCTATAATTTATCTTGAAACATGGCATTTTATCTTTGGAAGGTAGGCAGCCTATGAAGTGTAGTTTTTGGATGAGCTGTCCAAGTTTGTCTGTTTGGCCTAAGATCAGAATAAAAGCAAAGGAACAATTTGGAAATGCACACTAGATGAGTACAAGAAAGCACTCTGCTCCTTTTTGGTTGGGGTTTTTTTTTTTTTTGGTTGGTTGGTTGGGGTTTTTTACAAAGATAAATTTCTACTAATTAAAATGAACAAACCAAGCTATTAAGAATCACATTTTGGGTTTAGTGTCAATGACTGGATAATTCAATGCATTATCTTTGTCAGCCTTTCTGTTAGGAGAGGTTTTTGTGGTTTCTCTATTTTTAAACTCAGCAATACTTTGCACATGTAACAAGGAATACAAGTGCTATTGCCTTTCTGACACTCCTGTCCTGCATATCACCTGCAAGTCCCTTTCTTCCTGTTGCAAAATGTATTCTCTTTCCTTGTTTCGTGTGCACCACAATCAATCTCCTCCTGAGCCTTATCTGAGTGCCATTAGGTGGATAGAGTTGTCATGGCTAAATAAGATCTCTCTTGTCAGATGGTTCTGCTGATATTAACCGGAATCCTTGCTACACCGGTACGCATAACTGTGACACAAATGCGATATGTCGTCCGGGAACTGGAAATCGTTTCATCTGTGAATGTTCGATTGGCTTCCGTGGAGATGGAAACATTTGTTATGGTATCAGAAAACTTTTAATTACAAAATTACAGCTAATGTAACACTTGGTTTGCTTGGAATGTACTGACCCTCAGGACTCACCATTCCAGCAAAATGAACTGTCCTGAGAGGCTGCTTTGGGGAAAGATAGGTTAGAGGGATGCTGGGGTAGCTGATGTAGCTCAGTAATTAAAGTAAGCAAGTTTGACTGTCAACAGTCAAACTTGGGTACATTTTGCTAGCTTACAAAGCATCTTTCCTACCTAGTTCATCTTTTCATGAAACCCGTGGGAACGTAGCTGTGAGAAATTTACTGTTCTGCAAGTTCTGGTTAAAATGACTCAACTAGGTTAAAAGTTCTTGAGGGACATGAGGAATGGTTTATGTATGTCCATAAAGAGTACATATATGTGGAACCCACTGAAATGATCTTTTTCAAGATCTGCTTTGAAAATCTGTTCTGTTCAAGGAGTCTTGTTTCCCAGCTCTGTACAGCTCTATATTCTTAGCGTATCTGGGGTTTGTTTTATAATCAAATCACAGCACAAATACTTGTTTTCAAGAGGTTAAAGTGTGTATTAATGAAATATGCATCATACTGATTAGCTAACTGAGATGTTTCCTTAAAAAAAACCACAAGATCACAACCCTCCCCCCTACTCCAACCCTTACATCAACTTGCAAATGAAAACAGTAGCATTACACTGTCCCTCCCAGTACTCTGGTGCTGTGAGTTGAGCAGCAGTGGATTAGAGATCATAGAATCCTGGAATACCAGATTGGAAGGGACCTTAAGGATCATCTGGTCAAACCTTTCTTGGCAAAAGCACCGTCTAGACAAGATGGCCCAGCACCCTGCCCAGCCGAATGTATATGGATAATGAAAGGGGAAGTCTTTCCTAAAGTTTGGGCTCCCCTAGTAGTCATCACTGCTTCTCATAACCTTGCAGGCTGCATTTTCTTTCTCGATGGCTCCTTTTTCCTCTCTGATTTAGTCTTCCTTTATTACTTCATTACAGAACCTCCTCTGTGGTTTGTTGTTTGGTTTTGTTTTTTTTTTTTTTGGTGCAGGTTAATTGAGGACAGGGTTACCTGGAAACTTGTTTTCCAGTTACTAATATCTCTTAAGAGTTGTGGTCTATCCAGCATGTAGTTTAAATACGCAAGTCTGCTGTTATTCAGTAGCTGTAGTTTCTTTTTTTGTGGCATCAATATTAAGTGCATCTTTGTAATAACTGGAATCCTTGTAATATTCTAGATGTTGATGAATGTTCAGAGCAACCAGCTCTGTGCGGCAGCAATGCAGTCTGCAATAACCAGCCAGGAACCTACCGCTGCGAGTGTGTTGAAGGATACCAGTTTGCAGCAGATGGGCGGACGTGTGTTGGTGAGTTTCACGTTTCTTGAAAGCACTGCCCACCAGCTTTCGGGCTGTGATTCATCTCACAGAGACAGAAAACAGAGCTTCTAGGATCTGCGCTGACTTCTAATGTGAGTTGAATTTAGGAGTTCATGCTGCGGTTAGTGATTACAATCCATTAGGTAACGGAAGAATGTGCCTGAACTACTTTGCTTTCATCTCATAAAAATTGCCCATTCAGCATGTTTCTAAATAGAAAGTGGAAATGATTATTGAATGTTTCTGTCCTTTCTGTACCATTATTCAGCTGTAGATTTACATGGAAGTCAAATTCAAATTTGTAAAAGAAGAAAAATTCAAGTGAGCAATTATTAGTTTGTTGTTATTTCACAGCATCTCACTTTCAAGGTGAGATAGGGCTTTTTTTTTCATCATTTTCTGAAGTCCTGTGCTTTGGATTTTGTGGGGTTTGTGTTTTGTTTCTTTCTTCTATCTAATCGAGAATAAGACTTAAAAAATTAGATTTTAGTATAGATTCGTCCCTAGGACAAGGCAGTGCACAAGTCTAAAGCAGTGTGTCTTGGCTATTGCAGGCTTATTCTGAAGTCATAGTTAGTCATGCTGAAAAGGAATCATAACTCCAGATTATTTCACTGTTAAAATCTTTGAGGTTTGGAGGAAAACGAACTGGTTTGTTAATGGACTATAATAACTTCAAATTCAGAAGTTGTCACTGAATTATTTATTTTTATTTAATTTAAAATCTTTTTCTGGAGGAAGCCTGAGATAATCAGTACTTTCTGGACTAAGTTTGTCCTAATAAAGGATATTTTTTCCTGTTTGCTCACTTTTTCACTAAAGTTGTAGAAATTCCATTTGGTAGCTGGCAGATTTGCAAGATGATTGTGTGGGATTTGTATTGAAAGTGAATTTTCCATATAGAAAGAAAAACAACGAGCTTTACCCTTGAGAACATTAAACTGATTCTTTGGGGTGTCATTTATATTGCAAATATCAAAAGCTAAATAAAAAAATCTACAAATGGCACATAGAAGAGGGCTTGGTCTCTTCTGCCAAGTGACAAGAGGAAACAGCCTCAAGTTGCACCAGAGGAGGTTTAGATTGGATATTAGGAAAAATTCCTTCACTGAAACGTTTGTCAGGGACTGAAACAGTCTGCACAGGCAGGTGGTTGAATCACCATCCCTGGAGGTGTTTGAGAGGTGTGGATGAGGTCCTTTAGGGACATGGTTTAGTGGTGGACTTGGCAGTGCTGGGTTAACAGTTGGACTTGATGATTTTAAAGGTCTTTTCCAACCCAAAAATCTCTATGATTCTAATGACTCTATGGCTACAGCTGCAACTGTCAGGCTAGAATATAGATTAGATTTTTTCTTTTTTTAGTTACCATTTTTGTCTTTGTTTGCAACCTGACAGTAATTCTACACTGACAAAGCTTATGCACAGTCTTCCAGTATGGTTGGACCAGTTCTTCTTTCTAACAATGCCTGAGGATTACATTTGTTTCTGTCGTGACTGCTTTGTGGTGGAAGCTTAGTTACCCTTTGTCAGCTAATGCATTCAGGTCTTTCCTCATTATAGCTGAGACTGTTCTTCAGCTGAGACTGAGGAGCCTTCATCTTGCAGCAGAAAGTTGCATTACTTCCCTGCAGTGTGTGACTTCGCATGCTGTTTATCGCAAACCCCGTTTCTTTCCTCCAGTAAGAATTACCATTCATGGCTGCTCACAGTGCACCCTAAGTCTGCTCTTGGTTGCAGAACAGTTGGAAAAAGCAACTACTTCTACCAGGACACTGGAAGGGATAGGGTGAGACGTGAAGAGTGGCATTATGTTCTTTCCATTATGTTCACCACAACCCTTTTGTCTCTTGGACCTGAAAGGGAACATTCTTCCCTCCAGCCATGACCTTACTGGCTTCACTGTACCACTTTCCCATGAAGTTGATGTGTCACACTTCTAACACGCTAAGTAATTCCTTGTCCAGATTGAAGGACTTCAGTTTAATCCCTTCCTTCAGTCAAAACCAAACTTTGCATCTGTAAGACTGAAGAGAGGGAAGATGAACTCCAGTTTCCTAAAAGACTGAAAATAAATGTCATGGTAATCTTGCTCCCCTTTCCTAGGGGTTTTACAACCCGGAGAAAACTTGAACCCCAGAAAGGGCAACAACTACCCTCTTTGTGCTTTTTGCAGCTTGCTCTGGGATACCATCTCTGACTCAGCTTTTTCATACCAGTCTTGTGACTCACTGGATAGCTTTAGAAGAGAGTTGTAAATAAATCCTGTGCTCTTATTTGTAGGCTGAGGAATAGGAGGACTTGGGGATTCCCACTGAGACTCCAAATCTTATGCATTTATAATGCAGTTCTGACTAGATTATTTTGCAATCTAAAACTTACTTCATCAAACAGAACAGATACAAATGATTCTAACAATTCTTCTCCAGAGAAATGGAGAAAATGACTGTTCTCAGATCTGGCTCTGATGGCAGATCTTTGTTATTTCCCTGCTGATACAGTGGTAGTTTCCATCTGTGTACTGTGTTGAAAGGAGCATTGTAAAGTCTCGACTTTGTCTCCTGTCAACTCCTCGTAAGAACTGGGTAGGGAAGCCTCAGTGGACTCTCTGTTCCAGCAGCTGGAAGTCTGTTCCTCATTGTACATGCTGCAAACTCATTTATTTTCAGGCCCAAAATTTTTGTCGTATTTTGCTTTCTGCTATTTTAAATATCATGGTTTGCTTTCTTCTTCTCTGATATGACAGGTAAGCATAGGCAGGGCTCCAGTGACTGCCTGAAATAATTTGTGTGTAAAGCAGTGCAATGCCTTCAGATTCACTGCCGTCAACAATGAGAAAGTAATGAAAAGCTGCAGGACTGGTCCCAGCTTCCACAATTAGTCAAAAATCTCTCCAGTAGTTGACAAATATGTTTATCTTTTTTGGAGTGAGTCACAGGTCCTATCTGTTGCCAAGTGACGACAGCCCCGGGTCAGGGCTAGGTTAGTGTAGCAGGATATCTAACAATTCCCAGTGCAGTGAACTGGCCACTTAGCTAACATGTGAGGTACCTCTGTGAGATGCCTTACATTTCTTCATCCAGGACTCTTGTATAAACAAAACTGTCATGGATCTGTCACTGTAGCAGCCTTTCTGCCCTGTTCTACTTTAGCAAACATCTGTGAGGTGTTGAGGACAAACAGTTTCTTGTAAAATGTTAATAAGAAGACTTGACACCAGCGAAAGGGGAGATCTTGGCAAAAAAAAATTCCCAACCCCCAAACCAAAAAGCTCAGTTTTCTTGTTTCCTTTCTCTTCTGTATACTTTCACAGCTGTTATTATTTCCCTATAAACTTAAGAGCTTCAGACTTTGCAGAGGAAAATTCAAATTTTTATCTCCTCTCTTGTACATCTAATCTGCAGCTGTTGAATACGATGTAAACCATTGCCAGATGGGCACGCACAATTGTGACATTCCTCAGCGCGCTCAGTGTGTGTACACCGGAGGGTCCGCCTACATCTGCGCATGCCTCCCTGGCTTCTCTGGAGATGGCCGTGCCTGTGAGGGTGGGTAGCACCATCTGTTGTGGGGGTTTTATACTCTTTATTGCACAACTTGGCTGGTTATGGCAATGTCTTGTATTTACTTGTGATTGGAAGTGGGAAATTTCATAGCTTAAGTCCTTCGGGCAGGCATGACATTAAACTTTTATACTTTCCTCCCCTCAATTTTAAATTCACTCTTTGATATTTGAGCTACAGAAGGTCCAAGGTGAGGTAAATGCAGAAATTGCAGTAGTTGCAGTTAGCAGAGCAGATCTTCATCAGCAGGAACTGTTTGCACTGTATTGGCTTATATTCCTGATGTGGTGATACATGCTGCTCAGGTTGTGTAAAGAAAGTTATATTCTGTTTCGTGTCAATTGGGATCTGAGACAGAACCTAAAATGCATGCTTTTTTCTTTCTCCTTTGCATTTCTGTATTAGTTATTCTTCCAAAGGTCTATAATTCTAATCAGATATCCAAAAATAGGACCCTGGAAGTAATATGGCAGGTTTGCACTTGAATTCAACATTCTGATTTGTCCGTTAGGAGGAACAGTTATCTGAGATTGATCTTTTCTTTTACAGATGTAGATGAATGTCAACAAGGCCACTGTCATCCAGATGCTTTCTGCTACAACACTCCTGGGTCCTTCAGCTGCCAGTGTAAGGCAGGTTATCGTGGGGATGGTTTCCGATGTGTGCTAGGAGGTAAAATTTTATAGTTCTTGAAAGTTGGACCAGAAATATAATTTGGGAATTGGAGGATATATGTTAATTTGGTTCCTCGCTGAAACAAATTTTGTGTTGTCTTATTGGGATCTTTTATTCTTTTTCAAGTCTTTCAAGTTCTGAACTTCACCAAGCTTGTGTCAAAATCTCTATCATCTTGACTATTTCACTTTTCCATCATACCCTCTTTTATTTTGTTTGTTGTATCCTCAGCAGTTCTCAGCCCCAAACCGATACTATCTTTTGAAGCTGCCTTATGTAAAAGTTTGACCACAGATTGATTTGGTTTGCATACACAGTGGTCACTTATCATAAACCATCTGAAACTGTTGGCAGTGTAAATGAAATGCAACAGTTACAGGAGAGAAGTGAAGGATTTGACCAAAGTACCTGCACTGTTGTCTTCAGTGGAATCTAGATGCCTACGTGCCACGTATAGCCAGCAAGAGTCCAGAAAGGCTGTCTGCAGTTTCTAGCTAACACTTAGTTGTTTCTGTATTTACCCAGCTTGTTCTTCATTTACCAGAAAGTTCTTTATCCTCCCACATTTGGGTTGTTGTGTTGTAGTTTGGGCCTTGAAGTATAAAACTCCTGTTCTTGGAAGTATGCTTAAAAAAAAGAAAGTGAGGAACACTGAAGCACAAAGTAGCATCATTATGGTTACTTTAATTCAAAAGTGTGACAAACCCTTGGGACAGCAGCACTCACATTTTGCAGAATGGTGAATGCTTTCATCCAGGAAATAAAGCCTGACTTCTGAATATATTCAACCTAATTCTCCTGCTTCTAAGACTCTTGCTCTTGGGCAAAAGACCCTTGACCTCTCAACAAACAAACTCAAACTGTGCAGCCAAGTGTAAGAAAGGCATAGGGCCAGAGGGGAAGAAAGCAACAAGCAGTATGACTGAGGAGGGAGGCTGTCTTTATAATTCAGCTTCTGCACTTCTTACTGATGTCCAAAGTATCTGATGATTCAAAATTGAGGGGTTTGTTGAATAGTGCATGTGCTGTCTTAAAAGTGCGTGTTGTCTGCATGGCACACAATATTACTACCTGATGTATTCCTGAAACAGTATTTTTCTTTTGCCACTAATTCCGCAATTCTGAAGTTCTGACCTCTTTTGCATAATTGGATACTCACGTCTTAAAACTAAAAGGCAAAGGATCACTTATAGGAAAGGCATAAAAAATTTGCAATGATGTTCTTTCTGGTTTTAGATCGTATTTACATGATGCTTAATCATGTGCTCAAAAACATGTGTTACATCAAATCACTTAGTGCTTGTACACTTCTGTCACAGGTAAATTGTAGGAGGTTTTGATTTTGAAGCTCTAGCTTTTGCCATTTTGTCAGTCTTTCAGTATTAATGCCCACATGTATTTTCATTTTATGCCAAATGAATGGTGAACTACCTAATGTTTTGACCTGTGTCAAAACTAGCTGATAACACCAGGATTATTCCTCCTAGAGGAGAAACTGGATGTGAATAAGTTGAATCAAAATCGAACCTTAAAGCTGCCAGTTCTTCAGGAAGAATTGTAGAAGCAGAAGTACAGCTTTCGTGTCTGGCACATCCCCTTTGTAGCTGAAACAGGTGATTTGGTAGAATGATACTTGAATTCAACCAATTAACTTTATTACCAGGACACAATTAATTTTTTCTGAGTATATGTGGTAGCATATTTAAGTGGGATTTTTTGTTGAGAACAACACCTTTTCACATGTGGTGGTTAGTATGTCTACTAAACTGCTAAGCACAGGGAACTGTTTTGTAGTAGCTTTGTGTTATTTTTTTTTTTTCCCGCTTATCTTGTACATTTCTTCACTTCCCATACTCAACAGTTGTATCTTGAATGGGGATATTTCCATGTCACAGCTTTAATGGTAGTAACAAAATGATTTGGATTTTTGTTGATCTGCTGTTTTAGTGGGTGGGGATCTGCCAGGTTTTGTTAGATTTCATATATGCCTCTCTGGTTTTTGGTGCATTTTTTTTAATGCTGTTTTGTACTACTAGTAGAAGACGTGCTTTAGAAACACTTGTATCAGTTATCTCTGCTCATGGAATGCTCTGAGCAGAAAAAAAATCTGTGTAGATAAGATGTCTTACTTTTGCTCAGTTTTGACTGAAGTGCATGTAATGCTCTGCTAGTCTGCAGCAATGGCAGTGTTTACAACAAACTTAGCTACTCCTCCCTTGGAGAGTTAATAGAACAATAGCTGCCCTTGGGTCCTCATCTGTTGCTAAAGCTTTAGTACTTTTAAAGTGGATATATCCAAAAGTTAATCATTGCCAGGAGATAAAATATACTTTCTGAAGCCTAGCAAAAAGCAGCTTAGTTTACTTTAGCACCCAATTTGTAAAGTAAGTTGCTTCAGAATGGAGATTCCAGCTGAGACTCTATTGTATTCAGCTGTAATTAGAGACCCTTCTTCCCCTTTTTACCCACGAAGGTTTTGATCTAATTAGCCTCAGCCAAGTCACTGAAGCCTTTGCTGGTTGTTAATAGCATGGAAAGTTTCATTCATCTGAATGCTCAGTTCTTTCTGCTGTATCCTTTCCTGATCCAACTGCTTGCTTGTTTGGTTTCTTTATTATTATATGAAACCTACTGCTGAATCTTGTCTCTGCTGAACAGCAACTCTTGAAACAAGTAGCCTAATAAGTAAAATGGATTGGAATCACACACAAGAGAATGTCTGTAGGAGTGAACCAGCAGGTTAATGAAAGAGTTAATGATGCTGGAATGTCCCACTGCTCACAGCTATTAAGAAAGTCTGTACTTCATTATTTCCTCACGCTTCATTTTTCCATTTCAAAAAACCAGATGTCTGAGTGTTTCTACCCCTGCAGACCCCAGACACTGTTTACTAAACAGAAACAAATCTAGATTCTTGGAACTAGGGGTCTGACTGTTGAGAGCCATTCGCTGCTCCTCTGAATACAATCCATTTCACATGAAAAATGCACTTAACAGGGCAACACTAAGTGAAGGATTACAAAGGAAAATGAAGGGACAAAGGGAAGTGTGGGGTTTTTGGTTTTGTTTTTACTCTTCTTTTGTTGGCAGCTCTGAGAACAGCAATTAAAAATGTCAGTATAACTCCTTGTGATATGTAGGGAATAAAGCGATCCACATAGGAAATTAAAAAGTAATCTCTGATTACGTACTGATTTTGGACACAGTTTTAAATCACTTCTGGTTTTAGCTTGTGAATGAAAGCCTGTTTGAGTAGTTATATCAGATCTCTAGAAATTTTTGAGTACTGTTGCAGAACTAATTGAATTTGGTTTAGTGTAGCAGACTGTAATCCCCCCTGCAAAATGGAAGGGAAGAAGTCTCATATGTCTCCGTTTCTCATCCTGTTTTCTCAGCCTCCAACTATTTTTTTTTTTTGAAGCCCATAAATCATTTTCTGCAATGCTGCTGCAAGAGCTTTCCTTTATGACCAAAAAAGACTTTCAATGCTGGTATATGGCTGTAGGGGGGTGTTTTCTCCATTCAGTTTGTTTCTTCGCTTATGTGTGAAATGTGTACATGTGTGTTTCACCTAATCCACTTTCCATATCCATGGTATTTCCATTTCATGTTTTCAAGTTCCATGATATATTTCAGTGATGTTTAAATTCTGGATTACTACTGGTAGTTTACGAAACAATTGGAAAAAAAATGTTTAAAACATTAAATACAAATTTATATTTTCTGAGGAAAGGTATACATTTATCTTGAGTTCAGGATGCACTGGTCTACGTATCTAGTCTGACTTGTGTGTCCTGTGCTCCATAGAATGTAACTTCTTCATCCAATCTCTGTTCTGCGCTACAGCTTCTCTCTTTGGAGGAGGGAACTTCTACACACTGGTTCAAAATTTTTTTGCTATCCTTTTGAACTGTGGTTATCAGAGCTGGACTCAGTATTCCTGGAATCATCCCCACAGTCCCACATTGCTTCCCTGTACCTGCGTGATGCTCCCTGTGTATCTGCTGAATTCTTACTTATACCCACCCCCCCCCCCCCCCTCACAATCCCTACAGCATTGAGCTGGGTACTGGCAGTTTATCTGCTTGCAGTTATCTGCTGATAGCTTTTTTTGGTTGTGGTTTCCAAGATAGACTCATCTTTAGAGGCTGCTCTACACGGTGTATTCCAAGAAGTGTGACTTTCCATTTATCTGTGTGAATCTACTTGTTGATTTCAATGAGCTCAGTTTATCTAGTGATGTCCTATCCTTCTCATGTTTTGTAGCCTGTTTCTCTTCCAAAAATGGTGCAACCTATGGTTGTGTTTTTCCTCTGGAATCCTAATGAAGGAATTAAATATCTTAATAAGGAAATGTAAAACCAAAACTAAGGTAATATGGAAACTTACTAGAAGTACCAATACTTCATATCTTTGTCCACTGACTAAGGTGATTTTTCAGTTTTCAATCATTATCAAATTAAGGTAGCCCACAGTATGGTGCTTTGTTTTGAAAATTATGCTGTCCTGTAGGCATGAGAGTGCCACAGGGAAATGCAAAGCTGTTAGGTCAGTGCGTTACCTTTACCAGCCAAGCATCAACTGCACCAAGAAGCAGTGAGAATGGGTTTTAACTCAATTTTATAATAAACACCCATCAGTTATGCTGGAACATAGATACTGAAAAGTGTTGAAAGTTGGTCCTGCTGTTAATAAAAGGCTGTTGCTACCTCCCTTTCCTGCATCACTGAAGATTACCCAGGTCTTGGTCTTACTGCTTGTTTGACCTCTGGCAATATGAACTAACCCTAGTGCATAACACTTTCCTCATCAATGACATGATCAGAGAACTCTCCTAATGTTAATTGTTCTGTATCTTTGAAGAGTTTGACTGGAGGAGTTATTACTGTATTTATGTTAAAGGAAGAGCACTAAGAACCCTCAGGCTGCTGTACGGAAGGAAAGTTACTAGCCATGAAGTTTGTGTCTGGAAGTTAGCTTACAAAGTAGCTCTTGTACTACCTAAATAGGTGCCAATTCTTGTTAGGTTTTGTATAACTTGTGTTGTTAGCTTATCAAGGCAGGGAATGTGCTTTATTTACAGTGTCAATCTCAACTTTCGAACTCTTTCATAGCTAGCCTGATTTCAGACAGTTAATTAATGCAATTTAAAGCTTGCAAAATCAGAACATCTTCTCTTAAGCACACTGAGTAAAATGTGTGACTGTACAAGCAGGCTGTTTATCCCAACCAGCTGTCATCTGTGTCTAAGTGTACCGTGCCTTCATTGCTGCATAGGCTACAACACAGGACTGGAATTCAGCTCACTTTTCTTTAAGTGTCTCTGAATTGTAAGCAGAGTAATCCTGCTCATGATTCAGAGGTAAGGAGGGGAAAAACTACAGTATGGATTCCAAATGCCTGGTTTGGACTGTCATAACTAGTTTAGGGGCTTGGTTTGGTTTATAAGTTATAATAGTGGCTAAATTCTTGTTAGTGAGTTGAAATTAGTTTAATGTTGAAAGACAATTGAAAATAATTGAGTCAGCACTGATAAACATGGTAACACTGGTGTTATCTCTTTTCAGAATGTTTCTTTAACGTAGATAACTTATCACACTTGATGCTGTTAAAAAAGTTTATGACAAATACAAGAGACTTTCAGGAGCACAGAAGCAGCGTAATACATAGTTATTCCTAAAAGTTAGTGGCAATAGGATATATGACATATTTTTATACAACTGAAAAATCAGTGTTGATGGGATTTTTTTTTTTTAGAAAGAACAAATCCCATTCTCCGCCTTCTAGAAACTGAGTACTAACACTGAAAATTAATTTGTTTGACTAGTCTTTTGACTTTAATGGGACTAATTGCATAAGCAACCCATTTGGGAGATTGGTCTTGATCATTGCAATGTTGTAAGTACTCTTCAGAAATTCAGTCAGTATATACAGTATTCCTGTATAACATCTGCAAATACAAATGTGAACACTGTCTTGAAATTAGAACGGACATGGGTATTTCAAGCTCCCACTAATACTAATAGATTTTATGAAGTAGAGCTGGGTCCTATCTGGGTGTATATAGACTCCTTCGTATAATTCATTTTTGCTAACTCATTTTCATAAATTTGATCTAGTCTTTGATTTTAAAAAATTGTAAGCTGTGGGTATTTTCTAGTTCTGGGGCTTTTGGACAGGGAGGAAAAAAGACCAGCCTCTACATTTGTTTCTATATCCCACTGAGAAGGAGCTAATAGTGGGTCTCAAAGATGACATGAATGCAATGAAGATTTTGTTCTGCAATGAGCAAAAGCAGAGTGGGCCAGTTTACCAATGCTCTGTATTCCCTCTGCTTTCTCTTGTGAGTGGTGCATGTAATTAGATCTTTAAAAACCCAAACAAACAAACAAACAAAAAACCAACCAAAAAACAAGTGTAGCAGAACTCTCCAGTTACTGGGATCAACATTTCTTTTTACCTGCATACTGCACAGTGCATTGAATACATACAAACAAAATTTGAGCTAGATATTGGAGGCTTTCCTTCAGGGTCTGATTTTGTAGGTTGAGTCAAGGCTGTCCACCACCCACATTAAAGCTGATGCCAAATATTTCAGTTGTTTAGAGTGAGCTGTTCTCCAGACATTTATATATCTGTAATTGTGTCCAGGTGCATGAAACTTGTCCAAAGCTTTTGCTTGCATAACTAGTTTAAATAATAATAAAAAACTACCCTTCCTTTTTGTATTTGTGTGATTTACACCACAGTAGTCTCTGGACCTGTGGGATTAGCTTTTTGCTCAGCTGGGCAGGGTCTAGTCTGAACCTCACATAGCTAATGCTGTCCACCAGGCAGTGTGAAAACAAGGAAAGAATAAATGGAAGTGTAATGCTAAAGCCTCTTCAGGAGGCAGTTTGTGACAAGTATTTCTAACTGTCTGTGGAAGTCATTGGCAGGAGAAAGGTACTTCCCCATAATTACAGCTCTTTCTCTCCCAGTGCACAGAACCCTTCAGGGGTCTCAAGTCTAAGGTAAAACTAAGGCAGATTTCTCTGCCTAGAGAAGGAAAAAGATTATTGTATTCTTTCAATTTCATTATGTTGTTTGGCATCTAAAAGGATACATTGATCCACATGACATTCCCTGTTGCATGACAGATAATACCATAAGATGATGTATATTATAGTCAAGACTGTTTTGTAAAATTGAAACCAAAAGAACCAAATCCCTGAATCTCCTGATGATCTGCAAAGTTAGTCTTCTCTCTGTAAACTTTACAGTAATGCGTACACATGTGGTGCAGCCATTGTGCGTCATATGTTTCTCTGTGTACATAGTAGTATTCCTGTTTTCTGTATAGCCTTACTTATGTGCTTTACTCAGGGGCTGGACAACCAGGAACTAGACAATCTGTCCCTGCAATTACTTTCGCATGTCCAAAAGTATCAAATGAGTGCTCAAACTTGATAACCAAACTCTAAAAATCTAATATATGTCAAAATAATTAGTTGTTTCACTTCCTAGGTTTTGTAGGGAACTCAGCATCTACCTTGTATTGTGGTTTTGTCATGTGGGTCTGAAGGGAAACTTGACTTTTAACATTACAAAAACCCCACCTTTATCCACTTTATGGCCTGGCTAATTAGCCGTGTCTTAAGGCGCATGGATCATTGACAAATGAGTAGACATTGGGTTCGGAAGTCGGACAGAATGTTCTTGCTAATGTGCTGCAAGGAGAAAGATGGTGTTTTCCAGCTTCTGTTTATGATGCTTCAATGTAGGAAGCTGTAGGGGGGCTCTGTTCTGTGTTTAACTAGATGATTGTCATGGTTTAGGCCCAGCCAGCAACCAAGCACCATGAAACTGCTTGCTCGCTCCTTGTCCTGGTGGGACAGGGAGGAGAAAATATCAGGAAAGGCTCGTGGGTTTGAGACCAGGACAGGGAGGGATCACTCACCAGTTATGGTCACGGGCAAAACAGACTTGACTTGGGGAAGAAATCAATTTAATTTGTTACCAGTCCAACTGCAGTAGGATAACCAAATCTTAAAAACACCTTTCCCCCATCCCTCCCTTCTTCCCAGGCTCAGCTTTGCTCCCCATTTCTCTACCTCTTCCCCACTATTGGTGCAGGGGAATGGAGAATAGGGGTTGTGGTCAGCCCATCACATGTGGTCTCTGCTGCTCCTTCCTCCTCAGGGGGAGGGATCCTCACACTCTTCCCCTGCTCTAGCATGGGGTTCCTCTTCACAAACTGCTCCAGCGTGGCTCCCTTCCACAGCATCCAGTCCTTCAGGAGCAGCCTGCTCCAGCATAGGCTTCCCTGGGAGTCATGGTCTCCTTTGGGGCAGCCACCTATTCCAGCGTGGGGTCCTCCCCGGGCTGCAGGTGGGGTCTCTGCTCCCTTGTGACCCTCCATGACTGCAGGGACACAGCCTGCCCTCTCACCACAGGTTGCAGGGGAATCTCTGCTCTGGACCCTCTCCTCCCCGCCTTCTGCCCTGACCCAGGGGCCTGCCTGGGTGTCTCTCTCACACCCCACTCCTCTCTCTGCTGACAGTTTTCTTTGTTTTCCCTCTTAACTCTGTTAATCCCAGAGGTGCTGACTGGCTCAGATGTGGCCAGGGGTGGGTCCAACTTGGAGCCGGGGAAGCTTCTAGCAGCTTCTCGCAGGGGCCACCACTGTGGCCCTCCCTTGCTACCACACACCCACTCCCACCACCCCCCAACCCTGATACAACAGTGAAAGATAAAATGGCGTAAGTTTAAGGCAGTCATGTTTACATGGGGCAGACTGTTCCTGAAGGTGCACAGAAGGCATATGCCTTCAAGACTTGTAACACTGCCATGTTCCTCCAGCAGTAAGAATACTTAAATTTTAAGTGGTCAGCACACATTAACTGTTAATGGAACATAGTTATTAGTTAAAACAGAAATATTACCTGGTCTGTTGTGGTTTGTTGTTTTTTCTTTTTTTTTTTTTTTTCCACAGAAGTGGAAAAGACCAAATGCCAGCGGGAACGAGAAGTAGCTCTTGGAAGTGGAGGCACTTTCTTCCCAAGAGAGATAAGAGGTGGTCATTTCATTCCCCAGTGTGACGAGCATGGGAATTACCTACCCACTCAGTGCCATGCTAGCAGTGGATATTGTTGGTGTGTGGATAGGGATGGAAATGAGATTGATGGCACCAGAAGTGGTCCGGGCGTTCAACCACCATGTAAGTAGCTGGAGTGCTTGTTTCTTCTGGGTGTCTCTCCACCTGAATGCACTGTATTGCAAATGTGGAGCTAAGTCATGTCCCTGAGATAGAGCACTGACTTGGAGCAATGCAGATCTCCGCTGTCCCAGTGACAATATGTCTTGTGCTGCAGCCCTTTGGTAACTCCAGCATATGGTTTTTCTTCAGCCAGGGCATCTGGGTGACTGTGGTGAGCCTCTGAATAAGAAGATGGTTCTCTAACTTCTTCCCTGCTTTGAAACTCTAGGGAGCACTACGGTCTCTGCCCTCTGGGAGTGGCAGCAAATTGGAATGTGTGGTACCAGACTTGCTTCAGGAAATGAGGGATGTTCCTTCCTACATCTTCCTCACTCCAGCTGCAAAATAAGATAGGTTTTTCTAAACATTTGAAGGAAAGAGCAGTTACAGAGTTGAACATGAAAAGACCTATTATGTCAATTGCTCCTTCTCTGTCAGCCAAGGGGAAAAATTCAGAAGCTTTCTGCATCTGATTATAGTTATTAGTGTCTGCTTATAGAGCAGATTCCTTCTAAGAAGTCTGATTGTAATTGTGTCTCTGTGAAAAACAAGGAGCCTTGTTGTGCTGTACAAGCTAATTCTTTCCCCATCTGTTTCCTTCTCTCTTAACAAGGTCTGAGCACAGCTGCTCCTCCCATTGTTATTGGGCCCTCTGTTCGACCAGATACAGTACCTCTGCCGCCAGGAACGCACTTGCTCTTTGCCCAAAGCGGTAAAATTGAACATGTTCCACTAGAGGGAAACAATATGAATAAAAATGGTGTAAAAGCCCTCTTGCATATTCCAGTAAGTAACCTACTATACTACATCCATGTGTTTTAGCAGACTTATGACAAAGATGAAAGTGAGAGTGTTTGTCTATGTAATCTGATAATTTAGGTTCCAAACTCAATTTTTACTCTTGATTAAAATTTCAGTATCCCATCACTTTGTCACTGAAAATTCCTCATCTGACTAGTCGAAAAGCCTAAAACTGAAGTATAGAAAAAATAACTTCCCCATAAGAATAGTTCATAAGACAAAAATCTAATATTTGAGATCTCCCATGCCTCCAAAAACTCATCATATAAACTTTCCTATACTCACACTCCCATTGGCTTTCTGACTGTGGTATTAAAGCCTAGGAGGCCTACAAGAGCAGTGTGTGGAGAGGCCTTTTGTTTTTTTTCCTCTCTTACACCCTCAAAGTTTTTTCCTAAGTCTTAATTCCTTCCTGTTTTTCAGTCAATTCTCTGCATTTCTTGGCTAATAGATATGATTATTTTCTTCTTTTTCGATTCCTTCTCCATGTGGGTGGTAAATCTTTTTTCCCACAATTCTTTCTACTGTCTTGAGAATCTCTTTTCCTTGAAAATGAATCCCTGATGCTGAGAACCTTTCTTTCCCATCACCTGTGATACATGCCAACTCTTCTCACTTCCAGGTTCATGGCATTCATTTGTTTTGCCTACAGCCTAGGATTTTTGTTTTCATTTCAGTGTTACTGTATTTATAATAAAAAGCATTACTAGGTAGCATGTTGGCCTCTTTTTTACATTACTATGAATATTTACTAGCCCAAATACTGACTAAATTACACAGATTCAGTTCAGCAAATATTACCACAGACTGTATTGTGATGCAAGGGCAAAATCAAGCTTTTGTCTCATCTAAAGTGCTGCTGCAAAAATGTAAAAATAAAGTAAAATATGGTATGCGCAATGGGGTAGTTAGACTGATGTAGAGACATGATTCCGAATCCTTGCCAGCTAGTGTTATTATTTAATTGATCTAGCTTAAATTAATCAGTTGGAAGTATCTTCAGGAAAGAGCTTCCAAGAGATAAGATGCAACTCTTCATTAAAACCTTCAATTAAGATGAAACTCTCAGACTCTGCTAACAGTATTGTCTCTGCTTGTGTTGTGCATTTGCAAAGTGACAGTGTTTAGCAGCACAGAGGGGTTCAGATTGTTTTGTAACCTACAGCATTAATGTATGCTGATGAATATGTGTGTCTGTTTTTAACGCAGGGGTTTTCGACCATCTTTCTAAGAAATTGCAAGTTACAAAAGTAGCAAAGGCGACAAATCTGGGAATCTATGTGAAATTACTTTTTTACCCTGAAAGGCTCTTTCATTTGCCTGGAGGAAAGAGTTTCAACTCTCAACTCAAACCCTAGTCCTATCCTATTCTGCCTGGAAAATTACACATATATGTTCCTTGTATATCAACATATTTTTTCTAGCAGAATGACTTGTTGAGTATTTGTTTAAGCTATTCTTTGATTTAAAAACTTAGTTTGCTAGAACTTTTTGGGGTCAAATTATGCCATGTAGGTAGCACTGCTGAAATGCAGCCATCATGCATGGATTGATAAACATACAGAACACAAGTCAGATTTGATAGAAGTCATTATTCCTCCTTGAAGGGAAAGAGTGAGAGAAAAAAATGCATGAGGAATAACACAGTAAAATAACCACGTCCGCTTTCTTTCAGCGGATATGCAGGTGATGTTGTAGAAGTGAGACAAACTGTTGAGTAGTAATATCTACACTGCTTCTTTGAAGTAAGATGGTTGTAAATTATGTCTGCTAGTTAAAAGGAACTTATAATTGAAAGTATTTTTCTAAGCTATTCTACGTGACTGCCACCCAGTCACTTTCTTTGCCCAGCCTTCCCATCTCCCGCATTTCCTCCAGAATTTCATGTTTCAGGCTTGAGATAGATCCATAAGCTAGTGCTGCTGGCAAATAATTATTGTTTAGCATAAGCTGATGTAATTTTCTTGTTGACCGACAGGACAAAGTTGTTATTGGAGTTGCTTATGATTGCACAGACAAGATGGTTTACTGGACAGACATCAGTGGCCCTTCGATCAGCAGAGCTAGCCTGCATGGTGGAGAGCCAATAACCATTATCAAAACAGGTAACAGCAAAAAATTCTTCCTCTTACTACTCCCTAGGAGTGGTGTTAGAGACTTCAACTTAGTAATATACACTGCCCAGGTATTGCCTGAGCTTTAGCATTACAAGATTGTGCTATTTGGATAAACAAGAACCAAAAAATCTGGATAACATAAAATGAAAAAAGATCTGTTTCCTATGGAACAGCCCTCCACTGCCTTTCCACTACTACGGTAAGCTGAAAGTCAGCTCTCTTTATGTAAACTAAGTTTAAAGCCAGAAGTAGGAGCAGCTTATCAGTGACATGTTTTTGTCCTTACTTGCAGTTGCAGGATGCTGTATCTGTCTAACCATTGAATGTCTCGTGAAATCACTGGGGATGTTTTAATTGAAGGCTGAGGGGTTTGAAAGATGAATCAAGCTTCTGTGGTGATTTTAAAGCATATCTCCAAGGCACTAATTCGTGCAGGGTTCAGAACCTCACAGTCTGGGCTTTGAACAGTGTCTCAGCTCTTCACAGAAATGTTTAGAGGATTTCTGTACCAAATTACAGTCCTAAACTGTGATTATATTCCTGCTGTGTTTAACAAAACAAAACAAAACAAATGCTCTTTCTGATGCTTTGTCACTTCTAGGGAGGAATCTTGCGGTAGGCTTGAGGCCTTTACTGCTCTCCACCTGCAGTGGCACCCTCAGGACTGCCGCTGTGGTGGGGCAGCACAGCTAGCACCCCCAGCGCAAATCACCCGGTCATGACATCCCGGATATTTAAATCCTGCTCAAGACCTAACTTTCCTGTGTTAAGGATTGGCTGTGCTATGTTGTGCCCAGCCTGGCAGCCTTTGTGTAGCCCACTTCTTTTATAGTCATGTCTTGTCAACCATAACTGATCAGAAGGGGTGCTCCAGCATCCTTCATGAACAGGTCCCACGTCCCAGGCCATGAGGAATGAAACATGTAGCTAGGCCAACCTCAGGCTACTGTCAATAAACTTTATTTATGCTTACAGTGATGCAGTAGCTACAAGATATTAATATGTGAAGAAGGAAGGTTATCATTAAAACCTAGGTGGTGTGCTGGGGTAGCCCCATCATTGTTCAGTGTTTAAAAACACTGATCTGAAAAGGGAGTGATGGATTGTCAGTTTGCTGTTGAATGGATATTGAACACAATCAAAACTAATGCTGACTAAAGGATTGCATTTATATTTTCCCATGGAATATCATCTGTGGGTGTCACTGATTTTTGGTGGGTAACTCACTGCCTAGCTGAGATTTGTTTATGTGGAGTCCTTTTTCTCTCCTGTTCTCTGACTGCCAGCTCTGCCGAGAAAGGACTGATGAATAGGGAGGTTGAAGAGGCAACACCTGCTCTCTGTTCCTGGGCTCCAGGATTGTCCTGGTTTAATCCCAGCCAGCATCTAAGTATCACACAGCTGCTCGCTTACCTCCTCCAGCTTCCTCCAGTGGAGGAGGAGAATCAGAGGAAAAGGAAAACTAGTGGGTTGAGATAAGGGCAATTTAATAATTGAAAGTAAATTAAATAAAATAATGATACCAATAATAACAACAATATCAATAATTTGTAATTAAAATAATGGAAAAGAAAACACATGATACGACTGCTCAACACCTGCTGACCAACCGAGAGCCAGAGATGGAGAGAAAGTCCCCCCCTGGCCCAACCCCTAACCCATACACTGAGCATGACATTTTATGGAGTGAAATACTCCCTTGGCCAGTCTGGGCCAACTGTCCCGACTGTGTCCCCTCCCAGCTTCTAGTAGCGAAGAAGTTGGAGAACACAGGCACAGCACCAGAAACCGGAAAAGTCCTTGACTCGGTATGAACACTCCTTAACAACAGCTAAAAACACCAGCTCTATCAATACTCTTCTCCACTCAAATCCAAAACATAGCCTCGTACTAGCCACTGTGAAGAAAACCAACTCAGTCCCAACCAAAACCAGCACAGGGATCAAACAGCTGAAAAGTGGTTAGAAACTGTTTCAGCTGTGATTTTCCATACCTCCCATTCAGGTTGTAAAATATAAGTGAGTAAAGCCACCTTGCCCAGGTTTTGCGCTTGGAGTTGCTTAAGGATTTGAGAAGTTAGCCTAGAGGGTGGTGTGCAGTTAGTGCTTTTACAGTTTAGGTCCTGTTCTTATACTCATTCCCCCAAAACGCTGCTGCTCACTGCAGTCCATGTTCATTTTCATCAGAAGGGTAAGTGTAAGCCCATGCATCATAAATATGAAAACCTTTTTAAATGGAAGGGGTTAAGGGGAAGTACATGTTTGGAGAACTAAGTGAATGTGGGGAGCATTAAAACCAACAAAAGTAGCTGGAGGCATTTTTTGAATACTAGTGTCCTCAGGGTCCTAGAATAAGGGTGAAGTCAGGATACTGGAGATTGCCTTTGCTTTGGATCCTTTGCAGCTATTGTCACAAGAATTTATGAAACTGTTTTAACAAAATGATCAACCAGTTTTAAGTAAATTTACTGTAGTGCTTTTAGTTTTCTTTGGATGTCTTGAGTATCTCTGCTTGGAGTTTGCTTCAGAATGGTCAGTTTGCTGGGATTCCATTCAGGTTCCTAAGGGCAGTGGAGAGATTAGGGACACCTTTCATCCTCCTATTCTCCTGGGAAGAGAAAAGGGAGAACTTAAGGCTATCCCTAACCATTCCAGCAATTATGGAACTTTGTATTTCTGTACAACTTGATGGCTGAGATGTTTGTAAGACTTGTTTTTCATCCCAACATATTCAGTCTGAAAGGGGCTCTTAACCTGTAGTGCATGCATGTGCTGGTACAATTACAAATTCTGTGGGGAAAACATTTCCAATTTCCACAATTACAGTATTTTCTCAGATTCTACACTTTAAAAAGTGAGGGACGTTACTATTGCTACAATTTTTATATAGATATGAATCAGGCTGTCTAATGGGAGTGTGTGTGATTAAAAACCTTGCTCTGTATAAAATATTGTAAAGGTATTTATTTGTGAAGACTTTCAACTAAATTTGAGTATTTTGGGTAATTCAAGATGCTTCTAATGCCATGTGGAAACCTCATGGGTTTTATCTGCTACAAAAAACATTGTATGTGTAAAGACATTTCACGATTTCTGCTGTTTGCATAGGAAGAGATGTTGAGCGATGTTGTGCTTTACTTTCTATATGTTAGTGGGCTCTTCTGTAGAGTCGGAACAAAATAAGGTTGAATATTCAGTATTTGAATGAATGTTTTCTATGTTGTCCAAAACAGAAACTTTAAAATTTCAGGAAATAGAAAAATGCCTCACTCTCAGAAAACTCATGAGAATGCTTTGTTTTGTCATGATCTTTGCCTTTTCCTCCTGTGAGCTGCAGCTGCTTTCTTCAGTTCACATGTATTTTTGTGGAATGCACTACTTTTTTGTTTGTTAAAGCTCTTGTGATCTAAGTTGCGTTGCTTTGCAGAAACATGTTTTATTGTGGAGCTCCATCCAGTTCTCATCCATCCCTGCAGCTGTATAGCCTGTGGAGGCTTTCCGAGCTCCGCAGCTGTGGAGACAGGTCGGGAAGGAGAGCTTTGCTCTGTTGTAGCTGCTGAAGTCCTGTCAGCTGTACACATCTGTATAAGGCTATCCCCAGGGACAGAGCCTGTGACTGTGTCAGACCTGATGACAATATAGCAGGAACACGTTTGTGCCTCTGTAAAGACTGGTGATACATGAAGCCTATATATTCCCTTACCCCTCCATGGGGGATAGTTTTTTCTGGCTTATTATCAGCTGGACAGGAAAGACATTTCCTTTAGACTTCTTTAGATCTCCTGGCATATAGCTGACACGAGGAAACTGAAGCAGGGAAACTACCCGGGGCTCCTGGGAATCAGCAGCAGCAGATCTTATGCCGGCTACCTTCTTCTGTTTTCTAAAATAGGCTGGGAGCTCCTCCACCACCATTTAGTCAGTGATCTTCTGATCCCAGAGAGTGGGGATTGTTGCCACATGACCTCAAAATGAGACCACTCTCTGCAGCCTCTGCCATTAGCAAGAAAAGAAGTAGGAACATTTGAGGTTCTGAAGTATATGTGAGGTGGTTTCTTGCAGATGACAGGTTTAGTTCCACAGAAGCACCTGGAGAAATACAAGTAGTCATGTGAAGTCAGTGTAACTAAATTAAAGTATGCCCAAATGCCCTTGAAAAGAGTAAAGAGATAACTGATACACATTTACTTTCTTGCCTGCCTCCCCCCCACCCCCCACCCCCCGATATATGAGCTCTGAGACAGAAGCAGTAAGATACATCTTACTTGTTCTTTTCCCCCTCTTCAGTGATGAATGTACATCCACAATGGCATGTGTCCAGCTTAAGTGTGGTAAGTGTAATCCATCTGTGTGAGAGAGCAGGGCTGTTTAGGCTGTTGTGCAACTATTCATAGTAAAGCCACAGTAGCAAAATTTAGACGGCTTTACCCAGCGTTCTGGACTGAGTGCCTTTTCTCCAGAAAGGCTGTTTGTTTAATGACTGTCAATAAATAAACTTGAGAATTAGTAGAAGGCTAATGAACTACCTTCTGTCATTCTTGGATATTTACATGATGTGTGGATCTGTATTTGAAAAGTAGTTTGGGTTTTGGTTTTGTTTCAACAGCTGACTGGTATGAAGGGTCACTTCACCTCTTTTTGGGAGTGACCATGTGCAATTCTTTCTTCTTCTTTTGGAACTGAAATTGGATTAAAGTTGATTTGTACCTCTCTTTGGCTTCCTTACACAGCCTGCCTGCTCTTTTTTAGTGGATGTATGAACCTTAAAAAGTATAGAGCAGTTTTTCACAGTGGCTGAATTAAGCCTTGGAGTGCTATTTATCCTGCAACCTTCATCTGAGTTAGAAATTACTAATGCTGAAGCAGTAAGGTCATTATCTGCTATTTCCTGTTGCTTTTGGAACAACTAACTGTCCAAGAAAAACTGTGCACATACAGTACTAAAACATGTTCCAAAAAGGATTGCTCTGCAGAAGGAAAGAACTGGATCTAAATTCCATCAGTTAGCTAATATAATTCTCTCTAGCACTTTGGCACTTGATTATCTTTAAGTATTGCGTTGGCTAAATTTATCGTAAATCCAGTCTTCAGGGCGGTGCCATGTATGCGAGTACCAAAGCAGGGGAAATGTTAAGGATTATAAAATCCATTCTAGATCTTGGCCTGCTAAGGAGGGTAGAGTAAGATTCTGATAATCTCTACTGTTTATTTCCCTGTTATCAACAGTTTTTCTGTGTCCACTCCTCAAAGAAAGCTTACACGCATGAGTTGGTTCCTCATAGAATTTGTCACTCTGTGTGTTTATGAAAGTTCTCTGTATTTTAACTTCATATGGCAAAATGCATATTCCTCTTCCAACTGACATGAAGTAGCTTTTGTTGGACCACAGCCAGAAATCTGAAGAAAACTTATCCTAGTTAAGAGTTATGCTTATGAGGCTGACATTGTGTATTGGGAATAAATGTAATGCCTATGCATGTTTTTCTCTCTTCTCCTGCAGACTTGGGAAGCCCTGAAGGGATAGCTGTAGATCATCTAGGTCGCAACATCTTCTGGACTGATTCTCAACTGGATCGAATAGAAGTGGCTAGACTGGATGGGCGCCAGCGCCGCATCCTTTTTGACACCGGCCTGGTGAACCCCAGAGCAATTGTTGTGGATCCCATGAGAGGGTATGGCTATGTTGTCAAGGGTTATGTGCAAAGCTTGATTTTACTTATTTATTTAACGTGAGCATATTCTCTGTGTCCATGGTTTTAGGCTGCCTGCAGACAATAATAGGGCTGTCTTTTCCTAAAACAGCTAACAAACAGAAATGGAGCTATCTACTTGTGTCCTATGTCTGGGTGGCACACAAGAAATAAAACTTCTAAAATGCCTACTAGGTAATACTGTGATATTTTATTGAGAGGTTGGTCAAATACTTATTTGTGCCTTGCTTTCAGTACATTATTTGCAGGGTGGCAAGCGCTATCCTTACCTAAAAAAATCTTTTTCTTTTCTTTTTTTTTTTTTTTCCCCAAGAATACTAGTCTAAAATACTAGATTAAGCAAACTTTCATTTCCATTTCCATCATGACAGCCCTTCTTCCATTATGGTGTTCCTCCTTTGAAAACTCCCATGGTCTCTCCTCTGTCACTTCTGTCATTCAGTTGCCAGAGAAGGTCCTATTAGGCTTCTGTTTGAAGATGCAGATAACTACATACTTTAAAAATCGAGCCTGTAAGCTGCAGGCACAGAAATAGCCAAGCAGAGTGTCAGTAGGAAAGTGTAAATGTTTTCAAGTTATGGTTCCACCCTGCAAAAATGGAAATATATACATACTTCTATGTAGCCTCTGATCTGTTAACATTTTTTCTCTCTGAGTATTGGAAGAAATACAGGGAAATTTAAAACTACTACAGAATCCATGGTAGTACTACGTGTCTGTTCATTAATGTTGGAACTTGCCTGCTGTTGTCCTCGTGCAACTTTCTGTAGTATGGTCACATGCTACAGAAGAGGCATTTCAGTCAAAATACTCAGAAACATAGAAGCAAGGAGACTCTCTTTTCAGTCTTGAATTGCCGGGAAGCTCTACTAAATGATTGCTTAATTGATATAACAGGCATTTGGAATGCTCTTAGGTGAAAATTCGTTTATGAACAAAAGTACTATATTGCTTAGGAATAGTTTTTTGGAAGATGCATCCTCCTTCCAGACGTTTGCAGACACAGTTTGTAGTGAGAAAAGAATGCATGTGATCCATGAAAATTGGAGTGATACAAAAATAAATGAAAAAAGTAATTGTATTGACTTCTCTGATTCCTTTAACATAAAAAAACCTCTTACATAATATCCACATAATAGTGGGAAGAAAAGGTGAAAACATCTGTGGATGTACATCAAGTGACAGCATAATAAGGAAAAACGAATGCACTCCGTGGTGTGAGAGAAGGGGAGAGGCACAAGTGTGATCAGTCTGGGGAGAGGCCTCTGTTCTGTGCAGAACCCCCTGACAGGGTGGGGCTCTGGGTTCAAGTCAAGCAGCATGGACTTCTGTCTCCTAGTAGACTCTGTGTGTGTTACGGAGCAAACAATTGTGTTGAGAGGCCGTGTAAGCTCTCAGCCACAGAAGGTGCATCCAAGGAAAAAACTCACCACTAACAAATGACCGTTAGTAATAAAGCATTGGTGAATTAATGGCTCTCTAGAGTTCTCCCCTGGCCATAAACTACTGTGATTCCATTCCATGTTTCTTACTTGGCTGCACTGAGAAGAAAAATGTAGTTTTTTAATTAATTGCACCAATGTATGCCAAATGCTCCTGCTGCTTAGCCTGGGCAGACATGATGAACAGTGAGGAGAAGAACTGTAGACGTACATTTCTAATGGTCTTCAGAATTGTTGAAACAGAGGTGTCTTTGCCTGGTATCTTGCATGTAACCTAAACGATGTAGAGAAAACATTTCTTCTCATGTGTGCGCTTGGTATTTTTATTTTTAATGGAAGTATAACATTTGCTACATCTTTACTATACGTTTGTTGCTTCTATATCAAAATGTAATGTGGCCCTTCTTATTTAATTTATTTAAAATCATAGAATCGTTTAAGTTGGAAAAGGCCTTTAAGATAATTGAGTTCAACCATTAAGATTTAGGCTGTATGCATGTTACTTGTGTCCTTAGTGTTTTCCTTAATTACAACAATCTTTTGAGATCAGTCACTGCCTTAATTCTTGCCTTTTTCTTCTTCTTAAGAAACTTGTACTGGACTGACTGGAACAGAGAAGCTCCTAAAATTGAAACCTCGTACATGGATGGCACAAACAGAAGAATACTTGTTAAAGATGATCTTGGATTACCAAATGGGCTGACGTTTGATCCTTATTCCTCACTGCTGTGCTGGGTAGATGCAGGTAAAGAGGGACTAAAATGTTTCTTCGTAATAGTAGCAGAATAAGTATGTCCAATCCTGAAAATATGCACAGCTAGTTACTGCAGCAATTTGGATTGCATCTTAGGATTCATGCCTTTCTTTTTGGCTTTAATAGTCTCTCAATTTATTCATTGTTACTACCACTGTAGCTGTCACATGAGACTCTGTGGAAGCGGAAAGATTTCAATATTAATCACAAAACTTTCTAGGAATGCAAAAGGTTCATATCTGTGTGTCTCGTAAGTGGCTATCTCTTTAGGTAGTGCTTAGGCCTTTGTAGAAGTTGTGAGTTTAAGATGAGGAAGAAACACAGATAGATCTAATGCAGCCCTACAGAATGTCATCCTGGCATTGTTGTTCTAAGACCTGTAGCCACAGGGAAAGTCTGCCTTATATTTGACTGAAGCAAGTCTTGAAAAAGCAATTCACACTAGATCTAAAAATCAAGGGATGAAGGTTCTGCCACCAATCCATTGTTAGTTTTGTGCTAGTGTCTTGCCATTAAAAAAAGAACTGTGCTTTTAATTCTCATTCGAACTCTTTCCTTTTTCTTTTTCTCATCTTACTGCCTTTCTCTCTGCAGACTGCCAGAGGTCTCCTCCTGTGGAGGTGCTTTTACACTTCAAGTCACCTTTCAAGTTTCTGATAAACTAAAAAGATCAAGCTTTCTTTTTTCACTGTAAGACACTTTCTCCAACTTTCAAATATATGTCCCTGTGCTATCTTTCTTTTATTTTTTTCCTCCTCTTGTTCTTGCATTTGCCTCCTTTCCTTTTTCCCTGATTTTGAAACCTGCTACTTAAGAGAAACCTACAGGTGTTTGCACTCTCTAGCAGTGTTCCCAGCATGTGTAGTAGCTTTACAGCTAGACTTCTTTGCACCCTATTTGCATCTACAAGTTAGATGCTCTTTCTGCAGTGTTGCCTTCATGGCCCACCTCAGGAAGCATTTTGGGCGCATTCTCACAAAACTAACTTTGCAAAAATGCTTTCCAGAGGAGGTGGAACTCCTGCTCTGGTTAGTGGTTGAAGTATCCCTCCAGAATGGAGGAGACCTTCAGTCAGCTTCCGTACCAGTCTGAGGATGATGGTGCATGTAGCAGGAATCTCAGTTTGTGAGCAATGGCCATGGCTGCACTAGACATATGTGTTCCTGTAAGTTAGGCGATGTGCTGATTAGCACTAGCACCAAAGTACTTTGCTATCCAATCTTTGGTACGCACAGAGATGTGGCATGGGCGAGGGCTTTGGCTCAGCCACATACTGAAAGACTTCAGGAAGTTTTACTGTGTTCCTGCTTGCGTGCTTCTGCTTCATCTCTCGTGAGAGCTATTTTGCTCCAGTTCAAAGGCTTAATTGTTTCACTACACCCAGGTACCAAGAGGCTGGAATGCATGAACCCTAATCAGCTTGGTCGACGAAAAATTGTTGAAGGAATTCAGTATCCTTTTAGTGTTACAAGCTATGGAAAGAATTTATACTACACAGATTGGAGAAGGTATGTTATCTGTTACAGAAATTATGGAGTGCTTTAATCTGTTCTTCTCCCTGGTAGAAACTGAAGTATATACTGCATTTCTCATGTCTGACCTCTCACACGTTCCTGTTGTGTTGTTTTCCTGGCCGTAGCTAATGCAGGGTGGGGTGGATCCATAGAGTTGACTTACGGATGTTGCCAGTTAACTGAGTTTTCATTTTCAGCATAGTGATTTGTCCTCTAAGAAAATACTATTAACATTGAACATTTCTGGGAAAGGAGTGGGAGCTAACATGTTTCCCTTATGGCTGTACTTCCTGCATTGGTAGAGGGCAGAAATTCATCACTCGTGGCTTTCTATGCCCTATATTATCTGAATGTTCAACCAGAAAAAAAGTAATCTGTCTTGATGACACTTTCTTTGTTGCAAAGGATCTAAAACTCTGATATACGTTCAAGACTTTAGAGTTTACTGTATTTTCCAGGAAAAAAAAAATCTAGTCCACACATTTTTAAATATTTATTTTTCCTTGACATAAATGGTTCTGGGGACTGTATCTGCGAACCCTTACACAAATGACCCCATGAATTGCAGCAGGAAGAGCTATTAACATGTGAAAGGATTTCCAAGCTAGAACCTAACAGCTGGGAAATGCTATTCTAGAATAGGCTTGTGTAAGTGGGAAATGGTGAGTTACTGGTTTGTCAGTTCTTTTTAGGAAGAAAAGATTGCTTATGACTAGCTGTATTCCTTCCAGATATCAGACTCCACCTTGAAATACAACATTATCCATAATCATTATGCATAACAGCTGCAATGTCAGTTATGTGGCAGAGGGGCAGAATATGCAGAATGTGTTAAAACTACTAACAAACAGATGCATTCCTGCATAGGGACATTGTCCTGTGTCAGACATACCTTCAAAATTCATAGGTGGCTCCCTGCTAAATTTCTTAGCTGCCTAGAGTGAAGGTTATGACATATTTGAGTTGTCCAGGAAAAATGAGGTCTTGGAGGATTTTGCTAATTTTAAAAAAGAAGGAACTTCAGAAATCTTCCTCTCGCTTTTTAAAATTTTGTTTTGTTTTCCTCTGTACTTCCACCTTCATCTCACTTCTGTATATTCTCTTCTGCATATGGCAGGGATGCTGTTGTAGCAGTGGATCGCACGATTTCAATAGAAAAGGATAACTTCCAGCCTCACAAGCGCTCCCGTCTCTATGGAATCACTACAGCCTTTGCTCAGTGCCCAGGAGGTAATCCAGATGATTCTCAAGCTTCTGCAGCTGTGCAACACCTTAGCGTATAAATGAACTTAGTAGCCACTCCCATTGACAGCCTGCCAACAGATCTAGGTAGTTCGTGAAGAACTGGGTAGCGCTTAGATTTCCATTTACTAAGAAATTAAAAGCCACCGAATTTTTTTTTCTTTCTTTTATTTTTTTTCATAAAAGCAGTTTTTGTGGTTACTGTATGAAACCAGAATAGGGAGGGAAGAAGGGGCCTGTCCTGTCCTTCATGAGAGGACTAGTGTATGTTAAAGATGAGGATTGACATGGCAAAAGCTGCTATGTTGTCATTGTGTAAAGTGAATGCTATATTCATGGCCTTATTTACTTATTTTTAAGTTTAAACTAAGGAAGTGTCATGGTTTTCCAGATGTCCTTAATGAGATCCAGTGCTTTTAGAGAGGGAATGTTCAGAAAACAGCAGGAGTTAGAGTGCCTGGGCTGGTCTTTCTGCTCCGTTCAATGCTAAGTTTTTCAGATACGTTACGGAAAAGCTCTTTGTGAAGCTTAGAAGACAGGAAATTGATACCCTTGAAACAACAATTTGTTCTTTGGGAAGCAATGTCACTCTTCAGTAATGTTGTTCTTAGCAAATCACAGCTAGGAAAAGAGTTCACTCTCTTATTATTAAAACATGTCTGCAATTAGAGGAGTTGAGGTGGTTTTACTTTAGGCCTAAAAAAAACCCTAAGATAGTTTATCTTCAAATTATTCAATATGTATAGTAAAAAACATAATTTAATTTAATTGAAAGCTTGATTCAGAGCTTAAATATGCGTATAAATGTCATAATTAAATCAGTTACATTGTTATTACTAGTTAATTCACCGTTCCATTTGGGTAGGTAGTGTAAAGCAAAACAGCATTGTGTGCTTTGAGTAAATGCTTATGTTTATAATATTCAAAACCGTGGTATCATTTCTTTCTCATCATGTATCTGTTTCAAGTGTTTTTCTCGGATGGATGTGCTTCCCCTTTGATCTGCTGCTTCTGGCACTGTCTTTTTCATTTTGCCCTTCAACATTAGTGTGCTCCTCCCCACCCATCCAATTTTCTTCTTTTCATGGGTCATTCCTCCATGGTTTTGTAGTGGGTGGTATCCAGGGGTGATGTCCTGTAGCATTTTGGACTTTGTCCCCACGTGTTGCACTTTCTGTATTTCCTCACTCACTGTCTCTTCATTCTAATGTCTGTCACTTGGCCGATTTAGGAAGGGCATTGCAGGAACAGCCCATATGTTTCATGTTGCATCCCCTGCTCTGTCCCAGTATCGTGATCGTTCTTTGAGGCAAATGTCAGAAGCTGACACAAGGGATGTGATGACTCTAATCTCCCCAGAGCATAATTTTATTTCACTCTCAATCTTGTTATGTCTTGCTTCTCTACTGTAGTCAGGAAATCTGCGCTTCTTCTGTATAGATGTGGCTTTGGATTTTATTGTGGGTTTGCTTTTGTTTAACATTTTACATCTCTGTTCTTTTCCAGGACATAACTACTGTACAGTGAATAATGGCGGTTGTACTCACCTCTGCTTGGCTACCCCAGGAGGCCGTTCTTGCCGCTGCCCTGACAACACAGTCGGAGTGGATTGTATAGAAAGAAACTGAGCATTGAAATAAGCTTTAGAGCAGCAGACACCTTTTGGAAATGTGCTTTAAACAATTCACTCCTATCAACACAATCAGGCCCTAAAGATAAGTGCTCCGTGCTGCTGACAGCAAGTCACAGTGTGCACATGCAGACACACACACACACAGAGGCAATGACTGTTTTGTAGCAGTTAGGCAAGACAGAGCTGCCCAGGTGGGGTCCAACTGCATCTTGTTCCTTGTCTTATTATCTCCTTGCCTTTAAAGGTGAATGTGGAGGCCTTAGTTGCACCTGTGCTAGGCTGGGAGGACATGTCTCTTGGCAAAATTAATGTGACAAATACCGAACAGAGTAAAGAGGATGGCACAGCTCAAATCCTGAGGCTGGGTTGAACCTCAGAGTATGCAGCAGTAATCTGCATAGGGGCATGCTTAGCCCATCATATATGTGACTGGGCCATATCTCTAGCTGCGTAGCATCCAGGGGTCCCAAAGATGAACAGATGTGAGTTCTGTAATATCACAGATTTAATGCCTAACTGCATGCCTTCCCACTACCAGTCCCTCCACTTCCAAAACTTGAATCTCAATTTTTGACTCTTACGTTATGGAAATACTTCATGTGCTGTAAGGGTAGTTCTCACCCTAGCTCATGTGATTGTTTCCCACAGCATGTGATTCTGTATAGATAATCAGCACTGCTTAGGAGATATATTTGAAGTTTTTGTTGGATTTTGAGACTTATTTTTCTTCTGAGGTGGATTCCTGACTAGTTTCCTAAAATCCACAGAGAAAACTTTACATGTAGCTCTCACTTCCTGATATTTCCTCGAAGATGGATGTTGATTCATTTAGAGGCATTTGGTTTCAAAGAGACACACAGTCACATTTGTTTCCTGAGAGCTTTTAATACTTCTTTGTTTGATTCTATAAGCCTGAAAATTGTCTTTGAATTCTATCCTAGCAATCTTACTTCTTCAGCAAACCATGCCATGCATTTTTGTGGACCATGAGAAACCATGGCAGTTAAAAATCTGACTTCCAGAAAGGTCACCTATGTCTTGGTCCTAAAAAGAAAAAAAATAGTGATGCCCCATTTGTGTGCCAGTGTTCAGTAAGAGCAGAAAGGTGTGCTGAAAATCAAAGCAAAGTTGATGTTTTCATCATCACCAATAGGTTGGGAGCAGGGAAGGGAAAATCAAAATATGTATTCTTATGTCAAATTAGCAGTACAAATCTGGGAGTGAAGTTTGGCTTCCACACTGTGTGTTGGGAAGGAAGCTTACCCGCAAGCCACCCTGCAGCAGCAGAACAAAACAGGGCTTGTGAGGCTTCTGCCAGAGCACATTTCACAATGTCACAATCAGAGCAGTAAGCTAACATCCCCGTTTCCTCACTCCCTCTTCAGACATGACAGAAACAGTTTTAAACAGAGCCAAATCCGAGTCTTCACTGTGTGACATCTTCCTCTTTAACTGTGTATTTATCGTGAAATAACAAAGCATATAAACATTTTAAAGGGTTTTTTTTATAACTTTTTATAGCTTTTAATTCATTTTACTCATACACTTAATCAGGTATGTCTTACTGTAAATATCAAAAATGTGTTGAAATGAAGGTGCTTGATAACTCTTTCTCCAGAATTATTCACTTATCTGGTGAAATATTAAAGTTTACACTCTGTACAGGTATCTACAGTACAGTCAATAAAAATGTTTTGGTTTTATTTTCTATAAAAAAAGAAGTCATACCTGCAGAAGCAAGTGATATGTGGTGTGTCAAATCTTTTTTCCTACTGAGCTCTGAGTTTTAGCTAACTCTCGTATCTAGTGATGATACTTCTCCTCTAAGGCGCAACACGATAGGGGAAAAACTGCTGTTGGGGCTTTTGTATTTTTTTTAACCAATAGGATACTTTTATTCAAAACAAATATGTGAGTGCTTAAAGAACATAGAGCTTCCTCTGTTTTGACACAGACTTTTCACTGGTTGTTAGCTCTTGTTTAACTTTGCCAAGTAAGCATAATTTAGTTATATTGCACTACAGACTTTTACATTAGTGGAAATGTAGGTCAAGGGCTGGATTAAATAAGGGACAGAATTTATCCCTCTGCCTAAAGATGCCCTGGTGCCAAGTTTCTAGGTGACAGAGTGCTTTGCTGCCTGGTGCTGCAGGGCACGTTGCAAGCTAAGTGGTGTGGCCTGCTGGAAGTGGTAATGCTGAGAGTTAAACTCCACAACTTTTACAGCTACAGCATGTCAGTGCCTCAGGGGGATGGCAGAAGGCTCTGTAGTACTGTGTAGATGAACAGCTGGAAAACAGTGTGCCTGTCAAGTGAGTCGTTGGAAAGATGGACAATGGGGCAGCAAGGAGAGTTACTGGGATCTAAAGGGTGGTGTGTTGAGTTACAGGAGGAGATTGGTGTTGATCCACACTGTGGACTACACATGGAATTGGAAGGAAATGGGCCTTTAGTTTGTTCTTTACTGTATGCTTTGATTTTATTTTTTCTTTTTAGTTCTGCTCCTTTAAAATTGATGATTGCCTGCTTTGTATTTGGACCAACACAATATTCCTCTTGGTGCATTATGACAATTACTAATTTACTAAGCCCCCGTTTAGTACCATGCTATTCAATGAGCAATGACAAAGATGTCAAGGAAAATACATCCCAGAAGAACTTCTAGTGTTATTGCCTGAACACCTGTGTGGTGTGTAGGACAAAGAGAGAAACAATGTTACTAGGGACTGGGTTCTTAGAGTGACTCTGTTAACTCTTGTATCGCATCTGACTGTAGCTAGAACTCGATTAGGGGAAGCTTCAGCAGATCTGTGCCAGCAGTGTAGATGTGGAAGTTTGTGCAACTTCCAAGTAATCATCTTCAGCATTCCAGTCCCTAAAAATGAGGAAGTTTTAAAAGCTCAAGCATCAGGTTTTGTTTCCCAACAAATACTTGTTGGTAGGTTCAGGTGTTGTAGCTCTGTATCAGATTGCAGCGAGGAAAAAGCTGTGCCCTTGGGGAAAGGAGGCCAGGTACTGAGCATGACAACAAGACCAGGGAATGCAGTGGCTCCACCAGCAAAGGACCAGTCCCACAGTACCCCAAGTGAGGTGGAAAGTGCTGATGAAGGTAGTCGGGTTCAGCCCAGGGGCCAGATTGCCAAGCAAATCTGTAGTGACAGAGTAGGTCCAAAATCAAGTTTGGAAGTCAAGTTGGGGTCAGGATCGGGTCTGGATGCAGTGGTTGCCAGGCAAGTCCATAGTGGTGAGGGAAGCCTGCAGTCAAGCTGGGAAGTTGGCCAGGATCTGGATCAATGGGGTGTATGGCTATGGCACAGCACAGGCAAAGACCAGGGTGAGAGCCTCAGCTTTAAATCAGCCTTGAAGACAAAGAGAGTTGCCCTTGCTGAGGCCTCCCAGCAGAGCTGTTTGAGAACAAGCCACTGCTGAAGTTCCTTCAAGTTTTCTTCGTGCCTTCTGTCAACTGACTGGCCTCGAACAGCCAGCTAAGCTGCTGGGAGTGTGCTCTGGTCCTGGCACTCTGGAGTTCTTTATTCCTATACATGTTTGCTTCCTCATTGGACCTTGCTAAGTCTTTGGTCTCTCAAATGATCTGTGGTGCTGAGTTCCTTATTTTAATCACAGTCTGGTTAGAAATCTCATCCTTTGATAAGATTTGTCTTTAGTCATTTCAGGGTGTCCGTCTTGTGCCTCTCATACTTCTCAGTTGAATGTTCACAAGTATTGTGAATGATAAAGATGTGGATTTTCTGTTTCCTTCTTCTAAACCTGGAGAGTTAATGGCATCTTTTTATAACACAGGGTTTTCTCATGCTGACCTGGGTCTAATTCATCTACCCAATCCTTTTCCTGACTGTTGCTTATAGTGTCTGTCCATTGTAGTCTTGTTCAGGAGCAAGCAAATTTCAGATATATTTTTACATTAAGTTTTGGGTTAAAAAAGTAATGGAAAATGGGATGTGCCTTAGTTAATGAATAACTTTTCTTTTTAAATTATAATAGGCTGAAACTGGTAATAGTGTCAGTATCTGGTGCTGTGGTGGTTGAAGAAAAGATTGTGTAGCTACAGTTCACGTTTTTGCTACAAAAACTACCAGATTCCCAGATTTTTCAGGAAAGGAGGGCAATTGCTTCAATGGTTTAACAAAAGACAAAATAGTATTTAGATTTATTCAGAGGTAAGTTAATTTTTTTCTTAAATGCTTCCATTCAGATCTTCCAGCACACACAAAAGTATTTAATGGTAAGACCATTAATGATGTTTATCAGTGAGGTAATAAGTTGCAAAAAAGTGAAATCTAATGAAAGTAGTACTGTCTTCCTGCTGACTTAATGGGATGGTTCAGGCACCTTTCTGTCTGAAGGGTGTTTTGAAAACTCAAATTTTAACATGGAAAGAACTCTCTCCTCATGGTGAAAATTCAGTGTGGCTTTCTGAAACCCAGCATCCTGTCTAGTGTTGTTCCAGGTTGGCAAACTGCTTAGTCTGCAGTTCTCCAATTGCACAGTTTTGTCACAACATATTGGATTTTTAACTTGCAAATAATTAAGAATGACAGATGATTACTAGAGGATAATGGCCCCTCAGTGGCAGTGTCACAATGCATCAGTTTAACCTATGGTTAAATGCAACTGGGTTTTGTGTAGTATTTCGTAGTGTATTGCTTGGAGACCTTGCTGGGGGAGGGGGGGGGGGGAAAGCAGGTTGTGAAACACGTGTGGCTATAAAGACTACCGTTGTGAGAAGCCCCCTGCTTGGCCTGTCTGTAAGAACTAAATACTACCTCCAGAACCCAAGTTCCCAGCTGTGGATCTGGCAGCAGTTTGTTCATTAAGTGATTGAATCCCTTCCTTTGTTTAAATTCTACTCCACTTCAACTCTGTCCTTTATCTTATTTATAAGTTTAGGACTGCACAGTCAGTAAAAAAGGTGAAAGATCAGTATATTGCATTCTGCAAATGTGCATATTGATGTACATCTGGAGCTTTGCTTGACTAACAAAAGGCTCAGTGGCCAGTGGAATGCAGTGAGTGGGCTCCCCTGCTGCTTTGTTGCAAAGCAGATGGGGCTGCAGTAACTTAATGTCCTTTTTTTTTTTTTTTCCCCAGAAGGATTCTGAAGTTGATGAATGGGGACAGACTACCATTCCCACAAGTAGCCAGGATGGTGTATATTTTAACCTTTAGCTTATTTGTCATAAGTATTCACCAGAGTCCATTCAGTTTGTGGCGGTGTTGCTCGTTCTGGGCAGGCAGTGTTTCCTACCCGATGGGGTGTCTAGAACACACAGGAAACACACAGAGGAGCTATGTAGTGCAGGGCCTTCTGCGTGAGCAAAAATGGCATGCTGCACAGATGTTGGTGGGGCGTGCCAAGTGGTGGCTGTAGATCTGACCCAGTAACTTGTTTGGCAGCGTTGGGGGTCACAGGGGAAATCTTTCCAGGAGCTGACTGTAGGGTTATGGAGAAAGGGGAAGTATGGTGGAAGGCAACTGAAGAGGAAAATTTCATGACAGTGGATGCAGATGTGTGTGAAGTTTAGGAGGTGGGGGAAGCAATTAGCATGATGGTGGCTGTACTGTGCTTTTATGGTCTTCAGTTAGTTCAGCAGTCCACTGCTGGGGATAGTGTGAGGGAGAATAAGATGCAGAGTTGCTGAGTTACAGTGAAATTTGGAAACCTTTATAGTCTCTTCCTTTCCCACGAGAACCAGAATGTCCCATCGACCACAGCACTTTCTTCAGGCCCTGTGCAATAAACTGTGGGATCCCAGGTCTAATTGTTTGCGCACAAAACCCAACTGTGCAAGGTTTTATTCTTCCCACCTCTCTTCCCTGCTTTGTGCAGATAAGAAACCTAAGCAGATAAGCCAGAAACAGAGTAATAGTGCAGTCCATCCAGTCTCCCACCAGAGGGCATGCTGCTGAGTGTGACTTTCCTCATTCCTGAGACAGCTTCAGATACCCTGATGAGCCAGTGCTGGAATTTCAAGACACAGCTGCTCTCCCCAGTTTGTAATCCCCACCTGCACAACCTCTCCAGGACTAGATCCTATAGACAGGACTTGCTGTGCACATTAACTGTACACCAAGGGTATCATAGGGGTCTCTTTAATAATAAACAGCAGCAGAGCACTAGTCTGCTAACAAGCGGCTAAAACCTACCCGGCAGCTTGAATCCAAAGGTCCCTGATGACGTACTTGTAAGCATGAGATTTTTTTTCCCCCTGGCATTGTATTACAGGCCGTCTTATTGGTTATTAACCTTTGAGCAGATGTATCTCATGTATTTTTAAGTAATTGTACTGTAATTAATCAGTTATCTCAGTGGCCTGTTGTCCTTTCAAACATACACATGTGGAGAAATGGCAAACCACACAGCTAATTTCATTTTCTTCCAGGCAGAATATCCTTCTAGGCTCTTGGCTCCCAAGTGACGGTGAAACCATGACATTGATTTCTTCAAACCCGTAAAAGACTGATGTGCTGCCATCAGTTTCTGTGCCTATATGCCTTGTAACTCAACTGCCCAGCTGACATGCACACTGGCATTTTAACTGGCCTTAACCTGCAGAACCAATGGGTTTTGCTTTACAGTTGTTTCAGCCTAAATCCTGGCACGTCTGCTAGATCCTGTACTGTGTTACACCCAGCAAGGCAGAGCATGAAGTCTGATGTGGCCTCTGTACCAATTAAATAAAATGTATTTGGTGATTCGGGGCCAAAAAAGTTTTGGCATGATGTATTTTCTCCAGAAAGACGTGTCCATACTCTGTCATGGCAGGAGCAACTTTCAGTGATGACAGATGGCAGTGGACTTCATGTGCTTTAACTCAGCTGTCTGTGACGTACTCTCCTCTATCTGCTAGATTTTACTGATTAATTTTATGAACTTGAAGGTCTGGACTTTGCCAGTAAAGATGTTTTTAATGTTAGCCATTGATTAAGACAGACAGAGAGGAGGAAATTGTTTCTCTTAGGGGAGGTGCTGCCACAGATTTATGTGTTCCTTGTGAAGGCTCAGTCCTCACTGGGTGTTCCCTGGAACAAACTTTTCAAATACAAATTGGCAGTGCTCCTGTTTGCCTGGTTGTTTGTCTGCTAGACTGGCTGCCTCTGAGAGATGGCATTAGGGTCTGAAAACCACTGTATATTATACATTCCTTCTGATACAGTATTTTATTATTAGCAGAGCAAGAAAATTTAGCTTCAGTTTTGTTCTCCAGTGCTGTAACAAATTTATGTTCCTGCAATTACGCAATTTTTATTTTTGCATTTTCAGCTTGACTTTCACTTGTATGAAGAATTACAAAGGGAGGATGAGCATGTTCTTACGTAAAAAACTCCTTAAGACATTGTTTTAATGAGCAACATATGTACAACTACTAAGGAACACACAATGAGTGTTTTTCACAGATTTTTATCAAGAGTAATGTTTTCTCCTAAAGCCTCAGCTCTTTATACACATATCCCCAGATAACCTTGACTCAGGCAAGGCAAATGAAAAGACCAACACGATACTATTTTTTTCCCAAATTTATGTTATCTATATGCCTTCTTAGAAAATTCACACAGAAATATAGATTGGAAGGAACCTGTCCAATACCCTGCTCAAATTTGGGACAACTGTCACATGAGAGCAGATTGCTCAGGACCTTCTGAAAGTCCTCAGGAAAGCTTCTGAAATCTCCAAAGACACAGATGCTATAGCCTCCCTGGACAATATCAGTAGCAAACCACTTTGGTGTTGAAGTCCTCAAGCCCGATGGGAATTCCTTTTGATGTAACTAGTGACCATTGCTTCTTGTCCTTTCCCTGTGCATCTGTGTGAAGGGTTTGGGGCTAGGTCTTTATTCCAGATAGCAGAAGACAGCAGTTGCTCCACCCCATTTCCTCATATGCCATGTACTCCTGCCCTATAACCATCTTAGTGGTCTTCAGTGGACCATCTCCAGTCTGGGGATATCTTTCTTGCCGTGAGGGCCTCAAATGACACGGATGTACTCCATATGTGGTCTTACGAGTCCTGAGTAGATGGATGTAATTGTCTTGGTACCTGGCCAGGGCTTTGACTTTAATCCTTGGAGTGGGCAATAATGAATGCAGTTCTTAAGGAGAACTGTCTATAGGGACTGTTTGGTTTCTTAGACTAAACTTAACTTTGGAGCAGGGGGGAAGGGGTTGGTGGTGTTTTTTCTCCCAGTTATTCTGAAAGCATGTTATTATTCTTCATGGCTCTTCGCATTTCTGTTTCATAGGATCCCTATTCAGCACAAAAAATATGTATTTATCCATTTGTTGGTCCCGTTTTCAATTCTTCGAGCTGACATGTTTTGGGTATGGAAGGGCGCAGCTCTTGAAGGGACCGTCACTGGGAAGGGTGGTGTGAGATAAGCAAAGAAATGTCTCGTCTGAAGTTCTGCAGGGGCCTAGGTATTGGGCATGGTCAAGCTATAGATCTGGGTATGCACCAACTGAAATTTGGGCCTTGCAGTGACTGAATACGCAGAAGAGGATGCAAGGGTCTCAATGCTGTATTTATGGTGAGTAAGACCCCTTCCGAGTCTGCTCCTCACTCCTTCCGTGTGATTCTCTGAGCAATGACAACTACTGGTGTCGTTCAGTGTCAAGGAGTGTTCGCTGCCAAATTACTGTCTGCTTATAAATATTTGGTATAACATTACATCAGCAGTTGCAATGGGATGTGAAAAATTTGAAACTTTAGGTGGTTAAAAGCAAGAGTATTAACACAGGAATCAGGTCAGCAGCTCTGCTACCTGGCAGATAGTCCTAAGCCATGAAGTTCAGGAACACAACCCTCAGCTTTTCTGCAAAGATGTGCCTGCTGCAAATGGCAGGGGACTGGGCTAAGCTTTTTCTCAAAAGATCAGTAGGGCAAGAAAGACCTTCATTAACCAGTGGATATTACATTAAAGTGAAGTCAGGATTGGTGCTGTCACAGGAAAGAGAGCCTTGTGAAACACATTTAAATTAAAGATCCTGTCACTTCAGATACTAACAAGACATAATACAAACAAAATAGTAATTCTCATATTGCCATCTGAAATATAATAACGGGTTTGGAGAATGTGGAAGTAGTTATGTGTCACAGAAGGGTATGTCAGAAATGAGATCTCTTATTTTCTGTATCTCTGTATTTCAGATTCTGCATTTGTTCCACTGAGTTGCCATGGGTCTCATGAGCTAATGAGATGTTCAAAACACAGTCCAGTCACAGGATATCAAAACATTCAGCTGAAAAATACAGCTGAGTGCAATATGCCTTCAGGCAAGTCACAGAATTTAATCCTTGATGTTAAGGTATATCATCAAGTTGCATTACACAAAGAGTGTCTTTAAGTACTGTATTAGTGTCATTAAGTTAAATAGCCACCTAACTACACAGTTTATCACCCCTGAGCTAGCCACAGTGTCCTATATGGATCAGGTATCATTTTCTTAATGCAAAATTGCCTGATACCACTTAAGTTACAGCAATTTCTGATTCAGTGCTTCAGGTGTCTAAGTAAATCACTGATTCTAAAGGGAGAGACTTCAAGTACAGTTTCCTTAGGTGCTTGGCCATTTTCATGGTTTGAGAGGCTTCCCAGAGTTATGCATGAGAACAATCTTTTGTTCTTTCTATCTTGGATCAGTGTACTGCCTGGAGCTCCAAGATATATCCAGCTGTAGCTGCCTGAAATGGAAAATAGATTAGGCACCAGAGGAGGGTTGTTTTTGTAATTGTCCGGATCCCAAAGCTCTGTTACTTTGCTGGGCAGTCCCTTTACAGTGACTCACATGGCTGCAATACTAGTGTTTTATAGGAGGGGGGCAAGTAAAATCAAGGTAATTTGGTAGAAAATGTGAGTTACTTTGAGATAATCTGATTGTCAGGCAGATGTTTATGGCGGTGGTTTAGAGTATGCTAGCAGTTACAAGCCCAAGGTCTGCAGGAGAAAGACTACATGTAACCTAACATCAGTGAAGTCTACTTGTGGGTACACTGAGCTGTAATATTCTTACAGAATAAGAGTCTAATTGGTGCTTGTATGTGCAGGTGTCACTGAGGAAAACCTGAAAGGGAGAACTGTCTTAAATTACAGCTAAACAACCCTGAAGTAATGAGTTTCATCCCTGACTTGGGCTTCCCTCACAAACAGCACAGGTAGCTCTAAAGACCTCTCATTATCTGTCACTAGTACTGATCAAAAGGTCTCAAACGAGTTCTTTTTTTATTCCATTTTAAATCACTTCTTTCTGCCTTGTGACACTGGTAAGTAGGGGGGTGGTTGTTTTCCCACCATGAAGCCATGCCTTCAGAGACTTGCCATGCAAACAGTAAATCTGAGGTCGAGTCACATTTTCGAGTCGTTTCACTTCAAATTTCTGCGTAGCTGAGCTTAAATGCTCCTTTTCTATTGCTCCTTTTCTACTGCTCCTCCCTCTTTTTCCTTGCAGACATTGTTTTCACTCCTACGAAATAAAGACTTTGAAGTGTATTAATTCAGCAAGAGTTAATGTACCATAGTTTTCTTGCTAGTGAGTGACTGAGGCCCCCTGGTGCCCTGTTTATTAGCAGAGCCGTGAACAGAGTGAAGCATTGCAGTAGCGCGAGTTTGCTGCGTGCCTTTGCATTTAATCGTACGGATAAAGGAGCAGTAAAGGCGAAGGAGAAAATGCTTTTTTCCAGTACACGTTTGTGTCTGGATCCCACATTTCCTCAGTGCTGTCGTACCCTTTCCTTTTCTTGCAGTTTTCCTTACAGAAGTAGAGCTCTATAGTAGCTCTCAAACGAAAGGTCCAAGACCACCTACCAAGCTCTCTGAAACACAGAAAGGGTTTAATTTTTTTTTTTTCAGACTGGCTTTTACAGTCTTTGTTCTTTGCTGGGTTGGACAGTGGTGGCGTTTGCTCTCTGGACTCCTCTTTGCATTTCTCCTTCCAGTTTTCCCCCTAATTTTATAAAGGATATTTTGCATTACTTCAACCTTGTCTCACATTTCCTTGGTTGCAGTTAGGTGCTCTGTAGTTCATTGTTTCTGTTTATGCAAGAATCCACATCAAAGACTTCATGGTTCCCCATTTAAAAGATCATACAGAGATCAAAAGTAAGACTTGAAAAGCCAAGTCTCCCTGGGAAATAGCTTACCCAAAATATCAGAAAAAGCTGTAAGAGGAAGCATTCAACAATTCTGGATGTTGGGTTTTGATTAATGCTGGTGTGGTTACAGATCACATAGCTGGACACCATCTAGTGCCAGAAGGTCAAAAATAATCTGATTACAGCCATGTGCTGATCCATTCTCAGGCTTATTCGAAGTGGGCAACACAATGAATCTTCTGGCTGAAGATATTTCTGTGATCACAGACCAAAAATTTGTTGTACTGATTCACAAACTCAGGAAATGAAAAGTCAGCTTCTTTTCAAACAATCTGCCAGTAGATTGCAACCATCACCAGTGTATTTATTGGCTGAAATTATTTTCCAGTGAGCATGATGAATCCGCATCTTGTTTAGGAGTAGTCTGATGTGTAGCATTCAGTAATGTATTTGAAATGACTTTGTTCCTAGGCATGGGGGGGGGGGTGTGTTTGGGTTGTGTTGATGGGGGTTTCCTGTCTGCTCTGATTTAAAGGCATGGACTATTTGAGTGCAGTGCTTAAGAACAGCTTTGCAGGGAAAGTACTGCTTAGTATTTGCAACACAGATTTTCCCTAATATATGCTTAAATCCTTACACATTCAGCTGTTCTGAGGTTACTGGAGAGTACAACATCTACAACGTGCAAAAGAGGATGCAGTGTTTGGTTTGGATGTTGTTTATACTAACAAATATTTGTTTAGGCTTCAGGGTCATTTGCCCATTTTTTGTAAATAAAGTATTACCTTTTTTTTTTTAACTGCTACTTGGTGCAAACAGGATGTTGAGTAACTAATTTTGTGTTGGCTAGCAAAGCATGATGGATGAGTTGTGGAGGCTCTCAGCTGATAGTATGGATTCCTTGTGTTGCTCTCTTCTCAGCAGAATAAAGCCAAATTTAAAAATAAGGAACAAATCTCAACCTTAATTATAGAATTGTTATATATCATTAGTAGGTACTGAAACAGAACAGTACTAGGTACTTTCTTCTCCTAAAGTCTGCAAGGACTGTCAGTCAGGAATGAATGTTTGTCAAAAGAAGGTAAAACTGAAGAGTAGCAAATTTGAAATTCATCCCCCTGGTCTCTAAAATGCACATTGCTTTCAAGCACGGGAAGCTGGTGCAGAGTTCACATCTTGCTCACTGGAGCTGTCTCCCAACATGAATAGATGTCACCTGTTAGCAATGTGTTTCAATTCCTTTCCTTCATCTTGTGTCATTCACTCTTCAATCGCTCAGTGAAAGACAAGATCGCTGTTTTGAAGCCCAAAGGTGTTAAATTGGCATCTAATATCAGAGCTGCTGACAACAAAAAAGAGCTGTCCCTAAGAACAGACCAGCTATTAATTTACAGCATCCAAATAGGAAAGTGGAGTTTAGGTACTGTGAACTCCAGTCCAACACATGGAGTTTGGAGAGGGGCTGAAATTTGAAACTTCACAGCTGGGTCTGATTCACTTTTATGAAAAGACCTTTATACCTTACCAGAGCTTCAGGTTTTGCACAGAATGCTCAAGACATGGACCTCTGTCTTCAAGTAAATGTTAAAACAGGCAGGTCGTACACGTAAAAGCAGAAGAAATGAGAGATCTTGCGCCAAAAATCATATATGAGAAAAGCCAGTAGATGTAGCCTTGCTTTATCCAGTGTCCCTAATGAACCACATGAGAAGTTGAGATCCATGTGACCAGTGGAGTAAGTCTAAATATCTTTAGTATCATAGCTCAAGTGAATCTTTACTAAAAACCTCTTAAAATATAGCCTCTATGTTCCTTGATAGAGGAAACAGAAATGGGTTAACTTAAACCCTACTGCTAAATAGTCCCGTTACCACCAGGAAAAAATCTCTGAAGCATGAGGTAGCAAAGAGCCCAGTGCTGCCACCATGCTCCCTTACTTTTTCCTATGAGACAACCATGAAAGCCCATCCCCAGCCAGTCCTTGTGGGATCATCCAGCAGCCACGTCAACACTGCACCCAGCCTTGCTGCCAGCACTTTGAATTACGTTATGCTGCTTTTGGCAAAGGAGCTCAATGAACCCACTGACCTGACACAGAAATGAAGTCGCTGAGGTCCCTGTTGCTTGAAAGAAGACAGATTAGCGGGAAGCTGTGACTTATTAGAACAAACAGCTGGGGGGAAATGGGTTTTAAGGCACAGGTGTGAAAAGGAAGTAACCATGGATTAGAAGCTGCTGCTCTGCATTTAAAAGAGTGTGTGGCACCTACTGAGCAGAGGTGGTTGGAGAGGAGGAAGGTGAGAGGTCCAGGAGTTAGTGCCTATTAGAGTGACAGCTCAGGGGTCATTGAGTTGATGATAGTATTCGCTAGGGGTTGTCATAGAGGCCTGTCTGATTTGTCCACGTTGCTCTGCTGTCTTCTGTGAGTGCATGCTCTGCTTGAATGGTGTGCAGAATGGCAAGCAGTGTATGGTAGAACTTTACAGGCCTGTGAAGAAATAATTGGCAATTTCAGAAGTATCAGTGTCTTAGTTCTTATGTAAGTCGAGAGTGGAAGAGAGCGCTGAGCATCCCATGTGTGTTCAAACCTTTTCTGTTGGTAGTTTTGTGACAGAAAGTTAATAGGACTTGCTCAGTACTTTCACTTTAAAACTGGGGAGATAATAGCTTCTTACCTCTTCGTTTTGCTGTCAGGATCAACCTGACTGTGGGTATGAGAGGGCTTACAGAATTGCCATTTGACAGAACCAGGGCAGATGCAGCCTTGGTCTGATGTGGGGCGGTGGATGGGGAGGAAGGCTGCATAAGTCTGACCACCTTGGCTGCTCCGATGACAGCGACAGTAGAGGGCTACAGCTCTGCTGCCCTCTCAGTCAGTCTGTCTGTTCCTCCACAGTGCAAGACCTTACTGTGGTGCATGAGCTGATCGCCAGCATGGGTGGGGAGTAAGGTCAGATTCATGGAGATGAAGGAGAGAAAGGTGGTGGGAATGTTGGGCCCTTTTGCATTTTTAAACAAGTGGAGCTCTTCACAACCCTTCTCTAAAGTAAAGATGGGAAAAATGCTTTGTTAACTGTTTTTATAGGCAGCAAAGATATGCTATCAGACTTAAGACAAAGAAGAGCTCTTTCTGATTTGCTTTAATTTAAATTCCACCCTGTGTGTATATGGATGTGAGAGAAAACAATTGCATCAGAAAAACGGCAGCCCCATCCATGGAGGGTTACAGGCTGAAACAGCATGTGTGATAGGTAGGTGAGCCCAGAGAGCGGGCTGGATCTGCAGTAAAGGAGCAGAAACAGACCATAAAAATTGTGTTCGTAGGCCTCACTTCTTACCTCTGTTATTGGGTTGGAGTTGCCTGGATACATTAGGGAAGCGCATGCTTTTTAAGAGGAACTCATTAGCGTACCAGTAGTGGGGTTAGTGACTTGCAAGAGGAAGTGTTTTCTGGGGTAACACGGGAGGCAGTGTGAAAATGCAGGAAGAGGAGTAGAAAGTCAGCCTTTTGTTAGGGCAGAACTAGACTGTGAATGTTTTTGAAGGACAAGTAATCGGTACCAGAGACAACAGGGAAGGGTTTACGTTGAGGATGGTAAGAGGAAGAATCAAGAAGACCCGTCACAGTTTGAGGAAGTGTCATCTGGATCTGCAAGTAAATGAGTTGCCAAAGCAGATGGTTAACAATTTGGATGACAGGTTTGGAAGGTGCTAATTATGGACTTCCATGGTGATATGGCTGGCTGGAGAGAGCGTTTGCACAGAAAAAAAGGGGAGGTTTCAGACGGGCAGTTGGGTGTTGTGTTCTGACCCTGTAGGATGCAGTGAAAGGACTTAACAACGCTTCTCCCTAACTGATGTTTTGCTTTCTGTGTGAAGGTCTGCAGACATGTTTTTTGAAGCAGGCGAGGCTTAAGCATTGTGAGATTACCTGAATGCAGCAGTAAAAATCACAGAAGAAAGTTAGAGTCATACAAAAGGAGGAACAACAGGCTTGAAAGGTGACATACATATAGTGGCCATGGGACAAAGACATACATAATAGGTTCAGTCTAGAATTGTAAGTATTTTTTTGACATAATCCAGTATAGGTGATGGAGAAAGCTATCTATTAATGCGTTTAGAATGGATTGTAATGAAGGTCAGTATGGCATTTTGAATGTGAAGTGCTGTTTCTCTTCTCCTCCATTCCTGTACAACCAGTATCTGGGAAACTGAAAAGGATTCACCGTTGTAAAGGATTCCACAAGCGGAAACATTCCTACAGAGTGTATACAAAAGGCAGTCCATCAGTTTTAGAAATATTTTACATAAAGAACTGCTAAACAGTAATTGGCCCATACTTCACTACAATCCCCAAGTAGTGGGCTGTGATCCTTGGATGAAGAATAAAGAAAAATGGTCAAGTTGCAAAATCAGCTGAAACAAAGTATCAAGAGCTTTTGCAGAGAATTCTCTACTTTCCTTCCAAGGAATGCTGAGGTTACAGCTCTGCACTATTCCATGTTCCCACCACATATTTTAGCTGGTGGGAGAGTTAATGCTTCTTTTGCACTTTCAGTTTTAAAATCTGCTAGCTAGCAAACAAAACGCAAAGAGGATGAATTTTAGTCAGTGGGGAAATATTTAAGGCCAATACTTGCATACCTCATGTCAGTAGCAAGTGGGAGTGCTCTGCAACTGTGTATCCACACTGGTAAATCAGGGGAGCAGAATCTGATCTGATGTTTTGTCCCTGTGTGACGCGGTTTCTGTGAGATGTTCTTAATTTCTGTATTTTGCGGGGACACTTTCACGTACCTCCTATTCCCTGGTTTCTCAGGGCATGTATAGCATCAGAATAAGGCCATCGCATTCTCAAATCTTCAGAAATTTGTAGTCTTTAAACTGTTACAGTGCCTTCAGCTTAATACGTTTCCCATGCCTTCTGGAGCAAGGCCTGAAAAGCAGAGGCAAGGTAGAACTGCTTTTGAGAGTACTGTGCTAGACAAGGAGCCCTCCTTCAGCTGAAGGTGTTTCCTGGTGCCTCCTTTTGCCCCCTGAAGCTGGGTGGTGTTGGGTGAAGGGCTGAAGGTCCTGTTCCTGCGGGCTGGCACAGGATGTCTGCCTGGGAAGCCGGTGGCTGCAGCTGGAGTTGTCCCAGAGGAACCAGAGTCACTTGGAAAGGTTGGATCCATCTGGCAGATGTCTGCTTAACCCTGGGAAGGGATGGCTGAGCTCCAGGCAGCGACAGTTTGTACTGAGGCAGTACTCAAACACCTCTGCTCTCACGCGGGGTTAGCCCTGTCTGCTGTCGGCCTGTGATGGAAGGAAGGGCCAATGGTTTGGGCAGAGCTCTCTGCGGGGTGGACAGCCAAGTGGCAAGAAAGTGACGGTGAGAATCGACGCTGTCGTTCACGTTGGCCTGGTGAAAGAGCAGTATCAGCGAGAAAGCAGCAGCCCGAAAGTGCTGCACGAGCAATGGCTGGGCGCAGCAATCAGCAATGGTATTTCTCAGGACTTCACCCTGAAAATGAAGTGCGGGGGTCTGAGAATGCAGCCGTGCCGGCAGGGAATTGTCCCCAGCGGAAGGCGGGTGGGAGCAGTAGTTACCACTAGATGGTAGTGTGTCTACACAGCACGTCGCAGCGCCAGCCGATGGCTTGCCAGACCTGAGACCGGGGCAGTCAGGGTGGGCTTGGGGCACGGAGGGGCTGGGCAGGGCTTGGACCTGCAGAACTTCTGCTGTGATGCGTAGCCTACAAAGGCATTAACTTTGCAAGTCCCCTGCAAAACCCATGGTGGTCGGGCATTCGAACGGTAGCACCAGGAACCACAGAAGGTTCAGAAATTAAAACGTTAGTAGAAAATGAAACAAAAAAGACGGGTGGCCAGCTCTGGGAGTGCAGCCCTTTTCCTCCCATTGGAAATAGAAGAGGAGAACAGGGACGAGCTGTAATCTGGCTAAACATGGTGAGGTGTACCCTTTGGGGTGGCACTGTGCAAACAGACTTTCTGGGTTACTAGAAAACAGCAGTTCTAAGGAAGCTGCTATCATGAAATTGTCCTAGAGCTCTTGGCTCCTATCATGCTATTGAGATGACTGCATTAAGGCATCTAGGCCCCCTGCAATCTTTAATATATGGGTCCCTCGACAGTCCTATGCTCCACAGCAAATCTCACTGAAATAGAGTTAAGTTCATTTCTGTCAGTAATGTGTATCACAGCAATTGCTGTCATTTTTCTTGAGCAAAGGCATTATGAATGCCAATGTTAAGGTTCAATTTAAGGGACTCAGTGCAAGCAGAGAGAAGCTCAGACCTGTGAAAACCTTAGTTCTGCTCTGTACTGGCAACAGCCAGCAGTAATGCTGGGACTAGTCAGTGGTCTTCTTGTTATATAGCTCCCCACGGAAACAAAGTTTCAGCAAAGCAACCTGTTGTGAAAATGGTGATTCCTCTAAGTCATGCAACAGGTTGATTTTTTAATTCCAGCACACCCTTGGGCCTGTCAGTCAGTCCATCTGCCTGCCAGCCCACTGGGACCATGCCAGGCAGTCAGTGTCCTGGGGTGACAGCGTTGCCCCACGGGCTTGGTCCAGTAGGGAGTACCTGGCCACACCGGAGCACAGGGAAGCCATTGGAACAGACTGTGGGAGCAGGTCCAGATCTGTGACTCAGCTGACACTGAATCTTTGCAAAAGATATTTTTCAGGTGGTAAACTTCCTAGCTCCAATTGTTTGTTGCAGTTCTGTTCAGAAAAAGTAAACCCCAAATCTTCCTTAGGAGAGGAATTGTGGTGCCTGTTCAGAACTGCCCAATGTGCTGATCAGGAAGCAGTTGGAATGAATACTGTCCCATCTTAGATCACCTTGGCTTTTCACGTCTCCCAAGCTTTTCAGCCACCTTCCTCCATTGGCAGGGTTTGTAAGGCTATTGTAGTAGCTAAGCCAACTGAACGGGAATGTAGTTCAAAAATATAAAATTTGAAAACGTCTCCTCCTGGAGGATCATCACTGGTCCTTGAGCCAGTGGTTCAACAACCCTGAGATAGCTGGCCTAGCTGTTTTTCCACTCCAGCATTTCAGGGAAAAGTTCCAAATTCCCTGTGTAGTACTCTGTCCCTGATTTACAAGGTATGTCATATGGAGTAGTTCTGGGCATTACAGCATGCTTTATTAATTAATGAATAAATTGACCCCTTTGTAGAAAAGATTTTAAATGTTTTGTATTAAAGCCACAATACAATGAGGGTAGTTACTAGCACCTTGCAAAATAATGATGGAAAGATGAACTACAATAATAGGGTTATCTAAGTATCTGAAAATAACAGATGATACAAACTGGGAAAACCTGAAGTAACTCTGTCTTGACACTAATGTGCCATTCAATTTTCTACTCTATGCAAAAGGCCTTTTATATATGGCACTTTGAAATAGTAATATTTTTAAGCCATGACATAAGTTAAGTTTACATTTCTAAGCCAAATACTGCACAGAGTTTAGGGGACTCAATATACTGTGTAGCAAGTATCTGTAGCATGAGAAACTACTGTCACATTTGCCTGGGGGCTTAGCACTTGAAGGGATCTTCTAAAACAGGGAGTCCAGTTGTCTGCTGTTGCAGGCAGCCTTACCCTATTATCCCTTTATCAGATTTATCAAGTTTCATCTTAAAATTGATTAGGCTCTTGCAAGCACTGTTCCTGCCTGGAAGTCTGTTCCAGGGCATTACTTTATTGATGGGTAGAAATAATCATCTAAATTTTTATGTGTCTGGTTCACAGCCATGTGTTCTTGTACCAGCATTATGCCGTTGCTTAAACTGCTCTTTCCCTTTCTTCGTGTTTCTTTCCAATGCTTTTCAAAAAAAGTGATCATATGCCCCGCACACCCACACCCACCCACCCCTGCCCCCAACTTTGTTAGATGAAACAAGCTTAGCTGTTTTAGTCTCCTCTTAGAATATAGTTTTAGACTCCCAACATCTTTCTCTGCATGCCTTCCAACATGAGTTCTTTTTTCCTGAACACAGGAGCCATGATGCTGTGCTTAGTTCTGGAAAAGCCTCATCCAGGCAATGCCTCACACTGTGGCATTCATACAAAGGGCTTTTCTGTGAGAGTGCTGCAGTGCATGCAAGCTTTTGGCAACTAGTCCCATCATCCGTCATCTCAGGCGTGCCCAGCCCAGCTCAGCCGAGTGTCCTCTGTCATTACAGCCCTTCCACTGAGGAGGCAGGCTGGAGGCAAAAATAAAATAATATTAAAATTAGAAAACTGGGACTAAGGGGGAAATTCAGCTCCAGGCATCTTCCCTTAGACAGGCCACGTCAGACAATCCTTTGAGCAGTGTGAGTATAGACTCTATAATTTCCGAATTGGTCAAGCCATAATAAGAGGGTGTTTTTTCCTTTATTAAATGTTTCCATATCCCTGTTCTATAAATACAGTCACAAAATACTAGGTGCAGCCAGTGCTATCTGTTTGATGGGACTTGGAGCTCTTCCAGTTTGGTCAGATAATATCTGCCAGTGCTTTCCCAGGTAATTTTGAAGCATGTGGATAGGGTAAGCAGTAACAAATAAAACAAAGGGTCTCAGATCCCTGCTACCCAATGCAGAATGAAACTTTAGTTCTGGGATCTTTTTAAATTATGGCATTTTAGGCCTACTATTCAAAGGAGAAAGACCTGAATTGTACCCAAACTTGCTCTAGCCAGTGAGTTTCCTGGAATTGGGAAAATGGTTTTCTGTATTTGCTGGACTGTGAGTCTGTGAGAAAATGGAAGTAGAGTTCAACTCTCGCCCATGAACGGTGTTTGGAAGGACACCATAAGTTCCTGTGTTACAGATGCTTTAAGGGTATATACAGCTACTGCCTTTTTGAATTTAATTCTCATTTTGCCTGTTCCAGTTAACACCCACTGATTTCTTTGGAGCAGTTTCCCATTTACACTAGTACGTGGTCAGAATATAAGGATATAATATAAGGATATAGGGAAGAGTCCAAAGAGTGTGTGGACAACACAAAAGGCAAATAGTGTATTTTGTTCATTTCAGGTTTTTTTTCAATGTAACATGGCTCAGTCTAAAGCAACCACCAGTAAAAGGTGGTATCCACAGCCATCATAGTCCTTGACTGTATTTTCTGTTCCATTTACATACCAAGTTCCAGCTTTGCTGCATTACTTTCTTGAATTGTTTTGCTACTGTATGAAAGTCAGTGAAGTGTTAAAAAGGTAAAACTGTCCAGATGCTGAAGCTCATGGCAACTAAATAGATCAGCTTGATTTTTTTAAAGTTGGCATTGAGCCAGTCAATCCATTCTGTTGCCTTGCTCTGCAGAATGAGGACCGATGTGCATGCTGAGGCTATGCTGCCTAAAAGGCAAGTTGTACAGGAGACAGGTATGTAGCTACATCTTCCTCTGACACGTTTTGAGGAAAGTATATAAAAGGAAGGTCTGCACAGAACAACGGATGGACTCAGGGAAGCATTGTCAGCCTTGGGAAAATCACATGATCCATATTCCCTTTTTACTTTCTATTGTTACTGGTAGTAGTAGTAATAATAAGTATAATAATATAATAATTGTCCCTCATTGTCTGATACAAGATAATGAAGATGAGTGCAAGTATTTATCACAGCCATATTTCTCAGTAGGCTGTACCTAGTGAGGGATGTGGTTACCTCAGTATGTCGCAGACTGCTTATGGAGATAAGTAGTTTCACACGAAAACTTACATACCCACCCAAGGAAGTCCCTCAGGAGAAGGGATTTCTTGAGTATGAGGCACATAAATAACCACTAATCCAGAAAAAGTCTGCTGCCAATCCCACAGTGTTGTTTCAGGATTAGGTGTTCTGTTTGAGATTTCCCCCTCATTTTCCATCTCCGTGATTTCTGAAGTCCTTTCCTCTCCTTTCGCTGCCTCTACCCTCTCAATCTTTCTCCTGGAACAGAAGTCTCTACTTTGCAGGAGAAGAAAATGCAAAATGAGAGAAAAGGTGGTGCCCTTCTGCAATTCCTGGCAGAAAGAGCTAAATGCTTTTACCTGTCATAGAGCCTCTGCCATGGCTAATGCTGGGACAGAGATCTTGGTTGCCATATGAGGCTCATATTCAGTACTTGATGAATAAAAGGATTTGATCACTCAAAGATCTTGATGAAATTACAACCAGGATTGTGCTTTAAAGATCCATAAATATAAATAAAAATATACAAAAGTCTTTGTAGACAGGACAGGTTGTAGTCATAAATTTGTTTTCCAGCCATGTTCAATTTTAGGCCAATAGACTTTTTAATCCATGAGGTGCAACACATAAGCATCATCCTTAATAAAACCTCTTTTCTGTCTGCTGGCTTTATACAATCAAATTTTCTATTTTTCATCTATTTGATTTCCTCTGAACAATTAGCACTGGGGAAGTGTTTTCTTTTATGCAAATCCAAGCGTGAAATCAAGCGCCTGGGGCCCTTTTGGTTCTCTCTTCTTCTTTTCCATAGAGTGAGAGAAGAGGTCCTAACTGCTGCGTGTTCCTATGGGAAACTGGAGGTTAAATTAGCATAATTTTTAAAATACAGATTTTACCTGAAAATAACTTTGAAACCAAGGTGTAATCAAGACTTGGGCCTTGCTTCTCGATTTTCAGAATTAGTGAAAAATACCAGACTGTCATTTAGGCTGACAGTTGTTCTGTTTCCTGAACTGGAGATAATGAAACAGTGGCAGGTGTTTATAAAACCTCTTCTGCAAGCTCGTTATGATATATGCAATAATTAGGACTCCTGGGGATGTACTTCTCAGCAGCCTGCACAAGTGACTCACACTGACTTCAGTGGGAGCTCCATGCAAGGAACTGGGTCCCTTTATGTAATCATTGGAGAGAAGAATGCTGTCATCTTTACTTAAGGAAGGCAACTTGAATCCGTGAATATAGCTGGCTATTTTTGTCATCCTCCCATTTTACTCAGTGCCATTGAATTCTGCCTACTGTTAGTGTTCTTTTAGAGATTCTTTCCTCCCACCTCTCCTGTGGTGTCTGATTTCCTCAGGCATCATGGCCCATGTTTTTCCTTTTAGGCACATCATCCCCCCTGATTGTAGTGTCACCCCAGAGATATAAAACCAGAACTGGTTGCTCTGGCTCTGAGAGAGTCCTCATCTCCTGAAGTCATCCTGATAAAAGGTATTAGTTCAGAGTTTTCTCACCCTCTTGCCTACTCCTGCCATACATCACTGCAGCTGCGATAGTTCCAGCAGACCAAATCCTGGCATGTGTTGGTGTGAGAGAGCTGAGTGCTGCTTTGTCTGTTAGCTGTCACACTTGCACAGTGCAGTTTGTGAGCCTGACATTTTGTGCATTGTATAAGCTACAGATGAGTCACAGAGTCAAAGATTTGTGGGAATCCCTCCAGTAACTTCAACGAGCTTTGACTCAAGCCTCCAGCACCCTTGACTTAAACAGATGGTGTGTCTGCAGGAAAGCAGGCAGCCTGATGGACATCATTTATGGCTGTATGATGTCACTGACACCAGTTTACACCAGTTGTTAGTGAAACTTCACATGCATGCAAAGCCTTTCTGGAAAGTTGCCATATCGAGTACAGTCCTGTTGCCCCTTTATTCCATTGTTCCATCCCTGACAGTGGGGGCTGTAAGTGGCAAAGCAGCAATAGATATATGTGGGGTAACCCATTTCTATTACAGTGTTCTCTTTAAGCATTGGGAACTGGGACTGGTTTAGTCCCTAAAGCATGGGGCTTTCTGACCTTTTTACATTTTAGCATTTATTTTTAAAACATTCAACTTGGAGGGGAAGAAGTGCTTCACTAAAAATGGCCAATCTGTCATTTCTACAGAGAAAAGTGGGAATGTTAACACTGACTTCAAAGGTAGTACAGTGAAAGTTTGTTTCCACACAACAGAACCTTTCTGAGGTCCTCCTGTGGTAGAGGGCGACAGCCTCGAATGTATACTTTGGGTACTGGAAAACCTTTAACAGTCGTGGAAGTATCACCAGATATTTCTTGTCTGCGTAGAAGTACAAACAACTCCTGTTATTAAGGTCTCATCCTGAGAGCTGACAGAAGGTAAATCACATAGCAATCTCTCTTATACCTCTGAAGCATGACAGAAGGATACGTCCTATAAAAACCTACATCTCTAGGCAGTCTGCAGAGAGAGTTGCTGCCTGTCTTTGAAGACACTTTCTCATGATTACTTTCTTCTTGCTGACTTATTCTAATCATTTATTTTCCAGTAAAATTCTGTAAAGGGTGATAAATGGCAGCACTGATTAGTCTGGATAGTTGAGGGTTCCCCTTGTTCTGGCTTTGTCTGCTGGAGCTACTGACCCCCAGGCCAACATGATAGCAAATTCTCAGGAAGAAACCCTCAGAATGTCTTTATCCCTATCACCTGGCAAGGATCGGAAAGCTCTTCTATTCTGCCTTCTAAACTGTGATGTTGTAGATAATCTATTGAGCTGGTCATTTTCAGTGAGAACGAAACCGGGGAACTTTCAGTCCAAAAAATACAAGCAGCTGTTCATCAAGATGTAAAATCAAGAGTAAAAATATAAATCTCTATGTTTCTAAAAGTGAATGGAGGTATTAAAGTCAAACTGGCCATGGTACTCGGCACCGAAAAGCTAGTTCTAGTTTAATGAAATGTTTGTAGTGATCAACCACTTTCACACCGTTTCTTTTCTTCTTAAAGCCACCACTTGCACAAGGAACTCTCTCACTGCTCACACTCCATCAGGCTCATGTCTTATTTTTCCTCTTGGGGCAAAGAATAAGAAGACCTTGCACTCTCCCAAATATTAATAGATTACTTATTATTTTTAGAGAGGAAAACAGTTAATGGTTTTTATTATCTTTGGATGATTTTTACTAATGAGAAATATTTATTATTGGAGTTTGCACCAAGTATCACATTTTTAAAAATTTATTTTTATTAGGGAAAGCAAGGAAATTGAACAGAAAACATTTGTTTTGAACAATACATATAACATGTATGTCTGCGTATATGCTGTGAGATATGTTATATATATGATACTGATGTACCAAATCAGATCAGGTTCTTCCATTCATCTGTGTATGTCATTACAAATTTGGCTTGATACCTTACAGGAACACTTCCTTTTGAGTAGTATTGTGTTTTTCCAATTGCCAAAGCTTTAGTATTTCTCATACATTGCTTCAAATCTGGTTTATTGCTTCTGATCTAAAAAATTACATTTCCTACGATATTCATCTGAAACCTCAGTTTAAAAAGTTGTCCGTATGCAGATCTGCTTGCAGATAGTCAGGAAGTGTCAGTGGTGGTATACACAGTTATGGGGCACAAAGAGAGAGGAAGAGAAGAGTCAGACATTGTGAACTCACACCTCTTCATTTCAAAAATAGTCTTGCAGGATTTCTTCAGAAATACGCTCTTATCTCAAGGCACAGTTTGCTTATTGTGGGTGGCAGGGGTTGGCTATATATATGTATATACACACTATATATATGCACACCAGTTTAGAGTGTAAGACCGTTTCTTCTGCTTCCTCTTGTGGCTGAAAACAAGCTGTCTCACAGATAGTCCAACTCCACATTCCCATTAGTAGAGATAAAGAGTGCAAAAGAAGAGGGTTGTTACCCACTTCTTCCTGTTCAATGACAGGAAACGAGTCAGTGGTTAATGTGCAGACGTGCACACCATGGAAGCATTATGGGCAGAAGACAATTACACAACAAACCCCACTGAGCTGTTGGAGGCTTGTCACTTGCCAGCAGAGCAGACCCTCGGCGGCCCTTGATGGGAGCTCTGCTGCGGCCTTCCTCTCTCAGGAGACACGACACCGCTTGTCCTTTCTCTTGTTGTTTTTTGACTCTGCATTTGTGAAAGGCGGCCTTGGGTATCCAACTTTGGCAAGGATAATTGTGCCAAGCTCTGTATGAGAAAACACAGAAGTGACATTTTTTCCTTGCTGAAAAGTATTTATTTTATTCAACATCAAAGCAGTAATTAAGGCATGTGAAGCTCCACCTGCCTAATTGTTGAGTCCCATGGCTCTTGCAGGGGACTCACAAACACAGCTGAGACCTTGGCAACCCACCTGATTGCACACATGGCTGTCTTGCAGGTATCTGGAAGCAGTCTGACTATCAGCTGGCAGAACTGCTGAGCAGCACAGCAAGAATTTGGGCATGCAGAAAACCGAAGTGCCCTGGAAGGTGCCTTTGCATGCCATCTCACAGACTCACTGTCACTGTTGTATGGGTTAAAAGACCTACTGGATCCAGACAGGGACAGAGCACTGTCCTCTGGCTGTACTTCTCAGTCTGAGCATCCCTATCTGAGACCAGACAAATAATGGCCTCTTCAGCCCTTGTGACCTCTTCAGACCCTTCAGACTTCCTCTCCAGCTTCACTACATTTTCTCACAGAAGTCCAGCAATGTAGTACTCTGGGGTTATGTTGCTAGGTATAGCACATCACACATGCGGAAGCAGTGTTTTCTGAGCATTTCAAGGCTTCATTCATATTTTTTAGTGTTTGTGATTTTTTTTTTTCCTGTCTACATTGTAACATATGAAATTGAAGAAGCTTTATTTTGTCCTTCACTTGAGCCATGGCCCCTGTGTGCTTCTACCAGAATAGTGAAATCTTAATTTGTCTGGTTGAAAAGACATGGAAGGCAACCCTTTGGAGCCTGTGGTGGACTTCATATATATTGAGGCAGTCTGCATGGTGGTTTCAAGTGCTGTTCACATGAGTCATGCGTAGAAGCTGTTCATTTTAGGTGCGGGTTGTGTTCTCCTAAAGCATGACAAGTTATGTATGGTGGTCATGTATCATGATACTTTTCTCTTTTACAACTGTATGTAAACTATTTCTAGTTCCAGCACATCTTGCGAAGAGATTCTATTCTAAAGTAGGAGTACAAAACTGCAATCACTTCATACATAAGGGACATTGAGTGATCAGCAGAATCAGGTTGTTACTCTACTTCCTTAAATGTTGTAGCTACACAACTCCATTTGTAGTGATCAGTCCGTGTCCAATAGTTTAATAGCATTAGTTGCCATGAGTATTTAACCAGCTTTTTTTTTCCTGAGGTCTTTTAAAATTGATTTAACAGTGCTCAGGCTGTTAGGCATAACACATTTAATGGTATCATCTGTTGTGCAGTGAGTAAAACCTGAAGAGTTAACGGCCCACAGTAAATAAAAACGGAGTCCAAAGCTTGTGGGTAAAGCAAATACTTTCTGTGGAATACAGGAAGAGAAAGGAGTTTTAAGCTTTAATAAAATATGTGTACTCCTCACAGTGTACTTTGTGCTTGAGAATGAAAGCTTATTGATATCACTGGAGTGCTTGCTTTCATTGCAGTGCTAATTCAAATAAACCGCTATCAAAGCAAACTCGTCTTCAGTTAGCTGGTCAAGTGAGAATGTCAACACAGTAACAGTGTACAGCTGCACAGAGTTACACTGCAGAGTAGATAAGATTGTACCCTCATGTTACAAACATGATGACAAATCTGCTTTAAAATATTCCTCTGTCTCTCCCTGCTGCAGCTGATTCCGCTGTTTGTGTGATTGGATTCTGAACTGTGTCTGAGGGAACCATAGCTGGTGACACAGCTTCACCTTCTACAGGAGAGGAAAGGATGACTGACTGGGTGTAGGAACCTCTTCAACTGAATCTTGTGGTGATGGAGCAGTACTGCGGAACCACTGCTAGTGGGTCAGTGAGGACAAGCCTGGGAGCTCATAGATAATTGCAAAATGAGCTTCTATGCTCTGTGCTGACAGTCTGCCCCTGCCCTGGTGGGAAGACCATTACAGTCACATCTGTACCTTTGCTTCTCACTGGCCCCTCTGGAGCGTACTCCCTCTCTTCACCTCCTTTGTGTGAAATCAATCATCTTGTATCTCTAAGGTTCAAAATTTTTCACCAACCATGGTTCTTCAGCAGCTCCAGGTAGTTCAGCATCTATGAGACTTTCCTTCTGGAGCTGACAGCAGCAGGCAGACACAGTGACTCACATTTGATCAAGCCCTGCTCTCTGCAGAGATAGTCTAATCAGTCAAGTGAAATGAAGCGAGTGGCTTCCTGTTTAGCTGGTGCACAGAAAAACAGAATTGTGCCCATTGCTCATGCTGGGTTTAAAGAAACAATTCACAGTCAAAGGTCTTCATATCTCATCCACAATATTCTAAAAACTCTGATAGATAAAACCTTGTGCTCATGCTTTCCTCCTTGTTTTCCTTTTTTCCTTCATACAGTATAACGTAGCAATCTCCAGGAGAAATTACACTATTACAGGCTTGCACCTCTGGAGGGGGTGTGTATTTACTGCTTCATTCATCTAAAACTACTCTGTGATTGCCTTTTTTTTTTTTTTTAATGAAAATACTATGATTTTTTTGTTCCTCCTTGTTAGTGGCTACATTAAATTGTTCAAGGGGATATATTAAAATGGTCACTGTAGTGAAGGTTTAATGAACAGAAAACTTTGCACTTCAGAACGGCTTTCCTACTGCCTAGATTTCCTCTCAGTATTTTAGCAGGGTCTTTGTTTTCAGTTTTGGTTTATTCTTCCTCTTAGGGACCTCAGTTAGGAGTTCACCCCCAGCTGCTGTTGTTAGCCAGCTCTGGATTCAAACTTTTGGGGGTTTTGACTTAGATGGCAAGATTAACTGCTGCCTGAGCAATGGCTGTGGTCGCGTTGGCCATGGTGGTCTCAGATGACCCAGGCAGGGTTCACATATTATTGACCGGAGAAGCGTTGAAAGTTTGCTCTAAGCCATTCAAGTACAGCGTGACTTACCAGTGCGCCTGCCTGTGCATTTACATTCAACGGTCCTCAGGCGCCTCTGCTGGCAAGACGTTACTGGGCACAGTCAGGAGCCAGTCTTCTTGACAAAATAACGTCTGCCCCCTTCTCTTCAATGTCCCAAAGCATTTTAACCCCTCTCGTGAATAGATATTATTCTTTTTTACATTGAACAACTAATTGATTTTGCAAGGAAAAATTTCTCTCACCAGTTAATGCATACTGGGACTTTTTCGTTTGTTTGACTGCAAAGTGGTCTTTCCTTGCTTTGTTTTACTTTTTACTTTCGGGGATTTTTGGGAGGGTTTGGGGTGGGTTTTGGTGGTGGTTTTTTTTTTTTTTTTGGTTGGTTGGTTTTTTTTTTTTTGAAGTTGCACTTGCAGCATATCCTATTTTGTGGACCAGGCTGTCAATTGGAAGTAAATGTGTTTGTAAAACAAACCCTAAAATCTGCTGAGTTTGTAACAGAAACATGGTACCAACACAAGCAGTTCTATCAGTACACATGAAACAACTGTAATAACCTCGAGCTCTTCACAACAGAAAGTAGCAACAGTTTATGAAGCATTTTAGATTAGCTTCTTTCTCTTTTCAATAAAATGTAGGTCTCCTTCCTTTCCACTAATAAGAAAAAATTATGGGTCGGGAGATGAGGCAGTCGTTCTAGGCAGTCTCAGGATCAGAACAGTCATCTGCAGGAGCCAGTCTGGGGCTTTTGCCTGTACAGAATAGGTGTATCACAGTAAATTGAAAATTCATAATTGAAAACTCCAAGCAAATATGAAAGGCAACAAAATCCTAACTAGCTGCCTTCCATTTTGCAAAAACCAGACTTGCGGATTTCATACAGTATCAGTGAAAACACCCAACATCACTACCTATAGAGCAACAGAAGGTGAAAGAGATCAAAGCCAAATATTTATTTGCATTATTAGACAGGGATGCCATGTCTGTCAGGAACAGGATGTACAATAGTGCTCACAGGATTTCTGTTCTCTGAAAAGAAAGCAACACTGTCTGAAAAGAAGCCAAACTCAGCTCTTATACTTTCATTCAAAGATTAACTAGGAAAAGTTTTATATGAAAAACTACTACCTAAATATTCTTCAGCCTGTAAAATGGGTAGTTAACAACTGAGTATAAAAAAACCCCACGGATTAATAAGCTTTCTGAGCCTCTGATGTTAGTATATAACAAATTAGATAATATCAGTAACTGTCAAGCTCTTTCACAAGCTTGCTTTTAAAAGCCGGAATTCCTAACTTTGAGTACAAAACATGGCTTTTTGAAACAGCAAATCGCGGTTCTTTCTGTCATGTCTGCGATGAATGAGGAATGAGTGGATACGTCTTCCCTGTGGAAGATGTCACAGAAGTTAGGTCAGTGGTTAGGGTTGTGATTTTGGAGCTTATTTTGTCTTCTCATATGTTTCTTCTATTCCAATCCTGCTTGTTAATTAGCGATGTGACTAAGTGAGTAGATGTGACTTGCCAGCTGTATGGTCTCACCTGAAGAGATGGGATTTCAGAATTGTTCAGTGGTTGATCTCCGGTTAGTACTAAGGGAAGACATGAAAAAGGTTTCCTGGAAAGTGTAATCATCTGAAGGGAGGGAAGGTAGATTTGGATCTTACTACAGTGACTCACGTTCCCTCTGTAACAGACATGAAACAATCTATGAGAAACTATGATGTCCTGCAGCAGCTAAGGCACCAAAGCTAGCATAGCATGAACAAACCACTTCTAAAATGACATTAAAAGCAGCATATAATATGGGCATTGTGTGATTTGCAGTAGCTGTCTGTTGGTTTTTGGCTGAAGTTATGACTTTCCCTCAGCTACGGTGTACAAAGGAATTGAACCAGTCACCCTCTACTCAAAGGAAATTGGGTGAAGTTCATTGTCCTTCAGAGGCCCTCAGGGTTGCAGCCTTCTTGGTTAAAAAGTCCTCCTGACCTAGGCAGTAGCACAGGACCTGTAACGGTACCTGGTTCTCTGTAGAGATAGGAGCAGCATGAGACCTGATGTCTTAACACTAAGAGGGAAATTGCAGTCAGCGTTATGAGTGGCTGTCTTCCCTGGGAGCAGGAAGTAAGGAGCAGCTAAAGATGGACTGCTTTCCCGTCCACTTAACTTCTAACTATGTCATAGGAGCCTAAGGTGGCATGTTCTTGCATGTATGTGTTTGCTGTGGATGGAAAAGCTGCCAGCAATTGTGTCTCCTTGAAATAATAACATGGCTCCTGTTGTCTTCAGGGGGAACAGAGGCCAAAGCTGCAAATCCTATCGGATAATTGTAAACGGAACAAAGAGTTTCAGTATGCAGTAAAACCCTGCATGGCTGCGATTCAGGAAAGCACTCCGTGTTCTTCATCAGAGAAGTAAATCATGCAGCAGCAGGAGACATTTTCAGTGTTTTAAATGCTCCTCAGGAAAACTAAACACCATTTTGACTGGGCAGGTTTATGTACTCCATACCTTCGCAGGATTTTTCCACCTCCAAGGGGGTTTTTTAATCACAAAAAAGCTTCTTCCTTCTTTTAATATGTTCCAGTGTGCATTTGTTTCCACAGCTGATCACTGAAACCCCAAGAAGGCAAGAGCTGTTGTGAATGTATAATCAGGTTGCTCAGCTAATTAGTGGTTTTAAATGGACTTGGGTTTTTTTTCCCCTCTCCTTCTTGTGATTTCGGTGTTGATGACACTGTTAATAAATTCTTAATGAGGAAGAATGTTATATAAATGTTGGGTAAACTAGGTCTTCTTTTATATTCAAAGCATAGCACACAATTAAAATGTACCATGGGTAGAATCATAGCTTCATTTAGCTCAACCTACCCACTCTGCACTGAAACAACTATATCCTGCTTTCATTTGATGCGTCCGGTTGTGTTAAATGTACCGTGCTGATCTAAAAGTGGCAAAATCTGTGGGTGCCTAGACTCAGAGACAGATGCTGCACGCTTGCAAGACATGCCTCCACACAGCTCCTCTAGTGTGAAGAAAAAGAAATGTGTGAACTGATCTCATTTGTCCTTTCAAAACAGGTTTCTAATCCATTTCCTTGCAAATAAACCGGTGACAATAACAATTTTCTCATTGAAGTTGACAATCTATTAATTTTTCCAAAATTTATTCATGGTGTGGTCACAGTTAATCAGGGAATAATGGTGCAATCTGTAGGACTTACAATTATTTGGAAATCATTACTTCGAAAATCTGTTATTCAGGATCACTTCTCAACACTGATTTTGTAAGCATACTGATTTTTTCTAAGGTTTTCCCTCAAGGTTGTGGGTGTTTTTAAAGAAAGTGATTTTTAGAGATAGAGTGTTATATTTAAGAAGCACTAACCAGAGGCTGAAATCTTCTGAAAGCCTTCCTCTGATCACCTCTGCCAAGCAGTGCTGGCAAATGGTGGGGGGGAGAGGGTGGGAAATGTCCAAACAAAAAAATGATACCTTGTGGATTTTAAAATCACAGCTAAACTTGAAGTGTAAAGGGACCTAATTTCATCACTAATGTGGAAGTTTTAAGGAAATACATATTTATGCTAAATTCTCATTTTTAAGAAAATGGACCTGTGCCATCAGCTGTCTTTGTGGTGGAACAGTCCTGCTGTATTTTGTGTGATGCCAACTGTCCGCAGAATACTAAGAACGATTTAGCTCCTGTTTACTGCTGGGGAGAAAGGCTGCCTAAGCTTCTGCATATAATACCAAGGGGCCACAATCCATGAATCAGTCTCCCTGTAGAAAGTAATGACATTAGCTTTAACATTCATAATGTTTCTGAAAATACTAAATAATAATTTATTTTTAGCATTCTGTTTTCTGGGACTTCACCACTTTCATTTTCTATTCTTCGATCTGCAACTCTGAGGATATGAGTGATTTTTAAAAGGGAAGTGGAGTTTCTACATTGACCACATAAATGCAAGAGCTGGGTTTTTATGAAAGATAACCCGATATTACGCAATTAGTGATGAACCCATCAGAACTGATGTGGCTGAGAGGGACAGCTTTAGAGCATGAGAAGTACCAGGTGCTAATGAACAGAGTGAAGGGAAGATAAAAATTCTGAGCTCTGGCATTGCATCCCAACAGCCAAGTACATGCATCCAGAATTCAACTTCATTGCTCCTTTCCTTGCAGACATCGAGGAAAAGGCTTGTCTGCGTTACTGGGCAAAGAATTAGCTTATTTACCTAAGCTGAGTCTCTGACAATTTCTATTGACTTACCACCTGTACCTTCCTCACAACTTTTCTTTTTATGGTCTTTTAGATAAAGATTTGGTACTTCTGTGTCTCTAAGTTTGTATTTTCTTTAAATATGCTGGTGGTGTGACAATGTGCTGAGCAGATGCAGAAACAAAGGTACACGTGCTTCTGTCATATATGCAGGGACCAGAGTTGTGGATCAGGAAGGGAAAGAGCTTTTCCTTTGTTTTGGAAGTGTAACCCAGCTGTTGTCATTGCAAATGTTGGAGCAGTGCCTCTGCGACTCAGCAGGTAAGCCCTGCCAATTTATTGGCTGAGTTGTTTAATATGGACTTTGACTAACTTTTGTTCAAATTTAACTTTCTCTTGGAAAACCCCTAGCTGTTTGTTTTCTGTTGTTGCTTCAGTTGTGGCTAATATCTAGAGATCTATATTATAAAACCTACTAAATAAATGATTGTATTGATATGGGTATTTGTTTGGCATCAGCACGCTGTATTCATAACTACCAACAGCTGAAGCAGCCAGATGTGTGTGTACGTGCCTGGTTTTTCAACCACATGGGCTTTTGCACGGTAAATCCATTAGTGCTGATTGCTTCCCCTCCTCCAAAAGGCCCTGCTTTTTCACTTCATTTTGCTACCTCTGACTCTAATTCAGCAAATAGCTTTTAGTAAAATCCTAAAGAGTAGGACATTCATGAATTATATGACTTAATGCATTAGTCACAAAATAGCAGATGAACTTGTTAAGGGTGAGTCATGACTTTATTGCCTGCATCTTCTAGATGTAAAATGGACCTTTGTGGGTTGCTTTTTTTTGCCTCCAACCTTCTTTATTCTGTTCTGAATGACAGGCTTCTCATCTGTTTTATGACTAGGAAGACATACTGCATGAAAAAGGCACCTGCTTTCTTTCTTGGTTTTATCTGCATTTTAAATTGTATTTGCTCATTACTACCTGTGAAACCTCGCCTTTTTATTTTTCTGAGCAAGTTGTAAATATGGCTTCAGTGTACTTTATCTTTAACGTAAGGAGAGTCTTGCTTGGCATTTTTCAGCAGGTCTCAGAGTGGCTCACGTCTGGCAAAGTGGGGAGAACACCTCTGGGGTCGGAGGGGTCTGGCTGCTGCTGGCAGTGTCAGAGCAGAGCCAGGGCTGGGAAGCATGTGTGATACGGCCTTTCGGTGGCAGAATGTTCTCCTCTCTTGAAGACATAATTTCAGTTTGCAAATTATGTCGTTTTATGGAGGTTTCTCACCTTGGGCTTGAAATGGAGCTTGCAGGTTAAAAGTCACCCTTCCCTCACAACAGTTCATGTGTTACTTTGGAGCTGTGTTACTTTGGAGCATGGCAACTGATGGCAGCTAGAGGAAGAAGTGATTTCTCTTCTTGTGACCCTGACTATAGATTTTGTTTACAAATTTCTCAGCACCCAAAGTTGCACGTTGTGACTAAGCTGTTACAACACCTCCCTGCCAGCAGAAGGAGAGGTCTTCCTTCCCCCCCCCGTGTGCCTCCCATAGCCCAGTCCCCATCTCTCTCTTCTGCCTGCTGTTACTTATAAGACTGGTCAGGGAGATGGGGCAGCCCAGGGGCTTGGCAGCACAGGCCAGAAGAGGAGATAGGAAGGGAAAGCTGAGGCAGGGGAGAAGATGCCATCCTTTTGTTGGTTGCGAGATTAGCTTGTGCCAAAGCCATAAGGCATGTAGCTTCACCCAGAGTTTCACTTTTCACGTCCCGTGGGTGGTTAACTGATGAGTCTCTCACACTGCCACACAATACAGAAAAACAGTTTTTGAAGATTTGGGAAATGCAAGTGGATGATAATGATATTTGAAGGCATGTGATAGCTTCCTCCTCAGGGAAGAAGTCATCACAGTTTCTTCTCAATATCCCAGCCTTGTTTTACAGTCTCCCCAGTTATACCCTAAAGCAAGAGACAAAGTAGCTTCTTCATGGGCTGGATCCAACAGATCCCTCAAGACAAGTTCTGTGAGTCAAGCTCTTACTCATTTCCACCAACATGCCAAGGAGTCTGTTTTTTAAGGCATATACCTTCCAGGCAATTAGTTCTATCAGAATAATTGTAGTGATGCAGACCTCCCTTCAAAACAAGCCAGCATTTGTTAGCTCACTGGACATACTTGGCAGTGTTCTTTGATTAGAGGGCTGAGTCAAAATGCAGATTATACCTACAGATGCAGGAGTAGCCACACAGCAGGGTTTGCTTTTCCCAGGACACATCTTGCTGCTTTCTCTCCCTTTATGTGCCGCTTCTTATGCAACTTTGCCTACTATGCTATGTCCTTGTAAAATTTAATTACTGAAATTAAACCTCAGTTATTGGACCTTCTGTTATCTCCACCATGGTGCTTTTCCCTCAGGAAAACAGCCCATTCAGCTCTTGACAGAAAATCTCATACCAGCCTGCCCTGGGTACTGTTTGCCCACATTTCGCTTTCTATGGTCAGGGCTAGTGGTTAACTATTTTCCCACCTCTCCCCTGTCCAGCAGCAGGTAGGATGCCAGAGAAGCACAAACTTAGCTCATACAAATAATACCCAAAGCCCCTCATTCCTCACTAAGTGTTTAGTTAGGGGTACAAAAGAGCTGCCCGAGGGCTCTTGAAGTTTTGCATAAAGCAAGGAGTTAAATATTTCTAGTTGACGTGCAAATGGAACAACATTTCACCTGCATCCTCGAAGATCAGGTCCTGGTGTACTGAGAGGAAGAATGTTGCCCCTTGTGCTTACATACTCGTTATGGACTTGGTGAGGACTTTGTAAAACGGGTGATTCTGTTAATGGTTAACCAAGTCAATAACAAGACCGGTAAAACTGTCAATTGTATATTTCCCTGAGAGTGCAGCTAAATCAATTTGTAAAATGATGCGTGATATCCATACGCATACACAGACATATCACAAAGAGAAGTGGGAGAGTATCACATGCAGCATGCAGGGCTTCCTGACACACTACACAAATAGCGCAGCCAGGTGAGTATTGCTTGGAATGGTTTCTTCCAAAATCACTGTTATATAAGGACAAAATTCACACCAGTTGTAGTAGGTTTGATTTCATCTTTGCCTGCTCACGTCTGGGGTGAGAACAATAATGTGTGCCAGAGAGTCCTTGACCCAGAAACATCCAGGCCCCTGCATGTTGCTGTGTTGACTGGACACTTTTGTTATGCAAACACTAAATCATACAGACTACAGGGAAGGAAGAGAACTGGTTTGCACTGGGATGTGGCCCTATGGCGTTCAGTCATTATCTCCATTCCAGCCCCACCTCTGAGGAAGATGGCTGCTTTGCTTATGTCCACTGCCTCAGTGCTGGTGGCTGAGTATAAATGCCCGCTTTGTTCCCTGCCTTTGCCTCAAAGAGGCAGAGCAGCTTCTCAGAGACAATGCCACTGTCTGCGCCGCGTTTGTGCTAGCCATGCCACACTCTGTACGACAGCAGTATTTCTGCCGATTCTAGCCCCATCTTAGCAGGGCATGGCTTTGAGAGATGTCTGAACCACTGCGGGCATCCCCTTCTGCGGGCTGGGGAAGGGCTGCTGCGCTCTCCCATCTTCCAGTGCCTGTCTGTGGGCCTCATGCAGCAACAGCAGCTGATGGTCCTTCAAAGGGAGCTTTCACATCTGTCTGTAACTGTAGTGACCAGCTTGGTCCCCGTGCTCTGCGTTTCCAGGCGTTAGAAATGCAACTGCACATGTAATGGTTCTCTTCTGTGGCATCTTTTCCCTTTCCTGAAAATATCTGCACGTTCTCCTCATGCTACAGCCATGGAATACAGCAGATTTATGGAAAGTAGTTCCCCTGGTCATCTTTAAAATATTTTTACAGCCTCTTCTTTAATTCCAAAGGAGAATCACTTGGCTTCCAAAGCGTATATTTAAAACAACATGAATTCCATGACCATTCTTCATCCACTGGATTTATGTAAATATCTTCAGTTAAAAAAATACATGAAGGATTAGTAATACAATGCAAGTCATCATCTTAAAAGGTATCTGTTTCTTCCTCTTTTATTACAAACTGTGGATTTGCTGGGTAGTTTCCCTTTGCATTAGGAAGACTCAGTATTGCTGCTTGACTTTCTGCCACTTTTCATTGCTTAACTCCTAAGCTCTTCTGCTTATTAGATCTGTATTGGTTTCACGAGGCGTCTTCGCTGGGCACTGTTAAATCTGCCTCTCCCAAGCAGCCCTCCTCGTGTTTAGTGACTAGTTTCTCCTTTCTGTGCAGTTTCACTTCATGACATCCCAAGCATCTCAGCCTGAAGTGTAGCACGCAGTCAGTGTTACAACATGCAATAGGGCTGGGAAGGGGAATGGCCTCAAAAGAGGTTGACCCCACAGCCCACGATGTCCATACGTGAGCCCAGATCCTGCAGTGGCTATTATACAGGCAAATGATGGTCCTGGACACTGGACGCTTTGCACACCCCTGGGGTTCTGTGCGCGTGGCAGCACATGGGTGAGCCCCAGTCTGAGAGACACACTGATATCAACCTTTTGAAGAGTAGAAACATAAAAGCACCAACTTCTTTGTAAATGATTTGCTTTACAAAGTTAGAAAGTAACTGAGTGTCTGAAGGAGGTGATGTGGGTTCTGCTGGGGCATGGCAGCACAGCCTGGAGAATTATTTTTGCTGCCCCTCATGCTCTGTATGGGCTGTTTTAGGCTGATTATAGTCTGTCATGTACACAGCTGTTATGGGAGTACATATGTAAACATTCACTAAAATAGATATACCAGCTTTGATAAATGCACCACTTCTTATCAAACCTGAACGGATAGCATAGATTAGTACAGATATTAAAAGCAGAGATAATAAGTAGAAATTTCTCCTTTTATGTGTACAGTAGATGCCCATAAACTTGTCACCTTTAACGTGATAGTGATATCTATACCATAAGCAATCTATAGGCTAACACACTGCCTGCACTGTGGAGATGGAGGAAAGGAGGGTTTTCCTCAGGACAGTTAGACCTAAAAATGAGAATTTAATCCTTAAACAAGACAGCGACGACCTTGAATTTATTCAGCAATGCTTCAGAGCCTGGAGTGCCTGAGACTTCCACTTATCTGCCATAGAAAAACAAGGGGCTGCAGGAGTCACGGCCGGAGCCGTTTTTGCCGAGCGTGTAGCTGTCACACACGCAAAGCTCCTGCAGTCCCGGGGGCTCTGCAGCTCCTCGCTCCTCTTGTTCTCTAAGGCACAGTATTACAAAACAATGGAGCAACTCTGGCCACGCTCAAATCTCTTAGCTTCCATGGAAATTAACTGAAGTGGAAAGTGCTAAACACTTTCCAAGAGTTACTTGACACTCTGCAAGCTGAAGCTGTAGCAGTTTGTCATTTATTTATCTTTCATTTGCATGTTGGCCATCTTGCTGAATGGAGCCTGGCGCTTCCTTACACTGAGGCCTCCAGCTTTAAGATGTGGTGATGACACCTCAGTCTGAATGCACCTGTGTAGTGGGCATAGGGTCTGGAAAGCTCAGACTGCTCTTCATCGTTCTGAAAGGCTGGGGCCAAACCATCATGTGCTGCTCCTTTGTCAAATAAAGGTGCTTGTGAATTGAAAAGCTAGTATTTACAATAAAATCTGATAAATGGAGGAAGGAGGCAAGAAGAAGCAAGCAGACCTAATTACCTGTATTCTGTAACTGGTCACTGGCATTCTTATGTGCCCTTCAGGCAACCAAATCCTTCTAAAAGAATAGGCGTAAAGCTTATGACATCTGATGCTCGCCACAAACTGGAAAGTTTGGAAACTGAACCTCAGGACCTGTGCCTACTGAAGTCTGACTAATGCTTTTGTCTTTGCTACATTTACTTGATCCACAGTTCAAATTACAACTCAGAAACTGACCACATAATGTGATAAAAGGGTTCCTCTCTATCAGACATAACCTTTGCATCTCTTGTGCCTAGTCTTTCTCTGGGTGAATTGGTGTAGCTTGACAGGACATGAATGAAAAAGGAAATAAACTATTTCCAAATCTTTCACCCATCCAAGGGCCATCTTTGCTCAAACTTACCCTACTTCTCCTTTCCTTTTATTTTCTATCAACATTTGCAAAAGGGGGTTCTTTTTATTCACATTTCAGGGCCCTTTTTTTCACAAACCAGTTTTAAATAAGCTCACTAGCAGGCAAGTGCACAGCAGAAATAATGCATATGATTTAACCAACGAGTCACATGCAACAAATAATGAATTACGGATAGTAGAAGTCAAAAGGGAAGTCACAAGGCCAATGCAGCATTTAAATCCTGTTTACAACTTCAAATGAGGGTGCTTAGATTCAGTTCTTTGCATATTTGCCTGGAAATTGGCAACCTTTTGGGTTTCCATGAGCCAGAAAGGAATGTCACTGATTTCCCTTTGATGGTCCTTGCTCTCCAACCTATTCAAATAAAAATAAAATAAAGAAAAATAGGAAGTTACAAGAGACAAAGAATCAATAAATGCCCTGTAGCTGAAATGCTTAAAAGGGCAGCCATTGGCCAATGCACGCTGCAGAGGCAGCACCAGAGCTGCCAGGAACTGCCACGTTTGCTGAAAGACTCGGCAAAGAGAAGGAACACATGCCTGTGAGAGGCAAACTGCTGCAGCACCTCCACCCCCATGCTCTGTGGCCCCTGGAGCTGAATGAGGCACACTAAAGGCCCTGTTTACACTGTATGTGTCTCATGGTTAAATGCACGCCTTTACTTTCCAAAAGCCTTGGCTAGGTATTTCTCACAAGTGTTCGGATCACACATGCTAAATTCATATGTGGTCATGGGTAGAAGAAACACAAAACACATTTTGATTAGTTGCAGCAGAGTCTGAGGCTTGGAATAATAGTATCACTGCAGAATGAGTTATACGCCCATTTTGGGACCAAGGTTGCATCTTTTATATGTAGCAGTCAGCCAATATACATAGTTGTTTGCTTTGCACCTTCTGGCACAGAAATTGGTGTGATATTGATCTAACACAATCCTCCCCTTCAGGGTCACGCTGCTCAACATCTGTTCTGTACATACCAGCCCCTGTCTCTCTGGCACCAGATGCAGAACTCGCTGATGCAGTGAGTTCATTTAAGCAAAACAGGGGGGAAAGACAGGCTGACATTGTGCTTGGACTACGCTGTCCCCCTGCTTATCTCCTCTGCAGATCAGCTATCAAGCCAAACTCTTTGCCATCCCTTCCTCTCAGTCCCTTCACTTCCAGCCAGTTTCACTGCCTCTTCTTCCACTTATCCTTCATCAATGGTTTGCAACCTTCAGCCTTTGTTTCCCACTGTACTTACTTTCCTCCCACAGAAAAACATTGCGATGATCTGTTTTCTGCTTTCTCCTTCTAAGCTTTGCCAACAGACCTGTCTGCATTGCTAGTCCCTTGGAGCAAAGACTGCCTTCCTGTCAGTTTGGGCAGTGCCCACCACACAAAAAATCTGATCCCAATGCAATTTGAGCCCCCTTGGGGTCTATTAACCAGTCTGTCCCCTGTATCGGGGCAGCACTGCCCTCCCTCCCACATAGAGGTAACAAGGCGATTTGGGTCCCTCCAGCAGACCCTGTCTCTGAAGGCCCAGCTGAAATCACAGCTGATACAGGAGCTGCCTGATGGTGAGCATCTTCTTCAAGCAGTAATTAATTCTGTGACAACTCCCTTCTTCACCTCTCTCTTTTACCTCAGCTCTGCTCTCCTGCAGCTCCATGGCTTTTCCATACCATACCTCCAACAGCCAGTGGAGCAAGGTGCTGTTTTCTTGCCCAAGCTTTTATGGGCTCGGTGGTAGCCCCAGGTTTAATTTTCTCATGCTCCTAGGACTGCTGATGCAGAAGTGGCACAGGAGGAGCAGGGAAGAACCACCCTGTTTCTCACAAGTGAGTAGAGCTGTCCCAGGCTGGTGGCCTCTTTCTGCTCTGGCTTGTGAGGCTGTTGACTGCTGCCTCCTCCCCTGCCTGAGGTGAGGGAGCTGCCTGCCTGCTTCCACAGCCCTGGCTGGCCCAGCCTGACGGAGCAGCACTGGGAGACAGCCTTCCCCTGCACCTGTGAGCTGCTGTGCCAACTCTGCCTCTCATTGCCCAGCGCTGCGTGCCGGTGCTGGCTGCTGCTCATCACATGTATGCAGTCTTCTTGAGCAAGGCATGGGCTTAGGTGAGACTTCCCAGGCTTGCCTTGGGAGCCTGATGTCAGCTGGTGCTGAGGAGATCTGGGGGCTGCCCCAGGGCTGACGATGCCCTGAGTGACACAGTGGGGAGCAGAGCAGGGTCTCATTCACCCAGTCTCAGGACAGCAAAGCAGAGCGCTCGAAATTCCCAGGTGTTTGGTGTCTGTTAAAATCAACCAAGATACAGTTTTCCTGCTATTATGCTGACGTTTGAGGGGGTCTTAGGGCAAAGAAAAATGCTTGGGATGGGTCTGTGAGAAGTGGTCCCATAGGGCTGATGCTCACGTAGAAAACGCAGAAGGATGCCTCCTTCCCTGAGGCCCTTTCCAAAGCATCTTCCAGTCTTTTGCAGGAACTTTTGCACCAGCTTGTCATCCTGCCCCTGTAAGCAGCCGTCTGGCTCTTGCTGTTACCCTGGGATCGCCGTCACTTTCCCTCCCTCAGTGTGGGGAGATCAGGGGGTTTTGAGGAGCTGCTGGAACCTGTACTTGCAAAAGTAGCTCCTCCTACCCTCTGCTCCAGACTAGCCAGCAACCGGCGTCAGGCAAGTTGTGCCCTTGTTGCCCTAAGAATTAATGTGAGTCCTACACCAGGCTGGCACCTCTGCCGCGTGGTCAGTTTTAACAATCCCATATTTTCGCGGGGCAGAGAGTCTCGACCCTGAGCTGCCTGTGCAACCTGCTTTAACCCCTGGCTCGGAGCAGCCAGCCACCCATCAAGGAGCCTGCCGGAAGAAATGCCATAGGGAAGAGAGGCTGGGGTACTGCTCGCAAAGGCCGGCATTGCTGTAAGCGAACCACGCTTTGTGTGTAGTAGTTGCTTTTACTCATGACACAATGTCACTCAACCAGTGGCCTGATTGGGTAGTTTAGGAAAACAAATAGTTTTGGTCAGTACCAGCCAGCTGATTCCTATTTGGAGGCACATTTCGTGCTGGAAAATACGTGTGTAGGTATCTGACAGAAAGGAAACAAAGGCAAAGCTTTTCTCTATTACACAGAATGAATTTTTTGTTTAAAATGATGCAATTACAATGAATCCGATTCATTAGCTCTCTTAAAAAAAGTCATACACCTTCAGAGATAATGATCTTTAAATTTTAATTCTGTTTCTAAGTGACTTGGTTTGACCTGTTCTGCTAGAAATAGTAATCCTGCTCATGAATACCATCTGCCCATTCAGACTGCTCACGTACCAAATAATATCTTCAAGGCTGGAGCTTACGGCTTTAACTATCACATGATACACAGTCCCATGCCTCTTAATCAGAGCATCAAGTGATTTATTCAATATACTTTTTTATTTCCTGCCACAGCCTGCCCTCTCAGAAGTTTCCAACAGCTCGAGGCAGCCAGAATTCACTCTCGGGGGTGTCTCCTTTCTGAGTGGCAATGCTTTTAGAAGCAGCAGCCCTTTCTGCTTTAGCTTCCTGTGTTTGTTTCTCTCCTTACAAACTTCCCACGAAGCGGTGAAATTGTCAGACCGACCATGTAATTCCACAGTGAACGCCACAAGATCTCTCCTGCTTCTGGACACTGCAACCTGCATTAAGGAAGGAGGTGGTGTGTTTGTACCACACCTGGGACCCTAAACGGGCTAGCCTTGGGGCAGTACTGCAGCGTAAAAGTTAATAGATTGACAAGATTGCGCGAGTAAAACTACTAGGTGTTTCCCTGTCACATTGCTACAGAAGAGCTCAGCCTGTAATATACTGGAAACTGGCATTGTTGTAGTTACATGGCCACGACCTGAAAATGGTATCTCGTAGGTGAGCCGTCAGTCGGAATGCCGCTGAATGCTTACCCCAAGCTCGTTTGCAAGATGAGTACCCACAGTGATTTAGATGTACACAGAGCATTCATTTAGACAAATGTTCTGCTGGAAATGTAACTAGACCTAGTTACCACAAACTTGATCAAATCACCAGAGTTTAAGTAAGTCCAGCATTTTTTATATCAAAGGCGCTCCTGACCTTGTGTGGCTGTGTTGAAAGAACAATTCAAAGATCTAGTCAAAGAACAATTTAGCCAACAGTGGAGGAACATTACAGAAAGCAGGAAAAAAACCGGATTGTTGGATCCTTAGTTTTAAAAGTTTGTTTTGTGTAGGACAGTGTGCAATGACTTCTTCACATCAGCCGTAGTTAAGATTTATGCACCAGACCCACCTTTTATGTGAAATTGCTCTTTGATTACAGTGCAAACTCACTGCACAAGGGACCGGGCAGGGATGGACAAGGGAGGATCCTGCGTGATGGCGTACGTTTCTTTGTAAGTCTGTGAGCCAAACCTTGGAGGGCAAGCGCACATAGTGAAGTTAGAGCATTAACCCCAATTCAGCCTTCTTCTAAGCATGAAGGACAGAAAATGTCCAGGGAAAAGGACACAGTGCTGTGTTCCCATGGGAAACGTGCGTCTCCAAACACATGGCACGTCTTGGCTTGACTGATCAGATTTATAACAGGCAATGACATTGCACCACACTGACTCCAGAGGGCTTCTGGATAGGTCCTGTGTATAAACTACATTTCCCTGGTGTTGATCACAACGTGGCCTGTCTTCATCACCTCTGACACCGATTTTGGTGGTGGAATAACTGGTGACGTTTGCACCCACTAACTCTCCTGGAACATCTGTGCCACTTGGATCACTACCATAGACATTTCCACCCTTCCTTTCTGTGTTATCGGCCTGCCTTTTCAGAAGAAAGTGGTTTGTTTGTGGAAACTTTGCCTGTGAAATCAAGAGCCTTCCTACATTAAAGACTTGACCTTGTGAACAGAGACCTTGCAAGGTTTTTTTTTTGCATCTAAAAAGTCCTTACAATCCTGTAAGATAAGGAAGCATGTCACTCACTCTTTCCTAGAGCAAACAGAGACCAAAGCTATTGAGGAAAATTTTGAAAGGCTGAACATTGATCTCCTGACTTGTAGCCCGCAGCTGTAATCATAAGATCATCCTTCCTCCCATTCTAGCAATAAAAAGCATCAACCAAAACCAGAATGAAATGAGACAAAAATGTCTCTCTTTCATTGGAAAGTGCTTAAATTAGGCATGTGGGTGGCTGTTTACTTTTACTTTAGGTCAGGGTGAAGTTAAGAAAGGGAACTTTCTTAGCCTCTCCTTCAAAATGGGTGTCTCTCTGAATGTATGTGCACAATTTGATTCTGCCATTGTATCGAAATGACAGCCCCCGTCTGTGACTGAGCTGCACTGTGTTTCTCTGACAGTCCTACAAGCAGAATATGAAAGCTGTTACATGGTACGCGGGGTTGGGAGGGAGGTTGTTGTGAGAGCGGTGGAGCATAGAGCCGAGGATACCACCCCCAGCTTTTCTTGACTTCTAAATGACGTGCTGCTTTTATCTGGTTTAGGTGGAACATTACACTGGCGCTGAAGAAGTGGAGCCCTCCGGGATGAGTCATTTGTGTATCCTGTGATTGTGGTTTTGTTTATCAGCCTGCCAAGATAAAGATTAGCATCCTTTGAAGGATGACTAAAAATTGTCGTACATTGCAGCTAAATCGGCATCAGCTGTCTACGTTAGTATTATCTTCTAATTTTTTAATCTTCCTCATCCATCGCTCAGAGATTTTGTGTTAACAGAAACAGACATCTAGCTTTCTTAAAGGGCCTAACATCACTATCACTGGCTGGGACAGCAGTAGTGTTACTGAGGTGACACTTCTTGTGACATCCAAAGCATTCAGATCAGTTCTCTCTATAGTCATGGTGACTTGGACACCAATCTCAGCTACCTGAAGCAGTAGTTTCTTGTAAGTTTTGGAATGGGACCCCTGTTGTACAATGGGAGAGGATGGATATCCTCTGAACAGGTTGCCCAAAGAAGTGAACAGGTTGCCCAGAGAAGCTGTGGATGCCCCATCCCTGGAAGTGTTCAAGGCCAGGCTGGATGAGGCTCTGAGCAACCTGGTCTAGTGGAGGGTGTCCCTGCCCCTGGCAGGGGGCTTGGAATGAGATGATCTTTAAGGTCCCTTCCAACCCAAACCATTCTGGGATTCTGTGATTCTATATAATCTGCTGGGTTACTCCGCTCAGTCCTCCAGTGCCACCACCAGTTTAAAGTCCTTTTCTCTGAAGAGAGGTGAAGGTGAATGATCAACTTTCAGTTCCTGCTGGTCATCAATAGCTGAGAGGTAGCTGAGCTGATTTCAAGACACACCAGAACTGTGTAGGGAGAGCCAGAGACTCAAAGATGGCTCCCGAAATTCATGATGTCATCAGACACCTTCAAGCAGCAGCCTGATGGGTTGGCTCCATGCTGCACCTGAAACAGCTCTTTGCAACCTCTTGTAAATCCAGACTCTAACCATAAACTGATGTTCCTGGGTCCCAAAATGCAACTGCAGAACTTCTGGATAGGGAAATGAGTGTCTCATCTGTCCCCCCCATCAGAAGCTTGGCACTACTGCACCACAGCTCTGCCCTTTTGAAAAGGAGCACAGTGGTGGCCACCTGGAAATGTCTGTTTTCCCCTTGGCAGTATCATTCAGAGAGCAACTTGTGGCTTGGAGACCTGCAGCGGGCACTGCTGCAGCGTTTGGAGGAAGAGGCAAACGGTACGGCAGCACTCCTGGGAAATGCAGGTGGATGAGCTCCCCAAGAAACCCCAACAGGAACTTAAACCACCTGTTTGATCCTCTTCCCCAAGAAACCCTGGAGAACCACAACTTATACCGGCGTGTGGTGATGCAGATGAGGGCTGTTGTGGAAAGGGCTAGGACGTGAATATCACATGACCAGACACACTGCACACTATAATAGTCCATATACTCTTTTCCCACTGAACTACACTGGAGCTATTGTTACCATCTTGCTGAGCATCTGACTGAGCGTATACAACAAACATTGATGAGAATTACTTTTGACTGCTGGTGTAACCACATGTAATTTTACTTGTATTTTCAACTCTCTTACCAGGATGAATATTAGTAGAAAATGCTGAAGAAAATAGCTGAATAAATTTCTGTAATAAATAATTGACATCTGATACCAAGTTTTCCTCAGGAAAGGAACTGGAATGCATGAGCTAAGTAAATTTACTTAGAGATATCATGACAAAAAGTGTAATGCCACAGTCAGAAAATTAGTACAGAGAGAATCCAGCAGCTGGTCAGGTGATGGTAACTGTATAATATAATATTTGCAATGAATGCATTTAAAGGCAAATATTAATGAACTCCTCTGATAGAGGATCAACTCTATTTTTCAGTCCAAGCATAGACTTATAAGCATGAAAACCAAAACTATTAGTAAGTGTAATTAATATACTTGTGGGAAAACAAAGCATTTTCTGTAATAAAGGTAGCCAGCAAAATACCTAGTGCAATAGAAATGGATGAGCTACATAATACTTCATACCTCATTAATGTTTTGGTAGAGAGTCATTGCTTCATTCAAAATGTGTAATATGCACTTTGTTTTCTATTTGTTGCCAGTGTAAAATACTTCAAGAAAAAACCCCAAATACCCTGGGCTGTGAAGTATCCACAGTACTAGGCTGAGCTAACGAGAACATCCTGCAACTAAGAAAAGAAAGAAGAGTCTTCTGCACATCAGGAATAACAAAAGGAGTGGGAGCTGTGATCATTATATTAAGCCATGCAGCCACTGACTAAGTGCTAATCGATAGAAACAGATTTAGCAACACACGTAAGTCATTTCCAGTAACAGAAGTAAGCCGAGGGCTTGGAAATAGCATAGCAACAAACCTGCTCTGCCTGGAGGAAGCCATTTCCATCACTCTGGCTCCGTTGCCATCAGCTGTGACACACACTGGCTGTGGAAATGGTACTGTTTCAGTGCTGAGTGCATGCAGCATTCAGGCTTTTCTATTCCCAAATTACACATAGTTGCAATCTGGTCTGAGCATAAGTGTCTGTTTATAATTGCAGTCATGGTGAGATTTATGTCCTACCTGGACTCAAGCCAGCAAGTGACAAATTGACTTCGTACACCATGCATATAGACTTGAAAGCCTGATGCTCCCATTCTCTGCCAGAAGAGTGTTTCTGGACTTTAAGGTGCTGCAGACTTCTGGACCCTCATCAGGAGGCTGTACTTGTCTCCCAGTATGTTGAGCACATCCTCACGGTGAGCAGGACCTAAATTCTACCCTGGCTTTGAGCTTCTGCACTACTGCTCAGCATGTGGTTCCTCTGCCCACAATAGTCTGCTACCTGAGAGAGGAGGCCCCCCTTCCCACCCCAGTACAACTACACGGGCCCTGGGACTTCCCGGTGGCCTAAGCACACCCTGTACCAGACCTCCAACCCTATGGACACTCTAGTTTACTGTTCCATAGGCAAATGATATCTCAAGAAGTTGGAAGAAAATAAGCTTGCACAAGTTTCTGACAGACCTGTGCATATCTTAGACAGCACCTGCCACACACAGCTCTAGATTACCCTTACACCCCACTTCATCCTCATGAATCTGGGTTTCCTTTGGTTCATACCAGTCCTTTAGTGAGCCAGGGGAGGTCCTTTCATTCTTCAGTTTAAGACAGTTGCCTTGGCTTCTTCTATTGTCAGTAGAGAGGGAGGGAAAGAGGCATTTTCAGGGTCCAGTTCACCCCACTTACGCAGCATACGTGTGTTAGGATGGACGGATTTGTCTGCTGGAGGTTCCTATCTCTCCCCACTGACCATACAAGAATTTTGGTTTAGACTGCATGTCTAATTTACTGGGGAGATAATTTAGATGAGACAAACCTCAAGCCTCACATGCCTATTGCAAATGTCCAACTTCCAAGCAAAACTCCAAAGAGCCATCATGATTTTTATAGAATCCCATGCAGATGTACAAACAGATTTCCTGTTCATCTCATGACATGGAGATACTGCAGCACAAATGCAGGAATTGTTTCAGGTTTCTGTGTCAGACAGAAAATGCCGCTACAGTGTTTCATAGCCTCCTGTGCCAGGTTTTGTCTCCTTGAAACTGAGAAGCAGCTTTTTCTTGGTATAAGAATAGAAAGGACTTTTACGTTTGGAGAATTTCCAAGAGCTTGCCAAAACTGAGACGTCAAATTAAATAGTGATTACATGTTTTCAGCAGCTTTGCACTGGCAGTGATCTGTATCTTCTTCCTTCATACAAGCTGCTCCCTGCACAGGGATTACAGATTCCAGCACAATACAACTGTGCTTAGCCAGCACCTGCGTTTTTCAGCGAGTGTATGGCAACCTGTGCCTTCATAGTGAGGCTTAAGGGATTGACACGCAGACAGAAATCAAAAGGGATGGTGTTGCCGTTCATCTTGCAGTTGCACGTCCCCCTCCTCCTCACAGTATTCATGACTATGCCACCAAACAGGTCAGCAAGATGATCTGGTTGAAAACTTGCCCTAGAAAAATAGCGGATTGTTTTTCAGCTGGGTCAGTGGGCTGACCGCAAGATCAGACAAGCACAAGCACTCTCTTTCCAGCACCTGGGCTTAGTGAAATTGTGCCCTGAGATGTAGCTGTGGCTACGCAAAAAGTGAAAAATGAACGTGCCCAGCAAATATTTGAGGCAAATCCCAAGATCGTATTGTACCGACAAGAGAAGCCATAAAGGTAAATCGGTATAGTAAGACTAATGGGTAAATTGGCTTGCTGATATGTGGCAGGGAAGCTCAAAGAAGCAGGCTAAACCATCAGTTCTTCATGAGAAACGCAAATATTACATTGACAGGTCAGGGAGGTGCACGGAGAGTTAGTGATTTCTCAGTTCTAGCTGTGCTTCTGTCACCTGGCTGCTGCCAGCGCATTCACAGTGCAAAGGCAGATCACTGCCTTAAAGGGTTCGTGGCTTTGGATCTCTTCCTATTTCACTGAAACCAGCACACCAGTGTTAGCCAGAAGAGAGTCAGTACCTATGCAGTTGGGATCACTCATGTTTAGATCAAGTAATTTGGTATTTTACCACAAATATAAGTTCATCATTGTGACTAGAATAAGGGGGATCACCCTTTTTTTTAATGTTGTGCTTAAAGAAATAACATCACTTGGAGACCAGATGCTTGGTTTTGGTTTGTTGTTGTTGTTTTGTATTTTTTTTTTTAAATCAGCTCAGATTTGCTCATTGAAAGTTATTTTGGTAGAACAGGACAGAGTTTTGAGTTCTTCACACAGATGTCTCTGTTCATGAATGTGGCCTTAAGGCTGAACTGTTCCCTTTTTGTATGCCTATATCCAATACTGAAGCAGACACAATGGAATGGCATACTGGAAAGCTTTTAGCCTCTTGCACCACTTAGTACAATCTTTTTAGCTGTCTGCATTGTTTACTCATCCTCCTGCTCCACTAACAGTAAAAGCCTGCATGAAATTCTTTTTGTCTCTCTGTCCCTTCATTTTTTTTTTTTCCTCCAGGAACACTGCAGACAGTAGCACAACCAGCTCAAAGAAAAGCAAACCAAAGCAACCTCCAAATTCCAAGCCTCTGCAGGACAGGCTGCTTGCGTGAAGCTGAAAAGGAGCCAGAGCATACCAGCGAGGAAGCTGTGATTTCCTCCAGCAGCCTGACAGAATCTCCGAGGCTTCACTGCAGCAGTCTGTGCAGATGCAGCAGCGTCCCTCTGACCGGGTCCGTGTCAAATGCTAGCAGAGGAGTTCCCTGAAGGAGAATGCCCATAGAATTCTGTGTCACTGTCCCTTTGCTTTTCAGGTGCAACCCTCTGAGGAATCCAGGTATGCTCTACAGGTTTTTAAACAGTTTTTATTCCTTAGGATAATGCCTAATTTCCAAGGGAAGGGTAAGCTGTGTGGAAATGGGGCAGGTAGATGAGCGAAAGAAAGGTCCCCAAGGAGGGTTATTCTCCTCACCATGGAGTGCTGGTAGTCAGGTTTCTTGTGGGAGGAGGTGCAGGAATATTAGCCGGAGCGGAGGGGGCTGGAGCATTTGCCTGGGGTGCAGGTTGGCAGGGAGGTTTCTGGCGAGGTCTGGCGTGAGGGTTTAGGGGTGAGTAGCGGCTGTCCCGTATGTTTTGGTGCTTGCCTATGGTCTGATCAGAACTGGGGACAGACATTCGTGGTTTGGTACCTGTGTGTCAGCTTGTGTGGCAGGCCAGCAGGCAAGGGAGGGCTACTGGCTGGGGAGGGGGAGAAGGTTTAGGATGGCATGTGCTGGGTTGGGGAAACACTGAAGATCATCGCAACGCCGTTGGCACCAGTGTGACTTGGGGGGCACTGCTGAAAGCGGTAGGGTAATGCTGACAAAACTGTCAACGGGATTTGGCCTTATAATGCAAAAATGAGAAGATTTGGCAGAGGGCCTGATGGGGTGCTGGAAGCTAGTCTCTGAATGTGTAAATGCATGTTTCTAAAAAACATCTGTGCTGGTTGCTGGATAGATGGCTGAAGCCCTGCGAGTGTGTATCACCTTTCATAGGAAACAAAGAGGCTGTTGCTTCAGACAGCCTCCCCACTGAATTATTCAATGACACTAACTACAGAGCTCCACTGAGTTACATAAAACTGCAAAACTGGCTCCCTCCCGTGCCTTGAATCAATGCTGTTTTCTCTTTCTGAATGCTGCATTATGGAGTCAAATGGGTGTCTGGGAGCAGTGCTCAAGACTCTTGGAGAAAGCCCAGAAAACACAGCGAGACCAGCATGGAGGGGCACTGACACAACACTGTCAGAAAGGTGTGGGCCAAAGCTCAGGCTGCTGCTGGTCGTGGGGAAATGGCAGTGTCTGAAACAGGACGTGCTTTGTGCCCCGTTGTGTCTTCAGAGCTAGTACCTGTCCAAAAATGCAATCTGGAGACAGTACCACTTAAAGAAAAGCAGAAAAGCACAAAGGCTGAATGTGGTTATGGCGGCTACTTCGTGTGTCGGGTTTATTCCAAGGCAGATGACGCAAAGCCTGCTTACCATCCGTGCTGGCTCTCTTGCACCATTTCTCTTGCTCAGTGTCATCATTCTTGTCAGATCCCCCCACTGCACCAGAGACGAAGCTGGTATACGTTCCAGCAGGGAACTAAATGCCCATTCTCCAGAGCTGCTGGGCTGGGGCGATCAGCTCGTCCCCCTTAGAGCAGCCCTAAGGAAACGTCCCGTTTGCAAGCTGACACGAGCTCCCATGAACACTGTGACACTGGGGAACTGACACAGAACCAGCTCATCTCACCCTGACACCATGCCAATACCTCCTGATGGGGGGGACAGGCAGCCGTGACCCCCCACCCAGCGCCAGAGGGGTATTTGAGAGCAGCCCCATGATTGCTCTTTGCCTGCTTTACCGGCATCTATGGAGCATCCCAAATATTCCTTAGCATTCCCTGCAGGAAGGTGGGTTACTGCTTCTGAAGATGGAGACATCCAATGCTGTAGTCGGAAAATGTGTTCACAAGCATGGAACATTTACTTTTGCTGAATTACCTTTCCTTTTCCAGCAAGGGTAATTCGCTAAGAAATTCATGGCTGGACTGGAAACAAAACTATTAGGTTGCTAATCGCAGGGAGATGTGCAACATGAGTCACGTGCAGGAGCAGAAAGGTTTTAAACAGGTTGGTTGGTTTGTTATTACATAGAGTTAATATATTTGTAAAAAGCTGTGGTCAGTTTGCCAGCACATGATTATGTTTATCTCATAGTGTTGTGATTAACAACTCGGTGTTGTTGATCTGCCTTATCTATTTTCCTTTAAAACAAAACCAAAACCTTAACAATATAGAGTGACTTCATTCTTTTTGGGAAAGAGAAAGTTATGTTGCTGAATCTTTCTAACGCTACATAGACTACTGAAACTCATGAAATTTAGAAAGGCAAAAAAAAAAAAAAGCTAGATTATCACAACAAATGCTTTACATTTGTATTTTAATATCTGACCTGAAGTGACCGCAAAGAGTTGTAGAAATATTGAACAAATGGGAGAAACCATAATATGTAACAAAATTAGCAGGTGCATGAACATATGTGATATAGAGGGGGGAAATTGGTGTAGCTTTTGTAGAAAATAATATCTCACAGCTCTGCTGGAGGGTTTTGGGGGGGAGAGGGGAGTCACCAGTAGTCTCAAAAACCTGCCCCTGGGCTTGTGGTGTTTGAGACAGGAGTTTTCTGGAAAAAGCAGCATAGTTTGAAGGGAGAGCTTACTGGTCAAAAGTTACTCTAGGTAGCACAAATGAAAGTCATCTGGGAAAAGGATTTCAAGGCAGGAGTTATTGGGTTGAAATGGCAGGGAAAAAAAGCGATGTTGATAAGAGCAAAGGCACGCACCCCAGACAAAACTGTCCTAACTTTGCATGCAGAGAGAAGTGCTGAAGAGAGAAGACCTAGTACTTGGGTAGAAGAGATCCCTGAGTTACGACACACAGTTTTCTGAAGCTGTCAGCCCAGCGCTCAGTGGTGGAGGACAAAGGGAGTATAACATGAGGAATTATTAAAGAAAGAGTGGAGAGGAACACGGAAGCGTAGTATGCAGGAAATTTACGGTGAGCTCACATCTTGGATATTTTCTGCAGCCCCAGTTCTCTCATGCTAAAAAGAACAAGAAAAGGTTCCAAGAAGAGCAAGAAAGCTGAAGTAAATGGTACACAGTGAATGAATTAGTAGTCCAGGGCTCTTCAGAGTGGAACAAAAGGAGCAGAGGAGAAATTTGAAAATGAGTCTTAAAACCATGAGCAGCGTAGCGCGAGGGACTAGAGAGTAATTATTCCCTCTTTCCCAAAGCAGAAAAACTAGAGAAACCAAAGAGAAGTGAGCAGGTAAAAAGTCCAAAACAAAGAAAAAGAGGTGCTCTTTCGCCAGCCGTGTAACTGAACGTTGGAACACTGATGGACCTGATGGGTGCCAAAGCCTTAGGTGGGCTCACAGGGCTACTGGACAGATCAACGGAAGAAAAATCAATCAAAGTCTATAAACCACGAGGGTACCACGTCTGTCCCAGCGTGTTACTGAGCCGCAGACTGCTGCGAGCTGGAACAGGTACTAAGTGTCACCGTGAGCTTCTGATCACGTAGCTTTCTGCAGGCGACTGCGGCTGACGCTGGGCTGAACAGCTCCTTGGCCTGACGCAGTCTGGCCATTTCTAGGACATGACTGGAAGCCAGTGAGAAACTGAAACAGTGAACACGCCATGGAGGCATTTGCATTGAAACAAACTCAAAACGCATCCCCCCTGTCAGACTAAACAGCAATGAAGAAAGGTTAGCTGCCGTAAGAAAAATGAGCAATATCAGGCCATTTCAACTGTGTCCAGGCAAGGTAATTTTTTTTTTTTTTTTTCTTGTGAAAGGGAAAAGGAGGGATACGCCAGGAGTGTGAGAAACAGGATTCAACATGAAAGCTTGCCTAAGCTTTATCCAGACAAATATAAACTCCTATCTCCCCTACTATACAGTGAGAGGTGTTTGGACCTGCAGTTCTCAGATCTACTACTCTGATGACATGCTCCTTTAAAAGGACACACTCTTGGGGATAACCTTTATGAATGAATCAGCACATTATGACAAAAACATGTCTATGGCAACAAGGTCATTTTCAGGGGCCTCCTTGTGCTTTTGTGAGTCACCCAATTTTGGTTTTGCTTTCTGTTTATAAAATATCCACTCATCCTAAACTTTTCAGTCAAACGTGATTTAATATTTCAAGAAGAGCACGGAAAAAAAATGGTTTATAAGTGGTAAAAATTAAAATCTATTATGACTTTTCCTATGAAACAGTACCAACAAGAAATTTAAAACCACGACTAACTTCTTTCTGTGAATTAGCTAGTTTCATAATGTTTATCAGAGAAAGATAAGTATAAAGTATTTGTTACTGTGAACTCTAGATATGCATTTTGCTGGGGATTAGGAAGACAAGGAGGTCTAGTATTTTTGCGTGGATGTAGGCCCAGCTAAAGACAACAATGGACCTGATAAGGAACATGTGAAAACTGCAGGCTGACGTGCCTTTATTGAGATCTCGCCTCAGTTTCACCTCTTGACTGACTCAGCTCAAGAACACATCCTTTGCCTGATTATTCACCGTAGAAGGGGACGAGTCTTTAGACATTGTTACAGGCACCACATGACAATGTGTAACTGTACCAGACTACGATCAAGTGTAATTCATACATCTGAGCCGTGAGAAGGTGCAAATTAAAGGTCGAAGTCCTGAATATAGGTTTTTATACCATTTGCATTTCTCATTAGGCTTCTCTCATTCTTTGTAGTGGGAATTATTCTAGCTTCAATCCTTTCTATAGAAACGGATTTCAGTCCAGTTTTGTTACATCATCCAAACTCCCTGCACTGAAGGCAATTTAATTGAAGTTCAGTATACACTGCAACTAGCAATTAACCTCAACTGTTTTTGAGTAAGCTTTAAGCTGGGTGAGTTCCTTCTAAATGGGAAAGCCAAGGCTGGTCAAAGTGGACTCACTGATTCAAAACTGATAATGAAAGTATTTTTTAATTCTTTCATCCAAATTAGACATTGGAAAAATGTAGGGGTCATACAATGTGTTACAGCCAGGCTACCTGGCTACCTGCTTTTCTATTCTGGAAACGGGAGCTAGAACCAGCAGTAAATACATCCTTAAGTCAGCGTGTGCTGACCAGGAATTACTGCAATGCAAAATCAAGGCTCACTGGGAATCAAGCCTAAACAAGGATTACAGACAACTAGGGAAGGCTTCCCACAGCTCCTGTGCTTTAAGCTCCTTTTGGAAGCATCTAATTCCGCCTTTGCTTTCCACGCACTGAACAATGTTTTCTGTTTATCTCTGGTCTTTCTACACCACAGCAGGCAGCTAGTCAAACATGAAGAACACAGGCATGAAATGTGACCAGCCTGGATTTGTTTGTCCTTGAATTTATTCAACAGCTGTCTCCTCCTGCACTGGTCTGGAAGTGCACCTACTCGCAGACTGTTTCTCCTCATGCTATAGATAGACCAACATCTAAACTAGGATGTTTTTTAATGAGTCCCTCAGGCCATTCACTGATTCCCTCACTGCAAAACTATTTCGCTATTTTATTCACTATTTCAGATTTTTTACAGTAGCATAGGAAAACAATGGAGTAATGCGCTTCCTTGGGAAAACAGACCGTTATTCATTCCCTGCTGAAAGACTGCTCAGCTCAGCTGACAAAAAGATACCCTTTTCACAAACCTCTCTAAGATCATGGATTCAAGACAGCTCACATATTATATATATTACGCCACAGTTTGTATTATTGACTTTATTATACCATTAAAACATAGGTAAATTTTCCTAGACAGGCAAATAGCCATTGGAGAGGAGAGAGAATGAAACTTGAAAAGGCCCACAAAATCTAAGCCTTCCACTATCTTTGTAATGCTTTCAGCTGAAACTTTGATGATGAGAGTGGATGGAGCCTTCTGAAAAATGTGCAGTGGGTACTTAAGCTGTTCTAGGAACAGACAGTGACTCACTGACCCCTAAATTTTGGAACCATTGATATAAATCCACTGTCTGGGAACATTAATACCACAGAGTGAATAATCTGAGTACCAATGTGCAGCTCTCAGTGCTGTGGGCTGGTTCTATTGCCCAGGAGGATATTAGGGAAATACTACTCATATTCTTGCTTCTTGCTTGTATTCCACCTTCTTACCGTCTGCGTGTATGCAGTAGAGAGAGAATTATAACAGAAATTCAGGAAAATTTCTGCTGAAAAACTATGGATTTCAAGTGAGATTCAGATACTGTTTGTCGAACAGAGGGAGTTATCAGTGAACCAACGTTGATACAAGGAACCAGACTTGATTCAAAGTTATTCTGGCATGAACTGGCATCATCCTACTCACTTTCACGGAGCTGCTGCAAATTTATATTGACGTACATGAATTCAGAATGCATAGTACTTTACTGAAAAACTCTGATGTAAAACCGAACCACAGGCAGGCTGTCATATCTATAGCAGGAACTTTAATTACTGTAATTAAAGCAAACCCGCTGGAGCTGAAAGATAGGCTGCACTTTGAAGCATTCAATTGAGAAGAACCTTATGCTTCTGATAAAATCTTTCATTGCACCTCCTTACTTTTCTCAACAATTTTTTATAGCCCAAAGAGTTTATAATCTTTTTTTAGCACGTGCATGACAACCACTTCAGTGCGTTTCAAGTTAGGCTATGGCTAACCTCCTTTCCAAAGATTTTAATAGGTACCTTGCAAAAATTCACTAGGATGTTTGTATGTGGTGGCCAATTCTCATCTGAAAACTCTTTGTTTCAGTAAAATTTATGTGATCAATCTGAAGTGCTCCTAATTTTTGCAGTTTAAAAGCTGCTATTCCAAGGGCGAGTTGATGTACTGTTGGCTGTTGACTCCGTTTTCATTGCTGCTGTTCGAGTTTTGCCATACAACCACACAAGGAAATGCACGGGCTGCTTAGTTTCACTGGTTTCCTCCAGAAAACCATAGACAATATGTAAGTGCCAAGCACCGTGTTGGCTCTGCCCTACGTCTGGGCAGCAGCAGAGGTACCAGCAAAGAGCCTTGGAGTTACTGGCAGGCAGGGATTGATGGGAAAGAAGAAACGTCTGTTTTCCTGCCGCTGCCAGCACGAGGAGGGACCCATACGTGTAGTCATGCTTCAGCAGCTGGAAGATCTGAAAGGAAGATAAAATAGCACTATCTCTTCTGCTTGGTAAACAGGAAGCCCTGGTCCAGAGGTACAAGAGAATTCTTCTTCTCGGCTGCAGGAACTGGAGCGGCTTCATGAGAGCAAGAGGGAGTTTGCTTCAGGGCAAGGACTCCCTGAGCCCAGGACTGGGAATCTTGCCTCACTTTCTTCTCCAGTAGCTGAAGTGCCAGCTGGGATAGGCTGGACCAAATCCTAGCGTGGTCTCCAGGAGTTTAAAATAAACTGGCTTAAAAGTAGGATTTAGCCTGCCTGAATAAGCAACAGACTGGCATCTAAACCCCAGGGCATTGAGAGAACCAGTTTTCCCAAAGTCCCTACGTTCTCTGCGGCCACTGAAGGGCGCTGGGTGCCCTTGAAGACCACTTGTCTCTCTGAGCTGAGATCTGGCCTTCCCGAGGGCGGGCACCTAACCAGAGCACGGGGTGCCACCGGGGCTCCCACGCCTGCAGCTCCTGGCCGTGCTGCGTGACCTCGCTTGGCAGCAGAGCGGCGCATTGTGCTCCTTGCCCTTCCTGGGTTTAATGAGATACCGGTGGCACTTGCGTGGGAGGGTTTTTTTGAGGGCTTTAAGACATTGTCAAGTGCAGCAGTGATGTTAGGTGCCTAACTTCCAGAGAAAGGCACTGCCTTGGGGTGGGCACAGCTGGCCCTTGCAGGGAAGTTGCTCTCGTGGCTGGGACCAGAGGTCCATTCAGTCCAGTGCTCCATCCGACCGGGACACCTTATCCTGCCGGTAAGGCGAGGGCCAGTGTGAACAACACCCAAAAGCAGGTGCCGAGGAGAAAGATAAGAAGCGTGGCCATAACAAGATGCCGTGGGAAGGGTACGAGACGCAGGGTGTGCAGGCAGGTGGAAGTTTGTATTTGCAAAAACCTCAACTGCTGTTACCTCATGTGTATCTAAATTCACTTTGGCAGGTGGGTCCTGGGACCCCGCTGTCTGAATCGTTCCCAAGATCTGGCGCTGTCCGTCCGTGTAATCCTTGCAGGCAGCCTGGCTTACGTTTTACAAACCCAATATGCCACTGAAGTAGCCGGCGGGCCCTGGGATGGCAACCGAAATGCAGTCGCGGAGCTGAAGCAAGTCCTCACCGGGAAAGCCAACAGCGGTCGGGGAGTAGGAGGCCAATGCCGCCGGGAGAAGCGTAGGGATGCGAGAAGGACGCACTGAGGTAGGGACACTTGGGCACGCTGTGTACCTTCCTCTGATGGCAAGGCTCAGGAGGGCTATGCCCAGCCTAGGCGTGTGGGAAGGTGCGAGGCGCGTGCCTGTTGGCACCGTCTGCGACGTGCTGCTGCCCCTGCCGCCGTCCGTGAGCGCCCGGCCGTGCGGGGCGACTGCCCGAGCGGGCTGCGGCAGAGTCAGGGGGCCTTACCCCCGTATTTGCACACGTGCACCTGCTCCCACAGGGAGCTGACGGAGCAGCCTTCGGGGCGACTCCTTCTTCCAGGCGTCTCTGCCGAGTGCCAAAGCCGTAAATCTGCTCCGGGAATTTACTCCGGGCAAATACCGCAGCAGAGCGTAAACACCCGGCCCTCGCAAAGCCCTTCGTGTCCAGAGCGCTTCAGCGAGGCGCGACACGTGTGTAAACGGTGACGCTAAAGCCGGGGGTGGGCGGCGGGAGGCGGGGAGGCGGGGAGCACGTGGCCGGCGGGCCCCGCAGCAGGAGCGGCCCGCAGCTGCCGATGTGGCACTCGCCGGGCGCAGGCGCTGTCACGACCCGACCCCGGGAGCCGCCGACCCCCGGCACACCGCGGCGCTTCCAGGGACGCCCTGCCGCCGCCGCCCCCGGCCCTGCCCCTGCCCGCCGCGCCAGCCCCGGGCCGTCGCCCGCGCCCCCCGCGCTTCTCACCCGCCGCCCGGGGCGCTGGGAGCGGGGCGGGAGTGGGCGCGGCCCCGCGGGCCGAGGGTCGGGCCGGAGGCTGCCCGGGGAAGGCGCGCCCCCGCCCGGAGGGATTCCCCCCGCCCGCCGCTCGGCCGGGGCGCGGCGCCGATTGGCTGGAGGTGCGCGCGTGATGCCGCCCGCTGCCCAGCCGCGCGGTCGGGTGGGACGAGAGGCGGGGCGGGCGCTGCGTTGCCCGGGCGACGGGGGCGGGCGGACGGCGCGGCGGGGCCGAGCCGAGCCGAGCCGAGCCAGGCCCTCCCGCCATGGGCTGCCGGGACGCTGTCAGCGGGATAAGAGCGGAGCGGGCGGCCGGGCGTGCCGGCTCCGGCGGGGCGAGGAGCGGGTAAGGGCGGGGCAGGCACCCCCACCTCGGGTTGCGGGGCGGGCGGGGGGGCCGTCTGCCGGCGCAGGGCCGGGTGGGAGCCAGCCCGCCTGGCGGGCGCAGGCCCTGCTGCGGGCTTGGGCGAGGGGGCGGCCCGCGGCGGGCTGAGGCGCCAGAAGCCGCGGTGCGTGGGCCGGGGCGGGCTGTCACCCGGCGCCTGCCGCCTCCGTGGCGTGGAGATGGGCGGCGGCGGCCGGGGCGGCTCAGGGCGGCCCGTCGGGCGCGGCGGCGGAGGCGGAAGGAGCAGCCGCCGGTGGCACAGGCGAGGCCCGGGCCGCGGTGGCCGGCGCCGGCGGTGGGGGGTGGCCGGTGCGCGCCCTCGGGCGCCCCGTGTTTCTCAGGGGCAGGAGCCGGGGCCGGCGCCGCGTGCCGTGGCTTTGTGCGAGGCGGTGTGCGGCCCCGAGTGCCGCTTGGCGGAAGGCGGCTTCTCGCGCTCGGCGTGCGCGCGGGGCCGGCGGGCGCGCGGCTGTTCCCGTCCCTCCCCGCGTCCCGGGGCGCCGCTTGGCCGGGCGGTTGTGCGAAGCTGAGCGCGAAGCCTCGCTGGCAGCGGGGCGTCCGGCGGCGGTCGGAGGTAGCAGCTGGAGGAAGGCGCTTGCGGGCTGTCCGCGGAAACGGCGTAACGGTGGTGGATGTGGGATGCCACAGCCTGGGCGCTTCAGCACCCGAGCTGCGCTGCTCCTGGGTCCATCCACGAAACAGGGCGGGCAGCGGAGCGCTGGGGACGCTTCTAGGTGTTCCCTGCGCGTGGGGACAATGTGTGCGGGTACTTTTCCGCGGGGGAGGGGAAAAATGGAAGAATCGGACCCTGCCTGCTCTCCCCAGATGAACTAAAGAGCAACCTGGTACTTACCTGTGCAGCGAGAGAGGGCAGGGAAAGCAGGGGCATCCCTGGGCGTGAGAACAAACCTTCTTGCGTGGGAGAGAGCAGAGCAATTGGAGCAATTCAGGAGGAGTGTCAGGTGACTGCATGCGGTGGCCCAGGAGTTGGAACAGCATCTGATGTGGTTATATGTGGGAACTGGCTAGAGGAGAAAATCTGGCTGGGAGACTCCCCCCTCCCTTTAGCTTTTTAGTTGTAGTGCCACATAAATCAGTAAGACTTCAATGCGAGGACCTAGAGAAGCTGGGAGCAGTGTCACAAGCTTCTGTCGCTAACAGAGGGGTACTGTTGTGGGTGATGTGGTGGGACAACCTTTGGTGGAGAAAAACCAGGGAGGAGATCTGCTTTAGTCATGTGTGTCGTAATCGTCCGCTAGGTAGCGGGAGGGGGGATGTCCGGAACACTTAACCCGTCCTGAAGGAAGGATCTGAATGTGCTTGCTTGGCCAAGAGACCATGTTTGCATGGAGCTTTTATCATAACGGGGCTGCAGTGGGGTAAGGGGTTGGGGAAAATACTCTGAGTCTCCTTTTTGCCTTTAGCTCAGACCGATAGTGCAAAGAGAATATCCTCTGAAATATGTTGGAAACCCTGTAGTTTAGTGTCTAAGTGTTTCTGGAGGATGTTTAAAATTGAGTGAATGAAGAATGAGGATGCTTTCATATATAGATATGAAAAAAACTTTAGCTTTTTCTGGTTTTTTTAGTCTTCTTTGCTTTCTTTCTTCTTGTGCTTTGGACAGAGAATCTTGCAAGCTAAGAGCAAGTACCTTTCAGTGCCAAGCTAATAGTAAATGAGACCTCAGGGGGTGTGTTCTCATTTGGTTTGTAAGACTGTTTGCAGACTTCTCAAGAGGAGCTTCTTTAATGGCACTCCCTTCCTGCTTTCCCTCTCCCCTTCTCCCATTGTTTTTTTTCACTGCACTTAGACAGCTTCCCATTAAAAATGGAAACGTCTTCAAGGCCAGGCTGGATGAGGCTCGGAGCAACCTGGGCTAGTGGAGGGTGTCCCTGCCCATGGCAGGGGGGCTGGAACTAGATGGTCTTTAAGGTCCCTTCCAACCCAAACCAGTCTGTGATTCTATGAAAAATGTTTAATTGTGAGGAGTTTCTGTTACATTAGTAACAACTTCATTAAGGTGGTTCTTAAATGCTTCTTTTGCTTCCTTCTTTCTCTTAGTGCCTGGTAGGTTTTTCATGTGCCTCCACATCAGTTTGTAGTGCAGCTTAAGACAGAAAGAGAAGAGACTGTAAGCGTCTTGAATAACAGCAGAGGGTCTGTTGGAAAGTGAGACACCTTTGTTTCTCTAGTCTAATGCTCACATACACGTTCTTAACACTTCAGGTAAGGTGCTGCTTTCATGTAGTTCTCGGCGCAGTTAAGCTCCAAGAGCGTAAGCAAATACTCTGAAAGGAAATAAGAATAAACCCTTCAGGAAGCTATCAGTTCAGTGGTTTTATTGTCAGTGATGTCTTTGACAGACCATGTGCAGCCTTATTAATGTCCAATTCTACACCTTTGCAGCTTGTGCAGGGGTCGGATTTCCTTCCTGTTTGAAGAACTTTGCCATTCTCATGGTGGTCCCTTCGAATAAGGTCATGTTGCACGTAGGGGAGTTCTGAAGCAAAACTGGCTGTGATACTTGTGTTCTGTGGGGTGAAATGATTCTGTAAGGGGGTTTGCTTGCTTGTCCTCTGTGGGCCAATTTAAGTTCTTTGGAGTGAAGAGCCATCGTCGACAAGGCCTCCCTGATGTCCATTTTATTCCTTCCTGATGAGATGTCGGGCTCTGTGGGCTGCCTTAGCGAAGACCTGTAGTAGCTGTTGCCTGAGATAGCAACAATAGGAGGCAGTGATTCAAGGTCGTATTTTCTGTTTGTTAGGAAATTGATTTGTAATGCGGGAGAGGGATTATGATGTGCAGTGGAGGGAGGGCTTTATGTACAGATGTTTGTGGTGACTCTGACTCCTGCTTTCTTTTCCTGTTCAGGGATGGTTACGCTCAGTTGCTCTGACCACTTATGGCTCGATGAGGCTTCGTAGGCCTTTAGACAGTGTCAGGTAAGGGAGCTGGTGTCATCAGAGCCATCAGCTCCTGCGGTAGCACTGATCCGGGGATGATGGAGGATATACCTGTGTTTGGGCCGGGACAGCATTGGGTACAAGAGACCTGTGGTTGCCTCTGTTGTGTCACCTGGGCTGGTGTGTCTGAGCTGGGGGAGCCGATGGAGCAGCCTGTTACTGCTGAAGGGGGAGAGCTGCCTCCTTCCCTCTGCTGGCAGTGACAGCTGCCTGATCCCTCCACATGGTAATTCAGCAACAAAAAAGCCAGCTGAAAAAGCCCTAGTTCTCTGCAAACCTGTGGAGATGACTCATGTGGAGAAGGAATTGGATGAGCGCAGTGCTGGGGGCAGGGAAGAGTTGCTGGGGAGGACGGAAACACCTTCTTGCTAGTCACAAGCTGTCAGGTGGGCCGAGCTGTCATGGTTAAAGGTACCCTAGCCGCTGCTCGGGAGGTGGGGGCCGTGCTTGGGCTCAACAGGGTGTCCGCTTCCGTGGCCATTTGAGAAGAACGGATAAAGCAGCCTGCTATGCAAGAGATCCAGGTTTTTCTTTCCCTCCCTTTAGACTCGGGTCTTGCACCTGAACGTGTCTTTTAGTGACTTGTTGCAACTAGTGCATGGGAGTGTCTTGCCTCTGGGTAAAGCCCTGGACAGAAGTGACACGGAAGTGTGCGGAAGGGAACGGAGGAAAGATGCTCTGTGCCGTCTTGGGGGGTTTTTTGCTATGAGTTGTTAGCTCATGATGGTTCATGTCTGCAGCCCGGTGTCTGATTAAAATCCCGTTTTTCTGGGAAGTCTGTGGGTTTTTTTGCTCCTAACTGTTAGAGTCAAAGTGTGAGTCTTGCTAGTGTGGTTTGTTTTTTAGGTGACCGCTGTGTGAAGATACAGCTGAAATCTGACGCTGAGGGTGGGAGCAGCACAGAACAAAATGAAATGCAGAATTCTTTAGCTTACGTATGTTGAAGCAGGGATAGGTGTGTACTGCTGTGGTCAGCATAGTGAAGCCCTGGGATAGTGCTGTATCTGGGTACCCACGAGTACCAAACCTTCTGTGTTACCGCTGTTCCAGACATTTCCCTTAAGCTCCACTAGCTTTTTTGATTACCGCTGCACGATTCATCCTTCATATTCTGCAGCTCAGGCACTTTGTGGGTTTGGTGTGTTACAGGACAGCAGGGCTTCCTCTCTGTGTCTCTGACTATTTCTTCCCCCCCCCCCCCCCCCCCCCCCCTAAATAGCTCCCTGGTGCCTGCTGTTACGGTGGGTGGGATTTTGCAGTGGCCACCCGGTGGGTGAGCGCTGAAAGGGCTGTCTGCTGCAGTTCTGAGCTTGTGCAGGCCACTGCAGGCACCTGGGGCTTGTGCGGGGCTTCTGAGCCATGTGGAGCTGAGGCACTCAGAGAATTACCCTTACACTGGGAAAGAGCTGCTCTCTGCGTAATTTGAAAGGGGGGACGTGGAGGGCAAAAGTGGTGAACAGTGGTTTGTGAAAGATGGGGCAAGACTAGTGCCTGTTAGACTGTGCCCGTGCGTTAGTGGCTGAGCAAGCACCTGACCGCCTCGGCCAATCCTCACGTTTAGGCATTCTTTGCCCTCTCTTCCTGCACCCAGAAAGCTGAGCTCCTTGACTTCAGTTAAAAGCGTCGCCACGCTCCACGGAAAAGTATGGGAGCATGAAGTGCTAAATGTGAGGTGGGAGGAGGGAGTTCCTGGTTCTTCAAACTTCTGACAGCAGAGAAAAACCTTCCTGCTTTCCCAAGAGAAAACTGGGGAGGTGAAATGTCAGAAGGAATCGTTGCCAGGTAGTGCCATACGCAAGGCTTCGTTGGAAGCATTAAAACTGAGGTTAACTTTGACCAGTTTTATTTCAGCAAATGCCTCACTCAATCTATTCCTATTTGGTATCGTGGAGGCATTTCCTGAAGATGTGTGTTCCTGTGGGGGATAAGTGGCAAGAGGCATCTGACTAGGTGTGTTAACCTCAGTAAGCAACTGGTTTGGTTAGGCTTTAGTGTACTGAGTAAAAGATGAGGAGTGAGTAACAGAGAGCAGTCTGAAGGGGTGAGTAGTTCTCCATGTCTTAATTGTGGAAAAGAGTGAATTGGTATGGAAAATATTTAAGACTGAAGGAAATATTCCCTAATTGTATTGCAGGAGCTGATAGAAATCCAGCAACATGCTTTCGTTAGAATATTTCAAGAGCTGAACCATGTCCAGTGTTGATTCAGTAATTCAAACATTGAAATAGTGTTAAAATGAACCGAAATGTGCAAGTCTTTCACCTTCCTGTTCCCCGTCTGTTGGAAGGCGAGAGAGGTTAACAATCTGAACTTCAGAGAACTGAGAGCAAACGCTGTTGTGACTTGCTGTAGCTTAAACAAAACCAAAGCCCCAAACGGTAAAGCTCTGCGTGCTACTGAGGTACTTATTTATCTTTGTATTACTTGCATCTTTCAATTGTAAGGGGAGATTTGGGTCACTCAAGAGTGTGCAGTTCCATTCTGGGTTGGTCTGGTTCAGCTCATCAAAGAGCAAAGGAAAGCAGAATCTCCTTGACGAGCCTGGATATATAGATGAAGTGCTGTGGGGGGTTGTCTTTTCAGCTCCAGAAGGTACTCCTGATCATCTAGAACTGTGTTTCGAAGCCTGAATTACTTCAGACGCAAAGCCAACTTGATCGTTGGAGTCCTGCTGAACCCTTGGCATCGGCAGAAAGAATTCTTGTGTGGTGTTTGGTTACTGACAGCACGTCTTGGCTGTGCACGTGGCCTTCATCTGGCACACTTCATTGATCTCCCCAGCGTAAAATCTCGTGTGTGCACGTGTGACAGACCTCTGGAGTTTGGGCACTTTGTAAACCCAAAGTTTGGCTGTCTTTCGCACTGTGGATGGATTTAGGGTTTTCTCCAGTGGCTCTGGATTTTTCTTAACTATTTGCCTGCCTAGCGATAGGTATACTGGGAAACTCCATACTCCTAGTCACTAGTAAGTGAAGTTAAGTATAATTGTCTATGATAGTTTCTCTGTTGGAGTCTATAGCGCTTGACTCATTTTGAGTGCTGTTTAATCTTCATGAATAAAATAAAAATCCTAGCTGCTCCCGATTTGCATTCCCACTGGAGAAAAGCTACCTCAAACGAGACGTGTTGTGAGTCACTTTGCCTGTAGTTCTCTTGATGATTCACTGGGTCTTCTGGGACCCGTTCAGTGCAAGAGGGGTCAGCACAGCCGGAACAAGTGCCACCTTGCTGTAAAGCCTGGGAGAAGTACAGGGTCCGCTTCCCTAAAGCGACCAGAGCTGTTTGCACTTTGTTAAGAAGCTGGCGGCCTGAGCTTAACAGGAACAGCAGCGTGTGAAACTCTCAGATGCTTAGGTAAATGAGATTTTTGTAACGCTACCTGCTGTCTTGTCTGCATCTGGCTAATAACAGAAAATAGGGACTTCACTGACCAGTTTTGAAGTCCCAGAAGCGGAATTAGCCGCCTGCACATTAATGATCTTGATTTTTTAATTATTTTTTTTAAACTGACCATTGACCTTTCCCTCTTATTTAATTGCTCTTAGTGGGTACTTTAGACACAATGCCAAAATTTCTCTTAAGCACCTTACTTTCTAGTTTTAATCCCCTAACTACGAAGCTTTCAGTTTCAGGAACAGCCTGGCTCATTCATATCCCTTCAGCAAGAGTGCCGCAAGATACTGCTCCGCCTTTTTTTGCTTCCTCTCTCTCTGAGTGTTGGTGCAATCAAGATGTGCAATCTTACGAATTACGGAAAGCTTTGTACGGCCGCCCAGATGGTGATCCGAGCGGTACATTTGTTTAAGATCATCTCCAGGTAGATGCAGCGCGGTCACAACTACCGTGTTTTTCCCATTTGTACTGGGACTGCAGATAAACGTAAGAGGGTATTCCCAAAGTTTGCCTGGTCTTGCGGGGCTGGTCTGTGTAGGCTCGCTACTGGAGAGGCCCTGAGCTTGCCTTCTGAAGCAGACTGGTTCTTTCTTTTCATGACAGAGTCTGTGGAGCTTAGCCTTGATCTTCAGATTAAGTCATTACTGTGCAACCGTGGCTGTCAAGGCTTGCTTTGTAGTCTCTTCTGGGGGTAAGTATCAACCCAAAAGCTTGGAAGGAGATATTTAGGAATGTTTCCTGTATATATTTTAATTGGGGGAAGGACTTACTACTTACTTGCTACTCTGAGTAGTGTTCAGAGTAAGGCCCGCTTGGGAGCTATGCCATTTCAGCCTTTGCGCTGCTGAATGTTTTACAGATCTTCATCCTTCAGTTTTCTTTTGGAAGAACTTACTGCTCTCGTAGCTTATTTTCTACATGGATTCTGCTAGTAGAGGAGTATATGTCAGTTCCTTCCTCTAGTACCATGTGTCTCTTGTAGGTGTCCTCTGGCATTCCAGATGAGATCTGGAAGCAATCCTTGTCTCCCACTCTGCTAGCGAAGCTTGTCTCTAGCATTTTCACTGTACTGGTAACAGCTCCGCGTTCTTCAGTGCATTTTAGCTGGTTTCCGTGATGGCAAGTGTATTTGTCTCTTACGCAGTTAATGTTGCAATGATTATCTGTGAGGGCCCCCCAGCTTTCCCAGTGCCTGTTCCAAGGAATGTTTGTTCTCTGTGCCTCTGCTCTGAAGCAATGCAAGTTTTAAATGAACTGGAATGGATTTAATGTGGCTAACTACTATGTTGTAGTTACTCACTTTGCATAGTGTAAGACCACAGGCTAAGCCTCAGCTGGAGGGTGGTGTGTGCACAGGGCTAATGCATTACTTGAGCGTAGGTGGTGGTTTGACAGCCTGTCTGTCATTAGCGCTGTACTTTTTATCTTGTAGATGAATCATCTCCTCGTAACTTGATTTCAGGCTCAACAAGAGTGCATTCGCAGGTGTTGCACGCTGTTTGCTGACCAAACACAATGCCCTGTGAAGCTGAGAAGCGGTCCCAAAGCACTTGTGTAACAAGCAGCTGGCCCGTGGGATTCTTTGCCATTAACTCCGTCTCAATGGAATTTCATCCACACTCAAAAGGCGGATGCTCTGCTGACCTGTAAAGGGGATACAGATCTTCGTAGCTCGGGGCAGAAGCTGATAACCTGCAGAGTTTTAGCAAGGAGACCTTCCCTAGCAGCGAGCGCTCAATCCCTGGTGCCTTCTCCTTAGCACACCGTTGGCGTGGCATTGCTCTGTGGCACTGCAGCAGCTGGCATTGGTCATCATTACAGTGCACCCTTCTTAAAACTTGGCACCAAAGACTCCTACAAATCTTAATGTAACATTTCTTCCAAATAAGGGTCAGATATGCTGAGTGCATGCTTATATGTGGAAAGTCCAGGATGGAATAAAATCAAAATATTAAAATGTGCTACTTTTCTGCCAACAGATTTCCCCTTCCTCTTTCTTACGTGATGGTATGTGTAGTCAAACTTTTTGATAGTGTTGTACGAGTGGACAGTTGGCATTTAATTCCTGTCCCCAAGGTAACAGTACTTTCCAACAAGTAAATATTAAGCGCCAATAGGGTTTGCTGGCACTACATGCATTAAGTTTAACAAATTCACTTTTTAAGCATCCTGAAATTGCAGCAACATAATCAACTCTAGTTGTAAAAGCCCTGTAATGAGTTAAACTAAAGCTTCTTGTCCTACTTCATTGTGAATTTATTCACATTATGATTTGTTCTCCATCATTTTAAAGTTTACTTGACCTGTTGAAGTGTTGACTGCATGCTGTTTGTGTTGCACTGCTGGGAATGTTTCTGCAGCTGATGAGGCACCACAAGCTGCGTCACAAGTCACTGAATTGTCAGGAGAGTCGTTTTCAAGAATGTCTCATTAAGGTCAAAGCCGACCAATTAACTAAGCGAAGTTGCTGTGCAGAATAGTGCTAGGGGTTTCACGTGAGACATGGAAAGCTGATGGCCGTGTTCCAGAAGGTGGTATGTTGCAGAGGTGGTGGGAGTGAGGACAACTAACAATCAAGAGGAACTAGGATGAGAGGGGTGTTAGTTAGCGCTCTCAATCTCTAGAACATGCTGGGCCTGAGTAATATGTAGATTGGCCTCCACCACGCTCTAGTACAGACTTTGCCGTGTATACTCTCCCTGAATTCTGAGGCTCTGGTTGGTGTGGGCCATCGCTGAAATTCTAAATTTTGCCAGTAGCTTCATCGTGGTGGGTGTCAGAAGCTGAATATTCATTAAAATCGTAACAATTATGGGTTTAACCCTTGGAATTAACCTTTAAAACATCACACAGACTGCATATGCTCACCTTTGTAGCTCTCCGGTGCGTTGCTTATACATGGAGATGTCTGCAGTGAGTTTGCGTGTGAGCTGGCTTCCTTCTGGGGCACGCGGATCCCGCATCACTTGCTCTTTTCTTGCCAATTCGCTCTTCTGGTTTTGGTAGTCCCTGTTTGGTCAGCCTTTTTAATGCACTTTATTGTACCTTAATGTTGCTCTTGCCTTGGTTTCCTGTCACCGGTGTGCTGGTGCTAGTTACGGGCTTGCTGTAGTCAGTGGCGGCTAATAAGTCAGAAGCCTGCAGTTTTGAGTGGATAGCTTCCATTGGCCTTGTAGGGCCATCTCCTGTGCTTCGGGGCCGTTAGTAGGTTTTCCGTTTTAGGGGCTGTCATCTGCCAGATACGCCATCACCTCATTATTCTGGAAACACCTGGAGTGTAAATCAGGCTTCGTTTAACCAAAGTAATGCCCAAAGATCACACTTTGGAAACTGTTGAACAGGAAAACTCGATTGTGGGTGAATGGGATTTTTTTTTTTAGTTCTGTGTAAAAAAGTATTGTGTAAATGTCAGTCTGTTACACCTCTAAGTTGTGCTTCTGTCGTTTGTTCAGAGCTGTTGTTACCAAGAATTATGCTAGAGAAGAGTGAGATTCTAGAAATAGCCAAGTTGGGGAGAGCAGCGTTAAACACTTACGGGTTGGACTATATCCCAGGAACCAGAGGAAAATCTAGCAAATACAGTTTAAGTGGCTTTTGAAAAAACAGACTGGCCAAGTTTGGGACAGGTAGTCAGGAACCAACTTTGAGCCCAAGGAAATTAGCCATGAGTTTCATTTCTGACTGTCAAAAAACCCACATAGGTCTGCAAGTGCATGGCAAGTGATAATGTGAGGGTAAGGAATGGTTTGTTTGGGGTGGTTTTTTTCCTTTGCTTACCTCGCGTTTGGGGTGGTGTAGCCCAGGTCTGGGTCTCCAGCAGAAGAACGACGTTTCAGAAAGCGTTTCTGAGCAGTTGTCCTGGCTGTGGATGTAATGCCACTTTACCTCTGGGTGCCTGTAGCCTTGGGTATATTTGCTGGTTATGGGCCTGCTGACTTGTTTACCTCTCTCCCATAGGTATTTTGGGAAGTGTCGGTTTCTTTAATTTGGCCAAAGGTAGCACAACATTTGTCTGATCGTGTTTGCTTTTACCCGTGGCATTCCCATCCTACAACAGGAATGGCTCGTTTAGCCATCCCTGTCAGTGTTCCCTGACCATACATAATATGATAATGAGTGGGTTTATTTCTTTTAAGGACTGGTGGTTTGGGTTTTTTTCCAGAAAGCTTATATAATTCCTTAAAACTCTTTTTTTTTTTTTTTTTTTTTTTTTTTTTTTTTTTTTTTTTGTGTAGGGTATAATGCTTTCACATCCCCTTAGGGATAGAAATTTTCTAGGTCTTGGGTTGTATAGACACTGAGCTTCATGGATTAAATTTTGCTTTAGTGCCTAGGCAGCAGAACATAAGTAGAGTGCATACTTACAGAAGGCTTAAGGTACTCAGGCTGTGGGCATGGCAAGACAAGCATCCCACGCAGAGGAGGTGAGAATTGGTGTGTCTTTGATTTCACCCAGAAGTGGCGCTAGTAAGGCCATACGTACATTAACACCCTTGTATATACAGCAACCCATTGCTCTGAAGGTCTCAACATACTTTTCAGGGTTCATTACAATACCTTTTTACCGTCTTGTGAACTTGACACACTTTGCCCTGGTTAGTTCAAGGGACAGTGCGTGTGTCATTTTATCCAAAAGTTCTAAACGTTTCTATTTTTCACTTTATTCTGGGGAGGGAGACTTGAAATAACTTGTTTGGAAAGAACACTGATCTAGTGGCTTACGCAGAAGACTAGAAGCTAGTTACTGAACTGCTAGTGAAATCAAGGCCTCTCTCCGGTAGAACTGTGCCAAGAAAACGCACACATACCGGCGGTGTTATGATAAATTCTGTATGCTAAGAGGCTGCTTTTCACGTACAACCCCGTGTCTGGAGCAACACTACCTTAGTGTGTTTTAATAGGCTGGCTGCTGCTGTAACTCCACCTGCTTACTAAATAATAGCAAAGGACAGAGCAGGAAGTGGGTGGAAATCGAGTAAGTCGGAGGTGTTCTGCGGGGCTGCAGTGCTGCCTGGTATGTCTGGTTTGGGGATGAGCCCAACTGGGTGTCTTGTTTTTGTTAGTTTAGCTCTTGTTTGCTCATGTTTGAACATCGGCGTTGTTGGATGGTTGGCATCTCTTCGCCGCCTTTTGTAAGCTACACTTCTGGCTGATGCCTTGTGTTCGTAAAACAAGGCATCGAAGCATCTCGAGCTCTCTTGATGCTTGGCTTGAACTGCAGGTTCCTGCTTTCTTAAAGGCTCCTGGTAGCTCTTGCTGTGTAACCTATTTTGGCAGTGTCAGGTGGGTATTTGTTTCTAGCCTGTTTAAAGTTTCTGGATGCTGTCAGAAGCCCAGAAGAGGAGGAATGCTGGTTTCAGCGATGAGTTAGTTTGAGGCTTTGCTTGCGTTTCAGCACTGAGCACAGACATCAAGGCAGCACTGTAGGATGTGTTCCAGGCCGTGCTAGGCACGTATTTCTCTATTGCACGCTCTCGTGCTCTACTCCTTCTCCAGTTTGCACAGAGGAGTTAATTTTACTCTACCCTTTGTTTTGTTACTAACAAATTTCTTTAAACAGAGGGCAGTCAAATTTGGTGTCGGCTGCTAGCAAGATAAGCTTAGCACAGATTGCTGGGCTAGGATTGCAAAAGCCTATTATGGAGTGTCTGGGTGTTGTTAACCTGCTGCTCTTCATTATGCCTGTTGCCTTCTGCTAACAGAAGCTGAGCTTAAATTGAAAGTTTAACCCCAAGGTAAATCTAATTAAAATCATTGTTAATATAATCACATTAATATAAAATAATTGAAGAGGTCACAAGCGTGTTGACCAGAGCATCAGTGTTAAGTACAAGTGATGAGGCTGGGTATTTGTTGAATGGAATGAATAATGCATAATGTAGCATTTATTGGCTAGTGGTGACTCATATTCCCATATACTTTATTCTAGAGAATGGGTAAAAGGGCTACAACTTTTGAACTGGAGGCCAGAAATAACTGGATTGTACACTAGTTTACAGAAACTACATTTTTTTCCAATGTGTTAAGTTTAGTACCTTCTAAAAATGCAACTTCATTGCAGTCTGTACTCAAAAGGGCTTGCAGCCATGCTGTCCTTTGTCAACGTTTTACCTCTTCTCTGAAACACAAAACCGGGGAAGGTAAATAAATTAACAACTTCATGTAGCTCTGTGCTCTACTCCTCCTTGCATGGTCTGTACAACAGCCTTCTCTAGGCTTATGTGTCTTGTGAGACTGGCTATCAGTTCTTCAGTGCAGTAAGAGACTCACCTGCTGGGCAAGACTGCTTTTGTTGAAGGCAGCATGGTGAGCTACAGGAAATGAAGGCTTGCAGGGGGCTCGTATGTGCCCACGTGTACCTTCTTGGGTACATTATCACTTTGTTTTGCTCAGGCAGTCAAGCCTCACTGTGCAGCTGTGGGAAGGGCACTCAGTGTGTTCATTTGGGGCTGATACAACTATTTACTAATGAACAATTTGAAGAAATTTATTGACAACTACTTCACAATAAAGATGGGTTTTGCTATTACTGTAACATTTTTTTTCTTAAGTTTTTTTTTTTTTCATGTTAAAGGCTATGGGGAGGTGGGTTTATTAGAGCACTAATTTGGGCTGTTGTGTTAACTGGAGACCACCACAAAACTCTCAGCCTCTCCTTTATTCTTGCTGTAGATCTTGGACAACAGTTAATGAAAGTACTAATTTAAATTAGTATTATCGGATTTTGACTTCATTTGGCTTAGTACTGTATTACAATGCTGCTGGCGTAATTCAGTAATCACTACTTTTTATTGTATTACTGGCCATTCCAGACCTTTCTGGGCAATGCACTGCTGAAAACGTAGCCAAGTGAAGGGCCCAGTTCACTCTCGTACGGAGCACCAGCTCTGACCCTAAGCTTTTGTTGCATTTTCCTCATTGGCCAAGTTGCGCTGATGTAAGAGGTGATACCATCTAATCATTAGTAATATATGAAATGAGTTTATTCAGGATTCAAGACTGCTAAACTGATCTTATTTTTAAGTTCCATTATTGAAATTAAAAAAAATACTAAAATTATTCTTTATTTAAAGACTCCACGTCCACTGAAGTAAGTGCAAGGTATTCCTGTACTTGAAGATGCTCAGCCGATGAGCAACATCATAAAAATGGGAAGAAGTTCAGAGAAAATGCGAGTTTGAAGTGCAGGAAGTAGATTTATACCACAACAGCACATAGAAAATACGTCCCTTGGGAGGTGGTGCAGGAAGGGCCAGGGGGCGGACACAGTACAGGTTGAATTATGAGGATGATGAAGATGGGCACGTATGTGAATGTCAGATCGTTCACAGTTAAGTGATTTTCTTTTTCTTAGGCTAGTGGATTTTTTCCTGTTGGAAGTAAATACTCTCTAGTAGAGGTGTTTTCTATGAAATATGATCATATTCTTCTAGAGGGTGAAATGGAATTTCAGAATGTGACTCTCTTCAGGGCTAGCTATGTGAAGCCCTACACACCGTGTATTCCACAACTGTAAGCATCTCATTGCTTACAGCATACACTGTGGTGGTGAACTGTGGTTCTGGTAGGCTGCTTCCAGCTCTCTTACGGTGTAGCTGATGTGTGATGTTTTAGGGTTGGGGGGTTTTCTCTCATTAAGGTGGCATCTCTGAAGTCTAAAGAGAGGTGAAGGCACTCTACCTCAGTACAGGTGTTCTGTGTAGCATCTGCTTCCATATTAGCAGGTACCGTGGCAGTTAAAGATGTGTCACGTGAAACAAAAGGAAAATTGTGCACTAGAGTAGTTCCTGCTGAAAGCAATTTGGCTGGCAGTCTTCCTTGGAGTAAGGTGAAATGCTGGCATGGTAGGGTGTAGTAGTGTCAGCATACCGGAGTCTGCAATGGAAAGAAGGTGACAAGCCGAAACTAGAGTGGGGGTGGATTTGGTGTTTTAAAACCAAAACAAACCCCAACCCCCCACCCCTACAGTGTGCTTGCTATGCTACAGCATCAGGAGGGCGGGTTGTTCACGGAGGAGTTCTTTGAAAAAGCAATGTGCTTAAAGTGCTCAAATAGTTTGCCAGGAAACAAATATGAAAGGGAACAAAGTTGTCTGTGCACGTGCAGCTTGTTTGGAAGCCGATTAATTATTTCTCGGTTCGCCTTGTGTTGTTCTGTCTCTAGCTTCAAGAGGGGATGAACAATGAGGTTACATCTGGAACTGTTTCCAAAGGCACGTTGGTGCTGTCAGGTCATTTGGGAACTTCGTTGCAGAAAAAGCAGCAGGTACAGCTGAGAAGCAGCTAGCGCTTGTTGGAGCGAGTCCTTCCTCTGCAAGCGCTTCATTACCCAGCGTGGTGTCTCTGTACAATTTTTTCTGCGCTGTAGAATGAGAGCATCTTAATTCCTTACTAATTATAAATGTAGTTCTTGCATTCAGCAGACATGCTTGATGTCTTTTTGCGTTAGCATCAACAAAATACTACTGATCACTGACACTGAGAATTCACCCTTCAGCTAGAATCTGGCCTTATTTAATGTGTGTTAAATCCATGTAACTGTGCAGGCAGTTCGGGAAACCTGGAGAGTGAAGTTTTGGATGGAAGGACACTGAAACGTGATGGATGGCGTATCTTTTACATCCTCTCATTGTCTGGCACAACTGCAAAGCCACTAACCACTCAAGTTACTCAGTCGCAAATGTTGGCTGTGTGGACAGGTCGGGTTTCTGTGAGGCTGTGGCTGAAAGCTGTTGTTCCCAAGCGCCCAAAGGGAGGCCAAGTATTAGGAGCTTGCCTGGGGAACTTAGAGTGTTTCTCTCCTTCCTTAAAGAGGTCTTCCCTCTAATGCTCATGCTCGTTACAATTTTAAGTTTAAAGTTAAGTTTTCATTTACTTGCCATCTGAGAACACTGAAATAATTTGGTCTTTTCTGGTTTTGTCTCTTTTCCCCCCACAATTAACTAAATGTGGGTATAATGTCTTCTGAGCGCTCATCTAGACCTGTGTAGTGGGGCGGTTTTGAGGCTTTTCTGCACCCCAACTTGTGGGCTCTTCAGTGGACGTGGCTTTGCAGAGCTCATCACTCTCTGTGCCTCATGTGCCAGTGGATGTACCTTGTGAGAATTTTCGGGCTTTGCTAGAAACTGGACTCAGTTAAAGTGTACTCCGTGGCACTGAGCACGAACACTCTAACACCAGTTTTGAAAAACTGGAGTTACAGATAGGGAAGACTGGTAAGGGGTCCCCGTTAGTCATTGGCACTTGTTCGGGGTTTGAAAATGGTAGCAAAAATGCTGCGAGGTTGCAGAAATTAATTGCAGAGGCAGTGTTTTTTGGTGTCCCTTCTAGGAAACAGCAGAGAAAGTATCCAGCCAGTCAGATGGAACCGTATGTTAGGATTTAAAGCATACTTCAGGAGCTCTTCAGTCTTGGTTAAGTAAATAAGAGTGTTTTGGGAGGATTCAAATATTTTTTCCTTTCCTTAGATTGAATACGCTCTAAAGATGTGAGGGGAAGTGTGATAACTAGAAACACGAAGTTTTGAAATGAAAAATTAATAAACCCTTTGACAGTTTCGTTTCCAGCAAGGAGTGTGGGATGCTGGGGCTTTATGAACGCATCCTCTCTACAGCAACCCTTTTCCGTGTTGATGTTACGGGATCTTTTTGCCCTTCCTGCAGAGCTCAGAGGCAGAGATGGTGTGTGTTGTTTTGACTTGCTAAAACATGTACCAGGGGTAACTGTCTTGCTGTTTCTGGCTGTTCCGGAGTGAATCGGGTGATTGCTTCTCCCTGTTGTACTGTTCCTTTCCAATTTTATGAGCTGTCCTCCCCAGTGCTTAATGTAATGAAGATTGGTTATCTGTCAGGACAAAACAGGACAGGCTCAAAATGCGTGTACGTCAGCACCTGGCTGCGCAGTTCCGTTGCTCATACTGTCCGTCACTGGAACCGCTTGCAGCTCTAGGTACAAGTATTACGTACGCAGGTAGCGATCACTGCAAATTCATGCTGCTTCTAGAGGGAAACGTTTCAACTTGCATATCTAGCACGTTTTGCGTTCTATAAACTAATGCACTTCATTATGGTAACTTGCTTTGTATGCACCAATTATTTTCTCTGTAATAGGATTTTGGTTCAGCACAGTCATAACCTAAAAGTAAAAACTAGAGCTTTAAAGCTCAGAAAAACCTAAACCCTCAAGGACTCTCCGTAAATTTCAAATAGCTGTTGTAAAATGGGCTTTAAACCCAAAGAAACTGCATATTAACCATGATGTATTTTTCTCTTTTTAAAAATAGGTGAACCAAGGGTGATATTTCCCAAACATATCTGCTTTTTCTTCTAGACAGAAGCTAAATGTGTTAGGCTGGCAAAGTAATTCTGGTAAGAGATTTCCTGTTAATTCTACAGTGAATGTCGTTACATGTATAAGCACTTCCAGTCTGGCCACTGAAAGGAGCTTTCTGTACCATTAGTGCTAACAGACTTCCTCTTTCTTTCACGGTCTTACGTTTTACCTAATGGCATGTAGATGTTTCCTGATCAAGCAGTGTTAATCCACTGTTAACTGCCAATATAACATTTAAGTACCTGCAGCTTTCCTTCGGCGTGTTCTGTGCTTGGTTGTGATGAAGATTTGACTTTTGAAGCTGTTGCTTCAGCTGTTTTTACAGAAATAAAAAGGAGTTAAGTATGTCATAGTATTCATTAAGAGGGTTTTGTGTGGATTAAATGCTTTTGTTTCTATAGCTGCCATAACTGCCCCTGGGTTTTATTTTGCCTTCCTCAGTGATCCTCTTATTTTGTACAGTTGAGCCTTGCATTTCTTGTCTTGTTGGATGTAATGTTTGTTTTAAATGTTTCAACGCGTACTAACGCTGACCAACCCAAGAATACTGTGGTGTCAGGGAAAACAAAAAGGAAGTGGCTTTATAAGAGAGAGTGGAGAAGTTTGAGTGCCGTGTGTGCATTAGCTAAAGTCAAACCAATCAGTTTGGGAATCAGTGCCAGTGCTTTGGTATGTTTCTCCTGAACATGTGCAGTGGAATTGCATCTCCAGTGAAGTGCAGTGTAGTAGTGACTGCCACCCACTCAGTCTTACTTGGCAGAAAACACAGAGCTGGTAAATCTAATGCCTTGTGTTTCCCAAACTCCAGTGTTTATGTTAACTCATTCATTTTTTTTAATTTCCCCTTGAAAGAATCTGCATACTGTTGGAATACGTAACGGGGTAGAAGATATGTTCAAATAAACAATTAAAGAACGTGTTTTCTGTCCAAAGCTGTGTAGAAGCTGCCTGTTTTCCCCTTATGCTTTGGTCCAATACCTTTTAGAAGCAGCCAGAGGTCGAAGCCCACATCTAGGTTACAAAGAAAAGCTGAAGCGGAGTCATGAGCTCTCATTTCTGCAGAGGGAGGGAATGCTGTGTGTCGCAGGCTTATTACCCGGTAGATTTAGAAAACGAGTGTGTGAGGTAGTGGGCTGTTAGCTAAAGGTTCACTGAAAGAAATGAAATTCTCTAAGCTTATCCTTCCCATTCCCTTCCACCCCACAGTGGTGTATTGATCCCTCAGTTCCACGGGCACCCCACCCTTTGGGAGGGGTGGGACACAGGGAAGAAACACTTCTGTCTCCCCCTAGTCTTTTTTCCTAGGGAATGTATCTTGTGATGGATTCAATTTCTGTACTCTCCTCTACCTGCAGCTCAGACATGAGCAGTGCCAGTAACTCACTGGCACGGGAATTCCTGACGGATGTCAACAGGCTGTGCAATGCAGTGGTGCAGAGGGCAGAGGCCAAGGAAGATGAAGAAGAAGAAACTCATATGGCAGCACTGGGCCAATACTTGGTTCAAGGCCGTGGGTTTATTTTACTTACCACACTGAACTCCACTATTGATCAGGTAATAGTTTTGTCTTACCCGGTTATGATTTTGAGCTTTGTGTGGATTTGTCTGGCTCGCGTTCTTGTTGCTGCTGCTCGTCTTGCCTCCTTACACCAATTGTACGAGTTAATTGTGGAGACTGGAAGTCCGAAAGGATATGTGGCAGTTGCGTTCTGTCCTTCAGTAAGAACAGAAGAAGAAATATAGCTGATCACATGCCTGTTTGCCAGCTGATACTGATGGTGGCTAAACTTTTGACTAGGTAAGGCATGTGTGAAAATTGGGTGCAGGAGCTGGGTGGACGGAGGCAGTAGGTCAGAATTTCCAGGGGAAATGAGTGCTTACTGGCTCTGCAGTACAAACTGGCGTTTTTTTAATTTGAGAAGGTCCTCCTGGTTTAAGGCAATAAAATATGCCTTTTTATGTTGTTTATGGGTCATGAGATATAGTTTTTGCTCTTTAGCTCAAAAGAGAAAGCATTTTAGAAGTGGTGATCAGTTTATACTATTTTTTACTATAACAAGTCTAGCACACATCCCTGTAGCTACAGATGTCCACTTCCAGCTCCTCTTTCTCTCAGTCTTCAACACTGTACTAAGCAGTGGGTAGCATGAGATGTGCATTAAACCTTTGTCCTTTGAAACTACAGATCCCAGTGTTTAAAAGACTAATATCAGTTACATATATAACTTACATAATCTATGTAAGTGTATATATGTTATAAAGTTTTTTATCTCCATACCTTTCAATTAAATTTAATTATGTTGCCCAGAGAAGCTGTGGATGCCCCATGCCTGGAAGTCTTCAAGGCCAGGCTGGATGAGGCTCTGAGCAACCTGGGCTAGTGGAGGGTGTCCCTGCCCATGGCAGGGGGGTTGGAACTAGACGGTCTTTAAGGTCCCTTCCAACCCAAACCGTTCTGTGATTCTATGACTCTGTAATTTCATTGCTACCTTGAAGTTTTGGAGAGGGATGTTGCTCCAGCTGCTTGTCCCTGGGTGATGTTAACTGCCAAAATGCTCAAGTCAGCTTATTGTGTTTGAAAACTTCTGATCTTTAGGACTGAAACCATTGATAGTGGTGCATAGCACCCAGTAAAGGAATTATGTTGGAATTCTGTGCCTTCTGCTGTTTCTCTTTGCATTGAAATTCTTAAGTGTATAAGTCTTAATCCCAGTAGGAGTGAGAGTTTTCTTGGTGGTTATTCTGTTGTGTCTTTGGCTTTTTTAATTTAGAGTAATATTCCCTCTTGTCTCCCACAAAACTTCACTTCTGTTGTGAGTCAGTAACATCACTTTACACGTAAGCTTTTTCCTTTGCTTAAAGGCATCATTGTGGTGAACGGAGAAGGCTTCCCATAAAGTTCTTCTGTAGTTCCAAAAATGTAACTTGGAAGTTTCAAACTTTTGTCTTGGGCTTTGTGTTGGCTTTGTTTAAATCAACAGGTGATTTGCTTTTACCTCTTCTGGTTTTGTTCTTTGGGTGAGGGATCCCTTCGAGGGGTTAGGAGAGCTTTGTATGGGAAGGGTTGCAGAGGTGTAATAAAGATCTTGGATGCTTTCCGCTGGGCTCCAGTTATCGATTACAGCACTCTTTGCAGTTAGGTCACTTTTCAGTGCACAAACCAGCAGAAGGGCATAGGGAGCGGGATGTTGAATAGCTCTGTAAAGTAAAGAAGGTTAACCTGTTTTTCAAAAGTACAAAAACGTTCCTATTTTGTGCCTAACATAGGAGCTGACATGTCGGGAAGAACTTCTGACACTCCTCCTGTCACTTCTTCCGCTGGTGTGGAAAATCCCTGTCCAAGAGGAAAAAGCAATAGGTATGTTCTATCCCGCTCAGTATTAAGGACCTGAAAGAAGTGGCTTGAGTACTACAGAGCTGAGGAGTCCCGACTGAAGAGCAGTGGTTCATTGTAATACACACATCTACGTTCTGTGTTAAGAGGGAGGATTCGGCAGTGAATTTCAACTCAAATACCAGTGGTGTGTCCTGCAAATTTGAAGGCTTTTGTTAATGTTTGTAGACTTGGGAGTATTGAAAATGCCAGTTACCTAACACTTCAGACAATCTTTCCTGCTTGCTCAGTTTCATCATTCTGGCATGCTCCTGTAAACATGATAGACTTGAAGAAACATTTTGGGTATCTTAGAGCATAGTGACTTTTCCAGGGTTAGTTTAAAATGCTGGTGTGCAAATAGGTATTGAGGTGTTCTGAGTTTGCACTCTGCATAGGGTACAGGTTTTGTTTCTAGATTTCCCTTTCCTAGGACTGATGCAGTAAACATGATGTGTAGCCAGTTGTGTGCTAAGAGCTCTTCTTTTTTAATTTTCTTGGGCTGAAGTAAATCTACCTGTATTAGGCAGCTTTTTTCCTCCTGTGCAGGAAACACCCTTTGTTTGATAAAGTACTGGCTAACTTCTTGCCTCCAATGCAGATGTTTCCTCCTTAAGCATCATAGGTGTGGTCAGTGGAACAGCGAGGTGCAGTCATGCTTGCACGTGGAAGCATCTCTTCTTTCAGTTTGCTTAATGATTGTATCTACTAGGGGCGGCTGTTACTGTCGTCTATCGCATTTTCTGAATACTGAGCTTACTGGATGGTCAATACTTGCAGTTGTTTCATGCTGGGTATTTACTAGCCTAAGCAACCAGATGCAGTTCTGTCTCCAGTTAAAAATGATGTCAGATTTTATCCAACAACATACATCCTTCTTTCCTCTGCCTGCTTTTTCGAGAGCTCACGATCTGAGTTTACCAGTATAAATTAACTGCTGGTACTTTTATTATTCAAAATAGTCTTGCCTATTGAATCAGATTTAAATTTTACATTGGCTGTTTCATACTGCGGACTTGAAAGGGTTTTTTGGCTTGGCTTTTGTGGGAATATTCGGCACCTTAAACGTTGTTCTCTTCCATCTCCTTCTTGTCCCTGACTATTTTAAAATCCACTGTCTTTATTTCTGCTTTTTGTGTTTGGAACAATGAACACTGCAGTTAAGACTGAAGTCTGTGTATTTGAAGATACACACTGTTTTTTAAGTAGAGAAATTTATTTTTTTCTGTAACTGCTAGTACGCCAACAGTTTCCTCATACATTCTGAGAGGACTAATGCACCCAGTTCCTATAGCAGCTGAGTTGCAAATAGTGACAATAGGTCATCAAGTTGAAAAAAGACCCTTTTTCTCCCCATGGAGTCTTTTGTCACTTGCTGTGGGACAGGGCTGTTTAACAATGGTTATAGCGAGGCTTCAAATATATCAATATTGTTTAAGTAACTGGCTAAAACTGCTTCCTTAGCAAGTGAGAGGGGAGATCTCGGAGCTCGTATCCTGCTGGTTGATAGTTTACTTCCACTGTATTAGCATGTTTAACTTAGCCAAATTTAAATGGAACATAAACCAGAGGACTGTGGCTACATTGTTCCTCTCTATCCTATATGCAACAGGCCAGATGATTTGCAGACTAAACGTCCTTCCCCCTGGTTACCAAAAAGTCTTTTCATCTACCTTGATAGAATGGAATAGCTATGCCTGCAAAAAAAGTCTTCTAAAACTCTCTAGCACATTTTTGTCTGCCCCTAGTTAGAAAATGGACTAACTTGGCTAGGTTTTGAAAACAGCCAGGGTGGTTCCTAAACATGAGTTGTTCCTGACATTTTTTGTACTGAATGTCAGACATGGGTATATGCGACACCACGACCTATGAAGATACACATTTACTTCACGCTTCCAAGCTGAAAGTATTAAACTACAAAGTGAGGAAGAATGTTTTACACACCATAATGTTTCTGAATGTTCCTTTTATCTTTGTTTCAACAGAATTTAATATACCCTTTACAGTAGGCGTATGCCTGACCAAAGAGAACAATTCAAGTTCCGTGAAATCCACTCAGGAAAAGCTAGGCTTAGATGGAAGCACTCGTTCGGCTCCTCGGACTTCCGTAAAACTAAATGCTCGATCTCGGAAAAGTGGACGGCTGCGCAAAACCACCCAGTGTTATTCCGTGCGAGATGCAAGAAGATCCCAGCTGTCCACTTCGGATTCAGAGGGCAATTCTGACGACAAGACCTCTGTAGTAACGGAACGCAGACGCTCCCAGTTACTGCAGCCTTTTTTAACATATCCAGTTAGGGACAGCTACCTTGTAGGTAGAAGTGATTGTTTACCTGCAGAAGCGGTACCGAATTCTACTCCTGATGCCCCTAGTCTAGAAAATTCCAGCCAAATTATTCCAGCACACGAGCTAAACCCAGAGATTTTGAATGAGCCAGCTGCAGGAATTGCTGAGAGCCACACGGATAACTCTCCTTTTGATTTATGCCATGTCTTATTGTCACTGCTAGAGAAAGTGTGCAAATTTGATATTACTTTGAATCACGGTTCTGCTCTTTCAGCTAGCGTGGTGCCCACGTTGACAGAGTTCTTATCCGGATTTGGAGACTGTTGCGGTGTGAGTAGTAACACAGAAAACGAAGTAGTTTCTACAGGGTGGACGGAAGAACCTGTGGCTCTGGTCCAAAGGATGCTCTTTCGAACAGTGCTGCACCTAATGTCTTTAGACATTAGCAACACGGAAACAATGCCGGACAACTTAAGAAGAAATCTAACGGACTTGCTTAAAGCTGCGTTGAAAATCAGAATTTGCTTGGAGAAGCAACCCGATCCTTTTGCTCCAGGATACAAGAAAACACTACAGCAGCCAGTTCAGGATAACTTCCTATTTTCTAGATATCATCACAGAGCCTTGCTTCTGCCTGAGGTTATAGAAGGGGTCTTGCAGATTTTGATCTGCTGCCTGCAAAGTGCAGCCTGCAATCCTTTCTACTTTAGCCAAGCTATCGATCTGGTTCACGAGTTCATACAGCATCAGGGGTTTAAGCTGTTTGAAGTAACAGTGCTTCAGATGGAATGGCTGTGTATAAAGAACGAGGGAGTAACTGGGGAAGCCTCAGAGCATCTGAAAGCCTTGATCAACAGCATCATGAAAATAATCAGCACTGTCAAAAAGGTGAAATCGGAGCAGCTCCATCAATCAATGTGCACAAGAAAGCGGCACAGGCGATGTGAGTACTCGCACTTCATGCATCACCACAGAGATCTCTCTGGGCTCTCTGTATCTGCTTTTAAAAACCAAGCTTCCAAACACCCCTTTGAAGCTGCGGACGGAGAAGTTCATTATCCTGACAGATGCTGCTGCATTGCTGTCTGTGCACACCAGTGTTTGCACTTGTTGCAACAAGTTTCCTTGAGCAGCACTTGTGCTCAGATTCTCTCGGGCGTACATAACGTAGGAATATGTTGTTGTATGGATCCCAAGTCTGTGATTGTCCCGTTGATTCGTGCTTCCAAGCTGCCAATATTAAAAAACTTTCAACAGCACATACTGAACATCCTTAACAAGTTTATATTGGATCAGCTGGGTGGAGCGGAAGTTTCTCCAAAAATCATACAGGCATCGTGCAATATATGTACTGTTGACTGTGACCAACTTGCTCAGCTGGAAGACACCTTGCAGGGCCACTCCAGTGATGCTGGTCTTGTGCCTACTTCCTCTTGCAGAGTTCAGGGAATTCTGCCTAGCAGTGGGTCTGAAGACGTGTTGTTGAGATGGGATGCGCTGGAGGCTTATCAGGACATTGTGTTTGAAGAAGACAAGCTACGCGGCCTGCAGATTGCAAGCCACATCTGCCACTTAATTCAAAAGGGAAATGCAGTGGTCCAATGGAAGCTATATAACTGTATTTACAATCCTGTGCTTCAGAGAGGGGTTGAGCTAGCTTGCCGCGCTCAGCGACTCGGACTAACGACAGCTGATAAACACACGTGCAGCTACCATAGCCAGGGTTTGCCTTCTGAAGTGCTTCAGATCTATCTGCAGACCCTCCCTGTGTTGCTTAAATCCAGGTTGGTTGATTTTCTGTTTATTAATGGGAAGTGTGCCAGTTATGTACTGAGCTCGGTATATTTGTTACTGCTCAGAACTAAGTTTTATGTGGACTGTAGCCTGCACTTGGATATTCTAGGGGTGGCAACAAGATAAATGCTTGAATAATATAAGTTTTGGTCCTAGGTCCGTAAACCATAGAAAGTGAGGGCTCTCTACTGATGAGTTATGGGCTTTAATGCCAAAGTGCATAGAAACAAATAAAATCTTTGTCCAGTGTGATATGCTCTTTGCCTTTTCATTCCCCGTGCTAAAGTGAATCAGGAATGCTGAACAGATTGACATGTCGCTTCTCTGTGGGAATTAGACTACTTTGGTTTCTTATCTGTTTCCCTCTTCTTTTTAGAAAGTGGTCTTCACAGAAACCGCCTGTCCTTTGGAAGGCTTGAGTTTTACTTGACCTGAAATAACTGTTTCCTAATTTACAAAATCCTGCTAATTTAAACATAGTCTTAAAAATTCCTTCTTCCAAGCTATTAAGAAGAAGCTTTCCTATTTATTATTGAGTAGATGAAATAGTTTCTTAATACAAGATGTAGAAGCTTATTCAGAATACGAATGTGTCCTTTCATCCAGGAGAGATTCTGATCGCTTCTGTTGGAGTCCTTACAGACTGCAGTGAATTCAGTAGGGCTATCTGAGACAACTACAAAGAATAGGCTACTATTCCACTCCATATAACGATTGTCTATTACATTTTAAACTCTTACCCTGACCTAAACCGGATGAGAAGCTGTTAACTTTTGAAAGTGGACTTAGTGGCCAAGAGGCAAGAGAGGTAAAGTTTAGATTATAAAAAGGTTTCAAGATATTCGATTTCTTACTGGCTTAAAGATGGGAATATGCAAGTAAGTACATGATTCATTTGATTCTAGAGTGTTTAACCTGGTTACAGTAAAAGCTGACCCTGGGGGAAGGAGATGAGAGGGTAAGGAAGGTGGATGTCTACAAGTGAACATAGTGCACCAAGAAGCTTATACATCCTTACCCCAAATTCCATATGAAGCCAATGCAATACTTGGAGTAGAAAGAAAGGAAAAGTATACTTGGACGGGTGTGGTTGTTTTTTAACACTGGACATCTTGGTGTAACACTCGCACAAAAAGCTGTGCTTGAAAGGTATTTGTGAATTCTATCTGAAATACAAGGTCCCTGCAACTAGTAGACGTAGCTAGTAAAATGTCTTAAAGCCTCAAATCTTGTTTGAGAAGGAATCTGTACTTTCTGGTGAAGTCATAAAACTGAGAGAAATAAAGATATTTACCAGCTCCAATTGCTAATGAAAAGTTAAGGGGAGGAAGTACCACTAAAGAGCAAATGTCATAAAGTTAAACACCTTTAATGTTTTGGACATCATACGTCTTCGTGGTCTGTGTTTTGGAGGTTAAGCAATATTTCCTACCTTAAATCTTGCCAAAAAATGGAGTTTTCTACGACCAGATGAATGATGTTTACTTGGGATTCTAGAGTACTGCAAACGAGTTCCTCTTTAATTTGCAGTTTGCAGTAATTTATAGCAGCTACTGTAAACATGATTAGTGTTGGTGTTGCTCAGGTGTGTAGACCCGAGGGTTATTTTTGGATGAGATAGCATCTGGGCTGCGTGAATTTGTGGCTGACTTGTAAGGTGACTCCTGTGCTTTCTCTTCCAGGGTAATTAGAGACTTGTTTCTGAGCTGTAATGGAGTGACTCAAATGACCGAGTTAAATTACTTAGATACCTTAAGAAGCCATTCTTTGAAAGTGCTGGAGACTTTGATACTCTGCCTTGGCGAGCAGCAGAAAGGCCACGCAATGCCAGAACTGGAAGAGCTGAACGGCGAACAACAGGAGTCCACGTCTGACCTGCCTGCTTCTCTTTGTAGCCAGCATGCTGTGTCAGAAGCTCCTCAAAGCCTGAGCAAGTTTTATGCTGGCTTGAAAGAGGCTTACCCAAGAAAGAAGAAGTTTGTGAGCCAGGACATTCACGTCAACACAATAAACCTATTCCTCTGTGTGGCTTTTTTATGTGTAAGTAAAGAGGCAGATGGTGATCTGGATTCAGCTAATGACTCCGAAGATACGTCAGGATATGATAGTACCGCTAGCGAGCAATTAGGCCGCAAATTACCGTATCTGTCACTGGAAAGCCTTACTTTGCCCTCCCTGGAACATATTCACAGGGCTGCGGATATTTGGTCCATGTGTCGTTGCATATATTTGCATAGTTCAGTTTTCCAGCGACAGTTCCATAGACTTGGAGGCTTTGAAGCATGCCATAGGTTACTAATCCTGATAATTCAGAAACTTGCCAAAAATAAGGAAAAGGAGCAAGGAAGGAGGGAGAGAGTATTGAGTGAAAGCAGCAGAAGCTCGCATGGGAGTCCTCGTGGTGAGCTTCTCAACAGGGGTGACTCTGTTCAGCTGGCTAAAAGCAGAGAAGTGACACCATTGGAGCTCGGTAGTTCAGACAGTCTTGCTGGTGCAGAACAGCTGGTGCCTGAATGTGTGTCCTGTGACAGCTCTTTGAGTAAGGAACAGGCTTCGGTTACTTCAGTTGCCAGTCTTGATGGGATAAAGACTGCTGTAAGAGAAGAGACCGAGTGGGCCCTTCAAGGTATCAGACTTCTAGAAGCTCTGCTGACAATCTGCCTACACAGTGCAAGCACCGTGCAGCAGAAGATGGAAACGGAGATGCTTCACCAGGTACTGTGCAACTTCCCTGAGCTTACTTGACTGCTGTTACAGCAGTGTTGTATGGAACAAGTAGATCTAGTTGAAAGTTCCTTTCGAGATGAAAAAAGCTGATGCCTTGACTATGGTACTGTATTTTTTGTCATGCTGAAAGCATACTCTTTAATGGTGTGCTCAGTAGCCAGGGGTAGTGGTCGGCAGGCAGGAGGGAGTGGGAGTAGGTGGGTGAACGAACTGGCAGTTGCTCTTCTCCAACATAATCTTTGTCCTCTGCTGTGTTGGGTTGGATCCCTGCTCATGCCAATTGCCTGCTCCTTGGGGGCTGGGGCAGCCCTCCAGAATGGCAGGTTGATCCAGGCTGGATGAGATTTTTACCTTGCTCGTTTCTTTGACCTGTGTTTCTGGTTTACTTTTCATGTACCTGTTGCAGTTTCTTTGCAAGGTATCTTGAGTCCCAGGGAAGGCTCCCAGCAGGTGAAAACTTTGGTTTTGTTCCCTGACTCGAGGAAAGGAGCAGTTTCCTCTGACTACACAGGCAGCAGTGGATGCTGCCAGCTATCAATTGGTGGGTGACTGTGCCTGTATTTTTTTTACTGATCAGTTATGGCCTGCTTTTTCTGGTTTTTCCCATGTAGTTCTTTAGTCCAGTCCCACGGTCTCCGGAGGCGGTCTGAGCTGATGGGATTTGAATGGTGGGAGAGACTTGGGGTTTGTGTTTTGTTTTGGTTTTTTTTGAAAGGGTATTCAGTGGAGAATGTGTGACGGGTGGGATTGAAGGAGAGCTGTGTAGGCAGGACATGAGCCTTACACGTAGCGATTGACACGTGGTGTTTAGAGCGTTCTGAGCAGAGCGTGGCGCTTGAGAAAGTGGAACGTTAGAGGGCACAGGTACCGACAGGACACCTGAAAAAACTATTACTTAAGCCCTCAAGGTGGACTAACTGTGTTCAACCAAGTTGCTGCTTTACAGAAGACGCCTTCAGTGGGCTTGAATGTTTTTGTTGCTATCTTGTTTTATTTGGCAGTATGTTACAAAAGCAGGAGGTGTTACATGCAGGCAGGAACTAGAAATTGGAATTCTGTCTGGGCCCAGTGCTGGTTTTGTGGACTGGACAGGTCACCTTCTGCCTTGTTAACTTCTCTAGTAATATCATGCTGTGATCTGCGTGCTTGGTGTGCTTCAAATTGTTTCAGAGATGTTTGTTTTTGAAACAGTGCTTTCACTTGCAATGTTTGGGAAACAGAATGTTGCCAGGTTTTTTTTTCGATGTGCAGATTGCTTAACCAGCTACATCTCTGTCATGACAAACAGGATGAATATCTTACTGCAAGAGACTGGATGAAGTCTGATGGCTTTAGCTGAGAAGCCAGATTAGTGGAGGTGGAAGGAGCAGTTCTTAAATTACTACACCATTTCCGTTAGCCAAAAGAGAATAACATGAATGAAAATGTTTGTCTCCCCCAAAATACAGAGTACCAGTGTGGATGATATCTTACTTCAAATAAGAGAGCAGCTTGCTCAGTCAAAAGTGATCGAAACTGACTTGGCAACGCCTCTGTTTGATTCGCTGCTTCGTGTTGCGTTGGGCACTTTTTCTGCTGATCTGGATCATTCTGAAGAAAAAATTGAGAAGGTATGAAACACCAGCTCGGGAGTCTAAATGCTGTAGCGTTTGCTCACTCAGGTGTATGTGGTTCGGGTCTATTTATAAACCCGATCGGACACTTTTAAATGTGTTTGGTTATTGCGGCTGTGGAAGATGTAATTCTCTGGTTCTTGTTTGTAGGCGTGAAAGTTGAATGCAGGTTATTGATATGCTCCCCACAGAAATGAGTCATTCCCCAGAAGGGTGCAAGCTGTGTTGTACTTTATGGGCACACCTGAAACCTGGCTTTCTCTTCACTTTTCCATCCCACAGCAGCGGGTGACAAACTGTCCAGGGGAGAGCTTCCCACAGGGATGGTGACTGGCCTTAGTGGCTGCAGACCTTAGAGTGAATGTCAAGATAAGTGTCTGTTGTGATAGTGGGTTGGAAACACGGTAATTCTTGATGCACTGGCCACCTGCTCACAAAGCTTTGATCAGGTAGTTTGCAAAGATGGATTTCTCTTCGCGAGTCCATTCTCTGGGTAAGAGTGAAGTATCCATAAAACGTATCTCAAGTTTTTTGCAGGTGTGTGATGAGTTTGTTTCTTTTGCCAGTGGGCTTGGAGAAAAGAGGCATCTGGAAGGTTCTAAATGGCCTTTCTGACCAAAGACGGTAAATCTGTTTGTGTTACACAGACCCATTACACTGAAAAGGCGCCTGTGTCACAACCTGCAGATATTTCTGAAGAAACTGAAGAATCGCAGTGCTGTAGCGTTCAACTTTTTGCTGAAGAAGAAGGATATGAAGCAGATAGTGAAAGTAACCCCGATGATAGTGAAACCAACAATGAAGGTAAACGTGAACTTTCTGACTGCAAAGCTGTCTTTATGACATAGCAAAGCTTGCTTGTCTTTTGAGATGGGCAAAAATAGGGTAGTAAAGCCAGCACATGGAGTGAGCATCAGACCGTTAACAGACAGAAATAGTTCAACTCCTTTACTTCCAGTAAGATGCAGTTACAGATGGAGAGTGTTACAGGAACTGTTCTGGCTTGGTTTTCCTGGTTTGTGTGACTCTTGCTCTAAGTTCAGGTTGCTCAAATGTATTAATGCGGTCTAGAAGTAGTTTTCTCTGGAGATGCTTATCAGTAGTTTGTCTGGAAATCAATGCTCAATTCTTTTATTTAGCATTAGAGCAATCTGGTAAACATCATTCTGATTATATCCCTTTATATTCAATCAGCGGCTGATGTGAACATCTCTTGCTGGATTCTGTTTGCATAATTAGTTTTGAACAAGAACGTTAATTTTTTTCCTCTGTGCCAAACATCTGGATGCTTATGTTCTTGTGTGAAGTTAGCATGAGTGATAACAGCCTGAGAACTGCATTCAACTGTCACCTGTGTGACTCGGCTTTATCAAGAGACATACAACACTTTAAAGGCATTTCTGAATTAAAGATTTAACCTGAAACGCTTCCATGAAACATTTTCATGAAACGTATGTCTGTACCAAATAATTTTAAGCAATGTGTTTTAAAGTCTTTCCAAGGTATGAGATGCTTAAATGTTTTTCTGTTGCTTTTCTGATTGTCATGGAGATCCTCTGTCACTTTCAGAGCTATTTAACTAAACAACTGCTTCCTCCAACTTTTTAACATGAAATAATGTTTTACATGTGTGTCCTTTCTTAGCAGGCTCTGAGTTCTGTATAGAAACTTGAAGCTCAGTGACAATGACTTTACTGTCATGTTTCATGAACTGCATGTTTCATCATTACTGTGTGTGCCTGATTCCCAGGAAATGAAGGCACATAGTTTAAGGGCATGTAATGGGAGAAATGCGTCCTTGCCCTTCTGTATTGGCAGGAAAATATGAAAATCTGAAGCAGAATAGAAGATTATCCTAACTTCTGAAAAATGCATAAAAGCTACTGACTCTTTTTCTTTGGTACCTATGAGAAGGTTGGAGAAAGTATGTCCTTGGATGTTGTGCCTAAATCATGCAAACTGTGTTCAGCTGGGAATGGTTCAGTAAGACAAGTGTTTTCTTTCAGGAGCAGGCACAAAAGCAGAACCAGGATGTACTGGTCCTTCAGGTTATTTTAACGACCTAGCTGAAAACATCAATCAAGGAGAACTATTGTATCCTGAAATCTGCATGTTAGAATTAAACTTGCTCTCAGCTGGTAATGCAAGTTTAGATGTGCTTGCTCATGTATTCCGAAGCTGCCTGAAAATCGTCAGCCAGAAGGAGAGAAATGCCACTGTACTTATAGAACAGGTAAAAATGTTATGAACAAAGGCAACAGCTTAGCAGGTGTATGTCTTATTCTCTAAGGTGTTGTAGTACCAGTATACCTAAAAGAGTGATCTCTAGAAATAGTTGCACTTGTCATGGCGTTTGGTAAAACCTGGAGCAGTGTAAATGTCTGATATTGCCAGCTGCTACGTTACCAGAAACGATGGTTAGGTCTGTGGTGAGAGGTATTTGACTTGCAGTGCTTTTGAGTTTCGGTTGCCTTATTTTATGGAGACTGTTCAGTCTCAAGAGCTATAGATACAGGTTGAGTGATTGTCAGACCATCGGAAAAAACCCCACAAATATCTTCTTGCACGTGTGTATATGTAAGCATTCTAAATATGTTTTCAATATCTCCTCTTAGAAGCTTTCAGTGGTGTACCTCACAAATGTTTCAGGCTTTCGTTGTTTGTAAGTCTGTGTTAGAAATGAGTTATGCACACGTTGATCACCTCGTGATGCTTTGGGTTTTCTGACGGTTAGATTTTTGGGTGACTCGCTTGGGCATGCCTCTTTTGCAGAAGAGGGGAAATATGGTTACTCTAAGCTGAAAGTGCTTGTTTATATAATCATTTGACTGAGAAGCAAAGTCGGTGCTTTACGGCTTCAACCAAAAGCAGGAAAGGAAAACATTGTGTTATTGCAGTACTCCAATTGTTTGTGTGAATTATTAGCTTTAAATAACTAGCGTACACGTATTTCTTTTTGCTGAAATTACTTATAATTCCAAATCTCACTTTCATTACTGTGTCGTTTAGAAAGAGCAGTCTATCAAACTAATGGATTTAGAGATCTTGAATGCCTTGAAATGTTTTTCTAATTGCCTTTATCCCAGATGCATTTGTGAAGGACGCTTGTAACTAAAAGGCGCTTTTTTTTGTAATTACTTTTTAAGGTAGTCTTGGATAAAAAGGTTGGGGAAAGGTTGAATGTGCTTTTAGTATTGCATCGCTATGTCAACACGTTGTATTATGTCACAACCTGTCAAATCCCGTGATTGTTATGGGGGAGGAGACAAGGGGAGATCTTAACTGCTGAACTGATAACGGCTCAACGGTTTCTTTCTAGGATCATTTTGATTTCAAAGTCTCTCTTATGCAACTGAGCTGTCCAGAACACGAAAGAATGTTCATTAGCAAATAGAAAGAAGTATTTCCATAATTTGAAGTAACTGAAATTGTATTTAAAATCAACAGTAGACATGAATTGATTGCAAGAAATTATTGTTTCAGCTGGTGTTTATTCTTCAGATACCCATTTTCCCTTTTCATTTTTTTAATAGGGAGCTGTTAAACATCTTCTGGGAGGATTTCTGAACGTATTGACACAGACGGACTCCAGTTATCATGGTGAGCTCATCAGTTTAATGAGGTCTGGTCTTACCATTAGTTTCAGGGTAAATTAAATATTGCTTTTTTAGAACTTAACTAAAAATCTGAGTGTGTGTATATAAACAATGCAGATGTAAACTTGACAAAGCAAATTCTTTGGCATGTGTGAATTTATGCAGCTGCTTCAACTTGTGACAAGTATCTGACTTATGTGTAAATACAGGGTTATTCCTGAGCTAGTGGAAATCAGTTATTTAAACACACGCTGGCAGATCAGAAAATGATAGTTGAAAGCATAAACCTAGGGTGGCAGTGTTAAACTTTGCTGGGAAAAATAGCAGTTACCTTGCTGGTTGAATCTGCCTCTGTCACACCATAAATTCTTTCAATTTTCTTTGGTTTTAGTGATGTCTTGATTGAGTTGTATTTCTAATTGGAAAACAGCTAGCTAATCCAAGAATGTGGAAGCAAATTAAACGCTTGCCCTAAGGTAGGCTCACATAATGGGGTTGCTCCACAGCAGGAAGCGATGTATATCCATCCCAGGACTTTGATCCCTGGCTCTGTGGGGAGAGCTGCTGCAATGTAGATGCTACTTTCCCAGACTTTCAGACTCCGCTTTGCAAACCTGGGAGCCAGACTTGCTGCAGCTGTCTGGATTCCTTCAATGACACTTTGAATGACAGTGTCAGGAAGTACTGTTGGATCTCTGAAATTCATCATGTAATCCTTACTGCTTTTGGGATTTGAAATGTTTTCTCAAAACAGTCTGAATTCCAAGTTAATCTTTCCTTGTAACAGTGTATGGAATATACATTTTTAAAGCTTTTAAAAATTCTTTTCAAGTATATTTTGTCTCTTGCTTTTAGCATGTCAGATGGTGCTGGTAGACCTGTTGGTTTCCTTGATGAGTTCGCAGACACGTTCAGAAGAGCTAACGCTTCTTCTGAGGATATTTCTGGAGAAGACACCTTGTACGGTAAGTATGGAGTAGCACATAGCAGAATTCAGAGGCTTAATGAGGAAGCAAAAAATATTCAAAACCCCTTTTGTGTCCAAGTATTCTGGGTAATAAGGAGACTGTAACAGCAACATTCTAGCTGATCATATACTGCTGAAATACCTCTCTGTTGGTTTGTGTGGGAGTCTGTAGGGGAAAAAAAACCAAGTGGAAGGAAATAAAAATACTGTGGGATGTGAAATGGTACCAAACGAGGAGACACAAGTCAGTTTTTCAAAGGTAGCTTGCAATAACTGGCGGAGTAACTAGAGAACCCCTTTGGCTTAAAGGCTCAGCTAGTTTGTTAGTGATCATGCAATAGCGAAGTGACGGCCTGTGTGTGCATGCTTAACCAGCCTCAAACAGGGGGTCAGAGGTGTGGTCTTTTGTTGAGGTACAAGTTAATCTGCTGGCACATAACAACCGTTAGATAAGGTTGTGCAGTGACCGCCTTTCCTGGTTCAGCTGATTCCTAAGGGTGGTAACTTGAAGGTTCATCTGCCTTGACTAAAACCCCAGAACTGTTGGGCTATAGTTTGTTGAAGTTGCTACTAGATGCTTTGTAAATGTGTCAGTTTGGGCATGGAAGCTCTCCTCTGTTGGGAAAACATGGATCCAGATTTAAATGAAGAGTACCGTTCTCTTTAGTTAGATGATGCTTGACTACATGGTGTAAACAGTTTGATTACTTTTCTCTTTTGTTTGGTTTATTTCTTCTAGGAGATACTACTCAAGGGTGTATTGAAGATCATCGAAACTAATGTTTATATGAACCCCTTACAGTACCTTGCCTTCCCTTTGCTACACAGCACAAATTTGAGTAGTGGTTCTTTGCAAAAATCTAGCACCTCCAACAGCAAAACTGCTGGACTGTTAAAAAGAGCAAAATTTTCACAGAGTAAGAAAGAGGCAGATGGTGAAAATTTGAGTCACCAGCTGCTTTCCTCTTGGCATGTAGCCCCGATTCACTTGCCTTTAGTTGGACAAAACTGTTGGCCGCACATGTCTGAAGGCTTCAGTGTCTCACTGTGGTTTCATCTGGCGTGTGCTCATGAAATAGGAAATTCAACAGAAAAGGGGAAAAAATTCAAGAGAAGAAGCAGACTGGTAGATGTAAGAGGGAACAGCTTTGACAGCACAGGTGAGGATATAGTACTTCTTGTTTCTATTTAGGTAGCGCTGAAGCATTCTTGTTACAAATATTGCTAACTGACGTGCTGTATACAAAAGGTTAAAGTTTTTTCTTATGGATATTCAACGGGAGTGGTAGTCTTTCTGATTTTAGAGAACTGTATCATATACTTAAAGATAAAACATTTCCAAGCTTAGTCGTTAAGTTAGGTTAGTGCCTGCTTCCTTAGAAATTTAGTGTTCTCATTTAACTTCAGTAAAATGTCTTTATGCTGCTTCATGTTATGCTGAAGAAAATATTAAATGCTGCAGCTGCAAGGTCAAGGGAAAAGACTGCTCTCAAGTTCATTTGGACTCATGTATTGATGAAGCAAGTGGTTTCTGTGTTCTTTCCGCTTAGTAGAGAGCTAGTAAATCTTTATGATTTAGTATTTAAATGCTGGAACTTGTGGCTAAAAGGTGCTCTGAATCCATCAAATTGGAGCCTGAGGCTGACTCCGTGTAAATCCTCTAACTTCCCTTGTACGCCCTTGTAAATGTCAGTAGCTGCACAACCCCACGTGCTCCCAAACTCTCTTGAGCAGGGTGGTTTTTAATTATTACTTGTCAGAGGAAAACATAATCAAAGGTCTGTGCTTTTCCTTGGTCAAGTAAAGTAAAAATACTGAGTGCAAGATCATGCTTAAAGAGTAGTGTGATTTGTGAAGAAAAACCCAAAGATTTCTCAGTGCACAATAAGGCTGCCAGTTCAGTATAGGAATGTAATGATACAGCGTGTCGTGAGCAACATTGAATTAGTTTACTCATGCTTAGTAGTGTTACATGATTGCAAACAAAAACATGTGAAGCGCTGAGTTGATGTCAAGCTCCTCTGTTTCCGTAGGAGACCTAGGTCTCTGAAGAGAATCACACATATTAGTCAGCTCACTAAAAGAAGAGGAAAGAAAAAACCACCAACACCCCCAACTACACAAAAACCAATTCTCTGCAGTACTTGAACTGTTTCTTTTCATACTTGATAGCCAGTAGGACCAGCTTTGTGTGGTAACTGTACATAAATGTGCTTCTGTTTCTAGAAGGAATGGAATACCTAAGCCTGGGAGATAAGCTGGTTGAAGATGGCTGCATTCATATAATTTCACTGGGTTCCAAAGCATTGATGATACAAGTCTGGGCAGACTTGAACACTGGAGCATTCATATTTCGGTATGTTGTATTAGTCCAAAAGCAGTCTTGTGCACGTATATACTGTTACTTCCAGTAGCAGCATGCAGACAATACTGGTGGAGTGTAGAGAAGTAGTTTCTATAGTAGAGTCATCTTGCACACGGATGGCAACATCACTTAAGTTTATTGCATACAGATCGACGGGATTACTTGCTTAGAACGTTGGTCCCTGGTCTTGCATGGTTCATGTAGACATATAAATAATTGCCCCAAGTAAGATACAAGATCAGTTGTAAAGATAACGAACATAAGAATCCAGGTATTAACAAAATGACACAATAAATGTGTGAAGATAAGCAAAAGCTTTTGTAGCTGTAGGTTTCACACCTCAAGGGTGAAAACAGCTTTTATTCAATACTTACCACAACAATCTTGTTTTTCAACTTCTGAAGTTTTAGCCCTATCTTCTCGTAAGTAACATATCTTTAAAGTGGGTCTCAAGCTGCAATTTTAGAACACTATTTCAGTGTTCAAAGTACCTGCATTTTTTTTCAATAAACTGAACTTCTCTGTAAAATAGAAGTAATACCCTCATGTTAAATGTAAGCAGGTCGATGCAAACAAGTTAAATAACTGAATTGAAACCATAGTGTGAGGATTTCCCTAGCTTATGTTGAGTACTGTAAATATAGCACTGTGATTAAAAAAAAATTATCTGTGGAAGTTAAGGAATGCAATCTCAAAGGAACTGTGGCCAAAAAAATTAGTTTGGGGGCTTAATGCAAATTTGAAAACAAACACACAAGCTTGTTTTTCCTTTTCTGTTGTTTTCATAGCATGTGTATGGATCCGAATGATGAAATGAAAGCTGGTCTGCTGGCACAGGCTGAATCTCCAGAGAACGTTTTCCTTGTGGGCAGGTGGCAGCATTTAGCAATAACATATCTGCAGCAGCCAGAAGGCAAGAAAAACATCCATGGAAAGCTGTTGCTGTGGGTTTCTGGTCAGAGGTAAAGTATGTGTTAAGTGCACGTAGGCGTTTATCATCTTAGAGATGTTCTCTGGTAGGAAAGCATCTGCACGATTTTGGTGCAAGCTGAAGTTATGTTTGAGTAGTCTCCTGGGGGTAGGAGAGAGGTGCCTTATGCTGCTAGGAATTCCCCAGAAATATCCAGAATGGTCTTGATTGCTCTGAGAATCTTCAGTTCATTCCATGGACCAAGGCAGAACACCAGAGTTTTTCTTCATCACCAATATGCGAAAGGGTAAGTACAAGAAGAATAACATGAAGTTAGCAGCAGGCAAAATGTCTCTGGTTAAGAATCCAAATTAAGGAGGTATGGTTCAGGTACTGGCAGTATTGTTGAAAATAGGACTGAAGAGATGGTGAGAAGGCAGTCACTTTGTTCCACTGAGAAATGGAGAGGGGAGAAGTTAAAATATTTCAGACAAGATCTCATCTGGCAGTGGGAAGTACTATTTCTTCCACTGAAAACTTAAGGCCCATGCTCCTAAATGAGGTACCTGATGCTAGGTTGGGTGTGCCTGTGCAAAATAGTCATTGGTTAGAGAAGAGAATTTATTAAATATCACAGTTTATCCCTTCTATCTCAAGTCCGGACTACGAAGGCTATGTGTCCCAAATGTGAAGCCAGTAGTCAAAATGCTGTGTTGTAAAACAATTCAGTGTAACACAAACTTTACTAGTCCTCTAGAACTTGGTCAGTGAACAAGCAACATGAAAGACATTCCTAAAGCTATATCTAGGAAAAAAGCTGATATGCTTCCTGCTGTCAAACCTGGATTTGTGGAGTATAATACCTGTTTCACTTTGTTGGTGAAACTATGTGGAGTTAACGTGAGCAACTTGATTTCCTACACCCCCCCCTCCCATTGTTCAGTCTGTGTATCTGTGCAGGCTGATATGCGGTAAAGTCTAAATATGGAGATAGAGGGGAAACTAAAAATACTACAGTGTTCTGCATGCGTGCAGTTATCAAGGCCTGTGTATAGAAAGAGAGTTAGCTGCCGATTTGCTTATGGTTAGGCTCTTCCAGGAAGCTTCAGATGACCTTTGCAGTCCAATTGGTCTGCTTATGTAAATGCAGGGAAGGTTAATTGGATGCTTTCTGAAAGCATCAGGCTTATTGCCCAGGGCTGCACAGCACACTAGCTCTGACAGTGTTCCCTGGTGTAAGTAAATCCTCAACGTGGTGTTTTCTAGTTCTGTGTGACCAACAGTTTTCATGATGTGTATTAGCATATTCAAAGGCCTTTGACTTACTAGGAATAGCAGAAATTCTTGAAAAATAGTGATATTTTAGAAGTGTGTATAGTTTTATATACAGCTGCTTCTTTGAGGTCAGAGGGAAGGAATTTAAGATCTAGGAAATTTTGACTGTTTGGCAGTCCTGATTGGGACCCCATTTCCCTCTTCTATGCAGAGTTTGAATGCCTGCATCATTATGTAACTTGAGTTTTAAGGTGCCAAGAAGTTGAAGGTGGCTTTAGTAATTTAAGTCTGATTCATCTACTAAATACCAAAAATCTGTTTTAAGCCCAAGATGAATACCTTAGATAACAATCTTGATCACTTCTTAATACTTAAACTTGTTTCTTCGTACATCTTTTAGGAAATGTGAGATTAATTTAGATTATGCACTACCAAGGAAATCAAGCTTATCATCTGACAGTAATAAAACATTCTGTATGATTGGCCATTGTACATCGTCTCAAGAAGAATTGCTTCGATTATCGGGAAGATGGGATCTTGGAAACCTGCTTCTATTTAATGGTACTTTTGTATGCTTGTTTCTCAACTCCATTCCCTCTTCCCCCTCCAAGATCAAAGGCTGAATTTGGTATTTTTTTCAATATGGCGAGCTTTTACAGTAAAAGCAACAGTACATCCTTTACCAGCATAATTAATCAGGGAGGAGATAGCCAAATGTTTCAGTGTTGGGTACTTCCTTATGTGTTCTTAAGCCACTGTTTCCTTGCTTTCTTTTTAGAGCTGTAATTGGAAATTGCAGTTACTTTAGTGTTTTTTAAATAATACCTTGGGGTAGGGGATGGGGAGATGGTGGTACTTGCTCTGTTTTTTTCTTAAAGCACTCTGTTTCTCCCAGCTGGAAATTGATTTCACTTACTTGCTTCTAAACTATTAGTTACAAATGACTTGATATTAAGAAGAAAAAATCTGAACCACCAAATACCGAGTTAAGCGTGCTTATTTCTGAAACTGCTGGAGTTACTCTGGGCTTTTCTTAGATGCACACTTTTTCTCCCTCCTTGGAAAGTCTTGTCCAGGACTTCCAGGTGTTTGCTTAGTGCCGAAGGCTGGAATGCGTCTGGTCGTCACCTGGCATTTCCTCATGTGCAGTGGCCCGGCCAGGACTACTGCACAATGGAATTGGTTTGCCCGGGTGCGTGGTGCATGTAGGTGTTGGGGGTGGGCACAGTGTATTTGTGTGGGCCAGAGGGGAGATGCTTGTCATAAATGCAAGCTCCACCTGGTGAGTCAGAGCTCTGACTGCCATGTGCCTACAGCCAGCGTATCTGATATATCCAGGGAGCACTGGATTTACTGCTCTGCCGTTGTCATGTACATCCAGACTTCTGGATGCTTCTTCTGAATTTGCATTCTCCCAAACAGATGACTGGAGATTTGCTGGCCAGAAAAGGGAGGGACTTGCCTTTGGCCTTCTGCTTCCTACCTAGCTTTATTTCTTCCTCCCTGTTAGTTGTAGTGAGCTCTTACTGTTGTTGCATCCTTCTTGGGGACTCCACCCATCTCTCCATGATGATGTAGCAGGTGGCTGTTCTCTGTAATCTTGCTATGCTTTGCAAACTTTGAGGAGGCTTGGACAGATGACCCTTCAATTTTAAGGAGTTTGATTATTCAGAGCCGTTAGTTCATGCAGATCACTTTCCTGATTCGGTTTCAGTTGCCTTTGCCACTGGATTGATCTGGCCGGTGACACGTCAGAAGTCAATGGTCTACAGTAGCTCATAGCAAGCATTGGACTGCACTGATTGTTTCTCAGCAGCAGGGCCTATGAAAACCAGCCAGTGATCTTTGTAAAGTCTCTACAGTCTACTAGCCAATGGATGAATTTTGCGTTATTGTATACCTGAGAGTTAACAGCTGCTTTTCTGAATTTTTAGGTGCAAAGGTGGGACCAGAGGAAGCATTTCATTTATACACATGTGGGCCGGACTTCACTTCTGTAATGCCTTGTAAATATGGCAAAACATCAACTGATTTCTCTAAGTACATAAGTAAAGAGATTCTGCTGTGTGAACAAATTAAGGAGCTCTTCATGGCAAAAAAAGAAGTGGATGTTGGGCCTTTAATTGTAAGTTTCTACTTAAAAATGGTTCTTAATCTCTTAGAACTGATGAAGAAACTGGGAGCACATTCCCTGCTGTCTCCCCAAGTGCTTCACTTGCTCAAAGCCGGCAGGAGCAAATCCAGTTCTCATTAAAATCCCTGCAGGGTTCTTCCCATTCATTTCAATGGGAGTTGAACTCCACACAGGGTGGCCATTTCATCTTGCTTTAGGTTGGATTCTGGCAACTTCGAGATGCTCCAGCATCTATTACACTGCATATTTAATCTATCAGATAAGCAGGCACCTCCAAATGCCCTAGGATGAATATGTAGCTCTTTCCATCGGTGTAAATGTAGCCAAAAACAGGTTAGTAAACCTTTTAACACTGAAGTGAGAGGAGACAGGACTTAACTGACTTCAACAGGAAGCAGAAGACTTCATCTAAATTCTTTAAGGGTTGTGAGAGGGAGTAAGCTTGCATCAAGTTTGACTGAAAAGTCATTTTCCATGTGGAAGATCTGGGCTTTACTCGTCTTTCCTGACTGAAACAGCCATGTCAGATGGAGGTGTAAAACCGGTTGCACTAGAAATAGAGTAAGATCAAACTTTCAGTGGAGCCTGCTGTGTTTGGGGCATGGTCTTCATGCTCTGGTATGAATTGCATACCTGCTGTGTAAATGGCTTCCACTAGAGGGATTTTTCTGATCTTGCTCTGCAGCAGCTCTGTAGCTGTAGGTAAAAGGGTCATTGTCTGGGTGTGATCCGTGTGAACAGCGGTACTAAATTTTGACTAGGTTAAGAAGGAATGAATGGAATAAACACCTAACAAATCAGTTATGTAACTTTAAGGTTATTTTGCCTTATGAAACACCAAGTAACCAGAGAGAACAACTATGTGCTCAAGTGATGCATTAATCTCTGCACTTCTGCATAGGATGCAAGTGCCTTAAATGTAATTATTTCTCTATTTTAAATAACCCCCAAATATGTTAATTTTACACTTTCTGTGAAAACAAGTCAGTTGCTTTCCATAGGAGCTTTGGTTTGGCCTGTCTTTTCATCCGTAGTGAAACTTTTCCTATTGAGATTCTCTTATGGCAAAGCTGACAAGAATAGAGTTAAAACAAAATTGGAGATATTTTGGAAAAAAAAATAGCAGATAACTTTCTCTTCCGGACTCACCACTTTCGAAAAGAAAACAGCTTGCCCAATCCTTCTCTATGCTCATTTTCTTTTAAATTTGTCAGTAACTTTGGGTTTTATGTGAAATAGTTGTAATTCTTCAGGTGATAAGAGGAGGGTCCTTGATGGATTTTTTTTTTTTGGTGCTTTGTTAACTTTCTGTGCTGTAGCTGTTGCATACATTTGCCAAAATTTAGGACTTCTATTCATTTTGGTGCACATGCTTTCACACAAATGGTAAAGTAGAAATGAACTGCCAGAGTTGCTGCTGCTTGCTGTTAAGTGGCTTTTGTGTGACTTTCTGTTTTGGGGGTTGGGTTTAGGTTGGTTGGGGTGGGGTTTTTCTGTATTAACTTCCTTGGAAAAAACTTACAAACCTCTGTTGTTTCAGGAGAGTCTGGCTGTTGTGTACACCACGTGCTGCCCTGGCCAGTACACCATATATGAACCTGTTATTAGACTGAAAGGTCAAGTGAAAACCGTACCTTCTCAGAGACCTTTCAGTTCCAAAGAAGTTCAGAGCAATGCATTGGACTCTCATCACCTCAAAACACTGCAGCCTGTTGAGTATAAAACTCTGCAGGGTATACTGCATGAAATTGGAGGAACTGGTGCATTTGTTTTCCTTTTTGCTAGGGTAAGGGAGCTGGAGAAGGGGGGGGTGCCTGCATGTATTCTCCCATATAAAATTTTCCTTGGATCTTGGGTACCAAATCACAAATTCTAACTGCCTTACTCGTATTAATTAAAAGTCTGCATACGATTTCTTTTTTGTTAAAGAAAACTTGTGGAAAATGTCCGTGGCATAACACAAACAGCATCATACAGGTGGTTCTTAAATTGGAAACTTAATTATAATTCTGTTATGTGATTATTTTTTATTGCTAGAATGTGAGATGTGGTGTTACATTCTGATTTAGAGATGGGACTTCTAAATGTCAGAAGATATTTTCAGCAGTGTTATCACACTGATCATATTTTTGGTTTCTAATTGTTAAATCCAAGTGATTAATGTGTTTTTAAAGGCATTTAAATTCATTGCATGTCTTTAACACTTTAAACACAGGATGAGTAAATGAATAAACAAGTATGAATAAATGTAAAAGTCCATAGTGTGCAGACTTGAAGTTTACCTAATAAATAGTGAGAGTAGGAATTAATCACTTCAGCTAGTGTCTGTATGTATTCACATAGGCAAAAATGAAGGTTATGTACATAACCTCAAAGTCTTCAAAATCAGTTTAGTCCAGAAGTTGATTTCGGACTGCAACAAATGGTTATTTTCTAAGTGTTTCTCATTTAAACTGTTTCATTAAATTTGTCTGGTTTTCAGGTTGTAGAGATTAGCAGCTGTGAAGACACTCAAGCTTTAGCACTACAGCTCATACTGTCTTTAACAAAATACAATCAACAAAGAATACAGGAGATGGACAATTGTAATGGTTATTCTATGATTCATCGAGTGTTGATCAAACCAAAATGCATTGTGGGATTTTGCATGCTGAAGGTAGAGTGCTCTTTAAACCTGCTATTTTGCTCCATGTTAGCACAGATTCAGAAACTTCTCTGGCTTTAATTCTGCGTTTGAATTCACAAGGGCACATGAGTGATTAGGAGCAAGCTCTGTCTAGGAGCGTGTTGTCTTGAACTAGAAAATCCTGATAGGTAAGGGGAGTGTTGTAAGACCCTGATTTCAGAGGAGATGGTGGAGTGGGGGAAGCAACTTGGTTTCTGAGAGCAAGATCGTCAAGTAAGCTTGGACTCATAAGCAATCAATAAAATTATTTGAGTGGACTTGAAAACCTTTTCAAAGAAATTTTTGTACTGGTGTTATAAAAATGAAGCCTCTTAAATGCCTTTAGTAATCCCTTGTCGTGGGGTTACTGCCCCTGTAAGCCGTGACATGGGGTCACTAGCTCAGTAACTTGTCACAGTTGACTAGGTCGATACATGCCCTGCCTGTCAGGAGTGGGATGTCTCTTTAATGACTTGGATAGGACAACCATACTGCTTTGTGCTTATAACATTCAAAAAAGTTTTCCCCCTCTTTCAGACTCTCCTTGAAGGATGCTGCAGTGATGAGATTCTCTATATAAATGAAAATGGGCAGTTCATGCTTGACACAGATTCTACTGCAGTAATCCAAGATGTTCAGTTGTTGGAAAAGCTGCTTCTTGACTGGAAGATATGGTCTAAAGCAAAGGTAATTTTCATTTTGGAAAGATTTTAAGTATTAACATCAGTATTTTTTTAAAAAAGTGATGAATTATGAGGTCTGAAATTAATTTATCCAGGTAGATGTCAGTAATTACTAAAACTTTCTAAATTAATGGTCATTATTTGAATAGCGGCATCAAGCTCCCACTATCAATGATGCATGTAGCCTTAGCATATTAAATTCTGTAGGAGTAATGTATGTAAATGACTCGTTAGTTGAATGGTTTATGTTTTTAGGGAAACTTGTTAAAACCTAGGAAGATCTGCTTCCCGCTGGAATTGAAGGACTGAAACCATCATACACTGTTTATTATAGCAAAGACTATACAAAACTAATTTTAGACAAGAAGTAATTTTTTTTGTAGCTTAATCATTAAAATGCTTAACTTTGTAGGAGTGTAACTTTCCTGATAGTTTCTAGTTCTGACCTGGCCATCTGCAGTCACTTGACCGTTTTCTTAGGTGCAAAAGTAACTTGACTTGGTTATGTTACTAAGCTTTGGGGTTTTTAGTCTCAGCGTAGACTCAAATACATTTTTGAAGCCATGTTTCTGTTTCGTTTTTCAGGAAGGTGTTTGGGAAACTCTGTTAGCAGCTCTAGAAATCCTTATCAGAGCTAACCATCACCAGCAGATGTTTAACATCAAACAGTTACTGAAAGCTCAAGTGGTACATCACTTCCTGTTAACTTGTCAGGTTCTGCAGGTACTTTCACTCTGAAATCCTACTCTGTGTTTGGCCAATACTCTTCCCCACCCCACCACCCCCAAGTAAAACTGAGACTAAATGCTGTAGACTTTGTCCTCTGTGCTTCCAGACCCCTGTCATCGTCAGCAGGCATCGTCAGCAGGCATTGCTGCTGTAAGCTGAGGCAGCTTTCTACTGGGTGCTCTATTTATTGCTAGGCAGAAGGGGCAACACACTCTCACCACCTAGTACTGTTGGAAAACCTAGGCACTAGGTTACTTGCACAATCCAGACATGAGTAGGAGCTGAAGCGAACTGTGACCCTCTTATAAAGAGCTGAGATTTCTTAGCATTTCAAGTCTTTATTACTGAAAAACATAGGTACTGTGTCTATCCCATACTCGCAACAGATAACAGGGTAACTGGTAAGTTGTGCTCAGTCTGAGCACTCCGCTCAAAATTTTGATTCAATAGTAGCTGCTTCAGTGGCATGGAGAGAGCTGTTCTGAAAAGGACTTTGGGGAAGTGCTCAGCCCTTTGAAACACACTTCCTAGGAGCATGATTTTGAAATGGGTTCCTGCTTATAGTACATACCTGTTTGAAAAATGTGTGTTGCAACCCTTGTTTTCTACACTGTTTCCTCTCTTGCACTGCTTTTGATTCTGAGTTTCTCACTCCACGCATGTAATGCTTTTTTCTCTCTTAATGTTTAACGTGCCTTTTAATCACATTGCTGTAAATTTTGAATTTCTTCAGTTTTGTGTGGTATTCCCTACTTTTGGAACTTGTTAGTACTATAGTTAACTTTGAAAACTGTATGTTAACGTAAATGCCTAGATAGAGAATGATGTGTGGTATTTTCCCTGTCTTGTGCAAATGAGTACAACCACTAATACACAGGCCTACTGGGGGAAAAAATATTTCTTAGTTAAAAAAACAACTCAAACTGTCCAACAATGATTTGGCAATTTTGGGGGATGATGGAATGGAGGATATTTTGTTTGTGCCTGAATTTTGAGTGTGCTGGACTTGGATAACACTGAGTAGGTACAGTTGCTCCTCTCAAATTACGGTACAGTCTTTATTACTTCAGCTTTTTTCCTTGTCTGTTCTTGTATTACAGCATGACAATCAAACACTTCTGTCAAATTAATAATAGCAATAACTCACAGCTGTACCGCTCTTCCTTTCTAGGAGCATAAAGAAGGGCACCTTGCATCTCTGCCTCGGGAGGTTTGTAGGTCATTTGTGAAAATAATTGAAGAAGTACTTGGATCTCCCCCAGACCTGGAATTGCTGACGCTGGTCTTCAACTTCCTCTTAGCAGTTCACCCTCCCACTAATACATATGTTTGTCACAATCCTACCAACTTCTACTTTTCCCTGCACATAGGTAGATGCGTTGCATTTAACTATAAATAAACTAAGATAAAAATCTAGTCCTAAATTAATATCTAAAAAACCTCTTGCATATATTACTATTCTGTGAATGTATTCTTTGGTTGTTATATTGTATTAACAATATATTGTAGAAATTATTGAACTGCTGGGTCTTAGTAAAAGTAGTTTATGGTATTGAAAGACATGGTTAGGCTCTGCTTGCTTGGCTTACTTAAAGCTTTCTTCCATCTACAGCCATAGATAACCTCTCTGGTGGTCAGGTCTCTAAATTTCTTTAACGTTTGCTGCTGCTAAATGGAACATGTACCGTTACCTGCCTGTATGGCCACATTTGTATGTGGGCAGTTTCTGGAGAAAAATGTCAAAGGTGTAAATGAAGTGTCTTCAGAAGTATGTGTGTATGGTCCTGTCTCTCCTTTCTCATTGCCTGCTACTGAATTCCTACAAAAACAGAAGGCCTGAGGAGCACTTTTAGGAGACGATCAGTTGCTCTGAAAGACACGATTGGCAGGCATCATCAGTGCATTGTGTACAAGTTACTGGAAGTGCCTATGTGCTTTGAGGGGTGCAGATGTAGGACAACAGCTGTCTTTAATGTGTCTGTACTAGGTGATCACTTTGGCAAGCGCTATGAGCTGTGAACATTTCTTTCTTGTTAATTTAAAAGTTGAGAAACAAATAGATGTATAGCTCATGCTTTAATATTAGCGTTGTACAACCTCAGCTGTAACATGTAAACGTGGAAGGCATCACCCAAGCTGCAAATGTTTTCTCCTTTAGCAGAAGGCTGTGCACCTCCAGTTTTAGTGAACAGTTTCAAAGGCAGTACAGTTGTTTTTATCTGTTCTCTGATACTAATAGGTGTAAAATTCTGAGTAAGAGTAGTACACCATTTTTGATACTTTGAGCCTTAGTTGATGGACCTGTTTGGGAGCAGTCACCTGTTTTTGACATGGCAAAAAGTCTTAAGTTATTACTTACTGCTTGTATGCCTGCAAGGACCATCTTTTAAATACAATTACCTTGGGACAGCATAATGTTTTCAGTGTTCTGAAGTAGATGTTGGAGACAAGAATAATTTTGCATTGTAGTGATTTAGGTGCTTTTTCTCAGCTGCTTGTGAGTTGAGCACTTCTCATTAGCCTCCAGTGATCAGCTTGCAATGTGAGCTGGCTACGACGAGTCTAACTGTATCGAGAATACAAACTTAAAAAGCCTTTATGTAACTTATCCCCTTACCTTTTCTTCTTAGATGGCAAAATTTTCCAGGAGAAAGTTGAATCACTTATGTATCTGAGAAATTCCAGCAGCGGTGGGAAGTCAGTAGAGAGTTCTGCATTTGTGATTACAACTCCAACTGGATTTGCTGCTTTACCCCTGGAAGGTAAAACAATGTTGGAAAAACATAAGGACATTGCAACACATGAAGGACACCAAGTCTATTGGTAGATGACTAGAGTGTCTTAAAATGTTACTTTCCCACAGGTATTTCTTACAAAGCTGGTCCTGCCCCTTGGAGCTTGATGCCTGAACAGCAGAGTAAGAAAGATGGAATTGAAGATGCTACCTAAGCTGCTCTTCATTCTCAATTTCAGCCACACTGGTGGTGCGGGCAGTGAATCGGACCAGATAGCTGAATGATTTCATTTGTTAAACAGACCTGATAGTTTTAATCCTGCTTTTAATGCACATTTTACATAAGCAGTCAATAAATATCATCTGTAAATCAAAAACTAAAACACATAACATGCCTATTTAAGCATTTATTTATACATTTTAAATGCAACATACCAGGGAGTTTACCAATATATACAACATAGGAGTGAAACAAATTTCTCAGATTTGTAACGTAGCTGCTATGCATTTCAGATCACGTATGACTCAGCTATATTCTGTGTGTCACCAATATAACACCTGTTACAATTGGACTCTTGTTGCTACTTTGCTTAGGAAAGGCAAACTGAGTCTCCAAGCGCTGTTTCAGTTGAAACAGTTAGTTCAAGTGTTTTTTACTAAAAGCAGTGATATGAAGAGCAGACCACGGTACTCAGTTGTGTATGGAATCAGTCATTTTCCTATAGGGATTACATAGGAAATCTTATTCTTCCAAGCAGCATACTTTTTGATATCAAATAGTACCGAACTGTTGTCCTTGAATAAAGATTATTCATGTGTACCAGAGGGATACTCAACATAATTTTTTATGAAAGTAGGTGTTTGAGTATTGTGATTCTGAATTTGAATTTCTAAACTTGGGTAAACTATTTTAAATGCTGTTTAAGAGCTCCAAATAGAGCAACCTGCTCTATTTAACCCTGCTGCGAGCAAGGAGGTTAGGCTAGATGGTCTCCAGAGGAGCCTTCCACCCCCTCTGTGATTCTGTACAGATTCCAGCTGAGGGTTAGTTGAGAGGATGAAAGTGTAAATCCAGGAACTCCAGTATATGTACAAACACTGTTTTGCATTTTATTTATGTTTAATGTTTATTTGTAACTTGCTAAATTTGTGGCTGCATAGTAGTTTACTATCTCTATTTGATTGGCCGGATCTGAGCTGTGCCAGGCATTGAGTCAGTTGTGCCACATGAAATTAGCTTGGGCCATCACTGTGTTGAATGTATGTGTGGCATGTAACGTTGCAGGGAAAAGCTTGTTTCGAGTGCAAAAGAGAGCTAAAGATATCCTTATGTCTCTAGGGAACATTTCCAAGGCTAGTGTACAACAGAAGATAAGCTCTCATGCACCTAAAAGGCTTTGCAAAAGCTTACCAGCATCTCCTAGTTCCTCACCACAAGTTCATCGGAAAAGACTAACTGAAGGAACGGGAAGGAGCATTGATGACCTGCAGATTATTGGCAAGCATGACTACATTGACCTCCAGGGTAAAACTGGGTTTGTAGGAAGTTCTGAAACCATAAAGAAAGTACAAGAAGAACTCTTTCTTAGCAGTTGTGAGTCTGCAAAAACGGTCTGTGACTCAGAGTTAACAGCTGCTGAAACATTTGAAGATATTGCAAAAGAAGAGTTATCTGAAAATGCATTTGAGAGTAAAGAAGCAGATGCCGACCTGAAAAGTAATGAAGGTGGTGGTGCTGTGGCTGAGCCATCGCTGCGTCGCCCAGACAATCTGAAAGGACTGCCTTCACTTCAGAAGAGTCATTTTGCAGGGTTGGGCTTAGCATTTTCTGTTCAGGGAGGATCATCAGCCATTGCTCGCTGGCCAAGTTTTGAGAAGAACATACTTCCAGAGGACTGGGAGAGTCTTGCTTTTTCCTCAGCTAATGAGAACACCCAGAAACTATCAGTAAGCCCTGATGATAGGTAAGCAGATAAACAAAATAATGAATTAGCAGTAGCTCAGTGTGAGCTTTAGCTTCACAGCTCATGGTCTTGATTACTATTCTACAAACCTGGAAGCCTGAAAATTAAGAAAATGCTTTCAGTGGCTGTCAAACCAATTCATTAAGCTTTTAGTCTATAGAATTGTGTTATTTGCGTAGCAAACTTTAAAAATCTGGAATTTTGCTCTTCGTAGTAGGAGTGGGAACTTTCTATGCTAGCTCACAAAGTATCTCAAGCAAGTCATTCTAGTCACATTTTCCTTTTGCTGTTTACCACTTTTCCTTAACACTTTTTGGATGGCAAAAGGATTATTGGAGAAACGTTTGCCAGATTTCCTCCTCCTTCCTGCCCGAGAGCAACTAACTACTATACCTCTTTTTCTTTTTTCCTAAGCGTTTCCTGTGGTAAAACATATTCCTCTGGTTTCAGATGTACGGAAGACTCTCTTGTGCTTATCTGTTGTGGATTATATGACCTCTTGCGTGGAGTTCTCCTAATCCTACCAGATGTCATGCTAGAAGATGTGATGGACAAGCTTATCCAACCTGATTGTCTTATAGTACTTGTGAACCACCCATCTCCTCTCATACAACAAGGCGTCATTAAAGTAGGCTTATACAAAATGTGTTTAGCTAAAAAGTTGGGAACTAGCTTAGCTGTCATGTTGGCAACACGAAGTTCCTAGTGTTCTCATTGTTTCTACTTTTCTAGGTTTTCTCCTGAATTTTAAGATGTTTCCGCCCCCACAGATTAAAAAAAAAAAACGCCCACAAAAAAACCCTCCGCAAACAGTCTTCCAATAGATATAGTCTGTGATCTAAGCCAGACAGTATTACTCATGTAAATGAAGCAACAATGCAGGAAAGGTTGGTGACCATCTCTTCAACATGCAACATGGCTTGCACCTTAGTTAACACAGAGCATCTAAGTTTGAACTCCTGGCACAGTTGACTCTTGGTTATACTGGGGAGTCATCTACACATTTGTCACCTGAACATGAACTTGAGGCTTCAAAATGTTTCCAGGGATTTTTTTTTTTGTAGTATTGACCAGAACAATGCTCCTGGATGATAACAATAGGTACACTGAAAAAATTTCAGGTAGATTTGTATTTTAATTTGAGGGCTAAGGCTTTACTAACAGGATGATCCAAAAAATTGTACATGCACTTGCGGCCACAATGAAGTGCAGGACTTAACAAGTAAAAATTTGCATGTATTTATGTAGGATTTCTGATTGTTATACATGTGATTTCATCTTCCCTGAACTGCGCTAGAATTTTCACTTCAAACTGTTCAAATTGGACAAAAGCTTAACTTTCAAGGAACTTGTAGTAAATGTTTAAATCTTATATCATAAATATCCATTTATTTCTAGTTGTTGGATGCATATTTCAATAGAGCAAAGAGGGAGCAGAAGGAGAAATTCCTAAAGAATCGTGGCTTCTCCTTGCTAGCCAATCAGCTGTACCTTCACCAGGGGACTCAAGAAGTTATAGAGTGCTTTTTGGAAATGCTCTTTGGCCGCTCTGTTGGCTTGGATGAAGAGTAAGTCATGAGTTGCTTTTGTGTCCTGTAACTTAGTATTTGAACTACAAGCAGCGTACTTTGTTGCTGGAGGCAAGGATGTGATAGCTTTCTAATTGCTGTTGTCTTCCTAGTAGTCATCAACCATTACAAAGGGTTCCCTCTAAATGGTTTTGAAAGGTTTTGCTTGTAGCTTTAACATTTAAATGTATTAAACATCTTATGATTGTTGTATGGCCCTTAAGCTGTTTGATAAGCAACTTCATCTGATGGGTGCCGTCAGCTGGGATCTTCTAAACCCTCCGCCCTTCTGAGGGCCTCAGATGCCTTTGCACTTTGAATGTCCTGTATTCAGTTTAACTCTCCCTAATCCTTCTAATCCTACATGAAAATCTGATTTATATCCTTACTACTTTTATGTAGTAGTCACTAGTCTTCTGCTACTGGGTTTTGGTAGGTGAAAAGAAAACAAAAAGCTTGATGCCATAGCTGCTTCCTTGGCTTGGCCCTGAATTTAAATCCATATTTCCTTTAGGGAAAATCTCACCGATATACCATTTCCTTGAACCAAAGATCCATCTCATATTGACGGGGAAGGAGACTACCTTTAAGTAGACAATTATCTAAGTAAATTATATTTTTTAGAATTAGTAGGATTACTTAAAGCTTGTACAGAGAGAATATGTGTCTGAGTGTAGTCAGCAGTGCAAAAATCTTGCGAAAAGCTCCTTCTCAGTTGCTGCCTCATCAGGATTTGTAGTCAGATTACTTCTACATGTTGGCCTGATCTTCAGCTCTGCCTGCCCCTGTTTCCCCCTGGCCCCAAAATATTTCTGTTTAATTGCAAGACTTAAAAAACCTAGCAGCTTAACTAGCCCTAAAGTAGAGAACTGTTATTCCTCAGGACTGATCATGGTGCTGGAAAGGTAATTCTCATGGCTCAGATTCTTTTGGGATTGTGTATAATAGTCGTGTGATAGGCTGATTACTATTCTAAGGTTATCTAATTTATTAATGCGCCAGTAATACAAGGTGTGATGTGGTGTCTCACGTTCTACAATTGCAATAAACCAGAAGTTGCCAAACCTAATTGAACTAAAAGCAGTAATGGATATAGGATATCAAAGCTGCTGTCAGTCTGTTGATGCCAACCTGTATCTGGTTTCTTGATAGTGTCTGTGCCAGTTGTACTGATTACTGGAAAGGTGATGAAGCATATTTTTTTTTAATGCTGATTAAAAACCATCTGTTATCATGAAGACAGTGGTTAGGTTAAGCTTCAGATAGACTTTTTAGATACTTCATTTCCTTATGGCTCTTTGAAGTGTTTATTTTGCTCTCATTTTCTTTAGTAGAACAGCATCGTTGTTGCAGTCAAGTGTAGGAAATTGCCATCTACATCTCTGTCAAAATACTGGTATAGGCTGGTATGCCAGTTGCAATTACTAGTTGCATATACCAGGTTGCTATCTTAAGGATGTCACTCACTTATATTTATTCTAACAGATTTGATCTGGAAGACGTCAAGAATGTTGGACTCTTTCAAAAATGGTGTGTCATTCCTGTGCTGGGTCTTATAGAGAACTCTTTGTACGATAACGTTCTGCTGCATAAGTGCTTCTGTCTCCTGCTGCAAATCATAAATTCCTGCTCGAAAGTTGCAGACCTACTGCTTGATAATGGTTTGCTCTACGTGTTGTGTAATACGCTGGCTGCTCTCAATGGCCTGGAAACAAAGTGAGTATTGTATGAGTTGCTATAAAATAACCCAGTGACAGCCTTAGGTCTAGCAAAACCTAATATATTGTATTCTTACTACTTTCTAAAATGATAAGAGAACATGTACAAAATGACACTTGTGTCGAGGTTTTCAGCTTTATACCCGTAAATGCTGGTTAATGTTTAGATATTCAGTTCAAACAATGGAATATACTAGATACAAAATGTTCTTTCTGCTACTCGAATTTTCAAGTGAAACAGCATTTTAAAATGCAAGTTAGTCATGTACACTTTGGATGCTTTTCCTAATAAAGCTCACTTGAACAGTAAGATAAAGGCCCAGGAGATGGTAGCATTCTGCTGTATCTGTAGCCAATGTCAAAACAAAAAGAGAGAGAAAACTCTCCTGTGCGGCCTGTGACTTAAATGTTTGAGATTTTGAATTACTTAAATGACTTTATTAATTACAAACATTCTGTACTGTAAGATAGAGGTTATGCAGTGGAGAAAGAAGCAGTGGGGTTTTGTTAATTTATTTCATTAGTTGGTATCCTGAAGAAGTAGGTAGATTTCTTTTTTACTCTAGGAGATTATTAATTCAGCATGGTTACAAAATGAGATTATCCTGTGGTTTGGGTTTTCTTGAGCCATACAGGATTTCAGATGTGGTCTTTAGATTAGAAATCTGCTACTAGGTCGTTGCTTTGCCACTGGAACTTTGTTACCATCTTAATGTTAGAATGTCTCAGATCTGCAGACATCCAATCTGCAAAAGTAAACACTAAGGAGGTGTCTCCCATTCCAATGTTCTAGCCTTCAGTAACAGTTTTACATGAAGTTTGACTACAAAGTCGACTACTGGTGGCAGAGTAGCAAGGGGAGTAGTGATGGGTCTTGTTATGGGTTACGATCTGCTAGAATTGTCATGTTTCTGGTAACTACAACTTTGTTTGCAGCATTCCCTTGAATGACTACAAGTTACTTGCATGCGATATACAACAGCTGCTGGTAGCAGTTGCAATTCATGCCTGCAGCTCCTCAGGTTCTCAATATTTTCGTGTTATTGAAGACCTCATTGTGCTGCTGGGTCATCTTCAAAATAGTAAAAATGCAAGGATGCGAAGTAAGTTATCTGCTTATTTTTGGGGTCACGGGACTGGAGAAGTGAATCCCTTCCCCATTGGTTTTGTTGTTAAAATTAATATTCCTGACGAGGGAGAAGGGGGAGATTTCTGGTGATGGATCTTTTCTAAGTGGTTCTCAAAGCAGTAGTCTTCCTCAGGAGCCTGCCTTGTGGTAAAGAATTGTGTACTGCTAATCTGAACAAATAGTGACTGTAAAAGTTCTTTAAGGGTATTTAAATGGAAATGTTCTATACAGTTTCATTTAGCTTGTGTCAGAGTAATCAAATTTAATGGCTTTTACATGAGAACTCACTTGTGTACAGTCTGTTTCTGTGGAATAATGAGGTGATTTTCTATGTGACTTCCTTGGAATCGAAAATTTAACAGCTAACACATTGTGATCTTTTACTTCTTACGAACATCTGGTAAAAATTCTCGAAGCCTTGTAAAGAATGATTGTTGTGTCCTTTGTATGCCTCTCTGTAGATATGGCAGTTGTTCTACAGTTAAGAGTTCTTCAAGCAGCTATTGAATTAATAAAAACTACAGCAAACCAAGATGCTCAGGAGCAGGCCGGTTCAGTCCCATCACAGTCTTCACCACATCACACAATGTTTCAAAAGCGTAAAGGCATTGCTGGTGAGTAACACAAGTGCAGGATTCTGGTACTTCCTCCTGTATAAATGACTCTCAAACTGTAGTATCAGTGATAAACAATGAGTCCTGTTGCTTTGCCTTTTCTGTGAATTGGCTTTATACATGTTTCAGAACAGTGTAGCCTCTAACCATTTTGAACTTAAGGGGGTTTTGTATCAGGATGAGGCGGTGCAGTATGAAAATGTTCCCTCAGCCACGTTATTCTCACTGCAGTGTCTAAGGCCAGATATTCCCTTCTCTTGAGAATCTCTTCAGTTCACGAGTTGCTTAGTACAGACGTGTAAGTCATTCATAGTGGTTCTAATAGCCAACTTCACCTCAGTAAGGAAATGCCAAAATGACGTTAGTGACAGCTGTGGCGTGGGGACTGCATTGTTGCACACCTTCCAGTGCTCATCCTGAAGTAAATGCGCAGCACTCCACATTAGTAGTTGGGAGTGTGAGATGCCTAGATTCCACAGTGGCTGTGCTTGTAAAACACTTGTGCAGTTCTAGCTGCAGCAGCAGTGCTTTCTCTGTATTTGATAGCTTGTGAACCTTTCTGTAGAGGTTTTGGAGTCTTCTAGCTGGAAACTGATTTTGTAGCTTGTAAATGAAGCTGCATTTAAGACTTCAAAAGATATAACTTAAAAACCAGACATGTATTTGAGTGGGGTTTTTTTAAAAAACCTAAAAGAAACCACTATTATTCCCTGTTTACTGTGTTTCCCTTCATATGGTCAGCTTTCAAGGCTCCTCTTGGTCAGCCTAATAAATGTAGTGACAATAATTTCTTACTGTTGAATCTGGTAAGGCACTAAAGATAAATTAAATATGTAGTTATTTCCAAAAGAAGCAAATGCAGTCAGGGCCCACCAGTGCACTTCAATCAAATAGTAAGGAATATTGTAAGTTGAAAATAGTACTTTCATCAAAACTTGTAGCAAGAGTATGCTACAAAATGTGTTAGTTTATAAGCTGTCAATATAACTGACTCTTCATTGGTGCTGATAAAGCTAGTTTCTGATACACGATAACTTTCTGGTGTCATTAACTTTTAATCCTATAAAAAAAGGAATAAATAACTTTTTTCAGAATCTGCTTTACACAAAAATATCCAAGATGTACCATAAATCTGATCTTGAAACTCACTAATTTCATGGTATCACTTCTTGAATTTTACGTAACTATTTTCATCTAGAAAAACTCTTGAAAGAAAGTTTAAGGAAACAAAAAGATTGAAATACATTAATAGTGAAGGGAACATAAGCATCATTTGGGTGTTTGTCTATGTGCAGTATTTGGAGGAAAGCAATTGTTGGGTGATTATTTTTTCATGAATTTTATAGGGTGCTATTAATGCTTCTCTGTTTAAAGGCTCAAGGAAGTTTGCACTTGCTCAGTCCGATGCTCTGCTGTTGAAAATGCGCTCACTAGCAAGTGAGGAATTCCACATGATGATGCAGCGGAGAATGAGCCAAGAAAATCCTATCCAAGCCACTGAGCCCGAGTTTGTACAGAGGTTACAGAGGCTAACTGTTCTGGCTGTTAACAGGCTCATTTATTTAGGTAGGATTTCTTTGTTTTTGTTTTGGCAGCCAGTGTGCTGCTCCGTGAAAAGAATTCTTGCTTTCGGAGTGTTGAAGTGTAGAGAGGAAAGTAACACCATTGACACTAGTTTAATGGATTTAACTGTAAAACGGCATTCTTGTCAGTGATTTGTCTCAGGGTTATGTAACTGACAATCTGGATACAGTTTTTGTCTGAATGAACTGAACAAGTTATTTTAATTCTACATTAGTCCATTCATGTGTTAACTGCCTGAATAATTACCTGAAGGTTGAACTCTGCCAAAGGGAGCATCTGCTCTCTTGAAATGCATCCGTTACATGCAGCCATGTCATAGAAACATGTTATTAGCAAGACTGGATGACTTTGGGGGCTGGTTCAAATGCCACAAAAGCAAGAGAAGGGAGAGTTTAGCATGTGGGACAAATAGAATGGCTTTGTGATTAACTGTAAATGCTGAATAAATTGATTCATAAGGCAATTGAAAGCTTAAAAAATATGGTTAAGTATAATAATAAAGGCAATATTTGATTTAATGCCACCCAAAGGATCATAGGATTGTCTTGCTTGAGATGGTACTGATCAACCTGTGCCTCTAAAAATTTAGCATCAACAGAAGAGTGCCTTGATGTGCTGGGTATAACAGACACCACAACTCAAAGCCGACTTTCAGCATCCCAGCTAGAAGTTCCTGAGGAGGAAAGCTTGCAGGAGTTGCCTAGCAGAACAAATCCTTTTCTTAAAGATATGTTCAAGATGTTGGTGGAAGGAATCAGAGTATCTACTGTGAGTAGTTAGATGTTGTCCACATTAAAGTATATTTCGTAAGGTTCCTTTATTAGGAGCTGTTGATGCATCAAGTCTTCTGTCCATAGATGCTGTTCTTACTGCCTTAAAATTAAACACTTCCTTTTGGTAGAGAAATCTTGCTAGTCTTACACTGTGATCATATCAACTGTTTTATAATGTGAGAAACTTGGTAAAAGGAAGCCCTAACCCTGTAATATTAAAAAATTTTCTGGTTTACTTAGGGCACCAGCAGAATGAACATACCAAAGCAGCAGTGGAAGAGAATCCTCTTGTCATGTAAGGACACGTTCCGTACACAGCTTGGGAGGCTGCTTGTGCACAACTTGTCTCCGGCCAGGCCACTGCAAGAGAGAAAGCAGGCTTTGGAACTGGTGCATGAAGTAAACCATCAAGAGATTATGCGTGACTGTCTTAGCCCAACGTTGCAAGTAAGGTCTACAGTGTTTGAGAGAAGTTTGTAAAACCCGTATTCCCTTTTCTTGTTTAAATTGTATGATTATTTAGAACTGTATGGGGCTAAAATTGTTTGCTGCTGTTTTAGGAACGTTTAGTGTAATGACAAAGTCATGTCATGCAAAATGCATGTGTGTGCTTCTGGAATTGCTGTATTATCCTGAAGGAAGATAGTTTTCTCAGAGGCAGGACTGGGTTATGTCTGTGTATGTTGATGCCGTAGCACACCAAACATCTCCTGTGTACTGCAGAAACAAAAGGGGGTACTAGCTTTAACATGAAGAATTTTACTGAGTGTGCTAAAAGTTAAGGTACCCTAAAAGGCAGATGAATGAAGGAGTAACCCTTGCCTTAGAACTCTACCTGCAGATTTCCTAAGAAACTTGTAAGAACTGATTGCTGCTAGATTTTAAGAGGCAGGCAGTCCTCAGTCAGAGCAGTACTCTTCTTATTTAGCCATTATTAACTCTTAAAGTGGGATTGTGTGTTTTACATTCTTAACTCAAATAGTTGAACAGTTTCTCCCTGCTTTTCTGGGTTTGTCAGGAAAAACTTTTGATTGTAAGCTGTGTTAGTGCAAGATTGAGAGGAAGCATTTCTTAAAGCCATGATCAGGAATCAGGTAGGAATATCACTGTTAGAGACCTTCAGGAACTGCAAGAATGAAATGATTTAAGACATGCCGTAGGTTGAGTCCCTGTATACTAAGGAGAGAAAGTACTTACCGCGTGAACCTATGACACTTGTGTTTCTCATCACATGTACATTATTGAATTAACAATTAAGTTCACATTTTCACCAGTAAGAAAAAAGCTGATATACTAGCAATGACTTCTTTGGGAGGAGTTGCATTTATGGCCTGTGTCTGCTTAACTTCATTATCTGTCAGCTCTAATTTAGTTAATCAAACAAGGTGTAGCATTCTTGGCAGGCAAAACTAGGAGTCTCTGGCACGTTATTTCCTGAAGCATAAACAAGGCTGCAGGAACTGAGTCCTTGGAAAAACAACTCAGCTTTCCTATAATCCACTTGCATGCACAGCATCTTGTGACTTTTCATGTGAAGGATTAAATTCAGCGTGTTCTTTCTAGTTTTATAGAAGTTTGTTTTCAAACATTGAAGCAGCCATTTTCTTTAAATCACAGAAAAATTAGTTCTAGGCTGACTAGAAAAGGGAATAAAATTGGAGGGAAAAAACTGCTCAGTGTTGTATTGTGGAGATGAGAATGACCATACCTCATCTTTCCCCTCTTCCCTTCTTTTCATCTTCTAGCACGGACCTAAATTAGCGCTGTACTTACATGAATTAATGCACAATCACAGTGATGAAATGACCAAAGAGGAACAAAGAACAGCTGGAGACTTTGTGAATACATTAACGTGTTGTGGCTATAAATGCATTCCCCTGAGCCCACAACCAAAACCAGATCTAATAAAAGCTTTGAAAGAGGTTTGTGAATAAAAACTTGCAAAACTGGGTATATCTGGGGCAACGGTCTGTTATATGGGGTCAGATGTTTTGCTTGTTTGTTGCATGGCTGATGCTTTTAAGGATTCTCTTTGGGTTCTGAATATTCATGACATACACTCCACACTTGACAGTGGATTCACATGTTGATGCATATAAAATTACGTCAAAATATAATAACTGCAGTAATTGAAATGAAGTCTTAGTGGTTTTAAATGCTGTAAAAATATCAGTTCAACAGTTTTGTCAGTTTTCCTTTTGTAAATTGGCATATCCTTTAGCTGCTGCTTCCTTATTTTGTCTGTCTGAAAAAAAAAAGTAATGTATAAAACTTCCATTCAGGATCAGAAGAAATACGAGATGGAAGAAGGTGTAAACAAAGCTGCTTGGGAGAAGACAATGGCTAATAATCGGCAAAAGTAAGTGCTGCCTTAAAGGGACTGCAGGAACTCTGCAAGAACGTTCTCTGTTCAGCACACCCCATTGCACAGTTGCCTATCATTATTATAGATGTTCTTCCGAATAAACAGCACTGCTAGCTTTGTTTTCTATTTTGCCATTATTAAAGCTTGACTGTAGGTGTGTGCATTTTGGTAGGCTGGGTAATATATGGCATTATGTGAGCTTCGGAATGCTGAATCGCTTTTTGCACATTTGGCATTTCACTCTTAGCTTTACAGCTGTTGTATCTGTCCAGTCATCTCTCCTTGTTGCTGTGGTCTGGGCAATTGTCCCTGCAACCAACCCTGATCTTCCACAAATAAAGTATCGTTATATTCAGCATGGGATTTGAACACTTGTGAGCTACGTAGATGGCACCAGGTAGCAGCAGTCTCAGTTCTAGTAGCTTCTGGTAGATTAAGAGGCTCTTCCCGTAAATTTATTATTCGGGCTTTGCCATAAAAATCAGACCTGAGACGCACACACAACGTTCCTCAATGTAGGCAACTGTAGTAGTTGTAAAGGTCTGCTTAGTCAAGTCTGTCAAGATAAGTGGTAAGGCTTTACTGTGCTGCATAACTTGAGGTTTGAGCAGTGGTAAATTACTGTTGTTACTTCAGACTTTTATTGTAATTAGGATACATTAATTAGGTAAATCTTGCTAATAGTTAGCCACTGATTTTGTCTGGCTTGTCTTTGGCCACAAGTAATGGCTTTTTCTGAAGGCTAAGAAGCAGAGAGTAGTCATAACCCTAATGAAGATCGTGTAGTCTAAGTTGCTCTGTATCTGCTGTAACAAGAACTGTGACTATCTACTACCCAAGTGACTGTACTTTATAAGGACTTTCGGTGTCTTGCCTTCCCTTTTCAGTGTCTTTATTTGACATTTTAAACCACAATTCTCCTTCCTCAGCCTCTTTCAGCGTCTGGATACAAAATCTAAAGACATTTCAAAAATAGCTGGAGACGTCACTCAAGCTGTGTCTCTGTCACAAGGAATGGAAAGAAAGAAAGTAATCCAGCACATCCGGGGGATGTACAAGGCAGAGCTGAGTGCCAGCAGACATTGGCAGGAACTTGTTCAGCAGCTTACCCATGATCGGTAAGTTGTCGCACTGAAAAAGCCAGAGAGACTCTCAATGCCTGACATGCACTTCTCATTCTACTTTCGCCAATTATCTGATGGCTAAAGACCTGTAAAATACTTGATTTATTCTCCTATTTTTTTAGGTTGAGTAGCCAAGTAGTATTTCTATGCTGTTTAAACAGGGCTTTTTGTCAGGTAGTTTGCTGTGCCTAATAGAAGGAAGAATGCCATAGCGTTTTCATATCTTGCATTATGTTGATGGAGCAACAACATATTTTTGGGGTAGTATTATTCACATTAGCATCCAGATACTGTCTTCACTAATGTGCATAGAGCAAGAGATGTTAAGTCTTGACAAGAAACCAAACAGCGGTATAATTACCGCTGCAGAACTAGTATTATGTCATGTTTGCAGCAGCTGGGTTTTCAAAATGTAGTATTGGGTGCATTGTATTGCTGTTTCCATCAGAAATACTAACTTCAGGAGCAGCCTTACAGTAGCAGCTCCTAAGTAGTCAGTCAGTGGGATAGCTCATGAAGATAAACTCCATAATTCAGTCTTCTGATACTTTTTCAGAAATAATTGCCCAGTGTACTACTATGGAACCTTCTGCCTTTCTGCTAGTTAAAAAAAACCACCAAAATGAATAAGCATTCACTGTACGGCCTCTGCTGCCTAACTGTAACATCTTTTGGTTTTTTTCAGAGCACTCTGGTATGACCCAGTCTATTACCCAACTTCTTGGCAACTGGATCCAACAGAGGGCCCAAACAGAGAGAGGCGCCGCTTGCAGCGGTGCTACCTCACTATTCCAAACAAGTACCTTCTCCCGGACAGACAGAAACAGGAAGGTAATGACCACACCTTCTAGAAGTATATCTGAATTGTAATGACTACTAGTGCCTTATTTGTGGGTTTTTTATAGGTGTGATAAAAACTCCATTATCTTATCTATTTGAAGACAAAACACATTCTTCTCACTCCTCTACTGTAAAGGACAAAGCAGCAAGTGAACATATAAGGTAATGTTTGGGTAACATTTACCTCCCTTGCCTACATTCTCCCGTTTCAAACTTCTCACTTCTTAAAAATAAATACTAAAAAAAAATAATCAAGTGAGATAAGAGACAATTGTCAAAAACAATGGTTTTTGCTATACTCAAAACCAAAGATCAGAGCTACCAACCTGTACACTTTCTGAGTCTTAAAACAGTATCTTCATGACTTCAAGAATCAGTGAAAGCAAATACCATCTGGCATGGCATGGGGATGGAACTTCTGTGGGATAGCCTGATGGGATTTCTTTACTTATTTGTCACTTAAATATCTGCAACAGGCAGTGCTACTAGATCTGGTAGGTCCTTCCATCACTGTTCAAAAACAAATTGTATTTTCTTCCTTTCTGCTTTCACCATTGTGTAACTCAATTCTGCAGTTGTGTCAATTTTCCACCCAATACAGCCAAAAAAAAATTGCAGAGAACACACAAAGGAAAAAATACAGATACACTAATGTGCCAGTCTAGAAAGCTGTGGTTCTATTTTCTTTCCCTCCTTGGGATTTGAACCATTAGTAATAGTGTTGAAAAGGCTTTCTTCATCTGTAGCCTTTGAGGCTGTTAATTTTAGGTATGTAAATCTGTAAGCAATAATACACTTTTTGAAATATTTCAGAGTTAATCGAAGATGTATAAGCGTAGCACCTTCTAGAGAGACTGCTGGTGAACTGTTGCTGGGTAAGTAGAATCATCAGTTCTCAATTTTTACATTTGGTAAAAGGTTCTGCTATATAAACTTGGCTGATTTTTTTTACAGTAATTGAGCTGTTGCCTGACTGCTTATGGATGATGTACTTTATAGATTGGTTTTGCCTTTTTTCCCTACTATTTACGTGAGTGCTATTTGGACTGTAGTTAAGTTTTAAAGTTGCAGACCACTCGCTAAAAGATGTGGAATGATAAATTCTATTTCTGTCAAGTACTGTCTTGCCGAGATTCTTAGTAGTCTTAACTCCTGGACACTGTTTGTATAACATTAAGATGCATTAGACAAATAGTAATACCATGTACCTTTTTGCAACTATATTTTTCCCTACAGGAAAATGTGGCATGTATTTTGTTGAAGACAATGCTTCAGACACAATTGAAAATTCAGTAAGTATTAGAGCATATTGTCCAGCTTAAATTTTTCCAAACTATGACCACGAGTAGCTTTTGTCTACTGCCACTAAGATTGCTGGATACTGGAGGTTAGTGGTCTCTGGAAAGGCCAGCCAGACTGATTAGTCTGGGTTCAGTGTTGCTTCTGTTGCCCCTGGCTGTGAAATCGGTAGTGATAGCAGAAAGCAGGAAAGATGCTGGCCTGGGTATGAGGAGGAGGTGTTGTGGGGAGGGAGGCTTCTGCACCTCTCTACCCATTGCTCTGAGTTCATCAGCCTAAGTATGCAGAGCTTGCTTTGGTCGGACCTGAGATAGCTTGCCTTGCTGGAAGTTGGAGCACTAGGAAGTACAGAACCTCACGAGTGTTTGAATTGTGCTGTAGTCTACAGCATCTATATGCCCCTTGCAATTTCCGTTACATGAGATGTTCTAGCTCTCCCCTGATTCTATACAAGAGGACTGCTTCACGGAGGAAACTAGAACTGGCCTGATCTTCTGATATACAAAGGCTCTGATGTATTGTTTAAGTTTATACATCCAGCAGATATTCTAAAAAAATGATCAAGATACAGGTTATAATAGTGAAAGTGTTAAACTATTTTTGGGGCGCTCTTCCTTGCATTGACTAAGCACACAACCCCCGTGGCTGAAGATGTTACTGGCCGTCTTGCTGCTTTGTCCTTCATAAAACCATCAGCGTTAGGATTCATGGCAAAGCTTTGCTTGCTCTGTTTAGCTGTCTGATGTTTTAGGTTAAACAGCCAGTGAAAGCATGGCATTGCATGCTAGTGTCGGATAGGGAACTGGAGCAGCTGAGCAGCATGCATGGTGTTCTGCCACTGCCTTGAGGAGATGGGGAACGTGTATGAAAAAAATCACGACAATGTCTTAAAGCATCACAGCAAAATTAAAGTTTGCCTTACGATATGCTGTATGGTTATAAATTGTGCTGAAGAGTGTCTTGTCTGGAAAATCTACTATTGAAAGTAACCTTTTCAATTGAAAATTCTGCAGAGTTTTCATGGAGAAACTGAACCAGCATCATTTTCTTGGACCTATGAGGAAATTAAGGAAGTTCATAAGCGCTGGTGGCAGTTAAGAGACAATGCTGTGGAAATATTTCTAACAAATGGCAGAACTTTACTCCTGGCTTTTGATAATACCAAGGTAAAGTGGCACTGATGCGTAAGAACACATGAAAGTGGTTTGCTGTGTCTTTATAACATGTACATTCATGCATTAGTTTTTAAGGAGACCTGTTGCATGGACTAATTATATTCTACCTAATACCTTTGAAAAACCTTGCTCAGCTAGACTTCTAGACAAACACAAGTATGTTGTAAAACACATCTCTGAGGTATTAAGACATTAAAGAAACTTAGTAATACTAAATATGATTCCACTACAGCAGATACCTGAAAATTTGTAAAATGAGAAGCTTACTAAATCTTGGCGGTTTGAAGCTTTTTAAATTATATGATTAAATCTATGGTGTTTTCTTCTAGGTCCGTGATGATGTGTACCACAACATCTTAACTAACAATTTGCCTAACCTTTTGGAGTATGGAAACATTACTGCTTTGACCCACCTGTGGTACACAGGACAGATTACTAACTTTGAGTATCTGACTCATTTAAACAAACATGCGGGCCGTTCCTTCAATGATCTCATGCAATATCCAGTATTTCCTTTTATACTTTCTGACTACACCAATGAAACGCTGGACCTAAATGATCCATCAGTATATAGGTAATATGAAATGCTTGGAACTGGTTATTTCCAAATACTTGAACTGATCATCCAGTATAGCTTTTTAATTTCATTGTACTAAACTGCACACAGACATGAGTGGAACTATTCAGGGACAAGCCTCATCCATAATAACTTGGGCTTTTTGCAACAAGTGCCTGCTTCACCTCAGATATTTCAATAACATGCCCAGTGTTATGAGTGTGTATATTTAAAGGATGTTATGAATTGGAATTATATATTGTTTTAATATGATATGAATAGTCCACAGACTTAAATGCAAGCTGTATGGTTAAATTCATGTGATTAAAGTCTTCCAGGCCAATTAACAAAAATTAAATAGAAAATTAAATAATACTGTAAATTACTTGGCCAGTTACGCAATTGTATTTTCTTCATTGTGAATAGATCTAAGTAAATTGTCCCACCCTAATAAATACCTGTTAGATATGATGTCTCTGATTTGACAGAGGAGCTTTGCATTTGCTTGCCTGTTACTGTGCTATGGGGTAGCCTGTGGATCTGAGTTTGCCTTTAGCACTAACTAAAAGTGGCCTTTTTATTTTCTGAACTCTTGCAAAGCGCAATTAAGTTCTGTTTGTCCTTGTCACAATGCTAAAGACATTATTCTTAGTAATGCATGATTAAGTGGTGTGAATTAACATCTTTATAAAAATGACAAGGTATCAGTACTACTTCTGTTACAGAAATCTGGTCAAACCAATAGCTGTGCAGTCTAAAGAAAAAGAGGATCGTTATGTGGATACTTATAAGGTAATTTGGATAACTTTTTTGCTTCTTGCCTTTTTCCTGTGTATAAATGATAGGGGCTTTAATTTTAATGTGTTGGTGGGGGAAGAGAAAATGCAAATCCAGTATCTTATGTCTATGGAATTCTCATTTCCAGTATGCTGCATTTCCTGGGAGGAGTTTTATAACATGCTTGGAACCTGTTTGTTCTGTACCTGAAATCATAAATCACTTCAGTCTTTCTGTATGGTACTCCTGAGGAGGTTAAATTGGTATCCTCTTGCGTATGAACATAGATATATCTAAAGATCAGGAAGATAGCTTATTGCTGTTTGTTTGAAACTAGTTGAGTGGATCTTGTGGCTCTTCTTTCTGTTTGATAACAGAGACGCTGTCTTCGCTCAAGTGCTCTGTTATTTTAATATGCCCTACAATGATTACAGTGCTCTTTGATTTGTGCCCTTTAGAATGTCTTAAAGGGCTGTAGGAAATAACAATGTGCTGGGGAATGAAAGCACCTGCAGCTGGACATTCAAACTTACATCTATATCATCATAGTCTATTTGCAAATACTGGGGGGGGTCCAGGGGTGTGTGGGGTGTCCATTTAGTACTGAAAAGCCAGTGCAATGACTCTGCTCTCTTAGAAAACAAGAAGGAGGAGGAAAGCACAAGTAATAAATAATGGAAAACAGGCCACTTAAACTGGATTCAGACTTTGATATGTAACTGGATTGGAAAGTGGTTTTAGACACTAGTGTATTTGATTCCAAATAATTTTTAAACATCCTCTAAAAAGTTTATTTCTAAACAACTTAGGCAGGCCCCTGTTGTCGCTGTTGGAATGTAGTGTAACTAGGAGGTTTGACTACTTTTTTAATTCCGCCTACAACTTTTCTAGTATTTGGAAGAAGAGTACCGTAAAGGAGCACGAGAGGATGATCCAATGCCCCCTGTACAACCGTATCACTACGGATCTCATTATTCCAACAGTGGAACTGTGCTTCATTTCCTAGTTAGGCTGCCACCTTTTACTAAGATGTTTTTAGCCTATCAAGGTAAGATTACGTTTGCTTGCAATTGTCTTTCATATCTGGGCCTTGTCGCAGTTACTCAGGAATGCTGTATGTTACTCTGTTTAGCGTAGTTTATCAATTCCAAATAGCTTAGTTTAGTAAAATTTAGTCTGGTAGATCCATTCTGAAATCATCATACTAGACCATGAAGCTGTAAATCTTCTATTTATACCTTAGGTCAGCTTTTTATTCTGTATGAACTATGTTTGACTTGCAGTCCATGTGTAACACACAGTAGTGGAGATAAAAGAATTCTAAACGCTCTCAGCTGACTGGAGAGCAGTTCACTACTTGAAGTTGCAGATGTGTAACCGTTACTGTGTCCATCTTCGATGTAACAAATTCGGTTTGGATTTCTTTACAGATCAAAGTTTTGATATCCCAGACAGAACTTTTCACTCTACCAATACAACCTGGCGACTCTCTTCGTATGAATCAATGACTGATGTGAAGGAACTTATCCCAGAATTTTTCTACCTTCCTGACTTTCTAGTTAACAGAGAAGGTATACTCAGAGGATACCAAAACTATACCCAATTCAGCTGTAGGGTTGGAGCCTATGGGTTGAAACTGCCAACGTTTATAACCCTTGGCTGAATATGCTAAGGGCAGATGTATGGGAGAAACGTGGCATGAATGTGCGGGATGTGCTCGAAAGAGATGTTATGTAGGACTTAGGGAAGTTTTCGTAATCATGTCAGATGTGCGAAGGAGTTCCCTGTTGTCTGATTTTTGTTTTCCATTTGAATGAGTATGTACAGCTTGAATGTTTGGGGCGGGGGGGGGGGGGGGGGGGGGGGCATTAACATCATTAATGGTGTTAATGATCAGCAGTCACTGTGCTTAATCATTAGCTTTCATAGAACCCTAGGAAGACCTTTCTGAAGTTCCAACACTTTAGCTGACAGCAACACTTACTCCCCTGTTTCTAGGTTTTGATTTTGGAGTACGTCAAAATGGTGACAGAGTTAACCATGTCAATCTTCCACCCTGGGCTCGTAACGATCCTCGCCTATTTATCTTGATTCATCGTCAGGCTTTGGAGTCGGATCATGTTTCCCAGACGATCTGTCACTGGATTGACTTGGTGTTTGGTTATAAGCAAAAAGGCAAGGCCTCTGTTCAGGCTATTAATGTCTTTCATCCTGCAGTAAGTATTTGTCAAGCAGTGTGTTTGTTCATTGTACTTAGTAACTAAATGGGGGAAAGTTCAGTCTGTCTTGCTTGGCAAACATCCAGCGTGAAGCAAGCATGCTCGTCAAGTCTTAAAGACTAAGAAAAGCCTTTAACCATTTCGATGCAGAACTGATAAGATCCCAGGGACTGTTGTGAAAATTGGTGAATTTCTTTCTTGCTTGCTTTGAGATGGGTATGAGGTTTAGACTTTCTGGATAGTTGTTTGCAGGGGTACACAGGTATTGTTTGTGTACCTGCTTCCATCTCATTCAAAAGAAGCCTTTCATTTAGGCAGATTGTGCTGCAGCTTTTGATACAATTAAAATAGCTTGTCCTGAACTCATCAGTTGTGTTCTTCCCTTCATATACATCTTGTGTTTTGTCCCTCTGCTGACCACTTGCCCTCCAGTAAATTTATTTTCAAATAAGTTTTCATTTAATGTAAAGAATTCCAGAGTTTCACTACTTAATTGTAGTATGGATATCTCGAGTTGTATTCTTCAGCTTCAATCCTTACTATCACAAGGCCTGTTCAGACAGGCAGTCCTGGCTTCAAATGTGGTCTGTGTTTAATGTTCATTTTATAACTGAAAAAGCTAATAGAACAGTAGTGTTTGGCAGTGGTGGCTTTTTCTTTTCAAGTAGTCACACAAATGTTTTCTTTTCCTTTTTTGTGCTTAAGTATTTAGTTATTGCCTTACACTTTAAATATTAAGTTTGTGTGAGTGTTCATTTGGTTTTTTTAATTGGAAAGTCAAGGCTTTTGTCTGACTGAGGAAAAGTGTGTGGCACATAATTAGAAACATGAAAAAGAGAAGTGGAGGAAGGAAATTTCCACTCTCCTGAAATATGAAGGTTCTTTCTCCCTCCCCACCCCAAACCAGAGCTTTAATATGTTAATTAAAAAGAGGTGTGGAAAACAAACTTCCTCAATTTTTTGTTTATCATCAGAAACCCTTCTGGTTTTGCACAGATTTGTAAAGTTCAACTAAGAAAATGTTTTTGACAGAAACCAGTCATGGAATATGCGTAGGAGCAGCTCACATGATAGATCTTAAGGCGGTTAAACAAAACCACGTGGTGCTAAGGTTACTGTTCTTAGTGGCTCTTTAGGCAGCACAGCCACTGTGGGATGCTTCTGGCCCAAGCCTTACCCAAACAGCTGAAAAGTCTGCCTCAAAACTTGTGTGCATGTTTTGAGAAATCTTTCCTAAAGACAAACTGGACAAGCTTGTTCTCCCCTTCTCCCCCCCTGCCTTTTTTTTTTTCTAGACCTATTTTGGGATGGATGTTTCCGCTGTTGAGGATCCTGTTCAGAGAAGAGCCCTTGAAACCATGATAAAGACATATGGGCAGACACCTCGCCAGCTCTTCCATGCAGCGCATGTTAGCAGGCCAGGATCCAGGCTTATCATGGAAGGAGAACTTCCTGCTGCCATGGGATTACTAGTGCAGTTTGCTTTCAGAGAAACCAGAGAACACACTAAAGAAGTTGTATATCCCGTATGTCATTGTGGTTTGCAAGATGATTTAATTAACAAGGGTACAATAGCTGCAGCATATGATTATGTTTACAGTTTCCTTCCTAAAACTGCAACTTACTACCCATATCATACTATAAGGAAAATACACAAAGTTGCGAAAGTGACAGTGAAAATTATTTTCATGTATTTGTAATACATTTTGAGTCAAACAAAGATAGAGCTGAGTTTATCTGGGTTATAGCAAATAGGTCTTGGAAAATTTTCACTTAACCAGTTTTGTAGTTTCATTGAGTTCTGGAATCTGTGTGCAAACCTATAGTAGGTAAACACATACTGGGCTTTCTTCCACCCTCAACTCTTTCACTGTCTGTAGGACAGTTCAACTGTCTTCACTTCAAACACTTCAAACACTTGTTTTACCTAAAATCTGGTGAGAAGCTGAATCCTTGCGTTTACAGAAACTGGTAGTTTTTGCCATGCTACCTGAACTGCCAGCTTGCTATCTCGGCATTGAAAGAAGTGGGGGAACTCTGCTAAAGCTAGTAGTTTAGCTGATGATACCACCACTGCTTTATGCTCATCTTTTTGGTTGTTCTCAAATACTTCTGCAGTCCTTGCCATGTGATTTCTTGTAGGAATGTGATACAAATGATTCTCCATTAGTAATGAAATAATATTTTTCTGAAGACTTTTTATGACCCTTTAATTTGACCCGTATTTTGTGCTTGTTTTAGAGTCCGTTGCCATGGATAAAAGGCCTGAAGTGGGGAGAATATGTGGGTTCCCCAAGTGCTCCAGATCCTGTTGTCTGCTTCAGCCAACCACATGGAGAAAGGTTTGGTGCGCTCCAGGCTTTGCCGACTAAAGCCATCTGCGGTTTGTCCCGCAAGTTTTGCCTTTTGATGATATATAGCAAGGAGCAAGGTATGAACTTGTGCTTATTCTCTACACGCACAATACATGCAGAAATGGGAAATAAGAAGTTTAGATCTAATGCTGAGCCAAGATTATTCTCCTGCAGACCTCCCAAATTTAGTCATTTTTGCCCAAGATTGGTTTGTAAATTCAGTAACAGCTTCCACATGTGTGCTGTCTTTCCTGAAGCGTAGACTTTACTTGTAGCTTTCAAAACTATGTAGAGGGATCCTGTAATCAAGTAGATATTTTCATTCAAGTGACTGAAGCATGAGGATTTAACTTGAGAACTTGCCAGCAGATTCAGTCCAAGAGGAACTGAAGAACAGATGAAAAGAACCTGTGGCAACAGAAAGGAAGATTAAAGGCATAGTTTTTAAAGGCAGAGAATGAGGAAGGCTGTCAGTAAAAAGCAGAGTTGAAGGATCATCTGCTTTCAGATAAGCTCCTCAGAGGGATTCTTGTTGATAATGTGCAAACAGGTTCTCATACACTTCTTTTTGTGTTCTTTGTAACACATACTAGTGAAGGTTTTCTAAATATAAATGACTTCACATTTAGACAAGAAAAAATAAGTAACATTCTCCAAGTTCTGAACAATCGTTTCTCTAGCTGGGAAGTCCTGCCAGCTTCTTCCCCTTTTATCCACTCCCAATAGATGCAACATTTTTTTAAAAAAAAAAAAAAAAAAAGCTTGTCCAGGTTGCAGATTGTCTTTGGAAAACATGGAATGTTTACATAGTCTCTGAAAACTGTTTATAGTACATTAGATTAAGCTGTAGCCTGACAAAAAAATATCTTATTTGGAAATTTGGAGGTTTTTATGTTCTAGCTTGTGGTAAAACATGGACCTGAGATTTTTATTGTTGATTATCAAAGTGATCAACCCTCCGTATAAGTGACACAACATCATGCCTTCCCTCAGGTGTGAGAAGCATGCACAGTACTGATATTCAGTGGTCAGCTATCCTGAGCTGGGGATATGCCGATAACATTTTACGACTGAAAAGCAAGCAAAGTGAACCTCCAGTAAATTTCATACAGAGTTCACAGTTCCATCAGGTAAACCAAAAATCAATCTCTTGGTCTTCAATTGAATATTGCTAGTTTAAGCGGCGGCCTGACTTGGCAGTAGGTACTCTTGCTTTCATTTTTGCAAAGCCTATAGTAAATGACAGATCTCTTTCTTGGAGAGGAGCATCCAAACAGATATTTAATGTGTTTGAGTCTCCTTTGGAATGTGTCCCTCATTGCTGCAGTGTGTCTTGCTTCTGGATGTGTTCCTGTATAAGGTGAAGATCCCTTCTGAACGCATTTGACTTTTGTAGCTTTTCGCTCCTATGGAACATTGTTGTGGATTTGTAAAAGCTTAAGTTCTGAGACAAGAAAAATGAATACAGGAAAAAAATCATAGATTCCTCACATTAGAAGCAGAACTCCACTATAGGTTAGAATTCCTCTGAAAAAGGTTATCTAAAAGATTGTTAGGGAACACTTCATAATTTCTGTTATGCTCCAATGGTTGGTGAGATATTACTGAAAAGATTTCGGCTGATAGATGTGGCTGTATATCTGGAAGTCTGCAGTAGTCCACTGCTTTTCAGCTATGAATTGTGGGCTACAAAGAATTTCCCTCTTTACTGTACCTTCTGAATAATAGCAAATATGTCTTAGAGCTAATATATTTTAACTCCTGCATTTCTTTCTTGGGTATTTTACATGGCTTTTCTTAGGATGACCCCTAATCAGTTTGACGAGATGTTATGGCATAATGAAAATAGCGATTAGAGTTCTGATTTTTTTTCTGCCTCTGTCTTTCCAAGGTAACAAGTTGTGCTTGGGTGCCAGACAGTTGTCAGCTGTTCACAGGTAGTAAATCTGGTGTCATCACAGCGTATATGAACAGATTCACTAGCAATACGGTAAGTTCCATTGGATGGGATGTATATTTAAGTATTTAGATGTATTCACTATTACAGTCTCTTTTTTTAACAGGAAAAGTGAGAACAAGGGAATATGTTATACTTGGGACAACTGCTAAAAAGTTCAGGTGCTTGTTTAGCATTTATTTTTTTAAGGATCCTCTTTGACACTCTTAAATAGATTTATCTCTGCATATTTATTTGTAGGTTTTTCATAAGCTGTCATTCACATACTGCTAGCCTTTAGTCAGCCCTCATCATCTGCGAGCACAACTTACACAACACACAACACACTCTGCCTATATTCAGGCTAGGGCTTGGAACTGAAGCGCTCTGGCACAATGAAGCTCCCTATGTTGAGGAGTAACTCTGCGAAGGAGACAGCCTTTGAAAGCCTTAAGTGAAACACTGGAACGCATTTCCCCGAGGTAAACTACATTTCCAGTGCAGAAGGCACTTAAACTACAGAAAGCTGGCATGAAATCTCTGACAGTGTATATGTTAACCACTAAGCCTCTTCCCTTTGTCATATTCCCCAAGGGGAAAAGCTGTGAGGAGAGAAGGGAGAAAAGTAGCTGGCATTACTTCATGCATTAGTGGAAGATATTGAGACACTAATAGAAATCACCCTGATACTATGGTGGTAATAAGCATGGTATAAAAACACAAATACAATTTGAAATTAATCTTCTAGTTCAGACCAAGTTTCTGAGCTTCTGTCTTACTTTCTCTGGCAGTAACTTCTACTCTTCATGGTTTTATCGAAGAGTGTGTAACTTTCTTGACTGGTCATTTCAGGATTGTCTACAGGATTTCCCATAGCAAGAATTAAATTAAACTGATTTCTCAAATATAGCTTGATACAGATACAGGTATTGTCAAACACATTTGAGTGTTGTACTCCTGATGCTCTTGAATCACTACATTAGCGTGGACTAGAGGGAACCTTGGCATGATCCGCTATGCCTGCCCAGTTTCTGGGTTTCAACAGTGGCAAACAGCAGATGGGAAGAGCACAAACATACAGTGATTTCTTCCTTGGCTTTCTTCCAGTTTTTGTTGATGTGCCACTCAGACTTCCTGAGCTCAGCAGCACTTTGAGTTTAAAAAATGAAGTAGAGCTTGAAGCCTGCAAGCTTCAATCAGTTGGATCTTAAGTCAGGCACCTTAACTTGCATTCCAGTTAAAATTTTTTGAGGTACTAAAATAGAAACTCAACTGCCTTCTGCAATGCTAAAAAGAAGCTCTAGTAGTGGAGTTTTGATTCTTAAGTTCCCTGCATTTCCTAGAAACAAGCAATTTTTGTTCAGCTGCACAGATGTTGTCTTTGAGACCACCTTTGCTGAATTTCTCAGCACTGACAGTTTTACATGCCCCGGGCAGGCTGACCTTGTGCCAATTTAGTAGCTCCTGTTGTTGAGTCACTTACCCAAGTCAGGGCTGTAGGGAATGCAAATGTGCTTCCTGGCATCTGTTCTGTATGCATCTTGTCAGCTGTTCAGTGATAAAGTCAACAGTCTGTTATAACGTGGTACTTGAAACATGAGGTTTTTGCCCTGTATCTCACATTTATATAAATTCAGTGCATAGGCATAAAACAGATGTTGGATATGGGAATTCAAAGGCATGTTGTCAGAATTCAAAAATACTTCAGTGTGGAACTTCAGACACTCTGTTTTTCCTAGCCTTTAAGATGGTCAAAAATGTCACGAAGCGCTGCTTTGAAACTGCGATCTATCTTGACAGTAAGTCACACCTTCATGAAAACCTCAGCCAAGGTTTTCTGCTTGTATAAATTACTCCAGCCTTCACTTGCTGACTATTGGAGTTCTCTTGCAGACAGAACATGAGCACTTTAATGTGCAGTGATCATACAGATTCTCTATTGAAGTGCCATAGGTGATCATTTTGGGTAACCAACAGAAAACTGCTATTTAAAGGAAGATCTAGATACTATTAGCGGTTGTCATCTAAAAGCAATCGGGAAGTCAAAAGGGGATGGCATTTTAGGCATGAGATAATTACTTTGTAACTTATTAGACCTTAATACAGTTGGTGCTAAAATTCCAGCATGTCTCATTGCAATATGATTACGATAACCCAGTGAGGAATCAATAAACTATTGCTATTAGTGCAATAGAGAGAAGCTGCTGAAGGTGAGTCCTGCTTTCAGTTCAGGTCTTGAAATGCTGATCGACAGCAAAGACTTAATCAGATGAGCATAGCACAGAGAAGGGTTATCAAAATCATTCATTCTTCAGAAAACCAGGAGTCTTCGATGTTGCTGTTATGGGGGAATTTGGTATAACTGTTTTCTCTAAACTGAGCAAGGATTAAAGAAGGATCTGCAGATGTGGGACACAACACTGTTCCGAGAATGACTATTGGGTACTTTTTAAGTGTGTCCCACTGGGATGAGATGCTCAGTAGGAAGAGCAAAATAGCAGGTCTTCCTGTTGTCAGTGTATTGACTTTTGCAATATTACATAGATCATATTGTCCCTTTTAGTGCAGAAAGAAAAATACACAAATGCTTAATTCAGTCTGTAGAAAATGTACATTTTTCTGTTTCTACTTTGAAACTTCTTGTAGACCTGCTGTATTCATCCTGTACCGTCATACAAAAGGGCAGACAATGTGCTCTGACACGTGAGGAAACAAGCAGAAAAATGTTCCATTCTTTCACAAAGATTATTCTAATCTCTGTACAGCAAGTTGTGTTAATTAAAGCATTAGTATTCTGATTAAGCAGCTCCTTCAACTTAGCCAGTTTTCAGGAAGTCTGGATCACTTCAAATTATGTTACTTGAACAAGAAGTGTCATTTAGTGTTAAATTTGCTGCATTAATTTTTATGTGGCGGTTTCTATATTTAAACTTGACTTCCTGCATGTTTTTCCCACTTGGTATCACTGAAGGACTTGGCACCAACTTGAGGAATTCCCAGTAACTTACTGTCCTCGGAGTGACAAATGCTGAGCTGGGCTTTCCTTCTGTTTCCAAGGGCTTCCTCTAGATGTTAAAATACTGAGGACTGTCATTTTGTTGTTATGTGGAAATAGTCTTGCAGAAAACAAATCAGCTGATTTCAAGGTGTGTAATCGAGACAGAAGCAGTACAATAGTTCTTCATTTCCACTCATTGGGCTGTATCAAAATGTTTGCTTAGTCTAAAGCACCGAGAGCAAGAAGTTGGACATTAATGATACGTATGGCTGATCACATTAAAAAGCATTAAACGTAAAGCATTAACGATGTTGCTAAACAGATAACATTAAAAGCAATGGCAACTGTTTCTTGAAATCTACGAATTAAACTTTTCCATAGGCTTATCCTTTTCAGAGAAAAATTTTTTTTCTTTCCATGAGAGTTCATGCTTGATTTTGCTGTTTTTTCAGCCTTCAGAAATAGAAATGGAGTCTCAAGTCCACCTGTATGGTCACACAGCAGAAATAACAAGCCTGTTTGTGTGCAAACCCTACAGTATAATGATAAGTGTCAGCAAAGATGGAACCTGCATCATATGGGATTTGAACAGGTACAAGTATATATGTAACTCTTTCCAACGGCTTTCTTTTAAATACCTGTTTTTGCCAACTTTGGGGTGTTTTTACCCTTTTAAAATTAACTGAATTTGTTCTATCTATATCTTAATGTGAAGTCAAACCCTTAGCGTTTTCTGTGAGGGGTGCTGGATTTGTAGAATAAATATGAAAAAACCCCATCATGCAGAATACTGATTGAAGTTAATACAGCACTTGAATACTCTGAGTCTGAACTTTAGGCTTATTCTCTTTATTTTCTTCAGGCTGTGCTACGTCCAGAGTCTGGCTGGACACAAGAGTCCTGTGACTGCAGTTTCAGCCAGTGAAACAACTGGTGATATTGCAACAGTTTGCGATTCAGGTATATCTGGCAGTCAAAAAAGCTGTTTTGACTTGCAGACCAAATAAATAATGAAGCTTGCTTTTGTATTAGTTACTGTTGTGTATGTTAATTGTCTGAGGAGGTATGTGGTCAATTAGGAGCACTCTTGTTTTTTTTAACATAGTAACATATAAATTTCTCCAGGAATGATTAGGCAGGTGCTTGAGTAAAATGTAGAGAGATACAAGCTAGCAGTTTCATCTCTTCATAAAAAGACTTGAAATTTCAACACATTCCTGAGAGACCTAAATTCTGTGAAGTTGGCTGCTTTCATTTTAACAGGGATCTGTTGTCAAAGGTACAGTTCTTCAGAGGAGTACAGTGTCTTAGAGCAACAGAATTTGTTACTCACTCTGTCACATTAAATGCTTCCATATTCCCAGAAGCAAACATAGATTTGCTTAGCTATTCACTAGTTTAAAGCAAAGAGGAATAACAGCTATACTACAGCAGAAACAGCAGGTATTTGTATTGCGGATTCTGTGGAGGGAAGTAGTTCTCCCCCATCTTATTTTAAAGCAGTTTTTGTACTGTTTTGTTTTCACATGGTACTGTTTCTGGATAAGAGCATTAAGACCTATTTTAGCAGTGGGTTTTTGACTATCTCATGAATCGGGATGCTCATTGGCTTCAAGATTGGCTGTGTGCTATACGGCTGTGTATCGGTACAGCAGGGCCAAATCAGAGTCCTCACACTGTTTTGCTGTCTCTAAGGATACCCATGTGTATTGTGTTAACTTGAGACTGGGGGGAAGTATGCTCCATCTGGATGACAGAATATTGTTCCATTGATCCAAGGAAGCAGAAAATAAGGAGGAGCGCTTAACCTAGTTTATCCATATTGTTAGAAGACAGTTACCAACCCAATTCTTGCTTTGTTTGGGCCAATTTTCTTTCTCTCGCCATGAGTAAGATAGGTCTTGCATATTTCAGTATTTTTTAGCCACTTTTTCTTACTGTAGTCCTTCACAGACTGAACTAAAACTAATACTGTTCCAAATCAAGGCTGTGGGGAAGCAAAATAGCACAGTCTACGGTATTGAAGGACATTGTGCAATTTTTCTGGCAGTTGCAGAAACCTAATATTTAGGTTTTAAAATGACGTGGATAATTTCAACTCCCTTTCTGTAGCTCACGAAACTATTTTTTTATTTTCTGGAAATGATTGTATTCTTTAATTGCTAAGGGACATGGGTTTCAATCCCTTTTAAGACAAAGCAGTAGCTGGATTATTAGTTCTTTGATAGAATCAAAGAACCCCAGATAAAAGTAGCAAGAACAATTATCTCGGTTAAGTATTTGGTTTAAAATGCAAGCCAGGATACAAGAACTAACTGTGTGAAGTAGATAGTATGAATTCCGTCCTAGTGCTTCCCTGTTAGTACATGAAAATTGGTCATTAAAAGTAAATTCATGTAGCATTTTCTAAGTACAGTGTTCCATAAATATGAAGTCATGTCTTATAAATCACTGCAGTGGCTTGGTGGTTTGTATGTTCCCTGTCACGAAAGGAGGGAAGAGTTAATTGTTTACTGCAGCACACATCAATTGGAGTCATTTAAACCTTCTGATCTTTCAAGAACTTGAATTCTTTAACACTTAAGGATTCTATTGCATAGACCTAGCTGTAGTCTAGGCTTACCTTTAATACTGCCACGCTGTGTTCTGTTGCAGTTGGAGGGGGTAGTGATTTGAGACTTTGGACAGTTAACGGTGATCTCGTGGGACATGTACACTGCAGGGAAAGTATTTGCTCTGTTGCTTTCTCTAACCAGCCTGAAGGAGTGTCTGTCAACGTGATTGCTGGGGGGCTTGAAAATGGAGTTGTAAGGTAAGCATTGGAAACTTGTATTTATTAAAAGGCATTATAACTTAGGCTCCCAGTTTGAGAGCATGTAGCCAAACATCATGCTGATATTTGGCTTTATAGAGGTGGACAAGCTGTTGTTCAGTTTCCAATCTTAGTAGTTGCTAAACAGGTTATGTTTATCACTGAAATATTTGTAAAATTAAATGTGAAGAAAACTTACTCTTTCAGACTGTGGAGTACATGGGACTTGAAGCCAGTACGAGAAATAACATTTTCGAAGTCAGCCAAACCTATTGTAAGGTAAACAGATTTTAAGTATACAATAAATGGGTTTTCCTCTTGGGGGGTGGGGAGGGGACAGGGGAATGGCAACAACAAAAACCTCAAAAACCCCACAACAAAATGGCCTTGAGTACTGGATGTGGATTTGGCATGAGAACAGGAGGTAAACACCCATGTCTAAAAAGAGCAATGCAATCCTACTAATTATTCAGGAAAGCAAAATGAGCACAAGTGTACTGTATTTGTAATGACAGTAATAACTAGGTGCTGCTGCTGGCAGATAGAAATTAGGAGGATTCCCTTGAGAACTGAACAATAGCTGCTACTCCTATTCTTACTTAATATTTCCCCCCAGAATCTGTGTAAAAATCATGAGGTAATATTGACTTTGCCAGACTCAAATAGACAGCTTTTTCTCCCTCAGAAATAAATGAAAACACTGCATTTTTCCTGCTCTCTTTTTTTCTGATGCTGGAAGGAAGTGGTGGAAAAGGGAGTAAAGGAAACTCAGAGGAGCCTGGAAACTGCCATTTTGGTGTGCTTATGTAATTTTCTGAGTCCCCTTGATGATTTATATAAGCAGAATTATTCTCATGCCAAAATGTTTTCAGAACACAGTGAAAGGATTGAGTCTTTGATATCCCCAGTGGTACAGTACCCTGCATAGAGGTCTTAGAGCTCTGCCAACATTTTATCATCTCAATGTTAACACAGTAACAAATTACTCAGAAAAAATTTCGGCAATGGTCAAACCAAAATACCATTTAAAACCCACTAAACATTTTTTTTTTTTTTTAGAAACAGAAAACATTGTCTGATAGCAGTTATTGTCTTTCTGTTACCTCCTTTAACAGGCATATTTCACAAAGCTTGTTGATAATGGTTTAGTAGCTATTGAATAATTTAGTTTCCTGCTTAAATGAGGCAGAAAATGGACGCTGACCTTCACACTCTCTAACATTACCTGTGGCATGACTGAAGGGCTTTACTACTGTTACAGCTGAAGAAATGCCTGGCTGAACACAAGTCCTATGCCATGCCATGACATCTGATGGATTTAGTTTCTGCCGTTGCCAGTGAGCAAGTTCAGAGGCCACGCAGTTTGGTTGCTAAAATGCCTTCCTTTCAGAGGCAGAAGGGGCAGCCCATGGAAAGAGTAGGATACTGCTACTGATCCTACCCTTTGATGCTGCGAAGAAATGAATACTAAACTGCGTGGCACGTCGAAGTGCTGGACAAAGCTGTAGTTCAGCCTGTGTGGTTACAAAAATGGATAATGGTGTGTGTGCAAACATACTGCTGTTAATGCCCTCACTGGGTTTGCCTGAGAGCTAATCTTTGGCTGTACTCTGATACTAAAAATAGACTGTTGTCTTGTTTTTCAGCCTTACTTTTTCCTGTGACGGGCATCACTTGTTCACAGCTAATAGTGATGGAAATGTTATAGCTTGGTGTCGCAAGGACCAGCAGCGCTTGAAGTTACCCATGTTCTATTCGTTCCTTAGCAGCTATGCGGCTGGGTGATGACTATTTTTGCTGCTAACTCATGTCTCTGATGCACTTTAAGTCCAAAGTAGATCACAGAATCTCTTATTTAGCTGGATTTTGAAGAACTTTGAATGTCTCTAGAATGACTGAATAGATATTTTAAAAGAGCAGTCTAAGGGGGTTATAAAATTGCATATGTGCATGCACAAACCTGAAGCATATCTACATCACCAGGAAGCTCCGGTCATGTACTCCAATACCAGCAAAGTGACTCATAAATGCTCTAACATACAAGTCAAAATGCTGCAATATAAACACAATACTATTTTTTTTAAATCACTTCTGAGACAGAAGTATTTAAAAAAATTGATAATGCTTATTCCCCCTCTTCTGTTGTGAAATGTTGGCAGAGTAAACATCTGTAAAATACATATGCTGACATTTTATCATGTAATCTGATTCGTTGAGCTCTGGGATAAGCAACCCAAAACTTAAAAATCCAAGACCACCTAAAATTGCTTTTTTTGAGAAGCAAAGAACTTCGTAGGTGCTTTTTGCACCACTTTATGGTATTGTAATGCTAAAAATTGAATTTCTGTTATCTTTATATTTGTAACTTTTGCCATTTTCTCTGTTAGTATGATAGTCTTTACAACAGGCAAAAATAAAATGTGTCTTGGTGATGGCATCATGAAGCAATAGTCAGATCACACTTTGCTTTTGTTTTTTCATGTCTGTTAACTCCCTAAAACGTGTAACACCTAGCTATTGCAATTCTGTGGCAGAATATATATTTTAGACACACACATCTTATCTTCCAGAGCTCTAAAAAAGGTGTTCAGGGCACAGATGTGCTTCTGTTCTAGTGTCAGTGATGTTCAATACACTGTAAAATGTTTGAATCTAACTGCTTGAATAATCAATGTTCATAGGCGTCAGATGATTTGGAAGAGTTTACACAGACACACTGTGCAAATACGTTGTTTATTCCTAGGTGCTATTTTTTGAGGGGGGAAAAAAAATAAGCCTCTATCGTGAAAAGCTTAACAAATTGGAATTCTTAGGCCAGAACAAAAATGAATATTTCAGCTGATGGTTTTGAAGACCTCTAAACCTGACACCATGAATGAGTGCCTACTAGTCATACGAATGGTAAAACAACGTTACGCATGTCTGATGTAGCAACGATTTTCTTTTAAATCGCTTTGCTTTATCATCATTGACATGTTCTGCTATTGCCATACAGACAGACCGCTTCTCACGTTTAAGGTTCACCTGCCTTCAAAGCACTGCATATGAAATTATCAAGTTGTGATGAAGATGACAGACACACAAAAAATCTTTACGCTTCTCTTGAAAATTTCAGTCTTCAGAAACTTTTGCAACTTCCTGGTTGAAGACCTTTTCATCGTCCATGACACAAAGGCTGATCTTTGGTTCAGTTAAGCAAGTGGCTATGTACTGTATGGATTGGATTTTAAACTGCGTATATTGTAGCAGCATTGTATAGGATGGCTTTAGTCATGTTTTTCACTGTCTAAATGTTAATGTAAGGTCCAAATACAGAATGAAAAGCTTCCTGGCTCACGTTGAAGTGATGTGCTTTATTTAAGAAGGAAAAAAACACAAGTATTGTGGCTTTGGGGTGCTTTGTGCTCCCTGGTTTGGGGTGTTGTTCACAAAGGCTTATTTTTATAAAGTAGAATTCCACTTGTTAGAAATCAATATGCAAAATTGCTGGCCTTGTAAAGAGTGCAATATTATATATTTTTATGTAAAAGTAAAGATGATTTTTTGAAGCAAGGAATATTTATTCAGCTTATCATTCTGGGCCCATAAAAATAACATCGCAATAGTATCTGTGCATGATGTACTGAAATTTCCTGTAAATGTCACATTCCACACTGTCTTTGTATATACAAACTGTCACACTGTTGGGTAATTAAACAGATCTTTGTACCAAATTGTTTGAGATGGTTAGAAACATGTTTTGGCTTAGTTTCACTTCTTTTTGGGCTCTTGCACACCTTGCTCCATATCAATTTCTGCTGGTTCTCAAGTCTTTCGTGTTTTTAAAAAATCATGAGGTGGGGAAGCTTTGCTTATGGACTGCATCACGTGGCTGTCAATCTGGAGGGGGGATAGAAGATTGGAAGTGGGGAAGCCCTAGGCCTGTCAGTTTGCACATGTGCATGTGTTCTTCCATCCTCTAGGATGTGTGGCTACAAGTGGCATGAAGTGATGGCTCCCAAAGAAACATTCTCCTTCCTCCCACCAGCCCCCTCCATGAAAACCTGAGCTAGAGAAAAGCAACCCTGCTTTGGATTCTCTGAGAGAAGGAAGAAAAAGGTGCTGAGTGGAAATGGGAGACTGGCATCTCTGGGAGGCCTCTGACAGAGGATGCAAGGCTCTTCCCGTTGGAAGCGAGGTTTTGGGAGAGGGTCCTGTGTGCAAGGCTTATCTCTGGTACCACTGGCAGGATTTTGTGGTAAACCAGTGGAGAGCTGTGTCTGGGAACTGGATTACACACGATACAATTTTCTGCAGGTTAAATGGTTGCTGTGACAAAAGACTTATCAACTTTGACTCTGAGACATCAGCTTTAAGGATCTTCGCATTTAAACCACATCTCTCTTTGGAGAAGGAGCTGAAAGGGTTCTTTCACACTGTATGATTGCAGGATTTACTATGGATTTTCTGGATAGAACTCCAGAGAGCATTGGGGGGAGAATATCACCTGATTTGCTACTTTAGTTTACTTTTTGGTCATCTTCATGCTTAGTTTAAAGCTGTAGTGGCTTTTTCTCTTGCATATAGAAGGCACACTTCCATATGCTGCTACTCTAGCACAAAAAATATAACCCGAATATTATTTAAAGTTCTGCTTGTCTTGAAAAAATATCAACTGGAATATTAGTTAGGCTTCTAGAGGTACAGACAGCACTGTTTTCTTTGCTACTAAGTTACAAACTACTGACAAATGACCTCTGTGTAAAGATACACTTGCCAGTGCTGCTCTGGAGTGGGGTCATAAAGCCACTGATTTTGCATCTAGATTTCTGTAACAGGCTCTACTGCATATTTCACAATTTGGGCAGGTCACTTTTGAAGCAGGATTAAGAACTATATGTGACTGATCAGACTTGTACACTTTCCTGGGCTGCCCAGCAGAAAGGAAAAACGTGAGCTCGCTCAGTTTCCTGCTTTGAGCTAGCATTCCCAGAGAAGATTTAAAAAATCCGTATTCTCTAACCCAACTGAGTAAGGCCCACATAAACCTCATCAGGGGCTAGTTCACGTAGATTCAAGGAGTAAAAGTGCATGCTAGCTGTTACAGATACTGCATTCAAAGCCTATAGGCCAACTCCACTAGGGGACTCCTGGTTGTGGTGGAATATACAAATTTGCAGATTAAAAAGAAAACATGTCTGTATAATCTATGATGAAAATACATTTTAAAAGTTATTTTGCCCCTTATGCTTTCTCTCAAAGAATAAAATTGTTAGAATCCAGCAGTAAAAATATTGTTTAAACTGGTGACAACTGCCTGATTATTTGAACCATCTAGCAAGCGCTTTGTCTAATAGCATGTAAATCCTTTGTCTGGTAAATAAATAGAGTTTTTTGTAGAACAATGATGCAATTAACTGTGAATGAAACAGCAGCAGCATGGGCCGGTTAAGTTTCCAGTCGATTTCTGGAGCTCTAGGTAAGGTAACCTTATGAATGTACCGTTTATGTTCAGTAATGTTTACCTTTGTCCTGCTGCCTTTCCTTCTCCTAAGCCACCACCCTAAAAGCCACTGACTCAGCCTTTGCGGAGGCCGCCCTTGCTCCGGAGCACCTTTAAAAATGAGGCTCTTCCCTGTTTTCTTTTGTATAGAAAGGATGACTTGGGAATGCTTCTCCTGTGTTGAGATGGAATCAGAAGTGCTGATAGCGGGGTAGGAGAGAAGGGTGACAAACGTGTCTCTCCAGAGGGAACAGCCACCTCGCTGGGGAACAAAACAGACGCGACTGTGGTGGCGGTACTCCTGCCAACGTGTGAGTTACCGGGGCAGACTGATTTTTCGCTTAAAAACGTGAATTGGCGCTCTGACTACTGCTGACCTTTGTGCTCGATTCTCAGCTTTGTAATGGAGGTGTATAAAAATCCATTGATCAGGTGGAACGGTTTTATTCTGACATACTACCCGTGACGAGGCGAGCCTTAGCGGTCCCTTTCCCACGGTGTCCCTTTTTTCACCGTGGGCTTTTATTTCACTTCACCCTTCCTTTGCTGGGCGTGAGGAAGGGACGGGGCAATATGGGAGCCGAGCCCCGTGTCGTACCGGCGTTGCCCGTTCGATGGTTTAGAAATACCTGGGTGGCTGTTTGGTCGCCGCCGTCTGCTGGACCCGGGCTGGCTGCAGCCGTGAGCAGCGCTGACGAGGGCTGTGCCGGCGGGTGCCGCTGCCCGGGACGGAGCCGGACGGCGCCGCAAGTTCCGCTCCGGGCCGGTTCGGTTTCCCGCCCTGCGCCCTGAGGGGCGGCTGGCGGGGGACGCCGCCTCAGCTGAGAGGCGGGAACGGCGCCGCGGGAGGCGCGAGGGCGGTGGCGGCCGGCGGCCGCCCCGCCCCGCGCCTCAGCGCCATGTGCCGCCGCCGGGCGCCGAGCCGGGCTGCCGGAAGCCTTCCTGCCGCTCTGCCGCCGCCCCCGCACGGTGAGTGCCCCGGCGGCGCCAGGCGAGACCTCGCCGCTGCGCGGGAGGCTGGAGGGGGTGCGGGGGGGGTGGTGGGTGGTGGTGAGGCGGGCTGAGGGCCAATGAGCCGGCGGCGGGGGCGCACACCGCGGGGCGGGGGCAGCCGGGATGGGCCCTGGCCGGTAGCTGCGCTTCCACGCGGGGGTTTCTCCGTCGCTGCGAGGGCTCTGGTGTCCCGGGAAACCCGGGGCGCGGCCCGCGCTCTGCTGCCGGCTGCGCCGCGCCGCCCGGCAGCCCGGTGGGTGCCGTGGGTAAACAACGCCGCTGCCGGCCGCGGTTGGCGGAGTTACCCGCTCGTCCGCCAAAGTCAGCATCGGGCTGTGCCGTCGTTGCCTTCAGAGGGTTCGCCCTCCTCCGCAAAACCTGCTTCGACCCCAGGTGCCCCTCCCCGGGGGCGGCGAGCTGGGGTCCCTGCCCAGCGTGCTTACTCCTCTTCCTGCAGCTGCCCGGTGCGAAGACGCAAGGAAACGGCTGCTTTTCCTGCTGGCTGGTTCGCCCGGACGGAGGAATAAATCTTACTGCCCAGCTGCTGCTGGCGGTGATTATTCATGTGCGGCGCCCTGAACTGCTGCGCAGCAAAACGAATAAGGTAGCGCAGCGAGACGGAAAACTCGGATTAACGACTTGAAAAACATCTCCCTCCTTCAGGTAACAAAGTGCCCAGCTTCTCGCCGGCGTCTTCTCTACTTTAGGTGTTGCAATTCAGTTCAAATGCATTTTAAACAGGATCTAAGTGGACTAAGCAAACTTCCATGTAGGTTTCTTTAAAAGGTCACAACTATCTCTAAAGTTAGCCAAAGAGGTAAAGTAGTAGGTAGGTCTCCTCTTCGAGTCTCGATCTTTCTGGATCTGTGATGGTTTCGGGGCTATACGTGCACGTAACCTCTGTACGGATCGTAAATATATTGCATAACAATATCATCCTTGTGAAATGCCACGTTGGTTCAGCCATTGTTTCCGCCATTGTTTCCTTAGGTATTTAAATGTTGAGAAGTGAGATGACATCTTTGGATAAAGGATTTGGGCATGGTGGCAAGAATTTTTGGAACGTAACAGTTGGACTGGGTGTAGTACCTATGTTAGACAAAAACTGCTTGTACTACTAAGCTGCTGCTTAGGGGATGGAGTAGAAAATTGTAGTAAGTTTTTATTATTTCTTCATGCAGCCATGGGATAGAGAAGGCAAAAGGATTCCTTAGCCTCCCTCTCTGTTTACAGAGCTGCGTGAGGTGCAGTACATTTTGGAGTAAGAACTGAGATGGCAGGGGCAGTTGTTCCTATCCCCTTTGTGCCCTGCACATGAAGGGGTGATTACCTGTGTCAAGTGGACAGTGATGCTAGCTCAGGTAGCTAGTGCTCTTAGTGCAGGGGTATTTTTAAGTTTCTGTTACCTAAATAGCAACTGTAGAACTCTGGTTTTCTTCCTGTCCGCCCTGAAATTCCTTTGATATGCCCATTTGGCATCAGACAGCTGTGAGGCTTTAAATTTTGCTGTTTATATTCCTGGTGTGTTTGCAAGTGGATAACGGGAGGATCTTTCCCCAGTCAGTCTGTGATTTTCAGGTCAAAGATGATTCCCACTAATGTCACTGGGACTTAGTTGCGTGATTTGGTTAACTTTCCTGTTGAGCTGTGTGGTCCAAAAAGTACAGAGCTTGAGTGGAAGTGTTCTTGAGTTGTGAACCCCAGGTTCTCTAGTACAGTCACTTCAGGTCCATCACTTCAGATTGCTGAAAGAAAATAGAAGGCAGCAATTGTATTTAGGGCTTTTTAGATTGAATTATGGCATTTTAAAGTTGTACTTGGAAATGGAACGGGGAAAATCACAGTGCAGCTTTTCATCCATGTTGCCTGTAGAAATCTGTACAGAAGAGCTTGAAAATTATAAATACTTGTTGGTAAAATGCAGGAAGTCTGAAAATTTGAGTAACGTAGAAGCAAAACCTAAAGTTTAGTAAATGTGGGTTGCACTCCTTACCTCTATGCAAGGTCAATCTATACCTGCAAATATTTATGCAACTTCCTGGGTTATCGTAAGATAAGTTGGCCTTTGAAGTGCTGTTGGGTACAATCTAATCTATTCTAAAAACAAATGAAGAAAAGTTGCTCTTCATAAGCATTTTTATAAGCCCTGGAGATTAAGATCTTTGGCACAGATGAGTTAAGTGCACCCAGAAAAAGGATGAAGTTCATGTGAGGTAAAAAACCCCAAAACCCCAGAAAATTCAGCCTGCTGGGAGGCCGTCACTACACAGCTTTCGGGAGCAACGCTTTAGGAAGCGGCTGGCTAGCATGGTGTGCCAGTCAGCAGAAACTACTTGGCTGAAAAAGGCCGTGTAGCTGCTGTCACTGTTCTTTGTTAACGTGATCAGCGTTCCCCAGGAAGAAAAGAGCCACAGAGACCAGATTGATGAGCTCAGTGTGCTGCGTAAGAGCACTCTGGGTAAATGAGCTCCCATAGATCTAGGTCCGCTGGCAGGCATCGCTAACATGTAGACTGCACGTAGTCTGATCACTAACATTGTTATTGTAGTTACAGTGATTATCAGGACCTGTGTACGTGTGTATTGATCTAACTTAATAGGGGGCTGCTGGAAAAACAACCAGGAATGAACATGAGCAAACCCAGATGAGTAATTTCTGGTTCAGGGCTTTTTAGGTAATTTAAAAGATGGGGAGAAGTTACTCCTTTTGAAAACCAAAAGAAGCATGACCAGCAGATCCAGGGAGGTGATTCTCCCCCTCTACTCTGCTCTTGTAAGACCCCACCTGCAGTGCTGTGTCCACTGTGGAGCCCTCAGCATAAGAAGGATATTGAGCAATTGGAGCAAGTCCAGAGGAGGCCACGAAGATGCTCAGAGGGCTGGAGCCCCTCTGCTATGGGGACAGGCTGAGAGAGTTGGGCTTGTTCAGCCTGGAGAAGAGAAGGCTCCAGGGAGACCTTATAGCACTTCCCAGTACCTGAAAGGGGCATATAAGAAAGATGAGATGAAAATTTTAGCAGGGCTTCTCGCGATAGGAGAAGGGGTAATGGTTTTAAAATAAAAGAGGGTAGGTTTAGACTAGGTCTTAGGAAGATGATCATCATTTTTACAATGCGGGTGGTGGAACACTGGAACAGGTTGCCCAGAGAGGTGGTAGATGTCCCTTCTCTGTAAACATTCAAGGCCAGGCTGGATGAGGCTTTGAGCAACCTGGTCTAGTGCCCATGACAGGGGAGTTGGAACTAGGTGATCTTTAAATGTCCTTTCCAACCCAAACCGTTCTATGATCCTGTGGGCTGCTCTCCAGATACAATACAAAGCTAATTGTGTCTTCCAGGCCATCTAAAGGCCTCGAGAATACTTGACTGTTTAAAAGGAGTTGCCTTGGAAGAGACAGTCAGAGATGTTTGTCAGGCTGCAGCCTCAAAGGAAGCACCGAGAGAGATCCCATGAGAGGCTGTTTGAAGGAGGTTTCCTCACATTCCGGGGGTCGGTTGTTCAGGGAGAGCATGTGTAATAGACTCTCTTGTTATTAAAACTTCTTTTCTCTCCAGAGCTTTATTTCTAAGCAACAATATTATTTCATTAAAGAATATTTAAGCTTAAAGTTATTAAAGAATATCACAGGTCCTAAGGAGAGCAGAAATCTCACCCAAAGCTTTGGCTGCAAGGAGTTCATTGCAGCCTGGTTTGAAAGTTAGACAATTCTCACTGTCAACATCAACCTGGTCTAGTGGAGGGTGTCCCTGCCCATGGCAGGGGGGTTGGAACGAGATGAGCTTTAAGGTCCCTTCCAACCCAAACCATTCTGTGATTCTGTGATATGTAATGGGGCCTTAACTGATGCACAAGTCTGTATTGTATTGGCAGAGGGTGACAGAAGGCAGAGGTTTATGTGGCTTGGTAAGTGAAATGTGAAACAGGAGAAACCCATCCTTATAAAGTTCTGGAACCAGAACTGTCTTTATGAAAACAAGAGATTAGATACTTAAATGGATCCTAAGCACTTCCAGAAATACAGTAGTTAAATATTTAAGTGTGTGTAAAGGCCAGGGTAGGAGCAGGATTTGGAACAGAACAAATGTTTGTGCTTCAGATTATCAACAAAACTCTTACTCTGGATAAGCGAAAGTTTTCTCCAGTGGCTGAAACACCCAATGCCAGACTTTTTTCTTTTTTAAAGTACTTTTTGTGAAGCCTTCTATTTTGATTGTTTTGTGATATCGTGAAATAGTTTACCAGAGAAGATACTTACTTTATTTTTTAAATATTTCCCCATTTGCTATTTCATAATATAGGTAGGGACATACTATGGTTTTGGCATTGTTTTGGAAACATGCTTTGGATATTTTAAAGCATTTCTGTGCCTATTAGCCTTGTCAAAATTCCATTATGGTCTTAATTCAATCTCTTACTCAGTAGGTAGTTAAAAACTAGCTGGAAGTACTAGAAACAGTGTTCTTGCTAACTTTGATGCAGCCAGTGGTGGTTCAAACTGTCTAGCTTTAATGTTTATACTTTTATGGTTTGAGTGAATGAATTGCCAGAAGAGCTTAGGAGAGCTGGAATCCTCTGGACTCCTCATGGAGTTTCAGTTGCTTAATTCAGTTTAATTTAAATGTATTATACAAAATTAGATTTCTAATTTGCCTCTGGACTTGGGCTGTCACAAATGTAGAAATGGCTTTGTGAGTTCATTTAGCTTTGACATTTTTGGCTCTGTTGTCATTAGTAGTCTAGCTGGGGAGAAGATAACAAAATTTAAATGATTCATACTTGTGGGGGTATCATTTTGTAAACAAAGATAAATGTGTTTATTCTTATCTTTATGGATAGATTAAGACTTAAAAGCTAGGGGGTTGAGTAGAACAAAAAGTGCAGAGCTGAGCTGTAATTCAGAACCTCCTTCTGTTGTGGACGTCTTGTAGCCTTTCCACTTGTCCACTGCAAGTCAAAACACATCTGAAAACTGTTTGGAGGCTGTTGGTTCGTTGTGGGTTTTTGTACTGCACATGGCACATGCACGTGCAAAGCCACTTCCTCCACGTGTATTTAATCCTGTGCCTTGTGAGGAATATGAGTTAAAAGATTGTAAACAAAGACTGAGTAGCCAAAAAAAGGCTACTGTGTTCTGACATGATTTTAGTTTGTCAGAGTGCGCGCAAGAGGAAACTTGTGTTCCATTCAAAGGATACACATGTGTACAGAAAACTTGTTTTTTGTCTTGGCATATATTAAAGCTCTTGTTTTATTTGGCACAGTCAATGTATTTTAAGGTAGCATTTCTCCTGCCTCGACTTACGCAAGTGCTGAAAAAGATTGTTTTGCTTCTTCAAATTAGTGTTGAGCTTGGATCACCTTTGTCTTCCACCATCCCATTTTACAGCACAGGTTACTGATTTTAGAAGAAGGAAGAGTTGTCTTTGCCTTGTCTTTGAACACCTATGTTTTGTGAAGTCAAAGCAGTTAAAAAGTTACTCTTCCATTCTTGCTGTGCTCTGGATTGTGTACTTCTATTGACTCTAACATGCTTAAGACATTATGCATACAGATTTTTTTTACAAGAGCGTTTCCTGTGTCCTACGTAATTTTCTGTATCTTATACTACAGTGATTGGATCAGGTAGGCTATTGGGTTCAAGAATGGTAATTTGTATAGTTCTAGGTGTTCACTTTTTGTCCAGAAATAAGCTAGAAGTATTCATTTTGACAGACCTGAGCTTGAAACTCTTTGGGTAGCAATACAAAATGCCTCCTTTTGCGTATTTTGTCCTGTATCCCATCTGCTCCTCACACCCTCTGTCCTCTGTGTTGCCCAGTTTTGTATTGGTTTCTAACACTTGGTGCTGGACTAATCTTTCTTCAGGTGGCACTTGTGGCATGCCATATACACAGGACCACAGGCCAGCGTTTTAACCTCAGCACCTAGTCTTACTAGATAGTACAACTAGTCCAGGACCTGTCTAGGTCATCTGTATGCTATCTTACCCTTCTTTCTGTGTGAGCTTAGTCCAACTTCCACGGACTTAAAAAAAACAACAGTTAGTTGTGTTGGACCAGCGCTGAGTGTTAGCACAAGGTCTCCTGGCACGCAGACCACCTAAGGCGTGTATGTTGTAAGCTTATTCAAGGTTCTAATGTAGCCACCTTAACTGATCTGGTAGCAATGCTGATGACTGCGTGATAATGTGTTGACTTACCCTCAAGCTCTCAGGGAGTAACAATACAAGAAAACCAAACACTGGCACACCTTCATTAGATGTCCCTTCCCAAGAGCTCAGATCTCTTGAAAACAATGCATTCCTATACTGTATAGTATACTGTACTAGTTTTTAGTCATCTTTAGACTTCACTGGGCACGTGTAAGCAAAAAGTTGGAAACCGCTGCGTTATTTCTTCTTAATATGTTATTTCATTTCTAAACCCCTTAAATCTATAGTCAGACTTTTGACTCAGTCTCGATCTTAAAATTTGTCTCTTTCTGATGCTTGGTGAGAGCAGTGTGGCGTTCGTTTCTGCTGCACACATTTCTGAACTTGTTTTCCAGTTACCGAGTGTCACTGGGGTATGGAGTGTAACGGGTGCAAGGTCTGCTTGTGGGCAGACTGTGGTGGCAATCTAAACCAGGACAACCATTGTTACACTGAAATAATGGCCATGTCTCTGCGTTTCTGTGTTGTTTGTAGAATTCAGACTCACTACTGGCAGTGGAGGACGCCACTATGCAACGCAATAAGGTGCTCTTAAACCAGAGAGCAACAATAAATGGTGTCTGGTTTGTATTTACGACTTACAGCCTGGCAGTGTCAGTGTGGTTGGTGAGGGTTGGTTAGGTTTCAGATAACTGTCCTGCAGTTAAAAACAGAAGCATACATGGATAGGATGAAGGTGAACTTACTTATTGTTGATATTTTGAATTCACTCACTAGTTTGGCACAGCCTCCCTTTAATATTGCAGAAAGACTCAATCAGCCAAAAAAACCCCCAAATCTGTGTTGAGCGGATTGCTGTATTTGCTACCTGTACTTTTAAATTGTCTCAACTTTGTCTCTTCTAGGAAAAACAAAATGAAGGAACTCGTGTCAAACAGTACAACCAATATCTCTCAAGCCAGGAAGGCTGTGGAACAATTAAAAATGGAAGCATACATGGATAGGATGAAGGTAAACTTAGACTTATTGGTGACATTTTGAATTCACTCACCAGTTTGTGGTACAAGTCTCCCTTTAATATTGCAGGAAGACTTGATCAGCTGAAATAAAAAAAATATCTGTGTGAGCTATAAAGCAAAACTCAGTACTGTGAATTAGTTACGTACTAACTGCTTGGTTCTAGTGAAGTGGTTATTTTGTGAAATAACCAGCTGGCAGATGCACAGGTACTCTTCTTTGTCACCCGTAGCTGAATGTAAGTGCAGCACAGGTTTCTTGGTTCTTCTCCTTTAAGAACTGGAACAAGTCTTTAAGATATTGCAGTGCTTTCAAATAATGATGAGACAAGCTGAATTGCTTTGCTTTGTTTTGCTTTAGCACAGACGTCATTGCACAAAAAACGTGTGATTGCAATGTTAAGTTATGACTCTTCACACTTGATAGCCTGTTGTATGTGCAGGTTTGGGTTTATCATGCCTCTAAATGTATGTGGATTCAGTATTTTAACCAGAAAAAACTGAAGATTATCCTTCCTTGTTGTTCTGCCTTCCACTAGGCTAAAATTTTGTGAATAAATCAAGCACCTAAAAGCTAGTCATGTCGCAGAAAGTTTTAAGCAAGCAAACCTCATGTCTTTTGTGTGTGCTCTTTCTCTACCTCTGAAAACAGGGAGTAATTATTTGGATGAAAAATCTAGCCTTTACACATAAGAAGAATTTAGAGATGGAAAGACCAGAAAAAGCAATGCATGTAAATAATTTCTGCAAACAACTGTGACTGAGTTGTTACAAACTGTAACTGAGGTTACAAACTCAGTAAGACAGGTTAGAAATGTTGTGCATTAAATTCTTCATGTAGCCTTAACTCAGCCTGTTTGTCCATCCATCCTGTGTGCTGAAATTCTGCATGTAGTCATCGCTACATTATTAGATAGTATTTCTAATTCAGAAATATTAGTGCAATTCACATGCGTAGTCAGTCTCGCTTATATGAAAACAGAAATTTCAGTTGCTCCATTCTGTTGCAGCTTTCAGCAACGTCTCGTAAGACCACTGAATTTGCAAACCCATGGTTTCTGCATTCTATCGTGTCTTCGCAAATTCATCGCGTAATAGGTGCCTGTTCGTGGGGACAGGTACTTGTATTTCCTTTGGCAAGGGGACGTCTGCCTTCCCATCGTTCAGTGGGTTAGACCCCTGATGCAGGTCATATTGCAGCCGTACGCACAACAGAACTGACAGGAAGGAACGGGTGCGTGTAAGTGTCAGAGGAGAGGATTGGGAAAATATGGCCCAGTTTATTGGGATTTAATATTGTAGATGTTTAGTAGATTGTCTTAAACTTGCTTTTATATAACCAGTGGTAACTTTCATGTACCACATCGTTAGCTCGGCTATGCAGATAGCTTCCTTAGTTAGATGCATAGCGTTCTTAATTACACTTGTAAGAAAGACGTAGGTTATTTTTACAGTTAGTTTAATTAAAAAGAACACAGTTATTAACGAGTTTGGCAGACCTAAAAAGCAGATCGTTTGAAAGTGCAATTATTTCACCTTTCAAAACAACTTGGGACCAAAAAGACACCAAAGAAAATCTCATGTGTTTAGGTACTCTGACAGTTCCTATACTAACAGAAACCAAATAAGAGTTGCAACATGTTTATGTCTTCGTTTCTAGAATTTCTTTGAACACGTATACGATAGATTGTGAGAAGAGGTTGGGTGGCTTTTTATTCCCTCAGTATTTGCTTTGTCTTTTAGTCTTGAAACAGTTAAATGCGAGTTTCAGTATAGACAAAGTTTACCAAGAGACTTTCCCGTGGTTTCAACAGGAGGTTTTGAGTTCTCGGATCATGACTGTGAAGGCAGAGAAATGAGCAGATTTCCTTTTTTTCTGGTGTTTTCCATCTGCTTAAACTAGTTAGACATTTAACAAAAGATCAGTGCTTTCCAAATAATTTAATTAAACACTGTTTTGCAAGTAGCTATAGCCGAGTGGTTATTCCCATAATGGACAAGACCACATTGTTAACATGAAAAATGTGCCTGCGTTATTGACTAGGGAAATCAGAAGTTCCAGCTCATTTTTCTACTACAGAGGTGCTTTGTTTTCCACGCACAGTAGCTGCTGTAGCCAGCAAGAGCTGGGTCTGCTCAATTAAAATCTTGCAGTTAGAACTATGTTGATAGTCACCCATTCCCTGCTGTGGTCTGGATTTTTCAACTGACTGGAAAATGAGGTCCTATAACCAGTCCGAGCAGTAAGCACTGCAGTGTTCTGCGATTCTACAAAGACAGCTCACTGTTGAGGTGTGAAAGGAACAGGACAGCTTAAAAGGGGAAGATGAAGTTATTGGTGTATTTATTGGTAGTTGGAAGGAGTATTACCGTGGTGAGTTTTTGTAAACCTAAGAACCCCAGAAGGATTGGAAATTGAACCTGCCTGCCTTCCCTGCAGAAGGAAAAGCTAGAATTATAATAGAGAAGTAAGTAGCAAGCAAGAGTTGCAGATTCCAAGCTAGGAAACAAATTAAATGAGGTGAACAGTGGCCTCATGACTAGTAGAATATTGTGTCTTCCAAAGATGCTAGCAGTAAAGTTGAGAAAGCAAAGGTTATATTGGTGTTTTATCACAGTTGTCTCCTGTACAAAGCACTATTTAATCTTTTCAGGAGTGCTCTGACATTTAAGAATCTTGGCGTATCGGTTATTGTTCCAGTTCCTTTTCTCTTAAGAAGGTAGAAAATATTCCCAACTGATTCTGAATAGTGTTGGGAGATAAGTAGTGGGATTGCCAATAAATGTGTGTGAACTCTTTGTTTTTAGATGTAAAGGATAAGCAGAGTGGGTGTCGTAGCAAGGATGGTAATTAATCACAATCCATGACAAGACAGATGACATAGTAATTGCAGCATTTTGCCTTGTCATTGAAGCTTATAATTATTAGTGCAGCTAACCGGATTATGTTCCTACTTTGGCTGTTTTTATCACCTCTGTTATTCTGAAATATAATGGTAAAATTCCACAGTCCTTCTGAGACTAATTTTTTAAAGCATCAGAGCTGCGTGTTTTGTTGTTGGGGGTTTTTTTCCCTTTTGGTAATTTGACAACCAGATGGATTTTTCACTACACAGAATAAAAATAATTGTATAAAATGTGAGATCAGCATGATACCTGTATACTTCATCCCCTCTGTCTGTGCACTTTAAAAGATTTTAAAAAATGAGATGTTAACTTTCTGTTAGAATTCATCAATCAAACTGAAGGCTGATCATTTTTTTTCCTTTACCCACTTCTGCAGTATGTATAAATTATTTTGAATCTGCAGACCAAGCTGTATTGCGTAGGAGAGCTGAAATGATTAATGTGTATTAGCTGCATTTGAATATTCAAATTGCATACATTTATTTTAATTCTTGATAAAAGCTATTCTGAAACTATCGAGCAGCATTCAGCTACAAATAAACTGAAAGATGAGTAAAAGCTACGACAGAGTGGCCTTCACTTAACTTCATGACACAAATAAGATGACCAGCACATTGTTTTGTATAGTAACAAGCCACAGCATTGGCCATTAGGCAACCTCTGCGTGCTGACCCACGCTACAGCATCATCTCTGCTGTAGCCTTAGTGCAATGCCCAATGCAGACGTCTTTTGCCACGGTAGTTCTGAATAATAACGCTGAGCAGGAAGCTTGCTGGAGGCAACACCGTATTTTGCCCTTTTTCTGGCCACAGTGCTGACTTTGTTGGCACTGCTCACAACTGTAGGAACCAATGTTTTCATTGCTCCTGGAATGTGATCGGCTAACTTAACTTCCCCTTACTAACTGGTCATCATTCCACTGCACAAGTCTGTTTAACTAAACTCCAGTTTAGTTAAGAAATGGCTACAATTCAGTTTTGCAACCACTGTAATCCCAATGGGAGGATTTCTCCTCCCTGAACCTTTCATTTATTTTAAAGGATGAAAATATGTGGTCTAGTACAGGCTGGGAAGTTTAGTTTGTGACAATGTGCTGAAATGTGATAGTGTTCCTCAGTTCCTTGTTGCAGGTTTGTTTTCTACTAAATTGTACTATGTATTATGGTTTGTCTAAAGGCAAAATGATTTGTGAATTAAACATTGTGACGTTGAATAAAATGCTTGCTCTGCTTCATGACGATTGGCATTCCTACCAGCACATTACAGGACAAGTTAGATATTAGTTACTAGTGAAAATCCTTTTTATTGTTATATGATGTCATAGAATGTTTTGGGTTGGAAGGGACCTTAAAGGTCATCTAGTTCAAAGTAGTTCTATGTCAAAGCATAGTAATATGTAGAAAAGTTGTTAGAAAATTGTATCACTGGGTTTATCCCTTCTAAAAACGGTGATTGAAATAGTACTTCTCTTCCACCAAACAAAAAGCAGTACTCGGGCTGATGGTGCTCATCCGTATGTGGAACAAACAAGATAGTTACGGGAAGGTCAGTCAGTCAGAAGTCCAGCACTGGTTTTCTGCTCCCTTAGGGTCAGTCTGCTTGAAAAGATTGTTGGCTTTGCAAATAATATAGCTTATTCAGTAACTTAATATTTGAAGATGAAATGTGCTAGGCTTCTTTAATAAACCCTGTCTCTGAGGCACAGAGGGTGAGACTAGCTCTCCATTAGGTTTTATGGCAGTAACGTTTATTATGACATAACACTGAAAACGTCATTGAGCTTTTTGTGGGTACCTGTGACTCTGAGTTTGACTTGCTCTGTTCGAATGCAAGAGTTTAGGACCAGATAATAAATTAATTAGAGCATAGAACTGTGCTAATTTGAGGCACACAGCTGAGCTTGAAGAACAATAGAAAAGTGAAAATGTGTATGTTAAATAATTATGAACGTACGGGTGATTGTCATTACTTGAAAACACTTCTCCAAAATGCTGTGGCGGTACATTCCTCTTAACGTTGCTGGAAACATTCTAACCTCCTCTTCAGGGGACACATTCTGTGCTGGCTCATGCTGTGCTGAGGTACTGCATAGGTCAGTAGCAAAGAGAAGTACGTTTGCTGGTTTTTCGTCTTTCCTGGGCTTGATAGGAATTTCATAGTCCATCTACACTGTGCATCTCTTTGAAGAATCTACTTTTTAAAAATTCACACATAAATTTAAATGGAAATTGGGAACATAACAAGTTTCTTAAGTTTTCTGTTTGGCCGTTATGGTTCTACCTCTCTATGACAGTGTCCTCGCACCTTAAGCCTCATTCTTTTGTCATTGCTCATCAAGTAGCTGATTGAAGTATGTCTGAAAATAATTACAGTCCTTCCTTTGTACTTCAAGGCCGTCATTTTCCACCCCTTTTTGTTTGACCTGCTTCTCTTCTGAGAAGCACTGGTCCTTCCCAATGTCTCTGCTGATTTGCCCAGTTGTGCTGCGCTTTGCGCTGGCCCAGCAATCTGCTGTTCACGGGTGGTGTCTCTGCCCACCCGTTTGTCCTACGGGCCAATTCAAAGGCAAACCAAAGTAACCTGAACACCTTCGCTTCGTTTGCTATGGGGGTAGTCTATACTGGGATGCCAACCAGAGGTACTTTATGTGTTTAAGCATTCTACAAAGTTATATTTTGGTGGATATTTAAAAAATGGAAAGGCAGTTAGGTTCTTCCAAAAGTTAATTCACATTCCATGTGAATTCTGATCCAACACACGTTGGCTTCATAGGTCTCATCTGAAGCCTCTACAGGCTGGACTCACGCCAAAGCAAGCAGGGTGTGGGGAAGCTAAAGCTAATAGTGATGACACACCTGCTAGAAAAATACCAGAAATCTGATTTGTTTTTCCTCTTCACTGTAGTTGTGCAAACACACTGACCATGGTGTTTGACTTGGGAGAAGCTGTCATGGTGCTTGGAGAAAAGACATTTTTGTAAAGACTTCCTATCTCATTTTCTCAATGCTATCATAATATTGAAAACACAGTAATTAAAGCAAAGAGATAGAGATAGTTGTAAATATCTTGCTAACCAAGCAGAAAGAAAACATTTCCTATATACATTCAAAATTATTGGAAAAATAATGGAGTGACAGTGGCCTAATGTCACCGATATTCTGATGGCACAAAGCTGCAAAGGTTACAAGGCTTCAGCTACAGCTGAAATGATTTAATGTTTCATTTTTCATCTCAAGCATAAAACAACGTTCTGAATTTGGTGACTTTGTTCATTTTAGAAGTATAAAAATACTAAGATAAATCGTAAGGTAATGTTGAAGTTCAAATTAATACTATGAATGAAGTACTAATAATAACTTACCAAGTGTAAGATATTAGTGTGACTTCACTGAAAAGAGCAATATTTAGCTTAAATGAGAGCTATGACACATGATGATCAAGTTTGACTCCTGATTTATTATTTCTTTTTAATCCCGTGGTTGTGTTCCTAAGGAACTGGTTTACATCCAGAGGAGCAAAGGGGGGAGAGTGTTTGTGGAAAACCTTACAACCAATGACTGCGAGTAAGAGCTGAGGCAGGCAGCCGCCACAGAAACACAGGCTTCAAGGAGAATCCCTATTGCTTGCCAGCCTTTAGCATATACATGTTTTAATGAGAATATGCCCCTGACCTTCCTTCTGGTGGAGGGAACAGCTGAACATGAATCATATAAATTGATACCATCTCCTGTCACTATGTTAGATAAAATATATAAGGATGGCTAGGCCTAGGAAGAGCAAGGTCAGAGTTGTGGACTGCAGTCATTTAAAGGCTAAACCAATCCTGGTTTATGATAGCAGCCATTATCATGTGTTATACAAAGAGTATTTAAGCAGTGCGGATCGGTTCAGAGTTGTTACAGCAGTTCTCTCTTCTCTTCTAATAGGTATCCAAGGCTGCAGCAGATTTACTGGCATATTGTGATGCTCATATTGGAGAAGATCCCCTTATTATTCCAGTGCCTGCTTCTGAAAATCCCTTTAGGGAGAAGAAACTCTTTTGTACTATCCTTTGAGTCAGTTTTCAATTAAAAATGTCTTCTGCTAAAATTTGGTATCGATGTTGCATGCTTTTAGTTTTAGCATTTTTTTTTCTTCAGATATCAATACCAATACTCAGCCTGTAACTACAATATTTTTAGAAGGTAGTGGGTTTTCTGGTAAAAAAAAAAATTAAAAAATTCAAGGTAATTGTTATCTGTCAGGCCAATGTACAAGTTTAATTTCAGATCTTCATAAAGATTCTTCTGGTCTTAATGAAAGTACTGAGTACGGTATCAGATTGTAGATATCTTTGCCAGTCATAGATTTTTCTGAGACATGAGTGAGTCATACCAATTCTGAACCTATTTTTAAGATTCTTATTTTCTTTGGAAGGTGAATTTACTTCATTTGCCTTTACAAATTTAAATCTGAAGAGAATAGTGTGACCGTTCCTCAAGTAGCACTATTTAGGAAAAAATGCCAGTGATTTACCATGTTTGGAATGATTGGTCTTACACAGTAAGTGGTGTTTATAAATATGTTTTGTGAAGACTGTAACAAACTTGGCTAGAAAAACGATCTTAGTAAAGCAACATTGTAACTACAAGCAAAATGAGGATGTATAGTTACACACCAGGACTGCATCAATAAAACTGCAGAAAAATGTAGCTGCCTGTATCTTATTTGGAGTGATAATGATTTACATTATTTTAGAAAGTGAACTGAACTGGAATATATCAGCTGTTCCCGAGGGTCTTAGTGGAGGGTGTAAATTCTGCCCTGATCGCTACAGAGATGGGGATTACGTTTTCTAACCATCTCTCTACATGCTTTTGCCCATGAGAGCAAGGCACTATGGGGATGGAGAGTAATGGTAAATGACTGTTGTTCTACAACGGGCAGCGAGACCACTGTTCCATTGACAGCCGCTATGCTTGTATTTTTTTGAAGCTACAGAGAATTTACCATCAGCAAGTAATTTGTGGAGGCTCTGGGAGGTTTTTTGTTTTGACTATGTTTGAAGTGCAGCGAGAGGAAGAGAATGAGGTATGAAATATGACTGATCTGTTGTCTTCAATAAGCAAAATTAAGCTCAATCAAGATGTCCAATGGAAACAGCTGTTAACATTATTGACTTTTTATTTCTTCTCCTTCAAGAAAAAGTGAAAACTCCACTCTCATCCGATAGACTGGGAGAGTTCCCTCCCTGCAGTACTTTGTATGTGCAGTGTGTCAATATACTGGAAATGTCACTCCTTGGAAATGTCTGCGAAGTCAGCCCCAAGTGTAAGGTGGGAGACAATTTTGTTGGAGAGTTGCATTAGTCTGAGTGAGTCAAGGCTCTGAGCAGCTGCCCGTAATGGAGCACGCTTCCTTTGCACAAACTTGTATTCCATTGGCATCTTCAATACCCGCAAGGCAAGGACTAGCTGAGGAACTGAGGGCCATGGGATATACTTTGTGCAGAATTTAGGTGCTATAATAGGGCAGTTTGGTGAATGAAGCTGTTTATGTTTAGCCCAAAGTGCACATACCTGCTCCAGCTTATTTTTAGCAGTTTCCACTGATGTTTGTTGCCCCGTTTTGTGCAATGGAAATACAAGATGTGCCCGTTGTTCGGTTTTTGTTTTCCTTGCCAATCAGCTTGGATAAGGTGCCACACCCAACCGCATTCAGCTACCGGTCTGGTCACACAAGACAGAGGGTCACACGAGACAGATGGCTTTTGACTGCAGTTCTGCTGCCAGCCAGCTCATTCACCACATCTAACACACAACCTCCGCCTTAACTTAATTCCTGCAATATTGCTGTAAACCCCCTCAATATTCCTTCTAATGACGAGGCTCTTGGGTTGTCTTTCACTAAAAGGTTTGGTTTTCAGTTTGGCAGCTGAAGACATCCACAGTCTAGTAGGCATGGAGCTGCTTCACTATACCTGTCGTGAAAAACATTCAAATGTCTTCGGCAGGTTTTGTCTTGGTCAGTCATCCTTGGTTCCTATTTTGAAGTTTTCAGCTTAAGATTCCCATTCCTAACTTTTAACGAGAGTATTTCCTAACACATGGTGTGTTCAGCTTTATTTCGGTGAGTAGAGAAATAGGCTTTAGCTAACCGAGTAGCTATTTTATTGACAGTGAAATGGAAACGGTTTTCTGAAAATATTTGTTAAAAAGAAGCAACAAAATGCTTAATAAGGTTCTTCAGGGAATCCTTCCTGCGCTGTACGTGATTCGGTAACGGCTCTGGTCACCATGGCAACATTTTCATTTGTCCTTCCACGTGTATGGTTTTAACTGGAACAGCAAGGGAGGCGAATAGAGGGCATAGAGCTTTATTCTCAAAGGCTTTGTAACAACTTGCATTTGTGGCTCATCATTAAGATTCCCATCTAAATAACAAAATTGCCGCAGCTTATTACAGTATCGCAAACTGCTTGCTTTCTGTTTCCAATTAGCGGTAGCATCTGAGGGCCTGAGACTGAAACATTTCACAGCAGCTTTGAGCATCGCTAGTTACAAGAGCTGCGTTTGCAAATATCCGGTATTGTCAGTCAGAAGAGGTAAGTGCCACTGATGGACTTAAGGTTTTACTCCAAAATTTTTCTTCAAGTAATCGTAAACAAGTTGGACTTCTCACATTTTTAACAGCTGGGTCCCATGTTTGTGGTTTCTCTCATCAGTTCATAACTTCTATCAGGTAGAAAATACTGTATTTGTATTTATTAAGATGGTTTCATGCTTCTAATTTTAAAAAAGGAAAGCATGGAGTACTGCAAATGGCATATGTATTTCAGCAGATGTCTGTAATGTGTCTGAAGAGGTTAAACTGTGTAAGCTGAACTCCTTAGTGGAAAACAGGACAGTTTTCTCTAATATCATCGGGCCTGATTTACCAGTTCCTTGAATGAATATATAGTAGTGGCCAATTCTTAATTTGAATGGGATGGAGGGGGGAGCACACCTGAAAGATCAACTGTTCAAGATAATTGTAACAGCTTTGGATCACGTAAGAACATAGGACTTCATTCAAGAACATCATCAAAATACTGACCCTCTGGAAAGAATGGCATAATCTGGTTTTCCTACCCCAGCTTGATCCATGAATCAGAATGAAAAGAATGTCTTATCCCTCCAAACCATAAAATGTCTTTTTTATTATTACGTTTTTTGCTGCTTTGACCTTTGTGGTTTAGATAAGCTGCTATTGATAGCTGAGTTTCACACCCAAACATCTTGCCTCAAACTCTACACAAAAATATCTGGAAGTTCTTGGACATTTTTTTCTAAAAGTAAATACATATTATATCACTAAGTAGAGCATGATCTAAAAATAAATAGGATAAAGCCCTCTGAAATGTGGCTTTGTCTCACAGTAAGGTTTCCTGTAGGCAGAAGAAATGAATTTTTATTTTCATTGAACTGCCTGGGTTGAGTCCCATGAACTTCAGCGAGAACAAGACCAGGCCTGTTACCATCCTAGCGTTGTACTCTCCCTTGGTTTTGTTTCATGTGCCATTAAGCTTGTCACTTTGTATTTCAGGCCCAGAAAATAATACCATGCTCCCTGTTATAAGTGTGAGTTGGGGCTGTCATCTTACGGAATGAGACCTTCGAAAGACAAGTTCAAGGAGTTTTTGACATAGTATTAGCAATTCTTTCTCCATATCCTAGTGCTTGCTGCTCTGATGAAATGACACTTCCCGTGGGCGGATTAGTGGTACATTGCAATGTATCAGTAGCACTTGTGGGGCCGGCTATTTTGCATTCCAGAGATCAATCTCCTTTGCTTACACTAAATTTAAAATATTATCATCTCAATACTGAAAACTATTGCCCTCCTCCCTATTATGTGCCAAATTCCCCTTCCTTGCTTTCTACACCACGTATTAAATTAGTAGTAGGGTGCTTGGCTGGTGCTAGTATGCAAGATTTGTAAGCTAGCCTCTACAAAGTTATGGTGAAAGGAGGGGGGAAATGGAGGGAAGTTTAAATTAACTATTCTAAGTCACACCACAGATGAAAATAAATGCAAACAAATAAATACAAACAAAACAAATACAGGAGGTGTTGCCGACTGATTCAGAAGGACATTGTAACAAAGCATGTAGAAGTGGCTCATGGGATGATGGCTTTTTTTTGCAGTGACTCACAATAGGATCAGCTCCAGCAGAAGGAAAGAACACTTTAAGAACAACAGTCTGTAAAGGTGTGTATTAAAGTCTGGAACTTTAACATAGCCGTCATTTATCTAGTTGAATTTCTGGTATCAAAGGAATAAGAAAAGGTGTGTTTGGTAAGGACCTGATGAAACAGTTTTTCCTCTCTCTTCATTGTACAGGGGTTAAAATCTGTACACACAGTTCTCCTAGGAAATGCCATAGTTATAGCTTTCCTTTGCAGCTGCATTGGAATCTGGATTTGTTTCTTCAAGGAGATTAAAGAAAACTTGGGGGAGGATTGGTTCCTAAGAAACAGAGGTTTCTTGTACTTAAAGTCATTAGGCTGGCTTAAGGAGTACTGTAATGTGTGAAAAGTATTGGGCAAAATTACCAGAATAAGTGCTATATAAAATGTGACAGGCACCTGCATATTTAATCTTTAGAGAGAATGATGTGTGGAATAAATACTGTACTTCTGCATCTAATGGAATTCGGCTCTATAGCACTGTTAAATTTAACACAGCCATAAACAGCAGAACTGGTGTGGGAACAACTTTTCTGTCTGCTAGAGGAAGATGTATGTCTGAGTTTGTCAAGTGCATTTACACCACTCACACTCGTGAACAAACGAAATGAGTAGTTTTACCCTGAAATGGGGCCTTTTCTTTCCCAAATTCCTATTACAAGTAGAAGTCGCACAGGATCGTCTATTAGTGCCACCTACTGATAAAGTGATAGAGCCGACTGAAACAGGGTAACGTCAGCGTCAACTGGAAGTGAGCTCAAAGGGGGCTTTCAAACTAACACACACACGCTCAGCAACAGAGAGCCAGCACTTCTGCATTCATGGGCTGCACTGTGTAAGGTGTCGCCTGTCCCTGTGGTACTGCTGGGGTGTGATTCACCCCAGCTTCAGTTCCAAACTTCTCAGTTTAGGAAAAGATGAAAGTCAAATACGTGATTTGGTTAAATAGGTCAGGCATCTAGCTAAAAAACACCTTAAAAGTTGTGGAACTCTTTGGGTGTATCAGTTGGATCTGCTGTGTACTCCCTTCTGGAATTTTATTTTCCAGTTTCCCACGTAACTCAGATGCCTGTTCCTCCTTGCCACCATGCTGCCAGTTGTGCCACCACTTACACTTTTGCCTTTTGCTGCCTTGAGCGGGTGACGTGGCTGCAAACGGCAGCAAGGCCGGGCCAGAGTGCTGTGCGGGCCCCCAGCGCAGTGAGTCTCTCCCGTTTGCCTTCCCCTTCCAGAACTGCGCAACAGCTTTTGCGTGACTGACAGCTGCACTCTTCCTTCACATTCAACCTTTGCTCCTGGCTGCTGGGATTTTTATTTCAGGGTGGGTGGTTTTTTCCCAATGATTGGAGTCTAGGCCAAATATTTCCGCTTATGCTTAGAACAGCGTTCTTTGGAAAACGTGCTAGGTGTGCTGTAAGAACATGTTTCAGAAGACCACCCGTTCCACCAAATCTATTAGTTGCGTGGCCTCTCACTGTTCCGTTTCCTGCTGTGCCTTTAGGCTGCGTGCCTTAGCCCTGCGTTCTTTCTATAGCGGGCTCTAAAGAGGTGCCCCATGTTTTTCAGGGAAAGGAAGGAAGGAGCCACACTTTGTTAACTTTGTATCTATAGAAAGGACCCTGTGGCTTTCTGAAAACCTTTCAAGTAGCAGAGACTTTAAAGATCTTTACAGTGTAACAGCCTTTCTCTGGCAAGTGTGGCTCACGTGACTCTGAGCTGTAAAATTCTCCTTAACTTTCTTGCTGCAAGGATTGTCCTACCATGGTCCTACTACTACTACCTTCTGGTCTGAGAGATTTCCCCCTGGAGAGCACACCAGCCTTTATCCTACTCATCAGAACACAACACACAGATTTCCAATGTACGTATCTGCAGTGCTGGTACAAAGGTGTTAGTCATATCCTTAAAAGATCGAGCGAAAAAACTTGAGATGCTAAGATTCTCATGAAAAAATACCTCAACAGGAACTTTGAGAATATAAAGAATGTTATAGACAGTAGCCCCTCTGTGGTCTTTTCTTTTTTCTCAGACAGCACATGCATGTTTTGTTCTAAGAGTTTGCTTCAGACTCTGGAAAATAACTATAGAGAGCAACCATGACAGAGCTATTCATGAGAAATCAGAAGGCCGTGGAAGTGATCATATTCCTTTACAGTTCTGCCGATACCAGCTGAACAAATACTTGCAGCAAGGATGAGAAAACATTTGAGGACATTTAAATGTGAACAAATGCAAAAAGTACATTAAAAGATCATTAAAGAAGTTAAACACTTACTTAAGAAATGTCAGAGCTAAATTTGCTTATGCATCTTCCATTTGCCTCTCTCATTTGCATGCACTACTATTCCAGATTGCCATTGCAGGAATTCCCACAAGGCACAGCGTAGGCAACGCTCAGTTAATGAGCAGTTACTCGACACTATTTTGGTGTCTTTATTCATTGTGTAGCCCCAGGCCTGATTTACTCACAAATTTCTGCTTTCAGTGTAGAACTATTCCCTGATGAGCTTCTCAGTGGTGCTCATCACGGATTGCTTCACAAAGTAGCGCCACAGTATCCTGGAGGAATGCGAGGGTGGAACTATTCCTATCTTACAGTGGGAAGCTGAGACAGAGCCTGAACAGAACGGGTGAGATATTGTCAGTACCTGCCTCTTCAGAGTACTCAGCTCTTTCAACATCTCAAACAACGTTCCCATTTGCTCAAGCTTGAGCTGCGACTCCTCAGCTCTACAAACTGGAGTGATTTTTGCAAGTCAAAAGCCCAGAAACTAAGGGAAAAAAGCAATGTGAAATGTTTAGTTTCAAGATGTTCCTGGTATCACACGAAGGCAATGACAGAACCCAGTTCTCCCGAGCAGCGGTGACCCTTCACCTTGTAACACCAGTTCTCGATCCCACCTCGTTCACCTCACATCTTCTGCAGCAAATGAGGCAGCCATCTGTCGCATTCTCCAGCAGAGCACATCCATCCTAAAGCAGGGTGAGCACCATGAGGGTAAAGTATCTTCATGTCATATAAATTTTATGTTAGATAAATATTATCTATCCAATAATAATTATAATGAAATGATAATGTGTGGCCAATCTGCTCTGTAATCCCCCTCAACAGCTTAACTCTTCACCAGACGTGATTAAAAAGCATGTTTGCTGTCGTAGGTCTCATCAGGACTTCCTATAAACTTTACTCTTACGTACCCACATCCTGAAGTCTTCCTGCCACTCGTTAAAAATAGCCGTATATTAGCTGCCCATGAAGCAGCTAACCTGACCAGCTGGCTGTTGCCTGACCGTTGGGTATTGGAGGTGCCCCACATCTCTGCAAGGCATTCTCCTGTTCATTCTGAGATGTGCCTGTCAAGATTTAGCTGCTACCATAGAGGCGGCTTTGAGTCCTTCTCTAATTTTGATTGTCATGAACGTGACAAGGAGTCAACTAAGACCCTGAGATTTATTATTGATGTATTGGTATGTTTGGATAACTGTGATGTCCTGCAGGCCAATTCTGTATGGTAGTTATGGACTCTGGGGCAGGTTAGGCACAAGATTAACGTGAGTTGAGGAATGTTGGGTCATCTCTCTCTGAAGACAATGTCAGAGGTGTCTCGGTTGCCAGGTTCTTGCAATGCCAGTGAAAAGAAGCCTCTACAGAATATTCTTGGGTCTCACAGAAGTCAGACTAAACTGTGGCTTCTGCCACAAATCAGAGCCATGTGCCAAAACCGTTAAAACTTCTGCACAGAAAATGTGAGAGACGAAAAGTGAGTAACAACACTGTTTTGCTAATTCAGCAAAACTTAGCCACTGCTCCAAACAGACTTGAGAATGCAAATCTTCATTTATTAGGAAAAAAGTCATCAAAACAATAGACAAATAATTTTAGACAGAACAAGAATATTTTTTCTTAATGTTCTTTGTTATCTTCCCTAACTTTTCATACGTTATTAAATTATTTTAGCTGAAACTTACCAAACTTTGCAGTGTGAAGTAGGTCATTGTCACTGCAACCCTCAGCCCAGAGAGCTAAAGTGTGGAATAGCTCCAACAGAGGCCATTCTTCAACTGGGAAGCACTGGGCAGCCCTGACAAAAAAAATCAGTGCAAATTATGACACGCCATAGTGCTCTAGGTTCAGAGCTTCTTACAGATCCCAGCTACAGGCTTTTATATGATGAACTGGGTTGCAAGATTAAGTTCCATTGCAACCATGCCCTGAAGCATTTAACCACTCTGATGGAAAGAGTCAAATCAATGTGGTTTCTCTGAAGGAAATGCTGCCTCCTTGACCTTTTCAGTTCTTTGAGTCTCTTACTAAAGGAGAACGTCATTTAGAATGGGTAGTCATGCCATACCCACACTTATTTGTCAAGGGACAATAGTAAGTGTCCCTTAAGAGACCACTCAGAAAGATGGCCATGGGCAAAACCTTGTTAGATTCGTGCCCCCATCCAGTGTACAAATGAGCACAGGCCTTGTGTCACACTGGCTGCATGCTGCCCGAAGCTTTTTACTAGTGTCTCTCTTCATGCCTGCCCATCGTGGTCCTCAGAGCTGGCTGGTCACCTGCCACTGACTTGTCTTTGCTGCTGATGATGATGTGAGCTGGCAGGCCTGTCAGCCAGACAGACTGTTTTCCAGAGATCAGTTTTCACAGGATTCCTTTGTCTGTCCTCAGGAGACCCCAGCGCCACTGAGGACATTAATAGCCCAAGCCGAGGAGTCTGGGAACTCCTCTGCATCTGCACTTCATCGAATCAGAAAGTCGAAAGGGGAGGCAGGGAGACATCTCTTCTGTTTGAGAAAATAAACAAAATCTATTTCTTCTAATGATCCTAAGGAAGGTAAGAAAAGGATTGGTGATTCCTCATTACAGACCGTGAATCTGTTTAGGTTATGAACACTGGAAAAAATTGACAGACTCTTGGGATGCAAATTTACAACCCTTTAAACTAATAAAATCCTTCGTATCCTGATCTGTAATCTCTTTTAATATTTTTCCTTTAAATTACTGAAGGCACAATGATTTTGTGAAATGTCACGTATCAGTATTACTGCAAGGTATAGGGAAATTTAGGCCCCAAATGTCCAAAACAGAATCTCTCACCAGTCCTTCCTCTGCTTTCGGGTGGAGCACACACAGATCACTGAAACACACAACTCCCTAGGGATGAACTCTGCTAAAACACACGCGGCTCTACCCCACTGCTTGCTCTTCTCATCTGCTACTGGTGTCCTAAAGACGTCCCAGTCACCCACTCTGGGCAATAATTAGGCAGACAAACATTAAAAACCTGAATAGTGTGGATGGGCTGGCTGTGGTATGTAAGTACGGCTCCGGTATCCATCAAGGCGTGCGTGTCTCCTCTGTGTCAGACAGGAGATGCTCATCCAGAGGCATTATGCAAATATAACAGAGGCATTTTAAGTTTGCAAACAGCCTGGGAACTAAAATTTCTGTCTCTTCTATCTCCAGTTCTTGTGCCTAACGTGTTGTGCCTGTACTGTCCTTTGTGTGCCAGACGTACAACCTGAGTCTTGAACGACAGAAGAGTAAATCTGCTCAGAAAGCCCAGAATGAAAACGGTGTGGTTTTGGTGTATGGCAACTCCATCTTTTCTTTCAATTACTCTTCACGTGTATCAGGTTCTTTTACTAAATTACGTGTTTCTGATAGAACAGCATCATAAGTGTTCCTTTAAACCTTACGGCTGTTACACGTAAACCTCTAGTTTATACATTAACCTCTGAGAAGCCTGTGCTTACTTATCCACGTCACTTTTTTTCAGGTGGGTTCACCCTACAGGTGTCCAGGAAACATTTCTTTTGTGTCATCTGTGTTCAGAGGGACAAGTAGCTTCCCCAGGTACTGCTAATCTTACGCTCTCCTCTTTCAACCTCCTTAGCCAGTGTGATGTCCTGCAGGCAGCTGCCCTCTGTGCCGGGTCAGTCCGTAGCCACCCAGGCTCCCAAGGTGGCGGCTGTAAGCAGGATGCGGAGCTGAGCTGGGATTATTAACGTCTCCTAATGAATTTCTGCAACAACAGGAACGCTACCGCCAATCCTTGGCCACGATCCAGCCACAGTTAAGGACACTTTGGTTGACTGAAATCTCTCCTGGAATTTCAGTCAAATAATGTTCTTCGCTTTAATAAGGTATTCCAGAATATCTTATTGAAGCTGGAATAAGATATTCCAGAAGCAGTTGCGATGCCATTGCAGTTCTGGGCCAAAGCGAAGGACTCTCTCCTCTTTACTGGACTAGCAGAGGATTGTTCTGGAAAGCAACACCGTGGTGTCGCATAAAGAAAGATGAACCTGGAAGGGTTTCAGCGCAGCAGGTGCCCGGCCCGGCGCCTCGGCCCTCGCCCCGCCCGGGCCAGGACGCACGGCAGCGGGAGCCGCGGGCGGGGCCAGCCCGGCGCGGGCCGAGGCCGGCGGCTGAGGGCCCGCGGGAGCAGCCCCGAGGCCCCCCGGAGAGGAGCGATCCGTGAGGATGACGCGCTATCACCGCCCCCCGGCGACTCCCTCCCGACGTCTGCGCTCCCCCGCCGTGGGAAACATGAGGTAAAGTCGCGCTTCCTCGCGTTTCCCCGCCGCGCAGCTCCCCCCGCCGCCGCCGCCGCCCTCCCGCCGTGCGCGGCAGGGCCGGCCCCGCTCGCCTCAGCCCCCCGGGGCCGCGCCGCCCCGCGGCATTGTGGGGGCTGTAGGCGGCCGTCGCCCGCCTCCCGCGCCGCCGCTGCCCGCCGGGGCTGGGCCGGGACTGCAGCTCCCGGCGGCCGCGGGGCAGCCGAGCCCAGCCCGGCCGAGCGGCGGCGCGGGGAGGAGCCGCGGGTGGCCGAGTCGGCCGGTCGCCGCTGGAAGGAGGCCGGCGCGGAGGGGAAGGGGCCGGCTGCGGCGGCGGCCAATGCGAAACTGGCTGGTGGTGCTGTGCCCCTGTGCGGTGGGGGTCGCGCTGCACCTCTGGCTCCTGCTCAGCTGCCCCGGCGGCCCCGGGAGGTACCCGGCAGGTAGGGAAGGGGCGGACGGCGGGGGCACCCCGGGCGGGCAGGGCTCTCCCCGCCCGCCCTGGTGAGGCGTGGGCGGGCGCCGCGGGTCAGGGCAGGGAGCCCGCGGGGCTGGGGGAAGGGGGTGGTTCGGGCCGCGGCTGCCTGGGGCAGTGAAGGGGGCCGGGAGCGGCCCGCGCGGGGAAAGGGGGGGTGGGGGGGGTCGCGGCCGTAGCGCCGCGGCGGTGCCGGCGTTTCTGTGGCGGCGGGTCTGCCTGCCGGGCTGGGGGGCGGAGGGGAGACAGCCCGCCGGGAAAAGCGCCCGGAGCGGAGCGTTGGTTCGTCGGGAGGTGACGACTCGTCCCGCCGAGCCGCGAAGGGGGCAGCGCCGGTTCTCGGCGTTCAGACGGGGAGGTACCGGCCGCCGGGGCGGGCGGCGGCCCTTCCTGAGCGCCTCCTGCTCCACGGGTGCCCTCCCGCTCCCTCCGAGGAAGTTCCCACCGCTTTCCCTTGCGTCGCGTCGTTGCCTGCCCTAGGAACAGCCCCTCGCGCTGTGCCGCGTTGGCCTTGGCGGCCTCGGAAAGCCCTGCGGTGCGCAACGCTATTGGCGGGCTCGGGGAGGGTCCGACGCGGGTGAAATCAGACCCCCGCGGGGTTGCGTTGCGCTCTCCAGCCGGAGTTGTAGTCCTCGGGCCGCGGAGCCCGTTCCCTGGGCAGGGCGTGCGCAGCTGTGGGGAAGCGGGATCTGCTGATTTCCAGTGGGCATCAGCGGTGCAGGTGTGAAGGAGCAAGGTCAGGGCGGTTGGGAGGGCACAGGGTTGTAGCGGTGCCGCTGTGCCCGTTCTGCCCACCCCGTATCCAGTGGGCGGTGGTCACACTTCAGTGGGAAAAGAGGGGGAGTACCAGTTGTTACCCTGGAACGCGTTTGGATTGACTGGTTGGTTCCGTTCCTCATCTTTTGTAACTCCTCTGCAGCCAGCTGGAAGCGGCGATGCGGAATCTCATGGTGGCCTTCCCAGCAGAAACGTGTTTTCCGCTGAGGAACACTTCTGAAGAAAATCCCGAAGTTTCTCAGTTGGGAAGGGAGGGAAGAAGCTTTGCTTTTCAGAGATTCACTGGTACAAACAGTTGTTGGAGTTTGTTACTGTGAAGCTGTTGCATTAGATAATGCTAGGATAACTAGGAATACCGATAGAGTAAGTGTAAGTTTTGTTTGTGCAAGGGTTGTTTGGTCGTTACCTATCGAGTAACATATTCACACTGAGGAGAGAAAATCTCTTATAAAAAGAGAACTTGCATCGTCTGCAGGAATATGCTCAGTAACGTACATGTGCTGTCTCTTTGTAGGCCTGATCCTTGCACGGTAACTTAAGGAAGAGTTTCCCTCTTAGCCCTCAGAGTATCGTCAAACGTGCAAGCCGTAGTTATGGTTGCCTTGGCAGAGGGAAGAAAGATGAGCTAAGGGACCTCTTTTCTCTCTGATGTCTTCTGTGTCATATTTTGTTTATTATTCAGAGTGTTTTAGGAACATTAATGAATTTGTATAAGAGTAAGAAACGTCCCTATTTATTAAAACGCCGCTTGAATCTGAAACTATTTAGGAGGATCTGGTACTGCTTGGTAAAGCCAGTCTTGTTTAGTTTTATTATTGAGTAATCTTTTTTTTCTTGTTTACTGCTCCAGCTGCTCTTATTACCTACTACCTGGAATCACTGGTGTGACTAAAAATTAAATCTGATCATGGGACAGTCTTTTACAATAGCTGTGACATAAAAAATGCATTATTTGTGTATTCTTTGCTATATCTCTGTAGTGTCTGTGTGTCTCAACAGTTGCCAAATTAGCTGCCAGTGGAGGTCAAAGGCAGAGCGAGCAGCAATTCTATTTTCTGAGGAGTTAATTCCCCTCTCAGTTGTCATCGCAGACACAAATGGAAATTTGTTGAAAAGCTGATAACCTGTTTTAGTGTTTATTTACCCTGACATCATTGATTCACAAACATAAGACTGATACAGGCCTCTCTGGCCATCAGTTCTGCTTGCTTTTTCTAATAAGCAGCTCTTGATCTCTGTCTCGAAATGGCAGCTACATGTATCTAGAGAAGGGTTGGGGTGGCTTTTTGTTTGTTCACTTGGATTTCTAGCAGTCTTAGTAAGAGGCTGTTCCTGAAGCTTGTTATCCTGATTAGAAATGTTTCCTCATTTCTGGTCTAAACTTCCTTGCAACTGGTTTATGCCCTTCTGTTCTTAAGCCTACAACTATTTTTCCAGTAGAGATTAGAGAACAAGGTACCTTTGTTTTCTTAAGCTGAGCAGTTCAGGTACTTCTGATTTCTACTGGCAAAATAGTCTTTCCGTTTCTGGAAAGCAGTATATTTTTGTTGGCTCTAGGTCAGGTGAATTTAATGTAAGCAGTTCCAGTCTTCATTCATTCCATCTACTTCTTGTCCTCTATTGGAAGTACCTCCTTTAGTAAAGCCCCACGTGAAAGGTCCCGAGTCTGCCTGCATGCTTCGGCCCTCAGTTGTGCCGTATTCTGACTCTCTGTTGGTGATCATTTCCACCTTGGTGTCACGGAAGACAGAGTACGCTTCTTGTAGGCAGTACTCAGTAACTGGGGGGGAGTGGGGGGAAAGGGTTGGATTTGAGTCCGGAGGCCAAAGCCTTTGCTTTGGGGTCGTGACTTTGGTGGCTCCCTGCTTTCTTTTTTCATCAGTTAACGGGATAGTCATTCACACTTCCAAGAACCGCTTTCAGGTTTAACTGGAGTTGTTGTCTGACTGGTTACAAACAAGTGCTATCCAAAGGAAGTTCGTGGGTAGGAAGCTTGAGTTATTTTGTTGTTAAAATCTTAGATAAATGCTAATTATAAAGTGACCTCAGAAACTTGAGAAAGAACAGACAGACCCGCTTTTAGCACTCCAGGTGGATTCGTTGCTAATTGTGTGCTTTAATTGATGGCACAAGTCTTACAGAGTAGGAAATTACTCATTGTGGGGCTTCAGTTACAGAGCCGGATCAGAAAGCCCCACACATTCGGTGTAATAAGCTACTCCTTTGCTGATGCTAATGCCTCTTAAGATGTTATTCCTGTTACATTTCTGGGGGAGTGTGGCAGCTAAGAGTTGGCCCTTTTGGTTTTGGGAAGAGTCAATCTTTTACTAGTGAATAATGATGCAGCAGATTAAAACCCCACCATTTTCTAGAAACTGCTTGAATGCCATCTGTTGTCCCATGGTTCAGCGCATACTTCTTCAGGTACTTATCCAGTGGAACCGCGTACAGGTTGGTTAGGCTGGCATTTAGTGATCTGCTTTGAGAATTAGGGCTGTCCCCTTTCACAGACCAGGCTGTGAACGTGACAGGTGAGCGAGAAGGAGCGAGAGCTTAACCTGCTTTTGGCTTTTCAGTACTGAAATAACAAAATACAGAAACAACCTGTGAGGTTATGAGTGATGCCATGCTCTGTTAGGAGAAATTCTGCCAAAATGTGATACTTTCTTAAGAAAAGATACTGCCTGAAATCCGTTAAGCCTGTCTGTCAGGGAGTGGTATGTTTGGTCACGGTTATTTCATCTTTTGTAGGCATGTAAAGACTAATAGGTGGTTGGCCTTGGGAACTGAAACCTTCAATCCGCGGGTCAGCTTTGGCATTGGCAGCAGCTGTGCAGTTCTGCCTAAAGTGCCAGTTGTTCCCCAGCCCCGATCTGTGAGATCTTACTATAAGGTTGTTTTCCAGGGGTGGGCCATCCCCAACAGAAACAACCCCCTCACCTCTGATGGGCGTGAAGTAATTGACAGAGAACCCACAACAAAGCCGACAGTCTGTTCCACCTGAACTGGGATGGTTTTTTAGTATTTGCAGTCACTCTGTGGCCTGCTGTCTGAGACGCTGCAAACTACTAATGAGCAGCACTGGAGTTGTGGTTTGGGGTTTTGGCGTTGGAGCAGGGAAGCAAGGCGTACCAGTTTTGCCGGAGTTGGGGACCAAGGCTTGTGGCTGAAGGATGCTCTTCACCAGTTGTGTTCCAAATTGCCCACTGAGTAGGACAGCCGGAAGGGAGCAAGAAGCCTTCCCTGGGGAGCAGGCTTTTGCTCCATGGTGTCAGGGATTGGTAATTACTTTTTGAAAAGGATTTGCTTTATTCCTTTTGTGTGTACGCTTCTGATGCTTTGGCTGTTGTTCCCAGGTTTGTCTGGAAGTGCTGTATCATTAGTGGTGTTTACAGCACTACCATCCCACCAGCATTACTGCTGTTGCTTTGCAGCTCAGAAGGACCCTGCTGTCCTATTTCTTCAAGGAAATGCTGTTGATGTTTTAAAACAAGGAACGTCTGCCTGCAGAGGTTTTCCTGTATAGCTTGTTTAAAAGCTTGTGTAAAGGTTTGTCTGTCTCAAGGAGTATTGTGCTCCTGCAGAAACCAGGGATGTACATCCTGGTGATTTTTAGCTCTGGTATAAAGTAGGGAGTCATGTAGCTCTGCTTGCAGGGACACCTGTAATGCAGATGAGCTATAGCAGATTACTTCAAGCGAAGAAGATTAGAGGGGGGGAGAGAGCTGCTTTTGCTCTTTGGTTTGATCTTTTTCTGCATGTGTCAGTATTCTGTGAATACAAACCTTCTTTATGTTCAGTTAATTCCTTCCTCCGTGTTTGTTTGGATCTCCCACAAAGCAGCACAGAAGAAAGGGAAGGGCGTTTAAAAGCAGCAATAAGGTTGCAAAGTCACAAGAACAGGCAGAGATAACAACCTGGAGTATGGGGGGTGGCTTTGAGGGGGAGAGGATGTTGTTCCTTTTTAGCCTTATCTTATGAAGTGGATTAGTTGAGAATGTTCTTAATAACTTCTGCCTGGCCTGCTTGGTTCGATTCATTGAATTTAAAAAAGAAAGAAAAAGAAAAAAGGCAGGTAGCCGCACGGGTAGCGGGAGCTGCAAAGCCCAGCCTTCTGCGGAGCTCGCTTACTGTAGCCGTCTCCAGCGGAGGTTCTCTGGTGCCTGACAGTGCAGGTAAGCCTGCACTGCTGGGTTTGTCAGTGCGGGCGCTGAGGAGTCTTTTCTTTGTCCAGTCCAGTTCCATGTAACCCGGGAACTTAGTCACCGTGGAGACTGCACACCGTGTCAGACTTGGCTGAAAATGACTGCCAAATTTAGTAGATGGTAGGGGCCTCATCAATAGGGATATGTGCAGCAGGATCATATTTACCTTGTTTATTGACAAAATCAAGCTCAATGATCTCTCAATCTTTTCAGCTCCTTCTAATGACAGTAAATATAATTAACAGCTTAACTTGACATTTTATTTGAGAATCAGTCTCACAGGAAGAAGAGATGCACGTTAATCGTCGTAGTTTGGGATTCTGAAAAGCCTGCAGAGCTGTTGGCTGCTGCCGAGGGGGTTTAAGGCCTGAGCAGGGGCTGGAGACTGCTGGGACCGCTTTCCATGGCCAGCTCAGCAGGAGACACACCACTGCGTCTTTAGCCTTGTCTTCTAAGGGCACAGCTTTGTGCTCTGAATAAGCACTTGTTCCCCGCTTGTGTCTCTCCCGGATTTGGAGCTGGTGGTAGTTCTCAGTCGAGCCTGACAGGTGGAGCTCCCAAAGACCAGGGTTTACAGGGTTTTTTGTCTTTGTAATTGAAAAATTCAAAAGCTTAATTATCTTGCACAACCAGGGCAAGGTAGGAGTGATATACTATGCATTTTTTAAGCCTATTACCAAGGCTTAAAATTTTGGCTTAAGAATGCACAAGAATAGAACATAATAAGTAAGTTTGGTCCCCAGTAGCAAGTATTGATTGCTTGTATAAATACTTTGTTGTTATTGGACGTCAGCAATGTTTTTGCTTAACTTAGGCTACATCAGGGTATATATATGCACATTTCTGAATTATCCTTATAAATGAATAATAGCCTTAGTATGTTTTTCCGTGTGACTCCATCTCCCCTTTTTTCTAACAGTGGTAGTTCAAAGAGAGATGAATCTTTTCTCCTGAAAGTTTAGCAAATGTTTTTTTCCATAGGAAGTAGAAACCTTTGCTAACAGAGACCTTATTCATTAGGATTTTGTGAAAGTAAGCTTTCCTTTTTTTTTTCCTCCCCCATTTTAAGTGGTTTTAAAAGTAAAATGACATAACCCTTGGGACAGAGTGGACAGTCTTCTGAATATAGCCTGCTGTAATGCTACCTTACCACTCCTGAAGATGGCCCAAATCAAGAAAGAGCTGTCTGCTCTAAAAGCAGAAGGGTATTCATTCTGAAGCATCTGTTACATTAACGTTGTTCCCACGTGCATGGTTGATAAGGAAAACCTTCACTCATTTTAAAATACAAACTAATTAAAAGTGTGTATATTTGATTTGAGTAGCTTTTCTTTAATAGATTTAAACCAGCTTACACTATTCTGAGTCAAGTCACCCCACAGACTTATGCTCTTAGGTGGGTTTGTTTTTCTAATTTTGGTTTAATGAAATAGTTCTGCTTCTAATTAAAAGCGACAACTTAAAAACCAAATCTTTGTAAGCAATACTTCACGTGCAGTCTATAAACATGTCAGATTTATATCGGAAGGCTTGTGGTTAAGGCTGCAGAGGCTATTAAAATAATAATCAAAGGATGGAAGAAGATCCAGGAAGGAAAAGGGAGGTGTGAGAGAGAATGATGACACTATAGAGCAATTTGCTGTAACGCTGCAGTCTTATAAACGTGGCTGTCTCGTGTACCTCTGCTGTTGTGGAGGCTTGGAGGATCTTGGCTACGTAACGGCCTCTGAAGACATACAGAGCCTCCGGATAGTCAGTATTTACCAGCATAAAGGAAAACTAAATTGTAGTCGGGTGGAGCGGTGTGTTTGATTTACAAGTCTTCAAATGTTAGAGAGGGCAGTAGGTTTGTATTTAGGTCTGTCACAAACAAATCATAACCCTGAATCTTGCCACCAATTCACTGCATGGTTGTTATCAGAGGTGGGACTGTTGGCTTCAGGGAAAGACTGAGGAGTGGAACTACTGGCTTGCTGCTTGGGTTTCTAAGTCGTTCTGAGCATAAGCTGATATCAACTTTAATAGGTAAACGTTCAGCTTATGTTATTGATAAGCTTTTAGCTGTTTTTAGTACAGATTCATTTCAATAATTAACCTTTTTCTTGAAAATCAGTGTTTGCATCCTTAGAACTAACGCATTTTAGACTGGGAAAGGCTTGTCTGTGGAAACGTCACTGTACTTTCCATGCTCTTGTACTGCTTGGAGAATCGACTGCAGGGCACTGTCGTTTGGCTTTGGGACCGGGGAGTCAGGTGCAGTTATCAACAGCCCCTAAAGCAAAAGAAAAAAAGAAGGTTCTGTAATCTCGATGCTGATTCAGCGCAGAGCAAGGCCAGGGCCTCCCCGCTGCGTGCGGGAGGCTGAAGATGGACCATAAGGCCGGACGGGTGTCTGGTGTGATTTGGCACAGCAGCTCTTGCGGCGAGTGCTGTGGGGTCCCAGGTTAGTGAGCAGCTATAGCAGGACCCATCTCTCTTCCGTTTCTAAGTGGTACAGGAGGTAGAATTTGAATTGTAATTCAACTCTTTCTAGTGGGAGTACACAATACAGTCTTGGAGATATTTTTGATCTCTTTAAAATTAGATTTAAAAAAAAATGCTGTCTGTGCAGTAGTTTAGAGGGCCCTCACATTTGTTTTCTTCGTCTGCAGCCTAATGAAAAAAAGTGAGATGAGGGGAAAGCAATCCTTTGCTAAAGCTAAATATAAATCTCTCTTAACCCTAGAATGTCTGATAAACTCTGCAGTTTCACTTTAGCTACTTGCCTGACTGTTGGCAGGCTCGAAGTCAGAGCTTCGCAGGTCTCTGTCTGGTCACAATCTTGCTTGAAATCAAGTCCAGCTTTCAGCATCTCTAAACTAAACCAGCAGAAGCTAAATCATGGATTACAAGTGCTGGCGTGACATCCAGCCGCGGATAAGGGCAGAGCGTTCCCCTGTGTGGAGATGTAATACCCCGCATGAAGGCAGGGTGGCATTGAACTTCAGAAGGTAAAAACGATGAATTCTAACAGCAAAGGCCTGATGGCAGTGATGCCAAGCCCCCAGGCTTGAGGGTAAATCATGCTGGAGGAGGTATCAAGGAGCAAGCAGAAGGCACAGGCTGTTTCAGGAGTTTAACAGAGGGAATGGCAGGACATTGTGTCTCGGCCACAAGGTTTCTGGTGGCTGGTAGGAAAGAGAAGCCCAGCAAGAGCATGTTCTCAGGGGGCAGTTTGCTCTTAAGACAGGCAGGCAAGTATTTAAAGAATGGAAGATGCTGTCGGTCAAACCCAAGGCTTATGTTATTGCCTGCTTTGTGAGTTACAGTTTCTTAGCTCTGCTCACCTGCAGTGACTCGCCTAGTTCACTGCGGTAAAGTTTTCCCAGATTGCCAGTGAAGGTTTTGCCATGTCGAAAATGTTTCCCTGATTCTGAACCAAGAATGCAACTGTAATTCTACGTTTTGTTTCAGTGTTTCAGATTCCCAGTACTTTCGCTTTTGAGAGGCATTTTGATTATTGCTTGCCACTCAGGCCTGTGGTAATATGTGCATGTAATAAATCTGTGTCACTGTGTATTTCCAGGTCCACTGGCCTTCTTTCCTCAGTGGAAGCTGAAACATTATGATGTAATCGTAGGCGTTCTGTCAGCTCGACACAATCATGAACTGCGCAGTGTTATAAGGAACACTTGGTTCAAGCACCTGAAACAACATCCTGCACTGAGCCAACGGTAATCTCGAATGTTTTGTAATTTAGGGCTTTGTGAGGGGGAGCACGGAAAGACTATAATGCTTAAGTATCTTGATTTAATCCTTTGTTTTTTGAAAGTATTAGCTTTTTTTGCTTTATTTGTGAGCATCTTTGATCATTTTAAAGAAATCTGTTCAGTAACATGTAAGACAACTGCTTGTTCTGGGCTGGAACTATTTTTTATACAGGAAATAAAATGTGTTTGACTGTTGGCTGCTGTTTGGTTTTGCAGTTAGTTGCCACTGTTCGTTAGCGCTGTACACGACTTTCCCCTTCTTGTGTTGCAACGTACGCTTTGTACAGATGCAGCTTGAAATGCTCAGTAATCCCGGATTCCGGAAAGCAGTCAGGATCGCGTTTGGTGAGAGAACCACAGGAAACTCTCACAACAGCCTCAGCTGTGAAGTTTGGGTTTGTTTCCCGCTGCACCAGGTACACCAACCTGCCGCAGCGTGCGTGCCCAGCCAGAACCCTTCCCGACAGCCTGCAGCCAGCCCTGTCCTTGCTGAGACAGTTCTGCTGCAGTTCGTTCCTGGAAACGCTGTCAGCCTCCATCGGCCTCACCTTGGTGCCGGCTTTGCACTGAACTAACCGTTCCCGTTGACAAAGTTGGTGTCAGCACGCGGTTTGCAGCGAAGCGTAGCTTCTTCAGGCAGGGAGAGAAGTGACCTTGCACAGCTCGTATGGAGTTGCAGGAGGATATTTACCTGCTAGGTGGACGGGGCTGAGGTGGATCCTCTCGCTCTTCGTGCTGCTGCTTGTCTCCTGACTGTGGCACAACCGTGGCTGGGGCTGGGAAGAGCAACCGGTTGTTTCGCTACAACCTGACGCTGAGACATTTCATCGCAATGCATAGTCGGGAGCCTTGGTGTCTCCTTTGACGCTATGTGTCTTTTTTTCGTTACTGTTATTTTCCTTGCCTTTCGAATGCAGAATATTCTAACAATCTTGAATTAATAACAAAGCCAGGCAGGGAGAAGCAGGGCTTCAGGATCCTGCAGCATTGCCTTAGGTCTCTTTCTGTTTAGCTGAATCCCATTCCTAGTTGCCAACCTTCCTGCGCCCTCGTTATGAAACACAAAAGACTAATGTGGGTTTGGGATTGAGCCCCTGTGAGGGGATTAATGTGGTCACTCTACGTAGAGACCCTCATTGCTGATTTTGAAGGGGTTCAAAACCTTAATCCTGTGAAAGGCAGGCCATTGTGATGAAATAAGTTTATTGAAGGTGGAGGGAGGAGGGAAGAGAACTGGTGTTAATAAAACCAAATTATTTTAGTGTCCTTGTGAAGTTTATAATAGGTGCGCATGGTTGTGCTGTGCCCGTGGAGGACAGAGAAGACCCCTACTCCTGCAAACTTCTGAACATCAGCAACCCAGGTATAGAAGCTTACTTTTAAAAATTCTATGATCTGCACTAGAACTAACCATCTCTCGTCACAAGACTCGTTTGGGGTGCTTAACTGAGGCAGCCGGTCTTTCAAATAAATGACGCCTAGAACTTGCTGTCTTAACAGTTCCATAACCCCCGTTGAAATGAAGTTGGAGAGAGCTGGAATGACCTAGTCCAGTGTCATACGTGAAGACAGTAGCAAGGTGCTGAAGCCTTGAATGTCAGGTGGACTTCTCTGGTGATAAAGTGAATTCTAAGCAAGTCTGGCTGATTTTTTGGATTCTGCCCTAGACAGGAAACAATTAAGGAATGTACTGCGGGGACAGAATGAAGTGCTGCCATAAAAAATTCCTAACTAAAATTGTAAATTCTTCCTGTCACCTTTTTTTTTTTTTCCATTTAAGTTTTGTTCTTTAATTGCACGTTAACTAAGGACTGCTTGGCACTTAAGCCATCATTCACCGTAAAATGAAACTTCTGTTACTTTCTCTTTGAATGGCAACATTCACTGCTTAACCAGTCTCCCACGAATAAATGGTACCTCGGGGCTTGGGGAGGAGATGATGCCAAAAAGCAGGCAGCTGAATTAAGCGGAGGTGTATGCCATTTTGATACATGAATAATTATTTTAATATGCTAAAATACAGGTATTCGGTTTTGTCTCCACTCTGTGGATTTATTGTGTTTGTAATCTTTTCTCTGTGGACATGTAGGATTGATTTGCAATAGCTGGTAGCCAGCAGATTGCTGCATCACTCTGAGTTTCTCCTTGCTGCCGTCTGCAGCCAGTTCTATTTTCTTCTCCTCCGGCGTTTGCTTATCCTTGTGCTCTTGCGAGCCATGCTAATTAATCAGAATGCTCTGCGTGTATCTGGTTCAGGAACCATGAAGCTGTCTCACAAACCTACCTCTGTCCTTTCTTCTTCGTACAGTTTTGAATCAGGAAATTGAAGCATTCAGTCTCCCTGAGGATGTACCTTCTGCGCTGTCTGAAGACAGCATCGTCAGTGTGAACTTCCGTGTGCTTTACCCCATTGTCATTACCAGTCTTGGGGTATTTCATGAGGCTGACGGAGTGGGATTCCAGAGGAACATCACTGTAAAACTCTACCAGGCGGAACATGAGGTAGAGTGTTGCAGTTATCTTTTGAAAGTGGGCTAAAGCATGTTGTCTCTTTATTGTGGGTTCTGTTTTTACAGAAAGCAACATACTGTGGTGATGATTTAGAACAGAAGTACTTAACTGACGAGTTATAATTATGTTTTTCTTCTGCTGCATTGTATATTCTTATTGCAAAGCTATATATGCACATACATACACACACGAAAAAGATGAAAAGAGGAAATTCAGAGTGCTGTAAGTTAATTTAAATGCCCTTTCAAAAGAGTGCCTATATCTAATTCCAATTAGTTATAGGCAATTTTGATTGCCTTTGAGGTTTTAAAGCATTGATAGGTATTAAGGAATAAAAAAAATAAACGGTTGAATATATTTAAAAGACACGTGCAGAAACAGACATTTGGTGCTCTTCCAGCAGAGAGACGCAGGACAGCTGTAACTCCTTCCTCTTTGTCTTCTGGCAAGTTATTTTGAGATTTCTAGAAACTGATATTATTTACAGGCAGTAATCAAACTTCAGGGATAATTCCCCCCACTCCCAAGCTGTTACGGGTTTGACAGAATAGCTTAGTACTAACCTGAAGGGAAAACATCATTGATCACGGTTGTTGCACTCGGTTTGCCTTTCTCTCTACCAATGACTTGAAAGTCTACCATAGACTTCCGGCTATGCTACAGTAGAAACAATTTTAAATTTAAGGGAATAATTAAAATTAAGTACAGAAAATATACGCAAGCATGGCTTGTATTATGAACAGCCAGGGTTGGGTTTACAAAAAAAGTACATACACTGTGACCTGGTTTATGCTTGCTAAATTGTAGAATTCTAAATGTTGAGAGCTTAATGACTTGATCTGCATTAGCATTTTAGTTCCAGTGAAGGGAAAACCATAATCATAGGAGCGCTTGGAGACTGTTTTCTGAAGATTGGAGTCCGGCAATGCAGCATCTTTGTCGTTTGTCGTTATCCAAGAGCTGTTGGTGGCCTGTGTAATACAGCAGCTATTACGTTTTAGGGGTCAGCATCCTCTGTTACAGTTACTAGTAGGTAACAGAAGAGAGAAAACCTGGAGTCTGGGAGATGAGTCCGAGACTTCCATATGATGCGCTCTGTTGGTGGGATTCTAGCTGAACTTGCACTCGTGTTCCATCGTTGCTTACCGCCACCGACGCTTGAATGCTGTGGGGTCTGAGAGGCTGTCGTGAGAGTAAAGCTTGCACTAAGTTTTATACAATCCGTAAGCCTCTTCCCGTTGTAACTGAGGGAGGTGATCGAGCTGTGCATAATCTCACAGCACTTTTAATGTGTGTTTTGGGGTTTTTTTGTCTTTCTGTTGCTCACAGGAAGCTCTCTTCAGTGCTCGCTTTAGCCCGCCAAGCTGTGGAGTGCAAGTGAACAGGCTGTGGTACAAGCCGGTAGAGCAGTTCATTTTGCCAGAGGTATGTGCAGAATCGGAACGGCCCGCCGTTCTTCTGAGTCAGCCCGAGGCTCCGACTGATAAAACTGCCCTTTGCCTGAGGCGGAAAGGTGCAAGTGAAAACCTCTAGTTGAGGGGGATGTGATCAAATTTAGGATTTCATCATTATCACTGGTACTCATAAAGCAAAAGCCTTAAAAAATACAAATTGATTAAAAAAGGACATTGGCAAATAGTAGCAATTTCAGAAACCCTTTCAGTTTCTGAGTGAGAAACGTACCTGCTTTGATTCTGTGGGAGAGTTTACCAGAGAATGGGGCGCTTCTGTCTCCCTCCTGCTTTTTCAGACACCAGTACACAAGACAGGGAGGGGGAGGATGGCTCAGGTTCCTAGGGAAAAGAGCTGCTGATGTCCTGGACGTGACAGCGAGGTATCGCGCATTACATTTGCAATGACGGTATCAGCTGAAGAGTTGTACTCGAGGAGCACGCGCTTGGGGGCTGCTGAAATGCGGGTTATTCCTTTTCTGGCAGCACCAGTGAGGAGCTGTTCATCCGTTGAACCATGCGAGGAAACAAGAATCAGACCCCCAAGAAGATCTGTAGTAGGGTCCATCTGAGGTATACTAGGTGGAGTATGTGGCGCACAGAAGACTGACATTTGGGGTTTTAAAACCTTGTCTCTGTCCCGTGGCTGAAGTGGGGTGGGTTGGTTGGTTTGTGTGGTGGATGGATTGTGGTTTTTTAACAGGACGCCCCTCAGAAATCTGTGAGAAGACTGCTTTGTGGGCAGTAATGAAAGTGGTGGTGGTGTTGCTCATCCTGAGATACCATTAGCTAAGCTAATGAGCAGGGCCTAAAGTCTGCCTTTCTATTTATTTATTTTTAAACCCCTCTTTGGGGCTGGGGGTGCAGTCCAAGAGCAGGGTTTTGGTATAGGGCTACAGAACCTACTAGTGGCTGCTTAGGAAGGAAGGTGATTAAGCACGGAAAGAATGGAATGTAGGTAGGAAAAAACCTGATGCTGTTACAGTGAAGGTTCAGTGAACACAAGTTGACTCAGAACGAGAATTCTCGTTCAGCAGACCCTCCCAGGTACAAGGCATTGTTCCCAGTGGACTAGTGTTCCCTCGCTAGGTACGTCAGCTGCCGCTTTAGGCTGTTTCCCTTCATTTAAATATTCTCTTGTATGACCCGACCCTCGCTGCTGTTTCTGTAAGTTGCCTTCGGATCTGGGTTGTTTTGCTATGCAAGAAATTAAGTGTTTTATGAAAGAATGGAGCAGGAGAGGACATTTGGGGCCAGTTTAATCCCTGACGTATTGCCCCGGCTCTACAAGAATGAATGCAGTTGGACACCTGCCCCTTTTAAGGGAAATCTGCAGCTGATTAATTGGTTTATCATCTTAAACAGTTTTTACCGAACACTACGCAAGTTCGTTTTGCTGGCAGGAGACCTTTTGGGTGAGCAGACCTCTTGCAGTATTTTGTGCATGTTTTAACAATCTAATTTGAGATCAAAATGATGCAGGGTCTTTTACCTTTTTAAAAAGAGCTTTGGTTACCCCGTAATTTGGTGGTCTAACAGGTGAGCCTTTTCCCTGTGAGATTTTGTTCTGAGATACCAAAATCCTGGGCAGTTGTAATTTTGCTATAAATGATTGCATTTCTCCTGAAAGGCAGATGGGAAGTATTTCGTTTAGAAAGGGGATATTGGTATTCATATATCTCTTTGTGTGGGCTTCCTTAATCTGACACGTGTTGTGCCCTGAGTGCTTACAGGATAACGTGATGTTTCTAACGTAGATTAGTAGGGCTTACGCACAGCGTGTCTCCTGCGGTACTTGGGATGCTGAACCGTACAAGATGATTCAGAGGAGACAGAACGCCCACGTGTTCCCATCTACTTGTTTGAGAGCAGTAAATTTAGTGAACTGTTTAATTGCCACAAGATGGTTTGTGAGACAATATCTACTCTCTGCCTTTCCACCTTCAAGAAGTAACGGATTGCACAGGCTGCTGAAGAGCTTCGTTCATCTTCCAGCCCAAGTGCTGCTCTTTCTGCTCGGCTTGGGGAAAGGCAGGGAAACGCAGCGTCAGAATAAGCATCTGGCAGGCCAGATTGTCAACGACGGGATCGATCACTCAGCTTTGGAACAACTGAAACTGCGCAGAAGAGCAGAACCACCAGCAGAAAGCCAGAACTCAGGCAGGGGCTCTTCCAGCCAGGTCTCAGCAGCGCGCTCGGTTTGACAAAAAGCCGCAGGCCTCCTTGCGTGACAATGGGGCTCCGTGCTACGCGTACTCTGTATTACTAGCGGGCAGTAGCCGGAGAAACAAAAAGCACAGCACTGTTTAACGCCGGGAAAAGACTTTGGCAGGGCTGCATTATGTCGGTACACCTGCTCGGTATTCACTGTAAACGCCACTGCGCTCTGGCAGCAGCAAGGCTGGAATTTAAATGGGGAAAAACAGATGATGTAGTCTCAGGTGTGCCACTAATGTCTTGCTTTAAGCATTCTCGGGCCTCGGCTTTCATTAAGCAGCTTAGAGTAGGAATAGCTGAAGGCTAAAGTCATTAGAAAATTCGCTTACAAGTCCCTCAGCCTGGGAAATAATGGCCGTTTGCAGCTTTAGAACACCTCGCGCCGAGGCTCACTGGCAACAACTGATGGAGACTCTTGGTACGTGTTCGAAGTCAGTATCGGTAACAGTCAGAATTTTAGTGTTTCTGGTCGTCGAGGCGTGAAGACTCGCAGGCTCGCAACCAATTTACCAAAGGTTGTGTCTGTAAACAAGGGGCAGAAGTGGGATTACAGCCCAGGCCCTGCAGCCAAAACCGCTGGAGTGGGGGATGACAGGCACTGCAAAGAGAGAACTTGAGCATGTGGGTTTTACGGTGCAGGGTGTTCAGGGGTCGTGCCACTAAAAACTGTCTTAGTAGTGGTCCGTTTGTTGTGATAACTGACAGGTAAAGAAACAAGGGGAAGGTACTGAGCATGCAAGTCAGGATTGAATAAGCACTGACTAGCTCCAGGATTAGATTATAAAGCTGGCATTATAAACAATAGATGGGAGACTTGTGAAATACACCGCTGTCATTAAATACTGAGACTGCTGCAGCTGTTAACACCTACTTCTAGAGGAAAGCAAAGAATGGAACTCTAAACTAGATTTAACGGTGTGTCAGTAACTGGAGAGTTTCCGGATAAGGTTTCGGAGTACAAGGAACCTGAAATGGGGAAGAGCTGAGAGGTTAGTGCAGGTAAACAGACTTTCTACAGCAACAGCGATGCATCTACAAATAGTTGAACCAAGTTGTTTCCCTGTTCCAAGGTCCACACTTGCTACCTGCGTTTTCCCTATGAAACTGGGAGAAACAAAACGGATCTAGCAGTCAGGAGTATAATAACCCTACAACTACTCTGTACTACCTTGTCATAGGGGTGAGGCTGCTTTAAAAAAAATGAAAAAAATATACTACTACCACTACTCTTGCCTTTGCATGTTCTCAGGGGTCTTCAGGAAAGTCTTCTATAAAATGGGCAGTAGTTGGACTGCTAGGTGGATTAGTTTCCAGTTGAGATTAAATGCTTTTCAGTGCATGAATTTACAGACACACACGCACAGAAAAATCATGGAGTGACACAACTTCAATTGACAGTTAAAGCCAGAACATTTTAAAGATACTCACTTGTCTTTCTCCTGCTTTTCCTGCCAGCCAAGATGTGCTGTGTTCAGAGATATTCAGAGTTCTGTGACTCTCCTATGGTAGCTTACGACAGCTTTGCCAGGATAAAGGTGGCTGTATTTTCCTTTGAGTGTTGCTGATGTCAGGGTTGAGTCTCTGATCTCTGGTTTTGGCGGAGATCAGCACTAAAAAGCAGCACTTATTTCCAAATCTGTTTTAATGTATTCTCTTTGTAACGCAGGATATATAGTTAGGGTTTTTAAAAAAATTCATTTCAGGTCACCTTTAAATGCCATCTTAATGCTGTTGGAAAGCCAAAGCCTTTTGTACTAGTCTTCTGTTAAAAGTTTAATGTTCTTAATGTAGAGATCCGTGATCAGTCTTAAAAGCATGATTACGTGTTACTGAGTTTCACAGATGTGTTTCTTTTATGAGTAACCAATTTTATTGGAATGTAAGTGAAACATCCACGTTGTGCGTTCAAGCTACGTGTTGCGTGAAGTTGGCTGTTTTAAAATAAAAAACCCCAGACTGTTTGATTTTCATTCTTTTAAGTCTTTGGATACCTGCGTAATAGTGTTTTGCTCTCTCACCAGAGTTTCGAAGGTACCATTGTGTGGGAAAGCCAGGATCTTCAGGGCCTTGTTTCAAGAAACCTTCATAAAGTGACAGTGAATGATGGAGGGGGTGTCTTCAGAATCATTACAGTGAGTCACCTCTCCTTCCCTTCCGCCATGTTTCCTTTTTTCCTAGAAAAAAACCTTTGGGTATTCAGCACTTTGCTGTGTTTCTCTGTAAATCGTTAGTTCAGTTGGGCTTCTCCTGGTGTCTCAGAGGGGAAGTTTGCCTTGCCTGGGAAAAGGACAAGGGCATGCACTAAGTGATGGTAGTAAGTGGCGGTTTTCTTTTACTAAGGGAGTAAAGTTGACCTATTGTCTTTGTCAGGTGCGAAGCAGTAGCAGTATATCAAGGATGGCAAATGGTGCCTCAAAAATCCTGTTCTAAAATCCCAATCAATGGGATTAAGCCTGGTTTTTTTTGGTTTTTTGGCAGTGTGTCACTTTTCCTGTCAAAATGTCGCTTGCTTAAACATGCTGTTGTAATTTAGCCAGAATAACTTTATAGTTTGCTCCCAACTTCAAAACCACGTTTCTGAAAGTGTCAGTGGTTTTGCTAGTTTCAGGTGAAACTTCAAAAAATGCCACAAAACTTTACCGTTAGAAAATCCTAGACTTTCATTGTGCAGGTACCTAAACCCACCCCTGGAAGTGTCCAAGGCCAGGCTGGATGAGGCCTTGAGCAACCTGGTCTAGTGGAGGGTGTCCCTGCCCATGGCAGGGGGGTTGGAACTGGATGGTCTGTAAGGTCCCTTCCAACCCAAACCGTTCTGTGATTCTCTGAAGAACTTTAATTTAATTCTCATTTGCTAGAAAACTTAAAATCACAGGGAAAAACACACCAGCACTGAGAGATGAACTCAGTTATTTCTTTCCATTAATCTGTCTCTAGCAGGCAGGGGAAGGCTCGCTGCCACACGAACTCACGGAAGGGGTGGAGGGAATCGCAGGTGGTTTTATCTACACTATTCAAGGTAAGGCTGCAAAATACAGCGTCATGTTTGATGTTATGATAAAACAGGAACTTTAAGTAAAGTTTCTAAAGTAAAACTTGTGCTATCTTTATGAACTTGATCAACTAAGTTGTGGTTTTAGTAGAAACAGTTAATTTCTTCCCGGTTTTGTTATGCCTGACAATGTCCTGATGTGGTTTCTTTGCTCGCTCTTGGTCAGTGACTCCAACTGACTTGGTCTTTTTATTAACAGAAATCCCATATTTATCTAGACTCTGTCCTTTGATTTTTTTTTTTTTGTCACCCAAACATGAATTAAAAATGTTGTGCCATGTGGTCCTCAAGAAATCTTTCCCTGATAATTTTCACATATTTTCCAGTCCTGCTACTTTTAGAAGTACCGTGTCATAATGTTTAACTACTGACAAACAGTGACTACCTAACATAACCTGCTTTTCCACCTGTGTTGTTGGGTTTTACACCTGTTTGAGCAGGCTGTTCAGACTCCTGTGGGAGTCCTTCCCAGCGTCTAAGACTTGGGCCACGTCGCACTATGAGTCGATGTATTCTTATGGGTCCATCCTAGTCAAAATGAGCAGGGACTTTGAGCGTCGTTCCTGTGTTCTTGTAGTTAGGCCTGGCAGATATAAACTGGGCAGTCCTGTTTTCTTGTCATCTGTGTAGGGGCCCAAACTGGGCTGTGCTAAAGCCCTTCCATCCTGTTTGGTCCAGAAGTTCTTCCGTACCGCAACCTCTCTTCCCAAGCGGTTCAGTATTCTTGCAGTACCTTTTTAGCTTTTACCTGCAGTCAGTTTTGTGATGAAACTGAGCAGGGCCTACCTGTGCTACATCAAGGCAATGCCGGTTGGATTGTATGTAGCATAGGGGTTTTTTGTTTGTTTTGGTGTTTATTTTTTAATGCTAGATATCTATGCTCAGGAGTAACTGATAGTAGCCTTTGTACTTTACTGGTACGAGTAGTAGTGAAGTCCTGGACAGCTCTTTATATCAAAGAACCTTTAAAAGTTGGATCCTTTTATTACTGAAAAGGAAGAGCATGCTTTTTTTACTTTAAACTTTGCATAATCTGTATCAGACCTTATGCAAAAATATTTTTTTCTGTTATGCAACTTGTAACACCTCATAGAAATTTTAAAATTAACTGTAGGATTTTCATAACCCCATCGAGTTAAACGCTTCAGATTCGTTTTGTCAGTATGTCACGTGTTAGTCAAGAGAAAAATGTGAAATAATATGTAGGTGATGCGTCTTTGTTTAATGATGGGTGCTGCTTCTTTCAGAAGGTGATGCTCTTTTAAAAAGCCTCCATACTCGCCCAGAAAGGTTTACAAGTCACATAAAAAATCTTGAAAAAGAAGATGCCTTGTTAAAGGAAGAAAGCAGTACCTATGACGATATTGTTTTTGTAGATGTTATTGACACTTACAGAAATGTCCCAGCCAAGCTGCTGAATTTCTACCGATGGTAAGTGGAAAAGCAAGCACTTTCTCTTAGGAATGTTGCTGTGTGTAGTGCAAGATGATCCAGCTTGTTATGTTATCACAGAATCACAGACTGGTTTGGGTTGGAAGGGACCTTAAAGCTCATCTAGTTCCAACCCCCCTGCCATGAGCAGGGACACCCTCCACTAGACCAGGTTGCTCAGAGCCTCATCCAGCCTGGCCTTGGACACTTCCAGGGACGGGGCACATAAGGTCTCCCTGGAGCCTTCTCTTCTCCAGGCTGAACAAGCCCAACTCTCTCAGCCTGTCCCCATAGCAGAGTTGCTCCAGCCCTCTGAGCATCTTTGTGGCCTCCTCTGGACTCGCTCCAACTGGTCAATATCCTTCTTAAGCTGAGGGCTCCACAGCTGGACACAGCACTGCAGGTGGGGTCTTATAAGAGCAGAGTAGAGGGGGAGAATCCCCTCCCTCGACCTGCTGGCCACACTTCTCCTGACACAGCCCAGGATCCGGTTGGCTTTCTGGGCTGCCAGTGCACACTGCCCGCTCATGTCCAGCACTTCACCCACCGCTGCTCCCGAGTCCTTTTCCCTAGGGCTGCTCTCGATTTATCTGATGTTATCTGTTGGGTTCCACATACCTTATGTGCTTTAGTTCATTAAGTTGCGTTACTCTCTCACAATTTCTGGGGGCATGTAGGCTGTCTAATGAGTAAAATAACAGGATCTGTATTTCTTGAATGCTGACCCGTGGTGCCTCAAGTAAGCAGGAGCTGGCAAGACAGGTTTCTGCTCTGAGAGTCCAGGTGTGAAAATTTCCACATCTCCTTGCAATTTCTTAAAATTTATTTCAGACTTAAAACTAGCAACTTCAGTCTTGTACAGAATGGCTTTTGGCCAGCTTGTTAAATTAGTGTTTTAGTTTGTGGCCACTGACTCTTGTCCTGTCCCGGGCACCACTGAAAAGAGCCTGGGTCCATGTCTTTACACCCTCCCTTCAGGTATTTATATACATTGATAGCTCCCCCCCGTGAGCCTTCTCACCTCCAGGCTCAACAGTGCCAGCGCTCTCAGCCTTTTCTCGCAGGAGAGGTGCTCCAGCCCCTTCATCATCTTGGTGGCCCTTCGCTGGACTCGCTCCATCCCTTATGTCCGTGTCGCTCTTGTACCGGGGAGCCTAAGGCTGCACGCACCGCTCTCAGATGTGGCCTCGCCAGAGCTGAGTGGAGGGGAAGGATAGGAAGCTTGTGTACGGGGCGGGGCGAAAGGTTGAGAGGAAGATTTTTTCAGCGTATTACATGGTCTGTGGTGAACCTACTACGTTATTATCTCTAATTTGCAATTCTTTCCATTACTGGGAGACAGCTGTTGGAATTAATTGATGTCGCTGTGGACTAAGAGGTATAGCTGACAGTTTTAGTTGCTCGCAAGATTATGCGCTTATTTAACAAACTTCATGGTTACGAATGTAACTGAAAAACTGACCTGTGCTTTCAGCTCTAAGAAGGGAGTTTAAATGTCAACACTTAGATCTTTGTGGCAATTTCTTACCGGTCAGCAAATTTTTCAAGATTTAGTAATAAAAGGCTCAAGGAAAATGCCTTTCTCCTTAACAGAAATTACCCTTAAAACCAGTGGTTGTTAATCAACCAACTAGAATCTTAAGCTGCTGTTGTTATTTTACAACTGACAGATATTCAACTATTTTGGTCAGTTCAAGATGGCTTTTTTCATACTTGAGGGGTGCTTCTCTGAAGAACAGTGAGTCCCGAGTTGCTTCCACAGATGGTTCTTACAACCTTCTGCGGTTGTATTGCCCTTGAACCGACCGGCTCAACCTGAAGAGTAGGCTGCTACGTATAGCCGCCGGCTTGTAACAGCTGTGCTGCCATCATCAGAAGGGATTCGTAGCCTTCTGAGGTCAGTACCGTTTAAGACGGATTCATTAGTAAATCCACCATCTGTCCCGGAGAACAAAACTTGAAGTTTATTTTCTTCAGCTCATACACAAATCCGTGTGTAAGACCATCACAGGATGCAGCTGCATCTCCTCTCCGTAGGACAAGCAGTCAGCTTGTGTCAATAGGGAAAACCTTTAAAAGTCAAGGGTAGGAAAGACATTCGTTCCCTTTTCCTTCCCCCTCTGCTTCCCAAGAAAGCCTTGCGGAGCAGTCTGTTGCCTGACCGTAGTTTGTGGGCTGCAGCTCTCAGCATCTCATCACTTTTCTTTTTGGCTGCAGGACAGTCGAATCAACGAGTTTTGATTTGTTGCTGAAGACGGATGATGACTGTTACATTGATTTGGAAGCTGTTTTTAACAGGATAATGCAGAAAAAACTGGACAGGCCAAACATTTGGTGGGGAAAGTGAGTTGGTTTTTTTTACCTTGTCTTTAAGATACGATGTCTGTAGCGAACGGCTCACTGCCTTAAGTCTGTTTTCATGTGTGTCCCCCTTTTCTGCCTAAGGAAGCTAGTATAAGAAGCAGGACTTTTGTGTGCGTACAGCTCTGAATCTCAAAATACAGAAATCGGCACACTGCAACAGCTTTCCAGAGTGTGCCTTTACAGCGAGTCCAACTTGCTGAATACCTTCCCTAGTTCTGAAACGTGTTGTGCGGGTCGTGGTACTTAAGTCGATAAAAGAGCTCCAGCAGTACGGTGAAGATAAAATGCGGGTATGCGCTAGAATTGCCAATGTTACTGTGTTTTGTAGCCACTGTGGTTTTTCTGCTGGGCTTGAGGAGAGGTGGTAAACAGGAGAACCAAAACTGCCTGTTATAATCTGCACTTTAACTGGAGGTGCGAGACTGACAGGCATTGCTACCCGTTTTGCTGCCATCCAAAATGTTAGCTCTGATTCGTGAACCCCTGAGTGAAGTTCCCCAGCCTGCATTACACCTGCAAAGAACTGGGAGGATCAAAATAGCCCGTCTCCTCCCTTCCATGCACGGAATGCCTTGCTGCACTGGTGCAACATCCAGTACAGCAGAAATGCTGCTCTGCTACGGCATTCCCTACAGCCCCACGTCGTGACGTGCCTTCCTGCTGCCATCTGCTTACAGAAGACAAGCTGCGCCGCGCTGCTAAAGGTGTCTCGCTTCACAGGCCCGGTACCGACCCTTGCTTACGCGCAAGGGGATTTAGCAGCATGTGGAGTAGGTGGCTGTGCTGGGGTGATGGCAAAGATCCAAGTGCTGGGCAAGTGTTCTCTAGCCTCTACAAAAACCCTGGTTGCCTGGTGCCTGTTAAATTTCCTTGGGACTGCCTCTTCCACAAGGCTCATAGCCAAGGTAGGATAGGTTCATTCTGGCAACGTGAAAGGTCAGGAGCTTGACGGCAAGAGGGAAACCAACTTGCAAAAGGAAAAATAGCATAGCGTGTAAGCCGCCTGGGCTGCTGTTCCAGCTGCCGTAGGGAAAGCTCTTCTGGAGCATGTTCTCGGCTGGAAGAGCTGAGGGTGTGATACCAGAGATTCTGCCCTCCTCCTTGGTGTCCCTGCCTACTCCTTGGCTAGGCTTTCCGGGTTACGCGTTCAGCTTTGTGGGTGACCACTGAGTGCAGAGGAGTCTTCCGAGGGGGTCTGGGGAATCCCTCCAACCTCTCCTACCTTCTAGCTCAGTGACATCTTGTATATTTAGACCTGAGCGTTGGTGAAAGTGCAAATGAAGTGCCGTTGGGCTTCTCGGAGAGCTGGTTCTGGTGTGTGGAGACCTTGAGCGGGTGGTTAGTATGTCTGGCCCTTGAGGTGACTTTATTGATGGTGCCTCTCCCTTCCGCTCCTCTGAGCGTGTCAAGCTTTGCATTCTTCACCTACACATTATCAAGCGCTCTCAGGAAACTCTCAAGTTTCTCGTGTGTTGTCCAGTGTTCCTTACGATCTGTTGGTAATTGATTCCTGTGTTCTTAGTGAAATTTATCAGCATTCTTGTGAATTCTGAAGTTATCGGCTTGCTTTGGTAGAAATCAAGGACAAGAGCTCGGTGAAACTGGGAAGGGAATGCTTTGGATTGAGCAGTACTTGCATGTGCTGTACATCCTTTTCTGTCCCCCACTTCATAGTGTGTAAGGGTTTGTTCATAAGCTTTTGAAACCGTGAGCTTGTTAAAGCTCACCTAGAGCAAGCTGGAAAACCAAATGGTCTGGGTGTCCTACTTGGGAACTTTGGCCTGTCTTGGAGAGAACATCCGTATCTGGAGTTGACTGCAGTCAAAAGGCCAGTCACCCTCGGGCACGCGAGAGGAGCCTTTGATGGATCGCTGGTCATGTCTGCAAATGACCAAAGTGATGATGGGTGGAACGTACCAACCTGTTTCTGAGGGAGACTGAATCTAATACGAGTGCTGTAAGGGAAAAGGCAGTGCGCTCTAGTTGGCTCACCTGCGGTGCTGCGGAAAGCGGTGGGAGTTCAGAATGGCACCTTTTCTTGACCTTAATTAGGCCAAAAAGAAACTTTAGGTACCTGAAATGTATCTTCATGGAAAACTTCATTTGTAACATGAACCACCCCTTTCCCCAGGGAGTAAGATACGCTGTTGAGCGTAACACGCGTCACGCTCTCCTGTCGGCCTTCTAGGCTTGCCTTGGAATAGCCACTGAATGCCCTTGGGAGGATGGATACGGCTCTCCTCTCCAGACTGAACAAAGTTTTGCCGAGTCTCGTAGAAACGGTGCGTTAGGGTATCAGGCAATTTTGTTAAGTCACTGACAAACAGAAGAGATGAGCTGTGGTGGGAGAGAGGAGTCGGGCAAAATGCCGGGTTTTGTGTACGTCTGTGAAGAACTTCGTGTAGAGGTGACATCTTACAGGGTAGATTCTCCAACAGTCACCCTTTTCAGCTAAGGCGAGCGTGGGATGTAGTGAAGAACAGGGCAACCCCTACAGCAGTGTTAAATGAATAGCAGAGCAGGTGCCCCTCGGGCTGGAGGGGGCTGCACCCTTCCTGCTGTGCTGAGCTGGAGTGAAGATACGGAGTCTAAAGTCAACGCAGGTATCACGTGTGACTTCTGCCCGCTTGGTGCTTTAGCATGCCGCTTTCCTTGTGAGTGTGTGGAGTCTGGTAACAGATCTGCCACTCAACCGTAACTCCTCCCTCACGGGGCCGCTGTCCGAGGAGGCAACTCTTAGCAGCTCACTGAAGCCTTCAGCTGCCTGTGCTGGTGCCAGACATCAGTGACACTTGAACCTGTTCGCAGAAAGGGGGAGAACCTGCTGCACTGGCACAGTTACGGCACTCAGCCGTGAGTGCATGCAGTACTTGTAAGGTCAGGGGAGTGCAGGGCGGAGAGGCTGTGCAGGCAGAGCACTGCTGCTGTCCTGCAGGCCTCTACTAGCAAGTACCATCTTCCCTAGAGAAGACAGCTGCCAGGAAGGATTTTTGTACTGAACATCACTGTTGGATTTCATTTTGGAAAACAGCTTAGAGAAGGTATATAAAAAAGGTCCTTTACCTTGCTTCCTGGTTTTTAAGCAAATGCTGGTTTTATCAGGAAAATGGGTTGTGTAACTTTGCCATAGCTGCACGCCTGCCAGAGGCACCGATTTCCTGCCAGGTTGATCACCACAAGGGGGTTGGACACAGCTGTGCCCGTTGGGGAACATAATGGATGATGCTTGCGCTTACCTGGATCAGCACCCAGCGGCGGGTGCAGGTGTGCTGAAGACCTGACGGTCAGTGCGGCATGTTTCCATTCTGAGAACTTCCTCTTGATACCCAAGAATGAGACCAGAGTTACCCTTCCAGCTGCTGCGTTGGGTTACATGTGTGCCCTGGAGGAGTAAGGCTAGGAACTGTAGTTAGGATCACCTTCTACTTCTTCCTCTTGCTTGTTATTGGCATGACTTTTGTACGCTACAGCTGTTAGCGGTGTTCACAGGTTTCACAGAGGGCTTTGTACAAGCATCTCACGTCTGACATGGTCTTCAGTTTCAGACTAAACTGGGCAGTCGATCGAACTGGGAAATGGCAAGAGCTGGAGTACCCAAGTCCTGCCTATCCAGCCTTTGCCTGTGGGTCCGGCTACGTCATCTCCAAAGACATAGTTCAGTGGCTGGCGAGCAACTCTGAAAGGTTAAAGACGTACCAGGTAGTGAAGCGTTGGTTCGGTTTTTCTGTCTTAGGCTGGTCTGGGGAGCAGCTGGGGACTCAGCACGGTTTTTTTACTGCCGGTACATGATGCAGCTTATTCTAGTTTAGTCGCACGTTGTGCTTTCCTGGTGCTAATGCCTGTATCTCTTGTTTTACTGTGTTGTCTCAGGGTGAAGATGTGAGTATGGGCATCTGGATGGCAGCTGTAGGGCCCAAGCGATACCAGGTGAGTCTGAAGACATGCTCTGTTCTTACGGAAGCAGAACGTGCCAGTTGCTCCAAGTAGCATAAAAGAAAAGAAATGCTTTTTCTTTAGAAAAACAAACAGCCATTGGATTAAAATCCAGAAAATACTTGTTAAAATGTATTGAAAAGAAAAACCATAAAACCCCCACAAAGCAGCCCCCTCTCCCCCAGCCCCCAAGTTCTCTCTAGCAGATCAGAAAGGGACGTAAACCTCTAGCTGGGGACCTCTGGGGGACAGGTTTGTTGCTAGAAACACTGGGAGCCTGATGCTTGGCAGTCCAGGTTGCTGAAGACAACACGCATTGTAAGCAAAGCTATTGAAACAGGTCCGTCTCTGACAGGACAGTCTCTGGCTGTGTGAGAAGACGTGCGAGAGCGGCATGCTGTCTTCCCCCCAGTACTCTCCGCAGGAACTGAGCGAGCTCTGGAGGTGGAAGGAACTCTGCGGAGATCCCTGCAGATGTGAGGACAGATGATGGACTTGCCTTGGAAAACAGGGTAGCGTATAATGATCATGGGAAAGTGTACACTTGGATTCTTTCTTGGGACAATAAGGAGTATTAAGGTATCTTTTTAATGTTGGGCTTCAACTGAAGGATAACAATATTTGCACATCCCTTTTGATAATTACAAGTGGACTGATGCTATCCATTTTCTATAGTATAGATGTTGATCTGACAAAAACCAAAATGTTTAAGATAAAAAATTTCCTTTTTATACAAAGACCTACTTGTAATTAATAAATGCACACAAGAATGCCAACTAGCCTGTCTTTTGTAAATTCAAGTACTACTGATTTAGCTCAGTATAGACCTGTACCAGGATCCAGCAGAGAGCTGTGCTCAGCACCAAGGCATCCGGTAAGTCTTGCTGCAGGTTCTGTGCTGCCTGTGGGGCTGCTCTCACCGGTGCAGGGGCAGCTGGGGGTTAGGATTTACGTTTTGTTTGTTTATTCCATGTCATTTTAGCTGAGAACGATATCAAAGTTCGCTTATACCAAATCTTGAAGTACTGCAAACCTGGCCTGATCAGGAGGGATTTCTGATAGCTGCGTTATTAGGTACGAAGCTGAGGGTATGCACGTGACAGTAAGACTGAGGAACAGTATGACAAAGAACCTAAAACAAACAGCAATGCCTTGCAGTACGCTGAGAACTTACTTATACTGTGGTATGTTAAGGCTGTAGGGAGAGTCTGTCAAATTTTGACCTTAAAGAGACTAAGGCTTTGGAGATACTTCTACAATTACTGCTGGTTTCCTTTGCCTTCAGGTCTTGGGGAGTAGGTGAAGACATGAGTTTTCACGTTTTTGGGAGCAGCCTCTTTCAGTGCAGCACTAATTTTGTCCTGTTACAAGCAAAGGGATCACAACGAAATCGTGTGCTCAGTTCAGTAAAACAAACTCTCACTGTTGCAGTGGGAAGTTGAGTATAAAGGCGTGGCAAAAGTCACCTTGAGTTTGATTTAATTGAAACATTTAAGCACTATTTGGCACCTCTCAAATACGACAATTCAGCCAAAAGCAGATACTTTCATGGAGACCGACAGGTTTAGGAGCTGAAAGTCCAATTGCAGAGTCCTCCGGTGCCACATACGGAATGCATGTTCCCCCACGCCAGGCGCCGGTTCAGGCGCAGGCCCTCTGTGCTGCCTGCAGCTCCAGTGCTGGCTCTTCCTTCCGTCTGTCAAGAGAGCCCCGTCTTACCACCGCACTAACACACAGTCTCCGTTTTCTATGGAGTAAAACTGCAGAGGCTTTAAGTCGTTGTCTAGTTCAACTTCTTTTCCTTCCAGCTAGAATGAGAAAGGAAAAACACACCTGATCAGACTTAAACTGAATTGTGGTCATGTAAACCAAATCCAGATCAGGCAGCTGCACTGGGGGAGGATCTGTCACGTTACAGGAGTGAAATCAGGTCCTAAGTTACAGCGTGAAAACTGCCCCCTCTGGGTGAAATCCACTTCATTAGGTAGCATTTTAGAACGTGCTCCTGACCTTCAGCAGCACGCAGTATTTTACTGTTGAACCACCCCTTTTTAACTCACTTTGGAACTCTCGTAGGACAGTTTCAGTTCTGAACCAGGGATTTTAAGCAGGCGATAGAGCAATCCTTTGACCTTCTGAACAGTCATAGACTCTGTCAAGGGGGAAGAGAGAAAAGTTATTAGAACACTGCTGCTACCGCTGAGCTGTAGGAAAGTACTAGTGTTCCAACTGCACTTGCTTACAGCAACAGCGAAAGGCTGTGTTGCTGCTTCAGTTCTAACACTGCAATAACGTCTGTTGTACCTGGCCCCTTAGCTGCGGGTGTCAAATCGGAAAGGGTTTAATCTCTGGTGGGTAGGACAGGATATGCTACTACGGTTCAAGTGCTTTGATCCCACATACCAAATTCAAGTGTTACGGCTTCATAATTTACCTTTTTTGAGTTTGTATTTACTATGTGCTAAACTAAGTGACCTTTGGGATGCAACCGGTCGAGTTCTGACTACCTGCAGCTGGTGACTGTTCCTTGCAGTTTTTATTACCAGGAATTGGCTTTCCCGGCACAAATGAATGAATGTCACTGCAAAACTAGGGCCATTCTTAGAAATGGTGTTACATTAATTAGGCCCAAACAAATTGCCAGCAGAGCTGTAGAGTGGGTTGTATTATGAAGTCAGTTACACGAAGGGGTATTTTTTGTAACGGATCTTGAATGAGTAACTGTAGTTTGTTCCAGAGGTGATACCTGTGTTTGCAATAGATACACTCAGTATTTCGGTTGAACCTTCACTTCTCTCGAAGCTTTATCTAAAGGCACAGCAATAGTGAGTTATTCCTGTAATACCACACATTGTACTTAGACAAATATTTTTCTATCAAGCATTTTTGTAAGAGCTGTATCTATCTGATTTTATGCAACTTGTGATAATAAATGTGATTTTTATTTTAGAATAAAGCTCGAGTAAGTCTTTTCTCTCAGACTCCGCACTGACACACCTTTCCGAAACACGGGTTTGATTTAGAACGAAGCCTACTCATTCCAGTCTCCCTACGGGCACTGGAACGTCAAAAGACAAATTCGACACAGGTCAGAATTAGATTTCTAACTTGATGTGTTAGATACTTGACCTCACTATCTACGACTGCAGGCGACGTAGTTGGCTCTTATAACCTGATGTTCTTGTTATTTGATTAAACACATCCACCAGCTTTCACACCAGTTAATTAGCCTCTGATTGCCTTGGACACATTAGTCATGAAACCGGCAGCAGAACTCCTAGGACAAGCATCAGCTTTCAATCTTCAAGCTGAACTGAAAGTCAGTACGAAGGTCAGAAAAATGATGACACTCTCGAACACTTTCAACCCTTGCCATTTCCTTTGTCTTCAGGGGAGAATCTTCAGGTGCTGACAAAGCTAGAGGCAGCTGCCATACTGCAATACAGTCATTTGAAAAGGAGCTACGAACCAACTGCTTAAATAAGAGCCGAGACTTCTTACCTGGTAGCTTTTTCTCTACTGGCTGCTGTTCAGGTTTCTCAGGACATTTAATTGTCAGAGCTTAAGGAAGAAGGGTGAGGCATTAGTGAGTGTTAAGCCCTGTTCTGTCAGGAGCACAGAATCTTTCTAGTCTGCCTTTATTACAAATTGTTTCCTCAAGCTCAGCCCCTGATCTTCTAAAAAGTTAGGCTGTAGCCTGTGCCTGAGCAGCTAAGATAGCATTTAATCTTTCTCCAGAACATTAAAAGTACTTTTATTAAAATAATCAAGTTTTTAATTAACGTTTGGCCAATTTGGGAAAATATTTCAGAAGTGACTCCCCTAACGCAACACGTAACCTGGTTTTGGTCTAAAGGAGTATTTACCTAGAAAATTCACTAGAAATTAAGCATTTGTAAAATAACCTGCAGTAGAATGGAAACTGCCTACTCAGTGAGGGTCAAAAACCTGCTTTAAGCTATCTCCTAAGCACCGTACAAGAACATTTTAAGGAAGTGGTTAGCCTAGTTCTTTTACAGAGATTAAAAAAGACTCCTCCTTAAAAAAGGCTTCAGTTATGTCTAGCCAACTAGACTCCTTGTCCCATTTAGCCTTCCACCTAAACACATTAGCGTGTAATGCCTTAACATACCGTTTTGCCCATGGAGTAAAAAAAGATTCAGCTCTTCTGTCAACTGGGAAACAAAGCTAAGTGAAGTTGTAAGGCTGGGATGTAATCCAGTTGAAATATGTAGACAGCCCCAAATACCAAAGTTGACTTTAGTAGGACAGTCAAGAAAAATGTGGGCAAAATCAGAAAACAGTGCAGTTATTGGGATTAAAATCTCAAATGTCTTCTGTAGAGAAACCATTCAGTGTCCGAGTGGAACACTGATTATTCTCCACAAAGCCTTAATTAAGGAAAACGTTCCCCTTGGGTTGAGGGGGGAAAGGGAGATTGAGGATACAGTTTAGGCAAGCAGAATACAACCTGCAACTTTGTGACTCACTGTCCCTGGAAGTATTTAAAAGAAAGACCTGTAGAGGTGGTGCTCAGGGACATGATTTAGTGTTGAGCTTGGCAGTGCTGGGTTAATGGTTGGACTCGCTTATCTTAAAGATCTTTCCCGACCCTTGTCCTTTCTGTGACATCTTAAAGACTTTTGAACCTTTTGTTCTCCATATACACCCAGGAAACACTAAGCTCATAAAATATTTGAAATGCAGAAGGAATAAATTTTGACCATTTCTGGCCTCTTACTCAGAAGCTGATTTTTCAGAGTCAAAGGCTGTCGTCCCTTCAGTTCTCCTTCTTCGGGTGCCCCATATTCTGTGTGAAGGAAAGAGCACATAGACATGGACCCTTCAAAGACCAAAACCCACGAGTAGCCCTGAGACACTGTGGGGCTGAATCAGGCTGGAGCCGGCTGGATCAGGGTGCCTCAGTCCCTCGGCAGCTGGGGTCCAGGTACGGAAAGTGGAAGGCTCCGGCAATGCTAACTGCTGCAGCCACAAGCCCTCATCAGCTGCTGGAGCAGTCAGGAGGATGCATGGGCACATGGGCTGGCAGGCTGGTGCCAGGCACGGGGAGGTGCTGCTTACCATTCCCACCTTAAAAATAAAAAAGCCCCAGGTGGAGACAGCTACTGCCTGTCACCAATGAGGCAGATGCTCACCGGTGTCACCCCGCAGCAGCACTGCCCGGCTGGGCACAGGACCACATGGCCGCACCACTGCGCCCAGCCTTGCCAATGGGTGGGCCTTCCAGAGGCAGCAGGAGCACGTGGGAAAGCAGCCAGGGGAAGGTGAGCAAACGAGAGACCGAATAAGTGCCGCCGCAGCACCAGAACTGAGGAAGCGATGCTGCTTTTCCTGTACCCGTACTTACTAAGACAAAGTGCTGGGTATCTGGGATGGGCAGCAAGAAATTCTTCACTTGGTTTGTTTTTGTCTGGGTTCCAATTCCCACCAGCTGCTAACCAGTCGTTTCCAAATACTTTGCGATAATCCAGCTCTGCTCCTTTTCTTTCAGAAGGAAGGATCTGTACTGACACAGGAAAGGTGCGTAATACAGTTACACAACTTCCCAGAGAAGAGAATCTCATTAATGGCGCCAGCTCCTTGCTCTTATGCAGGTTTGCAGTATACTTTAATGCTACCAAGAATGTCACAAACCCCACCTCCAGGTACTGGCTGATCCATATATTCAGTACACATTAAAGCTATTGAAAACCCTGCACCCCCTCCCTCCTTTCCTATTACAGAACGCAAATGCTTGTATTACAGGCACTAAAACAGATGTAGTGATGCTGCTTTTTCTTTTTTCTGGCCAGTGTATGGGTTTTGTTAACAGTCCTGCAACTTCCAACACGACTCGGGCACTTGAAAAAACCCCACCATTCCTCCATCTCCCCCTACCCCACCGAGTTAGCAGAGTTCACAAACAGCGCTGGATCTGGTAGCCCTACCGAGCACCCCCTTGACTAGGTGAGGGAATAGCCGCCACTTTACTTTTCCTGCATCCAAACGAAGAGTAATCTCAAAAGAAACTGAAAACAATTCCTCAGGCAATGACTTAAAAAGCCGTTTTTCCCCAGACTCCTGCAATTTGTTGAACAATCACGTACCTCAGACTTGTTCAAAACCTCCAATTGACTTATCTTGGCAATAATTAGCTGTCTCAGGGTCTCTGGGTTCTTCTCTGTGTCCATTAAAGGGTTATTGTGACACTGCAGCGCCCGCAAACTTGGCAGTTTGTCCAGCTCATTGATAGATGACCACTGAAATGGAAGGGAACAGGCTTTTGAGGACATAAACCACTTATAACAACACACCATAACATAATAACCATGACTGAGACTATTCTTTTGGTCAGCAGAACCAAGTACTTCCATCCTGCTCATTTAGCTAAGGAAAAAGATGCATTACATTTAAGTAAGTAAAAAAAAAAAAAACCCCCAAACGAACTACTCAGCATTTTAGATGTTAGAATTCTGTGAGAGGAATCATGAGGCAGCAGTGGGATATTCATCCCTGGAAGTGTCCAAGGCCAGGCTGGATGAGGCTTTGAGCAACCTGGTCTAGTGGAGGGTGTCCCTGCCCATGGCAGGGGAGTTGGAACTGGATGGTCTTTAAGGTCCCTTCTGACCCAAACCAGTCTGTGATTCACTCTATGATATGACTGGCTACCATAAACATCTTTAACTGAGATGTTAAGAAAGGCTTTTAAATTTTTAAGTTACACCTCTGTGTTGATCAAAGTATTCAACAGCTGCTTCAGGATCTTACACATACATACAATCAAATCCTAAAAAAAGCAAATTGCAAGTTACTGCTAAAGATACACGTATTTAGAAAATGTGAAACCATCACAATCTAACCTACCTGTGATATTTGATTGTCATTTATTGCAAGGCGTTGTAGTGAAGGAAACATCTTAGTCTTGCATCCTAGGAAAAGGAGTAAATTTACAAAACAATAGTGAAAATGAAGTAAACAAAACTGTAAAGCTATAAATAAATTACTTCCCTTACATACCAAATCCAGCATCAGGGAAGTGTATAGAAGATATTCCAGCGTTTCTAAGTATTAGCTGTTCTAATCTGAAATTTAATAGACACAGTGATTACTGTACATGGCACAGGACATGTTTTTGTAAAAAAATACTATCAACAAAAGATCAGAAACTTCTGAAACGATGCATAATCACTGACAAACGAACAGCAGGTTCACAGGCAGTATCCAGACATCAGCAGAGTGTTCACAGAAGTAATTTTTCAGAGCATAAAAGTGCAATAATTTCAAGCTTTCAAAATGGCTCCTTGATTTAAATGGTGTGATTTTCCAAATGATTTAATAGCTTGTGACTACTTAAATCACAGCTGCTATAGGGACAGGCTGAGAGAGTTGGGCTTGTTCAGCCTGGAGAGGAGAAGGCTCCAGGGAGACCTTATAGCACCTTCCAGTACCTGAGGGGGCTGACAAGGAGGCTGGGGAGGACTTTTTACAAGGGCCTGTAGTGACAGGACAAGGGGTAAGGGGTTTAAACAGAAAAAGGGTGGATTTAGATTGAAGAAGTTCTTCACGGAGGGGGCGGTGAGGCACTGGAACAGGTTCCCCAGAGAAGTTGTGGACACCTCATCCCTGGAAGCGTTCAAGGCTGGAACTGGACGATCTTTGGTCCCTTCCAACCCAAACCATTCTATAACTCTATGATCTCATTTAAAAACCCGTACACTGTAATACATAAAGAACTTAGTAACGTGATAAACCAGTTTCACAAGTATATAATAAAAGCTTAATATACAGCTTAATAATGTCACTATACGACAAAAATAAGAGTATATTAAAATAGGCCAATTAACTAAGTAATTCAGTTATTCTCCTCGAGAGGCCAAAATGCCTCTAATTCAAGATTCCATAAGCCTCACAATACTATTATACATTTCAGTCAAAAAAGACTATGGAGATGAATATCCAGGACAAGAATTTCCAGCTAATTTGTTTAACAGCTACCTGGGGAGATGTGCTATTCGATGCAGCTGATTTCCATCCAGTAACTGGTTGTCTGAAAGGTCTAACAACTTCAGAGTGTGCAGGACGTTATCAGGCCTAGCACGTTGGAAACAAACAAAAAGCACAAAAGCACAACATTGGAGGTTATTTGTTAATGAAAATACTAATTTTCTAGGTATATAACTGCATGCAAATAACTGTGTACGTTTATAAATGTTTTGAAGTATATCACGGAAGTTTGCATCATTCATTTGACAATTACGCCACGGCAAGGTAAACATTACAGGAATGTAACTTTATCTGTACATAACTGCATCAGTCAGAAACCACTGACTTGCATTACTCATCTTACCTTTCCAAAACGGAAATATTATTAGAAGTAAGGTACAATTCTTCAAGTGCTGGCCATCCTGGAGCACAAAGAAGAACCTAAGAGCAAAACTTCATTTAATGTAACAAAAGTTGGGAAAAACTATTGCAGAAATTATACTTTACGCAGATTTCCTCAGAACAAGTTCAGAACAAGCCACAGATCTCAAAACCAGAGAAACGAGTATTACGGATTGCCTAACCCTCTCTTTCTTCCAGCGGGCTCTTTCCTGTGTCTGGATCTACCAGCACAGGGGACATCAAAGGGGTTCTGCCCAGCCACAGGACTACAGTTCCAGGCTTGAGGCTAAGCAGTGACCCTGTGTGACCTGGAAACTGAGTTTATTTTCTTCAGTAGGGTTGGAGTGATCAGATTTTCCTTCTGATGAGGTGAGGAAATGGCAGTATATACTCGACTGCTAACGGTTTTGGAACTTCTGCACATCTCATCAGGTCTGAGAGACTTTTTAAATATCATAATTGATCAGAGCTTGAAGGCTTCTCTCTCATGGGGCTATGCCAGCACATGAAACCACTAAAAGCCAAGAATCACATTAGGTGAGCACATCTCCTGAAGTTTAAGTACCCTAAAGGAAACAAATCAGTTTAAACAGGCTACGAATTAAAACAAATGCATCTTTGTTCAAACCTTCTGTCCTGAAATTACATTTTTGCAAACATCTACAACACAAAATGAACACGATTACAAAGCAATAGAAATCTGTATAAAACCCAGCTCTGTATGCAACTGTGACAGTGCCAAAACCATTGCAGTTTTAGCAAACTGCATTCCATAAGCACTGGAACTGGCTGGTTTTCTACACATTTGTGCCTGCGAGTTGCAAATCATTTTTTTCAGTGACGTTTTTCTTGTGCCTATTCTCCAGAGTCACATTAAGTGTGAGGACATGCTGCTACTCCTTCCTTGGTTAGAAAACTCAGAGGGCTCTTTCCTCCATCAACATTCCTATTTTCTTGGAACTTGTCAGCAGTAAATTATTTTTAAGCCTCCCTCCACCCCTTTTCCAAACGCGCTTGAAACTGGCAGCAGATTCAAAGTTTTTGAGATTCAAGAACACAGACATACACTCGCGCACAATTGCCTAAGGCTTGTTTTTAGCGGAGGTTACTAAGGTCACAATGCAGTGACCTTCAGAGATCTGGACAAGCAAATCCGATTTGTTAAGTGTATACCTCATTCTCCTGTAAATGTCCATTATCCCAGACACCAAAAAGCCTCCTTTCATCAACTACCCTTCATTCCTCACTGCTATATGACGTTACACACACGGGTGTGTTTAACACTGTCTCATTACACGTACACAATGCGAAATACTGTTCTGTGCTCTGTGTTGCCTATAATCAGGTATCGTGTATCTCAAGAACGGTCAGTACGTGTAAAGGTACTAAGCCAATCCCCTGCTGAGGCAAGGGGATGCCAAAACAAGTACTTCATGTCACAGTGACACCTTCTTGCCATTTGCATTTGTTCTAGCACATGCATAAAACCACAGATACACCTTTAATAACTACAAGGAAACAAAAGGTTTCCATGCACACAAACCTTTGGAACATGAAGCTGTATCACACTCCAACTGCTTTACCTTGACTCGGTAACGTACAAACGTAGATGAAGTTAAATGGGTTTTGTTGGACTTCTGTGCCAACGTAACGCCAACCTTTCCTACACTACACGGGAACTACATTAGTCACTATCTAACTAGTACAGTTACGCCACAGCATCTTTTCTAAGGAGGATTATATTTCAGTAGAGTAACACAAAGCATAAATGTTTATTGTGCTTTTCTTGCCGTAAAACCGTAACAACATACATAAAAACAAGACCAGGAAAGGTTATTTACCTCTGTCCATGTTATGTCAGTTTGATTAAGTGCCAGAATCCTCAAGTTTGAAAGTACACTGGATAAAGAAGTTGACGTAGATGGAAATTTCATTTTGTTTGCACTGTATAAGAAGAGGAATTATTAGAATAATCTTTTTACAAGGGCCTGTAGTGACAGAACAAGGGGTAATGGGTTTAAATTGAAAGCAGGGAGATATAGATTGGATATCAGGATGAAATTCTTCCCGGAGAGGGTGGTGAGGCACTGGCACAGGTTGCCCAGAGAAGCTGTGGGTGCCCCATCCCTGGAAGTGTTCAAGGCCAGGCTGGATGAGGCTTTGAGCAACCTGGTCTAGTGGAGGGTGTCCCTGCCCATGGCAGGGGGGTTGGAACTAGATGATCTTTAAGGTCCCTTCCAACCCAAACCAGTCTGTGATTCTATGATAATAACTGCATTTATTTAATTTTAAGTCACTAATTTGAAATTCAGTAGTACGGACAAAAACAACTTACACAAAAAAATTTAACCAGTCACTGCCAAGATGTCACATATTATAAAATATTGTAAAAGACCCTTCTAGTTATATTCAAATGTACTCTTTCCTAACCTACTTTCCTACTTCATTAATTTGAATGCCTCCTCCTCCTTTTCCTCCACTAAGTTTTCAATATGAAAAGAATGATTTTCATTAATATTAAATGAAAGAAAGTCAGATTTTGGGCTTAATCTCCTCAGTGTCAATTGAAAATAAAGAGCCTGTATGACTATCCAGACCCCAGTAAACCAAAAATATGTAAAATCCACTCTCAGTAGCAAAATATCACTATAAAATAGTTAAAAGATTCTCAAATCTGCAGTCTTCAAATTAGTTTTCATTACTCACTCCCAAACAGACGTTTTTATTTCTTTCCTAAGGTCTGATCGACCTGCGTATTATGATAAAAATCTCTCAGTGTAGTTGTATTACATACTCATAGGTTGAATGGCCCCAAAAGCTGGGGGTGGCTAATCACTTTTATTCTTCTTCCAACAGTCTTTGCACAAGAAATTCAGTAGCAGACTTGCCTCCTAACGTCTTTCTTTTTTTACAGTAAATAGAAGGTCAAACCAATATAAAACACAGACTATTTCCGTTCGCTGTCCCAACTGTCAGAGTCCAGCATCGCTCCCATTTTGCTTTCCAATTTTATCACAAATAACTTCTGAAAACCCTTCAGTCTCAACTATATTTCTCAACAATGAAAAACTGAAAAAACTTATTCTAGGTGAATAAAATAAATTCTCTGTATTCTCATGCATGCTGATAATAAGTCACGATGCCATATGCTGTAGGCAAAGCTAGATTTACAGAGAGCACCCAGGTTGAGAACAGCTGTTCAGTGCTAAGTATTGAAGAAAATGAAGATCTGAAACTATTTTAAAAAATATACATTTTTGTCACATTAACTGTAAGACCAAATACAAAAGTTGGGGTCACTTTTTTATTAAATTAACTTGGTATTTATTTCAATGTAGCTTACATCACACTTTCACGTGTATCAGCTGCATTGTGTGTACTGTACAATGAAGGCTTTGGAAGCTGCTCGTCTCCGAGATTTCCAAGATTCTTAAAAAAAAAAAAAAAAGCCGCATTTTGGGTTTCTGCCTTCAGTCCTATTGCCCTGCTGCTGCCTTCGATAACCGGCACGACCTCCAAAACAGCTGAACAGCTCTGCCTAAAGAGTCAGCAGTCAAGGTGTTAACCTTGACAATAGGACAAGCTTCCTAACGTTGCAGCTATAACATTAACTTCTCACAACTAGTGGTTTAGGCTGCTTCCTATTTACACACTTTAATCCACTGTGTTAGTTCACACCAGAAAATTAGCCTGGCATGTGCCAGCTAGAGAGCATAGGTGTGTACTAGAAATATTCTTTATTTTGAAATGATCTTGCAAATTCTGCCTTGTTAAATAAAGCTGCAACTCCATCGAAACAACACCCTCCCTCCTTTTCCAGTGTCATCGCTGTACAAGAGATTCTCCCCAAGTCTGTCACCACAATCCACAGTTCTTATCAACATCATTTCAGGGCAGGAAGGAACCGGGTCTTGGGATAATTAAAGTTTGGTTAAGTATTACAGATATTTTAGTTTGGTGTCAAGACACTGTTGGTAAAACATCATTCTTAAACAAAAGTGGGCCCCTAAATAAAGGCTTACCTGGGCAGCAGAATATATCAACAATAATGAAAAACTGAGATAAAGTCTTAAGACACTTGGAATGACTTGAAAAGGCAAATGTATTTACATTTTTTCTACGTGGGAAAAAAATCTCTATGTTCATGAAGAAAACCCAAACAGGTTTGCAAACCCAGAAGACAAACAGATAGCTACTGCTAAACCTAACTAAAAAATGCTAAGCAAGACAAGTGAGATAAGGACACGTTACTAGTGCTTTCACAGGCAGGCTGCTAACCCCTGCCGCACTGCCGCCTCAAGGTCTTGGCTTCTCCCGAGGGGCCCGGCGGGGTCCCCCCCGCTACCAGTGCCACAAATGCAGCTCCTAGGCACGAGTATCCGGAGAGCCTGACCTGCTGCACGTGCACACAGCAAACCCGGCTGTGTCTACCGTGAAGCCAGTCTCCTTGCTGCCAACCAGACTCACGGCGCACACGCGCTCTGGGTACGTACACGTCAAGGCAGTTCTGCCTGGGGCAAACTGAGCTTTAAAAACGAAGAGAATTGATTGTCTCAGATGTCGTGGAAGTGTATAAGGGCATCGTATGATGCTGTAAACGTCAATTTCTAGACTCCCTGTTTCCTCATTTCTACAAAAGTACTCTGAGTGCCCTCAGTCTAACTGCTTAACAGAGTCTACAGCACCTTATAAAAGCCTACAATGCATTCTAATCCAGTCTCCACAGCCAACAAGCCAATTTGCATAAAAATGATGAAATCCGTTATGTAGAACACATTGACAAACGCCTAAACTTCCGTAAATGTCTAATGGCTGAAATCTGTATTCTATTCTCCAGACAACTGTGATTTTTCTAACTTTACAAAACGCCAGTTTAGTAAAACACTTCCCCAGAATTTAGTTTAGCACAGATGCTAAACTCCTAGAACTCTAGTCTTTCTTTGAAAAGGTGATGCCTGAAAAATATAGCGCGCACACACAAGTTCTTACAGCACAAGATTTTAAACAAAAGTATTTAAAGTCTTGGCTCCCATTAAAACGGGTATGGAGGCATCCAGTTACCTTTAGAAAGCTGACCCCGTATCTAAAAGAGCCTCTTCATTTTGTCCCTACCCCAAAGCAACAGAAACAGAAATATGGATTTTATACCTGACGTTAAGTGTTTCCAGATTTTGAACTTGAGAAGCAATAGCTGTTACTGTCTCCCAAGACGATATCAAATTTTTTGATAAATTTATATGCCTGATATCTGAAATTTCACATTAAGAAAAGAAACGTATCTCAAATCTGAACTTCCTTTGCCAGAAATTAGAATTAGGGTTCATTTTTGAACCAGATAAACAAAAACAGATTACACTCGTTCGGGCTAGGAGATACTACTGATACTACTGCTCAGTTACAGCAGGTTTCATTTTGATTTGTGGTATGGAAATGGCTTGTGGTTTTAGAAAAGAGCTTAACTTTACAAATCCTAAAATGGATTCATTTTTGTATCGACAGGAACTCTTATCAGTCCTTATAGATGAACACATAACAACTTTGTATGTCTGTAACATCGCTACAACACACAATACATCAAATACATTATTTATTATATATTGGAAACCTCTGATGCCTACAGAACATATCAGTTCTATCTGGATGGGCTTATCTATCCTAGGGTTCCATTTATAAAAGGAATCCATTGCTGGAGCCTTCTGAAATTGCAGTCACAGTAGCAACCTATGGCAATATTTCTAGTTATATACATAATTTGCATTCCCTCTCAAAAACTGTAGGCATCTACTTTTTAACTCGGTGAACACTGTGTTAAGTTTCTAAGCATAAACTGAAGTTTAAAACCTTTTTTTAATAAAAGGATACAAATATCACCATTGAAGTGAATACCTGGAATGCTAAAATATGTAATTTCTTCGTGGTATCATGCAATATAGCAAAAAAAGGATACTAGTACATGTTCTGCCGATTTCCTCTTTCTGGCCAGCATCGCTCACTGCACACTCACGCACCGAGATATCTACCAGTTGGTTCAGTTGGCTAAATGAGGAAGAACATTCTGTTAAGTAAACTTCAAACAAAAGTAGGTTCATTATATAAATATCTGGTTGTTACAACTAAATAATATCCTCTTCATACATATCTTCTCCTTCAGAATTATCAGCGTGCAGATTGCTACACTGCAGTGTCCTTCTTACTCAAAACCAGACACATCTGCTCTATTTTTTTACCTTTACATTGCAACTACAATATAGGTCTGGTTGAACCACAACGCCCACCCTCCAAAAAACTCCAACCAAACCTCACCAACTGGAAAAAAAAGGGGATAAACCAGGCAAAATACAGCTATGCAAACTGGAATTGAATTACGTGTTCCAAGTTAAACAGGTTTCCTGCAATACTTTTTGCAAGAGATTCTAAGTTATTCATGCATTCTTTATATCACTTATCAAAAAAGACAAAGAAGAAAAAAAAAAAAGAGTATTTTTGAGTGCTCAGTATATTCTGGGAACCAAAGGGAGAATAGTTGTGGAATGTCAGCTCAGGAAGACACTGCCACCTACTGAGCTGATATCCTTCTGCTGCTGGAGGTCATTAAAACTACAATCTATTTAAATTTGCTTCCTGTCTTACCCTTCCAGATAAATGAGTGTGACAGGGACTGACTGCAAGAGTTCTTCACTAGCAGTACGGTGACTTTCTGCCTTCCTTCTCTTACTTACAAAGTCATGACTGATACAATTAAACGAAGATGAAATAATACTGTACATTATTAACAAAATATTAAAATAGATCTATTTTAAAAAGGACCAGGTGTGTGTATAATGATTTTCAATATCACAACAATTTATCTTGCTCATTCCCCCCTAAATGTCATCACCTCCTAGTCTGTGAAATTAAAGTGAGGACTGTGAGCACTCAAACATGACATAATCCCAGTTCCTATCCATGAAAAAAGTGAATTATGAGACCACAATAGGAAGATTTCCTGTCTCTTCCACCACAGTGCAGTGTGGCTTACTTTTAGAGATCTGACAATGTTACACGCAAGGCAGCAGCTTCTTTTCCTTACAGCTGAGCTACTATTCGACTAGTCAATGGCTAAGTGTATCTTGGAATTGCATGTGTTACACTTGCCTTTGCTGTTCTGCAATAGAATCCATGCCAACAAATTCCACAGTCTTCTTTCCAAATATTAATATATTCTCTGCCTCATTTTGCTCAGCATTCAATCCATACCGGTCCTTTACCGCAGTAAGAAAATCTACTCCAAAATTTGCCTTGTTTGGCCGGATAAACGATCCTCCTTTCGGATGCCTAGAACAGAGCAGCCAGGAAAAGGTGAAAAATGAGAAGTTATTGTAAGAATGACTAGTCTCAAAAGCACCAATTATTACCTTTTTAAAATACTGGGAACCAAAGCAGTCAAAAGGCAATTCTACAGGCTAATTTGAGACATCACCATTCCCACTCAGTGAGATCAGGTAAAACTCACCAAGTATCTTTGATACCATCTGACCCAACAAGTTCACACAGAGAGATTCCATGAGAACTGAAGCACCAGTCTCCAAATGTACTTACAAAATTACATCAGTGCCATTATTAGAAATAACTGTGCTGTTGTTTCCAAACTCATCATGAACTCATTTTTTTCCAGAAAATTAAGTTTCTACCTATGGACAGACATAAAATTACTTAAATGTGTCTGGAGTCCTTACCACGGCCTGAGGCCCATAGCAATACTCGGAACAGTCACTGCCTCATTATATTTGACTTGAATAATTCAGCTGTGATTCTAAGAGAACACAGCCTTGTCCTTCCATCCAAGCAAATGACACAGGATGCAAATTGTACCACTCAGAACTCTTATCCTAAATTGAACTTTTATAAATGGTAATACTAACTCGGTAACAATTTTGAAACTGAATATTCAACAGAATTATTCAGCTAACATATCTCTTAACCAGTCATACACAGTATCTTAGTTTTAACTGAGCACTGAAAAACCTCTGTTGCATGACAACTTCTAGCCATGCAATTGCTTTGACAATTTCTATCAAAGTCAGCAAGGAAACACAGTATTTAGGAAGAACTGGCAAAGACAAGTTGTGGGAATGGTATCACAGAGCAGATGGAGGATCTGATAGGAAGATCAGTCAGAAAACAGCAGGAAGAAAATTGGTAGTTATGACTACCTGTCTGCCTTCCAGCTGAGGAGTACAGACTTTGGTTGGAAAGTACCCCGGAGGAAAAAACCACTTACGTAAATAAAAATCCTCTTTTCAAAACAGCATGTAAACGTCAAGTGGCTAATTAGCAAACCATAATGCAAATCACTGACTACAGAGTTCAAAATTCTCTCAGACGAGCAGTAACTAGACACCTTGAATCCTACGGATCTGCTACAAATACACGGAATAGCTTGGGCACCACACATTCACATTCGTACTAAGAAATCAGCACTGGAAATCGCCTGGCCCAGTTGTGTTCATCAGCATTTCTAATACTTCAGTACTCTCCTATCCTAACAAAGGATAGAAACAAGATACTGTTTACTTTAAAACTATTTTCAATCTAGTTTTGTAGTGACTAAGTTTAGAGTGCAATGATTATGAAACAAGCAGGAAGTCATACCCTTAGAGAATGTAAAACTAGGTGTGTGCTTTCACGTTCTATAAGCAATTTCAATTTTTAATCCAGTAACCTTAAGTCTTTCCTGATGTTCCTTTAAAGTTCTTCGTATCTTGCAAATGTCTGGCTAACGAATGTTAAGCTTCCTCAAATGTAAAAATTATGTGACTCTCTAGACATCACTTCTGAAAACACTAAATTATATTTTCACCATCTTAGCTACAACATCTCTTACCTCTGGAGTGTATCACTCCTACTTTCGCATTTAATTAAGTCAAACAGGTTCATCGACGGCAGATAGTGCAAGATTCTACTCGGGGCTCTGGCAACAAAGCTTCTTGTACTCTCCTCTACCTGTAATTCACTGTAAGGCTTCTGTTCCATTCCACAGCCTACGTTTCTTTTTCAGTTTCATTCTATTGATTTGATCTACTTTTTCAAGAACTGTTCACAGAAAAGGACAGAAAAGGAGACTTTGCAATAGGAACCTATTTTCAGCAAAAAGATGGTGTGTTCAAGGAGAGAGTTGACTTACCTGTAACACTGGTAACAATACACTGTCTGTATTGATTTTCATACTAGGGTAACTAAGCTACACAAGCCGTACGTACGTATCGAACAACTAACGTCCAGCACCGGGCCTCATGAGAAGCACACCTATTGCGGTCTCCATAGCTGGGAACTAAACACAAATCCTAACCCAAAGAGTCATCCAGCATGCAGGTGACGAGATGGAAGAACCTGCGGACTACTGATCAACCTGACTTAAGATGAGCATTTGGAAGTCTGAGAGCAGAGATTTTGCTCCCATGTGTGTAAAAGGTTCTGCAGCCAGGACACTACACCATGCAAAAGAAGTGGTAGAAGATATGCCCTAATTTCCTTAAGCAAAAAATCTGGAATATATCCAAGTGGGGTTCTGACAACCAGCCAGCCCTGGCTAACAGTGACACTTCTGACTTTTGAAATAGAGATTGACCCCAATCTCAGAAGTCAGCCTGTAGGACACGTTGTATTCATGATTCAGTAGCCTGAAGCAATACAGCCCATCTGCTAGCATGCCCAGGGCCCCTGAAAGATACTCATTAAAATATAGATTCGCTACCAACTTCCACGGTTAACCACTTCCCTGAATAAAGAGGAAATTTGGCATCATTATTCTCTGCTAATGTAAAACAAAGCGGTGTTACTGCTCATCATTACAGGTACACAGTGGCTCTCTGTGTACTCGAGGAATGCTGCGCACATCTCAGTATCCAAGGTATAACGCAGTAGTACACAAACTGTGTTCTGGCAACAGCCACACACTCGAGCTGTCCGACTGCAGAAGCAATTTCCTGAGCCAGAGAGATTGCAGCTTTATCAGCCTAGAGAGTAAAGACACACAGAAGAGCTCCTATGCCTTGACGTAATCATTGCAAACAGCCGGCACTGGGCAATGACCACCATAACTGGGGCGCACACACTACAAAGCTCATAAGGCATCATAAATTACAGCCAGCTGAATCCATGCACAGCTTTTCTAGATATGCTCTGAACAGATCTTCTCCTTTAAGGGGAAAGTGCTCAACAGACCAGGCTTCGTTTAGAAGAAGCTATGCGCTGCAGTAAAGAAAAACCTTTTAAGTTTTAGAACAGGCTGTGACAGCTGTGGCATCAAACAAGGCTTACAAGTGACACCGAACACTAATCTGCTATGGTGTATCCAATTCCTGACTGCACGGCAGCTTTGCCAACGTCAGCAAGTACGTGAAGTTCTGGCAAGTACATCCTAGTCAGACGGATGCAAAAGCTGAGTCTGAGCTTTCACAAAGCAAGGAAAGACAGACGGACATCTGCAGTTCCAGATGTTATATTAAGGCTCTGCTGGTGCACAGGACATTTTTTAATAGTGGCTGGGGACAACAATTTTGTTTCAACACCCTTCTATTGACAGCAAAGAGCAGAAGTCCCTGATGGGTGCAGTGACACATAGTGAAACAATCAAAACTTCCTAACCGAACCTTCTGAGGCTCAAAGGAATCTTGGGAACACGTCCTCCCCCTCCCCTTGGGAAACGGCAATTGCTTTTTCTTCATGATAACGTTATATTGGCATCTTCCTGCATTTGAAAAGCTTGTTTGTCTCTAAGTAGATATTTCTGGAGGTGAATCCATCATTCTTGAAGGAGAGAGAGTCTAATTTAATATAAACATCTTATTTAGGGCAGGAACATAAATTTCATGCAAACAATTACACGATTGGTCACAACTGCTGCCTGTAAATTTGAAAACATGTCCATACACAACCCTTGAACATCTGCAGCTGTGGGGAGAAAGGACAGGGTACCAGAGCAGCAGTCAAACCCTGGTTTGACACCACCGAAAGTCCCCCCGCCAGCAGCACACCTCCGCCTAGGCCAGACAGAGCTGGCTCCTGGTGCAACGCTGAGGAGAGTCCGTGCCTGGCAAGGACAGACATCGTGGGGGCAACACACACGCCTCACACCTCAGCGTACACGCGTGACCTCGGGGGAGCTTCCTACCAGCATGCACGTTGGTAGAGCGCGGGAAGCAGCGCAGGGACAAGAAGCTGGAGCACCCACAGGAGGTCTCCAAGGAAGGTGTGTGCAGCTAAGGCACTTGCAGTCCCTGGGGGGGTGCGTGCCCTTGTGATCTCCGGGAGGTGCGTGCATGTAACTGTGCAATTGGGATTGAGGGACAAGAATTTATTTGAAAGCATACTCACATTTCAAAAGCTCTATATAAATTTTAACACTAGTTCAAGGCTTGATTACTCCTCATTTCTCTTGAAGGACTGTAGAACACAGCATATTTTAATTACATGATACACTACCACAATTGAGAGCTAAAATAATAGCTTCCTCAGGTATTAGGAAACAAGACTATATTACCAGGCAGGGAAAAAAAAAAACCACCCAGAACACATAAATGCCACTAGAGCATGCACTGCCGCTTCCAGCTGATCCACAGTTGATGCACATGCTCATGTTGTCAGCATATTTTGAAGTACAGCTCTTTTGTTCTTTGGTTCTCATATTCTTAAGAAGTGTAATTAGTACCACATAATATAACACCCAGATAAATGTACTGCCATGAAACAAATTTTTAGGTAATATTTCCAAAAAACTTCCTACAAAGACCACATATAGCTGTAAGCAGACCTATTAATTTACCCAAATAAGGACTACAAAGATGATCCTCTGGTAATCTCAAGTTCAGTTTTATTTTCCTCTTAATTTCTCATTTTGAAATGTCACTCTGTGAAAGACTGCTTTAATTCTTTCCAGACTTACCTTAAAAATAAATTTTATGTGTCCTTTTATTGCATATGTTTACAGTACAAGCTACTCCATCTGCTTATCAGAATTCAGGGAGTGAACAAAGCAAGCTTGTAAGCTAAGGATACCACTGATAAGGTTTGAGGAAGAAAATTAGAATATATATATTTGGTTTTATATATATATATACATTATATAAAGAAAGATAATTACTACTATTGGTTGGGGGTGCGTAGGAAAGAGGTGAAATTCTGAGTTGTGGGGTTGGGTTTTTTTAGTATCTTTTCGATAAAATGAGGTAACAGGTTTTTACTTAGTTTGCTACATCTTCACAACTGGCATACAGACTACAAACCAGTCTGCACACAGAAAGTTGTGTCCGAGTCATGGGTGACTGCTAGAACTACTGTTTATTCTCTTAGGCTCCAGAAGGACTTTCTCTGATGGGAACAAAGCAGACTACAAAGAACAGGTATTGTACACACATGTTTAAAGATGGCTACATTTAAATTTGCTATAGGTATATGCAGCTTCACTCAGAAAGTTGATTCTTACAACAAGAACCGCGATCACCATCTGAGATCTCATCTCCTGGGAGCACACTAACGGTTGCTGGAAAAGCAACCGTCTACACGTATGTGCATAAATATTATACACACACAAACATAAAGCACTAAAGTTTCTGAAAAATATTCACAACACGTTCAGTTGCGGCTTCTGTCCAGAGAGAGTCAGAAGGGCCAGCCAGTAACTTACATTCTGCTGTAGAATAAATAACACGCCTAGCTTTTAACTTGGGAACTGCTTCAATTAAATTCAGAGCATTTAAGAAGCAACTTCTGCTAATACATTCAAAAAACATGGTTGCTCTAAGACCATAATTTCCAATTCCTTAGCTAAGAAAAATACGGCCATGTTGAATAGGGGTTTTTTCCATTAAAAATGTCCTTATCCTCCTTAAGCCTTGCTTTATTATTAGATAGAAGGGGAAAAAACACCCAGTTCTCACAGGTGCTTTACGTATTAATTTTTTTATTTTTCTAAAGAACAGATTTTGGTTTATCATCTCGTTTTCTGATAACGAGGCCTCTAGGACCTTACAAAAACGTAGATGCTAAGATGACACTGACTAAGAATTCTGATTTTCACTGCCAAACATCATCTACCCCTTCCCTGTTTATGCCTGTTTGGCTATAGGTAAGACAGAGTATTCCCAGAAAGGATTTCAAAATAGCTACTTTTAAATCTTAAATTATTTACTAGATAAATTATTCTGCTGATTCAGCCTGAGACCAAATGGCTCTAATTGCTGGCTTGAGAACAACTTTGATCTGAAGTGTTAATGAAGCATATTCTTTAACAAGCCCTGAACTGCTGTCAGCTCTCAGTACGAATACTGCAGCCTCCTGTGCTACCTCAGGGAATTCCATTTGTCTGCAGAAGTTGTTCTGGCAGATACAAAACTAGACCTACTTTCCCCACAACATAGAAAGAGTATTTTTAAATTTTTTTTAATTAATGTGACATTTCTACAGCAACGGTTCTCAGTCCCTTCCATATCATTCCTATATTCAGACTGGATACAAGGACAAGACTCATCTACTGATAAAAATGGAAACAATCACAATTTTCACAGCCTGGAAACACATGCTCATGGGTAAGCAAACACATGCACTGTTACTACATGATTTTAGTTATTCTTCTGGAAGAAAATCTCATAACCAGTTGTCTCTGTTGAATCATTCATTGAGAGCAAAACCAAGTAATGTACAAATACACCACCTGCAGCTCTGGAAAAAAAATCTTTGAACCATGGCTAGCTAAAGCTAGTGAGACTCTGGAAAACCATCACTACGTACTTTTCTTGCTCTTTCACGCTTCTCCAGTCACCTGCTATTAGCCCATGTCAGAGGCAGGAAACTAAGCAAGACAAATCTTTGGACTGACTTCATCCAGCTACTCTTACGACTTTTTCACATGCAAGTTGAAAAAAACCAGATGATTTGCTTATGCTCTCAACGATGCCTTTAACTTTTTCAAGATAATTAATGTGAGGAATTGTTTTCAGAGAAAAGTCTTCTTACGTTTTCCAACAAACCAAAGCAAAAACACATCCAAAAGCAAAAACCATAGACAATTTTTAATTTATGTTCTTGGTTTGTCACCTTCTTTCCTATTTTCAAAAGCCTTCCATCTATTCTGAATGCTCACTGCCACACAACTTGGTTTATATTAGATTCATTTGACTTGAATGAGCATTTGAAAAGTTAGGGACAAACTGTAATCAAAGTGTGCTTTTACTGTTGTTACCAGCCTCGGAAAGTAGTAGGTGGAAAAAGACCAAGAAATCTCTCAATGTCATCTCATTAGCGTAAGACTGACTGTGATTCAGTGGGCAAATCAAACACCCATGTAACGCCACATCCTTTCTCCAAAAGCAGCCAATAGAACGTGGTTGGGAAGAATACAACAGGGCAAGTATTTTGGTGATAAAGCCACAGAATATTCTCTCATCCTTCACCACTTCACTGCTCGGGAACTTACTGAGCTAGCAGCCCTTAGCATTTAAGAGCTATTGATGACTTTTATATGAGTTCATCTGTTACTCTTTTAATTCACAAACTCTTAGCTGCTGCAGTGTCCTCTGACATGGAAACCAACAGCTTGCTGCTGTTGGCATCAACCCTAGAGACCTGCGTTCTGCAATTTCAAACACGTTAAGTGCCCAAGTCTTTAAACTTAAATGTAACGCATATCTGTACTTAAAAACCACACACAGTTACGCCGTGTTTTGCACGTATTAAATGCAAGCAAACATACTTAACGACTCCTCAGTGATACATAGAATCCAAATCATTATCAGAAACTTGGTATTTTCCCTTAACAAGATACATTCAAGTCACCTTAAGTCCAAATCTAGACTATATTTGAAACAGTTAATATGGACCAATACTTCAGAATTGCCTAAGTAGGACATACTGATCTCCTTACTAAAGTAGGAGGACTAAACCTATGAAAGGTAATATGAATAACATCCAAAAGTCACATTTTATTGCATACCTCTGAAAACACGACTTGTATTTTCTAAGCATTTACCATATTCTACTCCCTGTAACTGAATTAATAACAATGCAACAGCCTTCACGACATAGCTAGTCACAGCACTCAGATTTATTGTCTTTTTAATATCAGTCAACTGATCACTAAAGGGCTTGCCCTAAAAACTGCAAAAGGGCATTTTCCCATGACCATCTTGTCAACACACGTAACATGCCAACACTGTGAATCTACTCACCTGCACTTATAATACCGTGTTCCTTCATAGGTACCATCGTGCTTTCCTCTCTGAGGATCATCCCATTCCACACCGAGCCAAATTCCTGAAATATATGGTAGGTACATGTTCAAACTGATGGAATCATAGCCATAGAAATCATGGTTGGCAGGATCCTCTGAAGTTCACCTAGCCCAACCTTCTCTCTCAAAGCAGGTTATCACCAGCACTAAAACAGTTCAGCCAGGCCTCGAAAATCTCCAAGGAGAGAGAAATTCCAATTTATCTGTGCAGCCTACTCCAGTGCTACATTACTTCTGTAGATATCTTCCTGCTGTCCAATCTGAACCTTTCCAGCCACCATTTGTGGCCATTATCCCTTATTAAATAATCTAATACCAGTAAGAAGAATTTGGCTCCGTCATCTTTGTAACCATCTTTCAAAAAGCTGTCAGCAGCTCTCAAATGCCACTTAATCTTTTCACCACACTAACCAGGCCTCAACCTCTCTTCTCAACACACGTACGTGGTCTGTCTATGCCCCTGACCATGCCAGCAGCCCTCCACCTGATCCTCTCTAGTTTATACACATCCCTCTTGAACTGTGATGGCCTCAAACCAGACACATTATTCCAAGTGCAACCTTATAAAGAACCCCCATGCTCAGAGGGGTATAACAGCTTCCTTTGATTTGTTGGCCATGTTCATCCTTCTAAGGCAACCCAGTACGTGTAACTTGCTCGTGCCAAGAGCTCACTCTTGCCTCACATTCGTTGTGACAGTATCCACCTTAACTCCCAAGTCCTTTACAATAAAACCTGTGGTTGCTAGCACTTCCCAGCCTGTACCGATACACAAGTTTATTTCACACTACAAGTGGAAAGTTATCCTTCTTGAATCTCTTGGGCCCAAACATAAAGCTCTGGACTGCAATTCAACCTTCTGTCACATCAGCCAGTTGAGGGGGAACATCGTTCATTATCAGAGACTCTGACGAACATCTTAAACAAGAGAGACCCCAGCACTTATCTCCGTAGTACTCACACGTTATCAGGTATCGTCACTGATTACCACTTTTCCACTTGACAGACCTTCAGACTTTCAACCCAATTAACATGTCAGTCATCTGGCCTGTATTTGTCCAGCTTCCAAATAAGACTGTTACAGAGACAGTGTTGAAAGACTTATTCAAGTCAAGAAATACTACCTTCCCCATTCTCCCTTTGTCCATGTGCCAAGTTGTACCATCACAGAAGGTAATTAGGTTTGCCAAGCACAGCTTATACTTCTTGGCAAGTATCAAGTATTCTCACCTACTATCTTGTCCTTCATGGTCTTGGAAATGGACTCCAAGGGAACACACTATGCAATCTTCCGAGAAAGAAGTGAGACTGATGGTCTACAGTTCCCTGGTTATCCTTCTTGCCTCTTCTAGAACTGTATGCAAGGCTTGTCTCCTTCTAAGCATCAGCAATCTCCCCACCCTGTCACCAGAGTTTTGCAAAGATGACATACAGTGCTCTCACAATCAGACTGGTCAGATTTTTCAGCAAGCTGGGCTGAATCCTATCTGGTCCCTTGCATTTGAATATGTTATCAACGGAGCACCCAGTCTGTTGATATGCTGCTACTGCCTATGCCTCTCCTTCCTAGACTATGCCAGCACATAGAGATCTGGAGCAGACTGCCCACAAAAAGTAATGGAATCAAGATCTTTCCTCTGTAAGATAAAATGTATCCAATTTCAACCAAAGTCACTCCCGCTTGGGACACCTCTGACTTCTAAAAGAACCTAACAACTTATCTAGATTAGTTGTCCGTTTACATAAGAACGAGGAAAAAACAATTTGTAAATTGCCGTGTTCTACTTGACAATTACTTTAATTAACAACATAATTAGAACTTTGAAAACAACCATGCCACGTAAAGCTTACAGACTACCGTGCTGCTTACCTGCTGTAGGAGGCACACTGCCAACGTAGCGCACGGTTGCATACTCCGTGTCACACAAGATTCTTCGGCCCACAGCATCGGGAGGCACCCAGGCAGTCATCCTGGGCAAACGGAGCCCTGAGCTCCCCGCAGACCTGCCGAGAGAGCAGCAACACCCTTCACACCCACTGCTTTCGCCAGCCCCCTACCCCGAGCTGCTGCCCGGCAGCATTCCCGCGGCCAAGGTCTGCCCTCCCAACGCTACTGCAAGCGGCTCTCACGCGCCCCCCGCACTCCCTAACGCCGCTACGGGAGCGACCCCCGTTACGGAGCTGCCTCCCTTGGCGGTGCTTTCAAGCCGCGGGCCGCGCACCGCCCTCTGCCCTCCCGGCGGCGCTCTCCGCAACGGGGGCCAAGGCGGCACCGCCAGCGAGAGGCCGGGCAGGCGCCCCCCCGCCCCGCGAGAGACCGCTGCCGCGCAAGGCCAGGTAGGCCGGCACCGCCGCTCCAGTAAGCCACCGCCTCTTGGCCGGGGGCGAAGCGGCCGCAGGTGGAGGGCAGCCGACACACTGGGCGGGAGAAGCGGCCCCGGGCCGGGCCCACAGACTCACCCTCCTCACAGCCGCGCCTGTGGAGAAGCCACCGACGGCAGCAACGCCACGCACGGCCGGCCCCACCAACCCTCTTCCGTCCTGCGCAGACTGACACCTGTCACCCCGCCCGTCTGGCCTATCGACTCGCTCCCATTGGCCCCAAGTCCCCAGTACCGCCCCAGCCTGGCCAATGCTGGCCTATCACCATCTTCGACCCCGCTCAAGTCACCGCCTTCAGGGGCAGAGGCCTAGCGCGAGGCGTCGCCGCCGTAGAGCCTTCTGGGCAATGCAGTTCGTCGGGGCGGCAACGCCGCGCGGCCTTGCCGCTTCTGGACTACAACCCCCAACATGCCCTGGGGCTAGCGAGGGGCGCTCTGATTGGTCGAGCAGGGCCCGCGGCGCGGCGCCCGGCCCGAAGGCCGGCGGGGGCGGGTCGGGGGCGGGGCTGGGAGGAGAGGGAGAGGAGAGGAGAGGAGAGGGAGAGGAGAGGAGAGAAGAGGAGAGGGAGAGGAGAGGAGAGGAGAGGGAAAGGGAAAGGGAAAGGGAAAGGGAGAGGGAGAGGGAAAGGGAGAGGGAGAGGGTAAGGGAGAGGGAGAGGGAGAGGGAGAGGCTCCGCGGTGCGGGAGTGCCCCCGGTGCAGCGTCTGGGCGGGCCAGCTGGCGCGCTGCTCGGTTTACACAGGAGCAGGCACACGGAACAGGGAAGTTGTATTATCTCGGTATTTGGCACGGCTGCGTTTGTTGCTGCTTTTATTTCGACATCTACTGTTTTAGAAGAATACCAGTTGACCGGATCAGAGAAGAACCATAACCATTAGGGAACGCAGGTAGTAAGAAAAGAATCAAGGTGTCCAGTGGGTGTGGATTAACAGCGAAACCCGAAGGAACTGGCTGTATTCTTTAAGTAGCAATTGCTGGGGAATAGAAGAGCTCTTTGGTTTCACAGAGATGCGTATGACAACTTCTAATAGCTTCCACACAGGCCGTGGTTATGAAGTCAGTGTATCCGGGTGGACATTTTCCACATTTACTCATCTCAGATGTGCTTATTTCAGAGTCTCATCGCATATTAATTCACACAGTATCGTTTGCATTTTGGGACCACAAAGACTGAAACAATCAGCAAGTGATCAAGAAGCTGTTTCAGTGCTGTGCCTCTGGTCCTTTTCCCTTAAATACACTCTTTGGCAGGCAGCATTAGTACTCTTTGCTCTGATCCTGTGAGACCGACTACAGAAATCAGGTATTTGGTAACACCAGTCTGTTCCAATCAAAGTAACCTGGATAGTGTGTCAATTTGTTGGCACTGATGGCTTGCCTCTTCAAGCAACAGGCTTAGAGGGTGTGCTTTACTGCCTGGCATAAAGCAGCTGCCCCCCAAAGGGGCATTCTAGTGAAGATCTCTGTGTCTTTACCTTGAGAGTGTTCCTTTGCCAAAGGTAAAGGCTGGATGGCAGCCAAAGAGTTGTGAATGGAGTTAAGTTGGTGGCTGGCCACAAGTGGTGTTCCCCAGGGCTCAGTATTTGTGCCAGTTCTGTTTATCGGTGACCTGGATGAGAGAATCGAGTGCACCCTCACTAAGTTTGCAGGCCGCATCAAGTTGGGTGGGAGTGTTGATCTGCCTGAGAGTGGGACAGCTCTTCAGAAGGATCTGGACAGGCTGGATCAATGCGTCGAGGCCAACCATATGAGGTGCAACAAGGCCAAGTGACGGGTCCTGCACTTGGGTCACAATAACCCCATGCAATGCTGCAGGCTTAGGGACAAGTGGCTGGAAAGCTGCCCGATGGAAAAGGACCTGGGGGTGTTGGTGAACAGCCAACTGAATATGAGCCAGCAGTGTGCCCAGGTGGCCTAGGCGGCCAATGGCATCCTGGTCTGCATCAGGAACAATGCGGCCAGCAGGACTAGGGAAGTGATTGTCCCCCTGTACTGGGCACTGCTGAGGCTGCACCTCGAATCCCGTGTTCAGTTTTGGGCCCCTCACTACAAGAAAGACATTGAGGTGCTGGAGCGTGTCCAGAGAAAGGCAATGGGGCTTGTGCAGGGCCTGAAGCACAAGTCCTGTGAGGAACGGCTGAGGAAACAGGGGCTGTTTAGCCTGTAGAAGAGGATGCTCAGGGGAGACCTTATCACTCTCTGCAACTACCTGAAAGGGGGTTGTAATGAGGTGGATGTTGGTCTCCCAAGTAAGAAGCAATAGGACAAGAGGAAATGGCCTCAAGTTGTGCCAGGGAATGCTTAGATAGGGTATCAGGAAAAATTTCTTCATGAAAGGGCTGTTGGGTACTGGAATAAACTGCCCAGGGAGGTGGTTGACTCAACATCCCTGGAGATATTTAAAAGATGTGACACTTAAGGATATGGCTTAGTCATTGACTTGGCACTGCTGGGTTAACGATTGGACTTGATGATCTTCAAGGTCTTTTCCAACCAAAACAATTCTATGATTCTATAAACTAGATTCTAATGTGTTTTCTTAGTAATGTCCTTGGAACAAAATAGATGCTCTGGTCCTTCTTCCACATCTTTAGTGGTGTTGCTGTCTCATCTGGGTTCCTGAGTGCATTCATCTCCCGCAGAGGGAACCGTTGCAGACCAGCTGGACAGGTCAGGTTCTCATGACCAGGTTCTCATGAACCTCACAAAGAGCTGAAGGTCATGTTCTCACAAGATACATGAGAAACTAAAAATACAGGACTAGGATGTTGACACCAAAGGGGCTCAAGTCACGAGCTTGATTAGCTAACTGTAAGGCATCTGCAGAGCTAAGCTTACAACAGTTACAGTTATCAGCCTCAGCTTTTGCAAAACACTGCGAAGGGTTTAGACTGTGGAAAATTACTGAATCTGTCTATAAAAACCCACACTGTAAAACAATAAACAATCTCTTTTGCTCACTAACTTGGAGGTCCGTGCATTACATATGCCACTGGGAACCCTTCAGATGATCTGTTCCCCTTTTAAACGATGCTGAAGCTGTGTGGTATAGCAGCAGAAACAATGGCAGGAAACCCTCTTGCTCTCTTTTTCTGATTCATTCACTGTTCCCGAGTACAAACGGGAGAGCATGCTCCACTTTGACTTTGTGTCAGGAAAGGTGTTGAAAACAAATAACCTACACTATCTTTCAGATCCCAGCAGCATGTTTGATAGGTAATTCAGCCATTCTAAAAAATCTACATGCATGTTTTTGAATTTATGTTTAGTATTTCTAAAATGATCATGTGTAACTTACTGTTGATTCTTTCTATTTCTTTGCATTTCTTGTTTCCTGTTTTAGCACTGTCATCATCAAACAGCTAGAGTTCATCCAATGTACTTGACAAGAAACAGGAAAGCCCCAACGCCAATAAAACAACTAGAGCAATTTAACATTTTCACCTCATTACTGAGAAGTGCAACTTCTGCATTTTATAAGCACCTAAGTGAAAAAGGATTTAACGTCACAGTTTATTGAACATTCATTTTGGTTGGTGTAAAATATAAGAAATTAGGTTTATAGCACAGGTTTTACATTTCTGGGAATAGCAATGACAACTCTTCCGTATGGTTTTTACTTTGATGTGCACACCCCATCACACCCCTGAAGAGAAGAGAGCATAAATAGCAATAGATAAAATTAAAGCAATAGAAAAACTGTAGAAGTTAGTTCCATGCTTCATGTATTAACTCCGCAATTATCTGAAATTCAATTTTTAAAGAACGCTGTGGTTTTTCCTTGCAAACACTTTTTTTTCCCTTTCAATTTGTTCACCTGGTCTTGGTGTCAGCCTGATTTTAATAACTTAAGTTGGTGAGAAGTTGTTATGCCTTCCTCAGCTAACCAAGTTCACTGCAGAATAACATATAGTAGATTACAGCAAGAGACCAGTTTTTATGTGTATTTCAAAACAGCATAACCAAAGGTGTATGCATTGGCCATTTTTCCTTTTCACAGACTTTAATCACTTTTCTGAGTGATTAAGTAACTTATACCATATGCTCCAGAAATAACAAGTGAAACATTATGAAGAGAGTGAAAATAACTTACTGTGATCAAGAAAAATGCAACTACTTACTGAGAGCATATAATTTATATACCAACAGAGTAGGGGCTACTTTCATGTATTGTTTGGGAGCTGAGAAGCAGAAAATTATCTATGATTTCCCTTCGCATCAGAGTTAGTCTTCCACACAAATTCATGTCGGGTTTTGCAGTGCTCTCCCTGGAGGTGTCACGTTAAGCCTTCTTGGGATATGTCCCATGGTTCTGTGCTGTAGTAAACCAAGATGCTCAGTAAATGCCTTTCAATGAGTTAAGTGAGATCTTACTTGCTCCACAGGTGAGGAACACTATCAGGATTCATGTAGTTTAACCTGCATCTTCACTACAGATTTTGCAGATATGTTTGAATGACAGTGAATGAATGAATCATGGATTATTCCTAGCCACACCTCACAAAGGTACCTTCTGGAGTAATTAAAAAAAATAATGCTGCAGAAAAGGTGAACGCTGGGTCTCAGCTACCATAGGTTACTCAGGAAGGATGTTAATGTGAGGTAGTAACTCAAGTAGGCACATAGATTATGTTTCCCTGGCTTCAAGAACAGAAAAATTGTTAAAGAAAAAGAGAGTAATGAAACAATGTACTGTTTTATCTGTACCTTTAATGAAAAACTTAAGATACTATATGCAAGATAGTTATAATTATCAAAATAAATAACTTCTTACTTGAATATCTTTTACATTCTATTTGGAAGGCAAGAAGGGAAGCTCTGGGAATCTTACTACACTCTTTAGCCTCTCCTAACAAAGTGAAGGAGATGCTGTAAAACAAGGTGAAGTTGCATGAGGCAGCCTCAGGAGCCCAAAGTGGGCTTTCTTATTCTCTCAAATCCTTTCCCTGTCTCTGCGCTTGCTTTTGTCCACCTGCCAGCTCTGACATTCATCAGGCTCTTGCCGAGTGGGATAATTCATTAGCCCAGACAAAAATTAACTCCTGTTCCCATGGGCTAGTGAGTAACGTTGTTTCACAGAAAGGTCTAATGAGCGCTATCATCAAAGCAAAATAGGTGTTGAAAGAAAATGGGTAGGAGAGGGAAAGGAGCTCAAGCTATATGGGACAAAAAGTAATTTATGGCAATATAAAATATGTTACAGGCTTTAGCTTCCTGAAAGAAAAGATTTTGGCATTTCAAGATTGCAGAAAATTTTGAATGACTTTTGTGAAGGCATATGCTGAACCAGATTTAACATTTCAAAAGCAGACACGGATTATTTTGTTTGTCCAGGATCAAAAAAGAGTTTGATGGTATTGCATGTGCTATGAATGGTATTAGTATCAGAGTAGAAATGTAACTGAGGAAAGAATTACAATGAAAGTACCGAGCAAATAATACAAAGACCATAATAAATATCAAACCTGAAACATAAAATGGTAAAATTAAGACAGAACAGAGAAGAGTAACAGATGTTTATATAGCTCAGGCACACGAATGAAAGTCTGGCCCAATTCAGTGCTAAAGACATGAGACTTCAAACCAGTTTTATACAAGAATTTCGAGAAAAATATACAAATCCCAAGTTTTTATACCATGTCAGCATTTTAACAGTAACTGGGGAAAGAAGCCATTTCCATAGCACATGGAGGCATTTAGATATTTAATAATTAGGAAAGTCAACCATAAAGTTTAAGGCATCAAAAAATATCAAGAGCTACTTTCCCGCTGCCATGAACATCTTTTGGCTGTTTGTATCAACAACTGGCTGAGACATAGAGAGTTGCTCTTAGTGGGTCCCTGAAGAACCTGAGCTCAGAGGGAGACAAGGAGGACAAGTGGTCTCCTCAGGAAATTCCTGAAACGATGCAGTTTTCACTATAATTGATGGGGATAACATCAGCCTCCGAAGAAGCAGAGGCATGTCCCATCCAATGGCTGGCCCCTCAAAGACAGGTGACAGCACTCGTGTACATCCACACAAGCACACAATCAGAAAACAGATTGAGGTAAGGAGAAATGCCAGGGACTGGTGAGTATTCGCATTTCTCTGCACAGGCACTGCAAGAGCTAACCCCCAAGAAATGCAGTGGTTACCTGATCAAAGTAGAACTTGTTTGCAGTGGTAGGAAGATAATAAGGGGAACAGTTCTCTAGCTCAAAAGGACTGACATTGAAACCAGGAGCTCCTTCATTTCCCCACAGGCATCTGTACTTGCAACTCTGATCTCTATTCCACAGCAAGGCATCTCTTGTGAAGATCACGAAAAAAACCTACTCCCTGTGTTTTGCAAGGCATAGCAACGGAGAGCGGCACTTACACAACTAAACTAATTCTGCAGCCACAAGAACTCCCATGCTGCTTTAAGGGAGTGGTTTTCCTAACACAGCTTAACACCAGGAGCTCATACCAGAGCCAGTATGGGAGAATATTGATGAGGATGCACAGTTTCATCTTATGACACGAAACAATATCTACCTTGATTATGGAGCATCATCACTGCTGCCACTCAGTACTTAAAAGATGCTCTACCTGCTTAACAGATAAAGGGGAAAGATCCCAGCTTTCCCTCCAACTCCTGAATACATCAAGAAAAACCCTCAGAGGCCTCAGTTCATCCCAACCAAAGTGAAGAGCAATGATACTCTGCTTCCAGGCCTTTTAAGATGTACCTTCAGGGAATGCTTTGAATACTGGTATCAAAAGCCTTGAAGGCAGACAAGTAAGACAGGGCGGTATGGTTTCTTGTTGGTCCAGCTTTCTTTTCCCTTCTTACCCATTTATGGTTTAGAGGGACTACAGCTGGAGAACTTCCAATGTTCTTTCTCCTAAGCCAATGGAGGTTCTACAAGATAGGGTATTAGAATGAATACTGGGGTGAGTTGCCAGAATGAACTGGAGTACTGATGACACAGCAGAAGTCTCAGATGGTAGAGAAGTTTTATACAAGAATAAGAAAAGCTACCTCATGAGGAATGTTTGATTACACTAAACGGCTTACATCCAGCAACTGATCAGAGATGAAACGGCATTAAGTGCACTTTGCATTGTATTTTATTTATACTATCTTAATAGTCACAGGGATATCTTTTACAGTAAGGCTAGGAGGTCCTCCTGACAAGTTTTTCCAGTGCTCTCCCTACATTCAACATCAGCTGCAACAGTGCTTACAAACTCGAAAGCCATGGTGATAAAGGCAATTGTGAACCTTGTTTATGCTAAGATAGGATGTACTAAGATAACGAACCATCTGGAAACCTTGAATAGAGGAGTGGGAGGTCAACATGCTTGAAATACAAATGTGTATCTTGTATATCCTTGTGCTGGTTTTAGTCAGGATAGAGTTAATTTTCTTTGCAGTGGCTGGTAGGTTTTGGATTTGCCCTGACAAAAGTACTGATAAGGTGTTTTTTAGTTGTTGCTGAGGAGTGCTTGCACCAAATTCAAGGTCTTTCTCAGCTTCTGATACTGCAGTTGCGTTGCCAACTTTCTCACTACAAGCAGGGAGGGAACACAGTCCAGACAGCTGACCCAAACAAACCAAGGGGTATTGCATTCCATAGCACAAAAGCTGGGGCTGGGCCAGGAGGCCACAGTTCGTTGTTTTGTAGTTAGTTATCTGGTGGGTCATTTGGCTTTCTCAGTTGCTCTCCCACTTGTAGGGCTCGCTCAGACCCTGGTGCGATCTCTCTCTTGGGCTTTCTGGCGGACTGTACTGCGATCACTCTTGGGCTTAGGCTGACTTTCACTACTCAGGACCTGGCTGTGTATCGTTCAGCGGGTGGTGAACAATTGTATAATTTGTTTTATTTTCTATTATTTTCATTACATATTATTAGTAGTGTTGACAATATTATTGGTATCAGTATTTTATTAATTTATATCATTAAATTGTTCTTATCTCAATCCACAAGCTTGTCTTTTCCTCCAATTTTCCTCTTCCAGTGGAGGGGTGTGTGTGTGTGAGCAAGCAGCTGTGTGGTACTTAATTGCTAGACAAGGTTAAACCACGACAGGCTACCCATTCTGTAATTACTAGGTGTAGGGGACCATCAAGTAAAATATATATACTGATTGCTGGGGCAAGGGAAAAGTGCACTTTAAAGCTGCTTTTGAAGCCAAGGAATGTGTCATTGGAAATACTAAATTAATGCACAAATTTCTCTATATGCCAGAATGTCTCGTGCTGCTACCTGGATGTAAATTAAATGCACAAATAACTTCTTCTGCCAAATCCACTCCATTACATGAACAGGAAGAAACAGCTTTGGAAGCCCAAATTTGCTTTTTAACAGGAGAGACTACAGAACTACCTTGAGATTCTTGTATTTCTAAGGACATTCTGGATGCCGTAATTCCGTTTGTCTGGGCTTCCAGAAAACTGGAGCGGGAGAAGAACTTAAGTCCAATCAAAACAGAATTGAAGCCAGGGTTGCAACCGGTAAGAAAGAAACTATCCAATGAGATGAAAGACTAGGACTACTTCCTTTTTTCAGCAGGTACTTTTTTTCTGGCTGGCCAGGGGTTTTCCCTTGTAGTACAAGTCAGGCTAAGGAAGTTGTTAAAGTATCGTTAAAAGAGATTATTCCTAGATTCGGGATTCTGGAAGGTATGTCTTCTGACAGTGCATCTCATTTTATTGCAGAAATAGGCCAGAGAATATCTAAGGTTTTGCAAATTAAATGGGATTTGCACACGCCTTGGAGACCACAGTCTAGTGGAAAACAGAAAGAATGAACCAAACTATTATAAGGCAGATTGCTAAATTATGCCAGGAAGCTCTTCTTACCTATTGCCTTGATGAGACAATTACTTCCAGAGTTAGCGAAGGGGCAAGCCCATTTGAAATTCTGTATGAAAAACCTTATCCAATTAGTAGTACTGTAACATGAGGTGATCAGATGCATGTTGAAGGGGATGAAATACAGAAAAATTATTTATTGCAGGTTTTGTCATCTTTATGCAGGTATCTCAACCAGTGTTCCCTTACCTTTAGAGTCACCTATGCATGACTTTCAGCTTGGAAACTCGGTCTACATCCGGTCCGGGAAACCAGAAGTGTTGAAGGAAAAATGGAAGGGGCCTTATACTGTTCTACTGACTACTTACACTGGGGTAAAAGTGGAAGGAATTGACTGTTGGGTCCATTACACCAGGGTGAAGGCAGCCCTCTTTGAAGGGCAGTGGACGTCAACTCTGAGGGGAGAGTTAAAACTGAAATAAACCAGAGACTAATATTGTTTAATGAATTGTACTTAGAATTCAGAAATAGCTTATGTAAAGCGTCCTCAGGGAGTGGTTCTATTTTGTGGTGTACTAATAACATTAATTCCAGTAGTTACAGGGCGTATTTGTAGGAACACTAGTTTCTTTGAAAATGCAGGTGGTGGTAGATAAAATAAATATTAATAATTCTTTGGCTAATCAAGAGAACATATAGTTGAGAACCCAAGAGACCTTGGGAAGAAAATATAGATGTCAGTTTAACTCAGAAAATAATAAAAATTGCGGGTTGGTACTCATTATTCCAAGTAGGTCAAAGTGGAAGAGTATCTACAGACATAAATGAAATTTGGAAGCAGGCTAAAATTTTACATGAGCTTCAAAAGGATGATATATCCCTTGGATTTTCTGAAGTTTGGAACTGGTTAACCTCTTGGGTACCCAACTTGAGCCTGTGGGTAAAGAAAATTGTATGTACAATACTTACAGGGTTATAAATATTTGTGTGTATATCATGCTTATACAATGTGCTTGGAAATGTTCTGTTCTGAGAAAACAGAATCATGAGAAGACTAATGTAAGAAAGTTTTTTCTTACATAGGCTCAAAGGGGAGAACTGATGACGGCAATTGTGAACACCATTTATTCTAAGATAGGCTGTACTAAGATAATGAACCACCTGGAAACCTTGAACAGAAGAGGGGTAGGTCAAAATTCCTGAAAAACAAATGTATATCTTGTATATCCTTGACTAGTGCAATGATGTATCCAGTATATCCTTAATTAGCACAGTTTGTCAAAACTAATTGACACATCAGCAAAATTCCTAGAACTAGTGTCTCCTTTAGATGAACTTTGCTCGTTATAACATAAAAACCACACCTCCATTTCCTACCCTTCCCAAGTCCTGGAGAAGACCCCCACTCACCAAACATACATATTGAATTTAGTAAACCCTGTACCTTTAATTTGAAGGGAAAGAACCAATAGTAGAGTGACTAACTCTGTTGAATTGTATACATGTACAAAATGGTTGTAACCAGGTGTGCTAGCTTTGGGGAATTACTACCTCGCACCCATCTCTGCGCAGACATGAAATAAAAACAAGTATCTGTGTGTTGATCGGCTCTTTGCACACCGGGTGAAGAACCCACATTTGGACAACAGTGGCACAAAATAAACGTTGTACTTTGCTGCAGATAGTATTTTCTCATAAAACATTAAAAATTACAATTCACTGTCATTAACATTAAAGAAAAGATGCCTTTCACCAACTTCAAGTCCTGGCGTCCAGGTCCGTTCAGTGAAAAGGCTATTATCCTGTGTAATCACAGAGCAGACTAAGATCCCTCCTCACGATGCAGATAAAAGGGATAAGCTATCATCCATAACTACTTCAGGTCTCTGACTGAAGGCAGTCATCCTGAAGTTTTTCATGCTTGATCGCTTTCCAAAGAATCTTAAGGCTGCCCAGGAAGACCTTAACCAGCAACCTTAGTCTAGTTTTCTCAGTGGGAAGGAGACTGTGACTCTCCCCACTGCCCAGATACAGCACACGAACACTTGCAGAAAAGCATCCTTCAGCGGTCAGAAGCCAAGTAACTCTGCCCATTTCCTTTGAGCATATGCTTGAGCTAACACCACCGCTGACAGCACCAGTCCTCCCTTTGATCTAAACCCTCCCTGCACCAAAGCAAAGCTTTAGGGGGCTGCGAAGACCAAGGGAACTGAACCTGATTAAAGCCAGCCCAGCTGAGAAGACAAACATCTCTGCTTACATTTTGTTCACCTTTGTGTGTGTATAAATATACAGAGAGAGAGGATAGATGAGCAGAGGGCTTTGTCACTTATCAGCCCTCCCCACCTCTCAATCTAGCTCTCAGCTCCAGTTCTGTTTCAATATGCCTATGTACATAATTTTATAGCGCTATTTAAGTAATTAACAAAATGAAGTGGTATTATAGCTTGCAGAACAAGATGCTGTGCTGTGTTTCAGAAAAAAAATTGCAGAACTTCTCTTTGGAGAGACCTGTAACATGCCTCCAGACAGAAATTCAGAACAGGAATGCAGTCTGAATTGTGAATCAACTCCTGCAGAAACCCCTCTCAATTATAAGCAGAGATTAAAGAGGAAAGTTATCTGGTGTGAATCCCATTCCATTTCTAATAGCAGCTCAATATGTTGCTATTTATTTACAGTAACATGTATGAGCTCTAATGCACAGATTAGAGCTACAATGGCTACAAATTATTTGACAGTTTAAAAATCTAAAACCAGGCAATCAAAATGATTCACTGCAGAGCTGGAATCAGCAGCAAATTTATGCTTTGCTGATGCAATGGAATCTTTTCTCTAAGGTACTTGGAAATCTTTATAAAGCTACAATTTCAGACTAAACATTAGTATTTCATATGCAAATAAGACTATCTTTCATAATTCGCATTCCCCTGAAAATATCCCCAGAAGCTGGATAGGATATTCACTTTAGAACTTGCTAAGCTGATCTACCTGATTTCCACACGTCTAAGTTAGAAATATCACACAACAGTTTTATGTGCAGTGTGGTTGCAAGTATCTTCCCTTTGTTACTTAACATGAAGGATTTTGGTTTACTACAACATTGTTTGAAAATGCACAATACACTCAGGTCAATCTGATTCAATTTAACACAGAATTTCAGCCAGAAACCTGCAGTAGCCTGGTTTAAGATAAGAGAGTTTTAGGCCTGAAATAATGCTGCCGATTGTGTAAAGACAATCACATGTAGATTCAAAACTTGCTTCAGTTCTAGTCCATCTGCTTTAACAACGCCATCTGTAAGCAGTTACAATTAAGACTGTATAAATAATAGTGTATATTTCAATATTCAAGTGGCAAATTGCTTTTAACAGTACTTTCTGTAATGTGACTAAAAGAGAAAGAGTTAAGCGAGACTGATTATCACACCTCTCAGACAGTCTGGTTATTTCCCCATTTTAAAAAGAGTTTTAAACCATCCCCAGGAGTTAATTTTTCTTAATTTTCAGTTTCTTTGAACATTTTGCTCAGCTGCTCAACTAGTGCTACAAGCTCAGGGTTTCCCCCAAGTGATTCAATTTGTTTATAGGCTTCAGATTCAAGCTCTTTCAATGTATTCCGAGTGTACTCAAAGGAACCCACATTTTCCAGGTAATGTACACAGTATTTCTTTATATCTATGTTCTCTGTCCTTTGACGTAAAATGTTTTGCACCTGAGTACTTTCAGGTCTTGACCAAATTGCATGAATGGTTGGGAATGAGAACTTGCCCTCAGTTAAGTCTTCACAAAAACTCTTGTTTTCACTATATTCTTTGGAGTGCAAGTTGGCATAGTCATCTCTTATTTGGAAGAAGAGGCCAAGTGTGTTAAGAAGTGGCTTTAAGTCTTTTTTATAATTTGAGAACAGCTGCATGAGGCCTACAGCTAATCCAAAGAGACCACCTGTCTTTTGCAGTACCATGGCTTTATATTCAGCTTCCGTGGGACAGGTGTAAGTATCCCTCCAGTAAATATCCAAGCCTTGACCTTTATGGAGTTCCAGAAGTTGACGGGTAAAAACTTTAACAGCATCTGGATGATCAAGGGTTAAAACCTTCTCTAAGCCAAGGAAATACACATAATTAGCACAGTTGATTACAGATGGAATTCCATAGATACTGTGTGCCACTGGAAAGCCCCGTCGTAGCTTTGAGTTATCTTCGATATCATCCACAAGCAGGCTTGCATTGTGCAACATCTCTGTCACTTCAATGATAACCTATTACAAGAAGAGAAAATTATTAAGTCTCCCACAGTAATTTAACCTCCAGTTTTACAAGACCTTATTTAAAATGGATAAGGTTTTAAAGAATGATATTATCTATCACTGAAGTTCCCCTTTAGACCACTTGCTTTTATGGTTAATACAGATTTATGATTCTCTTCATCAGCCAGTTTGCTGCAAGCCCTGAATCATATCGCCTGTCTTTCGTGTCACGTCTTCAGATTCAAAGTGAATTTATTCCCTGATGTGTTTCCACTTGCATGCTCCTCTTCATTGCTGCTACAGTTCTAAAACATGCCACGTGTTGTTGTGTAGAAGTCATGCAGTAACTGTTATTAGAAACATGAACAAAGGAAAAGAAAACACAACCTTGTGACTTTTAGATTCAGTAACCTGAGATCTCCCAAAGTCTGTTCTTGAGTGTCAGGTATCACCCACTAACACATTTGTCTCGTAAACCTTGTTTTGATAAGTGGAGAGAGTTCATCCTTCTTTCCCCGTGTAGTTATCTTCAGTACTGAGCTCTTAAAGGACAGACTATTCTCTCCAAAACATCATTTGGAAAATTCCTGGCAAAAAGGCAACAGCTACAACTTCTTCTGGGAAGCCTCCTACACACTTACTGCTTGTTACTAGGTAGATCAGTATCATACACCACCTGATGTACTCAATAAACTGCTCAGAACATCAAGCTTGTAGGTGATTACATTTGACTAAAAGTGAACCCTAACAATTCCAAAGCAGGACAACTCTACAAGAAACAGAGTTTTAACACCACACACTGTTTTTATTGCACAGCTGCTATGTAAATAACAGGTATATTCAGACCCTGCTTAAATGGATGTAAAGTTAAGCATGTAAAACTGCATGCTGTATAAATTCACTGCAGAACACATCTGATTAAGATATGCATTTTCTTGAGCAGCAACCCACCTAGTCTTCAGTGACCATTGTCCCAAAGATTAAACCCCAAAACGCATCAATCCAATTGTTTGTCCTAAACATGACTGCAAGAATAACCCATTCAAGAAGCACTAATGACTCATCTACCAGATTGAAGTAAACCCTACTTTGACCTGTAAAGAGCTGCTGTTGCCAACTGACTTTACCTCAGAGGATAGAGTATTTGCTGAAAGCAGCTTTGCATAGCTACTGCATATGCTTTTAGTCCACTACGTTCTCGGTACTATCAGGAAAGTTTCCCTGTATTCTGTGAATTCCTTGGATAGGCCTATTCTAGCATCTCTCTTGCTAACCTATTTCATATCACGGGCAGCTTCATGAACTTTTGCAGCTTCTAGAAGTTTACGATTTAATTGAAATGGCGCTTCATGACTGCATTTGAATTATCTTGTGAACTTCAAGACAGTGTCAAAAATGCTTCAAAGTTGAAAGTAAGGAGTGAAAAAGTTCAGAGAGCAGAAAAAGCTTATTTTAGAGGGCATCAGGAAGTAGTCTAAGGAAGTGAAAAGACTGCTCTTCATAATGAAAGCTGAGGAACCAGTAGAGTGTTACGCGTGCTTACAACCTAAGCCTATCTAATCAGTGGCTGCTGTGCTATCACTTCAACACACAGATTTCTACCTCCTTAACCACAATAGCTTTAACATTTGCTTGGCCCTGTACCAGGTTATTTCAGTACCTTCTCAGAAGAAAGTTCATCTGACAAACCCAGTGTTCTCTAATTCAACAAGCTGAAATGTCTCAGTGCAGTGTCAGATGAGTACCAGAGATCCAGAGATGCAGTAAGTGGGGGGGTGTGTGTGGGTGAAACAAACCCAGAGATCACTTGGCTGGTAGTAAAATCGACTACCAAGAACAGTATCCTCAACTGTATTCATCTAAATAAACTACAAGACAACAAATGAGCTAAGGTAAAAAAATGCCCTATAAGGAGTGCCAGAATTCAGATTTTTAATAAAAGAAATGCAAATAGTTGGAAGAGAATCAGGCTGCTACACAACCGGGGCATCTTAAGAAAATGATGTCATAAAGATGACAAGAGGTGGTCCTTGCAGACCTTGACAACTTTAAGTTAAAATCAGTAAAAGTATGTACTGATTTTGTATTGTACAAGTATGTACAATATTTTGTCCTCAAATATCCTGAAGAATAAAGATATTAAAGTTCCATTGCAAACAGCTCAAAACATTAAAGCATTGGTTTTCTTCATAAAAATAACAGCGCAAGCGGTCTAAGTTTTCAATAATGGTTACATGATTATCAGTTTAAAAGCGACAGGTAGAACCAGTAACTTCTGTTCACACAGAGGCACTGCAGCTTTATTTTACTGTAGTACATGAGAGAAGATGGACCCCTACTGTCACGGGTGCTCAGCAAGAGGCAACAGTCGGACTGCAGCATAAGAAATCCCAGTTAGACAGAACAGAGGAGTCTGCTATCATGGAAGGGGTTCAGCACGGGAAGACAGGCCCAGAGCAGCTGCGGAATCTACATCCTCAGACTTTCAAAACTCAGCAACACCACCAGAAGCCTAAAGTAGCCATGGAGCAAGCCCTGCTTTAGGCAGGGGGTTATCCTGGGTAACTTCCAGAGGCTCCTTCCAGTTTGAATCTTGATCTGTGTTATTAGACTAAACCTATGCATACAATATACAGGTTGCTATACAATACATTTTATTTGGATGTGTAGCTGAGCACAGAGGCTAAGAAATGTCTAGCTGGAAGACAGAATAAATCTGGTTAAAAAGTTATATAGACAGGTTGGAAGATAGAAAGAGTTACTAGATGATGAATACAGCCTCTTCCTTCATTGTTTAAACCACACCATTTTGCTACTCGAGGACTAGGAAGTGTCACTCTTAAGAGGACTCCTTCACAAACTCTAAAAGTACTTCTGCTTGCAATTAATGAAATTAACTAGGGACCAGCCAGGGAAGTGTCAAAAACTATAGCTGGTGATCTTAATTCCTTACATTGTCTTGGATACAGAGAATGTTTTCCACCCTCGATACAACACTTAGCAAAACTGTAGTCTAACCAAGAGGACAATTTTTCATTTGACAAGTCACATAGCCATACATCTTGCACAGATTTGTCCAACAGAAAAGGAAAAGAGAATTCCCAGTCTAGTGCTTCTCATTAGGGAGTAAGGACTCTAGGCTGTACGATCAGACCATCACAGATTTAGTTCCAGGACAAGAAGTGGTTTATAAAGTTGATTTAACTGCTGCCTTTGACATTCTTGTCACAAAGTCAAAAGTTTGTATTTTCAACCACTATATTTGTGTAGTTTACAAGGTAACTGTCTAGCTTGTTTCGTAAGTCATTGAAAACTCAACGTGTTAATAACTGAGTTATGTTCAGTGGGTAACAATGGTTAACTACTCATCTACAAATTCAGATGGAGCATACTTGGACAGAAGTAACTATTCTACGTAAGACAAATCATGGAAGTAATTTCTTTAGCGTTACATCACAGTCAAAGCTTTGCACTAAAGTTGTTCTCCTGAACGTTTACTTTCATATAGTCAGAAACCAGTGCATTTAAGATGTCTGATCATTTACGCTATGTAAGAGAATCATCTGTTTTCAGGAGTGTTGGAAGAAAGGTAACAGACCTTTAAAAAGAATGAGCCAGTACCTGTATTTTATCTTCTGGAACATTCAGCCAGTGATTAAAGGCCTGTGACAGTTTGGTTCTCACTTGCTTACCTACAATAAAAATATTACAGGCATTTACTAAAAAAAACACCCTAAAAACAAACAAACAAAAAACCAACACACAAAGTTCATTATTAGGGACAACAGTTTCTTTTAGTGACTACAGCTGATATGAGACCAGTAAGCTGGTCAGTGTGATCACTTGAAGGCAGAAAATACATCACAGCGTGTATCTTGTTTCCTCATTATATAAACAGCACCATTATCAGCAACTTGAGTTTTGAACATTTCACAGTAACATGCAAAGCACGTATTTACACGTCACTGTATTTAATATTGGCAGTTTAATTAGTAAGTGATCCTTACTATGTTGGTAACCTGTACAGATCAACTTACCACTTCTGAAAGTAAGCCCTAGTTTGCCAGCCATGTTGATTTTGTGTATGTAACAGATTAAGAAGTTTCAATTATGACTCATTATTAGTTGAAGATATGGATATTTGTTGAATATCTATTTCTCCGCATTTCTAGGTCTTTCTCCTGTAGTGCTCTTCACTTGCTACAGACAATTTGTAAAACAGAAAAGTGACATTTGATATACTTACTAAATAACTCTAAATGAAAATCTGAACAGAACAGAGTATTCCAAGAATTCAGACATTCATCTTATACCCGAGAAGTCTACCTACAAATAATAGGATTTACTCTGCTTTGGCTAAATCTGGTTTGGTGGGGCCAGGTAGTCACACTGTTTCATAGGAATGAACGAAAAGATCAAAAGTCCAAGTTTAGTGTTAAAATAAACACTGTTCAATCCAGATAAAATTCACTCTGTCATGTAAAATGTAGTAGAAGTTAACCTAGAAATTATTGATACCAGCTTTCTTTAATAAATTGCTGTCATGTACAAATATTTATTCAGTGTCTACTGATAATCAATATGAAATAGTCACCCCCTACCTACACTGAGACAAGCTGCTTTGAACTTTGAGAAGCTCAGCTATGTATAAGATCTTTGAATAACTGCAAGACAGGTTTACAAACAGCTCTGCATATGTAGCTCACATCAATAAGGCCTTTGGAAAAAGTTTTAAATAAACTTCAAAGCAGTGCAATCTAGACAGTGGGTTCCACATTACTCAGAATCATCACTTAATGATTCTGCAGTATTAGTCCTCATGTTGATGATGCCATCTTGCCCATAGCACTGAAGAAATTTCAACATTTGAACCTCTCCCTAAGGCTTCTCTGTTGCTGTGTGACCAACACATACAGAACAGAAAAATAAAATTGGGTAGATTTACTGCAGTGATATACCATGGAAATATTGGACTGAGGATTTTTCCTTTTCCAAGTCATCACCAGGGAAGCAACAGCTTTGTGATCTGGGTTCTGCAGTAAGGGTCATGACCTTCCTCTCTGGCTCAATGAGCTTCAATTTTTGTCTCAGGTCTCAAAGATTTCCACTGCTTCCCAGCACCACTATCTTTAGTTTTGTAATAGAAGAAATTCATGAAAAGGCCCTCCAGACTTCCTTCCTTTTCCCCACGTGGTTAGATCAGATTTTGGCCACCTGGTTCCCTGATCTGACTCACTACACCCTTGTGACCACTTGTGCTGGTTTTCCTTGGGTCAGAGTTAATTTTCTTCAAAGTAGATAGTACGAGGCTATGTTTTGGATCTGTGCTGAGAAGAGTATTGATTAACACTGGTGGTTTTAGTTGTTGCCAAGGAGTGTTTGTAACAAGTCAAGGACTTTTTCAGCTTCTGTTACCGCCCCTGTGTCCCCAACCTTTTCTCTACAAGCAGCAAGGAAGGGACAGAGTCCAGACAGTTAACCCAAACTGAACAAAAGGGGTATTTCATTCCCTAGAATATCATGCTCAGTATGTAAGTTGGGAGTGGGCCAGGGCCATGTTGTTGGTTTTCTCATTTGTGCTCTTGTTTGTGGGACTCACTGACTCTGGCACGATCTCCGTTGGGCTCTTGCTACTCAGGACCTGTCTGGGTCATTCAGCAGGTGATGAGCAGTTGTATCATTTGTTTTATTTTCCAATCCTTTCATTACATATTATTATTGGTGGTAGTATTATTTTCATTACATATTATTAGGAGTAATGTGTTATTAGAATTGTTAGTATTATCAGTATCACTATTTTATTAATTTATATTCAATTACTAAATTGTTCTTATCTCAATTCATGAGCTTCCTTGTCTTTTCCTCCGAGTCTCCTTCTCCACAGGAGAAGGGGAAGGTGAGCGGGTGGCTGTGTGGTACTTAATTGTTGGCTGAGGTTAAACCACAACACCGCCACTACTGCGCAAGGGAGGGTCAAAATGCCCTGCATCAGAGGCTTAATATTTTATTTTAAAATAATTGCATGAGTTAACCAAGGAGAAAAAATTGCCCAAAGACACTGGGAATAACTGGTATGAAAACCTGCCACACTGTATGGCTTGCCAGGTAAGTATTAACAAGTATTTCAGTACATCCATAAAGAAAACTACGCCAAGATAGTATCACATTAAGGAAGTGTATCTTATCTACATCTGTTTATTCACTTCTAAACTACACTGATACAGACAAAACCTACTTTTTTACACTACACAGCTCATTCCAATTTTCTAAATGCGTTTGCTAGAAAATATTCATATGGAAAGCTGGATGTTTAGCAACAAGTGTTATTTCATCATGAGGAACATAACTACTAGCACACACTAAATGGATTATTAACATGCACAACGGATTTAACTACTTCAGTTCCTTAGTACAGACAGTACTTGAATTGTTAGACTTGTCTACCTTGACTAGCAAGGCTGTCTAGACACTATTTAAAGCAAAAAGCACTATCTGTATAGTGAAGCATTCACCTTCCCTTTTACAAGTGCAGATTCACTGGTGGGAGCCGCCAATAATGTGAATGTTATTGTTACACAAAGGCGATTTTATCTTGTTCTGAAGTCAATCCTGCCTGGTCTATGTGATATTACAGCAATTTTCTGTATGCATGCTTTATGCCTACAGCTGTGCTATAATGTCAGAAGTCCAAACCTCTCTAATACTGGTCTCAAAAGCCTAGATGCAGAAGACTCCACTCCTTGCCACACCTCTTCCCAAACTAGACAAGACAATACAGGGACGCAAAGGCAAAATTAAAAGGAGTAACACCTAACACTTGCAGAATTATCAAGTTTCTTCACTGTCACGTGTCACTGCTCTGTTAATTACTCTAAGCAGGCTATTGTAAAACTGAAGAATATAAAGGTCTAACTTCCAAAATTAGAAGCTCTACCTCCTGTATAGAGCTATAATAATAGACATTACTACATCAAGCTTTTATCAAAGTTATGCTAAATACATTCAGTGTAATCTGCTTAAGATTCTAATATTACCCAAATCAAACAGCAACTATGGAAAGCTTTTCTCCTTGGTAATGCTGAGTAGAAAAGGTGAGAAAAAAATATTCAGAACACACCCGACTCACTCTGATGAAATTCCTCCTACAGGTAAGAATCTAAAATCCTTATCCTTGAAACAAAGATCACGTTAAATTAAAGCTGTTTTACTGAGGACAATCCCTCCCACCTCTTCAGGCAGATGAAATACTTCTCTGAAAACCAGAGAAAAACCACCAAACCTCAGGCTGTGAAAGGGTACAGACCCAAAATCCACAGACCTCTAGCTTTGGAGGGGCTCCCGATTGGTATTTCTTTACTCCAGCTGCATTAAAGTGACCATAAACTATGCCCTTAGGGCAGCATCCCACTTACAGTGAGGGTACATAAAAGGACTAGAACAGCATGGGAAAGAGCAGAGGGACTATTAACGTAGCCCTCATTAGAGCCTCACTAAGCTAATCAACTCACTATCCCAGCAGAAAATGGCCTGCTTTTTGCTAGGTTAGCTTTCTGCCAGCTTTATGTACTGAGTCAGCTTATGAAGTAGGGCTGCCAATGTCAGTACAGGGTAAGCAGCAGATGCTGAGAGCCAGGGAAAGGGGGCATTGCCATTCTGGAGGAAGCAAGCCACTATATTTACTACCTCCGCTATATTGTACACTTTCAAGTTTAGCTCTGTCCTCTGATGAATTAAGGCTAAATGGATAAATTTCCCAAGCAGACCTTCCCACAGAGCTACAAGAACACTACAACCAGTGTAGGCAATCAGCAGGAAGACAAGTAAAAAGAGCAGGCCTAAACACCTTTAAACCTGGGCAGCCACTTGTGATGGATTAAGGTCACTGTAGAATTGTCTAGCTTAAGTCCCCTGTTCAAAATAGGGTTAACTAATCCAAGGCTGAGATCCTGAATTTTGCCTTTTTCCTTCTTCTCAGGATCCTGAATGCCACCATCTCATGGTCACTGCAGCTAAGTTTGCCTCGACCATACAATCATAGAATGGTTTGGGTTGGAAGACACCTTAAAGGCCACCTAGTTCCCCCGCACTCCCACCATGGGCAGGGACACCCTCCACTAGGCCAGGTTGCTCCAAGCCTCATCTATGTACCTAAAAGCCAAGCCACTGAGAAACATTGAAACAACCAGCAGGTGGATCAGGCTGCCAAGATTGCAGTGGCTCAGGTGGATCTGGACCAGCAACATAAGGGTGAGCTGTTTATGGCTCGGTGGGCCCATGACACCTTGGGCCATCAAGGAAGGGTGGCTACAAACTTATCCTGTGCCCCATGCCACTGCCCAAAATACTATCCCAGGCCTTGAAAAGTAAGTCCTCTGGCAACATGGCACCCCAGAAAGGACTGAATCAGACAATGGGACTCATTTCCAAAACAACCTCATAGATACTTGGGCCAAAGAGCACAGCATTGAGTGGGAGTATCACATCCCCTATCATGCACCTGCCTCAGGGAAGGTTGAATGGTGCAATGGGCTGTTAAAGACCACCCTGAGAGCAATGGGGGGTGGAACTCCCAAACATTGGGGTACACAACTGGCAAAAACCACCTGGCTACTCAACACCAGAGGATCTGCCAACCGTGCTGGCCCTGCCCAAGCAAAACTTATACTGTAGAAGGAGATAAAGTCCCTGTACTGCATGCTAAAAATATGCTGGGGAAAACCAGCCTGAGTAAAGGCAAACCCATTCATGGGGTTGCTTTTGCTCGAGGACCTGAATGCACTTGGTGGGTTATGTGAGAAGATGGGGAATTCCAATGTGTACCTCAAGGGGATTTGATTCTGGTACTACCGCAGAAATCACCTGAACCAATGGAGGACAAGCCTTGCAAGAAGTACATCAGTGACCCAACCTGAACTGGCTTTAGCAACCAATGATCCTACACAATACTAATATCTCGCCTGTCCTGAATGACCACCACAACAGATGGAACCCAAAATCATGGACTAAGTTAACTCAATACACATTTTTGTTGACATTTTGCAAAGATGGTCCATTGACTAAGGGAATAATATCCGTGTATTATATCAATGGATGGGAAGGTAGCTAATGAGAACATATCAAATAGTGTGGTACTTGAGCATGATGTAAACGGTATGAAATAAGGGGTTGGAGAATGTGCTGGTTTCAATTGGGAAAGCGTTAATTTTCCTCACCATACCTATGTGCTGGTTTTAGTCAGGACAGAGTTAGTTTTCTTCAGTGGATGGTATAAAGCTATGTTTTGTGGATTTGCCCTGAGAATAGTACTGATAAGGTGTTTTTTTAGTTGTTGCTAAAGAGTGGTCTCACCAAATTCAAGGACTTTCCCAGCTTCTGATACTGTAGCTGCATTCCCAACTTTTTCATTACAGTGGGGTGGGAGGGGACAGGGAATGACACAGATGGACACAACACAGTACAGACAACTAACCCAAATTAACCAAAGGAGTATTTAATTCCATAACATGTCACGCTCAGTACATAAGCAGGGAGTGGACTGGGGGGGCTACAACTCCTTTGCTTTCTTGGTAGCTTTCCAGCTTGCTCATTCATTAGTGAGTTGGTGGGTCAGTTGGCTTTCCCAGTTATGCTGTCGCTCCTGAGGCTTGCTCAGACTCTGCTGCGATTGCTCTCAGGCCCCAGCTCTTGCTATGTATCAGTCCATGGGTGGTGAGCAGTTGTATCATATTTTATTTCCTATTATGTTAATTACTTATTATTAGCAATATTGTTAATATTATTAGTATCACTAATATTCATTTTACATTCAATTATTATATAGTTCTTAACTTTACAAACTTCCTTGTCTTTTCTTCCCACTCTTCTCCTCCACTTGGTGGGGGCAGGGGGGCATACAAGCAGCTGCATGGTACTTTATTGCTAGCCGAGGTTAAACCACAACCACCTAGTATGAGACTATGCTTTGGATTTGTGCTGAGAAGGATATTGATAACATATTAACATTTTTAGTTGTTGCTAAAGAATGTTCCTATCAAGTCAAGAACTTTTTTCAGTTTCTCATACTGCACCTGTGTCCCAGCTTCTTCTCTACAAGAAGCTGGGAGGAGACTAGGCCCAGACAGCTGACCAAAAACTGACCAAAGGGATATTTCATGCCATCAAACATCATGCTCAGTATATAAGTTAGGTGCGTTGGCCAGGAAGGGAATCACTGCTTGAGAACTAGCTGAGCATCAGTCAGCCAGCTGCAAGTAGTTGTATCACTTTTTCTTTAATTTTTCCTTATTTTTATTGCATATCATTACATATTAACAGTATTTTCATTACATATTAACAGTATTATTAGTATTAGTTTAATTACTTTATTTCACCTACTTTCAATTATTAAACTGCCTTATCTCAATCCACAAGTTCTTCTCTTTTCCCTCCAACTCTCTACCACATCCCACTGGCAAGGGGCAGGTGAGTCAGCAGCTGTATGGTACTTGGTTGCTTACTGGGGTTAAACCACAACACTGATCTACAAAGGGAGTCCCACCATCATAAAACTTTAATCTCTGCTATCAATATCAGCTGTGCAACTAAGTAGTTGTTGATAGGCAGGATCTATCTGTTCCTCTTGATGGTGAGGGGAAGGGGTTTGAGGATCACTGAGCAAAACTACCTGGCTTCTTGTGCCCTGGGCCCTCATTCCAAAAGCCAGTCATGCCTGATAAGCTCCAGGCATCCCCTGGCTACATCCATTAGTGCTCAAGTGGAAGAACCGCAGGGTTACGTAGTCTGAGGGCAAAATATACCTTGACAGTACCTCCATAACATCCCTGATCACAGCTACCCAGATGCAGCTTCCCCAAGGCAGCAGCTCAGATGGTGTCTGTCTCCCCACTACTGTCACCAGGTGCTGGTCTGATGCTTTGTTGTATACAGAGCTTCCAGCCATATGCCTTCTTCCAGTGTACTGAACTTATTTGGCAATTGCACATCTGCTCGAGGAACAGAAACCTCTCCTGGTGCCAAAAGCCATCAGCTCCCAGCCTTCACCAGTGTGGGAGTATCCATTTCCCAGCCTGATATGCACACACAGTTCAGGCTTCCCCTTCAATGTATTTGGGGGTTTCAGGCTCTTGAACCTGCAGGGTCTTGCTCTTTTCATTATTTCTGATGCTGTACAGCCTGCTGATCCCTTCCACTGCTCCTCTGCTTGGTGACACGTTTTTCCACCACTGTACACCTTTTAGGGGCAGGGACATCACACCTTCCAGCCCAGTGGGAGCCCAGGCATCCCTGCAGTTCAGAACCTGAAGAGTTTCAGCCTCCTTCAGGAACTTGGCCAAAGTTGAGGCCTCTGACATGCCAGGTGTAGTTGTGCCAGTGGTAGGGATCACATCCTGTGGTGCTCAACTACTTCACCAAGCTGGTCAAGTTCAGCAGACCAGCAGAAAAAGCTGGAAAACAAAAGCCAGCCTTGATTGTTTGGCTTGCTAAACTAGGGCAGGAAAGACTGCAGCCAAGACCAGAGAAACGCACATGAAAGGAAAGATGCAGTCTTGAATGGGATCAGAAGCTACCCCTTTTCAATATCAAGCTGTTGACCACATCAGATTTACTGCAAATCAAAGTCCATATACTCCTTGGTGCTGCAAAAACAGCCACTGCTGTTAATTCAGCCACTTGGAAATAAAAGAATCATAGAATGGTTTGGGTCGGAAGGGACCTTAAAGACCATCTAGTTCCAACCCCCCTGCCATGGGCAGGGACACCCTCCACTAGACCAGGTTGCTCAGAGCCTCATCCAGCCTGGCCTTGAAGACAGCCAGGGATGGGGCACCCACAGCTTCTCTGGGCAACCTGTGCCAGTGCCTCACCACCTTCTCCGTGAAGAATTTCTTCCTGATATCTAATCTAAATCTCCCTGCTTTCAGTTTAAACCCATTACCCCTTGTCCTGTCACTACAGGCTCTTGTAAAAAGTCCCCCCCAGCCTCCCTGTAGCCCCCTTCAGGTACTGGAAGGCTGTGATAAGGTCTCCCCAAAGCCTTCTCTCCTCCAGGCTTAACAAACCTAACTCTCTCAGCCTGTCCCCATAGCAGAGGTGCTCCAGCCCTCTGATAATCTTCGTGGCCTCCTCTGGACTCACTCCAACTGGTCAATATCCTTCTTATGCTGAGGGCTCCACAGCTGGACACAGTATTCCAGGTGGGGTCTTACAAGAGCAGAGTAGAGGGGGAGAATCCCCTCCCTCGACCTGCTGGCCACGCTTCTCCTGATACAGCCCAGGATACGGTTGGCTTTCTGGGCTGCCAGCGCACACTGCCAGCTCATGTTCAGCTTCTCAGCCACCAGTACCCCCAAGTCCTTCTCCTCTGGGCTGCTCTCGATCCATTCTCCACCCAGTCTGTACTTGTGCCTGGGACTGCCCCAGCCCAGGTGCAGGACCTTGCACTTGGCCTTGTGGAACTTCATGAGGTTGGCAGAGGCTCAGCTCTCCAGCCTGTCCAGGTCCCTCTGGATGGCAGAGAAAAGATTCATCATCTGTGTGACTCAGGCCATTTTTGAGACAAACTACAAATTGCAATGTTAACTTTAATCCTGCTTATTGCCCTTTATTCATTAAAGGGCAGAATACTAGATTAAGCACAACACTACTATAAACTAGTATGGCAGTGTTCTACTACAATGAGGTTTTACAAGAAAAGTTACTGTTTCAGAACATATGTTCTCCCAAGCACTAAATTCTGCTAGTGAAGGAATAACCATTAATTACCATACTAGCAGTTAAAATAGCAACATGGCAAAAACCCTTAAGCCTAGCAGTTGCTCTATCCTAGTACTGTTGAAGAAATAGACAGGCTTAAGTATCACTCCCAAACTGTTATCAGTAAAAGTACTATTTTGTTAATGGGAAGCAGAGCAATCAACCTCTTCTTGTACTGAGGGATTAATCCTTAACAGTTACAAAAATTTGTGTTCTTACACTACAGACAATGTTAGCAGTCATCTTTCCCCCCTCCCCCTTCAAACAACCTTAATACTGTTACACAATCCCCTTTTAAGTAAACAAAGCTTGATATGTATCTAAGTTCATTCAAGTTCTCACAGGTTACTAAACAATTCAGAAAGTTTGTTTTGTAGCTAGTCTTAAAGGATAACAGGACTATTTTAGGGCCATAAATGTACATATTTGACACTCAGCCAAGATTTCTGCAAAAGTCCCTTGGAGCTCAAGCTGATCAAACACAGAAACAGCACCCTGTCCCCACCATTGTGCCAACTCACTAACAAGACAAGAGAACATTAGCCAGGCAAGTTTTTAACAGTTAGGTGATTGATATTACATAATCATTTGGTTAGGAAGCTAGGAACTGGCAAAAGTTAAGCAGAAGAATACTGCCAGAAACATACAGAGGATAGAATGAAACTGACTCCTTCAGCAAGACTGTTAGATTAGCACAGGCATCTCACATGGGCTCCACCCTAATCATGAACAGCTCGCATGTGCCCATTTCCGTGCCCCACTCCCTCCAAGCACTGGTGCTCACACTTATTCCAAGGTTCACACAAGTAACTGGCTCCCACTGATCTGTACTTGGCACAGCTGACTTTGGGGAAAACCAGTTACAAAAACAGTAAGCATCCAGCTATGATTGTGAACCCTCACTGCTTCACCTGTTACCTATATCTGCCTTGTCTAAGAGCCATCTTCCCTTTCGAACCACACCACCATTTCTGCACAGAGAAGTGTATTTTCTCTCCCACCTTCTCCAAAACATAAACTAAACTAACAAGAGACCAACATGTCAAAGTGTACAATCAGCTTTATAATACTTCAGCAGGACAGGATATAAAATACTTGCACTGTCACTAAGTGTAACGTTACATAAGCCATCAGGACAGACACCACGATGGAACTCACTCACCATAAGGTATAGGAATTTAGCCACAGGAGTCAAGGTGGGAAGGTTAAGTGCATACCCTAGGTGCATCATTTAAAGTGAAGTCTAACTGAACAGCTATTAGTCAAGCATTTTTGCCTATGGAAGCTTTTTTGGGCACTTTTCATCTGCTGTATATTTCCTACTAGGAAGCTGAGCATTTTTTGCTGGTATTTACAATACCTTAAGAGATAATTAGCAGGTAAAGATGTTAAGGTGTTACAGTATACCTTGGATATACAAGATAATCTGATCAAATAAGGCACACTTAAAGACTGTGCTGGAGGAAAGTAAATGTCGTCAGGACCAGCTCTTAGAAAGCTCTCTGGAATATTGTAGACTCATTCTCAATACAGTTCTCTAGAAAAACCACCAGCCAGTTCAACATACCCAAATGGAATATACTGTGAGGAAACCAGACACGAGTCTTCTGGCATCAAAGACACATGTTACTGCCAAATACTTTCCTTTTCTTATTTTTCAACTCAAGTTGCGCTAACTGCCAAGTCAAATAAAATCACTAATGTAGACAAGACAATCCTGGACATTTGTAGAGATTAATTATGAAATTCATTATACACAGGTATAATGAATTAGGGCTCACAGGACCTGCCAATACACATGCAAAAGCCACTTAGTACTGTGCCTGCGATTTATTATGCTACTTGTCTACACAGAAGGTCTTCTACCCTGGTGAGATATAATTCTGACCAAAATTATTTCCCATGTTTACCGTATTTTCTATCTTCCTTAACTCCACCAGTATGTAGCTGGACAGAAGACAATCCTGTGAAAGTCCCAATGACAAAGCAGTTCCACCACTATTTTTACAAAGTCATTCCCTTTGAAAGCTTGTATGGTCTTCTTTACACTTTCGTTGTACAAGCAAAGGCCACAGCAAACAATTGGTTTAGTCAAAGAGACTTCTGAAAAACATATCCATACAGTAATTCCCTAGTAGCTAAAAGAGGTTCTAGTCAAGACTGCAAACTTCGTCTGAATGTGCTGCTAGTGACCTGATACCACAGGAGGACTGGTTGATTCCCTGGCAAGTGAAGCCAATCAGGGACAGCCAAAATGGGTCATAAGAATGCCTGGCTCTACACATATCAGGGAGAAGAAATTATACAAAACTCCCCCACAGGTTATTAAAAAAATACCACGACCCATTAAGTCCAGTACAGCAAGCAGATAAACTCAGAGCTGACAATGTTTTGTTGTTCTTCAAGTCAGATCCAAATTACTTACCTTACTAATCATTCATATTTATGTAACTGTCAGTAGTTAATATAACTTCTTATAAAAAAGATAATCAGGCAAGAACAGAGCATAGCTTATTACCTTAAGTGCATTGGCTCCGGTTCTTTCATTCATATCTTAATACACACGATAAAGTAGTGCCAGGCATGGGGAGGAGGGAAAGAGGAAGGCAAGAAAAAGAAATTAAATAATATTAACAAAATCCCACAAAGGCTTTGTTTGCAAGTTCTTGCCCTTATCAGTTTTAGAAGTAGCAAGTCAGCTACTCTGCACGGAGAGCTGAGTAACTGAAATGCTACTTACACTGCAACAGACAGACTCAAGAGCTCTTGTACCAAGCTCACCAAAAAGGGTGACTCTGCAAGAGGAAGAAAAATATTGAGAAGTGTTACCTTTAATTACTCTTAAATCCACAAATCAAGAATGGATAAACTTCTTGGCTTATACCTCCTGAGACAAAAGTTGCTACAAAACCAGTTTTGATATTTAAAAGCAACACAGTACAAAGAAACTTGCCTGGTAGTTGAAGTAAATACTGGTATGGCTCTAGGATTCTTTTAGATGTTTCATCCATCCCATCCATTTCTTTATTTCCTAAGAGGTAGTAACTGTTAAAGAAAGCATTATTAACACTATTTAGATTATAAGTTAGGGAAGTAAAGAATAGATGCATACAATTAATAAAGCTGACTTTCAGGTTAGGTGCAAACACTCCGATTTTGAACATACCTTCACCACATAAAGTTTTCTGGATGTCATTTAGAAAAAACCTACAAGCATACGTATTAAATACAGTTTTCTTTAATTATTCATTAGTAGTTTAAAGCAGCTCTTGGACTTTGTTTGCTCTTTTGTATGTATTAGAAGGCTTAGATGATAGAGAAGTACTTAAAGTATTAGCATTCACGACACTAAGTCTTCAGAGAAGACAGCACATACAAAGCCTCATATGACTAATCTGATGAGACCTCCCCTCAATGCTTTTCCTATATAAAAGCAGAGATGCCTAAGAGCAGAAATATACCTTACACCAAGGCCACCTAAACACGCTGAACAATAGCTTCAGCCTTCTGATAGAATTATTCACTGTTTTAGAAGGCAGGACAGGAACATACCATTTTCTCACCTCTGTTTAGGCATACAGACATCTTTTACACACTTCGCCATATACATCATACACTCTCGTAATACATTTTTTAGGTTCCGTTCCCTGCATAGCTCAACAATTTTCTATTGATTGTTTCAGTTCACATACCTTTGGTCATCTATATCTGCATTTTTTCAGACTGTTTTCTAGAATAGATTTTCTGTCCTTTCACCTCTAGCCTTCCTTGCTGCACTGCAGATGCAGCAGCTCAAAACAATTCTTCTAATGTCATTTTAAGACAGGAACTGCAGCAGTAGCATAAAGCCTCATGCTACTTCAGCATCATTTCTCAGCTACTTAGCTAGCATCCTGGAAATGATGTACTTTTTGCCTTTGAGCAACTCAATAGTTATATAAATTATCCATTAAAATTACTATTTTAACATGAAACTTTAAGTATTGACTGATACATTTTCAGTGTAAGTACATTAAGGGGAGTGGTTAACATGAGGGGAATAAACTATGTTCCACGCTTGCTCAAAATAATCCAGCAATACTTTCCCATCACAAACTCAGATGATCAGCATTAAGATCAATGCTTCCTCTTAAGCTACCTGGACAAACTGGTGTTCCTCAACATTTATGACCTTTCCCTTTCAGTATAGCTCAATCAGTTTCCATCTACCCCCATTCCCACCCTGCATGCCTACAAGTATTTAGAGCAGTCCCAACTTGAGAAGTGATCTGCATTTTCCAAGCTTAGGTTTGGATCAGTTCCTTTATTTGCTTCACTGCTCATGTTAACCAAATGTATCAGCACTTCAGGGGCAAGAAAGGCTATTTAAGCACACACAGTTGCCAATAAAATGCTTGTAAGACTGCAGCTTTTGGGAAAGCTTTGCATGGTTTCTTAGCAAGAATGCCACAGTAAGCAGTACAGCCTTTTCATCTTACCCCATGGTACGCAAGCACAACCAGCCGTCATGCCACACAGTAATCTAAATCAGATTCTACATCCTCAAGTCCCTGTTTTGTTTTCAGCTTGTTGGTATAACGGAAGGGACAGGAACTGCTCTTAAGCCAGCACTGCCTCTGAGAGTCACGTGCCAAACTGTACCCTTACATATAAAGGATAAGTCTCAAAGGGCTTCAGTGAGGAAGTGAAACCAAAAAGATTATCACAGCCCACCCCCAGATGTTTCAAGCAGAAAGAAGCTGTTAGAGGTTAGATATAAGGAGACATTATCAGCTTAACAACGCTCCTGCAATCATTACTTGTCAAAAAGCCATAGAGATGGATAGCTTGACACTTTAAATTCTAAACCAACAGAGCTGGGAAGAGATATTAGGGCTGGAACAGCTTCTCTGTAAAAGTTTCTGCTTAAAAGTGTAAGAGCTAACTTTCTTGTGTTTTTGCAGATGGAAAATTCCAGCCCTAGAAAGAACTCCGTTTTATCATATGTTTGCATGAACTGTTTTTCTTGTCCATCCTGAGCAAGGGCTGATTGGCACAGTCAAATAATAAAAAAAAAAAAAAGAAATAAATATCCCCACCTCAGCAGAATAAAAACATAAGAAATAACAGGTTGGCAACAAGAAAAAGAATTGCAGAATAAGACATACCAAAGACACACTAAAGTGTTACAGAGGGAATGGTCACGTGTTCTCCTTAAAAAAATTTAAAAGTTGTTCTAAATCCCATATAGGCTGTGAACCTGGAGTACTCGGCCAATGAGGAAACAGGGGAGGGGGCTGAATGCATTGGGAATTAGGATATAACATGTACTCTATTGCTACGTACAAAGTGCTCGCTCTCTCCTTCAAGGGGGGAGGGGGGGATGCCTGCTATTGCAATCATGAATAAAATGCTGCTTCACTGCAATCCCTGCCTGAGCTGAAGTTACTGGCCTGCGAGTGTTCCTCACAAAAGTAAATCTTAAAGTTCTTCCTCTTCCCTCAAGGAATTAAGAGGTTTCTTTCCTGTCTGTAGGACACCAAGACAATATTCAGAATCCCTAACTAACGTGAAATCCGCTAAAATTACACAGCATCAAACTAAACCTCTGCATCTTTTGGCACCAAACTAACAAAAGTCCACCTGAAATGCTGCTTATCAGAAGAAAGATAGTCAGGCCCTTCTCCCACAGATGCCAAGATTTTTTTTTTTTTATTTTAATAAGAGAGGCAAAAAAGCTCTAAGAGACAAGGAGTGGATGACAGCTTAAATCACTACAGTTAAACTTTTCTAGACTGCTATACTACCTTTAAACACAGCGATAGGTAAACTCGGCTCAGGCAACGCAAAGCAGTCTGATTATTCATCACACGGCTATATATCTAATACACCCACCGAAACAAGAACAGGGAACAGAACCTCTCCCAAACTTATGCAAAGAAAGGGACACTTGATAAAGAAATATGTAAGTGAAGTTGCTTATAAATATCTGTAAGCAAGAATACCATATGTGACTTGTGCTATTACTGCTCTTTGCACCAAGTTATCATATTTGACACCCTTGGGATATATTGATATTAAAAGGTTTCCTGTCTAGGTGACTGACTAGTTTGCTACCGAAGCTACACTGCTGCAGAAAGTCTTCTCAGTGAAGACATTCAGAAACAAGATCTCAGTCAGCATCTCCTAATAAGACTTAAAATTGCCAGGAGTTAAATAGCGAGTGAAAGTGAATGCAAAGCCTTTTGTTAGTCAAAGTGCAAGAATTGATTGCACACAGGCTTATTCAAAAGATTAAAGCAATACACAGACTTGCTGCATTTCAAGTAGTGCATGAGCAAGTGTGATGGGCACAGGTCATGAAATCACAACAGAGACCTCAGAGAATCGTCTTTTGGAATGCAACAAGCCTTCTCTCTAATGACCTCTTTGAAAACATACAAGACACTCAGATAAGATGGTGATATGGGCTTCCACAATTTAGAACTACTCTCAACTTATACCTGAAGCTGTGATTTGTGTCTAGGAGCCTTCTAGAGAAGATGATAGTCATATTAATTCTAGGTTACACATCAAGAAAAGCATTCACTTTGAAACTCTAAAACAGCTTCACACCCCATGCCTTCCATCCCAATAGTCTCCCCCTCCTCCAAATTAGGGGAACATGATCACTGAAACAGGCAGGTTAAATATAAAAACAGTATTTTAAAAAGCATTGTGATCTCAATAGCTCCCACCACAGCACAGCTACACAGAACATAAGAGAACCACCCAAGGAGCAGAGCGCTGTACTGCAGAAGGAACCATCCAGAAAGTTCTTAAATCGGGTCCATCACAGAACTTGGTGCACCAAGACACTGGTTTCATTGTAATCAGCGGGAGGGGAAAAGAGGCCCCAAATAAAGGGATGTAGGAGTGAGAAGATCTGTTTCAGAAGGAAGATAAAGAAACTGTTGTGAATGTGTATTGTTTCAAGGAGGCTATCGACGCTCTTAATCCAAATGTAATTTGAACAGGATGCCTGTCACCCTAATCCGCATTCTCATTCTAATTAGCAGAGTCATCCTGACAAGCCTTCCTAGGCTAACACCGAGCCAAGCCTTGTATTCGACTCCAGGGTAGGCAACTTCCCACGGGTGGAAGGCCAGTCATACACTTTCCCCGAAGACACAGCTAAGTAAACAGCAGCTTGCCATAGCTGTAATTTCACCACTAACTCCAGAACGCCAAGAGCATACGGCTGCCGGAATCATGTTTCGATTTTAACAGGATTTCCAGGTGTAATTGAGGAGGGACGCTATAGAAGCCAGACAACGGCACCTGTGCCGGCAGAGCCCTCGCGCGACGCCGTGACAGCAGGCAGATGGAACCGCGCGGGAGGCGGTAGAGCCGCTGTGGCCGCTTGCACAGCCCAAAGGGGAGCAGCCTCAGCCCCGCCAGCGCCATTTTAGATAGACCGAGCGCTCCTCGCTCCCCCTACCCGCCGTCCATCCCCATTTTCTGCTCAGCTGCCGCGGAGGGGGAGCGCCGCCCGCCGCAGCCGCGGCCCCCCGAGCGCTCTCGCTCAGTCAGCCCGCCCCGGCGACAGCGCCGCCGCCCAGCACTAGCGGCGGCCGCCTGCTTCGGCACCCCTTCGCCTCAGCCCTTTCCCGGCCCCCTTCCGGGCAGCCCGCCAGCCCAGTTCCCCGTCTCGCCCTCGCCGCCCGGCCCAGCGCAGAGGGGAAAGGATCGGCTCCTCCGAGGAGCGCCCCCCTCCCCAGCGCCGGGCGGCGACAGCGCCTCCCGCCAACAACAGCAGGCCGCGGGCAGGCGGCGCGGAGTAGCCCGGATCCAAGCCAGGCAGGCAGCAGTAGCCGCCGCCACTCACCTCGCCGCCGCCGCCTCCTTCTCCACCACCACCGGCAGCCGGAGCCGTGCCCGCTCCCCCGAGCGGCCTCCGCTCCCGGGAGTGGTAGCGGCGGCTGAGGCGGGCGGGAAGAGCACCGCCCCCTTCCGCTCCGCCGGACGCCACCTTCCCCTCCTGGGGGAAAATGCGCCACCATCACCTCACCGCGCAGGCGCCGGCCTTACCTCCCCCCTCCCCTCCCCCGGCTCATTAGCGTGCGGCGCGAGCGCCGGCCCCTCGCGGCGGCCGCGCGCGGGGCATCCCGGGAGGTGTAGTCCGCTCACCGCGCCAGGCCGCTTCCCGAGGCGGGAAGAGCACGAGCCAGGACAGCGTTACCCGTGAGAACCCTCGGCGCCAGCCCTGGGTTTCCTTCAAAGTGGAGGAGAATGATGTCAGTATTTCCGACGCGGTGGCCAATGGGAGCGAGGGAAGGGCGGGCTCTACGGGCCTGGGCCCAATGGAGGAGGCGGGGAGAGGGGCGTGTCCTGGTCTGTCAGTCAGACGGTCGGTGTGGGAGGGGGACCGAGAGGCTCCGAGCCGAGCAGTCACCGCCGCCACCGCCGGGTCCGCGCAGGACGAATCGGCCCCGCCGCCCGGAGCCGCTGCGAGCAGAGCCGTTACTGGAGCGTCGAGTGGGGGCCCGAGGCCCGCCGAGCGGGCCCGGAGCTGAGAGGAGGCTTCGCCCCGTTCCCTTCCCTTCCCCCCGCCTTGGGTCGGGGGAGTAGCGGGCGGGCGGGCGCCGCGGAACAAAGGTAACGGCGCCGAACCGGAGAAGGAACACCCCCCCCGACCCCGCCGGCGGCGGCTGGGGAGTCGGTGCAGGCCCTGGAGGCGGGGGGGGCGCGGGGCCGGGCGGCGGCGGCGGGGCGTGCGTGCTGGGGGGGAGGGGGGCGGTTGTTTTTCTCCTCGTAGCGAGACTGCGGCGGGACTCGCCGATCCTCCTTCTCCCCCCTACCCCCCCCCTCCCCACCAAACACTCAGTGAGGGGGAGAGGGGGGGGATCGGGTACCTCCTGCGTGCGGGAGGGACCGGCGGCTTCTCCAGCCCTCTCCGCCGGGAGGGGACGGAGCCCCCCTCCTCCACACACGCGCGCGCTCCGTGTCCCCGCCGAGCAGGTCGGGCCCCTTTCTCCCCGCCCCCCCCCCCCCCCCTGCGTCCCCACTCCCTTCTTTTCTTCTTCTTCCTTTTCTTCCCCTCCGCCGCCTCTCGCCCGCCCTCCCCCCGCCCGGACCCGCTGCGCCGAGCCGGGGAGTTGCGGCTGTTGCTGCTGAAACTCCTGCCGCGGAGTCAGCGCTTTCCTTTATTTGAGGCGGGGGGGGGGGAGAGAGGGAGAGGGAGAGGAGGAGCCGTCGCGATCCGGGAGCCGCAGCCCCTACAAAAGCGTGTGTGTCGGGGGACACACGCACACGACGCTGCTGCCGACACCCCGCACACGGGCACTCGGCCCCGTACAATGGAGGAAGAGCCTCCCTTCCTCTCTCCTCCTTCCCTCCGGCTCCTCGCGGGGGTGGAGTGGGGGAGTCCCAGGGCTGGGACCCTCCCGCGGGTCCCCTCCATCCGCTTGGTGCCCGGGGAGGGGGCGCAGCGCCCCGGGGAGGCAGCCGGGGCCGCCTTCCCCCCGCTCCCGCGGCCGGCGGGGAGGCTGAGGGTGGGTTGTTGTTGTGGCAAGTTTCTCCTCCTCTGACAGAAATGGCGTCAGTGGCGGCGAGTGTAGGGGAAGCGGCGGTGTGTGGGAGCTGGAGGGGCGGCAGCGGCCGAGGAAGGAGGGGAGGGGGTTAACCGGGGAGAAAGGGGGGATCCGGGAAAGGGCAAGGAGAGTTTCGGGAGGAGCCCGGCGCCCCCACCCCCGATCCCTGCCTCCCCTCCCCCCGCCCGGTGCGAGCGGCTGGTGCGGTGCCTTAGCGCTTTGTTTTAAATTCCAGGTCCAGCCTCGGCCGCTCAGCCCCTGTCGAGGCTTTTACCGCAGCCTGAGCTCATCATGAAGGTAAAACGCTCGCTTGTGTGCCTGGGAGGGGAAAGAAGGGAGGGTTGCGTGAAGAAATGCTGTCCTATCTGTCAGTCCATCTGTCCCGACCCCGGTGCGAGGCTCGGTGCTGGTGCAGATCCAGACTGCGGGCTGCTTCGCCCCTACTGCTGTGTTTTGGTGCCTTAGCTCTTTTGCTGGCGGTGGGGCAGGCTTTGCTCCGCTGCCTTATGCTGGAGGAAAGTGTAAGTTCGCTGAGCGGGGGTTGTTCTCCTTCAAAAACATTCTTTGTAGGAGAATAAGGACATGGCTGCCTGGGCTGAGCTTGATTCATGGAGGAGCAGGGGACAGTCACCCTGCTTGAGAAAGTAACGTTGCAGGGGAAGTGCTGGCTACACAGCCGTGTTTACTTGAATTGAGGTTAAATGGCAGATTTACTTACTTTCTAATTGTTAATAGGAGTTTTGTTGAATGAATAATCTTGATACGATCAGGGAGGGTGCATGTAAGAAATTCTCTGCAGTGAAATGATTGCTGTAAGGTGCAGAAAGATTTTCAAACAGGTTCTGGTTTTCTTCTCAGTGCTGTCTAGTGTTCACATATCTCATCGTCACTCATTTTTCTACGCTTAAGCCTTTATAGACTATTTAATTTCAATATATTATGCAAGTTTTATAGAAAAAATCATATCGATGAGATAGAGGGATTTATTCTGTGTGTGGCAAAGGTCTGTGTACTTAGAAGTAGTTTGTAACAAGTGAGTTTGTTAATGTTTTTAATCATTTTGCTGATGCCTCACTCAAACTGCTGTTTATGATAACATGACCCCCCCTGTAATTCAGCTGTCGGTCCTGCTGGGCTGCAGTAAATCTCACTTCAAAATACTGTAAATCTTATAAAAACTAATTGTTACAAACCAGGGGTACATCATCTCTTCCATATTCATTGATAAAAAAGAGCAGTCTGTATGTGGGGTCTTGCACTATCAGAGTTGTGCCTACTGTCTGTCAATTATGTAAAATGTGTACCTCATACTATATTTACTACTGAAAATGGTAAATGATAAGGACTGTTTTAATGTCTAGGTTGATCAGAGTTGCTGAGCAGCAAACTAAGTCTTTTTGTATAGCTCTTAAAAGTGTAGCATGGTTTTTTTTACTTTGGTGACTTAGTGACAGTATCTTTTAAAAAACCATGTTTTAATTGCTCTCCCTATGATCTTTCTTTAATACCTGTTAGGATCTGAAATACTGCACACGTCTTTCTCATTAAAAGTAAACTATTTATGAATTCACAACAACAGGCTGTTGAAGTAGTATGATATGGAGCTTTCAAAATGTGTCTCAGTGCCTGGTGGGGGATTGAGGAGATGGAAGCAAGAGAAACAGGAGGCAGTATAGGGAGCTCTGTTTCCCCAGAAGGAAAAACACTTATTTAAATGACAGCTAAATTTACATACATTTCTAATACTCTTTTTCCATGTAAACAAATCTTACAGTTACCATAGAGATTAGGTTCAGATACTGTGGTTATAGAGCCATATAAATACATAGATAGACAGTTGGGAGGATGAGGAGGTCGGATTACAAGTGAAATGCAAAGTGCTGTGTGAAATAGTGATAGAGACACACTTCAGGCTGAATTGAACACATAACAAATGCTTAAATTTAAAGTAGCAAACATAGAAACCTTAATAGAGCCATATTTTTAAAAAAGCTTCCATCTCATTCTTTGCTAAGATTTGTGCTACTATTGCATTTTTATTTATTTTTTTAAAATCTGGATTAATTCTGCCAGGGTGTTTAAATGCTAAATTTGAGTCTGCAGTATTTGCGATTTGTGTGTGTGTGTGGTGTTAAACTTATCTATGCTTGAGATAACTCCCAGTACTTTATTTACTGTGCTCTGTAATGTTAAGGGAGGTTAATCTGTAAGTCATTGCAATGAAGCTTTAGTTATTACAGTGAAACTTTTAGCAGAATTGTAGCTCAACAGAAATTTCTAAGATTCAGACTGTTTTTTAGGAGTGATACAGTGCATCAGTCTTTCTGCCTGGCTTGAATTTGTGATTTATTTTCTAAGCTTACAAGGATACAAGTCAGTCTAATAAGAAGCAGTAAGGGAGAGTGCTTAAGAAAAATACTAGCTTTCTGTTTGTATCACCACAAGGTAACATTGACTATACTAAATCAAGATACTGTTTAAATATGACTGTATATTTGTGTGCATTTATTTTGTAAGTTATTGAAAGAGTATGCCTCAAGGACACTTCAGCATGTAGAGGATTTAATGCTTTAGGGCCTAGTCTTTTGAGTCTGAGACTGCAGACTTGCTGCTGACTGCAGGATTGAGGTCTCTGTTTTGATTTATGCATTGGTCATTCTTTCAGGTGCAGAGGGTTGTGTATTCTGATGCACAGAGCATTAGAACTGGATTCCTTGTCGGTATCTTTGTTTGGGTGAACTTGAACAAATCATTTAGCTGTACTGACTCATTTTTCCCATCTGTGTAGTATGGGTAGATTGTTGATTATTCTTTGTAAAACACAGTGAGGTATATTTAGGAAGAGCGACACGTCGTATTGACGGAAAGCTGTAAGTCGCTCTTGCATTTCAGAACCCTCTGAGGCAAGAGATGTGCTGCCTGCTAAGAGATTACCACCTCCAAAGCTGTTGGCGTAATTGTTCTTCCCACAATAACCCAACTTAATCCAAGTAAATAAAGTCCCTTGTATAAACTAGTTTTAGCCTATTAAGTAGGCTTCCCATGCAAAGACCATTTGAAGGCAGTCTTGAAATATGTCTTACAAGAAGTCTGCAAGTCTTGACATAATTGTGCTTCTTATTGTGATGTTATGCTAAATCAGGCTTTTTCCTGTGCTGAATGACCCCTGATAGTAGTGAATACAGTTGTGCGGATAATGGCTAGGACAATTTGTATATTGGCGTGAAGTTTTTTTTAAACTTAGGTGCCTTCTGCATAAGGTCTTTTCACATGAAGTATGCTTCAGAAGCACGTAGAATCTGCTCAATTATTTAAAAACTAATTGCATGCCATCAAATTACTACATACTAAGTAGGTAGCAATATATACAAAAACATTATAGTTTTTATTTTTTCCCCAAAGTTAGGAAATAAACTCCAGAAAAACAGAGTCTCTGCTTTTAAAGAAGGAAACAAACACAAGCTGGGGGTTTCACCATTGATTTGAACTAAGAACTATTGTAAATGCACCTGAGATTTTTAATATGTATTGTGGTGTGTGCTTGATAGTTAAATATGTGAATGACGGTAATATACCCACTGTCATTAAAAAGTTCACTGCTGACTGGAGATAAAAATAGAGGATGTCCCAGAAGCTAAAGCAATGCACTAAGAATTAAGTGATCTGAAATGGTTGTTTAAATGTCTTGACACGATTTGCATGTTAAAGTTTTTCAGTCTGTAAAATATGAAATATTTAATGGTTGTAGATAGTTCTGTTTGGTAGCCCTAGATGATCCTGAGTGCTTGTTCCAAGGTGCCACACTAACAGATCAAGAAAGCCATGTGTGTAGTTTGTGGTGGATTTTTTGTTTTGTTTTGTTTTCATTTCCTCCTGAATTCACATTTTGGTTTCAGTGGTCTTTCCGAGTGACCTCTCTAGCTATCCACAGAGATCACTGGTGCACACTGATGCTGTAATTGCTTTCCCTTAAAGCCACTCCGTCTGTTGCTCGTATTCTCTGCTGGTGTGGCAGGGGACAAAGTGAAATATCTAGTAAACTTTTCAGCTCCTGATTTCCAACTTCACACACAACTCAGTCCTGTTGCTTTATGCAGACTGGAAACCAGTCATGCAAAGTAGTGACCTTTCACTTTCTGGTTAACTATTTGAATTACAGCTGAAATGGAGATTTATGGAGGAAAAGTACCATTAGAGTAGTTTTGTGCTGAAGGTGGGAGAACAGGTAAGTCTCAAGAAGTGGTTTTTCCCTGTCATTTGTTTTTTTTGCATTATGAAAAATGATTTTCTTGAATTCTGTCATGATGTTCCAGTTTAAACAAGTGATCAGAGGCAGTTATTGACTTCCTCATGCTTGCATCATTATGTAGAAAAGAAAGCAAACACCACTTGCACCAAGCAATTACAAGTCATGTTGGAATAATGTATGTTGTTTTGAAATTGTTTATTTGCACTTTTGAAATGCCAACCTTAGTATATTTTACAGTGGCTGAAACAACATGGAAGTCTTGAACTTGAATCTGCATGTTCAGTAGTTGAGTGTGTTGATAAGGACTCAAAGTTAATTAGACCACCTAGTGGAAAAAAGGCTGTGTTAGACTGAGAAGACTGAAGTTGTAAGAAACTGTAAGCATTAGAAAAGTTAAGTTGCCTGTATTATTGTCTTCAGAGTTGGTGAAGGGTGTTTGGATCAGCACTCCCGTAGCAGCATGACTATTGTATCAGGATACTGTCTAAGAAAAAATGTTAGTAGACAGAATAATGAATATGCATAACCTCAGTAGAACACTTAGAGATGGTTATTCAGTTCACTTTGTAATCTGAAACGTATTGTGTACATGCAGTGCAGAAGCATGCTGTGATGCACATTGTGTGCCTGTGTTTTCAAAGAAATACTGCATTGTAGTCGAGAAGTCTTTCAAAACAAAAAGCAATGGTTTTGAGGTGTTAAGCTTTACAATTACTGTCATACTTAATCTGAGTGCTTTGCTGGTCACATAAACAAAAAAGAAAAAGGATTAACTTTGCGAAAGGTGGAAATGATAATATTGTTGCAAATTGGTTTCAAAGTTTTATTTAAATTCTGCAGATAGGCACTTTTTCTGTAGAAATATATGTTATAATAATAGTCTGAAGAATAAAAATAAGGGGAGTTTGAGATCTCTTCATTTGAAAGAGGTAACAATTTCTATAGAAAAACCTAGAGCTTAAATTTATTTGGCACCCTAATGTGATACCGAGCCATGCAAATGCTAGATTATTTACCGGTTCGTACTTACTTGAAAGTAGTTAACCTGTTGTGAATCTATTAGTAGGTTTTCTGCAGTTCTGTTTACTATAATAGGCACTTCAGCTATTTTTACAGAAACGTACAAATCTGAATAAACATGGATCTTGAACTGTTGTTGCCTGAAATATGATTCAGGTCACAGTTGAGAAAAGTTGGGAAGTCACTGCTTGTATGGCTGCTTGATGTTTAGTTGACATGCTTCAGTAACAAATACTTTTCTGCCTTTCCTATTTAGCACTTCCAGTGTTGGCCACTTACTGTGTGTACTACCACTTGCTGCATATTTGCTGTGTGTACGTGGAATGGATTTTTAAAGACTCCTAGAAGATTTAAAACGGCCTCCAGGGAACTAAGGAAAATTGTTTAGCCCTATGCATAAACTAAATGTTACTGATTTGATAAATGTTTTAATAATTATTTTAAAAGGTTTTGATGGAAAGTCATAAATCTTTTTGGTTGGGGGTTTTTTTTATTTAACAGGGGGTGACCAGATGAGAGGATATTTCAGGGTATTCAAGTATGGAAAAGACAGCAAGCCACTTTGATATTCTATACTTGACAAGACATCTATTTTTCCTTCTGAAGATGAGTTTGAACCAGGGAAGAAATTCAATAAAGCACTATTGTGCTTTTTTTTTTTTTCCCCCTTGGCTTGGAAGGTGGCATATAAAGCAGTCATGACCTGTTTAGCAAGAAGTGTTTATAAGCAGGCTCTGGAAAGGCAGCTGTGTGAGACTGTCAGAGCAGGGTGGTGGAGGGTGTTACCTGTAGAAAACTAGGACTGAGGTGACCCCGTCTGCACTGTGTGTGACCACTGTGTGACAGTGACTTCCTGAGTGAGTGTATATTAGTTAATTGAATGCGAACTACTATTTTGGGGGATCCTGAACCTGTGGGGGAGCACTATGAAGATGATGATATTTATACTTCACAGTTGCGGCCAGTTCCTGACCTGGCTGATCCCTACCGTTGTGGTGGAGGAAGGAAAAAGAGGAAAGCAGAAGTGCACTGAGACTGATCTGTTTTAAACTACTTATGAACGCACCTTCTTCCCCATCCTTCTGCCAAATTAGCAGTTTGCAGTCATGACGCTAAACATTTTGTAAACTGTCTATAAGTGAAATTGCTGTAGAGTTTTTTTCTAGGCTAGTTTACTAGCTAGAACACTGCACTTTTCTGTAGGCTTGAAGTCCATGTTTTCTGTGGAATTGATAACGTGCTTTGAAGGTGACAAATAGAATATAATTACCTTGATTTCTAAAATTTACTCTTACTTTGATAAGGAAGCATAAGGGAATAGAAATCAAGCTTTTGATTCTTTGTGTGTTAAGAAGGCCCATGTATTTATGGGTAGATCAGTGGAGACCAAGTGACAGTCAGGAGTTATGCCAGTTGGAGATGGTAAGGTATATGACACTTTCTGCTTATTACCAGAAACTTAATGCAAAAATTTGGATGACATTTGTTGTCTTCCTTTCCAAGAACTGAGGTTCTTACTGAGTTTTTGTCTGGGATCCTTTCCATTTTCCTTCTCAGATGCCCTTCTCACTATTGTTCATTGTTTACACCGTTCTTCTAAGGGCAGGGAAATGGGATTTGACTTCAGCAAGATTCAGAACCGAGTGCATCTGATGCAGGGTTTTAGCTGGTAATAAATAATGTAATGTGGCGTAATCTGTGTGTTTTTTCACATTCTGTCTGAAAAAACTGTTTCAGTTTGTGGCAGGGCAACCTGCTCCACTGTGATGCTTCTTTTTCCCTAAGATTGTCAGCTATCCTCCCCACAGCAGATTGCAAGTGCTAAATCTCTTATTTGTACATTTTAAACAGTCCACTTCATGTTTTCTTAAAGATAAATGTAGAATACATTCTTCAAAGACCAGAAAGAATGCTTTAAGTTAATTTATGATGGTGGAAGATAGACTTTCCAGTATCCTGTATAAGTGAAAGAGTGTTAGCTTAATCTTTTTATTAATGCTGTGACACTTAGGTTAATGGAACCTCTTTCCCTGAGAGTAACAGTGTCAGAGGTTGAGACATTTTGGAAATAAGTATATGTTATACCAGCATTGCAGAATTCAGAAATTTCTAATGGAATATGTGTTTCCACTTTTTAACTTCTATTGCTGCATTGCTTATATAAAGATAGATGTTGTGGTAATATTCAATGAATGTTACCTCAAATTGGATCACTAAATTTAGTAATAAAAATATACATAATTTGTAATCTTTCTGCTTCCATAAATATAAAAGCATTTTTGAAAACATAGCAATAATATTATAAATTTGCACTTTAATTTCTTTAGGTTACCATGCTAGATGTGCAGCAAGGGAGATAGTGAAGTATTTTAGCATCAGTAAGACTGTGCTGTAGTTTAAAAATTGGAGTAAGATATATATATCAATACCTTGCTGCCTGGAACAGAGACAAAAAAGGATACAGTAATTAAAGTTGCGTCCATTTTGTGAATGCAGATTTATTCTGAGGTGCTCTTCCCGAACTTTATAATGACAGTCCACGTGCATTTACCCATAGAACATGATTTGAGTAACTGTGCAGTGTGTTATTGTTCTTTGCAGAAATTTCATGTCTATTTTCCTCCAATGTTGGACGATCTAAAAGACATAAAGATTGGATGCGTTCCTTCACTTACAGATCACTAGTGCAACTTTTTCGTTCCTAAAAATCAAGTAGTACAAAAGATGATGTCACTCACGATGAACAGTATTGGATACATGGGCTAGAATCTGCAAAGAGTCACACTTCAAAAAACAGAGTCTACTATTCCTGATCCGTTTTGGAACTGAGCTGCAAAGGCTGCTGTTTTAACTGTGTTCCTTGGGTGATTTCACATTTAAGTTCTAGAAAGTATCAGTATATATATTAGATGTCTGTCTGCAGTAATTCTCTTTTCCTTTGGTAATTCTTTGGCTGTGGAGCTAGTATTCTGATTTCAGCTTAGTTTGCTTGATGGTAGCCAAAATGTTTGGACTGGTAAGTTAAAACATATTTCGCTCTATTAATTATTTCAGGCATTGACTTTTCTCAGATAATACAGAGTATATGTTTATACATATAGTATAGGGTGGTTCAGATTTATAGAGGTAAGTAAAGGGAATAAGTTGCTTTTGTTACATCCTATATAGTAAGAAAAAGACTCTTCTGATGACAGCATAAGAGTATATCAATGATGGAGTGATAGGCATATGTCCCCATATGACAGACTTTTTCCACTGGTGACGTACATGGCATCAGTAGCATCTAGATAACAACTCAAGTGGTAGTAGGTCAGCTTTAAACAAGTAGAATGTTTTTATTTATGTCTCTTCAGTGGCACTGATTTCAGTTGAGTAAAATTATACTTGCTCTATTTTGCATTAAAATAGAGAACAATCCTACCTGTTTCTGACTGGAATAACTTGTGCAACAGCACTTAATTGAACATTTGAAATGGTGTAATAAAATTTTAATTATGGTCTGACAGTAAATATCAAACATAGCATCTTTATGTGGAGTAAAAATCATTCATGTTACTTAAGCTAGCCTGATCAAGTTTCTCTAGTTGTGTATATTGTATTTAATTAGTTAGAATTCTGAGGAAGCAAATCAGCTTTTTATAGAAATCCATTAAAAAAAGAGAAGATGGTAAACTTCAAGCGCGTGATTCTGGACATATGCAGATACAGTTCCAGAACTTTGCTGTCTTACTGCTGTAGCTGGATATTCTTACTACGCTAGCTCAGAAATAAACTTGTAAAGAAAAAAATACACTGCAGTACGTGAATGCCATCTGCAAATGGGACTACGCCGTGTTTACAAGGAAACTCCTTAGTCTTAAAGGAACTACATCATCTTTTCTTTTGTCTGGCAGTTTCTTTTAATACAGCTTTTGTGCCCACTGAAACAGCATTCCAGCCAAGTACATGAATGAGTGCACGGGAACGCATCAATTGGTAGCAGAACCGGTGCGAACTCTTTAGCTGGGTGTTCTGCTTCTAGCAGTGGTGATGCACAATATTTCTGTGAAAGCAAGTATTACAGTGGGCTGATAGACATACGGTATATTATTGGGAGATTAGATTTATTCTTTAAGCTGTGTATTTCAGAGTTTCTCTTCAAATATAATCTTAGACTCAGGGAAAAATGTTTATCATAAAAATACAGTTAATTAGAACTTCATTGACATAGGTAGTTAATACTGTAATCATCTGATTTGACAGACACTGATGTTTTATTGATAGATACTGTGAGAATGCTGCGGTGTCTTGGGTACCAAAGACCTCTTAGGATGCCTCTTGTTGAACTTTTGAGAGCAGAATGAGGTTTCACATGGAAAGCAACAGTAGAATCGTTGATGTACAGAAGACTATCAAGCAGAACTCGCATAGACTTTTTCTCTTTCACTTTAGTAAGCCTAAATGTTACTTTTTGAAAAGAGGCTAAAAAAAAAAAAAAAACCAAAAAAAAACCAAACAAATGAAGGTTTTAGTATAAGAGGCTTAAAGACTTTTAGGAAAAAAAAATGGCCTTCACAGAATAGCTTCAGCACACTTGAAAGCAATGAATAGAGTGTTATATCACCTATGCAATTTCAAAAATTACACTCTCTGTTCTTTAATATGTTGAAGAGTTTTGTGGAATCAGGGCAAGGATCTTTCCTTAAATAGCCACTCCCTGGAAATGGCTGCCATTAGTCACAGGCTAAGCCAGCTGAAGCTGTTTTGGAAACAGGTGCAGCAATGAGTAGCCAAAGAAACTGAAGCATTCTGGGTAGTTAAATTGGATAAAAGGTATGAAACAAGTAGTATGGGTCCTTTAATTCCTTAACTTCTGAAGGGTAACCTATCTGAATGCTAGTTGCTTGTATATTGTTTTTATTTTCTATAGTACTAGTGTGGCGTTTTTACTTTCTGTGGCATACTTCTAAAATATATTAGAACTATGCATAATTACGCAGCACTTGACAGATCTCTTAAATTTGTCTTCAAATGATTATTTCTCTTTTCTTAATATCTGTGTTACTTTTAACGATTATGTTCTTTGTTTGCACGTATTTTCTGATGGGAAGTTCTTGAAAAGGTTTTTGAATAGTAGAACTTAAGTTGAACAGGAAAAGCTTGTATCTCTGCTTTGGATAATTGCCATATTGATTGTATCTAGCTTGTTTTCTAAAGCCTCCTTTCACAAATCTAAAGCTGAAATGCTGAACTCTTATATTTAGGCAGAGAAAACCTCTGAAAGGCGAATGCTGTTGTGGAGAGGGATAAAAAAAGAGAACTGATCAATTTTCTTGTAATACCCTTGCTACTGACTGTGCAGGAATACTTGGTTAGTAGTATTCTCAGAAAATGTGTTGAGAGGGGAGAAGCGTTGTATGTGTACTTACATTTGTTAGTTTTTGGCAAGTTATGTGTTCCTACAAGTTAAAAAAATCTGTAAAATTAGCTCACAGAAGAATATCCTTAAAGGAAAACTGTGGCTTTATGATGAAAGAAGTAAAAAAATAAAAATTATGTACTTAAGATCTCAGTCACGGTGCTTTTTCTTTTAACTACTTTTTTTTTTAACACGTGTAAAATTTTTCTAAACCAGGATTATGTCTTCTGAAGGAAGACATACGTAACATTTCTTTCTATTAATCTGGGGAAAGTGGGATATGCAGATAGGTTATTGGCTTTTCATAACTTGGCGGGGGGGGGGAGTTACAGTTTACTTAACAGTTTTGAGGAACTGTCTGTCTGAAAGCAAAGTGCACTCTGAAAAATAATTGTCTGTATTTTTCTGGCAGAAGATTACGTTAGTGAAAACAAAGTTTACTCAGAAGAATATTCTGCCACAGTAAGGCTGTTTAACATCCCATAGTAGCTCAACCAGAAGTTAATTTGAGGTATGGGTTGCCTATGATTTGGGAGAGCAGCACTGAGGTTTTTGTTGGGGATAACTTCAGGCTCACTTACTTGCTATTTCTCTTGGGAAGTTTACAGGGCAATGTTGTGCAGAGATACGCAAGTAGTCTGCCTGTCAGAGTACGAAGCTCAGCATGAGTTACTACTTACTGTAGTTTTTTCAGGTGAATTACTCACTTTAGTAACTTCTGTGCTGCTCAAGCTATCCAGTGTCCAGCTTAGTTAAGGCATCTGTATTCTGCAAGGGTGTAGGTGTGTCGTGTGTCAACAGTGGCCCAATAGGTGCTGGTAAGAAAACAACCAGTAGGTTTGACAGAAAATAACGTTACTTCTTTATCTTCCAGGCTCAGATAATTGATTGTGTGGATTAGATATTGGGAAGAAATTCTTCACAGAGAGGGTGGTGCAGCACTGGAACAGGTTGCCCAGAGAAGCTGTGGGTGTCCCATCCCTGGCTGTCTTCAAAGCCAGGGTAGATGAGGCTTTGAGCAACCTGATCTAGTGGAGGGTGTCCCTGCCCATGGCAGGGGGGTGGAACTAGATGATCTTAAAGGTCCCTTCAAACCAAATGATTCTGTGATTATATAGCTACAGTCTTAACCAATCTACTGGCTGCTTTTCTTGATTGGGAGCTTTCTGTAGTTTTAACCAACCATTTTATAGTAGTGTCAGACTAAACCTAATCTGAGACAGTTTCAGTGCTGCTTGGATGCTTCTACATAGTGCAAGTATGTGTATAGTCATGCTAATACTTCTGTTCAGCCTTGCTCGTGTCTGGATCCAAAAGCTCTCTCCTGAGTCTTTCATGCAGTGGTTTTCAGCCAGTGAACTGCAGGTTCTGTAGCCTGCTTCTAAGGAGATCTGAAGATACTAAGACAAGCAGGGTTGTTGTTGGTAGGTCTGTTCATTATTCAGGGACTTAGAGCTCTACTAGAATTTTGGGGAAAATCAGTACATTGAAAAGTTTGGTAAGACAACCCTTTGTCTAATGCAACTGTCCTTCTGTAATCATATTTATTTGCATTTATACATTCCCTTCTTTCTTTGCACATATAATAGTAGGTACCTTAAATTTCTATGTTTGGGTTTTTCCCTGCCCCCCCCCCCCCCCTTTTTTTTTTACTGGGAGAGGAAGCTGAAGAATTATTTGACTGTTTTGAAAGATGTACTGTCTTTCTATAAAGAAATATATTACACAGTTATATATGTGTATAGTAGTAGGACTTACAGGCAGTCCAAGGATGCTGTACTCCACATGTCCATCAAAGCCTTTAGGACTAAGCCTAAAGTACTACTGATGTTTTGCTTGTGTATAGTTCTAAACTGGGAGGAGTGGCTGCCATGCCAGAAGGCTGTGCTGCCATCCAGCGTGACCTGGGCAGGCTGGAGAGCTGGGCAGGGAGAAATCTAACGCAATTCAATAAGGGCAAGTGTAAAGTGTAAATTTTCATATGGGGAAAACCAACCCCATGTATCAGCCAGCACAGGTTGGGGGCTGTTCTCTTGGAGAGCAGCTCTGGGGAAAAGGGCCTTGGAGTCCTAGTGGACAACAGGATGACCATGAGCCAACAGTGTGCCCTCGCAGCCAAGAAGGCCAATGGCAGCCTGGGATGCATTAAGAGCGTGGCCAGCAGGTCGAGGGAAGTTATCCTCCACATTTGCTCTGCACTGGTGAGGTCTCACCTGGAGTGCTGTGTCCAGTTCTGGGCTCCCCAGTTCCAGAAGGACAAGGAGCTACTGGACAGGGGCCAGCACAGGGACACTAAGGTGATGAAGGGCCTGGAGCACCTTCTGTATGAGGAAAGGCTGAGAGCTGGGTCTGTTTAGCTTGGAGAGGGGGCTGAGGGGGGATCTTACCAATGCTTATCAATATCTACAGGGTGGGTGTCAGGAGGATGGGGCCAGGCTCTTCTCAGTGGTGTCCAGTGACAGGACTAGGGGCAATGGCCATAAACTGGAAAACAGAAGGTTCAACCTGAACATGAGGAAACCCTTCTTCCCTGTGAGGGTGACAGAGCACTGGGACAGGCTGCCCAGAGAGGGGGGGGAGTCTCCTTCCCTGGAGACTTTCCAAAGCCACCTGGACTTGTTCCTGTGTGATCTGCTCTAGGTGATCCTGCTCTGGCAGGGGGGTTGGACCAGATGATCTCCAGAGGTCCCTTCCAACTCCTAACACTCTCTGAATCTGTGAATAGTTGTTGTATGCTATTTGTATCTTAACTAATGTACTGTTAAATAATTGTTTATTGGGAAGAAGAATCGTCTTCATAGGAAGCTTGGAGATAAAAATCAGTATTTGTTAAGTGTAAAAGAAAGGATTACCTGCAGGATGCTGAAAAATATATCATGCCAAATACGTTACAAAGAGACTAGTATAGATATACCTATAAAGGATAATACCTTTAATCTCTACTTAAAATTTATGTTGCAACAGTAATAATGGCCAGGGTGACATTTATTTATACACCCCCCTGCCCCAAACACACATGTATCTATTTTAGTATCTAGACATTATCTACAGATCTTTAAAAGGTTCAGTTTGTTGGCTAGTTGGAATTTCATTCCAGTTTTATTCTATTATATTGGCTGCTTCAATTGCATAATTGTGGTACAGGGATTTCCAGGAAAGCCATATATAAGGGCTAACTATTTTTAAGCCAATATATTGCACTCTTAGTGTATTAGTTGTTTTATCCAAATGAGACCTATTTTGTTAGCTCTTGTATAATGTTTTCCCCTGGAGACGAAAGAATAGCGGGTTACTGACTAGGAATAAAAGGCTAGTTTAGACCTGGAGTGAAGATCTGCCAAAATGTTCCAAATAAGGATTCGCTTACACTGAAACCTAAGGAAAAGTCTAGGGATTAGTGTATGCATCTAGTTGGATTCAAAGGTCGTCCAAAACCCAAAACAAATGAAATATGTTTGAGTTTGGCTGGTTTGCAAAATGTGAATCTTAAAAGTCATTGCTGGCACTGAGCTAGAAAGGAAGAAAGACTGTTGGTCTGTGTATGCTCAGTCTGCTGAAGCCAGCGGAGAAATTGGAGGACAGTTCTGCAGAGCAAGTCACTGGAAAGCAGAGTAGAGCCTTGTTTCAGTTCTTCAGTGCATCTTCAGGTTCTGTTACTTGTGTATCGAAGATCCAAAAAGTGTAAAGCTCAGATTCACTGAGATGAAAACAACCTGTTTGGAAAAGCAGGAGGAAAGCAAAAGGCAAGTTGCTGGAGAAAACAGATCTTTTTTTCTGTAGGTAAGATAGCTTTGTGCTATATACTTTTAATTTAATGTAGTCTGAAATAGGAATTGGGGTGATTGTATCTTCACCAGGTCTGAATTTTGCAGAAGAAAATAGATGCTAGAGGTGTAATTGATTGAAACTGTGTTTGTAGTGATATTTATCCTTTCTTTACTTGGTTTGTTTGGGATTTTTTTTTGTGTGTTTTTGTTTCTTACAGCAATGTCAGGCTCTGGGAAGGGGGGAGGGAACCTGCATAGCGAGTGTTCCTGTAACTGTAGTGTGTCTTTGAGTTCGTGTGCTCTGTCAAACGGTGCTAATGGGCTCCCCAGGCTAAATCTACACAAGACCATGAGACTATGGAAAGAATGTTTTCTCATATGTAGATCGCTTTGCTGTTACAAATGTAACCTAAAACTCAGGTTTTCTGGATCCAGTGTGCTTTAGCATCTGCCACTGCTGTTAAACTCAATGAAGTTAAGGTTTTACATTCCCTGTGCAAGGTAGTGACTTGTTCTGAGGAATCTTGAGTGTCCAGCTGCATGGTTCTGGAGAGTTTTCTTGTTCTACTGTAGATCTGTGCTCCTTGAAGGCCTTTTAAAGATTGTCTCAATGCTGGGTCATCATCTTGGCACAATTTCTCTGGAGTCCAGTCATTAAATGTCAAGCTTTCTGGAATGTCAAACTGAACATTGTTATTTTTGACAGGACTGATCCCATTTATAAATTGAACTTAGTCAAGTTTCTGTTTTGTGGGAAACTTGAAATTTTTGAAATTCATCTTGAAATTAGTTCTCAGTTTCAGATTGGACTTATTTTACAAAAACAAATTAATAAACCCCCCTTTTGTTTGGTTCTATAATACAGTGGTAATGGTACTTTGCTAGTTTCCTATAAAAATCAACACTATTCCTACAGAATGCTCAGTTGAATCAGTAATTTTCATCTGAAAAAATGTTTCACTGGAAAAGCTAATACCTGCTTTGTTTGTAAATAGTGTGCAGTGGGTATAAAACTTAACATAAACTGCTTTTATGAGTGCTATCCAAGTAGATTAGACTTTGAATACAAACTTGCATTTGACCTTGTTTATACTGCAGTACTGGAGTGCTTTCAGCTGGTTTAAAGCCACTTCAGGGATTCTGTGGAGATGTAGGACTGAAAGCTGTTTGATAGATGCCCAGATCTCTGACTTGCATTCAAGGATGAAACCCAGTTTAGAGGATCATTTGAAGATGAGATAGTTAGCTTGATTATCTAGTTATTCATAAAAAAAAAGTAGCGTGGCAAATGTCATGTTTCTCATCCAGCTAGGGGCTTCATATGGTCAATTTTTAGAATTTGGACAAAGAAGCTAGAAATATAGAGTGTGCAATGAAAAGGTAAATCTAGAAAATGCTGTCACATACACACACAAAATGGTGGTCAAGAGGAATATTTTCTGGTTTTTTTTAATTTCTGTATTTTTTGCAAGAAGTTTACAAATCCTCAACAATTGTTATGGAGTGCTACTCACGTTGTAGTTTGAGGCAGACTGCCATTTACCCACTAATTTCTCCTTTACTATTTAAACTCTGGTCTTTGATCTTACAGTTAAATGGTTCAACTCACTGAAGTGGAAGTAAACTAGTTCGGCAAAAGTACCAGAAAGTGGGGGGGAGTGGGGGGGAGACACACCTGCTGGGGAACCTGGAGCTGAGGGAAGAGTGGGGTGTGCGAGAGACACCCAGGCAGGCACCTGGGTCAGTGCAGGGAGGAGGGAGCCGGAATAGGGGTTCCCCATCAGCCTGTAGTGAGAGGGCAGGCTGTGCCCCTGCAGCCATGGAGGGTCACAGCTGTGGCTGAAGGAGGCCGTGACCCCGTGGAAGGCACCCACACTTGGAGCAGTTACTGAAGAACTGTCTCCTGTGGGAGGCTGTCTCCTGTGGGAGGCACCCCAGGCTGGAGCAGGGGCAGCGTGTGAGGATCCCTCCCCCTTTGGAGGAAGGAGCAGCAGAGACAAAGCCAAACCCTGTTCCCCTGTGCTGCTGGCAAGGAGGAGGTAGAGAAATGGGGAGCAAAGCTGAGCCTAGGAAGAACAGAGGGGTGGGGGGAAGGTGTTTTTAAGGTCTGGTTTTGTCTCCCATTATCCTACTCTGATTTGATTGGTAACAAACGAATTTCCCCAAGTGGATCCTGTGTTGCCCATGACTGTAACTGGTGAGTGTCCTTGTCTTGATCCACTAGCCTTTTCTTGTATTTTCTACTCCCCATCCCACTGGGCAGAGGAGTGAGTGAATGGCCCTGTGGGGCTTAGTTGCTGTCTGGACCTAAAACCACTACATCCTTTTACACTTGGGAGTTGTTAATTCATGAAATAGAAAGCTAGTGTTCTTTCATGTTTAACTGTGGTGATCCTGTAGAGGCACACACACCCCAGCCCACAGTTTTAGAAGTGAAGAACTACTGTTGGCAGTACATTGTGTCTGTCCCCAGCGTTGATTGTTTAAACCCATTTTATTTTATTTGAAGCCTACATATTTTTTTTGTTCTGCAGGTAGACAGAAATCTTGGACTACTTATCCTAGCATTCTTGCCTTTATTCTTAAAGGACTGAATTGGTTCAACTCTTTTTACTAGACTAGTTTTCTAACTTCGCATAATGATCAAAACTGCATCCTGATGATCATTCAAAATTATCAGGAAAAGCAAGTAAATTAATGTGATGTGCATTCAAACTGTTCTGTTTGAATAGAATTCTAGCATAAAGAAGCCATGTACTTATTTATGTAGCAGTTAGGTCTTCATGCGCTAAGGTTTTTAGAAGTTTCCTGTCGATTCTGTAGCATTCAGGGCTGTTGTGATGCTTTGCTTCTTGCGATGTACTTTTGTTGGCTTGTGCAGACACAAGACAAATTCATATTTTGATTCTTATACAGATAGTTGTGTATTTTGGGTTGTGAATACAGCAGAAACTGTATGTTAGTAATTTCTCACGTAAAATCAGATTACTCTTTCTTTAAATAGCCCCCATTTTTGTTCCCTTCCCGAATTTAAATAAGGGCCTATTCCATCTGTTCCTTTTAACAGATAAAGCATTATGAATATTGCCACTTCAGAAATCTTATAAGCAACAGTATTAACTACAAGCTATGTTACCAGTTTTTTGTAATTACTAAGAAAAATGCATTATGAAATTCTAATCCATTATAATGGGATGACTTTGAGGCTAAAAAAACCACAGCTGCAATAGCCACAAGATTGCAGGATTTCAGAGCAATGAATATGAGGACAAGCAGCCAGCTTTGGCCTAGATAATTTGTTCAGAGGAAGTGGGGACTGACTGCAACAGTTGAGCTTTTAAAACTAAAGAAGTGAACAGACTGTTGCTGAGCGAGTTGTGTACAGTGTATTTTTAAAATTAGTATTATGGTAAGTAAGTTGAGCTCTAACCAGAGATGAAACCATGTGCATACTTCCTGTCTGTCTGAGACATCTCGCAAGTGCCTGGGGGTGGAAGAATGAGTTTTGACACACATCAGCACGTATCAGAAGTGATAAAGCTGATAGTTCTTTTGCTGGAAAAGGATAGAGTGCTTTTCCTGATCACTTTCATTGGTGATTTAATACATGGGGCAATTCACAAATCTTGAAAAGCACAGATAGCTCTTCAGAAGTCTTTCTGTAGCTGCCTTTATCACGATATTTTGTTTTAATTGTGGGAGTTCCTTGTTGATTCAGAATTTGAATGTGAATACCTATAGCCAGATTAGGTTCAGTCTGCACTAACACTTTGAACTTTGCTTGATCATTCCTTTAGTGTGTATTTAGTAAGACTGTTGATTTAAAGCCTGAAAGAGATGAAATGTTTATTTCATCCCTTATGGTCTCTTCGAGTAACTAGTTGCAAAGAATATTGACATCCTTTTTTAAAACCTAAAAGCTCTGTTCATCCTGAAGCCATGGGATTTTTTTTTTTAATGCCCTAGACTGCATGATTAAAGAATCTTGCAATTTTGCTTCTTCCCTGTGCAATGAAAGAGCAGTTTAGGCTGGCACTCCAGGTCAAATCCAGTGAAAGACTGTAGCTAGCTAACCTGTGGGTGTTTGCAATACTTCTCAGTATGAGAGAGGGTGCTGCAGAAGTCTCCTTTGCATTATGAACATGCAGGCATGTGCTGGGTGCTAAGCCTCGACAGGGTATGTGGTACTGGATGTTCTGTCTGCTGGGCAGAAAGAGAATTGGGTAAGAGTGCTTTTGTGAAGTAGGACACTCAGCACAGGACCTGTCTTCGGGCACCTGTGCACTCATTCACGCATCCCATTTCCTTTAAGGTGGTTCAGGTCATGGATTTGAGTAGTCCGGATCCTCTGGAGGAGTGAGCTGGGTGCTTAATTCAGTAAGCCAAGATCCCCAGGGCATAGAATCCAGAACTCTACACTAGCTGCTTTTTAATCTCATGGTTTAGTGTGTGGGATTGAAGATGTCCAACAGGCTAAGCTGGGGAGCCATCAACAGACAGCACACCTGCTAGAGTTTCATGGTATGGTATGTGCACATTAACAGTTTGCTGCTGTTGAAAATGAAATGTACTATTTCCTTCTCCCCTGTCGGCCAGTTCTTGGGGAAAAATAGCCAAAAATTAAATGGAACATGAGGCAATTTCATAGTTGTTCCAAAAAGGCAAATGTTATGCTGGAACATTTGAAGTAGTGTTTGAAAATTGTGTGAAATAGTCTGTTTGCTTCTCTCCCAAATCAATTAGGCCATACCTGTGTACGCTTTTGGGCAAACTTGAAGAAATACGTGAGGTAATTAAATGAAACTCCAGAGGAAAGCAATTAGAAATAGTGTTTCTTAAAAATACGGCCTGTAGGTGAAATTTACACAATGAATTGTTTCTTGGTGTGTTGTTTTGGGGTTTTTTTGGGGGTGGGGTGGGTTTGTTTGTGGGTTTTTTATTTGGGTTTCTTTTAGAGATGAGATTACTGTAAGGAGTTGTGTCTCAAAAGCTGCAAAGCAGCAGGTCTCCATGTGCAGTATTAGTAAGACAAGAAATAACAGTAGCAAGGAATAGTTAGATGAGATATTATGGAGAACTCTGTAAGCACCAGAATATGTTGTGTGCAGAGAGTGTGGAATGTTCACTCCTGAATTTAAGAACAGATATGAGAGACATCTGTTATGAATACTACAGCTAAAATGATCCTACTGAGAGGAACAGCCTTGATAACCTTTCATGTGTAATTAATTTTTTGTTTGTTTTTTTCTAGGAATCTCATCCATCCTAGTTGAGTTTTCAATAAAGTGGTTAGATTAAGTTATTTCAGTCTCTTTGTAGGTATTTTCTAATTTAATTTTCATAGTTATTTCTGAAAGTCTTGTCCCTGGCCTGCAGCTTTACACTGAATGATTAGGCAGCAGTTGAGGGAGCATGACAGAGTTAAAAATCCTTCCTCCTGTCTAAAATTCCTTGTGTGGCTGCATGGCATTGGCTGTTTTATACTACCGTACTTTCCATAGACTCTTGTGTACAGTTGGCTACCTGCTACAAATGCTTTCTGTCTCTAGAACCACGGTGCGCAGGTGCTTAGTTCCTGAATGTTTGCATTTGTGCATAGCTTTAAGTGTAGGTTGGTTGTGCTTAACTTACTAAATAATCTGTCTTTAGGAGGGATTGCTTCTTAATCAATAAGGAAAATACAGCATTTTCACACTGTTTTATATTTACTTTTTTGCTTCATACTGGTTGACAGTTGCATTTAGCTTTGACATTTTTTGGTACTTTCCCATCATTCTCCTAGTTAGCAACAGTAGCAAAAACCAAATCCAAAGGCTACATACAATTTTTTTTTTTTAACCAGATTGGTTACATAATTTAATGTGTTATTCTGTTATAATTTTAATTTTAACAGGAAGTCCTTTATATTACATTACTGATCAGCTACAGTCATGATTTCATACAACTATACAAAATAACATCTTAAATGCTTAGGATTTCAGAATATGATTTTATCAATACATATTGAACATTATAAGACTAAGAAAATCGTAGTATTAGTGAATTGAATTGGGTCAATATTTGAGAAATCGCATTCTGCTGGGGGGGTTGGAATTAGTATGTCATCCCTTCAGCTTTCCCTTTCTGTTCTAATCTAGAAATAGAAAACCTCACCCCTTTTAGAATGTGTTGTAATAAGTACAGAAATAAGCCAAGGCAAGTAATTTTCTTTAGTATTTGCAGAAAATGCAGTCATGGTTTATGGTTTGTTTTGTGGTGGGTTTTATGTTTTGTTTTTTTTTTAAGTTTGGTTTTTCAGCTTGGTATGAATTTGTTTCTGAAGTTTACGCAATATAAAATAATTTTAAAGATAGATGATAACAAACAGAAGTTAGTATACTACAATTTCAGTGAAAAAACCCCACATTCTTAGAAAATTATCTGATTTTAATTTCTATTCCCCATTCCTGTTCTTGCTATCAGTTTTAGTATCTAGAGTTATCTTTTTCTGTCAACCAAAATGACAGTGGTTTTATCAGTTATCTAGAATAGATTTGCTGTAGAATACAAAAAATTTTTTTACATAAGTAGATTTTTCTGTTCTGGATATTGTTATACTTATTTTTCAAAATTATTTAGCACTAATTTATTCAAAAGAAAACAATCATACATTATCTTTGACTGGAACTAGAAATAGTGCCAAATAAGTATAAAATTGTTTTAAAAACAGTGGTGTTTTCTCCTCTTGAGATTTCATTGACTGTTGGCTTTTTTCAGACTTCACATAGTCCTGTGTTAGTCAATTCATTATTTTGCTCAGGAACAGCCTAGACTGGTTTGATTAAACTATCAAATAATCTTTGTTCCAATTCATTTGAAACACAAGCACATCATTACCATATCATTCTTTTCAGTGCTTTGAAACATCCCAAGTTTTTCATAGCATAAGCAGCACCTCTGGACAGAATTGTGGCACAATTGTGAAGCTGAGGCAAGTTATCCAGACCTAGTAATTTAAATAATGTTCCTAAGCATTATCTGATGGTTTTAGTTGGAAAAATTGTTTGCCAAGAAAAAGATTTAATCTAACTTATTTTCAAGTGCAAAACAGGTATCAAGGACATTTTTTACTAAATTATTTTACCCTCTATAACAAACACATTATTGATTACTGCCTTTTTGGACTTCAAATTCTTCATACTTGAATGCATTTTGGTTCTTGCACTAAACACATGAAATCTAAAAGAAATGTTTCAAATATCTGTGACTGAAAGAAAAGTCTTCATTGACAAGCTCCTTATTTCAAGTTAATTACCTTTTATTATCTGTACATATGTAAAAACTTAATGTTGAGACTTCATTTGGAACATACAGAAAAGTCTGACCAAAATTAATGACATCTCACTATTTGCAGTTCTAAACTATAATACTAAATAGTTTGACTATTTGGTTACACCTTACAGAAGAAATACAGTCTGGTAGCTGTGGCAATGACTGACTTAAAGGAAGATTTTATATTCAGGGGAATAAACAGTGGGAGCAGGCATTCAAAATATCATTCTTTCAGCAATACAGAATAAGAGAAGGAATTGTAAAGAACTGGCATTATTTTTAGAGACTGATCAGCAGTTCTGGAGTGTTTGATTAAATAAAACATTTTACAGGGGATACGCTATATTGATAGAAAGAACACAGAATTCCATTCTCAGAGTAGGAGAGAAACATCAAATGCCAACTCGCCTTTGAGTAAGAGATGCATGAGCCCCATTCTGCAGACTTGAAAGTTGGTACATGCCTGCTGGGTTGCATCCTTGTGCATGAGGTCTCGGACCAAATTAGGAACAGAATCAAAACTCTGTGGTTTTTATTCAGTGTGGTAGGAAAATAATCTAAATAATGGGTTTTTTTAAAGCAGAGTCACCTTTCTGGATTTGTTGTTTTGAATAGGAAATGAGATAATTACAGTTTCAGTGTTTGGAAATGACCCTATTCAGTAAATTTATGGGTGGAGAATCAAGTTGTTCTTTGACAGTGATTAGGATAGAGTCAGTTTTCAATCTTTTCTTCAAAATTTTCAGTGTAGAGTTTAAAATGTGTTTGTAGTTCTGTAACCATCAATTTAGCATAGCTCTTAAAGTATGCAATTAGTATTTCCATTACTTTTTTCAAGTTCAGCTTTACACAGGTAAGTAAAAATAATGAAAATCCATTTTGCATTTAAAATACATACATCAAATAAAGAAAGTATTACCTGTGGTTATTGAATTGAACTTCTTGTTTTGGGTCACTTGGTCCTTCATGATCTTAGAACCTGTAAATCCTTTCTGCATAGCTCATTTTTGTTCAGAAAGGAAAATGGGCTTTTGCACCTTTTCAGGTCTTTAGGAACTCTAAATAAGCTAGGCATTTGAACGGCTCTGGCTGAATAATTTGAAATAAAGAAAATACCCCCTTTGCATCTGTAGGGAATGTTAAAGCTGTCAGAAGTCGGTTTAGTGAGATCTGTCCACTGGTAACTTCCAACTTGAAGTGGGAGCAGGTGAGGGAGTGGAGAAAAGGGAAAAATACCTTTTTGCCACAATTATATGCTGTACAATGTTTGCTTACAAGACTGGTGAGGTATTACTTGAAGCTACCTGTGGATTTTCAACTGAAACATGAAATAGGTTTCATTACAAGAAGGCTTTACCCTTTTTACTTTAGAAATGTTCAGTTCTATTGTGATGTTTCTACTGCTATTTGGATTTGTGGTTGAAATGTTGGTAACATCAAATGTTTTTCCTTCAGAAATTTCAAAATTCTTAGTTTTGCCTTTCTCTGAAATGTACAACATAACAAAACAAAAAAATAAAGTCAAAATCTGATTTTTCAGCCAGAAGAATATTTACTCAGGCTTTTGTGTAATAGCCTTGTCATATGGAAAAAATCACTGTCCTTCATTCTGTGTTGTAGTTTGCAAGTTTCCAGGAAAAAATCCTCCTGTTTCTCATTTCTGGGAGGTGGAGGATGGGGCAATGGATTTACTTTTTAAAAGGAATGTATCTTCTCTGCTTCAGTCTTGGTTTCATATGTTGCATTTGTGTCTGAGGAGTTATGTGCCTCAGTAACAAAGTTTGTAGAAAAGTTTTAGAAGTTTCTCATTTTTGTTGCTCTGAAAATACATGAGGAATGTGTTTGAAATCAACTGTACATGTATTATTATCTGCCAGATCGAGTACACTACATGTGCTACACTAATATTTTTTTTCCTGAACATGTCTGCTCTGCTATTACTGTAAAGTTGAGTGTCCTCCTAACCACAGCAGGTTGAGCTGTGAGGAAAATCTTGAACTCTTAACTACACTCAGTAATTTTGAGAGTGATTCTGCAGTGTGTGGGCAGATGTCTGCTATTAGGTGGAACTTACTGCAGTTTGAAAATACTCTAGTTAATAACCTTTATTTAAGTTAAATATGGTAGCAGTTGGGGAGAAAGTTTTTTTGGGTTTGGGGTTTTTTTAATGGTTTGTTTGTGGTTTTCTGGGTTTGAGGTGTGTTTTTCACCTGTTTACATGAAAACAATTCTTTGGCCCTTGTTTAAAATGTTGGATTTAGCCTTGTTTTCCAAAAAATGCTCTCTGAAAATTGAGTCTTTTGAAGCCTTTGCCCAAATGTTTCTGAAACCCTGTAGAGTAACTTTGGAGTGGCTGCTAATTCTGCAGGGTGGAATGGGAGTTTAAGTTACTGGCTATGTGAAACTTTTACCCCTCATTGGAAGACTTAAGTATCTGGCTGGGTTTTGAGTTCAAGTAGTGGGGTATTACTGGTGGCTTTTCCCACTAATTTGTGGGACTGAGGATGACTGTAATTGGAATAGTCAAGTATGTATGTGATGGTTCCACTAGCAAACTGGGTGCTTCCGTCTTAAATTACAGAAGATGTGCAAACCATGAGAAAACACACCCTTTGGAAAGGTAGCTTCAAAATACCATAGATGGTAGAAAAAAGTTTTGCCACTGATCCTCTTGCTTAATATGGATGAGAAAGAAAAACAATTAAATGTTGAGCCTTACAATGTTTCTTCTTTTAAACTCTAAAATTTGGTGTGCCAGGGGGAGAGGGAAGTCTTGAATCTTTAACAAGCTTTTCCTGAACCTTGTTTTTTCAAAATAAACATGTTAAATTTCCATCTAAAAATTAAAACCAGTCTTTTCAGTACTTGTGGGATTGTTGGGGTTTTTCTGTTTCTTGAAAATGTTTCACTAGTTAGTTTCTTGACTCAAGAGTCCTGTAGAGTAGATCAGTGCTGAATTTTGAATGTCTGATACAAGCTGAAGTCCTGACTTTTCAAACTTTGTATATCTGAAAGACAAAGGGAAGGTACAGACCCAGTTCTCTGTTTGCATAGTAATCTGAAAGCAGTCCTGCAGGCTTTGCTACTACGCATGTCTGCTGTTTCTAGATTGAATGCTTAATCTTGTTTTCATGTGGTTTACTTGGAACATGCTGTATGTGGTGCAGAGGAATACAGATTAGGAGATAGAAATAATATTCACGCACACTGCATTAGACGTGTTTATAGGCAAAGGACTACGTAAAGCGATTTTATCGGCTGCTGTATGACATGACAGACTTTACAAAGGACTTTGAATATAGTAATGCAACACAGGAGGTGTGAGGATGATTTCATCCCACGTAGATGGAAAATACCTAAATGTCTAGAAAAACTTGTAAACTGACCTCTGTAATAGCCTTAAAAGGTATGTGAAAGCACGATGCTACCATTTTTACATTGCAATGTTAAAATGTTTATTGCAAAGTGCTCTGGAGGGAGGGTCTGTGATTCCTCCCTCACACTTGGAAGACCAGAACTATTAATACGGATGTAAATGTCCACATTCAGAAGACGTGCAGGTTGTTTTATGATGTGGGCATCTGGCCATCTATCAGTCCTTCCAAGTGTAATCAGCTCGAAGGCTGGAGCGGAACCCTTCCAGCAGCCCGCTTTGCCTGCCAAAGAAAATTGAGCCACTGAATTGGTGGAAATTGCTGACTGGTCACCTAGAGACTGCTCCTCATTTAAGTGGTAAACCAGCTTTTCAGCAGCGGCAGCCTGTGCTGCATATAGAAAATCCTGTCCGTACACAGCACTTGTGAACTGAGATAGCAAAGAACCTCTTCATCCGATTTCCATTAATAAAACAGAATTGAGCAGGAGGAGGAGTACGGCCATTGCCCGCTAGTTCGGATTTCCTAACGGAAAGTGCAAAGCTGCGGGCAGTCCTCTTTTTCTTATCCCTTCTTGCTCACCCAAAAGGACGCCAGAAATTGTTAGAAGGTGGGTTTTGGCTCTCAGGGTAAGACAGACAGCGCCATACGCATCTTGGCGCTGTTCCGGAGGAGCTGCGGCCGCAGCGGCAGTACGCGGGTGGAAGGCGCCGGCGGCAGGCGCGGCCCGAGCCGGACAGCGCGGCCCTAGGGCAGGGTAGGGAGCGGTACCTGCCGGTGCCCGGTGGCGGCGGGGCACGGTCCTGCAGCGGCCGGCTGCCGGGAAGCCTTTGCATGCAGCTTTACCCGGCAATCGCCTTAAGGGGACAAATTTAGTTTAACGGCAATCCGCGCTTAATCTGCCGGAGCCCCGGGCGCCCTCGGGGAGCGCGGGCGGGCGACAGCGCTCGGCGTTGGCTTGGGCAGCCAGAAACTTCTGGCAGCTTCCCGGCTCGGGCCCCTCCTCTTAAAGCGGCAGGGCCCGCCGCGGAGCCGGCTCGGCACCCGTGCCCTGAGGCTCGGGGACAGGGTCCGAGGGCAAGGCTGGTGCCCGTCGGCTCTGGTGCCGTCCCTGGTGAGCTGCGCCCGGGCTCTGTTTTCCCCCGGCAGCCTGACCGAAGCTACGTCATCGAGCCGGCTGTCTGCCCCTCGTTGGGGAGCTGCGCAAGCCGCTGGTAACGTTCGGCTTTGACTAGTCAGCCTCCCGCTTCAGCGACTGTCGGGGGAAGGTCTCGTCTGAGCCTCTCAAAACAGGCCTTCCGTGCCTCCAGCCTGGCTGTGGCCCCACGTTGCCCGGGGAGCGAGGCCTCGGGTACAGCCCTCCACCGGTTTCCATTTGGAGGAGGATGCCCGCCTCCCGTTGTCCCCAGCAGAGCCTGCTCCCCTTCTGGTAGCCAGGCCTCAGTCATTCATGCAAGCAGCGATTCCTCCTGGAAGCGCCTGGGGGGGCGGGTGGTTTTGATGAGGATCTTACATACCACCCTTCTGCCGATAGTAACAGATCCCAAGCAAACAAACAAATAAAACCCCTGGAGATTACTGTCAGCGTCGTTTTTCTCTCTTCTTTTTCTTGTGGGAACCGAAGGATGTTTTGAGAGTACAGAGACAGAAATATTGAGAGAGAGGAAAGCTGGGGTGTATATTGAAGTTGCTATGAATGAAGTTATGATTGCATTATAAATGAATGATGGTGTGTGCTGGGCATATTGCTCAGTTTTCCTGTTGAACAGAAGTTTATTGATGGTTTTATGATCTGCTACTAAAAAGGTGATTCTTATCTACGAATTATAAACTGCAAGAGATAATGTTCAGATATAAAATGTAAATGCAGATCACCTTGTATTTTAAAATAAAATGAAGGCTGAGACTGCAGCCCAGAGATTTGGTGCCAGCAACATATGAGAATGTTAGAGTTGTCTCTGAAGTCTTTAATAGTTTTAAGAAACTCAGAACTTTTTATTGTAGGCTAGTACAGTGCTGTGTTTCCTCCTTCCCCTTAAAGACAGTTGCAGTGCTTCTTAAGATAATTTCAGTATGCTTGTAATACCTTTTCCAAGATTACGGATTCATGTTCTCAGATTTTAGCTGCGTTTTAACATACTGGGTTTTTTCTGGCAATCTGCACAGAAAAGAAAGAATAAAAACAAATCTTGCCAAAGCATGTTAAAATGAAATGGGCAAAGATGCATTCACTCTGAGTGTAAGGACGTCTATTAAATGACATGAGCACAAAGCAGAGAAAGGGTAACAGAAAGGTAAAAAATAGCTGTGTACTTATTTTTAATCTCTATCTAACTTTGGTGGAATTGAATAAAACCTGCTTGCGAACAGGTGACTCATTTAATGAGTTGGTGAAAATGATGGTGTCATGGTAAGAATTATCTGAAATTAATTCCAGGCTTTGATCATTACTGTTTATTTTTCTGGTTTGCATTCTCCATGATGCATCACATCTTGCTGGTTCTTTTAATTTATTACTTTCAGCTGGTACTATCAGTCAGAAGGAGGGAAGTATTTTGAAAATTGAAGTGATTTGGTAAAAAAAGCCCACATAATTTGTGTTTCAGTGGAATAATAAAATTTCAAAAAGAAGTTCTGTGTGTATCCACTGAAGATTTCACATGGTTATTTAAAAATATGTAATGATTCATAGTGGAAATTAAAGAAATGCATTTAATCAGTATAAATTTTCCTTCCAAAAGCCACTCTAGTACTGTATTTGTAGTAAACATACCTACAGTGGTAAAAATGGTCCATATGTTTGCTAGTCTTTGAAATTACTCTATATGCAATGGTAAATATTAACTAATTCCAGTGAAAGGAGTTAGGTATTATGAAAGTAACTTCAGGAGGTTTAGGTTAGGCATTGAAATTAACTTACTTGGTAGTAACAGAAATGAATTCTTACAGATGTTCATTCTTTAAATGAATATTGTTTTTGGAAGAAGCTTGTAAAAATAAGCCGGAGTATTGATAAAGTAATCACTGATACTAGTGATTATACTCTTAATAACAATTTAAAATCCTGTTTTAAAGTTTGATTGTTGACCTGCCTTTCCTCTGCCATAAACTTCCAAAGACCAGAGCTTCAGATTGTTTTGTTTCCCAGCACTGCAGACACTTTTTTCAGTTAATACTTAGTAGTAGTGAGGAAAAAGTGTTCTTTATTTTATGTAAGTTAAACTTAACGTTAAGAGTTGGTCTTTGAGATAATTGATTTGGCTGTGTAGGGAGGTGTAGGCTAATACTGACACAACCAGCTCTTGCAAGTGTTTGTTTATAGGACAATTCTATTATGTGCGTCCACGTAGACACGTCTGGCATCTGTCTTGTTGAAGTAATCTCAATACTCCACACTTTCTTTCAAGCTTGGAAGGTCAGTTGGCATGAAAAGACTGTCACCATTGCAGTACTGGAAGAGTTTCTTCGCTAGGGAGTGGGGGAGAGCAGGAGGGATGCTTCCCGCTTAGAGCTTTACTAACTTGGCAAGAGAATATATCACTGCTTTCCCCTCTTCAGATTTATACTGTGTAAAGCAGCCACTACTTGGTACACTATATTGGGAGTACTAAGCAAAACCAAGTTTATTACCGAGTCCCTGTTTCAGCATCCTCCCAAGTGCAGTAAGAGAAAAGCATTGCAGCCTGACTTGAAGGCAAGTACGTGTACACTGTTAGACAAGCAAGGAGGGAATGAATTTCAGAATCTCAACGCTCCTAACAGATACCTCATTAATCTCATTCGAGTTTTATTGTTACTAAGTCTGGAATATAAATGGATATGTGTTCATGGATATAGTAGTATATCCTACTGTTCTGCATGCAGCCATGTACCGTGCATGCAGAGAGAGGGAGAGGTTTGTTAGAGCATTTGCATTTCTTATGATCTTAACAAGGGCAGGCTGATAGCAGTTTTCTAGTGCTCTGAAATATATTCTGTTACCTGAAATTGAGAGGTAGACTTGAACAGACTAGACTCAACATAAAAACATTGTTAATGAAGAGTTAACATGATAGCACCTCATGTCTCAATTGCAAGTTTTGCAAAACTTACATTTCTGAAAAGGCATGCATTGAAGCATTCAGGTACATACTGGCATACCTTTGCTTGTGTTGGAGGTGGAAACAGATGGTGGGAATTACCTGATGATGAGTGAAAGCACCTCTGTATCAAATAGTAGCTCCGAGACCTGTGAAGGAGATGATATTCTTCACACAGAGAGCCTGAATGTTTCAGAGTTACCTCTTATAAGCTGTGTTTGAATCTGTAAGGGTGCAGAAACAGGATCTGAGCTTGGAGCAAGGGCTTAGATCTCTCTACCCAGCTGTTGTTTGGGGCTGCAGGGAAGCTTGCAGCTCTTGGAAATGTACCTAACTCCTGTTGCTTGTCACCCTCTGCCTTCTTTCTTCTGATGCACATTCTATGAAGTGATAGTGAGGTGGTTCAGATGTCTGAAATCTCCTCCCCCAGATTATACTGGGAGAGGTTGGGTGAGAGAAGACGTACCCCATTTGAAGGAACAGAGCCCTCATGAGGTCACTCTGCATACCACTTGGACCCATGTTCTCCTACCCCAAAACCCACTTATTTCCCTTCTCTTCTATTTCTTGTTTCCCTGTTTGGGTGTCACCTATTCTCCCATTGCTGGTTACAGAACCTTGTCTGTTCTCTGTCCTTCATGGTGAGTTTACCGTTATTCTCCTACTGGACTCTACTCCTTGGGCCGCTCTCCTGGTGAGCACCCACCGATATAATTTACTTTATTCAAAAGTGAACAAGCAAAGTCTCTTCAGAGTTGTTGTAATTACTATTGAAAAATGAACCTTAATTATTTGAGGGAAATAAACACCAGTATCTTCATGAGGTTTATCCGATCTTGAGGCAATTAAAGGAAAGGGTAGAACACTTCCTTCACCCTCGCAGCAGAACTGGCCATCTGCTGTGTCTTCAGATGGTGCAGAGGTTGAAGACTTATGTGGTGCTTGTTGCAGATAACTGTGGTATCAGTTTATTATATTTATGGTAGTCATTGTGTTGTGTTCTGTGCTTCTTCTGCTGTGATACACATAGGCTGTCAGGTTAAGTTTTATTGGGCTGTTTCGTAATGCTTTGTCCACAAGAGCTGGCGAGACTGTGACAGCTATATTGCCAGTGGCCAGTAATTAAAACCCAGTTGTTTTCCTTTCTGTTCCAGGCCATTGATGAGCCTCCCTATCTCACAGTGGGCACTGATGTGAGTGCGAAGTATAGGGGAGCCTTCTGTGAAGCCAAGATCAAGACAGCAAAAAGACTTGTCAAAGTCAAGGTATGTGGGTTTTCTGCAAACATTTTTTGGGGAGGGAGGAAAGTCATCGGTGTTGAAAATAGCACAGCGCGAAACTTCTTTATAGTCTCAAGTTAGCCAAGAGACCGTCCTTTCCTTGGAGGCTGGCAATGCAGTCTGTGAAATAACAGCTTATTTTTGTTGAGAGAGGGGTTCCCCTCACCCCCATGCAATTAAATACATTCTGTTTCTTTCACTGCTTTGTCATCTGCTTGCATCAAGTATTTGTGGCCTTCAGTGCCATAGCCTGACCTTAAAGTTGTGATTGATCAAAATATGACAAATGTAGGCTTATGTGTAGGGGAATGTTAACAGAAAATAGCTAAAACTCCTCAAAGTAGGTTCAATATGGTTTCTTTTACTTCAGGAGCACAGGTCATTGCCATTTAGCAGTGGCAACTAGATAATGCTTCAGAAGTAAGATGAAACCCGGCTGTTTTCCAACAAAGACTGGACATATTGAGTTCTACGGAACAGCAAGCAGGGAATCGCACCTGATCTTTATGAAGACTAATTAATGACTGAGTGAATCAATATTAGTCACATGCAGCACAAATAAAAATTGTGGAGAGGGGAATACAAGAGTTACATTTTAACATCCCTTGGAAACTTAAAGTGTTGTTTCTAGAAATAAAGAGAACAATGTTTGGGCTTGTTTTTATTATATAGCAATAAAGGCCACTGCAAAATGGCCTTATATTTCTGTTTGGATAATGTTGCCCTAAGATCTTCTAATCTGTGAGCAAGTACTTTTTTTTCTGCTCTGCTCTTACCCTCGTACAGAAATATAACAGCAAAGATCAAAAGCACTTAAGAAACATAAATTAGATTGTTGCTCTGCAACAGAGTTACAGTGGCAGAATATTTTTCTTATATCTACTGTAAATATAAGTCAAAATGTGTGAACTGTGAGTGGTGATAACCTGTTATAGAAGAGCCTTCTTTATAAACTGTCATGCATTGCTTGAATCTGCCCTCATGCTATGGCTGATTTTTGCCTTTAGTATGTATGAGGGAGAGAGCAGGCTATCTCCAAAGGCCGTGGAGGGAAGGACTATTGTCACTTATTTGGTAATAATGTTAACTATAAGGAGAAGATGTTAGTCTTAAATCTGCCACCTTCAAAAAGTCTTTAGAGCACATCAGTGATCTTTTCATTTCATTAGTCATAACTCTTTAACAGCATCAGCTGGTCTATGCTTTACAGCACCATTGAGTTTAATCAACGAAGTATTGGTATTTAAGCTGTTCAGTATCAGGATTTAAGTACAGGAATTGTGTTGTGCCTAGATCAGTGAAATCTTAACTCCTTTCGGCTCTTTATAGAGCTCTCGGCCAACCTTCTTAGATGGCCACTTGCACTTACTGTTGGCTTTCACTGATAAGTATTTCCTTACTTATGAGTTTTTTACTTGCAGTTTGATCACTGCAGTGTTTGGCGGAAAGATCTCAAAATGAAACAGAATATAAGTTTTACTGCAAGCTGTTTGTGGATGTTGTACCTAAGGCTCTGTGGACTCAAGTTTGTGTTTGTGTGTCTTCGCTGTTACTGGATAGCTTCCGGCGGGCATACTGTTGTTGCTTTGTAGGGTAATGAGATTTATGGTTGACTCTTCTTTTTGGTGGGTATGTGTGTGAGTGCAGTAGCCAATATCTGTTTACATTGTCTTTCCCCACCAGGATTGTATGTTCCCTAAACTTAAGAGTGACCCCTTGATTTTCTCTAGAAATCTTTTCAGCCCTTTCTGTCACATCCAGACTTTCTCCAGTATTAGCTCTAACCAAGGTTCTTACTATCAGGTGTACTTTGGAATTTTGGTAGTTTATCTGCTGCATTTATTTTCCACTTGTTTAATGCTTTCTTCTGGCATCAGTGTATTTTATGCCCTGGTCTCCTAGAACTACTAGAAGAAAAGGAAAGTCAGTTAACTTCATAACATCAATTTTAGTTTGAAGCTTTCATTAGAGTTTTATAAATAAATGCTCTGTTAAGAAAGGAGGATGGCAACAATTTTTTTTCAGTGTGGAGTACGTCATCTTCAGGCAAGTAAAATACATGTAATTGCTTCTCCTTTTACCTGCCTCCTTCTATTGAATTCTGCTTCCTAGAATATTCTGAGGGATACCTTCATAATAACTTTTCCATCACCTAATTGAATTTAAAAGCTTTATTCAATTTAACACAAGTGCTATGTATTTGTGATTTCTGTGTCAGTAAGTTCAGTATCTCATGGTTTAGCCATCTTTGGAAGGTTCTGTACATGGTACAGAATTTGACATTAACAGGGTAACTGCATTACACACTTAGGTTATGGAAAGCAGTAAAACTTAAGATTTGCCGGGGCAAAATCTTAAGGCAGTACAAATTTGACTGAAGGGCATCTTCATGGGATCTGTTACAGCTTTTCTTAAAGGATTATTTAAGCCAGTTTATTTTGACAATGTCTCCTGAAACGATTAGCACCATCATCCACACCCACTTGTATTTGGGCACCCTTCACAGAAGTTTCAGAAGAAATGGTTTTCTGTGTAGGTCTTTATTAAACAGAAGCTAGTGAAGCATCTGCTGTATGTACCAGGACTGTCTTTTCAGGATGGTGAAGAAAAGGGAAATACCATCTGAATCTAAATAGCTTGATGTGATGACTGTACTTTCTGTCTCAGGCAAAAAATTATCATCTACACTAACAAATACTGTGGGAATTAAACCCCAGTCTAACAAATACTGACATCACTTTCCTCAGCTTTTAAGAAAGGCCAGTGGTGTCACACTGAGTTTGGAGTTTGAGTATTTCTGTTAAGAACCAGTATTTTTTTAGTACATATTCCTATCTCAATAGGCAGAAACTTGTGGTACCAGAAATCTTCTCTCGAGGAAGAGTCAAAGCCCCAAGGCATCTTTGAAAAGAACAATTCTGGAATACACAGTAGCAATTTGCTTTGTTTATCTTTCATCATAGTACATTATGGCTGGCTCATGGTTTTAGATAGAGTTCTTTTTTTGCTGTAAAATATGTTTAAGATAATTACAGAAATTAAATAAAACCAGATGTCTCTAAATCAGAATTGATATAGAGGATTATTCATGTGAGCCAATGGTGACCAAAGGTTTCATATTACTTTGCATCTAACTTGAACTTCTGGTTTCTAGATAAATCCCCCAAAAGAGAAGAGTAAATACCTGTATCTGTCAAGCTGAAGTTCAGAAGAGCAGTCTTTCCTCAATTAATTCCTAGCCTGAATCTTTTGTCTGGCTTTCAGGTTACAAAGTACGATTTTTGTCTGTCTGGTGGGCAGAAAGTATCTGCTATGAGTATGTGGGATAATGCAGCTCTAAAAAGAGCATACTTTCACAGCAATACACACTGCTGTGGTTCTGACAGAAGATGGACAAGATAACTATTTCATGAAGTAGCACGTGAAAGGCAGTAAAGCATTTTAATGCATTTGTTTTCTGATCAGCCAGTCAAGGTCGGCTTTCCTTAGTCCTGGTTGTAGGTGCTGTTCTCAGCTGTTTGCTCCTTTCAAGGTTTACAAAACTTGTTAATCTCTCCTCCTGAAAAGAGTAAGTAGGAGAACAGGTGTTAGAGAACATTGTTATTCTGAAAGGAATTTTGCTATTGCTGTGTGTTATGGAGAAATTCTCAACAATAGTGAGAACATAATCTTGGGTACATTCAAGAACCCAGTCCTCAGACTTAATGTAACATTGCTATAGCTGAGAGTTACTATTACACCGCTGAATCTAATGTTACATTCATACTTAATGTGAATACTAAGTAAAGTATCATATACTTACACCAAGAGAATGTGTTGTGGTGCACATTATAACATCATTTGTGTGCGTTGATGACATGAACATATGTACATAAAATGTAATGCCAGAATTTTCTCTGTTTCCTGAATTTTAAAACCAGAATGGAAATAAAACTTCTGGTGTAGTTGATAGGAGGATCCTGTGACTTTCAGTGTGACCAGGTGAAATGAATGGTGAATGTCTGGAGCATCTGACACAGATAACTGAATCATACATTTGAGTTTCCAGATATTTTTTTTTTCCCCTGAGGACAGCATGTGTAGGATTAAAGACACAGCCAATGACATCAGAAAATACCTTAGAAATGCTTACAGGATTTATTTATTCCAGTTTTGAACCTCTAAAGTTAGCTCTCTGTACATTTATTTCCAATTAACTAGCAGTGTGTAGTCTAGGCTGACATTAACTGAAAAGCTATTTGGGTTGTTCATTTTGTTTAGTTTACAGCAGTGTCCTGTACTTTTTTGTGTGTGTATTTTTCAACCACAAATGAAAGAAATGCTGTTTGATTTCAGAACATTGAAATATAAATGTTTCTTTAAAATTATTTGTGCTCAGAACTCTTGAAACTGTCTCCTTGGTGTGATACTAGAGCAGTACAGTTCAAGTCATTAAGTACTGCAGAGTATTTTGAGCCATGAAACGTTGTTGGTAAACTGTTGTCACTTCCTTTAGAGGTAATGGTTCTAGTCTGAAAGATAAAACATATTTTAGAAGTTTTGACAAGAAATTGTGTCCTCGTATTTTTAAAACACGTGAATGAAAGAGTTTTCAGCAATGGAATGATTATGGTGACTAACTGTAAGATGAGAGGAGGAGAAGGGCTGTTGACATCTGCATGTGCTGCCCAATGGTATCAACTGATTATCGGTTGAATTATATTTTTTAGGTGACTTTCAGACATGATTCTTCAACAGTGGAAGTGCAAGATGACCACATAAAGGGTCCCTTAAAGGTAATACATTTGTTTTATATTTTGCTAATGCTTTGGAATGCATTCTTTTTCAGTATTTCACGCAAATATGTATATGCAGTATGGGGTGCAAGTGGAAGGTTCAATTCATTACACAGGCCAGATAGGATTGCAGAGCATAAAAGGTAATGCTGCAAAGCTAGACTTAGTGTACTCTTCATGCTGACTTTTTCCTTTGTAGTTAAAGGGGGATGCAGCATACAGGCTGATGCAAGCCTCTGTTCTTTTTGGCCTTGAAGCTAAGAAGTTTGGCTGGCTCTGATTTTTAGTCACTGTTGCTTTGGAAAACTCAGCTGGCAGATTTGATGGGCAAGTTCTTACACAAGAGAATGACATCACCCAAATTGGTTCTTGTTCCCCACCTGCTGGCAGGAAATAATCAGCTCGGTTAGTTGGCTTATTTTAGAGGAATGAAAGAAGTTTTGAGCGATACGAATATATTCACGTGAAACTGGAAAAATATTTAACATAGAAATAGGTTAGAAATTAACTGTTTGCTGAATACAGAAGTATTTACTTCATTGTCTGTTTTAGAAGCTCTCCATTGCTAAGTGGCATTTGTATTTTAGGTAGGCACTGTTGTGGAAGTGAAGAATCCAGATGGAACATACCAGGAAGCAGTTATCAACAAATTAACAGATGCAAGTTGGTACACTGTAGGTAAGAACAGCAGTTATGTATTTGAATAAAACTCAGGACTTAAAAATAAGCATGTGACCTGGACAAGTCTTAAGTGTGGTGAGAGATTTTTTTTTTTGGACATGCTTAGGTGTTTAAAGTTTGTATAAAACCCCCAAAAACCTAAATTTCTTATTCTGTGTTTTTATAAGAAACTGTATCCCTCAAAATGTGAAATTGGGATCCCACCAAATAAAGACCTAGTGAGTTGCTTCATCATTGGTAACAGCTTCTTAAATAATTAACCTACTCCTGTTAAATATTCTGAATCAGAGTAAGCTGTCATGCTTCCTTAATAAGGAAAAGAAGTGCTTTTAAAACACAAACCGCAGTACTTTTTTCTCTGTACTCTCAGTCTTAGCCCTGGTAACAGCTGCTGTAAAAACAGACATGGCTTGTTTTCTATAAGTAATTTCCTGTTTGTTTTCCCTATTTTCTAATGTGACACTTCAGACTTCAGATTATGTATCCACATGCCCACAAGCAAATACAGCTTTTTTTCTTTAAATAAAAGGCGTTATAACATGGGTTTGATCTTTGATGCTATGTACCAGTAGATCAGTCTGTCCTGGGAAAAACTGATGAACTGTAGAATGATAACATGTTCCATCTGTGCACTGGTAGTTTTAAAGGTCCTACAGGAAATGTATTGATTCTTGAGAAACTCCGTATTCCTCTCCTTGGCAGATAACTGGGACGTGGGAAGATGAAGACTAGGTCTTGAAAGAACCTTAGCAAGACTTAGTTGTTTTGCAATATGAAGGGTTGTTATTGATGAAGTGATGTTGAACAACTAGGGAAAGACTAACTTTCCTTAGCCATAGTTATTTCAGAAGGGAGTAGAGCTGAAAGTTTAGGTAAGACCTTCCAGATAAGTGTTGCAGAAAATGTATGTACGTTCTTGTAGGAGAAGCAGAATGTATGACTGCAGGAGAGACCAGGTTAGGATGGGGTGAAACATGAGGTATAAAGACAAAAATTAAAATTACAGATAGTGTTTTGATAATTAATACAGAAGTAGATCAGATATGAGGGCTTTTAAGAACAAAATGGTATAGCTGGTGTCAGAATTATGTTGTATGTTTTTGCTTCTGGGAAAATGTGAGGTTAGTTCAGGAAGAAGAATAAGGTAGGAGAGCACACAGATTAAATTTTGAAGGCAGGTGTCATGGCGTTGCAGTGTGTAAATCAAAGTAAATGTCTGTCAAAAATCCTAAACTTGAAAAGTAGGAAGAGGAGATGTAAGAGTTGAGACTAAAAACCATATTTTGTAGATAAAAGTAGACAAAAGCATGTTGACCTTGCCAAGTCAGTAAAAGTACCACAGCTGCTGGCTGTGTAATGCACTTGGAGAGAGAAATGACTGAAGCAATGGATGATTAGAATAATCTTTGCCAGGAGGGTGAGTGGATTGGGACTGAAATTATCTTTACAGACAGTGATGACTTTGCAGATCTAAGTGAAAGTCCTACTTGAAGGGATAGTTGCCACTTACCAGATTTCAGAATTAGCACACATCTGAACTGGCAGAGTTATGTGGCGTTGTCCTAGCACTTACTGTCAAATTACTTGTGGTGTTAATGACTTCGTGAACAAAATTACTATGATTTGGTCAAAAAACTTTTTGAATGGACAGATAGATCTGAAGTAGTATCTTTCCAGAAGTTGTTACTTAAGACCATTTATGCCAGTGCATTTATTCAGGCATGTAGAATTTAGAGGAATAACCATTTAGGGGCTGCTTGAGAACTCTTTTAACACTGAAGTATGGACAAGGTTGGTTTAAGAAGAAATGCAAAATGAGAGACTTAAATCTGTCTGGAACTCAGTTCTTCAGGGAGAGGGTGGTGAGGCACTGGCACAGGTTGCCCAGAGAAGCTGTGGGTGCCCCATCCCTGGAAGTGTCCAAGGCCAGGCTGGATGAGGCTTTGAGCAACCAGGTCTAGTGGAGGGTGTCCCTGCCCATGGTGGGTAGGGTGGAACTAGATGATCTTTAAGGTCCTTTCCAACCCAAACTGTTTTGTGATTAAGAGCATCCCTGTCTGTCTTTCATTCATCAGATGCTGTTTGAATAGAAATTGTACATGAGTTTCTTTGTGGTTCTACTACTTTCCTACCAAAGGAAGATAGGAACTAAATTAAATTAAAAAAAAAAAAACCAAACTAAAACAAAACCAACTCGTATAGTCTTTTGAAATTAGTATAGCACATGTATATGAATACATGAAGTGTCCTTAGTTCATTTGCCTGTCCTATAAAAATTCCTCTAAAAGCTCAAGGTATTCCAATCCTGATACTACTGTTTTGTCATTCATACAAATGTGTTTTTAGAAAGTTTAAGTGATCATCTTAGCATTTAACTCTGTGTTTACTGGGGAGAGGGGGAATCATAAGATTGTTCGCTTTGCTAAAAAAGCAGAATTGTACATGTTCAAAAGTAGTATTATCCCCTTCTGCACTTTTCTGTCATTACATTGCTTTTTCTCAGAATTCAAAGGGGTTTTATTTGCATTAAATTGCCTTTAAGTTGCCTCTTTTTTTATTTTCCTTGCAGCTTCAGAACATATATTTTCAAGGCACTACACTCCTGTATTGCCTGCTCAGTAGATTGTTTTGAGGATGTTCCATTAGATTAGAATGTCATATGCATTAGAGCCATAGCGCTATGCTGGTCACACAAGTCTTTCAGGGAGGTGAAGCTTTTCCTTTGAATGTATTCATGTTACGGAACAAGGTTAAGGATCTCCCTGGCACGGGAGAGGCCACAAATAGGTTACCACATAGGATACGTAATGTGGCTGCCTACCCAGCTCTGAATAGCTTTACCTCTGTTGTAGTCAGCTTATCCCTTAAAGTGGACAGATTTTTTTTTTTTTTTAATCTCTCATTATGTAAGAAGACTGTTATGTTAATTAACGTAAACTGAATTAGGAACCTGCTGCCTTCTACTTCACTTAACTGGGCGGAGGCTTAATTACGTGTTGACCATTTGAGATGCTGCTCCAGATCTATGCATCTTCGCGTGAAGTTCTTGCCCTTGATACTTTTCAGCAAATTTTGAAGTGAAGGATGTGCATCTACAACTGGTATTTTATCACTGAACAGTACTCCACCATTACTGTCATATAAAACAGACTGGGGAATGGCAGTCACAAGAGGAAGCTTGTTCCATGGTACTGAATTTTATATAGGGATGAAAAATTCTCAGGAACAGGTGAAAGTTACTTTCATATCAAATAATGTAACTCAAGAATTTTGATGTATCTTGTTCCTTTTTATATACTTTTATTTAAATTGGTAAATTTTGAAAATAGAGCATAGCGCCCACTATTTGAAAGCCAGATGTGGCTGAAAATTGATCTCTCTAATCTTGCCAGGCATCTTTTGCCAGTTGACAGCCATTCTCCTAACCTTGTTATTTTGACTCTGGTTTGTGAAAGTGTTTACATATTTTTAGTTTTCTACAACATGATTGAAATCTAATGAGACTGCCGTACTCTTGGTGGACAGAAGAGAGGATTTGAATGAAGGTGAAAGAGACATGTTAAGAAATTGATGAAACTTTTAATTTTAATGTAATATTTTAATCTAATCTGGGAGTGGGTTTTGTGCCCACAAAAGTCTTCAAGGTTACTGCAGTGTGGGGACAAGAATATAATTGGCATCACTGTTGTGGAGGGAAGGACAGTTTTTGTCTTGCTGAATCATGCAAGCATAGCTCAAGAGTTAAAACTTGTCACCCACTTTTCATCCATTACATATCTCTAGAGGCTTGACAAAAGTTTACTTTTTGTGTGACTGGTTGATGCGCTTCCAAGGACCCCACCTTCAGTGTGTGTGGATCACTTCAGGTTGCAAACGGGTGGAGTATGTAGCTGAACCCAACTGCATTGTGAACTTGTTCCCAGTTGACATAGTGATAGCGAAAGTGGTAGGAAGTCTGGAAACGGGGAGTTCTGCAGTTCTGTCACTACAGCTGGGCTTGATGATTGTCTGCACTTTGACGATTGTCATTTTCCTTAGGTGATACTGCTGCTGTTTTATAGCATAGTTGAATAAAGTCAGTAGAGAAAGATGTAGAACTTTCACATAACATTTAACTGTAGCTTTTCTCTCAAAATACCTGTTTGCTTCTCTGTAGTAAGCATAGCTTCTATTCGAATATTGCAGCAGCTCTGGTTTTGTAATGAACTTCTCTAAAACTTGAAAATGCTTGAAGAACAGTTTTTCAACTCTAGCTTGCGTTGATTTTTAATTTTGTGTCCTGATCCGTGAATTGTCTGCTGAGCTGTTGGTTACTGAAGGTTCCATTTAACATACGAAGCATGGAGTAGCTATGGTGAGACAGCAGCTTATGTGTTTGGTTGATATGTGCAAATGCTTCACTGGATATGCAGCAGTATCTAGGTACAGCTTTGTTTTAAGGACCGGCTACAGGAATGTATATATCTCATTCTTTCTGACACATAAATCAATCGCTTACTGGTATAGTGATTTAAAAAAAAATAACTTTTATTTTCTTGCCTCACTTCTTACCTGGTGACAGTATTTGATGATGGTGATGAGAAGACTCTTAGACGCTCTTCCCTGTGTTTAAAAGGAGAAAGACATTTTGCTGAAAGCGAGGTAATTGAAGACTTTTTATATGACAACTTTTTATTTGGAAAAATTTAAGAGCTATATTTTTAGTACCTCAGTCTTCAGTATGTTATGTGCATCCATGCTACTAAAAATGAGGGTTATGTAAAATACAGTCTACAGGGTCTGGCTTACTCTTTATGAAATGAAGAAATTTCACTAAATTGTGTAAATTAAGAAACAAAATCAGCATTTTATATTTTTCTTGTATTATTAATGGTTCATAGATTGTAGTTCAAACAAAAAACAGTGATCACACAACTACTTTGCTTTGTTTTAAAAAATATTACCTTTAAATATTCATTGGAAAAAATTAAAATACATATTACATAAAAAAATTAACGTGTATCTTTGGACATAATTAAGTTCTGTTGGATTTTAGGTAGATGATCATGTCTAATTTGTAATAGTTGAGAAACTTGAAAGATCAGTACTTCACTTTTAAAAGGCAAATTATAAATTGCTGTTACCTGTTCATCTGAAGACAGTTGTTAGTATTTTGAAGCTGGTTCATGTCTTAGAGGTGTTTTGCATATTACAGTATTCAGACATTTGTAGCAAACTGAAATTTCAGAATGAGGGTTATTCCTTCCTATTATGTAAGTCAGTCTGGACTGACGGGTAGATTTATGTAAACATGTTAGCTTACTAGAAAGCTACTGAAGACAGGGGTTTTTTTTCCCCTCTATGTAAATATGCTTTGTTATTGCAGTCAGCTGAGTTCATTGCCTACTTCCTGCATTCTTGTGAAGGTTCAGATAACCTTCTAGAATCCTGTCAGGATTAAACACATGTAAAGAAGAGGGCCTAATTAGATGCCTAAATCTGGATTCAGATATCAATGATGTAATTTTGAAGATTGTGTTGTTCTTTCGATTATCTTTTTGTTATTAATGATCAGCACTCCTGAAGATTAGATTACTTCTGTTCCATAAATGCTACTTTAATATGGTTCCAGAACTATTACTTTATAGTAAGCAGGTTGAAAATTTTACTCTCTATATATTGCTTTGTGTGACCCATTTCGCTGAATGAGAAAAATTTGGGATTATTTTGTCAGATTCAAAGAAACCTTACATTTAGGTGATTCCTACTTTTTATTTTATCATTCTTGTCGTCTTAGATTTTGATGTCTTACCAAAAGTATCTGATACCAATTCATTGTTTTTAGCCCTCAATGAAATGCATGTTGTGCGTTTCTAATAATTACCTGATGATTGCGTGGGTACTCAGCAGGGAAAATTGCATCTCCAATTTCTTTTGTAATTAGACCAGTGCCACGTAATTGTCTTGTTCTGATATCGCTTTAGCTTCATCTCTGACTTCCCAAGTGTGTGGGATCTTTTAGGATGTCTACCACACTCAGAAGTGGTCATGCATTTACTTTAAGATTTAAAAGCCAGTTTTATTGTTTCTGTGTCCAGTTCTGACTGACATAGCATGCTTTTCAGATTCTTGTTGGTGTTTCACGTTTAAAAATTCATACATGACTTGGAAGTGGAATTTGGAGGACCATGTTTACTTTGGAAGGTTTTATGCCTTCTTTCAAAGAACAGGTGCCTATGTAAGAAACTCTCTGTACCAGGAGCCTTCAAATCTTCAGTGGTTATCATTTAAACAGATAACAGCAGTCTTACAGAAAGAAGGCACTGCATATCCATGAAGTCCTTTTGTTGATGCTTTAACGTTCTCCCTGAATGGGGAAAGCTAGTTCTTTCTCTCCCTCTTTTCTTGTTTTGATGCTACTATAGCATCAAGTAGCACCCTCTCAGTTATCAGTGTAGCAACCTCTTTAAAGTTGTTTTATACTCTTTCTTTCCTATATCAAATTATGAATTATTAACAGAAATAGAATTAACTGGTCACATTTGCTACTACTGAGTTATCTTGCAGTTGTTTTTCGTAGGAGACCTTTGTTCATTCTAAGTAGATGATTTGATGTTTAGTCTGATGATAGGACAGGCAGAAAATTCATCCTGTAGAGATGGAGTATGCCAGGTCAGCAGAATACCTGATACCTAATTCTCTGTCCTTGAATGCTCCAAAGGCTGGATTTATGGGAAGAATTGTCTGTTTGTTGAATGAAAGTTAGTTATTTGGAGGTGTTGGGGGGAAAAACCTAAACCAAACCACATTACTTCTTTAATTTTAAGATGTGACATCTCTACTGCATTTATTTTGATGAGTGAGTCTATTGACAAAAATTACTTTAACCAGATTATAGAAACTTATGGTTTGGAGAGTTACTTGTGTGAATTTTTTTATATATGTATGTATACGTATATTTCATTTCAACAGACGTTGGATCAGCTTCCACTCACAAATCCTGAACACTTTGGGACTCCTGTAATAGGAAAGAAAACAAACAGGGGAAGGAGATCCAACCATATGTAAGCTTATTATTTTTATATCTGTGTTGTCTGTGTTCAATTCTGAAGCTTTCAGTGTGCGTGGAGTTCTATTAGCTGTATGTTCAGGCTTCTCTGATGCCAAAACCAGGAAGTTATATGAAAAGTGTTTAGCACTCAGACTGAAAGTCAGTTTTACATGTGTTGTTGCATGCACGAATTACAAGTCTTCATGTAATCAGTATTTAAAGTAGTACTGGGTATAGGCAAGAGGGTTTTTTTCATTTTGTTATTTAAGTAAAAAAAAAAAGGTGGCATCCAAGTGGAAATGTGCTTTAAACTATGTTCAGAAGTTTCTCTGTAGTAGAATATTACTTTGAGTCCAACACATTTACAATATTAAAACCATTACAATGCAGTCTGTCCAGCCGATATGAAGTCTTTGTAGAAGGTACTAGAATCTTCATGTAGACCTTTGGTTTCTTGTTACAAGGTCTCTGAAGGGCTTTTAGAAATAGGTAACAGTATTACGGATTTTAGCAAAGCTTATTGAAGGAAAAGCAAAGCTCAGGAATAGATAGGTGCCAAAATTCTTAGTATTTCTGATCTTGAAAATGAGTGTTATATACTCCACTGTCCTCTGTTGTTTGTGGGTGGGAGTTTTTTGTGAGGTTTTTTTGCGTGCATTTGGTTTTGGTGGTTTTGGTTTTAAAGTTTTGAGGTGGTAATGGCTGAAGTGGAAAGAGAATTTTCATGCTTGGATTACTCTTTCACGCTCTTTTTGATAGCTTGAAATAAATAGTGCCCTATATATGTAGGGTTACTATAAATTTACTTAGTTATTGATTTAATAATTTGTGATGTATTGAAGGAAAAAGATGGAAGAAGCTGGTACGTACCACAGAAAGTGTAGTTGCAGCATCGTTGGTGTCTGATTGGCTTGTTGTCTTCTCTGTTTCTCTAACTGTACAGGAAATTATTATGACAGAAACAACACATCTTTATTTTACAGTTAATACTGACTGAACTGAGTAAAAAGACAAATTGCACAGATACTGGTATAACTGAGCTAGACTGTAGTGTCTGTAAAATAGTTCTGGCTTTTTTTGTAGTTCTCAACGTTTTTTTCTTCCCACAAGAGATTCTCAGTCCTCAGAAAGCAGTCTGAAAGACTTCAGTACTGTATTTTAAAATAAATCGCTACTTTAAAAAAGGATGCTGGGGAGAAAAAAAACCCACCAAACCAACAATGTTGTATCAGCACTGCAAATGGTAACATAAAATTAGGGTGGGGAAAATGAAATGTAATAATTCAATGTAGAGTGTAGATCAGTTGTCTCCTGTTACACAAATGCTAACTGTAAGTCTTCTGTTAACTACTTTTGAGCACAAAGTTCAGTATTATGTGAAAAATGGAAGATAACTTTTAAAATTCTGCTTATTGTGCTCCTTGAACATGCTGTGTATTTTCTGAGAATTAACTTTCCAAGTGACTAGTGAAAAAATAGGTATCTAGAGAGAGCCAGGAGTGCTGCTGCTTTTTTTTTTAAGTCAGTTACAGGTAATTTTAGTTGGAGTACTTTTGTACATTTAAACTCCACATATGGTTAAAACCAGGTGCAACTTCGTACTGAAACAGTCAAAACAATGAACTTGAATCTTTTTAAATCAAAATGGATTTGTACCTTTGCCCATCTACTTACATTCCAACACTTCATTCAATGTGAAATCGAAACAGTCATTGAAATGCTTCACTGCACATCTTCAAAGAACTGTTTCAGGATAGATTTTCTCTTTGCTATTCATCTTCATAGCTGATGTTTCTTCTTCAGAGATCTGTCCTTTTTCAAAATAGCTTTTTATTCTGTATGGGTGTTAAAGTAAAGGCATAGAGAGATTAAGAGGAAAAACAAAAGAGTTGAGCTTAGTGTAGGTCCAAAACTACAACTGCAACAGTATTTTTGAACAGTGCTTCGCTAGGGCAGAATTCATGTTCAGAATGTCCTGACAGTGTATTTCTAATCCTCCATGTGGATGCATGGTGGTGGTTTGTTTGGTTTTTGCAGGTATTACACATTGAGGCACATTTCTGAGTTTGTAATGTTTGAGTTATTCCTGTAATATCCTTATAAATACTCTGTTAATTTTTACCCTAAAACTCTTAACAGGCAATTGCAGTCACTCTTACTTATGCCTCTTTGACAATGAGCTTTGGATCTCCTGTGATTATAATAGGCAAGATTTGAATAGTTGCTTTAAGTCTTTCTCTGTTGTTTAGTCCTGAAGAAGAATCTTCATCCTCTTCTAGCGACGAAGATGAAGATGACAGGAAACAAAGTGACGAGTTATTAGGAAAAGTTGTGTGTGTAGACTGCTTCAGTGTGGATAAAAAGAAAGCTCTGTGGTTTCCAGCCTTGGTAAGAGTTCCATCTTCATTTTCATTTTGTAAAGTTTCATTATTTTCAGGACATTAAATGGGTTTGGTTTGTGGTGTGGGTGTTTTTGGGTTTTTGTGTGTGTTTTGGGTTGGGTTGTTTGTTTGTGGGTTTTGGGGTTGGGTTTTTTTTTTTTGAAGGATTATTTTGCATTTTTATTGTAACTTGATATGTTTTTTCAAATTGGACTGTATCATAATAGTTAAAGGAAATATATATATGTAAATATGTTTATTTCCAAAAAGTTATTGCTAACATGGCTTTAGTTGTTTTCCAAACAGCCAGAGCTTGTTGACCTAATTGCAGCTCAACAGTGTGTTTAGTACTACTGAACTAAAATTTCAGGGCTCTTTTCCTAGGCTATTGCTTGTCATTTTTCTGAATTACCAAGTTTTACCAAGGAAGAAAGTATAAAGGAAGTGCAAGGAGAGGGGAAGTTTAGTGATTACGCAGATATTCTTTTTCTAGGTTCAATGTAAACACATTGGGTAATAAAATTAAATGTTTTTTCAATAAAATTCTAATAAAATATCACTGTTAGTCTAAGGATTGCATATAGACTGACACACTTGGAAATTAATGTATTTCCATATGTGGTACCATCTAGTACCATGCTTTTTTATTTTATTATTAATTATAAATATTTGAATAATTTATCCCTGGCAATGAAAACTTAAAATGTTTATCTAATTTCAGGAAGTCTTGTGCTCTGCTTTTGAAAAGATGCCGTACAGTAACATTTAATTCTTACTGTGTGCAATAGCTCTCAGTAACAGCTTCCTACTTGTCGCCTCCTGCATGTTGTAATGCAGTCCAGAGGCTCTCCAGTAGGACTTCTTTTGGAAAAGTTGGTGGGAGAGAATGAGTCATTGAAGTCTCTTTCACAACAAGGGTGAGGGCAGAATGTACAGCAAGGAGATACCATATTAATGACAGGTATCTTGAAGAGAGTTTTTCAGTAATAGACAAGAAAATAGAGTTGGTTCTTTACTGCAGGTTGTCATCAAGATTGACGTGGCATGGCCTACCTCACACTTGTACGCTGAGTAGCGGTCAGTCAGAGCGGCTTGAGCTGTTTGTCCCACTGCTGGGTTAACCCTCCTAGTCATGCACGTGATGGGTAGCAGTTCCCATGGCTATGGGAAACTGGGTATTGGACTTGGTGTGACTCATGTGGTGCTACTCAGAATAGCTGTGGGTCAGACCTTAAAGATGATCTGAATTATTGCTTGTTCTCCCAAGGTATGCTAAAGATACACACTGTTACTTCTTTGACTTCTGTTTGGAGATTAGAATAGCTCATTCCTCATTGAAAGGTTTCTGCAATGAATGAGAAGCAGTAGGGGGATAAAGTTGGAAGGTGGAGCTAGTTAACTCTGAATGGCTTATCCTAGATTAACTGTTATTTTGGTAATCAGGTTTATAGCGCTGCAAATAAACTTCATCTTACATTTAACCTGAAAGGTTGTGCCAAAGAATAGATTTATGCCCCAAATAGCATCTTTTAATCCCCTCCCTTGTAGCTGTGTGTGTCTCCATTCTTTTACCTTGTTGGATGGTTACCTCTACTATATCAACAAAGTAATTCTGTCTTATTACTGATAAATTTTGCTTTAGCTATTATGCTAATTATAGTTATGTGAATACTGGAGTGAAAAATCAGGTTTAATACACTGAAGAATACGTATCCCAGAATTACTATCTGTGTACAGATATACTTTGTGTATAAGCACAGAGGCCATCATGCAAGTTGATTATTGGAAAAGAAGTTCAAGGTTTAGTCTAAACCTTTACAGCAAATAACAGTTAAGACTAATAGTGCAAATTGATTACTTCGGGTATCAGTCCTATAAATAGATAGCCTGTCACTTATAAATGTAAAACTGTAGAGGTCTAAATTTGGTAAAAATTATTCTGAGGACTCAGTGATTGACTACATTGGTTTAATTCTGCATGTGTGGATTTGCAGGTGACTGGGGGGATGGGTGTGTGGGGCTGGGGGGATTGAGAGCAATGGCTAATTGTAATTGTAAAAAGGCCTGGCAGTTGTTCCTTATGTCAAATAGTGTGATTTAGTAAGCCTTATAGCATTGCTTAGTTTTAATGTGTGTTTAAAGGCTTTTGGAAGGTGCAGTGAGCAAATGTGCTTGCCGCATTTTCAGAAAATTGAGTTTACATAGGATCATCTCTCTCATCCTCCCATGACTCCAGTGGAGTTTGTTTTGCAAGGAAATTGAGAAAACGTGGTTCAGGCAAAATTGACTTGGTGTTGCTTGATGTAAAGGTACTAGGTGAGGTTGTGGTAAGCTGTTTTTCAACCTCTGAATGGATTTCTGACTACTAAGATCTTGATGCTTCTTGAAAAGCAATAGCTAAAGCCAGAAGGGCCTTTTTCCACCTCTGGAGAGCTAGGAGATTGCACCTCTCTGTTTCAAACAGGGGATCATTATTGCTGTCTTGGTATTAAAACACTTGCAAACTGTATCTCAAACTGCATTTCTGTTAGTAAGTTATAGTTGTGTAATTTCTTTGAGACTGTAGAATGCACTGAATTTGGAGACTTAGGCTGATAGGTTTTTCTTTTTCTTGAGAAGGAGATTTGGCCCATGCTCTGTGATGTGCGACTCTTTCCAAATCGGATGGAGCTTTTGACTTTACCTATGTAAGGAGGAAAACCAGTTTTTGCCATGCAGTATCTTTGTGTGTTTGGCAGAAAAAGTAGGACTGAAAGCGGTTGGTGTAGGAGAGGAGAGGTATTTTCCAGGGCTAAATTAGGGCTGCAGTCATTTGCTGCTCCTTGGGGTTTCATAGCAGCCAGAACTTTCTTAACTTTCAGCAAACTACACACATTTTGAGAGGAGAGAGTTGAGTGATGGAGAGGATTGCATTTCTGTTCTCTAACTCTGTAAATTCAATGTATATATTATTAAATTCCTGAAGCTTTTTAATCTGTGACTTTATACTTGTTTAAAAAAACTTAACAGCTTTTAAAATTGCATCAAATAATTAAGATGTTGCCTCAGTGCTAGATTTGATTAGTTTAGATCTTGAGTTAACATAACAGATAATACTCGTACTTGGGGCATTCTTCTGTCCAAGGCAGATAATTTTATGAATCCTCTCCATTATAAAATTTCATTTCATAAATCCTGCGTCTTCGTTTTTGAAACTGTGGGTGATTACACCCTTACAATATCCGGATGTTTTTTCTGATGGGGTCTCTAACTCAGATGGCAGCACTTAGTGGAAATTCTGTCCTTCAGGCTGAGGAGTAGAATAAGATGTAGTAGCATGACAGGTACTTAACTTTTGTCAGGATGCTGTTCTTATGTATGTCTCTGGCAGGAGCCGTCAGTTCCCTCCGGGAAGCAAGCATGAACTCAGGCCTTCAGTAATTTCAGGAGGTCATCACTCCTTTGTTTTGAGGAATGTCAGTTGCTCTCATCTCAATGTTGCTAAAGAGAAATGAGGCCAAACAGTTTTTGAGAAACATTGGTATATACTATCATTCTCTTGTTTTTCCTTTTTCACTCTAAACTTTGCACTTGTAATACCTTTTCAGGTGGTTTGTCCCGATTGTAGTGATGATATCGCAGTGAAAAAAGACAATATTCTCGTTCGCTCTTTCAAGGATGGCAAATTGTGAGTAGGAATGTAGAGGTTGATAATGGAATAAAATATATACTGTACAAGTGAGATGTGTTGGGTAAAGTATTAATAACATCAGTAAGCTCAGTAAGTGTCTGCCAAGATTTTTCTAATGTTTAGAAAACTCGTAGCAGCCTACATTTTGATTAAATTGCTCTTGAACTTTGTCATTGTTAATAATGACACGCATAAATCTGTCTTAGTTTTAATTTCATTGTTACAATGGTGGCAAAGCCATATTTAATTATTAAAGAATGGCCTGAGACTATTTCCTGCTCCAGTTGGAATACAGCACTGCTTTGCAGAGATGTCTCCATAAGCTGATCCAGCTACAGAAGGGGATGGGTGGGGGTGCGAACACGCACGCACGTACACCCGTACCCCCCCAAACTCTTTTTTTGAGGTTGTAACGCATATGTTTGTCTCAGTCTAGACTACAACTGCGTAGTCTCATGTTCTTTGAAAAGAGCTGTAATACTACTCAGATTAGTAAAGAAAACAGAGCAACCTAGAAAAGCAAGATTGTATGGTATTTGCAATAGAACAGGCAACTTCATGCTCTTAAACTCAAAGTTGTTCAGAGAAGGAGGGTGGATGGATGACAATAGAATGGTCTTTTCTAGTGCTTTTTTTTGTTTTACGAGTTGCAGCTGTTTATTCTGCTTGGTTCAGTTTAACAGAGTGCTTTAGCAGAAAGCTGAATATTAAATATTGAAATATTTAATAGTTTCACTGTGGTTGAATTACTAAGTCTAGGCTATCGCTTTAACATCTGATTCAGGCATCAATGCACGTCATTGGAGAAACACACCTAAGCGTGTGCGTACACAAGCACATACGCCCAACCCCCCCAGAGCTGCAGTTCAGATTTTGCTTCCTTGGATATAGCCACAGTAGAAACTAAAAAGTGTTTTGTACTGACAATTTGGAATTCTTTCATTTCATACTGACAATTTAGAGTAATACTCATTTATATTTTAAGCAAGTTAGTTAGGGTTTTGTTGTTTGTAGGTGAGTAGTTACTTGCTAAATTAATATGAGGGTTTTGTTAAGTTATGTGTATTTGGGAGATTGCAGAAACTTCTTGTTATTGGATGAAGAATGCTTGCTTTAATATGCAGTGAATGCATACAGATGGCTTAATAAAACTTATGTAGAAATTGTTTTTAATCCACTAATTGACTAATATTGTACCAGACTAACTCTGTAGAGTTGTGAAGATACGCTTCATATGCTTCTGCTGTATGTTTAGTGTGTTACAGTCTTAGTAATAGCTCTGTATTATACTATACATATTGCTTTAAAATAATTAATTTTCTTTAATAACTTTCTAAATTGTCTAGTGTTTCTGTGCCAAGAAAAGATGTTCGGGAGATTAGTGAAACTTCACCAAAGCCTGACGCTTTGTTAAAACAAGGTAAAAAAACTTTCTAAGAAAAAACTCGTGTATGTATTTACTTCATTATATGAATTGAATCAAATTTAGACTAGATTGGTTCATGTCTTAAAAATGCTAAAATACAGGATCTTTTCCTATAGCATAATATATTAAGGAGAACACTTCTGAAAATCTAGAGGAACTGTTGAAAAAAACCCCACACAAACAAAACCCCACACAAAACAAAAACAACAACAAAACCCCACTCTACTACACTTGTTTTAAATGTAGACATGCCAAATAAAGGATACAGTCATACAGCATACCCTGACTTTACAGATTATTTATTATTTGTCCTTTTGCATTAGACCTTACAGAGTTAGTCTCCACATAGTACCCCTAATAGTTATAAGTTGCCTTTATGCATTGTAGCTGGAATTGTGGATTCGTTTGAAAGTTTAAGTTTCTGTGATCAAACTCTTAGAATTAGCTTGTACTTATTTCTTCCCCCTTCTCCCCATTCGGTATACACAAACCACAGTGTAAACCTGTTGGAATAGTGGTTCTCTTAAAGTTTCGTATGTGCCCCAATACAGAAGATCCTTACTTGTGTCTATAGTCACAAACGTGGTAATAAACCTAATCGTAGCTCTGAATAACTTGATGTGTGGAGAACACCAGGCCAGTTTGGCTGGGTAAGACAAATAAGGATGGACAACATGGGGTTGTTGTTGAGGTTCTTTGAATTTGGGGGTGGAATTGTTCATTAGCAGTCTTTGCTGCATCTCCCTTTTCCCTCTGCCCTTGACTACTGTTTTTTGATTAAAACATTTGGTCAAAGTGATACTTCCTGCAGTGTTAACAAATGCTGCTCCATTTACAGCTTTTGACCAAGCCCTTGAATTCCATAAAAGCAGAACTGTTCCTAGTAACTGGAAAACAGAATTGAAAGAAGACAGCTCCAGCAGTGAAGCTGAAGAAGAGGAAGAGGATGAAAAAGAAAAAGAGGATAACAGCAGTGAGGAAGAGGCAAGTGAAGTTAGTAAAGGGCTCTAGTATTAAGTAGGTCTTATTAACATTTGGGAACATACAGCATGTTAACATGGGCAACATTATTGCCTCTCAGCTGTCAACAAAGATCAGTTAATATGAAAATATCAACTTGAAAATCTAACAAATATCTTTGGGTCAATAGGGAAAAAAAAACATGTAGTCAAAAGGCTGAGTCATTAGGGACTAATGAAAAATAGAAATTGAAACTCAAAGGATTATCCTGTTCTAGAAACTTACCCATGCTGTTCTTAATGCTGAGGCAGAAGGGGTTGCAGTATCTACCAGGGACTGAGCAGGATGGAGAAGGGTACATATTGGTGTCTGCTGTCACATGCATATTGTTTTTTCTGAAAGAAGAAAGGTTCCTTTTACTTGTGTATATTTCTAAGTGGAACTGACCTACCAGCCGTTAAAGGTCTGGCTGTCTTCTAACAGGGAAGTTCTGTGTAGCTTAAAAAAAAAAAAAAGAATTTTATTTGTTCCTGGTAAAGGATATGTGGTGCTTGAACTATTTTTGATACTCTTTCTGTTTTCTTTAAAAATACCAGCAATTCTGTCTTGCAGCTGTATGTGCATCCAGACTGGCCTTTTCTTTGCACATGCTGTTTCAGTATTAGAAGACAAAGGAGGCTTTTTTCACTGATGCAGAACTTCGGGTTTCTTAGGGTGATATTAATTCTCAGACTATAATGTGTGTCATGGCCCATTTGGGTTCCAGTTTCTAGTTTACCCTCCCTCCAAAGAAACAGTTGTTTGCCCTTCTATAATGATGCAGTGTGCTGTAGTGTGCAGAAGGGTGTAGTTGCCTTCATTAGTTTGTCTTGCCTCTGCTATATTATGTATTAGGACAGGGTTGATTTATTTTCCCTTTTGTAGTCATGGAGCGAGTTCTGTGCATGCTAAAATCATACTACTGTAAATGGCTGCTCACATAAATGATGATGAACTTTTCCCCTGGCTGTAGAGCCAGTACCTCAGTACGTACCCGTGACTTAGCACACATTCCAAGTCACAAGGAAGTTTCTTACCTTTTACATAGGAGTTCCATCCAAGGAAGCAGCTCTAAGCTGTTACTGACCTGTGTTCTTGATGTATTTGAAAAACAAACTAGGGTGGCATGGCCCTGTTGTTGACGACTCCTCCCTTGTATCTCCATCACCTTTTCCTCCTTCCCCTTCTACTTGCCCTTTTCTGCCTCCAAATTGCCTACAGCTGTAGGTCCTCTTGTAAAGCAGATATTGCAGGTAGTTTGCACTGGTTTTTACCTGATCTAGTTGTAGAAAATGGAGTTTATTGGTTTTGGAGTGGTGTAAAGTGAGAGATTTTTAAACCTTTAGATAATTACCAAGAAATCTGTGTTGTTGTGCCTATCTCTTATCCTGGTCTGCTGAAGAATTGCTTCACTACAAACTGTCTCTCTGACAACCTTGATCTCAAGAAGTAAAAGAACTTTCAGTCTGTCAAGGCATTAGCCCACGCACTCCTCTTCCACCTTTCTTCTCTTTCTTGTCCTGGAAGTATGGAGTCATACCTCATGCTTGGTTTTCTTCTTTCATGTTTTTTCCTTCCAGCCTTCTGTCCAGAAAAAAAATAAAGAGGAAAGAAGAAAATCAGTGGAAATAATTTTATTTCACAGCTGGCTCCGAGGCTGGAAGAGGGGCTTTTGAATCTTTTACTTCCTCTGTACCTTCTGGTGGTACTCAAAATCTGTATCTGCCCATTATCACTTTTTCTGTCACTGGGATTTGAGAGCTGTTCTCTAATTTGTTTTGCAACTGCAAGTAATGCAGTAGACTGAAATTCCCATCAACAGTGGAATTGTAAAGGAGAAACTGAACTGGTTTGGGTCTTTAGTGGTTGTTCCGGTCTTTCTCTCAGTATGTCCTCCCTGGAGATTGTGGCTCTGGCATACCAGAAGATGGAGTTCCATTTATTTATTTAAGATTTGTTAGGAGACTGCAAAGGCGTGAAGTAAAACTTTGCCCCCTCTCCATGCTCACAAGTTTGTTCTGCCTCTTTAAGCTCACAGGAAGCTATCCAGCTCTAATCAAAAGTTACAAAGGTGAGAGTGCAAGAGGCTATGCTCTGCTTAAAGTTTGGGAAGAAGGGACTTCCTTGGGCTCAGCAGAATTCTGAGCTTTCAAAGCAGGTTCATACCCAGCAAGGGACATGATGAATGTAGACAGGTTTGTACCTATGCAGGTTGACGTACAGTCTTTATGTAGTGGTCATTCCCTCACTGCTTTTAGGTGAAAAATTCAGTCTTTCGCTACAGTCTGTGTAAATATTTTACCTTGAACCCTTTGTACACTTTCTCTCTAGCTCCTCTTAGTTTCATATGACTGTATGAGCTAGTCTTTCCATGTACTAGACATGATCTCATCTCAGGCAAGTGTTTGGGGATTTACTGTGACATCCCCTATGGTAACTTCTTCTCCATTATCCAGTCTTTCAGTCACCTACTGCACTAGGAGGCTTCTAAAATAGAGGAAAAGTATTTTTCCCCCCTTTTTCTTCTGTCTCCTCAGTGGTCTGTGGCATGTGGGCCTTCTCTCTACCCACCTTTGAGCAGTTTTTGCAGCCTCCTCGTTTTGTTGGGTTTTTTTAACATCATTTTGTGCCTGTAATCTCCTGGCTATAAAGCAGCATCTCTTCTCAACCAGGACCTGCGGGCCTGCTGTTGTTTCTGTGTTATCCACCTGCAGATTGTTCTAGTGCTTTCTAGGAGATAAAAAATTCTCACTGGTGGCCCTCAGGCCATCTATGTGGTCCTGGTACCCATGAACCAGAAAAAAACAAAAGCTCTTGAATTTGTCACTGCAGGCTTCATATATAGATGCTCCTATCCTTTATATATATTCACACACGCTCCTATAGATACATAGATGCTTCTGCATATCATAGATCTTTATAGGTGTATAAGTGCTGCTATCCTATACAGTTGACATGCAAATCCTCTCTACTCTTCTTAGAAGAGGAAAGTTGCCTTTATTTTCCTTGGTGTTTTGTTTTTTTTCAAATGGAGGAGACTGGAAAATGGCCTTCCTTTCCTTTACTAAATCTGACAGTATGCAGAAGAGTTGACAAAGACCCTCTGTTCTAGTGCTGGGCTATAATACTCTGAATTTTGTGTTTCAAAAAAAATTGTCCATTGTTATTTCAATTCTGGGACTGGTCTTTCTCAACATGCGTTCAGCTGGTACCCCATGGCAGTATGCATTCATTGCCAATACTGTGGATTAGAACTCCTAAGAAAGTGCAAGCACCACTTTCCCTTTCACCTCATCCCTGAAAGTGACATGGCATATCCAGGCATCATAGAGTCACTCAACTGCAGTAGAAACAGACTTAAGATTTCTGATACAATCTCTTGATCATGAATAGTGGTGCCTCACAGGCTTTCTGCATAAATGGACAAACTTGAGAGTACATCTTGATGTATGGTATCACTTCAGTGATCAATCAAAAATGCAATTTCAGTGTGTTTTTACAGTTACTGTTTTATATATTTTTGAAAAACTTTCTGTAGTTTATGAAACTTCCTTCCGTGTGGCATAGCACTGAGATTGTGTGTCTCTCTGTGTAGTATCCTGTTGCTGACTGCAGCAGAATAAACATGAACATTTGAACCAAAATTCTCACTACCATATGTTTTTTAACGAAGGACTGTAACTCAGACTGGTGATAATTTTCTTGTGTGCATTGCTTCAAACAGGAGGAAATAGAGCCGTTTCCCGAAGAACGAGAGAACTTTCTTCAGCAGTTATACAAGTTCATGGAAGACAGAGGTAGGCATTTTAATCTTTGACTCATAGAAGCTGAAGATAGATGTATTGCTTTTAAGTAATTTAAAGAATTGAGTATGTAGACTAGTGGTGCTTTGCAGTTCAGTTTTGGGAACAGTGAGACTGTATTCCTCGCTCCTGGCTTCCCTGCTATTTAGAAGATAAGTCTGTCACTTGACTCTGCTCCTAAAATACAGTCACTTATTCCTGCTTTCAGAAATGAATGGATAGTACCTCATATATCCTTGTATATTCATTGCTGTGTATTTACAGTGTGTATAATCAAACATTTAATATCCTCAATCATATTAATGTATATGCTCAGTTTAATAACTTTAAAATACTTAAATAAAATTTAAACTTCCTTGCTTTCTTGGATCATGGAAAAAAGCATTAACTTTTATGCTAGTTTTCTTGTGTGAATCCTGATCGATTAAGCATTATCAGTAATGTAGATTGAAATGTTTTTAAAAGCAAATACCATTTATTATATTCAGTCTTTATCAGGTATTTGTACAGTGTCTGTACTTTTCTTGCAGGGGTGAGGGTGTTTATTCTTAAATTAGTATTACAGTTAGCTAAATTGGTATCTTTATGTGCAAAGATGAATCGAGGAACTGTTTGCAAGAGATGACAGTGTGGTAGCTACTGCTAGTACAGTAGCGTAGGAAGTTTCCGCTCTTCAAAGCATTGTGGGATTTGTTCTTGAGGAGGTGTCTTTTACTACAGGGTTTTTTGTTTGTTTGTTTTTAATTTTTACTGTAGTAAAAGGACTGCACTGGTATTTGTAGATGTAATTGTTTCAGTGGCTGAAGTAAAAATACGTGTAACAGGTAGCAAGAAAAGTTACGTCATTTGTGCATGTTCAGTAATACATGGAAGAATGCATATGTATGAATTAAATCACATTACTGAACTACAGGGAAAACGGGTTAAGACTCTTGAATTTGTTTAGTTTCATGAAGGAGTAGTACTCAGTGCTTGAGTTGGTTGGGGAAGGGGTTTACAATACTGTATTGAATTATGCAGTAGTGCATATTATGTGGATTTCATGGTATTCAGAAAAAGATATTTCAAAATATTGTAATAACTGTCTTTGTTCACAGGGACTCCTATTAACAAACGACCTGTATTAGGATACAGAAACTTGAATCTCTTCAAATTATTCAGACTTGTACACAAGCTCGGAGGATTTGATAATGTGAGTATTACTATGAGTGTTGTAGAGCCATAAACTCTGAGGAAGCTGTTTAAGTAGTGATTAGCAAGAATCTTACACAGAAGCTCTAGACATAGAGGAAAATTGAATACTACAGCTACGTAAGACACCCTGTAGCTCTGAAAAACATGCTTTACCAGGAACCAGAAACTAAGTATATTATAAATAAGTTACATATCTACTCAGCATGCTTAGTTACTGCTTCATAAAATCAGCATATGTGGTTTTGTGGTATTTCAGAAATGTTTGTCTGATAGAAGTTGTTGCCTCAGAAAGTGAAATAAGTCAGTGCTCAATAAAATCTCAAAGACAAGTAATCTAGTTTACGGTCTGATGGGAGGCCCTTAATTCCTATCTATTCTGGGCAATACATAGAAGAATGTGCTGACTGGGATTAGTGGAATTGGTCTTGGAGCAGTAATTGAAGCATATGGAATTCATGGCCAGGCAGATTGTGTTACTGCTTTGGGCTGCTTCCCATAAATTTAGCATTTTGGTTGAGGAGGTATGTTGGTGCAGTGACACCTTTCTGATATACAAGAGAGGATCTTGTGCTTGGGTGTTGCAGTACATCTGCTTTACCTTCGCAGACGGTTAGAAATGAGCATATCACACTGTCACAACTTAGACACCAAAGAGAATATTAAGGACATAATGAAAAAGCAGTAGCCAGTGTATCTGGTGCAGTACTGCTATGGGCTGAGTATTGTTAATGCGCGGAATAAATCGGAAATAAAACCTTAAATTCTAGTTCTGATAGGTAAGAATTGTTTTTAATATAAAATAAAAATTATGTACTGATTTTTCTGATCTTTGTGGTTTTTTGCCTTTGTTTTATTACCACCTGGAAAGGAAAGCCTGCTGTGGGTTATTGAAATGCAGAAATCGTAAATTGCTTAAAGTAGTTACATTAGCCTACGGTTTGCATTATAGTGAAATACTGTGTGTGTGATAAATAGTAATTTTATAGATCAGAGGAAATTACTTACAATTATTTTCCAAAGTTCTAAACTTTGTAAACTTAGTCTTTTTTTGTGTCAGTGAGTTAATTCAAAAACCATGATTTCATTTTCTTTACAGATTGAAAGTGGAGCAGTGTGGAAGCAAGTTTATCAAGATCTTGGAATCCCCGTATTGAATTCAGCTGCAGGATATAATGTTAAATGTGCATACAAAAAGTAAGTAACAAAGCTGTGAAGTTTGTGCTAAAATCACACTAGAAAGAACTGAAGTGATTCTGTGGTAGTGGTATTACACATAGTGTCCATAACTTCTTGGTTATAATAGTAAACATACTGTTCATGTTTAGCTTCTGCTACATAGCCTATTCTTTCTTGAAACAAACTTGCTTATTGCAAGCAATTTTTTTCTTTTAGATATCTCTATGGTTTTGAAGAGTATTGTACATCAGCTAACATTGAATTTCAAATGGCATTGCCAGAGAAAGTGACGAGCAAGCCTTGTAAAGACTGTGAAAAAGAAAAAGAATTGAAGATGCGTGAAGAACCAGAGCAGGATGTAAAAGAAATAAAAGTGGATAAGGAGGAGCGCAAGCAGGAGGAAGTAGCAATAGTACAACAAGAAGAAAAAAAGTTAGCTGAGAATGATAATGAAAGTAAAGAAAATGATAAGCCCTCTGTTCTGGTAAAATATTTTAATGTTCATGATATATCCTGTTTGTAAAGTCAGGTGTGTTGATAACCATGAATTTATGTCAAAATGGAAATGTCTGTAATGGATTTAAAAAAAGACAAACGTGCTGTAAAGCTAATTCAGAACAACACATTTGAGCCGTATTTACCTCTAGGTGCCTGGTTTAGGGGATCATGATGTCAAAATGTCTGACTTGTTAGGAAGCAGCTGCAACATTCCACTTGTTTGGGAGCATCCCAGGTCAAATGGAGACTAGTTAGCATGCAGATTTATCCTAATCTGGGTAATGCATACTCAGAGCTAGCTACGGTGCTGATACTTTTATTTTGCATTTAGCCATGCTTTTAAGCCCTCATAAATCTTGCTTTTACTTCTCTGCTCCAGTGAAACCACTGAAGCTCTACAAAGACCTGGGCCGTATGATGTACACAGCGGTCTAATGTAGTTCAGTGGTCCAGAGAGACAAATGTTTACACCTTTTAAAAATCCGGTGTTGACTCCAAGGTTTTAGCAAAGGAAGTCTGGGGCGGTAACCTGAAGTGCTGCGCTGTGCAGGTGTAGCCGTTTGCTCTGGAAGTGGTGTAGCTCTTCAGGTTGGTGTGCAACACAATGGTAATACTGCATGTAAGTGGCACCCTGGCCTGACCTGTCTGCTGGTGCTAACTCCAGGGTGAATACCAGGTGGGCCAGTATCTCTGCATCCTGAATGAAAATACACCCTCTGAAGTGTTCATCTTAGGGATTGATTTGCAGTTCACATCTGAGGGCTGCATGGCTATATCAGTGTGATAAAACCAGCTGAGACTGGCTGCAACTTCGAAGTCTGTTATGTTTAGCTTGAGATTTTCAGAAGGAAAAACAGTGTAGTTGCTGTAATTTTAGAACAAGCCTTAGACTCTATAGTTTTGTGGGTTTTTTTGCTCATATAACTTGAGTGTTTTGTCTGCCTTTTCTTAAATCCTTTGTATTTTTATTTCACCTTGTAAGCTAATTAAAGGTTTATTATCCTAGGGAAACAAAAAAAATTTGCCAGATTCTGCGTATACTCAGCCTGATCAAGAAAAGGACTTAAGTGTAATCAAAACTGAAGATGAAACCAAACTAGAAGACACAGAGGAGGAGAGGATTAAAGAAATGGAAAATCCTACCGTAAATGCAGACACTGAAGAGAAAGAAAAATCAGGGTAAGTTACTCTGTTTATAATCAGCTAAGGCATCTGATGTGTGTGCATTAAATTTTACTCTTGTAATTTGAACGTCAAATCAGACATCCCTGCTGTGATTTAGACTGCATCTTAGACCTATATGATCCTGACTTTGTCATGGTTAGTGCCCTTGAAGTTTGTAAATCTAAATTAAAAAAGAAGGCACAGCTGCTTAAGTTTTTACAGGGTCCAGGCCTAAATATTTGTAAGGTAAGTGAGCAAAAGAACATAGAAAGCATAGGTGACTATTTGATTTAAGACAAAAATACTGAAGCCAATGCCAAGTAGTGTTTGCTTAATTTTGGTACAAATATATCCCAAACTTGCTGTTTCCAGCTTTTGCTGTTGGACAACAGTGTGTTATGGAGAGCACAGGAAAAGATGGATGTACCTTGCATTGCTCAGTAACAGCTTTGCCATCGAATGGGCTTGATACTGATGGGAGTCGCTTGTGCAGTCCTTCTGACAGGAGTTTTGGAAGTAAGAGATTGAAGTGATTGTGAAGCTCAGGGCCATGTAATCAATGGGTGTGTACAGGTGATCTCTCATTTCCTTTATGGAATGGGCAGGTTTTCATGTTTTGGTGCCAAAAATAAAAACAAGTGTTTTTCAGCAGCCACACAAAAAATAGGAAGTTTACAACAGAATGTAGTCCTCACTAATCCCCAGGGTGTTAACAGTTTGTATTCTTGCAATCAGGACCTTCCTACAGTATGATTTCAAGTGATAAGAACACAAAAATGGCCATTACAGGTCAGATCAAAGGTTTCTTTTAAGACAGTGTCTTGTCTTCGACAAAAAAACAATAGAGGATGCTTAAGGGAGAAGCTATCACAAGAGGGAAAGCAGACGACACCTCCTTATACTTTCACAGCAATCTGTGTATCAGGGATGGGTATTTTGTACTTAATACCAGCTGTTGCCTGGCCACTAATTCCTGTGTTCATTCCAGCAATCTTTGCTGTTTAGTAGACCTGCTGTCTTGATCTTCTGTCTAAATATCATTAACTTTTAATGCTTTTTTAAGAGTTGTGACAGAATGGTGTAGTTCAGTATATTGAGTTCTGATTCATTGCAAATAGTTCTTTCTTATTTTAGTAAGGATTTTGATTTCCATGTAACAGATTCTGAAAGGATCCTTCTGTAAAATACTTTGTTTTTCTAAATATTTTCAGTGAGATTATGTTTGCACTTCTGTAACTCAGGAATGCAGAATACAGAAAAATCAAGTTTATCTGAACTCAGTTACAGCATTTTCTCTGTAGATGTGTTTTCATTTGTTTCTGTGCTGGTTTTGGCTGGGATAGTGTTTATTTTTTTTGCAGTAGCTAGTATGAGGCTATGTGTTGGATTTGTGCTGAGAAGAATGTTGATAACCTTGAAGTTGTCGGTTGTTGCCAAGCAATGTTTACGTTAAGCCAAGGACTATTTCAGTTTCTCATACTGCACCTGTGTCCCAGCTGCTTCTCTACAAGAAGCTGGGAGGAGACACAGTCTGGACAGCTGACCCAAACTGACCAAAGAGATATTTCGTGCCATAAGACATCTTGCTCAGAGTATAAGTTTGGGGGGAGTTGGCCGGGGGGATCACTGCTTGGGGACTGACTGGGCGTCAGTCAGTGAGTGGTGAGTGGTTGCATATTTTTTGTTGTTGTTTTCCTTTTCATTGCATATTATAATCATGCTTATTATGATTAGTAGTAGTATTTTTATTACATATTATTATTATTCTCATCATTAGTAGTAGTAGCATTAGTATCATTATTTTATTTTATTTGTTTTCAATTATTAAACTATTCTTATCTCAGCCCGTGAGTTTCTCTTACTTTTTTCCTCCGATTCTCTCCCCCATTGTTGGAGGGAGGTGAGCAAGCAGCTGTGTGGTGCTTAGCTGCTGACTGTGGTTAAACCACAACAGTATCCCATGTGAATTTTTTTTTTAAAGACTCAGCAACTGATCTTTTTTTTAAAAGAAAAATTCACATAGGATATTGTCTTAAACTTTAAAAACTTGTTACATTTGCCATTTTAGAGGTGAACTAGATGAATTGTAATGTAACAGTTTGAATTTTCAGCATTATTAAAGATTTACTTTTTTTCAGTGCTGCTTTCAAAATATATAACTAAATAGATGGATAGCAGTTTTTTAAAGATTCCTAAATTTATATGTGTGTACATTGGTGGTATTACTTTGTGTTTATTCATATAATTGGAAAGTAGAGTGGCTTCATACTTACTGTTGTTCTATAGGAAGTGGTACGTAAAATTATAAGCTGCATTTGCTTTTCAGTAATTCTTTTTTTCTTTGTGCTGATACATATCCATTGGGGTTATTTATGATATTAAAAATGCTATGAGTTTTCTTTTTTATTTATTAAAACAACAAAAAATTGTAGAAAATACTGTTTCCTCTTAATTTTTCCTAATTCATCTGATTGTAATCGCCGCCTTTTCTCTCTGCTTCTCTTTACTCATCCAGTAAAAACACTTCTAAATAGTATTTTGCTCTTGTGATTCATGAAAGATTGTAACAAGTTGCTTAGAATAGAAGGCATCGCTCTAAAAATAGATGCAGGTTGTGTTGTGGTCATTGTTGGGGCTATGTTTCAAGGAATAATTTAAACTTTAAGAAAATGAAACATTTGTAGCAATTAATAGTCTGTAAGCATTTATAAGCGGTAGTGCTGTTAAGAGTGATTTCCTTTCTTTCCTCAGCAACTGACTGGAAGTACAAAATGCATTTGTATCAGCTTTAAAGAGGTGTTTTGGGGTCTTTTTTATGTCACTGTCAAATGCTAAACAATACGGTTATGGTAGAAATGCTGAAAATAAAGGGGATTTGTGAGCCTGGTATGCTGTTGGGGATGTTGAACTAGATGTTGCACACCCCCTATCCCCAAATGTATGTGTTAGAAGTGGCAAAGGGTATATAGAGAGGGAAATCCCGTGGTTTGAGTTCGTTGTTGACCTGAAATACAAACCAAAAAAATGTGTTTTTATAGATGGAAAACTAATCACACACACTCAAAATACCTAAAATGTATTCAAAATAGATCATTGTGAGCTGAGTTTTTGTCAATGTATTCCTGAAACCTTTTTTAAGCTATGGACCATCTGTCTTTCACAGTCCTAACCAAATAGCCAAACAAATGAAATTTGAAATGTATTATACAAGGCAAACTTGCAGTTTGCTGTTTAAATCCGTCTGTAGCTTATTTGGGCTTAGGCACCAGGATCCAAGAGAGATTTCTTGCTGAATTCCTCTTGGATGGACTGGGTCTAATTCCTACCTTCCATATCTCAGGAAGTACTGCTGGAAGCCAGAGTTGTTTATTTTCCAGAGGTTTTGTTTCTCTGTGCAATCTCATGTATGTCAATCCTTTGAGATTGCTACCACTTGAATCTTATAGTCCCTTCTGCACAGACTTCAACCATATGATGAAGAGGAAGGAAGGCTGGATGTAGTTCTCTCCCTTTCCTCTCCAAGTGCCCGTTTTCTTGCCTGCATGTGTATCTGTGAACGCTGAGAACAGATTCAAACGCAGTTTGCCCCTTAGCTTATACATGCTCTTCTTGTTTTTTTCTGTGGCTAGTGGAAGATGCATATGCTAGATATTTTTGTAGTTTTGTGCAACATCCGGTTATAAAAACAGTTAAAAAAAAAAAAAAAAAAGGCCAGTAATGTGTTACTTCTCATTGCTCTGTTTCAGGGAGATCTTTGCAAAAATGGCTTTGTAACCCCATCCTTTTCCCCAGTGTACAAAAAAGTATTCATTCTTACTCAGTGAATAATCAAGAAAGTTTAAAACCCTCCTTATGTCGAAATTTTGCCCATGTTGTAGAAGGTGATGGTCTTCAAATGTAGCCCTGGTGCAGTTGGTGCAGTTTTTCTTTGTAGCATCTAACATTAAGTTGTAACTGTTCAAAGACTTGAGTCAAAGCCAACAAACTGAAAACCCCGGTGGGACTTCTCTACACAACAAACAATGTAGATAGTTGAACATATTCCCAGGAAATTGAGGCCAGGAGCCTAGTGGCATTTTAAAAAGGTGTGGGGTTTTTATGTAAGCTGAAATTTAATAAAAAATAAGTCTTAAAAAATTTCACGGTAGATACAGTTTGTGAACTGCAGTGTAAGTTAATTGATAGTTAACCAATATTAGTAAGAAAACTTTTTCCCTGGTGGATAATTCAACTCCAGTGTTGGTTTTTGCTGTGGTGTTTGGGGGTTTTTTTGTGTGTAGTTGTACCCTTCTCTAAAGTACCTGGGACAGGCAGCTGTCAAGAACTTTATATTGAACTAAAAGATTAAGTGCTCAGAATCCAGATAATTTCTGCTTTCCAACAAAAATTAACACCCAACTTTTAGAATGGTAGTACTTGGATTTTTGAGGTTATGAGGCAAAATTTTTTAAAGTAATCACAGTTAACAGTACAGGAAGATGCCAAGAGACTTTGTTCTTGTGTTTTCCTTCTTTTGGCTGAGATGCTGCCTTAACTGTAATGCCAAGAAGGGCTGCCACCTCTGGATCCTTACCCTGCCCTTTCTTACCACACTTGTCATTTTCAGTACTTGTAAGTAGTTCTTACTTGGTCATATGAAACTTCTTGTATTTCTTTTTTTTTTTTCTTCTTGAAAACTTCCTGCTTTATTTCCTCCAAGGAACACATGTTCCTTAAGAATACTTTACAAACCTGAACACTTCTGGCTGTATCATACTGCCAATTTAGGTCTTCATGGTATGGTTTTCTGGGAATTGGTACTGCCATACTTTGACAGTATCAAAAGGAGGAAATGCTAATCCTCTTCGGTTAATAATCTTAAATGGAGTTAAACCATTCATTCACATGCAAGGGGAAAATCTTAATCTTAGTGCTTCTGTATACATTGTTACATACAGTAATAGCATTTTCCCTCTTGTGTGCAGTGGGAAGGAGCTAGGAGTAATAAAATCAGTAGCTGAGAACTAGGTTAAGATGAGTATTGATTCTCATGAAGGTTTTTACTAGGTTCATTACCCTTGTAGGGTGCAGTGACTACCTGCTGTGCCTGTGCTGATGATGGCTTCTATTTGTACCAGAGTTAAATTTTCTGGAAACGCTTGATGGTGATTTTCTGAAAGCGTTTTACAACGGGATTATGTAATAGTCAGAAGCTCCATTTCACATGGGAGATAACAGGTTGTTAGAGGCAATGTTTTCTTCAGTTCCTATTTGTTAAAATGACATGTCAGAGCTTTATGGTGCTGAATCTAAATGATAGCAGGAAGGTTAAAATGTTTTAAAGTGAGGGAGATTTGATACAGAAAGCCTATCTTCTAGCTTCTGGATTAGTGTTGAGAACCTTATATTGAGATAGCTTCTCCGGTCTGATTTAGGATTATATGGAACTGATTAGCTGGGGAGAAGGGAAAGAAATGTGGTGTGTTCGTTGCACAGTTGGTGTGAACATCTGCTCTGAATCTTAGATGGTTGGTGTGTATGCAGAAAATACATTTTTAAGAAACATACTTGGTAGTTTCGCTTGTAGAAGCATATTTCTATGCTCTTATTTGTGATGTGTGTTCTGTTTATTTATTCCAGCTGCCTTTGTATTGGGAAGGAAGTTTTTGTATAGTCATGTTTTCAGAAACTAATTCAGAGTCTAATTTATTTTTTTCTTAATATAGAATGTGGGCTGATAAATACATAAATACACGTAAGGAGTGCTTTCGATGCAGTCATAAGCTGCTAATGACACAACAGTGAAGTGTACAGTGGCAGTGTAAGTGTACCAGTCCTGTGTGTGCATCACGTTGAATGGATGGGAGGCATCTTTGAAGTGGAAAAAGTGGTTCTGTCATGACACTTTACATATCTTGTGGTCACTAAAGATGTTATTAACCATGGTAGCAGTCAGAGAGACTTATGTGTGTGGGTGAGCCCTTAATCATTCATCAAATACTAGATGTTTTCAAGCTGAGTGTGAACCAGTACCGTAAAAATGAAAAGTGCTGTACTCCTCAGCCAGACTTATGAACCATCCGTTATCCTTTCAAGAAATCTTTCAAAATACTTTTTTAAAAAATAACAAACCTGGCTGAATGATTAGAAGCAATAACATGAAGTCCTTTAATTTGTCTTCTCCATAGCAGCAGAGGAAAACACTGGTTACAGAGTATGTGCTTGCATGGTTGAAATGTACTGTACTCTCTCAGATGTGACTCAAATCTAGTTAGTGCCTTTCCCCTTCCGTCAGAATAAGGGACCATAACTGCATTTATTCACGTTTTCCGTGTGTGTACACAGAAGTCCTTGGAGCTTTTCTTTTTCTTTGCAACTGCAGAGGGAATACTGGTGAATTTGGGGGCTTTTGTTACTTTGTTTATTTAAAGATGAAATTCTAGTGTCATAAATAGAGGTCTTAAATGGCCTGTCTGCCTTGAAACTTATGGACATCTCAATAAAGTTATGATTGAGGAAGTCAGAGTATGAAGGAGACTCAACAGCTTCCAGCTCTGTATTATGTGAAGTAGAGGTTAAATAATGCTCTAGGATGAGAAAAATAGGAAAAGGAGGGAAACAAAAATAGAAGCTAATTGCAAACCTTGAAGTGTCAGTTACTCTGGAGTTTATTTCTGTTAGTGGTTCAATTAACTGTAATGACTTAATTGAACCAATAATTGAAATAATCTTGGTTCCTCAAGTTTTAGAATAACCCGTGAAAAAAACACCATGCAGTTGCCATCTCACCTGCTGTGCTGCACCAGCATGGTGTGTCGGGGTAAGTGTATTAGAATAGGGTTAAGTTCGCTGCACAGCAGGGATCCTAGGAGGTACATCTAATGCTCCAAATCACCTTGTCACATAGGTTTCACCTGGGCTTTGTCACAATTCTGTGGTTAGTGCCAGAGATTGTAGGTTGAAAGACATTTGCATGACATTGTAGTTTCTTTAGTGATGTAATAGCATGTGCTATTTCATCTATCGACAATATCTACTGGTTGATGTTCTTACACTTACTATGGATTTGCTGGTGTTAAATCTTTATATTGACTGAGAACTACCTGCTATATGTGTATTTTTGCAGTATTTTTAGCCTTTTAGTGATTTCACAATGTTTTCTAGCACTAATGATATGCAGTATTTGTATGATCTAAATGTTTTAATGGTTTTACTTTTATTAATAAATATTTTTGCATTTTAATTCATTGATTTCCTGCTTCTAAAGTTTTATGTGCCCATTCTGTGGAGAAACTGGCTGCTCATGCCTTGGGATGGGTGTACTGTTCACTGGGTGACAAACTGGCTGGATGGCCGGGCCCAGAGAGTTGTGGTGAATGGAGTTAAATCCAGTTGGCAGCCGGTCACAAGTGGTGTTCCCCAGGGCTCAGTACTGGGGCCAGTTCTGTTTAGTATCTTTATCAATGATACTGGAGCGTGTCCAGAGAAGGGCAAGGGAGCTGGTGAGGAGGCTCAGGGGAGACCTTACTGCTCTTTACAACTACCTGAAAGGAGGTTGTAATGAGGAGGGTGTTGGTCTCTTCTCCCAAGTGACAAGTGATTAGACAACAGGAAATGGCCTCAAGTTGCACCAGGGCAGATTTAGATTGGATATTAAGAAAAGTTTCTTCATGAAAGGGCTGTCAGGCATTGGAAGGGGCTGCCCAGGGAGGTGGTGGAGTCACCATCCCTGGACATATTTAGGAGATGTGTAGATGTGGTGGTCAGGAACATGGTTTAGTGGTGGACTTGTAGTGTGAGGTTAATGGTTGGACTTGATGATCTTAAAGGTCTTTTCTAAGCTAAGTGATTCTGTGAGATGGGGTGAGGGTATTCTGCAGCCATTATTGGAAATGCTTTTGAGGCCTGATAAGCTTTCTGGTGGTATTTGGTTTCTGGAACACAGTTACACTTAAATTGGTGTGTTTCTTTTACAGTGCGCATGCACATCTGCTGCTGCCTTGTTTCATCAGCTGCTGCTTGGGTTGTTCGGGTGGTTGCAGCTTTGTGGCAAATACTGCTTGATACTGGTTTTAGATTGACAGTTATTATTTGCTGCCAAGAGGCTTGTTTGCTTGTTGCTTCCCCCTACCTTCTCCAAATGGGATTTTGACTAAACAGCATTGTAGGCAATCTGATGTTCTCATGCACACATATATTGACACATGATGTTATAACTCTGCATGCTGGATGGCTACAATCACAGTTTTCTCTTACAAACCTCTGTTTCATGACAGTCATGGCTTCCTCTTCATCTGCACTGCCTAGTTTGAGCTTTTTATGGCCCTGTAAAACAGTATCTTTTCATCCTTGCAACCTTTGGAGTATGTTTTGGCATTGGTTTTTTTCTTTTTGTTACAGGAGCTATAGGAGTTTGCTGCTTTTTCTGATCCAAAATGTTCTTTGCTTTTGTTTGGTTCCTAAAGTCTCAGGCTTATGATGGCTAACTAAATCACTCCTTAGAACACCTTTTAATTGCAGATATGTCTGCTTCCGTTTTGCTTTTCCTGACATTCCCTTCACCAATGTACCGTCTGCTCTTCACATCTGCTTGACCATGCCAGTTATTCAGCTTCACACTGAAGGTTTCACACATCTTTCCAGAGAAGTTCTGGTGTTGTCATAGATTATTTGTGGAATATCTGTTGGGACACCAAGAAATCCGTAAGGTGATTAAAGTGGGAGGGACTCCAGACTTGTTCAGCTTCCAAAGAGCCACTGACACTGTGTTTGCCAGTGTCTGGAAAATCCTGAATCTCCCTCATAAACTTTTCTTTGCAGACAGCATATCAGGATCGTGTCACTAGTTCTTGGGGGGGGGCGGCAGGGCGGAAGGAATTCAATTCTGGCAAAATTTGGTTCGTTACAATTTCGAAAAGTCCTTGTTAGTGATGGGAAAGTCGCAAGCTCATCTTGTTCTCTGAGCATTGGTGCCTCTGCTCCTAATGCCGACTTCTGTTAGCTTTTGTACGATACCAACTGTTAGGCTGAAATTAGGTTTAGTGTAGCAGAGGGTATAACTTAACAGAAAGCCCCAATCAGTAATTTAAATGCTTTTGTTAGCTGTGGAATTCTGTTCAGGAATTTTTCATCTGAGTCTGTGAGGACTTTTATTTGGGACTTCTTTGGCAAGTGGATTTTGCCAGATGATCTGCAGTGGAGATGAAATGAGCTTTCAAAGCTCATTTGTTTAGGCTGCAGCTTTAACTCTGCTGTTTTTTTTCTTCACTAGCAAAGTGACTCACTGAAAGTATGTAATAAATTCTCAGTCTTGGCCTTCCAGAAGAAAACTGCTCCTTGCCATGTGTACCTGAATAGGTGCCTCTACTGTGTCTTCATTTAGGTAATACACAACAGAAGGAATCTTTAACATTCCTATCATGGTGTATGCACACATACAAATGTGTTTGTTTATTTGTGTGTATATACAAGTGGGGCAACATTCATTTCTGAAGTTATTTCATTAAATCAGTGTGGTTATGCTGCAGATGGATTTAGCTTATTGTTCTGAATTCTCTTTTGGCAGCTAAGTAGATGATAACACTGCAGTTTTAGTTCTACAAAGAAGCATTTGAATAACTAAAATGCCATTTGATCCTTTCACAAGAGACGGTAGCTTGGTTTATCTGAGTTATTTTTCCTACTGGAAATGTTGTGGAAAGGTTTAAATTCTTAATACAGGTTTCTGTGTTTGTGCGGTTCCCTTGAATATTCGTGGGAATCACACCTGGAAATCAGCACCTCTCTTTTCTTACCCAGTCCGTAATAGATCCCAGCGGATCTGTTCCCTGCCTCCAGCTTTTTAATTGTGAGTGGTCTGTGGTTATTGTGAGTTTAGTAAGGAGCCCTGATCTGTTCTTTGTTGCACAGAGTGTGGGATTAGAATGATGTCAGGGCCATACTCTTGTTCTCTAAAGCTATTTAAGATCAGAAGATGTTTCCCCCCCCCGCCATTAACTCCTGCAATGTAGTTTGCCTCTTCAGGATGGATGGCGAGAACTGTCAGAAGGCTGAGCAGCCGCCCGTAGCTGCCGTTGAGTTGAGACCAGGAAGAGTTGAGGGTTCTTGGTGCTCCTGAAAAGTTGTCCAGATACCTACAAATGTTGAGTAGCATTGACACCTGTTGTGTGTTTATATAATAATTAAATGCAAGCTTGACTTGTAGTTAGAAGACTTGTAGCATAGTTGGCCAGGAGTGACAAGGCCGTAAATTAGCGCAGGGTGCTTGATGGGCTAAATAATCTCCCACAAGGATTTATTTTAATTTTTTATTCCCCCCCCTTCCCCTAAAGTGTGGCTTTGGTTGCCATCCCTTCAGGGTGTTGAGACAGAGATTACTTCCTCTGATTAAGCAAGGACCGTTCTGGGGAAGCAGGTCTCAAGAAGCGCTTGTAGGTTGAAAATGGGATTTAGGGAACTCTGTATAGAGAAGGATGAGTTTGAACTGAGAACCCCCAATATTTAAGCACAGGGGCTGCATGAAAGAACCGTACAAAGAGGAGTTTGAGCAGCTTCTGCTCGTACAGATTTTGATGCCTTTTTTCCTCTCTTAGTCAAGGCACTTTTCAGCTCTCAGTCCCTGGGTTTTGTGTGCGTTGCTGTGTGCTGTTTTGCTGATAGTCCTCGGCCGTAGTGCAGTTTCCCGTATTTGGAGCCTGCTGTTCCCCGGTCTCTAATGCCTCCACAATATTGATCAATATGTGTGGTTTGGAACTGAAAAGCTTATGAAGTGTCTCATATTAACTCTACAATTTTTTAAACCTTTCAAGAGATGACACGAATAAGGAAGAAGATGAAGATGAAGAAGAAGCAGAGGAGGAGGAAGAAGAGGAGGAGGAGGAAGAAGACAACAATAACAATGAGGAGGAAGAGTTTGAATGCTATCCACCGGGCATGAAAGTCCAAGTGCGGTATGGCAGAGGGAAAAATCAAAAAATGTATGAAGCTAGTATTAAAGATTCTGACATCGAAGGTGGAGAAGTCCTTTACTTGGTGCACTACTGTGGATGGAACGTGAGGTAACTTGAGTTTTAGTTAGTGATTTCTTCTTGAATGACTTCGAAAATACACTTGTGTATTTTAAAAACTAAATGAATAGACATCTGCAGTCCTAAACTTTCAGTATTGGTGTTCTGTGAAGGTCACTGTACTGTATGAAACTATTGGAATTTTTAACACTCTGTAAATGCAGTACTTTAGTTATTTAGAAAATCATCTTAAAATCGCTTGCTCAAAGGCAGCTTCCTTCATTTCCCATCTTATTTTTAGATCTCTCCATGCAACACGTGGCAGCTCACTCTTTTACAAATTCCTTCTCTGGCTCTCTTAAGCCGATTTTATCTCATACAATATTTGAATAGTGTGCTTAGCTGAGTCGGTATACGCACTCAGTGAAGCAAGAGAGCACACTAGAAATGTGGTATTCAACTAAAGAAGTACAAGATTCTTAGTGGCAAATTAGTGTGTGGCAAATAATTGCATTTCATTCAGATCCAATTTCCACCTCGCCCCTCCTTCCCCTGTGGCTGCCTCAAGCTTCCAAAAAAGCGTCCTCTTAACCTAGTGGCTTCTTATGCTTTTCTTAACATATGCAGGAGTATATGCATTTTATTGTGTCTAATACAGTGTCAGTAAAAGTAAATTGCAGTATTAATATATTTTTGCCATTTTACACCACTTTTTTGCCATTTACAACTTGAAGCAACTTTGAAAACCTTAGAGAAAACTAGTTGGCTTTTAAAGCCAATTACCAAGTCTCCTGCTTTTTTTTTTCTTCAGTTTCATCGTAACTGCTCATTGTCCTCAGCTGTCATCTTTTAAGCTTTATTACTGTGTTTATAGATCTCTTAAAAAAAAAAAAAGGCAAGTCCCAGTCAAATCTGCTGTACCTTTAACTTATTTATATTCTTTCTTCTGGAAAATGTGAGGTGCTCATGACCTTCTGTCATCTGAACTTTGATTACCATCCTACCTCTGACCAAGAGGGAAGGACAAGTCTAATTTATTCAGCAGTAGCAAGATCTGCTAGAAAGGTCACAGAAATTACAGAAGCATGATAATTCTCTCCCTCCCTTGAATACAGTTCTTTGCATCTAGGCCTGGTGATTCCCAGGACCACCTAAACCACTGCTGAGGAGGAATGTCTTGATGTTGCTGGTTTTGATACGCATCTTTTCTAGAATGTTGATCTACTAAAATACTATCTTTCACATAAACTGTCTTCAGGCAGCGTTTGTAGGCATAGTGGGCTGTGAAGCCAGGATACTAGGGAAGATGCAGCCTGCCCAAGGTTGGATTGGGAATGCGACTGGCATTTTGGTCATTACTGGGGAGGACTTGCTTTAGGAGCGTAAGTTGCTGGAATTTCCATCCTACTCGCTGAGGATTACCATGTACCATTCAAAGAGGTTTCTTGCTTTTAAGCTCTTGTTTTGGAATTCATGTGTAAACATAGAAATTATTTTCCTTTTTGAGTAAATATTATGCTGTTATACATGCTATGAGGTGAGACGATCAGGGCTTTATTTGAGCAAGTACCACTTCATATCTGAAGAAATGAGAAGTCAGAAATGAGCCTTCACCTTCGAGATCCCAGCACCCTGGTTCTTAAAGGAGAAATCAAGATTCTGTTTTTTGAACTCTGCATTTTAAACAAATATGTGGATTGATGTCAGAGGCATTATTTCTGGGACTAGGATATATTGGATAAGAAAAGCATTTTTAGTAAATTTCCACTCATTTGAGAAGTTTTTCTGGCAGCAGGACTTGGCATTTATATTCTTACCCTGGTTTTCAGAAGAGCCCTCTGAAAGGGGCTGGGTGAGTAGGATTCTTCAGTAAAAAGGCTATCAGTGAGTGAGATTTAGCTATGGGACTGTGCGTAAGTTATGCTAAATGTGGCTAACCTATTCAATTCGAGTAAAATTACATAAGTTTTTGGATTTGACAGTAAGAGTGGGTAAGCCTAAGCTTAAGGCAGCGTCTAAATGCTTTGATATTTTAGTATTGTGGAGACAAGTCTTACATGATGTAATAACTTCATTTGGCTTGTAGTCAGTCACAGCCTGGAAAAATAACTGGTTGACTTGGATAGGCAGCAATTACATTCTCTCCCTACTCAGTGAATCTACATTTCTTTTAGTATTTATCAGGGACAAGTACTGTAGAATGAGGACATAGGATGTACCAAACCAGGATTTTATAATCATCCAGGATTCTTTTTAATTCTGTCATTCTCCTACCCCTTAAAGTTGACTTTCCTGTTTCCCCTTTTGGTCAGTATGCCATTTAATGGCCTGTTCGTTAAACCCGTAACTCTGAGCAAGAATCCTAAATAACTTGTCACAAGCTAACTTCAGTATCAGTCTGGGATTCAGAATAATAGTGTGCGTGTGCACATGCTTTGGGTTACTTGGAATAGTAAACTTGGCATTCGGCTTTGTTAGCTGCTTTTGAACAATGTGGAACCAGTGAGTCTAACCACCATGGAGCTTTTTCTTAAAAAAAAAGTAAATAGAAAATGAACAAATGGAATATAGCTTAACAGCATTGTGCAGCTGCACTACTTTGGGCTAAAGAATCTTGCTGTTAACTTCTGAGAGTCAGGTGATACATGTTTCTGATAAAAGTAAAGAATTGTAGTGTTCAGCGGAGCCTGAAATGGAATTGTAAAAGTCTCTGCCCTGTTAGAGAAAACTGTTTACATTAGCATGTGTTAACCAGAAAAAAATTACGAGAGAAACGGTATTTCTTCTGACAGGGCAGTCCTGTTCTGAATTACGTATGCTTTGTATGGAACAAAACACCCTGGGGCCTATAGCGCTAGTTCCTTCTGTCGTAATTTTAATTTTCAGCTGCCAGTGCAAAGAGAAGTTCATTGAATAGAGCAGAACAAATTCACCTCAAATGCTTATGTTCCTAGTAATTAAAGACAGAGGGTGCGTATTCAAAAATAGTTCAGGTTGTCTCAGCTCTGTGTCTTGTATGGTACAGTATTGCAGGACATGTTATTCTTGAATGTTTCATGTGTTTAAAACTAAGACTTACTATTTTCAACACTTCTTTCTTTCCTTCAGAAATCTGAATGTGAAAGTGCCAATTTCTGTCTCGGTTTGTTTAAGTGTTAACAATATACAAATTTTGTACTTAACAGTCAACCACTGAAATTAAAGGAACATGTAGCCACATTTCAGGTTTTGGAGAGTAGTGAATGTTGGGTGGGGAGAATTTAAAAAATCATTCTTTATCTAGTATTCCAGTATTTGATGGAGATTAAATCTCTACTTTTCTTTGATCACAGCCAAAGAAAACATTTGATTCTTCCTTCTTGGCAGCTACAGACAGTGTAGTGGAGCTTTTCAGTGAATTTGCCAAGGCAAGCTAGTTCTTTGAGATCACTTGTCTTGCTGAGAAAGTGGTACTTTTGCTAGTATTACTTTAGAGGCTGGAGAAGCACGCTTTCTTCCTTGTTTCCCCTCAGGTACGTCTCTGGAGGATGACCTGTGTAATCCCTTGAGAATATGCTGTGGTTTATTTTAGCTTGCAATCAGTACATATGGATGTAATAGAATCAGTACATACTCTTATGCAAGGTGCCGATTATTTTTTTTGCTATATAGCTATTCATTTCGTTCTTCCTTTTTTCCTGCCTTCCTGTTCAAATCCACCTTTCTGGCAGGCATTCATTTTGACCAGTAAGGCGGAAAAGCTTCTCTCCTTACTGGCTCATCTTTGTCTTAATTTTGGTTTATTCTGAAGCCATTCCAGCTTTTCATATGAAACCTTATTTAAAAAATAAGTAAATAATAATTTCTTATTAAATCCCTCCTCTTGGTTCGCAAACAAGTCTGTGCAAACTCCTTTTAGGAACACCTCCCTGTCTTGCCTCCTTCCTCTCCACACCCAGCTGCTCGCTTTAGGGAGTTGAGCTAAGCAGGTGAGGAAGACAGCACTGCAATAAAACCATTCAGGTCTTTGGAAGCACGTGCTTCTTGTATTGAGAGCGGAAGAACTTCTTTATATAATGGTTTGGGGTCTCTCTTGTTTTGTGAACAGGCTGTCTAAAGCAAGATCAATGATGAAGTAAGTTTTCCTATATTAATAAGGTGTGGTTCTGTAAAGAAAGTCTGAGTCACGCACGCTGTTCAGATGCAGCCTGGCATCTGGTGCGCTGTACAGCTTTCAGGGTGTGTCTCTGTCATGCGGTAGAGGAGGATGTAATTTAGGGTCAGGTTGTCAGCTTTGGCTTGGGATGTATCCCTTTGCAGGATCGGTTTCAGCCTGGGGTCCAGTTGTCACAGGTTTGGGCAAATCATATGCATCTGGTGTGTGAGTAGTGAAAGGAGCTGCGCCATGCAAAGTGTGAAGTGTGGGCATCTGATTCCCTGGAGGAGAGTCAAGATTTCTGTGGTGTTGGGCCTCCTTGCAGGGTCTGACTGCTGTTCCAGGTGCAGCCAGGAGAGGAGCAGTGTGCTCCAGCCAGGAACTGTGGCTGCTGCATGTAGGTTTTTGATTTATGCTCCTTGAGATGAGTAGTGACCACGGCTTCTGATTATGTAACATTTAAGACCCTGTGGTATCTCCAGATGTTCTCTTTAAGCTTCTGCACGTTCTTGCTCCTTTGCTTCCATATGCCCCCACGTCTGTCAGCAGCCACCCCAACAGGCACTACAGTTGCCTTGAATCCTGGACAGTATGTGCAATGCACAGACTTTGCGTGGGGGGAAGGTGATTTTCTTACTGGAAATGCATAGAGTGAGTGAATACAAATTCTGTATCACAGCAACACGGTTGGGGCAGAGAGGAACAATCAGAATAATTGATTTTCATCGTGGTGTTTATCCAGTCCTAGTGCTGTTTTCCTGCATGCATTTAGACGCAATGAAATACTCGTACATTTATGTGGGTTGCAAAGTCCATTTTAGCAGTATTCTTTCCAGAAAGCATGTCTTTGACTTGAAGAAAGATCACTTCAAGTAGGGTTTCTCACAGTCTCACAGTATATGGGATTTTTTCCATACTGGAGAGTACTCTGCAGAGTTGTATTTCAGTTTTGGAGAGAAATCTGAGTCTATTCAGTATTCACCTACATGTCACCTGGCAGTAGTGCAATTACATCTGTACCTGCAGCAGTATAGCTCATCTTGGTATGTTATAGTCTCCATGGTCTGTTGCTAGATTTGGTGATAGTATTGTCACATGGAGGGATAAAACCCAATAAATTGTTTTGGAAAACTGTTTTTTAGAGACTACTGCTAATTAGTTTTCCTCTGTATTTTTATAGGAAATTTAAGTTAATAAAATAGAGTATTTAGCTTCTGGAATCCCTAGCATTGATCTTACCTTAGAGTATACAGGGAAGCAAGTTAGAATCCTGCATGTTTTTCTCTAATCCTTTTAATATATATATTAATATTGTAGATATAATTGGCAGTAGTTGTAAAGAAGTTGAATTGGGACTGTATCAGCAGTTGTTGTATATATCAAAATGGTGGTCCAGTAAGCCCAGCCGGAAAGCCAGCATGGTCATGAATGCATTGTGCTCAGCTCCATCTTGTACTGGTTCTCTGGGGGTGTGTGGTTTATTGGTTTTTGGTTTGGTGTTGGGTTTGGGTTTTTTCGGTTTGGATTTTGTTTGTGGGTTTGGGGTTTTTTTAGTAGGTTTTTTTGGTTTGGTTAAATTTTTTGTTTGTTTCTTTTTCATTTTTCTTTTAAGTAGGTTTCCTCCCCTCTGTTTCTATGATTTCCTAGGGGCATCAGAGTTTGTGTGGCCGTACACTGAGGTCAGAGTCGATACCAACTAATTTTTAACTGACCTGTTTCTTATTCAGGCGGTTCTTTAATTCACAGTTGAAATAGGAGAGCAGATGATGCTTATCGGGAGAAACAGAATTTGTTTGAGTTGGTTCTTGAGGCTTTTCAGAAATCCACAATGCAACTGGACAGTTCAGGACCAGAGTGACAGTATGTTCTTCCTAAGAATGGACTGCTCTGGTCTTGGGTTTGTATAGAACAGGTCCAGCCTTGCATAAGAAGACACCTGTTGTTAACATCTTGGTGCTGTTTATTGTGGCTTTGTCTAGCATCATTGTGGTATAAAATGAAAACCTCAAACTGAAAACCAATTGAAACGTGTTAATATTGAGTTAGTGACTCCAAAGTTGGTAACTCCCAACCATTGGTCACTCCAGATATCATTTGCAGACACTCGGGCTCGATAGACGTTTTCCTTGTTAACTGGTGACATTTTATGCAGTTGTAAGACTTTATGTTATGGTGAAGGTTTGGCCGTGTGTGGACAAAGTGCACCTCTTGGAGAGCCACAGAATGACAGCTTTGGTAGTTCTACCTGTGCACATGGACTTCCTGCTGTTGGGGGCAGACTGGAAGCGTTCCAGTTTTCCCTCGTACAGCCAGTGTGAAACTTTGTCCTGTATGACCTAGCACTTGGGGAAGTGAACCTCAGCTGCACCTGCGCGTGCGGAAAAGCACACATGGCTGCTTTTTTCAAATCCCAGTTCCGTTTTTATATGGCTAACAATTTTTTCCCTCTCTTAATTTCTCTTAATGCTGTTGTGATTATCTGCTTAAAGCCATACACGTGTCCTTTGGGTTTGCTTTTAGGTACGATGAATGGATAAAGGCAGACAAGATAGTGAGACCAGCTGATAAAAACGTACCAAAAATCAAGCATCGAAAGAAAATAAAGGTAGTTTCTTTGCCTTTTTCCCCCCCAACTCTGTCATCGTTATTCATAAGTACCCCACACACCTTTTCATTGGCCTTAAAATGCTTGACAGTAACATCAGGTTCCTGGGCTTTTGAAAAGTAAACATGTCCTCCCCGAGGGTTTGCGGTGTGACTTTGGGGTGGGGAGGGGAAGCTCCTCTGCCTTTCCTGTATTATTTTTCAATGCAATTTGTGTGTGCATTTGTAGAAAACAAAGGAGAAGGATCCCTTTTGCCCGTGGGTGGTGGGATCCAACTCTGGGGGTGAAATGTGGGAGCTCCCTCTGGTGACTCTGGAGAGTAAAGCTGTGACTAGTCCCTGTGTATGTGAGGTGCCGTTCCATTGCAGAGCCTTTCTTTGAACGGCCCTTCCTTTGGAACGGGTGTTGGGGCTTAGGTTAGGGTCCACTGCTGGGGCAGAGAGATGCAAGGAAGCTTTCAGGCTTCCACGGATGTCGGTGCTCCTTCTGCCCGCGCCCCGCCCAGTGATGCTTCCGGAACCTTGGGCTCCTTTCTAGAGCTCCCTGACCGTTGGTCCCTGTGGTGCCACTGTTGCCCTGGCACTGTGTGGTGCCACTGCTCCTAGAGCGCTGGCTGTGTTGCCTTGCCCGTTGGTGGCTGTGTTGGCAAGTTCCCCTCGTGGGTGCAGGCGTCTCTGCATGGAGCACGGGAAGGTACGTGTAGTCCTTTCAACAGAGAGGAAAGCTCTCCTTTACAGCTTGGAGGTTTAAGCATGGCTTACTTGTAACCTGTGTGCAGGGGTGTGCTCAGATGAGAAGAGTTTTTCATCTTTTCTTTCACGTAGAATAAAACTGACAAAGAGAAGGAAGAGAAGTATTCTCCTAAAAACTGTAAATTGCGGCGCTTGTCAAAACCACCCTTCCACACCAGCACATCGCCAGAGACTGGGTCCAAACTGGACAGCGCTGAAGCCAAAACCGCTGATCAGGCTCCAGTGAAATCAACAGAAATTACTACTGTCATTAATGGGCTACAAGGTATGGTACTGGAACTTTCCCTAATTCTGGAAGTGGCCTTTGGGCAGCCGTAAATGGCAGCGTGGAACGCCTGCCGCACCCGTACGCTGGAGTCTGTCTGGCTAGTTGTAGCGTCCCCTTGGGAAACAGCCCCGGAAGCACAGCAGTATTGGCGGTTCCTGACAACGGGCTTTGTTTTCAGTGGGTCTGAAGGGTCTGAAGAGTTCCATTGGGGTTTTTCCAGCCTTTTGCTGTTTGATACGCAGCCAGGCGTTTTGGCTTCCTGTATTATCTCCTGATTTTTTATTTCTGATTTATGTAACTCTTAGGACTTTTAGATTTTTCCCTTTTTGCCTTGCAAACGTTAGTAAAGCTGGGTTTCCTGTCAGCTGGCCTGTTGTTCCTAACAGTGTTTTCCCCTTCCCGCGCATTTACAGCCGCAGTACGATAGTTGGCTGTGTCTCTTTGTCCCTAGTTCAGTGTGCGCCCCCCGAAAAAGAAGCCCTGCCTGGCAGAGGTAGTTGGGATAGTTTCTGTGAAAGTTGCACATATTGAATGGTCTTTCAGACTTACTTGAACTGGGGTGACATTGGTCACTGGGTTCCAAATTTGTAGGGCGAATAACAGTCAACATAATCTCTTAAGATTTGTTTCCTTAGGAAATGTGAAACAAAAAAGCAGTTAATGGTTATGGCACTGTTACTAGTGCTACAAATAATCTGTAATTAACTTCTGATTACAAAAGCACAACTTGGCATATACCCTCTAATGTTTTGGAAAGCTAAATGTTTTTTGTATTTCAAAATTAATTTCCAGGAATGCTTTTAATTGTATGCGATTCTGATATCATTCAAGTGCACAGACATTTGTGCTGGGGATTAATTTTTTTCTGTTACTCGTGGTGTTTTGCTTTTAAGTATGGAAGGCTCTAGTATTTTACTCTTTCTTTTTCCTCCAATTTTAGAGCTGCTTGCTCAAAACCTTTTGCAGTTTTTGGTGGGGTTTTTTCCCCCTAAACTAGAGTAAGTAATGCTATTATATTAAACTTTCCCTTGAAGGGCACAGCAAAGTAAATAGGTTGAGAGGAAAACCTGATGGACCTGATAATGGGTTATTTTTTTGAATGTGGTGTTCTTGACTCCTATTTCAAATGTCAAATTTTGGTACCTCTTATAATATAGTAGTAGTGTAGTTTTGATCCTCTGAGGTATGAGACAGGCAAGGGTTAGAAGTTCTTTTTAAGTAATAGTGTTCTGCAGCTTTAGGCCACGATGTTTACCCTAGGTGTTTAAATAGAAAAAAGCAAACAACACTGAAAGGGTGGTACAAAACTTGCTCTCAAATTGAGTCTTAGGGTAGAATTTAAGACCTTGCCTGTCTTAAAACTAGTAAACCAAGAACACCTGAGGCAATGTTTCTCAAGGTATTTTGTCTTTGCTATTAGTGTGTTGTGCCCTACATTCACTGTATGTCAGTAAACCTTTTTTAAAAAGTTGAATTTACTTTGATCATTTCAGGGAAGTTTGTTGACGGTACTGCTTTTCTTCCCTGCCATTGGTTATGTTATCATCTTTAAAGAGGTGGTGAGTTTCAGTGAGGAAATGAGATTGAGAGATGGGGAGCAGGATGAAAAGAGTTAAACTAACTATGCCAGGATAAATGGATGCGTTACAAATGAAGGAGTTAACCATATATTTGAGCCAATTCTCATTGTTTCTCCTTGTATCCGTATTTTTTCCCATTGAACGGGCTTGTTGCTGATTCTTTCTCCATTATCTTTGTTCTTTTCTCAGTTTCTTTTTTCCTGGCCTTGAATTTTCTTACTGTTGTCCTACACTCTTACTGTTCATGTATTTCTGCAAGTGCCTTTCATTATTGCTTTCAGTTCCTTTTCGCAGGCTGGTCATCAGGTGGGTTTGTTAGAGATTATCCAGTGTGTTTGTTGTTGTTTGTCCTTTTAGACTGTGGAAACTCTGGGGAAAATATAATCTGTTCTGGGCTTTGGAAAAAGGGCAGATAATTTTAATATTTCTAACCCAGAAGAAATATTAGAAGTTTTTATGTTAAGCACATCTTTCAATTTCTATTTTGGTTAATTTTTCAGAGTTTCGTATTTTATGGATAGATGTACTCTGTGCTTTCTCCACCTCTTCAGAAATCCCTGGAGATGTACTGTGTAATGCAGAATTTTCCTCGCTCCTAATCTAGCCATGATACCTTCTGATAAACAGTTTCAAAGTTTTCAGGATGTACTTTAGGATACGTACTCCTTGAGATCCTGTAGCATGTGTCGCTGTCGGTACAGTTTTCTTTAGTGGGTTTCTTTTTTGAGAATTCTTTGTAACCAGAGTCAAGACAAACTTTTCTTGTTTTGTTTTGTTTTCTGATTTATTTTTTAATTAGCTTCTGAAAGTTCTGATGATAGTGAGCAGGAAGATGACCCAAGTGCCCCAAATGTACATGTTGATGGCAAAGAGGAATCTCAACATGAAGCTGCAGGCCAAGAGAAAAGCGAACTCTGTGTAAAAGAAGTAGAGTGTGGTTCATCCCTCCCAGAAGAAACAAAAGCTCTGCCAGATGCAGTAGTGCCCAAGTCGGGATCCAAGTCTCCTGAAAGATTGCGAAAAGAGATGGAAGAGTTATCTGAAGAGAGTGACTCTGATGGAGAAGACGAAGCCACAAAGAAGAGAAAGGATGTAAAAAAAGAGGTAGCGGATAAAACAGCCAAACCACAGGGAAAACGTGGCAAGCGAAGATACTGTTTTGCAGAGGAATCTTTAAAGCCTGTATCACCTAGCAGGAAGGACGAGAAGTGCAAAACCAAAGACTCCGTTAGCTTAGAAAACAGCAGTAACAGCTCCTCGGATGACGATGGGGAAGACAAATCTAAACTGAAAATCACTCCAACTAAAAAGTACAATGGACTGGAGGAGAAAAGGAAGTCTTTACGGACAAGTACTTTCTACTCCGGATTTTCTGAAGTTGGAGAGAAAAGAATAAAGCTTCTAAATAACTCTGATGAAAGACTTCAGAACACCAGAGCGAAGGATCGGAAAGATGTCTGGTCAAGTATTCAGGGACAGTGGCCGAAGAAAACGCTGAAGGAACTGTTCTCAGACTCTGACACTGAAGCTGCTGCCTCCCCTCCGCACGCTGCTCCTGAGGATGCTGCAGCAGAGGAGCAGCTTCAAACTCTCGCAGAAGAAGACATTTCTTTGCCTGGCTCTGAACGTGAAAAATTGTTGCCAGCTAGTGTGGAAGTGAAACCTGTTGAGGAGAAACCCCCTGAAGTGGGTGAAAAGAAGGTTGAATTTCCAAGCAGTGGCAGTAACTCAGTGCTAAATACTCCTCCTACGACTCCTGAATCGCCTTCATCTGTAACCGTAACGGAGTCCAGTAGACATCAGTCCAGCGTCACCGTCTCTGAGACGCTGCCGCCAAATCAGGAGGAGATACGAAGCATTAAAAGTGAAACAGACAGCACGATAGAGGTGGACAGTGTTGCAGGGGAGCTGCAAGACCTCCGGTCTGAGGGCAATATTTCTCCAACGGGTTTTGATGCCAGCGTCAGCTCCAGTAGTAGTAATCAGCCAGAGCCAGAGCATACCGAAAAAGGTAAAGGAAAGGGTAAATAGAGCTGTCTTCAACCAACCCAGCTCTCACTTTAGCATTGCTGTTGTATTTTCATTCTGTTATGGTGACGCTGCTGGAAAGTTGGTTGTTGAAGGAAATGGTACCTTGCTGTCTTCAGATGTGTGTGAATTGTCTAGTGAATAAAATACAGTCTGCCAGGAAATTTGTTGACCTTTCATTAGGAGTTGTGGTGGCTGCAGTGAGGGATAAAGTATAAAGTTCATTCTGGAACTGTCAATAAAAGCCCAGAGCAAACTGCAGTGCATTATTTCGGGAATGTTTGTTGTAGCAAGCCAGATACATTGCAGAGTATGTTGCTTACAAGTAGCAGATAGTGTTTCTTACTTGAAAATTTGGTTGTCTGTAAGCTGTTTATTGGGGGCGGAGGGGGAGAGAAAGTGCAATTTATTGCATGTTTAGGCAACCGCTTCAAACTTGCATCTTTGAAATTAACGTTTAAAAAATACAAGTCAAGCTGGTACCAGACATTGACCTTATGAGCTGTTTTGCTTTCAGATACAATCTCTCAGATTGAAGTGCCTATTGTGAAGTGGCTACTGTGAGACCACTAGATAGAGGGGATGATAAACACTGCCAATGCTTGTGCATGTGATGTCAGTGTAGTCCTGCCTGCTTTTTAACTGTTTGCAAGGCTGGATCCAAAAGCCTCTTTGTGAGAGTCCCTGGAAAATTTACAGTTCCGTCAAAATACAGCTACTTTCACAGTGTTAATGTGCTTTAAAAGTTATTAATACAAAGAAAGAAACCACTTCCTTAAATAGGAGAGAGTTCGGAAGAGGTGAATATGTAGCCCTCAATAAATGTGCCTGTATTACTTTGTTAACTGTAGATGTGTAGGTTTAGAACTTAATTTGTTTGCTGTTTTTATCTAAAATGAAATGATGGCCACATGAAAAAAGGTTTTACACTCTTAATTGCAGAGTTTTCCTTTTATATGTGTTAGACTTGAACTTCCTTTCTGATTTTGTCAGCATGCTGCCTGTTTTAGAAAATTGGGTTTCTTAATTTAAATGGGTTTGTTTCAGGAGTCATTTTAATGTCTCAGTCAGGTGGTTGTAGAACAACGTTTGAAAAACTAAAATTCGTTCCATTAGCAGGTGTACTAGAATTATTTTATCTTCCTTTTCTACTTTTTTCCCTCGTAGTCACAAACGGCAGTAGACTTTTTCCTCTTTTTTTTTTTGCTTTTTTTTTGCTGCCTTTTTTAAACATCTACGAATTTTTTAATACTTTCAACTAATGTAATTGCTGATCATAAATGATCGTTGCAGGTTTTTTTCCTCGCAGCTTCCAAGTGCAACAGGATTTTTTTAAATGTTTTGTTCAAATGAATTCTTATTTAGTGTACAGTATTAAAAAAAAAAAAAAATCTGCGTTGTTGAAGGGAAATTCTGATGATGCATATGGGGAAGTTACTTGCAATCATCCTACATGTGCGCCCCAACCAACCAATTCCGTCTGTTTTCCGTCCTCCTTCGCCCCCTCCTCGTGTCACTAGAAGGGGAAAGCTGAGCCGTGTTAAGGACAGGCAGGAACAGTCGCATTGTTGTTTACAAAGTTAGGCTCTGCGGTGGTTTTTGAGACTGAGGAAAACACACGGAAGAGCAATTATTTAACTCCTGTTTGTGTTTTTGTTTTCAATTGTAGTCTGTACAGGCCAAAAAAGACTTAAAGATGCTCAGGGAGGAGGCAGCTCCTCAAAGAAGCAGAAAAGAAGCCACAAAACAGCTGTGAACAACAAAAAGAAGAGTAAAACCAGTAAGTACAGCAGCTCAATGTGAACTGTAGTGTGTGAAAGGGGATGGAGTCTGGAAATACAACATGTATTGGGACAGAATGTTGTCATCGGGAAGTTCTTAGTAGTGTTTAAATGAAGAAACTGCTGAATGCCAAAGTGGTGTTAAATGTCCTGTGTTATATCTGGTCCTGTTTCTAAGATGCCCTTGATATCGTGTAAATCAGGAAGACTGAGAAGAGCGAGTATTTCACGCTTCGTAGATTCAGGACTTTTGTTACCTCAGGAAAAAAGACAGGAATCTCTGTGGCATGATATCTGCATGTTTTAGAGGGGAGACTGGGACCTGGATGAAATTATACACTGTATTTTCTGCAAGATGAGTTTTTAAAGGTTAATATCTTTTCAGTAGCAAATATGAGAAAATTCCAGATGAATACAGGGTCTGATTTCTTCCTGCATCATCTGTTACATCTTCAGTAAATACTGCAACTTTTGCAGCTCAATTGTAGTTGTAGAAGCTAATTGGAATATAAACACAGCACTGGGGAAGAGAGGCCTAATAAAAGCAGAGGTGTATTAGAGAGACACAGGCACACGTGTTCAGGAGACAACAGGATCGACTGCTGCCTCATTTCGCTACTAATGTAAAATGCTAGGGGACAGCCAGCCGGACAGTGAAGGTGGGAGATAGCTGTGAAAAACGCAGCTAAAGCCAGGATGGAAAGCATATGCCATGCCTTTTTCCCCTCTCTCTTTACCCCCTCTCTTTGCCCCTTGCCCTCCCTTTTCTTTCTTCTAACAGCTTTTAGTAGAAGTCTGTATTTCTGGTCTGGTATTTGCTTTCATACCACCCCTCCTTCATGTTCGTTGATCTCCACATTCTCCCATCCTTTTTAATCCATTTCACTAATCTCCTCCTTCCATAATCCTTATTCTTTCCCTTACCCCAGGAATTAAAATAACAAAACAAACTGAATTTGTGGAATCAATACACCATTTTTAGCTTTACCATTGTTCCCTTTGATTTGGTGAATTTATCCCTTTTTCTCAACCTGTGCCTTCGTCAGGATGCAAGCACTTCAAAGACGGATTGTTTCTTGTGCAGCATACGTGTAGTCAATTGGCGTGTATGTGCTCTTTTTGTTAGACTTCAGGCAGTGCAGTATGTAAGAAGGGCGATAAGTGGATAAATTGTGGAGTCAGTTGTTGGCAAAAAAATGCCTTTTGCAAAATTTAGGTGAAGCAGCTTCGACGCTCGCCTTTATGTTAAGCCAGCAGACAACAGCAGCTCTGAAGCCAGCTGAGTTCTCTCCTAGCACATGTATCTTGGATTGTGGTTTCTCCTGTGCAGATTCCCAAGGCGTAAAGAACTAAAGGAGACCTTCAGGGTTCATTTTGTCAACACCTAGGGCAGGTGCACCTGAGGCATAAGATTCTCTTGATATAAATGTTGATTGAACATGGTTTTAAAAACAACTCTCTTAATGAGATTCTACAACTTCCCTAAGATTTTAATTCCAGTGCTTCACTAGACTTCTCTTGAACTATATTATCTTGCCCCTGCTTGCACTCCAGTTTTATTTTTGTAATTCTAAAAGAGCTTCATCCTTTCAATAATTATTCATAAATTTTCTTTTTTAGATAATTTCATTACTCTCCTTTGGGTGGTTTGAATAGAAAACTGTGTTCAGCTGGTTGGCTTTGTAGTTAGTGATTTTAGTGTGAGGTAAAGTTCCTCTGGTTTAAGTCAGCTGACTCAAAATATATACATATTATAGACCTGTGCAGTCCTGCCAAACTCCTAGCCCAGGAGGGGTTCTGTCCTTTTTAGGGTAAAAGGATTTGGGTCACCTAAGCTCCTGTGACATGAGAATCCGCTCCTGATCAGCCTTGACTGGGCAGGAACGTCGCTTTGTTTTGTAGCAGTGCATCTCCTTGTTTCCTCAGCAAACAGCAGTGATAGTGACGAACTGTCTGCTGGTGAAAGCGTGTCCAAGTCTCAGTCAGCAAAACCGGTGTCTGCTGGCGTGAAGTCTCACCAAACCAAATCACCCGCAAGAACCCAGTCTCCAGGAAAATGTGGAAAAAATGGAGAGAAGGACTCTGATCTCAAAGACCAGAATAATCGTTTGCCCAAAGTTTACAAATGGAGTTTCCAAATGTGTAAGTATCACCTCCAAGACATGCCCGCTGTGGTCCTAACATTCTTCCATCTAGAGTTTGCTTAATTTTGTGAGAAATGGTGATTTAAAAAGAAATAGTTGCAGTGCAGGAAACGGCCTCTATTGCACTCTTCTGTTTTGAGATACGGCTCCTCTGCTAAGTTGCTGTTGTTGCACTCCTGGGCAGACCTGTCATTCTGGGATGAATCATCACCAGGATTCCAGTACTTCCCACTTCACTGAAATGCAGGAGTCTGTCTTTGGAAGTGCTGCAGTACAGTAACTAACAGTGATGGTTTAACTTGCAGCTGACTTGGAAAATTTGAGTAGCGCTGAGCGCATAACGGTTCTCCAAGAAAAACTGCAGGAAATCAGGAAGCATTACCTGTCCTTGAAATCTGAGGTGGCTTCCATTGACCGGAGGAGAAAGCGCTTGAAGAAAAAAGAGCGGGAAAGTAAGTGCCGGGAGCCGAATTCTCCCTTTCGGGGGCTGCGCTGCGCGTCCTGCCGTTAAGGCATTAAGCTTATCAATAAATGTAAACATTTTCCTGAAGTTACCCAATACTCTACTCCAGCGTTGCTGGTGTGTGTAGTTTATGCGCTCCCCTTAGCGTAAGGGATTTATTCTGGGTCTGAACCGATGGTTTCCCGTAAACTCATTCCCCTGAGGCGGCTTTGCCTGCTGCTGCTTGGCACGTTCTCCCGCGCCTGCTTCTGGAAGCATGAAAAGGGTTGTTGTCTCCGTGCCCCGTTTCTGCGCACGCGTAAGCGTACGCTGAGCGTAAGAAGAGGCTGCAGTGCCACGTGTAGTAAGATTTTACGGCTGCAGCCGTCGCAGGGGAGCTGCAGTTGCCCGTTGGCTGTGGGAGCAGGTTGTACGTGCAGCTCCAGAGCTGGGGCAGGGCGCTGCCCGGGCTGATTCCCACAGGGAAGAAAGGGAGCCGACGACTGTGCGTGCAGGGCAGGCGTGAGCTCCGGGTGGCCGGTGAACCCGGGCTGCAGGGGCAGTGCCCTCTGAATTCCAGAGGGTTCCCCGCAAAAGCCAGGGGCTGGAGGCCTTTTTAATTGCTGGGTATTATTGGATGCCGGAGTCGGTGTGCACCAGCGGTGGTGGTTGAATGGGAAGGGGTTTTTACTGCTGCATCTGTAAATGTTTATAATCTGTGCGTTCCTCTTGCTGTGCAGGTGCTGCCACTACATCATCTTCCTCCTCCTCACCTTCCTCCAGTTCCATTACGGCTGCGGTTATGTTAACTTTAGCAGAACCATCTATGTCAAGTTCCTCCCAGAATGGAATGTCAGTTGAGTGCAGGTGACAGCAGGACTTGCCAAAGCACTTTGCACTTAACGGCTGCTGAGGGCCACTCTTTTTTTTCCCTTTTTTCTTTTTTTTTTTTTTTATACTGCACAGTGGCACAAAATTCAGACAAGCACTATTTTGTATTTAAAGTTGTTTCTTGACAAGCTAACTTTGCACTTAAGTGCACTTTTCTGAAGAAAAAGTACAACAAACTGCTTTTCCTCAAGCAATAATTGTTTCCAACTTGTCTGGGAATTGTAAGGGACTCGAAGGCCTTCCACTGCGGCCAATGGAGGCCGTTCACTGTCCGTAGAGGCGGGACGATACGCGCGGTGGGGTTGGGTTGACCTAAAGAGATGCGGTAAGGCTTACTGTATTCCCTGGTATTTTGTTAAAGCTGGAACATTTGATATTTTTCCATTTATTTATGACAAATATTGAACCTATTTTCCTTTGTACAAGCTACTTGTTTTTTAACTGCTAAGTCACCTTCTCGTGGCTTTAATTGTATACGTCAAGCACATGTATTCCATTCAAAACCTGCGGTTAGGGGGATGTGTGACATCAGTCCTGATAACCAAATCCGAGGATTCCTTCAAAACAAACACACAAAAAAAGACTGACCAATGTTTACAGGTTTGAATTAGGCTGAACTAGGTTACTCTGGGTTGTGAGAACCCATTAATTGGAATGAAACTACTGTACTTTGCCATTTTTCTATAAAACAGTATTTTTTTTTAATTTTGATAAAATACATTATGAAAAAGGAAGAAAATGGCTAACAAACTGTATTAAATCTTAATGTATAAAGATTGTATTTAGCCAGTTTAAAGTGTATATTTATTCATAACGGATTATAACAGTTATATTTTTGTGTTTTCTTGTAAATGTTTGTTTTCCCTTAAAGCAACAAATCTTTCATTTGTAATGCTTATTTTATTACGAGCTTCAAGGAGGGGACGTCAAGACGGAGTAAGGTGTGAGGTTACAATTTGTGGTTGCTGATGCAAACACGGCCACAAATGGTGGTTGTTTTTAAAATAAATAGCTAGCTGAGTGGTAGACATTTAATTTTTTAAATGCCTTGTACAAATTCGAAACCCAACTCAACCTGTTTTCACTGGTATTGATTTTATGTTGTATGGACCCCAAGCTCTCTCCCGTTAATGATATACCTTTGTAAGACATTTGTATATTGCGGAAGTGTTCATTCAAGCTATTTAATACCTGGCACTGTTCATACACAGTACTTTATTGTACAGATTGTTTTACTGTTTTAATGGTAGTTCTGTGTACTTCCTTTTGCCTGGGGAAATAGGGGCTGGCATGTTTTTCTTTGTTTTCTGGCAATACGACATGTAAGAATTCAAAGCCTTTGGTTTGTAGATACTAGAGTGTCAGAATCCTTTACATCTGACTTTTCTAAGAAAAGCATTTTCAGTCTTCGTAGTGTGTGCTTAAGGTGAACTGATTTTATTGAAAATGGTTTCCAAGTATTCAGAATTGTACAGGACTGTAAAAATTTGTTGACAGACATTGAAGGAAAAGCTTATAGAAAAAAGCTATAAAATATATATTAGGTTCTGCCGAAAATGGAGAATTATGTAATATATTGTACAAATGTAAGCAAAGGCCTCTGAAATAAAATGCCATAGTTTGTGAATCCCTGATCTTGTTTCTAACACTTTAATTAAGCAACTCTAGCGTGTTCATTAAAATGACATCGAGCTGCAGAAGCAGTGTAGCAAATGGTCTCGGGTGCACCGTACTGAGCATACAGAGGTAAGCTTAGAGCAGGTACATTGGCCTAATTTTCCTCTCGGCAATTAACTCCAGTTCATCCTGTCTTTCAGCAGAAAGCGAAAGCGTGGCCCGCTGACGTCATCAAGGCAGCGCCGGTCGAAACGTAAGCGACGTTAGTTCGGGTAGCTGGAACACGTAGAAGGAAGCTCCCGAAGATAGTTGCTGACTGCCTCCCACTCAGGTTCAGGGAAGTGAAGCCAGAATAAAACTGTCCGTGTTCTGTCTGCTCCCATCTTGCCTGGCTGTAGTTCAGTTCCCCAACAGGCTCTTGGTTACGCCTGCAGAGTGACAGATTGCTGGTGAGGCTGATCAATGACAAGTGCTGGTGAGCTTTGGGAGCCTTCACTGGGTGAGTATTTCCCAGTGGTCTGAGGCTGCAGGGAGTAACTTTGGTAGCCTGGGAGTAGCCCCCCGACATGAATGCTCACGGAGGTGTAAGTGTAGCAGAATCCCAGCTGGACTAGCTCAGTTCTGCCTTTCAGTCTCAGCAGGCATAACTGGTACCGGTTTAAGAGGGAACGACCTCTGGGCGAGCAAGAGCAAATTCAGCTTTCCGCTCACTGCTGCTTCTCCATCAGCTCTCAGTCTTAGCGACAGCGATTCTGCTTTGCTGCTGACTCTGGTGTTGATGAGAGGATTTGTTTGTTTACTTGTGTGAAACAGGGGTCGTTAGTCACCTCCCCACTGCCAGACTGGGTTTTTGCATAAGTGGGATTTTTGCTGGGGTTTCATACAGCGACTTATTTCTTTTTTGTTGCACTCCTCACGCCGTTGAATGACAGGTGAGAAACCTGTCCTGGATGTTTGATGTTGCACCTCTTCTCAGCAGCACTCTCCAGGTTCAGGTTCCTTGTGCTCACAGCACTGTGCTGACAGCTGGGAACATTGCCTGCTGGCAGGGATTGCTGGGCTGGGCCCCTACCCTTGGGACAAACTACCCCCCTTGATCCTTTGCACCTGGGCTGGGTGACAGGATCAGTTTTGTGTGTCTCCTGATAGATGGTGTTGGGAATAGCTGGGAGCGTAGACTCTGGGCATCTGCTGGAGAAAGCACGCCTTGCCTGGAGGCGGTCTGCTTGCTCCTGCCTTCCCCTGTCTGCAGTCTCCACCGATGATTGGACTCCGTGCGTAGCTTCCGTCAGGCCATGAAGTTTTCCTGTTGCCACAGGGCTCAGACTCGCTCTGGCAGAGCTCCTGGAGGGTGTACGCCTCTTGCTGGGCTTCGGCAAGTACCAGTCCCTGAAGCCAGCCACCTGAACGCTTGTCCGGTGGAGCTTTGATGTATTCTGATGGTTCAGGCTGTTCGGCCCCACCTGTGTCCCCTACATGACTGCCCTGTGGTGTGCAGGTAGACTGGAAAAGGGGCTGCCAGCAGTGCAGCAGCCACCTGCCCGTTCGAAAAAGTGTGTGTTCTCCCGGGCTGACCCCATCCACGGGGCTCCCTACCTCGTGGTCAATACCCTTTCTCTGTTGAGGGCTCCACAGCTGGACACAGTACTCCAGGTGGGTTCTCATGAGAGTGGAATAGAGGGGGAGAATGACCTCCCTCGACCTGCTGGCCACGCTTCTCCTGATACAGCCCAGGATCCAGCTGGCTTTCTGGACTGCCAGCGCACACCTTCGGTTTGTGTCCAGCTTCTCAGCCACCAGTACCCCCAAGTCCTTCTCCTCAGGGCTGCTCTCGATCTGTTCTCTGCCCAGGCTGTGCTTGTGCCTGGGATTGCCCCAGCCCAGGTGCAGGACCTTGCACTTGGCCTTGTGGAACTCCAGGAGGTTGGCAGTGGCCCACCTCTGCAGCCTGTCCAGGTCCCTCTGGATGGCATCCCTTCCCTCCAGCGTGTCGACCGCACCGCACGGTGTCATCGGCAAACTTGCTGAGGGTGCGCTCAGTCCCATCACCCGTGTCACTGGCAAAGATGTTAAACGGGACCGGTCCCAGCACCGACCCCCCAAGAACGCCGCTCGTCACCGGTCTCCTCTTGGAGATGGAGCCGTCGGCCAGCGCTCTCTGCCCATCAGGCCAGTTCCTTGTCCACCGAGTGGTCCTTCCATCAAGCCCATGCCTCTGCGGTTTAGAGACGAGGATGCTGTGCAGGACAGGGTCAGACACGGCTCAGGCGCAGGTAGAGGACGTTGGTTTCCCGTCCTTTATCCACCAACGCTGTAGCCCCGTCGTAGGCGGCCACCGACGCTGTCAGGCACGATGTGCCCCTGGTGGAGCCGCGTTGGCTGTCCCCAGTCACCTCCTGGTTTTGCACGGGCCTTAGCCTGGGTTGCGGGAGGATCTGCTCCGTGAGCCCGCCAGGCACAGGGGTGAGAGTGCCGGGCCCGTAGCTCCGCGAGTCGTCCTTTTGCCCGTCTCCAAGCCGGGATGTTTCCCCGGTTGCAGTCCGTGCGAAGTCCCTGGGCTGCCGGCGCTGCTCAGATGGGATGGGCAGAGGTTCGGCTGCTGCATGTGCCGGTTCCCTCGGCCCCGCGCGGCGGAAGTGACGCGCCCCGAGCGCGCTCCCCTGGCCGCGACGGCAGCCATGAGGGCCCGCCGGCGGGGCGCGGGGCCGCGGGAGCCGGCGGCCGCGGAGGGCGGTGGCGGGGAGGAGTACGTGGTGGGGCAGGTGGCCGACAGCCTGTGGCCGGCGTCTGCGGCGCCTCCTGCCGCGCCGCTCTCGGGCCTCTTCGCCGCCGGCGCCCCGCCGGTGCTGGTGGCCGTGGCGGGGGTGAGTGCCGTGGCGGGGGGTGAGGCCCGGGGGGCGGGCAGGCAGGCCCGGGCGTGGGAAGCTCCGCGCCTTGCCGTTGTTGGCCGCGGGTCCTGCGCTGCCGCTGCGCGGCCGCTGGCCTGGGCACAGGGGGGTGTTACGGGGCCGTTGTTTTTGCAAGGCAAAGAGGGAGAGAAAGCGCAGCGAAGCAGCGGAGAAAGCGCCCGAGGAGCAGAGCTCATGTGCCGCGCGAGAGCCGCCCGGAGCGGCAAAGAAAGGCCGGAAGAAGGAGCTTTCAGAGGCGGCGAAGACATTGGCGCACCGGTGAGTAGGCGATGCGTTTTCAGAGGAGGATTCACAGCCAGCGTCTGGACGGATCGGCAGGTCAGGGGCTGAGTGAAAGCGAAGGTCTGTTGTAGCAGCTGTGTTGAAGGCTGGGTGGAAGAAGGCTGTTTTCCAGAAGAGTGTGAACCCGCTCTGGAGTTTGCCCCAGCAAGGCAGTAAATGCTTCCAGCTGCTTGCAGGTGTAGGGCCGTGAAGTGCAAACCCCCCCGCAGAGGGCAGGGGGGTGTGAGATGCAGACAGGCAGTTCTGTGTGGCAGGGGGCGATGCTTTCTGGCTGGGGTTGGCTCTATGCAGCGGTGAGAGGAGGGGAGGGAGCAGAGGAGCAGCAGGAAGGGAGCAGCCAGGATCGGTTGTCCCTGTCACGCTCGGCCTCTTCTGCGACAGAGCGGTATCTGTTACGCTGTCCCTGCTCGGAACTAGTCGGGGCTGCAGGCTGACGCTGTCGGGCGGGTGGGCGGGCAGCTGGTCTTGGGACGGTGAAGTTTGGATAATGAGGCTTGCTTGCCTGTAGCTGGAGGCTACAGCTTGTCCTCCCTCTGGCACCCTGTGTCGTTGCGTCTTCCGTGTCCCGTGAAGGGATTGCTGGTTTGGTGCCAGTAGCCTTCCAGAGGCTTCTTCACATCTGCTGACTGCTGGGGCTAGAATGATGTCAGGGCCAGTACTCTTGTTCTCTAAAGCTATTTAAGATCAGAAGATGTTTCCCCCCCCCCCGCCATTAACTCCTGCAATGTAGTTTGCCTCTTCAGGATGGATGGCGAGAACTGTCAGAAGGCTGAGCAGCCGCCCGTAGCTGCCGTTGAGTTGAGACCAGGAAGAGTTGAGGGTTCTTGGTGCTCCTGAAAAGTTGTCCAAATACCTACAAATGTTGAGTAGCGTTGACACCTTGTCCTGGTTTAACTCTGGTGTTCTGGTGTTATCAGGATCAGCCGTTCTACCACTCAACACACACACACACCCCCCTCCCGGTGAGGAAGGGTCGGAGGAAGAACCCGAGGAAAAGCCCGTAGGAGTTGAGATAAGAACTATTCAATGATAGAAATGAAACGTAGGGAGTTACTAACAATGCCAGTGCTAATGAGCAATCCAGGGAACAGAGGGAAAAAGGCAGAACAGATGACACAGGATCGTATTGGAGTTCCAGCATGTCCGGCACGGCAGCACTCAGTGGTGGCGTGACTTCATTCAGGCCACGATAGTCCACTGTCAGTCTCCATTCCCCATCAGACTTACGCACTGGCCAGATGGGGCTGTTAAAGGGGGAGCGGGTTTTGCTGATCACCCCTTGGCTCTCCAGCTGACGCATCGGCTTCTGGACGGGAAGCAGAGAGTCTGTGTTAGTGCGCTACTGCCGCCGGTGCACTGTTGTGGTGGCAATTGGCACCTGTTGGTCTGCGACCTTTAGCAGTCCCACAGCAGAAGGGTCCTGTGAGAGACCAGGCAAGACGGACAGCTGCTCAATTTCATGAGTCTCTATAGCAGCTATCCCAAAAGCCCACCGGTACCCTTTCGGGTCCTTAAAGTACCCTCTCGTAAGGTAGTCTGTGCCAAGGATGCATGGGGCATCTGGGCCAGTCACAATAGGGTGGTTTTGCCACTCGTCCCCAGTCAGGCTTATTTCAGCCTCCAGCACAGTCAGTTGTTGAGAGCCCCCAGTCACACCAGAAATGCTGATGGGCTGTACCCCCCTACAGCTTGATGGCATGAGGGTGCACTGTGCACCCGTGTCTACTAGAGCCTTATACTCCCGGGGCTCTGATGTGCCAGGCCATCGAATCCATACAGTCCAGTAAACACGGTTGTCCCTTTCCTCCACCTGGCTGGAGGCAGGGCCCCTCTAATACTCACGTGCCTCACTCATGTCCTGGAGAAAAGGATTATTGGACATGTCACTTGGCTCATCCCGCTTAGATATGGGAGCAGCAACTTTTCTGGCAGGGTCCCCACTAGCAGATCTTTTCCCTTTCAGTTCATTGACTCGTTGTTCCAGGAGAGAAATAGGTTTTCCATGCCACCTCCTCATATCCTCTCCGTGGTCTCTCAGGTAAAACCACAGGGTACCCCGTGAGGGATATCTGTTGTATTCCTGCCTTGAAGGACAGAAGCGCCTGCTCTTTATATCCGAAACACTGGCCTGTGGAGGTGGGGATCGGAACACCTCCTCTCGGAGTTCCTTGAGCTCTTTGGACAGTCTCTCCACAGCAGAGACACAGGCCTGTATGGGGGAGGAGAGACTCTCCTCATACTCTCGGAATCGGCGGATCATCCCGTCCACGGTTGGTGCCTCGTCCTCTCTCCAAGTTACTATTGAGAGCACGCTGGAGTATGAGGGTGGTGCACTCCGCCTTAACTTCTGCCACATGGGCCGGGTGCAGTAGACTTCGTCGGGGTCAGTGGATGCTCGTGGGTTGTTTGGGTCTCAATAAACAATCTCCAGTACCGCTAGTTCTCTTAGGTACTGGATGCCTTTCTCCATGCTGGTCCACCTACGTAGCTGTTGTGGCACACTCTCTCTGAAAGGGTACCTTTCCTTTACACTGGTCAGGAGTCGCTTCCAGAGGCTGACATTTTGTGGCTGACGCCCAATTGCTTTATCAGTTCCTCCTTCTCCGGGAAGTGACCCCAGCTGTTTAGCCTCTCTCCCCTCTAGCTCCATACTACTGGCCCCATTATCCCAGCAGCGGAGCAGCCAGGTCATGATATGTTCACCCGGGCAGCGACTATAGTCTCTACAGATGTCCCGTCGCTCCCTCAGGGATAAGGACCGTGTGGTCACAACAGCTTCATCCTCCGTCTCCGACTCTTGAGCTAGCCCTGTTCCATTTCCTGACTGACAGTTTCTGTCGACTGGGATGGCCCTGCTACCTCACCGTCCTCGACTAGACGGACTGATTGACGCGTGTATTTCTTTTTCTGGACTGGGGCCACGGGCAGGGGTCGCCCCTGACAATAGCACACCAAGGATTGAGGGAGTGAGGCTGCTGCAGAAAGTGGGCTGGCTGGGGGAGAAGACAGTTTGGCGGTAGCGGGAGGCGTTGCCACTGAGCAGGCATAGTGGAGGGTGACGCGGCAGGTTGCGGTGCAAGCGTTGAGGATGGCGCGGGCACAGAAGGCATTGTTGCTGGTGTGCTGGGTTGTGTTGCAGACACTGGGGCCGCCACGCACCCTGGCGCTGCCGCGGGTGCTGGGGCCACTGTGGGCACTGGGGCTGCGCGGGCTCGAGTTAGGAGCTTGGTCCCGGCGCGACTCCACGCTGCCCCCTTGCGCATCAAGGCAGCTCGGGCAACTGCACTGACCCTGCGTCTGCCTCGGGCACTAGGACTGGTGGGGGCAGGGCTCCCGAACATTTCCCTAACTTTGCCCAAAGCCACTAAAAGATTCACTAGCAAGCTGATCCCCAGCCACAGGTCACCCCAGCCACAGGAAAAATTTCCGAAAAACTCATGTGCCTTTGCCATCGGACCGAGAGGAGAGGGAAAGAATTGAAAAAGTTTTTCCACGTGCCCCCCAGCACCAAATAGCCTCTGCTCTATTGGCTGAGTCCCCGAGGGGAGAAAGGGAGAGGTGTAGTTGTGGAAAACCTCCAGCAGGTAAGTCGCGATGTACCAAGGAGCCGACAGTATTAAGCAGAGATAGAGAGAGTATCCCTGCCAGCATCAGCAGCACCCAGAACAGCCTGGCCAGCCCCCTCAGCCCGCCTCGCACATAACAAATCAGGGTCATCACTAGCACACAGGGGAGCAGATCCTGCCGTTCGGTCAGCAGCTTGAAAAGCCCCGGACTCAGAGTCTTGAGCAGCCACAGGTACATTTTAAGGCAGGAACTTCTCACACACTGTGATCTGTTCCTTATCTCAACTCTTTCGAGCCCCACACTGGGCGCCAAAAAGGACTGTCCTGGTTTAACTCTGGTGTTCTGGTGTTATCAGGATCAGCTGTTCTACCACTCTGCCCCCACCCTCACACCCCCTCCTGGTGAGGAAGGGTCAGAGGAAGAAACTGAGGAAAATCCCGTAGGAGTTGAGATAAGAACTATTCAATGATAGAAATGAAACTTAGGGAGTTACTAACAATGCCAGTGCTAATGAGCAATGCAGGGAACAGAGGAAAAAGGCAGAACAAATGACACAGGATCTCACCCCGAGAAGGGAAAAAAGGAAAGAAAACCCACCCGGAGGGAGCAAACCCCCCACGAAACCGCCTGTGGGCCGAGAGAGTAAGAGAGAGGAAAAAAACACCTTCCAAACCGTGACTCCCAGACCGATCTGCCCGGCAAGACGCTGGCTCTGCCCGGAGCACCAACCACTCGCCGCGAGGTCCCCCAACAAACAAACCCCCAGCCCCCTCGGCCGGAAGCCCCCTCAGACCCTTCCCAGGGTCGTGTCCAACCACAAGCCTTTCCACCCACATCCCCACCCCCTCCCCGCTGGTCCTGCAGTGCCGTGGGCCCTGGGCTGGCACCACCTATCCAGCTGGATGTGTTGTGGGGTGAAGCCAAAGAGACCAGCTGGTGCAAAGCTAAGACACCCCTGTTGTGTGTTTATTTAATAATTAAATGCAAGCTTGACTTGTAGTTAGAAGACTTGTAGCATAGTTGGCCAGGAGTGACAAGGCCGTAAATTAGCGCAGGGTGCTTGATGGGCTAAATAGTCTCCCACAGGGATTTATTTTAATTTTTTATTCCCCCCCCCCCCCAAATGTGGCTTTGGTTGCCGTCCCTTCAGGGTGTTGAGACAGAGATTACTTCCTCTGATTAAGCAAGGATCGTTCTGGGGAAGCAGGTCTCAAGAAGCGCTTGTAGGTTGAAAATGGGATTTAGGGAACTCTGTATAGAGAAGGATGAGTTTGAACTGAAAACCCCCAATATTTAAGCACAGGGGCTGCATGAAAGAACCGTACAAAGATGAGTTTGAGCAGCTTCTGCTCGTACAGATTTTGATGCCTTTTTTCCTCTCTTAGTCAAGGCACTTTTCAGCTCTCAGTCCCTGGGTTTTGTGTGCGTTGCTGTGTGCTGTTTTGCTGATAGTCCTCGGCCGTAGTGCAGTTTCCTGTATTGGGAGCCTGCTGTTCCCCGGTCTCTAATGCCTCCACAAGGTTGATCAGTGTGTGTGGTTTGGAACTGAAAAGCTTATGAAGTGTCTCCTAGTAACTCTGCAATTTTTTAAACCTTTCAAGAGATGACGCGGATAAGGAAGAAGATGAAGAAGAGGAGGCGGAGGAGGAAGAAGACAACAGCACCACTGAGGAGGAAGAGTTTGAAGCTATCCACCGGGCATGAAAGTCCAAGTGCGGTATGGCAGAGGGAAAAATGAAAAAATGTATGAAGCTAGTATTAAAGATTCTGACATCGGAGGTGGAGAAGTCCTTTACTTGGTGCACTACTGCGGATGGAACGTGAGGTAACTTGAGTGTGAGTGCGTGATTTCCTCTTGAATGGCTTTGAAGATACACCTGTGTAATTTACAGACTAAATGAATGGGCATCCGGAGTCTTGTGTGAATCCGTCTTGTCCTAGTCCTCTGGGGGGTGTGGGTTGTTGGGGGTTTTTAATTGTTGTTGGTCTTTTTTTGGTTTGGGTCTTTTGGGCTTGTTTGGGTTTTTTTGTTTGTTTAGTTCCTTTTTGATTGCTTTGGGGGGGGTTGGTTGTTTGGTTGTTTGGTTGGGTTTTTTTTAAGTAGGTTTCCTCCCCTCTGTTTCCATGATTTCCTCGGGGCATCAGAGTTTGTGTGGCCGTACACCGAGGCCAAGGTCGGTAGCGACTAATTTTTAACTGGCCTGTTTCTTATTCAGGCGGTTCTTTAATTCACAGTTGAAGTAGGAGAGCAGATGATGCTTATCGGGAGAAACAGAGTTAGTACTGAGGTAGTGACTCCAAAGCTGGGGACTCCCAAGCGTTGGTCACTCCAGATATCGTTGGCAGACACTGGGGCTCGACAGACGCTGCCCTTGTTAACTGGTGTCGTTTTATGGAGTCGTAAGAGTTTACGTTATGGTGAAGGTTTGGCCGTGTGTGGGCATCAGGTTCCTGGGCTTTTCAAAAGTAAACATGTCCTCCCCGAGGGTTTGCGGTGTGACTTTGGGGTGGGGAGGGGAAGCTCCTCTGCCCTTCCTGTATTATTTTTCAATGCAATTTGTGTGTGCATTTGTAGAAAACAAAGGAGAAGGATCCCTTTTGCCCGTGGGTGGTGGGATCCAACTCTGGGGGTGAAATGTGGGAGCTCCCTCTGGTGACTCTGGAGAGTAAAGCTGTGACTAGTCCCTGTGTATGTGAGGTGCCGTTCCATTGCAGAGCCTTTCTTTGAACGGCCCTTCCTTTGAAACGGGTGTTGGGGCTTAGGTTAGGGTCCGCTGCTGGGGCAGAGAGATGCAAGGAAGCTTTCAGGCTTCCACGGATGTCGGTGCTCCTTCTGCCCGCGCCCCGCCCGGTGATGCTTCCGGAACCTTGGGCTCCTTTCTAGAGCTCCCTGACCGTTGGTCCCTGTGGTGCCACTGTTGCCCTGGCACTGTGTGGTGCCACTGCTCCTAGAGCGCTGGCTGTGTTGCCTTGCCCGTTGGTGGCTGTGTTGGCAAGTTCCCCTCGTGGGTGCAGGCGTCTCTGCATGGAGCACGGGAAGGTACGTGTAGTCCTTTCAACAGAGAGGAAAGCTCTCCTTTACAGCTTGGAGGTTTAAGCATGGCTTACTTGTAACCTGTGTGCAGGGGTGTGCTCAGATGAGAAGAGTTTTTCATCTTTTCTTTCACGTAGAACAAACCGGACACAGGGAAGGAAGAGGATTCTCCTCAAAACGGGGAATTGCGGCGCTTGGCAAAACCCCCCTTCCACACCAGCACGGCGCCAGAGACTGGGTCCCAACTGGACAGCGCTGGAGCCGAAACCGCTGATCGGGCTCCAGTGAAATCAGCAGCAGCTACTGGTGTCGTTAGTGGGCTACAAGGTATGGTACTGGAACTTTCCCTAATTCTGGAAGTGGCCTTTGGGCAGCCGTAAATGGCAGCGTGGAACGCCTGCTGCACCCGTACGCTGGAGTCTGTCTGGCTAGTTGTAGCGTCCCCTTGGGAAACAGCCCCGGAAGCACAGCGTATTGGCGGTTCCTGACAACGGGCTTTGTTTTCAGTGGGTCTGAAGGGTCTGAAGAGTTCCATTGGGGTTTTTCCAGCCTTTTGCTCTTTGATACGCAGCCAGGCGTTTTGGCTTCCTGTATTATCTCCTGATTTTTCATTTCTGGTTTCCGTAACTCTTAGGACTTTTAGATTTTTCCCTTTTTGCCTTGCAAACGTTAGTAAAGCTGGGTTTCCTGTCGGCTGGCCTGTTGTTCCTAACAGTGTTTTCCCCTTCCCGCGCATTTACAGCCGCAGTACGATAGTTGGCTGTGTCTCTTTGTCCCTAGTTCAGTGTGCGCCCCCCGAAAAAGAAGCCCTGCCTGGCAGAGGTAGTTGGGATAGTTTCTGTGAAAGTTGCACGTATTGAATGGTCTTTCAGACGGACGGACGGACTCCTCGAGATCCTGTAGCACGTGTCCCTGTCGGTACAGTTCTCTTTAGTGGGTTTCTTTTTTGAGAATTCTTTGTAACCAGAGTCAAGACAAACTTGTCTTGTTTTGTTTTGTTTTCTGCTTTATTTTCAATGAGCTCCTGAAAGTTCTGATGATGGTGAGCAGGAAGGTGCCCCAGGACCAGTCGCGTTGTTGTTTACAAAGTTAGGCTCGGCGGTGGTTTTTGAGACTGAGAAAAAGACAGGGAAGAGCAATCCCTGCTGGGTTTGTAACTTGTTCCCCTTCCGTTTTGCCGTGGTGAACCAGGACGTGTTCACTGGTGCTAGCAATAAGAACTCTCCGTGGGTGTGGGTCAGTCAGCTACGGGTACACGTGCAGCTGGGGGCGAGCGGCGTTGGAAGGATCGCGCACGTGCCCGTCTGGAAAGCAGTCCAGGAGGTTACTAATGCCTCGATGTTAAGGCAGCTTCTTAGTTGCCTCTGTCTGTGTGTGTGTGTGTGTGTGTGTGTGTGTGTGTGTGTGTGCGCTGCTGCAGCGCCCTGGGCAGCAGGAGGAAAGAGAAGGAATTAGGTGGTTGAAGCCACCTTCCTCAGTGTAAGAACAGGCAGGCAACTGAAAAGGTTTCTTTAAAACCAAGGCCTGGGTGGGTGTAGCCCTGTCCCTAAGAGCACCGGGGTGTTACCTGTTAAAACCTAAAACCCGCAGAGCTCGTGATAACGAAGAGCAGCCGCTGTTGCTGTGTTTCCCTGTTGGCTGCCTGCTCCCTCAGAGGACATCACCCGGATTCCAGTCCTTCTCCCACTTCACTGAAATGCAGGAGTCTGTCTTTGGAAGTGCTGCAGTACAGTAACTAACAGTGATGGTTTAACTTGCAGCTGAGTTGGAAAATTTGAGTAGCGCTGAGCGCATAACGGTTCTCCAAGAAAAACTGCAGGAGGTGAGGAAACGTTACCTGTGCTTGAAATCTGAGGTGGCTTCCATCGACCGGAGGAGAAAGCTCTTGAAGAGAAAAGAGCGGGAAAGTAAGTGCCGGGAGCTGAATTCTCCCTTTCGGGGGCCTTTTTAATTGCTGGGTATTACTGGATGCCGGAGTCGGTGTGCACCAGCAGTGATGGCTGAACGGGAAGGGGTATTTACTGCTGCATCTGTAAATGTTTATAATCTGTGTGTTCCTCTTGCTGTGCAGGTGCTGCCGCTGCATCATCTTCCTCCTCCTCACCTTCCTCCAGTTCCAGTACGGCTGCGGTTATGTTAACTTCAGCAGAACCGTCTGTGTCAAGTTCCTCCCAGAATGGAATGTCAGTTGAGTGCAGGTGACAGCAGGACTTGCCAAAGCACTTTGCACTTCACGGCTGCTGAGGGCCACTCTTTCTTTTTCCCCTTTTTATTTTATACTGCACAGTGGCACAAAATTCAGACAAGCGCTATTTTGCGTTTAAAGTTGTTTCTTGACGAGCTAACTTTGCACTTAAGTGCACTTTTCTGAAGACAGAGTACAACAGACTGCTTTTCCTCAAGCAATGATTGTTTCCAACTTGTCTGGGAATCGTAAGGGACTCGAAGGCCTTCCACTGCGGCCAATGGAGGCTGTTCACTGTCCGTAGAGGCGGGACGATACGCGCGGTGGGGTTGGGTTGACCTAAAGAGATGCGGTAAGGCTTACTGTATTCCCTGCTATTTTGTTAAAGCTGGAACGTTTGATATTTTTCCATTTATGTATGGCAAATATTGAACCTATTTTCCTTTGTACAAGCTACTTGTTTTTTAACTGCTACGTCACCTTCTCGTGGCTTTAGTTGTAGACGTCCAGCACATGTATTCCGTTCAAAACCTGCGGCTGGGGGACGTGTGACACCAGTTTAAAGTGTATATTTATTCATGAGGGATTATAACAGTTGTATTTTTGTGTTTTCTTGTAAATGTTTCTTTTCCCTTAAAGCAACAAATCTTTCATTTGTAATGCTTATTTTATTATGAGCTTCAAGGAGGGGACGTCAAGACGGAGTAAGGTGTGAGGTTACAATCTGTGGTTGCTGATGCGAACACGGCCACAAATACATATGTTGTATGTTACATACAAAGATACGTAGAGAGAAGCTCAGGGCAGGTATATTGGCCTAATTTTCCTCTTGGCAATTAACTCCAGTTCATCCTGTCTTTCAGCAGAAAGCGAAAGCGTGGCCCACTGACATCATCAAGGCAGCGCCGGTCGAAACGTAAGCGACGTTAGTTCGGGTAGCTGGAACACGTAGAAGGAAGCTCCCGAAGATAGTTGCTGACGTCCCCTGTCGACTGCCTCCCGCTCAGGTTCAGGGGATTGAAGCCAGAATAAAACTGTCCGTGTTCTGTCTGCTCCCGTCTTGCCTGGCTGTAGTTCAGTTCCCCAACAGGCTCTTGGTTACGCCTGCAGAGTGACAGATTGCTGGTGAGGCTGATCAATGACAAGTGGTGGTGAGCTTTGGGAGCCTTCACTGGGTGAGTATTTCCCAGTGGTCTGAGGCTGCAGGGAGTAACTTTGGTAGCCTGGGAGTAGCCCCCCGACATGAATGCTCACGGAGGTGTAAGTGTAGCGGAATCCCAGCTGGACTAGCTCAGTTCTGCCTTTCAGTCTCAGCAGGCATAACTGGTACCGGTTTAAGAGGGAACGACCTCTGGGCGAGCAAGAGCAAATTCAGCTTTCCGCTCACTGCTGCTTCTCCATCAGCTCTCAGTCTTAGCGACAGCGATTCTGCTTTGCTGCTGACTCTGGTGGTGATGAGAGGATTTGTTTGTTTACTTGTGTAAAACAGGGGTCGTTAGTCACCTCCCCGCTCCCAGACTGGGTTTTTGCATAAGTGGGATTTTTGCTGGGGTTTCATACAGCGACTTATTTCTTTTTTGTTGCGCTCCTCACGCCGTTGAATGACAGGTGAGAAACCTGTCCTGGGTGTTTGATGTTGCAAGCGGCACTCTCCTCTTGCAGGGTCCCCGACGAAGGCAAGTCCCGAGTAACGACGCAACACCGATACGGTTAAAAATCGTTCCCCGTTTAATATCTGTTCTCCCTCTCTTCTCCCTCTGCTCTCCCCTAATACACACAAAACTCGATACTTTTCTAAGCTGTCCCCGCGTCTAAAGCATACACGCGATGATGGGATAATCATAACTGTCCACGCGCCCCCAAGCGGATACTGATTGGTGGTCTTGCGAAAAGCTTCTGGCAAGTCTCCGCCTTGCTTGCTGTTTTCAACCTCCTGCTCAACAGCCTTGATGCTGATAGCAGCTGTTTTTACTACCCTCTTCCCAAGGATGCCCTAGACTGAGCTAAACTGGCTCAGTCACGTACGCCAGCCTGGGAGCCTGGGTTGTTCATAGTCATGGACAGATACAAATCATGCCCTCCTGCAGCCAGAAACTCCTCCACATTCTCCGGGTTCAGGTTCCTTGTGTCCTGGGGTTGCACAGGAGGGTACCGCTGGCAAACGGTGAGCCAGGCAGTTCTCTCCCCAAGTTCCAGCGAGTCAAACGTGAGCTTCTTCCCAGGTTACGTATTGTAAAGCAGCTTTAGCCATGGGCCTGCTGGCTGCTTGGCATGCACACTGTGCTGACAGCTGGGAACATTGCCTGCTGGCAGGGATTGCTGGGCTGGGCCCCTACCCTAGGGACAAACTACCCCCCTTGATCCTTTGCACCTGGGCTGGGCAACAGGGTCAGTTTTGTGTGTTTCCTGGTCGATGGTGTTGGGAATAGCTGGGAGCGTAGACTCTGGGCATCTGCTGGAGAAAGCACGCCTTGCCTGGAGGCGGTCTGCTTGCTCCTGCCTCCCCCTGTCTGCAGTCTCCACCGATGATTGGACTTCGTGCGTAGCTTCCGTCAGGCCGTGAAGTTTTCCTGTCGCCACAGGGCTCAGACTCACTCTGGCAGAGCTCCTGGAGGCTGTACACCAGGAGATCTAATTAGACAACTAATCCTGGCTGTGTCGTGGTTTAACTCTGGCTAGCAAAATACCACGGAGCCGCTCTCACAAATCCCCTCCCCTCCTCCAGTGGAGGGGAAGAATCGGAGGAAAAAGAAATAAGGAAGCTCGTAAAATTGAGATGAGAACTATTTACTAATTAAATCTAAATCAATACATACAGGTACTACTAATAATAAATAGTTAAAATAGTAGAAAATGAAACATATAGTACAGTATGATACAATATGATACAATTTCCCACCATCCGCTGACCAATGCACACCCAGATGTTGAGGGATGAAAATCAGAGCCCGAGAGCGATCGCAGCCCGAGAGCGATCGCAGCCTGAGAGCCGCGGCCTGAAGGCCGGAGCCCGGGAGCCTACGCAGCAGATTCTGAGGAAACCTTATCACTGATAACATGGCCAGAAAACCCAAAACAATCCACCAGCTCCCACACATATGAGCCAGCACAGGAGTTGGCAAAGCAGCTAACGCAGGAGGGTTAGCAAGTGCCTGGAGAGATGAGGAAGGGAGTAAGGGAGAGAGAGAGAAGGGCAGAGTAATGGCTACCGGACCCCCTTCCCCACCCCAAGAGACCGGAACATGACGCACTATGGAATGAAATACTGCCTTGGTCAGTCTGGGTCAGCTACAGTGTCCGAAGCGGACAAAAGACCTTGAGTTCAGTTTGGCCCCACCTGTGTCCCCTACATGACTGCCCTGTGGTGTGCAGGTAGACTGGAAGAGGGGCTGCCAGCAGTGCAGCAGCCACCTGCCCGTTTGAAAAAGTGTGTGTTCTCCCGGGCTGACCCCATCCACGGGGCTCCCTACCTTTCTTGGCATCCGGAAGGCCGGGCACAGGATGCCTGGTGCATGTGTCGCTGCTAACGCTTCAGAGGGGGAGAATCCCCTCCCTCGACCTGCTGGCCATGCTTCTCCTGATACAGCCCAGGATACGGTTGGCTTTCTGGACTGCCAGCGCACACGGCCGGCTCATGTTCAGCTTCTCAGCCACCAGAACCCCGAAGTCCTTCTCCTCTGGGCTGCTCTCGATCTGTTCTCTGCCCAGGCTGTGCTTGTGCCTGGGATTGCCCCAGCCCAGGTGCAGGACCTTGCACTTGGCCTTGTGGAACTCCAGGAGGTTGGCAGTGGCCCACCTCTGCAGCCTGTCCAGGTCCCTCTGGATGGCATCCCTTCCCTCCAGCATGTCGACCACACCGCACGGTGTCATCGGCAAACTTGCTGAGGGTGCGCTCAGTCCCATCACCCGTGTCACTGGCAAAGATGTTAAACGGGACCGGTCCCAGCACCGACCCCTCAGGAACGCCGCTCGTCACCGGTCTCCTCTTGGAGATGGAGCCGTCGGCCAGCGCTCTCTGCCCATCAGGCCAGTTCCTTGTCCACCGAGTGGTCCTTCCATCAAGCCCATGCCTCTGCGGTTTAGAGACGAGGATGCTGTGCAGGACAGGGTCAGACACGGCTCAGGCCCAGGTGCCCTTGGTGGAGCCGCGTTGGCTGTCCCCAGTCACCTCCTGGTTTTGCACGGGCCTTAGCCTGGGTTGCGGGAGGATCTGCTCCGTGAGCCCGCCAGGCACAGGGGTGAGAGTGCCGGGCCCGTAGCTCCGCGAGTCGTCCTTTTGCCCGTCTCCAAGCCGGGATGTTTCCCCGGTTGCAGTCCGTGCGAAGTCCCTGGGCTGCCGGCGCTGCTCAGATGGGATGGGCAGAGGTTCGGCTGCTGCATGTGCCGGTTCCCTCGGCCCCGCGCGGCGGAAGTGACGCGCCCCGAGCGCGCTCCCCTGGCCGCGACGGCAGCCATGAGGGCCCGCCGGCGGGGCGCGGGGCCGCGGGAGCCGGCGGCCGCGGAGGGCGGTGGCGGGGAGGAGTACGTGGTGGGGCAGGTGGCCGACAGCCTGTGGCCGGCGTCTGCGGCGCCTCCTGCCGCGCCGCTCTCGGGCCTCTTCGCCGCCGGCGCCCCGCCGGTGCTGGTGGCCGTGGCCGTGGCGGGGGTGAGTGCCGTGGCGGGGGGTGAGGCCCGGGGGGCGGGCAGGCAGGCCCGGGCGTGGGAAGCTCCGCGCCTTGCCGTTGTTGGCCGCGGGTCCTGCGCTGCCGCTGCGCGGCCGCTGGCCTGGGCACAGGGGGGTGTTACGGGGCCGTTGTTTTTGCAAGGCAAAGAGGGAGAGAAAGCGCAGCGAAGCAGCGGAGAAAGCGCCCGAGGAGCAGAGCTCATGTGCCGCGCGAGAGCCGCCCGGAGCGGCAAAGAAAGGCCGGAAGAAGGAGCTTTCAGAGGCGGCGAAGACATTGGCGCACCGGTGAGTAGGCGATGCGTTTTCAGAGGAGGATTCACAGCCAGCGTCTGGACGGATCGGCAGGTCAGGGGCTGAGTGAAAGCGAAGGTCTGTTGTAGCAGCTGTGTTGAAGGCTGGGTGGAAGAAGGCTGTTTTCCAGAAGAGTGTGAACCCGCTCTGGAGTTTGCCCCAGCAAGGCAGTAAATGCTTCCAGCTGCTTGCAGGTGTAGGGCCGTGAAGTGCAAACCCCCCCGCAGAGGGCAGGGGGGTGTGAGATGCAGACAGGCAGTTCTGTGTGGCAGGGGGCGATGCTTTCTGGCTGGGGTTGGCTCTATGCAGCGGTGAGAGGAGGGGAGGGAGCAGAGGAGCAGCAGGAAGGGAGCAGCCAGGATCGGTTGTCCCTGTCACGCTCGGCCTCTTCTGCGACAGAGCGGTATCTGTTACGCTGTCCCTGCTCGGAACTAGTCGGGGCTGCAGGCTGACGCTGTCGGGCGGGCGGACGGGCAGCTGGTCTTGGGACGGTGAAGTTTGGATAATGAGGCTTGCTTGCCTGTAGCTGGAGGCTACAGCTTGTCCTCCCTCTGGCACCCTGTGTCGTTGCGTCTTCCGTGTCCCGTGAAGGGCTTGCTGGTTTGGTGCCAGTAGCCTTCCAGAGGCTTCTTCACATCTGCTGACTGCTGGGGCTAGAATGATGTCAGGGCCATACTCTTGTTCTCTAAAGCTATTTAAGATCAGAAGATGTTTCCCCCCCCCCCCCCCCCCCCCCCCCGTTAACTCCTGCAATGTAGTTTGCCTCTTCAGGATGGATGGCGAGAACTGTCAGAAGGCTGAGCAGCCGCCCGTAGCTGCCGTTGAGTTGAGACCAGGAAGAGTTGAGGGTTCTTGGTGCTCCTGAAAAGTTGTCCAAATACCTACAAATATTGAGTAGCGTTGACACCTTGTCCTGGTTTAACTCTGGTGTTCTGGTGTTATCAGGATCAGCTGTTCTACCACTCTGCCCCCACCCTCACACCCCCTCCTGGTGAGGAAGGGTTGGAGGAAGAAACTGAGGAAAATCCCGTAGGAGTTGAGATAAGAACTGTTTAATGATAGAAATGAAACTTAGGGAGTTACTAACAATGCCAGTGCTAATGAGCAATGCAGGGAACAGAGGAAAAAGGCAGAACAAATGACACAGGATCTCACCCCGAGAAGGGAAAAAAGGAAAGAAAACCCACCCGGAGGGAGCAAACCCCCCACGAAACCGCCCAGGGACGAGAGAGTAAGAGAGAGGAAAAAAAAACCTTCCAAACCCCGACTCCCAGACCGATCTGCCCGGCAAGACGCTGGCTCTGCCCGGAGCACCAACCACTCGCCACGAGGTCCCCCAACAAACAAACCCCCAGCCCCCTTGGCCGGAAGCCCCCTCAGACCCTTCCCAGGGTCGTGTCCAACCACAAGCCTTTCCACCCACATCCCCACCCCCTCCCCGCTGGTCCTGCAGTGCCGTGGGCCCCGGGCTGGCACCACCTATCCAGCTGGATGTGTTGTGGGGTGAAGCCAAAGAGACCAGCTGGTGCAAAGCTAAGACACCCCTGTTGTGTGTTTATTTAATAATTAAATGCAAGCTTGACTTGTAGTTAGAAGACTTGTAGCATAGTTGGCCAGGAGTGACAAGGCCGTAAATTAGCGCAGGGTGCTTGATTGGCTAAATAGTCTCCCACAGGGATTTATTTTAATTTTTTATTCCCCCCCCATCCCCTAAAATGTGGCTTTGGTTGCCGTCCCTTCAGGGTGTTGAGACAGAGATTACTTCCTCTGATTAAGCAAGGATCGTTCTGGGGAAGCAGGTCTCAAGAAGCGCTTGTAGCGTGTGTGGTTTGGAACTGAAAAGCTTATGAAGTGTCTCCTAGTAACTCTGCAATTTTTTAAACCTTTCAAGAGATGACGCGGATAAGGAAGAAGATGAAGAAGAGGAGGCGGAGGAGGAAGAAGGCAACAGCACCACTGAGGAGGAAGAGTTTGAAGCTATCCACCGGGCATGAAAGTCCAAGTGCGGTATGGCAGAGGGAAAAATGAAAAAATGTATGAAGCTAGTATTAAAGATTCTGACATCGAAGGTGGAGAAGTCCTTTACTTGGTGCACTACTGCGGATGGAACGTGAGGTAACTTGAGTGTGAGTGCGTGATTTCCTCTTGAATGGCTTTGAAGATACACCTGTGTAATTTCCCGACTAAATGAATGGGCATCCGGAGTCTTGTGTGAATCCGTCTTGTCCTAGTCCTCTGGGGGGTGTGGGTTGTTGGGGGTTTTTAGTTGTTGTTGGTCTTTTTTTGGTTTGGGTCTTTTGGGCTTGTTTGGGTTTTTTTGTTTGTTTAGTTCCTTTTTGATTGCTTTGGGGGGGGTTGGTTGTTTGGTTGGGTTTTTTTTTTAAGTAGGTTTCCTCCCCTCTGTTTCCATGATTTCCTCGGGGCATCAGAGTTTGTGTGGCCGTACACCGAGGCCAAGGTCGGTAGCGACTAATTTTTAACTGGCCTGTTTCTTATTCAGGCGGTTCTTTAATTCACAGTTGAAGTAGGAGAGCAGATGATGCTTATCGGGAGAAACAGAGTTAGTACTGAGGTGGTGACTCCAAAGCTGGGGACTCCCAAGCGTTGGTCACTCCAGATATCGTTGGCAGACACTGGGGCTCGACAGACGCTGCCCTTGTTAACTGGTGTCGTTTTATGGAGTCGTAAGAGTTTACGTTATGGTGAAGGTTTGGCCGTGTGTGGGCATCAGGTTCCTGGGCTTTTCAAAAGTAAACATGTCCTCCCCGAGGGTTTGCGGTGTGACTTTGGGGTGGGGAGGGGAAGCTCCTCTGCCTTTCCTGTATTATTTTTCAATGCAATTTGTGTGTGCATTTGTAGAAAACAAAGGAGAAGGATCCCTTTTGCCCGTGGGTGGTGGGATCCAACTCTGGGGGTGAAATGTGGGAGCTCCCTCTGGTGACTCTGGAGAGTAAAGCTGTGACTAGTCCCTGTGTATGTGAGGTGCCGTTCCATTGCAGAGCCTTTCTTTGAACGGCCCTTCCTTTGAAACGGGTGTTGGGGCTTAGGTTAGGGTCCGCTGCTGGGGCAGAGAGATGCAAGGAAGCTTTCAGGCTTCCACGGATGTCGGTGCTCCTTCTGCCCACGCCCCGCCCGGTGATGCTTCCGGAACCTTGGGCTCCTTTCTAGAGCTCCCTGACCGTTGGTCCCTGTGGTGCCACTGTTGCCCTGGCACTGCTGTGGTGCCACTGCTCCTAGAGCACTGGCTGTGTTGCCTTGCCCGTTGGTGGCTGTGTTGGCAAGTTCCCCTCGTGGGTGCAGGCGTCTCTGCATGGAGCACGGGAAGGTACGTGTAGTCCTTTCAACAGAGAGGAAAGCTCTCCTTTACAGCTTGGAGGTTTAAGCATGGCTTACTTGTAACCTGTGTGCAGGGGTGTGCTCAGATGAGAAGAGTTTTTCATCTTTTCTTTCACGTAGAACAAGCCGGACACAGGGAAGGAAGAGGATTCTCCTCAAAACGGGGAATTGCGGCGCTTGGCAAAACCCCCCTTCCACACCAGCACGGCGCCAGAGACTGGGTCCGAACTGGACAGCGCTGGAGCTGAAACCGCTGATCGGGCTCCAGTGAAATCAGCGGCAGCTACTGGTGTTGTTAGTGGGCTACAAGGTATGGTACTGGAACTTTCCCTAATTCTGGAAGTGGCCTTTGGGCAGCCGTAAATGGCAGCGTGGAACGCCTGCTGCACCCGTAGGCTGGAGTCTGTCTGGCTAGTTGTAGCGTCCCCTTGGGAAACAGCCCCGGAAGCACAGCAGTATTGGCGGTTCCTGACAACGGGCTTTGTTTTCAGTGGGTCTGAAGAGTTCCATTGGGGTTTTTCCAGCCTTTGGCTCTTTGATACGCAGCCAGGCGTTTTGGCTTCCTGTATTATCTCCCGATTTTTCGTTTCTGGTTTCCGTAACTCTTAGGACTTTTAGATTTTTCCCTTTTTGCCTTGCAAACGGTAGTAAAGCTGGGTTTCCTGTCAGCTGGCCTGTTGTTCCTAACAGTGTTTTCCCCTTCCCGCGCATTTACAGCCGCAGTACGATAGTTGGCTGTGTCTCTTTGTCCCTAGTTCAGTGTGCGCCCCCCGAAAAAGAAGCCCTGCCTGGCAGAGGTAGTTGGGATAGTTTCTGTGAAAGTTGCACGTATTGAATGGTCTTTCAGACGGACGGACGGACTCCTCGAGATCCTGTAGCACGTGTCCCTGTCGGTACAGTTCTCTTTAGTGGGTTTCTTTTTTGAGAATTCTTTGTAACCAGAGTCAAGACAAACTTGTCTTGTTTTGTTTTGTTTTCTGCTTTATTTTCAATGAGCTCCTGAAAGTTCTGATGATGGTGAGCAGGAAGGTGCCCCAGGACCAGTCGCGTTGTTGTTTACAAAGTTAGGCTCGGCGGTGGTTTTTGAGACTGAGAAAAAGACAGGGAAGAGCAATCCCTGCTGGGTTTGTAACTTGTTCCCCTTCCGTTTTGCCGTGGTGAACCAGGACGTGTTCACTGGTGCTAGCAATAAGAACTCTCCGTGGGTGTGGGTCAGTCAGCTACGGGTACACGTGCAGCTGGGGGCGAGCGGCGTTGGAAGGATCGCGCACGTGCCCGTCTGGAAAGCAGTCCAGGAGGTTACTAATGCCTCGATGTTAAGGCAGCTTCTTAGTTGCCTCTGTGTGTGTGTGTGTGTGTGTGTGTGTGTGTGTGTGTGCGCTGCTGCAGCGCCCTGGGCAGCAGGAGGAAAGAGAAGGAATTAGGTGGTTGAAGCCACCTTCCTCAGTGTAAGAACAGGCAGGCAACTGAAAAGGTTTCTTTAAAACCAAGGCCTGGGTGGGTGTAGCCCTGTCCCTAAGAGCACCGGGGTGTTACCTGTTAAAACCTAAAACCCGCAGAGCTCGTGATAACCAAGAGCAGCCGCTGTTGCTGTGTTTCCCTGTTGGCTGCCTGCTCCCTCAGAGGACATCACCCGGATTCCAGTCCTTCTCCCACTTCACTGAAATGCAGGAGTCTGTCTTTGGAAGTGCTGCAGTACAGTAACTAACAGTGATGGTTTAACTTGCAGCTGAGTTGGAAAATTTGAGTAGCGCTGAGCGCATAACGGTTCTCCAAGAAAAACTGCAGGAGGTGAGGAAACGTTACCTGTGCTTGAAATCTGAGGTGGCTTCCATCGACCGGAGGAGAAAGCTCTTGAAGAGAAAAGAGCGGCAAAGTAAGTGCCGGGAGCCGAATTCTCCCTTTCGGGGGCTGCGCTGCGCGTCCTGCCGTTAAGGCGTGAACAGCTGGGTACTTTTTAGGGAGATGCGTGCCACTGGGAGTGTGGTGTGGGTTTTGGGTGCTGGGGGGTTTTGTGTTTGGTTGGGTTTTGGGTTTTTTTAAGCAGCGTGTACAGATTTTTCATGATCTTTAGAAGGTTCGGGTCAGATACCCAGTGACGTCCGGTTAACCCTGCGTAAGGGCAGCAACACTGAAAAGCCACGTCACCTACTTCATTCTGTGTTGCCCGGGCCATTTTATGAGGAAAAATGCTCTTTTCTAAGCAGCAAACAGAGGGCCTAAGATTATTAATAAAGAGAAACCTTTCCTTCCGGTTGCCCAATACTTTACTCCAGCGTTGCTCGTGTGTGTAGTCAATGCGCTCCCCTTGGCGTAAGGGATTTATGCTGGGTTTGAACCGATGGTTTCCCGTAAACTCATTCCCCTGAGGCGGCTTTGCCTGCTGCTGCTTGGCACGTTCTCCCGCGCCTGCTTCTGGAAGCATGAAAAGGGTTGTTGTCTCCGTGCCCCGTTTCTGCGCACGCGTAAGCGTACGCTGAGCGTAAGAAGAGGCTGCAGTGCCACGTGTAGTAAGATTTTACGGCTGCAGCCGTCGCAGGGGAGCTGCAGTTGCCCGTTGGCTGTGGGAGCAGGTTGTACGTGCAGCTCCAGAGCTGGGGCAGGGCGCTGCCCGGGCTGATTCCCACAGGGAAGAAAGGGAGCCGACGACTGTGCGTGCAGGGCAGGTGTGAGCTCCGGGTGGCCGGTGAACCCGGGCTGCAGGGGCAGTGCCCTCTGAATTCCAGAGGGTTCCCCGCAAAAGCCAGGGGCTGGAGGCCTTTTTAATTGCTGGGTATTATTGGATGCCGGAGTCGGTGTGCACCAGCGGTGGTGGTTGAACTGGAAGGGGTTTTTACTGCTGCATCTGTAAATATTTATAATCTGTGCGTTCCTTTTGCTGTGCAGGTGCTGCCGCTGCATCATCTTCCTCCTCCTCACCTTCCTCCAGTTCCATTACGGCTGCGGTTATGTTAACTTCAGCAGAACCGTCTGTGTCAAGTTCCTCCCAGAATGGAATGTCAGTTGAGTGCAGGTGACAGCAGGACTTGCCAAAGCACTTTGCACTTCACGGCTGCTGAGGGCCACTCTTTTTTTCCCCTTTCTTTTTTTATACGGCACAGTGGCACAAAATTCAGACAAGCGCTATTTTGCATTTAAAGTTGTTTCTTGACGAGCTGACTTTGCACTTAAGTGCACTTTTCTGAAGACAGAGTACAACAGACTGCTTTTCCTCAAGCAATGATTGTTTCCAACTTGTCTGGGAATCGTAAGGGACTCGAAGGCCTTCCACTGCGGCCAATGGAGGCCGTTCACCGTCCGTAGAGGCGGGACGATACGCGCGGTGGGGTTGGGTTGACCTAAAGAGATGCGGTAAGGCTTACTGTATTCCCTGCTATTTTGTTAAAGCTGGAACGTTTGATATTTTTCCATTTATGTATGGCAAATATTGAACCTATTTTCCTTTGTGCAAGCTACTTGTCTTTTAACTGCTACGTCACCTTCTCGTGGCTTTAGTTGTAGACGTCCAGCACATGTATTCCGTTCAAAACCTGCGGCTGGGGGACGTGTGACACCAGTTTAAAGTGTATATTTATTCATAAGGGATTATAACAGTTGTATTTTTGTGTTTTCTTGTAAATGTTTCTTTTCCCTTAAAGCAACAAATCTTTCATTTGTAATGCTTATTTTATTACGAGCTTCAAGGAGGGGACATCAAGACGGAGTAAGGTGTGAGGTTACAATCTGTGGTTGCTGATGCGAACACGGCCACAGATATGTATGTTGTATGTTACATACAAAGATACGTAGAGAGAAGCTCAGGGCAGGTACATTGGCCTAATTTTCCTCTTGGCGATTAACTCCAGTTCATCCTGTCTTTCAGCAGAAAGCGAAAGCGTGGCCCGCTGACGTCATCAAGGCAGCGCCGGTCGAAACGTAAGCGACGTTAGTTCGGGTAGCTGGAACACGTAGAAGGAAGCTCCCGAAGATAGTTGCTGACGTCCCCTGTCGACTGCCTCCCGCTCAGGTTCAGGGGATTGAAGCCAGAATAAAACTGTCCGTGTTCTGTCTGCTCCCGTCTTGCCTGGCTGTAGTTCAGTTCCCCAACAGGCTCTTGGTTACGCCTGCAGAGTGACAGATTGCTGGTGAGGCTGATCAATGACAAGTGGTGGTGAGCTTTGGGAGCCTTCACTGGGTGAGTATTTCCCAGTGGTCTGAGGCTGCAGGGAGTAACTTTGGTAGCCTGGGAGTAGCCCCCCGACATGAATGCTCACAGAGGTGTAAGTGTAGCAGAATCCCAGCTGGACTAGCTCAGTTCTGCCTTTCAGTCTCAGCAGGCATAACTGGTACCGGTTTAAGAGGGAACGACCTCTGGGCGAGCAAGAGCAAATTCAGCTTTCCGCTCACTGCTGCTTCTCCATCAGCTCTCAGTCTTAGCGACAGCGATTCTGCTTTGCTGCTGACTCTGGTGTTGATGAGAGGATTTGTTTGTTTACTTGTGTAAAACAGGGGTCGTTAGTCACCTCCCCGCTCCCAGACTGGGTTTTTGCATAAGTGGGATTTTTGCTGGGGTTTCATACAGCGACTTATTTCTTTTTTGTTGCGCTCCTCACGCCGTTGAATGACAGGTGAGAAACCTGTCCTGGGTGTTTGATGTTGCAAGCGGCACTCTCCTCTTGCAGGGTCCCCGACGAAGGCAAGTCCCGAGTAACGACGCAACACCGATATGGTTAAAAATCGTTCCCCGTTTAATACCTGTTCTCCCTCTGTTCTCCCTCTGTTCTCCCCTAATACACACAAAACTCGATACTTTTTTAAGCTGTCCCCGCGTCTAAAGCATACACGCGATGATGGGATAATCATAACTGTCCACGCGCCCCCAAGCGGATACTGATTGGTGGTCTTGCGAAAAGCTTCTGGCAAGTCTCCGCCTTGCTTGCTGTTTTCAACCTCCTGCTCAACAGCCTTGATGCTGATAGCAGCTGTTTTTACTACCCTCTTCCCAAGGATGCCCTAGACTGAGCTAAACTGGCTCAGTCACGTACGCCAGCCTGGGAGCCTGGGTTGTTCATAGTCATGGACAGATACAAATCATGCCCTCCTGCAGCCAGAAACTCCTCCACATTCTCCGGGTTCAGGTTCCTTGTGTCCTGGGGTTGCACAGGAGGGTACCGCTGGCAAACGGTGAGCCAGGCAGTTCTCGCCCCAAGTTCCAGCGAGTCAAACGTGAGCTTCTTCCCAGGTTACGTATTGTAAAGCAGCTTTAGCCATGGGCCTGCTGGCTGCTTGGCATGCGCACTGTGCTGACAGCTGGGAACATTGCCTGCTGGCAGGGATTGCTGGGCTGGGCCCCTACCCTAGGCACAAACTACCCCCCTTGATCCTTTGCACCTGGGCTGGGCAACAGGGTCAGTTTTGTGTGTCTCCTGGTCGATGGTGTTGGGAATAGCTGGGAGCGTAGACTCTGGGCATCTGCTGGAGAAAGCATGCCTTGCCTGGAGGCGGTCTGCTTGCTCCTGCCTCCCCCTGTCTGCAGTCTCCACCGATGATTGGACTCCGTGCGTAGCTTCCGTCAGGCCGTGAAGTTTTCCTGTCGCCACAGGGCTCAGACTCGCTCTGGCAGAGCTCCTGGAGGCTGTACGCCTCTTGCTGGGCTTCGGCAAGTACGAGTCCCTGAAGCCAGCCACCTGAACGCTTGTCCGGTGGAGCTTTGATGTATTCTGATGGTTCAGGCTGTTCGGCCCCACCTGTGTCCCCTACATGACTGCCCTGTGGTGTGCAGGTAGACTGGAAGAGGGGCTGCCAGCAGTGCAGCAGCCACCTGCCCGTTCGAAAAAGTGTGTGTTCTCCCGGGCTGACCCCATCCACGGGGCTCCCTACCTCGTGGTCAATACCCTTTCTCTGTTGAGGGCTCCACAGCTGGACACAGTACTCCAGGTGGGTTCTCATGAGAGTGGAATAGAGGGGGAGAATGACCTCCCTCGACCTGCTGGCCACAATTCTGTGGATACAGCCCAGGATCCAACTGGCTTTCTGGACTGCCAGCGCACACGGCCGGCTCGTGTCCAGCTTCTCAGCCACCAGTACCCCCAAGTCCTTCTCCTCTGGGCTGCTCTCGATCTGTTCTCTGCCCAGGCTGTGCTTGTGCCTGGGATTGCCCCAGCCCAGGTGCAGGACCTTGCACTTGGCCTTGTGGAACTCCAGGAGGTTGGCAGTGGCCCACCTCTGCAGCCTGTCCAGGTCCCTCTGGATGGCATCCCTTCCCTCCAGCGTGTCGACCGCACCGCACGGTGTCATCGGCAAACTTGCTGAGGGTGCGCTCAGTCCCATCACCCGTGTCACTGGCAAAGATGTTAAACGGGACCGGTCCCAGCACCGACCCCTCAGGAATGCCGCTCGTCACCAGTCTCCTCTTGGAGATGGAGCCGTCGGCCAGCGCTCTCTGCCCATCAGGCCAGTTCCTTGTCCACCGAGTGGTCCTTCCATCAAGCCCATGCCTCTGCGGTTTAGAGACGAGGATGCTGTGCAGGACAGGGTCAGACACGGCTCAGGCCCAGGTGCCCTTGGTGGAGCCGCGTTGGCTGTCCCCAGTCACCTCCTGGTTTTGCACGGGCCTTAGCCTGGGTTGCGGGAGGATCTGCTCCGTGAGCCCGCCAGGCACAGGGGTGAGAGTGCCGGGCCCGTAGCTCCGCGAGTCGTCCTTTTGCCCGTCTCCAAGCCGGGATGTTTCCCCGGTTGCAGTCCGTGCGAAGTCCCTGGGCTGCCGGCGCTGCTCAGATGGGATGGGCAGAGGTTCGGCTGCTGCACGTGCCGGTTCCCTCGGCCCCGCGCGGCGGAAGTGACGCGCCCCGAGCGCGCTCCCCTGGCCGCGACGGCAGCCATGAGGGCCCGCCGGCGGGGCGCGGGGCCGCGGGAGCCGGCGGCCGCGGAGGGCGGTGGCGGGGAGGAGTACGTGGTGGGGCAGGTGGCCGACAGCCTGTGGCCGGCGTCTGCGGCGCCTCCTGCCGCGCCGCTCTCGGGCCTCTTCGCCGCCGGCGCCCCGCCGGTGCTGGTGGCCGTGGCGGGGGTGAGTGCCGTGGCGGGGGGTGAGGCCCGGGGGGCGGGCAGGCAGGCCCGGGCGTGGGAAGCTCCGCGCCTTGCCGTTGTTGGCCGCGGGTCCTGCGCTGCCGCTGCGCGGCCGCTGGCCTGGGCACAGGGGGGTGTTTACGGGGCCGTTGTTTTTGCAAGGCAAAGAGGGAGAGAAAGCGCAGCGAAGCAGCGGAGAAAGCGCCCGAGGAGCAGAGCTCATGTGCCGCGCGAGAGCCGCCCGGAGCGGCAAAGAAAGGCCGGAAGAAGGAGCTTTCAGAGGCGGCGAAGACATTGGCGCACCGGTGAGTAGGCGATGCGTTTTCAGAGGAGGATTCACAGCCAGCGTCTGGACGGATCGGCAGGTCAGGGGCTGAGTGAAAGCGAAGGTCTGTTGTAGCAGCTGTGTTGAAGGCTGGGTGGAAGAAGGCTGTTTTCCAGAAGGGTGTGAACCCGCTCTGGAGTTTGCCCCAGCAAGGCAGTAAATGCTTCCAGCTGCTTGCAGGTGTAGGGCCGTGAAGTGCAAACCCCCCCGCAGAGGGCAGGGGGGTGTGAGATGCAGACAGGCAGTTCTGTGTGGCAGGGGCGATGCTTTCTGGCTGGGGTTGGCTCTATGCAGCGGTGAGAGGAGGGGAGGGAGCAGAGGAGCAGCAGGAAGGGAGCAGCCAGGATCGGTTGTCCCTGTCACGCTCGGCCTCTTCTGCGACAGAGCGGTATCTGTTACGCTGTCCCTGCTCGGAACTAGTCGGGGCTGCAGGCTGACGCTGTCGGGTGGGCGGGCAGCTGGTCTTGGGACGGTGAAGTTTGGATAATGAGGCTTGCTTGCCTGTAGCTGGAGGCTACAGCTTGTCCTCCCTCTGGCACCCTGTGTCGTTGCGTCTTCCGTGTCCCGTGAAGGGCTTGCTGGTTTGGTGCCAGTAGCCTTCCAGAGGCTTCTTCACATCTGCTGACTGCTGGGGCTAGAATGATGTCAGGGCCATACTCTTGTTCTCTAAAGCTATTTAAGATCAGAAGATGTTTCCCCCCCCCCGCCATTAACTCCTGCAATGTAGTTTGCCTCTTCAGGATGGATGGCGAGAACTGTCAGAAGGCTGAGCAGCCGCCCGTAGCTGCCGTTGAGTTGAGACCAGGAAGAGTTGAGGGTTCTTGGTACTCCTGAAAAGTTGTCCAAATACCTACAAATGTTGAGTAGCGTTGACACCTTGTCCTGGTTTAACTCTGGTGTTCTGGTGTTATCAGGATCAGCCGTTCTACCACTCCACACACACACACACCCCCCTCCCGGTGAGGAAGGGTCAGAGGAAGAATCCGAGGAAAAGCCCGTAGGAGTTGAGATAAGAACTATTTAATGATAGAAATGAAACGTAGGGAGTTACTAACAATGCCAGTGCTAATGAGCAATCCAGGGAACAGAGGAAAAAAGCAGAACAGATGACACAGGATCGTATTGGAGTTCCAGCATGTCCGGCACGGCAGCACTCAGTGGTGGTGTGACTTCATTCAGGCCACGGTAGTCCACTGTCAGTCTCCATTCCCCATCAGACTTACGCACTGGCCAGATGGGGCTGTTAAAGGGGGAGCGGGTTTTGCTGATCACCCCTTGGCTCTCCAGCTGACGCATCGGCTTCTGGATGGGAAGCAGAGAGTCTGTGTTAGTGCGCTACTGCCGCCGGTGCACTGTTGTGGTGGCAATTGGCACCTGTTGGTCTGCGACCTTTAGCAGTCCCACAGCAGAAGGGTCCTGTGAGAGACCAGGCAAGACGGACAGCTGCTCAATTTCATGAGTCTCTATAGCAGCTATCCCAAAAGCCCACCGGTACCCTTTCGGGTCCTTAAAGTACCCTCTCTTAAGGTAGTCTGTGCCAAGGATGCATGGGGCATCTGGGCCAGTCACAATAGGGTGGTTTTGCCACTCCTCCCCAGTCAGGCTTATTTCAGCCTCCAGCACAGTCAGTTGTTGAGAGCCCCCAGTCACACCAGAAATGCTGATGGGCTGTACCCCCCTACAGCTTGATGGCATGAGGGTGCACTGTGCACCCGTGTCTACTAGAGCCTTATACTCCCGGGGCTCTGATGTGCCAGGCCATCGAATCCATACAGTCCAGTAAGCACGGTTGTCCCTTTCCTCCACCTGGCTGGAGGCAGGGCCCCTCTAATACTCATGTGCCTCACTCATGTCCTGGAGGAAAGGATTATTGGACATGTCACTTGGCTCATCCCGCTTAGATACGGGAGCAGCAACTTTTCTGGCAGGGTCTCAGGTAAAACCACAGGGTACCCCGTGAAGGGTATCTGTTGTATTCCTGCCTTGAAGGAGAGAAGCGCCTGCTCTTTATATCCGAAACGCTGGCTCGTGGAGGTGGGGATCGGAACACCTCCTCTCGGAGTTCCTTGAGCTCTTTGGACAGTCTCTCCACAGCAGAGACACAGGCCTGTATGGGGGAGGAGAGACTCTCCTCATACTCTCGGAATCGGCAGATCATCCCGTCCACAGTTGGTGCCTCGTCCTCTCTCCAAGTTACTATTGAGAGCACGCTGGAGTATGAGGGTGGTGCACTCCGCCTTAACTTCTGCCACATGGGCCGGGTGCAGTAGACTTCGTCGGGGTCAGTGGATGCTCGTGGGTTGTTTGGGTCTCAATAAACAATCTCCAGTACCGCTAGTTCTCTTAGGTACTGGATGCCTTTCTCCATGCTGGTCCACCTACGCAGCTGTTGTGGCACACTCTCTCTGAAAGGGTACCTTTCCTGTACACTGGTCAGGAGTCGCTTCCAGAGGCTGACATTTTGTGGCTGACGCCCAATTGCTTTATCAGTTCCTCCTTCTCCGGGAAGTGACCCCAGCTGTTTAGCCTCTCTCCCCTCTAGCTCCATACTACTGGCCCCATTATCCCAGCAGCGGAGCAGCCAGGTCATGATATGTTCACCCGGGCAGCGACTATAGTCTCTACGGATGTCCCGTCGCTCCCTCAGGGATAAGGACCGTGTGGTCACAACAGCTTCATCCTCCGTCTCCGACTCTTGAGCTAGCCCTGTTCCATTTCCTGACTGACAGTTTCTGTCGACTGGGATGGCCCTGCTACCTCACCGTCCTCGACTAGACGGACTGATTGACGCGTGTATTTCCTTTTCCGGACTGGGGCCACGGACAGGGGTCGCCCCTGACAATAGCACACCAAGGATTGAGGGAGTGAGGCTGCTGCAGAAAGTGGGCTGGCTGGGGGAGAAGACAGTTTGGCGGTAGCGGGAGGCGTTGCCACTGAGCAGGCATAGTGGAGGGTGACGCGGCAGGTTGCGGTGCAAGCGTTGAGGATGGCGCGGGCACAGAAGGCATTGTTGCTGGTGTGCTGGGTTGTGTTGCAGACACTGGGGCCGCCACGCACCCTGGCGCTGCCGCGGGTGCTGGGGCCACTGTGGGCACTGGGGCTGCGCGGGCTCGAGTTCGGAGCTTGGTCCCGGCGTGACTCCACGCTGCCCCTTGCGCATCAAGGCAGCTCGGGCAACTGCACTGACCCTGCGTCTGCCTCGGGCACTAGGACTGGTGGGGGCAGGGCTCCCGAACATTTCCCTAACTTTGCCCAAAGCCACTAAAAGATTCACTAGCAAGCTGATCCCCAGCCACAGGTCACCCCAGCCACAGGAAAAATTTCCGAAAAACTCATGTGCCTTTGCCATCGGACCGAGAGGAGAGGGGAAAAATTGAAAAAGTTTTTCTACGTGCCCCCCAGCACCAAATAGCCTCTGCTCTATCGGCTGAGTCCCCAAGGGGAGAAAGGGAGAGGTGTAGTTGTGGAAAACCTCCAGCAGGTAAGTCGCGATGTACCAAGGAGCCGACAGTATTAAGCAGAGATAGAGAGAGTATCCCTGCCAGCATCAGCAGCACCCAGAACAGCCTGGCCAGCCCCCTCAGCCCGCCTCGCACATAACAAATCAGAGTCATCACTAGCACACAGGGGAGCAGATCCTGCCGTTCGGTCAGCAGCTTGAAAAGCCCCGGACTCAGAGTCTTGAGCAGCCACAGGTACATTTTAAGGCAGGAGCTTCTCACACACTGTGATCTGTTCCTTATCTCAACTCTTTCGAGCCCCACACTGGGCACCAAAAAGGACTGTCCTGGTTTAACTCTGGTGTTCTGGTGTTATCAGGATCAGCTGTTCTACCACTCTGCCCCCACCCTCACACCCCCTCCTGGTGAGGAAGGGTCGGAGGAAGAAACTGAGGAAAATCCCGTAGGAGTTGAGATAAGAACTGTTTAATGATAGAAATGAAACTTAGGGAGTTACTAACAATGCCAGTGCTAATGAGCAATCCAGGGAACAGAGGAAAAAGGCAGAACAAATGACACAGGATCTCACCCTGAGAAGGGAAAAAAGGAAAGAAAACCCACCCGGAGGGAGCAAACCCCCCACGAAACCGCCTGTGGGCCGAGAGAGTAAGAGAGAGGAAAAAAACACCTTCCAAACCCTGACTCCCAGACCGATCTGCCCAGCAAGACGCTGGCTCTGCCCGGAGCACCAACCACTCGCCGCGAGGTCCCCCAACAAACAAACCCCCAGCCCCCTCAGCCGGAAGCCCCCTCAGACCCTTCCCAGGGTCGTGTCCAACCACAAGCCTTTCCACCCACATCCCCACCCCCTCCCCGCTGGTCCTGCAGTGCCGTGGGCCCTGGGCTGGCACCACCTATCCAGCTGGATGTGTTGTGGGGTGAAGCCAAAGAGACCAGCTGGTGCAAAGCTAAGACACCCCTGTTGTGTGTTTATTTAATAATTAAATGCAAGCTTGACTTGTAGTTAGAAGACTTGTAGCATAGTTGGCCAGGAGTGACAAGGCCGTAAATTAGCGCAGGGTGCTTGATTGGCTAAATAGTCTCCCACAGGGATTTATTTTAATTTTTTATTCCCCCCCCCTTCCCCTAAAATGTGGCTTTGGTTGCCATCCCTTCAGGGTGTTGAGACAGAGATTACTTCCTCTGATTAAGCAAGGATCGTTCTGGGGAAGCAGGTCTCAAGAAGCGCTTGTAGGTTGAAAATGGGATTTAGGGAACTCTGTATAGAGAAGGATGAGTTTGAACTGAGAACCCCCAATATTTAAGCACAGGGGCTGCATGAAAGAACCGTACAAAGATGAGTTTGAGCAGCTTCTGCTCGTACAGATTTTGATGCCTTTTTTCCTCTCTTAGTCAAGGCACTTTTCAGCTCTCAGTCCCTGGGTTTTGTGTGCGTTGCTGTGTGCTGTTTTGCTGATAGTCCTCGGCCGTAGTGCAGTTTCCCGTATTTGGAGCCTGCTGTTCCCCGGTCTCTAATGCCTCCACAAGGTTGATCAGTGTGTGTGGTTTGGAACTGAAAAGCTTATGAAGTGTCTCCTAGTAACTCTGCAATTTTTTAAACCTTTCAAGAGATGACGCAGATAAGGAAGAAGATGAAGAAGAGGAGGCGGAGGAGGAAGAAGGCAACAGCACCACTGAGGAGGAAGAGTTTGAAGCTATCCACCGGGCATGAAAGTCCAAGTGCGGTATGGCAGAGGGAAAAATGAAAAAATGTATGAAGCTAGTATTAAAGATTCTGACATCGAAGGTGGAGAAGTCCTTTACTTGGTGCACTACTGCGGATGGAACGTGAGGTAACTTGAGTGTGAGTGCGTGATTTCCTCTTGAATGGCTTTGAAGATACACCTGTGTAATTTCCCGACTAAATGAATGGGCATCCGGAGTCTTGTGTGAATCCGTCTTGTCCTAGTCCTCTGGGGGGTGTGGGTTGTTGGGGGTTTTTAGTTGTTGTTGGTCTTTTTTTGGTTTGGGTCTTTTGGGCTTGTTTGGGTTTTTTTGTTTGTTTAGTTCCTTTTTGATTGCTTTGGGGGGGGTTGGTTGTTTGGTTGTTTGGTTGGGTTTTTTTTTTAAGTAGGTTTCCTCCCCTCTGTTTCCATGATTTCCTCGGGGCATCAGAGTTTGTGTGGCCGTACACCGAGGCCAAGGTCGGTAGCGACTAATTTTTAACTGGCCTGTTTCTTATTCAGGCGGTTCTTTAATTCACAGTTGAAGTAGGAGAGCAGATGATGCTTATCGGGAGAAACAGAGTTAGTACTGAGGTAGTGACTCCAAAGCTGGGGACTCCCAAGCGTTGGTCACTCCAGATATCGTTGGCAGACACTGGGGCTCGACAGACGCTGCCCTTGTTAACTGGTGTCGTTTTATGGAGTCGTAAGAGTTTACGTTATGGTGAAGGTTTGGCCGTGTGTGGGCATCAGGTTCCTGGGCTTTTCAAAAGTAAACATGTCCTCCCCGAGGGTTTGCGGTGTGACTTTGGGGTGGGGAGGGGAAGCTCCTCTGCCCTTCCTGTATTATTTTTCAATGCAATTTGTGTGTGCATTTGTAGAAAACAAAGGAGAAGGATCCCTTTTGCCCGTGGGTGGTGGGATCCAACTCTGGGGGTGAAATGTGGGAGCTCCCTCTGGTGACTCTGGAGAGTAAAGCTGTGACTAGTCCCTGTGTATGTGAGGTGCCGTTCCATTGCAGAGCCTTTCTTTGAACGGCCCTTCCTTTGAAACGGGTGTTGGGGCTTAGGTTAGGGTCCGCTGCTGGGGCAGAGAGATGCAAGGAAGCTTTCAGGCTTCCACGGATGTCGGTGCTCCTTCTGCCCGCGCCCCGCCCGGTGATGCTTCCGGAACCTTGGGCTCCTTTCTAGAGCTCCCTGACCGTTGGTCCCTGTGGTGCCACTGTTGCCCTGGCACTGCTGTGGTGCCACTGCTCCTAGAGCGCTGGCTGTGTTGCCTTGCCCGTTGGTGGCTGTGTTGGCAAGTTCCCCTCGTGGGTGCAGGCGTCTCTGCATGGAGCACGGGAAGGTACGTGTAGTCCTTTCAACAGAGAGGAAAGCTCTCCTTTACAGCTTGGAGGTTTAAGCATGGCTTACTTGTAACCTGTGTGCAGGGGTGTGCTCAGATGAGAAGAGTTTTTCATCTTTTCTTTCACGTAGAACAAACCGGACACAGGGAAGGAAGAGGATTCTCCTCAAAACGGGGAATTGCGGCGCTTGGCAAAACCCCCCTTCCACACCAGCACGGCGCCAGAGACTGGGTCCAAACTGGACAGCGCTGGAGCCGAAACCGCTGATCGGGCTCCAGTGAAATCAGCGGCAGCTACTGGTGTCGTTAGTGGGCTACAAGGTATGGTACTGGAACTTTCCCTAATTCTGGAAGTGGCCTTTGGGCAGCCGTAAATGGCAGCGTGGAACGCCTGCTGCACCCGTACGCTGGAGTCTGTCTGGCTAGTTGTAGCGTCCCCTTGGGAAACAGCCCCGGAAGCACAGCAGTATTGGCGGTTCCTGACAACGGGCTTTGTTTTCAGTGGGTCTGAAGGGTCTGAAGAGTTCCATTGGGGTTTTTCCAGCCTTTTGCTCTTTGATACGCAGCCAGGTGTTTTGGCTTCCTGTATTATCTCCTGATTTTTCATTTCTGGTTTACCTAACTCTTAGGACTTTTAGATTTTTCCCTTTTTGCCTTGCAAACGTTAGTAAAGCTGGGTTTCCTGTCGGCTGGCCTGTTGTTCCTAACAGTGTTTTCCCCTTCCCGCGCATTTACAGCCGCAGTACGATAGTTGGCTGTGTCTCTTTGTCCCTAGTTCAGTGTGCGCCCCCCGAAAAAGAAGCCCTGCCTGGCAGAGGTAGTTGGGATAGTTTCTGTGAAAGTTGCACGTATTGAATGGTCTTTCAGACGGACGGACGGACTCCTCGAGATCCTGTAGCACGTGTCCCTGTCTGTACAGTTCTCTTTAGTGGGTTTTTTTTTTGAGAATTCTTTGTAACCAGAGTCAAGACAAACTTGTCTTGTTTTGTTTTGTTTTCTGCTTTATTTTCAATGAGCTCCTGAAAGTTCTGATGATGGTGAGCAGGAAGGTGCCCCAGGACCAGTCGCGTTGTTGTTTACAAAGTTAGGCTCGGCGGTGGTTTTTGAGACTGAGAAAAACACAGGGAAGAGCAATCCCTGCTGGGTTTGTAACTTGTTCCCCTTCCGTTTTGCCGTGGTGAACCAGGACGTGTTCACTGGTGCTAGCAATAAGAAGTCTCCGTGGGTGTGGGTCAGTCAGCTACGGGTACACGTGCAGCTGGGGGCGAGCGGCGTTGGAAGGATCGCGCACGTGCCCGTCTGGAAAGCAGTCCAGGAGGTTACTAATGCCTCGATGTTAAGGCAGCTTCTTAGTTGCCTCTGTCTGTGTGTGTGTGTGTGTGTGTGTGTGTGTGTGTGTGCGCGCTGCTGCAGCGCCCTGGGCAGCAGGAGGAAAGAGAAGGAATTAGGTGGTTGAAGCCACCTTCCTCAGTGTAAGAACAGGCAGGCAACTGAAAAGGTTTCTTTAAAACCAAGGCCTGGGTGGGTGTAGCCCTGTCCCTAAGAGCACCGGGGTGTTACCTGTTAAAACCTAAAACCCGCAGAGCTCGTGATAACCAAGAGCAGCCGCTGTTGCTGTGTTTCCCTGTTGGCTGCCTGCTCCCTCAGAGGACATCACCCGGATTCCAGTCCTTCTCCCACTTCACTGAAATGCAGGAGTCTGTCTTTGGAAGTGCTGCAGTACAGTAACTAACAGTGATGGTTTAACTTGCAGCTGAGTTGGAAAATTTGAGTAGCGCTGAGCGCATAACGGTTCTCCAAGAAAAACTGCAGGAGGTGAGGAAACGTTACCTGTGCTTGAAATCTGAGGTGGCTTCCATCGACCGGAGGAGAAAGCTCTTGAAGAGAAAAGAGCGGGAAAGTAAGTGCCGGGAGCCGAATTCTCCCTTTCGGGGGCTGCGCTGCGCGTCCTGCCGTTAAGGCGTGAACAACTGGGTACTTTTTAGGGAGATGCGTGCCACTGGGAGTGTGGTGTGGGTTTTGGGTGCTGGGGGGTTTTGTGTTTGGTTGGGGTTTGGGTTTTTTTAAGCAGCGTGTACAGATTTTTCATGATCTTTAGAAGGTTCGGGTCAGATACCCAGTGACGTCCGGTTAACCCTGCGTAAGGGCAGCAACACTGAAAAGCCACGTCACCTACTTCATTCTGTGTTGGCCGGGCCATTTTATGCGGAAAAATGCTCTTTTCTAAGCAGCAAACAGAGGGCCTAAGATTATTAATCAAGAGAAACCTTTCCTTCCTGTTGCCCGATACTTTACTCCAGCGTTGCTCGTGTGTGTAGTCAGTGCGCTCCCCTTGGCGTAAGGGATTTATTCTGGGTTTGAACCGATGGTTTCCCGTAAACTCATTCCCCTGAGGCGGCTTTGCCTGCTGCTGCTTGGCACGTTCTCCCGCGCCTGCTTCTGGAAGCATGAAAAGGGTTGTTGTCTCCGTGCCCCGTTTCTGCGCACGTGTAAGCGTACGCTGAGCGTAAGAAGAGGCTGCAGTGCCACGTGTAGTAAGATTTTACGGCTGCAGCCGTCGCAGGGGAGCTGCAGTTGCCCGTTGGCTGTGGGAGCAGGTTGTACGTGCAGCTCCAGAGCTGGGGCAGGGCGCTGCCCGGGCTGATTCCCACAGGGAAGAAAGGGAGCCGACGACTGTGCGTGCAGGGCAGGCGTGAGCTCCGGGTGGCCGGTGAACCCGGGCTGCAGGGGCAGTTCCCTCTGAATTCCAGAGGGTTCCCCGCAAAAGCCAGGGGCTGGAGGCCTTTTTAATTGCTGGGTATTATTGGATGCCGGAGTCGGTGTGCACCAGCGGTGGTGGTTGCACGGGAAGGGGTTTTTACTGCTGCATCTGTAAATGTTTATAATCTGTGCGTTCCTCTTGCTGTGCAGGTGCTGCCGCTGCATCATCTTCCTCCTCCTCACCTTCCTCCAGTTCCAGTACGGCTGCGGTTATGTTAACTTCAGCAGAACCGTCTGTGTCAAGTTCCTCCCAGAATGGAATGTCAGTTGAGTGCAGGTGACAGCAGGACTTGCCAAAGCACTTTGCACTTCATGGCTGCTGAGGGCCACTCTTTTTTCCCCCTTTCTTTTTTTATACTGCACAGTGGCACAAAATTCAGACAAGCGCTATTTTGCGTTTAAAGTTGTTTCTTGACGAGCTAACTTTGCACTTAAGTGCACTTTTCTGAAGACAGAGTACAACAGACTGCTTTTCCTCAAGCGATAATTGTTTCCAACTTGTCTGGGAATCGTAAGGGACTCGAAGGCCTTCCACTGCGGCCAATGGAGGCCGTTCACCGTCCGTAGAGGCGGGACGATACGCGCGGTGGGGTTGGGTTGACCTAAAGAGATGCGGTAAGGCTTACTGTATTCCCTGCTATTTTGTTAAAGCTGGAACGTTTGATATTTTTCCATTTATGTATGGCAAATATTGAACCTATTTTCCTTTGTGCAAGCTACTTGTCTTTTAACTGCTACGTCACCTTCTCGTGGCTTTAGTTGTAGACGTCCAGCACATGTATTCCGTTCAAAACCTGCGGCTGGGGGACGTGTGACACCAGTTTAAAGTGTATATTTATTCATAAGGGATTATAACAGTTGTATTTTTGTGTTTTCTTGTAAATGTTTCTTTTCCCTTAAAGCAACAAATCTTTCATTTGTAATGCTTATTTTATTACGAGCTTCAAGGAGGGGACGTCAAGACGGAGTAAGGTGTGAGGTTACAATCTGTGGTTGCTGATGCGAACACGGCCACAGATATGTATGTTGTATGTTACATACAAAGATACGTAGAGAGAAGCTCAGGGCAGGTACATTGGCCTAATTTTCCTCTTGGCGATTAACTCCAGTTCATCCTGTCTTTCAGCAGAAAGCGAAAGCGTGGCCCGCTGACGTCATCAAGGCAGCGCCGGTCGAAACGTAAGCGACGTTAGTTCGGGTAGCTGGAACACGTAGAAGGAAGCTCCCGAAGATAGTTGCTGACGTCCCCTGTCGACTGCCTCCCGCTCAGGTTCAGGGGATTGAAGCCAGAATAAAACTGTCCGTGTTCTGTCTGCTCCCGTCTTGCCTGGCTGTAGTTCAGTTCCCCAACAGGCTCTTGGTTACGCCTGCAGAGTGACAGATTGCTGGTGAGGCTGATCAATGACAAGTGGTGGTGAGCTCTGGGAGCCTTCACTGGGTGAGTATTTCCCAGTGGTCTGAGGCTGCAGGGAGTAACTTTGGTAGCCTGGGAGTAGCCCCCGACATGAATGCTCACAGAGGTGTAAGTGTAGCAGAATCCCAGCTGGACTAGCTCAGTTCTGCCTTTCAGTCTCAGCAGGCATAACTGGTACCGGTTTAAGAGGGAACGACCTCTGGGCGAGCAAGAGCAAATTCAGCTTTCCGCTCACTGCTGCTTCTCCATCAGCTCTCAGTCTTAGCGACAGCGATTCTGCTTTGCTGCTGACTCTGGTGGTGATGAGAGGATTTGTTTGTTTACTTGTGTAAAACAGGGGTCGTTAGTCACCTCCCCGCTCCCAGACTGGGTTTTTGCATAAGTGGGATTTTTGCTGGGGTTTCATACAGCGACTTATTTCTTCTTTGTTGCGCTCCTCACACCGTTGAATGACAGGTGAGAAACCTGTCCTGGGTGTTTGATGTTGCAAGCGGCACTCTCCTCTTGCAGGGTCCCCGACGAAGGCAAGTCCCGAGTAACGACGCAACACCGATATGGTTAAAAATCGTTCCCCGTTTAATATCTGTTCTCCCTCTGTTCTCCCTCTGTTCTCCCCTAATACACACAAAACTCGATACTTTTTTAAGCTGTCCCCGCGTCTAAAGCATACACGCGATGATGGGATAATCATAACTGTCCACGTGCCCCCAAGCGGATACTGATTGGTGGTCTTGCGAAAAGCTTCTGGCAAGTCTCCGCCTTGCTTGCTGTTTTCAACCTCCTGCTCAACAGCCTTGATGCTGATAGCAGCTGTTTTTACTACCCTCTTCCCAAGGATGCCCTAGACTGAGCTAAACTGGCTCAGTCACGTACGCCAGCCTGGGAGCCTGGGTTGTTCATAGTCATGGACAGATACAAATCATGCCCTCCTGCAGCCAGAAACTCCTCCACATTCTCCGGGTTCAGGTTCCTTGTGTCCTGGGGTTGCACAGGAGGGTACCGCTGGCAAACGGTGAGCCAGGCAGTTCTCTCCCCAAGTTCCAGCGAGTCAAACGTGAGCTTCTTTCCAGGTTACGTATTGTAAAGCAGCTTTAGCCATGGGCCTGCTGGCTGCTTGGCATGAGCACTGTGCTGACAGCTGGGAACATTGCCTGCTGGCAGGGATTGCTGGGCTGGGCCCCTACCCTAGGGACAAACTACCCCCCTTGATCCTTTGCACCTGGGCTGGGCAACAGGGTCAGTTTTGTGTGTCTCCTGGTCGATGGTGTTGGGAATAGCTGGGAGCGTAGACTCTGGGCATCTGCTGGAGAAAGCACGCCTTGCCTGGAGGCGGTCTGCTTGCTCCTGCCTCCCCCTGTCTGCAGTCTCCACCGATGATTGGACTCCGTGCGTAGCTTCCGTCAGGCCGTGAAGTTTTCCTGTCGCCACAGGGCTCAGACTCGCTCTGGCAGAGCTCCTGGAGGCTGTACGCCTCTTGCTGGGCTTCGGCAAGTACGAGTCCCTGAAGCCAGCCACCTGAACGCTTGTCTGGTGGAGCTTTGATGTATTCTGATGGTTCAGGCTGTTCGGCCCCACCTGTGTCCCCTACATGACTGCCCTGTGGTGTGCAGGTAGACTGGAAGAGGGGCTGCCAGCAGTGCAGCAGCCACCTGCCCGTTCGAAAAAGTGTGTGTTCTCCCGGGCTGACCCCATCCACGGGGCTCCCTACCTCGTGGTCAATACCCTTTCTCTGTTGAGGGCTCCACAGCTGGACACAGTACTCCAGGTGGGTTCTCATGAGAGTGGAATAGAGGGGGAGAATGACCTCCCTCGACCTGCTGGCCACAATTCTGTGGATACAGCCCAGGATCCAACTGGCTTTCTGGACTGCCAGCGCACACGGCCGGCTCGTGTCCAGCTTCTCAGCCACCAGTACCCCCAAGTCCTTCTCCTCTGGGCTGCTCTCGATCTGTTCTCTGCCCAGGCTGTGCTTGTGCCTGGGATTGCCCCAGCCCAGGTGCAGGACCTTGCACTTGGCCTTGTGGAACTCCAGGAGGTTGGCAGTGGCCCACCTCTGCAGCCTGTCCAGGTCCCTCTGGATGGCATCCCTTCCCTCCAGCGTGTCGACCGCACCGCACGGTGTCATCGGCAAACTTGCGGAGGGTGCGCTCAGTCCCATCACCCGTGTCACTGGCAAAGATGTTAAACGGGACCGGTCCCAGCACCGACCCCTCAGGAACGCCGCTCGTCACCGGTCTCCTCTTGGAGATGGAGCCGTCGGCCAGCGCTCTCTGCCCATCAGGCCAGTTCCTTGTCCACCGAGTGGTCCTTCCATCAAGCCCATGCCTCTGCGGTTTAGAGACGAGGATGCTGTGCAGGACAGGGTCAGACACGGCTCAGGCCCAGGTGCCCTTGGTGGAGCCGCGTTGGCTGTCCCCAGTCACCTCCTGGTTTTGCACGGGCCTTAGCCTGGGTTGCGGGAGGATCTGCTCCGTGAGCCCGCCAGGCACAGGGGTGAGAGTGCCGGGCCCGTAGCTCCGCGAGTCGTCCTTTTGCCCGTCTCCAAGCCGGGATGTTTCCCCGGTTGCAGTCCGTGCGAAGTCCCTGGGCTGCCGGCGCTGCTCAGATGGGATGGGCAGAGGTTCGGCTGCTGCACGTGCCGGTTCCCTCGGCCCCGCGCGGCGGAAGTGACGCGCCCCGAGCGCGCTCCCCTGGCCGCGACGGCAGCCATGAGGGCCCGCCGGCGGGGCGCGGGGCCGCGGGAGCCGGCGGCCGCGGAGGGCGGTGGCGGGGAGGAGTACGTGGTGGGGCAGGTGGCCGACAGCCTGTGGCCGGCGTCTGCGGCGCCTCCTGCCGCGCCGCTCTCGGGCCTCTTCGCCGCCGGCGCCCCGCCGGTGCTGGTGGCCGTGGCGGGGGTGAGTGCCGTGGCGGGGGGTGAGGCCCGGGGGGCGGGCAGGCAGGCCCGGGCGTGGGAAGCTCCGCGCCTTGCCGTTGTTGGCCGCGGGTCCTGCGCTGCCGCTGCGCGGCCGCTGGCCTGGGCACAGGGGGGTGTTACGGGGCCGTTGTTTTTGCAAGGCAAAGAGGGAGAGAAAGCGCAGCGAAGCAGCGGAGAAAGCGCCCGAGGAGCAGAGCTCATGTGCCGCGCGAGAGCCGCCCGGAGCGGCAAAGAAAGGCCGGAAGAAGGAGCTTTCAGAGGCGGCGAAGACATTGGCGCACCGGTGAGTAGGCGATGCGTTTTCAGAGGAGGATTCACAGCCAGCGTCTGGACGGATCGGCAGGTCAGGGGCTGAGTGAAAGCGAAGGTCTGTTGTAGCAGCTGTGTTGAAGGCTGGGTGGAAGAAGGCTGTTTTCCAGAAGAGTGTGAACCCGCTCTGGAGTTTGCCCCAGCAAGGCAGTAAATGCTTCCAGCTGCTTGCAGGTGTAGGGCCGTGAAGTGCAAACCCCCCCGCAGAGGGCAGGGGGGTGTGAGATGCAGACAGGCAGTTCTGTGTGGCAGGGGCGATGCTTTCTGGCTGGGGTTGGCTCTATGCAGCCGTGAGAGGAGGGGAGGGAGCAGAGGAGCAGCAGGAAGGGAGCAGCCAGGATCGGTTGTCCCTGTCACGCTCGGCCTCTTCTGCGACAGAGCGGTATCTGTTACGCTGTCCCTGCTCGGAACTAGTCGGGGCTGCAGGCTGACGCTGTCGGGCGGGCGGGCGGGCAGCTGGTCTTGGGACGGTGAAGTTTGGATAATGAGGCTTGCTTGCCTGTAGCTGGAGGCTACAGCTTGTCCTCCCTCTGGCACCCTGTGTCGTTGCGTCTTCCGTGTCCCGTGAAGGGCTTGCTGGTTTGGTGCCAGTAGCCTTCCAGAGGCTTCTTCACATCTGCTGACTGCTGGGGCTAGAATGATGTCAGGGCCATACTCTTGTTCTCTAAAGCTATTTAAGATCAGAAGATGTTTCCCCCCCCCCGGCCATTAACTCCTGCAATGTAGTTTGCCTCTTCAGGATGGATGGCGAGAACTGTCAGAAGGCTGAGCAGCCGCCCGTAGCTGCCGTTGAGTTGAGACCAGGAAGAGTTGAGGGTTCTTGGTGCTCCTGAAAAGTTGTCCAGATACCTACAAATGTTGAGTAGCGTTGACACCTGTTGTGTGTTTATTTAATAATTAAATGCAAGCTTGACTTGTAGTTAGAAGACTTGTAGCATAGTTGGCCAGGAGTGACAAGGCCGTAAATTAGCGCAGGGTGCTTGATGGGCTAAATAGTCTCCCACAAGGATTTATTTTAATTTTTTATTCCCCCCTCTCCCCCCTAAAATGTGGCTTTGGTTGCCGTCCCTTCAGGGTGTTGAGACAGAGATTACTTCCTCTGATTAAGCAAGGATCGTTCTGGGGAAGCAGGTCTCAAGAAGCGCTTGTAGGTTGAAAATGGGATTTAGGGAACTCTGTACAGAGAAGGATGAGTTTGAACTGAGAACCCCCAATATTTAAGCACAGGGGCTGCATGAAAGAACCGTACAAAGATGAGTTTGAGCAGCTTCTGCTCGTACAGATTTTGATGCCTTTTTTCCTCTCTTAGTCAAGGCACTTTTCAGCTCTCAGTCCCTGGGTTTTGTGTGCGTTGCTGTGTGCTGTTTTGCTGATAGTCCTCGGCCGTAGTGCAGTTTCCCATATTGGGAGCCTGCTGTTCCCCGGTCTCTAATGCCTCCACAAGGTTGATCAGTGTGTGTGGTTTGGAACTGAAAAGCTTATGAAGTGTCTCCTAGTAACTCTGCAATTTTTTAAACCTTTCAAGAGATGACGCGGATAAGGAGGAGGAGGAAGAAGAAGAGGCGGAGGAGGAAGAAGGCAACAGCACTACTGAGGAGGAAGAGTTTGAAGCTATCCACCGGGCATGAAAGTCCAAGTGCGGTATGGCAGAGGGAAAAATGAAAAAATGTATGAAGCTAGTATTAAAGATTCTGACATCGAAGGTGGAGAAGTCCTTTACTTGGTGCACTACTGCGGATGGAACGTGAGGTAACTTGAGTGTGAGTGCGTGATTTCTTCTGGAATGGCTTTGAAGATACACCTGTGTAATTTACAGACTAAATGAATGGGCATCCGGAGTCTTGTGTGAATCCGTCTTGTCCTAGTCCTCTGGGGGGTGTGGGTTGTTGGGGGTTTTTAATTGTTGTTGGTCTTTTTTTGGTTTGGGTCTTTTGGGCTTGTTTGGGTTTTTTTGTTTGTTTAGTTCCTTTTTGATTGCTTTGGGGGGGTTGGTTGGTTGGTTGGTTGGTTGGGTTTTTTTTAAGTAGGTTTCCTCCCCTCTGTTTCCATGATTTCCTCGGGGCATCAGAGTTTGTGTGGCCGTACACCGAGGCCAAGGTCGGTAGCGACTAATTTTTGACTGACCTGTTTCTTATTCAGGCGGTTCTTTAATTCACAGTTGAAGTAGGAGAGCAGATGATGCTTATCGGGAGAAACAGAGTTAGTACTGAGGTAGTGACTCCAAAGCTGGGGACTCCCAAGCGCTGGTCACTCCAGATATCGTTGGCAGACACTGGGGCTCGACAGACGCTGCCCTTGTTAACTGGTGTCGTTTTATGGAGTCGTAAGAGTTTACGTTATGGTGAAGGTTTGGCCGTGTGTGGGCATCAGGTTCCTGGGCTTTTCAAAAGTAAACATGTCCTCCCCGAGGGTTTGCGGTGTGACTTTGGGGTGGGGAGGGGAAGCTCCTCTGCCCTTCCTGTATTATTTTTCAATGCAATTTGTGTGTGCATTTGTAGAAAACAAAGGAGAAGGATCCCTTTTGCCCGTGGGTGGTGGGATCCAACTCTGGGGGTGAAATGTGGGAGCTCCCTCTGGTGACTCTGGAGAGTAAAGCCGTGACTAGTCCCTGTGTATGTGAGGTGCCGTTCCATTGCAGAGCCTTTCTTTGAACGGCCCTTCCTTTGGAACGGGTGTTGGGGCTTAGGTTAGGGTCCGCTGCTGGGGCAGAGAGATGCAAGGAAGCTTTCAGGCTTCCACGGATGTCGGTGCTCCTTCTGCCCGCGCCCCGCCCGGTGATGCTTCCGGAACCTTGGGCTCCTTTCTAGAGCTCCCTGACCGTTGGTCCCTGTGGTGCCACTGTTGCCCTGGCACTGCTGTGGTGCCACTGCTCCTAGAGCGCTGGCTGTGTTGCCTTGCCCGTTGGTGGCTGTGTTGGCAAGTTCCCCTCGTGGGTGCAGGCGTCTCTGCATGGAGCACGGGAAGGTACGTGTAGTCCTTTCAACAGAGAGGAAAGCTCTCCTTTACAGCTTGGAGGTTTAAGCATGGCTTACTTGTAACCTGTGTGCAGGGGTGTGCTCAGATGAGAAGAGTTTTTCATCTTTTCTTTCACGTAGAACAAACCGGACACAGGGAAGGAAGAGGATTCTCCTCAAAACGGGGAATTGCGGCGCTTGGCAAAACCCCCCTTCCACACCAGCACGGCGCCAGAGACTGGGTCCAAACTGGACAGCGCTGGAGCTGAAACCGCTGATCGGGCTCCAGTGAAATCAGCGGCAGCTACTGGTGTCGTTAGTGGGCTACAAGGTATGGTACTGGAACTTTCCCTAATTCTGGAAGTGGCCTTTGGGCAGCCGTAAATGGCAGCGTGGAACGCCTGCTGCACCCGTACGCTGGAGTCTGTCTGGCTAGTTGTAGCGTCCCCTTGGGAAACAGCCCCGGAAGCACAGCAGTATTGGCGGTTCCTGACAACGGGCTTTGTTTTCAGTGGGTCTGAAGAGTTCCATTGGGGTTTTTCCAGCCTTTGGCTCTTTGATACGCAGCCAGGCGTTTTGGCTTCCTGTATTATCTCCCGATTTTTCGTTTCTGGTTTCCGTAACTCTTAGGACTTTTAGATTTTTCCCTTTTTGCCTTGCAAACGTTAGTAAAGCTGGGTTTCCTGTCGGCTGGCCTGTTGTTCCTAACAGTGTTTTCCCCTTCCCGCGCATTTACAGCCGCAGTACGATAGTTGGCTGTGTCTCTTTGTCCCTAGTTCAGTGTGCGCCCCCCGAAAAAGAAGCCCTGCCTGGCAGAGGTAGTTGGGATAGTTTCTGTGAAAGTTGCACGTATTGAATGGTCTTTCAGACGGACGGACGGACTCCTCGAGATCCTGTAGCACGTGTCCCTGTCGGTACAGTTCTCTTTAGTGGGTTTCTTTTTTGAGAATTCTTTGTAACCAGAGTCAAGACAAACTTGTCTTGTTTTGTTTTGTTTTCTGCTTTATTTTCAATGAGCTCCTGAAAGTTCTGATGATGGTGAGCAGGAAGGTGCCCCAGGACCAGTCGCGTTGTTGTTTACAAAGTTAGGCTCGGCGGTGGTTTTTGAGACTGAGAAAAAGACAGGGAAGAGCAATCCCTGCTGGGTTTGTAACTTGTTCCCCTTCCGTTTTGCCGTGGTGAACCAGGACGTGTTCACTGGTGCTAGCAATAAGAACTCTCCGTGGGTGTGGGTCAGTCAGCTACGGGTACACGTGCAGCTGGGGGCGAGCGGCGTTGGAGGATCGCGCACGTGCCCGTCTGGAAAACAGTCCAGGAGGTTACTAATGCCTCGATGTTAAGGCAGCTTCTTAGTTGCCTCTGTCTGTGTGTGTGTGTGTGTGTGTGTGTGTGTGTGTGTGCGCGCTGCTGCAGCGCCCTGGGCAGCAGGAGGAAAGAGAAGGAATTAGGTGGTTGAAGCCACCTTCCTCAGTGTAAGAACAGGCAGGCAACTGAAAAGGTTTCTTTAAAACCAAGGCCTGGGTGGGTGTAGCCCTGTCCCTAAGAGCACCGGGGTGTTACCTGTTAAAACCTAAAACCCGCAGAGCTCGTGATAACCAAGAGCAGCCGCTGTTGCTGTGTTTCCCTGTTGGCTGCCTGCTCCCTCAGAGGACATCACCCGGATTCCAGTCCTTCTCCCACTTCACTGAAATGCAGGAGTCTGTCTTTGGAAGTGCTGCAGTACAGTAACTAACAGTGATGGTTTAACTTGCAGCTGAGTTGGAAAATTTGAGTAGCGCTGAGCGCATGACGGTTCTCCAAGAAAAACTGCAGGAGGTGAGGAAACGTTACCTGTGCTTGAAATCTGAGGTGGCTTCCATCGACCGGAGGAGAAAGCTCTTGAAGAGAAAAGAGCGGGAAAGTAAGTGCCGGGAGCCGAATTCTCCCTTTCGGGGGCTGCGCTGCGCGTCCTGCCGTTAAGGCGTGAACAGCTGGGTACTTTTTAGGGAGATGCGTGCCACTGGGAGTGTGGTGTGGGTTTTGGGTGCTGGGGGTTTTTGTGTTTGGTTGGGTTTGGGGTTTTTTTAAGCAGCGTGTACAGATTTTTCATGATCTTTAGAAGGTTCGGGTCAGATACACAGTGACGTCCGGTTAACCCTGCGTAAGGGCAGCAACACTGAAAAGCCACGTCACCTACTTCATTCTGTGTTGGCCGGGCCATTTTATGAGGAAAAATGCTCTTTTCTAAGCAGCAAACAGAGGGCCTAAGATTATTAATCAAGAGAAACCTTTCCTTCCTGTTGCCCGATACTTTACTCCAGCGTTGCTCGTGTGTGTAGTCAATGCGCTCCCCTTGGCGTAAGGGATTTATTCTGGGTCTGAACCGATGGTTTCCTGTAAACTCATTCCCCTGAGGCGGCTTTGCCTGCTGCTGCTTGGCACGTTCTCCCGCGCCTGCTTCTGGAAGCATGAAAAGGGTTGTTGTCTCCGTGCCCCGTTTCTGCGCACGCGTAAGCGTACGCTGAGCGTAAGAAGAGGCTGCAGTGCCACGTGTAGTAAGATTTTACGGCTGCAGCCGTCGCAGGGGAGCTGCAGTTGCCCGTTGGCTGTGGGAGCAGGTTGTACGTGCAGCTCCAGAGCTGGGGCAGGGCGCTGCCCGGGCTGATTCCCACAGGGAAGAAAGGGAGCCGACGACTGTGCGTGCAGGGCAGGCGTGAGCTCCGGGTGGCCGGTGAACCCGGGCTGCAGGGGCAGTGCCCTCTGAATTCCAGAGGGTTCCCCGCAAAAGCCAGGGGCTGGAGGCCTTTTTAATTGCTGGGTATTATTGGATGCCGGAGTCGGTGTTCACCAGCAGTGATGGCTGAACGGGAAGGGGTTTTTACTGCTGCATCTGTAAATATTTATAATCTGTGCGTTCCTCTTGCTGTGCAGGTGCTGCCGCTGCATCATCTTCCTCCTCCTCACCTTCCTCCAGTTCCAGTACGGCTGCGGTTATGTTAACTTCAGCAGAACCGTCTATGTCAAGTTCCTCCCAGAATGGAATGTCAGTTGAGTGCAGGTGACAGCAGGACTTGCCAAAGCACTTTGCACTTCATGGCTGCTGAGGGCCACTCTTTTTTCCCCCTTTCTTTTTTTATACTGCACAGTGGCACAAAATTCAGACAAGCGCTATTTTGCGTTTAAAGTTGTTTCTTGACGAGCTAACTTTGCACTTAAGTGCACTTTTCTGAAGACAGAGTACAACAGACTGCTTTTCCTCAAGCAATGATTGTTTCCAACTTGTCTGGGAATCGTAAGGGACTCGAAGGCCTTCCACTGCGGCCAATGGAGGCCGTTCACCGTCCGTAGAGGCGGGACGATACGCGCGGTGGGGTTGGGTTGACCTAAAGAGATGCGGTAAGGCTTACTGTATTCCCTGGAATTTTGTTAAAGCTGGAACGTTTGATATTTTTCCATTTATGTATGGCAAATATTGAACCTATTTTCCTTTGTGCAAGCTACTTGTCTTTTAACTGCTACGTCACCTTCTCGTGGCTTTAGTTGTAGACGTCCAGCGCATGTATTCCGTTCAAAACCTGCGGCTGGGGGACGTGTGACACCAGTTTAAAGTGTATATTTATTCATAAGGGATTATAACAGTTGTATTTTTGTGTTTTCTTGTAAATGTTTCTTTTCCCTTAAAGCAACAAATCTTTCATTTGTAATGCTTATTTTATTACGAGCTTCAAGGAGGGGACGTCAAGACGGAGTAAGGTGTGAGGTTACACTTTGTGGTTGCTGATGCGAACACGGCCACAGATATGTATGTTGTATGTTACATACAAAGATACGTAGAGAGAAGCTCAGGGCAGGTACATTGGCCTAATTTTCCTCTCGGCGATTAACTCCAGTTCATCCTGTCTTTCAGCAGAAAGCGAAAGCGTGGCCCGCTGACGTCATCAAGGCAGCGCCGGTCGAAACGTAAGCGACGTTAGTTCGGGTAGCTGGAACACGTAGAAGGAAGCTCCCGAAGATAGTTGCTGACGTCCCCTGTCGACTGCCTCCCGCTCAGGTTCAGGGGATTGAAGCCAGAATAAAACTGTCCGTGTTCTGTCTGCTCCCGTCTTGCCTGGCTGTAGTTCAGTTCCCCAACAGGCTCTTGGTTACGCCTGCAGAGTGACAGATTGCTGGTGAGGCTGATCAATGACAAGTGCTGGTGAGCTTTGGGAGCCTTCACTGGGTGAGTATTTCCCAGTGGTCTGAGGCTGCAGGGAGTAACTTTGGTAGCCTGGGAGTAGCCCCCCGACATGAGTGCTCACGGAGGTGTAAGTGTAGCAGAATCCCAGCTGGACTAGCTCAGTTCTGCCTTTCAGTCTCAGCAGGCATAACTGGTACCGGTTTAAGAGGGAACGACCTCTGGGCGAGCAAGAGCAAATTCAGCTTTCCGCTCACTGCTGCTTCTCCATCAGCTCTCAGTCTTAGCGACAGCGATTCTGCTTTGCTGCTGACTCTGGTGTTGATGAGAGGATTTGTTTGTTTACTTGTGTAAAACAGGGGTCGTTAGTCACCTCCCCACTCCCAGACTGGGTTTTTGCATAAGTGGGATTTTTGCTGGGTTTTCATACAGCGATTTATTTCTTTTATGTTGCGCTCCTCACGCCGTTGAATGACAGGTGAGAAACCTGTCCTGGGTGTTTGATGTTGCAAGCGGCACTCTCCGGGTTCAGGTTCCTTGTGTCCTGGGGTTGCACAGGAGGGTACCGCTGGCAAACGGTGAGCCAGGCAGTTCTCTCCCCAAGTTCCAGCGAGTCAAACGTGAGCTTCTTCCCAGGTTACGTATTGTAAAGCAGCTTTAGCCGTGGGCCTGCTGGCTGCTTGGCATGAGCACTGTGCTGACAGCTGGGAACATTGCCTGCTGGCAGGGATTGCTGGGCTGGGCCCCTACCCTTGGGACAAACTACCCCCCTTGATCCTTTGCACCTGGGCTGGGTGACAGGGTCAGTTTTGTGTGTCTCCTGGTCGATGGTGTTGGGAATAGCTGGGAGCGTAGACTCTGGGCATCTGCTGGAGAAAGCACGCCTTGCCTGGAGGCGGTCTGCTTGCTTCTGCCTCCCCCTGTCTGCAGTCTCCACCGATGATTGGACTTCGTGCGTAGCTTCCGTCAGGCCGTGAAGTTTTCCTGTCGCCACAGGGCTCAGACTCGCTCTGGCAGAGCTCCTGGAGGCTGTACACCAGGAGATCTAATTAGACAACTAATCCTGGCTGTGTTGTGGTTTAACTCTGGCTAGCAAAATACCACGGAGCCGCTCTCACAAATCCCCTCCCCTCCTCCAGTGGAGGGGAAGAATCGGAGGAAAAAGAAATAAGGAAGCTCGTAAAATTGAGATGAGAACTATTTACTAATTAAATCTAAATCAATACATACAGGTACTACTACTAATAAATAGTTAAAATAGTAGAAAATGAAACATATAGTACAGTATGATACAATATGATACAATTTCCCACCATCCGCTGACCAATGCACACCCAGATGTTGAGGGATGAAAATCAGAGCCCGAGAGCGATCGCAGCCCGAGAGCCGCGGCCTGAAGGCCGGAGCCCGGGAGCCTACGCAGCAGATTCTGAGGAAACCTTATCACTGATAACATGGCCAGAAAACCCAAAACAATCCACCAGCTCCCACACATATGAGCCAGCACAGGAGTTGGCAAAGCAGCTAACGCAGGAGGGTTAGCAAGTGCCCGGAGAGATGAGGAAGGGAGTAAGGGAGAGAGAGAGAAGGGCAGAGTAATGGCTACCGGACCCCCTTCCCCACCCCAAGAGACCGGAACGTGACGCACTATGGAATGAAATACTGCCTTGGTCAGTCTGGGTCAGCTACAGTGTCCGAAGCGGACAAAAGACCTTGAGTTCAGTTTGGCCCCACCTGTGTCCCCTACATGACTGCCCTGTGGTGTGCAGGTAGACTGGAAGAGGGGCTGCCAGCAGTGCAGCAGCCACCTGCCCGTTCGAAAAAGTGTGTGTTCTCCCGGGCTGACCCCATCCACGGGGCTCCCTACCTCGTGGTCAATACCCTTTCTCTGTTGAGGGCTCCACAGCTGGACACAGTACTCCAGGTGGGTTCTCATGAGAGTGGAATAGAGGGGGAGAATCCCCTCCCTCGACCTGCTGGCCACGCTTCTCCTGATACAGCCCAGGATACGGTTGGCTTTCTGGGCTGCCAGCGCACACTGCCAGCTCATGTTCAGCTTCTCAGCCACCAGTACCCCCAAGTCCTTCTCCTCTGGGCTGCTCTCGATCTGTTCTCTGCCCAGGCTGTGCTTGTGCCTGGGATTGCCCCAGCCCAGGTGCAGGACCTTGCACTTGGCCTTGTGGAACTCCAGGAGGTTGGCAGTGGCCCACCTCTGCAGCCTGTCCAGGTCCCTCTGGATGGCATCCCTTCCCTCCAGCGTGTCGACCGCACCGCACGGTGTCATCGGCAAACTTGCGGAGGGTGCGCTCAGTCCCATCACCCGTGTCACTGGCAAAGATGTTAAACGGGACCGGTCCCAGCACCGACCCCTCAGGAACGCCGCTCGTCACCGGCCTCCTCTTGGAGATGGAGCCGTCGGCCAGCGCTCTCTGCCCATCAGGCCAGTTCCTTGTCCACCGAGTGGTCCTTCCATCAAGCCCATGCCTCTGCGGTTTAGAGACGAGGATGCTGTGCAGGACAGGGTCAGACACGGCTCAGGCCCAGGTGCCCTTGGTGGAGCCGCGTTGGCTGTCCCCAGTCACCTCCTGGTTTTGCACGGGCCTTAGCCTGGGTTGCGGGAGGATCTGCTCCGTGAGCCCGCCAGGCACAGGGGTGAGAGTGCCGGGCCCGTAGCTCCGCGAGTCGTCCTTTTGCCCGTCTCCAAGCCGGGATGTTTCCCCGGTTGCAGTCCGTGCGAAGTCCCTGGGCTGCCGGCGCTGCTCAGATGGGATGGGCAGAGGTTCGGCTGCTGCACGTGCCGGTTCCCTCGGCCCCGCGCGGCGGAAGTGACGCGCCCCGAGCGCGCTCCCCTGGCCGCGACGGCAGCCATGAGGGCCCGCCGGCGGGGCGCGGGGCCGCGGGAGCCGGCGGCCGCGGAGGGCGGTGGCGGGGAGGAGTACGTGGTGGGGCAGGTGGCCGACAGCCTGTGGCCGGCGTCTGCGGCGCCTCCTGCCGCGCCGCTCTCGGGCCTCTTCGCCGCCCGGGGGGCGGGCAGGCAGGCCCGGGCGTGGGAAGCTCCGCGCCTTGCCGTTGTTGGCCGCGGGTCCTGCGCTGCCGCTGCGCGGCCGCTGGCCTGGGCACAGGGGGGTGTTACGGGGCCGTTGTTTTTGCAAGGCAAAGAGGGAGAGAAAGCGCAGCGAAGCAGCGGAGAAAGCGCCCGAGGAGCAGAGCTCATGTGCCGCGCGAGAGCCGCCCGGAGCGGCAAAGAAAGGCCGGAAGAAGGAGCTTTCAGAGGCGGCGAAGACATTGGCGCACCGGTGAGTAGGCGATGCGTTTTCAGAGGAGGATTCACAGCCAGCGTCTGGACGGATCGGCAGGTCAGGGGCTGAGTGAAAGCGAAGGTCTGTTGTAGCAGCTGTGTTGAAGGCTGGGTGGAAGAAGGCTGTTTTCCAGAAGAGTGTGAACCCGCTCTGGAGTTTGCCCCAGCAAGGCAGTAAATGCTTCCAGCTGCTTGCAGGTGTAGGGCCGTGAAGTGCAAACCCCCCCGCAGAGGGCAGGGGGGTGTGAGATGCAGACAGGCAGTTCTGTGTGGCAGGGGCGATGCTTTCTGGCTGGGGTTGGCTCTATGCAGCGGTGAGAGGAGGGGAGGGAGCAGAGGAGCAGCAGGAAGGGAGCAGCCAGGATCGGTTGTCCCTGTCACGCTCGGCCTCTTCTGCGACAGAGCGGTATCTGTTACGCTGTCCCTGCTCGGAACTAGTCGGGGCTGCAGGCTGACGCTGTCGGGCGGGCGGGCGGGCAGCTGGTCTTGGGACGGTGAAGTTTGGATAATGAGGCTTGCTTGCCTGTAGCTGGAGGCTACAGCTTGTCCTCCCTCTGGCACCCTGTGTCGTTGCGTCTTCCGTGTCCCGTGAAGGGCTTGCTGGTTTGGTGCCAGTAGCCTTCCAGAGGCTTCTTCACATCTGCTGACTGCTGGGGCTAGAATGATGTCAGGGCCATACTCTTGTTCTCTAAAGCTATTTAAGATCAGAAGATGTTTCCCCCCCCTGCCATTAACTCCTGCAATGTAGTTTGCCTCTTCAGGATGGATGGCGAGAACTGTCAGAAGGCTGAGCAGCCGCCCGTAGCTGCCGTTGAGTTGAGACCAGGAAGAGTTGAGGGTTCTTGGTGCTCCTGAAAAGTTGTCCAAATACCTACAAATGTTGAGTAGCGTTGACACCTGTTGTGTGTTTATTTAATAATTAAATGCAAGCTTGACTTGTAGTTAGAAGACTTGTAGCATAGTTGGCCAGGAGTGACAAGGCCGTAAATTAGCGCAGGGTGCTTGATTGGCCAAATAGTCTCCCACAAGGATTTATTTTAATTTTTTATTCCCCCCCCCCCCCAAATGTGGCTTTGGTTGCCGTCCCTTCAGGGTGTTGAGACAGAGATTACTTCCTCTGATTAAGCAAGGATCGTTCTGGGGAAGCAGGTCTCAAGAAGCGCTTGTAGGTTGAAAATGGGATTTAGGGAACTCTGTATAGAGAAGGATGAGTTTGAACTGAGAACCCCCAATATTTAAGCACAGGGGCTGCATGAAAGAACCGTACAAAGAGGAGTTTGAGCAGCTTCTGCTCGTACAGATTTTGATGCCTTTTTTCCTCTCTTAGTCAAGGCACTTTTCAGCTCTCAGTCCCTGGGTTTTGTGTGCGTGGCTGTGTGCTGTTTTGCTGATAGTCCTCGGCCGTAGTGCAGTTTCCCGTATTTGGAGCCTGCTGTTCCCCGGTCTCTAATGCCTCCACAAGGTTGATCAGTGTGTGTGGTTTGGAACTGAAAAGCTTATGAAGTGTCTCCTAGTAACTCTGCAATTTTTTAAACCTTTCAAGAGATGACGTGGATAAGGAAGAAGATGAAGAAGAGGAGGCGGAGGAGGAAGAAGACAACAGCACCACTGAGGAGGAAGAGTTTGAAGCTATCCACCGGGCATGAAAGTCCAAGTGCGGTATGGCAGAGGGAAAAATGAAAAAATGCATGAAGCTAGTATTAAAGATTCTGACATCGAAGGTGGAGAAGTCCTTTACTTGGTGCACTACTGCGGATGGAACGTGAGGTAACTTGAGTGTGAGTGCGTGATTTCCTCTGGAATGGCTTTGAAGATACACCTGTGTAATTTACAGACTAAATGAATGGGCATCCGGAGTCTTGTGTGAATCTGTCTTGTCCTAGTCCTCTGGGGGGTGTGGGTTGTTGGGGGTTTTTAATTGTTGTTGGTCTTTTTTTGGTTTGGGTCTTTTGGGCTTGTTTGGGTTTTTTTGTTTGTTTAGTTCCTTTTTGATTGCTTTGGGGGGGGTCTGGTTGTTTGGTTGGGTTTTTTTTAAGTAGGTTTCCTCCCCTCTGTTTCCATGATTTCCTCGGGGCATCAGAGTTTGTGTGGCTGTACACCGAGGCCGAGGTCGGTAGCGACTAATTTTTAACTGGCCTGTTTCTTATTCAGGCGGTTCTTTAATTCACAGTTGAAGTAGGAGAGCAGATGATGCTTATCGGGAGAAACAGAGTTAGTACTGAGGTAGTGACTCCAAAGCTGGGGACTCCCAAGCGTTGGTCACTCCAGATATCGTTGGCAGACACTGGGGCTCGACAGACGCTGCCCTTGTTAACTGGTGTCGTTTTATGGAGTCGTAAGAGTTTACGTTATGGTGAAGGTTTGGCCGTGTGTGGGCATCAGGTTCCTGGGCTTTTGAAAAGTAAACATGTCCTCCCCGAGGGTTTGCGGTGTGACTTTGGGGTGGGGAGGGGAAGCTCCTCTGCCCTTCCTGTATTATTTTTCAATGCAATTTGTGTGTGCATTTGTAGAAAACAAAGGAGAAGGATCCCTTTTGCCCGTGGGTGGTGGGATCCAACTCTGGGGGTGAAATGTGGGAGCTCCCTCTGGTGACTCTGGAGAGTAAAGCTGTGACTAGTCCCTGTGTATGTGAGGTGCCGTTCCATTGCAGAGCCTTTCTTTGAACGGCCCTTCCTTTGAAACGGGTGTTGGGGCTTAGGTTAGGGTCCGCTGCTGGGGCAGAGAGATGCAAGGAAGCTTTCAGGCTTCCACGGATGTCGGCGCTCCTTCTGCCCACGCCCCGCCCGGTGATGCTTCCGGAACCTTGGGCTCCTTTCTAGAGCTCCCTGACCGTTGGTCCCTGTGGTGCCACTGTTGCCCTGGCACTGCTGTGGTGCCACTGCTCCTAGAGCGCTGGCTGTGTTGCCTTGCCCGTTGGTGGCTGTGTTGGCAAGTTCCCCTCGTGGGTGCAGGCGTCTCTGCATGGAGCACGGGAAGGTACGTGTAGTCCTTTCAACAGAGAGGAAAGCTCTCCTTTACAGCTTGGAGGTTTAAGCATGGCTTACTTGTAACCTGTGTGCAGGGGTGTGCTCAGATGAGAAGGGTTTTTCATCTTTTCTTTCACGTAGAACAAGCCGGACACAGGGAAGGAAGAGGATTCTCCTCAAAACGGGGAATTGCGGCGCTTGGCAAAACCCCCCTTCCACACCAGCACGGCGCCAGAGACTGGGTCCAAACTGGACAGCGCTGGAGCCGAAACCGCTGATCGGGCTCCAGTGAAATCAGCAGCAGCTACTGGTGTCGTTAGTGGGCTACAAGGTATGGTACTGGAACTTTCCCTAATTCTGGAAGTGGCCTTTGGGCAGCCGTAAATGGCAGCGTGGAACGCCTGCTGCACCCGTACGCTGGAGTCTGTCTGGCTGGTTGTAGCGTCCCCTTGGGAAACAGCCCCGGAAGCACAGCAGTATTGGCGGTTCCTGACAACGGGCTTTGTTTTCAGTGGGTCTGAAGAGTTCCATTGGGGTTTTTCCAGCCTTTGGCTCTTTGATACGCAGCCAGGCGTTTTGGCTTCCTGTATTATCTCCCGATTTTTCGTTTCTGGTTTCCGTAACTCTTAGGACTTTTAGATTTTTCCCTTTTTGCCTTGCAAACGTTAGTAAAGCTGGGTTTCCTGTCAGCTGGCCTGTTGTTCCTAACAGTGTTTTCCCCTTCCCGCGCATTTACAGCCGCAGTACGATAGTTGGCTGTGTCTCTTTGTCCCTAGTTCAGTGTGCGCCCCCCGAAAAAGAAGCCCTGCCTGGCAGAGGTAGTTGGGATAGTTTCTGTGAAAGTTGCACGTATTGAATGGTCTTTCAGACGGACGGACGGACTCCTCGAGATCCTGTAGCACGTGTCCCTGTCGGTACAGTTCTCTTTAGTGGGTTTCTTTTTTGAGAATTCTTTGTAACCAGAGTCAAGACAAACTTGTCTTGTTTTGTTTTGTTTTCTGCTTTATTTTCAATGAGCTCCTGAAAGTTCTGATGATGGTGAGCAGGAAGGTGCCCCAGGACCAGTCGCGTTGTTGTTTACAAAGTTAGGCTCGGCGGTGGTTTTTGAGACTGAGAAAAAGACAGGGAAGAGCAATCCCTGCTGGGTTTGTAACTTGTTCCCCTTCCGTTTTGCCGTGGTGAACCAGGACGTGTTCACTGGTGCTAGCAATAAGAACTCTCCGTGGGTGTGGGTCAGTCAGCTACGGGTACACGTGCAGCTGGGGGCGAGCGGCGTTGGAGGATCGCGCACGTGCCCGTCTGGAAAACAGTCCAGGAGGTTACTAATGCCTCGATGTTAAGGCAGCTTCTTAGTTGCCTCTGTCTGTGTGTGTGTGTGTGTGTGTGTGTGTGTGCGCTGCTGCAGCGCCCTGGGCAGCAGGAGGAAAGAGAAGGAATTAGGTGGTTGAAGCCACCTTCCTCAGTGTAAGAACAGGCAGGCAACTGAAAAGGTTTCTTTAAAACCAAGGCCTGGGTGGGTGTAGCCCTGTCCCTAAGAGCACCGGGGTGTTACCTGTTAAAACCTAAAACCCGCAGAGCTCGTGATAACCAAGAGCAGCCGCTGTTGCTGTGTTTCCCTGTTGGCTGCCTGCTCCCTCAGAGGACATCACCCGGATTCCAGTCCTTCTCCCACTTCACTGAAATGCAGGAGTCTGTCTTTGGAAGTGCTGCAGTACAGTAACTAACAGTGATGGTTTAACTTGCAGCTGAGTTGGAAAATTTGAGTAGCGCTGAGCGCATAACGGTTCTCCAAGAAAAACTGCAGGAGGTGAGGAAACGTTACCTGTGCTTGAAATCTGAGGTGGCTTCCATCGACCGGAGGAGAAAGCTCTTGAAGAGAAAAGAGCGGCAAAGTAAGTGCCGGGAGCCGAATTCTCCCTTTCGGGGGCTGCGCTGCGCGTCCTGCCGTTAAGGCGTGAACAGCTGGGTACTTTTTAGGGAGATGCGTGCCACTGGGAGTGTGGTGTGGGTTTTGGGTGCTGGGGGGTTTTGTGTTTGGTTGGGTTTGGGGTTTTTTTAAGCAGCGTGTACAGATTTTTCATGATCTTTAGAAGGTTCGGGTCAGATACACAGTGACGTCCGGTTAACCCTGCGTAAGGGCAGCAACACTGAAAAGCCACGTCACCTACTTCATTCTGTGTTGGCCGGGCCATTTTATGAGGAAAAATGCTCTTTTCTAAGCAGCAAACAGAGGGCCTAAGATTATTAATCAAGAGAAACCTTTCCTTCCTGTTGCCCGATACTTTACTCCAGCGTTGCTCGTGTGTGTAGTCAATGCGCTCCCCTTGGCGTAAGGGATTTATTCTGGGTCTGAACCGATGGTTTCCTGTAAACTCATTCCCCTGAGGCGGCTTTGCCTGCTGCTGCTTGGCACGTTCTCCCGCGCCTGCTTCTGGAAGCATGAAAAGGGTTGTTGTCTCCGTGCCCCGTTTCTGCGCACGTGTAAGCGTACGCTGAGCGTAAGAAAAGGCTGCAGTGCCACGTGTAGTAAGATTTTACGGCTGCAGCCGTCGCAGGGGAGCTGCAGTTGCCCGTTGGCTGTGGGAGCAGGTTGTACGTGCAGCTCCAGAGCTGGGGCAGGGCGCTGCCCGGGCTGATTCCCACAGGGAAGAAAGGGAGCCGACGACTGTGCGTGCAGGGCAGGCGTGAGCTCCGGGTGGCCGGTGAACCCGGGCTGCAGGGGCAGTGCCCTCTGAATTCCAGAGGGTTCCCCGCAAAAGCCAGGGGCTGGAGGCCTTTTTAATTGCTGGGTATTATTGGATGCCGGAGTCGGTGTTCACCAGCAGTGATGGCTGAACGGGAAGGGGTTTTTACTGCTGCATCTGTAAATATTTATAATCTGTGCGTTCCTCTTGCTGTGCAGGTGCTGCCGCTGCATCATCTTCCTCCTCCTCACCTTCCTCCAGTTCCAGTACGGCTGCGGTTATGTTAACTTCAGCAGAACCGTCTGTGTCAAGTTCCTCCCAGAATGGAATGTCAGTTGAGTGCAGGTGACAGCAGGACTTGCCAAAGCACTTTGCACTTCACGGCTGCTGAGGGCCACTCTTTCTTTTTCCCCTTTTTATTTTATACTGCACAGTGGCACAGAATTCAGACAAGCGCTATTTTGCATTTAAAGTTGTTTCTTGACGAGCTAACTTTGCACTTAAGTGCACTTTTCTGAAGACAGAGTACAACAGACTGCTTTTCCTCAAGCAATGATTGTTTCCAACTTGTCTGGGAATCGTAAGGGACTCGAAGGCCTTCCACTGCGGCCAATGGAGGCCGTTCACTGTCCGTAGAGGCGGGACGATACGCGCGGTGGGGTTGGGTTGACCTAAAGAGATGCGGTAAGGCTTACTGTATTCCCTGCTATTTTGTTAAAGCTGGAACGTTTGATATTTTTCCATTTATGTATGGCAAATATTGAACCTATTTTCCTTTGTGCAAGCTACTTGTCTTTTAACTGCTACGTCACCTTCTCGTGGCTTTAGTTGTAGACGTCCAGCACATGTATTCCGTTCAAAACCTGCGGCTGGGGGACGTGTGACACCAGTTTAAAGTGTATATTTATTCATAAGGGATTATAACAGTTGTATTTTTGTGTTTTCTTGTAAATGTTTCTTTTCCCTTAAAGCAACAAATCTTTCATTTGTAATGCTTATTTTATTACGAGCTTCAAGGAGGGGACGTCAAGACGGAGTAAGGTGTGAGGTTACAATCTGTGGTTGCTGATGCGAACACGGCCACAGATATGTATGTTGTATGTTACATACAAAGATACGTAGAGAGAAGCTCAGGGCAGGTACATTGGCCTAATTTTCCTCTCGGCGATTAACTCCAGTTCATCCTGTCTTTCAGCAGAAAGCGAAAGCGTGGCCCGCTGACGTCATCAAGGCAGCGCCGGTCGAAACGTAAGCGACGTTAGTTCGGGTAGCTGGAACACGTAGAAGGAAGCTCCCGAAGATAGTTGCTGACGTCTCCTATCGACTGCCTCCCGCTCAGATTCAGGGGATTGAAGCCAGAATAAAACTGTCTGTGTTCTGTCTGCTCCCGTCTTGCCTGGCTGTAGTTCAGTTCCCCAACAGGCTCTTGGTTACGCCTGCAGAGTGACAGATTGCTGGTGAGGCTGATCAATGACAAGTGGTGGTGAGCTCTGGGAGCCTTCACTGGGTGAGTATTTCCCAGTGGTCTGAGGCTGCAGGGAGTAACTTTGGTAGCCTGGGAGTAGCCCCCCGACATGAATGCTCACGGAGGTGTAAGTGTAGCAGAATCCCAGCTGGACTAGCTCAGTTCTGCCTTTCAGTCTCAGCAGGCATAACTGGTACCGGTTTAAGAGGGAACGACCTCTGGGCGAGCAAGAGCAAATTCAGCTTTCCGCTCACTGCTGCTTCTCCATCAGCTCTCAGTCTTAGCGACAGCGATTCTGCTTTGCTGCTGACTCTGGTGGTGATGAGAGGATTTGTTTGTTTACTTGTGTAAAACAGGGGTCGTTAGTCACCTCCCCGCTCCCAGACTGGGTTTTTGCATAAGTGGGATTTTTGCTGGGGTTTCATACAGCGACTTATTTCTTTTTTGTTGCGCTCCTCACGCCGTTGAATGACAGGTGAGAAACCTGTCCTGGGTGTTTGATGTTGCAAGCGGCACTCTCCTCTTGCAGGGTCCCCGACGAAGGCAAGTCCCGAGTAACGACGCAACACCGATATGGTTAAAAATCGTTCCCCGTTTAATACCTGTTCTCCCTCTGTTCTCCCTCTGTTCTCCCTCTGTTCTCCCTCTGTTCTCCCTCTGTTCTCCCTCTGTTCTCCCCTAATACACACAAAACTCGATACTTTTCTAAGCTGTCCCCGCGTCTAAAGCATACACGCGATGACGGGATAATCATAACTGTCCACGCGCCCCCAAGCGGATACTGATTGGTGGTCTTGCGAAAAGCTTCTGGCAAGTCTCCGCCTTGCTTGCTGTTTTCAACCTCCTGCTCAACAGCCTTGATGCTGATAGCAGCTGTTTTTACTACCCTCTTCCCAAGGATGCCCTAGACTGAGCTAAACTGGCTCAGTCACGTACGCCAGCCTGGGAGCCTGGGTTGTTCATAGCCGTGGACAGATACAAATCATGCCCTCCTGCAGCCAGAAACTCCTCCACATTCTCCGGGTTCAGGTTCCTTGTGTCCTGGGGTTGCACAGGAGGGTACCGCTGGCAAACGGTGAGCCAGGCAGTTCTCGCCCCAAGTTCCAGCGAGTCAAATGTGAGCTTCTTTCCAGGTTACGTATTGTAAAGCAGCTTTAGCCATGGGCCTGCTGGCTGCTTGGCATGAGCACTGTGCTGACAGCTGGGAACATTGCCTGCTGGCAGGGATTGCTGGGCTGGGCCCCTACCCTTGGGACAAACTACCCCCCTTGATCCTTTGCACCTGGGCTGGGCAACAGGGTCAGTTTTGTGTGTCTCCTGGTCGATGGTGTTGGGAATAGCTGGGAGCTTAGACTCTGGGCATCTGCTGGAGAAAGCATGCCTTGCCTGGAGGCGGTCTGCTTGCTCCTGCCTCCCCCTGTCTGCAGTCTCCACCGATGATTGGACTCCGTGCGTAGCTTCCGTCAGGCCGTGAAGTTTTCCTGTCGCCACAGGGCTCAGACTCGCTCTGGCAGAGCTCCTGGAGGCTGTACGCCTCTTGCTGGGCTTCGGCAAGTACCAGTCCCTGAAGCCAGCCAGCTGAACGCTTGTCCGGTGGAGCTTTGATGTATTCTGATGGTTCAGGCTGTTCGGCCCCACCTGTGTCCCCTACATGACTGCCCTGTGGTGTGCAGGTAGACTGGAAAAGGGGCTGCCAGCAGTGCAGCAGCCACCTGCCCGTTCGAAAAAGTGTGTGTTCTCCCGGGCTGACCCCATCCACGGGGCTCCCTACCTCGTGGTCAATACCCTTTCTCTGTTGAGGGCTCCACAGCTGGACCCAGTACTCCAGGTGGGTTCTCATGAGAGTGGAATAGAGGGGGAGAATCACCTCCCTCCACCTGCTGGCCACAATTCTGTGGATACAGCCCAGGATCCAACTGGCTTTCTGGACTGCCAGCGCACACGGCCGGCTCGTGTCCAGCTTCTCAGCCACCAGTACCCCCAAGTCCTTCTCCTCTGGGCTGCTCTCGATCTGTTCTCTGCCCAGGCTGTGCTTGTGCCTGGGATTGCCCCAGCCCAGGTGCAGGACCTTGCACTTGGCCTTGTGGAACTCCAGGAGGTTGGCAGTGGCCCACCTCTGCAGCCTGTCCAGGTCCCTCTGGATGGCATCCCTTCCCTCCAGCGTGTCGACCGCACCGCACGGTGTCATCGGCAAACTTGCGGAGGGTGCGCTCAGTCCCATCACCCGTGTCACTGGCAAAGATGTTAAACGGGACCGGTCCCAGCACCGACCCCTCAGGAACGCCGCTCGTCACCGGCCTCCTCTTGGAGATGGAGCCGTCGGCCAGCGCTCTCTGCCCATCAGGCCAGTTCCTTGTCCACCGAGTGGTCCTTCCATCAAGCCCATGCCTCTGCGGTTTAGAGACGAGGATGCTGTGCAGGACAGGGTCAGACACGGCTCAGGCCCAGGTGCCCTTGGTGGAGCCGCGTTGGCTGTCCCCAGTCACCTCCTGGTTTTGCACGGGCCTTAGCCTGGGTTGCGGGAGGATCTGCTCCGTGAGCCCGCCAGGCACAGGGGTGAGAGTGCCGGGCCCGTAGCTCCGCGAGTCGTCCTTTTGCCCGTCTCCAAGCCGGGATGTTTCCCCGGTTGCAGTCCGTGCGAAGTCCCTGGGCTGCCGGCGCTGCTCAGATGGGATGGGCAGAGGTTCGGCTGCTGCATGTGCCGGTTCCCTCGGCCCCGCGCGGCGGAAGTGACGCGCCCCGAGCGCGCTCCCCTGGCCGCGACGGCAGCCATGAGGGCCCGCCGGCGGGGCGCAGGGCCGCGGGAGCCGGCGGCCGCGGAGGGCGGTGGCGGGGAGGAGTACGTGGTGGGGCAGGTGGCCGACAGCCTGTGGCCGGCGTCTGCGGCGCCTCCTGCCGCGCCGCTCTCGGGCCTCTTCGCCGCCCGGGGGGCGGGCAGGCAGGCCCGGGCGTGGGAAGCTCCGCGCCTTGCCGTTGTTGGCCGCGGGTCCTGCGCTGCCGCTGCGCGGCCGCTGGCCTGGGCACAGGGGGGTGTTACGGGGCCGTTGTTTTTGCAAGGCAAAGAGGGAGAGAAAGCGCAGCGAAGCAGCGGAGAAAGCGCCCGAGGAGCAGAGCTCATGTGCCGCGCGAGAGCCGCCCGGAGCGGCAAAGAAAGGCCGGAAGAAGGAGCTTTCAGAGGCGGCGAAGACATTGGCGCACCGGTGAGTAGGCGATGCGTTTTCAGAGGAGGATTCACAGCCAGCGTCTGGACGGATCGGCAGGTCAGGGGCTGAGTGAAAGCGAAGGTCTGTTGTAGCAGCTGTGTTGAAGGCTGGGTGGAAGAAGGCTGTTTTCCAGAAGGGTGTGAACCCGCTCTGGAGTTTGCCCCAGCAAGGCAGTAAATGCTTCCAGCTGCTTGCAGGTGTAGGGCCGTGAAGTGCAAACCCCCCCGCAGAGGGCAGGGGGGTGTGAGATGCAGACAGGCAGTTCTGTGTGGCAGGGGGCGATGCTTTCTGGCTGGGGTTGGCTCTATGCAGCGGTGAGAGGAGGGGAGGGAGCAGAGGAGCAGCAGGAAGGGAGCAGCCAGGATCGGTTGTCCCTGTCACGCTCGGCCTCTTCTGCGACAGAGCGGTATCTGTTACGCTGTCCCTGCTCGGAACTAGTCGGGGCTGCAGGCTGACGCTGTCGGGCGGGCGGGCGGGCAGCTGGTCTTGGGACGGTGAAGTTTGGATAATGAGGCTTGCTTGCCTGTAGCTGGAGGCTACAGCTTGTCCTCCCTCTGGCACCCTGTGTCGTTGCGTCTTCCGTGTCCCGTGAAGGGCTTGCTGGTTTGGTGCCAGTAGCCTTCCAGAGGCTTCTTCACATCTGCTGACTGCTGGGGCTAGAATGATGTCAGGGCCATACTCTTGTTCTCTAAAGCTGTTTAAGATCAGAAGATGTTTCCCCCCCCCCGGCCATTAACTCCTGCAATGTAGTTTGCCTCTTCAGGATGGATGGCGAGAACTGTCAGAAGGCTGAGCAGCCGCCCGTAGCTGCCGTTGAGTTGAGACCAGGAAGAGTTGAGGGTTCTTGGTGCTCCTGAAAAGTTGTCCAAATACCTACAAATGTTGAGTAGCGTTGACACCTTGTCCTGGTTTAACTCTGGTGTTCTGGTGTTATCAGGATCAGCCGTTCTACCACTCAACACACACACACACCCCCCTCCCGGTGAGGAAGGGTCGGAGGAAGAACCCGAGGAAAAGCCCGTAGGAGTTAAGAACTATTTAACGATAGAAATGAAACGTAGGGAGTTACTAACAATGCCAGTGCTAATGAGCAATCCAGGGAACAGAGGGAAAAGGCAGAACAGATGACACAGGATCGTATTGGAGTTCCAGCATGTCCGGCACGGCAGCACTCAGCGGTGGTGTGACTTCATTCAGGCCACGATAGTCCACTGTCAGTCTCCATTCCCCATCAGACTCACGCACTGGCCAGATGGGGCTGTTAAAGGGGGAGCGGGTTTTGCTGATCACCCCTTGGCTCTCCAGCTGACGCATCGGCTTCTGGACGGGAAGCAGAGAGTCTGTGTTAGTGCGCTACTGCCGCCGGTGCACTGTTGTGGTGGCAATTGGCACCTGTTGGTCTGCGACCTTTAGCAGTCCCACAGCAGAAGGGTCCTGTGAGAGACCAGGCAAGACGGACAGCTGCTCAATTTCATGAGTCTCTATAGCAGCTATCCCAAAAGCCCACCGGTACCCTTTCGGGTCCTTAAAGTACCCTCTCGTAAGGTAGTCTGTGCCAAGGATGCATGGGGCATCTGGGCCAGTCACAATAGGGTGGTTTTGCCACTCGTCCCCAGTCAGGCTTATTTCAGCCTCCAGCACAGTCAGTTGTTGAGAGCCCCCAGTCACACCAGAAATGCTGATGGGCTGTACCCCCCTACAGCTTGATGGCATGAGGGTGCACTGTGCACCCATGTCTACTAGAGCCTTATACTCCCGGGGCTCTGATGTGCCAGGCCATCGAATCCATACAGTCTAGTAAGCACGGTTGTCCCTTTCCTCCACCTGGCTGGAGGCAGGGCCCCTCTAATACTCACGTGCCTCACTCATGTCCTGGAGAAAAGGATTATTGGACATGTCACTTGGCTCATCCCGCTTAGATATGGGAGCAGCAACTTTTCTGGCAGGGTCCCCACTAGCAGATCTTTTCCCTTTCAGTTCATTGACTCGTTGTTCCAGGAGAGAGGTAGGTTTTCCATGCCACCTCCTCATATCCTCTCCGTGGTCTCTCAGGTAAAACCACAGGGTACCCCGTGAGGGATATCTGTTGTATTCCTGCCTTGAAGGACAGAAGCGCCTGCTCTTTATATCCGAAACACTGGCCCGTGGAGGTGGGGATCGGAACACCTCCTCTCGGAGTTCCTTGAGCTCTTTGGACAGTCTCTCCACAGCAGAGACACAGGCCTGTATGGGGGAGGAGAGACTCTCCTCATACTCTCGGAATCGGCGGATCATCCCGTCCACGGTTGGTGCCTCGTCCTCTCTCCAAGTTACTATTGAGAGCACGCTGGAGTATGAGGGTGGTGCACTCCGCCTTAACTTCTGCCACATGGGCCGGGTGCAGTAGACTTCGTCGGGGTCAGTGGATGCTCGTGGGTTGTTTGGGTCTCGATAAACAATCTCCAGTACCGCTAGTTCTCTTAGGTACTGGATGCCTTTCGCCATGCTGGTCCACCTACGTAGCTGTTGTGGCACACTCTCTCTGAAAGGGTACCTTTCCTGTACACTGGTCAGGAGTCGCTTCCAGAGGCTGACATTTTGTGGCTGACGCCCAATTGCTTTATCAGTTCCTCCTTCTCCGGGACGTGACCCCAGCTGTTTAGCCTCTCTCCCCTCTAGCTCCATACTACTGGCCCCATTATCCCAGCAGCGGAGCAGCCAGGTCATGATATGTTCACCCGGGCAGCGACTATAGTCTCTACGGATGTCCCGTCGCTCCCTCAGGGATAAGGACCGTGTGGTCACAACGGCTTCATCCTCCGTCTCCGACTCTTGAGCTAGCCCTGTTCCATTTCCTGACTGACAGTTTCTGTCGACTGGGATGGCCCTGCTACCTCACCGTCCTCGACTAGATGGAGTGATTGACGTGTGTATTTCCTTTTCCGGACTGGGGCCACGGACAGGGGTCGCCCCTGACAATAGCACACCAAGGATTGAGGGAGTGAGGCTGCTGCAGAAAGTGGGCTGGCTGGGGGAGAAGACAGTTTGGCGGTAGCGGGAGGCGTTGCCACTGAGCAGGCATAGTGGAGGGTGACGCGGCAGGTTGCGGTGCAAGCGTTGAGGATGGCGCGGGCACAGAAGGCATTGTTGCTGGTGTGCTGGGTTGTGTTGCAGACACTGGGGCCGCCACGCACCCTGGCGCTGCCGCGGGTGCTGGGGCCACTGTGGGCACTGGGGCTGCGCGGGCTCGAGTTAGGAGCTTGGTCCCGGCGCGACTCCGCGCTGCCCCCTTGCGCATCAAGGCAGCTCGGGCAACTGCACTGACCCTGCGTCTGCCTCGGGCACTAGGACTGGTGGGGGCAGGGCTCCCGAACATTTCCCTAACTTCGCCCAAAGCCACTAAAAGATTCACTAGCAAGCTGATCCCCAGCCACAGGTCACCCCAGCCACAGGAAAAATTTCCGAAAAACTCATGTGCCTTTGCCATCGGACCGAGAGGAGAGGGGAAAAATTGAAAAAGTTTTTCTACGTGCCCCCCAGCACCAAATAGCCTCTGCTCTATCGGCTGAGTCCCCGAGGGGAGAAAGGGAGAGGTGTAGTTGTGGAAAACCTCCAGCAGGTAAGTCGCGATGTACCAAGGAGCCGACAGTATTAAGCAGAGATAGAGAGAGTATCCCTGCCAGCACCAGCAGCACCCAGAACAGCCTGGCCAGCCCCCTCAGCCCGCCTCGCACATAACAAATCAGGGTCATCACTAGCACACAGGGGAGCAGATCCTGCCGTTCGGTCAGCAGCTTGAAAAGCCCCGGACTCAGAGTCTTGAGCAGCCACAGGTACATTTTAAGGCAGGAGCTTCTCACACACTGTGATCTGTTCCTTATCTCAACTCTTTCGAGCCCCACACTGGGCACCAAAAAGGACTGTCCTGGTTTAACTCTGGTGTTCTGGTGTTATCAGGATCAGCTGTTCTACCACTCTGCCCCCACCCTCACACCCCCTCCTGGTGAGGAAGGGTCAGAGGAAGAAACTGAGGAAAATCCCGTAGGAGTTGAGATAAGAACTGTTTAATGATAGAAATGAAACTTAGGGAGTTACTAACAATGCCAGTGCTAATGAGCAATCCAGGGAACAGAGGAAAAAGGCAGAACAAATGACACAGGATCTCACCCCGAGAAGGGAAAAAAGGAAAGAAAACCCACCCGGAGGGAGCAAACCCCCCACGAAACCGCCTGTGGGCCGAGAGAGTAAGAGAGAGGAAAAAAAACCCTTTCAAACCCCGACTCCCAGACCGATCTGCCCGGCAAGACGCTGGCTCTGCCCGGAGCACCAACCACTCGCCGCGAGGTCCCACAACAAACAAACCCCCAGCCCCCTCGGCCGGAAGCCCCCTCAGACCCTTCCCAGGGTCGTGTCCAACCACAAGCCTTTCCACCCACATCCCCACCCCCTCCCCGCTGGTCCTGCAGTGCCGTGGGCCCCGGGCTGGCACCACCTATCCAGCTGGATGTGTTGTGGGGTGAAGCCAAAGAGACCAGCTGGTGCAAAGCTAAGACACCCCTGTTGTGTGTTTATTTAATAATTAAATGCAAGCTTGACTTGTAGTTAGAAGACTTGTAGCATAGTTGGCCAGGAGTGACAAGGCCGTAAATTAGCGCAGGGTGCTTGATTGGCTAAATAGTCTCCCACAGGGATTTATTTTAATTTTTTATTCCCCCCCCTTCCCCTAAAATGTGGCTTTGGTTGCCGTCCCTTCAGGGTGTTGAGACAGAGATTACTTCCTCTGATTAAGCAAGGATCGTTCTGGGGAAGCAGGTCTCAAGAAGCGCTTGTAGGTTGAAAATGGGATTTAGGGAACTCTGTACAGAGAAGGATGAGTTTGAACTGAGAACCCCCAATATTTAAGCACAGGGGCTGCATGAAAGAACCGTACAAAGATGAGTTTGAGCAGCTTCTGCTCGTACAGATTTTGATGCCTTTTTTCCTCTCTTAGTCAAGGCACTTTTCAGCTCTCAGTCCCTGGGTTTTGTGTGCGTTGCTGTGTGCTGTTTTGCTGATAGTCCTCGGCCGTAGTGCAGTTTCCCGTATTGGGAGCCTGCTGTTCCCCAGTCTCTAATACCTCCACAAGGTTGATCAGTGCGTGTGGTTTGGAACTGAAAAGCTTATGAAGTGTCTCCTAGTAACTCTGCAATTTTTTAAACCTTTCAAGAGATGACGTGGATAAGGAAGAAGATGAAGAAGAGGAGGCGGAGGAGGAAGAAGACAACAGCACCACTGAGGAGGAAGAGTTTGAAGCTATCCACCGGGCATGAAAGTCCAAGTGCGGTATGGCAGAGGGAAAAATGAAAAAATGTATGAAGCTAGTATTAAAGATTCTGACATCGAAGGTGGAGAAGTCCTTTACTTGGTGCACTACTGCGGATGGAACGTGAGGTAACTTGAGTGTGAGTGCGTGATTTCCTCTGGAATGGCTTTGAAGATACACCTGTGTAATTTCCAGACTAAATGAATGGGCATCCGGAGTCTTGTGTGAATCCGTCTTGTCCTAGTCCTCTGGGGGGTGTGGGTTGTTGGGGGTTTTTAATTGTTGTTGGTCTTTTTTTGGTTTGGGTCTTTTGGGCTTGTTTGGGTTTTTTTGTTTGTTTAGTTCCTTTTTGATTGCTTTGGGGGGGGTTGGTTGTTTGGTTGGGTTTTTTTTTAAGTAGGTTTCCTCCCCTCTGTTTCCATGATTTCCTCGGGGCATCAGAGTTTGTGTGGCCGTACACCGAGGCCGAGGTCGGTAGCGACTAATTTTTAACTGGCCTGTTTCTTATTCAGGCGGTTCTTTAATTCACAGTTGAAGTAGGAGAGCAGATGATGCTTATCGGGAGAAACAGAGTTAGTACTGAGGTGGTGACTCCAAAGCTGGGGACTCCCAAGCGCTGGTCACTCCAGATATCGTTGGCAGACACTGGGGCTCGACAGACGCTGCCCTTGTTAACTGGTGTCGTTTTATGGAGTCGTAAGAGTTTACGTTATGGTGAAGGTTTGGCCGTGTGTGGGCATCAGGTTCCTGGGCTTTTCAAAAGTAAACATGTCCTCCCCGAGGGTTTGCGGTGTGACTTTGGGGTGGGGAGGGGAAGCTCCTCTGCCTTTCCTGTATTATTTTTCAATGCAATTTGTGTGTGCATTTGTAGAAAACAAAGGAGAAGGATCCCTTTTGCCCGTGGGTGGTGGGATCCAACTCTGGGGGTGAAATGTGGGAGCTCCCTCTGGTGACTCTGGAGAGTAAAGCTGTGACTAGTCCCTGTGTATGTGAGGTGCCGTTCCATTGCAGAGCCTTTCTTTGAACGGCCCTTCCTTTGGAACGGGTGTTGGGGCTTAGGTTAGGGTCCGCTGCTGGGGCAGAGAGATGCAAGGAAGCTTTCAGGCTTCCAGGGATGTCGGTGCTCCTTCTGCCCGCGCCCCGCCCGGTGATGCTTCCGGAACCTTGGGCTCCTTTCTAGAGCTCCCTGACCGTTGGTCCCTGTGGTGCCACTGTTGCCCTGGCACTGCTGTGGTGCCACTGCTCCTAGAGCGCTGGCTGTGTTGCCTTGCCCGTTGGTGGCTGTGTTGGCAAGTTCCCCTCGTGGGTGCAGGCGTCTCTGCATGGAGCACGGGAAGGTACGTGTAGTCCTTTCAACAGAGAGGAAAGCTCTCCTTTACAGCTTGGAGGTTTAAGCATGGCTTACTTGTAACCTGTGTGCAGGGGTGTGCTCAGATGAGAAGGGTTTTTCATCTTTTCTTTCACGTAGAACAAAACGGACACAGGGAAGGAAGAGGATTCTCCTCAAAACGGGGAATTGCGGCGCTTGGCAAAACCCCCCTTCCACACCAGCACGGCGCCAGAGACTGGGTCCAAACTGGACAGCGCTGGAGCCGAAACCGCTGATCGGGCTCCAGTGAAATCAGCAGCAACTACTGGTGTCGTTAGTGGGCTACAAGGTATGGTACTGGAACTTTCCCTAATTCTGGAAGTGGCCTTTGGGCAGCCGTAAATGGCAGCGTGGAACGCCTGCTGCACCCGTACGCTGGAGTCTGTCTGGCTAGTTGTAGCGTCCCCTTGGGAAACAGCCCCGGAAGGACAGCAGTATTGGCGGTTCCTGACAACGGGCTTTGTTTTCAGTGGGTCTGAAGAGTTCCATTGGGGTTTTTCCAGCCTTTGGCTCTTTGATACGCAGCCAGGCGTTTTGGCTTCCTGTATTATCTCCCGATTTTTCGTTTCTGGTTTCCGTAACTCTTAGGACTTTTAGATTTTTCCCTTTTTGCCTTGCAAACGTTAGTAAAGCTGGGTTTCCTGTCGGCTGGCCTGTTGTTCCTAACAGTGTTTTCCCCTTCCCGCGCATTTACAGCCGCAGTACGATAGTTGGCTGTGTCTCTTTGTCCCTAGTTCAGTGTGCGCCCCCCGAAAAAGAAGCCCTGCCTGGCAGAGGTAGTTGGGATAGTTTCTGTGAAAGTTGCACGTATTGAATGGTCTTTCGGACGGACGGACGGACTCCTCGAGATCCTGTAGCACGTGTCCCTGTCGGTACAGTTCTCTTTAGTGGGTTTCTTTTTTGAGAATTCTTTGTAACCAGAGTCAAGACAAACTTGTCTTGTTTTGTTTTGTTTTCTGCTTTATTTTCAATGAGCTCCTGCAAGTTCTGATGATGGTGAGCAGGAAGGTGCCCCAGGACCAGTCGCGTTGTTGTTTACAAAGTTAGGCTCGGCGGTGGTTTTTGAGACTGAGAAAAAGACAGGGAAGAGCAATCCCTGCTGGGTTTGTAACTTGTTCCCCTTCCGTTTTGCCGTGGTGAACCAGGACGTGTTCACTGGTGCTAGCAATAAGAACTCTCCGTGGGTGTGGGTCAGTCAGCTACGGGTACACGTGCAGCTGGGGGCGAGCGGCGTTGGAGGATCGTGCACGTGCCCGTCTGGAAAACAGTCCAGGAGGTTACTAATGCCTCGATGTTAAGGCAGCTTCTTAGTTGCCTCTGTGTGTGTGTGTGTGTGTGTGTGTGTGTGTGTGTGTGTGTGTGCGCTGCTGCAGCGCCCTGGGCAGCAGGAGGAAAGAGAAGGAATTAGGTGGTTGAAGCCACCTTCCTCAGTGTAAGAACAGGCAGGCAACTGAAAAGGTTTCTTTAAAACCAAGGCCTGGGTGGGTGTAGCCCTGTCCCTAAGAGCACCGGGGTGTTACCTGTTAAAAACTAAAACCCGCAGAGCTCGTGATAACCAAGAGCAGCCGCTGTTGCTGTGTTTCCCTGTTGGCTGCCTGCTCCCTCAGAGGACATCACCCGGATTCCAGTCCTTCTCCCACTTCACTGAAATGCAGGAGTCTGTCTTTGGAAGTGCTGCAGTACAGTAACTAACAGTGATGGTTTAACTTGCAGCTGAGTTGGAAAATTTGAGTAGCGCTGAGCGCATAACGGTTCTCCAAGAAAAACTGCAGGAGGTGAGGAAACGTTACCTGTGCTTGAAATCTGAGGTGGCTTCCATCGACCGGAGGAGAAAGCTCTTGAAGAGAAAAGAGCGGGAAAGTAAGTGCCGGGAGCCGAATTCTCCCTTTCGGGGGCTGCGCTGCGCGTCCTGCCGTTAAGGCGTGAACAGCTGGGTACTTTTTAGGGAGATGCGTGCCACTGGGAGTGTGGTGTGGGTTTTGGGTGCTGGGGGTTTTTGTGTTTGGTTGGGTTTGGAGTTTTTTTAAGCAGCGTGTACAGATTTTTCATGATCTTTAGAAGGTTCGGGTCAGATACCCAGTGACGTCCGGTTAACCCTGCGTAAGGGCAGCAACACTGAAAAGCCACGTCACCTACTTCATTCTGTGTTGGCCGGGCCATTTTATGCGGAAAAATGCTCTTTTCTAAGCAGCAAACAGAGGGCCTAAGATTATTAATCAAGAGAAACCTTTCCTTCCGGTTGCCCAATACTTTACTCCAGCGTTGCTCGTGTGTGTAGTCAATGCGCTCCCCTTGGTGTAAGGGATTTATTTTGGGTCTGAACCGATGGTTTCCTGTAAACTCATTCCCCTGAGGCGGCTTTGCCTGCTGCTGTTTGGCACGTTCTCCCGCGCCTGCTTCTGGAAGCATGAAAAGGGTTGTTGTCTCCGTGCCCCGTTTCTGCGCACGCGTAAGCGTACGCTGAGCGTAAGAAGAGGCTGCAGTGCCACGTGTAGTAAGATTTTACGGCTGCAGCCGTCGCAGGGGAGCTGCAGTTGCCCGTTGGCTGTGGGAGCAGGTTGTACGTGCAGCTCCAGAGCTGGGGCAGGGCGCTGCCCGGGCTGATTCCCACAGGGAAGAAAGGGAGCCGACGACTGTGCGTGCAGGGCAGGCGTGAGCTCCGGGTGGCCGGTGAACCCGGGCTGCAGGGGCAGTGCCCTCTGAATTCCAGAGGGTTCCCCGCAAAAGCCAGGGGCTGGAGGCCTTTTTAATTGCTGGGTATTATTGGATGCCGGAGTCGGTGTTCACCAGCAGTGATGGCTGAACGGGAAGGGGTTTTTACTGCTGCATCTGTAAATATTTATAATCTGTGCGTTCCTTTTGCTGTGCAGGTGCTGCCGCTGCATCATCTTCCTCCTCCTCACCTTCCTCCAGTTCCAGTACGGCTGCGGTTATGTTAACTTCAGCAGAACCGTCTATGTCAAGTTCCTCCCAGAATGGAATGTCAGTTGAGTGCAGGTGACAGCAGGACTTGCCAAAGCACTTTGCACTTCACGGCTGCTGAGGGCCACTCTTTTTTCCCCCTTTCTTTTTTTATACTGCACAGTGGCACAAAATTCAGACAAGCGCTATTTTGCGTTTAAAGTTGTTTCTTGACGAGCTAACTTTGCACTTAAGTGCACTTTTCTGAAGACAGAGTACAACAGACTGCTTTTCCTCAAGCAATGATTGTTTCCAACTTGTCTGGGAATCGTAAGGGACTCGAAGGCCTTCCACTGCGGCCAATGGAGGCCGTTCACCGTCCGTAGAGGCGGGACGATACGCGCGGTGGGGTTGGGTTGACCTAAAGAGATGCGGTAAGGCTTACTGTATTCCCTGCTATTTTGTTAAAGCTGGAACGTTTGATATTTTTCCATTTATGTATGGCAAATATTGAACCTATTTTCCTTTGTGCAAGCTACTTGTCTTTTAACTGCTACGTCACCTTCTCGTGGCTTTAGTTGTAGACGTCCAGCACATGTATTCCGTTCAAAACCTGCGGCTGGGGGACGTGTGACACCAGTTTAAAGTGTATATTTATTCATAAGGGATTATAACAGTTGTATTTTTGTGTTTTCTTGTAAATGTTTCTTTTCCCTTAAAGCAACAAATCTTTCATTTGTAATGCTTATTTTATTACGAGCTTCAAGGAGGGGACGTCAAGACGGAGTAAGGTGTGAGGTTACAATCTGTGGTTGCTGATGCGAACACGGCCACAGATATGTATGTTGTATGTTACATACAAAGATACGTAGAGAGAAGCTCAGGGCAGGTACATTGGCCTAATTTTCCTCTCGGCGATTAACTCCAGTTCATCCTGTCTTTCAGCAGAAAGCGAAAGCGTGGCCCGCTGACGTCATCAAGGCAGCGCCGGTCGAAACGTAAGCGACGTTAGTTCGGGTAGCTGGAACACGTAGAAGGAAGCTCCCGAAGATAGTTGCTGACGTCCCCTGTCGACTGCCTCCCGCTCAGGTTCAGGGGATTGAAGCCAGAATAAAACTGTCTGTGTTCTGTCTGCTCCCGTCTTGCCTGGCTGTAGTTCAGTTCCCCAACAGGCTCTTGGTTACGCCTGCAGAGTGACAGATTGCTGGTGAGGCTGATCAATGACAAGGGGTGGTGAGCTTTGGGAGCCTTCACTGGGTGAGTATTTCCCAGTGGTCTGAGGCTGCAGGGAGTAACTTTGGTAGCCTGGGAGTAGCCCCCCGACATGAATGCTCACGGAGGTGTAAGTGTAGCAGAATCCCAGCTGGACTAGCTCAGTTCTGCCTTTCAGTCTCAGCAGGCATAACTGGTACCGGTTTAAGAGGGAACGACCTCTGGGCGAGCAAGAGCAAATTCAGCTTTCCGCTCACTGCTGCTTCTCCATCAGCTCTCAGTCTTAGCGACAGCGATTCTGCTTTGCTGCTGACTCTGGTGTTGATGAGAGGATTTGTTTGTTTACTTGTGTAAAACAGGGGTCGTTAGTCACCTCCCCGCTCCCAGACTGGGTTTTTGCATAAGTGGGATTTTTGCTGGGTTTTCATACAGCGATTTATTTCTTTTTTGTTGCGCTCCTCACGCCGTTGAATGACAGGTGAGAAACCTGTCCTGGGTGTTTGATGTTGCAAGCGGCACTCTCCTCTTGCAGGGTCCTCGACGAAGGCAAGTCCCGAGTAACGACGCAACACCGATACGGTTAAAAATCGTTCCCCGTTTAATATCTGTTCTCCCTCTGTTCTCCCTCTGTTCTCCCTCTGTTCTCCCTCTGTTCTCCCTCTGTTCTCCCTCTGTTCTCCCTCTGTTCTCCCCTAATACACACAAAACTCGATACTTTTCTAAGCTGTCCCCGCGTCTAAAGCATACACGCGATGATGGGATAATCATAACTGTCCACGCGCCCCCAAGCGGATACTGATTGGTGGTCTTGCGAAAAGCTTCTGGCAAGTCTCCGCCTTGCTTGCTGTTTTCAACCTCCTGCTCAACAGCCTTGATGCTGATAGCAGCTGTTTTTACTACCCTCTTCCCAAAGACGCCCTAGACTGAGCTAAACTGGCTCAGTCACGTACGCCAGCCTGGGAGCCTGGGTTGTTCATAGTCATGGACAGATACAAATCATGCCCTCCTGCAGCCAGAAACTCCTCCACACTCTCCGGGTTCAGGTTCCTTGTGTCCTGGGGTTGCACAGGAGGGTACCACTGGCAAACGGTGAGCCAGGCAGTTCTCGCCCCAAGTTCCAGCGAGTCAAACGTGAGCTTCTTCCCAGGTTACGTATTGTAAAGCAGCTTTAGCTGTGGGCCTGCTGGCTGCTTGGCATGAGCACTGTGCTGACAGCTGGGAACATTGCCTGCTGGCAGGGATTGCTGGGCTGGGCCCCTACCCTAGGCACAAACTACCCCCCTTGATCCTTTGCACCTGGGCTGGGCAACAGGATCAGTTTTGTGTGTCTCCTGGTCGATGGTGTTGGGAATAGCTGGGAGCGTAGACTCTGGGCATCTGCTGGAGAAAGCACGCCTTGCCTGGAGGGGGTCTGCTTGCTCCTGCCTCCTCCTGTCTGCAGTCTCCACCGATGATTGGACTCCGTGCGTAGCTTCCGTCAGGCCGTGAAGTTTTCCTGTCGCCACAGGGCTCAGACTCGCTCTGGCAGAGCTCCTGGAGGCTGTACGCCTCTTGCTGGGCTTCGGCAAGTACGAGTCCCTGAAGCCAGCCACCTGAACGCTTGTCTGGTGGAGCTTTGATGTATTCTGATGGTTCAGGCTGTTCGCCCCACCTGTGTCCCCTACATGACTGCCCTGTGGTGTGCAGGTAGACTGGAAAAGGGGCTGCCAGCAGTGCAGCAGCCACCTGCCCGTTCGAAAAAGTGTGTGTTCTCCCGGGCTGACCCCATCCACGGGGCTCCCTACCTCATGGTCAATACCCTTTCTCTGTTGAGGGCTCCACAGCTGGACACAGTACTCCAGGTGGGTTCTCATGAGAGTGGAATAGAGGGGGAGAATGACCTCCCTCGACCTGCTGGCCACAATTCTGTGGATACAGCCCAGGATCCAACTGGCTTTCTGGACTGCCAGCGCACACGGCCGGCTCGTGTCCAGCTTCTCAGCCACCAGTACCCCCAAGTCCTTCTCCTCTGGGCTGCTCTCGATCTGTTCTCTGCCCAGGCTGTGCTTGTGCCTGGGATTGCCCCAGCCCAGGTGCAGGACCTTGCACTTGGCCTTGTGGAACTCCAGGAGGTTGGCAGTGGCCCACCTCTGCAGCCTGTCCAGGTCCCTCTGGATGGCATCCCTTCCCTCCAGCGTGTCGACCGCACCGCACGGTGTCATCGGCAAACTTGCGGAGGGTGCGCTCAGTCCCATCACCCGTGTCACTGGCAAAGATGTTAAACGGGACCGGTCCCAGCACCGACCCCTCAGGAACGCCGCTCGTCACCGGCCTCCTCTTGGAGATGGAGCCGTCGGCCAGCGCTCTCTGCCCATCAGGCCAGTTCCTTGTCCACCGAGTGGTCCTTCCATCAAGCCCATGCCTCTGCGGTTTAGAGACGAGGATGCTGTGCAGGACAGGGTCAGACACGGCTCAGGCCCAGGTGCCCTTGGTGGAGCCGCGTTGGCTGTCCCCAGTCACCTCCTGGTTTTGCACGGGCCTTAGCCTGGGTTGCGGGAGGATCTGCTCCGTGAGCCCGCCAGGCACAGGGGTGAGAGTGCCGGGCCCGTAGCTCCGCGAGTCGTCCTTTTGCCCGTCTCCAAGCCGGGATGTTTCCCCGGTTGCAGTCCGTGCGAAGTCCCTGGGCTGCCGGCGCTGCTCAGATGGGATGGGCAGAGGTTCGGCTGCTGCACGTGCCGGTTCCCTCGGCCCCGCGCGGCGGAAGTGACGCGCCCCGAGCGCGCTCCCCTGGCCGCGACGGCAGCCATGAGGGCCCGCCGGCGGGGCGCGGGGCCGCGGGAGCCGGCGGCCGCGGAGGGCGGTGGCGGGGAGGAGTACGTGGTGGGGCAGGTGGCCGACAGCCTGTGGCCGGCGTCTGCGGCGCCTCCTGCCGCGCCGCTCTCGGGCCTCTTCGCCGCCGGCGCCCCGCCGGTGCTGGTGGCCGTGGCCGTGGCGGGGGTGAGTGCCGTGGCGGGGGGTGAGGCCCGGGGGGCGGGCAGGCAGGCCCGGGCGTGGGAAGCTCCGCGCCTTGCCGTTGTTGGCCGCGGGTCCTGCGCTGCCGCTGCGCGGCCGCTGGCCTGGGCACAGGGGGGTGTTACGGGGCCGTTGTTTTTGCAAGGCAAAGAGGGAGAGAAAGCGCAGCGAAGCAGCGGAGAAAGCGCCCGAGGAGCAGAGCTCATGTGCCGCGCGAGAGCCGCCCGGAGCGGCAAAGAAAGGCCGGAAGAAGGAGCTTTCAGAGGCGGCGAAGACATTGGCGCACCGGTGAGTAGGCGATGCGTTTTCAGAGGAGGATTCACAGCCAGCGTCTGGACGGATCGGCAGGTCAGGGGCTGAGTGAAAGCGAAGGTCTGTTGTAGCAGCTGTGTTGAAGGCTGGGTGGAAGAAGGCTGTTTTCCAGAAGGGTGTGAACCCGCTCTGGAGTTTGCCCCAGCAAGGCAGTAAATGCTTCCAGCTGCTTGCAGGTGTAGGGCCGTGAAGTGCAAACCCCCCCGCAGAGGGCAGGGGGGTGTGAGATGCAGACAGGCAGTTCTGTGTGGCAGGGGCGATGCTTTCTGGCTGGGGTTGGCTCTATGCAGCGGTGAGAGGAGGGGAGGGAGCAGAGGAGCAGCAGGAAGGGAGCAGCCAGGATCGGTTGTCCCTGTCACGCTCGGCCTCTTCTGCGACAGAGCGGTATCTGTTACGCTGTCCCTGCTCGGAACTAGTCGGGGCTGCAGGCTGACGCTGTCGGGCGGGCGGGCAGCTGGTCTTGGGACGGTGAAGTTTGGATAATGAGTCTTGCTTGCCTGTAGCTGGAGGCTACAGCTTGTCCTCCCTCTGGCACCCTGTGTCGTTGCGTCTTCCGTGTCCCGTGAAGGGCTTGCTGGTTTGGTGCCAGTAGCCTTCCAGAGGCTTCTTCACATCTGCTGACTGCTGGGGCTAGAATGATGTCAGGGCCATACTCTTGTTCTCTAAAGCTATTTAAGATCAGAAGATGTTTCCCCCCCCCCGCCATTAACTCCTGCAATGTAGTTTGCCTCTTCAGGATGGATGGCGAGAACTGTCAGAAGGCTGAGCAGCCGCCCATAGCTGCCGTTGAGTTGAGACCAGGAAGAGTTGAGGGTTCTTGGTGCTCCTGAAAAGTTGTCCAAATACCTACAAATGTTGAGTAGCGTTGACACCTTGTTCTGGTTTTAACTCTGGTGTTCTGGTGTTATCAGGATCAGCCGTTCTACCACTCCACACACCCACACCCCCCACACCCCCCTGTGAGGAAGGGTCAGAGGAAGAAACTGAGGAAAATCCCGTAGGAGTTGAGATAAGAACTGTTTAATGATAGAAATGAAACTTAGGGAGTTACTAAGAATGCCAGTGCTAATGAGCAATCCAGGGAACAGAGGAAAAAGGCAGAACAAATGACACAGGATCTCACCCCGAGAAGGGAAAAAAGGAAAGAAAACCCACCCGGAGGGAGCAAACCCCCCACGAAACCGCCCAGGGACGAGAGAGTAAGAGAGAGGAAAAAAAAACCTTCCAAACCCTGACTCCCAGAACGATCTGCCCAGCAAGACGCTGGCTCTGCCCGGAGCACCAACCACTCGCCACGAGGTCCCCCAACAAACAAACCCCCAGCCCCCTTGGCCGGAAGCCCCCTCAGACCCTTCCCAGGGTCGTGTCCAACCACAAGCCTTTCCACCCACATCCCCACCCCCTCCCCGCTGGTCCTGCAGTGCCGTGGGCCCTGGGCTGGCACCACCTATCCAGCTGGATGTGTTGTGGGGTGAAGCCAAAGAGACCAGCTGGTGCAAAGCTAAGACACCCCTGTTGTGTGTTTATTTAATAATTAAATGCAAGCTTGACTTGTAGTTAGAAGACTTGTAGCATAGTTGGCCAGGAGTGACAAGGCCGTAAATTAGCGCAGGGTGCTTGATGGGCTAAATAGTCTCCCACAGGGATTTATTTTAATTTTTTATTCCCCCCCCATCCCCTAAAATGTGGCTTTGGTTGCCGTCCCTTCAGGGTGTTGAGACAGAGATTACTTCCTCTGATTAAGCAAGGATCGTTCTGGGGAAGCAGGTCTCAAGAAGCGCTTGTAGTGTGTGTGGTTTGGAACTGAAAAGCTTATGAAGTGTCTCCTAGTAACTCTGCAATTTTTTAAACCTTTCAAGAGATGACGCGGATAAGGAAGAAGATGAAGAAGAGGAGGCGGAGGAGGAAGAAGGCAACAGCACCACTGAGGAGGAAGAGTTTGAAGCTATCCACCGGGCATGAAAGTCCAAGTGTGGTATGGCAGAGGGAAAAATGAAAAAATGTATGAAGCTAGTATTAAAGATTCTGACATCGAAGGTGGAGAAGTCCTTTACTTGGTGCACTACTGCGGATGGAACGTGAGGTAACTTGAGTGTGAGTGCGTGATTTCCTCTGGAATGGCTTTGAAGATACACCTGTGTAATTTTCAGACTAAATGAATGGGCATCCGGAGTCTTGTGTGAATCCGTCTTGTCCTAGTCCTCTGGGGGGTGTGGGTTGTTGGGGGTTTTTAGTTGTTGTTGGTCTTTTTTTGGTTTGGGTCTTTTGGGCTTGTTTGGGTTTTTTTGTTTGTTTAGTTCCTTTTTGATTGCTTTGGGGGGGGTTGGTTGTTTGGTTGTTTGGTTGGGTTTTTTTTAAGTAGGTTTCCTCCCCTCTGTTTCCATGATTTCCTCGGGGCATCAGAGTTTGTGTGGCCGTACACCGAGGCCAAGGTCGGTAGCGACTAATTTTTAACTGGCCTGTTTCTTATTCAGGCGGTTCTTTAATTCACAGTTGAAGTAGGAGAGCAGATGATGCTTATCGGGAGAAACAGAGTTAGTACTGAGGTAGTGACTCCAAAGCTGGGGACTCCCAAGCGTTGGTCACTCCAGATATCGTTGGCAGACACTGGGGCTCGACAGACGCTGCCCTTGTTAACTGGTGTCGTTTTATGGAGTCGTAAGAGTTTACGTTATGGTGAAGGTTTGGCCGTGTGTGGGCATCAGGTTCCTGGGCTTTTCAAAAGTAAACATGTCCTCCCCGAGGGTTTGCGGTGTGACTTTGGGGTGGGGAGGGGAAGCTCCTCTGCCTTTCCTGTATTATTTTTCAATGCAATTTGTGTGTGCATTTGTAGAAAACAAAGGAGAAGGATCCCTTTTGCCCGTGGGTGGTGGGATCCAACTCTGGGGGTGAAATGTGGGAGCTCCCTCTGGTGACTCTGGAGAGTAAAGCTGTGACTAGTCCCTGTGTATGTGAGGTGCCGTTCCATTGCAGAGCCTTTCTTTGAACGGCCCTTCCTTTGAAACGGGTGTTGGGGCTTAGGTTAGGGTCCGCTGCTGGGGCAGAGAGATGCAAGGAAGCTTTCAGGCTTCCACGGATGTCGGTGCTCCTTCTGCCCGCGCCCCGCCCGGTGATGCTTCCGGAACCTTGGGCTCCTTTCTAGAGCTCCCTGACCGTTGGTCCCTGTGGTGCCACTGTTGCCCTGGCACTGCTGTGGTGCCACTGCTCCTAGAGCGCTGGCTGTGTTGCCTTGCCCGTTGGTGGCTGTGTTGGCAAGTTCCCCTCGTGGGTGCAGGCGTCTCTGCATGGAGCACGGGAAGGTACGTGTAGTCCTTTCAACAGAGAGGAAAGCTCTCCTTTACAGCTTGGAGGTTTAAGCATGGCTTACTTGTAACCTGTGTGCAGGGGTGTGCTCAGATGAGAAGGGTTTTTCATCTTTTCTTTCACGTAGAACAAACCGGACACAGGGAAGGAAGAGGATTCTCCTCAAAACGGGGAATTGCGGCGCTTGGCAAAACCCCCCTTCCACACCAGCACGGCGCCAGAGACTGGGTCCCAACTGGACAGCGCTGGAGCCGAAACCGCTGAGTGGGCTCCAGTGAAATCAGCAGCAGCTACTGGTGTCGTTAGTGGGCTACAAGGTATGGTACTGGAACTTTCCCTAATTCTGGAAGTGGCCTTTGGGCAGCCGTAAATGGCAGCGTGGAACGCCTGCTGCACCCGTACGCTGGAGTCTGTCTGGCTAGTTGTAGCGTCCCCTTGGGAAACAGCCCCGGAAGCACAGCAGTATTGGCGGTTCCTGACAACGGGCTTTGTTTTCAGTGGGTCTGAAGAGTTCCATTGGGGTTTTTCCAGCCTTTGGCTCTTTGATACGCAGCCAGGCGTTTTGGCTTCCTGTATTATCTCCCGATTTTTCGTTTCTGGTTTCCGTAACTCTTAGGACTTTTAGATTTTTCCCTTTTTGCCTTGCAAACGTTAGTAAAGCTGGGTTTCCTGTCGGCTGGCCTGTTGTTCCTAACAGTGTTTTCCCCTTCCCGCGCATTTACAGCCGCAGTACGATAGTTGGCTGTGTCTCTTTGTCCCTAGTTCAGTGTGCGCCCCCCGAAAAAGAAGCCCTGCCTGGCAGAGGTAGTTGGGATAGTTTCTGTGAAAGTTGCACGTATTGAATGGTCTTTCAGACGGACGGACGGACTCCTCGAGATCCTGTAGCACGTGTCCCTGTCGGTACAGTTCTCTTTAGTGGGTTTCTTTTTTGAGAATTCTTTGTAACCAGAGTCAAGACAAACTTGTCTTGTTTTGTTTTGTTTTCTGCTTTATTTTCAATGAGCTCCTGAAAGTTCTGATGATGGTGAGCAGGAAGGTGCCCCAGGACCAGTCGCGTTGTTGTTTACAAAGTTAGGCTCGGCGGTGGTTTTTGAGACTGAGAAAAAGACAGGGAAGAGCAATCCCTGCTGGGTTTGTAACTTGTTCCCCTTCCGTTTTGCCGTGGTGAACCAGGACGTGTTCACTGGTGCTAGCAATAAGAACTCTCCGTGGGTGTGGGTCAGTCAGCTACGGGTACACGTGCAGCTGGGGGCGAGCGGCGTTGGAGGATCGCGCACGTGCCCGTCTGGAAAACAGTCCAGGAGGTTACTAATGCCTCGATGTTAAGGCAGCTTCTTAGTTGCCTCTGTCTGTGTGTGTGTGTGTGTGTGTGTGTGTGCGTGTGTGTGTGTGTGTGTGCGCTGCTGCAGCGCCCTGGGCAGCAGGAGGAAAGAGAAGGAATTAGGTGGTTGAAGCCACCTTCCTCAGTGTAAGAACAGGCAGGCAACTGGAAAGGTTTCTTTAAAACCAAGGCCTGGGTGGGTGTAGCCCTGTCCCTAAGAGCACCGGGGTGTTACCTGTTAAAACCTAAAACCCGCAGAGCTCGTGATAACCAAGAGCAGCCGCTGTTGCTGTGTTTCCCTGTTGGCTGCCTGCTCCCTCAGAGGACATCACCCGGATTCCAGTCCTTCTCCCACTTCACTGAAATGCAGGAGTCTGTCTTTGGAAGTGCTGCAGTACAGTAACTAACAGTGATGGTTTAACTTGCAGCTGAGTTGGAAAATTTGAGTAGCGCTGAGCGCATGACGGTTCTCCAAGAAAAACTGCAGGAGGTGAGGAAACGTTACCTGTGCTTGAAATCTGAGGTGGCTTCCATCGACCGGAGGAGAAAGCTCTTGAAGAGAAAAGAGCGGGAAAGTAAGTGCCGGGAGCCGAATTCTCCCTTTCGGGGGCTGCGCTGCGCGTTCTGCCGTTAAGGCGTGAACAACTGGGTACTTTTTAGGGAGATGCGTGCCACTGGGAGTGTGGTGTGGGTTTTGGGTGCTGGGGGTTTTTGTGTTTGGTTGGGTTTGGGGTTTTTTTAAGCAGCGTGTACAGATTTTTCATGATCTTTAGAAGGTTCGGGTCAGATACCCAGTGACGTCCGGTTAACCCTGCGTAAGGGCAGCAACACTGAAAAGCCACGTCACCTACTTCATTCTGTGTTGGCCGGGCCATTTTATGCGGAAAAATGCTCTTTTCTAAGCAGCAAACAGAGGGCCTAAGATTATTAATCAAGAGAAACCTTTCCTTCCGGTTGCCCAATACTTTACTCCAGCGTTGCTCGTGTGTGTAGTCAATGCGCTCCCCTTGGTGTAAGGGATTTATTTTGGGTCTGAACCGATGGTTTCCTGTAAACTCATTCCCCTGAGGCGGCTTTGCCTGCTGCTGTTTGGCACGTTCTCCCGCGCCTGCTTCTGGAAGCATGAAAAGGGTTGTTGTCTCCGTGCCCCGTTTCTGCGCACGCGTAAGCGTACGCTGAGCGTAAGAAGAGGCTGCAGTGCCACGTGTAGTAAGATTTTACGGCTGCAGCCGTCGCAGGGGAGCTGCAGTTGCCCGTTGGCTGTGGGAGCAGGTTGTACGTGCAGCTCCAGAGCTGGGGCAGGGCGCTGCCCGGGCTGATTCCCACAGGGAAGAAAGGGAGCCGACGACTGTGCGTGCAGGGCAGGCGTGAGCTCCGGGTGGCCGGTGAACCCGGGCTGCAGGGGCAGTGCCCTCTGAATTCCAGAGGGTTCCCCGCAAAAGCCAGGGGCTGGAGGCCTTTTTAATTGCTGGGTATTATTGGATGCCGGAGTCGGTGTGCACCAGCGGTGGTGGTTGAACGGGAAGGGGTTTTTACTGCTGCATCTGTAAATATTTATAATCTGTGCGTTCCTCTTGCTGTGCAGGTGCTGCCGCTGCATCATCTTCCTCCTCCTCACCTTCCTCCAGTTCCAGTACGGCTGCGGTTATGTTAACTTCAGCAGAACCGTCTATGTCAAGTTCCTCCCAGAATGGAATGTCAGTTGAGTGCAGGTGACAGCAGGACTTGCCAAAGCACTTTGCACTTCACGGCTGCTGAGGGCCACTCTTTTTTTTCCCCTTTTTTCTTTTTTTATACTGCACAGTGGCACAAAATTCAGACAAGCGCTATTTTGCATTTAAAGTTGTTTCTTGACGAGCTAATTTTGCACTTAAGTGCACTTTTCTGAAGACAGAGTACAACAGACTGCTTTTCCTCAAGCAATGATTGTTTCCAACTTGTCTGGGAATCGTAAGGGACTCGAAGGCCTTCCACTGCGGCCAATGGAGGCCGTTCACCGTCCGTAGAGGCGGGACGATACGCGCGGTGGGGTTGGGTTGACCTAAAGAGATGCGGTAAGGCTTACTGTATTCCCTGGAATTTTGTTAAAGCTGGAACGTTTGATATTTTTCCATTTATGTATGGCAAATATTGAACCTATTTTCCTTTGTGCAAGCTACTTGTCTTTTAACTGCTACGTCACCTTCTCGTGGCTTTAGTTGTAGACGTCCAGCACATGTATTCCGTTCAAAACCTGCGGCTGGGGGACGTGTGACACCAGTTTAAAGTGTATATTTATTCATAAGGGATTATAACAGTTGTATTTTTGTGTTTTCTTGTAAATGTTTCTTTTCCCTTAAAGCAACAAATCTTTCATTTGTAATGCTTATTTTATTACGAGCTTCAAGGAGGGGACGTCAAGACGGAGTAAGGTGTGAGGTTACAATCTGTGGTTGCTGATGCGAACACGGCCACAGATATGTATGTTGTATGTTACATACAAAGATACGTAGAGAGAAGCTCAGGGCAGGTACATTGGCCTAATTTTCCTCTCGGCAATTAACTCCAGTTCATCCTGTCTTTCAGCAGAAAGCGAAAGCGTGGCCCACTGACATCATCAAGGCAGCGCCGGTCGAAACGTAAGCGACGTTAGTTCGGGTAGCTGGAACACGTAGAAGGAAGCTCCCGAAGATAGTTGCTGACGTCCCCTGTCGACTGCCTCCCGCTCAGGTTCAGGGGATTGAAGCCAGAATAAAACTGTCCGTGTTCTGTCTGCTCCCGTCTTGCCTGGCTGTAGTTCAGTTCCCCAACAGGCTCTTGGTTACGCCTGCAGAGTGACAGATTGCTGGTGAGGCTGATCAATGACAAGTGGTGGTGAGCTCTGGGAGCCTTCACTGGGTGAGTATTTCCCAGTGGTCTGAGGCTGCAGGGAGTAACTTTGGTAGCCTGGGAGTAGCCCCCCGACATGAATGCTCACAGAGGTGTAAGTGTAGCAGAATCCCAGCTGGACTAGCTCAGTTCTGCCTTTCAGTCTCAGCAGGCATAACTGGTACCGGTTTAAGAGGGAACGACCTCTGGGCGAGCAAGAGCAAATTCAGCTTTCCACTCACTGCTGCTTCTCCATCAGCTCTCAGTCTTAGCGACAGCGATTCTGCTTTGCTGCTGACTCTGGTGTTGATGAGAGGATTTGTTTGTTTACTTGTGTAAAACAGGGGTCGTTAGTCACCTCCCCACTCCCAGACTGGGTTTTTGCATAAGTGGGATTTTTGCTGGGTTTTCATACAGCGATTTATTTCTTTTTTGTTGCGCTCCTCACGCCGTTGAATGACAGGTGAGAAACCTGTCCTGGGTGTTTGATGGTGCAAGCGGCACTCTCCGGGTTCAGGTTCCTTGTGTCCTGGGGTTGCACAGGAGGGTACCGCTGGCAAACGGTGAGCCAGGCAGTTCTCTCCCCAAGTTCCAGTGAGTCAAACCTGAGCTTCTTCCCAGGTTACGTATTGTAAAGCAGCTTTAGCCATGGGCCTGCTGGCTGCTTGGCATGCACACTGTGCTGACAGCTGGGAACATTGCCTGCTGGCAGGGATTGCTGGGCTGGGCCCCTACCCTTGGGACAAACTACCCCCCTTGATCCTTTGCACCTGGGCTGGGTGACAGGATCAGTTTTGTGTGTCTCCTGGTCGATGGTGTTGGGAATAGCTGGGAGCATAGACTCTGGGCATCTGCTGGAGAAAGCACGCCTTGCCTGGAGGTGGTCTGCTTGCTCCTGCCTCCCCCTGTCTGCAGTCTCCACCGATGATTGGACTCCGTGCGTAGCTTCCGTCAGGCCGTGAAGTTTTCCTGTCGCCACAGGGCTCAGACTCGCTCTGGCAGAGCTCCTGGAGGCTGTACACCAGGAGATCTAATTAGACAACTAATCCTGGCTGTGTCGTGGTTTAACTCCGGCTTGCAAAATACCACGGAGCCGCTCTCACAAATCCCCTCCCCTCCTCCAGTGGAGGGGAAGAATCGGAGGAAAAAGAAATAAGGAAGCTCGTAAAATTGAGATGAGAACTATTTACTAATTAAATCTAAATCAATACATGCAGGTACTACTAATAATAAATAGTTAAAATAGTAGAAAATGAAACATATAGTACAGTATGATACAATATGATACAATTTCCCACCATCCGCTGACCAATGCACACCCAGATGTTGAGGGATGAAAATCAGAGCCCGAGAGCGATCGCAGCCCGAGAGCCGCAGCCTGAAGGCCGGAGCCCAGGAGCCTATGCAGCAGATTCTGAGGAAACCTTATCACTGATAACATGGCCAGAAAACCCAAAACAATCCACCAGCTCCCACACATATGAGCCAGCACAGGAGTTGGCAAAGCAGCTAACGCAGGAGGGTTAGCAAGTGCCCGGAGAGATGAGGAAGGGAGTAAGGGAGAGAGAGAGAAGGGCAGAGTAATGGCTACCGGACCCCCTTCCCCACCCCAAGAGACCGGAACGTGACGCACTATGGAATGAAATACTGCCTTGGTCAGTCTGGGTCAGCTACAGTGTCCGAAGCGGACAAAAGACCTTGAGTTCAGTTTGGCCCCACCTGTGTCCCCTACATGACTGCCCTGTGGTGTGCAGGTAGACTGGAAAAGGGGCTGCCAGCAGTGCAGCAGCCACCTGCCCGTTCGAAAAAGTGTGTGTTCTCCCGGGCTGACCCCATCCACGGGGCTCCCTACCTCATGGTCAATACCCTTTCTCTGTTGAGGGCTCCACAGCTGGACACAGTACTCCAGGTGGGTTCTCATGAGAGTGGAATAGAGGGGGAGAATCCCCTCCCTCGACCTGCTGGCCACGCTTCTCCTGATACAGCCCAGGATACGGTTGGCTTTCTGGGCTGCCAGCGCACATGGCCGGCTCATGTTCAGCTTCTCAGCCACCAGTACCCCCAAGTCCTTCTCCTCAGGGCTGCTCTCGATCTGTTCTCTGCCCAGGCTGTGCTTGTGCCTGGGATTGCCCCAGCCCAGGTGCAGGACCTTGCACTTGGCCTTGTGGAACTCCAGGAGGTTGGCAGTGGCCCACCTCTGCAGCCTGTCCAGGTCCCTCTGGATGGCATCCCTTCCCTCCAGTGTGTCGACCGCACCGCACGGTGTCATCGGCAAACTTGCTGAGGGTGCGCTCAGTCCCATCACCCGTGTCACTGGCAAAGATGTTAAACGGGACCGGTCCCAGCACCGACCCCTCAGGAACGCCGCTCGTCACCGGTCTCCTCTTGGAGATGGAGCCGTCGGCCAGCGCTCTCTGCCCATCAGGCCAGTTCCTTGTCCACCGAGTGGTCCTTCCATCAAGCCCATGCCTCTGCGGTTTAGAGACGAGGATGCTGTGCAGGACAGGGTCAGACACGGCTCAGGCCCAGGTGCCCTTGGTGGAGCCGCGTTGGCTGTCCCCAGTCACCTCCTGGTTTTGCACGGGCCTTAGCCTGGGTTGCGGGAGGATCTGCTCCGTGAGCCCGCCAGGCACAGGGGTGAGAGTGCCGGGCCCGTAGCTCCGCGAGTCGTCCTTTTGCCCGTCTCCAAGCCGGGATGTTTCCCCGGTTGCAGTCCGTGCGAAGTCCCTGGGCTGCCGGCGCTGCTCAGATGGGATGGGCAGAGGTTCGGCTGCTGCACGTGCCGGTTCCCTCGGCCCCGCGCGGCGGAAGTGACGCGCCCCGAGCGCGCTCCCCTGGCCGCGACGGCAGCCATGAGGGCCCGCCGGCGGGGCGCGGGGCCGCGGGAGCCGGCGGCCGCGGAGGGCGGTGGCGGGGAGGAGTACGTGGTGGGGCAGGTGGCCGACAGCCTGTGGCCGGCGTCTGCGGCGCCTCCTGCCGCGCCGCTCTCGGGCCTCTTCGCCGCCGGCGCCCCGCCGGTGCTGGTGGCCGTGGCGGGGGTGAGTGCCGTGGCGGGGGGTGAGGCCCGGGGGGCGGGCAGGCAGGCCCGGGCGTGGGAAGCTCCGCGCCTTGCCGTTGTTGGCCGCGGGTCCTGCGCTGCCGCTGCGCGGCCGCTGGCCTGGGCACAGGGGGGTGTTACGGGGCCGTTGTTTTTGCAAGGCAAAGAGGGAGAGAAAGCGCAGCGAAGCAGCGGAGAAAGCGCCCGAGGAGCAGAGCTCATGTGCCGCGCGAGAGCCGCCCGGAGCGGCAAAGAAAGGCCGGAAGAAGGAGCTTTCAGAGGCGGCGAAGACATTGGCGCACCGGTGAGTAGGCGATGCGTTTTCAGAGGAGGATTCACAGCCAGCGTCTGGACGGATCGGCAGGTCAGGGGCTGAGTGAAAGCGAAGGTCTGTTGTAGCAGCTGTGTTGAAGGCTGGGTGGAAGAAGGCTGTTTTCCAGAAGAGTGTGAACCCGCTCTGGAGTTTGCCCCAGCAAGGCAGTAAATGCTTCCAGCTGCTTGCAGGTGTAGGGCCGTGAAGTGCAAACCCCCCCGCAGAGGGCAGGGGGGTGTGAGATGCAGACAGGCAGTTCTGTGTGGCAGGGAGCGATGCTTTCTGGCTGGGGTTGGCTCTATGCAGCGGTGAGAGGAGGGGAGGGAGCAGAGGAGCAGCAGGAAGGGAGCAGCCAGGATCGGTTGTCCCTGTCACGCTCGGCCTCTTCTGCGACAGAGCGGTATCTGTTACGCTGTCCCTGCTCGGAACTGGTCGGGGCTGCAGGCTGACGCTGTCGGGCGGGTGGGCGGGCAGCTGGTCTTGGGACGGTGAAGTTTGGATAATGAGGCTTGCTTGCCTGTAGCTGGAGGCTACAGCTTGTCCTCCCTCTGGCACCCTGTGTCGTTGCGTCTTCCGTGTCCCGTGAAGGGCTTGCTGGTTTGGTGCCAGTAGCCTTCCAGAGGCTTCTTCACATCTGCTGACTGCTGGGGCTAGAATGATGTCAGGGCCATACTCTTGTTCTCTAAAGCTATTTAAGATCAGAAGATGTTTCCCCCCCCCCGGCCATTAACTCCTGCAATGTAGTTTGCCTCTTCAGGATGGATGGCGAGAACTGTCAGAAGGCTGAGCAGCCGCCCGTAGCTGCCGTTGAGTTGAGACCAGGAAGAGTTGAGGGTTCTTGGTGCTCCTGAAAAGTTGTCCAAATACCTACAAATGTTGAGTAGCGTTGACACCTTGTCCTGGTTTAACTCTGGTGTTCTGGTGTTATCAGGATCAGCCGTTCTACCACTCAACACACACACACCCCCCCCTCCCGGTGAGGAAGGGTCGGAGGAAGAACCCGAGGAAAAGCCCGTAGGAGTTAAGAACTATTTAACGATAGAAATGAAACGTAGGGAGTTACTAACAATGCCAGTGCTAATGAGCAATCCAGGGAACAGAGGAAAAAGGCAGAACAGATGACACAGGATCGTATTGGAGTTCCAGCATGTCCGGCACGGCAGCACTCAGTGGTGGTGTGACTTCATTCAGGCCACGGTAGTCCACTGTCAGTCTCCATTCCCCATCAGACTTACGCACTGGCCAGATGGGGCTGTTAAAGGGGGAGCGGGTTTTGCTGATCACCCCTTGGCTCTCCAGCTGACGCATCGGCTTCTGGATGGGAAGCAGAGAGTCTGTGTTAGTGCGCTACTGCCACCGGTGCACTGTTGTGGTGGCAATTGGCACCTGTTGGTCTGCGACCTTTAGCAGTCCCACAGCAGAAGGGTCCTGTGAGAGACCAGGCAAGACGGACAGCTGCTCAATTTCATGAGTCTCTATAGCAGCTATCCCAAAAGCCCACCGGTACCCTTTCGGGTCCTTAAAGTACCCTCTCTTAAGGTAGTCTGTGCCAAGGATGCATGGGGCATCTGGGCCAGTCACAATAGGGTGGTTTTGCCACTCGTCCCCAGTCAGGCTTATTTCAGCCTCCAGCACAGTCAGTTGTTGAGAGCCCCCAGTCACACCAGAAATGCTGATGGGCTGTACCCCCCTATAGCTTGATGGCATGAGGGTGCACTGTGCACCCGTGTCTACTAGAGCCTTATACTCCCGGGGCTCTGATGTGCCAGGCCATCGAATCCATACAGTCCAGTAAACACGGTTGTCCCTTTCCTCCACCTGGCTGGAGGCAGGGCCCCTCTAATACTCATGTGCCTCACTCATGTCCTGGAGGAAAGGATTATTGGACATGTCACTTGGCTCATCCCGCTTAGATACGGGAGCAGCAACTTTTCTGGCAGGGTCCCCACTAGCAGATCTTTTCCCTTTCAGTTCATTGACTCGTTGTTCCAGGAGAGAGGTAGGTTTTCCATGCCACCTCCTCATATCCTCTCTGTGGTCTCTCAGGTAAAACCACAGGGTACCCCGTGAGGGATATCTGTTGTATTCCTGCCTTGAAGGAGAGAAGCGCCTGCTCTTTATATCCGAAACGCTGGCCCGTGGAGGTGGGGATCGGAACACCTCCTCTCGGAGTTCCTTGAGCTCTTTGGACAGTCTCTCCACAGCAGAGACACAGGCCTGTATGGGAGAGGAGAGACTCTCCTCATACTCTCGGAATCGGCGGATCATCCCGTCCACGGTTGGTGCCTCGTCCTCTCTCCAGGTTACTATTGAGAGCACGCTGGAGTATGAGGGTGGTGCACTCCGCCTTAACTTCTGCCACATGGGCCGGGTGCAGTAGACTTCGTCGGGGTCAGTGGATGCTCGTGGGTTGTTTGGGTCTCGATAAACAATCTCCAGTACCGCTAGTTCTCTTAGGTACTGGATGCCTTTCGCCATGCTGGTCCACCTACGCAGCTGTTGTGGCACACTCTCTCTGAAAGGGTACCTTTCCTGTACACTGGTCAGGAGTCGCTTCCAGAGGCTGACATTTTGTGGCTGACGCCCAATTGCTTTATCAGTTCCTCCTTCTCCGGGAAGTGACCCCAGCTGTTTAGCCTCTCTCCCCTCTAGCTCCATACTACTGGCCCCATTATCCCAGCAGCGGAGCAGCCAGGTCATGATATGTTCAGCCGGGCAGCGACTGTAGTCTCTACGGATGTCCCGTCGCTCCCTCAGGGATAAGGACCGTGTGGTCACAACGGCTTCATCCTCCGTCTCCGACTCTTGAGCTAGCCCTGTTCCATTTCCTGACTGACAGTTTCTGTCGACTGGGATGGCCCTGCTACCTCACCGTCCTCGACTAGACGGACTGATTGACGTGTGTATTTCCTTTTCCGGACTGGGGCCACGGACAGGGGTCGCCCCTGACAATAGCACACCAAGGATTGAGGGAGTGAGGCTGCTGCAGAAAGTGGGCTGGCTGGGGGAGAAGACAGTTTGGCGGTAGCGGGAGGCGTTGCCACTGAGCAGGCATAGTGGAGGGTGACGCGGCAGGTTGCGGTGCAAGCGTTGAGGATGGCGCGGGCACAGAAGGCATTGTTGCTGGTGTGCTGGGTTGTGTTGCAGACACTGGGGCCGCCACGCACCCTGGCGCTGCCGCGGGTGCTGGGGCCACTGTGGGCACTGGGGCTGCGCGGGCTCGAGTTAGGAGCTTGGTCCCGGCGCGACTCCGCGCTGCCCCTTGCGCATCAAGGCAGCTCGGGCAACTGCACTGACCCTGCGTCTGCCTCGGACACTAGGACCGGTGGGGGCAGGGCTCCCGAACATTTCCCTAACTTTGCCCAAAGCCACTAAAAGATTCACTAGCAAGCTGATCCCCAGCCACAGGTCACCCCAGCCACAGGAAAAATTTCCGAAAAACTCATGTGCCTTTGCCATCGGACCGAGAGGAGAGGGGAAAAATTGAAAAAGTTTTTCTACGTGCCCCCCAGCACCAAGTAGCCTCTGCTCTATCGGCTGAGTCCCCGAGGGGAGAAAGGGAGAGGTGTAGTTGTGGAAAACCTCCAGCAGGTAAGTCGCGATGTACCAAGGAGCCGACAGTATTAAGCAGAGATAGAGAGAGTGTCCCTGCCAGCATCAGCAGCACCCAGAACAGCCTGGCCAGCCCCCTCAGCCCGCCTCGCACATAACAAATCAGGGTCATCACTAGCACACAGGGGAGCAGATCCTGCCGTTCGGTCAGCAGCTTGAAAAGCCCCGGACTCAGAGTCTTGAGCAGCCACAGGTACATTTTAAGGCAGGAGCTTCTCACACACTATGATCTGTTCCTTATCTCAACTCTTTCGAGCCCCACACTGGGCACCAAAAAGGACTGTCCTGGTTTAACTCTGGTGTTCTGGTGTTATCAGGATCAGCTGTTCTACCACTCTGCCCCCACCCTCACACCCCCTCCTGGTGAGGAAGGGTTGGAGGAAGAAACTGAGGAAAATCCCGTAGGAGTTGAGATAAGAACTATTCAATGATAGAAATGAAACTTAGGGAGTTACTAACAATGCCAGTGCTAATGAGCAATGCAGGGAACAGAGGAAAAAGGCAGAACAAATGACACAGGATCTCACCCCGAGAAGGGAAAAAAGGAAAGAAAACCCACCCGGAGGGAGCAAACCCCCCACGAAACCGCCTGTGGGCCGAGAGAGTAAGAGAGAGGAAAAAAAACCCTTCCAAACCCCGACTCCCAGACCGATCTGCCCGGCAAGACGCTGGCTCTGCCCGGAGCACCAACCACTCGCCGCGAGGTCCCCCAACAAACAAACCCCCAGCCCCCTCGGCCGGAAGCCCCCTCAGACCCTTCCCAGGGTCGTGTCCAACCACAAGCCTTTCCACCCACATCCCCACCCCCTCCCCGCTGGTCCTGCAGTGCCGTGGGCCCTGGGCTGGCACCACCTATCCAGCTGGATGTGTTGTGGGGTGAAGCCAAAGAGACCAGCTGGTGCAAAGCTAAGACACCCCTGTTGTGTGTTTATTTAATAATTAAATGCAAGCTTGACTTGTAGTTAGAAGACTTGTAGCATAGTTGGCAGGGAGTGACAAGGCCGTAAATTAGCGCAGGGTGCTTGATGGGCTAAATAGTCTCCCACAGGGATTTATTTTAATTTTTTATTCCCCCCCCCCCAAATGTGGCTTTGGTTGCCGTCCCTTCAGGGTGTTGAGAGAGAGATTACTTCCTCTGATTAAGCAAGGATCGTTCTGGGGAAGCAGGTCTCAAGAAGCACTTGTAGGTTGAAAATGGGATTTAGGGAACTCTGTACAGAGAAGGATGAGTTTGAACTGAGAACCCCCAATATTTAAGCACAGGGGCTGCATGAAAGAACCGTACAAAGATGAGTTTGAGCAGCTTCTGCTCGTACAGATTTTGATGCCTTTTTTCCTCTCTTAGTCAAGGCACTTTTCAGCTCTCAGTCCCTGGGTTTTGTGTGCGTTGCTGTGTGCTCTTTTGCTGATAGTCCTTGGCCGTAGTGCAGTTTCCCGTATTGGGAGCCTGCTGTTCCCCGGTCTCTAATGCCTCCACAAGGTTGATCAGTGTGTGTGGTTTGGAACTGAAAAGCTTATGAAGTGTCTCCTAGTAACTCTGCAATTTTTTAAACCTTTCAAGAGATGACGTGGATAAGGAAGAAGATGAAGAAGAGGAGGCGGAGGAGGAAGAAGACAACAGCACCACTGAGGAGGAAGAGTTTGAAGCTATCCACCGGGCATGAAAGTCCAAGTGCGGTATGGCAGAGGGAAAAATGAAAAAATGTATGAAGCTAGTATTAAAGATTCTGACATCGAAGGTGGAGAAGTCCTTTACTTGGTGCACTACTGCGGATGGAACGTGAGGTAACTTGAGTGTGAGTGCGTGATTTCCTCTGGAATGGCTTTGAAGATACACCTGTGTAATTTCCAGACTAAATGAATGGGCATCCGGAGTCTTGTGTGAATCCGTCTTGTCCTAGTCCTCTGGGGGGTGTGGGTTGTTGGGGGTTTTTAGTTGTTGTTGGTCTTTTTTTGGTTTGGGTCTTTTGGGCTTGTTTGGGTTTTTTTGTTTGTTTAGTTCCTTTTTGATTGGTTTGGGGGGGGTTGGTTGTTTGGTTGGGTTTTTTTTAAGTAGGTTTCCTCCCCTCTGTTTCCATGATTTCCTCGGGGCATCAGAGTTTGTGTGGCCGTACACCGAGGCCAAGGTCGGTAGCGACTAATTTTTAACTGGCCTGTTTCTTATTCAGGCGGTTCTTTAATTCACAGTTGAAGTAGGAGAGCAGATGATGCTTATCGGGAGAAACAGAGTTAGTACTGAGGTAGTGACTCCAAAGCTGGGGACTCCCAAGCGTTGGTCACTCCAGATATCGTTGGCAGACACTGGGGCTCGACAGACGCTGCCCTTGTTAACTGGTGTCGTTTTATGGAGTCGTAAGAGTTTACGTTATGGTGAAGGTTTGGCCGTGTGTGGGCATCAGGTTCCTGGGCTTTTCAAAAGTAAACATGTCCTCCCCGAGGGTTTGCGGTGTGACTTTGGGGTGGGGAGGGGAAGCTCCTCTGCCCTTCCTGTATTATTTTTCAATGCAATTTGTGTGTGCATTTGTAGAAAACAAAGGAGAAGGATCCCTTTTGCCCGTGGGTGGTGGGATCCAACTCTGGGGGTGAAATGTGGGAGCTCCCTCTGGTGACTCTGGAGAGTAAAGCTGTGACTAGTCCCTGTGTATGTGAGGTGCCGTTCCATTGCAGAGCCTTTCTTTGAACGGCCCTTCCTTTGAAATGGGTGTTGGGGCTTAGGTTAGGGTCCGCTGCTGGGGCAGAGAGATGCAAGGAAGCTTTCAGGCTTCCACGGATGTCGGTGCTCCTTCTGCCCGCGCCCCGCCCGGTGATGCTTCCGGAACCTTGGGCTCCTTTCTAGAGCTCCCTGACCGTTGGTCCCTGTGGTGCCACTGTTGCCCTGGCACTGCTGTGGTGCCACTGCTCCTAGAGCACTGGCTGTGTTGCCTTGCCCGTTGGTGGCTGTGTTGGCAAGTTCCCCTCGTGGGTGCAGGCGTCTCTGCATGGAGCACGGGAAGGTACGTGTAGTCCTTTCAACAGAGAGGAAAGCTCTCCTTTACAGCTTGGAGGTTTAAGCATGGCTTACTTGTAACCTGTGTGCAGGGGTGTGCTCAGATGAGAAGAGTTTTTCATCTTTTCTTTCACGTAGAACAAGCCGGACACAGGGAAGGAAGAGGATTCTCCTCAAAACGGGGAATTGCGGCGCTTGGCAAAACCCCCCTTCCACACCAGCACGGCGCCAGAGACTGGGTCCCAACTGGACAGCGCTGGAGCCGAAACCGCTGAGTGGGCTCCAGTGAAATCAGCAGCAACTACTGCTGTCGTTAGTGGGCTACAAGGTATGGTACTGGAACTTTCCCTAATTCTGGAAGTGGCCTTTGGGCAGCCGTAAATGGCAGCGTGGAACGCCTGCTGCACCCGTACGCTGGAGTCTGTCTGGCTAGTTGTAGCGTCCCCTTGGGAAACAGCCCCGGAAGCACAGCAGTATTGGCGGTTCCTGACAACGGGCTTTGTTTTCAGTGGGTCTGAAGGGTCTGAAGAGTTCCATTGGGGTTTTTCCAGCCTTTGGCTCTTTGATACGCAGCCAGGCGTTTTGGCTTCCTGTATTATCTCCCGATTTTTCGTTTCTGGTTTCCGTAACTCTTAGGACTTTTAGATTTTTCCCTTTTTGCCTTGCAAACGTTAGTAAAGCTGGGTTTCCTGTCGGCTGGCCTGTTGTTCCTAACAGTGTTTTCCCCTTCCCGCGCATTTACAGCCGCAGTACGATAGTTGGCTGTGTCTCTTTGTCCCTAGTTCAGTGTGCGCCCCCCGAAAAAGAAGCCCTGCCTGGCAGAGGTAGTTGGGATAGTTTCTGTGAAAGTTGCACGTATTGAATGGTCTTTCAGACGGACGGACGGACTCCTCGAGATCCTGTAGCACGTGTCCCTGTCGGTACAGTTCTCTTTAGTGGGTTTCTTTTTTGAGAATTCTTTGTAACCAGAGTCAAGACAAACTTGTCTTGTTTTGTTTTGTTTTCTGCTTTATTTTCAATGAGCTCCTGAAAGTTCTGATGATGGTGAGCAGGAAGGTGCCCCAGGACCAGTCGCGTTGTTGTTTACAAAGTTAGGCTCGGCGGTGGTTTTTGAGACTGAGAAAAAGACAGGGAAGAGCAATCCCTGCTGGGTTTGTAACTTGTTCCCCTTCCGTTTTGCCGTGGTGAACCAGGACGTGTTCACTGGTGCTAGCAATAAGAACTCTCCGTGGGTGTGGGTCAGTCAGCTACGGGTACACGTGCAGCTGGGGGCGAGCGGCGTTGGAGGATCGCGCACGTGCCCGTCTGGAAAGCAGTCCAGGAGGTTACTAATGCCTCGATGTTAAGGCAGCTTCTTAGTTGCCTCTGTCTGTGTGTGTGTGTGTGTGTGTGTGTGTGTGTGTGCGCTGCTGCAGCGCCCTGGGCAGCAGGAGGAAAGAGAAGGAATTAGGTGGTTGAAGCCACCTTCCTCAGTGTAAGAACAGGCAGGCAACTGAAAAGGTTTCTTTAAAACCAAGGCCTGGGTGGGTGTAGCCCTGTCCCTAAGAGCACCGGGGTGTTACCTGTTAAAACCTAAAACCCGCAGAGCTCGTGATAACCAAGAGCAGCCGCTGTTGCTGTGTTTCCCTGTTGGCTGCCTGCTCCCTCAGAGGACATCACCCGGATTCCAGTCCTTCTCCCACTTCACTGAAATGCAGGAGTCTGTCTTTGGAAGTGCTGCAGTACAGTAACTAACAGTGATGGTTTAACTTGCAGCTGAGTTGGAAAATTTGAGTAGCGCTGAGCGCATAACGGTTCTCCAAGAAAAACTGCAGGAGGTGAGGAAACGTTACCTGTGCTTGAAATCTGAGGTGGCTTCCATCGACCGGAGGAGAAAGCTCTTGAAGAGAAAAGAGCGGGAAAGTAAGTGCCGGGAGCCGAATTCTCCCTTTCGGGGGCCTTTTTAATTGCTGGGTATTACTGGATGGCGGAGTCGGTGTGCACCAGCGGTGGTGGTTGCACGGGAAGGGGTTTTTACTGCTGCATCTGTAAATGTTTATAATCTGTGCGTTCCTCTTGCTGTGCAGGTGCTGCCGCTGCATCATCTTCCTCCTCCTCACCTTCCTCCAGTTCCAGTACGGCTGCGGTTATGTTAACTTCAGCAGAACCGTCTGTGTCAAGTTCCTCCCAGAATGGAATGTCAGTTGAGTGCAGGTGACAGCAGGACTTGCCAAAGCACTTTGCACTTCACGGCTGCTGAGGGCCACTCTTTTTTCCCCCTTTCTTTTTTTATACTGCACAGTGGCACAAAATTCAGACAAGCGCTATTTTGCGTTTAAAGTTGTTTCTTGACGAGCTAACTTTGCACTTAAGTGCACTTTTCTGAAGACAGAGTACAACAGACTGCTTTTCCTCAAGCAATGATTGTTTCCAACTTGTCTGGGAATCGTAAGGGACTCGAAGGCCTTCCACTGCGGCCAATGGAGGCCGTTCACCGTCCGTAGAGGCGGGACGATACGCGCGGTGGGGTTGGGTTGACCTAAAGAGATGCGGTAAGGCTTACTGTATTCCCTGCTATTTTGTTAAAGCTGGAACGTTTGATATTTTTCCATTTATGTATGGCAAATATTGAACCTATTTTCCTTTGTGCAAGCTACTTGTCTTTTAACTGCTACGTCACCTTCTCGTGGCTTTAGTTGTAGACGTCCAGCACATGTATTCCGTTCAAAACCTGCGGCTGGGGGACGTGTGACACCAGTTTAAAGTGTATATTTATTCATAAGGGATTATAACAGTTGTATTTTTGTGTTTTCTTGTAAATGTTTCTTTTCCCTTAAAGCAACAAATCTTTCATTTGTAATGCTTATTTTATTACAAGTTTCAAGGAGGGGACGTCAAGACGGAGTAAGGTGTGAGGTTACAATCTGTGGTTGCTGATGCGAACACGGCCACAGATATGTATGTTGTATGTTACATACAAAGATACGTAGAGAGAAGCTCAGGGCAGGTACATTGGCCTAATTTTCCTCTCGGCGATTAACTCCAGTTCATCCTGTCTTTCAGCAGAAAGCGAAAGCGTGGCCCACTGACGTCATCAAGGCAGCGCCGGTCGAAACGTAAGCGACGTTAGTTCGGGTAGCTGGAACACGTAGAAGGAAGCTCCCGAAGATAGTTGCTGACGTCCCCTGCTGACTGCCTCCCGCTCAGGTTCAGGGGATTGAAGCCAGAATAAAACTGTCCGTGTTCTGTCTGCTCCCGTCTTGCCTGGCTGTAGTTCAGTTCCCCAACAGGCTCTTGGTTACGCCTGCAGAGTGACAGATTGCTGGTGAGGCTGATCAATGACAAGTGGTGGTGAGCTTTGGGAGCCTTCACTGGGTGAGTATTTCCCAGTGGTCTGAGGCTGCAGGGAGTAACTTTGGTAGCCTGGGAGTAGCCCCCCGACATGAATGCTCACGGAGGTGTAAGTGTAGCAGAATCCCAGCTGGACTAGCTCAGTTCTGCCTTTCAGTCTCAGCAGGCATAACTGGTACCGGTTTAAGAGGGAACGACCTCTGGGCGAGCAAGAGCAAATTCAGCTTTCCGCTCACTGCTGCTTCTCCATCAGCTCTCAGTCTTAGCGACAGCGATTCTGCTTTGCTGCTGACTCTGGTGTTGATGAGAGGATTTGTTTGTTTACTTGTGTGAAACAGGGGTCGTTAGTCACCTCCCCACTGCCAGACTGGGTTTTTGCATAAGTGGGATTTTTGCTGGGTTTTCATACAGCGATTTATTTCTTTTTTGTTGCGCTCCTCACGCCGTTGAATGACAGGTGAGAAACCTGTCCTGGGTGTTTGATGTTGCAAGCGGCACTCTCCTCTTGCAGGGTCCCCGACGAAGGCAAGTCCCGAGTAACGACGCAACACCGATACGGTTAAAAATCGTTCCCCGTTTAATATCTGTTCTCCCTCTGTTCTCCCTCTGTTCTCCCCTAATACACACAAAACTCGATACTTTTCTAAGCTGTCCCCGCGTCTAAAGCATACACGCGATGATGGGATAATCATAACTGTCCACGCGCCCCCAAGCGGATACTGATTGGTGGTCTTGCGAAAAGCTTCTGGCAAGTCTCCGCCTTGCTTGCTGTTTTCAACCTCCTGCTCAACAGCCTTGATGCTGATAGCAGCTGTTTTTACTACCCTCTTCCCAAGGATGCCCTAGACTGAGCTAAACTGGCTCAGTCACGTACGCCAGCCTGGGAGCCTGGGTTGTTCATAGTCATGGACAGATACAAATCATGCCCTCCTGCAGCCAGAAACTCCTCCACACTCTCCGGGTTCAGGTTCCTTGTGTCCTGGGGTTGCACAGGAGGGTACCGCTGGCAAACGGTGAGCCAGGCAGTTCTCGCCCCAAGTTCCAGCGAGTCAAACGTGAGCTTCTTTCCAGGTTACGTATTGTAAAGCAGCTTTAGCCATGGGCCTGCTGGCTGCTTGGCATGCACACTGTGCTGACAGCTGGGAACATTGCCTGCTGGCAGGGATTGCTGGGCTGGGCCCCTACCCTAGGCACAAACTACCCCCCTTGATCCTTTGCACCTGGGCTGGGCAACAGGATCAGTTTTGTGTGTCTCCTGATTGATGGTGTTGGGAGTAGCTGGGAGCGTAGACTCTGGGCATCTGCTGGAGAAAGCATGCCTTGCCTGGAGGGGGTCTGCTTGCTCCTGCCTCCCCCTGTCTGCAGTCTCCACCGATGATTGGACTCCGTGCGTAGCTTCCGTCAGGCCGTGAAGTTTTCCTGTCGCCACAGGGCTCAGACTCGCTCTGGCAGAGCTCCTGGAGGCTGTACGCCTCTTGCTGGGCTTCGGCAAGTACGAGTCCCTGAAGCCAGCCACCTGAACGCTTGTCTGGTGGAGCTTTGATGTATTCTGATGGTTCAGGCTGTTCGGCCCCACCTGTGTCCCCTACATGACTGCCCTGTGGTGTGCAGGTAGACTGGAAAAGGGGCTGCCAGCAGTGCAGCAGCCACCTGCCCGTTCGAAAAAGTGTGTGTTCTCCCGGGCTGACCCCATCCACGGGGCTCCCTACCTCGTGGTCAATACCCTTTCTCTGTTGAGGGCTCCACAGCTGGACACAGTACTCCAGGTGGGTTCTCATGAGAGTGGAATAGAGGGGGAGAATCACCTCCCTCGACCTGCTGGCCACAATTCTGTGGATACAGCCCAGGATCCAACTGGCTTTCTGGACTGCCAGCGCACACGGCCGGCTCGTGTCCAGCTTCTCAGCCACCAGTACCCCCAAGTCCTTCTCCTCTGGGCTGCTCTCGATCTGTTCTCTGCCCAGGCTGTGCTTGTGCCTGGGATTGCCCCAGCCCAGGTGCAGGACCTTGCACTTGGCCTTGTGGAACTCCAGGAGGTTGGCAGTGGCCCACCTCTGCAGCCTGTCCAGGTCCCTCTGGATGGCATCCCTTCCCTCCAGCGTGTCGACCGCACCGCACGGTGTCATCGGCAAACTTGCTGAGGGTGCGCTCAGTCCCATCACCCGTGTCACTGGCAAAGATGTTAAACGGGACCGGTCCCAGCACCGACCCCTCAGGAACGCCGCTCGTCACCGGTCTCCTCTTGGAGATGGAGCCGTCGGCCAGCGCTCTCTGCCCATCAGGCCAGTTCCTTGTCCACCGAGTGGTCCTTCCATCAAGCCCATGCCTCTGCGGTTTAGAGACGAGGATGCTGTGCAGGACAGGGTCAGACACGGCTCAGGCCCAGGTGCCCTTGGTGGAGCCGCGTTGGCTGTCCCCAGTCACCTCCTGGTTTTGCACGGGCCTTAGCCTGGGTTGCGGGAGGATCTGCTCCGTGAGCCCGCCAGGCACAGGGGTGAGAGTGCCGGGCCCGTAGCTCCGCGAGTCGTCCTTTTGCCCGTCTCCAAGCCGGGATGTTTCCCCGGTTGCAGTCCGTGCGAAGTCCCTGGGCTGCCGGCGCTGCTCAGATGGGATGGGCAGAGGTTCGGCTGCTGCATGTGCCGGTTCCCTCGGCCCCGCGCGGCGGAAGTGACGCGCCCCGAGCGCGCTCCCCTGGCCGCGACGGCAGCCATGAGGGCCCGCCGGCGGGGCGCGGGGCCGCGGGAGCCGGCGGCCGCGGAGGGCGGTGGCGGGGAGGAGTACGTGGTGGGGCAGGTGGCCGACAGCCTGTGGCCGGCGTCTGCGGCGCCTCCTGCCGCGCCGCTCTCGGGCCTCTTCGCCGCCGGCGCCCCGCCGGTGCTGGTGGCCGTGGCGGGGGTGAGTGCCGTGGCGGGGGGTGAGGCCCGGGGGGCGGGCAGGCAGGCCCGGGCGTGGGAAGCTCCGCGCCTTGCCGTTGTTGGCCGCGGGTCCTGCGCTGCCGCTGCGCGGCCGCTGGCCTGGGCACAGGGGGGTGTTACGGGGCCGTTGTTTTTGCAAGGCAAAGAGGGAGAGAAAGCGCAGCGAAGCAGCGGAGAAAGCGCCCGAGGAGCAGAGCTCATGTGCCGCGCGAGAGCCGCCCGGAGCGGCAAAGAAAGGCCGGAAGAAGGAGCTTTCAGAGGCGGCGAAGACATTGGCGCACCGGTGAGTAGGCGATGCGTTTTCAGAGGAGGATTCACAGCCAGCGTCTGGACGGATCGGCAGGTCAGGGGCTGAGTGAAAGCGAAGGTCTGTTGTAGCAGCTGTGTTGAAGGCTGGGTGGAAGAAGGCTGTTTTCCAGAAGGGTGTGAACCCGCTCTGGAGTTTGCCCCAGCAAGGCAGTAAATGCTTCCAGCTGCTTGCAGGTGTAGGGCCGTGAAGTGCAAACCCCCCCGCAGAGGGCAGGGGGGTGTGAGATGCAGACAGGCAGTTCTGTGTGGCAGGGGCGATGCTTTCTGGCTGGGGTTGGCTCTATGCAGCGGTGAGAGGAGGGGAGGGAGCAGAGGAGCAGCAGGAAGGGAGCAGCCAGGATCGGTTGTCCCTGTCACGCTCGGCCTCTTCTGCGACAGAGCGGTATCTGTTACGCTGTCCCTGCTCGGAACTAGTCGGGGCTGCAGGCTGACGCTGTCGGGCGGGCGGGCAGCTGGTCTTGGGACGGTGAAGTTTGGATAATGAGTCTTGCTTGCCTGTAGCTGGAGGCTACAGCTTGTCCTCCCTCTGGCACCCTGTGTCGTTGCGTCTTCCGTGTCCCGTGAAGGGCTTGCTGGTTTGGTGCCAGTAGCCTTCCAGAGGCTTCTTCACATCTGCTGACTGCTGGGGCTAGAATGATGTCAGGGCCATACTCTTGTTCTCTAAAGCTATTTAAGATCAGAAGATGTTTCCCCCCCCCCGCCATTAACTCCTGCAATGTAGTTTGCCTCTTCAGGATGGATGGCGAGAACTGTCAGAAGGCTGAGCAGCCGCCCATAGCTGCCGTTGAGTTGAGACCAGGAAGAGTTGAGGGTTCTTGGTGCTCCTGAAAAGTTGTCCAAATACCTACAAATGTTGAGTAGCGTTGACACCTTGTTCTGGTTTTAACTCTGGTGTTCTGGTGTTATCAGGATCAGCCGTTCTACCACTCCACACACCCACACCCCCCACACCCCCCTGTGAGGAAGGGTCAGAGGAAGAAACTGAGGAAAAGCCCGTAGGAGTTGAGATAAGAACTGTTTAATGATAGAAATGAAACTTAGGGAGTTACTAACAATGCCAGTGCTAATGAGCAATCCAGGGAACAGAGGAAAAAGGCAGAACAAATGACACAGGATCTCACCCCGAGAAGGGAAAAAAGGAAAGAAAACCCACCCGGAGGGAGCAAACCCCCCACGAAACCGCCCAGGGACGAGAGAGTAAGAGAGAGGAAAAAAAAACCTTCCAAACCCTGACTCCCAGAACGATCTGCCCAGCAAGACGCTGGCTCTGCCCGGAGCACCAACCACTCGCCACGAGGTCCCCCAACAAACAAACCCCCAGCCCCCTTGGCCGGAAGCCCCCTCAGACCCTTCCCAGGGTCGTGTCCAACCACAAGCCTTTCCACCCACATCCCCACCCCCTCCCCGCTGGTCCTGCAGTGCCGTGGGCCCTGGGCTGGCACCACCTATCCAGCTGGATGTGTTGTGGGGTGAAGCCAAAGAGACCAGCTGGTGCAAAGCTAAGACACCCCTGTTGTGTGTTTATTTAATAATTAAATGCAAGCTTGACTTGTAGTTAGAAGACTTGTAGCATAGTTGGCCAGGAGTGACAAGGCCGTAAATTAGCGCAGGGTGCTTGATGGGCTAAATAGTCTCCCACAGGGATTTATTTTAATTTTTTATTCCCCCCCCATCCCCTAAAATGTGGCTTTGGTTGCCGTCCCTTCAGGGTGTTGAGACAGAGATTACTTCCTCTGATTAAGCAAGGATCGTTCTGGGGAAGCAGGTCTCAAGAAGCGCTTGTAGTGTGTGTGGTTTGGAACTGAAAAGCTTATGAAGTGTCTCCTAGTAACTCTGCAATTTTTTAAACCTTTCAAGAGATGACGCGGATAAGGAAGAAGATGAAGAAGAGGAGGCGGAGGAGGAAGAAGGCAACAGCACCACTGAGGAGGAAGAGTTTGAAGCTATCCACCGGGCATGAAAGTCCAAGTGTGGTATGGCAGAGGGAAAAATGAAAAAATGTATGAAGCTAGTATTAAAGATTCTGACATCGAAGGTGGAGAAGTCCTTTACTTGGTGCACTACTGCGGATGGAACGTGAGGTAACTTGAGTGTGAGTGCGTGATTTCCTCTGGAATGGCTTTGAAGATACACCTGTGTAATTTTCAGACTAAATGAATGGGCATCCGGAGTCTTGTGTGAATCCGTCTTGTCCTAGTCCTCTGGGGGGTGTGGGTTGTTGGGGGTTTTTAGTTGTTGTTGGTCTTTTTTTGGTTTGGGTCTTTTGGGCTTGTTTGGGTTTTTTTGTTTGTTTAGTTCCTTTTTGATTGCTTTGGGGGGGGTTGGTTGTTTGGTTGTTTGGTTGGGTTTTTTTTAAGTAGGTTTCCTCCCCTCTGTTTCCATGATTTCCTCGGGGCATCAGAGTTTGTGTGGCCGTACACCGAGGCCAAGGTCGGTAGCGACTAATTTTTAACTGGCCTGTTTCTTATTCAGGCGGTTCTTTAATTCACAGTTGAAGTAGGAGAGCAGATGATGCTTATCGGGAGAAACAGAGTTAGTACTGAGGTAGTGACTCCAAAGCTGGGGACTCCCAAGCGTTGGTCACTCCAGATATCGTTGGCAGACACTGGGGCTCGACAGACGCTGCCCTTGTTAACTGGTGTCGTTTTATGGAGTCGTAAGAGTTTACGTTATGGTGAAGGTTTGGCCGTGTGTGGGCATCAGGTTCCTGGGCTTTTCAAAAGTAAACATGTCCTCCCCGAGGGTTTGCGGTGTGACTTTGGGGTGGGGAGGGGAAGCTCCTCTGCCTTTCCTGTATTATTTTTCAATGCAATTTGTGTGTGCATTTGTAGAAAACAAAGGAGAAGGATCCCTTTTGCCCGTGGGTGGTGGGATCCAACTCTGGGGGTGAAATGTGGGAGCTCCCTCTGGTGACTCTGGAGAGTAAAGCTGTGACTAGTCCCTGTGTATGTGAGGTGCCGTTCCATTGCAGAGCCTTTCTTTGAACGGCCCTTCCTTTGAAACGGGTGTTGGGGCTTAGGTTAGGGTCCGCTGCTGGGGCAGAGAGATGCAAGGAAGCTTTCAGGCTTCCACGGATGTCGGTGCTCCTTCTGCCCGCGCCCCGCCCAGTGATGCTTCCGGAACCTTGGGCTCCTTTCTAGAGCTCCCTGACCGTTGGTCCCTGTGGTGCCACTGTTGCCCTGGCACTGCTGTGGTGCCACTGCTCCTAGAGCGCTGGCTGTGTTGCCTTGCCCGTTGGTGGCTGTGTTGGCAAGTTCCCCTCGTGGGTGCAGGCGTCTCTGCATGGAGCACGGGAAGGTACGTGTAGTCCTTTCAACAGAGAGGAAAGCTCTCCTTTACAGCTTGGAGGTTTAAGCATGGCTTACTTGTAACCTGTGTGCAGGGGTGTGCTCAGATGAGAAGGGTTTTTCATCTTTTCTTTCACGTAGAACAAACCGGACACAGGGAAGGAAGAGGATTCTCCTCAAAACGGGGAATTGCGGCGCTTGGCAAAACCCCCCTTCCACACCAGCACGGCGCCAGAGACTGGGTCCCAACTGGACAGCGCTGGAGCCGAAACCGCTGAGTGGGCTCCAGTGAAATCAGCAGCAGCTACTGGTGTCGTTAGTGGGCTACAAGGTATGGTACTGGAACTTTCCCTAATTCTGGAAGTGGCCTTTGGGCAGCCGTAAATGGCAGCGTGGAACGCCTGCTGCACCCGTACGCTGGAGTCTGTCTGGCTAGTTGTAGCGTCCCCTTGGGAAACAGCCCCGGAAGCACAGCAGTATTGGCGGTTCCTGACAACGGGCTTTGTTTTCAGTGGGTCTGAAGAGTTCCATTGGGGTTTTTCCAGCCTTTGGCTCTTTGATACGCAGCCAGGCGTTTTGGCTTCCTGTATTATCTCCCGATTTTTCGTTTCTGGTTTCCGTAACTCTTAGGACTTTTAGATTTTTCCCTTTTTGCCTTGCAAACGTTAGTAAAGCTGGGTTTCCTGTCGGCTGGCCTGTTGTTCCTAACAGTGTTTTCCCCTTCCCGCGCATTTACAGCCGCAGTACGATAGTTGGCTGTGTCTCTTTGTCCCTAGTTCAGTGTGCGCCCCCCGAAAAAGAAGCCCTGCCTGGCAGAGGTAGTTGGGATAGTTTCTGTGAAAGTTGCACGTATTGAATGGTCTTTCAGACGGACGGACGGACTCCTCGAGATCCTGTAGCACGTGTCCCTGTCGGTACAGTTCTCTTTAGTGGGTTTCTTTTTTGAGAATTCTTTGTAACCAGAGTCAAGACAAACTTGTCTTGTTTTGTTTTGTTTTCTGCTTTATTTTCAATGAGCTCCTGAAAGTTCTGATGATGGTGAGCAGGAAGGTGCCCCAGGACCAGTCGCGTTGTTGTTTACAAAGTTAGGCTCGGCGGTGGTTTTTGAGACTGAGAAAAAGACAGGGAAGAGCAATCCCTGCTGGGTTTGTAACTTGTTCCCCTTCCGTTTTGCCGTGGTGAACCAGGACGTGTTCACTGGTGCTAGCAATAAGAACTCTCCGTGGGTGTGGGTCAGTCAGCTACGGGTACACGTGCAGCTGGGGGCGAGCGGCGTTGGAGGATCGCGCACGTGCCCGTCTGGAAAACAGTCCAGGAGGTTACTAATGCCTCGATGTTAAGGCAGCTTCTTAGTTGCCTCTGTCTGTGTGTGTGTGTGTGTGTGTGTGTGTGCGTGTGTGTGTGTGTGTGTGCGCTGCTGCAGCGCCCTGGGCAGCAGGAGGAAAGAGAAGGAATTAGGTGGTTGAAGCCACCTTCCTCAGTGTAAGAACAGGCAGGCAACTGGAAAGGTTTCTTTAAAACCAAGGCCTGGGTGGGTGTAGCCCTGTCCCTAAGAGCACCGGGGTGTTACCTGTTAAAACCTAAAACCCGCAGAGCTCGTGATAACCAAGAGCAGCCGCTGTTGCTGTGTTTCCCTGTTGGCTGCCTGCTCCCTCAGAGGACATCACCCGGATTCCAGTCCTTCTCCCACTTCACTGAAATGCAGGAGTCTGTCTTTGGAAGTGCTGCAGTACAGTAACTAACAGTGATGGTTTAACTTGCAGCTGAGTTGGAAAATTTGAGTAGCGCTGAGCGCATAACGGTTCTCCAAGAAAAACTGCAGGAGGTGAGGAAACGTTACCTGTGCTTGAAATCTGAGGTGGCTTCCATCGACCGGAGGAGAAAGCTCTTGAAGAGAAAAGAGCGGGAAAGTAAGTGCCGGGAGCCGAATTCTCCCTTTCGGGGGCTGCGCTGCGCGTTCTGCCGTTAAGGCGTGAACAACTGGGTACTTTTTAGGGAGATGCGTGCCACTGGGAGTGTGGTGTGGGTTTTGGGTGCTGGGGGTTTTTGTGTTTGGTTGGGTTTGGGGTTTTTTTAAGCAGCGTGTACAGATTTTTCATGATCTTTAGAAGGTTCGGGTCAGATACCCAGTGACGTCCGGTTAACCCTGCGTAAGGGCAGCAACACTGAAAAGCCACGTCACCTACTTCATTCTGTGTTGGCCGGGCCATTTTATGCGGAAAAATGCTCTTTTCTAAGCAGCAAACAGAGGGCCTAAGATTATTAATCAAGAGAAACCTTTCCTTCCGGTTGCCCAATACTTTACTCCAGCGTTGCTCGTGTGTGTAGTCAATGCGCTCCCCTTGGTGTAAGGGATTTATTTTGGGTCTGAACCGATGGTTTCCTGTAAACTCATTCCCCTGAGGCGGCTTTGCCTGCTGCTGTTTGGCACGTTCTCCCGCGCCTGCTTCTGGAAGCATGAAAAGGGTTGTTGTCTCCGTGCCCCGTTTCTGCGCACGCGTAAGCGTACGCTGAGCGTAAGAAGAGGCTGCAGTGCCACGTGTAGTAAGATTTTACGGCTGCAGCCGTCGCAGGGGAGCTGCAGTTGCCCGTTGGCTGTGGGAGCAGGTTGTACGTGCAGCTCCAGAGCTGGGGCAGGGCGCTGCCCGGGCTGATTCCCACAGGGAAGAAAGGGAGCCGACGACTGTGCGTGCAGGGCAGGCGTGAGCTCCGGGTGGCCGGTGAACCCGGGCTGCAGGGGCAGTGCCCTCTGAATTCCAGAGGGTTCCCCGCAAAAGCCAGGGGCTGGAGGCCTTTTTAATTGCTGGGTATTATTGGATGCCGGAGTCGGTGTGCACCAGCGGTGGTGGTTGAACGGGAAGGGGTTTTTACTGCTGCATCTGTAAATATTTATAATCTGTGCGTTCCTCTTGCTGTGCAGGTGCTGCCGCTGCATCATCTTCCTCCTCCTCACCTTCCTCCAGTTCCAGTACGGCTGCGGTTATGTTAACTTCAGCAGAACCGTCTATGTCAAGTTCCTCCCAGAATGGAATGTCAGTTGAGTGCAGGTGACAGCAGGACTTGCCAAAGCACTTTGCACTTCACGGCTGCTGAGGGCCACTCTTTTTTTTCCCCTTTTTTCTTTTTTTATACTGCACAGTGGCACAAAATTCAGACAAGCGCTATTTTGCATTTAAAGTTGTTTCTTGACGAGCTAATTTTGCACTTAAGTGCACTTTTCTGAAGACAGAGTACAACAGACTGCTTTTCCTCAAGCAATGATTGTTTCCAACTTGTCTGGGAATCGTAAGGGACTCGAAGGCCTTCCACTGCGGCCAATGGAGGCCGTTCACCGTCCGTAGAGGCGGGACGATACGCGCGGTGGGGTTGGGTTGACCTAAAGAGATGCGGTAAGGCTTACTGTATTCCCTGGAATTTTGTTAAAGCTGGAACGTTTGATATTTTTCCATTTATGTATGGCAAATATTGAACCTATTTTCCTTTGTGCAAGCTACTTGTCTTTTAACTGCTACGTCACCTTCTCGTGGCTTTAGTTGTAGACGTCCAGCACATGTATTCCGTTCAAAACCTGCGGCTGGGGGACGTGTGACACCAGTTTAAAGTGTATATTTATTCATAAGGGATTATAACAGTTGTATTTTTGTGTTTTCTTGTAAATGTTTCTTTTCCCTTAAAGCAACAAATCTTTCATTTGTAATGCTTATTTTATTACGAGCTTCAAGGAGGGGACGTCAAGACGGAGTAAGGTGTGAGGTTACAATCTGTGGTTGCTGATGCGAACACGGCCACAGATATGTATGTTGTATGTTACATACAAAGATACGTAGAGAGAAGCTCAGGGCAGGTACATTGGCCTAATTTTCCTCTCGGCAATTAACTCCAGTTCATCCTGTCTTTCAGCAGAAAGCGAAAGCGTGGCCCACTGACATCATCAAGGCAGCGCCGGTCGAAACGTAAGCGACGTTAGTTCGGGTAGCTGGAACACGTAGAAGGAAGCTCCCGAAGATAGTTGCTGACGTCCCCTGTCGACTGCCTCCCGCTCAGGTTCAGGGGATTGAAGCCAGAATAAAACTGTCCGTGTTCTGTCTGCTCCCGTCTTGCCTGGCTGTAGTTCAGTTCCCCAACAGGCTCTTGGTTACGCCTGCAGAGTGACAGATTGCTGGTGAGGCTGATCAATGACAAGTGGTGGTGAGCTCTGGGAGCCTTCACTGGGTGAGTATTTCCCAGTGGTCTGAGGCTGCAGGGAGTAACTTTGGTAGCCTGGGAGTAGCCCCCCGACATGAATGCTCACAGAGGTGTAAGTGTAGCAGAATCCCAGCTGGACTAGCTCAGTTCTGCCTTTCAGTCTCAGCAGGCATAACTGGTACCGGTTTAAGAGGGAACGACCTCTGGGCGAGCAAGAGCAAATTCAGCTTTCCACTCACTGCTGCTTCTCCATCAGCTCTCAGTCTTAGCGACAGCGATTCTGCTTTGCTGCTGACTCTGGTGTTGATGAGAGGATTTGTTTGTTTACTTGTGTAAAACAGGGGTCGTTAGTCACCTCCCCACTCCCAGACTGGGTTTTTGCATAAGTGGGATTTTTGCTGGGTTTTCATACAGCGATTTATTTCTTTTTTGTTGCGCTCCTCACGCCGTTGAATGACAGGTGAGAAACCTGTCCTGGGTGTTTGATGGTGCAAGCGGCACTCTCCGGGTTCAGGTTCCTTGTGTCCTGGGGTTGCACAGGAGGGTACCGCTGGCAAACGGTGAGCCAGGCAGTTCTCTCCCCAAGTTCCAGTGAGTCAAACCTGAGCTTCTTCCCAGGTTACGTATTGTAAAGCAGCTTTAGCCATGGGCCTGCTGGCTGCTTGGCATGCACACTGTGCTGACAGCTGGGAACATTGCCTGCTGGCAGGGATTGCTGGGCTGGGCCCCTACCCTAGGGACAAACTACCCCCCTTGATCCTTTGCACCTGGGCTGGGTGACAGGATCAGTTTTGTGTGTCTCCTGGTCGATGGTGTTGGGAATAGCTGGGAGCATAGACTCTGGGCATCTGCTGGAGAAAGCACGCCTTGCCTGGAGGTGGTCTGCTTGCTCCTGCCTCCCCCTGTCTGCAGTCTCCACCGATGATTGGACTCCGTGCGTAGCTTCCGTCAGGCCGTGAAGTTTTCCTGTCGCCACAGGGCTCAGACTCGCTCTGGCAGAGCTCCTGGAGGCTGTACACCAGGAGATCTAATTAGACAACTAATCCTGGCTGTGTCGTGGTTTAACTCCGGCTTGCAAAATACCACGGAGCCGCTCTCACAAATCCCCTCCCCTCCTCCAGTGGAGGGGAAGAATCGGAGGAAAAAGAAATAAGGAAGCTCGTAAAATTGAGATGAGAACTATTTACTAATTAAATCTAAATCAATACATGCAGGTACTACTAATAATAAATAGTTAAAATAGTAGAAAATGAAACATATAGTACAGTATGATACAATATGATACAATTTCCCACCATCCGCTGACCAATGCACACCCAGATGTTGAGGGATGAAAATCAGAGCCCGAGAGCGATCGCAGCCCGAGAGCCGCAGCCTGAAGGCCGGAGCCCAGGAGCCTATGCAGCAGATTCTGAGGAAACCTTATCACTGATAACATGGCCAGAAAACCCAAAACAATCCACCAGCTCCCACACATATGAGCCAGCACAGGAGTTGGCAAAGCAGCTAACGCAGGAGGGTTAGCAAGTGCCCGGAGAGATGAGGAAGGGAGTAAGGGAGAGAGAGAGAAGGGCAGAGTAATGGCTACCGGACCCCCTTCCCCACCCCAAGAGACCGGAACGTGACGCACTATGGAATGAAATACTGCCTTGGTCAGTCTGGGTCAGCTACAGTGTCCGAAGCGGACAAAAGACCTTGAGTTCAGTTTGGCCCCACCTGTGTCCCCTACATGACTGCCCTGTGGTGTGCAGGTAGACTGGAAAAGGGGCTGCCAGCAGTGCAGCAGCCACCTGCCCGTTCGAAAAAGTGTGTGTTCTCCCGGGCTGACCCCATCCACGGGGCTCCCTACCTCATGGTCAATACCCTTTCTCTGTTGAGGGCTCCACAGCTGGACACAGTACTCCAGGTGGGTTCTCATGAGAGTGGAATAGAGGGGGAGAATCCCCTCCCTCGACCTGCTGGCCACGCTTCTCCTGATACAGCCCAGGATACGGTTGGCTTTCTGGGCTGCCAGCGCACATGGCCGGCTCATGTTCAGCTTCTCAGCCACCAGTACCCCCAAGTCCTTCTCCTCAGGGCTGCTCTCGATCTGTTCTCTGCCCAGGCTGTGCTTGTGCCTGGGATTGCCCCAGCCCAGGTGCAGGACCTTGCACTTGGCCTTGTGGAACTCCAGGAGGTTGGCAGTGGCCCACCTCTGCAGCCTGTCCAGGTCCCTCTGGATGGCATCCCTTCCCTCCAGTGTGTCGACCGCACCGCACGGTGTCATCGGCAAACTTGCTGAGGGTGCGCTCAGTCCCATCACCCGTGTCACTGGCAAAGATGTTAAACGGGACCGGTCCCAGCACCGACCCCTCAGGAACGCCGCTCGTCACCGGTCTCCTCTTGGAGATGGAGCCGTCGGCCAGCGCTCTCTGCCCATCAGGCCAGTTCCTTGTCCACCGAGTGGTCCTTCCATCAAGCCCATGCCTCTGCGGTTTAGAGACGAGGATGCTGTGCAGGACAGGGTCAGACACGGCTCAGGCCCAGGTGCCCTTGGTGGAGCCGCGTTGGCTGTCCCCAGTCACCTCCTGGTTTTGCACGGGCCTTAGCCTGGGTTGCGGGAGGATCTGCTCCGTGAGCCCGCCAGGCACAGGGGTGAGAGTGCCGGGCCCGTAGCTCCGCGAGTCGTCCTTTTGCCCGTCTCCAAGCCGGGATGTTTCCCCGGTTGCAGTCCGTGCGAAGTCCCTGGGCTGCCGGCGCTGCTCAGATGGGATGGGCAGAGGTTCGGCTGCTGCACGTGCCGGTTCCCTCGGCCCCGCGCGGCGGAAGTGACGCGCCCCGAGCGCGCTCCCCTGGCCGCGACGGCAGCCATGAGGGCCCGCCGGCGGGGCGCGGGGCCGCGGGAGCCGGCGGCCGCGGAGGGCGGTGGCGGGGAGGAGTACGTGGTGGGGCAGGTGGCCGACAGCCTGTGGCCGGCGTCTGCGGCGCCTCCTGCCGCGCCGCTCTCGGGCCTCTTCGCCGCCGGCGCCCCGCCGGTGCTGGTGGCCGTGGCGGGGGTGAGTGCCGTGGCGGGGGGTGAGGCCCGGGGGGCGGGCAGGCAGGCCCGGGCGTGGGAAGCTCCGCGCCTTGCCGTTGTTGGCCGCGGGTCCTGCGCTGCCGCTGCGCGGCCGCTGGCCTGGGCACAGGGGGGTGTTACGGGGCCGTTGTTTTTGCAAGGCAAAGAGGGAGAGAAAGCGCAGCGAAGCAGCGGAGAAAGCGCCCGAGGAGCAGAGCTCATGTGCCGCGCGAGAGCCGCCCGGAGCGGCAAAGAAAGGCCGGAAGAAGGAGCTTTCAGAGGCGGCGAAGACATTGGCGCACCGGTGAGTAGGCGATGCGTTTTCAGAGGAGGATTCACAGCCAGCGTCTGGACGGATCGGCAGGTCAGGGGCTGAGTGAAAGCGAAGGTCTGTTGTAGCAGCTGTGTTGAAGGCTGGGTGGAAGAAGGCTGTTTTCCAGAAGAGTGTGAACCCGCTCTGGAGTTTGCCCCAGCAAGGCAGTAAATGCTTCCAGCTGCTTGCAGGTGTAGGGCCGTGAAGTGCAAACCCCCCCGCAGAGGGCAGGGGGGTGTGAGATGCAGACAGGCAGTTCTGTGTGGCAGGGAGCGATGCTTTCTGGCTGGGGTTGGCTCTATGCAGCGGTCAGAGGAGGGGAGGGAGCAGAGGAGCAGCAGGAAGGGAGCAGCCAGGATCGGTTGTCCCTGTCACGCTCGGCCTCTTCTGCGACAGAGCGGTATCTGTTACGCTGTCCCTGCTCGGAACTAGTCGGGGCTGCAGGCTGACGCTGTCGGGCGGGCGGGCGGGCAGCTGGTCTTGGGACGGTGAAGTTTGGATAATGAGGCTTGCTTGCCTGTAGCTGGAGGCTACAGCTTGTCCTCCCTCTGGCACCCTGTGTCGTTGCGTCTTCCGTGTCCCGTGAAGGGCTTGCTGGTTTGGTGCCAGTAGCCTTCCAGAGGCTTCTTCACATCTGCTGACTGCTGGGGCTAGAATGATGTCAGGGCCATACTCTTGTTCTCTAAAGCTATTTAAGATCAGAAGATGTTTCCCCCCCCCCGGCCATTAACTCCTGCAATGTAGTTTGCCTCTTCAGGATGGATGGCGAGAACTGTCAGAAGGCTGAGCAGCCGCCCGTAGCTGCCGTTGAGTTGAGACCAGGAAGAGTTGAGGGTTCTTGGTGCTCCTGAAAAGTTGTCCAAATACCTACAAATGTTGAGTAGCGTTGACACCTTGTCCTGGTTTAACTCTGGTGTTCTGGTGTTATCAGGATCAGCCGTTCTACCACTCAACACACACACACCCCCCCCTCCCGGTGAGGAAGGGTCGGAGGAAGAACCCGAGGAAAAGCCCGTAGGAGTTAAGAACTATTTAACGATAGAAATGAAACGTAGGGAGTTACTAACAATGCCAGTGCTAATGAGCAATCCAGGGAACAGAGGAAAAAGGCAGAACAGATGACACAGGATCGTATTGGAGTTCCAGCATGTCCGGCACGGCAGCACTCAGTGGTGGTGTGACTTCATTCAGGCCACGGTAGTCCACTGTCAGTCTCCATTCCCCATCAGACTTACGCACTGGCCAGATGGGGCTGTTAAAGGGGGAGCGGGTTTTGCTGATCACCCCTTGGCTCTCCAGCTGACGCATCGGCTTCTGGATGGGAAGCAGAGAGTCTGTGTTAGTGCGCTACTGCCACCGGTGCACTGTTGTGGTGGCAATTGGCACCTGTTGGTCTGCGACCTTTAGCAGTCCCACAGCAGAAGGGTCCTGTGAGAGACCAGGCAAGACGGACAGCTGCTCAATTTCATGAGTCTCTATAGCAGCTATCCCAAAAGCCCACCGGTACCCTTTCGGGTCCTTAAAGTACCCTCTCTTAAGGTAGTCTGTGCCAAGGATGCATGGGGCATCTGGGCCAGTCACAATAGGGTGGTTTTGCCACTCGTCCCCAGTCAGGCTTATTTCAGCCTCCAGCACAGTCAGTTGTTGAGAGCCCCCAGTCACACCAGAAATGCTGATGGGCTGTACCCCCCTATAGCTTGATGGCATGAGGGTGCACTGTGCACCCGTGTCTACTAGAGCCTTATACTCCCGGGGCTCTGATGTGCCAGGCCATCGAATCCATACAGTCCAGTAAACACGGTTGTCCCTTTCCTCCACCTGGCTGGAGGCAGGGCCCCTCTAATACTCATGTGCCTCACTCATGTCCTGGAGGAAAGGATTATTGGACATGTCACTTGGCTCATCCCGCTTAGATACGGGAGCAGCAACTTTTCTGGCAGGGTCCCCACTAGCAGATCTTTTCCCTTTCAGTTCATTGACTCGTTGTTCCAGGAGAGAGGTAGGTTTTCCATGCCACCTCCTCATATCCTCTCTGTGGTCTCTCAGGTAAAACCACAGGGTACCCCGTGAGGGATATCTGTTGTATTCCTGCCTTGAAGGAGAGAAGCGCCTGCTCTTTATATCCGAAACGCTGGCCCGTGGAGGTGGGGATCGGAACACCTCCTCTCGGAGTTCCTTGAGCTCTTTGGACAGTCTCTCCACAGCAGAGACACAGGCCTGTATGGGAGAGGAGAGACTCTCCTCATACTCTCGGAATCGGCGGATCATCCCGTCCACGGTTGGTGCCTCGTCCTCTCTCCAGGTTACTATTGAGAGCACGCTGGAGTATGAGGGTGGTGCACTCCGCCTTAACTTCTGCCACATGGGCCGGGTGCAGTAGACTTCGTCGGGGTCAGTGGATGCTCGTGGGTTGTTTGGGTCTCGATAAACAATCTCCAGTACCGCTAGTTCTCTTAGGTACTGGATGCCTTTCGCCATGCTGGTCCACCTACGCAGCTGTTGTGGCACACTCTCTCTGAAAGGGTACCTTTCCTGTACACTGGTCAGGAGTCGCTTCCAGAGGCTGACATTTTGTGGCTGACGCCCAATTGCTTTATCAGTTCCTCCTTCTCCGGGAAGTGACCCCAGCTGTTTAGCCTCTCTCCCCTCTAGCTCCATACTACTGGCCCCATTATCCCAGCAGCGGAGCAGCCAGGTCATGATATGTTCAGCCGGGCAGCGACTGTAGTCTCTACGGATGTCCCGTCGCTCCCTCAGGGATAAGGACCGTGTGGTCACAACGGCTTCATCCTCCGTCTCCGACTCTTGAGCTAGCCCTGTTCCATTTCCTGACTGACAGTTTCTGTCGACTGGGATGGCCCTGCTACCTCACCGTCCTCGACTAGACGGACTGATTGACGTGTGTATTTCCTTTTCCGGACTGGGGCCACGGACAGGGGTCGCCCCTGACAATAGCACACCAAGGATTGAGGGAGTGAGGCTGCTGCAGAAAGTGGGCTGGCTGGGGGAGAAGACAGTTTGGCGGTAGCGGGAGGCGTTGCCACTGAGCAGGCATAGTGGAGGGTGACGCGGCAGGTTGCGGTGCAAGCGTTGAGGATGGCGCGGGCACAGAAGGCATTGTTGCTGGTGTGCTGGGTTGTGTTGCAGACACTGGGGCCGCCACGCACCCTGGCGCTGCCGCGGGTGCTGGGGCCACTGTGGGCACTGGGGCTGCACGGGCTCGAGTTAGGAGCTTGGTCCCGGCGCGACTCCGCGCTGCCCCTTGCGCATCAAGGCAGCTCGGGCAACTGCACTGACCCTGCGTCTGCCTCGGGCACTAGGACCGGTGGGGGCAGGGCTCCCGAACATTTCCCTAACTTTGCCCAAAGCCACTAAAAGATTCACTAGCAAGCTGATCCCCAGCCACAGGTCACCCCAGCCACAGGAAAAATTTCCGAAAAACTCATGTGCCTTTGCCATCGGACCGAGAGGAGAGGGGAAAAATTGAAAAAGTTTTTCTACGTGCCCCCCAGCACCAAGTAGCCTCTGCTCTATCGGCTGAGTCCCCGAGGGGAGAAAGGGAGAGGTGTAGTTGTGGAAAACCTCCAGCAGGTAAGTCGCGATGTACCAAGGAGCCGACAGTATTAAGCAGAGATAGAGAGAGTGTCCCTGCCAGCATCAGCAGCACCCAGAACAGCCTGGCCAGCCCCCTCAGCCCGCCTCGCACATAACAAATCAGGGTCATCACTAGCACACAGGGGAGCAGATCCTGCCGTTCGGTCAGCAGCTTGAAAAGCCCCGGACTCAGAGTCTTGAGCAGCCACAGGTACATTTTAAGGCAGGAGCTTCTCACACACTATGATCTGTTCCTTATCTCAACTCTTTCGAGCCCCACACTGGGCACCAAAAAGGACTGTCCTGGTTTAACTCTGGTGTTCTGGTGTTATCAGGATCAGCTGTTCTACCACTCTGCCCCCACCCTCACACCCCCTCCTGGTGAGGAAGGGTTGGAGGAAGAAACTGAGGAAAATCCCGTAGGAGTTGAGATAAGAACTATTCAATGATAGAAATGAAACTTAGGGAGTTACTAACAATGCCAGTGCTAATGAGCAATGCAGGGAACAGAGGAAAAAGGCAGAACAAATGACACAGGATCTCACCCCGAGAAGGGAAAAAAGGAAAGAAAACCCACCCGGAGGGAGCAAACCCCCCACGAAACCGCCTGTGGGCCGAGAGAGTAAGAGAGAGGAAAAAAAACCCTTCCAAACCCCGACTCCCAGACCGATCTGCCCGGCAAGACGCTGGCTCTGCCCGGAGCACCAACCACTCGCCGCGAGGTCCCCCAACAAACAAACCCCCAGCCCCCTCGGCCGGAAGCCCCCTCAGACCCTTCCCAGGGTCGTGTCCAACCACAAGCCTTTCCACCCACATCCCCACCCCCTCCCCGCTGGTCCTGCAGTGCCGTGGGCCCTGGGCTGGCACCACCTATCCAGCTGGATGTGTTGTGGGGTGAAGCCAAAGAGACCAGCTGGTGCAAAGCTAAGACACCCCTGTTGTGTGTTTATTTAATAATTAAATGCAAGCTTGACTTGTAGTTAGAAGACTTGTAGCATAGTTGGCAGGGAGTGACAAGGCCGTAAATTAGCGCAGGGTGCTTGATGGGCTAAATAGTCTCCCACAGGGATTTATTTTAATTTTTTATTCCCCCCCCCCCAAATGTGGCTTTGGTTGCCGTCCCTTCAGGGTGTTGAGAGAGAGATTACTTCCTCTGATTAAGCAAGGATCGTTCTGGGGAAGCAGGTCTCAAGAAGCACTTGTAGGTTGAAAATGGGATTTAGGGAACTCTGTACAGAGAAGGATGAGTTTGAACTGAGAACCCCCAATATTTAAGCACAGGGGCTGCATGAAAGAACCGTACAAAGATGAGTTTGAGCAGCTTCTGCTCGTACAGATTTTGATGCCTTTTTTCCTCTCTTAGTCAAGGCACTTTTCAGCTCTCAGTCCCTGGGTTTTGTGTGCGTTGCTGTGTGCTCTTTTGCTGATAGTCCTTGGCCGTAGTGCAGTTTCCCGTATTGGGAGCCTGCTGTTCCCCGGTCTCTAATGCCTCCACAAGGTTGATCAGTGTGTGTGGTTTGGAACTGAAAAGCTTATGAAGTGTCTCCTAGTAACTCTGCAATTTTTTAAACCTTTCAAGAGATGACGTGGATAAGGAAGAAGATGAAGAAGAGGAGGCGGAGGAGGAAGAAGACAACAGCACCACTGAGGAGGAAGAGTTTGAAGCTATCCACCGGGCATGAAAGTCCAAGTGCGGTATGGCAGAGGGAAAAATGAAAAAATGTATGAAGCTAGTATTAAAGATTCTGACATCGAAGGTGGAGAAGTCCTTTACTTGGTGCACTACTGCGGATGGAACGTGAGGTAACTTGAGTGTGAGTGCGTGATTTCCTCTGGAATGGCTTTGAAGATACACCTGTGTAATTTCCAGACTAAATGAATGGGCATCCGGAGTCTTGTGTGAATCCGTCTTGTCCTAGTCCTCTGGGGGGTGTGGGTTGTTGGGGGTTTTTAGTTGTTGTTGGTCTTTTTTTGGTTTGGGTCTTTTGGGCTTGTTTGGGTTTTTTTGTTTGTTTAGTTCCTTTTTGATTGGTTTGGGGGGGGTTGGTTGTTTGGTTGGGTTTTTTTTAAGTAGGTTTCCTCCCCTCTGTTTCCATGATTTCCTCGGGGCATCAGAGTTTGTGTGGCCGTACACCGAGGCCAAGGTCGGTAGCGACTAATTTTTAACTGGCCTGTTTCTTATTCAGGCGGTTCTTTAATTCACAGTTGAAGTAGGAGAGCAGATGATGCTTATCGGGAGAAACAGAGTTAGTACTGAGGTAGTGACTCCAAAGCTGGGGACTCCCAAGCGTTGGTCACTCCAGATATCGTTGGCAGACACTGGGGCTCGACAGACGCTGCCCTTGTTAACTGGTGTCGTTTTATGGAGTCGTAAGAGTTTACGTTATGGTGAAGGTTTGGCCGTGTGTGGGCATCAGGTTCCTGGGCTTTTCAAAAGTAAACATGTCCTCCCCGAGGGTTTGCGGTGTGACTTTGGGGTGGGGAGGGGAAGCTCCTCTGCCCTTCCTGTATTATTTTTCAATGCAATTTGTGTGTGCATTTGTAGAAAACAAAGGAGAAGGATCCCTTTTGCCCGTGGGTGGTGGGATCCAACTCTGGGGGTGAAATGTGGGAGCTCCCTCTGGTGACTCTGGAGAGTAAAGCTGTGACTAGTCCCTGTGTATGTGAGGTGCCGTTCCATTGCAGAGCCTTTCTTTGAACGGCCCTTCCTTTGAAATGGGTGTTGGGGCTTAGGTTAGGGTCCGCTGCTGGGGCAGAGAGATGCAAGGAAGCTTTCAGGCTTCCACGGATGTCGGTGCTCCTTCTGCCCGCGCCCCGCCCGGTGATGCTTCCGGAACCTTGGGCTCCTTTCTAGAGCTCCCTGACCGTTGGTCCCTGTGGTGCCACTGTTGCCCTGGCACTGCTGTGGTGCCACTGCTCCTAGAGCACTGGCTGTGTTGCCTTGCCCGTTGGTGGCTGTGTTGGCAAGTTCCCCTCGTGGGTGCAGGCGTCTCTGCATGGAGCACGGGAAGGTACGTGTAGTCCTTTCAACAGAGAGGAAAGCTCTCCTTTACAGCTTGGAGGTTTAAGCATGGCTTACTTGTAACCTGTGTGCAGGGGTGTGCTCAGATGAGAAGAGTTTTTCATCTTTTCTTTCACGTAGAACAAGCCGGACACAGGGAAGGAAGAGGATTCTCCTCAAAACGGGGAATTGCGGCGCTTGGCAAAACCCCCCTTCCACACCAGCACGGCGCCAGAGACTGGGTCCCAACTGGACAGCGCTGGAGCCGAAACCGCTGAGTGGGCTCCAGTGAAATCAGCAGCAACTACTGCTGTCGTTAGTGGGCTACAAGGTATGGTACTGGAACTTTCCCTAATTCTGGAAGTGGCCTTTGGGCAGCCGTAAATGGCAGCGTGGAACGCCTGCTGCACCCGTACGCTGGAGTCTGTCTGGCTAGTTGTAGCGTCCCCTTGGGAAACAGCCCCGGAAGCACAGCAGTATTGGCGGTTCCTGACAACGGGCTTTGTTTTCAGTGGGTCTGAAGGGTCTGAAGAGTTCCATTGGGGTTTTTCCAGCCTTTGGCTCTTTGATACGCAGCCAGGCGTTTTGGCTTCCTGTATTATCTCCCGATTTTTCGTTTCTGGTTTCCGTAACTCTTAGGACTTTTAGATTTTTCCCTTTTTGCCTTGCAAACGTTAGTAAAGCTGGGTTTCCTGTCGGCTGGCCTGTTGTTCCTAACAGTGTTTTCCCCTTCCCGCGCATTTACAGCCGCAGTACGATAGTTGGCTGTGTCTCTTTGTCCCTAGTTCAGTGTGCGCCCCCCGAAAAAGAAGCCCTGCCTGGCAGAGGTAGTTGGGATAGTTTCTGTGAAAGTTGCACGTATTGAATGGTCTTTCAGACGGACGGACGGACTCCTCGAGATCCTGTAGCACGTGTCCCTGTCGGTACAGTTCTCTTTAGTGGGTTTCTTTTTTGAGAATTCTTTGTAACCAGAGTCAAGACAAACTTGTCTTGTTTTGTTTTGTTTTCTGCTTTATTTTCAATGAGCTCCTGAAAGTTCTGATGATGGTGAGCAGGAAGGTGCCCCAGGACCAGTCGCGTTGTTGTTTACAAAGTTAGGCTCGGCGGTGGTTTTTGAGACTGAGAAAAAGACAGGGAAGAGCAATCCCTGCTGGGTTTGTAACTTGTTCCCCTTCCGTTTTGCCGTGGTGAACCAGGACGTGTTCACTGGTGCTAGCAATAAGAACTCTCCGTGGGTGTGGGTCAGTCAGCTACGGGTACACGTGCAGCTGGGGGCGAGCGGCGTTGGAGGATCGCGCACGTGCCCGTCTGGAAAGCAGTCCAGGAGGTTACTAATGCCTCGATGTTAAGGCAGCTTCTTAGTTGCCTCTGTCTGTGTGTGTGTGTGTGTGTGTGTGTGTGTGTGTGCGCTGCTGCAGCGCCCTGGGCAGCAGGAGGAAAGAGAAGGAATTAGGTGGTTGAAGCCACCTTCCTCAGTGTAAGAACAGGCAGGCAACTGAAAAGGTTTCTTTAAAACCAAGGCCTGGGTGGGTGTAGCCCTGTCCCTAAGAGCACCGGGGTGTTACCTGTTAAAACCTAAAACCCGCAGAGCTCGTGATAACCAAGAGCAGCCGCTGTTGCTGTGTTTCCCTGTTGGCTGCCTGCTCCCTCAGAGGACATCACCCGGATTCCAGTCCTTCTCCCACTTCACTGAAATGCAGGAGTCTGTCTTTGGAAGTGCTGCAGTACAGTAACTAACAGTGATGGTTTAACTTGCAGCTGAGTTGGAAAATTTGAGTAGCGCTGAGCGCATAACGGTTCTCCAAGAAAAACTGCAGGAGGTGAGGAAACGTTACCTGTCCTTGAAATCTGAGGTGGCTTCCATCGACCGGAGGAGAAAGCTCTTGAAGAGAAAAGAGCGGGAAAGTAAGTGCCGGGAGCTGAATTCTCCCTTTCGGGGGCCTTTTTAATTGCTGGGTATTATTGGATGCAGGAGTCGGTGTGCACCAGCAGTGATGGCTGAACGGGAAGGGGTTTTTACTGCTGCATCTGTAAATGTTTATAATCTGTGTGTTCCTCTTGCTGTGCAGGTGCTGCCGCTGCATCATCTTCCTCCTCCTCACCTTCCTCCAGTTCCAGTACGGCTGCGGTTATGTTAACTTCAGCAGAACCGTCTGTGTCAAGTTCCTCCCAGAATGGAATGTCAGTTGAGTGCAGGTGACAGCAGGACTTGCCAAAGCACTTTGCACTTCACGGCTGCTGAGGGCCACTCTTTCTTTTTCCCCTTTTTATTTTATACTGCACAGTGGCACAGAATTCAGACAAGCGCTATTTTGCGTTTAAAGTTGTTTCTTGACGAGCTAACTTTGCACTTAAGTGCACTTTTCTGAAGACAGAGTACAACAGACTGCTTTTCCTCAAGCAATGATTGTTTCCAACTTGTCTGGGAATCGTAAGGGACTCGAAGGCCTTCCACTGCGGCCAATGGAGGCCGTTCACCGTCCGTAGAGGCGGGACGATACGCGCGGTGGGGTTGGGTTGACCTAAAGAGATGCGGTAAGGCTTACTGTATTCCCTGGTATTTTGTTAAAGCTGGAACGTTTGATATTTTTCCATTTATGTATGGCAAATATTGAACCTATTTTCCTTTGTGCAAGCTACTTGTCTTTTAACTGCTACGTCACCTTCTCGTGGCTTTAGTTGTAGACGTCCAGCACATGTATTCCGTTCAAAACCTGCGGCTGGGGGACGTGTGACACCAGTTTAAAGTGTATATTTATTCATAAGGGATTGTAACAGTTGTATTTTTGTGTTTTCTTGTAAATGTTTCTTTTCCCTTAAAGCAACAAATCTTTCATTTGTAATGCTTATTTTATTACGAGCTTCAAGGAGGGGACGTCAAGACGGAGTAAGGTGTGAGGTTACAATCTGTGGTTGCTGATGCGAACACGGCCACAGATATGTATGTTGTATGTTACATACAAAGATACGTAGAGAGAAGCTCAGGGCAGGTACATTGGCCTAATTTTCCTCTCGGCGATTAACTCCAGTTCATCCTGTCTTTCAGCAGAAAGCGAAAGCGTGGCCCGCTGACGTCATCAAGGCAGCGCCGGTCGAAACGTAAGCGACGTTAGTTCGGGTAGCTGGAACACGTAGAAGGAAGCTCCCGAAGATAGTTGCTGACGTCCCCTGTCGACTGCCTCCCGCTCAGGTTCAGGGGATTGAAGCCAGAATAAAACTGTCCGTGTTCTGTCTGCTCCCGTCTTGCCTGGCTGTAGTTCAGTTCCCCAACAGGCTCTTGGTTACGCCTGCAGAGTGACAGATTGCTGGTGAGGCTGATCAATGACAAGTGCTGGTGAGCTCTGGGAGCCTTCACTGGGTGAGTATTTCCCAGTGGTCTGAGGCTGCAGGGAGTAACTTTGGTAGCCTGGGAGTAGCCCCCCGACATGAATGCTCACGGAGGTGTAAGTGTAGCAGAATCCCAGCTGGACTAGCTCAGTTCTGCCTTTCAGTCTCAGCAGGCATAACTGGTACCGGTTTAAGAGGGAACGACCTCTGGGCGAGCAAGAGCAAATTCAGCTTTCCGCTCACTGCTGCTTCTCCATCAGCTCTCAGTCTTAGCGACAGCGATTCTGCTTTGCTGCTGACTCTGGTGTTGATGAGAGGATTTGTTTGTTTACTTGTGTAAAACAGGGGTCGTTAGTCACCTCCCCACTCCCAGACTGGGTTTTTGCATAAGTGGGATTTTTGCTGGGGTTTCATACAGCGACTTATTTCTTTTTTGTTGCGCTCCTCACGCCGTTGAATGACAGGTGAGAAACCTGTCCTGGGTGTTTGATGTTGCAAGCGGCACTCTCCTCTTGCAGGGTCCCCGACGAAGGCAAGTCCCGAGTAACGACGCAACACCGATACGGTTAAAAATCGTTCCCCGTTTAATATCTGTTCTCCCTCTCTTCTCCCTCTGCTCTCCCCTAATACACACAAAACTCGATACTTTTCTAAGCTGTCCCCGGGTCTAAAGCATACACGCGATGATGGGATAATCATAACTGTCCACGCGCCCCCAAGCGGATACTGATTGGTGGTCTTGCGAAAAGCTTCTGGCAAGTCTCCGCCTTGCTTGCTGTTTTCAACCTCCTGCTCAACAGCCTTGATGCTGATAGCAGCTGTTTTTACTACCCTCTTCCCAAGGATGCCCTAGACTGAGCTAAACTGGCTCAGTCACGTACGCCAGCCTGGGAGCCTGGGTTGTTCATAGTCATGGACAGATACAAATCATGCCCTCCTGCAGCCAGAAACTCCTCCACATTCTCCGGGTTCAGGTTCCTTGTGTCCTGGGGTTGCACAGGAGGGTACCGCTGGCAAACGGTGAGCCAGGCAGTTCTCTCCCCAAGTTCCAGCGAGTCAAACGTGAGCTTCTTCCCAGGTTACGTATTGTAAAGCAGCTTTAGCCATGGGCCTGCTGGCTGCTTGGCATGAGCACTGTGCTGACAGCTGGGAACATTGCCTGCTGGCAGGGATTGCTGGGCTGGGCCCCTACCCTAGGGACAAACTACCCCCCTTGATCCTTTGCACCTGGGCTGGGCAACAGGGTCAGTTTTGTGTGTTTCCTGGTCGATGGTGTTGGGAATAGCTGGGAGCGTAGACTCTGGGCATCTGCTGGAGAAAGCACGCCTTGCCTGGAGGCGGTCTGCTTGCTCCTGCCTCCCCCTGTCTGCAGTCTCCACCGATGATTGGACTTCGTGCGTAGCTTCCGTCAGGCCGTGAAGTTTTCCTGTCGCCACAGGGCTCAGACTCACTCTGGCAGAGCTCCTGGAGGCTGTACACCAGGAGATCTAATTAGACAACTAATCCTGGCTGTGTCGTGGTTTAACTCTGGCTAGCAAAATACCACGGAGCCGCTCTCACAAATCCCCTCCCCTCCTCCAGTGGAGGGGAAGAATCGGAGGAAAAAGAAATAAGGAAGCTCGTAAAATTGAGATGAGAACTATTTACTAATTAAATCTAAATCAATACATACAGGTACTACTAATAATAAATAGTTAAAATAGTAGAAAATGAAACATATAGTACAGTATGATACAATATGATACAATTTCCCACCATCCGCTGACCAATGCACACCCAGATGTTGAGGGATGAAAATCAGAGCCCGAGAGCAATCGCAGCCCGAGAGCGATCGCAGCCTGAGAGCCGCGGCCTGAAGGCCGGAGCCCGGGAGCCTACGCAGCAGATTCCGAGCAAACCTTATCACTGATAACATGGCCAGAAAACCCAAAACAATCCACCAGCTCCCACACATATGAGCCAGCACAGGAGTTGGCAAAGCAGCTAACGCAGGAGGGTTAGCAAGTGCCTGGAGAGATGAGGAAGGGAGTAAGGGAGAGAGAGAGAAGGGTAGAGTAATGGCTACCGGACCCCCTTCCCCACCCCAAGAGACCGGAACATGACGCACTATGGAATGAAATACTGCCTTGGTCAGTCTGGGTCAGCTACAGTGTCCGAAGCGGACAAAAGACCTTGAGTTCAGTTTGGCCCCACCTGTGTCCCCTACATGACTGCCCTGTGGTGTGCAGGTAGACTGGAAGAGGGGCTGCCAGCAGTGCAGCAGCCACCTGCCCGTTCGAAAAAGTGTGTGTTCTCCCGGGCTGACCCCATCCACGGGGCTCCCTACCTTTCTTGGCATCCGGAAGGCCGGGCACAGGATGCCTGGTGCATGTGTCACTGCTAACGCTTCAGAGGGGGAGAATCCCCTCCCTCGACCTGCTGGCCATGCTTCTCCTGATACAGCCCAGGATACGGTTGGCTTTCTGGACTGCCAGCGCACACGGCCGGCTCATGTTCAGCTTCTCAGCCACCAGAACCCCGAAGTCCTTCTCCTCAGGTCTGCTCTCGATCTGTTCTCTGCCCAGGCTGTGCTTGTGCCTGGGATTGCCCCAGCCCAGGTGCAGGACCTTGCACTTGGCCTTGTGGAACTCCAGGAGGTTGGCAGTGGCCCACCTCTGCAGCCTGTCCAGGTCCCTCTGGATGGCATCCCTTCCCTCCAGCGTGTCGACCGCACCGCACGGTGTCATCGGCAAACTTGCTGAGGGTGCGCTCAGTCCCATCACCCGTGTCACTGGCAAAGATGTTAAACGGGACCGGTCCCAGCACCGACCCCCCAGGAACGCCGCTCGTCACCGGCCTCCTCTTGGAGATGGAGCCGTCGGCCAGCGCTCTCTGCCCATCAGGCCAGTTCCTTGTCCACCGAGTGGTCCTTCCATCAAGCCCATGCCTCTGCGGTTTAGAGACGAGGATGCTGTGCAGGACAGGGTCAGACACGGCTCAGGCCCAGGTGCCCTTGGTGGAGCCGCGTTGGCTGTCCCCAGTCACCTCCTGGTTTTGCACGGGCCTTAGCCTGGGTTGCGGGAGGATCTGCTCCGTGAGCCCGCCAGGCACAGGGGTGAGAGTGCCGGGCCCGTAGCTCCGCGAGTCGTCCTTTTGCCCGTCTCCAAGCCGGGGTGTTTCCCCGGTTGCAGTCCGTGCGAAGTCCCTGGGCTGCCGGCGCTGCTCAGATGGGATGGGCAGAGGTTCGGCTGCTGCATGTGCCGGTTCCCTCGGCCCCGCGCGGCGGAAGTGACGCGCCCCGAGCGCGCTCCCCTGGCCGCGACGGCAGCCATGAGGGCCCGCCGGCGGGGTGCGGGGCCGCGGGAGCCGGCGGCCGCGGAGGGCGGTGGCGGGGAGGAGTACGTGGTGGGGCAGGTGGCCGACAGCCTGTAGCCGGCGTCTGCGGCGCCTCCTGCCGCGCCGCTCTCGGGCCTCTTCGCCGCCGGCGCCCCGCCGGTGCTGGTGGCCGTGGCGGGGGTGAGTGCCGTGGCGGGGGGTGAGGCCCGGGGGGCGGGCAGGCAGGCCCGGGCGTGGGAAGCTCCGCGCCTTGCCGTTGTTGGCCGCGGGTCCTGCGCTGCCGCTGCGCGGCCGCTGGCCTGGGCACAGGGGGGTGTTACGGGGCCGTTGTTTTTGCAAGGCAAAGAGGGAGAGAAAGCGCAGCGAAGCAGCGGAGAAAGCGCCCGAGGAGCAGAGCTCATGTGCCGCGCGAGAGCCGCCCGGAGCGGCAAAGAAAGGCCGGAAGAAGGAGCTTTCAGAGGCGGCGAAGACATTGGCGCACCGGTGAGTAGGCGATGCGTTTTCAGAGGAGGATTCACAGCCAGCGTCTGGACGGATCGGCAGGTCAGGGGCTGAGTGAAAGCGAAGGTCTGTTGTAGCAGCTGTGTTGAAGGCTGGGTGGAAGAAGGCTGTTTTCCAGAAGGGTGTGAACCCGCTCTGGAGTTTGCCCCAGCAAGGCAGTAAATGCTTCCAGCTGCTTGCAGGTGTAGGGCCGTGAAGTGCAAACCCCCCCGCAGAGGGCAGGGGGGTGTGAGATGCAGACAGGCAGTTCTGTGTGGCAGGGGGCGATGCTTTCTGGCTGGGGTTGGCTCTATGCAGCGGTGAGAGGAGGGGAGGGAGCAGAGGAGCAGCAGGAAGGGAGCAGCCAGGATCGGTTGTCCCTGTCACGCTCGGCCTCTTCTGCGACAGAGCGGTATCTGTTACGCTGTCCCTGCTCGGAACTAGTCGGGGCTGCAGGCTGACGCTGTCGGGCGGGTGGACGGGCAGCTGGTCTTGGGACGGTGAAGTTTGGATAATGAGGCTTGCTTGCCTGTAGCTGGAGGCTACAGCTTGTCCTCCCTCTGGCACCCTGTGTCGTTGCGTCTTCCGTGTCCCGTGAAGGGCTTGCTGGTTTGGTGCCAGTAGCCTTCCAGAGGCTTCTTCACATCTGCTGACTGCTGGGGCTAGAATGATGTCAGGGCCATACTCTTGTTCTCTAAAGCTATTTAAGATCAGAAGATGTTTCCCCCCCCCCCGGCCATTAACTCCTGCAATGTAGTTTGCCTCTTCAGGATGGATGGCGAGAACTGTCAGAAGGCTGAGCAGCCGCCCGTAGCTGCCGTTGAGTTGAGACCAGGAAGAGTTGAGGGTTCTTGGTGCTCCTGAAAAGTTGTCCAAATACCTACAAATGTTGAGTAGCGTTGACACCTTGTCCTGGTTTAACTCTGGTGTTCTGGTGTTATCAGGATCAGCCGTTCTACCACTCAACACACACACACACCCCCCTCCCGGTGAGGAAGGGTCGGAGGAAGAAACTGAGGAAAAGCCCGTAGGAGTTGAGATAAGAACTATTTAATGATAGAAATGAAACGTAGGGAGTTACTAACAATGCCAGTGCTAATGAGCAATCCAGGGAACAGAGGGAAAAGGCAGAACAGATGACACAGGATCGTATTGGAGTTCCAGCATGTCCGGCACGGCAGCACTCAGTGGTGGCGTGACTTCATTCAGGCCACGATAGTCCACTGTCAGTCTCCATTCCCCATCAGACTTACGCACTGGCCAGATGGGGCTGTTAAAGGGGGAGCGGGTTTTGCTGATCACCCCTTGGCTCTCCAGCTGACGCATCGGCTTCTGGATGGGAAGCAGAGAGTCTGTGTTAGTGCGCTACTGCCGCCCGTGCACTGTTGTGGTGGCAATTGGCACCTGTTGGTCTGCGACCTTTAGCAGTCCCACAGCAGAAGGGTCCCGTGAGAGACCAGGCAAGACGGACAGCTGCTCAATTTCATGAGTCTCTATAGCAGCTATCCCAAAAGCCCACCGGTACCCTTTCGGGTCCTTAAAGTACCCTCTCTTAAGGTAGTCTGTGCCAAGGATGCATGGGGCATCTGGGCCAGTCACAATAGGGTGGTTTTGCCACTCCTCCCCAGTCAGGCTTATTTCAGCCTCCAGCACAGTCAGTTGTTGAGAGCCCCCAGTCACACCAGAAATGCTGATGGGCTGTACCCCCCTACAGCTTGATGGCATGAGGGTGCACTGTGCACCCGTGTCTACTAGAGCCTTATACTCCCGGGGCTCTGATGTGCCAGGCCATCGAATCCATACAGTCCAGTAAGCACGGTTGTCCCTTTCCTCCACCTGGCTGGAGGCAGGGCCCCTCTAATACTCACGTGCCTCACTCATGTCCTGGAGAAAAGGATTATTGGACGTGTCACTTGGCTCATCCCGCTTAGATATGGGAGCAGCAACTTTTCTGGCAGGGTCCCCACTAGCAGATCTTTTCCCTTTCAGTTCATTGACTCGTTGTTCCAGGAGAGAAATAGGTTTTCCATGCCACCTCCTCATATCCTCTCCGTGGTCTCTCAGGTAAAACCACAGGGTACCCCGTGAGGGATATCTGTTGTATTCCTGCCTTGAAGGACAGAAGCGCCTGCTCTTTATATCCGAAACGCTGGCCCGTGGAGGTGGGGATCGGAACACCTCCTCTCGGAGTTCCTTGAGCTCTTTGGACAGTCTCTCCACAGCAGAGACACAGGCCTGTATGGGAGAGGAGAGACTCTCCTCATACTCTCGGAATCGGCGGATCATCCCGTCCACGGTTGGTGCCTCGTCCTCTCTCCAAGTTACTATTGAGAGCACGCTGGAGTATGAGGGTGGTGCACTCCGCCTTAACTTCTGCCACATGGGCCGGGTGCAGTAGACTTCGTCGGGGTCAGTGGATGCTCGTGGGTTGTTTGGGTCTCGATAAACAATCTCCAGTACCGCTAGTTCTCTTAGGTACTGGATGCCTTTCTCCATGCTGGTCCACCTACGTAGCTGTTGTGGCACACTCTCTCTGAAAGGGTACCTTTCCTTTACACTGGTCAGGAGTCGCTTCCAGAGGCTGACATTTTGTGGCTGACGCCCAATTGCTTTATCAGTTCCTCCTTCTCCGGGAAGTGACCCCAGCTGTTTAGCCTCTCTCCCCTCTAGCTCCATACTACTGGCCCCATTATCCCAGCAGCGGAGCAGCCAGGTCATGATATGTTCAGCCGGGCAGCGACTGTAGTCTCTACGGATGTCCCGTCGCTCCCTCAGGGATAAGGACCGTGTGGTCACAACGGCTTCATCCTCCGTCTCCGACTCTTGAGCTAGCCCTGTTCCATTTCCTGACTGACAGTTTCTGTCGACTGGGATGGCCCTGCTACCTCACCGTCCTCGACTAGACGGAGTGATTGACGCGTGTATTTCCTTTTCCGGACTGGGGCCACGGACAGGGGTCGCCCCTGACAATAGCACACCAAGGATTGAGGGAGTGAGGCTGCTGCAGAAAGTGGGCTGGCTGGGGGAGAAGACAGTTTGGCGGTAGCGGGAGGCGTTGCCACTGAGCAGGCATAGTGGAGGGTGACGCGGCAGGTTGCGGTGCAAGCGTTGAGGATGGCGCGGGCACAGAAGGCATTGTTGCTGGTGTGCTGGGTTGTGTTGCAGACACTGGGGCCGCCACGCACCCTGGCGCTGCCGCGGGTGCTGGGGCCACTGTGGGCACTGGGGCTGCGCGGGCTCGAGTTAGGAGCTTGGTCCCGGCGCGACTCTGCGCTGCCCCTTGCGCATCAAGGCAGCTCGGGCAACTGCACTGACCCTGCATCTGCCTCGGGCACTAGGACCGGTGGGGGCAGGGCTCCCGAACATTTCCCTAACTTTGCCCAAAGCCACTAAAAGATTCACTAGCAAGCTGATCCCCAGCCACAGGTCACCCCAGCCACAGGAAAAATTTCCGAAAAACTCATGTGCCTTTGCCTTCGGACCGAGAGGAGAGGGAAAGAATTGAAAAAGTTTTTCTACGTGCCCCCCAGCACCAAATAGCCTCTGCTCTATCGGCTGAGTCCCCGAGGGGAGAAAGGGAGAGGTGTAGTTGTGGAAAACCTCCAGCAGGTAAGTCGCGATGTACCAAGGAGCCGACAGTATTAAGCAGAGATAGAGAGAGTATCCCTGCCAGCATCAGCAGCACCCAGAACAGCCTGGCCAGCCCCCTCAGCCCGCCTCGCACATAACAAATCAGGGTCATCACTAGCACACAGGGGAGCAGATCCTGCCGTTCGGTCAGCAGCTTGAAAAGCCCCGGACTCAGAGTCTTGAGCAGCCACAGGTACATTTTAAGGCAGGAGCTTCTCACACACTGTGATCTGTTCCTTATCTCAACTTTTTCGAGCCCCACACTGGGCACCAAAAAGGACTGTCCTGGTTTAACTCTGGTGTTCTGGTGTTATCAGGATCAGCTGTTCTACCACTCTGCCCCCACCCTCACACCCCCTCCTGGTGAGGAAGGGTCGGAGGAAGAAACTGAGGAAAATCCCGTAGGAGTTGAGATAAGAACTGTTTAATGATAGAAATGAAACTTAGGGAGTTACTAACAATGCCAGTGCTAATGAGCAATGCAGGGAACAGAGGAAAAAGGCAGAACAAATGACACAGGATCTCACCCCGAGAAGGGAAAAAAGGAAAGAAAACCCACCCGGAGGGAGCAAACCCCCCCCGAAACCGCCTGTGGGCCGAGAGAGTAAGAGAGAGGAAAAAAAACCCTTCCAAACCCCGACTCCCAGACCGATCTGCCCAGCAAGACGCTGGCTCTGCCCGTAGCACCAACCACTCGCCGCGAGGTCCCACAACAAACAAACCCCCAGCCCCCTCGGCCGGAAGCCCCCTCAGACCCTTCCCAGGGTCGTGTCCACCCACAAGCCTTTCCACCCACATCCCCACCCCCTCCCCGCTGGTCCTGCAGTGCCGTGGGCCCCGGGCTGGCACCACCTATCCAGCTGGATGTGTTGTGGGGTGAAGCCAAAGAGACCAGCTGGTGCAAAGCTAAGACACCCCTGTTGTGTGTTTATTTAATAATTAAATGCAAGCTTGACTTGTAGTTAGAAGACTTGTAGCATAGTTGGCCAGGAGTGACAAGGCCGTAAATTAGCGCAGGGTGCTTGATGGGCCAAATAGTCTCCCACAGGGATTTATTTTAATTTTTTATTCCCCCCCCTTCCCCTAAAATGTGGCTTTGGTTGCCGTCCCTTCAGGGTGTTGAGACAGAGATTACTTCCTCTGATTAAGCAAGGATCATTCTGGGGAAGCAGGTCTCAAGAAGCGCTTGTAGGTTGAAAATGGGATTTAGGGAACTCTGTATAGAGGAGTTTGAACTGAGAACCCCCAATATTTAAGCACAGGGGCTGCATGAAAGAACCGTACAAAGAGGAGTTTGAGCAGCTTCTGCTCGTACAGATTTTGATGCCTTTTTTCCTCTCTTAGTCAAGGCACTTTTCAGCTCTCAGTCCCTGGGTTTTGTGTGCGTTGCTGTGTGCTGTTTTGCTGATAGTCCTCGGCCGTAGTGCAGTTTCCCGTATTGGGAGCCTGCTGTTCCCCGGTCTCTGATGCCTCCACAAGGTTGATCAGTGTGTGTGGTTTGGAACTGAAAAGCTTATGAAGTGTCTCCTAGTAACTCTGCAATTTTTTAAACCTTTCAAGAGATGACGCGGATAAGGAAGAAGATGAAGAAGAGGAGGCGGAGGAGGAAGAAGGCAACAGCACCACTGAGGAGGAAGAGTTTGAAGCTATCCACCGGGCATGAAAGTCCAAGTGCGGTATGGCAGAGGGAAAAATGAAAAAATGTATGAAGCTAGTATTAAAGATTCTGACATCGAAGGTGGAGAAGTCCTTTACTTGGTGCACTACTGCGGATGGAACGTGAGGTAACTTGAGTGTGAGTGCGTGATTTCTTCTGGAATGGCTTTGAAGATACACCTGTGTAATTTCCAGACTAAATGAATGGGCATCCGGAGTCTTGTGTGAATCCGTCTTGTCCTAGTCCTCTGGGGGGTGTGGGTTGTTGGGGGTTTTTAATTGTTGTTGGTCTTTTTTTGGTTTGGGTCTTTTGGGCTTGTTTGGGTTTTTTTGTTTGTTTAGTTCCTTTTTGATTGCTTTGGGGGGGGTTGGTTGTTTGGTTGGGTTTTTTTTTAAGTAGGTTTCCTCCCCTCTGTTTCCATGATTTCCTCGGGGCATCAGAGTTTGTGTGGCCGTACACCGAGGCCAAGGTCGGTAGCGACTAATTTTTAACTGGCCTGTTTCTTATTCAGGCGGTTCTTTAATTCACAGTTGAAGTAGGAGAGCAGATGATGCTTATCGGGAGAAACAGAGTTAGTACTGAGGTAGTGACTCCAAAGCTGGGGACTCCCAAGCGTTGGTCACTCCAGATATCGTTGGCAGACACTGGGGCTCGACAGACGCTGCCCTTGTTAACTGGTGTCGTTTTATGGAGTCGTAAGAGTTTACGTTATGGTGAAGGTTTGGCCGTGTGTGGGCATCAGGTTCCTGGGCTTTTCAAAAGTAAACATGTCCTCCCCGAGGGTTTGCGGTGTGACTTTGGGGTGGGGAGGGGAAGCTCCTCTGCCTTTCCTGTATTATTTTTCAATGCAATTTGTGTGTGCATTTGTAGAAAACAAAGGAGAAGGATCCCTTTTGCCCGTGGGTGGTGGGATCCAACTCTGGGGGTGAAATGTGGGAGCTCCCTCTGGTGACTCTGGAGAGTAAAGCTGTGACTAGTCCCTGTGTATGTGAGGTGCCGTTCCATTGCAGAGCCTTTCATTGAACGGCCCTTCCTTTGGAACGGGTGTTGGGGCTTAGGTTAGGGTCCGCTGCTGGGGCAGAGAGATGCAAGGAAGCTTTCAGGCTTCCACGGATGTCGGTGCTCCTTCTGCCCGCGCCCCGCCCGGTGATGCTTCCGGAACCTTGGGCTCCTTTCTAGAGCTCCCTGACCGTTGGTCCCTGTGGTGCCACTGTTGCCCTGGCACTGCTGTGGTGCCACTGCTCCTAGAGCGCTGGCTGTGTTGCCTTGCCCGTTGGTGGCTGTGTTGGCAAGTTCCCCTCGTGGGTGCAGGCGTCTCTGCATGGAGCACGGGAAGGTACGTGTAGTCCTTTCAACAGAGAGGAAAGCTCTCCTTTACAGCTTGGAGGTTTAAGCATGGCTTACTTGTAACCTGTGTGCAGGGGTGTGCTCAGATGAGAAGAGTTTTTCATCTTTTCTTTCACGTAGAACAAACCGGACACAGGGAAGGAAGAGGATTCTCCTCAAAACGGGGAATTGCGGCGCTTGGCAAAACCCCCCTTCCACACCAGCACGGCGCCAGAGACTGGGTCCAAACTGGACAGCGCTGGAGCCGAAACCGCTGATCGGGCTCCAGTGAAATCAGCAGCAGCTACTGGTGTCGTTAGTGGGCTACAAGGTATGGTACTGGAACTTTCCCTAATTCTGGAAGTGGCCTTTGGGCAGCCGTAAATGGCAGCGTGGAACGCCTGCTGCACCCGTACGCTGGAGTCTGTCTGGCTAGTTGTAGCGTCCCCTTGGGAAACAGCCCCGGAAGCACAGCAGTATTGGCGGTTCCTGACAACGGGCTTTGTTTTCAGTGGGTCTGAAGGGTCTGAAGAGTTCCATTGGGGTTTTTCCAGCCTTTTGCTCTTTGATACGCAGCCAGGCGTTTTGGCTTCCTGTATTATCTCCTGATTTTTCATTTCTGGTTTCCGTAACTCTTAGGACTTTTAGATTTTTCCCTTTTTGCCTTGCAAACGTTAGTAAAGCTGGGTTTCCTGTCGGCTGGTCTGTTGTTCCTAACAGTGTTTTCCCCTTCCCGCGCATTTACAGCCGCAGTACGATAGTTGGCTGTGTCTCTTTGTCCCTAGTTCAGTGTGCGCCCCCCGAAAAAGAAGCCCTGCCTGGCAGAGGTAGTTGGGATAGTTTCTGTGAAAGTTGCACGTATTGAATGGTCTTTCAGACAGACGGACGGACTCCTCGAGATCCTGTAGCACGTGTCCCTGTCGGTACAGTTCTCTTTAGTGGGTTTCTTTTTTGAGAATTCTTTGTAACCAGAGTCAAGACAAACTTGTCTTGTTTTGTTTTGTTTTCTGCTTTATTTTCAATGAGCTCCTGAAAGTTCTGATGATGGTGAGCAGGAAGGTGCCCCAGGACCCGTCGCGTTGTTGTTTACAAAGTTAGGCTCTGCGGTGGTTTTTGAGACTGAGAAAAAGACAGGGAAGAGCAATCCCTGCTGGGTTTGTAACTTGTTCCCCTTCCGTTTTGCCGTGGTGAACCAGGACGTGTTCACTGGTGCTAGCAATAAGAACTCTCCGTGGGTGTGGGTCAGTCAGCTACGGGTACACGTGCAGCTGGGGGCGAGCGGCGTTGGAGGATCGCGCACGTGCCCGTCTGGAAAGCAGTCCAGGAGGTTACTAATGCCTCGATGTTAAGGCAGCTTCTTAGTTGCCTCTGTGTGTGTGTGTGTCTGTGTGTGTGTGTGTGTGTGTGTGTGTGTGTGTGTGCGCTGCTGCAGCGCCCTGGGCAGCAGGAGGAAAGAGAAGGAATTAGGTGGTTGAAGCCACCTTCCTCAGTGTAAGAACAGGCAGGCAACTGAAAAGGTTTCTTTAAAACCAAGGCCTGGGTGGGTGTAGCCCTGTCCCTAAGAGCACCGGGGTGTTACCTGTTAAAACCTAAAACCCGCAGAGCTCGTGATAACCAAGAGCAGCCGCTGTTGCTGTGTTTCCCTGTTGGCTGCCTGCTCCCTCAGAGGACATCACCCGGATTCCAGTCCTTCTCCCACTTCACTGAAATGCAGGAGTCTGTCTTTGGAAGTGCTGCAGTACAGTAACTAACAGTGACGGTTTAACTTGCAGCTGAGTTGGAAAATTTGAGTAGCGCTGAGCGCATAACGGTTCTCCAAGAAAAACTGCAGGAGGTGAGGAAACGTTACCTGTGCTTGAAATCTGAGGTGGCTTCCATCGACCGGAGGAGAAAGCTCTTGAAGAGAGAAGAGCGGGAAAGTAAGTGCCGGGAGACGAATTCTCCCTTTCGGGGGCTGCGCTGCGCGTCCTGCCGTTAAGGCGTGAACAACTGGGTACTTTTTAGGGAGATGCGTGCCACTGGGAGTGTGGTGTGGGTTTTGGGTGCTGGGGGTTTTTGTGTTTGGTTGGGTTTTGGGTTTTTTTAAGCAGCGTGTACAGATTTTTCATGATCTTTAGAAGGTTCGGGTCAGATACCCAGTGACGTCCGGTTAACCCTGCGTAAGGGCAGCAACACTGAAAAGCCACGTCACCTACTTCGTTCTGTATTGGCCGGGCCATTTTATGCGGAAAAATGCTCTTTTCTAAGCAGCAAACAGAGGGCCTAAGATTATTAATAAAGAGAAACCTTTCCTTCCGGTTGCCCAATACTTTACTCCAGCGTTGCTCGTGTGTGTAGTCAATGCGCTCCCCTTGGCGTAAGGGATTTATTCTGGGTCTGAACCGATGGTTTCCTGTAAACTCATTCCCCTGAGGCGGCTTTGCCTGCTGCTGCTTGGCACGTTCTCCCGCGCCTGCTTCTGGAAGCATGAAAAGGGTTGTTGTCTCCGTGCCCCGTTTCTGCGCACGCGTAAGCGTACGCTGAGCGTAAGAAGAGGCTGCAGTGCCACGTGTAGTAAGATTTTACGGCTGCAGCCGTCGCAGGGGAGCTGCAGTTGCCCGTTGGCTGTGGGAGCAGGTTGTACGTGCAGCTCCAGAGCTGGGGCAGGGCGCTGCCCGGGCTGATTCCCACAGGGAAGAAAGGGAGCCGACGACTGTGCGTGCAGGGCAGGCGTGAGCTCCGGGTGGCCGGTGAACCCGGGCTGCAGGGGCAGTGCCCTCTGAATTCCAGAGGGTTCCCCGCAAAAGCCAGGGGCTGGAGGCCTTTTTAATTGCTGGGTATTATTGGATGCCGGAGTCGGTGTGCACCAGCGGTGGTGGTTGAACGGGAAGGGGTTTTTACTGCTGCATCTGTAAATGTTTATAATCTGTGCGTTCCTCTTGCTGTGCAGGTGCTGCCGCTGCATCATCTTCCTCCTCCTCACCTTCCTCCAGTTCCAGTACGGCTGCGGTTATGTTAACTTCAGCAGAACCGTCTGTGTCAAGTTCCTCCCAGAATGGAATGTCAGTTGAGTGCAGGTGACAGCAGGACTTGCCAAAGCACTTTGCACTTCACGGCTGCTGAGGGCCACTCTTTTTTCCCCCTTTCTTTTTTTATACTGCACAGTGGCACAAAATTCAGACAAGCGCTATTTTGCGTTTAAAGTTGTTTCTTGACGAGCTAACTTTGCACTTAAGTGCACTTTTCTGAAGACAGAGTACAACAGACTGCTTTTCCTCAAGCAATGATTGTTTCCAACTTGTCTGGGAATCGTAAGGGACTCGAAGGCCTTCCACTGCGGCCAATGGAGGCCGTTCACCGTCCGTAGAGGCGGGACGATACGCGCGGTGGGGTTGGGTTGACCTAAAGAGATGCGGTAAGGCTTACTGTATTCCCTGCTATTTTGTTAAAGCTGGAACGTTTGATATTTTTCCATTTATGTGTGGCAAATATTGAACCTATTTTCCTTTGTGCAAGCTACTTGTCTTTTAACTGCTACGTCACCTTCTCGTGGCTTTAGTTGTAGACGTCCAGCACATGTATTCCGTTCAAAACCTGCGGCTGGGGGACGTGTGACACCAGTTTAAAGTGTATATTTATTCATAAGGGATTATAACAGTTGTATTTTTGTGTTTTCTTGTAAATGTTTCTTTTCCCTTAAAGCAACAGATCTTTCATTTGTAATGCTTATTTTATTACGAGCTTCAAGGAGGGGACGTCAAGACGGAGTAAGGTGTGAGGTTACAATCTGTGGTTGCTGATGCGAACACGGCCACAGATATGTATGTTGTATGTTACATACAAAGATACGTAGAGAGAAGCTCAGGGCAGGTACATTGGCCTAATTTTCCTCTCGGCGATTAACTCCAGTTCATCCTGTCTTTCAGCAGAAAGCGAAAGCGTGGCCCACTGACGTCATCAAGGCAGCGCCGGTCGAAACGTAAGCGACGTTAGTCCGGGTAGCTGGAACACGTAGAAGGAAGCTCCCGAAGATAGTTGCTGACGTCCCCTATCGACTGCCTCCCGCTCAGGTTCAGGGGATTGAAGCCAGAATAAAACTGTCCGTGTTCTGTCTGCTCCCGTCTTGCCTGGCTGTAGTTCAGTTCCCCAACAGGCTCTTGGTTACGCCTGCAGAGTGACAGATTGCTGGTGAGGCTGATCAATGACAAGTGCTGGTGAGCTCTGGGAGCCTTCACTGGGTGAGTATTTCCCAGTGGTCTGAGGCTGCAGGGAGTAACTTTGGTAGCCTGGGAGTAGCCCCCCGACATGAATGCTCACAGAGGTGTAAGTGTAGCAGAATCCCAGCTGGACTAGCTCAGTTCTGCCTTTCAGTCTCAGCAGGCATAACTGGTACCGGTTTAAGAGGGAACGACCTCTGGGCGAGCAAGAGCAAATTCAGCTTTCCGCTCACTGCTGCTTCTCCATCAGCTCTCAGTCTTAGCGACAGCGATTCTGCTTTGCTGCTGACTCTGGTGTTGATGAGAGGATTTGTTTGTTTACTTGTGTAAAACAGGGGTCGTTAGTCACCTCCCCACTCCCAGACCGGGTTTTTGCATAAGTGGGATTTTTGCTGGGGTTTCATACAGCGACTTATTTCTTTTTTGTTGCGCTCCTCACGCCGTTGAATGACAGGTGAGAAACCTGTCCTGGGTGTTTGATGTTGCAAGCGGCACTCTCCTCTTGCAGGGTCCCCGACGAAGGCAAGTCCCGAGTAACGACGCAACACCGATATGGTTAAAAATCGTTCCCCGTTTAATACCTGTTCTCCCTCTGTTCTCCCTCTGTTCTCCCCTAATACACACAAAACTCGATACTTTTCTAAGCTGTCCCCGCGTCTAAAGCATACACGCGATGATGAGATAATCATAACTGTCCACGCGCCCCCAAGCGGATACTGATTGGTGGTCTTGCGAAAAGCTTCTGGCAAGTCTCCGCCTTGCTTGCTGTTTTCAACCTCCTGCTCAACAGCCTTGATGCTGATAGCAGCTGTTTTTACTACCCTCTTCCCAAGGATGCCCTAGACTGAGCTAAACTGGCTCAGTCACGTACGCCAGCCTGGGAGCCTGGGTTGTTCATAGTCATGGACAGATACAAATCATGCCCTCCTGCAGCCAGAAACTCCTCCACATTCTCCGGGTTCAGGTTCCTTGTGTCCTGGGGTTGCACAGGAGGGTACCGCTGGCAAACGGTGAGCCAGGCAGTTCTCGCCCCAAGTTCCAGCGAGTCAAACGTGAGCTTCTTTCCAGGTTACGTATTGTAAAGCAGCTTTAGCCATGGGCCTGCTGGCTGCTTGGCATGCACACTGTGCTGACAGCTGGGAACATTGCCTGCTGGCAGGGATTGCTGGGCTGGGCCCCTACCCTAGGGACAAACTACCCCCCTTGATCCTTTGCACCTGGGCTGGGCAACAGGGTCAGTTTTGTGTGTCTCCTGATCGATGGTGTTGGGAATAGCTGGGAGCGTAGACTCTGGGCATCTGCTGGAGAAAGCATGCCTTGCCTGGAGGCGGTCTGCTTGCTCCTGCCTCCCCCTGTCTGCAGTCTCCACCGATGATTGGACTCCGTGCGTAGCTTCCGTCAGGCCGTGAAGTTTTCCTGTCGCCACAGGGCTCAGACTCGCTCTGGCAGAGCTCCTGGAGGCTGTACGCCTCTTGCTGGGCTTCGGCAAGTACGAGTCCCTGAAGCCAGCCACCTGAACGCTTGTCCGGTGGAGCTTTGATGTATTCTGATGGTTCAGGCTGTTCGGCTCCACCTGTGTCCCCTACATGACTGCCCTGTGGTGTGCAGGTAGACTGGAAAAGGGGCTGCCAGCAGTGCAGCAGCCACCTGCCCGTTCGAAAAAGTGTGTGTTCTCCCGGACTGACCCCATCCACGGGGCTCCCTACCTCGTGGTCAATACCCTTTCTCTGTTGAGGGCTCCACAGCTGGACACAGTACTCCAGGTGGGTTCTCATGAGAGTGGAATAGAGGGGGAGAATGACCTCCCTCGACCTGCTGGCCACAATTCTGTGGATACAGCCCAGGATCCAACTGGCTTTCTGGACTGCCAGCGCACACGGCCGGCTCGTGTCCAGCTTCTCAGCCACCAGTACCCCCAAGTCCTTCTCCTCTGGGCTGCTCTCGATCTGTTCTCTGCCCAGGCTGTGCTTGTGCCTGGGATTGCCCCAGCCCAGGTGCAGGACCTTGCACTTGGCCTTGTGGAACTCCAGGAGCTTGGCAGTGGCCCACCTCTGCAGCCTGTCCAGGTCCCTCTGGATGGCATCCCTTCCCTCCAGCGTGTCGACCGCACCACACGGTGTCATCGGCAAACTTGCTGAGGGTGCGCTCAGTCCCATCACCCGTGTCACTGGCAAAGATGTTAAACGGGACCGGTCCCAGCACCGACCCCTCAGGAACGCCGCTCGTCACCGGTCTCCTCTTGGAGATGGAGCCGTCGGCCAGCGCTCTCTGCCCATCAGGCCAGTTCCTTGTCCACCGAGTGGTCCTTCCATCAAGCCCATGCCTCTGCGGTTTAGAGACGAGGATGCTGTGCAGGACAGGGTCAGACACGGCTCAGGCCCAGGTGCCCTTGGTGGAGCCGCGTTGGCTGTCCCCAGTCACCTCCTGGTTTTGCACGGGCCTTAGCCTGGGTTGCGGGAGGATCTGCTCCGTGAGCCCGCCAGGCACAGGGGTGAGAGTGCCGGGCCCGTAGCTCCGCGAGTCGTCCTTTTGCCCGTCTCCAAGCCGGGATGTTTCCCCGGTTGCAGTCCGTGCGAAGTCCCTGGGCTGCCGGCGCTGCTCAGATGGGATGGGCAGAGGTTCGGCTGCTGCATGTGCCGGTTCCCTCGGCCCCGCGCGGCGGAAGTGACGCGCCCCGAGCGCGCTCCCCTGGCCGCGACGGCAGCCATGAGGGCCCGCCGGCGGGGCGCGGGGCCGCGGGAGCCGGCGGCCGCGGAGGGCGGTGGCGGGGAGGAGTACGTGGTGGGGCAGGTGGCCGACAGCCTGTGGCCGGCGTCTGCGGCGCCTCCTGCCGCGCCGCTCTCGGGCCTCTTCGCCGCCGGCGCCCCGCCGGTGCTGGTGGCCGTGGCGGGGGTGAGTGCCGTGGCGGGGGGTGAGGCCCGGGGGGCGGGCAGGCAGGCCCGGGCGTGGGAAGCTCCGCGCCTTGCCGTTGTTGGCCGCGGGTCCTGCGCTGCCGCTGCGCGGCCGCTGGCCTGGGCACAGGGGGGTGTTTACGGGGCCGTTGTTTTTGCAAGGCAAAGAGGGAGAGAAAGCGCAGCGAAGCAGCGGAGAAAGCGCCCGAGGAGCAGAGCTCATGTGCCGCGCGAGAGCCGCCCGGAGCGGCAAAGAAAGGCCGGAAGAAGGAGCTTTCAGAGGCGGCGAAGACATTGGCGCACCGGTGAGTAGGCGATGCGTTTTCAGAGGAGGATTCACAGCCAGCGTCTGGACGGATCGGCAGGTCAGGGGCTGAGTGAAAGCGAAGGTCTGTTGTAGCAGCTGTGTTGAAGGCTGGGTGGAAGAAGGCTGTTTTCCAGAAGAGTGTGAACCCGCTCTGGAGTTTGCCCCAGCAAGGCAGTAAATGCTTCCAGCTGCTTGCAGGTGTAGGGCCGTGAAGTGCAAACCCCCCCGCAGAGGGCAGGGGGGTGTGAGATGCAGACAGGCAGTTCTGTGTGGCAGGGGGCGATGCTTTCTGGCTGGGGTTGGCTCTATGCAGCGGTGAGAGGAGGGGAGGGAGCAGAGGAGCAGCAGGAAGGGAGCAGCCAGGATCGGTTGTCCCTGTTACGCTCGGCCTCTTCTGCGACAGAGCGGTATCTGTTACGCTGTCCCTGCTCGGAACTAGTCGGGGCTGCAGGCTGACGCTGTCGGGCGGGTGGGCGGGCAGCTGGTCTTGGGACGGTGAAGTTTGGATAATGAGGCTTGCTTGCCTGTAGCTGGAGGCTACAGCTTGTCCTCCCTCTGGCACCCTGTGTCGTTGCGTCTTCCGTGTCCCGTGAAGGGCTTGCTGGTTTGGTGCCAGTAGCCTTCCAGAGGCTTCTTCACATCTGCTGACTGCTGGGGCTAGAATGATGTCAGGGCCATACTCTTGTTCTCTAAAGCTATTTAAGATCAGAAGATGTTTCCCCCCCCCCCCGGCCATTAACTCCTGCAATGTAGTTTGCCTCTTCAGGATGGATGGCGAGAACTGTCAGAAGGCTGAGCAGCCGCCCGTAGCTGCCGTTGAGTTGAGACCAGGAAGAGTTGAGGGTTCTTGGTGCTCCTGAAAAGTTGTCCAGATACCTACAAATGTTGAGTAGCGTTGACACCTGTTGTGTGTTTATTTAATAATTAAATGCAAGCTTGACTTGTAGTTAGAAGACTTGTAGCATAGTTGGCCAGGAGTGACAAGGCCGTAAATTAGCGCAGGGTGCTTGATGGGCTAAATAGTCTCCCACAAGGATTTATTTTAATTTTTTATTCCCCCCTCTCCCCCCTAAAATGTGGCTTTGGTTGCCGTCCCTTCAGGGTGTTGAGACAGAGATTACTTCCTCTGATTAAGCAAGGATCGTTCTGGGGAAGCAGGTCTCAAGAAGCGCTTGTAGGTTGAAAATGGGATTTAGGGAACTCTGTACAGAGAAGGATGAGTTTGAACTGAAAACCCCCAATATTTAAGCACAGGGGCTGCATGAAAGAACCGTACAAAGATGAGTTTGAGCAGCTTCTGCTCGTACAGATTTTGATGCCTTTTTTCCTCTCTTAGTCAAGGCACTTTTCAGCTCTCAGTCCCTGGGTTTTGTGTGCGTTGCTGTGTGCTGTTTTGCTGATAGTCCTCGGCCGTAGTGCAGTTTCCCGTATTGGGAGCCTGCTGTTCCCCGGTCTCTAATGCCTCCACAAGGTTGATCAGTGTGTGTGGTTTGGAACTGAAAAGCTTATGAAGTGTCTCCTAGTAACTCTGCAATTTTTTAAACCTTTCAAGAGATGACGCGGATAAGGAGGAGGAGGAAGAAGAAGAGGCGGAGGAGGAAGAAGACAACAGCACCACTGAGGAGGAAGAGTTTGAAGCTATCCACCGGGCATGAAAGTCCAAGTGTGGTATGGCAGAGGGAAAAATGAAAAAATGTATGAAGCTAGTATTAAAGATTCTGACATCGAAGGTGGAGAAGTCCTTTACTTGGTGCACTACTGCGGATGGAACGTGAGGTAACTTGAGTGTGAGTGCGTGATTTCTTCTGGAATGGCTTTGAAGATACACCTGTGTAATTTACAGACTAAATGAATGGGCATCCGGAGTCTTGTGTGAATCCGTCTTGTCCTAGTCCTCTGGGGGGTGTGGGTTGTTGGGGGTTTTTAATTGTCGTTGGTCTTTTTTTGGTTTGGGTCTTTTGGGCTTGTTTGGGTTTTTTTGTTTGTTTAGTTCCTTTTTGATTGCTTTGGAGGGGTTGGTTGTTTGGTTGTTTGGTTGGGTTTTTTTTAAGTAGGTTTCCTCCCCTCTGTTTCCATGATTTCCTCGGGGCATCAGAGTTTGTGTGGCCGTACACCGAGGCCGAGGTCGGTAGCGACTAATTTTTAACTGGCCTGTTTCTTATTCAGGCGGTTCTTTAATTCACAGTTGAAGTAGGAGAGCAGATGATGCTTATCGGGAGAAACAGAGTTAGTACTGAGGTAGTGACTCCAAAGCTGGGGACTCCCAAGCGTTGGTCACTCCAGATATCGTTGGCAGACACTGGGGCTCGACAGACGCTGCCCTTGTTAACTGGTGTCGTTTTATGGAGTCGTAAGAGTTTACGTTATGGTGAAGGTTTGGCCGTGTGTGGGCATCAGGTTCCTGGGCTTTTCAAAAGTAAACATGTCCTCCCCGAGGGTTTGCGGTGTGACTTTGGGGTGGGGAGGGGAAGCTCCTCTGCCCTTCCTGTATTATTTTTCAATGCAATTTGTGTGTGCATTTGTAGAAAACAAAGGAGAAGGATCCCTTTTGCCCGTGGGTGGTGGGATCCAACTCTGGGGGTGAAATGTGGGAGCTCCCTCTGGTGACTCTGGAGAGTAAAGCTGTGACTAGTCCCTGTGTATGTGAGGTGCCGTTCCATTGCAGAGCCTTTCTTTGAACGGCCCTTCCTTTGGAACGGGTGTTGGGGCTTAGGTTAGGGTCCGCTGCTGGGGCAGAGAGATGCAAGGAAGCTTTCAGGCTTCCACGGATGTCGGTGCTCCTTCTGCCCGCGCCCCGCCCGGTGATGCTTCCGGAACCTTGGGCTCCTTTCTAGAGCTCCCTGACCGTTGGTCCCTGTGGTGCCACTGTTGCCCTGGCACTGCTGTGGTGCCACTGCTCCTAGAGCGCTGGCTGTGTTGCCTTGCCCGTTGGTGGCTGTGTTGGCAAGTTCCCCTCGTGGGTGCAGGTGTCTCTGCATGGAGCACGGGAAGGTACGTGTAGTCCTTTCAACAGAGAGGAAAGCTCTCCTTTACAGCTTGGAGGTTTAAGCATGGCTTACTTGTAACCTGTGTGCAGGGGTGTGCTCAGATGAGAAGAGTTTTTCATCTTTTCTTTCACGTAGAACAAAACGGACACAGGGAAGGAAGAGGATTCTCCTCAAAACGGGGAATTGCGGCGCTTGGCAAAACCCCCCTTCCACACCAGCACGGCGCCAGAGACTGGGTCCAAACTGGACAGCGCTGGAGCTGAAACCGCTGATCGGGCTCCAGTGAAATCAGCGGCAGCTACTGGTGTCGTTAGTGGGCTACAAGGTATGGTACTGGAACTTTCCCTAATTCTGGAAGTGGCCTTTGGGCAGCCGTAAATGGCAGCGTGGAACGCCTGCTGCACCCGTACGCTGGAGTCTGTCTGGCTAGTTGTAGCGTCCCCTTGGGAAACAGCCCCGGAAGCACAGCAGTATTGGCGGTTCCTGACAACGGGCTTTGTTTTCAGTGGGTCTGAAGAGTTCCATTGGGGTTTTTCCAGCCTTTTGCTCTTTGATACGCAGCCAGGCGTTTTGGCTTCCTGTATTATCTCCCGATTTTTCGTTTCTGGTTTCCGTAACTCTTAGGACTTTTAGATTTTTCCCTTTTTGCCTTGCAAACGTTAGTAAAGCTGGGTTTCCTGTCAGCTGGCCTGTTGTTCCTAACAGTGTTTTCCCCTTCCCGCGCATTTACAGCCGCAGTACGATAGTTGGCTGTGTCTCTTTGTCCCTAGTTCAGTGTGCGCCCCCCGAAAAAGAAGCCCTGCCTGGCAGAGGTAGTTGGGATAGTTTCTGTGAAAGTTGCACGTATTGAATGGTCTTTCAGACGGACGGACGGACTCCTCGAGATCCTGTAGCACGTGTCCCTGTCGGTACAGTTCTCTTTAGTGGGTTTCTTTTTTGAGAATTCTTTGTAACCAGAGTCAAGACAAACTTGTCTTGTTTTGTTTTGTTTTCTGCTTTATTTTCAATGAGCTCCTGAAAGTTCTGATGATGGTGAGCAGGAAGGTGCCCCAGGACCAGTCGCGTTGTTGTTTACAAAGTTAGGCTCGGCGGTGGTTTTTGAGACTGAGAAAAAGACAGGGAAGAGCAATCCCTGCTGGGTTTGTAACTTGTTCCCCTTCCGTTTTGCCGTGGTGAACCAGGACGTGTTCACTGGTGCTAGCAATAAGAACTCTCCGTGGGTGTGGGTCAGTCAGCTACGGGTACACGTGCAGCTGGGGGCGAGCGGCGTTGGAGGATCGCGCACGTGCCCGTCTGGAAAACAGTCCAGGAGGTTACTAATGCCTCGATGTTAAGGCAGCTTCTTAGTTGCCTCTGTCTGTGTGTGTGTGTGTGTGTGTGTGTGTGCGCTGCTGCAGCGCCCTGGGCAGCAGGAGGAAAGAGAAGGAATTAGGTGGTTGAAGCCACCTTCCTCAGTGTAAGAACAGGCAGGCAACTGAAAAGGTTTCTTTAAAACCGAGGCCTGGGTGGGTGTAGCCCTGTCCCTAAGAGCACCGGGGTGTTACCTGTTCAAACCTAAAACCCGCAGAGCTCGTGATAACAAAGAGCAGCCGCTGTTGCTGTGTTTCCCTGTTGGCTGCCTGCTCCCTCAGAGGACATCACCCGGATTCCAGTCCTTCTCCCACTTCACTGAAATGCAGGAGTCTGTCTTTGGAAGTGCTGCAGTACAGTAACTAACAGTGATGGTTTAACTTGCAGCTGACTTGGAAAATTTGAGTAGCGCTGAGCGCATAACGGTTCTCCAAGAAAAACTGCAGGAGGTGAGGAAACGTTACCTGTGCTTGAAATCTGAGGTGGCTTCCATCGACCGGAGGAGAAAGCTCTTGAAGAGAAAAGAGCGGGAAAGTAAGTGCCGGGAGCCGAATTCTCCCTTTCGGGGGCTGCGCTGCGCGTCCTGCCGTTAAGGCGTGAACAGCTGGGTACTTTTTAGGGAGATGCGTGCCACTGGGAGTGTGGTGTGGGTTTTGGGTGCTGGGGGTTTTTGTGTTTGGTTGGGTTTGGGGTTTTTTTAAGCAGCGTGTACAGATTTTTCATGATCTTTAGAAGGTTCGGGTCAGATACCCAGTGACGTCCGGTTAACCCTGCGTAAGGGCAGCAACACTGAAAAGCCACGTCACCTACTTCATTCTGTGTTGGCCGGGCCATTTTATGCGGAAAAATGCTCTTTTCTAAGCAGCAAACAGAGGGCCTAAGATTATTAATCAAGAGAAACCTTTCCTTCCTGTTGTCCGATACTTTACTCCAGCGTTGCTCGTGTGTGTAGTCAATGCGCTCCCCTTGGCGTAAGGGATTTATTCTGGGTCTGAACCGATGGTTTCCCGTAAACTCATTCCCCTGAGGCGGCTTTGCCTGCTGCTGCTTGGCACGTTCTCCCGCGCCTGCTTCTGGAAGCATGAAAAGGGTTGTTGTCTCCGTGCCCCGTTTCTGCGCACGTGTAAGCGTACGCTGAGCGTAAGAAGAGGCTGCAGTGCCACGTGTAGTAAGATTTTACGGCTGCAGCCGTCGCAGGGGAGCTGCAGTTGCCCGTTGGCTGTGGGAGCAGGTTGTACGTGCAGCTCCAGAGCTGGGGCAGGGCGCTGCCCGGGCTGATTCCCACAGGGAAGAAAGGGAGCCGACGACTGTGCGTGCAGGGCAGGCGTGAGCTCCGGGTGGCCGGTGAACCAGGGCTGCAGGGGCAGTGCCCTCTGAATTCCAGAGGGTTCCCCGCAAAAGCCAGGGGCTGGAGGCCTTTTTAATTGCTGGGTATTATTGGATGCCGGAGTCGGTGTTCACCAGCAGTGATGGCTGAACGGGAAGGGGTTTTTACTGCTGCATCTGTAAATGTTTATAATCTGTGCATTCCTTTTGCTGTGCAGGTGCTGCCGCTGCATCATCTTCCTCCTCCTCACCTTCCTCCAGTTCCAGTACGGCTGCGGTTATGTTAACTTCAGCAGAACCGTCTATGTCAAGTTCATCCCAGAATGGAATGTCAGTTGAGTGCAGGTGACAGCAGGACTTGCCAAAGCACTTTGCACTTCACGGCTGCTGAGGGCCACTCTTTCTTTTTCCCCTTTTTATTTTATACTGCACAGTGGCACAGAATTCAGACAAGCGCTATTTTGCATTTAAAGTTGTTTCTTGACGAGCTAACTTTGCACTTAAGTGCACTTTTCTGAAGACAGAGTACAACAGACTGCTTTTCCTCAAGCAATGATTGTTTCCAACTTGTCTGGGAATCGTAAGGGACTCGAAGGCCTTCCACTGCGGCCAATGGAGGCCGTTCACTGTCCGTAGAGGCGGGACGATACGCGCGGTGGGGTTGGGTTGACCTAAAGAGATGCGGTAAGGCTTACTGTATTCCCTGCTATTTTGTTAAAGCTGGAACGTTTGATATTTTTCCATTTATGTATGGCAAATATTGAACCTATTTTCCTTTGTGCAAGCTACTTGTCTTTTAACTGCTACGTCACCTTCTCGTGGCTTTAGTTGTAGACGTCCAGCACATGTATTCCGTTCAAAACCTGCGGCTGGGGGACGTGTGACACCAGTTTAAAGTGTATATTTATTCATAAGGGATTATAACAGTTCTATTTTTGTGTTTTCTTGTAAATGTTTCTTTTCCCTTAAAGCAACAAATCTTTCATTTGTAATGCTTATTTTATTACGAGCTTCAAGGAGGGGACGTCAAGACGGAGTAAGGTGTGAGGTTACAATCTGTGGTTGCTGATGCGAACACGGCCACAGATATGTATGTTGTATGTTACATACAAAGATACGTAGAGAGAAGCTCAGGGCAGGTACATTGGCCTAATTTTCCTCTCGGCGATTAACTCCAGTTCATCCTGTCTTTCAGCAGAAAGCGAAAGCGTGGCCCGCTGACGTCATCAAGGCAGCGCCGGTCGAAACGTAAGCGACGTTAGTTCGGGTAGCTGGAACACGTAGAAGGAAGCTCCCGAAGATAGTTGCTGACGTCCCCTGTCGACTGCCTCCCGCTCAGGTTCAGGGGATTGAAGCCAGAATAAAACTGTCTGTGTTCTGTCTGCTCCCGTCTTGCCTGGCTGTAGTTCAGTTCCCCAACAGGCTCTTGGTTACGCCTGCAGAGTGACAGATTGCTGGTGAGGCTGATCAATGACAAGTGCTGGTGAGCTTTGGGAGCCTTCACTGGGTGAGTATTTCCCAGTGGTCTGAGGCTGCAGGGAGTAACTTTGGTAGCCTGGGAGTAGCCCCCCGACATGAATGCTCACGGAGGTGTAAGTGTAGCAGAATCCCAGCTGGACTAGCTCAGTTCTGCCTTTCAGTCTCAGCAGGCATAACTGGTACCGGTTTAAGAGGGAACGACCTCTGGGAGAGCAAGAGCAAATTCAGCTTTCCGCTCACTGCTGCTTCTCCATCAGCTCTCAGTCTTAGCAACAGCGATTCTGCTTTGCTGCTGACTCTGGTGTTGATGAGAGGATTTGTTTGTTTACTTGTGTGAAACAGGGGTCGTTAGTCACCTCCCCGCTCCCAGACTGGGTTTTTGCATAAGTGGGATTTTTGCTGGGGTTTCATACAGCGACTTATTTCTTTTTTGTTGCGCTCCTCACGCCGTTGAATGACAGGTGAGAAACCTGTCCTGGGTGTTTGATGTTGCAAGCGGCACTCTCCTCTTGCAGGGTCCCCGACGAAGGCAAGTCCCGAGTAACGACGCAACACCGATATGGTTAAAAATCGTTCCCCGTTTAATACCTGTTCTCCCTCTGTTCTCCCCTAATACACACAAAACTCGATACTTTTCTAAGCTGTCCCCGCGTCTAAAGCATACACGCGATGATGAGATAATCATAACTGTCCACGTGCCCCCAAGCGGATACTGATTGGTGGTCTTGCGAAAAGCTTCTGGCAAGTCTCCGCCTTGCTTGCTGTTTTCAACCTCCTGCTCAACAGCCTTGATGCTGATAGCAGCTGTTTTTACTACCCTCTTCCCAAGGATGCCCTAGACTGAGCTAAACTGGCTCAGTCACGTACGCCAGCCTGGGAGCCTGGGTTGTTCATAGTCATGGACAGATACAAATCATGCCCTCCTGCAGCCAGAAACTCCTCCACATTCTCCGGGTTCAGGTTCCTTGTGTCCTGGGGTTGCACAGGAGGGTACCGCTGGCAAACGGTGAGCCAGGCAGTTCTCTCCCCAAGTTCCAGCGAGTCAAACCTGAGCTTCTTTCCAGGTTACGTATTGTAAAGCAGCTTTAGCCATGGGCCTGCTGGCTGCTTGGCATGAGCACTGTGCTGACAGCTGGGAACATTGCCTGCTGGCAGGGATTGCTGGGCTGGGCCCCTACCCTAGGGACAAACTACCCCCCTTGATCCTTTGCACCTGGGCTGGGCAACAGGGTCAGTTTTGTGTGTCTCCTGATTGATGGTGTTGGGAATAGCTGGGAGCGTAGACTCTGGGCATCTGCTGGAGAAAGCATGCCTTGCCTGGAGGCGGTCTGCTTGCTCCTGCCTCCCCCTGTCTGCAGTCTCCACCGATGATTGGACTCCGTGCGTAGCTTCCGTCAGGCCGTGAAGTTTTCCTGTCGCCACAGGGCTCAGACTCGCTCTGGCAGAGCTCCTGGAGGCTGTACGCCTCTTGCTGGGCTTCGGCAAGTATGAGTCCCTGAAGCCAGCCACCTGAACGCTTGTCCGGTGGAGCTTTGATGTATTCTGATGGTTCAGGCTGTTCGGCTCCACCTGTGTCCCCTACATGACTGCCCTGTGGTGTGCAGGTAGACTGGAAAAGGGGCTGCCAGCAGTGCAGCAGCCACCTGCCCGTTCGAAAAAGTGTGTGTTCTCCCGGGCTGACCCCATCCACGGGGCTCCCTACCTCGTGGTCAATACCCTTTCTCTGTTGAGGGCTCCACAGCTGGACACAGTACTCCAGGTGGGTTCTCATGAGAGTGGAATAGAGGGGGAGAATGACCTCCCTCGACCTGCTGGCCACAATTCTGTGGATACAGCCCAGGATCCAACTGGCTTTCTGGACTGCCAGCGCACACGGCCGGCTCGTGTCCAGCTTCTCAGCCACCAGTACCCCCAAGTCCTTCTCCTCTGGGCTGCTCTCGATCTGTTCTCTGCCCAGGCTGTGCTTGTGCTTGGGATTGCCCCAGCCCAGGTGCAGGACCTTGCACTTGGCCTTGTGGAACTCCAGGAGCTTGGCAGTGGCCCACCTCTGCAGCCTGTCCAGGTCCCTCTGGATGGCATCCCTTCCCTCCAGCGTGTCGACCGCACCGCACGGTGTCATCGGCAAACTTGCTGAGGGTGCGCTCAGTCCCATCACCCGTGTCACTGGCAAAGATGTTAAACGGGACCGGTCCCAGCACCGACCCCTCAGGAACGCCGCTCGTCACCGGTCTCCTCTTGGAGATGGAGCCGTCGGCCAGCGCTCTCTGCCCATCAGGCCAGTTCCTTGTCCACCGAGTGGTCCTTCCATCAAGCCCATGCCTCTGCGGTTTAGAGACGAGGATGCTGTGCAGGACAGGGTCAGACACGGCTCAGGCCCAGGTGCCCTTGGTGGAGCCGCGTTGGCTGTCCCCAGTCACCTCCTGGTTTTGCACGGGCCTTAGCCTGGGTTGCGGGAGGATCTGCTCCGTGAGCCCGCCAGGCACAGGGGTGAGAGTGCCGGGCCCGTAGCTCCGCGAGTCGTCCTTTTGCCCGTCTCCAAGCCGGGATGTTTCCCCGGTTGCAGTCCGTGCGAAGTCCCTGGGCTGCCGGCGCTGCTCAGATGGGATGGGCAGAGGTTCGGCTGCTGCATGTGCCGGTTCCCTCGGCCCCGCGCGGCGGAAGTGACGCGCCCCGAGCGCGCTCCCCTGGCCGCGACGGCAGCCATGAGGGCCCGCCGGCGGGGCGCGGGGCCGCGGGAGCCGGCGGCCGCGGAGGGCGGTGGCGGGGAGGAGTACGTGGTGGGGCAGGTGGCCGACAGCCTGTGGCCGGCGTCTGCGGCGCCTCCTGCCGCGCCGCTCTCGGGCCTCTTCGCCGCCGGCGCCCCGCCGGTGCTGGTGGCCGTGGCGGGGGTGAGTGCCGTGGCGGGGGGTGAGGCCCGGGGGGCGGGCAGGCAGGCCCGGGCGTGGGAAGCTCCGCGCCTTGCCGTTGTTGGCCGCGGGTCCTGCGCTGCCGCTGCGCGGCCGCTGGCCTGGGCACAGGGGGGTGTTACGGGGCCGTTGTTTTTGCAAGGCAAAGAGGGAGAGAAAGCGCAGCGAAGCAGCGGAGAAAGCGCCCGAGGAGCAGAGCTCATGTGCCGCGCGAGAGCCGCCCGGAGCGGCAAAGAAAGGCCGGAAGAAGGAGCTTTCAGAGGCGGCGAAGACATTGGCGCACCGGTGAGTAGGCGATGCGTTTTCAGAGGAGGATTCACAGCCAGCGTCTGGACGGATCGGCAGGTCAGGGGCTGAGTGAAAGCGAAGGTCTGTTGTAGCAGCTGTGTTGAAGGCTGGGTGGAAGAAGGCTGTTTTCCAGAAGAGTGTGAACCCGCTCTGGAGTTTGCCCCAGCAAGGCAGTAAATGCTTCCAGCTGCTTGCAGGTGTAGGGCCGTGAAGTGCAAACCCCCCCGCAGAGGGCAGGGGGGTGTGAGATGCAGACAGGCAGTTCTGTGTGGCAGGGGGCGATGCTTTCTGGCTGGGGTTGGCTCTATGCAGCGGTGAGAGGAGGGGAGGGAGCAGAGGAGCAGCAGGAAGGGAGCAGCCAGGATCGGTTGTCCCTGTCACGCTCGGCCTCTTCTGCGACAGAGCGGTATCTGTTACGCTGTCCCTGCTCGGAACTAGTCGGGGCTGCAGGCTGACGCTGTCGGGCGGGTGGGCGGGCAGCTGGTCTTGGGACGGTGAAGTTTGGATAATGAGGCTTGCTTGCCTGTAGCTGGAGGCTACAGCTTGTCCTCCCTCTGGCACCCTGTGTCGTTGCGTGTCCCGTGTCCCGTGAAGGGCTTGCTGGTTTGGTGCCAGTAGCCTTCCAGAGGCTTCTTCACATCTGCTGACTGCTGGGGCTAGAATGATGTCAGGGCCATACTCTTGTTCTCTAAAGCTATTTAAGATCAGAAGATGTTTCCCCCCCCCCCGGCCATTAACTCCTGCAATGTAGTTTGCCTCTTCAGGATGGATGGCGAGAACTGTCAGAAGGCTGAGCAGCCGCCCGTAGCTGCCGTTGAGTTGAGACCAGGAAGAGTTGAGGGTTCTTGGTGCTCCTGAAAAGTTGTCCAGATACCTACAAATGTTGAGTAGCGTTGACACCTGTTGTGTGTTTATTTAATAATTAAATGCAAGCTTGACTTGTAGTTAGAAGACTTGTAGCATAGTTGGCCAGGAGTGACAAGGCCGTAAATTAGCGCAGGGTGCTTGATGGGCTAAATAGTCTCCCACAAGGATTTATTTTAATTTTTTATTCCCCCCTCTCCCCCCTAAAATGTGGCTTTGGTTGCCGTCCCTTCAGGGTGTTGAGACAGAGATTACTTCCTCTGATTAAGCAAGGATCGTTCTGGGGAAGCAGGTCTCAAGAAGCACTTGTAGGTTGAAAATGGGATTTAGGGAACTCTGTACAGAGAAGGATGAGTTTGAACTGAGAACCCCCAATATTTAAGCACAGGGGCTGCATGAAAGAACCGTACAAAGATGAGTTTGAGCAGCTTCTTCTCGTACAGATTTTGATGCCTTTTTTCCTCTCTTAGTCAAGGCACTTTTCAGCTCTCAGTCCCTGGGTTTTGTGTGCGTTGCTGTGTGCTGTTTTGCTGATAGTCCTCGGCCGTAGTGCAGTTTCCCGTATTGGGAGCCTGCTGTTCCCCGGTCTCTAATGCCTCCACAAGGTTGATCAGTGTGTGTGGTTTGGAACTGAAAAGCTTATGAAGTGTCTCCTAGTAACTCTGCAATTTTTTAAACCTTTCAAGAGATGACGCGGATAAGGAGGAGGAGGAAGAAGAAGAGGCGGAGGAGGAAGAAGACAACAGCACCACTGAGGAGGAAGAGTTTGAAGCTATCCACCGGGCATGAAAGTCCAAGTGTGGTATGGCAGAGGGAAAAATGAAAAAATGTATGAAGCTAGTATTAAAGATTCTGACATCGAAGGTGGAGAAGTCCTTTACTTGGTGCACTACTGCGGATGGAACGTGAGGTAACTTGAGTGTGAGTGCGTGATTTCCTCTGGAATGGCTTTGAAGATACACCTGTGTAATTTCCAGACTAAATGAATGGGCATCCGGAGTCTTGTGTGAATCCGTCTTGTCCTAGTCCTCTGGGGGGTGTGGGTTGTTGGGGGTTTTTAATTGTTGTTGGTCTTTTTTTGGTTTGGGTCTTTTGGGCTTGTTTGGGTTTTTTTGTTTGTTTAGTTCCTTTTTGATTGCTTTGGGGGGGGTTGGTTGGTTGGTTGTTTGGTTGGGTTTTTTTTAAGTAGGTTTCCTCCCCTCTGTTTCCATGATTTCCTCGGGGCATCAGAGTTTGTGTGGCCGTACACCGAGGCCGAGGTCGGTAGTGACTAATTTTTAACTGGCCTGTTTCTTATTCAGGCGGTTCTTTAATTCACAGTTGAAGTAGGAGAGCAGATGATGCTTATCGGGAGAAACAGAGTTAGTACTGAGGTAGTGACTCCAAAGCTGGGGACTCCCAAGCGTTGGTCACTCCAGATATCGTTGGCAGACACTGGGGCTCGACAGACGCTGCCCTTGTTAACTGGTGTCGTTTTATGGAGTCGTAAGAGTTTACGTTATGGTGAAGGTTTGGCCGTGTGTGGGCATCAGGTTCCTGGGCTTTTCAAAAGTAAACATGTCCTCCCCGAGGGTTTGCGGTGTGACTTTGGGGTGGGGAGGGGAAGCTCCTCTGCCCTTCCTGTATTATTTTTCAATGCAATTTGTGTGTGCATTTGTAGAAAACAAAGGAGAAGGATCCCTTTTGCCCGTGGGTGGTGGGATCCAACTCTGGGGGTGAAATGTGGGAGCTCCCTCTGGTGACTCTGGAGAGTAAAGCTGTGACTAGTCCCTGTGTATGTGAGGTGCCGTTCCATTGCAGAGCCTTTCTTTGAACGGCCCTTCCTTTGGAACGGGTGTTGGGGCTTAGGTTAGGGTCCGCTGCTGGGGCAGAGAGATGCAAGGAAGCTTTCAGGCTTCCACGGATGTCGGTGCTCCTTCTGCCCGCGCCCCGCCCGGTGATGCTTCCGGAACCTTGGGCTCCTTTCTAGAGCTCCCTGACCGTTGGTCCCTGTGGTGCCACTGTTGCCCTGGCACTGCTGTGGTGCCACTGCTCCTAGAGCGCTGGCTGTGTTGCCTTGCCCGTTGGTGGCTGTGTTGGCAAGTTCCCCTCGTGGGTGCAGGCGTCTCTGCATGGAGCACGGGAAGGTACGTGTAGTCCTTTCAACAGAGAGGAAAGCTCTCCTTTACAGCTTGGAGGTTTAAGCATGGCTTACTTGTAACCTGTGTGCAGGGGTGTGCTCAGATGAGAAGAGTTTTTCATCTTTTCTTTCACGTAGAACAAAACGGACACAGGGAAGGAAGAGGATTCTCCTCAAAACGGGGAATTGCGGCGCTTGGCAAAACCCCCCTTCCACACCAGCACGGCGCCAGAGACTGGGTCCAAACTGGACAGCGCTGGAGCCGAAACCGCTGATCGGGCTCCAGTGAAATCAGCGGCAGCTACTGGTGTCGTTAGTGGGCTACAAGGTATGGTACTGGAACTTTCCCTAATTCTGGAAGTGGCCTTTGGGCAGCCGTAAATGGCAGCGTGGAACGCCTGCTGCACCCGTACGCTGGAGTCTGTCTGGCTAGTTGTAGCGTCCCCTTGGGAAACAGCCCCGGAAGCACAGCAGTATTGGCGGTTCCTGACAACGGGCTTTGTTTTCAGTGGGTCTGAAGGGTCTGAAGAGTTCCATTGGGGTTTTTCCAGCCTTTGGCTCTTTGATACGCAGCCAGGCGTTTTGGCTTCCTGTATTATCTCCCGATTTTTCGTTTCTGGTTTCCGTAACTCTTAGGACTTTTAGATTTTTCCCTTTTTGCCTTGCAAACGTTAGTAAAGCTGGGTTTCCTGTCGGCTGGTCTGTTGTTCCTAACAGTGTTTTCCCCTTCCCGCGCATTTACAGCCGCAGTACGATAGTTGGCTGTGTCTCTTTGTCCCTAGTTCAGTGTGCGCCCCCCGAAAAAGAAGCCCTGCCTGGCAGAGGTAGTTGGGATAGTTTCTGTGAAAGTTGCACGTATTGAATGGTCTTTCAGACGGACGGACGGACTCCTCGAGATCCTGTAGCACGTGTCCCTGTCGGTACAGTTCTCTTTAGTGGGTTTCTTTTTTGAGAATTCTTTGTAACCAGAGTCAAGACAAACTTGTCTTGTTTTGTTTTGTTTTCTGCTTTATTTTCAATGAGCTCCTGAAAGTTCTGATGATGGTGAGCAGGAAGGTGCCCCAGGACCCGTCGCGTTGTTGTTTACAAAGTTAGGCTCGGCGGTGGTTTTTGAGACTGAGAAAAAGACAGGGAAGAGCAATCCCTGCTGGGTTTGTAACTTGTTCCCCTTCCGTTTTGCCGTGGTGAACCAGGACGTGTTCACTGGTGCTAGCAATAAGAACTCTCCGTGGGTGTGGGTCAGTCAGCTACGGGTACACGTGCAGCTGGGGGCGAGCGGCGTTGGAGGATCGCGCACGTGCCCGTCTGGAAAGCAGTCCAGGAGGTTACTAATGCCTCGATGTTAAGGCAGCTTCTTAGTTGCCTCTGTCTGTGTGTGTGTGTGTGTGTGTGTGTGTGTGTGTGTGCGCTGCTGCAGCGCCCTGGGCAGCAGGAGGAAAGAGAAGGAATTAGGTGGTTGAAGCCACCTTCCTCAGTGTAAGAACAGGCAGGCAACTGAAAAGGTTTCTTTAAAACCAAGGCCTGGGTGGGTGTAGCCCTGTCCCTAAGAGCACCGGGATGTTACCTGTTAAAAACTAAAACCCGCAGAGCTCGTGATAACCAAGAGCAGCCGCTGTTGCTGTGTTTCCCTGTTGGCTGCCTGCTCCCTCAGAGGACATCACCCGGATTCCAGTCCTTCTCCCACTTCACTGAAATGCAGGAGTCTGTCTTTGGAAGTGCTGCAGTACAGTAACTAACAGTGATGGTTTAACTTGCAGCTGACTTGGAAAATTTGAGTAGCGCTGAGCGCATAACGGTTCTCCAAGAAAAACTGCAGGAGGTGAGGAAACGTTACCTGTGCTTGAAATCTGAGGTGGCTTCCATCGACCGGAGGAGAAAGCTCTTGAAGAGAAAAGAGCGGGAAGGTAAGTGCCGGGAGCCGAATTCTCCCTTTCGGGGGCTGCGCTGCGCGTCCTGCCGTTAAGGCGTGAACAACTGGGTACTTTTTAGGGAGATGCGTGCCACTGGGAGTGTGGTGTGGGTTTTGGGTGCTGGGGGGTTTTGTGTTTGGTTGGGTTTGGGGTTTTTTTAAGCAGCGTGTACAGATTTTTCATGATCTTTAGAATGTTCGGGTCAGATACCCAGTGACGTCCGGTTAACCCTGCGTAAGGGCAGCAACACTGAAAAGCCACGTCACCTACTTCATTCTGTGTTGGCCGGGCCATTTTATGAGGAAAAATGCTCTTTTCTAAGCAGCAAACAGAGAGCCTAAGATTATTAATCAAGAGAAACCTTTCCTTCCTGTTGCCCGATACTTTACTCCAGCGTTGCTCGTGTGTGTAGTCAGTGCGCTCCCCTTGGCGTCAGGGATTTATTCTGGGTTTGAACCGATGGTTTCCCGTAAACTCATTCCCCTGAGGCGGCTTTGCCTGCTGCTGCTTGGCACGTTCTCCCGCGCCTGCTTCTGGAAGCATGAAAAGGGTTGTTGTCTCCGTGCCCCGTTTCTGCGCACGCGTAAGCGTACGCTGAGCGTAAGAAGAGGCTGCAGTGCCACGTGTAGTAAGATTTTACGGCTGCAGCCGTCGCAGGGGAGCTGCAGTTGCCCGTTGGCTGTGGGAGCAGGTTGTACGTGCAGCTCCAGAGCTGGGGCAGGGCGCTGCCCGGGCTGATTCCCACAGGGAAGAAAGGGAGCCGACGACTGTGCGTGCAGGGCAGGCGTGAGCTCCGGGTGGCCGGTGAACCCGGGCTGCAGGGGCAGTGCCCTCTGAATTCCAGAGGGTTCCCCGCAAAAGCCAGGGGCTGGAGGCCTTTTTAATTGCTGGGTATTACTGGATGCCGGAGTCGGTGTTCACCAGCAGTGATGGCTGAACGGGAAGGGGTTTTTACTGCTGCATCTGTAAATGTTTATAATCTGTGCGTTCCTCTTGCTGTGCAGGTGCTGCCGCTGCATCATCTTCCTCCTCCTCACCTTCCTCCAGTTCCAGTACGGCTGCGGTTATGTTAACTTCAGCAGAACCGTCTATGTCAAGTTCCTCCCAGAATGGAATGTCAGTTGAGTGCAGGTGACAGCAGGACTTGCCAAAGCACTTTGCACTTCACGGCTGCTGAGGGCCACTCTTTTTTCCCCCTTTCTTTTTTTATACTGCACAGTGGCACAAAATTCAGACAAGCGCTATTTTGCGTTTAAAGTTGTTTCTTGACGAGCTAACTTTGCACTTAAGTGCACTTTTCTGAAGACAGAGTACAACAGACTGCTTTTCCTCAAGCAATGATTGTTTCCAACTTGTCTGGGAATCGTAAGGGACTCGAAGGCCTTCCACTGCGGCCAATGGAGGCCGTTCACTGTCCGTAGAGGCGGGACGATACGCGCGGTGGGGTTGGGTTGACCTAAAGAGATGCGGTAAGGCTTACTGTATTCCCTGCTATTTTGTTAAAGCTGGAACGTTTGATATTTTTCCATTTATGTATGGCAAATATTGAACCTATTTTCCTTTGTGCAAGCTACTTGTCTTTTAACTGCTACGTCACCTTCTCGTGGCTTTAGTTGTAGACGTCCAGCGCATGTATTCCGTTCAAAACCTGCGGCTGGGGGACGTGTGACACCAGTTTAAAGTGTATATTTATTCATAAGGGATTATAACAGTTGTATTTTTGTGTTTTCTTGTAAATGTTTCTTTTCCCTTAAAGCAACAAATCTTTCATTTGTAATGCTTATTTTATTACGAGCTTCAAGGAGGGGACGTCAAGACGGAGTAAGGTGTGAGGTTACAATCTGTGGTTGCTGATGCGAACACGGCCACAGATATGTATGTTGTATGTTACATACAAAGATACGTAGAGAGAAGCTCAGGGCAGGTACATTGGCCTAATTTTCCTCTCGGCGATTAACTCCAGTTCATCCTGTCTTTCAGCAGAAAGCGAAAGCGTGGCCCGCTGACGTCATCAAGGCAGCGCCGGTCGAAACGTAAGCGACGTTAGTTCGGGTAGCTGGAACACGTAGAAGGAAGCTCCCGAAGATAGTTGCTGACGTCCCCTGTCGACTGCCTCCCGCTCAGGTTCAGGGGATTGAAGCCAGAATAAAACTGTCCGTGTTCTGTCTGCTCCCGTCTTGCCTGGCTGTAGTTCAGTTCCCCAACAGGCTCTTGGTTACGCCTGCAGAGTGACAGATTGCTGGTGAGGCTGATCAATGACAAGTGCTGGTGAGCTTTGGGAGCCTTCACTGGGTGAGTATTTCCCAGTGGTCTGAGGCTGCAGGGAGTAACTTTGGTAGCCTGGGAGTAGCCCCCCGACATGAATGCTCACGGAGGTGTAAGTGTAGCGGAATCCCAGCTGGACTAGCTCAGTTCTGCCTTTCAGTCTCAGCAGGCATAACTGGTACCGGTTTAAGAGGGAACGACCTCTGGGCGAGCAAGAGCAAATTCAGCTTTCCGCTCACTGCTGCTTCTCCATCAGCTCTCAGTCTTAGCGACAGCGATTCTGCTTTGCTGCTGACTCTGGTGGTGATGAGAGGATTTGTTTGTTTACTTGTGTAAAACAGGGGTCGTTAGTCACCTCCCCACTCCCAGACTGGGTTTTTGCATAAGTGGGATTTTTGCTGGGTTTTCATACAGCGACTTATTTCTTTTTTGTTGCGCTCCTCACGCCGTTGAATGACAGGTGAGAAACCTGTCCTGGGTGTTTGATGTTGCAAGCGGCACTCTCCGGGTTCAGGTTCCTTGTGTCCTGGGGTTGCACAGGAGGGTACCGCTGGCAAACGGTGAGCCAGGCAGTTTTCTCCCCAAGTTCCAGCGAGTCAAACGTGAGCTTCTTCCCAGGTTACGTATTGTAAAGCAGCTTTAGCCGTGGGCCTGCTGGCTGCTTGGCATGCGCACTGTGCTGACAGCTGGGAACATTGCCTGCTGGCAGGGATTGCTGGGCTGGGCCCCTACCCTTGGGACAAACTACCCCCCTTGATCCTTTGCACCTGGGCTGGGTGACAGGATCAGTTTTGTGTGTCTCCTGATAGATGGTGTTGGGAATAGCTGGGAGCGTAGACTCTGGGCATCTGCTGGAGAAAGCACGCCTTGCCTGGAGGCGGTCTGCTTGCTCCTGCCTCCCCCTGTCTGCAGTCTCCACCGATGATTGGACTCCGTGCGTAGCTTCCGTCAGGCCGTGAAGTTTTCCTGTTGCCACAGGGCTCAGACTCGCTCTGGCAGAGCTCCTGGAGGCTGTACACCAGGAGATCTAATTAGACAACTAATCCTGGCTGTGTCGTGGTTTAACTCCGGCTAGCAAAATACCACGGAGCCGCTCTCACAAATCCCCTCCCCTCCTCCAGTGGAGGGGAAGAATCGGAGGAAAAAGAAATAAGGAAGCTCGTAAAATTGAGATGAGAACTATTTACTAATTAAATCTAAATCAATACATACAGGTACTACTACTAATAAATAGTTAAAATAGTAGAAAATGAAACATATAGTACAGTATGATACAATATGATACAATTTCCCACCATCCGCTGACCAATGCACACCCAGATGTTGAGGGATGAAAATCAGAGCCCGAGAGCGATCGCAGCCCGAGAGCCGCGGCCTGAAGGCCGGAGCCCGGGAGCCTACGCAGCAGATTCTGAGGAAACCTTATCACTGATAACATGGCCAGAAAACCCAAAACAATCCACCAGCTCCCACACATATGAGCCAGCACAGGAGTTGGCAAAGCAGCTAACGCAGGAGGGTTAGCAAGTGCCCGGAGAGATGAGGAAGGGAGTAAGGGAGAGAGAGAGAAGGGCAGAGTAATGGCTACCGGACCCCCTTCCCCACCCCAAGAGACCGGAACGTGACGCACTATGGAATGAAATACTGCCTTGGTCAGTCTGGGTCAGCTACAGTGTCCGAAGCGGACAAAAGACCTTGAGTTCAGTTTGGCCCCACCTGTGTCCCCTACATGACTGCCCTGTGGTGTGCAGGTAGACTGGAAGAGGGGCTGCCAGCAGTGCAGCAGCCACCTGCCCGTTCGAAAAAGTGTGTGTTCTCCCGGGCTGACCCCATCCACGGGGCTCCCTACCTCGTGGTCAATACCCTTTCTCTGTTGAGGGCTCCACAGCTGGACACAGTACTCCAGGTGGGTTCTCATGAGAGTGGAATAGAGGGGGAGAATCACCTCCCTCGACCTGCTGGCCACAATTCTGTGGATACAGCCCAGGATCCAACTGGCTTTCTGGACTGCCAGCGCACACGGCCGGCTCGTGTCCAGTTTCTCAGCCACCAGTACCCCCAAGTCCTTCTCCTCTGGGCTGCTCTCGATCTGTTCTCTGCCCAGGCTGTGCTTGTGCCTGGGATTGCCCCAGCCCAGGTGCAGGACCTTGCACTTGGCCTTGTGGAACTCCAGGAGGTTGGCAGTGGCCCACCTCTGCAGCCTGTCCAGGTCCCTCTGGATGGCATCCCTTCCCTCCAGCGTGTCGACCGCACCGCACGGTGTCATCGGCAAACTTGCGGAGGGTGCGCTCAGTCCCATCACCCGTGTCACTGGCAAAGATGTTAAACGGGACCGGTCCCAGCACCGACCCCTCAGGAACGCCGCTCGTCACCGGTCTCCTCTTGGAGATGGAGCCGTCGGCCAGCGCTCTCTGCCCATCAGGCCAGTTCCTTGTCCACCGAGTGGTCCTTCCATCAAGCCCATGCCTCTGCGGTTTAGAGACGAGGATGCTGTGCAGGACAGGGTCAGACACGGCTCAGGCCCAGGTAGAGGACGTTGGTTTCACGTCCTTTATCCACCAACGCTGTAGCCCCGTCGTAGGCGGCCACCGACGCTGTCAGGCACGATGTGCCTCTGGTGGAGCCGCGTTGGCTGTCCCCAGTCACCTCCTGGTTTTGCACGGGCCTTAGCCTGGGTTGCGGGAGGATCTGCTCCGTGAGCCCGCCAGGCACAGGGGTGAGAGTGCCGGGCCCGTAGCTCCGCGAGTCGTCCTTTTGCCCGTCTCCAAGCCGGGATGTTTCCCCGGTTGCAGTCCGTGCGAAGTCCCTGGGCTGCCGGCGCTGCTCAGATGGGATGGGCAGAGGTTCGGCTGCTGCATGTGCCGGTTCCCTCGGCCCCGCGCGGCGGAAGTGACGCGCCCCGAGCGCGCTCCCCTGGCCGCGACGGCAGCCATGAGGGCCCGCCGGCGGGGCGCGGGGCCGCGGGAGCCGGCGGCCGCGGAGGGCGGTGACGGGGAGGAGTACGTGGTGGGGCAGGTGGCCGACAGCCTGTGGCCGGCGTCTGCGGCGCCTCCTGCCGCGCCGCTCTCGGGCCTCTTCGCCGCCGGCGCCCCGCCGGTGCTGGTGGCCGTGGCGGGGGTGAGTGCCGTGGCGGGGGGTGAGGCCCGGGGGGCGGGCAGGCAGGCCCGGGCGTGGGAAGCTCCGCGCCTTGCCGTTGTTGGCCGCGGGTCCTGCGCTGCCGCTGCGCGGCCGCTGGCCTGGGCACAGGGGGGTGTTACGGGCCCGTTGTTTTTGCAAGGCAAAGAGGGAGAGAAAGCGCAGCGAAGCAGCGGAGAAAGCGCCCGAGGAGCAGAGCTCATGTGCCGCGCGAGAGCCGCCCGGAGCGGCAAAGAAAGGCCGGAAGAAGGAGCTTTCAGAGGCGGCGAAGACATTGGCGCACCGGTGAGTAGGCGATGCGTTTTCAGAGGAGGATTCACAGCCAGCGTCTGGACGGATCGGCAGGTCAGGGGCTGAGTGAAAGCGAAGGTCTGTTGTAGCAGCTGTGTTGAAGGCTGGGTGGAAGAAGGCTGTTTTCCAGAAGAGTGTGAACCCGCTCTGGAGTTTGCCCCAGCAAGGCAGTAAATGCTTCCAGCTGCTTGCAGGTGTAGGGCCGTGAAGTGCAAACCCCCCCGCAGAGGGCAGGGGGGTGTGAGATGCAGACAGGCAGTTCTGTGTGGCAGGGGCGATGCTTTCTGGCTGGGGTTGGCTCTATGCAGCGGTGAGAGGAGGGGAGGGAGCAGAGGAGCAGCAGGAAGGGAGCAGCCAGGATCGGTTGTCCCTGTCACGCTCGGCCTCTTCTGCGACAGAGCGGTATCTGTTACGCTGTCCCTGCTCGGAACTAGTCGGGGCTGCAGGCTGACGCTGTCGGGCGGGTGGGCGGGCAGCTGGTCTTGGGACGGTGAAGTTTGGATAATGAGGCTTGCTTGCCTGTAGCTGGAGGCTACAGCTTGTCCTCCCTCTGGCACCCTGTGTCGTTGCGTCTTCCGTGTCCCGTGAAGGGCTTGCTGGTTTGGTGCCAGTAGCCTTCCAGAGGCTTCTTCACATCTGCTGACTGCTGGGGCTAGAATGATGTCAGGGCCAGTACTCTTGTTCTCTAAAGCTATTTAAGATCAGAAGATGTTTCCCCCCCCGCCATTAACTCCTGCAATGTAGTTTGCCTCTTCAGGATGGATGGCGAGAACTGTCAGAAGGCTGAGCAGCCGCCCGTAGCTGCCGTTGAGTTGAGACCAGGAAGAGTTGAGGGTTCTTGGTGCTCCTGAAAAGTTGTCCAGATACCTACAAATGTTGAGTAGCGTTGACACCTGTTGTGTGTTTATTTAATAATTAAATGCAAGCTTGACTTGTAGTTAGAAGACTTGTAGCATAGTTGGCCAGGAGTGACAAGGCCGTAAATTAGCGCAGGGTGCTTGATGGGCTAAATAGTCTCCCACAAGGATTTATTTTAATTTTTTATTCCCCCCTCTCCCCCCTAAAATGTGGCTTTGGTTGCCGTCCCTTCAGGGTGTTGAGACAGAGATTACTTCCTCTGATTAAGCAAGGATCGTTCTGGGGAAGCAGGTCTCAAGAAGCGCTTGTAGGTTGAAAATGGGATTTAGGGAACTCTGTATAGAGAGGGATGAGTTTGAACTGAGAACCCCCAATATTTAAGCACAGGGGCTGCATGAAAGAACCGTACAAAGATGAGTTTGAGCAGCTTCTGCTCGTACAGATTTTGATGCCTTTTTTCCTCTCTTAGTCAAGGCACTTTTCAGCTCTCAGTCCCTGGGTTTTGTGTGCGTTGCTGTGTGCTGTTTTGCTGATAGTCCTCGGCCGTAGTGCAGTTTCCCGTATTGGGAGCCTGCTGTTCCCCGGTCTCTAATGCCTCCACAAGGTTGATCAGTGTGTGTGGTTTGGAACTGAAAAGCTTATGAAGTGTCTCCTAGTAACTCTGCAATTTTTTAAACCTTTCAAGAGATGACGCGGATAAGGAGGAGGAGGAAGAAGAAGAGGCGGAGGAGGAAGAAGGCAACAGCACTACTGAGGAGGAAGAGTTTGAAGCTATCCACCGGGCATGAAAGTCCAAGTGCGGTATGGCAGAGGGAAAAATGAAAAAATGTATGAAGCTAGTATTAAAGATTCTGACATCGAAGGTGGAGAAGTCCTTTACTTGGTGCACTACTGCGGATGGAACGTGAGGTAACTTGAGTGTGAGTGCGTGATTTCTTCTGGAATGGCTTTGAAGATACACCTGTGTAATTTACAGACTAAATGAATGGGCATCCGGAGTCTTGTGTGAATCCGTCTTGTCCTAGTCCTCTGGGGGGTGTGGGTTGTTGGGGGTTTTTAATTGTTGTTGGTCTTTTTTTGGTTTGGGTCTTTTGGGCTTGTTTGGGTTTTTTTGTTTGTTTAGTTCCTTTTTGATTGCTTTGGGGGGGTTGGTTGGTTGGTTGGTTGGTTGGGTTTTTTTTAAGTAGGTTTCCTCCCCTCTGTTTCCATGATTTCCTCGGGGCATCAGAGTTTGTGTGGCCGTACACCGAGGCCAAGGTCGGTAGCGACTAATTTTTGACTGACCTGTTTCTTATTCAGGCGGTTCTTTAATTCACAGTTGAAGTAGGAGAGCAGATGATGCTTATCGGGAGAAACAGAGTTAGTACTGAGGTAGTGACTCCAAAGCTGGGGACTCCCAAGCGTTGGTCACTCCAGATATCGTTGGCAGACACTGGGGCTCGACAGACGCTGCCCTTGTTAACTGGTGTCGTTTTATGGAGTCGTAAGAGTTTACGTTATGGTGAAGGTTTGGCCGTGTGTGGGCATCAGGTTCCTGGGCTTTTCAAAAGTAAACATGTCCTCCCCGAGGGTTTGCGGTGTGACTTTGGGGTGGGGAGGGGAAGCTCCTCTGCCCTTCCTGTATTATTTTTCAATGCAATTTGTGTGTGCATTTGTAGAAAACAAAGGAGAAGGATCCCTTTTGCCCGTGGGTGGTGGGATCCAACTCTGGGGGTGAAATGTGGGAGCTCCCTCTGGTGACTCTGGAGAGTAAAGCTGTGACTAGTCCCTGTGTATGTGAGGTGCCGTTCCATTGCAGAGCCTTTCTTTGAACGGCCCTTCCTTTGGAACGGGTGTTGGGGCTTAGGTTAGGGTCCGCTGCTGGGGCAGAGAGATGCAAGGAAGCTTTCAGGCTTCCACGGATGTCGGTGCTCCTTCTGCCCGCGCCCCGCCCGGTGATGCTTCCGGAACCTTGGGCTCCTTTCTAGAGCTCCCTGACCGTTGGTCCCTGTGGTGCCACTGTTGCCCTGGCACTGCTGTGGTGCCACTGCTCCTAGAGCGCTGGCTGTGTTGCCTTGCCCGTTGGTGGCTGTGTTGGCAAGTTCCCCTCGTGGGTGCAGGCGTCTCTGCATGGAGCACGGGAAGGTACGTGTAGTCCTTTCAACAGAGAGGAAAGCTCTCCTTTACAGCTTGGAGGTTTAAGCATGGCTTACTTGTAACCTGTGTGCAGGGGTGTGCTCAGATGAGAAGGGTTTTTCATCTTTTCTTTCACGTAGAACAAGCCGGACACAGGGAAGGAAGAGGATTCTCCTCAAAACGGGGAATTGCGGCGCTTGGCAAAACCCCCCTTCCACACCAGCACGGCGCCAGAGACTGGGTCCAAACTGGACAGCGCTGGAGCCGAAACCGCTGATCGGGCTCCAGTGAAATCAGCGGCAGCTACTGGTGTCGTTAGTGGGCTACAAGGTATGGTACTGGAACTTTCCCTAATTCTGGAAGTGGCCTTTGGGCAGCCGTAAATGGCAGCGTGGAACGCCTGCTGCACCCGTACGCTGGAGTCTGTCTGGCTAGTTGTAGCGTCCCCTTGGGAAACAGCCCCGGAAGCACAGCAGTATTGGCGGTTCCTGACAACGGGCTTTGTTTTCAGTGGGTCTGAAGAGTTCCATTGGGGTTTTTCCAGCCTTTGGCTCTTTGATACGCAGCCAGGCGTTTTGGCTTCCTGTATTATCTCCCGATTTTTCGTTTCTGGTTTCCGTAACTCTTAGGACTTTTAGATTTTTCCCTTTTTGCCTTGCAAACGTTAGTAAAGCTGGGTTTCCTGTCAGCTGGCCTGTTGTTCCTAACAGTGTTTTCCCCTTCCCGCGCATTTACAGCCGCAGTACGATAGTTGGCTGTGTCTCTTTGTCCCTAGTTCAGTGTGCGCCCCCCGAAAAAGAAGCCCTGCCTGGCAGAGGTAGTTGGGATAGTTTCTGTGAAAGTTGCACGTATTGAATGGTCTTTCAGACGGACGGACGGACTCCTCGAGATCCTGTAGCACGTGTCCCTGTCGGTACAGTTCTCTTTAGTGGGTTTCTTTTTTGAGAATTCTTTGTAACCAGAGTCAAGACAAACTTGTCTTGTTTTGTTTTGTTTTCTGCTTTATTTTCAATGAGCTCCTGAAAGTTCTGATGATGGTGAGCAGGAAGGTGCCCCAGGACCAGTCGCGTTGTTGTTTACAAAGTTAGGCTCGGCGGTGGTTTTTGAGACTGAGAAAAAGACAGGGAAGAGCAATCCCTGCTGGGTTTGTAACTTGTTCCCCTTCCGTTTTGCCGTGGTGAACCAGGACGTGTTCACTGGTGCTAGCAATAAGAACTCTCCGTGGGTGTGGGTCAGTCAGCTACGGGTACACGTGCAGCTGGGGGCGAGCGGCGTTGGAGGATCGCGCACGTGCCCGTCTGGAAAACAGTCCAGGAGGTTACTAATGCCTCGATGTTAAGGCAGCTTCTTAGTTGCCTCTGTCTGTGTGTGTGTGTGTGTGTGTGTGTGTGTGTGTGTGTGTGTGTGTGTGTGCGCTGCTGCAGCGCCCTGGGCAGCAGGAGGAAAGAGAAGGAATTAGGTGGTTGAAGCCACCTTCCTCAGTGTAAGAACAGGCAGGCAACTGAAAAGGTTTCTTTAAAACCAAGGCCTTGGTGGGTGTAGCCCTGTCCCTAAGAGCACCGGGGTGTTACCTGTTAAAACCTAAAACCCGCAGAGCTCGTGATAACCAAGAGCAGCCGCTGTTGCTGTGTTTCCCTGTTGGCTGCCTGCTCCCTCAGAGGACATCACCCGGATTCCAGTCCTTCTCCCACTTCACTGAAATGCAGGAGTCTGTCTTTGGAAGTGCTGCAGTACAGTAACTAACAGTGATGGTTTAACTTGCAGCTGACTTGGAAAATTTGAGTAGCGCTGAGCGCATAACGGTTCTCCAAGAAAAACTGCAGGAGGTGAGGAAACGTTACCTGTCCTTGAAATCTGAGGTGGCTTCCATCGACCGGAGGAGAAAGCTCTTGAAGAGAAAAGAGCGGCAAAGTAAGTGCCGGGAGCCGAATTCTCCCTTTCGGGGGGCCTTTTTAATTGCTGGGTATTATTGGATGGCGGAGTCGGTGTGCACCAGCGGTGGTGGTTGAACGGGAAGGGGTATTTACTGCTGCATCTGTAAATGTTTATAATCTGTGCGTTCCTTTTGCTGTGCAGGTGCTGCCGCTGCATCATCTTCCTCCTCCTCAACTTCCTCCAGTTCCAGTACGGCTGCGGTTATGTTAACTTCAGCAGAACCGTCTGTGTCAAGTTCCTCCCAGAATGGAATGTCAGTTGAGTGCAGGTGACAGCAGGACTTGCCAAAGCACTTTGCACTTCACGGCTGCTGAGGGCCACTCTTTCTTTTTCCCCTTTTTATTTTATACTGCACAGTGGCACAGAATTCAGACAAGCGCTATTTTGCATTTAAAGTTGTTTCTTGACGAGCTAACTTTGCACTTAAGTGCACTTTTCTGAAGACAGAGTACAACAGACTGCTTTTCCTCAAGCAATGATTGTTTCCAACTTGTCTGGGAATCGTAAGGGACTCGAAGGCCTTCCACTGCGGCCAATGGAGGCCGTTCACCGTCCGTAGAGGCGGGACGATACGCGCGGTGGGGTTGGGTTGACCTAAAGAGATGCGGTAAGGCTTACTGTATTCCCTGCTATTTTGTTAAAGCTGGAACGTTTGATATTTTTCCATTTATGTATGGCAAATATTGAACCTATTTTCCTTTGTGCAAGCTACGTGTCTTTTAACTGCTACGTCACCTTCTCGTGGCTTTAGTTGTAGACGTCCAGCACATGTATTCCGTTCAAAACCTGCGGCTGGGGGACGTGTGACACCAGTTTAAAGTGTATATTTATTCATAAGGGATTATAACAGTTGTATTTTTGTGTTTTCTTGTAAATGTTTCTTTTCCCTTAAAGCAACAAATCTTTCATTTGTAATGCTTATTTTATTACGAGCTTCAAGGAGGGGACGTCAAGACGGAGTAAGGTGTGAGGTTACACTTTGTGGTTGCTGATGCGAACACGGCCACAGATATGTATGTTGTATGTTACATACAAAGATACGTAGAGAGAAGCTCAGGGCAGGTACATTGGCCTAATTTTCCTCTCGGCGATTAACTCCAGTTCATCCTGTCTTTCAGCAGAAAGCGAAAGCGTGGCCCGCTGACGTCATCAAGGCAGCGCCGGTCGAAACGTAAGCGACGTTAGTTCGGGTAGCTGGAACACGTAGAAGGAAGCTCCCGAAGATAGTTGCTGACGTCCCCTGTCGACTGCCTCCCGCTCAGGTTCAGGGGATTGAAGCCAGAATAAAACTGTCCGTGTTCTGTCTGCTCCCGTCTTGCCTGGCTGTAGTTCAGTTCCCCAACAGGCTCTTGGTTACGCCTGCAGAGTGACAGATTGCTGGTGAGGCTGATCAATGACAAGTGGTGGTGAGCTTTGGGAGCCTTCACTGGGTGAGTATTTCCCAGTGGTCTGAGGCTGCAGGGAGTAACTTTGGTAGCCTGGGAGTAGCCCCCCGACATGAATGCTCACGGAGGTGTAAGTGTAGCAGAATCCCAGCTGGACTAGCTCAGTTCTGCCTTTCAGTCTCAGCAGGCATAACTGGTACCGGTTTAAGAGGGAACGACCTCTGGGCGAGCAAGAGCAAATTCAGCTTTCCGCTCACTGCTGCTTCTCCATCAGCTCTCAGTCTTAGCGACAGCGATTCTGCTTTGCTGCTGACTCTGGTGGTGATGAGAGGATTTGTTTGTTTACTTGTGTGAAACAGGGGTCGTTAGTCACCTCCCCGCTCCCAGACTGGGTTTTTGCATAAGTGGGATTTTTGCTGGGGTTTCATACAGCGACTTATTTCTTTTTTGTTGCGCTCCTCACGCCGTTGAATGACAGGTGAGAAACCTGTCCTGGGTGTTTGATGTTGCAAGCGGCACTCTCCTCTTGCAGGGTCCCCGACGAAGGCAAGTCCCGAGTAACGACGCAACACCGATATGGTTAAAAATCGTTCCCCGTTTAATACCTGTTCTCCCTCTGTTCTCCCTCTGTTCTCCCCTAATACACACAAAACTCGATACTTTTCTAAGCTGTCCCCGCGTCTAAAGCATACACGCGATGATGGGATAATCATAACTGTCCACGCGGCCCCAAGCGGATAGTGATTGGTGGTCTTGCGAAAAGCTTCTGGCAAGTCTCCGCCTTGCTTGCTGTTTTCAACCTCCTGCTCAACAGCCTTGATGCTGATAGCAGCTGTTTTTACTACCCTCTTCCCAAGGATGCCCTAGACTGAGCTAAACTGGCTCAGTCACGTACGCCAGCCTGGGAGCCTGGGTTGTTCATAGTCATGGACAGATACAAATCATGCCCTCCTGCAGCCAGAAACTCCTCCACACTCTCCGGGTTCAGGTTCCTTGTGTCCTGGGGTTGCACAGGAGGGTACCGCTGGCAAACGGTGAGCCAGGCAGTTCTCGCCCCAAGTTCCAGCGAGTCAAATGTGAGCTTCTTTCCAGGTTACGTATTGTAAAGCAGCTTTAGCCATGGGCCTGCTGGCTGCTTGGCATGCGCACTGTGCTGACAGCTGGGAACATTGCCTGCTGGCAGGGATTGCTGGGCTGGGCCCCTACCCTAGGGACAAACTACCCCCCTTGATCCTTTGCACCTGGGCTGGGCAACAGGGTCAGTGTGTCTCCTGGTCGATGGTGTTGGGAGTAGCTGGGAGCGTAGACTCTGGGCATCTGCTGGAGAAAGCATGCCTTGCCTGGAGGCGGTCTGCTTGCTCCTGCCTCCCCCTGTCTGCAGTCTCCACCGATGATTGGACTCCGTGCGTAGCTTCCGTCAGGCCGTGAAGTTTTCCTGTCGCCACAGGGCTCAGACTCGCTCTGGCAGAGCTCCTGGAGGCTGTACGCCTCTTGCTGGGCTTCGGCAAGTACGAGTCCCTGAAGCCAGCCACCTGAACGCTTGTCTGGTGGAGCTTTGATGTATTCTGATGGTTCAGGCTGTTTGGCCCCACCTGTGTCCCCTACATGACTGCCCTGTGGTGTGCAGGTAGACTGGAAAAGGGGCTGCCAGCAGTGCAGCAGCCACCTGCCCGTTCGAAAAAGTGTGTGTTCTCCCGGGCTGACCCCATCCACGGGGCTCCCTACCTCGTGGTCAATACCCTTTCTCTGTTGAGGGCTCCACAGCTGGACCCAGTACTCCAGGTGGGTTCTCATGAGAGTGGAATAGAGGGGGAGAATGACCTCCCTCGACCTGCTGGCCACAATTCTGTGGATACAGCCCAGGATCCAACTGGCTTTCTGGACTGCCAGCGCACACGGCCGGCTCATGTTCAGCTTCTCAGCCACCAGAACCCCCAAGTCCTTCTCCTCAGGGCTGCTCTCGATCTGTTCTCTGCCCAGGCTGTGCTTGTGCCTGGGATTGCCCCAGCCCAGGTGCAGGACCTTGCACTTGGCCTTGTGGAACTCCAGGAGGTTGGCAGTGGCCCACCTCTGCAGCCTGTCCAGGTCCCTCTGGATGGCATCCCTTCCCTCCAGCGTGTCGACCGCACCGCACGGTGTCATCGGCAAACTTGCTGAGGGTGCGCTCAGTCCCATCACCCGTGTCACTGGCAAAGATGTTAAACGGGACCGGTCCCAGCACCGACCCCCCAGGAACGCCGCTCGTCACCGGTCTCCTCTTGGAGATGGAGCCGTCGGCCAGCGCTCTCTGCCCATCAGGCCAGTTCCTTGTCCACCGAGTGGTCCTTCCATCAAGCCCATGCCTCTGCGGTTTAGAGACGAGGATGCTGTGCAGGACAGGGTCAGACACGGCTCAGGCCCAGGTGCCCTTGGTGGAGCCGCGTTGGCTGTCCCCAGTCACCTCCTGGTTTTGCACGGGCCTTAGCCTGGGTTGCGGGAGGATCTGCTCCGTGAGCCCGCCAGGCACAGGGGTGAGAGTGCCGGGCCCGTAGCTCCGCGAGTCGTCCTTTTGCCCGTCTCCAAGCCGGGATGTTTCCCCGGTTGCAGTCCGTGCGAAGTCCCTGGGCTGCCGGCGCTGCTCAGATGGGATGGGCAGAGGTTCGGCTGCTGCATGTGCCGGTTCCCTCGGCCCCGCGCGGCGGAAGTGACGCGCCCCGAGCGCGCTCCCCTGGCCGCGACGGCAGCCATGAGGGCCCGCCGGCGGGGCGCGGGGCCGCGGGAGCCGGCGGCCGCGGAGGGCGGTGGCGGGGAGGAGTACGTGGTGGGGCAGGTGGCCGACAGCCTGTGGCCGGCGTCTGCGGCGCCTCCTGCCGCGCCGCTCTCGGGCCTCTTCGCCGCCGGCGCCCCGCCGGTGCTGGTGGCCGTGGCGGGGGTGAGTGCCGTGGCGGGGGGTGAGGCCCGGGGGGCGGGCAGGCAGGCCCGGGCGTGGGAAGCTCCGCGCCTTGCCGTTGTTGGCCGCGGGTCCTGCGCTGCCGCTGCGCGGCCGCTGGCCTGGGCACAGGGGGGTGTTACGGGGCCGTTGTTTTTGCAAGGCAAAGAGGGAGAGAAAGCGCAGCGAAGCAGCGGAGAAAGCGCCCGAGGAGCAGAGCTCATGTGCCGCGCGAGAGCCGCCCGGAGCGGCAAAGAAAGGCCGGAAGAAGGAGCTTTCAGAGGCGGCGAAGACATTGGCGCACCGGTGAGTAGGCGATGCGTTTTCAGAGGAGGATTCACAGCCAGCGTCTGGACGGATCGGCAGGTCAGGGGCTGAGTGAAAGCGAAGGTCTGTTGTAGCAGCTGTGTTGAAGGCTGGGTGGAAGAAGGCTGTTTTCCAGAAGAGTGTGAACCCGCTCTGGAGTTTGCCCCAGCAAGGCAGTAAATGCTTCCAGCTGCTTGCAGGTGTAGGGCCGTGAAGTGCAAACCCCCCCGCAGAGGGCAGGGGGGTGTGAGATGCAGACAGGCAGTTCTGTGTGGCAGGGGGCGATGCTTTCTGGCTGGGGTTGGCTCTATGCAGCGGTGAGAGGAGGGGAGGGAGCAGAGGAGCAGCAGGAAGGGAGCAGCCAGGATCGGTTGTCCCTGTCATGCTCGGCCTCTTCTGCGACAGAGCGGTATCTGTTACGCTGTCCCTGCTCGGAACTAGTCGGGGCTGCAGGCTGACGCTGTCGGGCGGGTGGACGGGCAGCTGGTCTTGGGACGGTGAAGTTTGGATAATGAGGCTTGCTTGCCTGTAGCTGGAGGCTACAGCTTGTCCTCCCTCTGGCACCCTGTGTCGTTGCGTCTTCCGTGTCCCGTGAAGGGCTTGCTGGTTTGGTGCCAGTAGCCTTCCAGAGGCTTCTTCACATCTGCTGACTGCTGGGGCTAGAATGATGTCAGGGCCATACTCTTGTTCTCTAAAGCTATTTAAGATCAGAAGATGTTTCCCCCCCCCGCCATTAACTCCTGCAATGTTGTTTGCCTCTTCAGGATGGATGGCGAGAACTGTCAGAAGGCTGAGCAGCCGCCCGTAGCTGCCGTTGAGTTGAGACCAGGAAGAGTTGAGGGTTCTTGGTGCTCCTGAAAAGTTGTCCAAATACCTACAAATGTTGAGTAGCGTTGACACCTTGTCCTGGTTTAACTCTGGTGTTCTGGTGTTATCAGGATCAGCCGTTCTACCACTCAACACACACACACCCCCCACACCCCCCTGTGAGGAAGGCTCAGAGGAAGAAACTGAGGAAAAGCCCGTAGGAGTTGAGATAAGAACTGTTTAATGATAGAAATGAAACTTAGGGAGTTACTAACAATGCCAGTGCTAATGAGCAATCCAGGGAACAGAGGAAAAAGGCAGAACAAATGACACAGGATCTCACCCCGAGAAGGGAAAAAAGGAAAGAAAACCCACCCGGAGGGAGCAAACCCCCCACGAAACCGCCCGGGGACGAGAGAGTAAGAGAGAGGAAAAAAAAACCTTCCAAACCCCGACTCCCAGACCGATCTGCCCGGCAAGACGCTGGCTCTGCCCGGAGCACCAACCACTCGCCGCGAGGTCCCCCAACAAACAAACCCCCAGCCCCCTCGGCCGGAAGCCCCCTCAGACCCTTCCCAGGGTCGTGTCCAACCACAAGCCTTTCCACCCACATCCCCACCCCCTCCCCGCTGGTCCTGCAGTGCCGTGGGCCCCGGGCTGGCACCACCTATCCAGCTGGATGTGTTGTGGGGTGAAGCCAAAGAGACCAGCTGGTGCAAAGCTAAGACACCCCTGTTGTGTGTTTATTTAATAATTAAATGCAAGCTTGACTTGTAGTTAGAAGACTTGTAGCATAGTTGGCCAGGAGTGACAAGGCCGTAAATTAGCGCAGGGTGCTTGATGGGCTAAATAGTCTCCCACAGGGATTTATTTTAATTTTTTATTCCCCCCCCTTCCCCTAAAATGTGGCTTTGGTTGCCGTCCCTTCAGGGTGTTGAGACAGAGATTACTTCCTCTGATTAAGCAAGGATCGTTCTGGGGAAGCAGGTCTCAAGAAGCGCTTGTAGTGTGTGTGGTTTGGAACTGAAAAGCTTATGAAGTGTCTCCTAGTAACTCTGCAATTTTTTAAACCTTTCAAGAGATGACGCGGATAAGGAAGAAGATGAAGAAGAGGAGGCGGAGGAGGAAGAAGGCAACAGCACCACTGAGGAGGAAGAGTTTGAAGCTATCCACCGGGCATGAAAGTCCAAGTGCGGTATGGCAGAGGGAAAAATGAAAAAATGTATGAAGCTAGTATTAAAGATTCTGACATCGAAGGTGGAGAAGTCCTTTACTTGGCGCACTACTGCGGATGGAACGTGAGGTAACTTGAGTGTGAGTGCGTGATTTCCTCTGGAATGGCTTTGAAGATACACCTGTGTAATTTACAGACTAAATGAATGGGCATCCGGAGTCTTGTGTGAATCCGTCTTGTCCTAGTCCTCTGGGGGGTGTGGGTTGTTGGGGGTTTTTAGTTGTTGTTGGTCTTTTTTTGGTTTGGGTCTTTTGGGCTTGTTTGGGTTTTTTTGTTTGTTTAGTTCCTTTTTGATTGCTTTGGGGGGGGTTGGTTGGTTGGTTGGTTGGTTGGGTTTTTTTTAAGTAGGTTTCCTCCCCTCTGTTTCCATGATTTCCTCGGGGCATCAGAGTTTGTGTGGCCGTACACCGAGGCCGAGGTCGGTAGCGACTAATTTTTAACTGGCCTGTTTCTTATTCAGGCGGTTCTTTAATTCACAGTTGAAGTAGGAGAGCAGATGATGCTTATCGGGAGAAACAGAGTTAGTACTGAGGTAGTGACTCCAAAGCTGGGGACTCCCAAGCGTTGGTCACTCCAGATGTCGTTGGCAGACACTGGGGCTCGACAGACGCTGCCCTTGTTAACTGGTGTCGTTTTATGGAGTCGTAAGAGTTTACGTTATGGTGAAGGTTTGGCCGTGTGTGGGCATCAGGTTCCTGGGCTTTTCAAAAGTAAACATGTCCTCCCCGAGGGTTTGCGGTGTGACTTTGGGGTGGGGAGGGGAAGCTCCTCTGCCTTTCCTGTATTATTTTTCAATGCAATTTGTGTGTGCATTTGTAGAAAACAAAGGAGAAGGATCCCTTTTGCCCGTGGGTGGTGGGATCCAACTCTGGGGGTGAAATGTGGGAGCTCCCTCTGGTGACTCTGGAGAGTAAAGCTGTGACTAGTCCCTGTGTATGTGAGGTGCCGTTCCATTGCAGAGCCTTTCTTTGAACGGCCCTTCCTTTGGAACGGGTGTTGGGGCTTAGGTTAGGGTCCGCTGCTGGGGCAGAGAGATGCAAGGAAGCTTTCAGGCTTCCACGGATGTCGGTGCTCCTTCTGCCCGCGCCCCGCCCGGTGATGCTTCCGGAACCTTGGGCTCCTTTCTAGAGCTCCCTGACCGTTGGTCCCTGTGGTGCCACTGTTGCCCTGGCACTGCTGTGGTGCCACTGCTCCTAGAGCGCTGGCTGTGTTGCCTTGCCCGTTGGTGGCTGTGTTGGCAAGTTCCCCTCGTGGGTGCAGGCGTCTCTGCATGGAGCACGGGAAGGTACGTGTAGTCCTTTCAACAGAGAGGAAAGCTCTCCTTTACAGCTTGGAGGTTTAAGCATGGCTTACTTGTAACCTGTGTGCAGGGGTGTGCTCAGATGAGAAGAGTTTCTCATCTTTTCTTTCACGTAGAACAAACCGGACACAGGGAAGGAAGAGGATTCTCCTCAAAACGGGGAATTGCGGCGCTTGGCAAAACCCCCCTTCCACACCAGCACGGCGCCAGAGACTGGGTCCAAACTGGACAGCGCTGGAGCCGAAACCGCTGATCGGGCTCCAGTGAAATCAGCGGCAGCTACTGGTGTCGTTAGTGGGCTACAAGGTATGGTACTGGAACTTTCCCTAATTCTGGAAGTGGCCTTTGGGCAGCCGTAAATGGCAGCGTGGAACGCCTGCTGCACCCGTACGCTGGAGTCTGTCTGGCTAGTTGTAGCGTCCCCTTGGGAAACAGCCCCGGAAGCACAGCAGTATTGGCGGTTCCTGACAACGGGCTTTGTTTTCAGTGCGTCTGAAGAGTTCCATTGGGGTTTTTCCAGCCTTTGGCTCTTTGATACGCAGCCAGGCGTTTTGGCTTCCTGTATTATCTCCCGATTTTTCGTTTCTGGTTTCCGTAACTCTTAGAACTTTTAGATTTTTCCCTTTTTGCCTTGCAAACGTTAGTAAAGCTGGGTTTCCTGTCGGCTGGCCTGTTGTTCCTAACAGTGTTTTCCCCTTCCCGCGCATTTACAGCCGCAGTACGATAGTTGGCTGTGTCTCTTTGTCCCTAGTTCAGTGTGCGCCCCCCGAAAAAGAAGCCCTGCCTGGCAGAGGTAGTTGGGATAGTTTCTGTGAAAGTTGCACGTATTGAATGGTCTTTCAGACGGACGGACGGACTCCTCGAGATCCTGTAGCACGTGTCCCTGTCGGTACAGTTCTCTTTAGTGGGTTTCTTTTTTGAGAATTCTTTGTAACCAGAGTCAAGACAAACTTGTCTTGTTTTGTTTTGTTTTCTGCTTTATTTTCAATGAGCTCCTGAAAGTTCTGATGATGGTGAGCAGGAAGGTGCCCCAGGACCAGTCGCGTTGTTGTTTACAAAGTTAGGCTCGGCGGTGGTTTTTGAGACTGAGAAAAAGACAGGGAAGAGCAATTCCTTAACTCCTGCTTGTGTTTTTGTTTTCAGTTGTAGTCTGTACAGGCCAAAAAAGACCTCCAGATGGTCAGGGAGGAGGCGGCTCCTCAAAGAAGCAGAAGAGAAGCCACAAAACAGCTGCGAACCAGAAGAGTAAAAGTAGTAAGTACAGCAGCGCAGTGTGCACTGCAGTGTGTGAAAGGGGGTGGAGTCTGGAAACAGAACATGTGTTGGGACAGAATGTTGTCATCGGGCAGTTCTTAATTTGGGAGTAGAGCACACCTTCCCCGTAGGGACCTTGAGCCGTTGGATTGTATTCCAGAATCTCCTTGCAAGAAGGGTGTCGCGAGCCACCCCCTTGCGTTCTGGCAGGCAGGCTTTCAGCAGTACGCTTAGCAGCACTGGGGGGGTTGCGGAGCCACAGCCTGGTACGTCTGTGCCGCTCCAGCTGTGTAGGATGGGGGTTCCCAAGGGTGCCCACAGTAGCTGTGCTACTGCCTGCGCAGCAGCTGACCGGGCAGGGTGTCCGGTGCGAGGTTTCCCTTCCACAGCGTTGCCGCAGCTAGAGGGGCCCTGCTGTATACCTGTGCGGTGGTCCTGTACGTAGGGGCTGGTGATGCAGAGAACTGTGTGCCAGGCTCCTAGCGCAGGAGGGGTTCTGTCCCTTTTAGAGGAAAAGGATTTGGGTCACCTAAGCTCCTGTGACATGAGAATCTGCTCCCGCTCAGCCTTGGCTGGGCAGGAACGTCGCTTTGTTTTGTAGCAGTGCATCTCCTTGTTTCCTCAGCAACCAGCAGTGATAGTGACGAACTGTCTGCTGGTGAAAGCGTGTCCAAGTCTCAGTCAGCAAAACCGGTGTCTGCTGGCGTGAAGTCTCACCAAACCAAATCACCCGCAGGAACCCAGTCTCCAGGCAAACGTGGGGAAAATGGAGAGAAGGCCTCTGACCTCAAAGACCAGAATAATCCTTTGCCCGGGGTTTACCAATGGAGTTTCCAAATGTGTAAGTATCACCTCCAAGACATGCCCACTGTGGTCCTAACATTCTTCCATCTGGAGTTTGCATAATTTTGTGAGAAATGGTGATTTAAAAAGTAATAGTTGCGGTGCAGGCAACGGCCCGCGCGTGCTTCTGGTGTCCCTGTCTTCTTGCCGCTTGACTCCTCGGGCCTTCGTCGTTGTTCCGGCACACTTCCCTGCTGGGTTTGTAACTTGTTCCCCTTCCGTTTTGCCGTGGTGAACCAGGACGTGTTCACTGGTGCTAGCAATAAGAACTCTCCGTGGGTGTGGGTCAGTCAGCTACGGGTACACGTGCAGCTGGGGGCGAGCGGCGTTGGAGGATCGCGCACGTGCCTGTCTGGAAAGCAGTCCAGGAGGTTACTAATGCCTCGATGTTAAGGCAGCTTCTTAGTTGCCTCTGTCTGTGTGTGTGTGTGTGTGTGTGTGTGTGTGTGTGCGCTGCTGCAGCGCCCTGGGCAGCAGGAGGAAAGAGAAGGAATTAGGTGGTTGAAGCCACCTTCCTCAGTGTAAGAACAGGCAGGCAACTGAAAAGGTTTCTTTAAAACCAAGGCCTGGGTGGGTGTAGCCCTGTCCCTAAGAGCACCGGGGTGTTACCTGTTAAAACCTAAAACCCGCACAGCTCGTGATAACCAAGAGCAGCCGCTGTTGCTGTGTTTCCCTGTTGGCTGCCTGCTCCCTCAGAGGACATCACCCGGATTCCAGTCCTTCTCCCACTTCACTGAAATGCAGGAGTCTGTCTTTGGAAGTGCTGCAGTACAGTAACTAACAGTGATGGTTTAACTTGCAGCTGAGTTGGAAAATTTGAGTAGCGCTGAGCGCATAACGGTTCTCCAAGAAAAACTGCAGGAGGTGAGGAAACGTTACCTGTGCTTGAAATCTGAGGTGGCTTCCATCGACCGGAGGAGAAAGCTCTTGAAGAGAAAAGAGCGGGAAAGTAAGTGCCGGGAGCCGAATTCTCCCTTTCGGGGGCTGCGCTGCGCGTTCTGCCGTTAAGGCGTGAACAACTGGGTACTTTTTAGGGAGATGCGTGCCACTGGGAGTGTGGTGTGGGTTTTGGGTGCTGGGGGTTTTTGTGTTTGGTTGGGTTTTGGGTTTTTTTAAGCAGCGTGTACAGATTTTTCATGATCTTTAGAAGGTTCGGGTCAGATACCCAGTGACGTCCGGTTAACCCTGCGTAAGGGCAGCAACACTGAAAAGCCACGTCACCTACTTCATTCTGTGTTGGCCGGGCCATTTTATGCGGAAAAATGCTCTTTTCTAAGCAGCAAACAGAGGGCCTAAGATTATTAATCAAGAGAAACCTTTCCTTCCGGTTGCCCGATACTTTACTCCAGCGTTGCTCGTGTGTGTAGTCAATGCGCTCCCCTTGGCGTAAGGGATTTATTTTGGGTTTGAACCGATGGTTTCCCGTAAACTCATTCCCCTGAGGCGGCTTTGCCTGCTGCTGCTTGGCACGTTCTCCCGCGCCTGCTTCTGGAAGCATGAAAAGGGTTGTTGTCTCCGTGCCCCGTTTCTGCGCACGCGTAAGCGTACGCTGAGCGTAAGAAGAGGCTGCAGTGCCACGTGTAGTAAGATTTTACGGCTGCAGCCGTCGCAGGGGAGCTGCAGTTGCCCGTTGGCTGTGGGAGCAGGTTGTACGTGCAGCTCCAGAGCTGGGGCAGGGCGCTGCCCGGGCTGATTCCCACAGGGAAGAAAGGGAGCCGACGACTGTGCGTGCAGGGCAGGCGTGAGCTCCGGGTGGCCGGTGAACCCGGGCTGCAGGGGCAGTGCCCTCTGAATTCCAGAGGGTTCCCCGCAAAAGCCAGGGGCTGGAGGCCTTTTTAATTGCTGGGTATTATTGGATGCCGGAGTCGGTGTGCACCAGCGGTGGTGGTTGAACGGGAAGGGGTTTTTACTGCTGCATCTGTAAATATTTATAATCTGTGCGTTCCTCTTGCTGTGCAGGTGCTGCCGCTGCATCATCTTCCTCCTCCTCACCTTCCTCCAGTTCCAGTACGGCTGCGGTTATGTTAACTTCAGCAGAACCGTCTATGTCAAGTTCCTCCCAGAATGGAATGTCAGTTGAGTGCAGGTGACAGCAGGACTTGCCAAAGCACTTTGCACTTCACGGCTGCTGAGGGCCACTCTTTTTTTTCCCCTTTTTTCTTTTTTTATACTGCACAGTGGCACAAAATTCAGACAAGCGCTATTTTGCATTTAAAGTTGTTTCTTGACGAGCTAACTTTGCACTTAAGTGCACTTTTCTGAAGACAGAGTACAACAGACTGCTTTTCCTCAAGCAATGATTGTTTCCAACTTGTCTGGGAATCGTAAGGGACTCGAAGGCCTTCCACTGCGGCCAATGGAGGCCGTTCACCGTCCGTAGAGGCGGGACGATACGCGCGGTGGGGTTGGGTTGACCTAAAGAGATGCGGTAAGGCTTACTGTATTCCCTGCTATTTTGTTAAAGCTGGAACGTTTGATATTTTTCCATTTATGTATGGCAAATATTGAACCTATTTTCCTTTGTGCAAGCTACTTGTCTTTTAACTGCTACGTCACCTTCTCGTGGCTTTAGTTGTAGACGTCCAGCACATGTATTCCGTTCAAAACCTGCGGCTGGGGGACGTGTGACACCAGTTTAAAGTGTATATTTATTCATAAGGGATTATAACAGTTGTATTTTTGTGTTTTCTTGTAAATGTTTCTTTTCCCTTAAAGCAACAAATCTTTCATTTGTAATGCTTATTTTATTACGAGCTTCAAGGAGGGGACGTCAAGACGGAGTAAGGTGTGAGGTTACAATCTGTGGTTGCTGATGCGAACACGGCCACAAATATGTATGTTGTATGTTACATACAAAGATACGTAGAGAGAAGCTCAGGGCAGGTACATTGGTCTAATTTTCCTCTCGGCGATTAACTCCAGTTCATCCTGTCTTTCAGCAGAAAGCGAAAGCGTGGCCCGCTGACGTCATCAAGGCAGCGCCGGTTGAAACGTAAGCGACGTTAGTTCGGGTAGCTGGAACACGTAGAAGGAAGCTCCCGAAGATAGTTGCTGACGTCCCCTGTCGACTGCCTCCCGCTCAGGTTCAGGGGATTGAAGCCAGAATAAAACTGTCCGTGTTCTGTCTGCTCCCGTCTTGCCTGGCTGTAGTTCAGTTCCCCAACAGGCTCTTGGTTACGCCTGCAGAGTGACAGATTGCTGGTGAGGCTGATCAATGACAAGTGGTGGTGAGCTCTGGGAGCCTTCACTGGGTGAGTATTTCCCAGTGGTCTGAGGCTGCAGGGAGTAACTTTGGTAGCCTGGGAGTAGCCCCCCGACATGAATGCTCACAGAGGTCTAAGTGTAGCAGAATCCCAGCTGGACTAGCTCAGTTCTGCCTTTCAGTCTCAGCAGGCATAACTGGTACCGGTTTAAGAGGGAACGACCTCTGGGCGAGCAAGAGCAAATTCAGCTTTCCGCTCACTGCTGCTTCTCCATCAGCTCTCAGTCTTAGCGACAGCGATTCTGCTTTGCTGCTGACTCTGGTGTTGATGAGAGGATTTGTTTGTTTACTTGTGTAAAACAGGGGTCGTTAGTCACCTCCCCACTTCCAGACTGGGTTTTTGCATAAATGGGATTTTTGCTGGGGTTTCATACAGCGACTTATTTCTTTTTTGTTGCGCTCCTCACGCCGTTGAATGACAGGTGAGAAACCTGTCCTGGGTGTTTGATGTTGCAAGCGGCACTCTCCGGGTTCAGGTTCCTTGTGTCCTGGGGTTGCACAGGAGGGTACCGCTGGCAAACGGTGAGCCAGGCAGTTCTCTCCCCAAGTTCCAGTGAGTCAAACGTGAGCTTCTTCCCAGGTTACGTATTGTAAAGCAGCTTTAGCCATGGGCCTGCTGGCTGCTTGGCATGCACACTGTGCTGACAGCTGGGAACATTGCCTGCTGGCAGGGATTGCTGGGCTGGGCCCCTACCCTTGGGACAAACTACCCCCCTTGATCCTTTGCACCTGGGCTGGGCAACAGGGTCAGTTTTGTGTGTCTCCTGGTCGATGGTGTTGGGAATAGCTGGGAGCGTAGACTCTGGGCATCTGCTGGAGAAAGCACGCCTTGCCTGGAGGCGGTCTGCTTGCTCCTGCCTCCCCCTGTCTGCAGTCTCCACCGATGATTGGACTCCGTGCGTAGCTTCCGTCAGGCCGTGAAGTTTTCCTGTCGCCACAGGGCTCAGACTCGCTCTGGCAGAGCTCCTGGAGGCTGTACACCAGGAGATCTAATTAGACAACTAATCCTGGCTGTGTCGTGGTTTAACTCCGGCTTGCAAAATACCACGGAGCCGCTCTCACAAATCCCCTCCCCTCCTCCAGTGGAGGGGAAGAATCGGAGGAAAAAGAAATAAGGGAGCTCGTAAAATTGAGATGAGAACTATTTACTAATTAAATCTAAATCAATACATACAGGTACTACTAATAATAAATAGTTAAAATAGTAGAAAATGAAACATATAGTACAGTATGATACAATATGATACAATTTCCCACCATCCGCTGACCAATGCACACCCAGATGTTGAGGGATGAAAATCAGAGCCCGAGAGCGATCGCAGCCCGAGAGCTGCGGCCTGAAGGCTGGAGCCCGGGAGCCTACGCAGCAGATTCTGAGGAAACCTTATCACTGATAACACAGCCAGAAAACTCAAAACAATCCACCAGCTCCCACACATATGAGCCAGCACAGGAGTTGGCAAAGCAGCTAACGCAGGAGGGTTAGCAAGTGCCTGGAGAGATGAGGAAGGGAGTAAGGGAGAGAGAGAGAAGGGCAGAGTAATGGCTACCGGACCCCCTTCCCCACCCCAAGAGACCGGAACGTGACGCACTATGGAATGAAATACTGCCTTGGTCAGTCTGGGTCAGCTACAGTGTCCGAAGCGGACAAAAGACCTTGAGTTCAGTTTGGCCCCACCTGTGTCCCCTACATGACTGCCCTGTGGTGTGCAGGTAGACTGGAAGAGGGGCTGCCAGCAGTGCAGCAGCCACCTGCCCGTTCGAAAAAGTGTGTGTTCTCCCGGGCTGACCCCATCCACAGGGCTCCCTACCTTTCCTGGCATCCGGAAGGTCGGGCATGGGATGCCTGGTGCATGTGTCGCTGCTAACGCTTCAGAGGGGGAGAATCCCCTCCCTCGACCTGCTGGCCACGCTTCTCCTGATACAGCCCAGGATACGGTTGGCTTTCTGGGCTGCCAGCGCACACGGCCGGCTCATGTTCAGCTTCTCAGCCACCAGTACCCCCAAGTCCTTCTCCTCTGGGCTGCTCTCGATCTGTTCTCTGCCCAGGCTGTGCTTGTGCCTGGGATTGCCCCAGCCCAGGTGCAGGACCTTGCACTTGGCCTTGTGGAACTCCAGGAGGTTGGCAGTGGCCCACCTCTGCAGCCTGTCCAGGTCCCTCTGGATGGCATCCCTTCCCTCCAGCGTGTCGACCGCACCGCACGGTGTCATCGGCAAACTTGCTGAGGGTGCGCTCAGTCCCATCACCCGTGTCACTGGCAAAGATGTTAAACGGGACCGGTCCCAGCACCGACCCCTCAGGAACGCCGCTCGTCACCGGTCTCCTCTTGGAGATGGAGCCGTCGGCCAGCGCTCTCTGCCCATCAGGCCAGTTCCTTGTCCACCGAGTGGTCCTTCCATCAAGCCCATGCCTCTGCGGTTTAGAGACGGGGATGCTGTGCAGGACAGGGTCAGACACGGCTCAGGCCCAGGTGCCCTTGGTGGAGCCGCGTTGGCTGTCCCCAGTCACCTCCTGGTTTTGCACGGGCCTTAGCCTGGGTTGCGGGAGGATCTGCTCCGTGAGCCCGCCAGGCACAGGGGTGAGAGTGCCGGGCCCGTAGCTCCGCGAGTCGTCCTTTTGCCCGTCTCCAAGCCGGGATGTTTCCCCGGTTGCAGTCCGTGCGAAGTCCCTGGGCTGCCGGCGCTGCTCAGATGGGATGGGCAGAGGTTCGGCTGCTGCACGTGCCGGTTCCCTCGGCCCCGCGCGGCGGAAGTGACGCGCCCCGAGCGCGCTCCCCTGGCCGCGACGGCAGCCATGAGGGCCCGCCGGCGGGGCGCGGGGCCGCGGGAGCCGGCGGCCGCGGAGGGCGGTGGCGGGGAGGAGTACGTGGTGGGGCAGGTGGCCGACAGCCTGTGGCCGGCGTCTGCGGCGCCTCCTGCCGCGCCGCTCTCGGGCCTCTTCGCCGCCGGCGCCCCGCCGGTGCTGGTGGCCGTGGCGGGGGTGAGTGCCGTGGCGGGGGGTGAGGCCCGGGGGGCGGGCAGGCAGGCCCGGGCGTGGGAAGCTCCGCGCCTTGCCGTTGTTGGCCGCGGGTCCTGCGCTGCCGCTGCGCGGCCGCTGGCCTGGGCACAGGGGGGTGTTACGGGCCCGTTGTTTTTGCAAGGCAAAGAGGGAGAGAAAGCGCAGCGAAGCAGCGGAGAAAGCGCCCGAGGAGCAGAGCTCATGTGCCGCGCGAGAGCCGCCCGGAGCGGCAAAGAAAGGCCGGAAGAAGGAGCTTTCAGAGGCGGCGAAGACATTGGCGCACCGGTGAGTAGGCGATGCGTTTTCAGAGGAGGATTCACAGCCAGCGTCTGGACGGATCGGCAGGTCAGGGGCTGAGTGAAAGCGAAGGTCTGTTGTAGCAGCTGTGTTGAAGGCTGGGTGGAAGAAGGCTGTTTTCCAGAAGAGTGTGAACCCGCTCTGGAGTTTGCCCCAGCAAGGCAGTAAATGCTTCCAGCTGCTTGCAGGTGTAGGGCCGTGAAGTGCAAACCCCCCCGCAGAGGGCAGGGGGGTGTGAGATGCAGACAGGCAGTTCTGTGTGGCAGGAGCGATGCTTTCTGGCTGGGGTTGGCTCTATGCAGCGGTGAGAGGAGGGGAGGGAGCAGAGGAGCAGCAGGAAGGGAGCAGCCAGGATCGGTTGTCCCTGTCACGCTCGGCCTCTTCTGCGACAGAGCGGTATCTGTTACGCTGTCCCTGCTGGGAACTAGTCGGGGCTGCAGGCTGACGCTGTCGGGCGGGCGGGCAGCTGGTCTTGGGACGGTGAAGTTTGGATAATGAGGCTTGCTTGTCTGTAGCTGGAGGCTACAGCTTGTCCTCCCTCTGGCACCCTGTGTCGTTGCGTCTTCCGTGTCCCGTGAAGGGCTTGCTGGTTTGGTGCCAGTAGCCTTCCAGAGGCTTCTTCACATCTGCTGACTGCTGGGGCTAGAATGATGTCAGGGCCATACTCTTGTTCTCTAAAGCTGTTTAAGATCAGAAGATGTTTCCCCCCCCCCCGGCCATTAACTCCTGCAATGTAGTTTGCCTCTTCAGGATGGATGGCGAGAACTGTCAGAAGGCTGAGCAGCCGCCCGTAGCTGCCGTTGAGTTGAGACCAGGAAGAGTTGAGGGTTCTTGGTGCTCCTGAAAAGTTGTCCAAATACCTACAAATGTTGAGTAGCGTTGACACCTTGTCCTGGTTTAACTCTGGTGTTCTGGTGTTATCAAGATCAGCCGTTCTACCACTCAACACACACACACCCCCCTCCCGGTGAGGAAGGGTCGGAGGAAGAACCTGAGGAAAAGCCCGTAGGAGTTAAGAACTATTTAACGATAGAAATGAAACGTAGGGAGTTACTAACAATGCCAGTGCTAATGAGCAATCCAGGGAACAGAGGAAAAAGGCAGAACAGATGACACAGGATCGTATTGGAGTTCCAGCATGTCCGGCACGGCAGCACTCAGTGGTGGCGTGACTTCATTCAGGCCACGATAGTCCACTGTCAGTCTCCATTCCCCATCAGACTTACGCACTGGCCAGATGGGGCTGTTAAAGGGGGAGCGGGTTTTGCTGATCACCCCTTGGCTCTCCAGCTGACGCATCGGCTTCTGGATGGGAAGCAGAGAGTCTGTGTTAGTGCGCTACTGCCGCCGGTGCACTGTTGTGGTGGCAATTGGCACCTGTTGGTCTGCGACCTTTAGCAGTCCCACAGCAGAAGGGTCCCGTGAGAGACCAGGCAAGACGGACAGCTGCTCAATTTCATGAGTCTCTATAGCAGCTATCCCAAAAGCCCACCGGTACCCTTTCGGGTCCTTAAAGTACCCTCTCTTAAGGTAGTCTGTGCCAAGGATGCATGGGGCATCTGGGCCAGTCACAATAGGGTGGTTTTGCCACTCCTCCCCAGTCAGGCTTATTTCAGCCTCCAGCACAGTCAGTTGTTGAGAGCCCCCAGTCACACCAGAAATGCTGATGGGCTGTACCCCCCTACAGCTTGATGGCATGAGGGTGCACTGTGCACCCGTGTCTACTAGAGCCTTATACTCCCGGGGCTCTGATGTGCCAGGCCATCGAATCCATACAGTCCAGTAAACACGGTTGTCCCTTTCCTCCACCTGGCTGGAGGCAGGGCCCCTCTAATACTCACGTGCCTCACTCATGTCCTGGAGAAAAGGATTATTGGACGTGTCACTTGGCTCATCCCGCTTAGATATGGGAGCAGCAACTTTTCTGGCAGGGTCCCCACTAGCAGATCTTTTCCCTTTCAGTTCATTGACTCGTTGTTCCAGGAGAGAAATAGGTTTTCCATGCCACCTCCTCATATCCTCTCCGTGGTCTCTCAGGTAAAACCACAGGGTACCCCGTGAGGGATATCTGTTGTATTCCTGCCTTGAAGGACAGAAGCGCCTGCTCTTTATATCCGAAACGCTGGCCCGTGGAGGTGGGGATCGGAACACCTCCTCTCGGAGTTCCTTGAGCTCTTTGGACAGTCTCTCCACAGCAGAGACACAGGCCTGTATGGGAGAGGAGAGACTCTCCTCATACTCTCGGAATCGGCGGATCATCCCGTCCACGGTTGGTGCCTCGTCCTCTCTCCAAGTTACTATTGAGAGCACGCTGGAGTATGAGGGTGGTGCACTCCGCCTTAACTTCTGCCACATGGGCCGGGTGCAGTAGACTTCGTCGGGGTCAGTGGATGCTCGTGGGTTGTTTGGGTCTCGATAAACAATCTCCAGTACCGCTAGTTCTCTTAGGTACGGGATGCCTTTCTCCATGCTGGTCCACCTACGCAGCTGTTGTGGCACACTCTCTCTGAAAGGGTACCTTTCCTGTACACTGGTCAGGAGTCGCTTCCAGAGGCTGACGTTTTGTGGCTGACGCCCAATTGCTTTATCAGTTCCTCCTTCTCCGGGAAGTGACCCCAGCTGTTTAGCCTCTCTCCCCTCTAGCTCCATACTACTGGCCCCATTATCCCAGCAGCGGAGCAGCCAGGTCATGATATGTTCAGCCGGGCAGCGACTGTAGTCTCTACGGATGTCCCGTCGCTCCCTCAGGGATAAGGACCGTGTGGTCACAACAGCTTCATCCTCCGTCTCCGACTCTTGAGCTAGCCCTGTTCCATTTCCTGACTGACAGTTTCTGTCGACTGGGATGGCCCTGCTACCTCACCGTCCTCGACTAGACGGACTGATTGACGTGTGTATTTCCTTTTCCGGACTGGGGCCACGGACAGGGGTCGCCCCTGACAATAGCACACCAAGGATTGAGGGAGTGAGGCTGCTGCAGAAAGTGGGCTGGCTGGGGGAGAAGACAGTTTGGCGGTAGCGGGAGGCGTTGCCACTGAGCAGGCATAGTGGAGGGTGACGCGGCAGGTTGCGGTGCAAGCGTTGAGGATGGCGCGGGCACAGAAGGCATTGTTGCTGGTGTGCTGGGTTGTGTTGCAGACACTGGGGCCGCCACGCACCCTGGCGCTGCCGCGGGTGCTGGGGCCACTGTGGGCCCTGGGGCCGTGTGGGCTCGAGTTAGGAGCTTGGTCCCGGCGCGACTCTGCGCTGCCCCTTGCGCATCAAGGCAGCTCGGGCAACTGCACTGACCCTGCATCTGCCTCGGGCACTAGGACCGGTGGGGGCAGGGCTCCCGAACATTTCCCTAACTTTGCCCAAAGCCACTAAAAGATTCACTAGCAAGCTGATCCCCAGCCACAGGTCACCCCAGCCACAGGAAAAATTTCCGAAAAACTCATGTGCCTTTGCCATCGGACCGAGAGGAGAGGGAAAGAATTGAAAAAGTTTTTCCACGTGCCCCCAGCACCAAATAGCCTCTGCTCTATCGGCTGAGTCCCCGAGGGGAGAAAGGGAGAGGTGTAGTTGTGGAAAACCTCCAGCAGGTAAGTCGCGATGTACCAAGGAGCCGACAGTATTAAGCAGAGATAGAGAGAGTATCCCTGCCAGCACCAGCAGCACCCAGAACAGCCTGGCCAGCCCCCTCAGCCCGCCTCGCACATAACAAATCAGGGTCATCACTAGCACACAGGGGAGCAGATCCTGCCGTTCGGTCAGCAGCTTGAAAAGCCCCGGACTCAGAGTCTTGAGCAGCCACAGGTACATTTTAAGGCAGGAGCTTCTCACACACTGTGATCTGTTCCTTATCTCAACTCTTTCGAGCCCCACACTGGGCACCAAAAAGGACTGTCCTGGTTTAACTCTGGTGTTCTGGTGTTATCAGGATCAGCTGTTCTACCACTCTGCCCCCACCCTCACACCCCCTCCTGGTGAGGAAGGGTCAGAGGAAGAAACTGAGGAAAATCCCATAGGAGTTGAGATAAGAACTGTTTAATGATAGAAATGAAACTTAGGGAGTTACTAACAATGCCAGTGCTAATGAGCAATCCAGGGAACAGAGGAAAAAGGCAGAACAAATGACACAGGATCTCACCCCGAGAAGGGAAAAAAGGAAAGAAAACCCACCCGGAGGGAGCAAACCCCCCACGAAACCGCCTGTGGGCCGAGAGAGTAAGAGAGAGGAAAAAAAAACCTTCCAAACCCCGACTCCCAGACCGATCTGCCCAGCAAGACGCTGGCTCTGCCCGTAGCACCAACCACTCGCCACGAGGTCCCCCAACAAACAAACCCCCAGCCCCCTCAGCCGGAAGCCCCCTCAGACCCTTCCCAGGGTCGTGTCCAACCACAAGCCTTTCCACCCACATCCCCACCCCCTCCCCGCTGGTCCTGCAGTGCCGTGGGCCCTGGGCTGGCACCACCTATCCAGCTGGATGTGTTGTGGGGTGAAGCCAAAGAGACCAGCTGGTGCAAAGCTAAGACACCCCTGTTGTGTGTTTATTTAATAATTAAATGCAAGCTTGACTTGTAGTTAGAAGACTTGTAGCATAGTTGGCCAGGAGTGACAAGGCCGTAAATTAGCGCAGGGTGCTTGATGGGCTAAATAGTCTCCCACAGGGATTTATTTTAATTTTTTATTCCCCCCCCTTCCCCTAAAATGTGGCTTTGGTTGCCATCCCTTCAGGGTGTTGAGACAGAGATTACTTCCTCTGATTAAGCAAGGATCGTTCTGGGGAAGCAGGTCTCAAGAAGCGCTTGTAGGTTGAAAATGGGATTTAGGGAACTCTGTACAGAGAAGGATGAGTTTGAACTGAGAACCCCCAATATTTAAGCACAGGGGCTGCATGAAAGAACCGTACAAAGAGGAGTTTGAGCAGCTTCTGCTCGTATAGATTTTGATGCCTTTTTTCCTCTCTTAGTCAAGGCACTTTTCAGCTCTCAGTCCCTGGGTTTTGTGTGCGTTGCTGTGTGCTGTTTTGCTGATAGTCCTCGGCCGTAGTGCAGTTTCCCGTATTGGGAGCCTGCTGTTCCCCGGTCTCTAATGCCTCCACAAGGTTGATCAGTGTGTGTGGTTTGGAACTGAAAAGCTTATGAAGTGTCTCCTAGTAACTCTGCAATTTTTTAAACCTTTCAAGAGATGACACGAGTAAGGAGGAGGAGGAAGAAGAAGAGGCGGAGGAAGAAGAAGACAACAGCACCACTGAGGAGGAAGAGTTTGAAGCTATCCACCGGGCATGAAAGTCCAAGTGCGGTATGGCAGAGGGAAAAATGAAAAAATGTATGAAGCTAGTATTAAAGATTCTGACATCGAAGGTGGAGAAGTCCTTTACTTGGTGCACTACTGCGGATGGAACGTGAGGTAACTTGAGTGTGAGTGCGTGATTTCCTCTTGAATGGCTTTGAAGATACACCTGTGTAATTTCCAGACTAAATGAATGGGCATCCGGAGTCTTGTGTGAATCCGTCTTGTCCTAGTCCTCTGGGGGGTGTGGGTTGTTGGGGGTTTTTAGTTGTTGTTGGTCTTTTTTTGGTTTGGGTCTTTTGGGCTTGTTTGGGTTTTTTTGTTTGTTTAGTTCCTTTTTGATTGCTTTGGGGGGGGTTGGTTGTTTGGTTGGGTTTTTTTTAAGTAGGTTTCCTCCCCTCTGTTTCCATGATTTCCTCGGGGCATCAGAGTTTGTGTGGCCGTACACCGAGGCCAAGGTCGGTAGCAACTAATTTTTAACTGGCCTGTTTCTTATTCAGGCGGTTCTTTAATTCACAGTTGAAGTAGGAGAGCAGATGATGCTTATCGGGAGAAACAGAGTTAGTACTGAGGTAGTGACTCCAAAGCTGGGGACTCCCAAGCGTTGGTCACTCCAGATATCGTTGGCAGACACTGGGGCTCGACAGACGCTGCCCTTGTTAACTGGTGTCGTTTTATGGAGTCGTAAGAGTTTACGTTATGGTGAAGGTTTGGCCGTGTGTGGGCATCAGGTTCCTGGGCTTTTGAAAAGTAAACATGTCCTCCCCGAGGGTTTGCGGTGTGACTTTGGGGTGGGGAGGGGAAGCTCCTCTGCCCTTCCTGTATTATTTTTCAATGCAATTTGTGTGTGCATTTGTAGAAAACAAAGGAGAAGGATCCCTTTTGCTCGTGGGTGGTGGGATCCAACTCTGGGGGTGAAATGTGGGAGCTCCCTCTGGTGACTCTGGAGAGTAAAGCTGTGACTAGTCCCTGTGTATGTGAGGTGCCGTTCCATTGCAGAGCCTTTCTTTGAACGGCCCTTCCTTTGGAACGGGTGTTGGGGCTTAGGTTAGGGTCCGCTGCTGGGGCAGAGAGATGCAAGGAAGCTTTCAGGCTTCCACGGATGTCGGTGCTCCTTCTGCCCGCGCCCCGCCCAGTGATGCTTCCGGAACCTTGGGCTCCTTTCTAGAGCTCCCTGACCGTTGGTCCCTGTGGTGCCACTGTTGCCCTGGCACTGCTGTGGTGCCACTGCTCCTAGAGCGCTGGCTGTGTTGCCTTGCCCGTTGGTGGCTGTGTTGGCAAGTTCCCCTCGTGGGTGCAGGCGTCTCTGCATGGAGCACGGGAAGGTACGTGTAGTCCTTTCAACAGAGAGGAAAGCTCTCCTTTACAGCTTGGAGGTTTAAGCATGGCTTACTTGTAACCTGTGTGCAGGGTTGTGCTCAGATGAGAAGAGTTTTTCATCTTTTCTTTCACGTAGAACAAAACGGACACAGGGAAGGAAGAGGATTCTCCTCAAAACGGGGAATTGCAGCGCTTGGCAAAACCCCCCTTCCACACCAGCACGGCGCCAGAGACTGGGTCCAAACTGGACAGCGCTGGAGCCGAAACCGCTGATCGGGCTCCAGTGAAATCAGCGGCAGCTACTGGTGTCGTTAGTGGGCTACAAGGTATGGTACTGGAACTTTCCCTAATTCTGGAAGTGGCCTTTGGGCAGCCGTAAATGGCAGCGTGGAACGCCTGCTGCACCCGTACGCTGGAGTCTGTCTGGCTAGTTGTAGCGTCCCCTTGGGAAACAGCCCCGGAAGCACAGCAGTATTGGCGGTTCCTGACAACGGGCTTTGTTTTCAGTGGGTCTGAAGGGTCTGAAGAGTTCCATTGGGGTTTTTCCAGCCTTTGGCTCTTTGATACGCAGCCAGGCGTTTTGGCTTCCTGTATTATCTCCCGATTTTTCGTTTCTGGTTTCCGTAACTCTTAGGACTTTTAGATTTTTCCCTTTTTGCCTTGCAAACGTTAGTAAAGCTGGGTTTCCTGTCGGCTGGCCTGTTGTTCCTAACAGTGTTTTCCCCTTCCCGCGCATTTACAGCCGCAGTACGATAGTTGGCTGTGTCTCTTTGTCCCTAGTTCAGTGTGCGCCCCCCGAAAAAGAAGCCCTGCCTGGCAGAGGTAGTTGGGATAGTTTCTGTGAAAGTTGCACGTATTGAATGGTCTTTCAGACGGACGGACGGACTCCTCGAGATCCTGTAGCACGTGTCCCTGTCGGTACAGTTCTCTTTAGTGGGTTTCTTTTTTGAGAATTCTTTGTAACCAGAGTCAAGACAAACTTGTCTTGTTTTGTTTTGTTTTCTGCTTTATTTTCAATGAGCTCCTGAAAGTTCTGATGATGGTGAGCAGGAAGGTGCCCCAGGACCAGTCGCGTTGTTGTTTACAAAGTTAGGCTCGGCGGTGGTTTTTGAGACTGAGAAAAAGACAGGGAAGAGCAATCCCTGCTGGGTTTGTAACTTGTTCCCCTTCCGTTTTGCCGTGGTGAACCAGGACGTGTTCACTGGTGCTAGCAATAAGAACTCTCCGTGGGTGTGGGTCAGTCAGCTACGGGTACACGTGCAGCTGGGGGCGAGCGGCGTTGGAGGATCGCGCACGTGCCCGTCTGGAAAACAGTCCAGGAGGTTACTAATGCCTCGATGTTAAGGCAGCTTCTTAGTTGCCTCTGTCTGTGTGTGTGTGTGTGTGTGTGTGTGTGTGCGCTGCTGCAGCGCCCTGGGCAGCAGGAGGAAAGAGAAGGAATTAGGTGGTTGAAGCCACCTTCCTCAGTGTAAGAACAGGCAGGCAACTGAAAAGGTTTCTTTAAAACCAAGGCCTGGGTGGGTGTAGCCCTGTCCCTAAGAGCACCGGGGTGTTACCTGTTAAAACCTAAAACCCGCACAGCTCGTGATAACCAAGAGCAGCCGCTGTTGCTGTGTTTCCCTGTTGGCTGCCTGCTCCCTCAGAGGACATCACCCGGATTCCAGTCCTTCTCCCACTTCACTGAAATGCAGGAGTCTGTCTTTGGAAGTGCTGCAGTACAGTAACTAACAGTGATGGTTTAACTTGCAGCTGAGTTGGAAAATTTGAGTAGCGCTGAGCGCATAACGGTTCTCCAAGAAAAACTGCAGGAGGTGAGGAAACGTTACCTGTGCTTGAAATCTGAGGTGGCTTCCATCGACCGGAGGAGAAAGCTCTTGAAGAGAAAAGAGCGGGAAAGTAAGTGCCGGGAGCCGAATTCTCCCTTTCGGGGGCCTTTTTAATTGCTGGGTATTACTGGATGGCGGAGTCGGTGTGCACCAGCGGTGGTGGTTGCACGGGAAGGGGTATTTACTGCTGCATCTGTAAATGTTTATAATCTGTGCGTTCCTCTTGCTGTGCAGGTGCTGCCGCTGCATCATCTTCCTCCTCCTCACCTTCCTCCAGTTCCAGTACGGCTGCGGTTATGTTAACTTCAGCAGAACCGTCTGTGTCAAGTTCCTCCCAGAATGGAATGTCAGTTGAGTGCAGGTGACAGCAGGACTTGCCAAAGCACTTTGCACTTCACGGCTGCTGAGGGCCACTCTTTTTTCCCCCTTTCTTTTTTTATACTGCACAGTGGCACAAAATTCAGACAAGCGCTATTTTGCGTTTAAAGTTGTTTCTTGACGAGCTAACTTTGCACTTAAGTGCACTTTTCTGAAGACAGAGTACAACAGACTGCTTTTCCTCAAGCAATGATTGTTTCCAACTTGTCTGGGAATCGTAAGGGACTCGAAGGCCTTCCACTGCGGCCAATGGAGGCCGTTCACCGTCCGTAGAGGCGGGACGATACGCGCGGTGGGGTTGGGTTGACCTAAAGAGATGCGGTAAGGCTTACTGTATTCCCTGCTATTTTGTTAAAGCTGGAACGTTTGATATTTTTCCATTTATGTATGGCAAATATTGAACCTATTTTCCTTTGTGCAAGCTACTTGTCTTTTAACTGCTACGTCACCTTCTCGTGGCTTTAGTTGTAGACGTCCAGCACATGTATTCCGTTCAAAACCTGCGGCTGGGGGACGTGTGACACCAGTTTAAAGTGTATATTTATTCATAAGGGATTATAACAGTTGTATTTTTGTGTTTTCTTGTAAATGTTTCTTTTCCCTTAAAGCAACAAATCTTTCATTTGTAATGCTTATTTTATTACAAGTTTCAAGGAGGGGACGTCAAGACGGAGTAAGGTGTGAGGTTACAATCTGTGGTTGCTGATGCGAACACGGCCACAGATATGTATGTTGTATGTTACATACAAAGATACGTAGAGAGAAGCTCAGGGCAGGTACATTGGCCTAATTTTCCTCTCGGCGATTAACTCCAGTTCATCCTGTCTTTCAGCAGAAAGCGAAAGCGTGGCCCACTGACGTCATCAAGGCAGCGCCGGTCGAAACGTAAGCGACGTTAGTTCGGGTAGCTGGAACACGTAGAAGGAAGCTCCCGAAGATAGTTGCTGACGTCCCCTGCTGACTGCCTCCCGCTCAGGTTCAGGGGATTGAAGCCAGAATAAAACTGTCCGTGTTCTGTCTGCTCCCGTCTTGCCTGGCTGTAGTTCAGTTCCCCAACAGGCTCTTGGTTACGCCTGCAGAGTGACAGATTGCTGGTGAGGCTGATCAATGACAAGTGGTGGTGAGCTTTGGGAGCCTTCACTGGGTGAGTATTTCCCAGTGGTCTGAGGCTGCAGGGAGTAACTTTGGTAGCCTGGGAGTAGCCCCCCGACATGAATGCTCACGGAGGTGTAAGTGTAGCAGAATCCCAGCTGGACTAGCTCAGTTCTGCCTTTCAGTCTCAGCAGGCATAACTGGTACCGGTTTAAGAGGGAACGACCTCTGGGCGAGCAAGAGCAAATTCAGCTTTCCGCTCACTGCTGCTTCTCCATCAGCTCTCAGTCTTAGCGACAGCGATTCTGCTTTGCTGCTGACTCTGGTGGTGATGAGAGGATTTGTTTGTTTACTTGTGTGAAACAGGGGTCGTTAGTCACCTCCCCACTGCCAGACTGGGTTTTTGCATAAGTGGGATTTTTGCTGGGTTTTCATACAGCGATTTATTTCTTTTTTGTTGCGCTCCTCACGCCGTTGAATGACAGGTGAGAAACCTGTCCTGGGTGTTTGATGTTGCAAGCGGCACTCTCCTCTTGCAGGGTCCTCGACGAAGGCAAGTCCCGAGTAACGACGCAACACCGATATGGTTAAAAATCGTTCCCCGTTTAATATCTGTTCTCCCTCTGTTCTCCCTCTGTTCTCCCTCTGTTCTCCCTCTGTTCTCCCTCTGTTCTCCCTCTGTTCTCCCTCTGTTCTCCCTCTGTTCTCCCCTAATACACACAAAACTCGATACTTTTCTAAGCTGTCCCCGCGTCTAAAGCATACACGCGATGATGAGATAATCATAACTGTCCACGTGCCCCCAAGCGGATACTGATTGGTGGTCTTGCGAAAAGCTTCTGGCAAGTCTCCGCCTTGCTTGCTGTTTTCAACCTCCTGCTCAACAGCCTTGATGCTGATAGCAGCTGTTTTTACTACCCTCTTCCCAAGGATGCCCTAGACTGAGCTAAACTGGCTCAGTCACGTACGCCAGCCTGGGAGCCTGGGTTGTTCATAGTCATGGACAGATACAAATCATGCCCTCCTGCAGCCAGAAACTCCTCCACACTCTCCGGGTTCAGGTTCCTTGTGTCCTGGGGTTGCACAGGAGGGTACCGCTGGCAAACGGTGAGCCAGGCAGTTCTCGCCCCAAGTTCCAGCGAGTCAAACGTGAGCTTCTTCCCAGGTTACGTATTGTAAAGCAGCTTTAGCCATGGGCCTGCTGGCTGCTTGGCATGCACACTGTGCTGACAGCTGGGAACATTGCCTGCTGGCAGGGATTGCTGGGCTGGGCCCCTACCCTTGGGACAAACTACCCCCCTTGATCCTTTGCACCTGGGCTGGGCAACAGGATCAGTTTTGTGTGTCTCCTGATTGATGGTGTTGGGAGTAGCTGGGAGCGTAGACTCTGGGCATCTGCTGGAGAAAGCATGCCTTGCCTGGAGGGGGTCTGCTTGCTCCTGCCTCCCCCTGTCTGCAGTCTCCACCGATGATTGGACTCCGTGCGTAGCTTCCGTCAGGCCGTGAAGTTTTCCTGTCGCCACAGGGCTCAGACTCGCTCTGGCAGAGCTCCTGGAGGCTGTACGCCTCTTGCTGGGCTTCGGCAAGTACCAGTCCCTGAAGCCAGCCACCTGAACGCTTGTCTGGTGGAGCTTTGATGTATTCTGATGGTTCAGGCTGTTTGGCCCCACCTGTGTCCCCTACATGACTGCCCTGTGGTGTGCAGGTAGACTGGAAAAGGGGCTGCCAGCAGTGCAGCAGCCACCTGCCCGTTCGAAAAAGTGTGTGTTCTCCCGGGCTGACCCCATCCACGGGGCTCCCTACCTCGTGGTCAATACCCTTTCTCTGTTGAGGGCTCCACAGCTGGACACAGTACTCCAGGTGGGTTCTCATGAGAGTGGAATAGAGGGGGAGAATCACCTCCCTCCACCTGCTGGCCACAATTCTGTGGATACAGCCCAGGATCCAACTGGCTTTCTGGACTGCCAGCGCACACGGCCGGCTCGTGTCCAGCTTCTCAGCCACCAGAACCCCCAAGTCCTTCTCCTCTGGGCTGCTCTCGATCTGTTCTCTGCCCAGGCTGTGCTTGTGCCTGGGATTGCCCCAGCCCAGGTGCAGGACCTTGCACTTGGCCTTGTGGAACTCCAGGAGGTTGGCAGTGGCCCACCTCTGCAGCCTGTCCAGGTCCCTCTGGATGGCATCCCTTCCCTCCAGCGTGTCGACCGCACCGCACGGTGTCATCGGCAAACTTGCTGAGGGTGCGCTCAGTCCCATCACCCGTGTCACTGGCAAAGATGTTAAACGGGACCGGTCCCAGCACCGACCCCTCAGGAACGCCGCTCGTCACCGGTCTCCTCTTGGAGATGGAGCCGTCGGCCAGCGCTCTCTGCCCATCAGGCCAGTTCCTTGTCCACCGAGTGGTCCTTCCATCAAGCCCATGCCTCTGCGGTTTAGAGACGAGGATGCTGTGCAGGACAGGGTCAGACACGGCTCAGGCCCAGGTGCCCTTGGTGGAGCCGCGTTGGCTGTCCCCAGTCACCTCCTGGTTTTGCACGGGCCTTAGCCTGGGTTGCGGGAGGATCTGCTCCGTGAGCCCGCCAGGCACAGGGGTGAGAGTGCCGGGCCCGTAGCTCCGCGAGTCGTCCTTTTGCCCGTCTCCAAGCCGGGATGTTTCCCCGGTTGCAGTCCGTGCGAAGTCCCTGGGCTGCCGGCGCTGCTCAGATGGGATGGGCAGAGGTTCGGCTGCTGCATGTGCCGGTTCCCTCGGCCCCGCGCGGCGGAAGTGACGCGCCCCGAGCGCGCTCCCCTGGCCGCGACGGCAGCCATGAGGGCCCGCCGGCGGGGCGCGGGGCCGCGGGAGCCGGCGGCCGCGGAGGGCAGTGGCGGGGAGGAGTACGTGGTGGGGCAGGTGGCCGACAGCCTGTGGCCGGCGTCTGCGGCGCCTCCTGCCGCGCCGCTCTCGGGCCTCTTCGCCGCCGGCGCCCCGCCGGTGCTGGTGGCCGTGGCGGGGGTGAGTGCCGTGGCGGGGGGTGAGGCCCGGGGGGCGGGCAGGCAGGCCCGGGCGTGGGAAGCTCCGCGCCTTGCCGTTGTTGGCCGCGGGTCCTGCGCTGCCGCTGCGCGGCCGCTGGCCTGGGCACAGGGGGGTGTTACGGGGCCGTTGTTTTTGCAAGGCAAAGAGGGAGAGAAAGCGCAGCGAAGCAGCGGAGAAAGCGCCCGAGGAGCAGAGCTCATGTGCCGCGCGAGAGCCGCCCGGAGCGGCAAAGAAAGGCCGGAAGAAGGAGCTTTCAGAGGCGGCGAAGACATTGGCGCACCGGTGAGTAGGCGATGCGTTTTCAGAGGAGGATTCACAGCCAGCGTCTGGACGGATCGGCAGGTCAGGGGCTGAGTGAAAGCGAAGGTCTGTTGTAGCAGCTGTGTTGAAGGCTGGGTGGAAGAAGGCTGTTTTCCAGAAGAGTGTGAACCCGCTCTGGAGTTTGCCCCAGCAAGGCAGTAAATGCTTCCAGCTGCTTGCAGGTGTAGGGCCGTGAAGTGCAAACCCCCCCGCAGAGGGCAGGGGGGTGTGAGATGCAGACAGGCAGTTCTGTGTGGCAGGGGCGATGCTTTCTGGCTGGGGTTGGCTCTATGCAGCGGTCAGAGGAGGGGAGGGAGCAGAGGAGCAGCAGGAAGGGAGCAGCCAGGATCGGTTGTCCCTGTCACGCTTGGCCTCTTCTGCGACAGAGCGGTATCTGTTACGCTGTCCCTGCTCGGAACTAGTCGGGGCTGCAGGCTGACGCTGTCGGGCGGGCGGGCAGCTGGTCTTGGGACGGTGAAGTTTGGATAATGAGGCTTGCTTGCCTGTAGCTGGAGGCTACAGCTTGTCCTCCCTCTGGCACCCTGTGTCGTTGCGTCTTCCGTGTCCCGTGAAGGGCTTGCTGGTTTGGTGCCAGTAGCCTTCCAGAGGCTTCTTCACATCTGCTGACTGCTGGGGCTAGAATGATGTCAGGGCCATACTCTTGTTCTCTAAAGCTATTTAAGATCAGAAGATGTTTCCCCCCCCCCGCCATTAACTCCTGCAATGTAGTTTGCCTCTTCAGGATGGATGGCGAGAACTGTCAGAAGGCTGAGCAGCCGCCCGTAGCTGCCGTTGAGTTGAGACCAGGAAGAGTTGAGGGTTCTTGGTGCTCCTGAAAAGTTGTCCAAATACCTACAAATGTTGAGTAGCGTTGACACCTTGTCCTGGTTTTAACTCTGGTGTTCTGGTGTTATCAGGATCAGCCGTTCTACCACTCCACACACCCACACCCCCCACACCCCCCTGTGAGGAAGGGTCAGAGGAAGAAACTGAGGAAAAGCCCGTAGGAGTTGAGATAAGAACTGTTTAATGATAGAAATGAAACTTAGGGAGTTACTAAGAATGCCAGTGCTAATGAGCAATCCAGGGAACAGAGGAAAAAGGCAGAACAAATGACACAGGATCTCACCCCGAGAAGGGAAAAAAGGAAAGAAAACCCACCCGGAGGGAGCAAACCCCCCACGAAACCGCCCAGGGACGAGAGAGTAAGAGAGAGGAAAAAAAAACCTTCCAAACCCTGACTCCCAGAACGATCTGCCCAGCAAGACGCTGGCTCTGCCCGGAGCACCAACCACTCGCCACGAGGTCCCCCAACAAACAAACCCCCAGCCCCCTTGGCTGGAAGCCCCCTCAGACCCTTCCCAGGGTCGTGTCCAACCACAAGCCTTTCCACCCACATCCCCACCCCCTCCCCGCTGGTCCTGCAGTGCCGTGGGCCCCGGGCTGGCACCACCTATCCAGCTGGATGTGTTGTGGGGTGAAGCCAAAGAGACCAGCTGGTGCAAAGCTAAGACACCCCTGTTGTGTGTTTATTTAATAATTAAATGCAAGCTTGACTTGTAGTTAGAAGACTTGTAGCATAGTTGGCCAGGAGTGACAAGGCCGTAAATTAGCGCAGGGTGCTTGATTGGCTAAATAGTCTCCCACAGGGATTTATTTTAATTTTTTATTCCCCCCCCATCCCCTAAAATGTGGCTTTGGTTGCCGTCCCTTCAGGGTGTTGAGACAGAGATTACTTCCTCTGATTAAGCAAGGATCGTTCTGGGGAAGCAGGTCTCAAGAAGCGCTTGTAGTGTGTGTGGTTTGGAACTGAAAAGCTTATGAAGTGTCTCCTAGTAACTCTGCAATTTTTTAAACCTTTCAAGAGATGACGCGGATAAGGAAGAAGATGAAGAAGAGGAGGCGGAGGAGGAAGAAGGCAACAGCACCACTGAGGAGGAAGAGTTTGAAGCTATCCACCGGGCATGAAAGTCCAAGTGTGGTATGGCAGAGGGAAAAATGAAAAAATGTATGAAGCTAGTATTAAAGATTCTGACATCGAAGGTGGAGAAGTCCTTTACTTGGTGCACTACTGCGGATGGAACGTGAGGTAACTTGAGTGTGAGTGCGTGATTTCCTCTGGAATGGCTTTGAAGATACACCTGTGTAATTTCCAGACTAAATGAATGGGCATCCGGAGTCTTGTGTGAATCCGTCTTGTCCTAGTCCTCTGGGGGGTGTGGGTTGTTGGGGGTTTTTAGTTGTTGTTGGTCTTTTTTTGGTTTGGGTCTTTTGGGCTTGTTTGGGTTTTTTTGTTTGTTTAGTTCCTTTTTGATTGCTTTGGGGGGGGTTGGTTGTTTGGTTGTTTGGTTGGGTTTTTTTTAAGTAGGTTTCCTCCCCTCTGTTTCCATGATTTCCTCGGGGCATCAGAGTTTGTGTGGCCGTACACCGAGGCCAAGGTCGGTAGCGACTAATTTTTAACTGGCCTGTTTCTTATTCAGGCGGTTCTTTAATTCACAGTTGAAGTAGGAGAGCAGATGATGCTTATCGGGAGAAACAGAGTTAGTACTGAGGTAGTGACTCCAAAGCTGGGGACTCCCAAGCGTTGGTCACTCCAGATATCGTTGGCAGACACTGGGGCTCGACAGACGCTGCCCTTGTTAACTGGTGTCGTTTTATGGAGTCGTAAGAGTTTACGTTATGGTGAAGGTTTGGCCGTGTGTGGGCATCAGGTTCCTGGGCTTTTCAAAAGTAAACATGTCCTCCCCGAGGGTTTGCGGTGTGACTTTGGGGTGGGGAGGGGAAGCTCCTCTGCCTTTCCTGTATTATTTTTCAATGCAATTTGTGTGTGCATTTGTAGAAAACAAAGGAGAAGGATCCCTTTTGCCCGTGGGTGGTGGGATCCAACTCTGGGGGTGAAATGTGGGAGCTCCCTCTGGTGACTCTGGAGAGTAAAGCTGTGACTAGTCCCTGTGTATGTGAGGTGCCGTTCCATTGCAGAGCCTTTCTTTGAACGGCCCTTCCTTTGGAACGGGTGTTGGGGCTTAGGTTAGGGTCCGCTGCTGGGGCAGAGAGATGCAAGGAAGCTTTCAGGCTTCCACGGATGTCGGTGCTCCTTCTGCCCGCGCCCCGCCCAGTGATGCTTCCGGAACCTTGGGCTCCTTTCTAGAGCTCCCTGACCGTTGGTCCCTGTGGTGCCACTGTTGCCCTGGCACTGCTGTGGTGCCACTGCTCCTAGAGCGCTGGCTGTGTTGCCTTGCCCGTTGGTGGCTGTGTTGGCAAGTTCCCCTCGTGGGTGCTGGCGTCTCTGCATGGAGCACGGGAAGGTACGTGTAGTCCTTTCAACAGAGAGGAAAGCTCTCCTTTACAGCTTGGAGGTTTAAGCATGGCTTACTTGTAACCTGTGTGCAGGGGTGTGCTCAGATGAGAAGGGTTTTTCATCTTTTCTTTCACGTAGAACAAGCCGGACACAGGGAAGGAAGAGGATTCTCCTCAAAACGGGGAATTGCGGCGCTTGGCAAAACCCCCCTTCCACACCAGCACGGCGCCAGAGACTGGGTCCAAACTGGACAGCGCTGGAGCCGAAACCGCTGATCGGGCTCCAGTGAAATCAGCGGCAGCTACTGGTGTCGTTAGTGGGCTACAAGGTATGGTACTGGAACTTTCCCTAATTCTGGAAGTGGCCTTTGGGCAGCCGTAAATGGCAGCGTGGAACGCCTGCTGCACCCGTACGCTGGAGTCTGTCTGGCTAGTTGTAGCGTCCCCTTGGGAAACAGCCCCGGAAGCACAGCAGTATTGGCGGTTCCTGACAACGGGCTTTGTTTTCAGTGGGTCTGAAGAGTTCCATTGGGGTTTTTCCAGCCTTTGGCTCTTTGATACGCAGCCAGGCGTTTTGGCTTCCTGTATTATCTCCCGATTTTTCGTTTCTGGTTTCCGTAACTCTTAGGACTTTTAGATTTTTCCCTTTTTGCCTTGCAAACGTTAGTAAAGCTGGGTTTCCTGTCGGCTGGCCTGTTGTTCCTAACAGTGTTTTCCCCTTCCCGCGCATTTACAGCCGCAGTACGATAGTTGGCTGTGTCTCTTTGTCCCTAGTTCAGTGTGCGCCCCCCGAAAAAGAAGCCCTGCCTGGCAGAGGTAGTTGGGATAGTTTCTGTGAAAGTTGCACGTATTGAATGGTCTTTCAGACGGACGGACGGACTCCTCGAGATCCTGTAGCACGTGTCCCTGTCGGTACAGTTCTCTTTAGTGGGTTTCTTTTTTGAGAATTCTTTGTAACCAGAGTCAAGACAAACTTGTCTTGTTTTGTTTTGTTTTCTGCTTTATTTTCAATGAGCTCCTGAAAGTTCTGATGATGGTGAGCAGGAAGGTGCCCCAGGACCAGTCGCGTTGTTGTTTACAAAGTTAGGCTCGGCGGTGGTTTTTGAGACTGAGAAAAAGACAGGGAAGAGCAATCCCTGCTGGGTTTGTAACTTGTTCCCCTTCCGTTTTGCCGTGGTGAACCAGGACGTGTTCACTGGTGCTAGCAATAAGAACTCTCCGTGGGTGTGGGTCAGTCAGCTACGGGTACACGTGCAGCTGGGGGCGAGCGGCGTTGGAGGATCGCGCACGTGCCCGTCTGGAAAGCAGTCCAGGAGGTTACTAATGCCTCGATGTTAAGGCAGCTTCTTAGTTGCCTCTGTCTGTGTGTGTGTGTGTGTGTGTGTGTGTGTGTGTGTGTGTGCGCTGCTGCAGCGCCCTGGGCAGCAGGAGGAAAGAGAAGGAATTAGGTGGTTGAAGCCACCTTCCTCAGTGTAAGAACAGGCAGGCAACTGAAAAGGTTTCTTTAAAACCAAGGCCTGGGTGGGTGTAGCCCTGTCCCTAAGAGCACCGGGGTGTTACCTGTTAAAACCTAAAACCCGCAGAGCTCGTGATAACCAAGAGCAGCCGCTGTTGCTGTGTTTCCCTGTTGGCTGCCTGCTCCCTCAGAGGACATCACCCGGATTCCAGTCCTTCTCCCACTTCACTGAAATGCAGGAGTCTGTCTTTGGAAGTGCTGCAGTACAGTAACTAACAGTGATGGTTTAACTTGCAGCTGAGTTGGAAAATTTGAGTAGCGCTGAGCGCATAACGGTTCTCCAAGAAAAACTGCAGGAGGTGAGGAAACGTTACCTGTCCTTGAAATCTGAGGTGGCTTCCATCGACCGGAGGAGAAAGCTCTTGAAGAGAAAAGAGCGGGAAAGTAAGTGCCGGGAGCCGAATTCTCCCTTTCGGGGGCCTTTTTAATTGCTGGGTATTACTGGATGCCGGAGTCGGTGTGCACCAGCGGTGGTGGTTGCACGGGAAGGGGTTTTTACTGCTGCATCTGTAAATGTTTATAATCTGTGCGTTCCTTTTGCTGTGCAGGTGCTGCCACTGCATCATCTTCCTCCTCCTCACCTTCCTCCAGTTCCAGTACGGCTGTGGTTATGTTAACTTCAGCAGAACCGTCTGTGTCAAGTTCCTCCCAGAATGGAATGTCAGTTGAGTGCAGGTGACAGCAGGACTTGCCAAAGCACTTTGCACTTCACGGCTGCTGAGGGCCACTCTTTTTTCCCCCTTTCTTTTTTTATACTGCACAGTGGCACAAAATTCAGACAAGCGCTATTTTGCGTTTAAAGTTGTTTCTTGACGAGCTAACTTTGCACTTAAGTGCACTTTTCTGAAGACAGAGTACAACAGACTGCTTTTCCTCAAGCAATGATTGTTTCCAACTTGTCTGGGAATCGTAAGGGACTCGAAGGCCTTCCACTGCGGCCAATGGAGGCCGTTCACCGTCCGTAGAGGCGGGACGATACGTGCGGTGGGGTTGGGTTGACCTAAAGAGATGCGGTAAGGCTTACTGTATTCCCTGCTATTTTGTTAAAGCTGGAACGTTTGATATTTTTCCATTTATGTATGGCAAATATTGAACCTATTTTCCTTTGTGCAAGCTACTTGTCTTTTAACTGCTACGTCACCTTCTCGTGGCTTTAGTTGTAGACGTCCAGCGCATGTATTCCGTTCAAAACCTGCGGCTGGGGGACGTGTGACACCAGTTTAAAGTGTATATTTATTCATAAGGGATTATAACAGTTGTATTTTTGTGTTTTCTTGTAAATGTTTCTTTTCCCTTAAAGCAACAAATCTTTCATTTGTAATGCTTATTTTATTACGAGCTTCAAGGAGGGGACGTCAAGACGGAGTAAGGTGTGAGGTTACAATCTGTGGTTGCTGATGCGAACACGGCCACAGATATGTATGTTGTATGTTACATACAAAGATACGTAGAGAGAAGCTCAGGGCAGGTACATTGGCCTAATTTTCCTCTCGGCGATTAACTCCAGTTCATCCTGTCTTTCAGCAGAAAGCGAAAGCGTGGCCCGCTGACGTCATCAAGGCAGCGCCGGTCGAAACGTAAGCGACGTTAGTTCGGGTAGCTGGAACACGTAGAAGGAAGCTCCCGAAGATAGTTGCTGACGTCCCCTGTCGACTGCCTCCCGCTCAGGTTCAGGGGATTGAAGCCAGAATAAAACTGTCCGTGTTCTGTCTGCTCCCGTCTTGCCTGGCTGTAGTTCAGTTCCCCAACAGGCTCTTGGTTACGCCTGCAGAGTGACAGATTGCTGGTGAGGCTGATCAATGACAAGTGGTGGTGAGCTCTGGGAGCCTTCACTGGGTGAGTATTTCCCAGTGGTCTGAGGCTGCAGGGAGTAACTTTGGTAGCCTGGGAGTAGCCCCCCGACATGAATGCTCACAGAGGTGTAAGTGTAGCAGAATCCCAGCTGGACTAGCTCAGTTCTGCCTTTCAGTCTCAGCAGGCATAACTGGTACCGGTTTAAGAGGGAACGACCTCTGGGCGAGCAAGAGCAAATTCAGCTTTCCGCTCACTGCTGCTTCTCCATCAGCTCTCAGTCTTAGCGACAGCGATTCTGCTTTGCTGCTGACTCTGGTGTTGATGAGAGGATTTGTTTGTTTACTTGTGTAAAACAGGGGTCGTTAGTCACCTCCCCACTCCCAGACTGGGTTTTTGCATAAGTGGGATTTTTGCTGGGTTTTCATACAGCGACTTATTTCTTTTATGTTGCGCTCCTCACGCCGTTGAATGACAGGTGAGAAACCTGTCCTGGGTGTTTGATGTTGCAAGCGGCACTCTCTGGGTTCAGGTTCCTTGTGTCCTGGGGTTGCACAGGAGGGTACCGCTGGCAAACGGTGAGCCAGGCAGTTTTCTCCCCAAGTTCCAGCGAGTCAAACCTGAGCTTCTTCCCAGGTTACGTATTGTAAAGCAGCTTTAGCCATGGGCCTGCTGGCTGCTTGGCATGCGCACTGTGCTGACAGCTGGGAACATTGCCTGCTGGCAGCGATTGCTGGGCTGGGCCCCTACCCTTGGGACAAACTACCCCCCTTGATCCTTTGCACCTGGGCTGGGTGACAGGGTCAGTTTTGTGTGTCTCCTGGTCGATGGTGTTGGGAATAGCTGGGAGCGTAGACTCTGGGCATCTGCTGGAGAAAGCACGCCTTGCCTGGAGGCGGTCTGCTTGCTGCAGTCTCCACCGATGATTGGACTTCGTGCGTAGCTTCCGTCAGGCCGTGAAGTTTTCCTGTCGCCACAGGGCTCAGACTCGCTCTGGCAGAGCTCCTGGAGGCTGTACGCCAGGAGATCTAATTAGACAACTAATCCTGGCTGTGTCGTGGTTTAACTCTGGCTAGCAAAATACCACGGAGCTGCTCTCACAAATCCCCTCCCCTCCTCCAGTGGAGGGGAAGAATCGGAGGAAAAAGAAATAGGGAAGCTCGTAAAATTGAGATGAGAACTATTTACTAATTAAATCTAAATCAATACATACAGGTACTACTAATAATAAATAGTTAAAATAGTAGAAAATGAAACATATAGTACAGTATGATACAATATGATACAATTTCCCACCATCCGCTGACCAATGCACACCCAGATGTTGAGGGATGAAAATCAGAGCCCGAGAGCGATCGCAGCCTGAGAGCCGCGGCCTGAAGGCCGGAGCCCGGGAGCCTACGCAGCAGATTCTGAGGAAACCTTATCACTGATAACATGGCCAGAAAACCCAAAACAATCCACCAGCTCCCACACATATGAGCCAGCACAGGAGTTGGCAAAGCAGCTAACGCAGGAGGGTTAGCAAGTGCCTGGAGAGATGAGGAAGGGAGTAAGGGAGAGAGAGAGAAGGGCAGAGTAATGGCTACCGGACCCCCTTCCCCACCCCAAGAGACCAGAACATGACGCACTATGGAATGAAATACTGCCTTGGTCAGTCTGGGTCAGCTACAGTGTCCGAAGCGGACAAAAGACCTTGAGTTCAGTTTGGCCCCACCTGTGTCCCCTACATGACTGCCCTGTGGTGTGCAGGTAGACTGGAAGAGGGGCTGCCAGCAGTGCAGCAGCCACCTGCCCGTTCGAAAAAGTGTGTGTTCTCCCGGGCTGACCCCATCCACAGGGCTCCCTACCTTTCCTGGCATCCGGAAGGCCGGGCACAGGATGCCTGGTGCATGTGTCGCTGCTAACGCTTCAGAGGGGGAGAATCCCCTCCCTCGACCTGCTGGCCATGCTTCTCCTGATACAGCCCAGGATACGGTTGGCTTTCTGGGCTGCCAGCACACACGGCCGGCTCATGTTCAGCTTCTCAGCCACCAGAACCCCGAAGTCCTTCTCCTCAGGTCTGCTCTCGATCTGTTCTCTGCCCAGGCTGTGCTTGTGCCTGGGATTGCCCCAGCCCAGGTGCAGGACCTTGCACTTGGCCTTGTGGAACTCCAGGAGGTTGGCAGTGGCCCACCTCTGCAGCCTGTCCAGGTCCCTCTGGATGGCATCCCTTCCCTCCAGCGTGTCGACCGCACCGCACGGTGTCATCGGCAAACTTGCTGAGGGTGCGCTCAGTCCCATCACCCGTGTCACTGGCAAAGATGTTAAACGGGACCGGTCCCAGCACCGACCCCTCAGGAACGCCGCTCGTCACCGGTCTCCTCTTGGAGATGGAGCCGTCGGCCAGCGCTCTCTGCCCATCAGGCCAGTTCCTTGTCCACCGAGTGGTCCTTCCATCAAGCCCATGCCTCTGCGGTTTAGAGACGAGGATGCTGTGCAGGACAGGGTCAGACACGGCTCAGGCGCAGGTAGAGGACGTTGGTTTCCCGTCCTTTATCCACCAACGCTGTAGCCCCGTCGTAGGCGGCCACCGACGCTGTCAGGCACGATGTGCCCTTGGTGGAGCCGCGTTGGCTGTCCCCAGTCACCTCCTGGTTTTGCACGGGCCTTAGCCTGGGTTGCGGGAGGATCTGCTCCGTGAGCCCGCCAGGCACAGGGGTGAGAGTGCCGGGCCCGTAGCTCCGCGAGTCGTCCTTTTGCCCGTCTCCAAGCCGGGGTGTTTCCCCGGTTGCAGTCCGTGCGAAGTCCCTGGGCTGCCGGCGCTGCTCAGATGGGATGGGCAGAGGTTCGGCTGCTGCATGTGCCGGTTCCCTCGGCCCCGCGCGGCGGAAGTGACGCGCCCCGAGCGCGCTCCCCTGGCCGCGACGGCAGCCATGAGGGCCCGCCGGCGGGGCGCGGGGCCGCGGGAGCCGGCGGCCGCGGAGGGCGGTGGCGGGGAGGAGTACGTGGTGGGGCAGGTGGCCGACAGCCTGTGGCCGGCGTCTGCGGCGCCTCCTGCCGCGCCGCTCTCGGGCCTCTTCGCCGGCCGGGGGGCGGGCAGGCAGGCCCGGGCGTGGGAAGCTCCGCGCCTTGCCGTTGTTGGCCGCGGGTCCTGCGCTGCCGCTGCGCGGCCGCTGGCCTGGGCACAGGGGGGTGTTACGGGCCCGTTGTTTTTGCAAGGCAAAGAGGGAGAGAAAGCGCAGCGAAGCAGCGGAGAAAGCGCCCGAGGAGCAGAGCTCATGTGCCGCGCGAGAGCCGCCCGGAGCGGCAAAGAAAGGCCGGAAGAAGGAGCTTTCAGAGGCGGCGAAGACATTGGCGCACCGGTGAGTAGGCGATGCGTTTTCAGAGGAGGATTCACAGCCAGCGTCTGGACGGATCGGCAGGTCAGGGGCTGAGTGAAAGCGAAGGTCTGTTGTAGCAGCTGTGTTGAAGGCTGGGTGGAAGAAGGCTGTTTTCCAGAAGAGTGTGAACCCGCTCTGGAGTTTGCCCCAGCAAGGCAGTAAATGCTTCCAGCTGCTTGCAGGTGTAGGGCCGTGAAGTGCAAACCCCCCCGCAGAGGGCAGGGGGGTGTGAGATGCAGACAGGCAGTTCTGTGTGGCAGGGAGCGATGCTTTCTGGCTGGGGTTGGCTCTATGCAGCGGTGAGAGGAGGGGAGGGAGCAGAGGAGCAGCAGGAAGGGAGCAGCCAGGATCGGTTGTCCCTGTCACGCTCGGCCTCTTCTGCGACAGAGCGGTATCTGTTACGCTGTCCCTGCTCGGAACTAGTCGGGGCTGCAGGCTGACGCTGTCGGGCGGGCGGGCAGCTGGTCTTGGGACGGTGAAGTTTGGATAATGAGGCTTGCTTGCCTGTAGCTGGAGGCTACAGCTTGTCCTCCCTCTGGCACCCTGTGTCGTTGCGTCTTCCGTGTCCCGTGAAGGGCTTGCTGGTTTGGTGCCAGTAGCCTTCCAGAGGCTTCTTCACATCTGCTGACTGCTGGGGCTAGAATGATGTCAGGGCCATACTCTTGTTCTCTAAAGCTATTTAAGATCAGAAGATGTTTCCCCCCCCCCGGCCATTAACTCCTGCAATGTAGTTTGCCTCTTCAGGATGGATGGCGAGAACTGTCAGAAGGCTGAGCAGCCGCCCGTAGCTGCCGTTGAGTTGAGACCAGGAAGAGTTGAGGGTTCTTGGTGCTCCTGAAAAGTTGTCCAGATACCTACAAATGTTGAGTAGCGTTGACACCTTGTCCTGGTTTAACTCTGGTGTTCTGGTGTTATCAGGATCAGCCGTTCTACCACTCCACACACCCACACCCCCCTCCCGGTGAGGAAGGGTCGGAGGAAGAACCCGAGGAAAAGCCCGTAGGAGTTAAGAACTATTTAACGATAGAAATGAAACGTAGGGAGTTACTAACAATGCCAGTGCTAATGAGCAATCCAGGGAACAGAGGAAAAAGGCAGAACAGATGACACAGGATCGTATTGGAGTTCCAGCATGTCCGGCACGGCAGCACTCAGTGGTGGCGTGACTTCATTCAGGCCACGATAGTCCACTGTCAGTCTCCATTCCCCATCAGACTTACGCACTGGCCAGATGGGGCTGTTAAAGGGGGAGCGGGTTTTGCTGATCACCCCTTGGCTCTCCAGCTGACGCATCGGCTTCTGGATGGGAAGCAGAGAGTCTGTGTTAGTGCGCTACTGCCGCCCGTGCACTGTTGTGGTGGCAATTGGCACATGTTGGTCTGCGACCTTTAGCAGTCCCACAGCAGAAGGGTCCTGTGAGAGACCAGGCAAGACGGACAGCTGCTCAATTTCATGAGTCTCTATAGCAGCTATCCCAAAAGCCCACCGGTACCCTTTCGGGTCCTTAAAGTACCCTCTCTTAAGGTAGTCTGTGCCAAGGATGCATGGGGCATCTGGGCCAGTCACAATAGGGTGGTTTTGCCACTCCTCCCCAGTCAGGCTTATTTCAGCCTCCAGCACAGTCAGTTGTTGAGAGCCCCCAGTCACACCAGAAATGCTGATGGGCTGTACCCCCCTACAGCTTGATGGCATGAGGGTGCACTGTGCACCCGTGTCTACTAGAGCCTTATACTCCCGGGGCTCTGATGTGCCAGGCCATCGAATCCATACAGTCCAGTAAGCACGGTTGTCCCTTTCCTCCACCTGGCTGGAGGCAGGGCCCCTCTAATACTCACGTGCCTCACTCATGTCCTGGAGAAAAGGATTATTGGACGTGTCACTTGGCTCATCCCGCTTAGATACGGGAGCAGCAACTTTTCTGGCAGGGTCCCCACTAGCAGATCTTTTCCCTTTCAGTTCATTGACTCGTTGTTCCAGGAGAGAGGTAGGTTTTCCATGCCACCTCCTCATATCCTCTCTGTGGTCTCTCAGGTAAAACCACAGGGTACCCCGTGAGGGATATCTGTTGTATTCCTGCCTTGAAGGACAGAAGCGCCTGCTCTTTATATCCGAAACACTGGCCCGTGGAGGTGGGGATCGGAACACCTCCTCTTGGAGTTCCTTGAGCTCTTTGGACAGTCTCTCCACAGCAGAGACACAGGCCTGTATGGGAGAGGAGAGACTCTCCTCATACTCTCGGAATCGGCGGATCATCCCGTCCACGGTTGGTGCCTCGTCCTCTCTCCAAGTTACTATTGAGAGCACGCTGGAGTATGAGGGTGGTGCACTCCGCCTTAACTTCTGCCACATGGGCCGGGTGCAGTAGACTTCGTCGGGGTCAGTGGATGCTCGTGGGTTGTTTGGGTCTCGATAAACAATCTCCAGTACCGCTAGTTCTCTTAGGTACGGGATGCCTTTCTCCATGCTGGTCCACCTACGCAGCTGTTGTGGCACACTCTCTCTGAAAGGGTACCTTTCCTTTACACTGGTCAGGAGTCGCTTCCAGAGGCTGACATTTTGTGGCTGACGCCCAATTGCTTTATCAGTTCCTCCTTCTCCGGGAAGTGACCCCAGCTGTTTAGCCTCTCTCCCCTCTAGCTCCATACTACTGGCCCCATTATCCCAGCAGCGGAGCAGCCAGGTCATGATATGTTCACCCGGGCAGCGACTATAGTCTCTACGGATGTCCCGTCGCTCCCTCAGGGATAAGGACCGTGTGGTCACAACAGCTTCATCCTCCGTCTCCGACTCTTGAGCTAGCCCTGTTCCATTTCCTGACTGACAGTTTCTGTCGACTGGGATGGCCCTGCTACCTCACCGTCCTCGACTAGACGGACTGATTGACGCGTGTATTTCCTTTTCCGGACTGGGGCCACGGACAGGGGTCGCCCCTGACAATAGCACACCAAGGATTGAGGGAGTGAGGCTGCTGCAGAAAGTGGGCTGGCTGGGGGAGAAGACAGTTTGGCGGTAGCGGGAGGCGTTGCCACTGAGCAGGCATAGTGGAGGGTGACGCGGCAGGTTGCGGTGCAAGCGTTGAGGATGGCGCGGGCACAGAAGGCATTGTTGCTGGTGTGCTGGGTTGTGTTGCAGACACTGGGGCCGCCACGCACCCTGGCGCTGCCGCGGGTGCTGGGGCCACTGTGGACCCTGGGGCCGTGTGGGCTCGAGTTCGGAGCTTGGTCCCGGCGCGACTCCGCGCTGCCCCTTGCGCATCAAGGCAGCTCGGGCAACTGCACTGACCCTGCATCTGCCTCGGGCACTAGGACCGGTGGGGGCAGGGCTCCCGAACATTTCCCTAACTTTGCCCAAAGCCACTAAAAGATTCACTAGCAAGCTGATCCCCAGCCACAGGTCACCCCAGCCACAGGAAAAATTTCCGAAAAACTCATGTGCCTTTGCCATCGGACCGAGAGGAGAGGGAAAGAATTGAAAAAGTTTTTCCACGTGCCCCCAGCACCAAATAGCCTCTGCTCTATCGGCTGAGTCCCCGAGGGGAGAAAGGGAGAGGTGTAGCTGTGGAAAACCTCCAGCAGGTAAGTCGCGATGTACCAAGGAGCCGACAGTATTAAGCAGAGATAGAGAGAGTATCCCTGCCAGCACCAGCAGCACCCAGAACAGCCTGGCCAGCCCCCTCAGCCCGCCTCGCACATAACAAATCAGGGTCATCACTAGCACACAGGGGAGCAGATCCTGCCGTTCGGTCAGCAGCTTGAAAAGCCCCGGACTCAGAGTCTTGAGCAGCCACAGGTACATTTTAAGGCAGGAGCTTCTCACACACTGTGATCTGTTCCTTATCTCAACTCTTTCGAGCCCCACACTGGGCACCAAAAGGGACTGTCCTGGTTTAACTCTGGTGTTCTGGTGTTATCAGGATCAGCTGTTCTACCACTCTGCCCCCACCCTCACACCCCCTCCTGGTGAGGAAGGGTCAGAGGAAGAAACTGAGGAAAATCCCGTAGGAGTTGAGATAAGAACTATTCAATGATAGAAATGAAACTTAGGGAGTTACTAACAATGCCAGTGCTAATGAGCAATCCAGGGAACAGAGGAAAAAGGCAGAACAAATGACACAGGATCTCACCCCGAGAAGGGAAAAAAGGAAAGAAAACCCACCCGGAGGGAGCAAACCCCCCACGAAACCGCCTGTGGGCCGAGAGAGTAAGAGAGAGGAAAAAAACACCTTCCAAACCCTGACTCCCAGACCGATCTGCCCGGCAAGACGCTGGCTCTGCCTGGAGCACCAACCACTCGCCGCGAGGTCCCCCAACAAACAAACCCCCAGCCCCCTCAGCCGGAAGCCCCCTCAGACCCTTCCCAGGGTCGTGTCCACCCACAAGCCTTTCCACCCACATCCCCACCCCCTCCCCGCTGGTCCTGCAGTGCCGTGGGCCCTGGGCTGGCACCACCTATCCAGCTGGATGTGTTGTGGGGTGAAGCCAAAGAGACCAGCTGGTGCAAAGCTAAGACACCCCTGTTGTGTGTTTATTTAATAATTAAATGCAAGCTTGACTTGTAGTTAGAAGACTTGTAGCATAGTTGGCCAGGAGTGACAAGGCCGTAAATTAGCGCAGGGTGCTTGATTGGCTAAATAGTCTCCCACAGGGATTTATTTTAATTTTTTATTCCCCCCCCTTCCCCTAAAATGTGGCTTTGGTTGCCGTCCCTTCAGGGTGTTGAGACAGAGATTACTTCCTCTGATTAAGCAAGGATCGTTCTGGGGAAGCAGGTCTCAAGAAGCGCTTGTAGTGTGTGTGGTTTGGAACTGAAAAGCTTATGAAGTGTCTCCTAGTAACTCTGCAATTTTTTAAACCTTTCAAGAGATGACACGAGTAAGGAGGAGGAGGAAGAAGAAGAGGCGGAGGAAGAAGAAGACAACAGCACCACTGAGGAGGAAGAGTTTGAAGCTATCCACCGGGCATGAAAGTCCAAGTGCGGTATGGCAGAGGGAAAAATGAAAAAATGTATGAAGCTAGTATTAAAGATTCTGACATCGAAGGTGGAGAAGTCCTTTACTTGGTGCACTACTGCGGATGGAACGTGAGGTAACTTGAGTGTGAGTGCGTGATTTCTTCTGGAATGGCTTTGAAGATACACCTGTGTAATTTCCAGACTAAATGAATGGGCATCCGGAGTCTTGTGTGAATCCGTCTTGTCCTAGTCCTCTGGGGGGTGTGGGTTGTTGGGGGTTTTTAATTGTTGTTGGTCTTTTTTTGGTTTGGGTCTTTTGGGCTTGTTTGGGTTTTTTTGTTTGTTTAGTTCCTTTTTGATTGCTTTGGGGGGGGTTGGTTGTTTGGTTGTTTGGTTGGGTTTTTTTTAAGTAGGTTTCCTCCCCTCTGTTTCCATGATTTCCTCGGGGCATCAGAGTTTGTGTGGCCGTACACCGAGGCCGAGGTCGGTAGCGACTAATTTTTAACTGGCCTGTTTCTTATTCAGGCGGTTCTTTAATTCACAGTTGAAGTAGGAGAGCAGATGATGCTTATCGGGAGAAACAGAGTTAGTACTGAGGTAGTGACTCCAAAGCTGGGGACTCCCAAGCGTTGGTCACTCCAGATATCGTTGGCAGACACTGGGGCTCGACAGACGCTGCCCTTGTTAACTGGTGTCGTTTTATGGAGTCGTAAGAGTTTACGTTATGGTGAAGGTTTGGCCGTGTGTGGGCATCAGGTTCCTGGGCTTTTCAAAAGTAAACATGTCCTCCCCGAGGGTTTGCGGTGTGACTTTGGGGTGGGGAGGGGAAGCTCCTCTGCCTTTCCTGTATTATTTTTCAATGCAATTTGTGTGTGCATTTGTAGAAAACAAAGGAGAAGGATCCCTTTTGCCCGTGGGTGGTGGGATCCAACTCTGGGGGTGAAATGTGGGAGCTCCCTCTGGTGACTCTGGAGAGTAAAGCTGTGACTAGTCCCTGTGTATGTGAGGTGCCGTTCCATTGCAGAGCCTTTCTTTGAACGGCCCTTCCTTTGGAACGGGTGTTGGGGCTTAGGTTAGGGTCCGCTGCTGGGGCAGAGAGATGCAAGGAAGCTTTCAGGCTTCCACGGATGTCGGTGCTCCTTCTGCCCGCGCCCCGCCCGGTGATGCTTCCGGAACCTTGGGCTCCTTTCTAGAGCTCCCTGACCGTTGGTCCCTGTGGTGCCACTGTTGCCCTGGCACTGCTGTGGTGCCACTGCTCCTAGAGCGCTGGCTGTGTTGCCTTGCCCGTTGGTGGCTGTGTTGGCAAGTTCCCCTCGTGGGTGCTGGCGTCTCTGCATGGAGCACGGGAAGGTACGTGTAGTCCTTTCAACAGAGAGGAAAGCTCTCCTTTACAGCTTGGAGGTTTAAGCATGGCTTACTTGTAACCTGTGTGCAGGGGTGTGCTCAGATGAGAAGGGTTTTTCATCTTTTCTTTCACGTAGAACAAACCGGACACAGGGAAGGAAGAGGATTCTCCTCAAAACGGGGAATTGCGGCGCTTGGCAAAACCCCCCTTCCACACCAGCACGGCGCCAGAGACTGGGTCCCAACTGGACAGCGCTGGAGCCGAAACCGCTGAGTGGGCTCCAGTGAAATCAGCAGCAGCTACTGGTGTCGTTAGTGGGCTACAAGGTATGGTACTGGAACTTTCCCTAATTCTGGAAGTGGCCTTTGGGCAGCCGTAAATGGCAGCGTGGAACGCCTGCTGCACCCGTACGCTGGAGTCTGTCTGGCTAGTTGTAGCGTCCCCTTGGGAAACAGCCCCGGAAGCACAGCAGTATTGGCGGTTCCTGACAACGGGCTTTGTTTTCAGTGGGTCTGAAGAGTTCCATTGGGGTTTTTCCAGCCTTTGGCTCTTTGATACGCAGCCAGGCGTTTTGGCTTCCTGTATTATCTCCCGATTTTTCGTTTCTGGTTTCCGTAACTCTTAGGACTTTTAGATTTTTCCCTTTTTGCCTTGCAAACGTTAGTAAAGCTGGGTTTCCTGTCGGCTGGCCTGTTGTTCCTAACAGTGTTTTCCCCTTCCCGCGCATTTACAGCCGCAGTACGATAGTTGGCTGTGTCTCTTTGTCCCTAGTTCAGTGTGCACCCCCCGAAAAAGAAGCCCTGCCTGGCAGAGGTAGTTGGGATAGTTTCTGTGAAAGTTGCACGTATTGAATGGTCTTTCAGACGGACGGACGGACTCCTCGAGATCCTGTAGCACGTGTCCCTGTCGGTACAGTTCTCTTTAGTGGGTTTCTTTTTTGAGAATTCTTTGTAACCAGAGTCAAGACAAACTTGTCTTGTTTTGTTTTGTTTTCTGCTTTATTTTCAATGAGCTCCTGAAAGTTCTGATGATGGTGAGCAGGAAGGTGCCCCAGGACCAGTCGCGTTGTTGTTTACAAAGTTAGGCTCGGCGGTGGTTTTTGAGACTGAGAAAAAGACAGGGAAGAGCAATCCCTGCTGGGTTTGTAACTTGTTCCCCTTCCGTTTTGCCGTGGTGAACCAGGACGTGTTCACTGGTGCTAGCAATAAGAACTCTCCGTGGGTGTGGGTCAGTCAGCTACGGGTACACGTGCAGCTGGGGGCGAGCGGCGTTGGAGGATCGCGCACGTGCCCGTCTGGAAAGCAGTCCAGGAGGTTACTAATGCCTCGATGTTAAGGCAGCTTCTTAGTTGCCTCTGTCTGTGTGTGTGTGTGTGTGTGTGTGTGTGCGCTGCTGCAGCGCCCTGGGCAGCAGGAGGAAAGAGAAGGAATTAGGTGGTTGAAGCCACCTTCCTCAGTGTAAGAACAGGCAGGCAACTGAAAAGGTTTCTTTAAAACCAAGGCCTGGGTGGGTGTAGCCCTGTCCCTAAGAGCACCGGGGTGTTACCTGTTAAAAACTAAAACCCGCAGAGCTCGTGATAACCAAGAGCAGCCGCTGTTGCTGTGTTTCCCTGTTGGCTGCCTGCTCCCTCAGAGGACATCACCCGGATTCCAGTCCTTCTCCCACTTCACTGAAATGCAGGAGTCTGTCTTTGGAAGTGCTGCAGTACAGTAACTAACAGTGATGGTTTAACTTGCAGCTGAGTTGGAAAATTTGAGTAGCGCTGAGCGCATGACGGTTCTCCAAGAAAAACTGCAGGAGGTGAGGAAACGTTACCTGTGCTTGAAATCTGAGGTGGCTTCCATCGACCGGAGGAGAAAGCTCTTGAAGAGAAAAGAGCGGGAAGGTAAGTGCCGGGAGCCGAATTCTCCCTTTCGGGGGCCTTTTTAATTGCTGGGTATTACTGGATGGCGGAGTCGGTGTGCACCAGCGGTGGTGGTTGCACGGGAAGGGGTATTTACTGCTGCATCTGTAAATGTTTATAATCTGTGCGTTCCTCTTGCTGTGCAGGTGCTGCCGCTGCATCATCTTCCTCCTCCTCACCTTCCTCCAGTTCCATTACGGCTGCGGTTATGTTAACTTCAGCAGAACCGTCTGTGTCAAGTTCCTCCCAGAATGGAATGTCAGTTGAGTGCAGGTGACAGCAGGACTTGCCAAAGCACTTTGCACTTCACGGCTGCTGAGGGCCACTCTTTTTTCCCCCTTTCTTTTTTTATACTGCACAGTGGCACAAAATTCAGACAAGCGCTATTTTGCGTTTAAAGTTGTTTCTTGACGAGCTAACTTTGCACTTAAGTGCACTTTTCTGAAGACAGAGTACAACAGACTGCTTTTCCTCAAGCAATGATTGTTTCCAACTTGTCTGGGAATCGTAAGGGACTCGAAGGCCTTCCACTGCGGCCAATGGAGGCCGTTCACCGTCCGTAGAGGCGGGACGATACGCGCGGTGGGGTTGGGTTGACCTAAAGAGATGCGGTAAGGCTTACTGTATTCCCTGGTATTTTGTTAAAGCTGGAACGTTTGATATTTTTCCATTTATGTATGGCAAATATTGAACCTATTTTCCTTTGTGCAAGCTACTTGTCTTTTAACTGCTACGTCACCTTCTCGTGGCTTTAGTTGTAGACGTCCAGCACATGTATTCCGTTCAAAACCTGCGGCTGGGGGACGTGTGACACCAGTTTAAAGTGTATGTTTATTCATAAGGGATTATAACAGTTGTATTTTTGTGTTTTCTTGTAAATGTTTCTTTTCCCTTAAAGCAACAAATCTTTCATTTGTAATGCTTATTTTATTACGAGCTTCAAGGAGGGGACGTCAAGACGGAGTAAGGTGTGAGGTTACAATCTGTAGTTGCTGATGCGAACACGGCCACAGATATGTATGTTGTATGTTACATACAAAGATACGTAGAGAGAAGCTCAGGGCAGGTACATTGGCCTAATTTTCCTCTCGGCGATTAACTCCAGTTCATCCTGTCTTTCAGCAGAAAGCGAAAGCGTGGCCCACTGACATCATCAAGGCAGCGCCGGTCGAAACGTAAGCGACGTTAGTTCGGGTAGCTGGAACACGTAGAAGGAAGCTCCCGAAGATAGTTGCTGACGTCCCCTGTCGACTGCCTCCCGCTCAGGTTCAGGGGATTGAAGCCAGAATAAAACTGTCCGTGTTCTGTCTGCTCCCGTCTTGCCTGGCTGTAGTTCAGTTCCCCAACAGGCTCTTGGTTACGCCTGCAGAGTGACAGATTGCTGGTGAGGCTGATCAATGACAAGTGCTGGTGAGCTCTGGGAGCCTTCACTGGGTATTTCCCAGTGGTCTGAGGCTGCAGGGAGTAACTTTGGTAGCCTGGGAGTAGCCCCCCGACATGAATGCTCACAGAGGTGTAAGTGTAGCAGAATCCCAGCTGGACTAGCTCAGTTCTGCCTTTCAGTCTCAGCAGGCATAACTGGTACCGGTTTAAGAGGGAACGACCTCTGGGCGAGCAAGAGCAAATTCAGCTTTCCGCTCACTGCTGCTTCTCCATCAGCTCTCAGTCTTAGCGACAGCGATTCTGCTTTGCTGCTGACTCTGGTGTTGATGAGAGGATTTGTTTGTTTACTTGTGTGAAACAGGGGTCGTTAGTCACCTCCCCGCTCCCAGACTGGGTTTTTGCATAAGTGGGATTTTTGCTGGGATTTCATACAGCGACTTATTTCTTTTTTGTTGCGCTCCTCACGCCGTTGAATGACAGGTGAGAAACCTGTCCTGGGTGTTTGATGTTGCAAGCGGCACTCTCCTCTTGCAGGGTCCCCGACGAAGGCAAGTCCCGAGTAACGACGCAACACCGATATGGTTAAAAATCGTTCCCCGTTTAATACCTGTTCTCCCTCTGTTCTCCCTCTGTTCTCCCTCTGTTCTCCCTCTGTTCTCCCTCTGTTCTCCCCTTATACACACAAAACTCGATACTTTTCTAAGCTGTCCCCGCGTCTAAAGCATACACGCGATGATGGGATAATCATAACTGTCCACGCGGCCCCAAGCGGATAGTGATTGGTGGTCTTGCGAAAAGCTTCTGGCAAGTCTCCGCCTTGCTTGCTGTTTTCAACCTCCTGCTCAACAGCCTTGATGCTGATAGCAGCTGTTTTTACTACCCTCTTCCCAAGGATGCCCTAGACTGAGCTAAACTGGCTCAGTCACGTACGCCAGCCTGGGAGCCTGGGTTGTTCATAGTCATGGACAGATACAAATCATGCCCTCCTGCAGCCAGAAACTCCTCCACATTCTCCGGGTTCAGGTTCCTTGTGTCCTGGGGTTGCACAGGAGGGTACCGCTGGCAAACGGTGAGCCAGGCAGTTCTCGCCCCAAGTTCCAGCGAGTCAAACGTGAGCTTCTTCCCAGGTTACGTATTGTAAAGCAGCTTTAGCCGTGGGCCTGCTGGCTGCTTGGCATGCACACTGTGCTGACAGCTGGGAACATTGCCTGCTGGCAGGGATTGCTGGGCTGGGCCCCTACCCTAGGGACAAACTACCCCCCTTGATCCTTTGCACCTGGGCTGGGCAACAGGGTTAGTTTTGTGTGTCTCCTGGTCGATGGTGTTGGGAATAGCTGGGAGCGTAGACTCTGGGCATCTGCTGGAGAAAGCATGCCTTGCCTGGAGGCGGTCTGCTTGCTCCTGCCTCCTCCTGTCTGCAGTCTCCACCGATGATTGGACTCCGTGCGTAGCTTCCGTCAGGCCGTGAAGTTTTCCTGTCGCCACAGGGCTCAGACTCGCTCTGGCAGAGCTCCTGGAGGCTGTACGCCTCTTGCTGGGCTTCGGCAAGTACCAGTCCCTGAAGCCAGCCACCTGAACGCTTGTCCGGTGGAGCTTTGATGTATTCTGATGGTTCAGGCTGTTCGGCCCCACCTGTGTCCCCTACATGACTGCCCTGTGGTGTGCAGGTAGACTGGAAGAGGGGCTGCCAGCAGTGCAGCAGCCACCTGCCCGTTCGAAAAAGTGTGTGTTCTCCCGGGCTGACCCCATCCACAGGGCTCCCTACCTTTCCTGGCATCCGGAAGGCCGGGCACAGGATGCCTGGTGCATGTGTCGCTGCTAATGCTTCAGAGGGGGAGAATCCCTTCCCTCGACCTGCTGGCCACGCTTCTCCTGATACAGCCCAGGATCCAACTGGCTTTCTGGGCTGCCAGCGCACACGGCCGGCTCATGTTCAGCTTCTCAGCCACCAGAACCCCCAAGTCCTTCTCCTCAGGGCTGCTCTCGATCTGTTCTCTGCCCAGGCTGTGCTTGTGCCTGGGATTGCCCCAGCCCAGGTGCAGGACCTTGCACTTGGCCTTGTGGAACTCCAGGAGGTTGGCAGTGGCCCACCTCTGCAGCCTGTCCAGGTCCCTCTGGATGGCATCCCTTCCCTCCAGCGTGTCGACCGCACCGCACGGTGTCATCGGCAAACTTGCTGAGGGTGCGCTCAGTCCCATCACCCGTGTCACTGGCAAAGATGTTAAACGGGACCGGTCCCAGCACCGACCCCTCAGGAACGCCGCTCGTCACCGGTCTCCTCTTGGAGATGGAGCCGTCGGCCAGCGCTCTCTGCCCATCAGGCCAGTTCCTTGTCCACCGAGTGGTCCTTCCATCAAGCCCATGCCTCTGCGGTTTAGAGACGGGGATGCTGTGCAGGACAGGGTCAGACACGGCTCAGGCCCAGGTAGAGGACGTTGGTTTCCCGTCCTTTATCCACCAACGCTGTAGCCCCGTCGTAGGCGGCCACCGACGCTGTCAGGCACGATGTGCCCCTGGTGGAGCCGCGTTGGCTGTCCCCAGTCACCTCCTGGTTTTGCACGGGCCTTAGCCTGGGTTGCGGGAGGATCTGCTCCGTGAGCCCGCCAGGCACAGGGGTGAGAGTGCCGGGCCCGTAGCTCCGCGAGTCGTCCTTTTGCCCGTCTCCAAGCCGGGATGTTTCCCCGGTTGCAGTCCGTGCGAAGTCCCTGGGCTGCCGGCGCTGCTCAGATGGGATGGGCAGAGGTTCGGCTGCTGCATGTGCCGGTTCCCTCGGCCCCGCGCGGCGGAAGTGACGCGCCCCGAGCGCGCTCCCCTGGCCGCGACGGCAGCCATGAGGGCCCGCCGGCGGGGCGCGGGGCCGCGGGAGCCGGCGGCCGCGGAGGGCGGTGGCGGGGAGGAGTACGTGGTGGGGCAGGTGGCCGACAGCCTGTGGCCGGCGTCTGCGGCGCCTCCTGCCGCGCCGCTCTCGGGCCTCTTCGCCGCCGGCGCCCCGCCGGTGCTGGTGGCCGTGGCGGGGGTGAGTGCCGTGGCGGGGGGTGAGGCCCGGGGGGCGGGCAGGCAGGCCCGGGCGTGGGAAGCTCCGCGCCTTGCCGTTGTTGGCCGCGGGTCCTGCGCTGCCGCTGCGCGGCCGCTGGCCTGGGCACAGGGGGGTGTTACGGGCCCGTTGTTTTTGCAAGGCAAAGAGGGAGAGAAAGCGCAGCGAAGCAGCGGAGAAAGCGCCCGAGGAGCAGAGCTCATGTGCCGCGCGAGAGCCGCCCGGAGCGGCAAAGAAAGGCCGGAAGAAGGAGCTTTCAGAGGCGGCGAAGACATTGGCGCACCGGTGAGTAGGCGATGCGTTTTCAGAGGAGGATTCACAGCCAGCGTCTGGACGGATCGGCAGGTCAGGGGCTGAGTGAAAGCGAAGGTCTGTTGTAGCAGCTGTGTTGAAGGCTGGGTGGAAGAAGGCTGTTTTCCAGAAGGGTGTGAACCCGCTCTGGAGTTTGCCCCAGCAAGGCAGTAAATGCTTCCAGCTGCTTGCAGGTGTAGGGCCGTGAAGTGCAAACCCCCCCGCAGAGGGCAGGGGGGTGTGAGATGCAGACAGGCAGTTCTGTGTGGCAGGGAGCGATGCTTTCTGGCTGGGGTTGGCTCTATGCAGCGGTGAGAGGAGGGGAGGGAGCAGAGGAGCAGCAGGAAGGGAGCAGCCAGGATCGGTTGTCCCTGTCACGCTCGGCCTCTTCTGCGACAGAGCGGTATCTGTTACGCTGTCCCTGCTCGGAACTAGTCGGGGCTGCAGGCTGACGCTGTCGGGCGGGCGGGCGGGCAGCTGGTCTTGGGATGGTGAAGTTTGGATAATGAGGCTTGCTTGCCTGTAGCTGGAGGCTACAGCTTGTCCTCCCTCTGGCACCCTGTGTCGTTGCGTCTTCCGTGTCCCGTGAAGGGCTTGCTGGTTTGGTGCCAGTAGCCTTCCAGAGGCTTCTTCACATCTGCTGACTGCTGGGGCTAGAATGATGTCAGGGCCATACTCTTGTTCTCTAAAGCTATTTAAGATCAGAAGATGTTTTCCCCCCCCCCGGCCATTAACTCCTGCAATGTAGTTTGCCTCTTCAGGATGGATGGCGAGAACTGTCAGAAGGCTGAGCAGCCGCCCGTAGCTGCCGTTGAGTTGAGACCAGGAAGAGTTGAGGGTTCTTGGTGCTCCTGAAAAGTTGTCCAGATACCTACAAATGTTGAGTAGCGTTGACACCTGTTGTGTGTTTATTTAATAATTAAATGCAAGCTTGACTTGTAGTTAGAAGACTTGTAGCATAGTTGGCCAGGAGTGACAAGGCCGTAAATTAGCGCAGGGTGCTTGATGGGCTAAATAGTCTCCCACAAGGATTTATTTTAATTTTTTATTCCCCCCTCTCCCCCCTAAAATGTGGCTTTGGTTGCCGTCCCTTCAGGGTGTTGAGACAGAGATTACTTCCTCTGATTAAGCAAGGATCGTTCTGGGGAAGCAGGTCTCAAGAAGCGCTTGTAGTGTGTGTGGTTTGGAACTGAAAAGCTTATGAAGTGTCTCCTAGTAACTCTGCAATTTTTTAAACCTTTCAAGAGATGACGCGGATAAGGAAGAAGATGAAGAAGAGGAGGCGGAGGAGGAAGAAGGCAACAGCACCACTGAGGAGGAAGAGTTTGAAGCTATCCACCGGGCATGAAAGTCCAAGTGTGGTATGGCAGAGGGAAAAATGAAAAAATGTATGAAGCTAGTATTAAAGATTCTGACATCGAAGGTGGAGAAGTCCTTTACTTGGCGCACTACTGCGGATGGAACGTGAGGTAACTTGAGTGTGAGTGCGTGATTTCCTCTTGAATGGCTTTGAAGATACACCTGTGTAATTTCCCGACTAAATGAATGGGCATCCGGAGTCTTGTGTGAATCCGTCTTGTCCTAGTCCTCTGGGGGGTGTGGGTTGTTGGGGGTTTTTAGTTGTTGTTGGTCTTTTTTTGGTTTGGGTCTTTTGGGCTTGTTTGGGTTTTTTTGTTTGTTTAGTTCCTTTTTGATTGCTTTGGGGGGGGTTGGTTGGTTGGTTGTTTGGTTGGGTTTTTTTTAAGTAGGTTTCCTCCCCTCTGTTTCCATGATTTCCTCGGGGCATCAGAGTTTGTGTGGCCGTACACCGAGGCCAAGGTCGGTAGCGACTAATTTTTAACTGGCCTGTTTCTTATTCAGGCGGTTCTTTAATTCACAGTTGAAGTAGGAGAGCAGATGATGCTTATCGGGAGAAACAGAGTTAGTACTGAGGTGGTGACTCCAAAGCTGGGGACTCCCAAGCGTTGGTCACTCCAGATATCGTTGGCAGACACTGGGGCTCGACAGACGCTGCCCTTGTTAACTGGTGTCGTTTTATGGAGTCGTAAGAGTTTACGTTATGGTGAAGGTTTGGCCGTGTGTGGGCATCAGGTTCCTGGGCTTTTCAAAAGTAAACATGTCCTCCCCGAGGGTTTGCGGTGTGACTTTGGGGTGGGGAGGGGAAGCTCCTCTGCCCTTCCTGTATTATTTTTCAATGCAATTTGTGTGTGCATTTGTAGAAAACAAAGGAGAAGGATCCCTTTTGCCCGTGGGTGGTGGGATCCAACTCTGGGGGTGAAATGTGGGAGCTCCCTCTGGTGACTCTGGAGAGTAAAGCTGTGACTAGTCCCTGTGTATGTGAGGTGCCGTTCCATTGCAGAGCCTTTCTTTGAACGGCCCTTCCTTTGGAACGGGTGTTGGGGCTTAGGTTAGGGTCCGCTGCTGGGGCAGAGAGATGCAAGGAAGCTTTCAGGCTTCCACGGATGTCGGTGCTCCTTCTGCCCGCGCCCCGCCCGGTGATGCTTCCGGAACCTTGGGCTCCTTTCTAGAGCTCCCTGACCGTTGGTCCCTGTGGTGCCACTGTTGCCCTGGCACTGCTGTGGTGCCACTGCTCCTAGAGCGCTGGCTGTGTTGCCTTGCCCGTTGGTGACTGTGTTGGCAAGTTCCCCTCGTGGGTGCAGGCGTCTCTGCATGGAGCACGGGAAGGTACGTGTAGTCCTTTCAACAGAGAGGAAAGCTCTCCTTTACAGCTTGGAGGTTTAAGCATGGCTTACTTGTAACCTGTGTGCAGGGGTGTGCTCAGATGAGAAGGGTTTTTCATCTTTTCTTTCACGTAGAACAAGCCGGACACAGGGAAGGAAGAGGATTCTCCTCAAAACGGGGAATTGCGGCGCTTGGCAAAACCCCCCTTCCACACCAGCACGGCGCCAGAGACTGGGTCCAAACTGGACAGCGCTGGAGCCGAAACCGCTGATCGGGCTCCAGTGAAATCAGCGGCAGCTACTGGTGTCGTTAGTGGGCTACAAGGTATGGTACTGGAACTTTCCCTAATTCTGGAAGTGGCCTTTGGGCAGCCGTAAATGGCAGCGTGGAACGCCTGCTGCACCCGTACGCTGGAGTCTGTCTGGCTAGTTGTAGCGTCCCCTTGGGAAACAGCCCCGGAAGCACAGCAGTATTGGCGGTTCCTGACAACGGGCTTTGTTTTCAGTGGGTCTGAAGGGTCTGAAGAGTTCCATTGGGGTTTTTCCAGCCTTTGGCTCTTTGATACGCAGCCAGGCGTTTTGGCTTCCTGTATTATCTCCCGATTTTTCATTTCTGGTTTCCGTAACTCTTAGGACTTTTAGATTTTTCCCTTTTTGCCTTGCAAACGTTAGTAAAGCTGGGTTTCCTGTCAGCTGGCCTGTTGTTCCTAACAGTGTTTTCCCCTTCCCGCGCATTTACAGCCGCAGTACGATAGTTGGCTGTGTCTCTTTGTCCCTAGTTCAGTGTGCGCCCCCCGAAAAAGAAGCCCTGCCTGGCAGAGGTAGTTGGGATAGTTTCTGTGAAAGTTGCACGTATTGAATGGTCTTTCAGACGGACGGACGGACTCCTCGAGATCCTGTAGCACGTGTCCCTGTCGGTACAGTTCTCTTTAGTGGGTTTCTTTTTTGAGAATTCTTTGTAACCAGAGTCAAGACAAACTTGTCTTGTTTTGTTTTGTTTTCTGCTTTATTTTCAATGAGCTCCTGAAAGTTCTGATGATGGTGAGCAGGAAGGTGCCCCAGAACCAGTCGCGTTGTTGTTTACAAAGTTAGGCTCGGCGGTGGTTTTTGAGACTGAGAAAAAGACAGGGAAGAGCAATCCCTGCTGGGTTTGTAACTTGTTCCCCTTCCGTTTTGCCGTGGTGAACCAGGACGTGTTCACTGGTGCTAGCAATAAGAACTCTCCGTGGGTGTGGGTCAGTCAGCTACGGGTACACGTGCAGCTGGGGGCGAGCGGCGTTGGAGGATCGCGCACGTGCCCGTCTGGAAAACAGTCCAGGAGGTTACTAATGCCTCGATGTTAAGGCAGCTTCTTAGTTGCCTCTGTCTGTGTGTGTGTGTGTGTGTGTGTGTGTGTGTGTGCGCTGCTGCAGCGCCCTGGGCAGCAGGAGGAAAGAGAAGGAATTAGGTGGTTGAAGCCACCTTCCTCAGTGTAAGAACAGGCAGGCAACTGAAAAGGTTTCTTTAAAACCAAGGCCTGGGTGGGTGTAGCCCTGTCCCTAAGAGCACCGGGGTGTTACCTGTTAAAACCTAAAACCCGCAGAGCTCGTGATAACCAAGAGCAGCCGCTGTTGCTGTGTTTCCCTGTTGGCTGCCTGCTCCCTCAGAGGACATCACCCGGATTCCAGTCCTTCTCCCACTTCACTGAAATGCAGGAGTCTGTCTTTGGAAGTGCTGCAGTACAGTAACTAACAGTGATGGTTTAACTTGCAGCTGAGTTGGAAAATTTGAGTAGCGCTGAGCGCATAACGGTTCTCCAAGAAAAACTGCAGGAGGTGAGGAAACGTTACCTGTGCTTGAAATCTGAGGTGGCTTCCATCGACCGGAGGAGAAAGCTCTTGAAGAGAAAAGAGCGGGAAAGTAAGTGCTGGGAGCCGAATTCTCCCTTTCGGGGGCTGCGCTGCGCGTCCTGCCGTTAAGGCGTGAACAACTGGGTACTTTTTAGGGAGATGCGTGCCACTGGGAGTGTGGTGTGGGTTTTGGGTGCTGGGGGGTTTTGTGTTTGGTTGGGTTTGGGGTTTTTTTAAGCAGCGTGTACAGATTTTTCATGATCTTTAGAAGGTTCGGGTCAGATACCCAGTGACGTCCGGTTAACCCTGCGTAAGGGCAGCAACACTGAAAAGCCACGTCACCTACTTCATTCTGTGTTGGCCGGGCCATTTTATGAGGAAAAATGCTCTTTTCTAAGCAGCAAACAGAGGGCCTAAGATTATTAATCAAGAGAAACCTTTCCTTCCTGTTGCCCGATACTTTACTCCAGCGTTGCTCGTGTGTGTAGTCAATGCGCTCCCCTTAGCGTAAGGGATTTATTCTGGGTCTGAACCGATGGTTTCCTGTAAACTCATTCCCCTGAGGCGGCTTTGCCTGCTGCTGCTTGGCACGTTCTCCCGCGCCTGCTTCTGGAAGCATGAAAAGGGTTGTTGTCTCCGTGCCCCGTTTCTGCGCACGTGTAAGCGTACGCTGAGCGTAAGAAGAGGCTGCAGTGCCACGTGTAGTAAGATTTTACGGCTGCAGCCGTCGCAGGGGAGCTGCAGTTGCCCGTTGGCTGTGGGAGCAGGTTGTACGTGCAGCTCCAGAGCTGGGGCAGGGCGCTGCCCGGGCTGATTCCCACAGGGAAGAAAGGGAGCCGACGACTGTGCGTGCAGGGCAGGCGTGAGCTCCGGGTGGCCGGTGAACCCGGGCTGCAGGGGCAGTGCCCTCTGAATTCCAGAGGGTTCCCCGCAAAAGCCAGGGGCTGGAGGCCTTTTTAATTGCTGGGTATTATTGGATGCCGGAGTCGGTGTTCACCAGCAGTGATGGCTGAACGGGAAGGGGTTTTTACTGCTGCATCTGTAAATGTTTATAATCTGTGCGTTCCTTTTGCTGTGCAGGTGCTGCCGCTGCATCATCTTCCTCCTCCTCACCTTCCTCCAGTTCCAGTACGGCTGCGGTTATGTTAACTTCAGCAGAACCGTCTGTGTCAAGTTCCTCCCAGAATGGAATGTCAGTTGAGTGCAGGTGACAGCAGGACTTGCCAAAGCACTTTGCACTTCACGGCTGCTGAGGGCCACTCTTTTTTCCCCCTTTCTTTTTTTATACTGCACAGTGGCACAAAATTCAGACAAGCGCTATTTTGCGTTTAAAGTTGTTTCTTGACGAGCTAACTTTGCACTTAAGTGCACTTTTCTGAAGACAGAGTACAACAGACTGCTTTTCCTCAAGCGATAATTGTTTCCAACTTGTCTGGGAATCGTAAGGGACTCGAAGGCCTTCCACTGCGGCCAATGGAGGCCGTTCACCGTCCGTAGAGGCGGGACGATACGCGCGGTGGGGTTGGGTTGACCTAAAGAGATGCGGTAAGGCTTACTGTATTCCCTGGAATTTTGTTAAAGCTGGAACGTTTGATATTTTTCCATTTATGTATGGCAAATATTGAACCTATTTTCCTTTGTGCAAGCTACTTGTCTTTTAACTGCTACGTCACCTTCTCGTGGCTTTAGTTGTAGACGTCCAGCGCATGTATTCCGTTCAAAACCTGCGGCTGGGGGACGTGTGACACCAGTTTAAAGTGTATATTTATTCATAAGGGATTATAACAGTTGTATTTTTGTGTTTTCTTGTAAATGTTTCTTTTCCCTTAAAGCAACAAATCTTTCATTTGTAATGCTTATTTTATTACGAGCTTCAAGGAGGGGACGTCAAGACGGAGTAAGGTGTGAGGTTACACTTTGTGGTTGCTGATGCGAACACGGCCACAAATACGTATGTTGTATGTTACATACAAAGATACGTAGAGAGAAGCTCAGGGCAGGTACATTGGCCTAATTTTCCTCTCGGCGATTAACTCCAGTTCATCCTGTCTTTCAGCAGAAAGCGAAAGCGTGGCCCGCTGACGTCATCAAGGCAGCGCCGGTCGAAACGTAAGCGACGTTAGTTCGGGTAGCTGGAACACGTAGAAGGAAGCTCCCGAAGATAGTTGCTGACGTCCCCTGTCGACTGCCTCCCGCTCAGGTTCAGGGGATTGAAGCCAGAATAAAACTGTCCGTGTTCTGTCTGCTCCCGTCTTGCCTGGCTGTAGTTCAGTTCCCCAACAGGCTCTTGGTTACGCCTGCAGAGTGACAGATTGCTGGTGAGGCTGATCAATGACAAGTGGTGGTGAGCTTTGGGAGCCTTCACTGGGTGAGTATTTCCCAGTGGTCTGAGGCTGCAGGGAGTAACTTTGGTAGCCTGGGAGTAGCCCCCCGACATGAATGCTCACGGAGGTGTAAGTGTAGCAGAATCCCAGCTGGACTAGCTCAGTTCTGCCTTTCAGTCTCAGCAGGCATAACTGGTACCGGTTTAAGAGGGAACGACCTCTGGGCGAGCAAGAGCAAATTCAGCTTTCCGCTCACTGCTGCTTCTCCATCAGCTCTCAGTCTTAGCGACAGCGATTCTGCTTTGCTGCTGACTCTGGTGTTGATGAGAGGATTTGTTTGTTTACTTGTGTAAAACAGGGGTCGTTAGTCACCTCCCCACTGCCAGACTGGGTTTTTGCATAAGTGGGATTTTTGCTGGGGTTTCATACAGCGACTTATTTCTTTTTTGTTGCGCTCCTCACGCCGTTGAATGACAGGTGAGAAACCTGTCCTGGGTGTTTGATGTTGCAAGCGGCACTCTCCTCTTGCAGGGTCCCCGACGAAGGCAAGTCCCGAGTAACGACGCAACACCGATACGGTTAAAAATCGTTCCCCGTTTAATATCTGTTCTCCCTCTGTTCTCCCTCTGTTCTCCCCTAATACACACAAAACTCGATACTTTTCTAAGCTGTCCCCGCGTCTAAAGCATACACGCGATGATGGGATAATCATAACTGTCCACGCGCCCCCAAGCGGATACTGATTGGTGGTCTTGCGAAAAGCTTCTGGCAAGTCTCCGCCTTGCTTGCTGTTTTCAACCTCCTGCTCAACAGCCTTGATGCTGATAGCAGCTGTTTTTACTACCCTCTTCCCAAGGATGCCCTAGACTGAGCTAAACTGGCTCAGTCACGTACGCCAGCCTGGGAGCCTGGGTTGTTCATAGTCATGGACAGATACAAATCATGCCCTCCTGCAGCCAGAAACTCCTCCACATTCTCCGGGTTCAGGTTCCTTGTGTCCTGGGGTTGCACAGGAGGGTACCGCTGGCAAACGGTGAGCCAGGCAGTTCTCTCCCCAAGTTCCAGCGAGTCAAACGTGAGCTTCTTCCCAGGTTACGTATTGTAAAGCAGCTTTAGCCATGGGCCTGCTGGCTGCTTGGCATGAGCACTGTGCTGACAGCTGGGAACATTGCCTGCTGGCAGGGATTGCTGGGCTGGGCCCCTACCCTAGGGACAAACTACCCCCCTTGATCCTTTGCACCTGGGCTGGGCAACAGGGTTAGTTTTGTGTGTCTCCTGGTCGATGGTGTTGGGAATAGCTGGGAGCGTAGACTCTGGGCATCTGCTGGAGAAAGCACGCCTTGCCTGGAGGCGGTCTGCTTGCTCCTGCCTCCCCCTGTCTGCAGTCTCCACCGATGATTGGACTCCGTGCGTAGCTTCCGTCAGGCCGTGAAGTTTTCCTGTCGCCACAGGGCTCAGACTCGCTCTGGCAGAGCTCCTGGAGGCTGTACGCCTCTTGCTGGGCTTCGGCAAGTACCAGTCCCTGAAGCCAGCCACCTGAACGCTTGTCCGGTGGAGCTTTGATGTATTCTGATGGTTCAGGCTGTTCGGCCCCACCTGTGTCCCCTACATGACTGCCCTGTGGTGTGCAGGTAGACTGGAAAAGGGGCTGCCAGCAGTGCAGCAGCCACCTGCCCGTTCGAAAAAGTGTGTGTTCTCCCGGGCTGACCCCATCCACGGGGCTCCCTACCTCGTGGTCAATACCCTTTCTCTGTTGAGGGCTCCACAGCTGGACACAGTACTCCAGGTGGGTTCTCATGAGAGTGGAATAGAGGGGGAGAATCACCTCCCTCGACCTGCTGGCCACAATTCTGTGGATACAGCCCAGGATCCAACTGGCTTTCTGGACTGCCAGCGCACACGGCCGGCTCGTGTCCAGCTTCTCAGCCACCAGTACCCCCAAGTCCTTCTCCTCAGGGCTGCTCTCGATCTGTTCTCTGCCCAGGCTGTGCTTGTGCCTGGGATTGCCCCAGCCCAGGTGCAGGACCTTGCACTTGGCCTTGTGGAACTCCAGGAGGTTGGCAGTGGCCCACCTCTGCAGCCTGTCCAGGTCCCTCTGGATGGCATCCCTTCCCTCCAGCGTGTCGACCGCACCGCACGGTGTCATCGGCAAACTTGCTGAGGGTGCGCTCAGTCCCATCACCCGTGTCACTGGCAAAGATGTTAAACGGGACCGGTCCCAGCACCGACCCCTCAGGAACGCCGCTCGTCACCGGTCTCCTCTTGGAGATGGAGCCGTCGGCCAGCGCTCTCTGCCCATCAGGCCAGTTCCTTGTCCACCGAGTGGTCCTTCCATCAAGCCCATGCCTCTGCGGTTTAGAGACGAGGATGCTGTGCAGGACAGGGTCAGACACGGCTCAGGCCCAGGTGCCCTTGGTGGAGCCGCGTTGGCTGTCCCCAGTCACCTCCTGGTTTTGCACGGGCCTTAGCCTGGGTTGCGGGAGGATCTGCTCCGTGAGCCCGCCAGGCACAGGGGTGAGAGTGCCGGGCCCGTAGCTCCGCGAGTCGTCCTTTTGCCCGTCTCCAAGCCGGGATGTTTCCCCGGTTGCAGTCCGTGCGAAGTCCCTGGGCTGCCGGCGCTGCTCAGATGGGATGGGCAGAGGTTCGGCTGCTGCATGTGCCGGTTCCCTCGGCCCCGCGCGGCGGAAGTGACGCGCCCCGAGCGCGCTCCCCTGGCCGCGACGGCAGCCATGAGGGCCCGCCGGCGGGGCGCGGGGCCGCGGGAGCCGGCGGCCGCGGAGGGCGGTGGCGGGGAGGAGTACGTGGTGGGGCAGGTGGCCGACAGCCTGTGGCCGGCGTCTGCGGCGCCTCCTGCCGCGCCGCTCTCGGGCCTCTTCGCCGCCGGCGCCCCGCCGGTGCTGGTGGCCGTGGCGGGGGTGAGTGCCGTGGCGGGGGGTGAGGCCCGGGGGGCGGGCAGGCAGGCCCGGGCGTGGGAAGCTCCGCGCCTTGCCGTTGTTGGCCGCGGGTCCTGCGCTGCCGCTGCGCGGCCGCTGGCCTGGGCACAGGGGGGTGTTACGGGGCCGTTGTTTTTGCAAGGCAAAGAGGGAGAGAAAGCGCAGCGAAGCAGCGGAGAAAGCGCCCGAGGAGCAGAGCTCATGTGCCGCGCGAGAGCCGCCCGGAGCGGCAAAGAAAGGCCGGAAGAAGGAGCTTTCAGAGGCGGCGAAGACATTGGCGCACCGGTGAGTAGGCGATGCGTTTTCAGAGGAGGATTCACAGCCAGCGTCTGGACGGATCGGCAGGTCAGGGGCTGAGTGAAAGCGAAGGTCTGTTGTAGCAGCTGTGTTGAAGGCTGGGTGGAAGAAGGCTGTTTTCCAGAAGGGTGTGAACCCGCTCTGGAGTTTGCCCCAGCAAGGCAGTAAATGCTTCCAGCTGCTTGCAGGTGTAGGGCCGTGAAGTGCAAACCCCCCCGCAGAGGGCAGGGGGGTGTGAGATGCAGACAGGCAGTTCTGTGTGGCAGGGAGCGATGCTTTCTGGCTGGGGTTGGCTCTATGCAGCGGTGAGAGGAGGGGAGGGAGCAGAGGAGCAGCAGGAAGGGAGCAGCCAGGATCGGTTGTCCCTGTCACGCTCGGCCTCTTCTGCGACAGAGCGGTATCTGTTACGCTGTCCCTGCTCGGAACTAGTCGGGGCTGCAGGCTGACGCTGTCGGGCGGGTGGGCGGGCAGCTGGTCTTGGGACGGTGAAGTTTGGATAATGAGGCTTGCTTGCCTGTAGCTGGAGGCTACAGCTTGTCCTCCCTCTGGCACCCTGTGTCGTTGCGTCTTCCGTGTCCCGTGAAGGGCTTGCTGGTTTGGTGCCAGTAGCCTTCCAGAGGCTTCTTCACATCTGCTGACTGCTGGGGCTAGAATGATGTCAGGGCCATACTCTTGTTCTCTAAAGCTATTTAAGATCAGAAGATGTTTCCCCCCCCCCGGCCATTAACTCCTGCAATGTAGTTTGCCTCTTCAGGATGGATGGCGAGAACTGTCAGAAGGCTGAGCAGCCGCCCGTAGCTGCCGTTGAGTTGAGACCAGGAAGAGTTGAGGGTTCTTGGTGCTCCTGAAAAGTTGTCCAGATACCTACAAATGTTGAGTAGCGTTGACACCTGTTGTGTGTTTATTTAATAATTAAATGCAAGCTTGACTTGTAGTTAGAAGACTTGTAGCATAGTTGGCCAGGAGTGACAAGGCCGTAAATTAGCGCAGGGTGCTTGATGGGCTAAATAGTCTCCCACAAGGATTTATTTTAATTTTTTATTCCCCCCTCTCCCCCCTAAAATGTGGCTTTGGTTGCCGTCCCTTCAGGGTGTTGAGACAGAGATTACTTCCTCTGATTAAGCAAGGATCGTTCTGGGGAAGCAGGTCTCAAGAAGCGCTTGTAGTGTGTGTGGTTTGGAACTGAAAAGCTTATGAAGTGTCTCCTAGTAACTCTGCATTTTTTTAAACCTTTCAAGAGATGACGCGGATAAGGAAGAAGATGAAGAAGAGGAGGCGGAGGAGGAAGAAGGCAACAGCACCACTGAGGAGGAAGAGTTTGAAGCTATCCACCGGGCATGAAAGTCCAAGTGCGGTATGGCAGAGGGAAAAATGAAAAAATGTATGAAGCTAGTATTAAAGATTCTGACATCGAAGGTGGAGAAGTCCTTTACTTGGCGCACTACTGCGGATGGAACGTGAGGTAACTTGAGTGTGAGTGCGTGATTTCCTCTGGAATGGCTTTGAAGATACACCTGTGTAATTTCCCGACTAAATGAATGGGCATCCGGAGTCTTGTGTGAATCCGTCTTGTCCTAGTCCTCTGGGGGGTGTGGGTTGTTGGGGGTTTTTAGTTGTTGTTGGTCTTTTTTTGGTTTGGGTCTTTTGGGCTTGTTTGGGTTTTTTTGTTTGTTTAGTTCCTTTTTGATTGCTTTGGGGGGGGTTGGTTGGTTGGTTGTTTGGTTGGGTTTTTTTTAAGTAGGTTTCCTCCCCTCTGTTTCCATGATTTCCTCGGGGCATCAGAGTTTGTGTGGCCGTACACCGAGGCCAAGGTCGGTAGCGACTAATTTTTAACTGGCCTGTTTCTTATTCAGGCGGTTCTTTAATTCACAGTTGAAGTAGGAGAGCAGATGATGCTTATCGGGAGAAACAGAGTTAGTACTGAGGTAGTGACTCCAAAGCTGGGGACTCCCAAGCGTTGGTCACTCCAGATATCGTTGGCAGACACTGGGGCTCGACAGACGCTGCCCTTGTTAACTGGTGTCGTTTTATGGAGTCGTAAGAGTTTACGTTATGGTGAAGGTTTGGCCGTGTGTGGGCATCAGGTTCCTGGGCTTTTCAAAAGTAAACATGTCCTCCCCGAGGGTTTGCGGTGTGACTTTGGGGTGGGGAGGGGAAGCTCCTCTGCCCTTCCTGTATTATTTTTCAATGCAATTTGTGTGTGCATTTGTAGAAAACAAAGGAGAAGGATCCCTTTTGCCCGTGGGTGGTGGGATCCAACTCTGGGGGTGAAATGTGGGAGCTCCCTCTGGTGACTCTGGAGAGTAAAGCTGTGACTAGTCCCTGTGTATGTGAGGTGCCGTTCCATTGCAGAGCCTTTCTTTGAACGGCCCTTCCTTTGGAACGGGTGTTGGGGCTTAGGTTAGGGTCCGCTGCTGGGGCAGAGAGATGCAAGGAAGCTTTCAGGCTTCCACGGATGTCGGTGCTCCTTCTGCCCGCGCCCCGCCCGGTGATGCTTCCGGAACCTTGGGCTCCTTTCTAGAGCTCCCTGACCGTTGGTCCCTGTGGTGCCACTGTTGCCCTGGCACTGCTGTGGTGCCACTGCTCCTAGAGCGCTGGCTGTGTTGCCTTGCCCGTTGGTGGCTGTGTTGGCAAGTTCCCCTCGTGGGTGCAGGCGTCTCTGCATGGAGCACGGGAAGGTACGTGTAGTCCTTTCAACAGAGAGGAAAGCTCTCCTTTACAGCTTGGAGGTTTAAGCATGGCTTACTTGTAACCTGTGTGCAGGGGTGTGCTCAGATGAGAAGGGTTTTTCATCTTTTCTTTCACGTAGAACAAACCGGACACAGGGAAGGAAGAGGATTCTCCTCAAAACGGGGAATTGCAGCGCTTGGCAAAACCCCCCTTCCACACCAGGACGGCGCCAGAGACTGGGTCCAAACTGGACAGCGCTGGAGCCGAAACCGCTGATCGGGCTCCAGTGAAATCAGCGGCAGCTACTGGTGTCGTTAGTGGGCTACAAGGTATGGTACTGGAACTTTCCCTAATTCTGGAAGTGGCCTTTGGGCAGCCGTAAATGGCAGCGTGGAACGCCTGCTGCACCCGTACGCTGGAGTCTGTCTGGCTAGTTGTAGCGTCCCCTTGGGAAACAGCCCCGGAAGCACAGCAGTATTGGCGGTTCCTGACAACGGGCTTTGTTTTCAGTGGGTCTGAAGGGTCTGAAGAGTTCCATTGGGGTTTTTCCAGCCTTTGGCTCTTTGATACGCAGCCAGGCGTTTTGGCTTCCTGTATTATCTCCCGATTTTTCGTTTCTGGTTTCCGTAACTCTTAGGACTTTTAGATTTTTCCCTTTTTGCCTTGCAAACGTTAGTAAAGCTGGGTTTCCTGTCGGCTGGTCTGTTGTTCCTAACAGTGTTTTCCCCTTCCCGCGCATTTACAGCCGCAGTACGATAGTTGGCTGTGTCTCTTTGTCCCTAGTTCAGTGTGCGCCCCCCGAAAAAGAAGCCCTGCCTGGCAGAGGTAGTTGGGATAGTTTCTGTGAAAGTTGCACGTATTGAATGGTCTTTCAGACGGACGGACGGACTCCTCGAGATCCTGTAGCACGTGTCCCTGTCGGTACAGTTCTCTTTAGTGGGTTTCTTTTTTGAGAATTCTTTGTAACCAGAGTCAAGACAAACTTGTCTTGTTTTGTTTTGTTTTCTGCTTTATTTTCAATGAGCTCCTGAAAGTTCTGATGATGGTGAGCAGGAAGGTGCCCCAGGACCAGTCGCGTTGTTGTTTACAAAGTTAGGCTCGGCGGTGGTTTTTGAGACTGAGAAAAAGACAGGGAAGAGCAATCCCTGCTGGGTTTGTAACTTGTTCCCCTTCCGTTTTGCCGTGGTGAACCAGGACGTGTTCACTGGTGCTAGCAATAAGAACTCTCCGTGGGTGTGGGTCAGTCAGCTACGGGTACACGTGCAGCTGGGGGCGAGCGGCGTTGGAGGATCGCGCACGTGCCCGTCTGGAAAACAGTCCAGGAGGTTACTAATGCCTCGATGTTAAGGCAGCTTCTTAGTTGCCTCTGTCTGTGTGTGTGTGTGTGTGTGTGTGTGTGTGTGTGTGTGTGTGTGTGTGCGCTGCTGCAGCGCCCTGGGCAGCAGGAGGAAAGAGAAGGAATTAGGTGGTTGAAGCCACCTTCCTCAGTGTAAGAACAGGCAGGCAACTGAAAAGGTTTCTTTAAAACCAAGGCCTGGGTGGGTGTAGCCCTGTCCCTAAGAGCACCGGGGTGTTACCTGTTAAAACCTAAAACCCGCAGAGCTCGTGATAACCAAGAGCAGCCGCTGTTGCTGTGTTTCCCTGTTGGCTGCCTGCTCCCTCAGAGGACATCACCCGGATTCCAGTCCTTCTCCCACTTCACTGAAATGCAGGAGTCTGTCTTTGGAAGTGCTGCAGTACAGTAACTAACAGTGATGGTTTAACTTGCAGCTGAGTTGGAAAATTTGAGTAGCGCTGAGCGCATAACGGTTCTCCAAGAAAAACTGCAGGAGGTGAGGAAACGTTACCTGTGCTTGAAATCTGAGGTGGCTTCCATCGACCGGAGGAGAAAGCTCTTGAAGAGAAAAGAGCGGGAAAGTAAGTGCCGGGAGCCGAATTCTCCCTTTCTGGGGCTGCGCTGCGCGTCCTGCCGTTAAGGCGTGAACAACTGGGTACTTTTTAGGGAGATGCGTGCCACTGGGAGTGTGGTGTGGGTTTTGGGTGCTGGGGGGTTTTGTGTTTGGTTGGGTTTGGGGTTTTTTTAAGCAGCGTGTACAGATTTTTCATGATCTTTAGAAGGTTCGGGTCAGATACCCAGTGACGTCCGGTTAACCCTGCGTAAGGGCAGCAACACTGAAAAGCCACGTCACCTACTTCATTCTGTGTTGGCCGGGCCATTTTATGAGGAAAAATGCTCTTTTCTAAGCAGCAAACAGAGGGCCTAAGATTATTAATCAAGAGAAACCTTTCCTTCCGGTTGCCTGATACTTTACTCCAGCGTTGCTCGTGTGTGTAGTCAATGCGCTCCCCTTGGCGTAAGGGATTTATTCTGGGTCTGAACCGATGGTTTCCCGTAAACTCATTCCCCTGAGGCGGCTTTGCCTGCTGCTGCTTGGCACGTTCTCCCGCGCCTGCTTCTGGAAGCATGAAAAGGGTTGTTGTCTCCGTGCCCCGTTTCTGCGCACGCGTAAGCGTACGCTGAGCGTAAGAAGAGGCTGCAGTGCCACGTGTAGTAAGATTTTACGGCTGCAGCCGTCGCAGGGGAGCTGCAGTTGCCCGTTGGCTGTGGGAGCAGGTTGTACGTGCAGCTCCAGAGCTGGGGCAGGGCGCTGCCCGGGCTGATTCCCACAGGGAAGAAAGGGAGCCGACGACTGTGCGTGCAGGGCAGGCGTGAGCTCCGGGTGGCCGGTGAACCCGGGCTGCAGGGGCAGTGCCCTCTGAATTCCAGAGGGTTCCCCGCAAAAGCCAGGGGCTGGAGGCCTTTTTGATTGCTGGGTATTATTGGATGCCGGAGTCGGTGTTCACCAGCAGTGATGGCTGAACGGGAAGGGGTTTTTACTGCTGCATCTGTAAATATTTATAATCTGTGCATTCCTTTTGCTGTGCAGGTGCTGCCGCTGCATCATCTTCCTCCTCCTCACCTTCCTCCAGTTCCAGTACGGCTGCGGTTATGTTAACTTCAGCAGAACCGTCTGTGTCAAGTTCCTCCCAGAATGGAATGTCAGTTGAGTGCAGGTGACAGCAGGACTTGCCAAAGCACTTTGCACTTCACGGCTGCTGAGGGCCACTCTTTCTTTTTCCCCTTTTTATTTTATACTGCACAGTGGCACAGAATTCAGACAAGCGCTATTTTGCATTTAAAGTTGTTTCTTGACGAGCTAACTTTGCACTTAAGTGCACTTTTCTGAAGACAGAGTACAACAGACTGCTTTTCCTCAAGCAATGATTGTTTCCAACTTGTTTGGGAATCGTAAGGGACTCGAAGGCCTTCCACTGCGGCCAATGGAGGCCGTTCACCGTCCGTAGAGGCGGGACGATACGCGCGGTGGGGTTGGGTTGACCTAAAGAGATGCGGTAAGGCTTACTGTATTCCCTGCTATTTTGTTAAAGCTGGAACGTTTGGTATTTTTCCATTTATGTATGGCAAATATTGAACCTATTTTCCTTTGTGCAAGCTACTTGTCTTTTAACTGCTACGTCACCTTCTCGTGGCTTTAGTTGTAGACATCCAGCACATGTATTCCGTTCAAAACCTGCGGCTGGGGGACGTGTGACACCAGTTTAAAGTGTATATTTATTCATAAGGGATTGTAACAGTTGTATTTTTGTGTTTTCTTGTAAATGTTTCTTTTCCCTTAAAGCAACAAATCTTTCATTTGTAATGCTTATTTTATTACGAGCTTCAAGGAGGGGACGTCAAGACGGAGTAAGGTGTGAGGTTACAATCTGTGGTTGCTGATGCGAACACGGCCACAGATATGTATGTTGTATGTTACATACAAAGATACGTAGAGAGAAGCTCAGGGCAGGTACATTGGCCTAATTTTCCTCTCGGCGATTAACTCCAGTTCATCCTGTCTTTCAGCAGAAAGCGAAAGCGTGGCCCGCTGACGTCATCAAGGCAGCGCCGGTCGAAACGTAAGCGACGTTAGTTCGGGTAGCTGGAACACGTAGAAGGAAGCTCCCGAAGATAGTTGCTGACGTCCCCTGTCGACTGCCTCCCGCTCAGGTTCAGGGGATTGAAGCCAGAATAAAACTGTCCGTGTTCTGTCTGCTCCCGTCTTGCCTGGCTGTAGTTCAGTTCCCCAACAGGCTCTTGGTTACGCCTGCAGAGTGACAGATTGCTGGTGAGGCTGATCAATGACAAGTGCTGGTGAGCTTTGGGAGCCTTCACTGGGTGAGTATTTCCCAGTGGTCTGAGGCTGCAGGGAGTAACTTTGGTAGCCTGGGAGTAGCCCCCCGACATGAATGCTCACGGAGGTGTAAGTGTAGCAGAATCCCAGCTGGACTAGCTCAGTTCTGCCTTTCAGTCTCAGCAGGCATAACTGGTACCGGTTTAAGAGGGAACGACCTCTGGGCGAGCAAGAGCAAATTCAGCTTTCCGCTCACTGCTGCTTCTCCATCAGCTCTCAGTCTTAGCGACAGCGATTCTGCTTTGCTGCTGACTCTGGTGGTGATGAGAGGATTTGTTTGTTTACTTGTGTAAAACGGGTCGTTAGTCACCTCCCCACTCCCAGACTGGGTTTTTGCATAAGTGGGATTTTTGCTGGGGTTTCATACAGCGACTTATTTCTTTTTTGTTGCGCTCCTCACGCCGTTGAATGACAGGTGAGAAACCTGTCCTGGGTGTTTGATGTTGCAAGCGGCACTCTCCTCTTGCAGGGTCCCCGACAAAGGCAAGTCCCGAGTAACGACGCAACACCGATACGGTTAAAAATCGTTCCCCGTTTAATATCTGTTCTCCCTCTGTTCTCCCTCTATTCTCCCTCTGTTCTCCCTCTGTTCTCCCTCTGTTCTCCCTCTGTTCTCCCCTTATACACACAAAACTCGATACTTTTCTAAGCTGTCCCCGCGTCTAAAGCATACACGCGATGATGGGATAATCATAACTGTCCACGCGCCCCCAAGCGGATACTGATTGGTGGTCTTGCGAAAAGCTTCTGGCAAGTCTCCGCCTTGCTTGCTGTTTTCAACCTCCTGCTCAACAGCCTTGATGCTGATAGCAGCTGTTTTTACTACCCTCTTCCCAAGGATGCCCTAGACTGAGCTAAACTGGCTCAGTCACGTACGCCAGCCTGGGAGCCTGGGTTGTTCATAGTCATGGACAGATACAAATCATGCCCTCCTGCAGCCAGAAACTCCTCCACACTCTCCGGGTTCAGGTTCCTTGTGTCCTGGGGTTGCACAGGAGTTTACCGCTGGCAAACGGTGAGCCAGGCAGTTTTCTCCCCAAGTTCCAGCGAGTCAAACGTGAGCTTCTTCCCAGGTTACGTATTGTAAAGCAGCTTTAGCCATGGGCCTGCTGGCTGCTTGGCATGCACACTGTGCTGACAGCTGGGAACATTGCCTGCTGGCAGGGATTGCTGGGCTGGGCCCCTACCCTAGGGACAAACTACCCCCCTTGATCCTTTGCACCTGGGCTGGGCAACAGGGTCAGTTTTGTGTGTCTCCTGATAGATGGTGTTGGGAATAGCTGGGAGCGTAGACTCTGGGCATCTGCTGGAGAAAGTATGCCTTAGCTGGAGGCGGTCTGCTTGCTCCTGCCTCCCCCTGTCTGCAGTCTCCACCGATGATTGGACTCCGTGCGTAGCTTCCGTCAGGCCGTGAAGTTTTCCTGTCGCCACAGGGCTCAGACTCGCTCTGGCAGAGCTCCTGGAGGCTGTACGCCTCTTGCTGGGCTTCGGCAAGTACGAGTCCCTGAAGCCAGCCACCTGAACGCTTGTCCGGTGGAGCTTTGATGTATTCTGATGGTTCAGGCTGTTTGGCCCCACCTGTGTCCCCTACATGACTGCCCTGTGGTGTGCAGGTAGACTGGTAAAGGGGCTGCCAGCAGTGCAGCAGCCACCTGCCCGTTCGAAAAAGTGTGTGTTCTCCCGGGCTGACCCCATCCACGGGGCTCCCTACCTCGTGGTCAATACCCTTTCTCTGTTGAGGGCTCCACAGCTGGACCCAGTACTCCAGGTGGGTTCTCATGAGAGTGGAATAGAGGGGGAGAATCACCTCCCTCGACCTGCTGGCCACAATTCTGTGGATACAGCCCAGGATCCAACTGGCTTTCTGGACTGCCAGCGCACACGGCCGGCTCGTGTCCAGCTTCTCAGCCACCAGTACCCCCAAGTCCTTCTCCTCAGGTCTGCTCTCGATCTGTTCTCTGCCCAGGCTGTGCTTGTGCCTGGGATTGCCCCAGCCCAGGTGCAGGACCTTGCACTTGGCCTTGTGGAACTCCAGGAGGTTGGCAGTGGCCCACCTCTGCAGCCTGTCCAGGTCCCTCTGGATGGCATCCCTTCCCTCCAGCGTGTCGACCGCACCGCACGGTGTCATCGGCAAACTTGCGGAGGGTGCGCTCAGTCCCATCACCCGTGTCACTGGCAAAGATGTTAAACGGGACCGGTCCCAGCACCGACCCCCCAGGAACGCCGCTCGTCACCGGTCTCCTCTTGGAGATGGAGCCGTCGGCCAGCGCTCTCTGCCCATCAGGCCAGTTCCTTGTCCACCGAGTGGTCCTTCCATCAAGCCCATGCCTCTGCGGTTTAGAGACGAGGATGCTGTGCAGGACAGGGTCAGACACGGCTCAGGCCCAGGTGCCCTTGGTGGAGCCGCGTTGGCTGTCCCCAGTCACCTCCTGGTTTTGCACGGGCCTTAGCCTGGGTTGCGGGAGGATCTGCTCCGTGAGCCCGCCAGGCACAGGGGTGAGAGTGCCGGGCCCGTAGCTCCGCGAGTCGTCCTTTTGCCCGTCTCCAAGCCGGGATGTTTCCCCGGTTGCAGTCCGTGCGAAGTCCCTGGGCTGCCGGCGCTGCTCAGATGGGATGGGCAGAGGTTCGGCTGCTGCATGTGCCGGTTCCCTCGGCCCCGCGCGGCGGAAGTGACGCGCCCCGAGCGCGCTCCCCTGGCCGCGACGGCAGCCATGAGGGCCCGCCGGCGGGGCGCGGGGCCGCGGGAGCCGGCGGCCGCGGAGGGCGGTGGCGGGGAGGAGTACGTGGTGGGGCAGGTGGCCGACAGCCTGTGGCCGGCGTCTGCGGCGCCTCCTGCCGCGCCGCTCTCGGGCCTCTTCGCCGCCGGCGCCCCGCCGGTGCTGGTGGCCGTGGCGGGGGTGAGTGCCGTGGCGGGGGGTGAGGCCCGGGGGGCGGGCAGGCAGGCCCGGGCGTGGGAAGCTCCGCGCCTTGCCGTTGTTGGCCGCGGGTCCTGCGCTGCCGCTGCGCGGCCGCTGGCCTGGGCACAGGGGGGTGTTTACGGGGCCGTTGTTTTTGCAAGGCAAAGAGGGAGAGAAAGCGCAGCGAAGCAGCGGAGAAAGCGCCCGAGGAGCAGAGCTCATGTGCCGCGCGAGAGCCGCCCGGAGCGGCAAAGAAAGGCCGGAAGAAGGAGCTTTCAGAGGCGGCGAAGACATTGGCGCACCGGTGAGTAGGCGATGCGTTTTCAGAGGAGGATTCACAGCCAGCGTCTGGACGGATCGGCAGGTCAGGGGCTGAGTGAAAGCGAAGGTCTGTTGTAGCAGCTGTGTTGAAGGCTGGGTGGAAGAAGGCTGTTTTCCAGAAGGGTGTGAACCCGCTCTGGAGTTTGCCCCAGCAAGGCAGTAAATGCTTCCAGCTGCTTGCAGGTGTAGGGCCGTGAAGTGCAAACCCCCCCGCAGAGGGCAGGGGGGTGTGAGATGCAGACAGGCAGTTCTGTGTGGCAGGGAGCGATGCTTTCTGGCTGGGGTTGGCTCTATGCAGCGGTGAGAGGAGGGGAGGGAGCAGAGGAGCAGCAGGAAGGGAGCAGCCAGGATCGGTTGTCCCTGTCACGCTCGGCCTCTTCTGCGACAGAGCGGTATCTGTTACGCTGTCCCTGCTCGGAACTAGTCGGGGCTGCAGGCTGACGCTGTCGGGCGGGTGGGCGGGCAGCTGGTCTTGGGACGGTGAAGTTTGGATAATGAGGCTTGCTTGCCTGTAGCTGGAGGCTACAGCTTGTCCTCCCTCTGGCACCCTGTGTCGTTGCGTCTTCCGTGTCCCGTGAAGGGATTGCTGGTTTGGTGCCAGTAGCCTTCCAGAGGCTTCTTCACATCTGCTGACTGCTGGGGCTGTTACGGGGAGCTTGGGCAGGTGGAGGTTTGTCAGCGTGCGGACGGATCCCAGAGGCGTGTTCCCGGTGAGTGTCCCGGATGCCGGGAAGCAGCAAGTCTCTCCTTGGTTCTCGCGTGCAGAGACGATTCTCTCTCCCGCATCCGCTCCCGATGCCGTCAGAGTGTTTCACTGTGCCTTGTTTCTTTATTCCTCCGGCTGCCTGGGGAATGCTGTGGCTTGGGGGGCAGCCAGTGGTTTTCCGTGTTACGAGGTGGTCGGGGGCGTTTGTTTAAGGCAGAACAAGCGAAGCAATGTTTGAGGTGTCACGTGGAACGTGGTAATTCCCAGTACTAGTTACAGTATTCATCTTGGCGGCTGCGATTCTTTGCCCTCCCAACCCCCTGGTTTTCCCCATCGGTGACCACTGTCTTGTCCCTCTCTGACAAGGGAGAGCGCTTTGGAGCGGGCAGATGAAGAGGAGGAGCGGAAGCTGTTGCAAAGCCAAGTGAGACAAAAGAAAGGGGCTTCTGGTGCCGTCAGCCCAGGTGTGGTTAGTTCGGGCGCAGGCAGTGCCGTCACGGAGCAGGAGGGAAAAGCGGCTGATGGAAGGGTGAACAGAAGAACCGTGTTTGTTGGAAACCTGCCCGTCGGCTGCACAGCGCAGGTATGGGACTGGCTTCCGCCCGCTGAGGGCTCGAGGAGAGTTCCAGCAGTGCTGAGCTGGAGGGATGTTTCCAGCTGAGAAGTCACTCGGGTTTGGGACAGAAATAGCTTTCGGGAAAGTAGGAAAGAATGCTCGTTAACAGAAACCATTGGAGGCAGCAATCCCTTTGTTTTACTGCTGTTTAGGCTTTTTACAGCTTTTTACTGCTGAGTTTGTTTTTCAGTGAAAAATATCTTCAGATGAGAACTACAGTTACAAAGCTGGAGACTGCTCTGACTTGGAATGCAAAGAATACTTCAGGTTGTTGCGTAAAATAGTTAGATTTATACTATCTTCCTAGGGAGGAGTAACAGTTCAGGTTTGGTAATCTGTGGGGTTAACAGCTGCCACAAGAAACACAGAAACAGTTACAAATTACTTGCCTATTTGGTATGAGTTAAATGAAAGTAGCATCAGAGCAGTCTTGCTAATAAATATGCAACAGTAACTCTTGTTTCCAGGATGGGAAAATGTACTGAATATTTGTTATATCTTTCATTTAGACACTGAAATCTCTTTTTAAAGAGTATGGACAAATAAAATCCATTCGATTCCGGTCTTTGGTAGGTTATTTCCTCTAATGGTATGTAATAAAATTATGTTTTTGACTTTGGGTATGGTAGTATTCGTAAGGCTTGTATCTTCATTAGTTTAGAAGTAGGTTTGGGGGTGTGTTTCTTTTTGCCATTAGGAGGATCCCTGGAGGTTTTTCCACAGAGGCACCACAGATGCATCTTTCCATTCATCCCATTTTACTCTTCCTGTAACAGCAGTTGATGCTGTCAGAGCTGTATTTTCTCTGTAAAAAGAATGCCTTTATTATTGCCTGTTTAGCAATGGGGTTTTTAAATCATAGTATCAGAGACACGTTGATCATAAATCAATGTGCTGCGTAAAATACTTGAAGATAAGAGTATGGGAAGGCAAGAAACGCAACAGGTGAAGTCAAAGCCAGCTGTTGAATTCTGAGGTCTTCCTCCATCATCTCTGGGAATAGCCACTCTGTGTCATTTGCTCACCGTACTGGCTGCATGGCTTTGGTGGGAATGGTACCTGTTTGAACTCCTCTTTGTTTTCACAAACAAATATTTGAGATAAACTGACATTAGGCCCGCTTAACTAAAGCTCTTTTTATCTTAAAGATTCCAGCAGAAGACACTTCATCCAAAAAGTTGGCAGCAATAAAGTAGGTTCCTCTTGTGAATTTTGTGCTTTTTTTGCAAGGCAAAAGTAATTTTTAAGTGTGGGTTGCTACGTATTTAGTGATATTTATTTTTTTATTTTGTGTTTCTTTGACTTTTGAAATTATCTTTGTGTCTGTGTAAGTTTTCTTGACGACTGAAAAATCATTATCTGCCGGGTATACTAGTGTAAGTAATTTGTTATCTTAGGTTGCATTTCTTACATTTTAGGAATGAGGAAGATGCTAATAGTCTTTAATTCCCATGGATATATTTATGAGCCAAGGAAGCTTGATCAGGGTGCATATACAGGGTGTATAAGGTGTACAGTGAGAGTCCCTAGGGCATAACGGCCCTTTAAGAGAAATGGAGTTGTTACTGTGCACACAACGAGGGGAGGCATACGTGTGTTGAGCAAGAAGTGCTCGTGCACTGCACACCACCAGGGTTATTTAACAGTGTGCCTCTTTTTCATGTTCCAGGCACAAGTTGCACCCTAATGCGAAGTTTGTTAATGCTTATGTTGTATTTAAGGAAGAATGTGATGCCATTAAGGCTCTAAACAAGTAAGTCTCTTTTTTCCTCGTTCCCTGTTGAAGAGGTTGATTTACAGAGTGTTAAACTATTTTCCTTGAATCATGACAACATTTTTCAAATTTAAAAAGTAGATTTGCTTTTGGAATAATACTGTGCAGTGATATTGTAAATTAAGTAACACTCATTTTGTTTTGAAACATTTTGCTTTTGACTACAAAAGAAATGGAACAGAAATTGCTAGTGGATTTCACATCAGGGTTGACATTGCAGCAAGAAACAGTTCGGTAAGTAAGATGTGTCACTAGAAAACCCCTTTTCTGGTGCTTGTGCCATTGAGGGTTTTTTTTTCTGTAACAAATAACTTACTGTCTTGTCTCTTGTTTTCTTTAGCATGACAATAAACGATCTGTATTCTTGGGAAATCTCTCCTATGGTAAGTCTAAAATGGATTGTTACGCATCGTGACCTAACATTAATGGAATTTGTTGTCATTAAGGATTTTTTAATTTACTGATTTATCACAGACTGGTTTGGGTTGGAAGGGGCCTTAAAGCTCATCTAGTTCCAACCCCCCTGCCATGGGCAGGGACACCCTCCACTAGACCAGGTTGCTCAAAGCCTCATCCAGCCTGGCCTTGAAGACAGCCAGGGATGGGGCACCCACAGCTTCTCTGGGCAACCTGTGCCAGTGCCTCACCACCCTCTGCGGGAAGAATTTCTTCCTGATACCCAATCTAAATCTCCCCGCTTTCAGTTTAAACCTGTTACCCCTTGTCCTGTCACTACAGGCTCTTTTAAAATGTTCCTGTCCACGCCCCCCCCCTCCAGCTTCCCTGTAGGCCCCTTCAGACACTGGAAGGTGCTATAAGGTGTCCCTGGAGCCTTCTCTTCTCCAGGCTGAACAAGCCCAACTCTCTCAGCCTGTCCCCATAGCAGAGGGGCTCCAGCCCTCTGAGCATCTTTGTGGCCTCCTCTGGACTCGCTCCAACCAATCGATATCTGTATGTTGAAGGCTCCAAAGCCCTCAATTTAGTGTAGCATGTTGAGGTAGCTAAATATCTTCTGCTGGAAGTAATTTTTTTAATAGCAGTTCTGTTTTTTAACTGAGACACCTAAAGGGGTTGTAAGTTTCTGACAAGTTCTGCAGATTAATTGTTTTCTGTATCATAGCTACAACTGCAGGCACTTTCAGTTCCTGATGTTACTTAGTGTGTTTAAATAACTTTGACTAAACTGCATAGGCCACAGCTTTTTAAGCTGTTAAACCTGTATTGGTGGCTGTTTGTGAACTACTTCAAGGGATGCGCGGTGATGGCTTCTCATTTTGACGCTGTCTGTGACTGTGTCCAGGCAGCTGTTGGCCGTTTCACGTCAGCACTCAATGTATATTCTGTTGCTTCTGAGTGGGCTGGAGAGTAGATGAAGGGCTCGCCATCAGGTGTGGTGCCTCTGAGGGTATTAGTGGAGTCAGGATGCTTGGGATGAGCATCTTTAAGGGTGGTGTGGATGCGGAAATAGAGGGGACGGAGGTACACCCTGTGCCTATGGCCTGACGCAGAGCCAGCATCGCATCCTGCAGACGGCATTGCTGGGACACACGGGCTTTAGACTTCAGCCCCAAACTTGACCTGTCTGAAAACCTGGATAGATGGCAGATCTGATCGTGGTAATGTTAGTTATGCCTCTTTATGTGTAGAACCCCTGTCACTACTGTACTTTCCTGCAGAAAAAAGGCAATTTGGACATTTGCAGTGCTCTGAGAAGGACTTCAGCGGCTTGAGCCTTCCTCAGCACATCCAAGTCCCATGGCTGTAATTAAACCTGTACCATTAAATACAGCCCCTCCCCTTGGTACGTACAGGATTATACCTGTGTAAAGGGATTTACCGTGGTATGAAGCGTACCTGTACAGAAAGGAGAATAACCTGTATTTTTGTGCTGGTACACAGTTGTCTGTTTGCATGGGCATGAGACTGACAGAGCCTCATTCATCCAACTGTTACCAGAGTAATCATGTAGTAATTGTGGTTGGAAACTGTAAATCCCTCTTCCCTCATTCAGCTAAAATTCACTGCTCAGTCAATGAGTATTAGACATCACGAATATGCCAGCTCAAGCTCATTATGATCAACATTAATTCTTAGAAAGAGATTCTGGTATAGGAAGGAGCTACAAAAATGCGGCATGAATCTTTACTTCCACTGCCTTCATGAAATTCTTTGGAAAATTCATTTTGGTTGTCTTTGCTTTTGTTCTTCTCTGTGATTTATGTTGTACCCTCCAAAGCTAGAGAATCAGCAACTGCCAAAGTAAACAGTACTTCAAACGGTATTTACACTAGTAAATAAAGTCTGTGTTGTTAACTTGCTGGAATTTTTCTGAACCACTGGTGTTTGTGTACCTATATATCGAGATGTATATTTAAATATATATGTCTGTGTAATTGGATGAGTAAATATAAAATATTTGGATTTGGGCCAGGCCTCTAAAGCTGTGTGTCTGACTGAAGAGGCACCTGTGTCATTGTTTCATTGTTCTTGCCCGCAGACATCAGTGACGATGCTGTGCGAGAACACTTCTCTGTCTGTGGAGCTGTAGTAGCAGTGCGAATTGTGAGAGACAGACGGACCGGCTTGGGTAAAGGCTTCGGCTATGTTCTCTTTGAGGTACGTATGAGTGGCGTGTGTCGGTGTCGTGGTTTAACTCTGGCTAGCAAAATACCACGAAGCCGCTCTCACAAATCCCCCTCCCCTCCTCCAGTGGAGGGGAAGAATCGGAGGAAAAAGAAATAAGGAAGCTCGTAAAATTGAGATAAGAACTATTTACTAATTAAATCTAAATCAATGTATACAGGTACTACTACTAATAAATAGTTAAAATAGTAGAAAATGAAACATATAGTACAGTATGATACAATATGATACAATTTCCCACCATCCGCTGACCAATGCACACCCAGATGTTGAGGGATGAAAATCAGACCCAGAGAGCCCGAGAGCCACGGCCTGAAGGCCGGAGCCCGGGAGCTAATGCAGCAGATTCCGAGTGAACCCTATCACTGATAACACAGCCAGAAACTCTAAACAACCCACCATCTCCCACACGAATGAGCCAGCACAGGAGTTGGCAAAGCAGCTAACGCAGGAGGGTTAGCAAGTGCCCGGACAGATGAGTAAGGGAGAGAGAGAGAAGGGCAGAGTAATGGCTACCGGACCCCCTTCCCCACCCCAAGAGATCGGAACTTGACGTACTATGGAATGAAATACTGCCTTGGTCAGTCTGGGTCAGCTACAGTGTCCGAAGCGGACAAAAGACCTTGAGTTCAGTACAGGCCATCCCCAGCACCAGCTGAGGCCTTATCAATGTTTTCACTTACTGTCCAGCAACACAGTTCCCTGGCAACCAGAGTAAAGGGAGTTAGCCCTTTCCTGACGGAACCCAGCACAGTCGGGACACTGGGTGTTCTTCAGAATCTGAAATGGGATTTGCCTTTATGGCCTTTGAAATGATTTTTTTCTTGGATTTGTAGGTGATGTTGTTAAACAAACGTACATTGTTGTGTATGTAAAAAGCAGCTTGGAAGACCAGTTCTGTGGAAGCCGAGTATTTTAGGTTGTGTACAAAGAGGAGTTGCAAACGTTGGGGTGAAAGAAACGATCTTTAAGGGAAAGACTTAAAGGAGGGACAGTTCGCTTGGTACAACTGCGGTGTTCTCCCATGTCTTGCGGTGGAGCTCTCCCCTGCACCTGGTTTGTTTATAGAATCACAGAACGGTTTGGGTTGGAAGGGGCCTTAAAGATCATCCAGTTCCAACCCCCCTGCCATGGGCAGGGACACCCTTCACTAGACCAGGTTGCTCACAGCCTCATCCAGGCTCTGAGCCTGGTTTACTAGCTCTCTGTTTCGGATTCAGTGCAGCTTGCTTTCTCGAGGCAATCTCCCAGCCTCACCCTCTTTAGTTTATTTCCTGCAGCCCAATACCCCTTTTTTCTCCTCAGTTTCTCCTCCACCTCTCTGCTGCTGTCTTTCACGTCTCGTGTAAGCTGTTTTATAGCCATTTTCAAGTATCTGTGCCTCAGTGTGCGGGCGTTTCTGAGCAGAGATGTTGTGTCATTCAACGAGTACAGCATTTTGAGCGCTGTTTATTGCAAAATCTTGCTCATAAAAATTAAAGAATGGCACCTGTTTCTTTAAAAGCAAACAGCTGGAAGCAAGGCTGCTTTTAAACTGACTGTCTGTTCTTGCAGAACACGGATGCTGTACATCTTGCTCTGAAACTCAACGAGAGTGTTCTGCTGGGCAGAAAGATACGAGTGAAACGCTGTGGGGAGAAGTGGAAAGCGCCGCAGAAACGTCCAAATAAGTTTCGCGCTCCAAAGGACAGAGTCAATAGCGCGTTAAAAACCAAAACGTGCTCGAATGATTCATTTGTTGGTGAAAAAGCAGTCCTGTCGAAGAAGAGCACGAAACCAAGAAGACTAAAAAGTATTCCAAGAAATAAACCTGGGAAAAACAAGTAGTCTTCTGATAAAATTCAGATGTATGGAAGTGTTCAGTATTGTTATAAAAAATGATGCATGCGAGAGTGTTCTGCCATAAATTCTCTTTGCTAATGCGGCTGTTGTCGTTCTTAGTATTCACTCTGGGGCTTCTGGCTTCTCCCAGAAGGTGGTAGGAGGGCCGGGTCTGTACGCCTGGTCACAGGACGGGCGCTGTGTGGTTTTTGTTACCGTGTTCCGGGCAGGCACCTCCAGCCGCGCTCCTGCTGCCCGAGCTCAGCTGGATTCTGGCCTGGCTTGCGTGGAATTACTCAAAGCGACTCAGAAGAGGGTGCCTACGTGCCGAATGAACCTGTGAAGATCTGCAAATCGTTATGTGGATCGAGGGGGTTTGTTAGGGTTAAGCTTCAGGTTACAGGACTTGGGTCTTTCGGGCGGTGGAAGGCCAGGGCCCAGGCAGGGCCTTTCCTGGCTCTGCAGCCCTGCTGGCCGCGGGTGCTTTCCCGGGGGCGGCAGGCGGCCGCGGTGCCGTCCCTACGGGCCTGCCGAGCATGGATGCGACCCCCCGGCGCCGTCCCATCCTCCAGCGGCCTGGGGCTGCGGGAGCGGCAGGCCCTTGCGCGCATGCACCCGGGAGGCAGGCGGATTCCCCGCAGGCACTGAAGGAGGCAGCCCCCGCCGCCTCAGGCTGATGACGTCAGCGGAAGCGAGGCGGGGTCCTTTCTGGCTGCCCGCTCGCCCCAAGGTGCCTGTGGAGCTCGGCGCCGGCCGCGCGGCGGGAGGGAGGGAGGGGGCGGGGGGCAGCGGGGCAGCGGCGCGGCGGGACCTTCCCCTCGGGCGCCGGGCACGATGATGGTGGGCAAGACCAGCGCCATCGCGGCGGGCCTTTGCGGGGCCCTTTTCATCGGCTACTGCATCTACTTCGACCGCAAGAGACGGAGCGACCCGAATTTCAAGAACCGACTGCGGGAACGTGAGTGCCCGGGACCGCCCTCTCCCCGTTCCTCCCCGCGGCCTCCAGCGGCCGCCGCCTCCCCTCCTCCGGCCGGCCGGCCCACGCGCGGGGGACGGGAGGGCGGCACGTGGCGCCTCCGCAGCGCCCTCGTGCTCCCGGGGCCCGGCCGAGGCTCGGCCGCCGCCGCCCACCGGCCCCTCACCCGCCTAGGCCGCGTCTGGGGGGAGCGGCCTGCCCGGCCCCCTCCCTGCGGGAGAAGGGCCTTGTGGCCCCGCCGTCCGCCCGCACTCCGCTTCACCCCGCGTTGCCGCGGTTACCGGGCGGGAAGGGCGCGAGAGACGCCCAGGGGGCTGCGGCAGGGCCTGGCTCGCCGCGCAGGGGGCTGGCGGGTGACGTTGGCCCGGTTGCGCTTGTGCGAGGCAGGCCCGGGCCCCCCGCTGTCTGTTGTCTCTCGTCAGCCCTTTACCCGAGGCAGGGGATGGGGCTCCGTGTCGGAGCGTGTTTTCTGCAGTGACCGTGGTTATTGGGTAACTTGTGGTTTCCACATCAGAGGCCTGGCTTGGAAATAATTCACCTCCCTCTGTGGGTTTTTTCTGGTTTTGAATCCTGTTATCCTACACGCTCAGCCATACTGCTGTTGCCACTGCGTTTATGTGGTGACGGGTATTTTTATTTGCTTTCGGAAGACGATGAGGTAACGCGACGCAACCTCTCACGGTGAAGTTCTTGCTGCGGTAAGGCAAGAGCCGGTAGCAGCCCTCAGGTATTTCATCTGCAGCATTCTTAACCCTCCTGGCAGCTCTGTTCTTAGCTTCCAGGATAAGAATGAATGCCAGAGAAAACGGTTGATTAATCCAAAATGTAGAGCTCTTCTCCCGTGGCTCTTCATTATTTCACATCTTCAACATTTATTTACATGGTTTAATAATTAGGGGAGGTTTTAAATGCAACTGTGAGTGTGAGTACTCAAGGTACTCCAGTTAATCGTGAGAAATAAGCTGGTGCTTGTTGTGCTGGGTTGGCTCTATCGTGGGAATAAGTACAGGATTCCTTTGGTAACTAAATTGGAGGTAAGAAGTTACCATAACGGTACCCGGCAAGTAAACATAACGTGATCGGCCGTTTCATGGATGGAAGAGCCAGTAACCAGACGGTGATGTTCAAACGTGACTTAAATGCTTTGATTATGTCTCAGCGGATTGAATTTCTGGAGTGACCAGTGTTGACGCTTAACAGAGTAGTAATTCCCCTTCCTCTAAGCTCTTCCACAGCAGATTACGTCTTTCAAATACTTTATCTTTAGGCCCTTGCTCATGAACGTAGGGTCTTAGTCGCGTACATCTTGTGTGTCTTTTTGCCCTGCCGTGCGAGGCATCACGAATTTTTAGTGTAGTAGACTGGTGTGTGCTTCTCTGGCAGAAGCAAACTCAACTTGTGGCAGCATAATCAACCGTGTTCTTTTTATGATGTGAAATATGGAGCAGAGAAAACACTGGTTTACATAAGGTTTTTGGAGAAGCATCTAAAATGATCTTTGCATCCCATTGTTTTCATTATATCAGTTTCTACCCAGTAATATTCTGAATAAACCTTAGACTTGCTCTGATTTAAGAATTAAGGTTTTCTTTAAAGTGGAAGCAATCCATTATGGTTTGATAGGGGGTGGCTGTTGTTGTTTGGAAGACATCGATCTGTAATAGTGATCCTTGGACATGATACACCGCGCTGCTTTTACTCCTAAGGCTTTAGATAATATTAAGGAATTTGTTTTTATTTTTCAGTACTGCAACTGATTCTTTAATATGGATGCTGCTGTAGTGGTACCAGGGATCTGATTGTTACAGCCTTTTCACTGTTGGATAGTAAGGCTTGGGCTGTAAACGTTTGACCGACCAGGTCCAATGCCGCAGGCAGTTGCAGTTCTTTAGCTGAAGATACACAGTTTCTGGGGCAATATAGGGGTATGGGATGAAAAACCTGTAGAAACCGCCTTTACAGCAGATCATTTCCACTAATGTTCTCAGGATGAGGTTGTTTTTCAGCCTCTGTGATGCAATGTCACCAAAATTTGGGAAGGAGAGGGCATCCGACACACCAGTGGATTGCATGTCATGGTTGGTCAAGCACGTGCTGGCAAAGGAAGAACGGGTATTTTTTTTTTGCCATCGCAGTTACACTGTGCATCTCTTTGGGCTGCGTTAGGGCCAAAGTTTACCTTGCAAAGGCTCATCATGAAAATGAGGTGGCCAGGTTCAGGTTTCAGGGAGAAAAACAACTGGTTTCCTGGGAGGATTGAAGAACTGCTGGACTTCGGTTTTCCAGATGTCTTTTTTACATAGGAGGTTTTGTGAGGTTTTTTTAAGTTTTGGTGTTGCTAGTTTGGGGCGTGTCCGTATTTGATCTTGGGAGCAAAAGATAGCAGAACAAACATCGCCACATTCCTTTACTATTTGCAGGTTAAGGTATATGACTTCACACGCGTGTGATCAGGGGTCAAAAGCTTTTATTAAATAGTTGCAGTTACTGGCACATCTTTTTTTCCTTTTTCTCTGGTGAGTGATACATGTTGTAATATTTTTACAGGTGTGGTAGGCACACCCAGGAAACAGAGTTTCCTCCTGAAAATGAACAAATGTTAAGCTGTTACTCTTTGTGCTTTTCATTGATGTTTTCACCGAATGCACTACGGTTGCAACGTGGCTTGTTTCGATAGTGACGCCTTTCAGATACTACTCTTTTTTAAAAAAAATTCTGTTTCATCCTTAAGATTTTACGTATTAGCAAAACTGGTTTGCATAGTAGTGCAGTTTAAAGTGTTGTGCAAATTAATGCTTCAGAAAACTGCTTGGAGCGAGCTAGTTGAAGGCACCAACTTTCAGGAGATCAATTCTTTCTTAACATTGAGAACAGCCATAATGATAAAATTCTCGAATGCTACAGTTCTGTGGGACGCGTTTTTCTATATATGATGTTGTAAAACAATATACGCAGGTCAATAAGTTGTAGAAGTTCAAGTGCTAAGGGTTATTAAGTTACTGCGGAAGCTTATTCAGAATGTGAACTCCCTTTATATAAGGAACACTTGACTGTGACCATAAATTTCACATGTTCAGTTATCACTAGTAGGAAACAGTATTCCTGCATGTCTTCATCCTGTGGACAATGGCAAATTTTTAACTCACTGCCAGTAAAGCTGCTAGTCATATTTGGAAGTATTTCCAGCTTGTAAAATTGGCTCAAGTGAAAAATCAGGGCTGTGTGACAGCTGTTTTTTGTCAACATAGATGTTTGCTAGGCAGACACCGAGGACAAACAGTATAGTTGTTTAACCACAGGCCGCATTCAAACGTTACATTGGTGCAGCTCCTTCAATTGATGGGCTGATGACTTCCAAAAATGGTTATTCTAAGGAAATCATGAGTATGACTATAATTATTCTTTCTTGTATGAATAGCTGCTGCTATAAAATATCTTTCTACCTGCCTAATTGCATTAACAGCAAGCTATATATCTTTTTAATTATGCTCGTTTACGTTGCAGACCAACTTTTTGCCTTTAGGTTGGGCAATTAAATCCGTAAATGTCTGTTCCCATCTGTAAACGTGTGCTTTCATAGAATCATAATCCTTTCCTCAGATTTCAGAAGTGCATGCTTTAGTATGGCTCTTGCTGTGGGATGATGGGATACTGCCACCTGTTTAGCTAGCTCCTAGCTCTTCGCTATAAAGCAGCCGGGAAAGTACACTTCAGTACTGCGACCTGCTGAAGTTCCTGTCGGTGTCGCTCAAAACTGGATAGCCTTGACTCGTAGGCAGGTCTTCTGTGGCTTGTCGCTGTTAGAAATCATGTAGAGAAATCCTGTGTTACTCCAATTCTCTTTCCTCCTTCATGCCTGCAGTGCACGAGGGCTGCTGTGCTGCAGGCCTGGCACGGTTGGTGTGTGCCACAGCCAGCAGGAGAAGAATTGCCGTTTTGAGGTGGTACGCTGCCGCCAGCCCTCGTTAGGCCTCGTAAGCGTGATACTCTGCGGCAGAGAGCGGGTTGGTCTTGTGTTCAGCCTTCAGTATTTGGTACATAGGTTACCGTTTTCTTGTTTTGAAAATAATTTTGATTTGTTCATGGTTTCGAACTGTAGTCTGAAGGCCTTTTTAATTGCAAATTAAAAGTGTAACATGTTTTTATTCTTACAGGAAGGAAGAAACAGAAGCTTGCCAAAGAGAGAGCAGGGCTTTCCAAGGTAATACTGTGTTTGATAGTGCAGTGCTACCTTGACAGAGGTTTCATTTGTGTTATTTATTAAATTTATTTAAAGATCTGGTTTTATTCCAGCATTACAAACACTTCTGCAAATATGCAGTCTTCAGTTTTTTGAATGCTCACAAATAACCATGTGAAATGGTTGTTCCGTTTTTGTGTCAGACAGAGGCTTTGTACTCAGAAATACAGCACTTACAGTTTGATTTGAGGGTGTTTTCCGCTTTGTGGTATGCACAAGCACTTTTCAGACTTAAAAATCATTCATGGGATACACCTGTAACTGAACTTGATAGTTTTTTGCTATAAGTACTGATTTCTCTTTCATTATCGCCAGTGGATCCTGGAAGAAAAGATAAATCTATCTTAACCAAGTGTGAGGAATACCGTTGTGGTAAACATAACACACCTTAGAATTTATATTTGCTACAACATTGTGTACTTAATAAACTGAGCAGGGGTATTTCAGGCTGTCTTTCTACAGATTTGCGATGCGGTGATACGAGACCTGAGCCTGCTTTTCAAAAACATTCTGTGTACATTTAACTTAGTGGTGACACTTGTAGCCAGTTTCAGCATAAGGGTGTGGTGGTGTGTGTGTTTGATTTCAGTTGAGAATGTTTTCTGCTAACTTGTTCGTTGACTGTTTTTTAAGGCCAACTTCAGTTTTACTCTGTGTGTTACAGCTGCCTGATCTTAAAGATGCCGAGGCGGTTCAGAAGTTTTTCCTTGAGGAGATTCAACTTGGCGAGGAACTACTAGCTCAAGGTAATAGCGTATATTTGAAGGCTAAGTTGTAAAATATTTTTTTTTAACCTTTGCTAGAAAATGATCTTCTGAGGAGTCAAATTCACTTTGGAGAATCTGTTTATTCTTTTCTAACCTTCTGTGTTTAAAAGAACCAGCAAGGGAGTAGGAAAGAAACGTGTGGATTGATTCTTAGTAATGGCGTCCACTGTTGATGGATGTTGTAGTGAAATACTTTACAGGGTGGGAGAAGGTTGATGTCAAAACATTATGATTTGTCATACAGGTGAATATGAGAAGGGTGTTGATCACTTGACCAATGCCATTGCTGTGTGTGGACAGCCGCAGCAGCTACTACAAGTTCTACAGCAGACTCTTCCACCACCAGTGTTTCAAATGCTTCTAACTAAGCTCCCTACAATAAGCCAGGTATGTGAAACATTCCCTGTTGTTTTGGTTGGAAAAATAATTGAACAGCTTCTCTTATCCACTGCGTCAGTCTCGAGTCTTGGCTTTTGTAATATGTTTTTGTATATGTTCAGTTAGACTAAAAGAAGCTTTTTTTTCCACCTGAAACATTCAAAAGTGTATATGAAAAACAGCACGTAGCATTAATAGCAAACAGGGTAAAAGTAGAAACACAAAACTTCTCTCATGTGTAGGGTATGCTATGCTCTTCTAAAGTAGAGTCGTCTGACCGCAGCTCTGATACTGTAAGCGGATGCACTGTTTCCCAAATACAAGCTGGGGGATCAGAAAAGTGGTAACTTTCTTGCACTGGGTCTTGAGGTTTGGTTATGTTTTTTTAATTATATATCTACAGGGTGTCTGCAGGTGCTCTGAAAGTCCGCTAGTGTTAATCTGCTTTTGCTAGCCTGTTGCTTCTGGGCCAGGTATAAACACAAACTATTAACAAGCATCAGAACACATGACGGTTTTGGAATCTTGGGCGTTTCCCTGATGATCAGGGTGTTCATAGCTCTGTGTGTATAAAATTCCCTCCCTTTTTAGCCTGAGTTTTGTGCAGATAATGTTAATGTGCTGGCAGGTGAGTCTGTTGTAACACGTCAGACATTTTGTGTTCTTGGGAATGCGGGGGTACTCCCTAACGGTGTTACCTCACGTAAAGCAGAGACTCAGTGCTGTGCATCACTCAGTTCTCTTTGCACCTCAGGCCTGGTTATAGTTCTGCTTAAGGTCCATATAGTTAGTAAAAACACTGAAAAGCGTCAGGTGCACAAGATGTAATGCCTGGGGGAAAGAATGGAGCAAAAATGTTTCCTTAGGGAGCAGTGCCAAAAGCCAGACAGAGGTCGTCACTTGAGGCTGATGGAACGTTTTTTACCTGACTTTGGCTTTGTAAAGCATCACATAGTGCGTAATTTTCGTGGAACTGACTTCAGAAACTTGTGTGAACTAGATTACCGTTTTAAACATTTATCAGTTTGCTCAGTAATTACACTGCTTAATATTCAGTGTAAAATTACAATGCTTGATAATCGGTTGCCTACTGTAAATTTTATGTAATTGTGAATGAGTTTTTCTCCTTCTTACAGAGAATTGTAAGTGCACAGTGCTTGGCTGAAGATGATGTTGAATGAGGTCACACCACAGCAGGGGGGAAAAGTGTTTTCTTACCCCAGAAGATGAGCATCAGTAGGGGTATAAAGGGGCAAACATAGTAGTTAATGGACTGTGTACCACATCGGGTTCTACCAGAGTTAAAATTAACTTTGTGTAGGTGGGTTTCACAGGATTTTATTTATTATCCCAGTGAAAAGTGTATTTTGATAAGAATTCATTTTATAAATACACTGTGGTGAGTTATCAAAGTATCACTAACTTCATTATTATTAAAATATGCAGTTGTAATGTTGTACATATAAAGACGTAAAACTACGACCTATTAAAATCCCAATGCTCATTTTTGAAAAAACAAAGTTATGGCAATAAAGATTTATCTGCACTTGTGTGTCCCTATAGTAGTACTTGAAATTTCAGAACATTTGGGTGTCAGAGCAAATGATCTAAATGACTTAACATTAAAACTTATTTTTAATGTTATGGCTGGTCTTCCAATGCTTTTAATTAAGTTTAAAGCCTTGTGTCATTTCCTGAGAAAAGAGACATGCAATCATTGAAGCAGTAACCGATCACCTTAGAGAGAGCTGCGAATCGGAACGGTGGTAGATGGCTGGCTGCAGAAGGAATGATAAATCCATGTCTGTCAGGAACAGCAACAGCCAAAGTGATGCAAGTCAAAACTGTATCTGGCAGATGTGAAAGTTCTGTTAATGCAGGTGTCTGAAATAAAGCTGTTTGGAACAGAACCTGGGGCAGATTGTGAGAGCACGAAAGTTGGGTTTTTTCGGAAAGCTTGACACTTTTTTGCAAGACAGGCAGTTAACATTTCGGTCTTTAGTCGTCAAGACCGTAGAAAATGGTTGTTCAGACTCTTTGGCATTTGCTTAAAACAAAATTGCACTGATAAGGTGAGACGATGGTAGCCCCAGGCTAAACTAGCTAAAGCTAATGGAATTAGAAAGTTGAAGTAAAATTTTGGCGGGTTGCAATACTCTAAACTTGAATTTAGATAAGTTTTCCTTTGCCAGTGAAAAGGAGGCAAATAAATAATATAGAGACTCAAGTGAGTAGGAGAAGCATACTTCTGGAAGCAAGTTTTCCACGGATGGGATGTTCCAAGTCTCAAAACAGTTCTCTGGTTTTGTGCTATCACCACTCAGGTGGCAGAAGAAGCAATTAAAAACGTAGCTTTATCTTTTTGGCACGGTGACTTGTTTTGATTTAAGTAGGAGAATGCTTCAAGGTGTCTGCGGTTCAGACCAGCTGATAGTTTGTGTTACGTTTGATAGTAAGGTACTAGGCAGCGTAGCCCAAACAGAAGTGAGATACTCTGAGAGCATGGTTGTCAACATTCCCATCTGTCTCATTTCAGCCTGGTGTAAGTTTCTGTAAAGGTAGATTCTTGCAAACCATAGGTCTCAATGCTTCAGAAGTTTTGAGAGGTTAAGTGGATAGTTCACGGTTGCCCAGCAGTCAAATACCTGAGTTTGGGAGTAGAAATGGCTCTTACTGACTCAGTCTGTTCAGACAGTTTGCCATGGAAGCGGTATTTCCCCCTTAACCCCGTGAAAACAGCTTCCCAAGATTTGAGGTGCTGTTGAATCTTTCTGTAATGTGACAGATACTGAAGTTAGTGGCTGGTATGAACAAAAATTTCTTGAACAGCTGGCTGTAGTTCAGTCTCTTTCTTGTGCTTGAATTGTTCAGGTAGCATAAAAGTAAAACTTACTAGCCATAATCTTCAGGTGACGATGGCTGGTTTGATTTTTTTCTTTTTAATTAATATTGGAGGGATAAAGTTACTCTAGAATACTTCATAAAAATACTGTGACGTTGCAGAATGTTCTGTTTTTAATGAGTAGTCAGGCTTTTTGGAGGAGTTTTCCTTTCTGACTCTTGAAAGTAAGAATTTGTAGGTTATGCTGACAGAACTGTTAGCATATTTACCTGCTGTCCTTGGTGGTGGTGGTTGCTTCAGTATAATATCTTTTTGGTTCACCTTTTAATGTTGTTTTAAGGTAAATCAGACTCTTTGACCCTGCCTTGAAAAACAACCCAGACAACACAAGACAAAAGCGGCACCCTTCCTTCAAACCTCAGCAAGTTTCTACGCTCTTTGGTATGATGATGACAATTTGAATTTACAGTTTAGCTTACAGCAAAGCTCCCCTGAACTGGGTATGTTTTAGCTAACCTGGGTGTTGATTATTCTGATTTTGATGGAAGACTAGGTGATAGTCTGATGATGTCTACAGTAAGGTCATTGCTTTATTAAACTTCATAGACACACATATTGCTCTAACCTTTATTGCTTTGTTCGATCCTGCAAAGCCAGATGCAAACAAAATTTTGGGTAACATAGGTTTAAATGAAGCCTTTAGTACAAATTTGTTCCTATATTTGATAACCCAGAAGTACCTGGATAGTATGCTAGAGCAAGCTCTGATACCTGTTTTGAGTGCCTTGGCAATAAGGTGGGAATGATGAATCCTTTTAGCAAGGCTTAAAGTTGGTTTTTTTTCCTCCAAATCTCCCGATGAAGCAAATACCTTCCCAAACTTGAAGATATTGTCTAGAGTGGCGATTTGCTGTTGCTTCACCAGCGGCAGGCTGGCAGGGGTGTAGCCAGCATGCACAGTCCACAGCTGTAGGAGGCTGTAATTCAGAACTGGTTTTGGGTGCAGGCGGAGCGCAGGTCATCGGAAGTGCAGGGTTAACGATGGATGTTACTGAATCGGTTGTAGTAATGCCATTGCATTAGCTGTGCACGGTACTGTATTTCTTTTCACCAGAAGGTGGAAGCGAGCCATTCCAGTTGTGGATTTGCTGCTGCTGCTGAGCTGTTGGTGGATGAGATCTGTAGTCTTATTTCACTGCAGGTAAAGCTGCTAATCTTTCTCCCAGAAAGAGCCATCTTCCCTTCTGTGGTGCTCCAAGAACAAGGCACTTGTTTTCAGCACCAAGATGATTTCTCATAAAGGAAATCGGAGGTCTGTTAGTTTCTTGTTGGGAAGCCTCGCTCCTATCATTGGTTAGGAGCTTCTCAGGCAGCTTTTACAGCAAACGCCCAGCTAGTTTCATGATCGTGCAGGAGTACCTTTGATGTCTCACCAGTTTTCTAGATAATGGATTCGAATCCCAAACCAGAGTGATCAGGCGCACATGGAATCATCTGGCACTAATTTCCTTACCCTGGGGGATGACAGAATATTATTGCTGCCCTTAACTTGGAAAATGGCAAAGTCCCAGGCCTGTTGTGTAGGAGACCAGCCAGCCAGCCATCATCAAAGTAGAGCTCTAGCTATTTTTGCACCCCGCAGAATCTTTCTAAAGTTTTATTTGTACATCTGTTGATGGCGTGTTCAAAGTCCCTTAGGCTGAACAGTGGCCCTACGTGACTGTTGTGTTAGAATTAACATGAGTTAAGCTTCAAGGGGATCTTTGAAGTGGTCACTAAGCGCATTTAGAGAGTGTTTCAAAGGCACGTTGTGCTGTACACCCATGCTTCTGCGTATTTAAACGCGGATATGAAGAGGGCTGAGCTGAAAAAAAACCCAAAACCTTCTTCAAGGTTTCTGTTGTACCCAAGTCTTGGTTTGGTTTTGCATTTGCGCGTTACACTGACCAGCGTAGCTTGCGGTCTCCTGTATGCAGTGGCCACAAAAAGCCTGTCGGCGCAGCAGTCGGATCTGACCAAAAGCCTGTTGCCAGGAGCTGGAACTTGTGCTTAGTTCACGAGGCCTGGGCTAGCTTTCCTCAGAGGCACTCCGGAAACCGAGCCGCTGGTGCGGGTAACCCTACTTGTTTTCTGCGTTTGTACCAAAACTGAGCTTCCCAAAGAAGAAGTGGATGTCTGATACTGTTCTCAGAGGGCGGAATTTGCCTTGTCCCATGTGCGAGTGAAGCCATAGAAAACAACGGCCCCTTTGGTGACGTTCCCGTACCAAACTGTCCAGCGTGCTGGCACTAGATAACGCGCAGCTTTTTCGAAGTACGGTGGTTGCCGTATGTTCTTGAGAAGAAAATGCAGGTTCTCGCTTCTTTCCCTGCAGTAGGGGCTTGCAGGTTCTGGTTTGACAGAACATTTACTGGGCAACTTTTGCTAAGGTCTGCTACCCTGTTTTCCAGTTGCTGCCGTGACCTAGGAATCATGGTCCCTTCCAGGCCTCTGTGCTCTAAGCTTTTGATATATCCTGCCGATCTCTCCGGGCGGCCATGCTGCAGGGCAGTGACGCTTGGCTTCCATGTAGGAAATTCCTCCTGTGCGTGGAGGCAGGGAACAGCCGGAGTCGGACAGTTCTGTCTCTTCGCGACTTGGGACCCTTACAGCTACGAACCGCTTTGGTGCCGCTGTGGTTTACTTGAGCAGGTTTTAATGGGACGGCAGAGGGCAGCGTTGCACGCGTGTCCTGCAAAATCCCGGTTTATAGAGTCTTCCTGTCTGGCGAGGTGATGCAATGCAGCATTTTGCCCAGGCGAACCCGGTACAGCCTATCAGCCAGGATCAGTGAGCAACGGCGGTGTGTGTTTCTGCTGATACCTAATCTTGGCTGTTTGAGTTCCGTGCGCGTGGTTTGTTGGGAATGACACGATTAGAAGGATTTCCCTTTTCTTTCTCTCCATCCCTCAACACGCACCAGGTATATAGACAGCTGCGTTGTACAACTTAAACCCTGCAACGAAATACAACCGAGTCTCCATCCCCAGGCAGGCAAGAGAAGAGTTTTCCCCTGCCCAGCTGTGATTTTTCTGGATGAGCTTTGCTAGCTGGAGTGGAAGGAGGGCACCTGTTAACTGCAGCAGGGGTGGAAGAGAAATCTGCATCTTGACACTCTGCCTGGAGTTGGGCTCCAGCTGGGATGGCCTGTATGAGGAGGGCCAACCGAAAAAAGAAAAGGGCAGGATGTTTTAGGTGGGTGACAGGATGCAGTTTCCTTGCTGGTTGAATTTCAGCTAAAGGTGGCAAAATCGACTCGCCCTGTTGCAATCCTGTAGCTGACGTGAAGTGAGCTGCTGGGGTCTCTCGTGCCGTGGAGGCAGCTATTTGTATCGTAGTGGCACCCAAACCTTAACTACTCCTGCACCTCAGAAGCGATTTTCCTCTGCTTCCTGGGCTGTGTTTGCGGTGGGAAGGTGTATGTTTATGCCACACAAGCAAGTTTTCAGCCCTTGTAGCTGTCGATTAACATTTTTCCGAACATTCACCTTGTTAGTAAGAAATTCTTCAAAGTCTACTTAAAACATGGCAAGTATCTAGAGAAATAGAGCTTCTTAATAAAAGTGTCTCTGCAAACTATGCTTCTCCTCCTTCCTTAGGTCAATCTGGATATGTTAGACCCTGTAAGATAGCCTGGAAGATACAGACATTTGCTGTAACAAACCAATCTTTGCCTGTTTTGGCATGTATGTAAATGAGCGTTTCCTGGAGCTCTGAAACGACCTGGTTAGCCTCTTTTGTTGTATTTAATATTATTTGATGAGAAGGAATGTACGTTCAGCTTTGATGATTAAAATGACAATGATTATTGCATGAATTTGTTAATTATAACGCAATGACTAATTAAATGGACAAATGGAGAAAAGGGATTCTTGAGCAAGCATGTTCTTTGAAAAACTCTCCTCTGGTGTTTTTAATTGATAGTACGTGCCTAATCAATGCACAGCAGTATCTCATTATTGGCGGGAACAGTCTGGTTTCGATGGAAATTTATTTTCACTACACATTGACCTGGTATAATGCAATTGCTTGGTCCTGTAAGTCACTGCAAGACTGTAAGATTACCAACTCCTAGAATTTATGAGGCAGAAGTTTTTGCCTATACAATGAAGAGAAGAAGCCCCATCTGGCCCCAGCCTCCATGTTTATTGAGTTGTTCTAGTTCAGGTGTTTGCTGAGCTGAATTTGCATAGCCGTGAGGGGTTGTGAGGTGATTTCCGTTTTCTTTGCTTGTATCTCTCCGTCTAAATTTTTGAGCTTTAATATCAGGCCCCTTGGCTTACGGTAGAAGTTGTCTGAGAGAACTAAGGGCCCTTGTTTAAGTCTCTGTAGGGATGTTATCTACTGGCCATTGGCACTGGCAGAATTCTTAGCATGAAATTATTATTATTACTTCTGTATCAGCAGAGATGTGCGTGACACTCTGAAGAATCTGTCAAGATGAAGTCTCTGCTTCTGCAAGCTCACAACCTGCAGTCCTGATCCTGTAATTTACTCTGCATGGTCCTTTCCTCATGGAAACCTAAGCAGTCAAGAGCAGGACATTGGGACAGTGACACAGGAAGGGAAAAGGTAAGGTTTAGGACAGTATGATTGTTTTGGTAGTTACTGGGTGGGTGCTTTGTTTATCTGAATTAATGTATGAAGCTCTAAAGCTTGCTCCTTTTCTACATCATGTTATTTTTAAACTGGTTGCCTAATCAGGGCTACTTACTAGTATCAGGAAAAATCAGACCTCAACCAACCATGGACCTGCTTCTGAATGATGCAACCTACTGAAAGGAAAAAAAGAGTATTAAAGGCACTCTGCATAACTGAAAAGATTTGAAGCACAACCCTTCCCCCCCCCCCAACTGAAATCAAGTAACACGAACTCTCGAGCACTGGGTTAATTACTCTGCTGGCAGTCCTGCAGTTCATAAGTGGCTTCTGCATTGCCAATGTAGGAAGCAATCTTTCGGAAATCTGACTTGCTGTTTGATAGCAACTTTAAAAGGAACTCTGTTCTGTCAAAACTTGGTAGTCAGCCTAGCCACAATGCCTGAAATACAGTGGCACCATCATGCGAATAGGATAGCTGGGATGTAGGTATTTAGCAGGCATGCATAAGGCAACCAGCTTAGAAGGCAACAAAGTGAGTCAGCATCCACCCTAGATGTTGGATTGCAGACTCGGAATACCTGACAAGCTGATCAAAGGGTTGAAAACTGGAGAGGCACTTTACTGACAGAAAGTTGTAGCCCAGTTTTGGACAGTTGACCCATCCTTAGAAACAATGCAGCCTTTCAAAACTTGCTTCTGATGCTCAAAGTCCTTGTGGTTAGAGCAGGTGTTACCTGTTGACCAGGATAGCTCTATCCTTTTTTCTGCTTGGGAGTCAGTATCTGGAAAGGAGGAGATGCCTGGAAGGAGCTGGCTACATGGTAGCCATATAACCAGAAGGTCAGATGATCAGACTGGTGTGTCCTGCTACCGTCAAGAACCAACTGTCTGGTTCTTGGTGGGAGCTTGAGCTAATGACTTGGGCACCCTGGCTTCTCAGGGCAACCCTAGAAGTGCATGCTGATAAGTTCAATTGGTTTTCTAAAGGGCACAGAGACCCAGGATGGAATGCATTGATACCGGAGCAGTGCTCTCACCATACTTTTTGTCATAAACCGTTGAAGTAGACAAAACACTTGGGTCCTGTGTAGAACCCCTCCCTTCATTTTGGTTGTTTCCAGGTTGGTGTTTGTTATGAGACTCTGCCAAGATCTTGTAAGCAGTGTTTTTTCTGCTGAATTGCCCTCAAAGTCTTTCAGCAGGCATGATGGTATTTGTCATTAGACTGCAGATCTTTTCACAGATGGATGTCTCCTACCATGGGCAACCCATTTTCAGTAAAAACAGTGATCTCACCCTGATTTTAAGGAAAAGTAAGAAACATTGCAGTCTGACAAAACCAGCAAGGGCTCAGACTCAGGATTCTTTATGGCCTTTCCTTATTTTTTTAATCTTACCATTCAAATTGTGCCTCCCCAACTCCTGGTAATGTTGCGGGTATTGTGTGCTTTGTCTTAGGGGGTGACAGCACAAGCTTTGTTGTTGATTGATGCAGTAGGGATTTTGTAAATTCAAAGTATTTGTAGCTCATCATAGTATTTGTAATCACCAAAGTATTTGTGGAGGTCATCACCCTGGGCTTTTGAAGAAATGCTGCTGTGAGACTGGTTCACTGGAGCGGCATAGATTATCTTAATTTTGCGGAATGTAACTCTGTTTTCCTTTCTGCTTGGAAGACCACATTATTTTTGCTAATATCGAGCAATATCACCTTGTTGACGTGGCTGTTTAGGGCACCTGCGGTACAGCTGTGTTCTTGTGAAGCTTCACAGGGCTTGGGAACCAAAGACACGGAGCTAATGATTAGCTAGGCGTTCTGTCCTTTGCACCAAGGCCAAACGAGGGCTGCTGCTTATCACCTTTCATTGCCCAGAAGGTGTGAGGGCGGTCATTTGTTTCCAGTGGGACGTGCAAGAACAGAAAGCACTTTGCCATGAGGCAGAGGTTTGTGGGCAGTCTTGGATGCCTGATGCAAAGCTTCTTCTGTTGCTTCCCAGAATGATGGTCTCTTCTGTCAGGGTTCAGGCACTGGAAGTGCTTATGTTTTCTGGCTAAATAGAAGAGTGCTGCAGCCAGGACCTTCCCATTTAACATCTTTCAATGAATGTCAGAATTCACGTACACCAAAGCTCTTTTTTCTTTTTAACTCGCTGTGTGAAGGTCATACAAAATAATTCATTCGCTGCCCTTTGCCGGGTGTCTTCCAGAGGTGGAGTGCCTGCCTTTTGCTATCTAAGGGGCTTAGCATTTTGGCTTTTCTTTTTTTTTGTCAGTGTTGAAAGGTTAACATTTGTATCCTTTCTGGAATACAAAGGAGAGGTGTCATCTCAGAGGCACGGAGTTAAGTTTTCAGGGACGGCACTGCAGACAGCATCTGGGCACGCAGGTATTGAGGCGTTCGGTCCGGCAGGATTGGGAACAGGGCATCAGCTCTAGATTCAGGCGTATCTCCTTGGGACAGAGTAGTGCTCACTGTTCCTGCCAGCCCATCGTTTTGCTGCAGATGTCCGTTGGACAATCGCAGACTGTGCCGAGGCTGTGGTGGCTTTCCGTGCAGCAGCAATGAAAGGTGGGAATCTGCGGGCCTCAGTGTAAACGCCGTATTTTCACAGCCAAGTTTGCCTGAAACTTCCTTTTGGTAGAATTCGGTAGAATTTTTCCCCAGAGGGGAGGCACAGGGAGCCTGCAGAGGAGCCCCGTGTGTTTTGGCCTCCCAGACCGGTGCCACTAGATGGCAATGTGGTACTCCTGCAGCTGGGACTCCCCCTTCCCTTCCTGTAAAATTTCGTGCTTTTTCTGTATTTATCTCTGCCAAACTGATGATTGCACCCACCACCCCGGCAAGAGAACAGAACAAAATCATTTCATAGAACATTACAGCTGTTGAGCCTTTTTCTTTTCTGTCTTTTTTGCCTCACCCCCTCCCCAGTTCTTTGTCCCACAGCAGGGTGCAGAGGTTTAAAAACCTTCTTTCTTAATCGCTCTCCTTCTAAAAACAGAGAAAACACAGCCTCTTGGGAGCAATTAGCTGTGAGAAAAGCATTTCTCAAACAATTGCCAGGAAATATTGTCTTGACCGATATTCCTGATGTAACACTGTCGTTCTCAGTACTGTTATTCTAAGATACTCGGCTGCAAAACCAGCAGGGTACAGATCTGTAACGTATGATCTGCAGCTTACCACCCACCTTACGTTTTTATATCCATTTACTTTCAGTTTGTGGCCTCCCCACACCGCCTGTAGCTATTCTGTTTAGGAGAGTGAAGAATTATTTGTGGCTCTCCTCCTGTGACTAGTGTATCAGGCCAAGGCTGTGACAAGACGCGGCTGAAAATTAAGGTTATGCCTCTGCAGCCCAGGTTCCTGATTGAAATTCTGTGGCAGTGTGCTGTGGAGGAGGTCAGGCTGCACGTTTACAACGATCTCTTCTAGCCTTAAAGCCTGGCAGCCTGAGAGTACATGAGGTTGGTGAAGCCTGAATTGCAGTGGGAGCAGCCGGAGAGCAGGTATATGTGATGCAGGCAGCAGAGGTACAGCAAAGCTGGAATCTTGACCCTGAAAGCTCCTCTCCACATTGTTGTATTCAAGGAAGATGAACCGGGCTGTAGGGTGGGGAGAGGTTGGAGGAATGGTGGTAAGCTTCAAGCACTAAAAGCCGGTGTTAGCAGTGGCTAGGAGCCGCTGCTAGCTAGCCAGCTAGCTGGGTGTACACGCGTGCATGCCCATTCGCATGCACAGCCTTAGCTGTTTGTATTGTGTGGTTCAAACTTTGTCCCCCTTGACATAAATTTATGGACATCTGAGAAACAAGCCTCGGTCCGTGGGACAGGGTGTGAACTGAAGCACCTTCTGGAAGACAGACAGCAGTGTAATCCTTTCATTCAACCCTGTCTGCAGCTGCTTTTTATAAACTTGGCATAAATACGTGCTCAGTGAGGCCAGGCCTGTGTAGCTGGAAAATATTTTCCACCATCCAAAAAAACAGAAGATTGGAAAAAGAGCCCAGAAATTGTGCATAACATGGAATGGCCTCGCTTGCGGTTTCTTTCCATGACTTCCTCAGCTCATTTTTCTGCTGCCAATTTTAGAAGCCCATAAGTCATACTTGTTAAACTTTCTCAGTTAAAATGTAACTCTAAGAACAAAGTCATATGATATGTTACAGCCAAATAATCCTTCCAGAGCCTCTGACTGGAGAAAAGCTACCCTGATCTGGCCAGCGCGCAAACCTGCATGGGCTCCTGGCCCGGGAGAGGCAGGGCTGGGGGGCAGGTTGGCAGCCGCAGGCCCCGCTGGAGGCTTCCCCATGGAGACATTTCTCCCTGCTCTTGCTAGGGTAGTCAGCCTGTGGTGGGTTATGTGGCAGGACGGTCGTTGCGGAGGTTTCAGCTCCTGCTGTAGAAGGACTTGAAGGAGGAGGAGAAGTGGAGGAGGGAGTGAGGGAAGGCGGCCTGGGGGCTGCAGGGTCTGGCAGCGGAGGGCTGAGACGCCACTGCAGGAAGGTACTGCTGCTGTCAAGGGTGAATGAGCTGAAGGGTGAGGAGGTGGGAGGTTGCCAGGGACGAAAGTGGATTTGCTGGAGGGTTTGAATAAAGGGCATCCTCACTTCAGTGGGTTTTTAAGCGCTGGATCGATATGGAAGTACTGGCATGCCAGGAGCAATGTGTTTGTTTGCCAGTTTTGCTCCCTTGTCTAAGGTGATTGTGCTTGCACGGGGCCCCGGGGTGGCTGCCCTGCAGCACCATCCCTTCTTCCAGGGTCAGCGCTGTCCTCTCGCACAGGACAAATCCTGTCATTGCTGCACAGGGGCATCGCTCTAAACTTACGCCGTAGAACACTGGGGCTGTAGCCGAGAGCAGGATTTGGCTTTTGGCCCTGCCAGCAGCAGTGTTCCAGCCTGCCCCCTCCCAGCTGCAGCCTGCACACCCGGGGCTGGCAGTCCCGAACTGGGTCCCTGCGACCTGGTGGCTTGGGAAGGCAAGGAGCACTGGTGTCCCACTGGCGAGGAACCGGAGCAGGCAGAGGAGAGCTGGAAGGGGGAGAAGGGATGGGAGCCATGAGGGACTTCTTGGGCAGTTCACCCTTCCAGCCCTGCCTCCCGGTTGTGCTGTAGGCAGAGAAAAATTATAAAAATAAGAAAATGTCTGTGTTTTTTCCCCCTAAACATCAGCTTTTGAGTTTGGTTCTGTCCCTCGGTGTAAACTGGGAAAGCGTCTGGAGGAAGTCGGGGGAATCATGCTGCTGCAGAGCGGCTGCCAGGAGCAGCGGGCCCCAGAGACCGCCTTTCTGCGGCAGGGCGAAACGCCCTCGCGAAGCCTGTGTGGTCTTCACGGGAAGGGAGGAACTGAGCAAACCCACTGGAAACCGGCGAGGGTGTTGTAATGTTTTTTGGACAACCAGTTTCAAAAAACCAGCGGCTGCCTCCCTCTCTCTCTCTCCCCTGGCAGCTGCTTCCCGTGCCATGACATTGAGGGAGGTGGTGGTGACTGATGTAACCGCGGCCGGCCGGGGAGAGTCGCTTGCCCAATGCTTGGAGGCTGGCCAGCGGCCAGAGAAGTTTGCTAAGGCCAGGTTTTCTCACAACGGGCTCCCTGTCCCTGTGCGCATACCTGTAACTGGGCCAGGTGCTCGGCACGGCTGGCTCCCCAGCCGCGTAGGCGAAGCGGTGAAGCTACCCAAGCCAGGATCAGGAGGAGGAGAAGAAAAGGAAGGAAATTTTGCTCTTGTCCCATGTGAATGCAGACCCGATAACATCCCTAGGCACGTGTTGTTTGTGTCACCATATTGTAATTAATAACGATGCCTGTTTGCTGAAGCCAGCTGTTCTTTGTGCTCGTGGCAGGAGGCGTGGGGGAGAGGGTGAGGCAAGGCCCAGGAGTTTTTTTGGCTGGATCACCACCTTTAAGTTAAGTAAGTGACAGACCTTTAAAAGGATCTCTTTGTATGAACTGGAATATAATGCTCAGCTGGGCTCTTAAATTCTGGCTCTGTTGAGAAGAGAGATCCTCTCATATCGATTGTCATTTTGTATGCAGTTCAGGCACCGACTTGTAGAAAATCTGGGCCAGGAGAGATATCATTAGGTATTTATGGGGGTTTGGTTGGCTCAGCAGTCAGTTTTTCCATTGTCATGCCGTGACAGTAGTGCATTACATACACCCTCAGGAGACATCCTTCTGCTTCCACAACAATAAATGACTTTTTTCTTTTTCTGACTCATCTTCAGCTTGAAAAAAAAACAACCCCAGCCACCACCAGTAAATATAATTAGCAACAGGCAGATATACTGTACGTAGCTCTCTGAGCCCATTGGGGCAGTTCCTGCTCGTGGTTGCTCGCCCCATGCTTAGATCTCCAGCTGCATTCCTAATTATACTTAGATGTGTTAACATAGCCTGGTGATGCTGCAGACCGAGAAGCCATTTCTAGTTTGGATGAGGGATATATTTAATGCCGGGATTGTCTTTCATGCACACACACAGGAGCTTCAGCCAGACTCACAGCTCCCAGGGCAGGGGAATACAAATGGCTGTGCTGCACTGGATGCAAGGTCCACTTAGCTCTTTCTTCTGCCTCTGACAGGAGCCAGCAGCAGGTGCTGCAGGAAGGGGGACAAGAAGCAGGGCAAGTCTAGACTGATCCTGCCCCGGTGTGCCCTCCTGGCTCCCAGCACAGCACAAAAGGATGGAGGAAGAGGCAACTACCACCTTAATCCTTACACTGCCCAGTGGCCCGTTTGCTTTGCTTCCCAGACACGGCTCCGCATGGGATGGAAAGCAGACCCAGGTCCGCTCTGCTTTGCCTTGGAGCCACGTGGTCACGTGAGGATTTCTGGGTTAAATGCGTCCCAGCCCCTCAGTATTTCCCTTATGTAAGTGTGATGGAGCCAGGAGCAGGTGGCGTGCAGCTGGGCTCTGCTGTCTGCCAGGTGGGTGTTCCCTTACACCAGAAGCTGAAGTCTGCACCGTCCCAGTTAGGGGCTGCCTCCCATCCCGCCTGTGCCATTGGAGCACCGCAAAGCCCGGACCCAGCCTTCGGGTCCATATTCCACCTCGGGGCAAAGGCTGAGGGCAGTCACGTGGCTGCGAGCGGGCCAACTGGGAGATTAGTATGGCTTTGTTTATTTATTTATTTTAACCTGTGACTAAGATGGGGGAGTATTTGGATGGGAGCCGCTCCTCCCAGAAAAGTGCTGTTTATATTTTGGTCTCCTGAGCAGACTCAGTCGGCTCTGAAGTGCTCATAACCCAGCAGTGGTATGCGGGCTCTGTTGGCGTGTCCTCGCGTAACCTGGTGTTCACGCTGCCGGACGGAGCGTGGGTTGGTTGTTTGCTCATCCTGAGCGCAAGTGGCCAGAAGCTTTCCTCCGTATTCCTGATCGCTGAGCTCAGAGGGGTGGAGGAGAGGAAGGGCAAGCTTTCCTCTGAAATTGGCCAGGCGTTGCGTAGGACCGTACCTGGGGTTGCGCTGAGAAAAACGTGACGGTGTGGGTGGGGTGGTGGCTCTGTATCCCCAGACAATATTGCAGGGCTCACCTGTGCAGCGTGTGTTTAGCACAGTCATAGTAACACTGCCATGCGTGTAAGCAAGTCAGTACCTGCTGCCATGTGATCAAAAGGAGAGATGCTTTTAGAAACGTGCGAGGGTGGCATGAAGAAACAAGTCAGCTGAAGTATCCTTAGCTTCTAGGGCACCTGTGGGCTAGTGGACATGAAGGAAACGGTGCACAGAAACCCCTGAAATAACGAGCTGGCGGTTATTTCCATTATCTCTACCTAATTCCACATGTGTAACCTTCTTTCTTTGAGATCTTGTCAGTTCAAGACCCTGGCTCTAGGGACACCTAAACTCTGGGGGAAGGGCAGAGCCAGCTCAGCCAACTTTGATGGAAAATGATTTTCCAAAGCGAGGATCTTTGGATTTAAAGCATTTAAAGCCTCGGGCTTTAAATAGCACCTGACTAGGTGGCTAGCGAACTAATGATATGTGGGGGAAAAGGGTTTCATATTCTTGAGCCAAGGGAAGTTTGGAGAATCCTGTCCCCATATGTCATCAGTTGCTAAAATGAGTCTCCTGGAAATGTAGAAAGTCTGTCTCTTTTTCTCCCTCCTTGCCCTATAGCAATATAAGTAGCACAACTTCATCTGAGTTTTGTGATATATAAATGAGTAATCCTGCCTCCAAGGCTGTCTGGGACTTCTGCACCACATCCTTGCTCCAGCTTGTACCACAGTAGACTATTGTATGATGTCTGGGATGGAGAAGATTTCTTCTGTGTAGCATGCTGTGGTATGTTCGCTGGTCACAGAGTTGTCTGTGGGGTGAGAAACGGGGTGAGGCTCCTCTCAAGCCACCAGTCTTGGGCATTTTCTGTTTTAGCACTCTCTAATTCTTCAGCGCATTGCCTGGACAACTAATGACTGGGGTCAGGGCCTGCTGGCCTTTGGTCAGCAAACTAAAAACTGGGCTTTTTTCTGAGCCAAGAGTGTAAACAAGGCACAGGCCAAAACTTCTTTTAAGCTGTCATGGCAAGGGCTAGAAAATCGGAAGACATCAATACCAGCTGAAATGCAGCATGTGCTGAGTGGTGCTCTCGTTTCCAGCAGGGAGGACTTCAACAGCCTAAACCAGCAGCTCAGCCAGGGCAGTGCAGCAGAAAACCTCCAGAGAAAGGGGGCTGTGGAAACTTTCCCTTGTGTTGGTGGTACCGTGGTCAGCCATGCGACTGCAGGGAAAGTTGGCGTAGTGCTTGCTCATGTGTTTAGTGAGGGGGTCTGCGGGATCTGAGCTGCCCGTGCCATCCTGTTGTGAGCTTCTTAAACCCAATCTTCCATGGAAAGTAGCTGGGGGAGAGGAAAAGTGACTTTCTAACCACATTGATTTTGGCCTTCTGCCGCTGAAGAAAGACCCAGACGTTAGTGGTGCTCAGAGGTGCTGGATGAGCCAGGTTTGATCTCAGGAACACCTATATGAAGATGGTTTATTTCCCAAGGAAGCAACTGTGTGAAAACAGTGTAAATGAGGCCCGGCCAGGGGCTCAGTTCTCCAGATATGAGTTTTATATTGAGGTTAGCGGGAGGCAAAGGTGTGTGAATCTTCTGGTGGGTGTTTTTTTTTGCCACTGCTTGAGCGCAACAGGGAACGTCGGGGAAACCTTCCTGAACAAGTTGACTACCTGCATCTTGTCTGGTTTTCATCCCACTGGCTTGTGCTGACTCACAGCCTTGTGTTGGCAAGGTTTCTTCATGTCTAGATTGCCGCTTCCATTTGGTTAAAGTGAGGAAAGTGTCTTTCAGAGAGCAGGAATGGGGCTAGGAAGAGGAAGCTGTGCGAGGCTCGGTGTGCATTGCTGAATCACGCCGGGCTCAGTTTGGTAATTCCCTCTCTCTAGGCCAGAATTTCAGCAGTTTCAGGTTTCAGCCCAGTGCAGCATCAATAAGTCCATTCTTTCAGGAAGGTCAGAGTTACTGTCACTCCATCCCTCCCCTTCTCCCTGGGAGAGTCAGGCTGTTTAGCGGCAGCAAGGGCTCAGGGTGCAGTCTGAGCAGGAGGAAGCACCCTTGCCCTTGCTTGTTCTTCTGCAAGGAGGCAGGAGCAGCGGTCTCCTTTCCCCACATCACCCCCCGCTGCTGTCAAGGGTCCAGCTGCCCCTACGGGGGTTCGGCTGCCTGTGCCTCGAACAGGCACCAAGGGCGGTTGCAAGTGCTCAGCACCGCCCGGCACCAACCCTCGGCTTAGTTCTCCCTCTGGCCCCGGCAGCTATCAGCCTGGTTTCATTCATTTTAGGCTGGGTGATAGTCACAGGCACAGAATTCAGTGACATTCAAACCTCTCTCTACAGGTGAAGGGACACAAAATGGGATCTAATTTGTTCTTCATGAGGCATCACTTTCTGGCATTTTTTTTTTCTGGCAAGAAACTACAGGTAATTTAAGTCAATGTCATCAAAGACACATTCCTGTTACTCTCACAACTGTGACCTTGCGTCCAGCTAAAAGACTTGTAGGGGGTAAACCAGTGAGATGCTCATCTTACATCCACGGGGCAGATTTTCCAACCAGCAGCTATGCTGGCAGGGCTACCTGCCATGCTGTCCGGCCGTGTCGCTGCCAAGTGATTCTGGGAAAACACGGGCAGTGACACCACAGACCACTAACAATGGAGGTGAATTCCTGGAAGACGCCTACCTAGGGCAGCAGCTCGTGGTGCGGCAAACCATGGGATGCATTAGTGCACGGACAACTGAAACGCAGGAGGAGGGGTCAGACCAGTCACACCGGCACGTTGCAGTGTCCTGTCCGCACAGCAGGCAGCAACCTTACTGAACCGGTCGCAAAAAATTGGCTGCGTTGGCCAGGAGGAAACAGCTTAGCTGTCACAGCTTTCACTCAGAATTTGCTGTGAGCTGGCCAGGCATAAATTGCTTTTAGAGTTAGTCCTGCCAGCTGCATTACCAGCAAAGCAAAAATTGTCTGAGGAGCCAGGCTCAGGTTCACACGCTTAAACCCTACCCGTCATGAGGTTGCTAAACCCTTCCCTAGGGCTGGTACTACAGTATTTACTGTATTGGCATGCTGTCTTTTCTGTTAGGCTGCTGCAGGATCGTATTATAACATGTCCTGTTGACAAGGACTAAACTCAGATTGAACGGTGTAAAGAGATAACTGCGGCCTTGATCACTCCATGGTGAAACCAGAGTAAATTACTGGACGCCAAATGAGTTGTTCCCTGTTTATTTCAGATTAAAGATTATTTCAGATTTAAAAAGTTTAGAATCTGACCTTCAGATCGTGTTATTTGTTTAATTCAACTGGGTCATATTTATAAATCGGTGTTGTGGTCAAAGTGATCCAATAAATGCCAGCACACAATCCCAGCACTTGCAAAACATCCAATGTATATATTGGCACTTTTCCTGTTTGCTGACTGCAGGACAAATAGGTTTCATATTGGGACATCAAAGTCTGTTTCAACAACTGGATGCATGACAAAGCCATGTTATAATCTGGGTGCTGATTACGGCATTGAAACATGCTGGCTCAGCACGTGGTAGATTTGGATGCGTTAGATAGATCAACGTTTTAGTGGCCTATGGCTTGATTTCAGCATGGAGAAGGTTGTCAGCATATTTGTGCTAATTAAGGAAACGGCATGGGAAACTCCTTTCCACTGCAGATACAGCCAGAGCTCAGGAAATGTCATTGCTCCTCGGTGTTGTTCGTAACAGCCAGTTTGTCTTGAAGTAGAGAAGCAGCTTTGTGTCTTAACTGTGTTTCTAAACTCTGCTGAAGCTTGTTTGGGTCTTGTCCAAGTCTTGTGTTTTTACCTGTTTCCGGAGGATGGGTTGAACAGTTGGGTCACAAGCACACAAGAAGAGCGCTTTAGCTGTATTTGGGGCCAGCTGTGCAGGGTTAGGTTCTCGGCCTTGATTGGGTTTATTTGTAATGTTGACGGTAACTGAACACCAAGAAATAAACACAGGTTTGTGCTCATGCTTCACTAGAAGAACCTCCTTGCTGCTGAAAATAATGCTTTTGCCCACCAGTAACTTTTTTTATTTTCCATTCAGGCTGCGTTTTGGATATGTTATGCTGTTCTTAACATAGTCCCATGTTCAAGTTCTCGAGAAAGCAGGCTGAAACGTTGCTAACCCTATTAAGTCCTTTCTGTTACACTGAGTCAGCTGCCGTGATTTTACCTTTGCTCTTGGTCAAAGTATTACAGTCTATTATCTTCGTGTTCTTATTTTAAACACAAGAAACTGCAATACAAGTGTTTGTTCCCTGTGCCTACATTTACTCCTACTTCAATGACAAAACCAGCACATTACTGTTAGCAATAATAAGATGGGTACGCCTAGAAGCCATGATGTTTTCCCAGGGATTCACAGCCCAAACATAAAGGACAAACAAAAATAGGAGAAATTAAGTGCCTTTATTTGCATTTATTAACAGGGAACTGAGGTACCCACAATTAAAGGGGCGCTTAATTCCTTCTTACTGAAAGGCCAAACAAAGAAGTCTTCAGCAAGGCTAAAAATAGACGCAGGACCAGCAGGTCTGTGTTCTGCAGACGGCTCCAAACACGCTTCTGCTCCCCAGCCCCAGAGGGCCCAGTCCAGCACAGCCATATGTCCACACGCCTTCTGCCTGAGCTCAGGCCAGCAGCCCAGGGCGTTGCCAGCACCTTTACTAGGTCAGCGTGGTTCTCCTGTTCCCAGTGCAAGGTGCTTCCAGAGCTGCTGGCCTGCTGCCCCTTCCATTTCTCTATCCAGAGCTGGATCGACGTCTTCAGTGGGGACTTGTGGTGGCTGCTTGTATTGACCGGTGACAGCTCCAGAATGGCAGCTGCTGAGAAATGGCTGCTGTATGTAGGAGGTCGTGGCAAACCTTCCCCACGTGCCAGTCCACGGGAAGAGTGTTGCAGGTCTGCAAGTTGAAGGTGGAGTCGGCTATAACGTGGCTTACCTTCCTTGGCATTCTGAAGTCTGGTGAAACATGATGCATAATGACACTTATTCTGCCTTTGCAAGTAGGAGAATGCCTTTGTGCCAAAGTGTCTCATTGGTGAACCTCACCTCAATGCAGAGTGCTTATTCAGATGTAACCACGAAAATGAGGGCTGCCCAAATAATGCCTCTGATTGAAAGGATCCACTGAAGCTCATTATAATGATCTTAATGACTTCCAGTTCAGCTGTGTCTGTGATACCAGAGTGCAAAGGTAATTATGGAAGTGCTAAATACTATTATTATTTGATATTAGTGACAGGGTGGGGGTGAGACCTGGTGAGTCCTTCCCCATCTGGCCTAGAGAGGAATGAGGGTTGCCCCCTTCCCTCCACCCCTTTCAAGGCCTGGGGAAGGAAGGACGGTGTAGGCAGGGTAGAGCCAGGACTCTGCTCCCTCTTCCATGTGTGGCAACTTTGGCTCTTACTTTGCCTCCGTGGTGTCAGGAGGTGGCTCCTTTGTGCAGCAGGAGCTTTGGTGTACATGCAGCAAACTGGGAGAAAGGAGAAATGCCCCCCCCCCCCCCCCCCCCGCTGCCCAATCCTTCCTGCGTCCATCTTGGCAGCAGAGGAAGCGAACATGCCTTCTCTTTCTGTTCCCTGCTGGTTTTGCTGGTTCAGTTTACTTTGTCTCTCCCGTGACCCTCTCGTACTACCTGATGTCACTGGATTTTCCCTTCATGCTCCCTTCTGAACTGTTTGATCTCAGCTGGGCCCCACCAGCACAAGTGCTCCCTTGGCTTGCACGGGATTTCCCTTTCCTCTGTGCTGGCAGCTCAGACTGTGAGGATGGGGCATTCAGACCTGGCTTTGAGTGGGGTCTCGGACCAGATGACATACTGAGGTCCCTCCCAGCCCCAATTATTCTGTGATCTGGAGGCCCTGGCTCGCTACTGACATTGTTCTAGCCCGGGAAAGTGCTAACCCCTTGACCCATGAGGAGTTTGTAAGGAAACACTGATAACTTACGTGGTTAACAATTGCTGCCTGACTTCTGCGTAGGGCCCTGTGGACTACTCGATGTGCGGGAACCCTCTGTACTGCCAGGGTCTGTGCAGCAGAGGTGGAAGCACCAGCCTTGCAGGCCTTCCTGGGTCACGGGTGAAAGGGTGAGAGCACATTCAGTGAGCTCTGCTCTCTGACCACGCCAGCCTGCGCTGGGAGAAACCTGTGCGGCTGTGATTCAGACTCAAATGATTACTTGACCCAAAGGAAGGCTGGATGACACACTGAGGCTGGGGCACACCAGCAGTGATTATGAGATGAATCACTGCCTGTGCTCTGCCATTCAAAACATCCTCTGCATTGCACAGTCAGGGCCATTCAGGCAGGCTGCAATGAGGAAGTGATATTTGCCCCTTTAACTGCCACCTTCTCAGTGAACCTTTCAGCCGCTGCCTCTGGCGTAGCCCTTGTCTCTCCCTCGTCATGCTGACGCTGGAGAGGTTTGCTGGAAGGGGCAGCTCCCTGACACTGCCCTCCGACTACAGCCAAGCACCTCCTGCTGATAATGTCCATCCTCACCCTAAGAGGGTTTGGCCAAAGGTGTAGTGCAGCCAGGCACCCCAGTGTCCCCCCAGTGCTGTCCTGTCCAGTGTGGAAGCACATCATTGAATACTAAACTGAGGGGCAGGTGGGAACTCGGAGTCAGTGTCTTTCAATTCTCTGTGCTCCAGCCTGTAATTTTCACATCGTTCTTGAAAACCCTCATAAATTCTTTGCACTGCTGCTCCCACTTCCATTTTTCCTGCTGTCAAAAATGTGGAGCTTGCACAGCCCAGACTGCTTCTGTGTTTCCTCTAGAGAGGGCACATAGCCTGCTGTCACTCTTCATTTCTCACGCTGCTCTCTACACTTCCCTTCTTCCCGTTCTTCCCACCTTTTTGTCCTTCACTCTTCCTCGCCTCCACCTTTTCTCCTGCCAGATGTGTGCACTCGTACGATTTCACCGGTGGTGTGAGTGCACTGGCTGCGTCTGTCTCATCCTGCTGAACGCTTCCCAACACGCTGATGTTGCTGCGTGCAGAGCAGGGAAGTCCTCAGTACCCTGTGAGCACCATTTCTCCTGACCCAGGAACGGGTACTGCTGGAGGCACTTTGCTGGAGGCACGGGTAAGGTCTGAGGCACGGAAAGTTTACTCACATTGGCTGGGACTCGCAAGCGTGTTGGGGCTAATAACGCACATGGCTTGTATGGTGCTTTCCCTGAAGCTGAGTTGAGCAATGTGTTAGTTAACAAGTTAGGCATTAGTCAGAGCTCCTAAACCCTGTGTCTTGCCAGTGACAAAGTTGCAAACTTGTAGTACAACGCTCCTGACGTTTTCCGCGTAGTGTAATGGCCAAGCTCCAGCAGAGTTGTGCTCCATCCTCTTCGTCTTACAGTTCTGCCTGGACTTCTTTCAAATTTAAGTCCTTAGCTGCCATGCACTCTTGCCAGCTATCCTATATATCTAAATAACTAGGTGAACTATGTCTGGAAAATAATCTATCTGATGAATTTAGCCCTTTCTTCCTGTGAGTGAACTGTCTTCAGACTGCCTTTCAAATGCATGTTACGTGCGGTCGTGTTATTGGTGCTTTGTCTGAATGTGTGCTAGCTATGGATTCTCGGTGTGCTCCTGGATATAACTGGTTTTAAGTACCCACTGCTGGTTATTCATAGCACACATTTAGTCATTTAACAAACATGGTATTAGTTCTGCTCTCTAAGTGGATGACTAATACTCTTATAAATAGGAGGAATGTGATCTAAAAGGTCACGTGAGTGTTCCCAGTGTGAACATATCCCTAAACTATGAGACTTCTCGTTCCAGGAGCATGCTTGCAAAAAAGAAAATGCTTGCTATTAGGAAGAAGGAAAAGAGCTCAAAACCCATTCAAGCAACTTTTCTGCTTTATCTCAAACAATCTGCAATTGTTTGTTGAGTTTTGCATTGCAAAAGAGTTTTGCAATGTTTGCTTTTCTCTGCAATCTCTCCTGACCTGCTTGGGAACATAGGCATCTCCCCTTTGGAACAGCCCTGATCTCACTCCTGTGCTAGTGCGCTCCTTTGGAACATAACAGGACCTAGATTTTCTTACAATCTACCTTTAAATTTCTCTGTAACCCCCTTCACGTCCCTAAGCAGGACAACACTTAACACTGGATTCCGAAGAAAATGAGAAGAGTGCGTGGCGCAAGTTTCTGTACTGCCCGTGAACCACCAGCTTTCCTCAGCTCAGTGGTGTGGAGAGAAGACGCTGTGCTGTGCTGGCACTGGAGGAGGAATGGGGGAATGCTGCCTCTGAGAGGGGTGCTTGGTGATGCAGCCTCCTGGGAGGTCAGGCTTCACTGTCGGTCAGTGCAGGAGGTAAAACGCAGCAGATGCTCATTGCAAGCCCCCTCATCGTCTCATTTTTATCAAATGACAACAAAAAAACTGAACGCTGTTGCTCTCCTGCCATTGCAAGGTTTGGTTCATGTTCACAGGAATATAAAGCTAAGGAAGGGAGGACCCGAGGCACAAGCCATGTGGCTACGTCTGTGTGAATAAACGGGGCAGTGGCAGGAGCTGCGCTCTGCTTTGCGGCAGAGTAACACTGTCTGGCCTTGGTGTGACAGATAAACCCTCTTGCACACCAAACCCATGTGGCCAGGTGCAGACTGCCTCTTGGGAACAATCCTGACCCATGCTAACTCCTGGGCTCCTTAGGTATGGTTTAGGAGAACACTGGTTGGCCCGGCCTAAAACTGTGCCTGGGACCGCACTGAGAGCTGGCGGGAGGGGTAGCTGAGCTCCCCAACTTGTGCTCCGATTCACTGGCTTGATTTTCTGCTCTAGGTGCTTCCAGTCTGGCAGGTGTCAGGAAAGTTACCTATTGCACGATACAAGAAAGAGAAGATGATATAAGAAAGAGAAGAGTCTTCCAGCTTCATCTCTAGCCTCTGTCCCTCCGTGCGCTCTCTCACGTGGGGGTAAGAGCCCATCCTTACCTATAGAGGAGTGAGAGGCTGCCAGAATTGGATACACTGAGGCTGCCAGGCGTGGATGCACTGGGGAAGTGGGGCCTGGTACTGGTGAAAGTCCAGATTCATTGCAGTGGTTTTTATAGGAATTTGACTCAGTGAAGAGTCGAGCCTATGGTATACGTACACCATAACGATGGATTCCCAGGTCACAAAGCTGTCACAATTTTGTCCACGCTTATTATACAGTTACAGAAATGCTTTAGCATTAAAATATGTGGGCTAAAAGCAGTCAGTTGTGTCATGTATTCTCCTCCTGCCTTGAGGTTGCGGATTGGAAAGGACAGCTGAGGATCTGGGTCCCCCCATGCAGTCTATACACAGTCGAGAAGTCCCAGAGAGTTGATAGACTATACATGATGTTTCTTTCTGAGCACACGACATGTTTCCTAACTTCAGCAGTCTCCGAGGTTTGGTTTCAGTGGTAGATGGTATATATAAATGGGACTTGGTTGAGAAGTGCATGTGCTTATGAAACCGTGTGCATGTCTGTGTGCGTGTGCATTAAAATAACAGGGCAAAGGTGACTGCAATATATTATTTACCTGCTGTCTCGGATTTATTTGCCTGCCTTAAGGACTGCTGTCCCTCAAATTTTGAACTCTTTGAGGATGCTCTCCTACAGCTAGTGTCGGGGGCCTGAGTGATGCAGTCAAACTGAAATCACCCAAGTTATTTTGGGTGTGCTGACATTTGCTTGTTTGTGGGTGCATCTGGTTTTCTCCTCTCCCTTGGTCAGTAGCAGCAGCATTTTTCTTACTGATTGCAAATGGATGGTAGCGTCGCGAGCAGGGCTTGTTTGTGCCTACTGTCCAGCTGCCAGCGGACAGTGATAAAACAGCACCGTCCGGGCGTCGGGGCAGGCATCACGTGACTCAAAACACACCTACTTACTGTACGTCTCGAGCAAGATCCTCAGAGGAGACTGTCAGCAAAAGGTGCCCAAATATTCCAGACAGATCCTTTTTCAGTGCCGTTCAAATCTTGCCGTCGGCACTCGGACGGGCGCAGGCCTGGTGTTGCGGGGCGGTTGCACTTCTGAGCGGGAGCCGTTTTGCAAAGGAGGACATGGCAGCACTCAGCCTACTCCCGAGGTGCCGCCTCTCCCCTGGGGTTCAGGAAAACCAGAAAACAAGCCCCCAAAGCTTTCTCCTTTTCCACGGTGTCACAACAGAACAAACCAGGATTTTCTTTGAAGCAGTAACAGGACAGGCTTTACAACATTCTTACAAGGGTGAATTTAGATACCAGAGAATGGAATTTCCAAATGTGTTTCCCTTCCTACACCTTTCTTTTTCATCTTCATACATCTGTGTCAGTTTTTGCAGAACCTATTTTTGGGGGAGGGAAAGAGGACAGAACAAGTGATGATCTATTCAGAGCTAAAAGCAGAGATTCGTGCTGCCAGAGGTGAGACTGTAGAAAAATATGTCAGTGTAGCAGATGATAGTTCTCCTCTCTTCATGCCTCTCCTGCAGCATCAAGGTGTACGTGTTTCTCAAAGGGGCCGTACATCTCCGAGGTAGTCTATGAACTGCGTGTTGAAACGGTTGCCATGGCAGTGACTGAGTGTAAGGTAGAAAGTGTGATTAGCCAGAGCTGGCCTAAATAGCTGAAGGGAAAGAAAAAAGAAGAGAAGGAAAAAAGAAAGGAAGGGGAAAAAAAGGACAAGGACTTTCTATTATTTCTAAGACATCAGCATTAACCCATGCCAGGAGGAGGGAGTGGGGTTGATGGAGAGGAGTGTGCTGCACACCCCAGCCCCAGCTGGTGTACCACATGCTGCAGGGGGATCTTCACTCCCTTACAACGTGCCCAGCTGCATGCTGGGGAGGGGCTGTCAGGACAGGCCTGTCCTGCTAGTGTTTGGTTCAGGGATGTGGTGCTTCTCCAGAGTTGGATGCGAGGCCACGGCACTGCTCGGCCTTCAGCGACCCAGGAAGCACAGTCACATCGCTCTCCTGGCTGACACAGGCCACAGCCACACTGGAAACAGGTGAAATCCCTGTCCCTAGAGCCATTCCAGTTCTTCTAGCCCACTAACCCATGCCTGCTTGAAGCATGCCTCTGAAAGGTATCCCATCTTCATTTGAAGCCTGAGAATTGGAGAACGCAGCCCTTTTTGTTAATTCATTGCAGCAGTTAATCACGCTCATTAAAAAAAATAATTGCACCTTATGTCTAATTTAAATGTGTATGGTATTAGCATTCAGCCTCTGGTGCATGCTGCGTTCTTCTCTGCTATATTTAAAAATGAAATAATCATTTCTTGAGATCCTGTGGGTTTTTGCTGTGAAGGTTTCTTATGCACTAGACTCACTTTCGAGCTTGTTTTTGAAGAAATGAAGAAGCAAAATTCTTTCTCTCAAAGGGTTTTCTTTTAGCTCTTCTCAAGGTAAAGTGGAAGACTGGGAGACTAAGGTAAAGACATCTCAGTACCAAGTCTGGACAGAAAAGCATCCTCTCTAGGAGCTGTAGAGTGCCACATTTTTGCAAGCTGAGAGTTTGCAGGTAGATGCTTGCAGGAGCAGGACCCGTTAGCCCGATTCTCTTATAGCTTTAGAAAAATAGGAAAGTTTTTAATTTACATTAGCCTGGAGTGCTTCTGATTCTTAGTCCTCTGAGTGAGGTAAGATATGAATCTACTCAGGCCAATCCATAACATTTGATCACTTACCAAGGGTATTTTTATCCCCTCCTGTCCTAAGGGATCTGTAAGTTCCTCCTTTAAGAGGAGTAACAAGCCAGTAGTGCTTACTGTGGTTAATGGGTGTCTGTTTTGGCTGGCAAAGCGGGGATGAGAGAGATCGTACGGCCTGCACTTTAGGAGGGAAAAAAAAGAAAAACCCACAAGACACCTATTTGCCCTGCATATTGGATTGGCTTTTGCCGTTATTTGCAGGAGTCTCTTCTGCTTCTAGCACCTCCTAAATCCTTGTCACCCAGGTTTGAGAGCTAGGACTATCTTCTTTGGCACCAAGTCAGCAACGCGTTTTTTTAGCATCAGCAGCCATTCATATTTTACATTAGTGTTCCTCTCTATTCGTTTTAAGCAATAATCGTAAATATCAGCTTTCGTTCCTAGAGCGCCTTTCATCCCAGGGGCTCCCAAAGCACTTTCCAAGCTTAACAAGCTTATTGTAGAGTACTCCTTCAGAAAGGGTGAAACTTGCTTCCCATTAAAGCCTGATTTGGGGAAGAAAAACCCCAAATTACAGTGTCATCAATACACGAGGGAGCCTTTGCAGCTGTTATTTACTGTACACGTTCCCTTACCAAAAAAGATTGCTTCTTGCTCCTCCATCCCCCCCGCTCCCCCAGTTTAATCCAGCAGTGCTCAGTGACCTGGGGGGGAAGAGTGCAAGTAATGAGAGATGACGGTCCCCTGTGATGTGAGGAAGTGCTTTTTTTCTGGAATCCTATTACTGCCCTCAACGTTTTTTTCTGGCAACTCCTTTTCCAGCCAGTCTATTTTCTCTTTATCGGGGCAGATGTCCTAGGGCAGAGTTGAATGACCTGTGGCTTTAGCCAGAGAGGTCACCATCCACGGTTGGGCTATGCTAAGGATCATGTGAGAAACTGCAGTCCTCTTCAGGACAAAGTCAGCCGGCCTAATTTAGGTCACATTCCCCTGCAATCAAAGCGAAGCCGGTTGCTTTGCACTGAAGTGAATCACGACCTCTCAAATGGTCCTTTATTTGCCTCATCTTTGGGAGCAGTAAGCCCAGAAGAGAAGATTGCTGCTGGTATTTTCTGAACTGAAGAATTTGTTTCCTAATGAATCATATGATTAATTTTAGGGCAGCTTGAATCTGACCAGTGGCAATTTGTTTTCACTGGTTTCAGGAGGACTCAGTGTGGTGTGACCTGTCCATCTCATCATGCACAGAGCTTTCTTCCATGCTGCTGTGTGGGAAAGTGGTGTCTGCTTGGCTGGGAGAGGCCCAGGTGAGGCCCAGGAACTCCCGTTGCTTCTCCAAGGACACACCAAGAACCTGTGGTAGAAGAGGGAACAAAAGCCCTATCTCAGGTTCAGTGCTTCAAGTGCACAAACATAATTTATCAATATAGAATCACAGAGTGGTTTGGGTTGGAAGGGACCTTAAAGACCATCTAGCTCCAACCCCCCTGCCATGGGCAGGGACACCTTCCACTAGACCAGGGTGCTCAAAGCCCCATCCAGCCTGGCCTTGAACACTCCCAGGGATGGGGCACCCACAGCTTCTCTGGGCATCCTGTGCCAGTGCCTCACCACCCTCTCCATGAAGAATAGATTAAAGATACGTCAAAGCATATTTTTGGCTGCTGCCTTCAGAGGTAGCACTGAATCTCCTTGGGGAATGTAAGCAGTGAGATACGATCCAAATATCAAAATCCCCATCTTCTTGCTGTCTCTCTTCCTCTCTCACACTGGTCGGGTTCACAGGGAAGCCCTTTCTTGGGATTGTTATGTCATCTATTCCCATCAGCAGATTTTTGTTCAGAAATGCATTTTCGTTCTTTTCCAACAAAACGCTGCCTGTTTCAACACTAACTCTGAAGATCTGTAAATTGGCAAAGGATCCGAAAAGAATAATGAACCAGCAGTTACTGTTTACATTGGCCACCTTGTATAAGTGCTGATATTAGCATTTCTGAAAGGATTCATTCATCACTGAAAAAAGGTTTGTACTGGTGAATAAGAGCTTCCTTGGGAGGGCCTGTGTGCCTCCTTTCCTCTATCAACAAAGCTTACAAACATCAAGAGATGGTTTTGCAATGAATGTTAATACATACCTGTTGTATCCAGATGAGAATAAGCCACTGAAAATACTCCATGCCTATTGCTGATGGTGTAATGAAAGTGGCAGTAAATTTAAAGAAAAAAATCTTATTTATCTCCATGTGGCTTATTTGTTCGTTAATTTATTTGGAAACCTGAATATATATATTGAAAGTGGCTCTCTTGGACTTTTTTTTTTTTTTTAACTGAAGTCCAGCGTTACAACCTCAAGCCCAGTGATTAGCTGTCATGTGATGGAAAAGCAACTAGACCTGCACTAGAAAGAACAACGGCTGTTGAAAAAATATTTTGCCCTTTCCAGACTACGACCTCTTCTGGGGATATCAGCAAAATAAACATGCTTTTATGAAGTACACTTAAGCCTTTCTTACCTCCTGCTCTCTGTCACACTTGCTGCCATTTGCCTAAACGTCTTCAAGGCCAGGCAGGATGAGGCTCTGAGCAGCCTGGTCTAGTGGAGGGTGTCCCTGCCCATGGCAGGGGGGTTGGTACTAGATGATCTTTAAGGTCCCTTCCAACCCAAACCATTCTGTGATTCTGTGATAAATTAGTTACCTTCAAATATGATGTACATGAGGTACATGATGCTGTTTGGCTTAAAAAAAGAGGTTTGTATGTTCTGCGCCAGCCCACCTGGCTTGCCCCGAGCCATGGCTCAGGGTCCGCTGCACGGCCAGCAGCCAGCATTGGTTCCATCCTGGGTACTGCAGGCTGTGAGTCTCTCAACAATGGAGGACACATAACAGCAGCCTTTGTGTGAGAGACAAAATTGTTTGGTCTCTGTGGGATGCCTACATTTTGACTAGGATTCCTTGGGATTCTGTATGATGGAGAACAAACTCTTTTTCAGGTACGTTATGATGTTATAACCTCTAATACACCATTTTCCTTTTAACCTTTTGACTGTTTTGCTTTTAGGCTGGAAGGAGTGAGGGCTGGGACTCTTCCTGGACACTCACACAGCTCCAGCACGGTACGGCTTCGGTTCTGGCAGGAGATTTAGGCCGTTGCAGCAATCCAAATGCACATTTAAAAAAAACGGTGAAATGTCTGGGAGCAAGTGCCCCTTTCATGTGAAACATGATGCTTTGCGAGCACTGTGTCTGTAGAGCAGAGGAAGAAAGCCAGCGTGACTGAAAGGAGAGACCAAGGAGCAGCCCGCTGCCTTCTGTGGGGAGTCGTCTCGGAGGGGTGCGAGTCTCTGAGGCTTCCCTGTTGGAGTTTCTTCTCAACCCTTTAAACTGCTGGGTGGGGGAAGCTGGGCCGATGGCTGACGAGAACCGTGAGGGTCATCCTCCGCCCAGAACGGTAACACTCCTCCTCTGGGGGCCTGTGATTTCAGCGTGCAGCTCTGTTGCACGGAGGGAGCAGAAATAACGCCAGGAACCTCTCAAGGGGTGAGTGAGTACGTGAGGGTGCACATAAGGGATTTCATCGTAAGCAGGCGGGGAAGAGACGCCTGCTCTGCAACAGGCACATACTTCCCTGCACAGAACCAGGATAATTTCCCTTCGATCCAGGGCGGATTGCCAGCAGTCTCAAATGCGATCCTCACGGTATCGCTTCCAAAGATGAAACAAAGGTATTATGGGCACGGCCACTGAGGCAGGTAATCTTCAAATACAGCTGCAGGTTGCCTGGTTTAATGCTAACGAACCCTAATGGTGAGGAAGAGAAGACAGGTAGCCGCACCGATACGGAATAATATAATGCGATGGCTGATACAAACGTGACTCATTCTAGCCAGAGGCTTTAGTGTAGGAAGTCGGATAAAAGATATAAAAACAAATCTGAATTTTTTTTCCTTCCCGGTGAAGGTCACTGCCAGGAATAGCATGGGAAATAATTAATGGAGGAAGAAATGTTCCCCTTCAAATTAGAAGTATTGTCTTGCTTCGCAGTTTTGTTCTCCTCTTTGGGCTGCCATAACAAACACCGGCAAACACGTAGGGCCTTTCTCCCTGAATCCGCTGGCAGATATCCCACCCATCGGGTAGCAAATGCGCGGGACTGGCTGTGCAGTGCTCACGGTGGCCGTCAATGGCCCTCGGCCTCGATGGCGGTGCACCCACTGGCCGCGCGCTGGATGGGCCCAGCAGGCTGGATGAGGGTCTACGCAGCGGCAGCCACTTCTGCTCAGCACGGAGGCACAGGGCCAAGGCTGTGTATGAGAGCCCATACAGCCTGCTGCCGAGGGGGGTTCCAGCCCTTCCCCTCTGCTCCTGAGCCCTGGGGAGGTGGGTCTTCTGTCCAGCCCCAGCAGAGGTCCCGCTCCCTCAGCCCCTATGCTACGCGTGGGAGGACATGGATGACACAGCGCCCATTGCACTTGCGGTGGCACAGGCTGTTCTCTGCTCCTCCTGTGGGCTCTGCGCTGCTCAATTGCTCCCCGTGACCGGCACTTCCCTTACACGCGTGCAAGGCCAAGGGGAGGGCACGCCGCTGTGCCCGCGGTGCAGTGTGCATGCCGTGCTGCCCGGGCAGGAGCGGTCCACGGTGCAGCCCACCTGCTGCGCAGGGATGCGATGCTGCGATTCCATTCCGTCCTCAGAGTGCTCATCGAGCGGGGTCAGGCAAGGAGAGGAGCGAGTGCTTTGTGTCACCATCCCGCAGGCTGGAAACTGGGTAGCTGTGTGGGGGCCAAGGGGCTGCTGCTCCCTGGGACACTGGTTTATTGCCTTTCAGGCAGCCATAGCAGGGAGGAGGGCTGTTGGGAAGCTCTGAGTTTCGCACTCCCAACTAAAGTCTCCTGCACGTGACTCTGGCCCTTCTGCCACGGAGGACTGGTCAGATTTCCCATTCTTGACGCCATGTGGGTGCTCTGAACATCCCAGGTTATCTGTGCGCATCCCAGCTGCCTTTCCCATTGCTCACCAGGCCCTCATCGCTGCTCAGCGCCTGCATACCGGGATCATTAAAGCAGTGAGCACAGTGTTAAGACACATTCATTTTTGGAAAGCTTTTCTTCTGGGAGCCCAGGAGGTGAGAGTTCAGATCCTCCCCCCTCAGCAGGCTCCTGACCCTGCAGTGGACTTTCAGAGGTGGGAGCACTGCAGGAATCCCGATAACCCCAGAGCTCCCATATAGCACAGGAAAAACCTGTTACGGGAAAGCTGCTAATAGCAGAGGTAAGCTCTTACCCGCATTTTCCACTGGTGGTACAGACTCTGGAGAATCAGCTTGTTCCGGCCAGGTTCCCAAACTGCTTTTTGGTGTTTATCCAAAGCAAGCCTGTGCATTGAGGTTTCCTGCTCCAAAATCGTCTAACCAAATGAAAGGAATGACCTCAGTTGCACAGATGCGCCTCCATCGGGCCCTACAGCTAGAGTGGGGCCAGGACACAGCTCCAGCTCGACTCCCCTCCTCTCCCGAAAAGGAGCCATTTGAGGACGATGGAGCTCAGTCCAGATCTGACTTTCAGAGCTGACCCCTCTCTGTACAGCGAGTAAAACCCTAACGCAGAAAGCTTTAGGGCAGTTCAGAAATGTGGCCGTGCACAGACGTTGGGTGTTTGGCTGGCAGTGCTCGTAATGCGGTTCAGTCTGGGGGAGTTGGGGAGCAAAGATCAATCCCGTAAGTGCGATCTATCACTTGCACGTCTTCACATTGACTCGAAGTTTGGTCCTTCCATTCTGCTCGCATTCTCATTTCCCAAGGCATGTGTGTTGCTCTTCCAGCCACCTCCTTACGGTCATGAGATTTGGGGTCATGCATTCTCTCATCTGGGGTTTTCATGGCTGCTGCTCCTTGAAATGGTTGCAAAGGATGCTGGGTGGGGTGGGATGACCTGTTGCTCTCAGGTTGATTTCTTTATAGCATCTCTATCAAGAGAGACTGTAAGATGTATAATTCAAATACTACTGGATACCACAGTCTTGTCAAATGTTATGACTCCTTGTGAATGTGGGCTTTGTGAGCTGTTTTACCAGACCTTTCATGATCTTTTTAGTGAAAAAAAGTTATGCAATTCGAGATTTTCCTTCTTTCTTCTCTTCTTTTGCACTCAAATTTACCATATTTAGACTGAAAGCAGGGAGATTTAGATTAGGTATCAGGAAGAAATTCTTCCTGGAGAGGGTGGTGAGGTACTGAACAGGTTGCCCGGAGAAGCTGTGGATGCCCCATCCCTGGAAGTGTTCAAGGCCAGGCTGGATGAGGCTTTGAGCAACCTGGTCTAGTGGAGGGTGTCCCTGCCCATGGCAGGGGGGTTGGAACTAGATGGGCTTTAAGGTCCCTTCCAACCCAAACCGTTCTGTGACTCTATGATATTTGCAGATAGACTCTGTCTGTTAGCAGTTGGTGTGGTGCAGCAGGAGCAGATCCACAGAGGTGGCTGTTTGGTGCCGAGGACTTGATGTGTGAGGGGATTTACATCAGACTGCCTCCGTCCTGGCTCCTAGGGACCGGACACTCATTAGGGGTTGGTGTGCAGGAGGTGCACTCCTGGAGTCCATCTCCTGGCTTCCTTTCACTCAAAGGGAATCCAGTTAAAAAAATTGCTCCCCACCGTAAATCAAAACATGGCAAATGGGGCAAATGGGAGATTTGCCTCATAAACTCACTCCTGATGCAAGCAAAAACAGGCCCATAGAAAGACCTGTCAAGAGTCTAAGGTCAAGAGACCAAGCCCAGAGACACCACTTTACCTTGAGGTTTCACATGGTTCGAATGTGCAGCAAACGGGTCAGTTATTTGGGTAGGGAAAACAGCTTTTTAGCTTGGCTGTGCAGCTCTCTTTCTTGGATATAGCTGCTAGTCTATTCTTCCCTCCTGTACACTTCCCTGACCTTCCCCTTTTCCAAACCCTCACTAAGCATATATTTATATATGTATAGATATATATAAAATATATGTGTGTGCGTAGGCATTTGTGTCTGCTGCCGGGATTTCCTCCCAAACAATACCTGTTGTGCTGGCCACAGCGGTTCTCTTGGTTCCCATGCTCAGAGCAGTTTGAGTTTCCTGCTGGCTCAGCAACAAGACGTTCAGGGCTTTTTATACTTATTCTTCTTCGGGAGCCAAGCGGAGGAGCGCGGTTTGCCTGTGAATAGCGAGCTGGCTGGGCAGGCGGCAGGAAGCTCGCATACTAAACCGTGTGAACTTTGAGGAGGGGAGGAAGGGGGCCAGGGGCTGCTGGCTGGGCTTCACGGGGTGTTTTCTGCAGCCCTCTACCTATAAACTCATCGTCTCAGCATAGGGATGCTCTCCACCAAAGGAACAAAAACATCTGTAACTGGGAGTGGAAAGAAGCGAGAGAGCTGAAAATGGAATTATAGAGGAAACACGGGCAGGGCTTGGAGAGTGGAAAGAGTGAGAAGGTTTGGGTTTTAACTGTTCACGTGAAAATTTGTGCGCGGGTTCCCCACACGGAGCGGTGCCACAGCAGCTTCTGCTGCACTGCTGGGATCATGGGCCCCCTTGCTCATCCCCTCGCTGCCCCAGAGTTGGTCACACCATCTTCTTTGTGTAGGGGTAGCTTTTCTGTATCGCCTAGGCATAATCAAAAGCACAGAAATGAAAACACGCTTCTCTTTCCCCCCTGCACTCCTCCCTCTACTCCTTTCTGTTGCTGTCAGCAAAAATTAATAAATGAGTGGGTTCCCATTAGCGAGGACCAGGCACCATGGCGTGGCTGTGAAAGGGGGGGGTTGATGAGCAGCCTCGTGAAACGCCGGCGCCTGCTTGTCGGTCACAGGCGAAGCCGTCCCTGGAGCAGGGAGAGAGGTGTTTCGGCAGGCGCCGTGGCTCCGCTGCAGGTGCAGGTGTGCTGGGAGCATCCTTGGGAAAAGGCAGGAGGTGAGAGGAGGGAAGGAAGGATGGGCTGAGCCCCTCTGCCCACAGACCAGCTACTTGCCTACTGCTCGTGTCTGCCCCAACGAGCGAGGAAGAGGCTTTGCTTTGAGAAGGAGGTGGCAGAGGATCTGCATGCCGCGCAGATGCTCCCTGAGGAAGAGTGGCCCAATGTGGGATGGTGCCATGGCAGGTGTTGGCGCGGCAGGGAGATCTGCTGCACTGGCATGGCAGGCGCTGCTGGAGCGGTGTTGGGAGCTGCGGGCAGGCACGAGCACCGTGTGTGTGTGTAGGATCTAATTTTAGGGTGATGGCATGGCATGATGGTGAGAGCCAGCGGGGGGTGGAAATGCTCAGTAGAGTGACAGACCAGGAGATGGGGCGAGGCGAGGCCCAGTCATGCCGTAGCATCACTGCAGAGTGATGCGACCTTCCTGGCCTGATGCGAAACAGCAACAACCCACAGCTTTCACTGTGTTTGGCAGCACCCTCCTCTGAGGGTTTTCTAAGGTGGCCCTTACTCCAGGATCTAAATAATCCACACAATACACAGTCAATCTGAGAAGCCGGGGCCCTTGCTCCCCTGCCCAGCTCAGCGGCACTCTGTGTCTAGCGCCCAACTGAGCACCAAGCAAGGTGACACATCCCCCAGTGTCCCCCCAGGAGGAGTAGCCTGGCCCAGCTACTCCTGAGCGCTGGGGAGATGGGGAGATACGGCTCCAGGTCTCAGACGGGCTCGTGGGGAGCCAGTGGAGGTCCTTGGGAGAGTCACCCGTGGAGCTCGTCTAGACCCCAGTCTCTGCCTAGGCAGCTTGTGGCAGAGCACAGGCACCTCCAAAGGTAACCAGTGCCTTCGCCATGATCTTCTTAGAAAGCACCAGAGCAGTCCCAAAGTTGAGGAATTCACCATTAGATTCATACGTTTTCTGTTCATCTCCACTCCTGGCTCAGCTGAAGCTGTTCAAATTACAGATTGATGACTTCGGTGCCTCTGTCTGTTTTTAAGGCAACGTTTCTTATACGACCGAATGTTTAGTTGCCTGTAAACCCCTGAAAACTTTAATTATTTACCACTTAGCTGTTTTTTTTTCTGCGCTAGGTATCTTTCTCAGGCTGAATGCATCTGGGAAGCTTCAGCAAAAAATGTTTTTCTTGCTTACAAGAAAGAGACGAGAGAAGCAATTTTTTTTGCCTCATATTCAAGCATGTTCTTAAAGTGATCTGCTGAAAAGCTCTAGCACTTTCTGCCTTTGGAGGAGAGGCTTGAAATTTGGCAGATATCAGGAATGCGCCTTTGGTTGTTCTTCATGGGAGAAAAAACCAGTTGAACTAAGAAACCTTAGGGGAAAAAAAAAAGCCTCAAATCTCAGGCGCTCAAAACATAAACTTCTTAAGAGTTAGAAGCCGAATTCTCTGAAGGCACTTGCTCAGTGAAGACTTGTTCAAATCTGGCGGCTGAATCCCAGAGGAGAGTGTGGCAGGGACACGGCAGCCTCCCACTGCAGGTGCAGAGCAGCACCTCTTGGAAAGTGTTTTTCTGTGCTGACAGGGTCACTCGGTGCTGGGGACCAGAGCCCGGAGGTGCTCTGTTGCTGATACTTCAGTGAACACGCAGGAAGGCTGAAGTTGGCTGGGGCTAGTTCATGCCCCAGGGAAGGAGGGAGGGAGCCCTACTGAAGTGCAAAGGCTGAGGCCCCCCAACCTGGAGAGGGGGGCTGATGTCAGATGTGGAGCTGGACATGGGAGCAGGGCCAAGGCAGCAGACAGGCTGGAAGGACCAGGAAGAGTCAGGTTTGGGAGTATCTCTCCCCAGCATGATCATACCTCCTGCAGACCCAGGGATTTCTGCTGTGCAATACTTGTCTGTTGTCAGCAAATATTTGGAGAAGCCATTGGCACAGGCGGTGACTCATTCCTGCCTGCTCCCTCAGCAGAGGTTGATGGGCTGTCACTATTCCCAGTTGTTCTGCTTTTCAAACGCGATGGAATCAACACCTGAGCATAAGAGCCAGTGCTGCCTGTGAGTCAGGCGGTGGCTGGCGTGATGCCGCACGGTGGGATTCCTGTGTTTTTGTTTCAGTTTGCGGTCTGCAAATCGAGGAAATGACACAAACCCAACGCAGATTGAAAGTATGGGAAGTCTGTAGGGTCAAGCAGCCAGCGGTTAGAAATGCTTGATTTAACACTGCCCTTGCCGTCCGAGTGGCTCCCATCTGCACAGGCATCGTGATGGTGTTGCTTTTAGCAGCAGGATCAAATGCACGTGTAATTTCTCCTTTTTCCCACCACAGTTCTACCTTTTTTAATGCCCAGGGTGGACAGTTCTCAGCAGGTGAGCGCAGGCTGTGTGGGACGAGAGGACCCCTGCTCCGCCTTCATGCCACAGCGGACTCCAGCCCTCAGCGATGGTGACGGCAGCCAGCGTCTGCGTCCCTGGCCTGCGGCAAGACCGAAACAGATGGAGTCCTCAAATAAATTATCTGCCAGACTCGAACAAGTCCCTGTCGGGCACGCAGAGGGAAGTTTTGTATGACCTGTAGCTTGACCACAGGTGGGAAAACTTAGGACCCGTGCGAAGGCACATTCCCCTTCCCCGGCTGCGTATCGGTGCCAGCCTCGGAAGACAGAGACGCTTAATCTCTTGATTTGAACAGAGCAAGCTAACATATATCTTGCTGATCTTATTCTAGGACACAGTTGAGTTATTTTAGCTAAAAATTACCAAAAGAGTCTGCCTGAGGCAGACATCCAACATGGAGTGTTTGAGCTCGAGCAGCTGCGCTTTGGCAAAGCTGTGCATAGCAGAAAGCACTCATTAATGGGAAGTGTTAAGCAACTTCAACTCCAGACAGCGCTCATGGGGGGAAATGAGAAACTTCAGCTCTGTCGATGGCCCTACCAGAGAAGACGTACCTGTACGCGGGAAATGCTGCCGCTACGCATTCGGTTAGCCGATGGCTACGGGCAGATGCCGACCTGCGTTTGTAATACGGCACTTGCAGGCTCCAGAGGTGGGCTTGCTGTTTCGCAGGCTTGCTGGTCACTTCGTGGTTTCCTGTTGAACGGAATGCTGAGGAGAAGTGGTATTTTAGTGATGGTAAAGCGTGAGGTGAATCAGTGGGCTTTCTCTTTCCTCACGGGAGGAAGAGGCGCAGGGGGACGCTGGCCCCGGCCTGGCTGCTGCGGGGCACACACCCCCTGTGTGGTAGGTCGCTTTGCGGGAAGGTGGTGTCCGTCCTTGCGGCCGTGAGCGGTCCTGGGAGCCTCTACGTGCACCAAGGTTTTGGGAGGGGGTTGACAGGGCTGTGAGGGTTCGTGGTGGGGGCTAGCAGCTCTTACTGCCAGTCTGCATTTTCCTTTTCTGCAGGAAGAGGTGTTTTCCTTTCTTGTTACGCTTCATCTAGAGCTGTGTAAACACTGCTCTCTCCTTGATGTTGACACCTTCGAATGATTTTATCTCCCTCTGAGGGATTTATTTACCCAAACTGTACTGTTTAGTTGTTTAATCTTCCCTTTAGTTATTTGACTGTTGTTCATTACTGAATTCTTTCCAATATGCCAACATCTTGGCACAAGAGTGCCTGCAACTGCTTTCTCTGTTTAGAGGGCGGCTCAGTCCCAGCAGCACGCTGCAGAGGGAAGCCATCTTCTTTCTGCTATCTGTTATACGATGCTCTTCACCTATCTGCAGGCCAAAATCAGGCTCTCTTATTTTATAAACCAGCATCTAGTTTGCTACTCACTCTTATGCCTATGTTGGGCCCTTTTCAGCAGCTGCTACAGACTATTTTTCCAAATATGCTGCCTTATATTGCCCATGTCCCAGGCAGGAGCTGTTAGATGCTGTTTTCTTTCCCACTCCCCCATCTCAGGAACATTTTTTTGTGAGCTTGAAATCGTAACGAGAAGCCGGTGCTCGTGCACTCTTCCTCATGGCCAAATCCCAAATGGTCCTTTTGAAAAGAAACGCTTTACACGTTCATAAGTCTCCAGCTTGGGGAATGATCCCTTCCCATCACAGCCACACTGTGCGCTCCCTGGGGACTGGGAAGGCTGACGGGGCAGCATGGCTACACGGAAAGGAAGGAGCATTAAACTGGTGAGCAAGGCTCATCGGGAGAAGGACGGGCTAGAGCTGTCTCAGTCCAGCCCTTGGTTATTCTGGGCACTAATGCACTCTGCCGAAACTCGGGCAGAGGTTTTGAGGGCTGATTGTTTGGACAGGTAAAAGCTTTGGAATGATACATGCACTTTGTATATGCAGGCAACGCTTCGTTTTTATATTTAAAGTGCATTAGGACATGAAAGGAGCCAATGTTTAACCTGCTCTGCAAATGGTACCTAAGCCCAGCCCTGTGAAACACGCGCTACCTGAAGAGCGTTTACTGGGATGTCGATGCAGATTTCATTTTTCTTAAGAAACCTTTTTGCCTATTTCTTCCCTGCAGGCATTAGAGGTGGAAATAGGATAGGTTTTGGAGCTAACCTCACAGCCAGGGAAAGGGGAGAGGCAAAGGGCTTTGCCTGGGTAGCTCCCCAGTACCATTGCGTTAAAGCGGCAGTGAACTGGAAGGTTCTCCAAAGCTGTGGGAGCCAGATGTCCCACCCTGTTTGCCTGTGGCTGCTGGGTTAATTTTTCTCCTTTTGAGGTATGAACCCTTCAAAGCTTTGTTTTGTATGGGTAAATAAAAACTAGCTACAGCCTATGGAGAGACCTGGAAACTGTTTGGTACAGAAAGATCACAGGACTCCAAGAATGAAGGCAGACTTCCTTTTGACTGGAAATAATATATGCATTTAAAGCGCAGAACATGCAAATACATTCATAATGGCCGCTATCAGGAGCTGCTGGCAGTTTCTCTGAGCAGAAACGTCCTTGTCTCGGAGATTTCTGCTACCCCTCAGGCGTCTGTCCATTTCTGTGCTGTTACTTGCAGTGTTTAAGCCCCATTAAGTTTAAGTGCATAAATTTTCTTCGGCTATTCAACCCCAGTCACTTTTGGGAAGGAATTGGCCAGAATCCCTGAACCTAAAATAATCAAACGTCTGTCTTTCCATTAAAAAAGCTGCCATTTATCTGACAAGCAGTGCAAAATGGAATAGGTAGCCCAGTGCAAGCATCCTCCGAGACACTTGTTGTTGCAAAACCGGGCAAGTGGCTCGCACATATGCGGATAAGGTACCTTTACCAATACCCAGGTTGTTGCACGGCATGTCAGTGTATTTGGTTTCACAACGTGTCACTTTTATCAGCCTCTTGGTTTCTACCACTCTGTTTAGAAATATTCCAGCCACGACTTGTAACCTTTACAGGCTCATCCAAGGAGCATGGCTTTTCAGACACTCCTTTCGCGAGTATTTGGCGTGCTCCAGGAGAGGATGTCTTTTTTTCAGGATTGTTCTGGGCATGAGAAATTAAAATCAAAATGGAGATGGTGGCAGCGCAAAGAACCAGCCAAAGTAATTTTAATGAATTTCTTTCCATACCTGCCAATCCACCCTCCCCTGCAGGAAAAACAACTCTCGGATGAATAAAGCATATGGCAAGGAAGATGGAGCGCCGATGCCAAGTTTGTCTTTGCCTTAGCAGAACTTGCTGCAAAATGCTGAATCTGCAGATCTTCTCCTGGAACATGCTTTTTGAGAGAAAGGGGAAGGCATATTCCCACCTCTCTTTTAGCCGGGCTTGTGTGCTCTCACTGTTTAAATCCTCAGCAGGTAGGACATTGATGTGGCGGCAGTGCCGGGCGGACACACAGTACTGTGTTTAAACTAGCTGCCGTGGGTAGCAGTGCATGTGGCCGCAGCAAAGAAAAACCATCGATGAGGTGGGCTGCATATTTGAGAAGGATCTGGAGCCCACCCTACCTAACCTAACGGTCAGTGTTAAGTCCCTTCATCATGACTTGCTCTACAGTGAGCGGGCAGAGAGCCACCCCCACAGGTTATTTATCCGAAGATAGGTGTGGAGTGCTGTGGGAGGGCTCCTCTCTCTCCGTAAGCCCAGAGAAAACCCTCAGTGCCAGCTCAGCCTGTGGCCAGCCAGTACAGGCCTGTCTGCTCAGCCCCATCAAGGAGGTCACATCGCTGGTGGGTCCTGGTGTGGCATGGGTAAATAGGACCTCACCACCAACCTGCTCAGCTCTTTTGAAGGATGTAGGATGCTGGAGGAATTTTAATTTGTCTCTCAGCAGTACTCCTCTCCACGGTTGGGAGACAGATGAAGAGGAGGTTTGAGTGTCTTAATTAAGAAGTTAGGCATCTAAGGCCTTTATTGGACCTACCTCTGCGGGGACTGAAGCTGAGCAGACTTATATAACAGGAAAGAATCCCCTGCTGAGTTACTTTAATCTTTCAGACAGCTGTGGAAATGTTTGTGTTGTGTGCACTTACAGACAGGTTTCTTCTTTAGGCGCTCTCAGACCTGAGCGATGAGGCCATCGTTTTAGCCGGACGTGTGCCATGGGGATACACCATGGGCTGGGTGAGGGGTGCTGCTCTCCCAGGACGTCTTGCAGCGCTTGGGCTTGGAGATGTTTCATAAAGCAGGAGGTGAGGTGCCCACCTTTGGACCCACGTGTCAGGAAAGTCTCGCTGTGGGTAAGCCATGCCTCTCTTTCCAGAAAGCAGAAGATACCCGACAGGGTGATGAAATTAATGGCTGGGGAGCTCCTTTGTTTAAATGAATGCTGGAAGAGGTGGGGGCAGGCTTGATTTTTCACATGGTTAATGTTCCCAATCCTCATTTTAGTCCTCTCATGGCAACCTGTGTACTTTGCGGTTCAAAGTCACATGAATCTCTGCTCAGGAGAAATGTAAATGTTTTGATAAAACTGTTCTTAACAAGTTGGGTTCAGCTTGATTAACTGCAGAGTTTTGTGCTCTTTAATTGGGAAGGATTTACTATAAACTACCGTTTTTTGTAATTTTGTGACAGACATGGTGGTGTGCAGGATCTTGCTGCCTTGGCGGTGGCGTGGGAGATGCCTGCCTGGCCCTGAGCCGTTCCCCCGCAGCTTCACGTGTTTTGGACCCCTGGAGTCCTTCGGGTGCTGAGCCTGCCTGCAAGGAGAGGCACGCGCCGGGCGAGGGGAAGGGTGGACATGCAGCTGGAAGTGTCTCTATAGTCCCTATTTCTTTTCTCTTGTGTTTGCGTCTCCTAGATGATTCATCTCCCCTTCCAGTAAAAATGCAGCATGCCTCTTCTGACAAGTCCCACAAGGAAGGAGCATGGTCATCCACAACAGCCCTCTCCTTGGTTTGGTTCATAACCAGGCTCAGCCTGTGCTGCATTTTCAAATGCTGGCTGAACAAAATCCCCAGGTTTACCAGAAGAAAGAGAAAAAAAAGGGTTGATCAGAAAATCTCAGCTTAGGTACACATCACAACTGTTCTCTCTTCTGTTTAACGTGGCAGACTGACAGGCTGCAAAATACATCCAGCTGGAAAGAAGATAATGTTGTTTTACTCTGCCCAGCCTCATTTTTCAGAGCTGAATGTCCAGTCGTACACCTGTGTGAAACCTCCGAGGCCCTGGAGGCTTAATGCAGCAATATATATATATATTTTATAGGCAGTTTATTGTCCACACTACATTTTTCCGTGCCTTTTGGTCAATATCCCAGACTAGAGAAACCAAGGATAGATTGGAAACAAATGAACTCTCCCCTTAAATGCAGAGTGTGCCCAAAGCACCGGATCAACCGGAGCCTCGACACAGTCTCTGCACTGGTGGGTTTGCTCTTTGCTCGGCGAGCACCGCTCTCCCGGTGCACTGGTGTGCTGCAGAGCCGCTGCTAGCAGGGGGGTCTCGGGGGTCTTGTCATCAGCATGCACGGGCTGAGCAACACGGTTGCGCAGCTCTCTTCAGACAGCTTTGTGCTTTTACTCCTGCCTGACTCTGAAGTGGAATGGCCCCTGAGAAAACGGTGTGTTTCATCAAAAAGGAATGTTTCTCATCCTTTCCTAGCACTTCCATGGTCCTTCTGCATTACGTCTCTCACAGGCCAGCGGGATGCAGGAGGAGACATTTCTAACAGCAAACAACCAGGTTCCTCTTTCACCTCTGACATTTCTGCACAATAAGAAAAGCTCTCAGCCATTCACCGAAAGTTGGTATTTGACGCTTCTTTTGATTTTTTAATTTTTTGCACAGACTAAGCATTCACATGTCATATCCTGCACGAGCAGTTGCTTTAATGGATGCGCTGCCAATAAAGGCACTTTGGTTTAAGTGGCTGATCCTTTGCGACCGTAACGGCTTTTAAGGAAAAATGTTGTCTTCGTAAGGCCAAAATGTTCTTTACGCAGCTTTGGCTTTTGAAAGAAACACCGCAAATGTTTTTGGATTGGATGTGAAATATTGTGTAAATTCTGTAATACCAAGATGGAAAATCTTTCCTTATTAATAGACTTTATATCAAACCAGGGTGGGGTTAAAGCCTAAATGGGTTTATACACTATGAATTCATCAGTTTTACATCCCCAGCAAGGGGAATATTTAAAAACAGAAGAAATGTTTAAATGAAATACGAAACTAAAGAAGTACTTGTCTGTGTTTGGTGTTTTTTTTTTTAACCAGTTGCAGCTTTTCTTTTCAACTCCTCTTCTCTGATGTTGCTTGCGCTTTGGGGCTGTGCGTCCTGACCCCCGGAGGGCTCTGGCAGGAGCAGGCAGGGACACAGGAGCTCTGAATGACTCCTCACAAAGGCAGAGGTTCAGAACAGTCCTTCAAAACAATTTCAGTTCATGCTGTGGCCGCTACGGCATGTACTTGGGGATGAGGAGGCCGCAGCTTACTGGTGCAGTCAGAGGAAACGGCAGAAAGCTCCATCAGGGTTCATCATGCTGCATGGTTCAAGTGGCTTGGAAAAAACTCTTATCACCGCTTACTGCATCGAAGGAGAAAGCAGCTACGTGTTGCTGATTGCATCCTGGGAGAAGTAGCAGGTGACTGATAACTTTTGAATCACTCTTTCATCGAGCCGTGTGAACTGCACATGAGGACTGGAGCTGCACCGGAGGCTGTTGCATCACAGATCGTGCTTTCAGCAGAGCTTTGCAGAAAAAAAATGAAAGTAAACAGGGTTATTTTCTGCCTGAACAGTGAGCAAGTTCTCAGTATCTAAATGAGAGCCCTTGAAGTAAGCTCCAGGTGTTGCAGGAAGTGGTGGAGGTGACTCAGTAAATGTCACACTTCCCTCTAAGTCAGTTCTGAAGTGGTGTCCAAAAATAACATTTCATGGGTATCTGGCTGTTAGAGATGGCCCTGCTTTTTCATGAAACTCAAAACTAGTGCTACCTGGCACCTTCCCGATTTTACACCACCTTTCTTGTCACAAGTATTTGCCTTTATCTCCCTGCCTTTATTCTTCCCTATAAAGCCAAAGATGTGACAAGCTAAGTCCTGTAGGTCTCTAACAGAAGCATTAACCTCTTTCATCCCTATTCTGTTGCTTTGGTGCATTTTCTGAAACATGTATGCCCCTTGACTGACCCATATTTCCTCTACTGTTTTAGTCCAACATGTTTTAATTTGCATCTGCCCGATTCAAGCATCGTTGGGGGTGACCAAACAGCTGTGGGTTTCAAGCAAGCAGAGTGTGGTGCAATGGAAAAGAAAAACCTTTTGTGTCTAGCAGTGCAGACTTTCACATGCCAGTGCATATTATATTCAGGCAGTGGGAGAGGGCAACTGAATCCTGCAACCTCTGAGATGGGGTTGAGGGCAGCCAGCTCACCCCAGCCCACCTCCTCAGTGATGAGCAAGTGTCTAGTTACTGTACTGCCGGGCTCTGGTCTTTACGGCTCTCCGTGTGCCCGTAGGCGTGTTGGTGGGGAGATGCTTCACGCTCAACCCGTGGCTTGGTGATGTGGGAACTTCAGCAGCCACATCACTGCCGGATCTTGTTAATCCGTGGCCCAAGAGTGGAGCCCTTCCCTGGGAGAAAGGGGAAATGTCTTACCCCACAGCAGAGGGGGTCAGCAGGGAAAGTCCGGCTCCTTACAGGTTACACTGGAGACTAAGAAGTCCCAGGGAGAAAGTGGAAGGGAGGTTGGAGTACAGAGCAGTCCTAAAGGTTGTGTTAGAGCAGAAGAGAAAGTGTGAGCACGTCATCCCAAATCCTCTCTCCCTGAATGCAGACTTAGGAAACTGGGTGACACATGGACGTGGCTGCAACCAGAGAAGCATCAGCTATTTGTGCGTGGGCTGTGGGTGCCAGGCAGGCAGAGGCATCAGGATCTTTGCTATTCTTCATGGACAAGTCCAATAACCCTCTGTAGCCCCTTTCTAGTTTAGATTTTGTAAGCTAGCACTTCTGATTTTATCTGAGCCTCATCTGAGAGTGAGTTTAAGGTAGTTGTCTAACCACAGGGTTAGACAGCTGCTGCAGCTACAGCAAGGCTTTAGACCAGGTACTGGTACCTCCTTGAAGTGAACCCTACTGCAACGAGGAGGGATCTCAATCCCAAATCACCCCATCCCTGAAGGAGTTGCCTTGCAGTGGTGGGTGAAGTGCTGGGTCCTGGAGACGGCCTTGGCCATGCTGTTAGCTGCCCTGGCTGGTGGGAATGGACGGTGCTCCCGGAGACTTGCTGTGGCCGCTGTGCTGGGGGGAAGAGCTCTGCGGAGATGCGGTGGGGCGGACAGGCTGCCTGCTCACAACCCAGCCCTCCTGGGGCACGCAGCAAACTCCGTCTCATGCCAGCACTGAAATCACCCTGGAGCACCTTGCCTTAGCATGAACCATCACCTCCTGCTTTCACGATGATGAGGTTTCATATCCTCCTCATAGCAGCTCTATCCTGGAGCTGCCCAGGCTGCAGGCCAGCCCGCCCAGTTGCCTTCTCCTGGCGGAGGTTGGGGCTGAGCTGGATGCCCCACTGCACTGCCTCCACCCCCCTGGCCAGGCTTCCCACAGCTGTGGGGTGAGCGCTTACATCTGAGGAGCACCTCCCTCTTCCACTGTGGGCTGGGAAAGGAGATGGAGATAGGGATGGGATGCAAGGGAGAACCCTGTCCTGTCCTGCGGGATCCCAGCGTGCACAGCCAGGGACCGTCCCTCTGTGCCCATCCTTCTCTGTGGCATTGGCAAACACATTGTCCTAAGCGCGTGTTCCCTCTCCTTCGCCTTCTGAGCCAGCGCCCTCTGTGCTTGCGCCTTGTGCCAGGGCGCCTGGATCCTCCTGGGCTGCTTGTAGAAGCCGCTTAGTCTCTGGTGGGCTGAGTGCTGGGGCTCTTCCACCTCTGTGCCCAGGACAGAAAGACCAGCTGGAAGTGCCTGTGTCACTGGCTCAGTTCAGGCTGGGGATGCCCTTTGGAGGAAAGGTGGTGTTGGAGTGCATGGGCTGGGTTGCTTGTGGAGGCGACTAAACTGGGAGATGCTCTCCAGGAGCACCCTGTCTGCTTCCCAGTTCAGTCCATAGGGCCAGACTGAAGTAACACCCTGCAAATGTGTGTTACATACAGGTCAGATCCTCAGCTCCGAGTGCTTTGCCCTACAGATCTGCTCCTACTGGGCTGCATGACTTGTAGCTGCAGCCCTCGTGACTCCCGCTGGCGTAAGCGAGCAAACCTGGGCTCTCTCCGTGGTGGCCAAGGCCCAGCCTTCTCGGACCTTACGGTACCCTGAGATTGGTACCAGGTCACTTTGGCACATCACAGTATGAACTGTGGCAGCTGAGCAGTGCTGGCAGAACTGCTGCAGTTGTCCCCCAGCGAGCCCTCGGTGTCTTTGTCTTCACTTCTCCGGGGCAAGTGCGAGTGTCGCAGCGTTTCTGTGTCTGACGGGTGAGGTGGGGGTTGGAGGGATCTTGAAGTCCTTGAAAGACCCAGAGGCACTACAGTGAGGGGCACTGCAGAAGCACTTGGGTGGCAGCACCCCCTCAGCAGTTTTCAAGGCTTCTGTTGTTCTGCTTCAAATGTTCCTGCCTTTTTGTTGACTTAGATGAAGGAACCCTTTGGAGAATGATGTCACCTGCGCCTCAAATACTCAGAAGTTTTTGATCATGAGTTTTGGATGGCTTCAGGGTCAGCCTCGCTGATTTACAAAGCGCATACACCTGCTCTTCAAAACTTGGAAACTATGGAAGTGATTTGTGTATGGTTGGGAGAGGTGATCACATGCTTGAAGTTTTGGGGTTTTTTTGCTGTGTCTTTACAATTTCTGAGTCCCTGGGGCTTTTTACTATTTCTTTCAAGCAGACCCAAACAGCTTATGAGGAGCAGGAGTAGGTAGCTCCCTGAAGCCGTCAGCCCTAAAAGCAGCAGCTTGTGTGGACCCTTCTCAGTTTTCTCTGGGGAGGAGCTGACACAGAGCTCCCTGCCTGTCCCCGCGAGCCCATCCGAGACCACAGCCTTACCGTCTCCGAACTGTTGTATCAACAGGATCGCATCTGTACCCTTTCCAAGCCGCGATGCCAGCCGATGTCACAGGAGGACGACAGCCGAGTTTGCAGGTCCGGCAACCCCCTGAGCGGCAGGGGCAGGCTGTGCCTCTCTGACCTTTACAGTGGGCTCAGCCGGAGCGTCCAGGCAGATTGCTCTGTAAAGGTCAAGGCTGTGCAGCTCCTTTGTGCTAGCAACGGAGCGGCGGACGGGGATTTCAGGCTCATTCCCGGGACAACTCGCTTGGGGTCTGGCAGCAATGGTTTACTGCCAAGGCAGGCGGCCGTGGCAGGGGGGTGATTCAGAGCCGCTCAGCAGGGTGGGCCCAGGCAGGTGGGAGCAGGGGTGGGGATGTTTTGGGTCCCAGGCTGGCATGGTGTGCTGGACCGACGGGTATGCTAGTGCTCAGCACAACGCCCGGGAGGTACTGTGGGAAGCGGCGTGGGGCCAGTTCTCCTTGCGCTGGCTCAGGGTTTACATCAATCTCCCCAAAACCCACGGAGCCCTTGGACACGCTGGCCCCCACTGAGTGGCTGTGAACTGCCAGGCGTGAGCAGAGCTGGGGGCTGTGGGTGATACGAACGTGCCTGCTGCCCTCCTTACAGGTACGATGCTATTTAGCAGGACTTTGCATAAGTTCTGGAAGGGAAAGATTTGGCAAGACAGAAAAGAGGAAATGCAAGTTTTTTCCTTTATTTTTATTGTTTTGCTAGGGAAGCCACAGCCTTGCGAAGTCACCATTCATCATAGCAGCCGAGGCAGCTGCACACAGGAGATTCGGTGACCGGACGCTGCGGTCCGGTTGTGTGTGTAGTTGATGCAAAGCTTGGAAAATAATAAACACAAGCTTCCCCAAGCAGTGCACGTCCGTTATTACGTGCAAGCTGTAATTCAGGAACCAGCAGATGTCTGAGCTTCGTGCCCAGACTGACAGAGACACGAGAAGGGAACTGGTTCAGGGTTTGTGCACAGCTGCGCCGGTCAGATGACTCTGTCAGCTGAACCTGCCCCCAGACCAGCCCTGATTTATCATAGCAGGGACTCTGACCTTTGTTTGGTCACAAAAATACCATCTTGGAAAGCTCTCTGAAGGCTTTGTAAAGCAGAAGAGCAGTGGTAATAATAGTTCAGAGGCGGCCCGGTTAAGGACCCTTTGCCTGGTGGCTCTGAGGCTGTACCAGTGTACGCTGGCAACCTCAGCCCAAGCAGAGCAGGCCGGGCTATGTTTCTCACCGTCAGCCTACTCGTCTGGAACAGAAAACCCGGGCTGAAGCACTGCTGTCATGTGGTGGGGTGGCCAAAGGCTGACTGAAGATAGCTCTGCCGATCAGCGCGGCCAGGGCCCGACCACATCTCCAAACATAGCTGAAAAAGAGAACTGGAGAAGCCTGTGGATTTCCTTTCAGCCTCATCTGCCATGGCTGGGCACATCGTGCTGCAGACCGTTGCGGCCACAGCTGAGTTGCCAAAATGCTCAGTTGGAGCTGAAGCCGTGTAGGCAGGGCTCTGGGGTGCCTTTCCTACGCCTTGGTGAGAGCAGGCTGGTGCCTGGGCTGCGCCTGCCGGGTGTGAAAAGGGGAGAGTGTTTTCTTTTAAATCAAAGTGCTCCTCAGCAGAGTTACGTATGCACCAACGTTCCTTTTCTTTCAAAGTCCAGAGGGTAATTGTCCTTGCCTACTGTGAAAAGCGATAGGGACTTTCCAATTGCAGGAAGAAAGGAGCATAGGTTGGTGGCTACAACTCAGGAGTGGCAACTTGGAGATACGAGCTCCATTAACCCGCAGGCACTGCCACGCTGAGTCGTAATTACGGATAACTATTCATTCCTTCCAGTTTTTTCCTCCAAAATGCAGTGATGAAGGTTGGGAATGAACCCTGAAAGACACAAAGGGACCTCAGCAGGCAACTCTGCAGAAAAGGCTAACGTAGTGCAACGTTTATCTGTAAAAATCTGAGACTTGTGCCCTGAAGGCGGGTGCAGGAGGAGGCGCGGTGTTTGCAGCAAAGCCCAGCCTGTAGCTGCGTCCCCAAGGGAATTGTAGCTGCTCCTGCCAAATCTTGACTTGGTTCAAGACCTCGTCCTCAACCTTTACAGCAGCATGTTAAGTTTCATAGCCTGACTTTAAACAAGCAGCACAAAACACCCCTCAACAGCTGGCAGGATGCCACCAAGTTGCATGGGTGACCATAAGGAAATCAGGAGATTGGGATATGGAAGGACAGGAAGAATGTGCCCAAGTCAGGGAGCACGTAATTTGTATGCAGTGAGTCACGGTCTTCCACTTTCATACGTTCCCTCAGCCTTCTGCACAACGATGTACTGTCTGTCTTTGTGGTGTTTTGTGAAATGACGGTGTGGCTCAGCTTTCCTGGACAGTCCCTCTCCTCCCTTGCCTGCCCTGGCGATCCTGCAACTCGACAACGCCTGCAGTATCTTTTCATTAACGCATCTGATTCTTAATGCTTCAGCGATATTTACTTAAGTCCTGTGGCCACACCGAGGAAAAAAGTTGCGCCTTTTACCTAGAGGAGCCCAGTGGAAAGGGTGTTTCATGAAAGGAACAGAAGTTTGGAAAGAGGGGAAAAGTCAAATGAGTGCAAACACCGATCAAAGCTGTTCTCTTGCTCAGAACGAGTACTAAGAAAACTTGCTCAGTGGGTCATGATGAGCTCATTCAGTCCACTCGATTACTGGAAAAATCTTCCACTTTGAGAAGTATGCATGTGTCTGTGTTGAGTCAGAACCTGGCACAGCAGCTTCAGTACACATTTTTGTTACAAAAAAGTCCCCTTTGTCTTTTGCAACCCTAAGAAACTTCTGGCCCAAACAGTTTCTGTGTCTCATGGTTTTTTCACGTTGAAAATGTGGGCACCGAAGTGTCACGTTTCACCTGGAAAAGTGAGATCTGCGGGCCTGGGGCGGGTCCTTTTTCCTACCTGCAACTCTTCAGCATTGCGCGTCCTTTTTATTTGCCTTTTATTTAGCGTACAAATAATGGTGTATGAAAAGGTTGCAAGCGCACGCTTGCACGTGCTCGTACGCCGAAATCTCATTTTGGAAAGTTTGCTGAAAGTGTAGCAAATCCTTTCTGCTGAACTCGTTGGCATATTTTCAATGCAAAGCTGGCAGCTATTGAATCATGCCTCCCGCCTACAGTACGGGGGCCTCAGAGAAAATGATGTGTGCAGTGAGACTGAGAAAACGCAGCTCCAGACACCACAGAGCGACGCTGGGATGGGCACAGCAATTGTGGGGAGGGGTCATGGTCAAATACGCTATTTCAAGCCAAATCTGAGATGAGGATGTGTTTTTAGCCACAGGAAGAGCGTTGTCTTAGTCAGAACGGTTAATCGTGCAACACGAAGTGAAATATGTACTGTGAGTCCTCATGATTTCTGTTTCCAACAGCTTTTTTCCTCCTCTGAAATGACTTGCATATATTTTGGTGCTGCTCGCTCGCAATATGGCAGCATCTGCGCTCTGGCTTTGTTGATGGAAAGCTGGAGGTTCTCCGGGTGGTATGAGCCATGCTTCTGTCACAGAGTTAACCTCCATGTGCCTCTTTTCAAGGAGGCAGGCAGACAGAGAGAAAGAGAGGGAAAAAAATAAATGTCCTGCTGACGTCAATGAAGACCACACTGCGCTGGATAATATTACTGTGTACCTCAACCGCCCACTCCCTTTAATTTACTAGAAACTAGGCAAGCTGTTTTGAAACCCGGCGCTTCCAGCGTGTTTGCACTGTTCTCCCTCGACCAAAGGCTATTAATTGTCAGGAGCTTGAAAGCTACCTGATTCCTTGTTCAAAGCTCTGAGACAGAGGGGATTTCCATGAGTAATAATTTCAGCCTGTGCCTGCGCAGCGCACCGTAGGCTAGAGTAAATTGATCCAGCTGCTTGCAAGACTAGATGGAAAAGTGCCCGGGGGGGCCGGGAGCACATCACCAGATGGAGCTGGATGCTGTTGTCATCACGTGGGGCTCTCCCCAGCTGCTGGGCATGCTCGGGCTGGACTTCCACCATGAGCAGGGAGCGCTCAGCCTTCCTGTCTGCACTGACTTGCAACGCGAGGCAAGTTCGCCAGCGCATGTTGCAACGCCTTCTCTTGTAATGAAAAGGATAATTTTAGATTAGCCAGAGCTGTCGTCTTGGTTTTGTTTTTTGTTGGGTTTTTTTTTTTTTCTTCTCTCTTTTCCTCCCTGCTCAGTGTCCTCACCACGCTGACCCTGGTATGTCGTGCTTGTGTTTTGCTCGGCAGCAATCTTCTCTGTGACAGAGACTATAAACGCTTCCGAGAGGCCAGCTACCTCTACAAATAATAAAAATTGGCAGGATTAACCTGTAACCCGAGGCGACGAAAATACAGATTCCACTAGCCAGATGGCAGAGTTCAAAGATCCGCTCACTTCCTGGCGGAGGTTGCACAAGTTAATTTTTATGCTTGTTAAAAAGAAATAAGAAGTGAAAACATAGCAATAAAATGTGTGCTGCTTGCTATCTCTGGTTTTAATCATATTTATTATATTCCTTTGTGTTTTGTTATTAGAGATGTTAGGAAAATACATTCTTTCTCTCTTCTGGAGATGTTTAAGTCCTGCTTGGTTTTTTTTTGTTATTTCTCTGGAGTGTTTGATCAATTCAATTTAGTCCATTGGAAAAAGAGCACTAGATAGGAGGAACTAATTAACATAGCAGGAATGCAATTCACTTCTTTTTTTAAGTGAACAATTCAATTAGAGTCGCAGGGAAAAGAGATGGTACCCAGGATTCGGTGGCTGCTTCCTTGCAAGAGACCCTGGAGCTGGCAGTGCGACAGCGGACTCCCGGTGTGAGCCAGATGAGAGCCAAAGATGCTCAGAGGGTTTGGGGGCTGCCTGAACTTTCTGGTGTGTACACGGAGGGAGGGATCCCCATTGCAAACGAGGTGCAAGGCCATTAAGGAGGTTGCCAGAGCACGGTCTGTGCGCGTGGGAGGGGAAAGGCATCCCCCGAGTGCTGGCCCTGTGTGCTGGGGATGAGAAACAGGGCACGGATGGCTTTCCCTCCCAGCTGCAGAGCAACTTGCTTGGCAGGACAAACTCATTTTACAGAGAGGGATACTGGAGCAGGGAAGCGGGACGTGGTTTATCCAGGGAGGGCAGGAACAGGACAGGTGCTGGGATGACCCACTCCATACTCCTACGGCCAGCGCTTTCCATAAACAACAGATCCGCTCCGTCCCTTTACCTTTCCTGTTAGTTCCCTGTGAGAAAACCAACGCATGCGGATAGTGTTGGAGCACGGGGACCTCACGGCACCCCTACCGAATCAGTGGTAGTAGATTTACTGGAGAGAGAAGATCGGGGTATGCGCACCGGAGAGCAGCTCTCGGTTCTCCTTTCTGTGGGCCTGGCCGTATGGCTTTCTACACAAGCCGGGTGTTCACTGTGTGAAGAAAGGCTGCAGAGCGTGACGTTCAGATAAGTGCCTGCGTGCCTTGCTACCGTGTGGCTGTCATGAGGTGTATACACGGGTAAAAACGGCTCAGCCAGCAGATTGCTGAGGCAGGAGTGGAAGAATAAAGTTCATGGGTTGTTTTCGTGACGGTTTGTCCTCCCTCGCCGGCTGGGCCATTAATGAAAACAGAAGTCGAGCTGCTGGCAGGGTTTCAGGGCAGGCTGCAGGTACCCTTCAGGAGAGCAGCACTGGGAGTTCCAGGCAGGGAGTTTATGATTAATTTTGCAGGCATTTATTGTGCAATGCGAGATGGCCACGGGCCAGCTCGGAAGTTGAGCCAGAAGATGACTGTCAAATGAAACTGTTACGTTTGGCAGATCTTTCCAAAGCTGCTGTGCAAAACAGGCATACTGAAGCTGATTTCTGGATTTTCCAGACCCTCTGTACAGCATATTCTTGTGCGGCCATCTTCTTTGTTTTCCCCTTTTTGGCAGAAGAATTAGCTTTGACTTGCAGGCCTCATAGATGTTAGGTCAGGGTTTGTACTGGAGGCAGCCCTCTCCACGGCTTACAGTTACCGGCAAACCTCTCCTTCTGGTAATTCCTCTTTTAATGATCTTACAAGGAACCAGCTCTACTTCACTTGGCTTTCTGAAAACAAAACCGTGCTTTCTTTGAAAAGCCTTTTTAGCCCAGATGAAGGTGAGGAGGAGATGAAAAGGCTGGTGGTGCGAAACGAGCCCTGCCCGTGCAAGCAGATTGCGATAGAAATTTCCCTCTCGTGTGGCTTACCCGAAGCTAAGGTCAGTCAGTTAGCTCTGTTTGGACACCGTCTGGCACAAATACTTCAACGATAAAGCTTAATGTGTAACTGAGGGCTTTTTTTTTTTTCTTCTGTGTCAGCAGTTGGCAAGAAGATACTGTAAATAAGGCTCCCTGTGAGTAAATAGATATGTGTGGAGAGGGGAGGGGAGCACTGCAGTAAGCAGTTTTGAAATTCATGCCAGCGTTGCTTCAAGCGATAAGGTTATTTGAGTAACCTGCAAACCATACGGATGCACAGGTTTCAAAAACAGGAAAGCGTCTTGTTTAAAAGCCTTCTGAGGCAATGCGAGGGCTTAGAAAAGAGACTGGCTTTGCGGTTAAGTGATTGTACTTCCTTATTGATATGAGGACTGAGGTGGTGCAAGGCCTGCCGGGACGGCGGGGCGGCGGGCGAGCGGGGCGGTTGCGATGGCCACGTTTGCACCCGGCTGAGGGGCTTTCTGGAGGGATGAGAAATCTCAAAGTTTCCCTTTTCGTTTCCTCTTCGGGCGAGTCAGGAGGGTTTTTTTCTCTCACTCTCTTTTTCAGTAATGTGGCAAGAAATAAGTAAATAATCCAGGCGGGCTGACATCCTCCGAGGACGCTGTGTTTCTGAGCTCACCGTGTCGCTGGCTCTCGGCGGATCCATGGGTCGTACTGGGCGGGCTGGTGCTGTGCCGGGTGCCTGGGTCCTGGCACCAGAAAAGCCGGGACCCTTTGGGAGGGCAGGGCACCGCGCTTTTCCGAGAGGTTTAAACGTGGAGCTGCAGAATTTGCTGATGCTTTTGGAAAGCCTGATAGCTACATTTCTCCACAGATAAACCAAAGCCATGTACTTTCTGTTTGACCTTTGTTTTGGGTTAAGAAAATCAGCCCACGAGGTCTGAAGCTGAGTTTCCGCAGGAGAGAGAAATGCATATGCCTGGGCGCATGTGACTGTGGATACGCACGTGCCTTGCTGAACACAGTGTGACCCCTGCTTGCATTGGCAGCACCCTCCTCAGGGATTTACAGAGCCGGTACCTAGAAAACACAGGGCTTTCTTACCTGAAATGACATAGCTGACACAGTTCCAGCACACCCCGTTACTGTTTATTAAACTGGAGTCAAAGTGCACAGCTGGGATGCAGGTTTTATCTTTCCCAGTATGCATGGTTTTCAGGGGCAGTCGTGCTCGTTCCTGTTGCGTTTGGGTACGTCCGTTCTTCGAGCACTCAGGGCCGGGCAGGGACCCGAGCGGGTCCCTTCGCAGAGAGATGGCTCTTCTCCTCATGGAAGCACAAGGGACATCTCAGTCCCCTGTGGCTTCTCCTTCCTACCCGCCCTACCTTCCAGGACGTCGTCCCTAGCTGGTTTCCTCACTGGCAGCAGCTGTGGTGCCGGTCACAGCGGAGTTACAGCAGAGATGGCTTGAGCCCGTCAGGTCCTGTGTTCTGATTGCTCTTGAACTGAAATGTCAAAGGCTTCTCAGTCAGCTTGCAGCAAAGAAAATATTTTAAAAACTTCAGGAAATTAATTTAACTAGACTTGGAGCAAAGTTTTTTGGCTAGAAATTCAGTCTCCAGCCAACACGACAGACTTTTGCCAGCTCATTGCCTGCGTCCTAGAAGCCAGCAATGAAAAGAAAGAAGGGGGGAGGGGGGGAAAAAGCCCCTCCATTGCCCATTAGATTTAATTGTGCTTTTTTGTAAGCCTCATAAATCCTCCCCAAATCACGTCATCAAGCCACAGGGAAATTGAAACCTTGCCCAAGGCAGGAGCCAGCAGGGCTGTTCAAGCTAGAAGGTTACATTCAGGGACAAGTTCAATGCACTGCAATCTTGTTGGGAACGGGAATGTGCTTTGTCTGTGTGTGCGAGAGAGGCACCTGGGTGCAGGAGACGCTCCTGCCTTTTTCCTCTTTGGATGTCAGAAAAGCTACAAGAGGAAGAGCGGCAGGAGTGGAGGCAAAGCAGACATCCTCACTGCCACCCCCTGAGAGCCTTTCAAGCGCTTTTCCTCTTTTGCTGCAGCGAGGGGGAGCAGGAAGGGAGGGATGGGGACTCGCACTGAACTGGCCCATCCAAGCCCTTTAGTTTTTCCTTTGGGCATCGGACAGACAGAAGGAGGAGGATTAAAAAATAAAGATGTCTAAACCGAACTCCTGAGGGCTTTCTTCTCCTTCTCTCTTGTGGTACTTTGTTACAATTTGTTTTGCATGTAGCTCCCAGTCAGGAAGAGAAAACAGAGTTTTGGCTTGGAGGCAGACCCTCCTTACCGCCTGCAGAGCGGTCCCTCAGCCACGTCCCTCCTGGACATGGGGCAGGCCATGCCCCGCCGGCAGATCAGCAGCATCTCCCTGGGGAAAACCAGGGCATCCCCGTCACCATCAGTATTTCGGGAGGGCGTCGCTGTACGCCAAAGGGCCCGCGAGGTTTCGGCAAGCGCATTTTTTGGCTTTTCACCGGTGGGGCCGAGAGCAGGATTTGGCCCGAAGCAGGGGCTGGCACTGCGCGGGGGCACGGTCGCTTGTTCACGAAAGAGGGGAGGGGTCCCGTTGAGCCCCGCTGTGCATCTCCCTTCACGTCGGCGGCAGGCAACCCTGGCGTGCTCCCGCAGCCCCTCGCCTCTCCGGAAGGGATACAGCTAACAGCAGCAGGCTGTGGTGGGGGCCAAGCTCTCGCCAGCAGTGTTCGGTCACCCACCTAAGCACTGCAGCGGAAGCTGAAAACGTTTGCTTCTTTTTATTTGGCTTTTTTTCCCCCACCTCACTGAGTAAAATATGTGTAAAAGCACAGGGGGATAAGGCTCCCTCCTGCCAAACGTCGAGCCGAGCCCCCTCGGCTCTGAAGCCCTGGCACCCTGACCTTTGCCTTCGGTCGGGGTTTTTTTCAGACTCATCATTATTTTGGCTGCATTTGTGCTGCGGAAGAATGCAGGTGTTTCCTCTGTTCCCGCCAGCGTGCCCATGCTCTGATTTCTGAAAGGTTGGGGATGCTTCTCATGCGTGTCTTGTCGCGCTCAAGGAGGCATTTGAGGAAAATGTGGATGCAGTTCAGGCAAATGACCAGGGAAACGACGCATTTGCATGCGCTTGCATGAAAGTGTAATTTAGGCAGGCAACGTGCCGAGCTTGCTTGAAAATCTGGCCCATGTTTTTCCATTTGTGGGTTGGGGTTTTTTAATTATTTTTTTTTTTTAAGTTGAGAAAAGACAAATAACTTGTTCCTCCATTTGATCTGCAATAACCTGAGCTGGTTCCCTTGGAAAGCTTATTTATTCTCCTTGGCTGCTGAAGTGGGTGCCGAATTTTGAGCATCCTGAGAAGAGACGGTGTGCATATGGGGTTCTTTGTTGCTGAAGCTTTTGTTGGACGATTATGAGCCTCATTTATATAGCTGTTTATGTATTAAAATTGTTAGGTTGCCTGGAGCTACGGATAAGCGCTCGTTGTTTGACATATCTCTAAATAAATATAGAGGCACATTATTAATGGATACAGCTTTAAAAGCAAACACCCAGAGATGCACTTACAATAAGAGGAGGAAAAACCAAGGTTACATCATGTTGCTAGAAGCCAATTGCTTTGTTTTCTAAAATGTTTCTTTGTAGGACACAGATGATTTTTTGACTCATTCAGTGTTTGAGCATCCAGAAAGTCTCATGGTTGTTCCAAAATTCTTTCAACAGCATCCCAAATGACATTAACAGACGGTTACAGTATTTTACTGTCCAGCATATCCTTTTCCCCTGATGGACTAACGTTTGATAGGGAGGTTTTTGAAGGAATATTTTTGCGTTTCTGGAAAACTGTGTCCCTGCTGAGGAAGGAATCGGCATTTTGGGGCTTCTCAAACCACAGAATTTTGCAGTCTCAAGAAGAGTGGCTGTCCCTGGGCTTGTCCATGTGTGCGAGTGCAAGTGTACTTACGGGTGAGTGCCGTGAGTTGCCAGGATAGAAACCTACTGTTCCCACTGTCATGCTTCTAATCCTTCAGCTGTCTAGCTATGGCTGGCACAAGGAAACACCTCTTAAATTCACAGCTGGTTCCCGAACTGGCATTTATGAACTGGCTTGTGCACTCCCTGCCATTCCTGCTGACGCCTTCTCTGGAGAGCGGTGTTCCCTTCTCTGTGCCACCTCCTCCTCCTCTCCAGCCTGCTCAGGCTTGGAACCAGAAGCTCCCACCCGGCTCTTTCTCCTGGCCCTGCTGTTTTCTTCTCAGCCCCACCAGGAACTGGTTGCTATTTGTTTTGGACCTGAAGGACGCAGATTCAAGCAGGGCGGTGACTGAGGACAGGCTGTCCTGCCTCCACACGGGGAGCTGAACCAGGGGTTCAGGACTACAGGTCAGGTCGAGAGCTGACAGCTGGCAAACCTCTGCTCTCGCTGCAGAAAGGTTGATGCTTCTGCTGCCATTTGCTCCCTGAGCCAACAACCTGCAGTTTCAGATAGAAGAAACACCTCCTCTGCTAGGGGTCAGACACTTCTCTGCTCAGACCACTAGACTCAGCAAAACACATGTGATGATATTCGGGGCATGGGACTGAAAAGCACCTGCCCGCCTTCCTCACGGAGCTGCAGCAATGCTCCCTGTGGGTGCATCCCACCTTGGCAAGTTGGATGGCTGCATCCCTGCACACATATGTGGCACGAACCTGGCTGCAGTTTTTGTGGGCACAGACTAGCTTTCCATGGCATGCCTGCTGCACCCCAGGGCCAGGCTGGGACCCCAAGCCCTCCCACAGCACCTGGGGCTGGAGCATGGCTGGGTGCAGGGACGCTAGCACTGTCCCAAGGGGGACATTTGGCTGGATGACAGGCGTGCTAGATATTTAAGCCCTCAAAGTGGGCAGCTCAGCAGCTCCTCTGGCTCCTTCCTGGGACACAGGAGCCCCCAGGCTGAGGGCTGGCTGGTCCCTGGAGGGGGGAGGTGGGCAGGCCTCTGTATTGCCTGCTTCACAGGCCCCTTCAAGTGGCTAGCCTCGTTCCTACAGGGTTGTTTTTATAGCGATCTCATCTGTAGGTGAGCGAATTGTTCCTTGCCTGGAATGGCTCCTGCAGGCTGGGGGGGTTGACCGGGGTTGCTCCTGTGTGTTTGCTCTCGGGAAGTGATGTGCGTTCACCTCCCGTGAGGAGAGTGTAGGCACGGCAGCCGGCATGCCTCTGACCCCTGCACTGGCCACTTTTGGGGCCGAGTGTTTGCAAGGGCTCCTCAGACTGCTACTGCTGTCATCTGGAAACGTGCCCCTCGGCATGGCTGGGCTGCTGCCACAAGCAGGGAGGGCTCCCAGCCCGACCGCTTGCTCCACCAACCACCTCCCTGAGACGTGCAACCTCATGGCCACAGGAGAGTCCCCAGCCTGGCCTGATGCAGACATCCCCCTGCAAGCAGCCCTAGCTGTGACATCTCTGCTGTGCTGGGTGAAAGTCGCCATCGCTGCTCCAGCCACCCTCGGAGCAGCAACGTGTCCCTGCGGGGCTGGGGATCCCACGGGCCGGGGACCATGCGTGGAGGTGCAACACGTGGCAAGAGAGAAACAAGGGCAGAACAAAAGAAGACAAAAGGTTTAACAAAACCTGCTGGCCAGTTGCGGTGCTGGATGTGCCAGTGCCACCTCACGTCATTACCCTTGCCTGCGTGGTGGGAGCGTGGCAAGACGGCAAAGGGGGGCTGGCTTGGGTGCTGCTTGGGAGGTGGGTGCGTGTGCGAGTCAGCTGCCACTCAGACTCCAGAAAAAAGATGAGGGTGGCAGCAGGGCATGAAAGCTCCCATGACGCCTCTAGCCCAGTGCAGGGAGGCATCATCGCCAGCATCCTGGCCAGGCTCCAGGGACTTTTGCAATCCACCACCTCCAACCAGCTAGAATTCAGTTGTCCTAAATGACTCCTGGCCCCTCCTGTGAACAGCCTGTGGGACTGTCAACCCGTGGGACTGCTCTCCTGAGGAAAGGGAAGAGAGCTGGCTTCCATCTGCATGCTGTTAAACATTAGCTGCATCCCCCTCGGCAGGCAGCCACTTCCCACCTTCTCTGTGCCTTCGCCACGTGTACTGGGGTGCTGGTGATACGAGGTGCTCACTCGTCATGTTCCTCAACGGGCAAGCAAAATCACGTGGCATCAAGCTGAACATACTTAATTTTTGTTTAACTTGCAGAATTCCACTACACGGAGAAGCTTTGGGAAATGATGAAGGAGACAGAAGTGTTGGAAAATATGGAGAGAGAGAATAAAAGGGCAGGCTGGGCCAATCAAACTCTGGCCAAAAACTCCAAAGCAGCAAACCAGAGATGGATAAAGAATTGCCAGTGAGTCAGGGGGAAGGAATGGCAGCATTGTCTCTTGTTCAAGCAAAGAATCGGTAATGGAAGAAGATGAAGTGCCAGGGAACTAATATCCCTCTGCAGCAATTGTTTGATCCCTCCCTTCCCCTCCAAAAAAGCAAGTTGCTGCTGGCTAGCTAACAAGTGAAAAAACCCAGTCCAAAACCTAATCTAGTCTCCGGTGCCAATAAGCGCATCTGTCGGTGTGTCAGTGTTGATCCTCCTTCAGTACACGCCACATGCTCGTTTCTTTACACAAGATGGGCTGGAAGGGCCATTAACTAGATTAGAAATTCTAAGGCACAATTAAAACCCATGCTGCTTCTTTGCTTTAATCTTCTCTCCTTTAGCTCCCAGGCTTGTTTTCTCCCTGGCCTGACACAGTCCTGAGTTGTTTGGCGGTGGCAGGGTATCGTTACACAACCGGGGCTGGCTTCTAAACTGTGTAACATCACGCATTACCTTGGCAGCAGCACGCAGGTCCTCGAGGCTCTCCAAAAAAGGAGTAACCCCACTGACTGGCGAAATAATAGCTGCGTTTACCACCTGTGGGGGAGAAGATTTGAGCATTGAAGCTGTGCAACCAAGGAGCAAAATGGTGACGCACGAAATCCTTTTCCGTGCGGTTTACTCTCCAGAGTTACCCAAGGGAAAAAAAAAAAACCCAAACAAAAAAGAAAGGAAACCTTTGGTGTATTTTTCCATAATGCAGCTACACGTCTGTTGATCTACGGCAGCTGGAGGTACGTGGGAAGGAGGGCGACTGAGAGGTTGCTATCAGTGGCGCTCAGCGAGGCAGGGCCATGCCCTAGCAGCATAGATGGGGGCCACAGCCAGGATGGCTGCTTCCCCCCATTCCCGCTCAGACCACTTCTCCGGGGAAAGCAGCGACGCTGCGGGTAACGCCGCGGTGCGCACTCCTGCAAAGGTGGGCCCTGGTTTTGCTCCTCCTGCTCTCCTCGCACAGCCAGGGCAGGGGTGTGGACTCTCCCCATCCTGCTGAGACCAAGGGATGTTGGGGGCAGCCCTGCGCCAGGGCGGTACGGCAGAGAGGGCGGCTCTCACCCACCCCAGGGCAAGGAGAGCCCAGGAGGAGCAGCACCATTCAAAGCATTCCTGATGTCCTAAGCGGCATCTGATAACACAGGGTGGATTGCAGCCTGTTTTCGGAGACGGGGAATTGCTGCTTAATTGCTACGGCATTGTACAAACGTAGTGGGAATTTTACAGAGGACATAACATACTCTAAAATGACTTTTTTTATTCCTTAGGTGTTTTCCTCATGCAGAACAGTGTTTATTGCTATTATTAATGGCCTCACTGGTCCTAGCACTAGTTCTGAATCGTTATCGTTACTGTCATTATACGATTTTGAAGGCACAGACCAGATCCTGGCCTACCTGCATTAAAAACTGTAGAGTTTAGGGATTCAATTTTTCACAGGTTTGGGCATCAGGATATTTTTGCCTTCTCTCCTGAGCTTATTGTGCTGAAAAGCCCTAATCATCACTGCCCATACAATATCGCAGGAAGACACTTCCCAGCTGTAGAAAATTAAAGACATTATAACTGCCCCATTAATCCCTATGGGATTTTAGAAATGAATGCTATAGTGTACTAGTATTTCTATAGGACCCTATTTGCTTATCCTTTTTAAACGCTGCAAGGTTTTTCCATATGGTTATGTTTAGGATGCATTATGAAGGCCTTTCATCTTCCCCTGGAGCACAGGATGAAATATGGGTCACTGCTAGAATAAAGCAGGAAGGCTTTGTGATCCGGTAGTCTGCTGCATCTGATATGGCAAGCCCTGTGTTGCTAGGAAAGCCATCGTCCTTTTGGGAACTAAATGGCTTGGCAGGGTTGCTTTAAAATTGGAGCTACACCTATTTGATACTTTTTTGGATGAAAGAACAAGATCTTTCACTCTCCGTTCTGTGGAGTGCCAGCCAGGTTTAAAATTAATATCAACCGACGTTGAAGAGGGAAGGAAATGAAAGAAACATTTCTTCCCCAGAAACAGCCCTGCTTTCCTGCCTTCTCCATAAGTGCATAGACGTCTGTCAGTTTTGGCACCAGAAAACATTAAAAATAAGAAGTTTTTTAAATACCGGGAATTCTTCTGCATCTTTAAATGCCGCTCAACAGGAATGCAGAGGCTGTAAAACGGACAAAAGAGAATTGAGCCAGTCAAACAGTTAACGTGCTTCTGCAGAGAGCGCTTATTCCCGCTTAACAAAACATCTGAAATATCCCGTGTGTTTTTGGAGAAGGCTAGAACAAGGTGAAAGGCAGTGCCTCTCCTGTTCCTGAGCCTGGAAGTTGAGGAGAGGCCCGGAGCTGAGGAACATGGGTTGAGTTTCCTGCTGTCCCAAATTCACTCCAGCTCCTCAGCAGATGCCAGGAGTCTGGGATAGCTGATGCGAGATGCCTGTGGTCTTATTTGCTAGAAATATTGAGTACCTATCCTAGTCACTGATTCGGAGCAGAATAAACTGTGGTAAATCAGGCTCTTGGCACTCAGAATACAGATGTTTGAAATGCGCAGAGGCTCCCTCAAGAGATATTTTTCCCAGCTATAAAAAGGGGGAATAGCTCCATTACAAGAGGGGAGGTTAAATCATGGTGGTTTTTTGTAAACTACTTTGAAGCTTTGGAGAGGAAACCATTATAGGAGTACAAATTGCTCTTTATTTTTTATTTTATTTATTGCCTCATTTTCAAATAATGAAATTCTGAACGTACGTCCTCGCTAGCTGCTGAAAAATAAGGGAATGCGGGAGGATTCTTAATGGCACTAATAAACCCAGCTGAACACTTTGCCAACGAAAATTTTTTTTATTGCAAAAATACCATTTTATTAATACAAATGGTCTTTATAGGATTGCACTGGTTGCCACACGGTTTTGTTTATAAAAATATACGGACCAAATTATTTTGTTCGAAATGTTCCCTTTTTATCTGGTTGGAACGGAGCACTTCATTCCAGAATTTCATTTTGTAATGACTTTTTGGGTTTCGACAGTGTAATTTGTATTCTGTAATAAAAATATAAAGAATTAAAGTGATGTGATTGTAATGAAAGTGCAACGTGTTGACACAGGATATGATTTTATGTGAATGGAAGCTTCAGTCAGTGGGAAAAATGCAAATATACTGGTGGTCCTTGCTGCCCTTCTCTACCAGAAAAGAGAAGGAAAGCTTGCTGGAGTGTCCAGAACAGCCTTCTTTGCTTTTTCTGTTCAATCCTCCCTGTTCTTAACACCTTTCTTGACCAAAAGGTACCGTCATTTCAATTGCAGGTTATTTTTTTCAGGCTGCAGTACACCATAGACTTTTCCATCCTCTTGCCTGTGTGGAGATCATGGTTGTGTGAGATGGGGGATTGTTCACCTGTCCACTCAGCAGTGGTATGGGGGTGAAAATCCATCCCTTTTGCTCTGCCCTGCCACTGGCCTTCCTCTGCCCTGCTGTGCTGAGCTTGACAGAGCTCTGTATGTCCATCTCCACACGCTGTTCAGTCTGGTGGGTGCTGTGGGTGCCCACCGCTCATTGTCTGCCTGCCATCCCCTTTGGTAGTATGATGCTGGCCACACACGTTAACTGCTGTGCTTCTTAGGGGGTTTTGCCCACTGATATGCTGTTGCCATTGGGGTTTGACTGGTCTAATGCTAATCATGATGTGCAGCGAGTCCCACGAAGCAAAAGGAACACTCCTGCCTTATTTTGGGGAAGAGGGATGTGGAAACATCCGTCCTTGGCAGTCACCAGGAACAGAGCAGGAAAAGGGATGAGGAAAGTGGGACCTAAATTCTGTTAATAGACAAGTGTTGGAGACGATGTGATGCTCAGGGCGGCCAGGGCCCAGGCAGAGCTTGTGCACAATACGTGGTGTACTCACTGCGGAAACCACCGCTGCTCTGTGCTTTTCCAGGAAAAACAGAATATGTGAGGCTCCACAAAATGTGAACTCTGTTAGGCATTGTCTGGGGCGGCTTTTCGTGGAGCGAGGGAGCTCTCTGTGCATTAGCTGGAACAACTCCTCCACCGAATGTAGGCTCGGCTCCCTCACTCCTCCGGACCACTCCCTCCCGTCTGGCTCTTAGCCCTTCCAGCCTTCAGCATGTTCAAATAACTCAGTTTATCCTCATAGGACCTCTGTGAGAGGGATGGAGGGGTGGGTAAATCCTTAGTTTACCAACTGGGAAACCGAAAAATAATCCCTCGTCGCTAATAAGCAGCGAGACTTCGGTGTGCCAAGCAGCGCACAGACCACGCTGCAAGCACGTGTCTGCACACGCTGGAGCAAATTTGCCCTTCCAGGCGTCTGTCTGCTGATGTATCTGTGTATTCATGGCTTGGTCAGGCTATGTGGGTGCTGCAGGTTCAAACACACCTTGCTCTTGGTTTCCCTCGCACAACGCTCTCCTGTGATGGCAGAGTCTGGCGCAAGCTGTTTGTGAGAGATTCATTTCCCTGTTGGGATTGGCCAGCGAGGAGGAGGGATGTACGACACGGCGTGACGTCTCTAACGGCGCGTACATGGATGCGGCAAGATGTAACCCACCGGTGGTACTCGCCAGAGGCGATGACACGTGTAGGAACCGCTAGTGGATACCGCAAGACGTGAGGAGCCAATGGCACCGCTGCCTCGGGGCGCTCCGGGGTGCGTCGGCTTCATCCGAGCTGCTGATGTGCTTTTCCTGGAATCGAACCAGAACCCCCAAAGAATGTTGCATGAAGCTTGTAAACCCAAGTCAGGCCTCTCCGCCTTGTGATTCTTGTTTTAATTTTACTGTGGGCTGATGTGAAAATAATTTGTGATTAAAACTGAAAGCTGCCTTGAAGCAGCTGCCAGGCTGGGGGGTGTCGGTGGGGGCTAGTTCACTCCAAGTCCTTGGTGCATTGTTTTTTTCCACTCAGATCCACGTGGAGGATCTATTCCCAGATCTCACCAGGATCTGGACTTGCAAAGGGATGAATGCTGGAGCTGTGATTGGAGTCTGGGAGGAGAAGGCAGCCCTTGTGTGATTTACCTTTACGCTGCTGCGAGCTGCTGAAACCCTTTGTAAGAAAGAGGTGAATCTGATTTAACAAATTTACCAAAGCTCATGGGTTTGTGGTGAAAAGTCAGTACAGCAGGTCTTTGTGAGCTGTGGATTTATGACATGTAAGTAAGTTAGCATGCTAACGGTGGTCGGTGCTAAAGGTAGCGGGCTAACTGTTAAAAAAAGACACGCAGGGTGATTTATTTGGGTTATTGTGCACACGCTTGTGTGAAATACCTTTATAGATCCTCTGCCTCCTTTCCCCACAGCCACAAGTGTAGGAGCAAGGAGCAGCGTCCAGCGTAGGCTGGCCCACCCTTCTTTCCTGGGGTGCTGAGTTCCAGCAACCTGGAATCATTAAACTGGGAGAGGGAAAATGGCTTTTGGCTGTGCCTGAGCCCTGCCCTCAGTGTTGCCCTGCAATCTCTGGGCTGAATGGAAACAGTTTCCTCTCCCCCAGCCCTAAGCCTACAGACTGGGTTTCCTGCCTTCCTGTTAGTGCCTCCACCTACCCAGACAGCTCTGACACTTCAGACTTACTGATCAGCTATTTTCTACCACAGCTCTTTTAGCAAAGGTTTTACACAGCGGCGTAACAGCTGACTAAGCAGCGAGCCTGAGAGCGAGAGAAATGAATGTAGGCATTTTTTTTCATTCGGCGACCCGGCAACGCTCCATCTCAAAATGTTGAGGCATTTCTCCGTGTGACCAGCCTGTTCAGAGGATGGGCTGGCGTTCAGCCGTGCTCTGGGAGCTGGGAGGCAAGCCCTGCCGGGGCCCCCGACGAGGTAAAAAAGCAGGGGGATGTTTCAATTACAGTACCTAGAAGAGAGGAGCACAGGCGATTTGCATAGTGAAACGACGACGGGAAGATATGCTGAATATGCGACTCAGCTTTGAAAACAGTTGTCATATGCAAAAGCAGTTAATACATAGGAGAAACGTTATAGAGAGAGACTCTGTGGACCAGAAATATGAAAGTACAAAGCAATTTTCGTATCAGAGAGTCTGTCATTTCAGAAAGTCCTGGAATAGGGCATTTTGGGGCACTGCAGCTGAGCTGGAACCAGCCAGCCAGCTCTGACCTGAATTTATATGTGTATTTATATATATATATATGCACACATATATGAATTCCCTCCCCTGTGCTGAATTCCCTCCATAGGCAGGCTCGTGCAGCCATTCAGAGCACATTTCCGTGGTGCTTTCAGTATTCCTGCTCACTTTTGCAAATTACTTCCTATCTATCTCAAGAAACGAACTAACTCTGTCTTCAGTTAGTGATGGATGTACCTTGAAACACCCAAAGCACTTGAGAAGTTCTGATATCTTTGGTCTGATCCTTAGCCAAACTACCTCTAGCCTTGTTGGAGCCTCTTTAATACAGACACTAGTGACAGAAACAACTGTAGACTTCCATTTTAGCACTGTTAATCTACTGTCATCTGTCCTAAATGGATCTTCAATCTTACCATGCTGGGCAGGCAGGGAAAAAAACCTGGGGCATACTCTTCTGCAGATTTTAGGAACTGGGAAAATTGGTGTTGCTGCTATGGGACTTGGTTTCTGCTGTGAGGTTGTCTTACTAAGAGCTCCCTTGCCTGGTGGCTGGCATTTGAGGGCAGAGGGGTCAGGGCACTGGCAGGACGCTAACACTTGCCAGTTGATGAGATACACCCCTGGACAGGGGCTGCTAAGGCCAGGAGGGCACGTTCCCTCCTCCTGCCCAGAGAAAAGCAAGAAAGAGAAGAAGAATGGACAGTTATTAGCAAGGCAAACCAGCGAAGGTGCTAAATGAGTTCATAAGGACTCTCAGAAGCAAAAATGGAGGAGATGGATGCTCAGGGAAGTATTTGTGATGAGAGGAGATGAGGTGGATGGACTTTGTGGGGGATGAAGGCTAGTTCAGTGGCAGGACGGAGCAAGATTAGAAGGAAAGTCCAGGGCTGGCCTGCGTGCCTGAAGATGAAAGGACCTGGAGGGAAAGGTGGCTTCTGGTGAGGTTGCTCATTCAGGGACCTGGTCATTTCTTGTGCTTTACCTTTTAAGAACAGCAGTGGCACATTTCTACCTCTATCTGCTCCTGTCTCCGTGCTTACTGGTACCCTGTTGGTGCCAAACAGCTAACCTGCAGACCAAAAAGGCTGAACTATCACTTGATATTGGGAAGAGGTGGTGTTGCTGTTACTTGGGCAAGACCTCAGGAGTGAATTTTTTGCCTATGGAAAGCATTGGGAAGGCAACTCCGTGAAATTGAAACCTTTACTCTTTGTACTCGGTATCACACACGTGGCCAAGGGAAGGTTTGCCTTCAGAGCGTGGGGAACTGAGAAGGATGCTCAGTACCAGAGCTTCTGCTGAAGGGGTCAATAAGCTCACCGCAGTGATGGTGCCTTTCACGGCATGCCTGGAAATCACTGCTGAATGTAATGCAGCACTGACACTTCAGTGCATTGATTTCTCTGAATGCCATGCCAAGCAGATGAGAAGCCTTTGTCAGCCAGTTTGGGTCAAGCATGTCATCTGATCCCCAACCCATAGCATGTGGGAGTGGAGTATGAAGGATGAAGTCATCAGAAAAGTGCAAAGGTCTTGTGTCCTCGGAGGGAGAGGTGGATGTGCAAAAGAAAGAATGTATTCAAAATAGATCAATAAAACAAAGATGCCAGCCCTGGGCAGATGTGTTTCTGTGCTGATTCTGGTGCCCATGCAGGAGCACAGCAGAGCAAGGTTTGGCTGGGTGCCTGTGGGGGGGCCTTTCACGCTGTGGGTTTGAAATGTACAGTCACGACTACAGCATCCGAGGAGAATTAGCATGCAGTGCTGCGTGCCTCTGCTCCTCTGACCCGGCAGACAAAAGCCTGCAGAGTGAGAAGGATTTTTCAAAGTGGTATGGCTGGCAAGCAGAAAAAAAGAAGGAGATTGTGTTATTACAGCTATCTGTTGTATATAAGCATCTGCTTTGCTCTGTTCAGATTCCATTTTCCCAAGGCCTTCCTCTGTTTCCTTCATCTCAGCAGATGTGGGTCAGGCTCATCAGTATGTTCAAGAAGGACATCTCAACTACTGCATCAGGGTAAGATGCCTTCAGTCAGATGTGACAGCCTGCCCACTCCAGGAAGGGGCATCTCACTTCTGCAAGCACGAGAAGGTCCCAGGTCCTAGTGCCAGCATCGCTGGGTAGCGTGGTGGCTTTTCCCTTGCCCTCTGTCTCCAGATCAATCCCAGATTTTGTGAGACATCAAAGCAGCTGGATATTCTTGTCTCTGTGGTTTGGACAAGAGAAGGAACAGGACTCGTCTGGCTCAGAAACTCAGGATATTAATTACACGCTGGTAGGCTCTCCAGCAGGGCATGCTGACCACTGCATGTACCAAAACAACCTTGGTTGCTTTTTCTGGCGTGGCATTTCAGCTCTGTGCCTTAACGTGTTTGCATGGTGAGACAGGGGCAGCATTTTGAAAAGTGAGAATGCAGAGAAACCTAGTCACCATTACTGACAGAGTTTGCTTGAAGAGCTGGAAAATTAGATGAGGAGAATCCAAGAAGAGTGATTTAGGAGTATAGGGGCAGCAAGATGCCAAGGCTATGGATAGATAAATGGAGCATCAGTTTGGAGTAAATTTCAGTGTAACAGCTCTGTGCACACACATGTTATGGGATTGTAAAAGCCAGGCAAGTTTAACCCATTTACTTAAGGGCTAGATGTGTCACTGTTGTGGTGAGACTGTGTAGCTCTCACAGGTTGCCGTGCATCTGTGACTTCTTAAAGATGGGACAGTTTTAGATCATGCCACAGGTTTATCCATTTATGGCTCCTGGATCCTTGTTTGGGAACAGAAGAAATGAAGTAAGGAGCTGTGAAGTCTGGAGAGGGAAAGCCCAGAGACAGGCAAGTGGGAGCAGAAGGTGGGAGCATCCGTGGGTGTCTGTGACGGTGGAGAGCAGTTCAGGACAACGGGAGAGAAGCCACAAGGCTGTGGCAAGATGACATTGTCAAATTGATGAGACCACATCCAGGCCAGGAATAGAAAAGCCATGACCGAGCCCAGCATCAGCGCACTGTGCCAGCCCTAAGCTGCTTCGTGGAGGTAGCTTTGGCCTGCGCTGTACCCACAGTGCTGTGGTGTGGTGTGCCCGTGGCCTGGCTGACCAGCCCTCCCACCACTATCTCATGGGGGCTTGTTTAGCCTGTGCCAGCTCTCCATGGGTCACTGTCCTCATAGACTGCGGCTGCAGCCTGCTCTGCCCAGGGGTTGCTCGCCAGATTTGGACCTCCCCTTGCTGGGTTTTCTGTGCTTGCACTGCCCTCCATAGCAATCCTGCTCCTCCTGTGTGCCTGCCTGTTTGCTGAATGTGGCCGTTCTCACCCTCGATCTCAGCCACCCCACAGCAATCCCTTCAGCCGACAGCCTAGCATTCCACCGACAGCCTAGCACTCCACCTGAGCAGAGCCAGTCCTCGCTGGAGAGGTGCCGGCAGCTCTTCCACTGTGGTGAGGCTTTTGCCTCACTGGCATTATGAAAAGGTGCACAAGAGCCCAAACCCAACTCTTCCCTAAACCATTTGGATGTCTTGAGATGAGAAAACGTGCAGTGTGCGTCCTGCATCCATATATCCCATGCTGGGGGCCATTGTCAGTCGCTTCCTGACTCCTTTGGTATTCCATGTGATCCACTCACACCCTGCAAGCCTGCAGTGAGGCCCAGGGACACCGGCCGTGCATGTTCTGACAGCTCCCGGAGAGTGGAGCTCTTGGAGGACACCAGCACTGCTGAGCCAGGAAAACGTGCAGGTGGAAGGTTGTGTCTATGAGCTCCTGTTGGGACAAATTTATGTTGTCAAATGACTTGGCAGTCATCAGATCTGATCCACCGGGAGCAACCCCTGTGCGGAGGGGGAGCTGCTGGTCTGGCACTCACTCCCCCACGGCCTCTAGCAGCCTGTGGGGGGGTTCATCATCTCTCTGGTCATGCCCTATGACCCAGCTTCCCTCCACGGGAGGTTGCCCAATGCGTTGGCTGGTGAGGGAACTTCTCAATCTAAACTGATTTTCAGTTGTCACCGGGAGCACTGCGGGCGTAAGGGATTTGTAGTGGGATGAGCCGCTGCTGCTTCTCACTGTTAATACCAGTGACACTGTAATTTCTGTGGCTGTAAAGATGCCCAGAGCAGAGGGTGGGTCCACTTGGAATTAGCTGCAATTATTTTTTTGTTTCCTACTGAAAGGAACAAATGGGCTTTCCAGCAAGCAAGCCTTGCTTCTGTTGCCAGGGTCTGTCCTCCTCCCAGGAAAGCACTCGCTTCGGTAAAGACTCGGCAGCCCTGCGGAGTGCGAAGGGCCGCTCAGAAAAAAAGACACACACAAAAAAACCTCAACCCCAAAGTAAAAAGTGGCTGTTGGAAGTAAGAGCTAGGCTGCTGTGGAGATGAAAGCGTTTATGCAGAGCAGAGGTGGAGGATATTGGCTCTGCGGAGTGGGCGGAAGTGTCCTCATGAATGAGCAGCACGATGCGGGGCTGCCGCGAATAACAAAGAGAAAAGGAGGGCGTTAGGATCTGGTAGTACAGACTTCGGAAAAAATGAGAAGATGAGAAGGAAATTATGGCTAATTTAAAACTGCCTTGGAGAAGCAGGTGGGAGGAAGACCTTGAACATTTGCTACACTGTGATTTGAAAGTAAGGAAATGGAAAAACAAGGGTTGGAAGGCAGAGCAAGGGAGGGCTCGTCTCCCGCTCACTCTTCAAAACGAACAATGCCGACTCTTATGAAGAACATTAGGGCTTTTCTCAGAAAATGCAAAGCTCCTGGAGTGAACTGTCCTAAGGGAAGGGCTGAGGAAAGAAGATGAAGCCAGTGGCTCCCAGAAAAATGATGATGATATGATGAGTCAGAGACACTTTCGGTTGCACTGAAATATTTACTCTTTGTCTGCTTGTATCCTCAAAGCCCACATCAAGAAATGAGGGCAACCCTTCTTTGACAGGCTAGAGTTATGCTATCAGGTGGTGTGCTAAGTGGATAAACAACAGCAGCCCGAGGAGCTTTATCAGCTCTTCCTGCTGTTACTTGGTTTGGACCAAATTCTTATTGACTCAGTTGGGCGTGCGCTGGGGTGACCTAGCAGGGAACCTGGACACCTCTCCTCAGCGTGCCTGCATTTCCATTTTTTGTATGCTTAACTTGACAGAGGTGACAACTCCATTATGCAAAGTGCATGTGACAGTGGCACCGAGCCTCTCTTGAAAAGTTGCCCAGGTCTGTATCTCACATTTTATACAAAGAGAGCGAGGACCATCCAGAAAAAACATGCACGAACAGCCAATACAATCAGTTTCAATATATTCTCCTCTTCTCAAAAAAACCCTGAACATCACTCCAAAATAATCAGAGCTGTTAAATAACACTTATTCCGCGTGGAGGAAGTACAGCATGATGGGACCGACGGCCCGTGCCAAGGAAAACACTTGGACTTGTGCGGCCTGTAACAATAGACCAAACTGAAGGAAACTGGAGGCCGCGATGCCTATGGGCTGTGCTGGGGGGAGCCGGGGGAAGGGGGACCCGGTGACAGTCCCGGGGAAGGATGGGTGCACAACGATCGTGCCGTGCATCCCGAGCGCTCGGGGTCTCGCTGTCCCTGAGACGGTCTCCCAACAGCCAAGTCCGATTCAGGTCACGCAAGCAGAGCACCGTCACTGTGCAGCAGCTTTGTGGTGATCAATCAAATCACAGGGATTTCACTGAGGGAAGAATTTAGATTTTATTTGCATGAGTAGATACATATTTTTTTTTTTTTTTCTCTCTGCTATACCAAGTACTACCTGCTCTTATTTGACAAATAATCAGTATTTCTGAAACACTGTTCCTGATCCCAACCCCAGCACTGAATATATATGAAGCGCTATGTGATTTAAAGCCTGGAATACAAGGATGAACTGAAGAAATCATTTAAGGACTGTATCTGACCAATCCCATATTCTGCCTCCACCTTTTCCATGCACTGTTAATGTCCCTGTTCCTATCCAGACTGTCCCCATCCAACTTGGCCACATCCCACTCTCATGGGTATGCACATCCTCAGATGTCTGCTCAATAGCATTAGAGTTTCGCAGCCCAGACTAGATGCCCGGAGTGGGAAGGCGGGGAGGCAAGCAGCCCGCTTACCACAGGCTGCTGGATGGAGAGCACTGGTGTGTAGGGCCAGATTATATTCTCTGCTGCAGCGATGCAGCATCGTGGCACTCATGCAGAGAGCCATCAGAAATACAGCATGCATCATGCAGAGAGCCATCACAAACACACCATGCATCACGAAGAGAAGCGTCACATGGCAAATATGCCACTTGCATGTCTAGGTATCAGTTTAAAATGGAGTAGTATTTGGGCTATACACTTTTTATTAGCTGTACAGGCCCTGGTGATGGGAGGGGAGGGCTTCAACTACATAGAGATACATGAAAAGAGATTTAATGAAAGTTTCTAAGCTCACAGTCGTTTTCTTGTATTTTTTGTGGAGCAGGAATTGAAAAATGTAGATTTAATTAGTGTTGCTGCATCTACTCTGATAAAAGACATCTTTGCTCTGTCTTCCTATCCTCACATGAGGAGACATTTTAGCTCCTGTGCTTCTTTTCTCTATCTCTGCACATGAAACACATCTTTCTCTCCTGCAAAGGTATTTATCCTTGATCTTCAGACGCCCTCAGTCATCCCCAGTCTCCAGCGCTGCTGTTCCTGTCTCTGGCTGTGCTGGGGGCAGCCCCTGTTCCCCACAGCCAGCCCCCCATAAAGTGCAGGACTGCCGCAGCAGGGCTCTGTGCCGAGCACCTGCATCCCACTGGCCATGCTCATGGACTGTGAGGTCCCCATGTGATGGCCTCCGTGCAAGAGGGACATGTCATGGTGCGTAGCTGGAAAGGCGGGGGCACTTAGAGGAACTGACATAGAAATGAGGTGGTGTCCCCCCAGCATTGCCTCTGCTTGCAGGGAGCGGGGTGAGGATGCGGTGCTGGGAGGACCAGCATCGGGCCAGGGCAGGGCTTCTTGCATCCCAGACCTGCTGCACAGGGGGAGTCCCTGATGCCCTGGAGGCAGGAGCAGGATGGGAGGAATGGCTGAAACACCAACCTCTGACAGCCTTTTTTTGGTCAATGTCCCGCTGAAGTCAATGGGATGTTGCTCCAGGAAAAACTGGATAAGGATCTGGGGATTTGGCAGTAGGAGAGGTTCTGTCTTCTCACTTTACTCCCTGAGCGGAGCCCTAACCCGCTGTTTGTGACTTCATGATCATTTCCAGAGACTGCGCTAATGATGTCATACCCGGGGGATTCTGGCTTCAGGTGGGAAATTAACAGCAGGAGCAGATGAACTCTTTAATAAACAAAGTTCCTGTTTTCATGCAAATGTCTTTAGAAATAAGGAATAAGGGGAGTGAGAAATACAGAAATTTACGGTATAGAAGCGACGCTGTTTGGAAACAGACTTTTTATGAGTTTTCCAAGAGGCGCCAGCTGCTCTTTAATGTTTTCATTTAAGACTTTTATGTATGAAAGCGCTAGCTTGTGTAAACAGCAAGGCTGAGAAAGTTGCAGGGATTGTTGTTAATGGTGAACCTAACAGGCTGGGGATTTGGCTCGGCAAAGACAGCGAGTGTTGATGTTTATTCAGAGCAGAGGTTTTTAATGTGGCCGGATGACACCTCTGTTGTCCCTGTTGTTCTCTGGGCTCTTCTGCCTGTCCCCCTTCACTCACATGACCACCCCCAAAGCCTCCCGTGTCCCTCATTCCTCCTGAGAGCTGGGAGAAGGTGGCACAAGGGCATGGGAAACCTGCCATCTGGGGCAGCCCCTTTTCCACTGTGCCAGAGAAGGGTCCAGTCTCTCAGGGAGGATGGACCTCTTTCTCCACGGTGGAGCAAGCCCCAGGTTAGGAGCGTGCCCTGTCCCTCCCTCACTGCCCCGTCTCTGGCTATGGAGGCAGGGCTGGGCAGGGTGCTTCTGCAGCGGCGCGGCAGAAACACATGCCAACCCTCCCATCACCCTCCCAGCCATGTGCCCTGGTACTCTGTGCCCTCATCAACAGCCATCCCTGATCTGCATCCATTAATCTGCTATTTTGGGGAGTGCCTATTGTGCACTCCAATTAATGTAATTGCTTTATTTTGCTGGAGAGAGTGCCAGAGCCCATGCCACAAATAGCTTTGTGCGAGTTCTTCTGGTGGGCTCCCTTTGTTTGGCAATTAGCTCTCCAGGGGTGAAATGCGTGGCACCGTGTTAGAAAAAAATAAATAAGGTCCCTTCAGCAAGGCCAGGAGGCATGAAGGAGGCAGCTGCACAGCCAGCACCTCCCAAGAGGACCTGAGCAGCGATCCTTGGTGCTTGCTGCTCTCCATCTTGCTGTCGTGTTTTTCTGCAGCAGCTTTCTGTTTGCTCATCTACAGGAATACTCTGCATCTAGCCTGCCTGTTTTTGAAAAGGTGACTGCTGATGACAGCTAAGATAACAAGGGGGTGTTGTTTTTTCTTTTCTTTTCTTTTTTTTTTTTTTTTGTCTTCATGAGAACGCCTCCGGTTCTATTAATAAAATCCTGAATCTGACTCGTCTTTCTGAGAACTCCCGTCCCCTCTTCACCCATTCAAATCTGTATTTTTAAGCTGCTGTAGGTGGATTGTCGACAATGGTTGTTATGCAAACTCCGAGTCCTGGCTCCAGGAGCTTCTTGGAAATCTGCAATGAGTAATCTTTATGTTTCTGACAGGTCTACGAGGAGGGAGGGGGTGCAGTTTTGCTGAAGATAGGTTGACAAAATAAGTGTCAATTCATGACAAACTAACTGCCAAAAATACTCACATCAGACATTGGAAACAATTAGCGAACGGTATGACAGAACATCTCTGAGGCTAGGGAGTGCGCCAAGGACAGAGCCTTTCACTAGTAAACTGATATCTTAATCTGTTTGGTTTTTTTTTAATTTAGGTCATGAGAAATGACCAGGTCCTTTGTTCTCTGGCATTGCCTGTATTTTTGGTGTGTTTTTTTTAACTCATAGGCAGTGGCTGTATTTGAAAGATGAAATAGGTGTGTTCATTTCTCCAGCTGTTGTGTGAAGCAAGCGCTTATCACATGAGACCTGAGTAACACAGTGAGGTTGTATAGGTGTGAGATGGCTATCAAAATTTGAGGAACTCTGGTGAGTACTAATCTGGACTGCGGAGCCTTCCACACTCAAAGATGGAGTAGCAGTCCAGTCGTCTGTCAGTAGGCTGATACTTCTGGAAAAAATTTCCCTGAATAGAGAATCAGCTGTTGATAGCTCCTTTTGTGCACGGTCCACTTCGGAAGTCCAACGTGCAAGCCTTCAGATGCAGAGCTGAGCAAAACAGGCAGGGAAGGGCTTCTTGGGGAGGGGGACGCACAGCAACGTGAGTGCCCTCCCTGGGTGGCAGTGCATTTGCGTGGATGGCCATGTGGTGCAGTTTGCCGTTTGACTCAAAGCCATCACATCCTACGCTGGCTGGAATTAGGAAGTTTGGCTTTGTGGTACCTGCTTCCTGACTGTGATGAGCAATTCCTGCGATGGCAGAGCATGCCAGCAGCAGATGGGGTAGAGGAGTCAGAGCAGCCCTGTGATGGCTCTCTGGCTTGGGGCTGCTCCTGCCACTGACAGCCAGGACAAGTCAACTAGGAGTCTGTAACAGCATCAACCAAAGTGGTGCGGGCTCATCTCAGTTGACTTTCCAAGTTGCCAAGCTACCCTTAATGATAGCTGACACTGCTGTCACACTCCCAGCCCTCCCCAAAGCAGACTTGCATTTGGCAGAGGTCTTGTGATGTCTGTCTATAGCACGGCTGTATGGATGTGACCCTGCGGTCAGCAGCCTCTGAAGGGCACAGTGCCAGGTGCCATACATTACCTTATATTGCTGTCCTCTGTGAAGCACCCCGTGTTATTGTCAGCTGTCACACCCAAGTACCCATAACAAGCCACATCTTTGCATCACGCTGGTAGTCACAAGGAGGCAATACCCTGGAGTCCACCAGCTGGAAAACCCCACCTCTGTGCACAAGCACTGCTTATTACTACACCGTAACTCACAGATCTTCAGAAAGTGATCCACCCTGTGAATTGGTGTTGTCTAATGCTGAGAGTCCCCAAGCTCCTGCCAGTCTGCTAGTTCCATCGCTCCCCTCTCAAGTGAGTCAACAGCCATCTGTGCATGCTGAAAATCAAATAACTTCTGCTTTAAGAGGCCTTTTTGTCATTTATAATGAATCCCTCTGCATCACCCTATGTGGTACCTAGTGATGTCCAAGATCAGATCAGGAGGAAAGAGTATGATCTGAAGCCACCCACAGCAGCCTGGTATCACCTTTCCCTCTCAGCTGCACTTCAGCAAGCCGGCTGAAATGAGGCCGTTTTCTCTGTGCTTGGTGCCAAACACTGTTCTCATTGAAGCATAGGGAAGTCTTGTTTTTCCCTAAATAGGAAAGATCTGGCCTTTGGTGGTGCTCCACTGGAAAGAATCCAGCACTTTTCTGATCTTGTCAGAGTGGCTGAGATGGCCATAAATCAGAAGGGCTGCTCCAGAAATATTTTCCCTGGGTTTGATTCTCCATCCCACCATGCTGGTATAATGAAAAGAAAAATTGGGACCACCACTGTTTTAATTTTACAGATAACCGCTCTCTTTCCAGGCATGCACACTTTGTGATTAATTTTTCTCACAGTCTGTCTTTTTTTTTTTGTTTGGGTTTGTTTCATAGGGCCGTTCAGTTTTTTACCCTCCTCTCCCCTTCCATATGGGGAAAAATAAAGTGAAGAAACAACATTTTCAGAGAAGAAAGACTTGGAAAGAGTTGCTGTTTTCTGGGAGTCTGCTACAGCTGTTAATTTGTGGAAAACCTCAGTGGAAAGTGAGCAATATGGCAGCATCGCTTTACACGAGAATTCAGCAATGGCTTCATTCCAAACCGTGGCTGATTTAAGTTCTTGGCTTGCACAGCCAAAGCTTCATGTAGTGTCATGCTTTTTTTTATAGATAATGTTGATGCAGCTGTGGAAGGCTCTGATGTTCATTTTTTTTTTAACGTGGAATTGTCGTCATTCAATCAAGCTTAAGCATTGTGGAGCTGTGATGTTGTTTGTCTTTGCTTGTTAGATGTTGGCGGGTGAGCCTGAAACAGGCTGAGATGTTGTTTGGGAAAGAAGAAAAGGCTCCCTCCCTTCTTCCTTGCCTCCCTCACAGAAATGCACACAGACCCAAACTCCCATCCAGAAAGGCAGGAACGCTGAGAAAATTTGGAGTTGGACATAAACATTGTGGGCTGGGCCCCTTCTGCCTCTCCAGAGCACGCACGCTCTTCTCTTCCTGTAGACGTTGTTCCTCTCCAGCATTTGTCATGCATAGTTGGTGGCATATCAAGATTTTGAGTACTGCACTGAGTGCAGTAACCTCTTTTTCTTGGATGGACATTTTGTTTGTGGAGAATACAGCATGGTGCTCAGTTGTCTGGGCAGAAATGAACATTGAGGAAAATCTCAGCTATGTGACATCTATTAGATCAGAGATTAGTTTTCCAGTAGAAATGTCCAATTATTCAAACCTCTCCAGTAGACGAAAGGGCTTTTGACAATCTGTTTTGCTGAAAAACCCTGCAATTCATTTGGCATGGATTAGATGACCTATTAGAGATTAGAAAAAGGGGAAAGGGTTTCTAATTAATGTCAGCCCAGCTGTTAACTTAGGGATTATCAGTGAGCGATAGCACAAGGCGACTCCTTCACATATTTCTGTGACTATGGTTCATGTGTATATTGCAACCTGGACCTGCAGCCTTCTGTATAGGGCGTTTCGCAGACACGGGTCTGTGCTTGGTTTCGGGGACAGGAGACTCAGGTTCCCTGTTCCCAGGTAAAGCATTAGTGTGCACTGGACCAGCCACTGCTTCTTGGCTCTGCCTCCTTTTCCAAGGCAAGCTTTTATGAATGGGTAAACCCCTTCCCCACCCCCACCCCCCCCAGCACTACCTTGTCACATAATGACTGATTCACTCACCTCCTTATCTCTGGGCCATATGACTGACTTTGATTGCATCTTTCTCGCCAATTTGGCTACGTATCTTGTTTCTTTCCCCGAGGGCAAATTAGGGCAGAATCCTTGAATCCTTAGAGTTTCCCGCAGCATCTGGAAAGAAGAGGAAAACCAGAGATGGGCCAGAAAGAGGCAAGCAGAGAAAGATGAAAGAATTTGGAGGCGGGAAGCATTTGCTCTTGGAATGAAGCTTCCTCCTGGCTGGCCTAAGGCAGAGCGATTTACTCTTTTCTGCAATATGCAGAATGGCCCAGCCCCTGCTCTTAGGAGTAAACATTTCAAAGGTGCCTGAGGGCCCCCCTATTTATAATTTTATAAGCTACTTAGTTTCCCTGGAGTCTCAGGCTACATCCCCATTGCCAATATTGGAGCCAGCTTGAAGTGAGGTAGTGTCTTACGAAGACACCTGAGCTAGGCTGAAAAGTTTAGCAGCTAGAAGTAGTTTACCCACAGCAGAGTATTTCGCAGAGCATTATACCTGCCTGCCGCCATACCTTTTCCTGTGCCAAGTCCTGTTTGAAGCTGTCTCTAGCCCACACTTGTGACTGTCTTCGCAGAAAAGGCTTTCGCTGCAATCCTGGCTTCTCTGCAGCCGCCCACCAAGGCTCAAGGACCTAAATGCTGGAGTCGGAGTAGAGCATGAGGTTTAGGAGCTGAAGTCGTGTCGGTGCATTTGAAAACTTTTTATAGGGCTGAACCCCCGTTCACTATTAGCACTGTGAAATGCTCTCCTGTTTTTCTCTGTCCCCTTGAACTCGCGCTGCAGCCCTAACCGACTATCGCCTTTTGTTTTTAATGACAGAGCAAAGGTGCCAAAATATTTCAGTAGCTCCCTTGGGAACATCTGCAACTTCTTTAGCTAGTATTTTCACAGCTGGCCATAACACTATTTTATTTTTGAATGCTAAGAGTAGCGAATCTGGGATCCTGAAGGAGAACAATGGCTAATTTCCCTTGTATCAATTACAAAAAGCTACGCTAGCACCTTTGAATAAATGCCCAGAAACAGAGCTAAGGGTGAGTTTGTTGTTTGAAAGACAAGGTTGCTATGCTCCAGACAGAGCTTAGACTGGCCTTTCAGACGTCGTCTTTGCAGCCACCAGAATCAAAACGTATTCACAGCTCAAATGACAGAGCTACTGCTGCTGCTGCAGAGGTTCATGCTGCCCGAGTGGCAGAAGTGCCATCCCATCACTGCTTCCAGTGCGGTTTCTGTCACCTTCCAAGAAAATGGGAAGAGTAAAATCTCGCATCTCTAATGTGATACCGAAGTCTTGGAACAGGAATTAGGTCTGGGAATTTGAACTTCCACCCAGCAAAAATTCTGCAGACTTTTAATTGCTGCTCTGATTTATTACCTGCTAGCTATGCTTAGTTGGTCTAACAATGAAAATAAGCTGAAGGTATTTAATCATTGTATTGACCTATCACTCATAATCTTTGTGCTGTACCTCTTCACTCCCTACGCTGATCTCACAAAGTATGAAAAAAACAAAAATCGTGCTGGAAAGCTTCCAATTTCATGTAACCGCTAACAAATCTATTAAAACCAAAGAGGTTTTAGACTGAGATTGCTACCCAATCATCGTTTTTTTTCCTGCAGTGGCAGTCTTGGACTCCTGCTGGTGCAGAGTCCGTACCTTACCTCCCACTCTGAACTGCAGCACCAGGTACCACTTCTAAATGTGGCCCCCACCCACCCATGACAGCTGCCCCCTGACCCAGGCAGCAGTTAACAGGCTGCACTCTGATTCTCAAAGGCAAAACGGGGAGGGAGGCAGGTCTGCAGCCACGATTTGAAGGGATATACGAATGGCAGTCGCAGGCTTGAGAAGCAAAGGACCCCATCAATCCACACGTTTCCTTGGAACGTCCCATCTCTTGTGATGGCTTCTGCTGGTGACACAGGCAGGCTGCCAAGCTGCACCGGCTGTGCCTGCTCTTGGATAAGTCCACCACGATCTGCCTTTTGGAGGAGCCGGAGCTGCCAGGCAAAGGATGCGGGCAGGGAAGGACAGTGTGATGTGCTGCTTCCTGAAGGCGGAAGGTACTGTTTCCTGAAGACACTGCTTCCCAAATGCCATATTTGTAGGTGGACCCATGCCAGCGTGCTCAAGCACCATTAGGTCTGACTGTGAGGCTTCCTACAGCTCAGGGGCAATGGCGAGGGGGGGTAGGGTTCGGGGTTCCTGCTGGGGCTCGTTCCCCACACAGGCAGGTACCTCTGTTGGGCTGCCCCAGTGCTCCCCTGGGGGCAGAAGGCCCAATACCTCTCCCGCATGCACTGTGACTACAAGCTCGTAATTCCCTCAGATGCGGCGGGGTTTCTTTCAATGTACCTCTAAGTGGGAGGGGAATATGGCTTGTCACTTTTTTCACATTCCCATGGACCTGCCTTGTCAAACTCAGCGGGAGCTTTGCCATTAATTGCAGCTCAAGCAGACACGTTGCTGAGTGCGATAAAATCCAACAGAAATCTTTAAAACTCCCCAGATTACCTCCACTGCTGCAGTTAATTTTTTCTCCATGACTTCTCTACGAAACCAGATACAACTAAAACATGCAATTCAAAAAGGCTTAGTGCCTTGACCTAAGTGGTAAGGTATTGCCTGAGCTGCCTGCCAGATACCACAGCCCCTGCTGCTACAGACAGGTAATTAGGTCACCGCTTGTGAACTTTTGACACACACAGACGTATGGCCTGATACCACGGATGCCCTCAAGCAAGTAAAGGCGGTTCGCCTATCACCATGAATCTAAGGAGCACTGAACTCCAAACAGTCATGTGGAATAAGATGGCTTCAGCCCTTTGTATTTTAATCCTACCTGAAGGCACAGAGCTTGCCTACGTGGGTGTCTTACTGGAGATGCCCGAGGGAGCGGAGGGAGCTGCTGTGCTGGTGTGGTACCGAGCAGGGACAGTCGCTTGGGTGCTGTGCAGACGTGTGTGCAGTGCCCGCTTTGGGACCCTCTGTAAGGGCAAACGGTGTGTTTGAGCACTTCAACACCACAGCAGGAGGTGTGTGCATCTCTCTGCCGCAGCAAGTCCTCAGAGGCGACGTGGAAATGTGATGGAAGAGCGCGGCTAACAACCGAGCCTGGCAGTGCTGCGGTTCCAGATGAGTGGAAGACGGGTGGTGTCCTAAAAATGTCTCCTGTCATCTTTCATAAGTGGAAAACGCAGGGGCTGGTCAACTCACCTCCCTCTCTCCTTGCTGTATTTGTGTATTCTGCATATTTTTTCCTTGTGCTCTGTCTCCAGACACTTTCCCATCGGCTCATGCAGTTATGTCACTCTCCAGTGGGTGAACTCAGTAAGACCAGGAAACGCTGAAGGAAAATGAGATGCAGATGTGGTAACTGCATCAATATTCCCCTTCAGTGCAGTTGCTGTTTGAGAGCTCGGACTGTTACTTTGACTTTGTTCCTCCATGGAGCACGCTTACATCAAAGTGTCAATCTTATCTGCCTTTTGGTTCCGCGTGCCTGCCCCGGTGGAACAGCCTGTTCAATGCCTTTGCATCCTCCCTGGTCACCCTCCATGGGAATGACTCGGTCCGTAATGCAGCACATCTGGTGGGCACCACAGGGGACACCGGAACCTAAGAGGGGCTTGGGTCTGCCATTCAGTTACGTCATGTCTGAGTGGTGCTTGTTTGTGTATTTTCAGAAAACCCAGATGAAAGAATATGAAAAGAGTAAAAAAGGTTTTTCTCCATAAATTAATAGTGACCTCAAAGCTCCCTCGGTGGAAACTGCTATGTGATGCTATGCCAGTAAAAGAGAAGCAACTGTAACTTCACAGAAAAAGCAGTGATATTTCTGATTAATTGCTGTGTTTTCTGAGGTTTCAGTAAAAATGGCTGCTGATTATTTCTGAAACTTACGATGACTGTCTTAATGCATAACCCCTTCTTAACATCAATTTGGCAAAGAGAAAAGGAAATATATCATACGATATTCCACTTGTAGGGCCAAGTTCTGTCATCTATCTGCTTGCAAAGCCTCTGTTGACTGCCTTGGGATTTCTCCTTGCGGAATGATGGCAGGACATGATCCAGACCCAATATAAATGTAACATATGAACCAGTATATCTTCAGATGGAGAAAACATGTGCGGAATTTCCCTGTGCTATCATGTGCATACTTTATAGGCAACTGCATCCACAGTTATTGAAAAGAAGCACAGACGTCTGTGGTTAGACATCAGCGACTATTGTGGGAGGGAAAAGGGGGAAACTGGAAGACTTAGAATTTGTGCTTGATTGCTTTACTGAGAAATACAAGGCGAGAGAAATGAAAACAGTTTAGGATAGAACTGTAGGGAGGGGAAATTAGGATTGCTGGCAACACTGATGAAATATAATGTCCTTGCCAGAAGAGTATAAATAATGGGTTTCCTGATAGAAAATGTTGATGAGGCCAGTAGGGGGGAGAGTCTGAGGAAAATGTATGCATGTGGAAACTGAGTTTTATTTTGGCGGTGACTGAAAATAACCGTGAAGTCTGGAGCTTGTAAACCTGAGAATCCTGAAATTAATAATTTTCAGAGTTAACTGTTGGAGAGTGACAGCCCCATGAGGACCATGTGCTTTTCAGGTCTTGCATATCCTTGCCTGTTTTAAGTCCTCAGACTGACTGCTGGCGTTTAACACCTTGTGAAGCAGTCATTAGCTGAGATACCAGCCTTCATTTAAACAGCAGTGGTGGTGGCTGCAGGAAGTGCTGGTGGCAAGGGTATTTTTGGTTACTGGCTCTGCTTTAGGTAGGTTTTACGTTGCACATGTCTCAGCACAACCCGATTGATGCCTTCCTTAAGGTGTGCTACATGCCACCACTATCTGTCCTGTGCTACTTTTTTCTAGTCCTCTGTCTGCAGGGAGGAATGTGTACCATATAGTACTATGTTTCAGTGCTAGAGTTTCTTGCTTAAATCTACACCATGGTACACACTGAAGCTCTGGAGGCCTTTTGTCCAAAAACCTGCTCAAAGCAAGGCAAGCTTCACAGTGAAATCAGGTTTTTTAAGGGCCTTGCTCAGGCACATTCTGCATATCTCCAAGGATGGAGATTTCACAACTTCCCTGGGCTGTAGGCCTGCTTCATCAAGTAAGATGATCCTTCTTTATAACTTTAAATAATTGGTACTGATCCAGGTTTTAGACCTTTACAACAGAGGATGCTATTCATCGCCTTTGGGGCAGGTTTGGGCTGCTTGAGTAGAAGCAGATGAAGGAAGATTTTCTTGGCCTGACAGCAAACCTCAGTATTAGCCCCAAGAAACTTGATCTAAAGAGGTTTCCACAAAGGCGAGCCTCAGGCTACCTGGCAGAGAGAGAGAGGCTCCTTCGGGGAATTGTTCACAGCACCTCTACGAATCTCCTCCTTTGAAATGCCCTCAAGAAGTGCAGGTCTATCTTCACTGATAATGGCAGGCACACATGAAGATTAGCTTCCCCTCTGCTTCTGACGTGTGTCCTCTGTGAATGAACCTTTCTACCATTAAGCCTGAAATTTGCACCCTTTTTTGTTCATCTGGACAGAAAACGAAGGAGATTTGGAAGGTCAAAGCGGAGAAAGGCATTGTTTAATGGCAGCAATTCAACAGCTTGGACTTAAATACAGTGATGATAATGCTGATGAATCACCAGCTCTTCGCCTCCTCTTCCTGTGCATAGGTTGTGACTGTCCTTCAACAGACTTGGGAATTTGTTGAGATAGAGCAGTATTCGCGACCAACCAGTTTTTCATTGCCTGGGAGCTGGAAAGTCTTGGTGTTACAAGGGATCTTCCAGACAAAATCCCAAACCAAATCTGCTGCCTTTGCACCTGGTGGATCTCCTTCTACAAATACAAATGTGTTAGTGGTAAGATCTCAAAACAGCCCATCAAATGCATCAACACATGTCAAAGCTAAAGCAGACTGGGGAACAATTAAAAGATTTGCTATACTGTGTCCCCAGTGATTGACCACAGTCAGACCTCTGGGTAGCAGAGGAAACAGGTTTCAGACGGGAAAACCCCTCCCTCAGCACCAGGAGCTGTAGTCTGAACAGTCAAGCAGAAATAGCACTAGATAGGGAAAGAGAAAAAATTAGTGATTGTCCAGGCCAAGCACGACTCCATCACTTCTTCGCCACATCATGAAAAAGACTGTCAGAAGCTTCTCCGGTGTTTTCCTTTCACCTGCAAGCATGATGCTCTGCTCGGACATGTCACGGCATCACCGGTCAAGGAGCCACGTGGTGCAGAGATCCCGGTGGCGTCCAGCCCAGCTGTGGTTCAGGCACCTCCATCCTGGGCAAGCTCCTGACTGGGAGGATGTTGCAGAGGTGTTTGCTATGTCCTCTTTCAACTTCATCTGTGCTTTGTTTTTCTGGCAGATAGGGCAGGACCTCCTTTTTATTAATTTAGGAGGAAAAAGATAATTAGCATGCAATGGCAAAATGCTGCCACAGGATGTTTCATTTTGCATGGGATTCCTGCTTTGGTCCTTTGCTCCATGTTGGGATTCGATGTTGTAATGAAAAATCACAAGGTGCTGGCACTTTATGGGAAAACGTTGTGGGTCACACAAAGCTAGTGGGGTACAGGTCACTCCTAAAAATCCACGCGTGCCTACAGGTTGCAAGGCGGCTGGTAAGCCCCTCTCAAGCTGCCAGTGGGGCATAGTGCTTCCCTTCTCTGCACTTGTAGCTTGGCTTGCCAAAGGAACAAGGCTTGTGGGGTCTTGTTTTGCATGTGTGTGAAAGAAAGTCCCTGACAAACATCTTTCAGCGTTTGGCAGATTTCAATCAAATTTGTCAGTAAGGTGGAGATCTCAGCAACTTTATGTTCTTACAAGTTTAGTGAAAATAAACAGCCAGGTAAAGAAGAGACAAGTCCTCATTCATATTCCTACTGTGGGAAAGGCTAAAGCAGGAGCTTGTATCTCATTACAGCATCTGGATGGGAGACACAAAGCTCCAGGGTTTTCCCTGGCTATGGAGGTGTTTGTTTATTTCCCCATCCCAAGCCAAGGTGAAGCGCTGTGTAGCGAGAGGTGGAGCTGGGGCTGGTTTCCCATCTGCGTTAAAGATGGCAGCGCTGTAAGTGCCGCACTTAGAGCTCAGTCAAGAGGCGGCCTCATTCCAGGCCCCTCTGGATCTCTTCTCTGTCCACTGTGGCAAAGGCCGGTTCGTGGAGGGTGTGCATACTGGTAAACAAGGACTTTTTTTTTTTTTTTAGAATGAAGCACAAATACTTACCCAGAGTTAACTGTCTCTGGCCTCCTGTCTGCAGAATCTCTTTTATGAAGTAAATGTTTATGCTTTCAGACTCCCTCTAGGCCTGTATAATCATTCAGCACATGGCTGCAGGATAAATCTGTTCTTGCAGTTAGCAAAAGAGTAAATGCATTCTCCAAAATCCTCAACGAAACCACGAGAATTGGAGGGACACCAAACCAAAACATTCTTCTCATTTAGGCTGTTAGAGCTGCTGGGAAACTGGATATTTTGCAAAGGAACTGGCTTTTTTTTCCCCCCCTTTGCTGCTTTTTTTTTTTTTCCTTGAAGTCTGCAGGAATGGAATGAGTGAATTATTTCCTGGGGCAGCTGCTGTGTAACATCCAATACTTTATTCTTTGAGCTCATAAAAATAAGCGCATCGAGAAGAAGAAAGTGGCAAGTTGTTCAGCGTTCCAGAGGATCGGGCAGCTCCAGAGATTTCATGTTTGTTTTCTTGGCATGTGCTAGATATGTCCATCTTTTTTCTTTCAGCTTCTGCAGGCACCACCTGCCCCTTGTTCTTCTTCAAAAATAGATGAAGTAAATCTGAGACACGGGGCCTCAAGGGAGTGCCTGTGGAAGGAGCAGAATAGAAAACAGTAGGAAGAGAGAAAGAGCCTTGTATCTCTCTTCAAGGGATAGATATGATAGGTTTAAAAAAGCCTTAAATGTCTGAACAGTTGGTGAAAACTGTCAGCCATCGCGCCTTACGTGTGACACACACCTCTACAGGCAGATTTCCATCCACTAGTTAAAGGAGCAGGCATTATATGAATTGGTGGCCTCAGTCCCTCTCACAGCCTCATTCCTCTCCAAGGTGTCATGGTCCCACAGCAATGGTCAAAGCTTAGGGCAATTAACTGGCTGTGCAAAATCGCTCTGCACATCTTACAGGATCCTCTGTGTAAGTTCTTGGGGTGGAAAATGCAGTTTTTTCCCCCTGGAAATGCAGTTTCGAGCATGCACTACTGAAGGTCCTTGCAGTGGGACCTGATACATCCAGGCTCACCGTGAAGGGAAAAATCTCTCTCTGGCTTCTGCCAGCGAGGCAGGCAGGAGGGAAGGGGAAGGTGTACTCAGCAGATGGGGGAGATTGGTGAAGGTGCATAGAAAAGGAAATAAAGGGCTGTGTGAATTGTACCCCCCGGCTCTGCAGCACATGAATGTCAGCATGGCATAAACTAGGGCTTCCTTTTGTCCGAGGCACGCTTCACCACAGGTTTCCTATCGCGAATGGTATCGCAGTGTGCCTAAGAAATAGCAGAGGGAAGAGCAAAGGAATGCTTTGGGTTAGAGGGTCGCTTCTAAGGGCCTTACACCTAAGAGGCACCCACTCAAGACGGGGCTGCCTGGGAGCCAGCACCAGCGGGATCCCACGCCATGGCGCTGCCGGGAAGTGCCATGGGCAGGGGGCCGGCATGCCGTGCCCACCCAGTGCAGCATCCCTCATCTCCTCGCTACATCTTCACCGCATGTGCCGAGGCAAAGCTGGGCAACTTGTGGACATGCTGATTCTCACGGCTACACTGATTCACACTCTCTGAGGATATGGCTTGTCCTTGCTGCCTTTCTAGCTGGTGTCCAGGTCAGTGTTACCTTAGGGGTTTCAGACACATGTGTGCAGGAGGGAGCAACATGCTGCAGCTGACTGTACTTCAGAGGAGCCCTTGCAGTCCATATTTCTCCGCTCCTTGAAATATTGGAGTGGTCTCCACTATTTCATACATTTAATGCAAAAAAATCGTTCCCTCCTGCTTCATCTTAGAGGTAGGTATGGCAAAACACAAGTGAGGGACCTTCTTTTGGCAGTTGAGAAGGGAACAAAATATCCATGGTTTTCTTTTATCCGTCCTGTGGTGGTTTAAAGGCCCCTGGTACACCTTGATATCACTGGAGCCTTCTTGGATATTTCTGTTTCTAGCTGACTTCTGGGTTTACTAGTGTCAAATGGTATTTAGCATTTATGTTTTGTCCTAGTTATCTGTGGAGGTTGGGAAGAGTGAGAAGGATATTAATTTGAGACAAAAGCAATCCTGTCTATGGCCTTCTAAGGTCATGTCTCAGAATGCATTAAGAAAATGTACAGACAGAAGCTTCCTGGCCAGTGTATTTGCTTCCTTAGAACAATGTATGTGAAGTGTTTTGAAGAAGGAAAATACGGAAATGACAAAAGTGATGAAATCAATAAATTAGTATCATATTAATAAAAAATAATTTCATCTGCAGAATGAAGGTTTAGACAAACATTAAATAGGAAAGAAAGTTGCCTGGGAGGAAACCAGTGCTGGAATTAACTGTAACCAGATGAAATGTGCCATTATCTTTCTGAACAATGTGCATATATCTCCAGCAATAGTCCAAAGTGCTGCCACTTACTGTAATGCTAGCACAACAGTTGAGGACTGTGCTTTGGCAAGCTATAAGCTTTCTTAATTATAAAACAGCAATTTCTTATATTGCAGGGAGGGGTATGCGATGAGACATACACAATTTTTAAATTAAGAAAGTCTTTTCTTCTCCTCATGCGGGAGGAACTCAAAAGACAAACATGGAGACTTTCTGGTTCTGTCTCATCCTGACAAGCTGTGTAGAGAAATCCAGAATGTCCCGGTGCCTCACCACAGGTCTGCCACTGCTTTACTGTATGGCCTTGGACAAGTCACTGACTGTCACTGTCCTTTTATCTCCTCTGCGAAAGGGATAAACTATCCTGGAGCAGATGTTAGATAGCATGTCAAAAGCAAGATCCAGAATTGACTACAGCAAGGGAATTGCTATGCTATTACAAGCAGGTGACCTTCTCCAGGTCCTTGTAATGAAAAGGAGGTGAAATAATAGAAAGAGGGAGACCAAACCCTTGCCAGGAGCACTGTCAGTGAATTGGCATGGGCAGCTGTCAAAAGGGGGCTGGCTTGGGGGTAAAGTCCACTCTTTCAGTATCCTGGGGAGCTTCTTAACCATGGTTTGAGTCTCCCTGTGCTATTCAGCCATCCTTCACGAGTAGTCCCACAAACACCGATACAGCTCCTGGAGCACAGCGCCGCTCCAGATGCGCTGGGTGGTAAGAGTCTCATCCTAAATCAATCTTCAAAACATGGATACTGTGCCAGAGACCTTTAGTGCGTGCATTGAAAGTAATAGTTTTCAAATGCTTCCATAAAGTGGCACAGCTGGAGTTCAAAAAGGCATTTATGGCTTTGTGTTTTGCTTTATAAATAAAGAGCAGAAAGGAATACATGCTATGTATGGCTGTGTTTATAACACTGATCTGGGCGTGTAGCTTGAAATCCTGTGTGGAAGTGTGTGAAGCAAACCAAGTGTGTCCTTGGGAATTAAAATAAAAATAACCCGTGACCTTTCACTAATGAGCTGTGTGAAAGGTTGGTAGCGATGGCCAATAGGCTGCACTTGTCATAACAGCATCTCATATGCTGTTTCACAGCGGGAATCACAGCGAGAGCTCACTAGCCCTGATTTCTCCATCCATCTCCAGTACAGCATCCATTCTGTGCCGAGTCCTTTAACCACACCCATCCTCGCAGCTACAAATTGCTTTATGTGACAGCTGACTGCTCATGGCATCCCCAGACTCGTTTTCTTTCAGCGTGCAGTGTATCCCATCTGGTTTCCTTCCCTCCCCTGCTGCATTTCACATGGTTACCTTGAGATTTACAGTCTCGGGGCCACATACAAAGGTGCACATGCCATCAGGAGCCTTCTGTGCATGCAGCAGCTTGCTCTGTGCTGCCAGAGGGGCTGGAGCCTTAGGAAATGTCATGTGGTTGCCCACTAGCTCACAACAGCAAGTGAAAACTGCAAAGTCTCTCCTTGGGCAGCTAATATAGGTTAGAGATGAGTATTTGACCCACTTGTACAAGTCAAGCAAGTCACATCCAATATTTCAGGCCGGTGTAAGTGAAGGAAATCCTTGCAGTCCTTATGAGGCTAATACACTGGCACATTACCTAAACTTCCAGTGTGTACTTGATTTTCATTCTTGGTAATAATTTTTCCTCTCCTCTCCTCTCCTCTCCTCTCCTCTCCTCTCCTCTCCTCTCCTCTCCTCTCCTCTCCTCTCCTCTCCAGCAGTATTTAAGTAAGGCAGCGGTAATAGCTGTGGGGCCTCTGGCTTTAAAGGAAATTATTTCCTCAGTGGGGAAATGCCCTCCAGTTCCACAAAGAGCATGCATACCAGACCAAAAAGCAAAACAAACAGTCATCAGAGCTTCCTGCAGAAATTTGTCAACTTGGGCTCTTTTTTGTGTGTGTGTGTGTGTTTCTTTTTAAAGACTGATGAGGTTTAGCAGGGAGGAAGATGGCCAGTGCAAGGGGTTTCTGCTGTTTGCTCAGGGTGCCCGTGGGAGGGTGTGAGAAGAGGAAGGAAGAGCGAACTCAAGCTCAGCGTTGGAGGTGAATCGTATGCCTGTGGTGGGAGGAGAGTGGGGTGGCCACATGCAGGCGTCACCAGCACTGGTGGCAGTGGTAATCAGCTGGCTTTAAGGGAGCTGAGCAAAGCAGTGTGTGGAAGTGGAAGAAAGGCATCTCTTCTGCTACGTAAGGGGCTGTGGTCCCACCTTGTGCCTCTTTGTTGTGCTTCTGAACAATTATGAAGTATACTCGCACTGGTGGCACCTACAAATTCCCAGCTCAGAAGGCAGCTTCATCTTCTGTCAGGCTCTGTCCAGTGAGCCAGAGGCACAGTGCTGCCCCGTGCAAGCTGTCCATTCACCCTCGGACTGTGGTGCTTCCGCAGCTCCCCCTGACACCCAAATCCTGAGTGTCTTGTCCCTCCTGGGCCACGGGGCCGGCAAGGAGGGAGCCTGTGCCCAGAGAGCCCTGCTGGGCCTGGCTCCTGCCAGCCTCCTTGGGCGCTCAGGGCACTTGCCACTTCGCTGATGGGACTGCAGCATGCTGGGGCAAACACCAGAAGGTACTTAATGAAGCAGAGCTTATTAGAAAATCAAAGCAAATCCATACAGAAAATGTAGCTTGCCCTAAGGGGTCTGAATCCCAGCCTTTGATGTGGGAGTGTCCCTGCTGCCCTCGGAAGAGTCTCAGGCCTTAGGTTTTCAGCCCAGTGTCCATAGTTCTGTTCCTGGGACCACTGAGACCCACCTCCTTCATGGCTGTGCACCCCCCCTGCTGTCCCGTTGGAGCTCCCTCCACGAACTAGCCGTGTTTAGTCAACATGACCCAGCAGTTCCTGCTCACCCTAATCATAGGATTTCAGTGATTGAGCAGGGGCTGTGTCTAGACAGTCAATTACTCTCTGTACTCCTGTCTCTTAAGAAACTTCAGTGTGAATGTATTCTTTGACCTTGCATGTATAATTATTTGTCTTCCCTATAAATAATGGATTTCTTTGTTACTGGTTGGTGCTGATTCATTAATATTTTGTTACCTCCTTGAGTTTCAAATACACTTAGCATCTTTCCAATCTACTCTTGCACCAAAACCTTGTTCCTTTGCATGCTTCCTAGCTATATTTTCCATAATATCATTCTCTTTAGCTGTAGATCCTCCACTGACAATATCTGTGCTATCACATCGTCCCAGCTTAGCTTTTGTTTATGAAGAATGGGATGATTTGCAGCGTTTCCCCCTGCTCGTGTATTCAGACTCCAAGAGTCTCCTCTTCACGTTCATCACCTTCATATCAAACCCAGGAATCTCAGTTTTGCCAGTTAAGGGGGAAGGAAAAACACTGCAGAGGGTTGCAAAGTGGGATAAAACCTTGGGGATGTGCACTAGTGTATAATGCAGGGTATATTTCCATGGCGTTTAGTAGTGAAGCCTCACAGAGGGCAAACCCAAAATGAATCCAATGAGCATGTGGAGGGTAAAGTCCTAGAAGGGTTGAAATAACACAGGCTCTGCTTCTCGGTTCTTCAATTTTCCCCTTTGAAAACCAACCCGAGTCAAGTGAGCACTGTGGGTCTCGGATAACCCTCTGCAGCCCACTTGTGCTTCTGGGGGCAGGAGCAGCATCGCATGAAGCTCAGCAGAACAGAACTCCAGCTTTGGTTAAGGCCCCCTTGGGCACTTCTCTAATTGAGATGCTTAATACAGGTAATTAGTAAGGGCACTAATTGTCCGTTTTTAAGATCTCCTCTTTCTCACATTGCAAATTGGCTAGTAGAGACAAGAAAAGGCACAGGAACTGTCAGCACCTCTCTGCAGACAGCTCGCTGCACTTAAGGAAATAGTCTTTGAGAAATGCAGTAAATCTATTGTAATCTGCCCGAAAGCACTATAGCAAAGTCAGCACATTGTGAAAATGACAGCAACCTGTACCCTTCTCTCAGGCAGGACAGACATTCATAGTGTGCTTGTTGAGAGGAGGTACGAACCTGGCAAGGGCTACACCTCTCAGATGGGATCAATAGGGCATGGGAAGGGCTGCCCAGAAACAGGGAGGGCAAGTGGGGCACCACGCTTCCAGATCCCTGCTTTAAAAAGAACCCCAGCTTAGAAAGAACCCCCAATCTGTAATGTCACAATGCACCTCACTAGTGCAGGAAGGGGGGTCCTAGCCCCATGTCTGCTTTGAGCCCGCTGCTCCCCCCTCTCCCGCTGCACCTGGAAGAGCTAGGTCAACCCTTGGGAGCTGGCAATAAAGGCACACAGGTGTCAGGGATGCGTTTCCAGGGTGAATGCTAAGAGCCACAGTCTGTGTGCCCTGAGGACGTCATTCAGGGTGGCCCAGGCTCCCCAACCTCTCTGTCCCAGGTGCCTCATGGGCAATCTATTCCTACATGCCCTGTGGGCACAGAGGAAACACCCGTGGCACTGGGCAAAGAAACCAGGATTAGGTAAAAGTGGTTGAGGCAGAGATCTCACTGGCTCTGCACACCATGTAGCTGTTTACCACAGTGTGAGTGATGCACCCTAATGTCTGTAGCGGTTCACACCTGCTCACACCCTCCTCACACTGCAGAAACCAGGAAATTGGCTCTTTGTGGCTGTTTATGTCTGTGCCAGGGTGTTTCTCCCATTGATGGAATATTGCAAAACCACACAGCACTCTGCTGTTTCCCTGGGGCTTAAAAGCAGCTGATTTTTTTTCTTTGCTTCACTGGGATCAGCAGGACACCAAAACACAGAGCATCAGGGATGCCTACCCTGTGATGCCAATGAGTGCAGGCAGATCTTCAGCTGCTCCTCCTGGTGGGTTTTCTAGTGGCAGGTAAACCTTCCAGCTTCACCCCACATGCATCCCCCTCCCACCCAGAGCCTGCCTCTGCTGCTGGCAGCTGCCTGTCCCAACAGCTCACACCATGACTGGGGAGCAGGGCATGCTGAATGAGCTACTTGAGTCCACTGAGTCCTTAACCATAATTGCTAGGACAAAAACTTATATTCAAACATTTAAATTCATTTAAAACCTGCTGTATTTTTATCATCTTCCTTGATCATCCACCACATACATCCTAAAATCCAGCCTCCTGAAAGCCCTGCCTACCTTTTTTGTATGGGCAGTAAGATTTCTGCAGCCTCTCCCTCCTTTTGCGTCCCCAGTGTTTCTGTGCAGTGAGAGAAAGACAAGGCAAAGGTGCAGTGGGGATGCGGCACCCACACTGCCCTGCCAGTGAGCTGGGAGGCACCTGAGGCATGCCGGGGCATGGCTCTGCCCTGGTAGGGGTTACCCTGGCTGGACCTCCTCATGCCTCAGGCAGATGTGCTACAGCAGCAAGGAGAGCCGGGTTTAATTGCCAGTGGCAACAGCTAATAAGATGTATCCTCATCAAGACATGGGATTTCCTCCCTCCTGGGCCTTGCTGCTTACTTGGGCTCTCCAAGACTGCTGCTGTCTCCCACCATGTGTGCAGCTTCCATCCTGTAATCTGTCCAGCTTGGAAATCCAAAAGCTAACAACGTGGAAGTGATGAATATTTGGAACTGATCACAGCTCACTGGGTCCGCATCCCTGCTCAGGCTGGTTGTGGCCCACTGGTGGCTGGTTCCCACCATCTCCAGATATAGGGTGTTTTGGATCTGTGGCTTTGGTCTGGCCTCCTGTGCAGAGGCGGGGACCAGTTGTTTTACGCTGAGAGCTGAGTTCACGTGATAAATCCTCTTCCCACAGTATTGGGCAGTATCGGGATTGATCCTGTGTGTTTGTATACAAAATCCCTAGATTTCAAAAGCCGTTTGTTCCACGAGCTATGGAATTTTAAAAGCCTTATTTTTTACAAATCTGTGTCCTTTATCTTGTGCAACCCCATCAAAAACCCCAATTCCTTCACCATTTAGTCTTCAGCTCCTTTCCAAGTCCCTACCTCCCTCTAACTTTCAATTGTTTTCCACTTTTTTACTGTTGCAACCTCAGCTCTTTTCCATGTTCCCATCTGCTCAATCCCAACATCCCCTGGAACCTCCCATGACCCTTGGGAAATCTGGCTGAAAAGTAAAATCAAGGCTAAGCACTTTAACTGGATCAAAATTGCATTTTTACAATGTCTGAAAATGCAGCAGAGTGAATTTTTTTGGAAACCAAGCACACTCCAGAAGCCTTTGCAAGGCCAAGCACCGCCCAGATCTGGTGCTGCACCACTGCAGCAGGGGCAGAGCATCCTCTGCCGCATCCAGACCTCAAGCTGCAGTGGTAGGCTACCATCAAGCTGACCTAAACCCATGCTGCCATCACCAGAGGGTGTTCCTGCCTTTTCCCTGTTTCATGTGCCCCGGAGTGCTGCATGAATAGTCCTGTGGTCATGCTGAGTGTTGGTGCAGCTCATTGGTCCAGGTGGAAAAGGATGATTTTGTGGGGCAGGGCTTGGTCTCCGGAGGGTTGATGAGGAGAGTCAGATCATGCCACAGCTTCATGAGCCCTCAGCCCGACACTCGGCAGTTGGCAAGAAGGGATGAACAAAGATGAGAGGCAGGATAGGACCGTGGCTTTCAGCAGTGATGCAGTCTTAGGTCAGTGTCAGACTGACCACAATTCTGTGTCCCAACACACCCTTCATCCCAGCAAATGTGGGAATGACAACCGCAGCAGAGTGCAGTAGGCTAACAAAAGCTTCTTTTCTGGGGGGAAGAGGAAGAAGTGGAGATCCACCCATTCTGGGGCCAGCGCAAGGGTGACATTCAGGCAGCATAAACTCCCTCCCCAGAAGAGAGGAGGCCGCCGCACTGTAAATAAGCTACTGCATCCTATCAGACCCATGTTGTGCCAGGAGACATCAGCCCTTCCCTCTTTAAGCTTGTGTTTGCTCCAGAGCAGATTTCCTCAGTGCCACTGGATGCCTCTTTCAACGGAAGACACCCAAGTAAACCGAAACCCCCACAACTTCCATTAAGCAATGCTATCATATGAAAAGAAAAACTAGGGTAAAAAAAAGCCCAGTTCTGGCAGTTTGCATCAAGAGATGAAGACACATTTCCAGCCAGTGGTATGCACAGGGTCTGCAGAGTGATTTGGTGCATAAGCCAGTGCTGTCAAAGTGGGAGGCAATGGTGTCAAAACTACTGATGACGGGAGCTGTGCTCACACAAGGGAGCAAATCCTGGTGCAAGTCCAGGTGCCTCAGAAATGTTCTCAGCCTGTATCTCTCTCCCTCGACTTTGGACCAATTTGTTTTTTCCTTTCTGCTCCTACAAACCGCGGCAGGCTCATCCAAAAACCTGTCATCTGTTTTAACAAAGGGGTGAAATAAACATCCCAGCATCATCCTCGGCAACCTGCCACAGAGAAACTGCTGCAAGATATGACAAGACAAATACTGCCTTTAAACGCGATACGGAGAGGAAACAAAGGACGCGCACTTGGAAGAAGTGGCGTCGGGGCCTCGCAGAGCTGATCTGCTGGTGGCAGGACGGAGTGCCAGCATGGTGGTGGGCAGGGGAGGGCTGGGGGTGTCATCTCGCTTGCACTGTTCCCTGGGGAACAGTATGTGCTCCTTGTAACCCAAAGGGTGTGTGTGGTCGCAGGGAGGGCTCAATCTTAGCCCTCCCTATCAAACCAGGATGAATTTCTGTCAGTTGGGGCGGATAGCAGGGGTAGGGCTCTCCCAGGTGGTGTGGAGACAGCACGTGGGCAGCTGCACCCTCTTTTGCTCAATTGCCTATAAAAAGGCTGACTGAGGAGGTGGGAAGGGTAGTGCCGGTGGATCTAGACTGGGGCAGTAGGGAAAGGCTAACTTTAAACTTGCTGAAGAAAACTGGTAAGAGAAAGAGGGCATGTGGGGAAATAAATGTGCTAGAAGGGTCGCTTGGCCTGCAGGAGCCTGGTGCGGAGCTGCATCCGAGCAGCAGCAGCGGGTGACTGCATTCTGGGGATGTGGTTTAAGGGGTATTCTAACTGCTGAGCTCTCAATCGTGGTACCCTGCTTGGGTCTGCTCTGGGCTGCATGGCCCTTTCTAAGGCAACGGCACAGCATGTGAAATGCACCAAAATGTTGCCATTTAAAGGTGATCTATGGTTTGTCTTTCTAGTTCTCTGCTTTTAAAGATTCTCACTGCCAGAGACTCACCATAAAACACAAAAATGTAGCATGCCCTTCTTAGAGACTTGAGTTATTTCGACTCAGTGCCTCTAATCTCAAAAGCACATCAGAAAAATGTATAAAGGATGTAGTCTTTGCCCCAGAGATATGATCTAAGCATAGATAAAGCATAACTAAAAAGATTACATAACAGGAGGCTAGAGGGAAAAGCACTGAGGTGTTGTGTTGGTGGGGTCCTGCAGCCTTTGATAAGTTTATGAAGACTTGCAATGGCGATTCTGTGTTTGCCTCTATGGATGTATGCACACCTGTGTATGTTCAGCCATTACTTCAGCTGTAGTTGCTAAAACCTCATCCCATAAATAATTTGAAGTGGAAAAAGTCCTTAGTGATGCTTGATGGTCAAAGGGGATGAAGACGGTGGAAGAGTAAGCCACCTTGTTTCCCCACTGAGCCCTCCAAATGCTGCTGAGCTCTGTACTAAAATGGTAGCTCGCACATACTCTTACATGTCTTCCAGGAGCTTGAGACCGTGTCTCTACTGGTTGTTAGAGGGCATTAGCTGTACTGATGGTAAAAATGCCTCCTGAGACATGTAAATCTTTGGCTTTCACGGTACCCGTGCTTAGGTTCAGTAGCTCACAGTAAACCTTGGGTAGCTCTTATAACCATGACTCAATACAAGAATATTCTTGATGTCTGGAGAATGGGGATAATGCTTGGTTATCTTTCTGTCAGGAGTTCTGGTAATTAATTATTTAATCTTTATAGAGCACTCAGATATTTGGATGTCCCTTGATAGAATTGCATATCCCCTTAGCTGTCAAACCACAACAGCACTCTTTTAGCATTACTAGCGATGCAGTGAGAGATAGTAAAACATCCATACTGCCTGAACACACTGAGTGACTGGCTCTACCTTTATCAAAGTAAACCACAACAGGTTTCACTACTTGAATGAAATAAAGTCTGAAAGGAGATATGAAAAAGAGACAGTGAGAAGGTTAATGCTAGGCTTGATGGAAGACTTCCTGGCTGGCTGATCTTGCCCAGAAAGTCCCTTAGAGAAGAGAATTAGCGGGTTTTATGGGCACATTGGCAGCGTTGCTTCATCCAGTACTGTCCATGTTCTGTCATGTTCTCTTCCTTTTCCACAGGTTTGAGTGCTTTGTGCCGTGTTTTTGTAGCCTGGGTCGCACTTTATTTGTGGCTCTGTGGATGAATGGGCTCATCTGCAGTGTACTGCAGAGGTAGTGCAAGGTGGGGGAAGAGGACGATACTAAAATGTCACCATCTGTCTGGATGGATGTACAGCTGTGGGAAGGCTTATAGCCTGGGTGTGAATCTGCATTGGTCAGAAATCCAGTTCAGTAGCACGGAGGGATGTTCCTGTGGGCGCTGCTGCTGTGCATGCTTGGGCAGGAGGTCAGGCTGGGTGCAGAGGCAGCCAACCTGAGTCACTTGCTCAATAATCGCTGGTCCCTGTTAGCAACGGTGATGATGCAATGCCCTCTGCTCCTGGCCATAAGGGATGGCAGTGCAGTGCCACCGCAGGAGACCTCCACTATGTGCTGCCAGGTGGTACTTGGAGCAAGGCAGACTGCTTTCTCTCTTGGAACAAGCAGGAAAAGGCAGCGTTTTGAAGTGAAGTTGGATTTCAGTGCAAGTCAGGGTTTGTGAACCTCAGCAGACCTGAGTTTGATTTAGTATCTTAAATTCAGGGATGGATCTGTTTTGGACCTTAAGATAGTTTCTGTTCCCTTTTTATTCTTTGGATGGATTGGATAAACTGGGATCATCCTGATTTTACCACCATAGAGGGACACAGAATCTGAAGCATTTCATCCAGACCAGGCAGAACAGATCTTGATGTCTTCAGATATATTGAAACCCAGTTTTAATGTGTTTCTGGGTTTGTAGAATTATAGGCTAACTGAGCCTGCATAAACCCAATACCCAAACTCTTTATCTCATCTTGGTTTCCATTACCTACTTTAAAAGTGGGATATTTTTAAAGTCACATTAAAGTACAGCTTCAATTACATCCTGTTAATAACTAATCATTTAATTACAACTTAGTGCAAGATCCCACCCCACCAAAGACTGGCATTTAAAGGATTATGCCTGCAGGGGTGAGGACAGTTTGGTTTCAGAGCTGTATCTCCTTGGTGTGACTGTTCCTGATGAATTGTGAACAAAATTGTATTGTGAAATACATGTCCTTATTGGAATTGCTGTTAACTTCATAATTGCTCCGTAATTACTAAAGAGAGAGTATCTTGCACTTCTGACAGCCAGGTGCATGTATTGCTTAATCTGCCTCCATTATTGACTTGGCTCCGTTCCTGTGGGTGCTTTCCTACTCCCTTTCAGTTGTGCAATACCAAAACTGACTAAACAGCGTGTCTGCTGTTTTGCTCCCGATTCGGAGCTAACAACAGGAGCAAACAGAGGTGAACTTTGGAGAAGCTGAAGAGGCTGGTTGGCCCTGAGCTGGGAACAGAGCATGCTGCTCCTGCCGTGAGGTCTGTCCCTAGCCGGAGGCTGTGTTGACTCCCCACTGGCAGGGTCCGTACAGGGCAGTGGGGAAGAGCTTGGCTCAGACCCGTTGCTCCTCCTGCTCTGCAAGCACTAAACAATCCTGTGGCGTCTCGACAGGCAGTATTGCTAGGAGCAGAGAAGGCTACCAGGAGAGAGGTCAAGGGTCTGTCTTCTGGACATCTTCAGACTGGAATTTTGGTTAAAAAAAGTTTCATCTCAAACTGATTAAGAGTGGGACAGCAGTGAGATAAACAGTGAGTTGTCAGCAGCTTCAGAAGTGATTCCTGCCCAGAGGGAAGTGCCATTCGTCTGTTTTGCTGTATACTGGGTCAGAGCTTATGCTAAAATATTGTCAGCTTTGTCTGTGGCTTTGGGAGTATTTCAGTGGACTCACTGCATGCACTGGCATTCTAATAGTGCTTTATGAAAGGGCTTCTTTGGTGTAATCCATCAATAGATAAGCCTGGGGAGAAAGAGACAGAATCCAGCGCCTCTCCCAAGGGAGGCAGCAATGGAGATGCATGCATTAAGCATCCTCCTCTCCCTTTGGAACACCCAGCATAGCAGGGCCTTTAAGGATCTTGTCAAGCACTGTGTTAGCTGAATGGGTGTACTGCCTGGCAAAAGCTTTTGTTAATAACAGTTCACTTACACGTAGAGAATAATGTTCTTGTTCCTTCCTATATCTTCCAGAGGAATAAATGTTTCTGGAATATGTGACCAAGGAACAGCAATCTCACGGGGGCATTGTCAATTTTTATTGACTTCCCAGTAGAGTAGAAATCTGTGAAATGGCTTAATACAAACATAACTTGCTTGTTATGCAGGTGACAGCCATGCAAAGCTCTGACCAGGCAATAACTTGAGTCCCAGGACCGAATAGACCAAGGCCACTATCGGTGTTTGGTTCCCATGCAGCAAGAGCCCACGGTGGGCTGCAAAGCACCCTGCTTCATCAGCAGCTCTCCCCACATCTTCTGACCAGTCCATGTGCCTGTAGGGCTCAGAGGGTATTTTTACTGGCATCCAGCTCCAAGTGGCTGCCACTCAGGCCCGTGTGTGCCCAACGCCTTTGCTCCTCACAGACCAGGCTGCCCGTGGTCCTGTTTTCTGGGCTTGTTACTGTGCTCTTCTCTGCCAGGGAGATGGAGTCCTCCTTGGGCTGCAGGGACAAAAATGGCCTCTTTTGGAAGATGTTTCAGTGTCATCTTTCTCTTCAGTCACTGTTTCAAGGTCAAGTGGTGCCAGCATTGCTCCCTTGTCCTCAGTCGACTGAAAGCACGTGAAGCATCTGGCCTCCCCTGCCTTTTTCTCACTTATCTGCTTATCCACGTAGAGTAGAAGGGACAGGAGACTTTGTCTCTCCAAGAGCTAAGAGTGTACTTTGTATTATAACAGGTGAACTTCTCAGCTGCTGCAGCTCCCCTTCTCCCATTTCCTTCCTTGTTAGTACACCTTCTGCTGAGAAATTTTGTAGACACGAGAGACAGCAAAATACCGACATGTTTCAGGAGGCTTTGTGAAAGACAAGAAAGGGGAATTTTTAATTTAGCAAACAGTTGTGTCTTCAAGGCCTCACAGTCGGCACAGTTCTAGGAAACACTTTGAAATGGAGAAGGATATGAGCTTTATTTTGAGTGACTCATGCTTTTTATAGATTACCAGTTTCGCAGCCTTGGAGGCTGATTAGTCTGTCTGTGGAGCAGGTGCAGCAAGCACACCGTGGAGGCCTTACTGCGCATGCAGGTAGCTGGCTTCAGCATTGCTGCAGGCAGATCTGGCTGTGTGGATGCCCTTATCTTCTCAACCCCACTGTTGTGCAAGCCTTAGGGGTTCCTAGGGCTTTAGGCTAGAGATCAGCCCATGTGGGCACAGGATGAGAACAGAGAGCACAGCTGCATGCATCTTGATGTGAAATTGTGGTCGTAGTGGGAGCAGGGAAGAGAAAGCTGATGTGGGGATGCTGGAGGCTGTAGGAGAGACCTGCACAGAAGCAGCTGCGTGCCGTAGCGTGGGAAAATGAATTCCATGTGCTCATGGGTATGTCATGGTGGGGATCTGAGTGTGCCCGGGGTGGCACTGAGCTCTGCCCCTCAGCACGCCAGTATCGGAAGGGAAGCCTGAATGGGCTTTACATACAGCCCGCTTCGTGCACAGCGTGCTGTTATTGCTCCTGTACCTTCCCTTCCAGCAAATTTATGGCTTCTCGTAAGATGTTTGCCAGTAAATGGAAGTGGAAGGGGTGGGAAGTTGAGAGGAGATGTAAATGCAGCATGACTGTGCTTTATTAGATACAGTTACTAGATAGTTATTGGTTCAGCTTGGGGTTAATGCCTTAATCTAAGTGTGACTTTGCAGTAATTTACCACACACTAGCCTTTGGAGCTGCAACACTCTTGCTCCTTTTCCTCTGGTTGTGACATGCTCCTGAATATTCTCCTTTCAAATACCACGTCCAGGTGCTTTCTAACATGTGCAGAGCAAATGTGAGGCCTGGTTCTTCTCCAGGAAAGCGGCTTGGACCTTTGGTTCTGTCATCAGCCAGATGAGGGTTGGCTCCTCTATGCCTGGCTCCTATTCCCAGTCTCCTCCAGAGCACATTTTCTCCCAGATGTTTGGTTCCCACTGGAAATTAATTTCACGTAGTAGCCTGATTTTTATGGAGTCCTGACAAAGTTTGGTCACACAGCTGGGCTAAGTGGTGGCACAAGGCTTCCCTCTCCCTGGGTGCTGGGCCCTGTGGTGTTGGTGGCTCAAAAATGCACCTTGGCCTCGGAAAATATGAAAGCCCTCATCCTGCAGACCTTTGCAGGCAACTCTCTTTAGAATGTTTGGGGGCAGGGAGTTGTGTGGAGGTGGGAGGATGGCACCCATTTGCTGCTGCCTCTCGATTACCTTGAGGCAAGTTAGCCAGGTTGTAGATTAACTGTGCAGTAATGCCCAGCAATTACAGAGCCATTATAGATATGCCATTATGTATATCCTTATGTTTATGACTTCATTCTTTCTTAACCCCATTTCTCAAAGGCAAATACACTGAACACGAGGTGGTTTTGCAGCCCATGCTGACACAGGCTTTGCGTGACCTGCTTTTCCCCTGAATGGGACGTGCCCTTCTGCCCACTATCTGCCCATCCACTCTGGGTCTTGAGAGGACGCCTGGGACGGACAGACGTCAGGGACATGCCTGTTGGTGTTGCCAGGCACAGGCTGCAGTAGCAAAGGGCTTGGCTCATGCTGTCTGCGAGCACCACGTGCTTCTGTGGTCCCTGCAAGCTCAGTTGGGAGCGGCCTGTGCTGTTGCAGTCACCGGGCCTCAGCTCTGCAGGGGCTTGCCAAAACTAAAGCAGGGCTTGGTGCTGTGAAAGAGGGCATGAGAACAGATGCTGTCTCACAAATGCTGAGCATTGATCATGGAGGAAGAGGGGAATAAATGGCATCCAGGGTGGAGGATGGATTCTTGCATCCTCCTCACCGAGGCTGCCCGCGGAAAAGGCATGCGGAGCCACAGCGGCTCTGCTGTCGGGGGAACCAGTGCACATCAGCTTGTGGAGCTGCTTCCAGTGTTTTCTCATCAGCTGGCCAATTTCTTTCTTAATGAACACACTATATTAGCATGGGCTGTCAAATGCAGATAGCATTGGGAAATGCATGTTGACTTATAGACAGCTGGAGGTTTAGTGTTGTTCACAGAAACACCCATCACTGAGAAAGTATTCATAAAAACAACCAGACACTTGCACTAGCTTAACACTTCCATTTCTGGCCAGGACAAGGAAGTGCCAACTCCTCAGCAAAACAAGTGGGCAGGCTCACTCAGGTATACCTGAGCCATAGGAGGAATTTGGCTGCAACCTGTTCCGATTCAGCCTAAGGAGCCCATTCCCTCAGCCCTCATACTGGCTGCAAGTGGCCCCAGACAAAGCCCCCAGTGACAGCAGGCAAGGGATTTTTGGCAGACTTGGGGCAGTGGTAAGGAGAAAAGGGGAAAGATAAAGCCAGTCCTGGATTTTGCAATCCTCAGTAATGTTTGGACCTGGGTTTTGAAAAGCTGGGGGATACTGTGAGTACAAAGTTGGTGTCTCAGGCCTGTCCCCCCAGCTTTTCTTTTTCTCCAAAAGTTTGCCACTGAGCTTGCAAGCAGAAAATAAACTTGATGGCATTGACTTTGGCAAGTCTATGCGCACGTGGCAGTGGCCCTGTGTGTATCAGCAGGAAGACAGTGCTTAGGAAAAGAAGTTCTGGCCCAGGCCAAGGCTGGAAGGCACTGATGAGCCCTGGGCATGGGAACTGTACTGGCTGTGCTTAGTGCCAAGCTCAAACTGCTGCTGTGGATAGAGATGTGGCCAGGGCAAGGCAAGGGGGACTTCAGGGAGGTATAGCATACTGGGAAATCTTCCTTCCTTCTCCCTGGAGCTGTGTACTGCAGCAGGTGCAGGCTAGCAGGCATTTCACTGATGGTAGCCTTCTTCCACAGCCTCAAATTGCCAAGTTCAGACCTTGTTTCTCCCTTCTCCCTTTTGCAATTAAAACCAAAATCCATCTGCTCCCTAACGTTTAGAGATTTTTGGGAGATGCAGAGTTAAGAAGGTGGATTTCAAGACAGACAGTGTGGTTTGAGCTTGAAAAAAAGGCAAAAAACACAGGACTGAACACTGAGTGCAGCCTTCCTGTAGCACATCCTCACTTGCATCAGGGCACCACGCTGTCAGAAGGAAACGCTCCCGCCCAAAGCATACACTGACACCCTCTCCCTTTGCAAGCAGAATTAATCATACTTATGTGCCATATTCTATTTTAATTTTTATTGCACAGTCCAAGATTAATGGTTAATGTAGTACATCTCCCCATCTCCACTCCCATTACAATGGAGTGCTTTGAATAACTATTAACTTCGCGGTTAACTGAAAGAAAATTGTTAATCATCTACAAGCTTATGCTGCATAAAAATCATTCTCTGTAACCTTCTTCCAACTGTGGGAGAGCCCTTTCCTCAATGCTGACCTTCAACGACACCTGGTACCTGCAGCCTGCAAAACACAGAAGATCGTACTACATGGGCTTATCTGCTAGCCAAGGTCATAAACTATGTGAACTGGTGGAGTGTGACTTATGTTTGGTGGTATTGGTGTTGATCCAACACCCAGTTCCTCTGCTGGCAAAGATACGGCTCTCTGGGACCTCAGAAAGCAGCTAATGAGTGGCTTTGTTGTGTTCTTGTGTTTTAATTCAGCAAGTCAAAGCTGATCCGTGGCACGCTGGGTGCTGCTGGGACGCGCGCTGCAGCGGTACAGCCTGCCCTTCCCCTGCACAAGCCGTGCACAGCCCAGCGCGTTGTGTGCTGCGGTTCCACAGCAGGGCTAGGGCTGCCTGCCCTGGTGGGCTAGTGCTCATCCAGGCATCAGGGATGTGGGGCTGGGGGAAGCAGCACCCTGTGAGTTAGGCATCACCTGGTGCAGAAGAGCCTGCTGGCACTGCAGGTGTGGGGTGACAGCTTCTGCTGCTTTCTGCCTCCCCGTGCAGCTGCTGCAAGGGGGTGAGTTTGGCTGCAGGGGTGCAGCCTCCCTGTCAGGCGATCACATACAGGAGGCTTGCATCCAGCCATTCAGGGCATAAATCACCCACTGTTTGTGAAGTAGGAGGGAAGCACTCAGGATGGTGAAAGATTAGACTGTAAGCCTCGCAAAACTCCCCTTCTGGCTGTAAAGATGGGCTGCGGATGTTGTGTTTTTTAGCTCTTTAAATGATTATTTCTGTGCCAGACTTATTAGGCAAGGTATTGTTGGGATCTTGGCAAGGAGATAAATACGGCTGCAGGCTTTGCAGGCGTTCCTCTCCGCATCTGGTCACTGTCAGGCCTTCAGCTAATAGGCCGAGGACTGTGTGCTACAGTAAACAGCCTCTGCAGCTGCTAGGGGCTAAATGTAACTATATATTGCTCCAAATACAAACATTTCCACATTAGGCACTGCGTGTCCTCCCCCAGCACAGAGCTGCAGCCATTGACCTCCGGAGCCTGTACTGCATCAGCTCACCCTGACTTCTTGGCCAGCAAATCCTGTCTCTTTTTATGGCTGTGGCTCTCAAAAGTGAGAGCAACGACCCAAGCTCAGGTCAAATGTAACATGGCCAAGCATTGCACAACCTCCTGCATGCGGTCTCGGTGCCAAAGGGCCAGGAGCCCCTGGGGTGGCCAAGGTGGGACTTGCTGGGGATGGCTGGTGGTAAGCAAGGTGGGGAGAAATGTGTGGTGCTGGGCAGCAGGGACCTGCAGAGGGAAGGGTTTGGGAGAAAGGCATAGGTAGTTCCAGGACCTCCTAGGACTTCCTAGACATCTCTGGCAGGGCCCTCCCAAGCCCTGCAGAGAGGTGGGCAAGGGTTGGGGGCTGCTCGTGACTCTTGCTTGGGCTTCTGGAAAGTTGCTCTGCGTGCAAACGTGAAGCCCCATGCAGGTGTCCCAGTAGAGTGTCCAGCTCACTCAGGCAGCATGCTTCCTCCCCTCTTCTTCCTCCCCTGCTTTGTGCTTCTGTCTGCTGTCCAGGGCTGGGAGTAATTTGGTCAAGCCTCATTTCTATGGGGTGTTTGCTAAACTTGACTCATGAGAAAGATAAGCATGTCCCATCAGCTGGAGTCGTTGGCCACTGCTATGATAAAATCAACTTCCATCCAGCATCTGCAGGAGTGCTCACTTGGCCTGAGGTAAGTCTGTGATTTGGAGGGGCTTTGGCCTTCTGGTCTTGCCTGTTCACGAATGACTGTGGAGGTCTGTCCTCCTGTACCTGCTCAGGTTAACTCAGTGGGTGACAGAGCTCAGAGGGGCTTTTGCCCTGACACAGAAGCCATCTGTCTGAAAGCAAACTCCATAGGAGGCTTTTCCAACACCTGGCATCCAACGTGACAGGTATGTCCTGGGCACCAGCCCCCAATTTGGAAATTCAGCATTTTAATTAATTAAGTGTTAGCCTGTTTCCATCAGCCCTCCAGCCTGCTTGTCCACTGCGCAGCAAACTACCGCTCAATGCTGCGGGAAAGAAAGACGCCTTTTGCTGTTTGGCTGACTCCAGGCTGGATCAGCTGGCCAGGTGCATGGCCAATTTCCATCGCTGCTTTGAAGCTGAGAAGTATTTTGAAAAGAATAGAGCCTTTAGCCCTGTAAGTAAAAGCCATTCATCTTAGGATGAAAAAGTGCTGGCATGGAAAAATTCCAATGCTATGAAAGTCTCTTTTCCTGAATGTCTTGGATACTTGCTGGATTAGGTTCACTGGTAAGGAGCTCGGAGTTATGAATGTGTCTTTTACAGAAGGAAAAGGCAAGCACTGGCATGCTTGTAAGTGGGACAGAGCGAGATTCCCTGTGGACTAGACATTTCTGAGATTGCTTTTAGAGATATGGCCAGTATTGCTGCAGCGAGCCGAGGTGGTAGTAAACACCCTATCGCTACCATAGCTGTTACTGTTTCCCAAGGGTACAGTATCAGCAGAATACCTTATATAAACAAAAGCGAAGCACTATTGGCTTTGCTCTGCACGGCTGTTTAATAATGCTTTGCGCTCCGTACAGAGCGTCAGAATGTTTTATGGGCGCTAATGAAATTAGCCTCACGATGCTCCTGCGAGGTGAGGATGTGTTGTTACTCGGTTTCCCTGGGCCGAGCACGCATGTGGGGCAGGACTCCCTGCTACGCGGGGTGTGCATGCCTGTGCCTTCCAGCGGGAGACACCCCACTGGGAGGCAGGGACCTCTGCAGCCCCTGGACTGCTCCACCACCACCGCACTGGCTGGTTTCTGCCGCCTGGCACCGAGGGGTGGGTGCAGGAGGAGGAGGTGGCAGTGAGCACGCTGCTGTGTCACCCCCCTGCAAGGCACAGGCTTTCTCCTGGGTCAGAGCAGTTGTCCATAGCCCAAGGTCTGATGAGCAGAGGCAGAAAACTCAGATCCTCCTCTCGGGTCGCTCAGGGTGTCTCTGCTATCATGCAAGCTGACATAAGGTCCTGAAATGTAGAACTCCAGGACTCTTCCTAGTCTGCCAGTAACTCCAAACAGCAGCCTGGATAGTGTGGGTGCTGGAGCAGAGCTCCATCACTTGCGTCGTGCATAGCTATGACCTCTCTAGGTGAAAGATGGCATGTTCGCTGCAGTTTTGCAACAATCCTGCCCTTCGCACTCACAGTAGCCCCAGTTTTGTCACAAACATCAGCGCTGGCCTCAGGGTTGTTATTGGAGCTACCACTAATGCTTTGCTTTAAATAGATCCTAAGCAAACCTTTCTGTTTGTTTTTCTTGACATGGTACTGTCTGGTGCTTTCCAAGAAACAAGGGGAAAAAAAAGCTGGATTCACAGTGGTGACTTTGACTCCATCTGGCAAAAGCAAACTGATCTCCTAAATGAGAAAGGCACAGGCACAAGGAGGAAAAGTAAATGGGTCACTGCGAGAAACAGCCTGTTCCTTCTGACCTAGTGGCTGCAAGTGACAAAATCTCACCGGTGCTTGGTTAGGAGATGCCTCCCTTTTAGGATTTGCTTTGTCACAAGAATACCAAAGGGCTTTCCAGGTACGTGACATCTGCATACGGAGTTTCATAAATTTTGCTGCACTTTACCCTGCTCTGCTGGGTAAATATTTTGCTTTCAAATCATCATGTGCCTTTCTCGGTCACGTGGCCTGTGAAGCTGGTAGGCTCGTGCCCGTTGCAGGGGTGAATTCCTGGCAGAGTGGCCTGGGAGCAGGAGGGGTGCTGGGGAACAGAAGCAGGTGTGCTGGGTGTTGTGTCCGCCTCACACCGAATGTGCTGTATTCACCCTGTAAAGTCTGCAGGGTTGTTGTGGACCAGGAGCTTGGAGAAAGGGCTGAGACCTTCCTCTTTCAAGTTAGGCACTGGTGAGGCTGCTTGTTTTGGAGCAATCTGGTGGGAGGTCTGGACTTAGAGGCAACTCCTCTCAGACCGGACAGGGAATTTCCCATGCATCCTGAGGGAAAAACACTCCTGCGAGCCCCTCGGAGCCTTTCCTATCCTCCCCTTTGCTGTGTTACAGTCTTCTGGCTGGGGCAGCCCTGGTGGGTTTCACCGCTGGTGGTTGCAGCCAAGCTGGGAGAGACAACAGGACATGAAGACACGCAAGGGCTCAAGGTGATGCTTCTCTCTGCCTCAGCCAGAGGTCTGAAGTGGCCACTCTGACTAGTCCACATCTAAATTAACGAACTTTGCTTAAGGAAGAAGTGGAAATCAAGTCTTGGGGAGAACACTGTGCTTCGGAGGTAATTATTTTCATGGTGGTCAGAGCCAAACCCCATACTGTAGCACAGGCTCAGACTTGGATGTACTTGAAAGCTTCATTGAGTCTGGATCAGAATTTTGTGACTGGCTCTGTCTTAATGACTGGCTGGACTGCATGCTCCTGAAATGCAAACTGTCTACCTCCTAAAACTCCAGCTCTGGAGAGAAGCTGCCAACACCATTACCTATACAAATCACATCGGGTGGGCTTCTCATTCTGGCGGGAGTAGTGGTGGCGGCGGCAAAATGCAGTTTAGTTTCATTTTAGGGCTGTGTTCACGCATCTTACTGGGTATACAAGAATTGCCAGGGAGAGCTCAGGCCAGGTTCTGTTCTCCATGCCAAACAGTGAACTGTGGAGGGAGCATGAGCCGCCCTAGACAGGCTTTGCCTGTTGGCTGTCCCCTTCCCTGCCTGCTGCTAATTAGAGCTTGGCTTAAGTTGTGAAACTTAAGTTTGAGGGCCACTTCTACAGACTCTGTTATCAGACATACAACATTGGCAACTGTAGGCAGTCTTGGTGTGTAGGTAGAAATCCCATCCTCGCCTGAGCTGATCGCTGGCCTTTTGAAACACTGCTTAGAATTTGGGCTTTTTATCATCTGAATGATAAGGCTCTGGTATTTCCCGCTTGGGTTTTTTCTCCTGCCTATAGTGCCCGGAATATGTGTTACCAGCTATTGATGGAAATGATAATTAGGGGATTTGTCATGAGAAATGCGCATGAACTTTTCAAGCTGTCATTCAAAAAAAGATTTTTTTTTACAGTCAGCTCTTGATTACCCGTGGGTGCATTATCTGAGCTGCGGATTAGATGTGCCATGTTTAAGAAAAAAAAAAAACAACCCACAAAAGAACCCCAGAACTCTGTCAGAGCCATTACAAAGTATAATGCAGATTGTTGGTTTTTTTCTTTTTATTTATAACCTCATACTGCATCTTAAACTTTTCTCTAAAGGTATTAAAGCACTACATTTTTGAGGCCGTATTTACATGCATTTTGTATTATTTGTTTTGCTTTTCTTCCTTTGCTTTCACTACCCCAGATACTGAGAGCTGAGCATATCAGATTATAGCATCTGTGGAGGAGGGCATGTGACATGGTAACCTTTCCCCAGCTGTTTTGTTCTGGTGCTGCATACGAGTTTGTGCAGTGTGATGCTGCATAGCCAGATGGGCTGGAGAGGAAGAGGGAGTGCTTTGCTGTGAGGGAAACCCCCCTCAAAAAAGTGTATACCTGAAGATGCATGAGTGAGTGACAAACAGCTGAAAGAGAAGGGATGTCTTAGAAACTATTTGTCAGGCTGGAGAAGCAGTGGCTTGTTAAAAACATGCCTGTTCAGTTAAAAGGATGAATTGACAGATGAGGGCTTGGTGAAAATTCAGCTGCCATCACTTCAAAAGCCCTCACAACTGAATCAGCAAATTTGTGTTTCCATACATAATGGATGCAGCCAGCATGCCATTACAATGCCCACAACGAGACTTGTGTTAAGCTCCTTAAATTAGCTGTTTGTGATAGTTGCATTCTATAGCTGTAGCTTGGTTTTTCCAGGGCCTCCTTCTCTTCCCGTGCCTTTTACTTTTGCAGCTCTGGGAACATCTGCCTAAGCAGGGGTGTCGGGGGGCAGCAGTACTGCCTCAGCACTACCCATGCCAGGATTTTCAGCTGTGTGTTTCATCCTCTCTTTGGCCTGTGCGTTGCCTGCACGTCCCACTGACCATCCCAGTGCTGCCTGTCCCCAGTGTTAGCCGGGGCTGGTGGACCGACCTGAGTGGCTCAGGTGTGCAGGAGTACGGAGCCAGGGCGCTGGGCACTTTCTCCCCACGCTTGTCCCCGCTCCTTCCTTGGCTTCTCCTTGCCGCCTCTGCTGCCCAACCACCCTTCCTCTGCCACCACCTCTTCCCGAGTGTCCCCATGTCTCCACAGCCTGGAGCTGCTGCCCTGTTCTCCCGGAATGCTGTGGCCTGGGGCATGTACTCCTCCTGCCTGGATTAGCTCCATCCCTGTCAGTGCTGGGTACAGCTAGTGCTAGAGCAAGACCCAAATCAACCCCACCCAGGTTTTGGCAACATTTGGGTCCAGATCCATGGTTTGATTAAAAAGCTGTCTAAGAAGTGACACCTGGGGTTTTTTTTTAAAGTGTTGCTTGAAGAGTTTGAAATTAGCTCTGGATTTTCACAAAAACAAGTCATGCAGGGTAAAGTATTATTGAACGGTTGTCAACATTAATCCAAAACCTACTGCCCTATAATAGTTTTAGTCCCTTATTTTTGAGCTGAAGGAGTAAGAAACAGTAAAAAAAAAAAAAAAAAAAGAAAGACTTTTTTCTGTGAAAACAGAAAAAAGTGATAAAGTTGGCACCTTTTTATTCCAACCAGAAGGTTTTCTGAAAGCAACTTTTGGCTGAATTTTTTTTTTTTAAAGTGTTGGCTGAGAAATGTCAACCAGCTCTAATATCTTATGAAAGATGTTGCACTTAATAAAACTGCAGGCCGGCAGAAACAATGCACCCATTCATCTCCCCGTAGCCCCGTGCTCCCTTGCCCTGCTGCCCCGCGCGCTCCCAGAGACGTGAGCCCTCTCTGGTGATGTGAGCCCTTCCGTGGGCTTTGGTGGGATTATTTCTGGGCTAAGAAGTCGTGTTGTGAGCCAGGGCCGCAGGGCAGCAGCCTGCAGCAGCTAAGGGAAGCACACATCCCTGTGGCAGGGGAGGCATGGCGGCTCTGCCATGGGGTGGTGGGACCTGCAATGGATGAGCTACATGGAGGTCAGGAAAACACAGCAGGGCAAGCAGCGGTGACGGCTAATCCCCATTTCGTCCAACAGGCTTTTTCCCCTCCCTCTCTTGATGCCAGGGACATGTAAAACTGGCTGTGCTGCGAGTGGAACGTGGCCCCAGAGAGCCAAAGGAGGGAGCAGCTGGGGTACTGGCATCTTTTGCAGGGGCGGCAGCAGGGGCAGAGCTGCCTCCAGGGACTTCCCCCACTGTCCTGCTCCAGAGGTGGGACCAGGGGGACAGCAAAGTGCTCACGGGCCCCTGAGGCGCAAGCAACCTTTCTGTTTGCTGTGTTATTTTGGGAGGTTTTCATAAGGTAACCAAGGGCCCCCTCTTGATTTGCTGAGGTCATCAGTGAACCATGGGATGGTATTTACGTTGCTGAGGTGTGCGTGCAAGGTCTCTCCCTGACGGCAAGTTCACCGGGACCGGGGGGAGGTGACCTTCAGCGGTTCTTGGTTTGCCCTCTATCTGGCAGGCGGGGGGCCTGCCTGTTTGACGGCAGCGCCTGGGTACTGTAATCAAAATAAATCATCCTTATCGTCGCCGGTGGTGATACTGCAATGGAAACAGAAACAGGCGCCTGCTCTGCACTTTGTGAAAATGACATCATCGCAAAGAGTGGGATGGGATGAACTCCAAGCGGCCGCTGCTGCTGGCTTTCTTCTACCTGAGGTCTGTCTCCCGGCTCCGCAGGGGCAGGGACAAGCCCCTGCGCATGGCTGGGGAGCTGGTCTGCTGTCCAAATTAAAGCAAATAACCACTGGGAAGTACTCCTAATGAGACAAAAGGAGAGAGTGCGGTGATGTTCTGGTTCACCCGATCACATTCTTTGTAGCAAAATTGAGAAAGGAACTCGTCCAAACCCTCTGTCTCCCCCCTCCCTGGGCAAACCATGAAACACAGCTTTTCATTTTGGTTGCCTGGCATGTTTTGGATGAAAAAAATTGTTCAGTGAGTAGTGGGACTGTTTAAGACTGCTTTTTTTCCTGTGTATTTATATGGTTCTCACGATTCTGAGAGCTGACATTGAATTCCCGCAATACTGAAGAAAATGAGCACTCAGAGAATCTACTCAGACTAGCACTGCTATGGATACTATAATCATAGGGAAAAAACTTTACACTTTGCATGTATTAAAACCCAGCAATGATATATGAGAACAGGCCATGGGTTGAAGACTGAATTCTCTGATGTCCAATAAGGTGCAGTAATTCTTTCCCTTCAAAGGAGGGTTTGTAGAGACCCTGCCCAGCTGCATATTTTCATGAAGCTCATAGTAGAGACTTCCTATCTCAGAGGCTGAAATGTTTCAAAGAGGATTTTCCACTTGGTGTCAAGGAAAACAGATGTGGGAAAGGCAGAGAGATGTACAGGAGAGAAAGGGCTTGTGGTTGAAGCAAAGCCAGGTGAAGCAGGTCCTACCTCCGAGCATGAGCAAGGAACACGGGCTGCCCATGCCTCTGCTGCCTGGCCATAAGGCAGGGATGAGCATGAGTGATGTTTGCACTCAGGCTGTTTGAGTCTTTGGTCTCCTTGGGCACGAGATATCACTCCCTTGCCACAGGCTCTTCAAACCCCAGGCCAAGGTACTGGGTCCACCACTGTCTTCCTTGGTCCCATCCCTTTTCTCCCTGGGAGGGGTTGTCACGGGCATGCCAGCTGGAGGGTCAGCCAGGGAAGGCTTCCCCTGCCTTGGTGAGCAACCCCATGGTCCGCAGTGATGCTCTGCACCCTGGCAGGACTAGGCAAAGGGCTCTAAGATGAGTTGCTTTAACACTTCCACACTCCTCCTTTTCCTCCCGCCTCAAAGAAACAAACCTTAGCTTTGAAGCCTTTGAAACAACATCAAAGGATGAGATTTCTAGAGAAGCTTAAGGGAGTTGGGTGCACTCATCCCATTGATGGTCAATGGGAGATGGGCACTTAATCCCTGGAGGTGCTTTGAAAATCTTGTCCTACGTGTATGTCCTTGCTGGGGAGGAAGTGAGAAGCAGTTGGCATCTCTTTGCCTTTGTAAAAGGCAGATCCTGCCTTTTTTTCTGAAGATAAAACATGATGGATTTGATGATGATGTCCAAAACTCAGGTTTGCTGTGAAAACCACCAACTGCTTTTTAAAGAAGAAGCACTTAAAAGCAGCCTGTGATTTTTTTGCCCTGTCCAAAAGATGGTAACTCATCTGATGACAACTCAGGTGCTGCTGGGTGCTCTCTCCCTGCCGTCACTGCGAGCATAGTGTGACCTTGCTGGAAACCTGAAAGCCTCTGAGCATGGAGGTTGTTGCTCAGGGAGGCTTCTCTGCCTCTTTTTTGTCATCTTTCGGCAGTACTTTAGTACAGCCTGTGTTACTTTTTGACATCACCACCTGTTCGCTTCTGTTGGTGAATATTAAACCTGGGGGTTTCAACCCTAACACCCTCGGGGAGGACCACAGGGGCAGCGTGCGCTGTTGGGATTGTCTCACCCTTGCCAGCACTGATGCTGGCCAGCTGCTACCAGCTCTCTTGGGACCCTGAGGTGAAGATAGGACTTGTTGGGGAGCTGTAAGTGCTGTTTTGGCTGAGCCTCCTCAGAGTGATGTGTTGGCCATGGGGGGAGGTGGTGGGAGAAGGCTGTGGCTGAGGGCTGGCGTCAATGGGCTTCTGCAGAAAGGCAAAGGAAACTTGGCTGCAGCCTTGCTGTTGTGCTATTTTTGTTCAAGGTAATAACAGGAACTCCACTGTAAATAAAAATAGACAAGTGAAGAATTTCCCGAGTCTGTCTCTGCTCATTTCTTTCCTGGTGAGGAATTATCCCACTCCAGAAGAGTAAATCCTTCTTGTCTGCTCCTTGGAAACTGGGACAATAACACTGGAAGGGAAAGAAGAGATTACGGAGTTGTCATGACAGTGACAGCAACATATCGTATACCAGGTGCCAAAAAATGCATCCCCTAAAGCAAGTAACAGCCGTGCTCTGCGGGGCTTGTCCTGACAACGTGATGGCATGCAGAGCCAGCCTCGGCTGCTCTTCGTGCAAGCCGTCCTGCTGAGGCTGGATGAGGGCTTTTATCTCTGGGCAGCCCGACAGAGTCCTGCCTCTGGTCCTTAGCTTGGATCCAAGGCATCCTCCCCTCCTGGCCATCACCTGCACTTCAGTGGCACCTCACCTTCGGCACGCAGAGCATTCTGGCCTCAGCTGGTAACCAAACAAGGTGTGGGGGGTGCCAGCTTCTTTCCCTGATGGTCTCTAGTGTCTTCCACAACAGGGCTTCGTGTTTTGTCCTTTTGCTGCAAAATCAGCATTTCTGGGTGTAGTTTTTTCTTCCCATGTGAGTCAAGGAGCTGAGACTCTCCTGCCCTTAACCACTGAATGTGTCTTTGGTTAACAACTACTGCTGTAATCAGAAAAGTGCATTAACGGCACAGAGCCACGGGACTCTGCCAAGCACTGGATTAGCTGACCCAAACAGCTTGTCGCTGTCTGCCCCTGCGGCGGTGCTCAAGGGTGCTCACTTGCCCCCTTTCAAGTACCCTGTGCCTTCGAGGAAATCCCAAGTCACCAGGAAATGTACTGGCGTTGTAGCAGGAGCCCCAGCAGATGCTTTGAGGCACCTGTAGACGTTCTGCAGACAGCAGTGGGGATGGGATGTGGCAGTGCCACGCAAGCCGAGCTGAAAACTTCTCCCTGCCAGGGTTCTGTGTGACGCTGGCTTCCGCTTCCAGCTCCCGCTTCCCGCTCCGACTGGGGGTTTGCACTGGGAGCGGGTGACTCACCGGGGTGGGAGTCTTGTTCAAGCTGTTGTACGGGGGTAGCGTCAAAAGCTCAGCCAGTTTCAGATGTTGATTTTTCCACTCTCGGCTATTCATGGCTACAATAATGAGATGGCTAAACCCACTATTATTGTCTGAGCAGAAAGTGAAGGACAAGTGACGTCTGCTCTCAGAAGCAAATGCAGGAATGTTGGGGTTTTTTTGCCAAGTTGTAAGCAGTAAGATAGTATTTCCAACCCCCTTATTTTTGAAAGGTTTAATTATGCTTTAACTGAAACCAAAATCTCAAAACAGAAGGGAATATATCTTCTTTAAAAGTGCGGTACCCATTTTTTTTTGTAAAAGCAAGCCATTGTTGGGAGATAGATGCTTCAAAGAAAGAAGGTAGGTTCTTGTTTCTGGCCCCAAATCCCTGCCACCCTGTGATCAAACTTCTGATCGCAGTTTACAAAGTTTGAAACTGCAGAGTAAAGAGAAATGCAAAGCAGCCTGTGAATGGAGAGGTGTGAAACTGAGGGTGTGAAACAGCAGATCTGATCTGTCAGGTCAGCTTTATCTACTGAGATGTAACCCACAAAAGATCAGGAAGCTCTGCCATACAGCACTTGGCCTTGAGAAAATTTTAAAAGGGCCTGTATGAATGTAGTCACTGGCACCGGGGGAGATGGATACCCAGGGAAAGGGCGATTTTTGTGCCTGTGAGAACTTGCTAGCAGAGATAACTACCTCTGAGCAGCTGAGTAAGGGCTGCCCTTACTTATGAATCCAGCTTTTGTCGCTGTCTGGGGATGTTTGAAGGATAAAGTGCACGGATGGTCTCACTCCCTTTCCACCTCCTGCTGTCTGCACAACTGACAGAGTGGCTCTGGTGAAGTCATCTGAGCAAATGTGAAGCTCACCCATGTTGCTTTCCCAGGTTGCCTCACTGAAGAGCAGAAGATGGTTGAGACTGACAGTAAATGCTGCAGGAGAAAAAGTGGGTGGTGGTTCTAATTTAGGGCTGCTCCCTAATTTTACCCATGCTCTCTAATTTTACCCATTTTCTCTCTAATTTAGGGAGTCAGTGCATGCTGGGTGGCTAAAGTTTAATACAGACAATGCAGAAAGGTGCTGTGTTCATCCACTGCCTTGCCAAAGCCTGGATTTTCACAGCAGCCTGCTGCTACCACTGCTTGCGAGCTGGATCATTACAGACTCTTACTTTTTTGCTTGTTAAGCATTTCTAGAAACTCTTTGTATTTAAAGATTTTTTTTTCCCTGTAGTTTGTAATCAAAAATATTTTCAGTTCAAAGCCTAGCCCTCTGATGTACTAGTCTTCTTTTCATCATGGCATCAGTCTAGCCAAGCACTTACATCCGTGCTTAAGTTTAAGTGCATGCCTAATAGAGTTAAAAACAGCTTCATGAGAGTCCCTTGCTGCCCCACTGAACAGACACAGGCAATGTGTAAATGTAGTTGTCTTGCTGAATCAGAGCTAAGTGATAATATGCTCCCACTAGCTGAGACAGAGCAGTGAACTGCATGTGTTAACAAGGCGAGATTTCAGAGTGGAGGTGACATTGGAGGACAGGGAAACCAGTTTTTAATAGCATTTGCTGTACCTTGCCATAGCTGCAAGCTGAAAGGGTAGGATTTTGAGATATGACTTGGAAGCAATCCGGACCTTTTGCATCTCTGTTGGCTTTCTGTGCAGCCATACGGTGGGGAGGGTTTCTTCTGTTCTCATGTGCGCAGTCACACACCTTACTTTCTCATGGTAGGACAAATAGGCCACCAAGAACGGAAAGTAGGACATTTGGCCTCTCTCCTCTATGGGAGGTGCAGTGCAGATTGGCTTCCTGAGAACTAGGACAGTACCTCCAAAAGTAGAACAGCTGGTCACCCCGTTTGTGTGTGTCTTGCCTTACAAACGTATCCTCTAAAGCTCAAGCTTTAAGAGACCTTTTTGGCCTACTTAGGGAAATGTTTTCCGAAAAGAGGGACAGATACACGGGAACTGACCAAAACCTGCTTTCCTTCTGGAGCACGGAGCAGAGCTAGCAGTCGGAGGAGCCACGTGCTGGGCAAATAAACCCAACAGGTGCTCTGCATCACTTCTTGCATATCGGGCGATACCACTGTGGCAAATCTGCGCTCCTTGGTCAGGAGGCGTTCACTGTTCAGCAGCAGAACATGGGCGGAAGATGCTGTGCTGCAGTGTGAGATGGTGCTTCGCTGCGACAGAGAGCTGCTACCATATCGAACTGGTGTGAGTGTGTGCTGTATACATACATATATATAACGACATATATTTGACCAGAAACAAAAATCTGACTGTCATCTGAGTAAAATACATAGAAAACATCCACAGAGGGTTTCATTGCCCTGCATTAAGGTCCTTCTCTGAGTGTCATTAGGTCCATAATGTCTACAATCCCATTTGAGTGCTAGTGATGCCAGCAGGAGAATAGCATGTTGTCCTAGTCGGTAGAACGTGCCTGGGGACCGTGCAGCAGCCTGTATGCATAAACAGTGCAGAGTACAAACCAGGTCAGCTAGCACGGTTCTTGGAAAGAGGCTGCTATCCTCGCTGGTTGAGGAAAACCCCTCCGCGGCTCCCTTAATGATGGCCATTAACGTTTCCACCTGGTTGCAGCTTGGACTAATCCCACGTGGGCTTCTCACCTTGAGCCAGAGGTTACTCAGAGCGGCTGTGCTGCTCTGAAGTCTGGGTTCACTCTCTTGAGACTCACCATTAGTCAAGTCAGCTATGAGGCTGAATCTTAATAGTTAGAGAGGGAGGCTAATAGAAAGGGAAGCCTTCCCTTTTTTTTTTTTATCCAGTAAGTGTGCTATGGTAATGAATTTGGAGACTGGTGGCTCCAGTTGTAGTGGGGAAACTTGCTGCCTTGAGAACAGGTCTTTAATCCACATGAAGAGGTGTTTCATAAGCCATATATGATGCCCTGCTTTGAATATTAATACCCAGAGTGCTTATTCAGCTCACAGCCATTTCATGGAAATGCCGTGCCTCTGTGAGGCCAGACCAAGCCCTTGGGTGCTCCTATTTTTCTTTGCAAAGGCAGTTTCAGGTTGTTCTGCACTCATAATTCAAAATTCTTATTCAGCGTAGAGTCTTTGATGCCACTGCATTTACATTACATAATATTAACTGATTTTAGCTTTAATGAAAATGTGAAGGAGACTATAGGACAGCGGGCTTGGTCTACTTAGCCAAGTGACCTGTTAGTTATATACTTCATGAAGTTACTTAATCTTCTACAGGGCAGCCCCTTCTAAAATAAAGTAACACAAGGAGGCAGCGACTATTCTGGTGAGCGCTCATGACTTTAAAGACCTTCAGCAAAAGCTGAGGAATGAACATTCAGTGTGAACCAAGATGCATTCTAGCTGTGTCAGCCATGCAGCTTTTGGGTTTTGTATTTGTATCTGCGGGCAGAGCTGGGGAAATCGCGGCCACGGAGCCTCTGTCGCAGCACCTGCTCCCACCAGGTACCGTTTGTCCAGAGCTGAGGGCTCTGCATCCGTGCCAGTGGCACACTCACAGCGAGGTGGAGGTCTTGGCAGTGGGTGTGGACAACCCTGGCGACTGTCAATATTACAGTATGCCTGTGATAATGCCTGGGGAAGGTGTTTTGGGCTGCTAATGCTGGGCCTCGGTCATACTCCAACCCAAGCAACCACGAGTGGATCCAATCCGGCTACCTCATGGGGGGTCCTTCCCACAAAGCCAGATGTACCGGGCAATGAGTGAATTGTCACTTCTGCGTGGTGACGGTTGCAACTGTTCTGCTCTCCTGGTGCTGGAAAGGGATGGAGCATGTATTGCTTTTCCCTCCAGGTAGTTTCTACATTTGCATGTGCTCCCCATTAAAAGGCAGCATAACTATCTGCTAGTTCTGACTGTGAAGCGCTCATCCTCTCTGGTGACCAGCAGGACACAGCACATAACCTGCAGTGCAAGAATCCTGCTCCGAGGCAGGGCAGAGGCAAGGCAAGGTTTTATGTTCATGTAGTGGGGGTCACTAATTTGTGGCACACACGGGTGCCTAGTGTTTGCATTACATGTACTTGTCTCTGTGTTTGTTTCTATACTTTTTCTGTCTCAAGGGAGCTGTTTGGAAGAGACAGTTACTCTGGATCTGAGCTTCTGGTGGTATATAAATTCACGCCTGATGAAAATTTAGGAGATTGCTCAATCCGGTGACACTTTCTTGATATGAATGTCTCTGGGAGGCACAAGAAATAGAAATCCAAAGCTGAGAAAGGTGAAATAAATATCTTTCAGACATGTCTCTGAGTCCTCCGGTGTGATAAACCAGGCAGGCAGTGAATTGAAACTGTTGCCTGGTATGCAGCACGTTTCTGTTCCACTGTTTTGTTCTGCCACTTTCCACCCTTGTCTGCTCAGCCTTACATTGCACCTCACCCTTCAACTCAGGCTGTTAACTCCTCTTCAGGGAATGTTTTATCCTGCTTACACCGGGCTTGCCCCAGTGAGAACCTTAACCTAAGGTTACACTTACAAACACCTAGACGTGTTGGCCTCTTACCGCCAGTGAAATCAATGCAAACTGGGTGTCTATGGATCTTGGATCTCCACCACAATTTAAACTTCTCGGTCGGTGTGTTCAGAAGTATGGTCCAAAGTCCTGGTCTCCTGGGCTTCTCCTCCAGGCTCCCTCAGCTGGGAAACTGTCTAGAGCACAGCAGTTCCCTTCTGGCCAGCACAGTAGGAAGTCCCACCATGGGACGAAAGCATGCCCCTGGCTTGTGTAAACTAATCCTTGGCTTTGGATTATGTAAGAAAACAGTAAGAAATAGTTATGAAAGGGAACATTTGTGTGCAATGCTCCAGCACATGGACCTTGCAAACCATGCTCATCAGCAAACCCATCCTCTTTACTGTGTTCATTCCTGCATGAGGCAAGAGGCTGACTTAATGCTTTGGACCAAATTCTTCTGGATTTCAGTTGTACAGCCTATGATAGAAGTGGTGTTTGCAGGATCAATCAGACCAGGTGCCTTCCAGTGACTCTTCCAGGTGGCTGAGGAGGGCACGGCCACGCCACCAGCCCCAGGGACTTCAGTCTGGGTGGGTAAGTGCTTGCAGACACAGGGGTCCAGACCATAAGCGGTCACAGCGTTACTCTGCTGAGCCTGATGAGAAGCCTACCTGGGCCAAGGACAGCAACATAAATACGATAACGAGAGATAGGGAAGTAGCCTCTAGGTGTTTCTAGGTGACATGGTGCGGAGCTGTGCTGCGCTGCATATGTCTCCTAAGCAAGATGAAGGTGTGATATGCAAAGGCACCTGTGGGGTGAGAAATCAGGAAAAAAAACCCCAAACCATCTACCAAACCCCTAACTGTCTGCTGATGAATTCCAGGAGTATCAACAACCATCCTGAGTTTTGATAGCATGTCAGATCACCCAGGCTGAATTTCAGCAGGAGATCAAGTCACTCACAGCAGAGAGAGGAATGAAAGCATCAGGTGTGCTGCAGGCAGGGGCATTTCAACTCCCCCTGCTAGAGGCAGGTGGGAAAGCGGAACCTTTGGAAGGCCCTCTCCTGCTCCTCACCCCCGGTGAGCCCTTTCTCCTTGCCTCACGGGTACCTTTTGTTTCTTTGGTACTTGAGCTCATCTGGGAGAGCAGCGATGCTCTCAGGAGAAGGGGAGGCTGTGCAGAGACAAAAAGAGACAACAGGGGTGTGAGGGAGGGGGGACGGTGGTCAGAGAGAGCTGAAAAGCTCCTGATCCCCTGAGAGGGAGGCTCTGACCTCCGAGGGCGGAGGGCAGCTGGAAGCTGAACAGCTGTGTCCTTTCTCCCTCTTCGTGTGCTATCATCTTGAGAAAATAGCCAGGATTGTTTGTCTTACGAGCGTCCTTCATCTGGGGATGTGCAGGGGAAGCTGTACTGGGTGAAACGGAGACGCTGCTCTGCAGATAACTCCCCCTACCCTCAGCAGGGCTGGTGCCCCCATGGTTTTGCAGCACCACACGGCAGCTGAGCCTGGGGCGGCTGCAGCATCAGCAGGGTGGCCCCTCTTCTGTTACACCAGACATGCAAAATCTGTTCCTCCTTCCAGGTCTGGGGGGTATCTGTCTCTGCAAGCTTTTCCTGGGCTTCAGAGGGTTTGTTCAGTTCTGGGCATGCAGGTACTAGGAAGAGATGGCTGAAGAGGCTGCTCCTGATGGGGAAAGAAGAAAGCATGAGGTGCTGCAGGGACTGGCAAGCAAGGAGCTGGGTGTAACAAACAAGTCTAGGATGGTGGAAGGATCCCCTCCTCAGGAAAAGCGGAATCTGTGGCTTGGAAGCTTATTGAGAGGGCACAGGGTTGGAACAGGATGACAGCAACCGCAGCTCTGAGACAGGAGAGGACAATTTAGGTCTTTCTCCCTTTGGTGCTGCAGTGGAGCGTGTGCCACGCTCAGGGTGGGATAGTAGTGGGACCATGGGGCAGGGATAGCATGGCTTTCTCAGCCACTTGCCTTCGTGAATGCAGCGATGGGGCTGCCAGGAAAGCAGAGGCTGTGCTCAGGGTGGCTTCGTGGTGAACTGGGAAGTGGCAGGAGCTCATGAGGAACAAGAAGTCTGTGGAGAGGGATTCATTTTTCAACCCCAAAGTAGGCAAAAAAAGTTGTAGGAGGGTGATTTACATACTTAAGCAGGGTTTTGGCACTTGTGCCCAGCCTTGTGGTTCATTTCCTCATTCACTCAAACGCATGAGGAGCGAACAAATGTTTGGTAAACAGGAACCCAAGGTTTCAGCGATGAAGAGCTCTATCTCTCACCCACGAAGCTGCTTGCAGCATTAGCATGGAAGCGCTTTTCCGAAGATGGTGATTTGCCTTCTCTCCAATCTCATGCCAGGGGTGGCTCCAGCCATGCGCCCCCCCCAGCCGTACTCCCCGGCGTCGCCTCGCTGCTGTGCCCCCCTCGTGGGGAGCACCCAACCCGTGGCCAGCAGCCTGGCCGGCAGCCCTGCCACGCTGCCCAGGGCTTGAATGAGCGAGGAAATGGTGCTGCGAGGTGGGGCCCTTCTGGCCGGCCTCTATCAGCGCTGGCAAGGGCCATGCTGGGAAACTTGCACAGCTGCTGCCCGGCTCGATCTGGGCTATGAATAACTGGGGAGCTTTCCATCACCAGGGCTGTCGGTCCAGGTATTTGCAAGCACTCTATTTGGTGGTTTCTTTTTAGTGTGGTTGCTGGACAGGGAGGACAGGATAGAGAGAGGAACCTTTCATGCTCCAGCCTTCTGCAGCATCCGGCGTTTTCATGAAACCACAAAGGACGTTAAAGAAAAAAGAACAAGCGCTCTGTTTATAGGGATTTAGACGGTCAAAACAAAGAGGGGGCTGTTGTTCAGTCATCACTTGGAGTCAAGGAGCCTGAAGACACAGGTTCACAGGAGATGGGCTTCTAGGCTGGAACCCACCCTGCCTTCCCACCCTCCCTGGGCCAATTTGCTGCCCTCGTTTGTGCCGCTACAAGGGTTGGCAGAGCTGTCTGGCATTCTGTATCCAGTGTGCTGCCCAGCATTGCTCTGCATATTAAAAAGTCTCTCAGGAAGATAACTCCAGCATTCTGCAGCTGCCCAGGAATTTGTCTTGTGCAGGGCTTTTCCCCTCAGACCCCCTTGAAGGATGCTTTGGGTGCAAAGGAGAAGCGTGCGGCACCCCAAACGAGAACTGCACAGGCAGGGGAGTTGGGCCATCTGTAGTCCACACACCATGAGCTGGTGCTGCACTGGTTGAGAGCAAATGTTCCTTTCCACCAACTGTGTTCAGTGCATATTTTTGTGCAAGCATGATAGCGGGAGGTAGCACAGAAAGAGGTCTGATGGCAACAGCAGAAAGGCTGCTGCTCCCAAAGGTAGTCCCAGTGCTTTTTAAAGAGCATTGCACCAGAACAATGGCAGTGGGAGGGAAAGGGTGATGACAGACTGTGATTCTTAATCACTGGCTCTCATGTCTCCTCAGTGTCCAAGCTGACTGAAATGCAAAATGAAAGCAATTGTGGAGCAGTATTCAGATGCTGGAAATCTTTTCCATGATCTAAAAGCAGTGTCCCTGACCACAGCTCTCAGGCTCTGTGCCGAAGGGGACAGCAGGGTGTGAAGCTGCTCCAGCCCACTGCTCCCCCACCGCATTTCATCCCTCGTGGGAACAGGCTGCAAAACAAGAAACAGGCTGTAAACTCTCTGAGCCATCCAGTTCTCCTTGGCAGGTATTTGTGGAGGAAGGCATTTCGGAGAGGTGCAGCACGAATGGCTGCAGTGCCATTGCAGACTGAGGGTCTGTCCTGCAAGTGCTGGGCTATGGTGGTGGCTGCGGGAGCCAGCCGTCTCCCTGCTCCCTCATTCCGGTGGCTGGCATGATTTCCAGAAAGGCAGGGGTGAGGTAGGGGAGAGTGTGAGAGAGCCACAACTCCGCACAGCCACGGGTACCCTGCACCGAGGAGCAAGTGACCCGTAACACCCACAGTCTACCTCCAGCTTGGCGCATCAAAACTTATCCATCTGATAAAAAGCTGCTCTGTTTTCCTAGATAAAGCTTCTCCTGGCCACTGCCAAAATTCCTTCTTTCTTCTTGCAGCTGGAGTTCTGGTATCTTTTAGGAGGAAGAGCTGGAGGAGGCAGAATAAATAAATAAGTTTTCACTTGTATTTTTTAATCACCCAGCAGCCATTGGGCACCTCATTTAAGTGTATTATTAGCATCCCAGACATTCCAAACATAAACAGCAAGCAAGACCGTATGTGTGCACTGCCTCCAGACGCTGATGGTGCATGTTTTTGCTGCGTGGGCTCTGTGTGTCCCTAGAGCAGCTCTTCCAAGCAGCCCCTTTCCAGAATTCAGACCCCTCTGTCCTAATAATCTCCTGTTAACCTGGAAGGAAAATACTGGGCTAAGAATAGTTTAGAAGCGTTTGGAAGGGCGAGGACCGAATCAAGCACTAATGTTTTATTATCCAACTTTCCCTAACAAGCTTTCCATTCACAGACCACCAGTAAAATTTTGAAGTCATATTTTGGGTGTGGAAGAGACCTCGTAAATTCTAGTACTTATGGAATCTGTGAAAATTATTTTCTCTTTGCGTTTACATAAAAACATTCCTAGAGACAAACATTTGAGGATTTTCTAGAGAAAAGGTGTGGAGATACAGTCTAAGTAGTCCCAACAGTTTTCATCAGCTTAGTGGAGAAAAAGTCATATGTTTTACAGGGCTATTTTTTCCCCAAAAAAGGCTCGATTAGGGGTCTCCACATTATGTGAGTTGAACACGTTTTTGCTGTGCCATGCTGCCTGTGCAGATGTTTACTCATCTAATCTGTACATTCTGTGGCCACCATGTACAGTCAGGTATTCTTGCCGAATGATTCACAATTACATGTGAATTGGCTTCGGTATTGAATTTGTGAAAGGTTTAGTTGCTCCCAGAGGTTTCTGTCGCCTCTTACGGACAGTCACTCTGGTCCACGGTACTTCTGCAGAACTAACAGGGTGCGTGTGCAGGTGAGCTTTGGGTGTGTATCCTACACAGTTGTATCACCCCAGTGCGTGACCTGGGAAACACACACAAACACAGGATCCTGGAATTCCCCTTAAATCCCTGCTGCAAATGCCAGATGTTCCTGTCCACCGGTAGCATGTACCAATCGTACCAATCAGCAGCCAAAGGAATTGCTAAGGTGCTGTTGGACTGATCATGAGGTGGCCAGAAGGTCAGTGTGGTCTCCCAGGTCAGCAGCAGCGTGGGAGGGGTAACTCCAAGTTCAGGAGCATCATCCCAGGCTTACAGGCTGGTGAGTCCCATCAAGCTAGCCAATAGTTCCCATGTCCTGTCCTGCATGCGGAGAGCTTTGTGTGGGCTCTGGGACTGACCATTTTCGAGCTCCTGCCTGTCTGAAAGCCCAAGTCAGAAAGTAGATTAATTTTCCAGAACTTCTAGTCAACATTTTCGATAGTTAAGTTTCTGTGGATCACATTTTTAGTGTTATCTTGAAATATATTTTGGTGTTGTGTGTGTTATCGCTCAGAGAAAACAAAGTGCTTCAGACAGTAGGCAGAGCGCCAAAACCTGTCCTTGAATGAATATTTGCAGTTCCTCCTGACTCCCTGGTTATCTGAAGGTCAAATTGGACCCAGAGTCTCCTGCAAAGCTGAAACGTTAAGTGTGCTGAAGAAGTTAGTTAGGAGGGCGAAGGTAGTTATCAGCGGTTTGCAGTTGCTTTGTCCTGGTGATGGGGAGGTAAAATGTACGCAAGAGAAGGCAAAAGGAATATACTAAACGCTTCTTGGAGGATTGTATGATCCTTTGGTTTCTAGCTGTTTAAGATATTTTGCTGTCTTACCTTGTTAGTCACTCTGGGCTCTTCCGTAGCCTTTTTTGCGAACACTGAGCCCAGCTGTGTCTTTGAGTGATTCTTCTGTTGACTGTGTCCATTGGGTCCATCTTGCAAGCTGGCACTTCTGTGCAAGGGTGCTTGCAAGAGGCATTTAGCTGGGTCCACCTCCTCTCCCCTAGTGTCAGGAGGACCTGTCCAAATGTAGTCCCTATGTGCAGGCATCAGCGAGTCAGCGGTGCTAAATGCTGTCTGCTAAACACTGATGCTGTGCTTGGCCAACACCTTATGAAACTGAGTCCCGTGCGTGGAGATTGCAAACTAGAGAGCCATGCTGAGCCTTCGGGCATACAGCCAAGGATAGGCAGAGGGTTGAGCTGTCAGAAAGCATTGAAGCTTTTTGGGTTTGAATACATGCAGTAATGTGACAGTGTGCTCCGGTGTTGTGTTGCTTGCATGCAGAAAGACAAGGGAATTCCCAGGCATTTACTGGGAGACACGACCATGCACACCTGAATGGGCTCAGGCACCACAAGAAAGCAGACTTTCCCCCCACCCTGTTTTTGTTCAAGATCTTCCACCGTGAATCCCTTTGCAAACCTGTTCCCGCTACTGAGAGCACTGAGCATCCCCACCCTCTGTGCCTGGGCTCCCATGAAACCTCCCACAACCTGGATATGACCCTGGCATTCTCCTCTCTGTTGCTGTGGTTTTGTAATCTCTTGCCTGCAGGCATGGAAGGGCTTTGCAGTCCTGCTCAGGTCCAAGCAGGCTGGAGGGGCAGGTGGTGGGCACGCACAGGAGTTGGGTAGCTCTCCTGGTGCTGGTTCCTGATTCCAACTCCAGCAGGGTCACCAGCTCTAACAGGACACAGTTACCCTTTCTCTCTAAAATAAAAAAACCCCAAGGGGTTCACACATTTACCTGTGAATCTCACCCTCCAAAGTGTTGTCCTGCCTCCCACAGCCCCTTCTGCACCAGGCTGAGCTCAGTGCAACCTGCAGCACCAGGCTGGAAAGGTGCAGCCTGGAGCAACAGGCACCAGCCCCTGCCAAAGAGCAGGGAGGGGTTTCGGTTTAGGCTGAAATTTGGAGTGGGTGTTGTGCCCTGGAAAGGGGCAGACCTGCAGCCCTGTCCTAAGGGAAGCTTCCCTGAGATTTCAACAGCAGCAGGGCCAACAGCATTCAAAATAAATGACTAGAAAGCCTACATATGTAATAAAAATAAGATCTTTCTTGTAGGATTTTTGGGCTAGCAATCATTTCCTATTAAATTGGATGGAGTGATGTAAAATTCCTGTAGGAGGAGTTATCATTTTCTGTTGAACTTCAGAAGGCTTTCCCACAAGGACAGAGGCTTAAGTCGTTCCAGGGACACCGTGGAGCTACCAAGATGCTGTGCCTGGGCTGGGGCTGCCCATGGTTCGCCTTGGTGCGATCCCTGGCAATGTGCCTCTGCCTGTGGCTGTTAGGGGAAGCTCCCCCCTGCTTCTGTCCCCACTTGTGGCTGGGCTGGCTCCCACCAGCCTGCAGCATGCTGGCTGGGGAGGACTTTTGTCACCATAAAAATGCCTCCCCAGCTGGGAGGCGTTGGCCTGGGGCCACCAGCTTGTTCCACACTGGCACCAAAGTCACCTCCAAATGGCAATGACTCCTCCAAATCTCCCCTAAATGAATTTGCTCTTTACAGGCAACTGATTCACTTTGGGTGCCAGAATGTTGCCTTGTGGTGGCTAATAACCTGGGCCAGAACTGAGCTGGTGATTTATAGGGGAAAGGCTTTGTATCTGCCTCCTTAAGTGCCTGCTGTGCTACTTTGCCTCTCTCCCTGATCCCTCTTCTGATCCCCCTGCCGCTCACATTCTGAGTATTTCCACCTACCTCTGAATGAGGCATTAATGTAGATAAATATTACTGCAAGGAAGTAATGGCCAAATACTCTCTGCATCATCTATATGCATTGGTTGGGGAGTGATTTTTCATTTCATACATCATTTGCTATTTCAGCGTGTGGCAATTCTGCAAAATGAGGAAGGAGAATTAGAGGGTTGAAGAGCCCACCCCTTGTTCCTGCCATTCCCAACACTTGCCAGCGCGGGCACAGGGTGATTGCTGTGTGGTTACTGGCCTGAGACGCGTTGGGATGAGCTCACATGAATCTCGTCCGACCCTGTATTAGCCACCCTGCGCACCCTTTTTCTTAACGTCTTTCTGCCTCTCCGTCTTCTTCACTTGGCCTTAATACACCCGTATGGCTTTAATCTCCCTTCCCAACCACCCCCAAACCTCCACTTTGCTGTATTCTGCATTTTTTTCAGTGTAATTGGTCCCGGCATATAACCCACAGCTATCAACCCCTTCCCCTAACTCCAATAAGAACTCGTACGCCAGCGAAGTAATCTTTCCCACCTGGGCTGCTCCTGTGGTTTTGTATCACTTAATCCTCCCCCGTGAGCTGAGGAGGAGTTTAAGGTAACATCTGCTCGACTTTATGGTGGTTGTGTTCGTACTGGGGGTCCCACGGTTCCCATTGTCAGGCAAGCGAGAGGAGTGGCTTTGCCAGAGTCCCACATTTTCTGGGAGATAACCAGCTCTGCCGGGTTCACCCTGCTATTAGAGGCCCCATTAAAATCAAGGATGTAGGTTCAGTCAATTTATCCTTCCGGATCGCTGTGCTTACTCCGCCTGCCTATTTTCCCCTCGGGTTTCTTTGTGAATTCATTTCCCTCCTGCTCCCTCCCCGTCGCTGGCGGCACCGGGCTGCAGGGTGGGAGCTCAGCCACCTTCCTCTGGGCAAACTGCAGGCTGGGATGGTCCCATACCTCACTGTGGTCCCCAGCTGGCAGCACTGGCATGCCAGCTCTGCTGCTGAGCCTCGCTTGAAGTCTTCTGCTGGAAAGAGCTACCAAATTCGCTTTGCGGTGACTGGCCCTCGAAAGCAAGGTGCACCCTCACACTGCGCCCTGCCAGCAACGTCCACGCTGCCTGCAAAAGCTGTGGGTGACAGGGGTCTCCCACAAAGCATGTCAGGTGCCTGCTGATCCCGGGGACGTATCTGAAGGTCACCTCCTCCGTCATAGTGTAAGTGTGGGGGGAACTGAGAGGTGTCTTTCTGAAGATCTCTCCTCCTCCTGGTCTCACACACCACGCAGGGCTCATTCATCTCCTCAGTGTGCTGCTGCACTCCTTGAAGTGAGCCATCGTTTCATTTTCGGTGACTTCCTAATGTGTTTGTTCCTATTTTTTTTTTTTTTCCCCAAGCAACAGCACAGGCATTGCTGCATTTGGCAAAAGAACAAAGCCTTATTGTTCAAAGCCTGAGCGCTCCAGTATCAGCTGGGACAAACACACCATTGCACTCCTAGCCCTCAGTTTCAAAAGCCAGCTGGACAAAGAGAGAAAAGGCTCAATATCACAAGCTAGGAAAAAACTTTATCTTGTCTCTAAAGGACCCTGTCAAGTACAGTTTTGTATCTGCGCATTCTTTGTCAGTAATACCTCTTCAGAAACCTGAAAATAGCATCTTTCTCTATTGATTTGTTCCCCTGAGAAGCACTGATTTCTCCCCCTCCAATCGACACGGCTTGTGTCGATTTGCTTATGCAACTCCCTTATCAATGAATGTCAGTGTGACTCTGGTCACACCAAGCGAACCTGCTATCTATGTCTTTGCAACTGTGTGGCAGAAACAGCCCTCCCTAGGAGTCTCCCCCGCCGGTTGTACCTCCTGAGGCAGGTGCTTGGGGTGATGCCTCCCTCAGATCTTGCACAGCTCTGTCCTAAGACAGACCGTGGCAGCCAGCAATGGATGAGCCCCAGGAGGCTGGCACGTCAGTTTGAAACTGTTTTGTAGCCAACTGAAACATGCAGGGCCAGTATAACATATACCTGTGCAATACCCAATTTTTCTGACATAATTATGCCTGGAAAGAAGGGGACCTTTTCTGTCGTGCTTATCTTTATCAACACTTCAGAAGGATGGACACGGTGTTACTTTGCCACAGAGCACCCATATAATTCTTTCCCTATAAGCCGATCTTCTCAGCTTTCAATTATTTTTGCTGGTTCCTCCTGCTCCTCCTCCAGCCTGGCAGCCACACTGATCAGGAGGCACCCAGAAGGAAGGATTGCACAACAGCCATCAGACTTATCTGTCTGCCCTGGGATATGTCGCACAGCCCAAAACCATCCTGAGACTTTTTCTGTTGAGGTGACAAACTGTGAACTCCTGTCCAGTTTCCTGCATGCTAAGCCTGCAAAGTCTTTCACTGCATTTGGGTCTCTTCCTCCCATAGGGTGTCTTAATTTTGGACTATTTCCTCCCTAGACATATTAGTCTGTGTGTCCTTTGAGCTAGGTTATTTTCTCCCTATGTCCCATATCCTTTTTTGTCCTTTTTTGTTATATTCCACTCCTGGCTGGTGATTGCATCTCCTCCCCAGCGTAGTATCAATTGCAGTTTTAATAAACATGCTGTCTAATGCTTTTTCTAGATCATTAATGAAGATGGTAAATAAAACTGGAGCTAACACCAGTTTCTAGCAATAACCCTACTGGATGCCTCCCCTCAAGCTGACAGTTTTGTCGTTGATCACTATTCATCACCGAGCCTGAACGTCAGTGTCCCCATGTGAGGTAATTTATATTCATTTAACACCATTCATCACAGAATCAGAGAAAACCACAGCGAGAAAGGACCTCAAGAGGCTGATTTCAGAAATATTCCTGAAGTTTCCAGTCTGCTCTTAAAACACCGGCAAGGATAGAGGCTTCACATCCTTGCTGGGCAGGTGGGTTTAGTGCTCATTAGGCTTCCCCTTTAACCTCTCTGGCTGTAATTCAGGCCTGTTGTTTCTTGCCACACTCGCAATGGATATAGACAACTGTCTGGAGAACAGCTTATTCCCTCCTTCTCTGAAGATACCTTTCACTTAGTCACAAATTATTGTGTCTCCCCAGGTGTCCTTGCTGGAGTAAACAACCCCCATCGAATAAGCATTTCTTCGCAAGCCCTGTTTTCTAGACCTTTCATCCCGCTTCCTTCCAGACTCTCCTGAGCTGGACAAAGATCATAGCAGCACTGGGTGAAGCAGAAGGAACAGCTGTGTATTTTACAAGCAGAGGCCCTCTTTGAATGCTGTGGTATGGAGACTGCCTTGTGTGTGACAAAACGGCACTTATTTATTTCAGGTTTCTGAGTTGCTGCGCTGCTCCACATCCGCCTCGTCGTCTGTCTCTCATTTTGTCCCTGTGCAGCTGATTATACCTACCTCTGTGCCCAACTTTGCTTCTCTCCTTATTGAAATACATCCCGTTTTTCAGACCTTTTCTCTAACATGTCAGGGTGATTTTTGATTCTAATCATCTTCTCTCATGTCCTTGCAGCTCATCTCAGCTTGGTGTCATCTGCATATCTGATAGGGTTGCTCACTGTTCCATAATCCAGTGGCTGGACCTCTTTTGAACCCTACCCAACCTTTCCTTGTATTTTGACAAAGACACCTTCTTTCTGAGTACAATTTTCCAACCGGTTTTGCTCCCCTTCCTTAAGGTCATTTGTCTAGGACATGTTTCCTTGGTTTACATCTTGTACCATGAAGTGAGACAGTACCAAAGGCCTTGCCAAAGTCAAGATACAAGACATCTCCTGCTTTGCCTCTATCTGCAAGCCCTGTCGCAGTATAAAATTAGGTTGATTTGACATGATTTGCTCCTGGCAAATCAGCGCTGGCTGTTCCTCTCCTCCTGGTTGTTTCCTAGGTGCCGATGATTAGTTTGCTTAATTATTTGTTCCAGTGCATTTCCAGGAACTGAAGTAGGGCTGGCTGGCCGTAGCTGCGTCGCTCCTCTCGTTTCCCTTTCCGCAGCCAGGCAGGGTGCCACTTTGCGAGGAGCCCTGCTCACCCACAGTGCTCCTCAGGGTTCCTGGAGGGTCCCAGCCTGGGCCAATCCCTGCATGGGGCCCCACTGTGGTGCTAGCAGACCAGTGCTTTCCTTAGCCTTCCTCTGACCACCAGCCCATGTCCAGAATACTTCCCTGCTCGCCCCCATGTCCTCTGCTAGTTACATTTCCTTTTCATGTCTTTCTTGATTTTATCCATCGTAATAAAATGCTGGCCTTTGTTGCCAACCCTTAGCCATCTGCACGTATCTCAGTTTTCTCTTTGCTTCCTCCTTCCCTGTGAGGCTCCTGAATACATCAGGAAGAAGTTCTTCCCGGAGAGGGTGGTGAGGCACTGGAAAAGGTTGCCCCGGGAAGCTGTGGATGCCCCATCCCTGGCTGTCTTCAAGGCCCGGCTGGATGAGGCTTTGAGCAACCTGGTCTAGTGGAGGATGTCCCTGCCCATGGAAGGGGGGTTGGAACTAGATGATCTTTAAGGTCCCTTCCAACCCAAACCATTCTATGATTCTGTGACTGACTGACTTGGCCAGTTGATCTTTCCCTATGTTTCTTAACCTTCATTTTTGCGTTGGCATGGCCTACGTTTGTGCCATTGCAACTGTTCCCATAGACAATGCCAACACTCCTGAAACCCTTTGAGCTTGGACTTGTTTCCCTGCGTGCTTGCTTACCAGCACTCTGGGTTGTCTGTGAAATTCTGTGGTGCTCAGCAAAACCTCTCAGGGGGGATATACAGAAACTCAGCCTTTCAATGAAATCATGGATTTCACCCACTTTCAACTGGAGTTTCCTAACCTGCACAAGGCTTCTTGGTTTCATCAATCTCTTTGTCTCTTAGCAGAAGTAAGCACAGCAAGCCAAATTCTGACTTCATTTACACCAGTAAAATCTGGATCGGTGCCAGGAAACTGCTGAAGTTGTTTTGGGCTTACAGTGATGAGAATGAGAGTGGCATCTGCCTCATTAATTCCCCCAATCGACAGAAAGTAAATGATTCCAAGAGGAAATAGCTCCGCAGAAGGGAGCCCTGGAAAGAATTAAGAGACTGACTTAATGGGATTAAGGGGAAAAAATGCTTTAGCAAATCCAAATCAATCCTCTCTTCTAAACATTCAAGGCGCCAAAATAAATACAAACACTGTTTTGGGAAGGAAAAGGTTAAAAAGCTGTGAAAACAAAATACCTTGGCCTCTTCTAATGATGTCCGTAGCAGAATGAGCACAACCTGGAAAGGGTTGCTGAGTCAGCAATGCTGTACCTGCCTCTTTCTGTTTATCCAAGGGGCTCTAAGGACAGAAACTCAGGTTTCCCACTTTATCCATGGGACTCATTCTGCATTTTCAGGTTTGATAAAAGACCTGTGGAAACCAGTCAGCATTGCAAGTAAGGATGGGTGAAAAGGTCTGGCAAGTAGAAATGTCTCTCTCAGAAGCCTGGCCGACCTGGCATCCAGGCCCTGGATCCATTCTTCCAGTCCTTGTTTTGGCTTTTTGTTCTGCAGTTAGTTACCACCTTTGCACGTTTCTTCACCCACTGCACACTGTGCATGGCACTAGCATCAGACGTGCCAAAAATAAATAGATAACGTTCAAAGAGCCTGCTCCTGAGGCGTTGCCGGATATACTAGGAGCTGCACGCAGACTGCCTGCTTTTGTGCAGTCAGGTGGAAGGAGGAAATATTTGGAGCAACTGGCAAGACCCAGCACCTTTCAGGCGGGCAGGTGGACCTGTGTGCTGGCAGGGAGGAGAGCAGGAAGGAGAACAAGGCTCACACTGTTCCTATTAGTAATAGCTGGAGGCAAGCAGGAGCACAAGCAAGCTGCCCTCTTCCATCTCCTGCCAGCAAGGTGGCTGTCCCCATTCACCCAGACACCCTGCTTGACCCACCAGAAGAGCGGGGGCAAGGTAATTAGAGATAGCCAGACCTTTGGGTGGCATGGACATTTATTTGTTTATATACAAGAGCATACCATTGCTGAGTGCAGTCAAGTACTAAGGACACTGACTGTCTACTCCGATGGTCTGAAGACTTTTGAGGAAGAACAGGGCTTTACGCAAAGACCCCCACACTCCAAGGTAAGCTTGGCTAAGTGAAAGCATTTGGAGGGGAACTGTGAGAATGTACAAGGGACACAAAGCACTGCCTGTGGTGGGAGACTACAGGGAACCGAGCTGTTCCACATAATTTAGAAATTACAAGGCAGCTTGATAGAAGTGCTGTCGTAGGAAAGAGATTTCTGACTGGGGACTTCCATCTAGGGAAAAAACACCATTGTGCAATCCAGTGGCTAGAAGCAGAGGCAAGCCAGATGCAGAGGAGAAAAAAGGGTGCACTTGTTCTATGAGGGTAACTAACTAACGAAAAGGCTTTTTGAACATCCTGGAAGAGCCTCCAGACCTTGCAGTCTTTAAGCCAAGACTAGGTGGCTTTCTAACAGACGCAGGACAGCTCAAAAAGAAGTTATGGGCCAGCATCAGAAATGACTGGAGGAGGCACCCTGGATCTCTTATGAAATAGGTTACACTTGATGATCGCAATGTTCTCCGCTGACCTTAAACAATGAATCCTTGACGTTCAGCTGTGCTCCAGTGTGACACTTTATTGTACAGCCATTTTGGATCAAATATAGCTGTTATCAGTGAATTAAACAGGAAAATTAACAAGGTGGTTGCTCCAGCACCCCTTGTGCTCCTTAATTTGATATTTTTTTATGTTGTCCTTAAATTTTTAGCGTGCTGCAGAACCGTGTATTGGATATGCAGAAGCACATTACAGGGGTAATTAGGAGGCAGCTGGAGGATTTTGGCAGCTGGGAAGAGGACAACAAGCATTCTTGGCTCTTTGAGAGGCAGTGTGGATTTGTGGGAGAGGGACATTAGTTGAATGCTAAGATTGTCAGCAGAGAGATTCAGAGGGGCTGACAATACTATTTGCATCATCTTGAAGTTAACCACTTCCAGAAGAGAACAATAGTGTGCAGCAAAATAGGAGCTATTGTTCAGCCTGCAGGCTGGTAATCTCTCAAATCTTGCAGCAAAGGGCTTTTTTTCAATGCAGCTTGACCGGTTTAAACCTGAATTATAGCTCCTATTTGCTCCAGCGGCGTTTAGAGAGGCTTAAGGCCAAATGCTTGAGGAAAGCCCTGCTGTCACAAGACATGGCTCTTGGTTCTGTGTGTGCTGTGGGAGTTTGCACTGGTCCAGGACCAGGGTTCACAGTAGTGCATGGCTGAGATAAGCTTTGCTTCACTAGGCTTGTCTTGGCCACACTGAGTCTAGTTTGGGATGGTCTCCTCTGCAAACTGTAGAAACTGCTACTCTGCTTCCTTGTTGCCCATGAAGGCTTAAGCGTTGCAGCCAGAGAAGGGTGCTCCATGTAGGAACCTGGCTTTAGGAGGGATAGAAGTGAAGATGGGGCTGGGGAGGCAGGACCTGGACACATAAGGTGCCTCTCACTAGCATTTTAGTTTGGACGGAAGAAACAGATCTCCTGATTCTGCCACATAGTTGCGGTGTGAGGATTCACAGCGTGGAAGAGCATCAGGGCGTGCAAGCTGGGCTCCTGTCAGGTGACCCTGTGCTGGGAGAGGAGATGCAGATGTGCACCTGAGGTGCTCCAGCCTCTGCCTGCTCAGGCCACGGCTCCAAGCTGGAGACAGTCACAAGTAAGACCAATGGACAGCACAGCAGCGCTGCTCTTGTGCTGCTTTACTTGCTCAGACAGACACAGCCTTTACCCTCTGTGACTGTGTCAGCCAAAACACTCTCATGTCTCTTGTTTCCCAAGATCAGATGTGATTAAGTTAATTTATGTTTCAGAAGGACGCATCAAAGGAACTGCCTTGGTCATGATGTGATTATCAGGAAGGCCAGAGTGTTTAGTCTCTGTTCTGTGACTTACTGAGGATGTGAGGTTGCCTTTCTGCTGAGAACCTACTCGTTCCTGATCTCTCAAGTTTTCCTGCTTAATAATCCTGCCCTGAGCCAAGGCTGTGCTAATTTTTCCTAATGTCGGAGGATTAACGTGGGGAAATATAAAGGGGTGAGGTTACACAACAGTCCCAGCCTTTGCTGTCAGAAGCCACCATAACCCTTCACTCTCCATGGTTAACATCACCACACATGACTTCCAAAGTAAGCCATGAACTTCCAGGAGATGCAAAGCCTCAGTCGTAATCCAAAATATCTACACTTCCTATGTATTGTGCTGCAGATCTTGTAATTACTTTTTTAGATCCATTTTGTTGAATTGTATTTCAGTTTTAATTATCCTTCCCACCTTCTCTGGCCTCTTTCTTGTAGAGGGAACTCAGGAAGGTCCTCCAGCCAGAAGGTCCAAGGTCTTACTGGCATTATCCTCACCTCCTCTACTGGAATGTCCTTAGTGGGAACCATACTGCAGGTCACTTTGGATGTCAGATGGGGGGTGGGTGGTCCAGCCTGGGTGAGCACACTGTTTCCTAGGTGGGTACTGATGCTCTCTGCCACCGGAGGTACTTTTCTTACAGATGCCCTTGCAGTGATGTCCTAGCTACCCAGCACTATTTAAGATCCTAAAGCACTTTTCACATTAAGACCATTAGCTCCACTTACGTTAGTAAAATCCTCTCTGAGACAATCATAAATTCCCTTCCTCAAACTTTAAATTTCCCTTTGATTCTATGTGGATAAACTGTTGATTGAATTGCTGAATATCATTGGAGGCCCGCCCTCCCAATCCACGTCAATATTGGGCAAATTGAATCCCATCTTATATGTAACTTCTCAATCAGAGAACAAAGTGCTTTGGCAATCTGGATCAAAGGCATTCTGTAAAGTCATGATTATTGTTGTTATAGTGAAATGAGCTCCTGGAAAAATCATGTTGACTTCTCCTTTGTAGGTTGCCTGCACCATGGAGCCTTTGATGTCTAATTGCTTGGCACCGTATGTCGTGTAGGTATAGCCTGTCAACAGAAATTTATAATTAATAAGTAAATTGTTATTTATTATTTTTAGGACCTCAGAACACAATCCTATGTACGTGATGCAATGCACATACAGGGCCAAAAGCTGTTAGAAAGAGACTAATAGGTGGAGCCTTTTGTTTTATCCAGCATGGATGTTTTTTACATACTCTCCATCCCATTTTAAATGGATGTTCAGTCAGCAAGATGAGGTGTTAGTTCTGGCTCCATGTCTTCAAATTTTATGTTGTTGGTAAATCAAAGTGAGCAAAAAGGATGTTTTGAATATTCCACAAAAGGCTAGGGTTGATGGGGGAGGAAGAATCAGGATGCCTTGAAATTCAGCTAGTTTTCAACATTATGTTTCCAGCCCAGAGGAAATCTCACTTGTGCTGTGAAATTCCCTTACTTGTATTCCTGAATTCTCCTTCATTCCGAAAGACTTGTGGATCAAAAAAAAATGTAAAAATGGGTTGCTGTTTGCAGTCACTTCTCTGGGCGCGATCCCCACGATGGTGCCTCTGCCCTGCAGTGGCTGAGTGGCTACCACTGGCTCAGGGGCCATGGTGACATGCCACCAAAAGTCATGCTGTGGCTGGCTGGCTGTGGCTCCTAGAGGGGCAGAGCTGAAACCCTCCAAAACCTGCTTCACCACCTGGGTTAGTCAGATGCTTTGTGACTGTGACAGTGTGCCTTGTCCCTGTGTTTCTTCAAGTTGTTTTCCTGAACCTCTGTGCTCCCCAATCTCCTCTGTCAGGGATGAGCATATTCCCATGGCAACCAAAACACCGAAGCTGTGCAGGGTTTGTTTCTCTGACCGTCCCCAGCCTGTGCCTGTGGAAGCATCTCTGGCACTGGCACAGGTAGCAGCTCAGTGAGGGGACACTTTTGGGGGCCAAGTTTCTTAGCAGGAAGCAGAATGCACAGTCCTAATGAGGCATCTCTCATTAACCCTCTGTCTTATCCAGGTTGTAAAACAGATGGAAGGATGGGGGGAAGGCTTCTGCCCCTTGCCCCGTAGATGGGCCAAGGTGGCATAGGTGCTGCATGTGGGATGCAGAGGCCGAGGCCAGCCTCGTGCCTGTCAGCAATGCTGGGGCACCAGCAGAATGCAGAGCATGATGGAGAAAGCCAGGACTGGCATGGGGTGCTGGGAGGGAAAGCACATGGCCCCGCCGGCCAAGCTACATAGCCCGGGGTGAGGGGGTCGGTTGGATCTTGCACTTCGTGTGTTTGCTTACGACATGGGAGGCAGTGGAAGAGCAGTCTTCCAGTGCTCTTGGAAGCCTCTGAAGACCCTCTATCACCAAGGCTTTGCTAGAAGGTTGACATGCCCCCAAGGGACTGATATCCAGGTTTGGGGTATGACTGGAGCAGCCCTGACCTTCCCCGTTCCAGGAACCTGCCACCACCATGTGTGTGCCCATCAGGAGAGGAAACATTAGGAAACTTCTGAAGGTGTTAATTAAGCCACTTGAAGTTCTAAACATTTTTAATTGGACTATTTTTTGGTGTCACATACTATCTCTTGATGAGAAGATCCTAAATTAAAGCTGTTTTAATCTCTCTCTCTCTGTTCCTCCTCTCTACCCTGCTTGTCTTTCTGGTTACAAAGTAGAAAAGAAATCACTGAGGCTTTTTGGGCTTTGCTGAACACTGCTATTTTTAAGGTGTTATACTTGTTTTACTTTAAATCTGACCAAAGACTCCACCTTGGGACCAGACCTCCTTTATCAATATTGGAGCTAACTTTCTGCTTTTGCATGTAGATTTTTAAGGAGGAAAGACAAAAATTGGGCTTGTAAGAGATGCTAGCTGCTCACCACCTTAATGATGATAGCATCATCCCTTAACGTAACCTTTGCCCAGGGAAACTGCAGCAGATCACTGTCTCCTTGTGATAAATGCTACATCATCATCTACTTTTTAAAATTTTTTTATTAAATGTTTCTTAAATGACAGAAATGGTTTTGTATTGAATTACGAGATCCAAACACCATCAGGTTTTCCTTTGTGCTCCTTTGTCACTGTCACGGGCCAACCAAAACTCCCCAGGCTGTAGGGGAGTGGGTACTGTGGTCATGGCTGTGCAGGTCATGCCCTGCTGTGCCCTGGGAATAGTTAAAGATAACATATTTCAGCCTTCCTCTTATGAGCTGATTACTACTTCAAATTTGCCTGCCTTCATACCTATTGTGCAAGATCAATTTTAAACGCAAGGACTCGAAATTAATGACTCTATGATGGTGCAGGACTGTGAGAGGCTTTCTCCAGGGGCAGAGGTGGGGAGGACAGAGATGGAAGGGGCCAAAGGTTTTGCTCCCTGTCTCACCTTTTCTTCCATTGTCCTGCAAGCGCTCAATGCAGCACTGTGCTTGTTAATCGCTATTTTGGCCAATGTGCATATAGATGTCTGTGCCTCTGTCAAGGAGCCGCCAGCCACGGACACACACGTCAAAGTGGACCAGTACTAGAAGGGTGCTCGAGTGTGCCCATTGGTAGCATCCTGTACAGGTTGAGCGCTACACCCTCCGTCAGGCAGTATCCTCTTTTAGGGAGAGGTAGAAGGGATGGAGCTGCCCCCAGACTGCCCTGTCCTCAGGCTTTGGTCCCTCCTGGGGTTTGCTCCTTTTACCTCTGCGCTGTTGGGGTCTGCACATGAAACTTCAGGGGATTTATAACTTGCCCTGCCAAGAGGAGATGGATACTTTTGGAAGCAGCAAGACATGGTCCTGGCAGCTTCTTCAATTCAGCGCCAAGGCTGGGTATTTCACAGCTTGCATAACCCTAATTTGCTTTGGAATTTTTGCTGAGGGGGTATGACGCCAAGGGCTGCACTGTAGAGGTTTTATTTCACTTCCAGGAGGCTGCTTGCCATTTTTATATTAACTCACATGGTCATGGAGCACTGCAGGTAATAGAAACCTTTAGTTTTCATTGATTATTCATGGCACAGTTTGCTTTGCTAGGCACCCTCACAGGCCACAGAGCCTGCAGCCTCCCAACACGCATAAGGGGACACATTTCCTCGCCACAGGCAATTTGGCTCGAAAATTTCCTTGAAGCGTTCCAGCTCTGCAGGTAATGAACACTTGGGTGGCTTTGACGTGGCTTCACTCCTCACCAATGGCTTATGCTACTTCTGGTCTCCCTGGATGTCCCCAGCCCAGCAACTGCCCCTGGGTGGGTTTGCTAGCCCCTTTTTGCCAGGACGCTGCTCCAAGTTACCCTCCCTCCTTACATACACCCAGGAACTCCATGTGCTAACCCTGATCTCTGCCCTGTGGGGAACTGACTTGGGTCCCTGCCAGCGTGAGCTGGAGCCTAGCGAGCCCTGCAAGGAAATGTTGAAACTCAGACAGCTCCATTTCACTTTAAATTTTTGGGGGAAATCCTGAATAGCTCTTTATGGAGATTGTATCTTTGCAGCAGCCTGTTTCCTCTTTCCCTCTCCTTCTTTCCTTTCCGCACCTCTTTGTCTGCTAAATAAAACAACCTACATTTTTGACCTGAATTACTTTAAGTGTCCCTGAAGGCATGTGCAGCTCCTAGGACTGCAGGAGGGTTTTCTTCTTTGGTGCAGTTAGATCCCATCATTAGAGATGACAGTCGAGCTGGATCCCCCCCGACTGAACACTATGTTTGTATTTTGCTGTACAAACAATAACCCCATGCGTTTCTGTAGCACTAGCCATCAGGGAGAAGATTGGACTGCTTTATAAACAGCCAGGCATCAATCCTGTGGGCAAAATGCCTCCCCATTTCTGCAGGTGAGATGTGGGGAAGTTAAATAACTGCCAGCATCGCTCAGCAAGGACCTGAATCTGCCTGCATCTGTATTCACCTCAATCAGCAATAACTCCAATGCCACTAGCAGAGGAACCAGCAGCAGAACAAAACCAGGACCCCAATCTGAAGGCAGCTCCCCTTGCCCCTGTGGCATCCCCTCCTCTGCCCCACTAGCACCTCTCCCTCTCCTTCTCCCTTTCCTTCTCCCTCTCCTTCTCTCTGGGGAGCCATCAAGCTCTCCCTGACTATCCCTGGAGAGTGTCCAAGGACCACTTGCCCTTGGAGCAGCAGCAGTAGGATGGGGTGGATTGTCCTCACCTCTCTGCTGCTGTAGCTGGGGGCACAGCTAAACCCCCCCGGAGAGGCTGTGTGCGAGGCCTTAGCAAAGCCCCGCTCAAATCACACGTTCCAAGTGGTGGATTTTTTGAAAGGACAATGAAATTGCTCGTTCTGGCCCGTTTTAACACTCTCTCCTATAACATGCATGGCAGACCCAGCTGAATTAAACCAGCCGTACTAATTTCTCTTGTTATAGCAGCCCCGTATAAGACACAAAATGCTTGGCTTTGGAGTATGAGATTATAAAGAAGGACACTGTAATTTAGTGGCTCATTTAATGTGAACCAAGAGAAATATGAGGCATGCCAATGCCGCACTGGGGCTCTATTTATATCCTTTTTGGTGTATGGCATGATTTATAATAAAGGATCATTTTTATATAGTATTAGCGCGGTAATGGAGCTTACTGGGTTACCACGTCTGAAGTTAGGAAATATTGTATTAGAAGAACCTCTGCGAATGCTGTGTAAGAATAGACCTTTCTTCAGTATTAAATCATCATTCCAAGCTTCCTAAAATAAATATTAATGCACCCTATTTACCTAGGGATCGGGGCTTTTATTAATGCAGCAGGAGGATCTCCACCTCTGAGCCCAGAAGCTGTTGTGTACAGCCTCACAGAGTTCATTTTGTGGCTCCCAGCCCCACTGCTCAGCACCCTCCAGCACCTTGAGCATCGTCCTCTGCCAGGAGCCTGGGAGGAGGGCGGAAGGCAGAGAAAGCAGAAGACCCATGTTTTGCTGCTGCGAGCATGGTATCACAGCTTATGGGAAGAATTTCCTTCCTCTGCGCCCCAGAGCATGAAGTCCTGCAGCACCCACACCTCTGCCCTGCCCTGGGGCTGCCGGCGGGGAGGAGGCAGGACCAGGATTTACCCCCTCGGAGTTTTTCCTAAGGCCACACAGCAAGTAAAGCGGTGGAGCCAGGATGAGAGTGGAACCGCTCCTGGCACCTCGCCCTCTCTGCATGATTCAGAGCTCGCTTCTGAAGCGAGAGGACTGGGTAAAGTTTCATTTGTCTATCTAGAAAGCAGCGCGCCCTGCTTCCCATTTAAAGCTCGGGAGCCTCACGATGATTCAGAGCGCACGCAGGAATGCGCCTGTACGCTGAGTTTTAGTGCCAGGCTGCGTAGCGCCTGCCAACGATTAGTTCTGCCATGCAGGTGGGTAAAGGAATTAAATTGGGTTTAGAAACGAGGGGGGAAATAATCAGCTGGAGGATGCCAGGGAGAAGGAGAGCTTGCACAGGCACGACAATGCCTTCACAAATTCCACTTCCACTGAAGCTGAAGTGTGAGGTGGCGAGATGCGGAGGGTTTTCTTGAAAGCAGCTGGCTGTGCTGGGCATCGCACGCTCTCTGCAGAGACACAGTGTTGCTCACCTCCTTGAGAAGGTCCCAGTGTCCCTGCTGCCAGGCCCCAGTGCCAGAACACCTCCGACTGGCTTTCCCAACTGGGGCTTGGCTTTTGGGGCACAACGTGACAGTCTGATGTTTTTCAATGTTGCTGTGGTTGGTGGCTGCTCTGTCCATCCTGGACCAAGCTGCAGGAAGGGTGGCCATGAAGGGACCACCTTTGGTACCATCACACCCAGCCGGCAGCCTGTGTGAGCACATGCCCTCAGCCCAAGTTCCCTCCTAGTCCATGCAGAGATGGGTGTCACCCCAGAGGCCCTGGCATGTGCTGCCTTGCCAGAGAAAAGTCCCCCTGCTCCCCATTCTCCCGGCCCTGCAGGGACACAGCTACGCCATGCGAGAAGGTGACATGCAGGAGCAGACAAAGCCGGAGCTGACTCTGCTTCCCACTGAGCCAACCTCAGGGAAATTACCCAGCCACTTTGAATAAAAATGAATTAGGTAGCCTGGCAGTAACTCAGACCATATTTTATTAACTTGGCCACAACCAAGTAATGTTAATCCCCCGCCCTGAAATTTCTTTTTTACAGGCAGGGTCTAATATATGAAAATGTGCTGGCATGGTTTTCGGCAGGTTACAACCCTCTGGTTAGTAACACCCACGCAGCGAGGAGTTATGGCTTGGTTAGGGGCTGAGCCGCAGCGCGGAACCCGGCGCAGCCCACCCGAGCACCGAGGCAGTGGGAGACGGCTTCCCCCACCGCTTGCGGAAAACCTCCAGCGGCTCATCACTTCTGGGATGAGGGATGCCCAGGTGACCGAGAGGCCTCGGTGGTCTCTGGGCGAGGGTAGGGGCCAGCTCTGGGTGTGAATTGCTCTGCAGAGATGCCTCCCTCCCCATGTCCCCTCTGGGCAGGAAACCTGATTTTCTTGGCTCAGCAAACACTGTGTCTCAGTTTCTCTACAAAACAGGGTGTGTGTGTGGGATGTGCTCAGACCACTAGGTATGATGCCTCGATGCCCACCCTTGCTTTAGAGATTGAGGTGGACCCCAGGGAGGAGTCTGGCATCTAAAGAAAAGCAAAAATCCCCCCCTGCGCAGGTTCCCCCTTATGGGCCACCCTCTAAATGCAATAGAAGCTAGGTAAGTGCTGTAGAGCAGGATTCTGCCCACTGGTAGCCCAGAGCTCCTGCTACGGGCCCCATGGGGGCTGCCTGGGGACCAGCACTCTCAGGAAGGTCTCCAGTGGGCTGGCAACTCATCGGGACATTGGGGAGATTCCCCCCATGTTTCACAGAAGCTGCCTTTGAGATTAACACCGGAAAGGCAGTTGCCTTTGAGAGTCCTGGAAGGATCTGTGGGTCAAATTAGCATCTTCCCCACCCTCTGCATTCTTGTGCCTAGCAAGAAATAAAACTTCCCTGCCTTCCTTGTTTATTAGCAATAATAATCCTAATAATACTTCACACATCAGTAAGAGCTTCCATCTGAGGAAATGAAAGCACTTTACAGACATTAATGATTGAAGATGCTTAGCCCATCTCTGAGATACATAAGGAAAACCATCCTCTTTTTTACAAGCTGAAGCAAAGTGTAGGTAAGTGACTTATGGCCATGCAGGAAGGCAGCAGCGAGGCAGGGCGAGACCCCAGTCTCCTTCACTACCGCAGATCCCCTTTGCTGTTTTTCAGCCAACTTCGGCGTGCCCGCAATGCTCCATGCCATCAGAGGAGATGATGCAGGCTTCCAGGGGCCAAACCCATCTTGCTCACTGCATGGTTTTGGGGCTGTTTGCCTTCCCAGTGCCTGCTCCTCCAGCCGAGCTGGTCCTTGGGTGACTGCAGTTGCTCGCTACTGCTCTTAGTGTGCGGGACCAGGTTTGCTTTGGCAGTTCCCACATTTTGGGAGTGCCCTTGGGCTGCAGTGATACCCCGCACTCTGTAAATGACCCTGGTCCTCAGGGCAGGCGGGGGACCCCACTTTGAAAAGGAGGTTTGAAAAGGAGGGCGCCCCGGGGATGCGTTGGGCGTAGATCCCATCCCGGGCAGCCTTATCCGTCCTTCCGCTGCAAGGGCGCCTGCAAACACAGCACGGCCGTATCGGCTGCCGGGCTGGCTGCGAACACAGCTGCCATCGCCCAGTGCCTGTCCCGTGGCCTGCAGGGTGGGCGTGGGGAGAAGGAACCCAATTATAAATAGTCGGATGAACTCCAGCTCACTGGGCAGTGAACTTTTTGTGTATAGCCGCTTTGTAAAATGAAACTAGCCCGTGCCTCTCTGGGTGGAAAAAGAAAGCGAGTGGGGACCACACCTCTTATGTGCGTAGATCTGCCCATCGGGGTCTGGCAGTGCTTGCTTAGTTAAATGAAATACTCGTTATAAACATAGGACTACTGTGTGGTTGGTTGTTAACTGTTTAGGGCACAACTTGAAATAATACGATTTGGCCTGGGCCACGGGCCGAAACGGGATTTTCCGCCTCGAGACGTGACCAGATCTGGGTTGCCTGCTTCCCTCCGCTCTGCAGAGCTTATAAATAACCCCCTTCTCATCCTCAGAACCGCTTCTTTTTTTTTTAAACATAAGAAGAAGAAAAAAAAAAAAACCAACAACGGCAGGCAGGCAAGTAATAGTGAAAGTGCCACCATGTTGTTCTATTTTAAATCCCGCTTGCCTGCAATTTCGCATGCAGGCAGGGGAGGAGACCACTGGGTCAGCCCACCACCGCCCGCCCGGCCGCTGCGGTGTGCGTGTGCCTGTGCGCGCTTATTGTTTTATCCTCACGTCACCTTTCAGCCTGTGCCGCTCGCCTTCCCTCCGTCCCCGAAATCTTTGATTAATAGGTTTGCTTGCTTTTTATATCCACACATGTGGCGCATCTGGAGCAAGGCGTGCCTCCGCTTTCTTGTTGTTGTTTTTTTATCTCCCTCTCTATCTATATGCGCGCGTTATTTTTTTTTTTTACTTTACTTGTGACTGCCATGGCAACTGTTACATGTTTGGCAAAAAGCTTACGGAGAAGAAAAGGGGCTCAGAGCGCTCAGCTGGCAGATGTCCAGTGTAATCATGCCGCAGCGCCGAAATGAGGCCTTTGGCCGGCTGCCGAGCTGGGGAGAACAAAGATGTCAGTTCCCCGTGTTGGCGGCGGCGCTTGTTTGGCACCCTTATATGGTTTCCCAGAACTCCTCGCCTTGGCGGCTTTCCATTCCCTTTAGGGCAGCAAACAGGATTAGCACACACAGACTTGTTTTTCTCTTTTCTCCTCCAACTGTTCCAATGACATCATCCCTGCTGCATTCAGCTGCCAGCAGGGTGACTTTGGGGGTGGTGGGGCGCTTTTTTTCTCTTAAAAAACCCCACCACCACGCACACACCAGCAAGCACGATGGTTTAAGTAACGCTCGCACACCTTTCCCGTTAAATTAAAGCCCCCGGAGTGCAGCGAGCTCTGGCAAACCAAGCCAGACGCGCTGTATCTTCTTTTTTTTTTTTTTTTGATTCTCATAATTGAATTCCTGCAAGATAAAAATCTCCTTTTCCTCAGTAGGCTGTAATCAGCGCTCACAGGGCTGTGGTTTCCAACTGCCCTCGTCATGTGCTTCCTTATGAAACTCCACAGAGAAATCACCTTGGCGCAGGCGCCAATTTAAAGGGCCAGGGAATGGGGAGCGGGCCCCGAAATGGCGGGGCTGGGATCACGCAGCCTGGGGTGCAGGGGTGCGTGGGGGCCCACGGGGCTGCTGCAGGGTGTGGCGGGAGGGAAGCCCCCTCTGGTAAGGAAGGACTTTGTTTAGGAGAGTTTTTCGTTTCTGCTGGCTGTGGAGGGCGGGGAGGAAGATGTGCAGGAGAAACTGTGGAATTTTCTGCCTCTCCCCTCAAAGCCCTGACCAGTTTTCTGCTTCTGGACATCTTCTCCCCTAGGCATTTTCCTCTGTCCACCTGGTCTCTTTGCCAGCCAACTAACAGTCATGCCCGGGCCCCAGGGGAGCCCAAAGGGGTAGGAGCAGCCTCCCCTTGCCCCTGGCCAGGAGGTGGGGAGGCTGGGGAGTAGGGCCACCTCCTCGCTTCCTGTGCCTGCTTCCCTCGCTGCAGCGCTCCTGTTTTCCTTGGCTCAGGCCGTGGGATGTGACGCTTGCTTCCTCTTGTCGCTGCAGACCCAGGGAAGGGGCTCAAAGGGGATGGTGGGCTTTGCGTGAAGGGTTGCTGATGGAGGAGCTCTCCAGCTCGGGGTTAGGAGCAGGCCACTGGGTGTTTGTCAGCATGGGAAGAGCTGCACAGTCCAGCTCTTCATCGGCTCACTCAGTTTTTCCACCCCACACACGGATGGACAGACAGATGGACGTAGACGACAGAGCAAGGTTGCTAGGAAAGCTTTATGTAAGCAGCACTCGGCCGGCGGCTGACAGTGCAGCAAGTGTTCAGCTCCCAGAGCTCCACATCAAACCTGGCAGCACATCAAAACCTCTGTTTCATAACTCACTAGAAATAGGATTTTCTAACAGCGCCAAGAGGACTCGCCTTGTTGTGCGGGGACCTGGGATTTTACCAGTTGTTAATGGTTAACCAGGCAATGGCCTAAAGAATTCGGTAGCGCACTTCCTACGTGATTTTACCAGGCAGCATGCCTGGCGGCAGCCATGCCACTCCGGTCCACCTGCTAACAACACAACTTGGGAATTAATTAGCAATTAACAGCAACCAAATAATTACAGAATCAGCTGTCAGGAGAGAGGCTGTGATGCCGTAAGCGGCTTTCCCAGGACGGGGACCACCCTCCGCTGGGAAAAGGGTGCATGAGCATGCCCTGGGGAGGGAGCGGGTCTGGAGCGGGGAGCTTCCGTGGGGAAGCACAGACTTCCAGAGGCACTGAGATTTCATGGGAAGAACAGGGCACCAAGAAATGAAATTGGTGTACCCCATCCCCAATGGCTTCACCCCACTGCAGCAGCAACCCCTACCTGCTCACCTCTGCCACCGCAAGGCTGGGCTGGTGCCTGGGGTCCACCGGCTGTGGCAGAGGAACAAGACAGGCATCAACCATGCCCTGGGCTTTATAATGCATGTAAGGCACAGCCTGTTGGAAAGCAGAGCAGTGGCTTTGGTCAAGCCTAGCCATGGGTTAGGGGGCTGCAGCAGTGCTGAAGGGCACAGGAGCCACAGCACTGCTCCCGCACCCTGCCTGCTCACAGGGCTGCCCATCCATGAGAGGCAGGCAAGAGCCGCTCACCTCCTCTGCTCCTGGGCACCAGAGGGGATGGCAGTGTCCTCCTACCCTACATCCTGAGATGTGCTGATGGCACAGGAAAGGCACTCACATCTTTTTTTCAGACGTTCAAAAATGAGTAAGTGCATTTGATAGATTCATGGAGATAGAAAAGGCCCAGGTATTCCTCTTATTCATCACTCTGTCCTTGCTGATGAAGAGTTATCCTCTCTTGGACATTATCCAGTGTTTTGTCCAGCCTCGTTTCCAGTGATTCAAGTGATGGGGCTTCCTCTGGGAAACTCCGTCACTGTCTAATGCGCTTTGCTGTTAGGAAGTGCATCTCACCCTGCATTTGGCTTCAGCAGTTCCTCTCCAGGCTCTAGGCCTGCTTCCCAACATGCCAGCTGCTTGTGGACTCCTGTCTCCTCCAAGAAACTAGATGTGTTGAGCTCTTTTCACTTTCTCCATCGGTCAGTCTTAATCCTTTAATCATTTCCTGCTTTCCTCCTCTCTGCTGCCATCTGCCCCATATTGTCCTGGCTCTGTCGGACATGGTCAAAGTGTCTCTGGGTGGAGAGAGCCCTCCCGGTGCGGGCCTGAGGCTCCGTGGACTGCGGCAGCAGTGGCTCTCCAACAGCTCTGTGCTTCTCCAGCTCGGGGCCAGTGAGTGTGAGCTCAGCGGCTGGCACAGGAGAGCGCAGCTGGAGGGATGCTCTATTTTACACTGACTACTAATGGCCCGGAGGGGCTGTTCTGGCCAAGCAGAACTGCTGAGGCGTAGAAACACACTGGCCACACAGAGCCTTTGCCTTGGCCATGCTCCCTGCAGAGGAGCAGGCAAGAGGTTTGGGTGGAGGAACTTCTTGGTGCAATGCCGAAAGGGCGAACTGCCAGGCCAGTGCGAGCAGGGCAGTCTCAGTCCTGTGCCCTCAAGGAGCATCGCCAGTGCATTTGCAGGGTGCCTCATACCCGGGTGCCTGAGCTGGAGGGAGCAAATACTTCCTGCATAGTCAAAATAACTGGATTGGACCAAGTTACACCCCTGAGGACTCAGGTAAAGCAGTCTCCTTCCCTCCATTGTCTTCACAGTCCTTGTGCTGTGTAGAAGCTACTGTCTGCAGCTGATTCTGATCCGTGTGTCCTCCTCTGCTTGAAGGTGCAGGGATGTCCCTGTTCCTCACCCACCAGCTTGAATTGTCCCCAGCGTAATATATTCCTGTGGTCATAGGAAGGTCCAAGCCCCTTCTTGTCCCCTCATCCCTTTTCCATTCTTCTCTGTCCCTGTACTTGCAGCTCATTGGTATTGCGCCTATGGGGTCACAAGCACCTCTGCCCCATGCTCCCATACACGGCAGGGGGGCCCCAGCCCCTGGTCCCCCACCGTCCTGGCCCCTCTGGGCATTCGTCACAGCCCTCAGCCTGGGTCAGATGCCTGCGTTCCTCCTTGCTGTGGGACTCAGCACTATCCCTCTCTTTTTGTTTCCTTTTGTTTATGGTACTCGATCCAGCTTTCAGGCCATGCGAGAACGCTCTGCTCCCGGCCAACTTGAATTCATTTCAAGGAAGATTGCACAAGAGTTCAGGGCTGGCGCTGGGAGCCAGGCCTGCTGGGCTGGCTGTTTTGTCCTCTCGGGCCCCGGTCCTGCTGGAGGACCTGCTGGCACGAAGTCCGGCCAAAGCGGAGTCAGCAGGATGCCGCACAGGCTGCCCGGCTGGGAGGAGCCAGAGCAGCAAAGTCCAGCGGAGGTCAGGGACAGGCTTTGACAATTTAGCTTGGAAAAAATAAAAAGAGAGAGAGAGAGGAATAGAGTTTGTCTGGGATGCTTTGGTCTGTGTTAAAGCCATGCGGATTGATTGGAACCCCAGCTACCTCCAGGTATAAACAGCTTTTCTGCCAGCCTCACACTGAAGCGTGGCAGAAGAATCAGGCTTTGAGAGGCAGGGAGGGGTTGTTGGCAAGCCAAAATAGCTCCCCTGAGGTCAAAGGGGAAGAACCGGAGGGGTCCTGATGGCTTAAACAGCTGTGGATGTGTCCGGGAGCCTGAGCTATCCTCCCTCGGTGGCAGGGCTGAGACACCCTGCAGAAGCAGCTTGCCGGGTTGCCGCTCGCAGTCTTGCTGGCCTTTGGCAAGAGAACGCACTTACTACCCCTTGTCTCTCAAGCGCAGCTTTTATTTCAAGTGACGTGAAAACCCTGCTTCCCATCCATGGGTTTCAAAATGCTGCAGGCGAGTGAAATAACCCTTTTTTTTTTTTTAAATAGTTCCAAACTTTTTTTCAAAGGCAGATTTGTTATGTTTGGTTGGTCGGTCTGTCTTTTCGGTGACCTTGTCGACAAAGATGTCAGCAAAGAGCTGATAGGGGAATATTTGGAAAAATCAAACCTATCTGCACGAGCGGGCTGCAGTGGAGTGGACCCTGGGAGAGCTAGCTGACCTGCTCAGCCTCTGTCAATTATTTTTGAAAAATCACGGGGAACGGGAAGCTCTGGGGCACAGGAGGCTCCTCAGCAGCCTGTGGCTGAGATGTTGAAGCGCCTCGTGACACCCATTGCCATCACAGCTAAGAAATTTTGTTTGCTTTCCTGACACAGGAGCCTCCCCACTTTGAAGGAATTTGGAATGAGTTAAAATCCCTTGGGAAAGCTCTGTCTTTCTCAGAGGTGGGATTTATCTCAGCTGGCTGTGGGAGTTTGAAAGCCACACAGCCTTCCATCCAAGGCAATCCTCCTTGCTCCTCTCATAGAGTACGAGGAGAAACAGATATCTCACAAGGCATGACTCGTTCATATGTTCAGTGGGACAAATCCTTTGCTGGAAGTGATCACCTCTTCCATGGAGCACTGAGGGAGCCTGGGAGGTTTGATTAGCTGTGGTTGCCTACCTTAGACAAGCACTATATAATATGACCTGCCCTGGAGAACAGACTTGCTTTTGTCACTTCGGAGCCACCGAGCCTCCTGTGTGGCTCCAAAGGTGCCTGATGACCTACAGTGGATATGAAATGACATATGATGGGTATGCAAGAGTTTGCCCACTTCATCTCACAGTATAACCCATGGGGTCGGCATGGAGACAGACATTAAGGTCCAAGGGGCTGCTGTATTGCCTGTTCCTCTCTCTGATGTACCCTGCACCCCTACTTCATCCGTTCACTTGCCCTCTTCAAGCCCAGGGGTTTGTACCTGGATGCTACAAATTCTTCCTCTGACTCCCAGGTTCTCGTACGGCTTCTTAGCTGTTGGTGATCTCTTTAAACACCCTGATGAATGCGATGATGCGGCCCCTGAGTTATTCTCATTTCCACCAATTTCATTTGAGTACATGGCAATATTTTCCCCATACTTTCCAGTTTAACATAATGCTGATAAATGATGTGACAACGATAAATTTTCATTTTATTTAAAGCTGTTTATAATCCATATCTATTATGGAAAGTCATCAATTATGCAAAAAGCGTGAATGTTTAAAGAGCCTCTGAAGTGTCTCTATTTATGGATTGCATGTTGTGTCATCTTTACTCCTTGCTTGTGCACACACTGGAAAGGCTCCTCCATTAAATATCATTTTTGCACAAAGAGTCTGAAAAATGGAACGTGACAGGGGGATCTTAGACAAGCTGGAGGCTGGTCGCAAAATGTGGCTGAGCCATAAAAATTTCACCTCATGGGAGAATCCCTCAATCCTCAAAGCTAGGTCTAAATCAGAGGACCGGTAAACTGGATGAATGCAGTGTGCCTTGGGTTAAAAAGCCACGTTCTACCACTCTCCTGAAGCCACTTTCCATAGCTTAGCCGGGGCATCTCAGTGAAGGGGTAATAAAGGAGCCCTTCACGAGCTTTCACTAGCAGAGGAGTCCACGATGCACACAGTCCAGTGATTTCTGCAGTCTGCGGTACGCGCAAAAAGCCGTAGGAGCTGCTTGCCATCGACTGGGTCGGGTGTAGACCACGCTGCAGAGATGCGTGTCTCGCAGAGGCCTGCTCCTGCTCAGTGCTGCTCTGGAGTGAGGGAACGAGATGCTTAAAATGGCTGAGATGTTGCAAGTCAGGCAGCTATTGCTCCCCTCCGAGCTTGCACAGCAACCTATTTGCTGCGGAGGGCCGGATTCTGCTTTCAGGGCAGGATGTTTGGAGCCACTTTGCATTAACACCAGCGTAACAGGCAGCTTGTTTTGGCATGTGCATTAAATCACAGCGATGGGGAGATTTTACAGAAAGGAATGCAGGTCAGGGAAAGAACACCAAACAGAGACCCTTTAAAGGAGTCGGAGACGTTGGCATCTTGGATCGCTTCTTTCTTTCCTTTCAAGATGCTGGGGAGACAAAAAAAGTTAAAGTAAGGAAATTAGATCACAAAAAAAGCAAATTAACTAAACAGCACCATCCTGGCTTGATGCTGATCTTGCGTATGACGTGCCAGCAAATCCCGAGCATCCCAGCGCACATCTGGGTGTTTCTGGGACGGCTCTGTCTATTCAGGCCCGTCTGGACATCGGAGGAGGCCCGCAGCTGCCACGGCTCTCCGGCAGCGTGCGACAGGAAAGGGAGAGCTTTCTCACACGTCCGACACAAGAAGTCGATTGTGGGGATTGCTGGCGGGTGACCTCCCCGTGCCGCTGGTGCCGGGGCTGTCGGGACACCCTCTGGGACACCTTCTACCCTTGCTTTACAACACCCATAGCATTGGTTAAGTGAAGATTTGGGTACTTAAACATGTCTCCAAAGTAGTTGTGGTTTTAAATTACTTACAACGTATGTAGTGCTGTAGGAGATGTGTCGGGTTGTGACAAAGAAGGGAATGTGAAGCCCACAGAGTAGGAACCGTGGTGGCATCTGCTATTTTCAGACATACCACACAAGGTCACCTCCAGGCTCTCCCTTCACCCAGCGCTGGTGTTTCACGCCCTTCACGGTGCTTGGTGGTCTTTGCCATGAAATCCTTCATTTTCTTTCACTCTTCCTTTCCCCTTGTAGCCATCAGGAGATGTCCTTGACAGCACCACATGCCTTTAAGCCAAGTAAGCAATAACACAAAAGAGGATTTGCAGCCATCGTGCCTTTTATTGAGTGCATTAAAGGCCTGGGATCAAAGCCTGGCTACTTCCAGCACTAGAAGAGTTGCAGTGGCACATTAGTAGGACTTACTTTTTTTTTTTTTTCCCCAACCAGTTCAAACAGCTATGCAGATTTTCCATTCGGCTTCTATTTTTTCCCTAGGCTCATGGGATGAGGAAGGATGTCCTCTGAATGCTGGCCTCTCCCATGTCAGACACTGCCTCTCATTGCTCTTGTCCTGATCCGACCTGGCTGTCACAAAGCTCTGTACCCAGTGCTCTGACTGGTGGGCTGGTCTACAGCATCACTGCTCTGCCAGAGAGAAACCTTTTGCATTACAGCCATGGACAAATCCAGCTTCTCTCACACCACACAGAGAAATCCGATTCTCTTTTGGTAGCTCTCTCCCATTCACGGTTACAAAGGGAGGGGGACCCCGCTGGGAGACTGCCTATGGCCCTCAGCATCCTGGTGCCTACCTGTGCACATCAGCATCTCTGCATTTTACCTCCTCTGCTGGGCATACTCTCCAGTACATCCTGGGAATGCACTTGTCTTTCCATAACTGCATCCTCATGGTGCCCAAAATTGTTAACTACCAGCGTGCCCTTTTCCCCTTCAGCCAGTTCCAGACGAGTTCTCAGTTCACAGCATCAGTTCTTGCTGTTAATCCATAAACTATAACGTTTACATCGGGTACTGTTCAACGTAATTAGATTTCTATTACATGATGTTCTTTCCTGTGGTTGAACAAGACTTGCTTTACTGAAACAGCCAGCCCCAGGTGAGGTTTAATTGTAACCTCGGCATTAAAGCTCTGTGCTCGCACCCCGCTCTCTCAAAGCCTTCGTTCCGCCACACCACCGCCTGTACTTATCTTGACACGACACGTTAGCAATCATCCGTAGCTCTCCAGCAGTGAGACCCAGTCTTGTCCTCCAGGACGTCAGCCCTCTCCCAAGGACCCGTTCTTTCCACAAAGAGACGAATAAAACCAGAATGGCTCTAAGTCAGGTCAACCTGACTGCAGTGTAAACACGCTACCTGCTCTGGTGCAAGCCGGAGTAGAAAACAAAGGCACAATAGACCAAACAAGGTCAATACACTCAATTTGATACAATTATACATCTAAAATCAGGGCTCTTTGTGTGGTAATTTTTATTTTGTGCTGAGAGGGAAGGAAAGCAGCCTTAGACATAATGGAGCGGTGCTGGGTACTAAAACATGTCTCACCTCACTTAAAGCAGCCGTAATGCCTCCTAAATCCACCTGTAGCTCCGCTGAGAATTTATTTACCCCCACTCTTACCACCACCATTCCCTGCAGTTAAAAAGTGTTGGTATGCAGGAATAGTTTCCTCTGCCAGCAGAGGGGCTGCGGCCGCCCCCCCCCCTGAGCCCAGTGGCTGCTTTGATGCCACAAGAGCATGACAGTAAGAGAAATGCCTGGGGAAGTGAATCAATAGCGGCAGGCCAGCCAGCTGCGGGGTGAGGACGGGGTAAATCGCTGGAAGAAACTTTCCCAGCCACCGGAGGAGTTGGGAGAACAATGCGGAGAAGAGGATGTGAGGCACTTCCCGCCGCTGGCCAGCCCCGCGCCAAGGAGCGTCGCAGCCTCCAGCGCTATCACGGTACCCCATCATCATCCAGAGACGGCCTTTGCTTTTTGCTCTGGGTTTCTATACTCGCTGTTTCTTTTAGCTCTCTCTCAGAGATCTAATCATTGCTGCAAAGAAAGGGGGCTCTGTCTCCCAGCCCTTCTGGCTGACACCAGCCCATCCGAGGCAGGTTTCTGGGCCAGACAGGGTATGCTGGTTCCTCTCCAGCATCTGGCTGGTAGAGCAGTGCCAATGTTTCTCTTCTTTCTTTTCCAGTCCCTCTTTCCCTCCTCCCATTTCTGAGAGACGGAGATGGTGGATTTCTTGTTTGTCCTGCTTCCCCATTACCTCTGTCAATTACCAGCCACTCAAATCTCTCTGTCTAGATCCTGCAGAGCTGCTTCTCTCTATAATGTTCAAGTGCCTTTCGCACGTGAAAAAAACCCAACAAAAACCCCAAACCACCAAACAACCCACCCCTGTGATTTTCCTCCCTGCTATCAGGAAACAGGGTTGTTGTTTGTTTTTTAATGCATGTGAAAGAATGCAGATAGAGGTGAGGAAAAGCTTGGGCAATGAGTTCGGCACTTCTTTATTTAGGCTGCTCGGTGTACATCAGCTGAGCTTAGCAAGCAGCAAAGCAAGAGCTGGATGTTATTTCAGGAAAAGCCTGGTCTTTCCTGCTTGAGACAGAGTAGTGTCCCTGGAGGGAAACTCTCGGTTCCTGTTGTGCATGGGTGATTTGGGCGGAAAAAGGACAAGGAATTCCAGCAATGTTGCTTTTCTCCTCTGTTTTCCAAGCTTTGCATAGCAGGTGTCCCCAGGGCAGCCCACTAACACAAGTCGGAAGGGGTTCACACCGACACCTCTGCCTGGCCTGGTATTTCCCACCACTCTGGTGACGGGCACTTACGGCTGCACAGGGCCGGAGACAGAGCAGGCACACCCATGGCATGATGTGGGAGATGGACAGTGTGTAGCAGTGCTAGGGGCTCTGCCACATGTGGGCAAAGCAGCCACGCTAGGTGGCACGGGCCAGAGAGTGGTAACAGGTACGTTCCAACGGCGTGCCTGCCGGAAACAAGGCTGAAATCACAGTCATGATGATGCCAACACCAAAAAGGAAAAAACCAAACACCAAATCAGCGTGGCAGATCAAGCACAACATTTCTCTTGATTTACTGCTTGGCACTTCATGCTAGTTTTAGGTGTTTCTACCTCACTGAAAGTCAAATCTCAGTCTTGAAGAATCACTTCAGCATGAAAAGTAGAAGTGCATCACATAGAGCAAGCTGCTTAGACCTATAATTTTAATCAAACAACATACATATTTTGGCCATGGCTCTTTGCTGAATTCAGCATGGATTCAGGCTTGGTCAGCCTGAAACTGCATTTTTCAATGCATAAAATATTTATTGCACTTTTTAATCTGGCTCTAACCATGATGTTGTGTGAATGACATCTTTACCATACCTCAATAGTTAGGGCATATCTGTTCTTTGGGATTCGAGCAGCTCTGAGATAGGTCACCTCTAGTTGCAAACATGATGTTCATTTGCACGTAGTAAACATATTTCTCCCTCAGTCACACGGGATTTTTGCTTCTTTCAAAGTGTGTCGTTTGCAGCAGATTTTTATGCAAGAACTTATTACTAGGTTGTTTTCTATTGATGCGGAGAAATCTTTCATGCAATTTGCATCCCATTAACAGCTTCATAAGAGACGATCCTGATTCTAATGGCTTTGCACAATAAGCCAATAAAGCCAAATATGGACAGGATTATGGAGTACGCTACTGTTATACCCGCAGAATGGCTCGTGTGTTCAGAAGAGGGGCACCAACTCCTCTGACACCTAAGGTTAGTCCTAAGAGTCACTACGACTGACATTTTTTAGCAGTGCCTTGACTGTCTTTTATCTACCATTGGTTGCCCTTTCCATGTTCTTATGCTGGCAGGGGAAACCAAAGCGGAGCCCCAGCCCGCAGGAACCGCTGCCTCACAGGTGGGCATCCTACGCAGCCTGCCAGGTGGAGAATGCAGCCGGATTCCAGCGCTGCAACAAACCCCGTGCAGTTACATCATTTCTGGAATAACAGCGGAGGCTGCCTTGGGGCAGGTATAGGCGCTAGCCAGTGTGCCTGCCGCTGACAGATACCTCCCTGTAGGCACATTTACACCTTGTGCTTTCCCAGTTGGAAAGGCCAGGTGTCTGCGCTGAGCCTTTCAGATCTGCTGCCCACCTTTGATGCTGCTGGCGCGGTGTAGGCTGTTGGGCAGACTCACCAGCCATAGAGGAGGAATAACTCTCTCCGCAGTGTCAGAGTCTCAATGCTTAGCCTCGGGGGTTTCTTGCAGGGTTTCGTAAACAGGGGGTTGGCGGTGAAGGGCAGATGTCAGAAGCTGGCGTCCCACTGCCAGAGCCCTGCGAGGGGGTGCTGTAGCCGGGAAGCAGCACTGAGGATCCTTCTCCTGTACGTTTATACTCTGTTTCTTACCAGGGTTAGGAAACTACTGCTGTGATGGATGAGGTGGCAGAGGAACAAAGCTGGTGGGAAGCTGGCTCGGAGGAGAGAGGGAGCGTGGTGGGAGACGGAAAAGCGGAGGTCCAGAACACAGTGGGACCTCCCTACAGCTGACTTTTCCCTCCCTCCACCAGACTCTTCCTGGTCTGCTCCTGTTTCATCTGGGAACAGCAGCCATGGGTCAGCCCAGCCATCTGGCTCCCTTGTGCCCTCTCTTTTCCTGCAGGATGCAGCCTGAAGTTCTCATACAAATTCAAGTAATCGTCCAGGCTCCTGGGAAATACATGAAAGGGCACTCTCTTGAACTGCGGCGATGCCCAGACCACACTCCCTCCCCGCGCACACGTAATGCTCTGTGTGTTGTTAACTAGCTCAAGGTTTTTACATGCTCAGTTGCCTAATAGAGAGAGTTTCTTCTGTCTGCAACAAACAGCGCTCAGAAAAGTTTTTTACCTTCTTTGGTCACGTTTGTACATGCTCTTCTGTTTCAATTGACTGGCCATTATAGGGCTTCAGCATATTTTGTTTGCATACTGTGGCCTGCATTTTCAGCTTCATGGTTATCGATGTTGTCTTTATGCCTCCATTTGATTTAGAACTGGCTCATAAATGCAGCACGTTTGTGGAGCCAAACAACTCCTGACCACGCTGTGGGAGACATTCAGAAATGCAGTGATGATGAGCTGGACATCATAGTCCCAAATGAGCTTGGCATAGTCTTCCCCAGTACAAGGGTCCCCCATCCACTGCCCCCCAGCTGGCAGGTGCCAGCCATCCCTGCCCCTCGGCATGGTGGGTCAGGGTGCTCAGGTGCACGTGTACATTGGGCACGTCTTCTCGAGCTGTTGTGGATGGAGCAAATCTGGTGTTGCCAGGCCACGGCTGGCTCTGGCACTGCAAGACTCATGGGGTGCACACATTTCAGTGTGCTGGAGCTGGATGTGACCTTGGGGGGGTCTCACACAGAGACACAAGGTATGAGTGACCTGCCCGGTCACTTCCCCGAGCAGGAAGGGGGACATCCCGCATCACCTTCTTGTACCGGCAGGTCAGCAAGCATCATTTAAACCTTCCTCTGCACATATCCATGTGTCCACACACACCTGTGAAAGGCTTTTTTTTTTTTTGCATTCAAAAATTAAGCATTGACACCTTTTTTGTGGTAGAATTTTCAGAGTCATGGCGTATTCACACAAGGTCTGTTTTCCTTTAACTTCATTAGGCATCTGTTGTGGCTTCTACCAGCCTTCAAGACAGCAGCACCATGAGCAGATGAGCTGAGGATTTTACAATTTCTTAAAAAGCACTGAACAGGCACCATTCCCCTTCCTGGGACCCACAGGGTTCACTGACTCTGCTTGGCAGTGGCAGGGGCTGGTTCCTGGCTTCAGACCTGCATTAAGGGCTGTGTCAGCCCAACTATGATGTCTCCTGATTCATGGTCTGATGTCTTCTGGCCTCATGTCTCCACATGGCATGGCTTCGAGCTGAACACACCCCCCTCACGGGTGCATCACTGGCCGTCTTGGGGCAAGCCTGGGCTCAGGAGGGTGCTCAGCAGTGGAACAGCACAAGGAGATAGACCCAGTCACCTCCCAGGATGCGGGATGCCTGGGAACCATGCCTGCTCCCCTCAAAATACAATTTCCATTGCCACAGGATTTTGCACTAACCCAAGCTTTTGTGCTTCTTAAATTTCTAGCATCTGTAGGGTGTAACTTTATCAAACACCAGAAAAGACAGAGCCAGCTTCAATGTGTCCCTCCCTTGTTTTCTTTTCCCTTTCTCACAGACTTTGAATTTTCCTTTCATCTGGATTGTACATCTGTTTTATTCCTTACTTTTTTCTGCTATAACTACTATGGTGATGCCTAGCAAAGACCAGGACCCTATTATGCACAGCCAACAAAAATGATCTCCAAAGAGCCTGACTATAAAGTGCCTTTTTTTTTTTTTTTTTTAAGTTTCTGCTTTTAGTTACTTCTGTCACCACTTTTTCCTCCATCCTTTTTCTGGGTAGCTCTTTCCTTCCTTCCCCTGTCTTCTTTTATTCTTCTTTCTTTTCTCTTGTACTCTGGAGCTGCTTGTTCATTGTCTTAAACCCATCTCATCCATTGGCTTCTGCCTCGGACATTTGTACTCCCTTGCTAGCTCCATTTGCAACTCAATGTCTCAGCAGCATGGAGAAAGGAGGGTGAAGCTTAGTGGTCCCTTCTCCTTCAGTCTCACGGCAGAGGAAAGGCACATTTTCCTTTTTTACCCACAGGCAGAGGTGCAGAAGCCCACTAGCGTCTCCTGTCTCTATGCCCTCGAGCAGATGCCTGAAGGAATTGCTCCCATCTTCCCTTGCAGGTTGGTGAGTGACATGTCAAGATTTCCTCCATCCCAGGAATTTGGGACTAAGGAGCTGAGAGGAGCAACATCACTGAAACATTTCTTCCCCATCTGTCCCTCTGTTAGCAGCCAGAGAGCAACACAAAAGCCTGTCCTGGGAAGGTTTTGGTGGAGCAGCCGGTGAGTTGAAGGGCTGGCTGACCTTGCTCTTCAAGGGGAGACGTCTTGCAACACAGCAAGCGACCCATACGGGGGGTGTTACTTTTCTCACAGCCCAAGACCTCCTCCTCCGAATGTGCCCCCTGCACGGTCAGTGGGGAAAGCAGGCACCCACATCGTGCGTGGTGGCCCCGCTTCACTCAGCAGGGTTAGCCACCTTGAATGCCAAGCTAGTGGGCGCAGAGCCAGCATTCATCCTTAGAAGCCCTTCCAGCACTGGGCCGGCATCCATGGATTTTGCCTTAATCAACACATGTCTTTGAGGGTGCCCTTGGTAAAGAATACTTCAGCAAAATGATTATTTTCCCTGCAGTTAGCATACACTTTTCCAAACACTCGGTACTGTTTGGGTTTATGCTTCAGACCACAACACTTACAAGTCAAATGTTGGGCTTCTTGGTATAACTTTCTTTAGCTATGATTTCATTTCTTTGGGGGTTTCAGCTAATCCTCTCCAACATTTTCCACCATGGCATTGCGAAGCCTGCACTGGTACTGAAGGCTTTTATATTTGCTGGCTGCAATTAGGGATGACATGCACACATAGACAGGGTCGGAGCTTTTGGGGTGGCTTTCTTGGGAGTTTCCAGCAGGTTATGCAGCTTTTATCATTCAGGACACCGGTTGTGTGCAGATGCTGTCAGCCTTTGGGGAGTGGAGAGCTGCGGGTCTGTTTTTGGTTGCAAGACAAGCTGATGGGCCCACCATAGCTGTGGCCTTGACAGGTTACATTTCTGTTTGCAGTGTCACTTCCTATCTCGCTTGCAGCGGGGGTGACTGTTTGCACTGTCATAACATTTCTTCTGCAGGAGCTTCCTGGCCAGGGACGCTGCAGCAGCCATATCACTCCGCTCCCCAGAAGCTTGCTGAAGGCCGACCCTACTGCTCGCGGGGCTCCGGCAGCGCACAGGCATTGCCGTCCACCAAGGCTGCCGGGCTTCTGAGCTGTTTCCCGCTGCCTGCCCTGGTGTTCCTGCCCGAGCTTGTCACTGCGCACAGTGTTGTGCCCGAGGGACTGCCAGCTCTGGGGTTGGCTGTCACTGCAGACCCTGCTGCAGTCACCGATGAACGGGTCCCTCTAGCACGGGTCCAAACCCAGCTCTTCCTGTGAAGCCCTGAAAATGTATGAAAACATGCTAACAGGAAGGATAGTTGTCCATACAATCGCCAGCCATGCCTTAATTTGAGATTTCCGATTCGGCTGTGAGGAAGGAGTACAGAGATCTGGCTGGACAGTGCCCCTGAAGAAGATGGAAATGTTGCCTCTTCTTGCAGGAAGAGCAAGGTGCCTGGATGCTGGCAAGGCACATGTTGCTCTCCGATACATTGCCCAAAATGCACAGAGGGCATCATTGGTACTACTGATTTCTTTTATTAATACTGAAAAGAAAAATTGAGCATTCCCTGTGTACAATATGCAAACCGGTGTGATCTGTAGCTGGTGTCCAGCTCTGCAGCCGTTCCCCTGCTTTGTTATCTCCATCGTTAACACTTACAGAATTTGGTGTTGTGTGCTTTGTCTGCAAGATCATCCCAGGCGGGTCCGTTTTGCACTGTTTGTCCTGTGGTCTCACATTTGCCTGTAAGGTTTCCCCAAACACAGCAGTTTCTAGTGGCTGCTCTTCTTGGGATTTTAAGTCCTTTTTGGGAGAGGAAGCGGGAGAACTGGAAGGGAAGGTGAAAGGTCCTTCCCCTGTGGTTAGAGAAAAGTGCCACTTGCGTTACGCGCTGACCAGATCGACCCTCGCCTTCTCACGTGTCTGCTCTGAGCTGCAACCAGCAGCCACCTCTGCCTCCACGAACACAGAGGTGCAAAGGGGGTTGCAGCTGCCATGTAATAAATTGGGTCCTAATTTCCTCCTGGGGACCGGCCTTAGGAGATGTTCCTTACCCATTCATGCAGATGTTTCTCATCCATGTCCTTGCGTACCTGCTGATCCAGCCCCGCCCCTGACACTGCTCACCCCCAGCCTGGTCCCCCACTGACATAAGCAAACGCAGCCCCAGGGAGGGACAAGCCCACGTGCGTTGGCACAGGAATACACTTCCCACATCTAATCTGCACTTACCCCCGGCCATGCCAACAAGCTTGGGGGGGTTGAAATCTCATCTAACAAAAATATGGCGAGGCAATGTTTTATATACCTGACAGATGTAACAACACACACTGCATTGATGGTCCTGGGGTCAGATCAGCACACAGAGTTAACCAGAACCCAACAAAATGGTAAAACAAATGAGCATACCTGAGCCTGCGTGTACAGTCCATGATCGCACCCAAGGCGTAAGTTCAAGGGTTCCAGCCTGCAGCATTTATTTGAAAATGTGGTGCGCCTTTGTCTGTGCCACAAGCCCCCATTCTTAGATAACCTTCATGTATTTAAGGTGAGGAGGCACTATTTTGGCATACCAGCAGGAGGCTGGGTCATGAGAAAAGAGAAATTAATTAATCCGGTGAAGGGAGATAGGAAATGTCGCTGGACAAAAGACAGGATTAAAATGGTATTGCTGAGGACTACCAGAGCTGCTGCTCTGCAGTTGACTTCAGCTGAGAGGGGCTTTCCCTTTCCTGTGTCGAGAGCTAGGCTTTGCGGGCTGCCAGGCAAATGTCCGACACAGGTTTCGCGTGATGAGACGTGGAAGTCTGAGGTGGCACAGAGCCCTGGGAAGAGACTTAGGCTAGAAAGGAAAAGCTTAATAAGCAGGGAGGGCTACAAAACTGCATGACAGAAAAGCCTGGAGGACTTTAAGGGGAGGGCTAACATGAAGTGGAATACAACAGAGCTGCATTTTTAGACACCTAAGGGAAGGCAGGGAACAGCAAGTGTTGGGGATATTGCAGACAAAAGAGGCATTTGAGGCAAGGGTTTCTACTAAAGGTAGCAAACAGGCAGCATTTGCCACACCAGTCCCTACAGGAGACTAGAGAGGAGATTACCATCATGGTAAAAGAGAAAAATGAGTGAGTGTGAAGATATTTATTCAGAGCCGTACTGTTGCTCAGTAGGCTGCAAGAGGAAACTCGTAGCAACAGATTCCCTCGCTGGTGGGACAACACCAAGTAGGCTACACACAAATTCTAACATCACCCCATTGTATTAAGCCAACTCAGTTCATGCTGCTTTTACATCTTCCTGTTGCACTCTTTTTTCTAACCAAAGCTATTTTGTTAGCTAAAGATACAATTACTCTGTTTGGTTCAGTTGTCCTCACTGAGAAATGGCCTCCAGTGTTCGAGATGTTCAGATGCAGGCTGTGAGTTGAATCTCAAAGCTTATCCAGTCCTGGAAATTGTCGAAGGTGGGGCTGGCATGACCGCTGGCTGGCAGGGCTGCTCTCCCCCCACCCCGAGCCCTAGGTGGGATCAACTGACTAATGTTTTTTGCATTAGTGCTCAAAACCCTCTAATGCTGGGTATTCTACAACTCTCCGGATGACGTGCTCTGGTGCTTACCTGTCCTTGCTCTTGGAAGGATAGCTCCTTTGCTCTAATTTAAGACTGCTACTCTAGTACCCCAAATGGACTTAGAAATGAGATTATTCCTTTTCTGGGTTATATATTAGATGACCACTACCATGTCTTCCTTGCCCCCACACATTGGTACAGATGATCTTACCAAGTTCTTTCAGTTTCAGATTATTCATCCTTTCCCACTCAACATCTTTTCCAGAATATTGCCATTGCTCTCCTTTGCTCTTTCTGCGATCAGCTCAGTCTCCCCAAACTGCAGTGGCCAAAACTGCACAGATGACGCTTCAAATGAAGCCTTGACAGTGTAGACAACAGGGGAAGAACGGTTTCCTGTTTGTCACAAACTGCACTTCTGTTTGTACACCTCATTAGTGCACTTTCATTTTTTACTGCAGCATGACCATGCTCATTCATGTTGCGCTGTCATCCCTCGCTCTTCTGCAGAACTGCTGCTGTGCTGGTTGTTCCCCAGTTGCTCTTGTAGTCCTTGATGACGCCTACGCAAGCGCAGAGCTCCGCTTTGCCTCTGCTGAATGGCACTTCTCTTCCCATCCCTCTCTTCCATTTGTCAAGATTGTTTTGCATTCTCCTCCTGTTCTCCAAAGTGCTTGTTCTTCATGGTGTCCTGTGCTAATTTAATAAGTGTTCCCTGCTCTTGGGGTTGGTTTTTTTCAAACATATTAATAAAAATACTGTACGCTGCCAGACATAAAACAGATGGCTTCAGACTTCATTTGATACGTACTGCCAGTTTGACAGTGAGGCATTTATAACTGCTCTTAGTCTGGTTTTCCAACCAGCTGTACTCTCCTCTAATAGCTGTTTCTTCTAAGCTGTGTTTCTTTACTTGGTTTATGAAAGTGTCAGGTGAGACGATGGCAAAAGCCTTATTAAAATTGAGATCTAAGACCTACTGTAGAAGGAAATTAGATTGATTTGATGTGATTTGTTCCTGTCAAATCAGTGCTCACTGTTCCTCATCTGCTTGTACTCTTCTAGGTGCTGGAAAACAGTTTATCCAATTACCACTTCCAGTATTTTTCCAGGAATTGAAATTAATCTGCTTGGTCTCTGCTTCCTGGCTCCTCCAGTCCTCCCCAACCCCTTTCAGGGTAGGGGCTAGGTTTGTCTTTCCCAGTGTGCAGAAACAGATCCCCCCCACCCCTGACTTCTGTGCTGATGGCACCGAGTGGGCTTCAGCTATTTTCCCAAGTACAACAGAAGGCTCTTAGGACTTGTCATTTGGAATGTATCTATCTGACTTATTTAGACCCTCTGGCCTCCTCGTTCTTTCTTGCAGCCAGTATTATTACCCTCGGACTGCTTAAGCTGGTTGTGTTAAACGGGGCACCTGGGAGCAAAGACTGAAGGAAAGGAAGTATCAAACACCCTGCATGTTTGGCATTGCCACTCAGTATCTCCCTTCTCCTCCTGAAACCCTGCTCTCTCTCTGGCCCTCCTGTTGCTGCAAGTGCATACACTTCACGCCCACTGCTTGTTGCATCACTTACATCTTTTTCATGTTGTTCCTCCATGCTTATGCTGGTTTTTTATACTTAGTAACATGACCTAGTTCCACTTTCTGTGTACTTCCTCTGCACTTCTGAAACTAATGAAGATCTCATCATTTAGCCACCTTACTATCTTCCCTTAGCTGCCCCAGTATTGAGCAGCTCACAAGTAGTTCTGTACAGCATCTGTTGTGACTACCTTTCACGCAACTTCCTTAGAGCACTGTCAACTCTCCAAATGCCCTTTCTGCCTTGGATTTGTTCCTCTGAGCCTGTGTGTACTAACACCGTGAATTAGCTGAAGTCTGTCTCCTCTAAGACCACTGTTTTTTCATTGTTTGGTTTTGTTTATTTGTTCGTTTGTTTGTTTTGTTGTAGGTTTGTTTTTTCCCTCCCCCCGCCTTCTTTTCTAGAAATCATGACTGCTACCGCTTCAAGGTCACCCTCACCCCAGTTGCTTTTCACCTTCACCTACAAAACCAGTTCTGCTGTAAGTAGTTAGAATAAAATTTTGCAGAGTACCTAGCCAGGAAAAAGCTGAAGAGGTGGCAGTTGCAGTCAGTTCAGCGAAGGGCACAGACAGGGTACCAGAACAGAGCTGGACAGAGAAGTCCCTGCATATTTAGCACCCAGTTGTGTCAGGAAAAATTAGTTTTACCTTTCACAGTTATCTGCCCCTGCCTATGAACTTGTCAGTAGTTTCCAGGAGATGTGGCTAACCGCAGTGGAACTATTTGTGTTATTTGTGTAACACATGAACAGTACAAGCATGTTACTAAAATACTTGTCAGTTGTGTCTGTCTGTCTGTCTTAGGACTGTCATGATTTTTTTACAATGAGCATGCTTAGACCTTACAAACATTTCAAAATTCCATGTATAGTAAGCATACAGTTAGAGTCTTCTTCATTCAGTTATGCATTGACATTAAAGCGTGTTTTCAAACACGGACACTCAGGCCAAGCAGAGCTGTCATTTCATCATTGCTTCAGCATCGAGGAGTCCTTGTGATGAGCCAGAGCCTCCAACTCCATAATGGCCAACCAAGATGCATCTAGCCTTCAAGACCAAATCAATCTTTCCCAGCCAGCTTTTTCCAGTGCACAGTGTGCACCATTCCCGGTAATGTCTCAGTCTAGCTGCATTAGTTCTAGAAGAGCTTACATATGCAAAACTCCCAGCCAAAAACTTCCGTTGGGGAGCTGCTTATCCCCTCTTCTTTGCTGTTGTCCCACCTGAGCTGACTCTCTTCCAGTCTGGGGCTGTTCCAGGGGCCTGTCCCTGTGCTGTTCTGGAAAAGCTCACCTGAGCAGGGTGAAGGCCAGTTGGCTTTTTGCTGTTATGTGTGGCTCTGGCATGTTCCTGCAGACGACCCATTAGGTACCGAGGAATTTGCTTGTGAGTATTGTTGGCAGGGTAGCCGGTAACTCTGCTGTGTGTTATTTTAATAACATTCTTGATTTCATTATTTCACTGTAGTTTCGCTTCACTACATCAAACCTTGGTGTTAGGGTGAGGTGGCAGCTAACTAATTCAGTATAAGTGATGTTTCTTTATGGGGCACCCAGAATGAAAGACAGCTCCCGAAGCTCCCACGGATGTACGCCCAGAGGCTGGGGTGGTTTCTAAAGGAGCTGTTGACTTTAACACCCTGAGCGACCATTTGAGTACAACTTTATAGCTGACTCCTCTCTTGATATAATTGTATTAAAGGAAAACGCTCTTCCACTGTTATAGAAGAGCTATGATGATGTATCAGTAGTTGGTACTCCTGGAGCAGTCTGATTTCTGTTCTTTATCTAGCAGTTGTTGATCATCTCATGCATCTTCCAATGGTTGCTCTTTGAGTCATATGAAGCTCCTCGGGAAAGTGCAGAGAGCTTCAGACCTCAAGCAGAACAAACTAAGCCCAGGTGGTTGTCTGGGAGAGCCATGGCACTAAAAGTGCTGCATATTGTCCTACTCAGGTGGGTCTCAGAAATCTGACTTCTCGATAAAAAGTAAAAAAAACCAAAACAAATTTACAAGTGCTGTCACAGTGCATCCTTCTTTTATGGTCTAATTCAGCATTGTTTGTCATCAGTTGGAGAACACTCCTGGTCATGCTCTTGGACTTTGGATCAGACCTTCAAAAAAGCTGTGAAAAAAAGGTGGGAAGAGTTGACAGACTTCCCCATAAAGACGTGGATGGGTAATGTATTTATTTTCTAAACGCATACCTAGAGGCTTAGACAACTGGTATATTTACATTAACCAAATGGTATTCTGGTTAAAAGAAATCACACCGCTGGCAAGCAGAGAACCCCCTGCACACATAACTCATCTTCCCTGAAGTAAAATCAAATGTAGCAGTGCCAGCTCATCGTTTCAAACTTCCTAAAACAAAACATCTATTAAAAGTAACTCACCTCAGGCAAAAGCGTGTTGTAACAGATATGCTTTCCACTGCTCCTCTGAAAATACCCGGTTGCCCAAAATCCTGCACCTAGCACCCACTGCTCAAATCTCCCACTGACTTCACCGGGAGAGGACCGAAAGCCACACATTGGTCCCAGTAGTGCTATTGGCCCTGTTGCAGAAGTAGCTGGGAGGCCAATTTACCCTAAATTTTCCCTACTGAGTTTTTTATTCCAACAATTCTGTTCTCATTCATGCTGAAGAATTAGTTCAGCAAAGAGCTGACCTCGTAGGGACTGAAGCATGCTGAAGGCAAAACAGTTCCTGGTTAATAAATATATAAACAAACAAACAAGCTGTTCCTGCTCATCACCAATGTGTGATATGAGTTCCAAATTTACATTTAAGACCTTTCAAAACTAAACTTTGCGGCGGAGGCCTGACTTGCTGACACTCTATAGAGTGAAAAGCCAGCACGGAAAAACCTAACTGAAAAAGCACTTGAAAACGCTTTCTTAAAAATAAGAGTCGTACAAAGCAAACTGGAATATAAACCCAGCTGTGCAATACTACTTTGCAAATTTTCTTGATTTTGGAAGGACGCAGAGCGCATGCTAAGATCAGCTGCCTGCAGACTACCTGATAATAAATGGCATTGCATTTTTTCATCCCCAGCGCAATCTCCAGCCATACAGCACTTTTATTTATTACCAGAGTGTTCAGTAGCAATGAGAACTGAAGTGAGGAAGGAAACGGCCTCAAGAACATGGCAAGAATCCCGTAAAGTAAAGGGAGCGCAATGAGGAAAGGTACTTTGAAAGTACAGGTGGTTGATGTAAATTATTGAACGTTTGAAATGTTTTCCCTTGGTAATTTTAATCACATTGCAAAATCAGTCACTCATGCTTTTGTGAAGCACTTGATTTATCGGAAGCTTTACGCTATCAGTTGCAGCTCAGGAGCCAGCCCTGCACTCAGCGCTGTGGGCTGGCACAGAGCCACCGCTGCCAAACACCCACCACCGCAAAATTGCCAGAGATCATCCAAAACGGGACGCTGATGCCCAGAAGCGTGCAAGTTGACCTATGAATCCCACGTGGACAGCAGAGAGCATCCTCAAATCCACCCCTGCCTCTGAGGGGGGGTGCGCTGGCCAGGCCGGGCTGAAGCCTGTGCATTTGCGGTTGGGTCTCTGCCTCACGCAGGAAATGAGCTGAGCATGTCTCAGTGTGAAGCATCTCTGACTCTTTTCAGAGATGCCTCTGCGGGGCTAACAACCTCCTGGGTGCGCTGCTCCAGGACCAGGGCTATGGAGGTGTTCCCTCAGCCTCCAAGGGAATGTGGACTGTGGGGACGTGGCCTGGGAATGAAGATGGCTTGGAAGTATCCCAGGGAAATTGTGCCTATAGAGAGCTGGAAAGGTATCTTGGGGTGGTTTGTGCAAGAGGGGTACCATCAGACACATAACAGTGCTTTACGGATTTGGTCACATTTCCCTCCACACTGATTCTCCCTCTTGCTGTTCTTCAGGCGCTGACTTATTTTTCCACTGTATTTGGAGCTTTGTCTTATCTTCGTTATCTAACACATTTATTTTAGTTTATGCCTTTTCTTACCAAGAGTTGTTGCCTCAACTCTTACACGGTTAGCAAATGCTGCCAGAGCTCACCCTTAGCGTATCACAGTGAACGTGAAGGTGATTTAGTCAAACAGGGGTTAGGATAAGCAGGTGATACTTCACGGTGTTTAATGCATGAACATATCTAAAGCCCATCAAATGATTGGACCGCTCAATGGACAAGTTTTGGCTGCAGAGACGTCGTGCAAAGGTCTTTGTAAGGACTTTGGGCACACTGGCACCATCTGTGTGGCTGTACAGTACTTTGCACGACAGGGTGTTGGATGTGATTGCAAAGGATGACAAAGCTTCATGTCTGCCTAAAAGCAAGGGAGTGCTGGATCTTTGTTCTACCTGGGCAACCTCACTGCTGCCAGCTGCTATAGCTGATGGCAAAATTTTCCTCATCCATTTCTTTTCTTTTTTTCTTTTCTCTTAATTGACTTAGTTGAACTTCCAGAAAGTACAGCCCAGATCTTTGGCCGGGAGTTTTGTCTTTGGCATTAATGAAGTAGGATCTGGTCTTTAATGCTCGGTATTTGAACCACTCAGGCTGCCAGAATCTGAATTCAGCTATCAGCACGGGTCTGTAGCAGGCATAAGCACAGTGGGCTTGTTAGGGCAGCTTGTTGCCTTTTTCCTGGAACAGATTTGGCAGACCCATAGACTGAGGGATTTCCCCTTTTCCCTGTCATCATCCTCTGTACAGGGAAATCCTTCCCTTCCCTTGGCCTGCCCAGCGAGGTCCATGCTCTCAAGTCCCTGAGGGACAAGGATGACGGTAAGGTGATGAAAAAGGCAGCACGACTGGACACACCTCTTGCCCAATCTACCTCCTCCCCATGCAACAAATTCCCCTTGTCGGCAGTTAGTGCAATTTACCGTAACACAAAGACCATCCCAAGCGCCATTAAATATGCAAATGATGCCCAGCGAGGGGAATCAGCAGTTCCTTTGCCGCTTCCTCCAGCCCGGGCACGTGTGGCGCAGGGGATGGATGCTCTGCTGCGCCACGTCTGTGAGCTCTCAAAGTTGCATTTATTTTTTTTTAAAGCTTAGCAACGTAGCTGCAAACTTAAAACGTAACAGACATTTAGAAACTGTATGACTTTCCCTAACTGTCTGTAACAGTTTCAAGATAAGTCATTTTTAAAAGAATTACTTTAAACGGAGACCGCTTTAAACCAGACCTTTGTACTTCTTGTTTTTGCTTTTAACTTGGCACAGATGCTTACCCTCTCTCGAGCTCCTTTGTAGAGTTCATTATGCAAAGGCAAAGAAGCTACACTAACGTTGTAATTTTGTTTGGCAAGGTGAGCCGCAAAACATATGCTGTGTCATGCCTTTTTATTACAGTGCAAGAATTGCCAAAGCAGCCTAAAGGAGGAATCAAGGACATGATCGTTGCGAGGAAAAGAGGAAACGGTCCAGTTTTACAACACTCAGGCTTGTAACCACTTGCGGTAGATAGTTTCAGAACTGGTTTCATTTAAAATTATTTTCTTACCAACCGACAGCGGCTCCGAAGTGACTCGCGTTTAATCTCACCACTTTCTGATCCACATGGAGCCATTTTTCAGTGCTCTGGCGACCAAAGCCCTCCCTGTGCAGCGGGAAAGGCGCGGGCAGGGGCTGCCCTGGCCTCTCCCTCGGATAAAGTGAGCCCGAGCAGAGGTAAAGCCATACCCAGCCAAAAGAGCAAGCCTCTTTGAGCAGGCACTGACCTCCCTTTTCCACTACGTGGATGGCGGCATGTCGCGCCTTATTCTGCTCATGCTCCAGGAGCAAAACCTGTATTTCTCAGTCTAGACAACCTGTAATCAGGCGAGGGAAGAGCAGGCAAAGGGAACAATTAATGGGTGTGATCTCAGCCTTCCACAGCCTGTCCTAAAAACCGCCGAGGACCGGCATTCTGCATGGGCATCTGTGGGAGCAGAGGTGAGTCCCCCTCCGGACCCACGCTTCCTCTGGGGCTGCCTGTGACATGGACACCACACTCCCTCTCCACTTTCATTTAAAGGGGATCAAGGAAATAACTTGGCCTAAAACCAACCCAAAAGATAAATTGTTATTAACTTGGTCTCAGACGTAGGGTGCTGCGCTGCCCTACGGCAGGGTTGGGCGCAAGCGAGAGGCTTGAGAGGGGCAGAGGAAAGGCGGTTTTTGCTGCATCACAAAATGCCCCACCGCAACACCTCCCAGGTGCGTCGGTCGCAGTGCCTCCAAGGCTGCACGAAACTTTGGAAATGGCGTGAGAGAAGCAGCTGTGTGGAAGGAGGCCCAGCATCCCCTGGGGAAGCAAATCCTGGGGTACCCCCATGGCTGCTGCCTGTGCCCCACCAAAGGCAGGCACAGGCAGGGGCGGTGGGAAGGAAGAGGGGGTCACATGGTGGTGGTGGCAAAGGGCACAACTCCCCTCATCACTCGTTCCAAGATTTGGGAACCTTTGGAGGAGGGAGGTAGTAGAAGAGGAAGGGACATTCATCTGAAAGCATAAAAAAGAGGTAACGAAAGTGTGGCCACGCCAGTGGCTCGCTGCCTGCCACCGAAACACAGGGGCAGCATCGCTGTTTTGGTTAAAACCAGTGTGTTTGCTGTGTTGGGTGGAGGAGGACCCCCCAGCAGCCACCCCCCCTGCTGCCAGGGGCTGCTCACTGGTGGCAGAGGCCAAGGGGGATCACCCGAGGGAGATGCGATGGGGGACATCTCTGGGGGTCATTAGTGACCTGTCGTCACAGGCTGTCTCAGGCACAAAGAGGCACTTCCATGAGCTGGGAAAACACCCCAAAAAGAGAACTGGAAATGTTTGCCTCTCTGGTCAGCTTGCTCCCCATTAGTGATTTCATACCTTCCCTGTTCTAAGGAAACACACTTTCTGTGTGTCAGACTTCAGAGAAGCGACAACCAGCTTGGGGTGAAGGCTTGCAGGCAAGGGACAAGGCAGGAACGCCTTAAGAAATGCCCCAGGCTTGCTCCCACACGGTTGAAGGCCAGGCATCCCTGCAGGCACAGCCCGGGAAGGCAGAGGCTGCCCCAAGATAATGATGCCTGCAAAGCAGTGGGACGCAGGGAGCGACGGAGAAGTTTGCAAGTCGGGGTTCTGCGAGGGAGTGCGCTGGGAATGAGAGGCAGGTTTCCTCAAGGACACCCACTAAACCTCGCTGTCCCACTCAGCACAGCTTTTAACGCCTCGTATGACAGGTATCCAAAACAAGGCAGTGACGTTAAACGTGTCCTTTCAAAGGACGAAATGCAGAAGAATCTTTCCAACTATCGCCATTCCATAACGCAGATGAAGCAGGCCTGCCCTCCTCCTGGGGAGGATGCAGAGGGGATGCTGGCCCTGCCGGCCAGAGCTGCAGGTGGGAGATGGGCAACATGGAGCGCTCGCAGTTGCCATGGTCTCCATGGATTTTGGAAAAACGCTACCACTGCAGAAATCTGTCACTTAAATTTCATATCCTGTTGTCTGCGGTGATGCAGTCTTTTTGGGAAATGGTCCTGGCGGACAAAAATAAAGCAGCAGTGTGGAAACAGTGAGACAAACAGCTCTTCCCGCACTCATCCGAGCCACCACACCTAGAGTCCTCCAAGTGCAGTCACACTCAGCCCAGATCAACTCAGTTCCTCATGGAAAGCTGTGCCGAAACCACTGGGAAGCGCATCCCAGCAGAATGGTAACGTCCACAGCATTCATCTGGAGTTACAGCGACATAAGACTTTCCTGTGGCCGCACCAGGCCACTTTAAATTTGAGGCAGGCATAAGACAAGACACAGTACACGTCGCCCATGTAGGGAAACTCCTTTATTAACATCTGAGCCTTGGAAATAGCCAAAGGTAGAGAGTTTTTTGGAGCAGTGTGCCGCATGCAACACATTTAAAAAGCGGACTCGCCTTTAATGCCTGAAACGATGCACCTAAAATCATCGGTGCACCTAAAATCAGGCCTTCACAAGAACCCCATTTCCTCTGAGTGCCTTGTGACCAACAGACTTACCCTGAACGAGTGGAAATATTCTTGATCTCCAGCGATCAAAGGCTGATCTCTCAGAGAGAAAGAAGAAGCAAAACCTCAAGAAGCTGAAGGATGGGCAAGGCTTAATTTTTACTCTTTAAATACTAACTTTTATACCCTGTGGTATAAAAAAGCCATTTTCCATCCTCCTTTTGCCCTGGAAACACAGTTCAGAGGATTTAGAGGATACGCAGTTCTCAGTGCCACACTGCGAGTAATTAATATGGGGCTGGATGCTGCATTGCTCCTACAGCCCCTGGCTGAGGCCAAAGGGCTGCCATGCCCCCGGACTGCAGCAGCCTGCTCCCGTGGGAGCACAGCCGGCCACCGGTTCACCTCGCAGGGCCAGCGCGGAGGCTGCGCGATGCAAGAGCGTCGTGCCGGCCGCGCGGCCTTCGTCCAGGTGCTGCGGGCAGGGCGGGCAGCTGGGGCAGGAGCTGCATCCCCCCTCACGCTAAGTCGTCTCTGCCTGTGAGTCACAGCCCTGACTCATCAGCTGGGGTGGATTAATTAAACTGTAATTTGCAGATGTTGCCGCCTACATCTGTCCGCGCTGCTCCTCTCCTGGAGGTGGCAGAAGTGAACGTATACTCCGCCATCTGAAATTTGGCCAGACCCCAGGCGCGATGGGTTAGGGTGAGTGTGCAGGCAAGCACACACCTTGCAGTAATGGACCTGGGGGAGGAGGTTTCCACACCGACTCAGCGGCTGGAAGATGCCTGCCACTCCTGTCTGACCTGCCCCTGCCCAAACCCCTCCCCTGGCCCCAGCACTCCCGTGAAGGTCTCTGCTCACCCCCACGTCAGGCAGCCCCTCTAGCACCTCGGACCAGAGCAGGTGTTGGCCAAATGAACCTGTCAGCGCCCTAAGGTTCACAAGCACGGTTCTCCTGGCGTTTCCATTGCCCTGGAAAATTAGTTATACTGGGGCCAAAGAGCTAGAAACGTTTGCACTGGCATATATTTAACTGAAATAGCCAATTAAATGAAAATATTTTTGATTTAAGTGAAAAATAGACAAGTGGCAGTACCCAGGATAAGATTGATCAGGATTATTTGTGAACTCCTGGTCACATTTCTGTTGGAAGAGCCAAAATTATGTACCATGTGCTTATTCTGGCTCTGCATGTCTTTTTTTTTTTTTTTTGTCTGGCATTAAACCACCTGTTGGAAGACAGACCGTGCCTTATCCAGCATAAAGGCAGCCAGGCTGGCGTTAACTCGTCAACGAATTCTGAACAAATGGAAGCACGCATTTGTACAGGATCAGCACTTTGCACCAGGAAGGCACCGCGTTCGTGATACTTCATTGGAAGCCATAAAACCAGGGGTTTTTTTCCTTCTATCAACAGCCCACGTGTGCAATGCTTTAACTAACTAAAAGGGCTTAACCTCAGCCCTTTGATTACAGCAGCACAACCCCTTCCATAGGCCGGTTCTTAGCTTTGGGTTAGCCATCGCTTTTGGTTTACACTTAGGAATTTTATTTGATGCGGGAGCAGATAAGCGATGCATCTGCTCCCGTCACATTTCCCTGGCGTCTCTCCCTTTGTTCTTTTTGCCTTTTATCCGCCTGCAGAGATCACTGCCCTCCGCCCGGCCGCTTTCCCCTTCTTTGCTAAGCCCGCCTCTGCCCACCGCTGCTTCTGCAGGGGGGGCAGACCAGGCGCTAGTATTTAGCAATGCCCTCGCTATTTACTGACGTTAATTCCCTCGCTCAGAATTAATTTCCCCTTTGTTTGCCTGCGCTAGAAAGGTCTGTGAAATTTGCAACGGTTTCACCCGAAACGAGAAAAGGGAAGCAAGAAACCCTGCAGCCCATGGCATGTGGCAGCCCCGGCCATCCCACCTGGCTACGCTCCCCGCTCGCAGCTCCCCTGCATTCGAGGTATGGCCTGTGCATGTCACGGGGGTCAGCGCGCTCCGGCCTTGCAACAGCAAACACCCATTAGTGGAACAAAAGCGACGGTGACAGTTGGCAGTGCATAGCTAACTCTGATTAAAGGCCAGCTTGTTTCTTTTGACAGGACAAGAGTTAATGGTTTTATATTTAAAGAGGGTAGATTTACATTGGATACCAGGAAGAAGTTCTTCCTGGAGAGGGCGGTGAGGGGCTGGAACAGGTTGCCCAGACAAGCTGTGGGTGCCCCATCCCTGGAAGTGTCCAAGGCCAGGCTGGATGAGGCTTTGAGCAACCTGGTCTAGTGGAGGGTGTCCCTGCCCATGGCAGGGGGGTTGGAACTAGATGGTCTTTAAGGTCCCTTCCAACCCAAACCATTCTGTGATTCTGTGATTTAGGGAAGAGGTATGGAGCGTAGGGGAGCAGTGGCTGGTGCCCACGGGGGGCCCAGAGCTCTTCTGGCTGACTCAGCCAGAATTGCCCCCACAGGTGCCAGGGGACAGCCCCTCTCCTGCGCTGCATAGGCAACTCCTGTGGGTGAAAGGCACTGCCCAGCCTCTGCAGCAGCCCTATGGCACGTAGCTCTGACACGTCCTGGAGCAGCCCCTGGCTGGGACTGAGCTGGGCAGGACTAGGCAGGCAGGGAAGAGATGCTCACAGCAAGCCTCCCAGCTGGGAGTGGCATTCGCTTGCTGGGGTAGAGCACTTGCAACAGAAGCTGCTATAGGCATGAATATTTACATTTCTTTCCAATGGATATCAAGACAAATTCCACGTCCTGGTTGCAGGGTGGATCAGGACAGTCAGACACACTGGTTCAGAGAACAGAAAGGTAGGGGTAAGGCCCAACGCTATTGCCTCCCTCCAGAGGGGATGGAGAGTCTGGCTGCTGTGCAGCTGCGCTGCCTTTCTAGCAATTAATTCAGCAGAAAGGGAGGGAGAAATCACAGCCTTGCAGGCTACTGGGTTTTTTTAAATCTTTGCTTGGAGGGCTCACCTGGCAAAGCTGTTCCCTGGGGTCAGCAAGTCTAGAGAGCAGTGCTGGTGAACAGACACCCTGTGACTCTTTTGCAGAGCTCCTCTGCTAGGGGAATGTGACTTGTCTCTGTGAAATCCTGCTATTCCCCTGGGAATGCATACTCTGAGCATGGAGCAGGAAGGAAAGAAGCAGCCAGACCTTCCCACCTTATGGCACCTCCTTAAAAAAGAGCAGGGAGGTATGTTTAAATTCCCTTTTTCTTTTGGTTGGCTAGACTTGTCCTGGGCCCTAGCTGGATGGCACCCGCCAGACTGCATGTCTGGGTAGCGCACCCCAGGATAAGGGACACTGTATCCCAGTGTGGTCCTCCAGCATTGCACAAGACCTCTATCCCGACTACTGGACTGCTGCAGCTGGTCTGCTGAGGTACATTAGAATGCCCCACACTGCAGTTTGCTCTGGTTTTGCCCAAGCTGGGCAGCCCCTGCAGCAGGCAGTAGGCATATGAAGTGCAGCCAGGACATGGCAAGCCATCCCTGACACTGGATCCAATGCCTGGAGACAAGTGTCCTAACCATGCCAAGCATGCTCCTTACTGGCACCCATGTGAGCTAATCCTTCCCTGTACCTACCCAACCCTCCCTTTTCCTTCCCTGGGAAAGCCGTGAGCCTTCTTACCCGGCGGCATTGTCACTGGGCGGCTGAGCTGGCGCCCATGGGGAGACTGGGATGGCCGGCACCGCCCCAAGCTGGGCTTTCTGGCTGCACAGGAGGGCCAGCATCGGGGGGCTGCCCTGGCTCACACCTCGGCAGCATCCTCTGCAAACCCAACAGACGCCTGCAGCAAAGAAACCGAACCAGAGAAGTGAGGCGGCTGCAGGAAAGCATATGCTGGGTTCTGCCGATTCTGCTGTCACTCCCGTTTGTGTTGGGATCTACCTTTCCTCATATTTGTAGCTTTTTTCCTGCTGCCTCTCCAGCAAGAAACAAAGCGGTGATTGCTGGAGATGCTGCTGCACGATGGGAAAAGTAGCTAACATAGCGGCTGGGTGTGATGCAGAAGAAGTCGTCTTCCTACAGTGTCCTTAACACAAATACTCTTACGGAAAATGAATCAGCCCTCTTTGGGCTTTTTTCCAGAGGTCCCTCTGACTAATTCTGCCCAAAACAGTCAGGCTGACCCTGCGCAACAGCGTGACGGTGGCAGACAGGACTTGCTCACGTTTGGGTGGAGGCAGGGAAAAACTGTTTTGCAGGCCAGCCCCCAAAAAAATCCTCAGGCTGACTCTGCCAAAAACCACACCAAACATATGGTAAACGAAATCGCTGGCAGGGAGCTGGCTTGGCCGGCGGGAGTGTTTCAGCACTGTGGACTGCTGTTAGCTGGCCCGAACTATGTTTACGCTGCTTTAAGCATCTCCGTGTTTAAGGGAGAGAAGGCAAAGAGGAGGGCAATGCCAGTTCTTGGGGGGGCGTGCTTTTGATGCTTCTCTGTGCACGTTATTTTTATGACGGTGTTAGGATAGACCCAACACTTGTCCCATACTGTGGTTAAGAGCAGCAACAGCGACACAGAAGGTTTCACCTCCTTGTTAGGCAACACACTGCCCTGGAAAAGCAGACAAAAGGGTTTTCTCTCTTGGAACAGGAGCGCTGCCTATTTCACCGTGTGAAAGTCCTGTACATTTTGTGGAGCTGACGAAATCGTGTACAGATGGGATCCGTCCTAACAAAGGCTTTTATTCACAGAGCAGGTTTCTCTGCCGTATATCTTGGGCCACATTCCAGCTTGCATAGCCATATCAACCAAATGCATCCACAGAGCCAGACAAATTTCTGAGCAGCTACTCAGATGCGGAGGTGCTCTGCCTCTGCTGCTGTGAGCAGTGTGACTTCCTTGCACAGCGCTGCGGGCCCCCTGGAAATCTGAGACTTGGAGTCATGGCAATAAACTCGCCTTTCCTCACATGGCATCCTTCACAAGGATTCAAGTACCCGATACCATTTCCAGGCTGCTGCCAAGTGCTGTGGAGAAAGCATGGCAGAGCAGCAAGATCCTAAGAAAGAGCATCCAGAGGCACCTGATGTCTTCAGTGATTTGGGAGGCAGCCATGGGAATAGCGGTGGTGGCTACAGCTACAGAAGGAGGATGAAAATAGAGCAGCCAAGCAGTGGTGCCTTTTCTTGAGTTTGGGATGTCATTTTTTTCCTCCTGGAGCTATAGTGCCAGCGGGAAAGCTCACCTCCATGTCCATGGGAAGCTTTTCACCACCCTTTGAGTGCTGCAGGTTGCAGCTTGACCCTTCCCCAGCCCTACCCCATCTCCCAGCTTCTCCCATTCATCTGTTGGCCGTGACCCTATATTGCACTGACCCTATATTGCACCAGTGAGGGGTTTTTGTAAGAGAAGGCAGGGAGGCAGATACCTCCGAGCTGCTGCCCTGCTCTTGCCACAGCCTCTGACTCCACGCACACACCTTCCCGGGGCTGAGCGATCGCGTAAGCCGACGGGATGACCAAACCCCAGGAAATCTCGTTGTTTAACAACCCTCTATGGACAAGGAAAATGGAAGACCGATCAAAGTCACAGAGCAGACTTTTGGGCACAATCCAGCAAAATGCACCAATAAACTCTTCCCCCTGCTTTTCTTTTTTGCCGTACGTTCAGCGCTCTGTCAGTAGTGCCTTAGAAACATCACGCTAGCTGCCCACGCTCAAAACGAGAGCAGCAACAACAACAAAAGGAAATACATAGAGGGATGACTTAAGTGAGTTTGGAAATCACTTCTCATATTAAACACTCCTTTAGTCACAGGCACAAAAAGGCATCAAAATTCCCTGCCTCTGATGTAAACAGCAGAAAGAAAAAGTCATCTGGAAGGACAGGATGATTCACGCTGAGGACCTGACTTGTAATATTCATCAGTGTTGAAACTGCCTCTGCAAGATGACTACATGTGAAAGCAGCACCAGCGAAATCCCAGCTTCTGCCACGAGAAGTATCATTAACGGCAGAGCGGCGTGGAGCGACTCCAGTGCCACAATCCTTGCTCGGGTGAGCAATCGTAAGTCACCCGACCAGTCCCAGCTAAAACAGCAGCGTCATTCAGGTAAGACTGCTTTACATAAGGGCAGCAGCAGACTGGAGCACGCTCAGGCTTTGCAGCCTTCTTCAACAGCAAAACAGAAGGTTCTTTCTCCGTCTTGCAAAAACCCTTTCCGAGGGCTTCCTTACAAAGACGCCGCTAGAGCTGAGCGCTGGAAGAAGACTGGAAAATTTGGCTAGTCTTTCCCTTTATGTTAATCGCCGTGACCCAAGCAGTAACAGGGCACAAAAGGCCGTGCTGACTTCATGCATTGTTACGAGATACTTTCCCCTGCATATTTGAATCTGTTTACTTAATCTTCCAGGCCTTTACCCATGAATATTAAATTCCTTGATCACTATGCATTAGGAGTCATCTTTGCACCATCTGTTTGTATTTGTCATCTAACCCTTGTAAATAATAAAATGTACTTTGTTCTCAAGTTCATGGATCCTAGCAGGAGAGCAATTGCCGTGGAGGAAAAGTACTCTGTGAAGCTATTGGCAGCAGCAGGACTCTGCTTTAGCTCCCCACCTTGCCACTATACAGTAATCCAGTGAAACCCAGAACCTGCCCCAATGAGTGATGCTTAGCCTCCGTGGCTTCCTTGAAGGCCCAAAAGGGATGATGGAGGGGTCTACATCCCTGAAAGCGATGCTGGCGCCCTCGCCTACACTTCTAAAAGAAGGCAACGTCAGAAGAGAAGGCAGGTTGCGCTTCAGGGGAGCAGCCTTTCTGAACCCCTGGCATGTCAACGGAAGCGAGCTGCCGTGGTCAGGCAAAACCAGAACTAGGCTCGGCTGGAGCAGCTGTGGCTGTTTAACAGGGTGGCCTGGGCAGCTGGCCTGGGCAAACTGTCCCCGGAGGTACTGGCAGGGAAGAACCAGCTGAGGAAAAAATGGGTAAATGAGCAGATACACAAAGTTGCTCTCACACCTGGGAGTGCCATTGAAGAAGTGGTCACCCGTCAGCTGAGAGGCAAAGTTCAGGGAAGGCTAGGCAAATATCAAGGGAAACACTGATAAAGTGCAGTTGTTATGATATAAAATTAATCCTTAGAGGGAGAGCTGCCTGAAATTTTTATTAGATCATGCAATGAGGACAGCCCTGACACATATGACCGAGGTTCAGTTTCAACTTTATCAACGCAGACAAACGCATGCTTTCCCTAGCAGAGCCTAGCAGGTCTCGTGAGTACGAAGAAACCTGCTTCACGGCTGAAGATCTCTGTGGACAACAAAAGCTGCCCGGAGAGCACTCCTCACACGCACGGTACCTTGCCAAAGCCGGTCAGAGACATACCTGGTGGCAGACTCACGATGATTTACATCGCCTGAGGATTTGCCTCTCTCTGTTCTTATAAATTAACCTGTATGCCAGGCAACTATCAATAAGCACTCAAACTGTTGCCGTCCAGTTAAAACCTAATGTAGTTGCTTAAAGAAGGGATCATTTAGGAGATTAAATGGAATCATATTATTTCCATCCAACGTGTTGGTAGCAACAACTTTAGGCAAGAAAATGGTTGCCAAATATTTGTTTAACTGGAAGAGTTATCTGGGCTTGGACAAGATACCACTTGCCACTCTGCTCGGCCTTGAAAACATCCCACACTAGGAGGTTACCTATTAAGTGATAGACAATATATCTTGTTAATTGTTAGAGCATGATGACCTTAGACTTTGCCCAGGTATTTAATAACACCATCTGCTGTCTAGGTCTGCAATACTATTATTTTTACATGAGGATTACTCTTCTTGCTTCACAAACAAGGCTGTAATAACAGCGCTAAAGGAGAGCAGAGCAGCGTGGTATTTAAACCTGACTGTCCAAGTAAAACATACAGGAGGTGCAGCTCACCCAAAAAAATCCCAGACGCATTGTCTTGAATCTGGAAATCCCGATGTGCTGAAGGCTGAGGGGCTGTGATCCAGCCCTGTGGACCACACTTGGGAAAAACTCTCGTGTCTCGCCCGAGAAAGGGCCGGGAGTGAAATCCACCCTTGTGCAGGCTGCCAGCCGCTTTGCTCGTTCCATCGCCGTTGCTGCTTCCTTCCCCAAAACAACAGCAGTGGCCCAAAGGCCACCGTTTAGGAATCGCTGCGCCTTCAGATCTTTTTCTCGTTGTAACGTGCTGCTCAAGCACCTGCATTTAGTGCCAAATAATCACATTTATCTGGTTTTATATCTATACGTATAAAGGGTCCAATCCTGTTCCTGCTGACAGTGATGTGATTTTTGGCTTTGGCTTCTTAGAGAATTTAGGGGAGGGAAGGAAAGAGTGAATTTCTCTGTGCAGCTGGTGTCTTCTGATCAGTGTTTCCACCACCTTGTGCAGCCCGCGGTTTCAAGTAAAGCCATTCCCAGTGCACCGGGAACCTGAGCCTGCTGGATTCAGTGACAAAAGCCCTAACAACCCAGATGAGTCAGTTTCTCACTCCGGAATGATGCAATTTTTGTGCAAATAGTCTTTTCTTTGTAATAAAGAGAAGCCAAAACCTGGTAGCTGGTGAGCTGCCAAATTGTGGAGGAAACATTAGAGGTGTGAACACCGAAGGGCTCCCAAAAAAAAAAAAAAAAAAAAAAAAAAAAAAGGCAAAGAGAAAGAGCGCAGACTGTACTTTAAATTAAAAAGTGCACATTTGCACTGGGGATTTTTGAAATGTTTTTATTTCGCTGTATGGCTTATTGGTGCATGTCACTCAAGGGCGTGTATGGGGGATGCAACAATCGTGAATCCCCTGCACTCTCCAGCTTAATTCCTGTATCAGACCTAAGAGGAGGAATGCTTTACTTGGCACTCTGTTGCAACAGAGAGGTCAAATATGAAACCCAACATATGAATGTAATTAGGAGGGTATGTAAAATATGGGGGCTGGATGTCTTAACAGTGTCCGAAGCAGGCATGTCTTGACATGCCGTTGGTTAAAGAGGATTTTAAGTATTCCAGTCTGTGGGACGGTGTATCTGGTTACATCTGAAAAGAGTTTCTTAGTCTTCTGTTTGTACGATTTTTCTTGTATTTCAGGAGTAGAATTTTGATTCTGGAAGCCTAGCCTGCAGAAACATTCACCTCTTTTTGAAGTACACGAAACAATATCTTTTTGTTAACCAACACAAGCTGTGGAAGAAGATGTGAAAAAGTCCAGATTCTTCCCCTACTGACCCTGTACCCGTTCTGAGGCAAAGGCAGGTTTGTGGATGTTCATACATGCTCTCTGGAGGCGCCCATAGCAGGTTGTGATAGTTTTGTTACCATTTGTAAACCCAGAAACTGGTATTTTCATATCGTATACAGTCGAGTGGGGGTTCTTTCTGTTGTTTCACAAATGACAAGGGAATGGCTAAAATCTGTGCCAAAAGTATTTACAAAACCCTATCTCTGCCCTTTGCCTACAATTTGCATTTTCTTTTAAACCTTTCCAAGTGAAGCAGTAGGCAAAACCCCCGGCAACTAGAAGCATGTGCAAGGATGCAGAAAGCTTTAGAATACATTTCCACACCCTGCTGACCTATTCATCAAAAAGTCTGCCAAAACACATAACTCTCGGTATAAAACAGAATTCAGAAGAAAGAACCTTGCTTGCATTAACCTACTTCTTTCCAGGTTGCGTGACACCGCAGGCTCTCCCAGCAGAAGAGGAGCTGAGCCCATTGCGTGACTTTTCTGCCATCCCTAGGAGTTTTCCCAGCTCCTCGGCGGAGGGGGGCATGGGTGGGAGCGACCCTCCTTCAGCGCCGGCAGCAGGTCGGGATGCTGAGCTGAGCCGAGCAGACACGACGGTCCTCTAGACGAGGCAGTGGTAACCTGTCAGCATCACAGTTTCCTGATCTCATGTTAACCAGCGCTGCGCATGATTGCCTTGGGCCAAATGCCGCCCTGGTGCAAATGCACTGACTTAGCAGAGCTTCCCGCAGCAGGCGCGGTGCTCACTGCGTTCATCGGTTTCATGAGGTCTGGCGTGGTGAGTGATACTAGGTTCAGATGTGCCGGGTTCCTTCTCTTCCCAGCTCTCTCTGAAACACCATCCTGGTTCAGGAGCATCGTGCAAACTCAGGCTGAGGTTCCCACAATCCCAGCGAGTGTTTGTGGAGCCATACATTTGACAGCAATGGCTTCAAATGAAACGTAGTCCCCCAGACTGAAGTAGACATGGGAGTACCTTCCTCACCTCACGTCTGCATCCCATGTGCCAATCTTCCAGATTTTAATACAGACACCCAGTCTATATTCTGTGGGCACACACATAAATGCACACACACACAGAGAGCATGTTTTGTACCAGTTCAAAGTTAGGCCTCATAAGAACAACAAAGAAAAAAATCATGCTGTTAGTTAAATGCTTTTATAGCACTGCTGAGCCATAAGGACATCCCTCTGCAGTGAAGAGGAGGAGCCCTGTTGCGCTGGTTTTGGCTGGGAGAGAGTTAATTTTCTTCACAGTAGCTCATATGAGGCTATGTTTTGGATTTGTGCTGAGAAAAGAATGTTAACAGCACACTGTTTTTGTTGTTGCCAAGCAATGTTTACATTAAGCCAAAGACTTTTTCAGTTTCTCATACTGCACCTGTGGCCCAGCTGTTTCTCTACAAGAAGCTGGGAGGAGACACAGCCAGGACAGCTGACCCAAACTGACCAAAGGGACATTTCATGCCATCAAACATCATGCTCAGTGTATAAGCTGGGGGGAGTTGGCGGGAGGAGGGGGCTTTCTCTCTCTCTCTCACTGCTCAGAGACTGGCTGGCTGTCAGTTGGTGGGTGGTGAACGGTTGTATCTTTTTTTTTTCCTTTCATTGCTGTTTTCCTTTTCATTACATATTATCATTAGTAATAGTAGTAATATTTTCCATTACATATTATTAGTAGTAGTCTTATTAGTATCATTGTCTTCTTTCATTTATTTTCAATTATTAAACTGTTCTTACTTCAACCCACGTGTTTTCTTGCCTTCTCCTCTGATTCTTTCCCCCATCCCACCTGGGGAGGAGGGAGTGAGGGAGGGGCTGTGTGGTGCTTAGCTGCCGACTGGGGTTAAACCACGACACCTGTGCAGAGGTTTCCCCACATTATTGTTAGTGGTGATGGAGGCAGGGTTGCCATCCCGCTCTGCAGGAGACGGAGCCCAGCTCTCAAGCTCCTCAGGCCCTCACAGGAAATCAGACCTGTCTCCAGAGCTGTGGGCAGAAGCCCTGCCAACCCATGTGTCCTTCCCTCCTCTCCAGCGTGCCCTCCGGCAGCCCAGGAGGGGTGGCACAGCCGATGGAGGGCAATGGGACGAATGCGGGTGCAGCATGAGGGGCTCCTGCAGCAGCAGCAGACTGATGGCACCGCTGAGGTCCCTCCCTGGCTGCCCACCCCCACCTGCTCCTTTTTGCCCCAGGATCACCCCCAAAGCAGCAGGCTGGCAGCACTGGGGCAGGTTTAGCTGCGCTGGGGCTGCTGACGCTGTCAGGTTTGCTCCAGCAGCCATGTCGGCACGATGCAGAGGGCAGTGCCAGGCAGAACCGAGCAGCCAGGGTGGGGGAGAGTGGGACCACTTCTTCTGGTGGCAGCGCCAGGTCAAAGTGCCAGTCAAGGCAGTGCTGCAGGTGTCCAGCACGCACTCCCCTGGTAGCTCACCCACGCCCGAGGCCATCTGGGTCGAAGACAGGATGAGATGGTGCCCAGGAGACCAGGGCCAAGCTCCCCTCTTCAGCGTGGCGCTCTGGGGCAGTGATCTGGCCTGCTATTATGTAAGATTTAACAAAAGCTATATAACAAAACTATTTTAAGTAAGAATGTTAATTGAAGGCTGAGTCAGGCTGCAGCGAGCACAAAGATGTTTTTGAGAGGCTCATACCCTTTTTCATTTGGTCTGTATTTTTTCCACTTAATTACAACGTGTGTGGAACAGCAGTTAGCAATAATAGTAACTGGCAGAGGGAAAATGGATGATGAAGGTGATTGTCCTCTTGCCTCTGGAGCAGCCGTTGCAACCCATCCCAGATCCGCGATATCCAGCGGTTACTCACCTCTGAGGCTGCGCAGGGCGTTTGGGAAGTGACCCAGAGGACTTTCATCTGACACCTGGGTACCGCAGCCAGGCAGACAACTGGGGGGGCCCTGTTCAGCACTAGGTAACTAGCCCTTGCTGAAGTCTACACTGGTGTGGTTCTTCCCTGTTGCTGGTGTCCCTGCTGGGGTTAAAGGAGGTGTGGACGTGCCTGCCCACGCCTCAGCAAGCTGCCATGGGGTCTGAGACAAAACGACAGCCATCTCCTCCATTGGCATGACTCTCCAAGCAGACCCTGGAGCTGCTTGGTGCTCCCGATCACGCCAAACTGCATGTTGAAACTGTGGTGGGACGTGTCAGGGAGAGGGTTGTTGAGGGACACCTGTCTGGCAGCTTCCAAGCACACGTGCGAGACCCCTGGATGAGCAGCAAGTGGCGGCTGTGCAAGCAGCCTCTGCAACCGCCCCCGCGAGCTCACCAGCGCAGCCATTCCTCGGGCATGACGCGAGGACCTTGGCAGGTCCCATTACAAAGATGACTGGTCCTCAGTCCCTCATCGCGTCCCATTTGGGAGACTAAGTGATACGCAAGTCCCAGCCTTTGGCAAACTCCTTTAATGACTGAAATTCAGAGGAGATAGATTGAGTTTAATTGCCACTTCCAGCACAGGTCTACCAGTTCTTAATGTTGCTGGTGTTCTTTTTATCAAACATGAACGCAGCTGGAGCTCAGCTCGAGCAAGAGGGATTTAGGTGCCTGGAAAAGGGATGTGCATGGTCTTTTTGCCTGAAAGTACGAGTGGAAAGGATGAGATAATGCAACACACCTCTGCTGTTTCAGTTTACAAACTTGTGTCTAAACCTGTAAGTATTGCTCCTCAGCACTGCTACACAGTACTTAGCATACTATGGATATGACAGAGCGGACAAGAAGATAAAAATACCCTCTTTCACTTGTTTTTATTTGGCGTATTAGGCAGCAGTGAGCAGAAAGGTAAGTCTAGGGTCTGAAGCACAGAGAAGAGCATTTCCCCCCACTCTGACTGCCCAGAGTGCTCCCTGAGGGTCTTCCTGCAGAGGAGGGGCACTGCTCAGGCATCAACAGGAAAGAAAGGGAGAGGAATGAGAGGCAGTGCCGGGGGTGGGCGGCAGAAACAAATTTCATTTCCATTTTGTGTTTTCTCAGATTTGGGCACACTTCTCTTTATATGGCAAAATTGCAGCAATATGACTAGCAGAAACATGGGGCACCCCAACCGTATCTCAACGTGCCTGGAACAAACTGGGGCTGCAGCCCAACGCGCTGGCTCACGGCCTCAGCGTGCCAATACCCAAAATTCCTTCTGAAGGAAGAGTGGTCTGTTTGAGAGACCCTCCTGCAGCTGCTGCACATCGCTCCGTAAGATGTACTGTTTCCCCTACAGAGCAGCACCCCGAAGATGGGGGGGAAGGTCTTGCTGCCCAGGTAGGCGAGCGCCAACGGCTGGTAACCATAAAACCCTAGCGACTGCGAGGTAACTGGAGAGGGAATCCATCTCCCCTTTCTTTTACCCCTTCAAGTCCCTTTGAACTAGCTGACCTTCATGGAGGCCAAACCCATCTGCACCTGCCCCCCAAAGCCCCCAGCCCCTCCAGGCCCCTGCCCCGCGGGGAGGATGAGGCAAGCAGAAAAGCTGGATTGCAAAACCACTGGCGCTGGCAGGAAACCTTAAGGTCAGCAGCAGCCAAGGTTACCTTCAGCTAGGATGCCTCCCCTGCCGGTGCTGCTCCTGTTCAACCCCAAACTATGGGGCTGGCGGCCGCTGAGGCAGGGAGGACTTTGGTGCCGGCCGGCTCTTCTGGCGGGCCCAGAAGGTGACTTGCCAGCTGGAGCTGTCAGCAAGCGCCCGTTTGCTGCTTGAGGGAGACATTTTGGTAATGCAGGAACTCCCACACTGGAAACAGCTTTAATAGCTCTGGCCCAGGCTTCAAGAAGGTCTGGGCCTCAGTTTTGACTTTTATTTCGTGTGAGGATCTCGTCGCCAACTCCCCCAAGCAGGGGAAAAAGCGTTTCCCAGCCCAAACTCCCCAGCCCAACTGAGAAACCCCTTGGTGCACCCTCCCCAGGGCTCCTCTTTCTGTTTCGCTTGGGGACACCCACTCTTGGACGGAGGAGGAAAGGGCAGGGCTGCCCCTTCTTTGCAGCCAGCCAGTGCTTCGCACCCTGCATCGACGTGGGCTCAGGGGGATGAAGTGCAGACAAGGAACACGACTGTCCTGAGGCTTAAACAGAAGGAGTCTCAAAGCCCTCCGTAATTTTTTCAACAGACGATCTGTTTCTGCTCTCATTTTGTAATGTTTCCTGTGAAGTCCTCGCCCCGTCCGATTTTCGGAGCGTACATGGAAGCCTGTTGACTCCCACGCAGAACGCAGGGAGCAGAGCTGGCGTGGTGTCGCCGAGGGGTCACAGCTTCCAGGGCTTCCTGTTTATTTTGGGAAGGGGTCACTCGGCCGGCCGGCCGCTCTGCCTGCGCCCCAGGAAGCCCCCAGCCACCACATTCCTGCCCCCCTCGCCCGCGGCTGCAGACAATTGCCAACTGTGGCTCGCAACGCAGAGCACCAAGGCGGGGTGTAAATGGGATAACCCGACATGCCTATTTACCCAGCCTGGGGATAAGGGGCGGAAGCTTTTCCACATCAATTGCCCTTTCTTCTGGCATTTGGAAGTATCTCTCTGAAGTTTTTATTTCTCTTTGGAGGGTAGTAACCTCTGAATTTCTCAAGTATTTCCATGATCTTTTTCTCGCTGCTTTTTTCCTACTGCTACTTGAAAAGAGGGCGTAAAGTCAACTGCTCAGTTAAAACCAGACTTGTTTCCTTTTTTGAAGAAAGCATGCAATTTTTGCTCCAAACCACCTAGGGTAGAGCCCACCAATGGAGTAGAAGCTGTAGCATCCAGGCTCTCGCTCACCATGTGACTCCCTGGTAAGTAGCGCACAGATATGTGCCCAAACTTTCAAAAGCAAAAATCATAGCAGAATAGCAGCATTCATAGCACCACCATATTTCTGGAGATCCCCGTGAACTAATGGCACACCAGTGTCCTGGTGGTGCTTCCTTTTCTAGGCTGGCTCTGCTTCGGTGGCGCCTCAAACAGCGGGACTCAGCACAGCTGCCTTCAAGGAGTTAATAAAAGGCCCCCATGTACAGCAAAAGGCTGACACCGAGTAGCTACTGAGTCCCACTCAATCCTCTGGCACGTCCTGCCTCGAAGGGAGCTAGTGTGGTGACCTCCCTCCTGCCTCCATGGAGTATTCCTCTGCCAGCGCCTCGGTCAGCTCCTGCCATCAGCAGTCAGCCCCAGGACAGCCAGCAGCGCGCCGCTGACGGGCGGCTCTCAGGGAAACGCGCTCTCCTCCTGCGAGCACGTGAGCGCACACGGCCTCACATTCATAGGGATGCTCCTGTGAATAAAGTTGTAAGTGGTTGTAAACATCGGCAGGATCAGTGGCTTACCGTGAGCCTGTCCAAAGCCCAAGCTTGCCAACTGGCTCTCTTTTGCATCAGCATCTTTTTTCTTTCCCTATAGCACTACTTAAAACAGCGGGGATTTTTCTTTTTCTGTAAGATTTTTATCTTTTCAGTGTGCTGTGAGGCTGGCCTTGGGACCAGCATCAACGTGAAAGCAGGACATCGCCCGAACTGCTGTTTGAACTGTACGCCTACAACTCCGTACATAAAAGGGTAGTGGCGGGGGATTCACTTTCAAAATGAGGGATCATTTTAAATGAAAATGAAACGTTTCGGTGCTTCTAAAATGGCTACCAGGAGCTCACTCTTGCAGGCAAATGTGAGCAGCTGTCTGCAAGCAAGATCCGGCAGTTGCTTTAGGGGCTCTGGAACTGTTTGGCAAAAGTCACATAATCCTCACCTAGGCAAGAGGCCCACTGAAACCTAGGTTCATTCAGCTTTCTGGAAAATCCTCTGGAGCAACCTGCCATCCCCAGCAGAAACGAAAACATCAGAAAATCATCAGCAAAACATCATTTGCTATGTCCCTGCAGGACCTCTGCCCCAACACAAGGATGGAAATGAGACCCATGGAGGAAGCAGCGTGTGTCTGCAGCAGGGTGCCGATGTGTGGGGAAGGATGTGGGGCAGCCCTCGATGGGGAGGGAAAGGGGAATGTGGAGGGCAAGGGGAATGTGGAGGGCAGAGGGGAGCAGGTGAGGAGCACTGGTTTGGACACAGAAGGACAGGTGGTCCCCACGGATGATGGGTACCTGAGTGAATTGTGGGCTGGGGGGACAGAGCTCTGAGGCATGGAGCCACGTGCGACTGCTGCACCAGCACGGAGGAAAGATGGGAAGGGACACGGGACTCTGCAGGGAGGGCAGATCAAAGAAACCCAGCAAGACCTCAGTGTGGCCCAGTGAATAACACCAAAAAACCATGGGGTGGGAAGGGGCTCTCCATGGCGTTGATGAGAATTCATCTTAAAAAGCTGCCCCGCTCTGACCTCGCCGCTCCCTTCCTTCCCTCCACCATGACACTGGGCACAACTAGGACAAGGTGAAGGCCTCCCGCACCGTGTCAGGCACCCATCCATGCCACCACGGTGCTCCTTGGCCGGGCGCGGCCCCATGTCCCATTGGGCGTCCTCCAGCCCTCGCTGCTCCTCTCTATAGAGTCGGTGTGTCATAGCAAGGGGCGTTCCGCAGAGATCGGGCACAAAAGGATGGTTTCTGTTTCCAAAAAAAAAAAGGAACTAGAAACAAATGCACTATCTGTTCGATTCCTGTGCAGTTAGCCCTGCAAGAGTCAGCAGCTTTGAGGACTTTTTTTTTGTGTGTGATTTGATACATAAACCGCATTTCCTATGTAGCACTGCCGCTATGTTTTTATCAGCTTTTCGACATTCAGCTCAGTAACGTGGGTTGTTTTTTGTTGTTGGTTTTTTTTTACCTTTTCCACCAGAACGAATTCAAAGGCAGCGAATGCGGCAAAAGCAGAACACCGCTCATCTCACCTTTTCCAAGCAGCCAGTTTTCATTAGAAATAAAGGAAAATAAATACAGATCACATTTTCTGTCCTGCAGTTAAAAGCCTGCCACGGCTGAAAGCTTTGCTTTCTTCTTCCCCTGCAGCCTCACTCAGCTAGCACTCCAGCTCTGCTCATGATCTGAAATGTGCAAACACACTGTTTCTTGGCTTTCCACCAGTATATATAAATGTATGTAATTTTTTCCTTCGGAGAACCTGGAGGCTAAAGCAAGAGGGCAAAGGAGTACGTGACTAAAACATCCAAACTTCCTCTTTCATAAGCCATCACATGATGAAGTGCAATTACAATTCCTGCCTTGTTCCTGCCAATTGCAGGCGCATTGCCTCACCCGAGAAACCCGGCTTCTTCCCCTCTCTGTGTGTGTGTGTGTGTGTGTGAAGGCAGCAATCGCTGCAGCCGGCTTGGCGCGGCTCCAGCTCCGGGCTGGAAAAAGAGGGCAGTGGGTGGAAGACGAAAACAAAGATCTGTTTACTTAGCATGCAGGGATAAAGCGTCTTTCCAGCCCGGGAGGGGAGGGGAGGAGGGAAGAGAAACAGCTTTAAAGGACTTTGATGCAATGTGAAAGGAGGGCTGCTCGGGAAAAGCGAGCCTATGTTAACCCTTGGCTCTCCGGGGACACGTCGCGGCCGTGCCGCGGCCGGGCTGTCCCCTCCCTCTTGCTCCCCCCCACCCCGCCCCGGGCCGTGAGGGCTCCGGGGGCAGCTCCCGGGGCAGCAGCCGTGCCCGCCCTGCGGGGCTGGGTCGGGGGCCGGGGCGGGTTGTTGTTTTGCTTTTACCAGCCCGGCGCCCGCAGGACGCCCAGCCGGGCACCCAGCTGCACAGTCACCCAGCCTGGCACGGGGGCCGGCGCTAGGAGACAGCGCCAGGATGAGGGCGAGGCAGGGCCAGGCAAAGCCTCCACCCCGGCGCGGGGTGCTGGGGCCACCGCGAGTGCCTTCGGCCCCGGCGGGTGTCGCTTGGGGTGGGGTGGGGGGCCGCGATCTGACCCCCGCGCCGGGCCGAGGAAGAGCAGCGGAGAGGCGGCGCTTCTCCCGACGGCAGCATCCCCGCCCGCGCAGCGCCCCGGCCGCCCCGTCGGGTGGCTGCCAGCCGCGGGGAGGCACCTCCCGCCGGCGGCTGCGGACGTCAGAGCTTCCCCGGCCCCGGCCGGCCCCCGCCTCCCGCCCTCCCCCATCCCCCGTAGCCTACATAACGCCGTGGGAAGGGCGGCCCGAGCACGGGCGTCGGGGGGAGCCGCCGCCGCTGCCGCGGCGTGTGTACTGTGCCCAGGCAGGCGCGTGCCGCCGGCCGTACGTGCCGGGATGCGCCCGGTGATGGGTTGCTTCACCTCCCGTGGCAAACGGGAAGAGCAGACACCCGCTCTTCCTCCCGCCCTGTGTTTTGGTGTGGATGCAGGCGGCGGATGAGCGATTCGCAGCCTGAAAGGCAGACGGGGAAAGATGTCTGCAGGTTTTTTTTTTTTTTTACGGGGGGGAGGAGGGAGGAGACGGCGTTTGCTTAGTCTGTGTGAATTTTGCTCATCTGCATTAGAGAACCGCTGTTTTGTGGTTGAAAATGACAGGAAATCTAGAACGTCCTATTTCCTGTGCACAATAACAGTTATAGAAAAAAAAAAAAAAGGGTAATCGTTGTATTTATTTATAATGGAGCCTCCTGCCCCGGCGGGGAGAACAAAGCTGGGCAGCGGCGCGGGAGGGCGCCGGCCCCCAGCCCGGAGGCGGCGCTGACCGGCCCCGCGGGGAAGGGGGGGGACAACGGGGAGGGGGGGGGGGGGCGCAGCGCCGTGCCCAAGGTCACCGGCCGAGCGGGGCGGGGGGACAACCCGGTCCCGCAGTGCGGGAGGCGCCCGGCGCATCTCCGTGTCCACGCGCGGCAGGGTTGGGCAAAGCCCCTCGGCGGCGCAGGAAACGGGAATAAACCCAGTAATCAAAACAACAGCAGAGCAAGGGGGTGCTGCAGCAGCAGCGCCCCCCCCGCCCGGTCCCTCTCCGCTCCCACAGCACTCCCCAAGGGCGAGACGGGGCGGGGGTGCGGCGGCCCCCGGCGGCTGGAGGCACCCCCGGTGCCGGTGGCGGGGGCGCGGGCAAGGGCCGGGGCCGGGATCGCGGCGGCGGCGGCGGCGGCGGGGCGGGGGCGCCCATCGCGCAGGCGCGGCCGGCACTGTCGAAGAATCGAGGCGGCGGCGCGCAGAGGTGGCGGTGGCGGCTGGAGCCCGGCACGGCACGGCGCCGCCGCCAGCCCCGGCCCCGGCCCCCGCGGCAGTCCCCGCCCCGCCGCGCCGCGCCGGCCCCCGCCGCCCCGCGCCGCCCCGTAGTAGCCAGCGAGCGGGGGAGCCGTGCGGGCGGCAGCGGCCGCAGCCCTGCGCCAGCCGCGCCGCGGAGATGCGCGTCCCCGCCGCCCTGTGAGCGCCGCCGGCGGAGACGGCGAGGGGAGCGGCGTCCCCCGCAACGGCTCTGCCTGCCGGGGCGCCCGCCGCGCCCCGCTCCAGCGCACGGAAGAGGAAGGCGAAGGGGAGGGGGCCCGGCGGACGGTCCCGCTGCGGCCGCGGCGCACGAGCCTCCCCGTCGGGACTCCGGTGGCGAGGGGCGGAGGAGGAGGAGGCGGTGGCCGGAGCCGAAGCGGGGGGCACTCGCCGCTGCCCCGGGGCCGGGACATGTCGTCGGCGGCGGTGGCGGCTGCTTCCCGCAGGCAGTCGTGCTACCTGTGCGACCTGCCCCGCATGCCCTGGGCCATGATCTGGGACTTCACCGAGCCCGTGTGCCGGGGCTGCGTCAACTACGAGGGCGCCGACCGCGTGGAGTTCGTCATCGACACGGCGCGGCAGCTGAAGCGGGCGCACGGCTGCTTCCCCGAGGGCCGGGCCCCGCCGCCGCCCCACGCCAAGCAGCCGCCGCTCTCCGCCAAGGAGCTCCTGGCACAGCAGCAGCAGCAGCTCGGCCACCCCGCGGCGGCGGAGGCGGCGGCGCGGCCCCCGCCGCAGCCCCTGGAGCGCTACTCTCTGGCGGCCGAGCGGCCGCCGCCCCGCCTGGGCGCCGAGTACGGCGGCGGCCGGCAGGTCAACGGCATCCTGGTGCCCAACGGCTTCCCCAAGCCCGAGGAGCCGCCCGAGCTCAACCGGCAGAGCCCCAACCCGCGGCGGACGCACGCCGTACCCCCCACCCTGGTGCCGCTGGTGAACGGCGCCGGGCTCCCCCCCGCCATCGGCGGCCTGGGCAGCCGCGCCGCAGCCGCCGCCGCCGCCTCGCTGGCCGCCATCTCCGCCGCGCCCGCCCCGATGGCGGTGCCCGTCCCGCAGCAGCCGGCGGCGGGGGCGCAGGCGGCGGGGCAGGCGGCGGGGCAGCCCGGCGAACTGGGACACAAGCGTCCCGGCTCCGTCTCTTCCTCCTCCTCCTCCTCCTCGGGCGGCGGCGCGGCGGGGGAGCACGACGGCGGCGCCAAGGAGAAGCGGGGCTCGGCCGAGAGCCTGCCGGCGGCGGCGGCGGCGGAGCTAGCCGCCGAGGGCAAGGGCCGAGCGGGCGGCGAGCAGGAGTGGCTGGCCAAACCCAAGACGGTGCGGGACACGTTGCTGGCCCTGCACCAGCACGGCGGCCACGCCGTGCCGCCCTTCGACAGCAAGTTCAAGAAGGAGCCGGGCATGGCGGGCGGCAGGCTGCTGGGCTACGAGACCAACGGCGCCGTGGCCAAGCCAGGTGAGCCGGCGGCGGGGGCCGAGGGGCGGCGAGCAGGACACGGCAGGGCAGTGGGGGGGTGTGCGGGGCGGAGGAGCCCGGGCGGCTGCGTGCGCCCGAAGGCGGCGGCCCGACGGCCGGGGTTAGCCCCGGCTGCCTGGGTGGGGGGCGGGGGTGGTCGGCTGCCCGGGGGGTGACCCAGGCTGCCCCGGGGGTGGCCCCGGCCGCCTGTTTCTGCGGTTGCACGGCGGTGAGCCCCGCGCTCAGCGGCGCGTTGCTACGGCGCTGCCTTCTCTCACCCTCCTCCTCCTCCTCCCTGCGCAGGGGCCCGGGCCGCCCGGAAGAGGAAGCCTTCTCCCGAGCCGGAGGGCGAGGCGGGACCCCCGAAGATCAACGGGGAGGCGCAGCCCTGGCTGCCCACCTCGTCGGAAGGGATGAAGCTGCCGCTGACGGCCACCCCCTTCATGTCGCCCCCGCCGCCCACCGCCTCGCCCCACTCCAACCGGACCACGCCGCCCGAGGCGGCCCAGAACGGCCAGTCCCCCATGGCCGCCCTCATTTTGGTGGCGGACAATGCCGGGGGCAACCACGCCTCCAAAGACGCCAACCAGGTCCACTCCACCACGCGGAGGAACAGCAGCAGCCCCCCCTCGCCCTCCGCCATGAACCAAAGAAGGCTGGGCCCCGGCAGGGAGGTGCCGGGCCAGGGGGCCACCGCGGCGGGCGGGCTGGAGCCCGTCCACCCCGCCAGCCTGCCGGACTCGTCCCTCGCCGCCAGCGTCCCGTTGTGTTGTACCCTCTGCCACGAGCGCCTGGAGGACACCCACTTCGTGCAGTGCCCCTCCGTCCCCTCCCACAAGTTCTGCTTCCCCTGCTCCCGGCAGAGCATCAAGCAGCAGGGAGCCAGCGGGGAGGTGTATTGTCCCAGCGGGGAGAAGTGCCCCCTGGTCGGCTCCAACGTGCCCTGGGCCTTCATGCAGGGGGAGATCGCCACCATCCTGGCCGGAGATGTGAAGGTGAAAAAGGAGAGGGACTCGTGACTGGCCCGCGCTCGCCGCCCGACGTCACCTTGAACTCGAACTGCTCGAATTCTGTATATTTCTATAAATATATATATATAAATATATATATATCTCCAAGACAAGGGAAATGTAGACTTCATAAACATGGCTGTATAATTTTGATTTTTTTGAATACATTGTGTTTCTATATTTTTTGAAGACAAAAGGTATGTACTTATTATAAAGGCATTTCTTCTAATTCTTCTCCCTTTTTTTTGTTTTGGTTTTTTTTTGTTTTCGTTTCGTTTTTTTCTTTTTTTTTTTTTTCCCTTTTGTTGTAGCAACTATTTGTTGTGCTTCCCTGGTGACAGTTACTGTTCAATGTAGGCTGTGACTTGCGCTGCTGCTTTTTTTAGAGAGCACTTGGCAAACCAGAAATGCTTCTAGCTGTATTTGTATGCACTTGTTTCTTTATTTTTTTTTCTTTTTCTTTTTTTTCTTTCTTTTTTTTTTTTTAAATGCCAAATACACTTTCTGACATTGTAAAGATTGCCTTACTGTCTGTGATTCCTTATTCCTGGCCCCTGTCCTGTGGAGCTGGTCGCATGCAGGCTTGGTCTGAGGCGGTTGGGGGAGAAGAGTGGCTAGCCAAGGCGGGGATGCCCTTCCCTCTCCCGCCTGAGCTTAGGGAGCAGGAGGGCTTTCTCCCAGAAACGCGCGCGGCTCGGGTTGCAACGGCAGATCCGCCACATCCAGTCCCAAATTCCTCCGTGTTTCTCAAGGGAAGTTGCCTCCGGAGTAGGATGTGGAGAGGTGTCCAAGAGGCGCTGTTGAGTTAGGGATTTCTGGGTTGGTTTGTTTTTGGTTTGGTGGTTGGTGTACTGTTTTGGTTTTGTTCTTTTTTTTTTCTAAGGCAAAGTTGACCGCAGTTCATGTGATCAGTTGTAAGATTGCAAAACTGCGTTTATTCACCAATTACATACCGTAACGTGGAATTTTGATAAATAACTTAATTGTACGATTGGCGAAGACGCCAGCGTAGCACTGCCATCTCTGAAGGTCTTCAGCGTCACTTCTGGGGCTTCTGTGTCTGTGGACAAAGCTGGGGAGGTGGGGGAGAGACTGATTTTTTTTAATTTTACTTTAATTTTCAGATAGTGCAGGTGGACTTTGAGTTTGCTTATCAGTCACCTTTAGTGCTGTTGCTGTTGTTACTGTCGCTGACCCGGTATTTCCAAGTAGTGGCAGGTACGGTGTGGTACAGTGACAGCGGTGACTGAGGCTCTGCCAGATTGCCTGCGGGCATATCAGTGACAACCCAAATGCGGGTGGAGGAAACCTGTAATTTCCTTACTACATGTGCTTGAAACAAACCTACTGCTATTCTTTGAAAATGAAAATATAAACTGGTTGAAATGAAAGCAGTTAGGGCTGCACATAATGGCCCTGGCCCTGTCTTTTAACCTACTTTGGAGAACTTTTTTTTTTTTTTTTTTTTTTTGTAAAGCCACTTCTTTTGATCACGCTTCTGCATCACCAGGCAGACTTCTAAAATCAATAAATCATTGGTTACTAGAAATAGTTCGAGTCTTATAGTGATGTTTTTGTGCTGTTTATAGTTCGTTGGCAACGCTGCAGCTGTACGAGCCCTTCTGTTGAGGTGTTTATAACTCGGTTATAAGCGGTTGTTTCTGAGCAAAAGGGTGGCGAGGTCCTCCCTTGTCGGGGATGGGCTAATAAACACTTTCAGTATCAGAAGAGGAGGAGGAGGAGGAGGAGGAAAAATCTGTTCAGCCGACTATAATTTGAAGAATTTTGGGTGCTTTTTAGTCAACTGTTCTTATTGTGATAATGTTCAGACTGCAATTTAATGCAGAGTAGATCTTTTTTGGAAGACTACTTTTTTTCCTTTTTTTTTTAAAAGAAATGGTCATTATTATTATTGGAAGATCAGAACTGCACATGCACAGTAATTTTTTATGAAGTGTTTAATGAGCACACCCACTACATTGTGTTCCATATTACAGGTCAATGTAATATTAGATATCTAAGACTTGCATGATAAACAAATTCATTGAGTCAATATTACGCTTTAAAACTTATACCTATAGTCAAGATTGGTGTCTTATGTAAACACATTTAGCCAATTTGAAGAAAACGCACATTATGTATATATACCTATATATATACCTATATATAAAAAAACCAACAACTGTAAAGGATTCTTTGGAACCACTATGATCTGTGTAAATGTGTATTTAGGCACTTTATTAAAAAAAAATGGATTTTGAGCTGATAGATGGTAACAAGTTCTTCAGAGTTGCTTGGCATAATACCTCACGTGGGATGAAGCTCATGTTTTTGATTAAGGTGGTATCCCTACTCTTAAAAAAGAAGCAAAACCGAAACCCCAAAAGCCTCCCTAAAAAGCTCCTGCCCCCCGTTTTGTGTTATCAGGTGGCCCAGCTCTGAGCCTTATGAGGGCGAGACCTGCTCCTGGCAAGGCATAGCCTTGTTCTGGGGCCGAGGGACGTTGATGTGGCTGGGCCGAGAGGCCCATAAGGAAGCACAACTTCCTCCTCCTCGCTGGCCACCCCGACAGCTCTATGACTCCTGGAGAGGATGGAAACTCCCTGGCCGGTGATGCCAGGCCGTGGCCCAGGAAGAAAGCTGGAAAAGAAATGGCTCTTGGTGGCTACGCTTGCTTAGCTGATGTTCAGCCCCCAGACCCTGGCCAACTCTAATCTGCACCGTGAAACTTCAGAACTGCAAAAGCAAACAAAAAAAAAACCAGAAAAAAATTTAAAATCTGAGGGTGTTCATACATAGCTTGTTTTTCTTACATTCAGTGTTGCTTTTTTCCTTTTGGTTGCTGTACTGAGTTATAATAATGCTCCAGTGGATTCTCTCTTTATGCCAATTTACTGCTTCCTGGGCTACGAGCTTTTTTCTTTTTTTTTTTTTTCTTTTTTGTTATTTTGAAGTGATTTAGCTGCAACAGTGCTGCTGTTAATATTCCTTTTTAAACTTTTTAAAAGGTGATACTGTAATTTGTGTAGTATTAAAAGTGTTTTAATGAAGATTGTGTGATTATTTTTTTTTTCCCCAAAACCTACTTCCATCACTTTTTTTTCCAAGATGTTTTTTCCTGGCAGATCACCTGCACAGTGCTTTTGTTGATAGCTGCTGAACTAACCTGTTGCCATTTCTACGTTTTTATATTTTTTTCACTTCTGGCACTAGGTGTATGGAAACTAGGTGCTTTAAATACTTCTTGCACATTTTTGTATATAAAAAAAGAACTCGAAGGCTGTCGTTGCCCAAGTACAGTATTTTTTATTATTATTTTTGAAATACCATTTCTGACATTGTGAACAGGCAGAAGTGCAGGGCAAGAGGGGTTGCATGGAGCTGGTGGGTGCTGCCCTGCGCCTGGATCCTGGGGGGTGGGAAAGGCGCCTCACAAGAGAGGCTTTGACCGCATTTGCGGTGGCCTCAGAAAACCTGGTATGTTTGGGAGCTCTCTTTTTAGATGTGCTGTAAACCAGGCCATGGCAACCGCGTGTTTTTATGAACTAGCACTTAGGCGAAGGGTATAAATACATTTGAGAGTGCTCTCTAGTGGCTTGTTATGTCAACAGAGGCCCTGGATCCTTTCCTTCTGCACCTGGGCCAAGCCCTACTCCTCCGTCCTTGCTCTCCGTGGGAGGGGACGGGATGGGATGCTGCTCCGGGGACACCCATCCACCCGCTCGCCCTTCTGGGGTGGCATCTCGCCTGCGGTGGGGCACCTGCCCTGACGGTTGCACCCACTCCCCGTGTCTAACTTGCCCCCAGAGCGGCATGGGCCACCCCGTGCGGCGTGTGGGGTGTTGGGGCATGGCCACAGACCGCACGAACACAGCCTCTCCTCAGGCGGGAGGAGAAAACACTGGGCAGCGTGGAAATTAATGGCAGCAGGAGTGGCTTGCCAAGCAGGGCTGCGGGATGGCCCAGCTGCCCTCCCCGGGATCCCATGTAGGCCAGCAGGACTCCGGAGTCACCCTCCTTCCTTGCTCCCAAGGCCTTTCCTCTGCCTGGGCCCAAGAGCAGGTGGTGCTGGGAGCAGAGGAATGGAGTGCCTGCTTTATCCACTTCATCGTCCCGGGGCTCCTGCGCCGGAGGTGACTCTTTCACTGCCTTCGGGCAACCTCTGGAGCAAGCCGTGGGCTTGGAGCGCTAAGTGGAGGGTTCACATTTGAATCATGGAGCTTCCTGAAAGGCTTGAACCTTCCTGAAGCCTTTTCCCGTCTGGGAAAGAAGAAACATTGACGTCTCCCATGTAAATCTGAGTGCATGTTAGTGTCCATATGGCTGGCTGGCTTGGTTGAAGATGGGTCAACAGTCCTGCAGCTATTTTTATACACATCTCACCTAACGTTGATTTTCTTTCTGCTACTCTAGCCGGTGTTGTAGAGACTGGTATAGCAGAGTACATGCGGAAACCCACAATGTTGCATCAAGTGAAAGCCGCCTGTAAAATAAACTCACGGAGAAGCCAGGAAAAGTTCACGAAAGCTTCCCGCTGTAGCAGGCGTTTCTCCTCCCGTCACCTTTGACTCGGCAAACACAGTAAGAAGCATCCCTGCTCATTAACTACCACCTCCATGCAGCGCCGGGGCAGGGGTGAGAACCCACCCTGCCCTGCATGGCGCCTGGCCATGCCCCCACCTTGGAGGCCCCTTCTCTGCCCCCCTGACCTGCTGCTGCTTGCCCCAGTAGTCCCCAGCCCCGGGGTACCCCCAATCCCATCCTGGGGCACCCTACCTGCGGGCTTGCCAAGGGGCAGCAGGGTGTTTTTCCTTGGGAAATCCTGGGAAGCTTCCCATTTTAAAGGAGACCTCAGCCACTGCCTCTGGGAAGGAGGGCATCCACTCTTGACAGCAAAAATGCCCAGTATGCATTTTCTTTTTCACCCTTTTCCACTACAAAACACTCCCCACCCCCGCCCCACGGATGCCTCATGCTTTTTTTTTTTTTTTTTTGGCAGCGATTTGAAAACAAACAGAAGATGAGTAAACAGAGATGAAAGGGGTTATTGGTTCACCAGGTCGCTTCCTTGCAGAGGGAGACAGCTCCTCCCGTTCCAGCGCTGCCAGGCCGGAGCAGCTGGCTGGCAGCTGGGCAGTGGGCAGGCCGTGAGCTGCGGATGGGGGCCTCACCCGGCCACCCACTCAGCCAGGGACACAGGAAAGCAAGCTGGACTTCCCCCTTTCCCCTCCTGTGCTTTTGGGGTTTTTTCCTTCTTTTTGAATCTTTATGAGCTGAAAGAAACCTGATTTTTTTTTTTTTTAGATTCCTTTTTTTTTTTACACCAGAAATCCAGGGTTTCTCCAACGCTTTTTAACAGGAGTGTCACATTCTCCCAACTGTCCAGTAGTAAGAGGACTTACACATATTAGGCCACAACTGCATAATGGAATGAGCCATTTAATTCTGTCCAGACTATTATTTACAAGGGTTTTTTTTTTTTTTTCAGTCTTAATTGGGTTGCTGCTAAGCACTAGGAACAAATCATTTTCTCTTCTGAGATGCGTCACCCCTCAGCTGATACTTAAAGAGCTCAAAAATTAGGGTACTGTATGAAAGACTTCAATGGGAGCAGGGGAAGGTGATGCTGAAGGGGAAGGTGATGCTGAGTATCGCCTTTCTTTCACTTCACAAAAATCAGGAAATAAATCAGCTCCCGCACACTGACTCATGCCTTTGCAGATCCTCCTTCATGAATTGCAGTGAAGCCACACCAGCGTAAGCACCACTTTCCCATAGCACTTTCCAACATGTTTGGATTGTAATAATTAAACAAACTCAAACACTAAATTCCTGTGATTTTGTGGTTGCGATTGAAAGGGCTGGGCCCATTTTCCCTAGGAGAATACAGTTAGGGCAACCTCTGCTTCAGAAATTACAGAAGGAAGGTATTGGTTTTTTTTTTTCCTTGCAGAAAGTACTGTGCTATCGCTATTAACTCTGGGCAACAAAACACTTCATGGAGTAGCAGTGCTGGGTATCGGCTTCCCCGCACCTGGGAAGAAGGGGGCTGCATGGGCTCTGCCGGGGCTTTAACTTGTCATTCCAGGGACTCTAATTAGTTCAAAATTTCAGCTTAGACATCTAAGCTGCGTTTTCTGGCTTTTCCAAAGGAAACAAACGATGATAAACAGCATGAAGCAACGATTTTTAGCTGTGCTTTTTAATGGCTATTTTGGTGGTTACTTTCATACTGCAAGAGCCCTTCTATTCATGTAAGCCCTCTGCTTTTCTTTGGAGAGACAAATAACCTGTGCCCATAACTGAACCAGATACTTTATACCCCCTATTAATAATTTTATGATCCAGATGGTTACTTCATCTCACCGGTTCTGCTGCTTTGGGTTACTGTGGCTCTTTGCCCGGACCTCTTTGTCTGACCATGTTAAAATTAACTTGCCAGGGTGAAGGTCTGACTTCTGTTCCTCTCCTCCCCAGTTTGGTTATTTCCTGAAATCCGCCTTTTAATGGCGAGGCTTTCCAGGTAGCAAGACTTTCTGGGAACAGCTGGTGTGTGCTGGGTGGTTGGTTAGCCTCCGGCCACCCCTCGGGGAGGACCTTCAGCAAGGGTTTTGTGTGGTCCTGGTGCGGGGGGAAGGTGCGGACCAGCAGCCCAGCCTGGCCGTACTGCCTGCCTGTTATCTTCCAAGCAGGAACATTTTGAACTGCAGTGACAGCATATGTTTCTTCATCCTGTGTCACAAAAGTTTCCTGACATTGAGTGTTTTGGGGCGGATCCCTTCCTTTTCTGCGAAGGGTGCCAATTTCAGTGCTGCTTTTGATGGATAACAGTCTACGAAGCACTGGAGCGACACCGATGAATCTGGTTTGCGTAGGCAAGCTTCCAGGCTCCCTTTTTAGCTGCTTCCTGGTTACAGAGGGACAGGGTTACCTGCCCTGCCACCCACCTCTTGTCCTTCCTCATACGCCCTGCTGCTGGCACCCCTTTCCTTGGGGAAGCACCTTCAGAGGTGCCTGCGTGAAAGGGTTGGGTTTAAGCCATATGCACCCTTCTCACTGGGTGCAACCTCAGGGCTTGTTTAAGCTCTTCCTGAGCAGCTCCATAGAGGTTTCATCCTGATGGTGACCAAGGGAGTTCAGCTAGTGGCTCATGGCTCCTACATCTGGTCTATCAAAGGCTGTGCATGCAGCTGCTTTTGTTGGCAGAAGGCTTTCTCTTCCTTTGCTGAGTCTAATTTTATTACAGTTTTTCAGCTCCTGCATGAGAACTTCACACAAGCCCCTCCGAAAGCCAAAACAGTACTTAATCCCTAGGAAGAGCTACCAGTGCTGCTCCAGCACAGGCTTCTTTTGGATGAGAAAGGCAAAAGGCAAGGAGGGGTACCGGGTGCATTTGAAGTTGTTGCAGATGGAGCCAGCCTGAGCCTCTGAGTGAATGTGTGTTTTCCAGCCTGCCTGTAGTTCCTCGCCTAAGCAAAACCCTGACTTAGGTGAGTGACAGCAGGACTGCAAGATCTGTTCCCCTTTCATTTTGTCCCTTTTCACGGAGGTGACAGTAATGAAGCATCCTTTCTGTTTACTACTTGCAGCCAAAACCCTGTATTGCTTCTGTGAAGCAGTGTGCACCTGACCAGAGTTAAAAACCAGCCTGATTTCAGTGCAGAGATAAAGGACTGCAGTGAGACCTTCTACTTTGGAAAAAAAAAAAGATTAAATTAGTTGCCATCCATCCCTGCTTCTGCCTGTTGAGTGTGGGAACTGGAAGTTAGCTGGTCTAATTTGCTCATCACTTCCTTGAGCTAAGACCCAGGGACAGGCCGGTGACAGCAGCCTGAATTTAATCCCTCTTGCTCAGATGGTACATGGCACACTCCTTCAGGTACCCCTCCTCCCACCACATCTCAGTAACCAAAGCTGGGGTTTGGCATGGTACCCAGAAGTGTATCAGTTAGGGCCTACACTGCCAGGAGCTGCTGTACAGTCCGGCAAGAGTGGTTCAGGCAAGTGGTAAGCAGTACTTGTGAAACGGAATTAGTGTCATCTGAGTTTCATTTGCTTTTAAAATGGGGTGAGAAAAGGCAAATTATGGTGAATTTACCCTCCAGGCAAAACCCAAAGTGCATCTTTTAGGGACTGAATCGCCCACCCTTAATTGGTTTAAGAAACAAAACAGAAAAAATTATCTTTTTCTTTTGCAATCCATTCTCCTCCTAATCCTAAACTGGATCCCATCTTGTCAACAGTTCTGTCATTGCCTTCATCGGTTCCACAGGAGCGTCTCTGTGAGTAAAGTAACACTAGAGGTGCAGGAAGAATCAGGCCCTAAATGTAAATGATGAGTTACAACACACACAGTTTTGCTCTAATTATTTATAAGACATCATTTCATTATAAATAGGTTTTTCAGTTAAATGTATTGCTAGCACTACCGTCTTACTTATTCATAATTAATTAAATCATAGCAGATTTCTATGTTATTATCATTTCCATATACTATAAATAATTCAGAAGAAATGTTGGTTCTTTCAGGGTATTTTGTATGTGCAGATAAGGCGAAGGAGCAACCTGAGCCTGAGCAGAGCAGAGTTGCTCTATCCTCAACTTCTTCACAAGCATGTCTTCAGAAAAACTGGGAAGGGAAGGAAAGTGGCAGGGGGCGGCCAATGAGCGAGCTAAAATGCTGGTTCCTGTCCTAAGCATTGTAGGGCTTCTGGCTCCACGCAGGGCATCTCCTGGCTGCTTTTCAGAATGACCAGAAGGGAGTGCAGAGCTGCAGGGGTGAAAGATTTAAATCCACTGGTCTGCCTTTTCTCGACAATATTTGCTTCCCTTGCAGTAAAGGGAAGGGGTTTTTTGTTGTCATTACAAGCTTGATTGATTGGCTTTTTGAAAAATGAACAAGAATTGTTGTTGGACAATTCACATTTAACCTAACGTTAGGAACGTGTTTCAAGTTAATTTACCTGGGAAATACATTCCTTATTCGTGAACAACAAAATAAAACCATCACGTTTCTAAGCAGAATCTCATATGTATTTGAAGACTTGGCTTGTCGGTACTGGCATGTCACTGGTTTATAACAAATAGGAAGGGCTGGGAGAGTTTCTTGAAGCCATTTATTACTGTTGCTGTCCCCTAGTAGTGTCCTAAAGGGAAAGAGCTTTGTGAGTGCTGGGATGCAAACTGTGCTGGGATGTTGGGGGAGTAGCTGGACTCTGGCAATGGATGCTCAATCACCCCCAAGCCCACTGGAGAACTGTTGGAGGTGGGAATCGGGGTGAGCGTAACTGGAAGGTGCAACCGGGTTGGGAATTGCTTCAAAGTTGAGGAAATGAAAAGAATAAGCCCAAGAACTGAGCTGAAGCAGTGAGCTTCATCTGATCACTGGACATGCTCCCTCAGTGGTTTTCTGGCTGCCATCAGGTCCATGCTGCACATGTGTATTTGCACCTTGAGAAACGTTAGCACAGCACAACCGTGGGCAAATCACCCAGGAATAAGGCTGGCCACCAAGATGTGGCTGGCTGGAGCTGAGCTGTGCTGAGTGACGTAGCCTTGTGGCTGGTCTTCTTCATCTCAATTCCTCACCAAAGAGAGGCAGGGAGGTGTGGGACAGCTGCACAGGGCCGAGACAGAGTGTTTCGGCATGCACCAGGTAGGGAAGAACTGTAAGGGCATGGTGCCCTTTCCATCAGGGGAGCAGCAGGAGGCACCTTGTCGCCCCCAGAAAGGCTTCATCAGAGGGAGGAGGCTGAGCATCATCCTGCCTGCAGGGAGGCAAGTGGCAGCCCTGTGCTCCCTTCCTCCCTCACTGGAAGTTGACGGAGGAAAAGAAGGTGGAGGTGATGCCAAAGGAGAAAAGAGTGCATGGATTGGAGCCCCTTATGCCATTCGTGTTGTAGGAAACGGTTATGGTGCCTCTGCATTGATTCAGCCACAGAAAATGTGCATGCATGCACACAGAATATGTTGTGACGCATATCTGGCGTGCAGCTGTCTGTCTTTCCTTTGGCTATAGTCACCCGACAGCAGGTCGGTTTCTTACAGATACATATTTAATGGAGCTACCCTTGGTTATTGCCAACAGAGAGGGATTTGTTGGATGTGATCCTCTGCAGAAGGCTGTTGGCTGCTGCAGGCAGCGCCTCTCCTTCTGTCCCCTTCCTGATGCTCAGCCAGGGCTGGGTTCGCTCCCCCCTCGGAACACAGCTGAGTGCAGGCTCCCCCCCAGGACAGGTGATCCCTCGCAGGGCCCGACCCCAGCCTTTGTTCCCCTGCTGGGCTGGAGGTGCTAGAGGCTTACGGCAGCATGGCAGAGACACGGACTTGGCCTCTGCAAGTTTGGAAGAGCTCTGCTCAATGGCACAGGAGGAAACGGGGGCACCTGACGAAAGAGCATGGTTGGGTTTCTCTGTCTGGCAAAGGGCGCTGAAACTGTGATGCTCTTGTTCTGGAGAGTTCCCCAACCTGGCTAGAGAGTGGCACAGGGGAAGGAACTGCAACATGATGCCTCCAAACCCAGCGCAGCCAGGGCTGAGTAAAGCTTAGAGTAGCAGCTGAGGCCTTTAACTCTCTAATCTTCCCCTTTTCATTAGACAGAGTTTCTGAGCGTTGTGTTACACCAGTCACTTGTGCCAGTTTCCTGAGGGGATGAGACTCTGCTGAGATTAAAAAAAAGGGAGTTATTTGTTTGAAAACTAGTGGTTCGGATGTGCAGATTTTTTTTGTGGAGGCATGTCACTGCCCGCTGTGGTGGGTACTCGGAGACCTGCTGTGAAACCCAGCACTCCCACGGACGCAGTCAACTCTGGTCTTTCACTCTTTTATGTTTGTATTTTCACTTTTTATTTTTGAAGGGATGCTCTTCATCTAGCAGGCAAGGTCCCTGCTGGTGTGCGAGGCCCCTGTTCCCACACCTCCCCTTCTCAACTCAAAAGGGTTTAGTCACTGCCCTGCAGCATCTTAGCCCTGCCAGCACCCCATGCATGGCCCATCAGCTGGCCATAGCCATCCCAGGTTGAGCAAACCCACAAAGATGGGACCTGCCCGCCCTCTGACTTGTTTCTCCTCCTGCCACAGTCCCATCATTACAGAGAACCTGGTGCAGAGGTGTGGCCTCAGCGTGCCTCTTGCCCGCCGAAGCGCACAGGGGCAGCCCAGCAGAGCCAGCTTGCTTTCCCCTCACCATCCTTCTGTGTGAACTTCCATCTCATATATTTTGCCTTTTGAAACAGATGGGAAAAAACGGGCCTCAAGGTCAGTAACCCACCCGTATAGTGGCTGGTCAGCAAGGGGGGGTGAAAGTGGTTTCTCCCCTGGCCCCAGGGAGCCCTGGCTCCCCTCCGGGCACAGCGTCGCAGGCAGGAGTAAGCAAAGGAGAAGAAATTGCCCTGACTTAGCAAGAGGTCATGCAGAAAGATCCACGCTGGCAGACGAGACAGTGTGCTAAAGATAACTGTTTGACAAACTATATTTACTCTCCCTTTCTGGGAGGACTTACAGGGGATTTGGAGCATTGTGCTAATATAAGCCATCCAGTGCCTGCGGTGGAGGAAGCGTCTACTCCGGGCTTCTCTGCGCTTCTGTCTTTACAAGCCATGAGAGGGGACACCGCTGAAAATAGCCTTGTCTCCTAATTGTGTTCTTGGGAATGCTAATCAGCAGGCCCGCTCTTCCCACCAGCAGCAACTGGGCAGCAATGCTGTGTGATCAAATGCAGCTGCTTCCCTCCCCCCCCCCATTTCTCTTGCCAGCAGCACTAGCTGTCTCTGGCCGTGTTCCTCCCTACCTGCTGGGGAGGTCACCCATTCTGAGGGCTCTCAGAGCCAGGGGAAAGCCCGTTGTCCATGTTTTCTGGGGTGTTCTGGGAAACCTCCGTACTGGAGTTGGTTTTCTGCCTCCCAAAGCTCCCCACCTAAACAAAGGCAGTTGGGGGTAGCGCCAGACAAAGGGGTGAAAGAGTGAATCCTCCTAAGCATTCGTGATTTTTCAGCTGCTACTCAGTAAGCTTTCTACCATACAGGAAAAGAGACACTTGAGATTTTGAGTATGCAGTAACCATGACAAATACAGAAGTACAAAAACAGCTCTAGGCAGCTAGAAAGAACAATACCGAACAAACAAATTAGCCATCTGTACCATCTCTAGCTCCTAAAAGTAAACATAAACACAGACCCACACTGAAAAGGACTGCACTCATAATAAATCAATTAGCTCCACCAGCCCTTGGAGGCAGCGGGGGGGGAGGGTGTGTGTGTGTGTGTGAGGGACAGGGACCAGAGGAGCAGACTTCTCTCTGCTTCCCTTCAGGTTGGCTCTCTGGGCACCCAAAAAGCTCTCCTGCAGGCTGAGGAGGGAGGATCGACTCAACAGAGCACCTCCGTCGCGAGTGACAGCAGGAGTGATGCGGTGGAAAATCTCGACCCCGGGGGTACATGTCCAGCATTCACATTTCAGAAACTTCCTTTCCCAAGCCCCAGTCAGTGAGGGTCTTGTGATCCTTCCTCTCTTCTCTCCTTCAGGCACAGCAGGGTGTTGGGAAGGTTATAAATACAGGCAACTGTTTGCTCTAATCCATCTCTGTCCACGTGTATCAGTTGTGCATCAGGCTCCTCTTTCCTCACTCCCAATTTATCCCTGATTGACTTGCCCATCCCATCGCCACCATTCATAACCCTCAGCTTGCTGTGTTTCTCACTGATGTCTCCTTATATGCCAAACACCCATGGAGACCTGCCTTAAAACCAATCATCCTCTTGGGATGGAGAGGCACCGGAGTGCTGGTGAGTGTGTAGCAGGGCAGCCCTCCTGGGAGCTTTGTTCCTCTCTATCCTCCATGGTGGATGTCTTATTTAAGATAAGTGCAAAGGTGAATGACCAGATTTGGTAATAAACTACCCGTGTTGTGGGAGTCTGAACCCCTCTGCAGCGTGAAGACCAAGACATTTGTCCTGTAAAAGAGCTCTGCTGTGTGCCTAAGGCAGGGAGCCAGACCCTCAGCACTGCAAAGCAGGGCTGGGCTCCCCACAGCCACCTCAGAGGTTAGTGCGTGGTGCTGTGTCCTACCAGATGGCAAACGACGGGATATGTCTCCATGGACACATTTCAGGGGGTTGCTGACCAGCTTCCACTTTTGAGACCCTTGTGCTGTCCCCAGTAACGTTCTTAAGGGTTGTGTGTGAGCTGCTCCGCTCACCTCAGGGGATACCAAGACCAGAGGCGACGCAGGGCACGCTTGCAAAGTCGTGTTGCCACCTCATTGCTGGTGAAGACAGCAGGCAGGAAGGAGCTTGCTGTTACTGTAAAGAAAGATCTGCACTAGCTGTGCCTAATTGCATCCCTTTGGGGAGGGCACAAGTGGGTGAAACTTGAGTTGGGGGTAAGGATTAGGAGAGCAATGCAGACTGGAGGAGCAAACAAACACACCCAAGAAAGGGTGGCATGCTTAGCCTAAAATCTGTCACTGTCAGAGAAAGAGCAACAGCAGCATCTGTCTCATAGCACATACCGATGGGGTAGGAACTCTTTGTTGGTGCGTGACCTTCAAGTCACTGCCAGGAATAGATTTTGGCTCCAATTTCAGCCCTAAGTAAAGCACCTTCTCCTGTCATGATTTGGAAGCTGAGGTATTTCAGTTTCCAGAAACAAACAGAGCTCACAGGAGGCAGTCCGATGGCTCTGGCTGCTGCAGAGCCCCGCATGGCAGCAGCTCCGGAAACGGCCGGGCTCTGCCCTTTGGAAATGACATGGGGTGAAGGGACTCAATGGGCTTCATCCCCCTTGGCCCTTGCCATCGTACAGTGGCTCCTGTGCACTGTCTAGCTCTAGCTGATAATGCGGCTGCACCTTTTCTCCTCGTCTGTAAGAAACCAAGTTTTCAGATCATTCCAAGGACTGAGTATGTTTAACAGTATAATTCAGTTGTTGTCCCAGGCTCTTGTTGCTGGTTTCCATACCAGCGCTGTATTTCTTTCCAAGATCCCAAAGCCCAACAGCGGAAGGGAAGCACAGTTTCTGAGCGGGGGAAGGCCACCTCCCCTTCAAGTTAGCAGAGATGCAAGGTGGGACCCAGGGACCCAACAGCCATCTGTTTTGCATGGCAGCTGTTACCTTCAAACCAAATTAATCAAGCCTCCCACTCTGACACCCTCTCCCCAGCCTGTTTTATGAAGATGGCTGGGAAACATGTAGTGCTCAGCCCTCAGTGGAAAGCGGCAGCCCGGTGAGTGTCGGGCAGTGCGGAGGCTGGGGGTCACAAACCCCCTTGCAGGTGCCACTGCCCTCCCCTGCCAGCCCAGGCCCACAGAGGGGCCTGGCACTGCTCCCCTCCTGCTTTCCAAGATGGCGGCCTTGGAAGGAAATAAAGCACAGGCTGTGCTGACAGTAGAGAGGGCCTCACCCTCGGCAGGGCTTTCAACAGCCCTTAGAAATGGCATCCTGGTTCCCCTGCCTCTGCAAACTGAGGCCTGGATTTTATTCCTCAGACCAAGCAGCCCACAGCAGGCTGCAGTGAAAAGGTCACGGCCACGCACAGCCTGTGCTTCTTCAGTGGTCTTTATGGGCAGAGGCATCTGTGTGCATGGATCTGGGAGAAGGATGGGGTGAAAAGAGCGCATGCAGGCCCATGCGTGTGCCTGTCCTCTCACAGCCCAAAAGCTCCTGAACCACCCTCAGGAAGAATATATTTTGACAAGCATCACCCAAAACGAGAGGTTTCAGTTCAGCGGAAAGCCATGTCTGATACACCTCTGGAACCTAGGGAGCCGAAACAAGAATCAGGATGAGCTTTTGAGAGCTGGGAGAGCATGGGGAAGCAGCTGCTCTTACCTCTGCTACTTAAATCTCTATCCCTTCAGGAACGTTTTCTCTGCTTGTTTGAAATGTCACTTCAGCAGTCACGGAGGAGAATACAAGCCTGTGTCTGCTCGCTCTGCCTAGCAAACTCCGAGTCGCAGGGGACGTTACCCACCACAGAGGTAGGACGGCTGTCTGGCAGCGTTTCAGAAACAAAGAGGCTTGGAGCAGAGAACGTTTACAAGGACGGTTTGACTTGCTCAAGTCCAGCACCAGTAGTTGGCTTCACACAGGTGAGGAGCGTGCTGCTGCTTTATGGACCCGCCATTGCAGCCCTTCGCCTCAGCCAGTCAGGCATAACAAGGCAAGGCGGGTAGGAAGCCGTCTGGGCAGATGGGGGAGGTTTCATACTTTTATTGCACCACTTTAAATGAGCACGAGGTGTGTGGCAGAACTCCACCATGTCTCATAAAAGCCCAGAGAAGCTGTAAGTAGGCACGCTTCTTCCGAGTCACTAAGAGGAAGCTGGGCAAGGAAAGCCTTGCCGTGCCCTGTCACCCTGAGGGAGCCGGGACCCATCACTTTCCAGCAATGGAAGTGGTGGTAGGGATGGGTGCTGTCATCTGCAGCCCCATGGCTCCTGCTGTCATTAAGATGTTTAGCAAATCCTGGCATCCCATTTTTCTCCTGCAGGCGATGCACGAGCATGCCAGTGAAATCCAGCATAACTGGAGCTGGGAAGATGCTCTGTGCGTGCAGCCACTCCTGCAGCCGGCTGGAGACACAGGGACATTCAAAGTCAGTAAGGATGTTGTAAGAGCTTACAGAACACCAAGCTGGTGTAGCAAAAGGGAAGTAACACCTTTGTAGGTACCTGGTTTAGGACTAACATCCTACACACTCACAGTAATGACTGTGGTGGTTTCGATCCATCTGAAAATTTTGCATGGGATTGCTTGATTCACAGTGGGTTGACAGAGAGCATGGGGGGTGCTTGGGAGGGTTTTTTTGTCCTTTTTTTGTTTGGTTTGGTTTTAATAGAAGCCACGGCACTTTTCTGTAGTACTGCAAAAAAAAAACCCAACCCAAAAACAAAAACAAAAAACCCAAACAACAACAACAAAAAAACCCGAACCTGAAGCACTTGAAATTGTCTGAGCTCCTGGAGCAGAAAACCTAATGCTGCTCCCAGTGCCACAAGACAGCCTGCTACTCCTGGGCATCTTAGGAGCCCAAAACCACAGCATTAGGATGCTGGCTTCAGCCACCTGCTGCGGTGGCCACAAGGAGCTTTTCTGTCTGGGGTAATTGTCAAACGTACAGGGTTTGGTTTATTACCACACCCAACAGGCATGAAAGATGCCTTACAGACCTGTGAGATAATTCCTGATAGTTGTGCTGGTTTTGGCTGAGAGTTAATTTTCTTCACAGAGTGGGGCTGTGTTTTGGATTTGTGCTGAAAACGGAGTTGATGACATAGAGATGTTTTCGTTCCTGCTGAGCAGTGCTTACACAGAGTCACGGCCTTTTCTGTCTCTCACCCCACCCCACCAGCAAGGGGGCTGGGGGGGCATAGAGGGTTGGGAGGGGCCATAGCCAGGACAGCTGACCCCAACTGACCAAAGGGATATTCCATACCGTATGGCGTCATGCTCAGCACATAAAGCTGAGGGAAGAAGAAGGAAGGGGGGATGTTTGGAGTCATGGCGTTTGTCTGCCCAAACAACTGTTACATGTAATGGAGCCCTGCTTTCCTGGGGATGGCTGAGCACCTATGTGCCGATGGGAAGTGCTGAATGAACTCCTTGGTTTGTTTTGCTTGGATGCACGGCTTTTGCTTTACCTATTAGACTGCCTTTATCTCAATCCATGAATTTTCTCAATACTCTTCTGATTCTCTCCTCCATCCCACCATGAGGGGAGGGAGCGAGCAGCAGCGTGGTGCTTAGTTGCTGGCTGGGGTTAAACCACAACAGTAGTTAATGCTCTCCCCGGTTCCTGCCCAGCCGTGGTCCATATTTGTACATTTGGTGGACAGGAGCTGGGTTGTCAGGATTTTCAAAGCTTGTAACTCCTGCGTTCATGCCTTTTAAGAGATTTGCTCTTCCAGGCACACAAATAGGGTAGATTTGTCCCCCCTCAGGTCTGCCTTCTTCAGGAGAAAAGAGGTGGGAGCGGAAGGATGAAGAGGGTTCATGCAGCATGGCAAGGAAAACTCTCTGGTTTACGAATCGTTACAAAGCGCCTGAAAATTAAACTATTTTTCATATGTAATGAACTGTGCATGTCCTGTACAGCAATAAAAATATCAAAAGTAATACTAAGAACTAATGTGGGCCATAAATACTGCCTCATATTAATAATATTTTTGTAAGGTCATTATAACTAACATATAAATGGAGTTTTTATTTTAAACATTTAATATTAATCAAATGGTTATGAAAGTACATAACAAACAACTGTGACATACCCATGGCCTAAATAATAAAAATGAAATGGGTGATGAATTCCTGTGAAAATTTAATTTGCAAAAGAAAGAACATTGCATTAATAAGGCATAATTATATCATCAAATATTTACCATTATTTGCTGGAATCCATTTTATTTTTATTTTACATAACAAAACAGTGGGTACATAAAGCAGCAGGCTGAGCCCCATCTTAACTCTTTTTGTGCCCCCAGGTCGTACAGGTTTTGCTGCTTTGTTTCACTGTTTTCCTCTAGAGGCTGCAATGCTGCATTAAAAATTCTGACATCTCCTCTTTTTTGTTACTCAGTACACACAGGTGCAATTATTTCAATCCACATCCCTAGGGAGAATAAATAATACAGTGGCCCGACGCCCTTCGCAGACCCAGGTCAGTGGATGAATAACCATTTCACACGGGCTGTCTGCCGCGTGCTATCACCTTCGCTTCTCCAAGGAGCACTGGTGTTTCCCACCACAGATGCAGTGAGAAGACAAAACCACGCTGAAGCTGCCAAGCTGATGTCCCCCTCCATCCAACAGCCAGACTGAGGCTGCTGGCAGGGCTGCATTCAGCAGAGTGACACCAATTGATGGCCATACCCCCACCCTCTGTGTTTTATTCCTAGCCATGAGCCGAGGTCTATTTTATTCCTAGAGATCTGCTGGCCAAAAGGATTGGGGCCTTTCCTGAGGTGCTCCTGCACCTGCTGAGCTGTAGGATCCTGATGGGATTTCTGTGCAAACAAGTGCTTGGAGGCATGTCCCGAGCATCTGGGCAGGGTCAGCGGGGAAAGGCTGGCCCAGAGGGGACTGTGGTCATCTTGCATTGAAGTCTGCCCTTCCAGGATGGTTGTTTTTCCATCGGCTTTCAAAAGGCACAGTTGCTGCCACACAGTTCTGTGTCGCAGTTGTTTTAGACAGCCTTTGCTCAGCTCAGCCAAGGCTGAGAGACTCAGTGGGTTCTTGGGATTTTTTAGGTTAATTTGGAAAACTTCCCTGATTATACATCTGCCAGTGTAATTTACACCTCTGAGGATTGGGTTGATTAGAGAATCAGTGAGAATGATTAATTTTATTCATTGAAGGCAGGGCTATGAGTGTGCTGCAACCTGCGACTGAGCTGATATTCCCTTTAATTGTTCAGCTGGGTCCCTGGCAAGCCTGAGCTGAAGCTGCACAAACTTGCTCAGTAAAAGCTTCTGGTAGACCGAGCTTCAGTGTTCCTGCCGAGCCAAACCAAGCCCAGCTTGTCTTCTGGATACAGGCTTGAGGTTCAACACCTCCCTGACGCATGCACACACGCATAGGAGCTTTTTAATTTTGGACAGAGGCATGCCTATGTCAGACATGAGGCTCTAATTCCTGAGGCCAGCAGCAGCAAGATGCTGAGTGTGGGATGATGTGCTTTACCCCCTGTCTTCAGGGGGCTGCCATCACCGGTGGCAAGCCTGTGTCCCTCCTGCATCTCACAGGCAAGGATGCTCACTGCTGTGGTACCGGGAGAAGTCAGAGGGAAGGGAGAGCAGCAAGCAAGCAGGCTGGATCGTGCTCCTGTTATTTATGTCATTAATGAGGAGGGTGATGGGATAGAAAGCACGCTTTAAAATCTGAGGGTACCACCGGGTGGGGAAGCACACTTTGCAAGCACTTTGGAGGGCGAGAAATCAAAGTGGTCTTGACAAATGCGAGAAATGATCTGAGGTCAATAACACGAAATTCACTACAGGGAGCGCAGAGCACACACTTAGAAGGAGGGCTCAAGCGGATAAGGATGCTGTGGGGAAGGGCTGGGCTGGCAGCAGCAGAGCAGGGGAGGTCCAGACAAGCGGCAAGGCAGCAGCCAGTGGTCTGGGACAGGGAAGAGGCCAACCAGGAGGTGCCAGTGGTCACGCCAGATGTGGGTCTGGGGAAACTGCCATTCATCCCTCCTCAGGGCTGAGCCAGGCAGAGGATGGTGTCCCGCTGCTCCGGGGACAATGCTGGTGAGCGTGTAAGAGATCAGGGCATGGTGGCAGTCTGGAAGACTTGGCTTACAGGGAAAGGCTGAAAGAACTGGTTTGTCCAGGGTGGAAGAGTGGAGGATGAGGGCAGACGTGGCAACGAGTCAAATATGTAAGGATTGATATTAGACCAACCAGTCTTCAGGTAGGCGGGGAAGGTGAGCTGTTCTCGGTGAGAGTGAGCTGCGTTAAAGCTGAAGGAAAAACATGTTGTAAACAGCAGGAGAGGTGAGCCCTGGCAGAGGGCTGTCCCTGTCACCGAAGATATTTTTGAAAGGTTAAACAAATATCAGTCAGGGATATCAGACAGGAAGAGAGGGAAGGGGAGGGAAACAGGGGCTGGATGATCTCTGGAGGTCCCTCAAGCCGTACATGTCCACAACTGCTGCGCTTCAGGTTGGGGCAGTGCCCAAAATGTGTCTGGCGAATTCCACACGTGTCCAGGGTAACTCCTCGTCCCAAGTTGTATGTTGTCCTAAAATGGTCCTTGATTTTTGCAGAGACGTCACGTGCCTCACAAAATGGGATATTTAAGGCATTAACGGCACCTGTATCCTCAAAAGCACAGACCACATTTTTAATATTTGAAATTATTTTCGGCAATCCTGCTTCAAGCCTGGCTGAGTTTTACACTCATTCAGATCAAAGTTTCTCTACTGGCATGGCTACAATGCCTGCACTGCCAAAGCTAACATATAATACAAATCAAACGATAAGTTGTATGAAATATTGTTTCATCTATATCCAACACTAATACAGTAAGAAGCAGAACCTTAACCTCCTTCCTCAAAAATAAAATAAAAGTGCCAAAAGACAGCTGCCAGGAAAAAGGCAAATGTTAATCAGCATTGTGCTGGGCATTAGCTTAACTAGGAAAGGGGGGGTGAGGTTAAGATGAATGAAGCCGATGCACAGAATAGAGCAAATTAGCCAACGATATCATAAAAATGCTGCTGTTTCAGGGATGATTTGGTTAAGTCAGGAGATTTGAGTACGACAGGCTGAGGGATTTTGGAGCTAGAAGGCTGCATTTAGACTAAGAAAGAAAATGTCTTCAGGTGTTGTTATTTCAGGCTCAGCTAAATTCACTCACCTTTTCTAGGCTTGCTTCGCAGAGGTACTCTATGGGACCCTTGGCAGTCTGAGCTACATTGTGTTGGGTAACGTTCCTCTTTTCCCTCCGAAGATGGACCAGATGTAGCACACATACATCAGCATCTTTCACTATTATATATTTAAAGAGGCAGAGGAAGGAGAGCTTAAACAGGGAGCTGCACACCGTGAAAAGAAGAATTAAAAAAGCAGGCTTTGCTACCTGTTGTCCTGGCTTTACGCAACCTCTGCCCATGGCCAGGTGGTAAATCCCTGGCTCACTTGTATCTCTGCTCACCCGCCATTGCCTCTGTGCTCTCTTTCCCCAGTTGGCCGGACTGTGCACCAGTGCCTTTTTCGGTGGGGTGGGGGAGGCCAGGGCTGCAGCTGCACGCCCCCAGCCTCCCGCCCCTGCCCCCGGCCCACCCGCGCCCGTTTAAAGCAATGGGGAAAAGGGAAGGGGGGTAGGCAACGGAGGGTATACTTAGCTCATCTCGCAGGAGCGCTATGGCATGACATCAGCCTAGCTCACCCTTGCAGCCAGGCCGTGCCCCGCTGCCTGCCCCATGCCTGCTCCCCTGGCACCAGGGCCTGGCGCCACGCCGGTTACCCGCTCTGGTTACCCGCTCTGGTTACCCACCGCCTGTTCATGCCTGCTGACGCAGGGGTTAGTCCTAAGTGCGAAAACAAATGGCTGAGGACCCACGTGCTTTGCTTTGCACAGGGCAAAAGCTAGGGCAAGCCCTGTCACTCACTCGGTGGTATTTTGGCAGTGTCAGTGAGTATCAGCATGGGTTGGGAATTTCAGTCCCTGCCCATCTCCAGTGACAGGCTCCGGTGGCTCTGTGGCACGGCATTTACCGATGGTTATTCCGGGGCAGAGAGCAGGCTCAGAGTTTTGCAGTCACAAGAAACACATTCCTCTGGGTTTACCCTTCACCACCGGCAGCGTGACAGGAATAGCGATTCCAGCCTCTCCAGTGCAGAGGGCTCTGGGCACCCAGTCCCAGCGCAAGGCAGACGAGCCCTGGCTTGTTTCACCTCTCCAGGCTGGAGGCTTTTCCCTGTGTTTGTCAGCCAGGAGCAGTGTCTCAGAGTTAGATTTTTTTTTTCCCCCTGAATCAGGGCTATATGCAGCAGATGCCGTGGGTGTCTACTGGGTCCTTAACTGTAAAAGGGGTTCGGCCCTACCTAAGGAGCTGAACACAGGCAGTGAAACGTTCACGTTGTATTTTGGAGATTAATGAGGCTTTCTCATGTGCCATGGATGGCTGGATTTTTGGCAGTGCCGAGCACCTACAACTACTGCCACTTTCACTCGCAGCACGCTGGCACGCAGAGCTCTGGAAAATTAGGCCATGTTTCTCCAGCGCAAAAAGGCTTGCTGATGTGTGAGATATCAAATGTGTAAAATTATTTGCACTCTGCTTCTTAATAACAATAAAAGGATGACTCATAATTACTTTCTGAGAATATTAAAATCCTAGGCACAATGCTTCTTGCACCGTACAGTGAATCTGTACGGCGCAGTGTATTAAATGCTCTTATTACAGAACAGTGATGTCTAATAACTCCCGAGCTCAAGTTTCACCGCAGTACTTGTAATTCACATCCATAATAACATTTTTCCCATTTAACAGCCCGGGGCAGACGCCACAATGTGTTCTACAGCACGGGTGCAAATAATGAGATAGGATGATGTCATTGTGTAGCGTTCCTCCTAAGCGATCTAAAAATACTCTCTCCCGCTTTCCCACCTTTCATCATCGCCTGCTCCCTCCCGCCTGATGCTTTTGCGCCCGTTCCCATGGTAACAGCTTCTATTGTAGCCCCGACCCTCATGCAGATGTTGTCATTGATCCAACACCTTGCGGCAGCTTTGATGGTGCATTGTCTTCTTGTTTCCTGCTCTCTCTGTCTCCGTTCACCCCCAGTAAGGATGGGTTGGGACGCTTCCTCCAGCTCAGAGCCTTTGATGTGGAGGAGGAGAAGCGGGAAAGTATCAGTTGGGTTTTATTATCAGTCCTAATCCTTCTTGGGGTGCTTTCTGAGGGCAAAAACAATACGCCATGGAGCCAGCTACAGGTTCACTTGGGCGGTTGTTAAAATGGGTGCCTTAAATAAAACCACTAGAAGAATCAAGAGCGATTAGCATTGGGAGACCCTAATTAAAACCTCTCTCTGACAGGGCATGGAAAACTTATGTTTCATAGGGGGATGCTGCTCCTTTACTGCTTGTACAGCCTGATCAGAGCCTTTTTTTTTTTTCCTTTCTTCTGTTTTTTTTCCCCCGCCAAGCGCCTGGGGAAGTTTCCACATTTTGGCCATTGTTCAGGCACTCCCCACCCAGGCTTGTCACTCCAGCTTGGCTTGAAGGGAAAGGGAGGGAGGTGGCAGAGCTGCGCTGGAAAAGCTGCACCGTGGATGTCTGCAGAACTGAAATGTAGCTGTAAGAAAAAAGCAGAGAACAAGGAAATTCTGCTTAATCACCCATTGTCTGCAGTTGTTTTGCATTCTTCACCTGTCACTCCTTGCTGGAGTCGGACGCTGTTCTCCTGATGATGAGAACCTGACAGCCGGGTGGTAATGAATGTGTAACTGAAGACCTGGGCTTCTGCATCTGCATTATTTATTCACCTAAAGCAGGAGCTGCTCTATATTTAGTGCATGATGTCAGTGGCTTGTTTGCATCCTTAGAAATTGGCAGGGAGCCACATCTCACATGATATATGAAATCACTGATAAATGCTTCTTTCCACTGAAAGAAAAACAGCTTAATAAATGCGGCTCTTTTCTGCTTTCATCTCTTCCCTCCCCACCACGCTCCCTTCCCCTTCTGGGATTTGTCTCTCGGAGGCAGAGCTCAGCAGCATCTGTGAAGTGGAAATGAGCAGGCAGTACCGCAGATCAAAATGAGGCCGTGGGTATGCTCGGGAAGTCGCTGCTCTCCCAAGCCCCCCCTCCGCTCCTCCCTCCAAAGTCCTGGGGCTCTGCCAAAGACCTAGCCAAGCAGGGCGGAAGGGAAAAGAGAGGGCGAGGGGAGAGCCTCCCACGCGCAGCCCAGGCTTTGCGGGGACTCTGGTATTCCTGCTATGTGATGAGTTTCAGTTGGGTTTTGGCAGGCAGGGAGCCGGGGGGACAGGGAGGGCTCCCACACGCCTTGCTCGGTGCAGAAATGGCTCCGTGATAGATACTAGCAGTTATCTGTCTTGAACATATTTTCGGTGCAAGCGTCCAGCAACAAAATCTTACATTCGCACCTTTGCAGGGGAAATGCATCCGGGGCGCTTCTCTGGCATTGCTGTGAAACCAAAGGCCATGCAAAACCAGCAAGTTTTACGTATGAAAAATAGATTTGGGTGCCAGATCTTCAGCTGCTGTTACCTGGCAGGGCTCCATCAAATTTCCATGCACCAGTTCACGCCAGCCGAGGGTCTGATCCTTAATTCAAAAGTGGGGCGAGTCAGAGGAGTGAAGAAGCTCGGTGCAGCTCCTAGCTCACAGGGGCATGCCCATTCTCACAGTTTGGGGCTTGTTTTCTAAAGGGGGCAGGTGCCACGGTTTTGCAGCCTATCTCAGCTCTCCATGGCAGCGATGATAAGACCTGTAGGGAGCTGCAATTGTTATCACCAACAGATCCCAAGGCTACAGTTTGGGGGCTGACAGGGTTGTTGCTTTGGCCATCACTCAGATAAAGAACACAGCCTGCCATGGGGCCAGTGTCCTCAGCAGTGCCAAGGGAGATGTGAGAAATAAATTTAAAATAGGCGATTGACCCACAGAAACAATCAGACCATTTGTTTCAGCGAGGATTTCTTGCAGCAGGAAAAACCAGTTAGCGTGAAGCCCAAGATTTATCCTCCCTAGCATTTCCCTACCAGGGTTTAACGTAACCGCTGCCGACGCAGACCCAGTGAGAAGCAGGAGGGGGAAGACATAGCCCTGCTGCAGAGCTGCTGTGCTGCAGATGAATGACTTCGCCTGTTTATTATACAAGCCCATTCAAGCTTCCGCTCCACGGCCATTTGCTTGATGGGTTTGAACAATAATGAACTAGGATTAAAAAAACCCTGCCCCTGAGAAATTCAGGCTGCTCCAGCAAATGGGATCAAATAAAGTTGGCAGTATCATGTGGCCTGCTAATGTTCAGAAATGACATCCATGTATCCTGAGCTTATTCAAACCAGCATTTTGCTTTGTTTTTGGTGAGTAGGGTGACCTGCAGGTTAAGCATCAGAGAGATGTTTGGGAGGAATTAAACAGAGAAAGGTGGGGACATGGAACGAAAGGAAATTCTTTCAAGAGCTTTAGCATAAAACATCCTTCTATAAAGGAGTATGCGAGACAAGGTTTTAGATGAGACAGTTGTCCTCCCAGGAAAAACATCGTGAAGTTGTTACGCAGAAACTCATTAAAGAAGAAAGTCAGCCAATGCCACAAGATGATATCTCAGTAGTCCCAGATGTTTGCTGTTCTGGGAAAAGGGAGGGAAGATTACTCTCAGAAATTCACCCTGTGTCAGCGGGGTACTCAAGGAAACTTGGAGTGAGTTTGTAAAATAAAGATGCTGCTCCTTGGAGTAATATAGGCAGCAGCCATAAATAGCTAGCTGCCAGTTCAAAACACTGAATGGATCCTGATGGCCCAGGAACCAGTATGATGGCTGCTGTGGGACTGGGAATTAGAAGACCTGAGTTTGTTCCTGATCATGTAATGCATTCTCTTCATGATACTGGGAGATCCCAATAGCTGCCTGCCTCCGCTCCTCAGAGCAATACCAGGAAATCACTTCTTCCTTTCCCCCAAGGTCATGATCCTTTGCATGTTAAACATGAGGGTTGGGGTGGTCTCTTGACATGTCTCCACCAGCTTGCTCAGTGGTAGGTGCTCTGCTCTCTGTTTGGGCTTCAGCCATAGCCATGCGGCTACTAAGGATGACCACTTATACCTGGGCCAAACCTTGGGGAATCGCCCCTCACTGCTCTGGCATGCTGCAAGGAGTTTGTCTCGCTGATGTCTGGACACCGTCTTTTGCAGCAGTGTTATACCAGAGAGACTATGGCATGGGTGTGGGGAAGGGAGGGGAACACTGATGGGACAGAAGGATGAGGCCCCTGGGATGCTGCAGGGATATGGCTGGGTGAGGACTTGTGCCTGTTGTCCCTCCAGCGCTAGCAGCCATCCCAGGGGGCTGCAGCCAGCGCAGTCCTAGCTGCAGGCAGGGCAGAGGGAGCAGAGCCAGCCACAGCAAACCCCGGGTGAGCCCGTGAAGCAGCTTTTCAGTGTGCCACCCCCAAAATCCCCACCACAGTCAGCCCTCAGCTGCCGTGTGTGGCTGAGCTGCGGGGCCGAGGGTGAGAGCAATGGCTGTCAGCTCGCCCAGCTTGCTCCCGGTTGTCCTAAAGGCTGTGTATGCAAGGAGAAGGCAAGGCAGTGCTTGGTGTGCAGGTGGGTGTGCAGTGCTTTAACCAGCACCTGGAGCCGTGGGAGCTGTCACGAGGGGCTCTGGGCCTGCCCTACCTATCTCCCACTGGCGGATTTCCTACCGCCGGCTGCGGGCCAGCATCGCAGCTATGTGACACGCAGCGCTCAAACACCTCAGCCGGTTTCATTTCACACTTCGTATTATTTTGGGAGATGTTTCCATGGAAGATCTCGTTTCAGTGTAGCAGTCCCTTGTTTCACTGCAGCTGAAGTCCTGACCGTGACTTCAGCATCACTTAGCAGCTGAGGAAATGAAGTGAAAGAAGGCTGAACTGACAACGAGCTGGGCTAGCAGGGACACTGGCTGGTGGCCCTAAGCAACGGAAAGTCCATTGAGGAGGGGACTGAATCAGGAAAGCTGTGATTACCTTATTTTTCAACTCCAGCAAAACCCAGGAGATGATAACCTGCAAAGCTTTGTTTACGAGCAGAGGTGATGGAGAGGGTGTCCAGCCAATGCCTCTTCTCGGCACCTCCCTGGAGCAGAAAACTGCTCTCTGGGCTGAAGCTGGAGCAGGGGGGGGGACACATGGCATTTTACACTCGCCATTTTTGACCAGAGGATTTAAGGGCCATCCATCAGAGTATCTAACTCTAAAAACACAATCAATTACGTTTGGTGTTCTCAAATTGCTGTACTAAAGCAAGACAGATAGGTAAAATGGTAGGATATCAATGACAGAGCCAGGAGGTTAACCCGAGTCCCTCCCCAGGGCATAACCGCAGCACATACCTTCCTCTTTGTCCCAGAGCACTTGCATCTCAAGGCCTGTTGACCTGGATCAGTGGCAGAGCTACTCGCTTCTAGAGGGTCAGAAGCACTTTTCATGTATTCGCATGTATTTACTTAGCACAGCAGTAAACTGGGTCTTTACTACTCAAGCAAAAGGCAAGTTGCTCTCATTATTTATCGTCACAAAAAAAGTATTTTGCTTCATGGGGATCTGCAAATGAGAAAAATATCTCTGTATGCTCAAAGTCCCTAAACCCAAAGCATTTAATAAGAAATAAGCCATTAGTGACCCACCATTCTCTCCCATCCAGAACAATTTCCAGCGGAAACCCTGACAACAATGGAGTGATTCAAAGCTCGCAGATGTTTCATGAAGATTTTTCTCAGAACATCTAGTCAGATGAATTTCACAAGCGTTCCCTGTTTGCCATCAGACAAATATGATAAATGCTAGATTCACCTTTACCCATAAACCATTTGAATGAGGCTGCATCAAAGAAAGTATGCTTTTCATCATGCTTTTTACTGGCAACAGAACTGTGCCCAGAAGCACTTTGTGCGAAGCCTTTTTCTTGTAAATACTTACAGGCTTACTGCTCATCCTCCCTCATTCAGGACATGGTGGGGACTCGCGAAGGAAATGGCACTTCCCCAGCGGTTGTTGGTGTGGCCAGTAGGGAGCCTTTTTCACACTGGCGAAGAGAAACAGCTTACTTCCACCATCCTTTTGGAGCTCAGCCTTAATTGCAAATGCCCTTCAGTGTAATCAGTTATTCCCTTGTTCTGAGCTCTCCTAAGGGCCTGATTGACCTTCACTGTCCCTCTAGCTCTTTGTCCCTCCTGGCAACAGATAAGATAAAACCTGTCAATGTGGTGGAGAGCTCTAGCAGATCTTTCCTGTGTGCATTAGGATGTGGTTGTTCCCTGACATTGTGTTGCCCACTTGTCCAACTTTGGCTCTGATTGATGGAAGCTAGCCGAAGTTGTTTGGACAGATACAGCAGCCTTGTGACATGGGAAAAGACAGGGTCAGCTTAGGCTCACCAGCGTAAGAACTGAAGTGATGAACCAAAGTCACCCCCTGCATCTTTACTGCACATGTAAGGAGCCATTTTCTGCCCCTTCCCCTATCTCTTGGCTGCTGGGGAACAGGAGAAGTATAGTGGGACCTGTCAGGGTTGTCTTCCCTTGCCCCTTCCCCTTCCTTTCAGCCTCATCCCCTCTGCCCTCCCTGCCCTTTCCTGCCCTTATCCTTCTCCTGGCACTTCCTTAGCTGTCTCCTAATAAAGACCTCAAAACCCATCTTTTTTCACACTGATCATGGCACTATGGTGGTACTTGTAAACTCATTTTATGTCCCCTCTGCTTCCCTGTTCAATCTCTCTCATAGACATGTCTCTAGAGATAGTTCTTCAGGTCAAGGACTGCCCCGTGGTTCAGACCAATATGATACCTTGCCAAGTGCAGAGCCAATTCTGCTTGACCCCTGCACGTGGCCACAGCAGAACAGAGAAACTCCACGTGCCTCCCGATCCACCGTAAAGAGCAGCAAGCCCTGTACTGAATTTGTTTTTCTGCCAGCTGGGCCGGGCTTGTCCCATAGGCCAGTCTTGTTGGGCTCATGGGATCCCCTGTCTCTAGTGTGACGTGACTGGGCATAAAGCTTAGCAAAGAAGAGGTCACAACGACAGTCAGTACCTCAACAATAAGTTTAAAAGACTTGCCTTTCAGAAAAGAGAGGCTCTAAGGCCAAGAAATAAGGCCTTCACTAAAATCTTGAGCAGCAGGGCTTGGCCTTTTAAGAGTCTAAACTACGGGAACTGGAGCCAGGGGAAACACCTTCGCTCTGCAGACTGAAGTCTCCTAATGGCAATGGAGTTTGCTCCCTTTCGGGGAGGTGAAGCAAGCTGTTTGTGGCATGCCTTGTGACTGTTTGGCAGGAACCCCTCCTTCCTGCTGCCAACTGGGGTTGGGGTTAGGTGTTCGTTTTCAGGACCATCTGATGGATTCCCCTTCACAACACAACAAACAAACCAAACTCCAAAGAGCAGTACAGTTGCTGGACTCCTGGAAGCAGCCGTAGGAAAACACCTATAAACTGAACGGGCTATGCAGTGCAGTGAGGAAGGGGCAGACCTGGCGGCGTGTGTCTAAGCTCCTCGGTCCTTGCAGTCAATGGGCCTTGCCCAAGCATCGCCTCAGCCTCCCAGGAGGAGACCAAGAGGGAGGCAGCTGAGCGGAGATTGCTGGCAGGGTGGGGTGGACAGGGGGCTGGGAGTCCCAGGCAGCAGTGAGGGGAAGGAGTGCCTTTATGCAGCTGATTAGCTGTTCCCCTCCACTGTTTCCTGACTCTTTCAGAAGATCCTTAGAGCCTGAAGTGGAAACAGTGATGCAGTGTTGGGCAGCCACTGCCCAATTTTCTCTTGGCTTTCTCACCCACCGCCTGCAGCTGGTGGGGTGAGGCTTCTCCCAGCCAGCAGCTTCACCGATACCAAATCTTCTGGCTGACAGGGAGTGAGCACACTGAGGTGGTGAGCTGCTGGCTACTTGCTGTCCAAGGTTTTTAGTTTGGGAAAGCTAGTCACTCAGTGCTTGCACTGTGGGCGGAGGAGGCTTCTTGCCTCGTGCAGTGGCTGCCAGGTCACACACAGCACCCTCAGCCTTCTGTGAGCGCTCAGGACGTTGTGGTGGCTGCAAGATTGGCATGCTGGAGGATGCTCAGACCCTTCTTGGGGCTTCTTAGCAGCACAGGTAAAATTGAGTCTTGCCAGCTGAAGGCTGAGCAGCCAGGGCCACTCCAGCCATGGGACAGGGGGAAGGATGGAGCTGGAAGGAGAAGATGTGGGGCAGGACCCAAGTGACCTAGAGTTTCACCCCTCAACAGGCTAGCCACGTCCTCCTCAGCCTGACGTCTAAGCAGTGGCAGCAGCAAGCCCAGCTGTCTCTGCAGTGCCAGCAGGATATGTGGTGTGGAGACAGCTGTTTCGGTACCCTGCGTCGTCTGCTGTGACTAGGGACCAGCCTGGCAATACTTACATCAGGCAAAAGCCTGGCCCAAGCAGGACCAGCTGTTCCATCGCTCCTGCTGTGCAGCTGGGTCCTGTGCCTGGAGTGCAGGATTGTACCGTCTGTTTGGCCTGGGAACAACACAGGCAGCAGTGCTCCTCGCTGACACTGTGCACAGCTTGTAAGATCCACGCTGCTGAGTTTGGGGGTGAAATGGAGTGAAGGCCTGACCCTGCACGGTGGGTGCAATGAATGGGTGTGAGCGGGCATGAGCAGAGGGCTTGCAGCATCAACACCGCTGCGTTTCCCCGGTCTACTTGCTTTTCTCTTCTTACAGCTGGCCTTTGGAAAACGCTGGGGTTCGGTCACACTGGGAGCCATGTGAGCACTGGGGGGGTGGCCGCCTTCCTGCTCCTGGGCTGTGGCAGGCTGACACCCGCTGTGACCTCCTCACCCTGTGCCCTTGGCACGGCTCCTGGCATCAGATATCCCAGCTTTGCATAGCTGTGACTCCCACTGACGTGGGTCACAGTTTTGCTCCAGGGACTAGAGCGATGGCACCGGTCTGGGCTGTTGCGTGATGAGGGTGACTCACTGCTCCCCGCCTTCGTGCACACAACAAGCAAGGTCTGGGCTTGTCCCCACTCCCATCCCCTCGCCTCGGTTTCCACCAAGCCGGAGCAAGCAGACCTGCAAGGGACGACCATCACTGGGAGGACCTGGTCAGTACACGCTTGCCAGGCTTCTCTCCCATCTGGGTAGCAGCGGACACTAAAATAAAGACAAAACCTCTTTTTCTAGTCATTTAACTCCCTTCCTCCATGCCAATCACAGAAACAGCAGTGGAAGAAACCAGCTTTTTTACCCGCATCTCATTTCGGGGAGGGATGTCCCCCTCACAGCTGCGTGGCTCACCGCTCTCCTGGGCTCTGGGCTGAGCCGCTCCAAGCCTCTGCTGCAAGGGGCACACGGGGGCTGTGGACGTCACAGTGCATTTGTCTCCCTCCTCCTCTTAACAGCCCGTCGCAGCAGAATTCACCCGCCATCGCCGTGACTTAGCTATTTCCCTCAAGGGTCTGGTCGGCATCAGAAATGCACATGTGCAACATCCATTTAAATCCATAATAAATGTGCACACACATTTTGTGCGGCGACTGGGCCCCCGGCTCACACAAAAACGTGTTTTAAATGGGCTTGGAGGATTTGGGCCGTCATTAAATTTCAAGGAACAAGGCCCGCTCCTGCATTGCCATGCACCGGGTACTTGGGGATGTGCAGACTCACACGGCCACTGCCATATCCCACCCCCCCACCCCCCAGCCACCTCCCTGGGATGAAGAAACAGGACTCCAGCACTTTCTCAGTGGCGGCGTAGACTTCCTGCTGCAATCCTCCCCTCCCTCTCCGGCGCAGGGGAAATCTGCTTAGCCTTTACTTTCTCACACATGTTTCAGATGTGCAGGGGTGTGATTGTAAACAATGTCATCGGCCGTGCCAGAGCTGTCTGCTCCTGCCGCGCTCCCTTCCCAGCACCCCAGGGGTTCCCGTAACAGGGCGTAAAGCAAACAAAGCAAAACAGTAATCTGCTGTTCCAACGGCATTTTTTTGTTTTTAGAAAATGTTAATGATAGGTTATGTGATTACCCTAGGTTTGGCTCCGCTTACTCTTTATTAAGCACATCTGGTATTTAGTAACAGTGTAAGTAGCAGGAGTTTTTCTGGCGCGCAAATGAGATTATCCAATGTTGCCATGCAGTATGGAAACTCCTCAGGGAAGCCAGTGAACTGCGTGGAGATACAAGACTTTCTTGTCGGCCGGGCATCCGGCCAGAATAGCTAAAAAATGTGGATTGGCACGGAGCTGTTGCCACGCAAACACTTCTGGAAATTTCTGTGTTCGGGCCTGCCAAATCCTTTATATGTAACATGAGTTTCTGTCTTCCTCAGCAGCCCGTCTGCAGCCCGAGCTCTCCTGTGCGCTTTAAAAAGGAAAAAAAAAAAAAAAAATCCAAGGCAATCTTTCACTCCTGTTTCCAGCACGCCACTGCCAAGCTAACAATTTCACCGAATTAGGGGGAATTTCCTAAAACATTTGTTTGAACTACACTGAGTGCAACATGTGGGAGACAACTGTGTTTCCTGGAGAAGAAAGGAGAGCTGTCTCCCTCGGCGGAGACTGCCTAATGTCTAGCGGCAGAAAAACAACCAGCCATGACAAGAAAATGTTTTTTAAAACTTGGCGCGAGAAGCGGCTTTTATTTATTTTGAATGCCTTTTTCAGTCTGGTCAATGTAGTGTATGAAGAGAGGGACGGTGGAGGGAAGCCGGTGTTTTTGTTAGGGCCCAGGGCTTGGAGTCAGAAGGTCTGGGCTCTATTTCTGGCTCCACCGTTGCCTTCCTGTGGGACTTGGGTGAAGCTCTTGGAGGTGAGTTGTTCCAGTCTCTGAGCTTCTCCGTGAGTTTAATGGGGCTATTGTTTGCCAGTTTCATACACGTTTGTGTGAACTCAGGCTCTGCATCCAAAATTATTAATCCTCTATGTGTCTTAGGGAAAGGACTGGGAAGGATATGAAGCAGAAAATCAAATGTTCGTATGTTGCTTGACTCTGCTTGGCTCCTGCTGTTGCAAGGCGCTGGCCTTTGGAGCTTTAAACTTGGTTGCTCTGTGTCTAGGGATCTTTGTGGGTGTTCCTGACAAACCCCCGTGCGTTTTGGCTCTCCCACCCCTAACAATGGGCCACATGCATTTACACCACAACTTTGTTGACTCAGTGATGGTGCCCGAGGGAAGGAGTCGGTCTGAGTAGTTTCTAGACTTCATCCCTGCGAAGGGAGCATTCGGTGTGGAGGCTGGCCATCAGCAGAGGGCTTTCATCACAGGGACTCAAAAGCACATTGTGCACAATTTCTATATGGCCAGTGAGCAGCTCCAGCACTTGGGTTGTGCGTGGCTGTCCTTTCTGTGGATCAGTTCACAGCGTGGCCCGGAACTACCTGGGTAAAGCCCATGAAAGGGGAACAAAGCTCCCTGCCAGGCGCTGGCTGGCTGCTGCCTGGTGGCTCAGCTGTCCTCTGCGGTGAACTTCTGATGCAACTTCCAGCCACAGGAAAGAGCATTGCGTCCAAAGGGCTGACTCGGCTCCAAGCTGCATACCAGCGTAAGTGGAAGAGGGGATCTGGCTCTGCTGCTGCATGCCTTCGACCACAGCAACCATCCCCACCTCCAAGAGGGGCAAGGGAAGGGGCAACCAGCAGCCCTGCATCCCTGCAGCACTGGCAATGCTCTTTGGGAAAGCGGGAGAGGATTAGTAACAGTGACAAAACAGGCACAGCTGTCCGAAGGAGAAACAGATAAGCTTGGGATTTTCCTGTCTGCTGACCCATCCTTTGATAAGCCAAACTAATAACCTCCTCATGAGTTAACTTGTGCACAAGCAGAGCTGCTATTCAGCCCAGTCATGTCTCTGTAAACATCCCTCCCATGACTGTGGCTCCTGTGCCTGTAGTGACATCTGTAGCTTGTGAAAGACATCATTGTGCTGGGTAGCTAATGGGTAAGGATACAGAAAGTTTGCAGGGCAGTGAGGTGCGAGGGAATGAGAATAACCCACAGCGTAAAGGAAGGGGAGGACTGCGAGAATGGAGAATAAGAAGGTGTAAGACTCAGGGTGAGAGAACCTAATTTCCTCAGCAACGCAAAGATTAAAGAAGAGGAAACTTCAGTCAGGGAGAACTGGGGTGGAGAGAAGCGCAAGGGAGAACTGACCACCCATGGCAAGGAAACTGAGGGGGACGGTGGATGGGAATGAATGGGAATTACCAGGGGAAAAAAAGAGAAAACTAGGGAAAACCACTGTGAAAAGGAGTGACACAGTGAGCAGGAGAAGAAAAGTGTTTTGACAAGAGGGAATGCAAGCCAAGACAGGAGAGAATGACATGGAGAAGGCGGAAAAAATCTGAGGTGGAAAGGGAAAAAATAAGAGACATGGAAGAAAGCAGGTGAAACAAAAAGACTCACACTTTTCTTAGGTTAATGAAGTTTCTTTTTACCAGTTCAGTATTGTGTTGCAATGTCCCAGAAGGCATTTTGTTTCTGTGGCTCTTTTGACCACATAGGGCTGATTATTCTGGGTTCCATGACTAAATAATTAGCAGAAAAGGAAGAGAAAACAGCCTAAGAATTACCCGGATGTGTCACAAGGCTTTGTCTGAAGGACTGCTCCCTTCAGAGGGAATTGTTTCTAGAAAATAGCTGAGATGCTGACATCCCCAGTGTACATGCGGCTGGCCTCGATGCTGCCCGGGCAAGCTGTTGGGATTCAAAGATTTCTGAACCTTCCCCACCCACTTTGCTGCAAATGACTCTGTTCTGCTTGGGAGGGATGATGAAGAAGGGAGGATCCCAGCAGAATCCTCTTGCCAGCATGTCTCAAAATCCCAAAGCTGGCTCTGATCCTGCAGGATTTGACCAGTATTTGTTGAAAGTGGAGCAAGTCGGAGTGCAGGGTGGCTTTACAGCCCTCTCAGTGGGAAGTCAGAAAAGCTGGAGTGTATATTAGATTTCTCTTCTGATCCGACACTCCTTTTCTTTCCATACTTTGCTCATATTAACTTGGTGCCTTTTATTTACTTACTGAAGTGAGAAGTAAGCATTTTACTTTCAGGAGTCAGATGGACCTGGCTATTACTGCATCACTAAGAAACCTGAAGCCCTGGAGTAAACATCAAAAGACAGCCTTTTCTTTGGAATTATATAATCCCTGTTACGCATATGGGAATTAAACAACACCTCAGAGTAGAGGGGCAGAGCAGCTTGGTTAATATAAGCAAGGCATGTAACTGCACTGTACGTCTTAAACCATGCTTCCATGGGATAGAAAATCTGGCATAAAAAGTGCCCTGGACCAGGACATCACAGCCATGCGCTGCCAAGCACTGAATGAGCACAAGCTTACTATGCTGGTTCAGATATGTTTGACAAATTCTGGCAGACACCATACCGAATCAGGTAACGTCTGTCCTCCAGTCAGCATAAAACTGGCATAAACACCACATCGTGTGCTCTGACTAATTCAACAGAAACATAATTGTGGGCTTAGGCCAGATCTGGATCCAGTACGCATAAGGAGGTGCTCCTGCAGTGCCAAAATCTCATATTAATGAAGTTGGAAGCAGAGCCATGTGCATTAGCTGCATGCTCTGAATTCCTAGGAGTGGCAGCAGTTCATGGCAGGGGGCTTTTTCAGAACAATCATAAAAGGGCATACTTTCTTTTTTCTGGGGTGACAAAATTATCTCCTTTGTTTCCAATAATCTTAGCATTTGCAAATACTGAATTGGTCCTTTTGTTTGCTGCATTCGTTTATTGCAGACTGTAGTCTCAGCGCAGCTTGTGTTAGGACGACCGGTTCCCCTGCTCTCCATCACTGTCATATTGTCAAACGCAGTTATGCCGGTCTGTTTAAAGATGCTGACCAAGCATAATGTTGACCGCGTTGCCCTGAAAGTAGTTCACCATACCGGAACTGTCACTTAAAATCCAACATTTAACTCATTTGAGATTGAAGGAAATAATTTGGTCAATCAAAACATTCCCCTTGGTTTGCCTTAATGTACATATCCCAGCGATGTGCCAGAACAGCCCTCAGTATTTTCTTGTTAAAGTTTCATGACCAAATTGAAAAAAAGCTTGGAATGATTTCTCTACCTCTGGGGAAAATCACAGACTCTCAACATTATGCTTAACCATCCCTGCTAGAGATGATTTATTCCTAAGGCTCATAAAACATTCTTGAAAGAGTAAAATTTTTCGCCTTGTGACTGCAGCATATTGCACCAAGTCTCGGGCACTCTCAAAAGAGGATGTGAGAGGTAGATTGGGATCCAAGGGGACACATTTTTCTCCTTTTCTCTCATATTTCTTAAGGTCCTTCCCACTTCTGTAGGAAAGGCAGTGCAGAACACTAACCTTGGTCAACTACAAAGGAATTCTTCTCTTCAATTCAAAGAGGAAAGCAAGTCTCAAAAATTGAAGCTAAACCTGGGTAACTGTAATAACGCTTGGCACTTACATGCAGGTTTTCATCTTCTAGCCACTTTACATTAAGTAATGAATCCTCAGGACTCCCCTGTGGAGTAGGTGCCTAAGTATTACTAGCCCCCTTCTGCAAATGGGAAAACTGAGGTGGAGATGTTAAGTACCTTGCCTAAAGCCACCGAGGGATTCTGTTGTAGAGACAGGATCAGAGGTTAGGAGTTTTTGTGCTTTCAATTCCCCTACCTATTGTGTCACTTAAGTATGGAGCCATAATTGAATATTGTAATGACCCAGGAGTGGAGTGATTCCAGCTACTCACATCCGAGCACAGCTTCTCTGATGGTCAGAGACTCAGCGGTGTGGTCGCACACAGCCGGATGGAGCACGAATGCCTAATGGATAGGATAAAGGAGTATCATTCTCTTTGGCTTCCTCAAACACACCAATGGCCAGTGTTCACCAGCCCGGTTCTCAGCTCATCTCTCCAGCAAGCTGTGTCTTCATCTTAAGGTGTAAGGCCAAATGCTTCCTTTGACGGGTGTTTTCACGGTAAGAAATATACCTTCGGAGGCAGATGCTGCTGTTAAGACCAAGGTTAGTGTTCCTCTACTTCAGTGTGAAGCTTGTTGTCACAGAACAGGCAAGCCCCTCTCTAGCTAATTCATGCTTGTGCAGGAGTGTGAAAAGAAACCCAGACCCCAGTGCTCTGGGCTAAAGCAGATACTGCGCTAGCTTTAGGAGTAAGACTTTTGTGTTCCGTGGTCCTCACATCACACGTTTGGAGGAGCCTGGTTGTCCGTCCAGGAGAGCACGTGGGGATGATATAGCCCTACTCTGAAGGACATGAACTGAAGGAGTGGGCAGCCTGCACAGATCGTGATCACATCACAGGTCCTGCTTTTCTCAGGGCTGCTAGAAGGATTCACAGATTCACAGAGTGTTAGGGCTTGGAAGGGACCTCTAGAGATCATCTAGTCAAACCCCTCTGCCAGAGCAGGATCAGCTAGAGTAGATCACACAGATTCACGGGTCTCAGCCTTGCCCCCTGACCGATGTGTGCCTGGGACAGGGAATCACGTATTGAAAAAGAGAGCATAATATGAAAATCACAAGAAAAACTATCATCAAATTGCCACACAATTGCTATCATGAATAAAATGAAATGCATTCCCATGAATTCAGGAAAGAATGCTCCCACTTCAGTCTTCCTCAGGCAAAGAAATGCTTGGATTTCTTTGCAAAATGCCTGTTTCCATCAGCAGTATTTCCTGCATGTTGTTGAACCATGTTGGTGTCACATCAAGATGCCATCAGGCATTAAAGCATAAGAACTGGCTTGTATCTCTCACAAGCTGCCAATGCATATTTGTGTGGTGTAGGATAACACATCATAAAGGGAAGGTCCGTAAAATGCTCTTGATCACTAATGTTTTCTTTCTGACCCTTCCATTAACGTGGAACCGGCAGGAATCCATCCATCTACCCACTGACTCTGGCTCTGCACATAGCGCACATATTATTCCAGTTGGGAATTGGAGTCTAGTTTTCACCTGACGGGGCCTTCGTTTTGGAAACGTATCAGAGGGTTTGGAATTGAAGGCTGATCCACACCCCAAGTTTATTTTGTTTATGCATAGGAATTATGTGGAAATCCCCAGCTGCTGCATGAAGTCACCGGGTAAGGATGGTTCTTGCACTGAAAACACCATGTTTGCTCTGAGAATGAAAAGTTAATGTTTTCTCACTCCTGTAAATTTTGTCTCAGGATTTTGCCCTGAAAACCACCTAGTTTTAGTGATTGGTCACTAGAGATGCTGAACATCAGCCTTGCATGAACACTTTAAAACAAAATACTGTGATGATCTTTTTGGAGATTTCTGAGTAATTCTAGGACTACCTCAATGAAGTAGGGTGATAAGAGTAAGAAAGATTGTGTGATAATGCCTGAGTCACATTCAATGGATTGTCAGAGATTACTGGGCCATACCGTAAGTGTGAGAGAGGCTGGGAAGGCAATGAACCTCGCAGGGCACTGATGTTGATACGTCTCTTGTATTTTAAAATACAAGAATACAAACTCCACCTAGACCACAGTATTAACTTGTCTGGAGTCTTCTCACTCGAGTTTATGTCCTCTAGAGAGGAGAGCGCTTCATTCAGCAGTGCTGGACCCTGAGGAGCCCGGCTGAGCTGCATGCAGAGGCAGAATAGGTCCCTTTGGCCAGGCCCTTCATACATGACCCCTGGCGATCCCCTCCCACGATCAGAGTGCAGACCATTTGTTGCAGAGGAGGTTCTCCACATTGCATTTGATGGCGGTGAGATTTTTGCTCACAATGAATGTTTCCAACCGTGCAAAGTGTTTATAAAGCCTACAACACGTCTGACTCAGTAGAATATGTTTTCAATATAATGTAGTATGAGCATGTGGAAAGATAATGGAGACTGTTCCCTGTTCAGAATTCAAGCACAACAAACTATAATTACATCAACATTTTTAGAACACGTTTTTCTTAAGCATTTCATTAAATATTAAGAAAATATAAACACACATGTTAAAAATTGTGCAAATGTCCTATGGATTGCATAGGAAAGACTTGGATTTTCCTTTCACATTGAGATCGCATCGTAATTCCATGAGGTCATCTTTGACTGTCAGCAAGGACGGGGATTAGAGTTTCCTCCTTGTTCCGTGCATATGTGCTGCAAAGGGAGGGCATGTCTGGAGCACTGACATGTATACAGTGTGCTAAAATGTACCTTTGCTTAAGCCATTTGCCGTTTCCTTACTTGTTTTGAAAGGGAGACATACTCTCTCCTCCATTACTTGCATGTGAGTTAAATCCTTTGTTGGAGAAGGGAGGCTCTTTGGTGTTCAAACATTTTACCTCTTCAGAAATCAGACAGAGGGTAATATAACTATACTAATGCTCTCAACTGGTCTGGTTTATGAGGCTGTTGTAACAAGACCATCTATTCATTTAAAGTGTATTCTTTCTGAAAACTAAGGGCAGAGGAGCTGACGTCAGGCCAGGCAAGTGCACACCTGGACGGGGAGGGCGGATACAAGGGGGCCATGGCTTCTGGGCATCGAAGGTGTAGACATCCAGGAAGAAGTTATGAGGTCAAATGCTGTCTTCTCTCTGCTTTCATCTCCCCACACCTGCCCTGCCCTTTTCGGTACCTCCTGCCCTGCTCTTGCCTTCCCTCTTTGGTTCCGGGAGCCTTTCTGCCTGCTGTTGGGGTCTGGAAAACCCTGCCCACAGACCACAGCCCCCCCATCGCTCCCACAGGCAGCCCTGCCTGCAGCTACTGCTGCTCTGGCCAGGACCCAGCTGGCAGGGAATGAAGAGTAGAGGAGGGAGGGATGGCCAGAAACAGCATTGTGCCATGGCAGCTCCTGGCAAAAGAGAGGCAGAAATGCAAGGAAATGCCTTATGGATGTGTGAGGTTGCAGCTGGGTGCTGGCAAGCATCTCAAGGGAGCTTTGTGCTATGTGGCTGCTTGAGCAGGTACAGGCTAACATGGATGGACACTGAATTCCTTCATTTTTTGGTGCCAGTGAAAGGTAGGGGCAGTTGCTCGGTCCAGTCAACACCAGATGCTGCAGAAAGGTTGCCTTGAGCGCAGCCTGGGAAAAGATGTGGCCGAGAGTGTTGCCTCTTTAATCTCCACAGGCCATGTAACTGGATTTTCCCAAAGTACCAACCCAGGCTGTTCTGTGAAGCTGACCCCCTCTGGAAACCCGGAATGACATGGTTAATATTCTTCTCACATCTGCCAGGAGTTAACCCAAGGATTAATATTACTGGAATATCAGCTTCTGTGTTGAAGTACTGTTTTCCTAAAATTCCTCTTACGTTTTGTCTCACAAAGGAGGAATAGAAGGAAACAATGTATTGGCCTGTATCACACTAGGTGTTGGATACAGGCTGCACTTCATCTACTTTGTTACCCACAAAGTTTACCTCAAACTTCATCTGGGGCAAGAACACACTTAGAAACTGTCCCAGGTGTACTGGTGGGGGTTATCGCTTACAGGAGGTAGGGTGATGATCAGTTAGTAGCAAACCAGTGCTCTAGAGTGGTTTTGGGGTGCAGTTATGCACTGGAAGGGCTTTCCATGATAGAAGATGTAAAGCGAGGACTATATTCACCAGAGGTTACTCAGGATTTCAGAGTTCTTCTCTTGCCAGCAAGCCAAATTGCTACTCAGATAATTACATGGTAATTCAAGATCCGTGGATTCCTCTCGTGCTTGTTTCTTGTCTTAAGGTACTGGTGTTGGTGTCTGCTGTGAAGGAATTGACACACTGGCTGTGGGGCTGAGGGGTTTTCACTGCTAGTGACTCACTGTGAGTCTTTCGCTCTGCCTTGGTGCTGTCTACCCTGTAGAGCTGCTGTGAGACTTCGTTCATCCCCACAGAGCCCTCTGGTATTCACAGAAGAACAATATGTCATCATTATTACACACACACGCACAAAAAATTATTCCATGCTATAAGTGATAGCCCCTTTTATTTTCCAGTCCCATTTTGCTTGGTTTGTTCTGCTGGTACATCACTTAATAAAGGAATTGGAAGGCTCTTCTTGTACGTGATGAACAGCCAGCCCTTTCTCAATGTGTGGCCCTCGCCTGGACTTGCCATTAATCGAGGTGCAGAAGGGTTTGTGTACAAGCGTGCGCACACACGTGCACGCTTGCAAAAGCACACGCTGGGTGAGCTCCAAGCTAGCCATTAGATTTCCCCTGCTGTTACTCTACTGTACATATTCCTAGTAGATTAGAGCAGAATTTTTTTTACACGCTCTTCTATAAAAAGTGTGCTATATTGATTGCAGCAGAGTGAGCTGCTGTGGTTGATATCCGAGCGCTAACCCAGATAGGGATTAGCATTACATCAGCCATCAGGCGAGGGAACCTGGCGAGCTGCCAGCCTGTAAAAATGGAAGACATTTGCGTCACTGTTCCCTTGGTAATGCTTCTTGGAGCCGTGTCAGCTGTCCCCCGAGGTTGTTTCCTTAATATGTCAACAGACATTCCTGAATCTTTAATGCTGAATAGCTCTTTTTCCTCTTCCAAAAACACTTTGGTGACAGAGCAGCTAGTGCCTCCCACAGCCCTATGCATTAAAAAATTATATACCTATGTAGATCAGGCTCAATACCTTTTGAGGGAGGGTCACAGCAGTTACAGTCAGATCTGGGTGAAGCAAAAAGCCCATCTGCGGCGTGATTGCTGTTTCCATGCGCTGAGGAAGCGGCAGCCCTCTTCAAAACCACTCCTCCTTGGCCTCCGAAGCATCCCACTGGAGGGAATGGAAGCGTCTGTGTTAAATTAGTTGTTGGAATTCACTAACATTTGGGATAAACTATCTGACCTTGCTTTAGGAATTCCAGTTACATACAATAACTTAGGGTTAATGCCTGAAAGCTGTAGGACTGCGTGCGCAGTGACCTCCAGTTTCCGGAAACCATTTGTTAGTGCCAGTTGTGAGAAATAGTCGGAGGTTTTATCCAATGACATTTTCACCTTTCTGCTTCTCCATGCAGCCAGCTGCTATTTTCAACTTGAAGAATTAAAACGCGTAAGGTACACTTGACCGAATTTGAACGTGTGCCCTTTCAGCTGAAAGTAAACATCCCCTATCTAAAAGACCTTTTGTTCTTAGGTGACAAGTTTAAAGTTTGCTGTGCAGTTGCTGTCATAATTAATCACAGGCTTGTAATTTAATAGTTCGGGAAGAGCAAGCAAAGAAGTAATTCTAAGAAATCACTTTGTGAGAAACAATTTTGGTCGAGGAGTGTTACTAAGCGTTCACGATAATTTATCGCTGTCGTATGCATTCCATGCAATCTGCTGACCAAGACCGCCAAAGCAGCTTGGCTGGTTAAAACTCAGTTCTGCCGAGGGACTGTTATATTGCCATCTTTATCCAGTACTGAAGGACTTCCAGATTCCTTGCTTGAGGAATTTGACCCCAGCAGTGGAATTTGCCTCCCGCGTAGCACCCCACGGAGAGCTGTTTCCTTAAGCTGCAGAAGGTATCCATACGCCTGAAATGGGCAGGCAGGCAGGCGGGGAGGGAGGTGCTTGCTGGAGTTTAAACGGCACCTGGAGGTCCTCGCCTGCAGCTAGGCCAGTGCTGCAGGGCCCAAGAGTGATTCCTGAGCACCCTGATTTGCAACCTGCATTAGCAGCGAGGAAACTACTGAGCCCTTCAGGTTGAGCTTTTGTATGCCCATGTACGTACATTTGCGAGGGGACGGGTGCGCCTGCCTAAACCCTGTGACTGTGCTTACGGTTGCCACCTGGCTGGGCTCCCACTGGCATGGCCAGCTTTACTCTCGATAGACGGGTGACTCAGGGCAGTGGGAGAACGTGGGGCACCCACTGTAAGGCTGAGGGCTGAGGCAGGCAACCCTAGAGAGGAGTACCCTTGCCCTCCGCAGTCTCAAGGTGCCAGGAGAACTGGCTTTCCCCTGAGTCCTGTGACACCTGAACCCTATACAGAGATGATGATTTCCCAGCCTCTTGGTTAGCACCCCAGCTTCCCCAGAGCCTGCTGCTCGTCGGGGTCAGAGCCAGAGTGGTGGGTGTTTGTTCTACCCATGTCCTCATGTTGCTGCTCCTCTGGGGAGGCTGGAGCTGGAGAGGGAGCTGGAAAAAACGTGAGTTATGGGAGCAATCCAAAACTGGGACAGGATCATATGCTGGAGGCAGGTGGGGAGCATCAACTTCCAAATCGAGGGGCCTTTGGCTGTAGGTTACCAGCCTGGCAAGAGAGAGGAGCAAGGCCCCAGCTGAGCAGCTGAGCTTGATGCTGTGAACACAGCTGCCAGAGGCAGGACTGACCCTGGCCATAGCTGCTGTTGCCTCTTGGCTGCTGCAGAGGCCGGTGCAGGGCTGGGGTTATCTTCTGGAAGGAGATTGTCTCTGTGCTGCAGGTCTCCATGAGGGAGAAGAAGCACCCACAGCAGGGCCAGTGGTGTAGGGAGGGCAAGGACGAGTGAAAAGGTTCCCTCACAGAGACAGAGCTTGCAACTCATCCCTCCCAGGATCGCCTCTTTCCCTCCATCCACCTGCAGTGGACCACAGATTTCTCACCAAGTGAGATGAGACCCAAATCTTCCTTCAAAGCCCCGACCCTTCCCTATTGTCAGCCCTGTGGCTCCTCTCTGTCTACTGCTATTGTGCACTTCTATATATAACACAAGACTCCTGTCTGCTGCAAAGGGCGTTTTCTGAGGTAGAGTTAAATACATGGCAAAACCTTCAGAAACAGAGCCTTGAAAACACAATTGCTCTATCCTGACTGCTGGTGTCATTATTCAAATAGAGAGTCGAATGAAGGTCAGCTCTTGAATAGGTTTGAATTTTTATGGTGCTGTGAATGAACTGTCTCCTAGTCCCAGAAAACTGCAAGTTGAGGTCTTTTGAACCACTGAGAGTGAGGCTTTGAAAATCCCAGTGATATCTGAATCCCAGAAACTTCTGTCGCACAAGAGTACTGCTTACAGTCACCGAGTAGCTGCAGCTGTAGGAGGTGGGTGCCAGCTTGCCCTTGAGCTTTGCACACCCTATCAGCTTTCCAGGCATGCTTCCTCCCCATCTCTGGGTGCAGTTCAACACTCCATGCCCATGCACCCACAGAAGGCAGTGGGAACCTTGCCACCAACCTCAGTGGACATACGAATAGCCTCACAACGCTGACAGCAATGTACAAAGCCCAGTATAGTGTAAGTAACACTTTTTATGTCCTCTTTCCATGCGTGATGCCAGGATGAAAGGCTTCAGAGGCTATGCTGACCAGCTTTTAAACCTGACTGAAGCAAGCGATCCTCAGAGGTTGGCACAGTTTTGTCACATCTTGTTCTTTCACCTGATCTAAGCACGCCAACTTAACTGGAGTAGTTTTGATCCAGGATGTTCTGAAACAGCTCACTGAAACTGGTCACTGGAGGGCTAGGCAATATCCCTGCCTTTATTTGTGCTGCAGCAACACTCCATTAAAGTGGCACTGGGTGCAAGTCTGGCAAGCTAACGTACATCCATGCGAATTCACTAGGGATGTCTGCAGGTCCTGCCCAGGGGACCGAATTCCACAGTGACTTACTGTTAGTCATCGTTTCCCCATGACTTGGTGCTTTTTAAGCCAAACGCTCAATATTCTGGGCAGGTGTCATGCGGTGTAACTTCCTGCTGCTGTAAGCAGAGAAAGTCAGAGGCAGCCCAAGGAGATACCGAGTCAGGAAGATGTGTCTTTCTGACGGTTAGCACAGGTCCTCAGGTTGCAATCTGAAGGACACCGGTGCCTCGGCTTCACCTGCCTCCCTGTCTCTTGGAGGAGAAAGTGATAGCACTGGCAGCAACCAGCATATCTAGAGACCCAGCACTGAGCAAACTGCCTTTTGCTTTCAGAGTGCAGTTTGAAATGAATCACCTACAGGTGAGTCAACTCCTAAGTGGCAGGGAGAGGGTGACAGCTGCTATGGCAGCATAGGAGAGCTGCGCCCAGCCCGGAAAGAACCTTAACACACGTCCTTTTGTGATGCCAGAGGGTTTAGAAACTCAGGCCTATTTGGGGGGATGGCTGCTAAGCTAAATGTTCCCATTAAAATACGGCTCGTCAGCTAACTGTGTTTGTCCATGTTCTGTGTCCAGCTGTTCTTCCTAACGCAGGAAAGAATCCTGGTTCACCTCAGCCAGTCAGCGCCGCTCGGAGTGAAGTGCAGGGGAAATTCCACGCATATCAGGGAACTTGGGTTAAAACAGTGCGCAGAGACTTGTGTGAGATTCCAGATGTTTCAAATTTTCTTTGTAAAAATAAAACAATCTTTTAATACTTCATCAATGTTACAAAGCTCTCTCTTGTTTGTTTTTAACCAAAACTCGTGTTTGTCCTTGGATGTTTTATAGGTCTGTGCGAGCGGACATCAACAGCGCTATGACTCCGTCTGTCAGCCGCAGAAACCCAGCTTGTCCTCCTGTGCCCTGACTTAGGAAATCTCTTGCTGGAGACTTGGGCCAGGAAAAGGAGCAAATGAATGTTCCCTTGCGTAGCTGCAGAATGTTGGTACAGTGAATACTTGGAAAACCAAAGGGTAGATAGCCATGCCGACTGGAAACACTCGTTATTTCTGGCTAGTACGTGCCTCGTGAGAAGTGTATGCTGTATTTTTGGACACCTCTGAAAGCAAATGGGTGCTTTTGAGGGCATGGATGGGAACAGGAGGTAGGGAGATTTCTGAACCTTAAGGACATCCACAAAGGATGTCTATGAAAACACCCTGACAGGTCAAGGAAACAGCGTTGTGGGCAAGGAACATATCCCAAACAAGGTAATGTTTCTAATTGATTTCACTGAAGAACCACAGCCCGTGCTGGGTGTCACGTTCTTGAGATGAGCTTGTCCTCTAGGAAATCCTTCAACCAGCTTGCCCGCAATAAATGTCAGCAGCACGTTGCTGATGATGCGAACGAAAGCAGGTGAATAAGAACACCGTGCAAATGTAGGGCGGACGTAGCTGAATGAGGGCTAGACTTCAGCAGAATCCACAGGCTGCTGACGGGCAAGGACTGAAACGGGTATCTGCTGCAGGGAGACAAGCCACCGCGCTCTGGCTGACATGGCCATCCTCACGTAGGTAGAAGGCTGTAGCAGAGTGCTCTGCCAACAGGCGTCTGCCACTGCCGCTTCCCTGCGCTTTGTGCACACCAGGTCTCCGTCACTGGGAACGCACTCGGAATCAGCCCTACCGACACCTGCCTTCACAGAGCCCCGTGGGGATGAATGCAGGAGTTCTCTGAATGGATATTTCCTTTTCCTTTTTTCTTGGGTTTTGTGAAAAATTCAAAAGCTGCTGATAGTTGATAACTCTTCTTTTTTTTTTTTGTGGTCCCTGGTGATACAGTTGCCGATGGAAATGATGGTGTCCCCCAGCCCCTACCCTGAACTGGGTGTTTTGAATGGGATCCCATCTTCTACACTGATAACAATTCCTTCCATGCATGTTGTTCCAATTCTACCTTTCCATTCTGGGGTTTCCTTCAATACAGTAATACATTTTCCAATTATTCCTCTCATTAATTCCTGTAGATTCTTCTAGCAAAGACTGGTGTTCAGATCCCTGTTCTGGCTTTGGGAGTGCAGTAGATTTCGGGGTGGCACTATGAGTGAAAAACTGTCCTGGTTTTAGGCTATGGCACAGGTGAGTGACAGACAGAGACAGGGCAGTGATTGCCCGTGTGGAGGATGTTACCTGAAGCTGTTTCCCAGGAGGTGCAGGGTAAGAGTCATCTGACCAAATGTAGGTTTCTGTATCTGAGTATTCGTCTTGGTTCCCTTTATAGTCAATGGAGAAAAATAAGCACTTCTCGGGCATGATTCATCTTAGTCTAAAGGAGGCATATAAAGTAAATCAGATGATTCACACCCCAGACATGCCTATGTCTCTTCATTGAATATGAAAGGTGACTGGCTCAGATTTAGATTTCTGAAGCAGGGTGAGACAAATCCCACTCATAGCATCATGTTTGAAATGGCAACCCAGGAAAATATGCAGAGATAATGTCCTCCCAGCTAGGCCGTGTGCAGCAAGTACCTCATCCACCTTTTCTGCAGCTTTGTTCTCAACCTGCCGTTTCGAGAAGCATGTGTATTGTGGGAGACACACCACAAGTTTTTTTATTTGTCGACTTCTTGGGCAGGGAGAGTAGGAGATTGCTGTGGGTCTGTAATGTGGAGGGGAGCAGAGAAGGTCTGCGGGTCTAAACCACTCGGGAAGGCGCAAAGGTGGCAAGCATGGTCAGTAGTTCAATACCGTGGGAAAGCAGCATGTGGAAGCTTGATGTTGCCATGGTGCATGTCTTTTGCATCTCACAGAGTGGTCCAGGGGGTTTTAAATACTAGTCAGGACAAAACAGCCTCCAATCTTTGCCCAGAATGATGGAGAGGTTGTAGCTGGGAAAAGGAGTTTAAATTCACCTGATGCTGCACTGTATTTTGTCAAAAAGAGCTTTGCCCTGCCACCATTTTGGGCTGAACACTGGTGACACTCTCCTCCATGCCAACATCTGTCCATCCATCCTCATGGAGTTCTTAAGCTTCCACCGTGCTGAGTCAGTCAGTGCCTGGCTGCCCTGGTAAATCCTCCAGTTGGCGGTGGTAAACTATTGCAGTGAGCACAACAGGAATAACGAGGCCTGAAGTCAAACAAGTGCGGAGGCAGGCTTTAGGGACATAAACAGACTCCTCCTCTTGTTTTCTCCCAGTAATGTCCTAATGGATACATGCATTTTGGAGAGCTTTCTCCAAGTGGGAATTTCCATCTGGACGCAGCATTTTCAAGAGGGCAATCAAGCCAGGGCCCTGCTGCTGTTGGATGATGGCTCATCCGTTTCCTCTCTTGGACAGGTGCCACCATGGCTGCTCACCAGCCGCTGGATGGAGGGCGATATCCTCTCAAGGTGATCCCTAGGCAGGAAAGGGCATGCAGAAAGCTGACACGGCTGGACCAGATGTGCAGTGACACGGTTTGTGATAGTAATGGGACAGCAGTGTTGTAGCCACGTGAACTTTAAAGGGACCATGATCTCTGTGACACAGTTGCTCTTGTTCCAAGAGCAGGGGCATGTTTCCTGAAGTTAAAAACATCAAATAATTAAGGAGAAAAAAAGCGGTCCATGGAAGCAAGGCACTTAAGATGCGTCTTTATGTCTTTGTAATACTGCACTTCCAAGGCTGCCAGGCATCTCTGGCGGGCCCTCATTTTCTTCCAGATATGTTGACTGTCAGAGCGTGATGCCGGGCTGTGTTGGCTCAGGCTGGAAAGGAGGATTTTGGAGGTCTTGTACCATTTAACTCTGCAGTGAGATGACTTAACTGTCTGCTGGCCTTTGCTGGAGCATTTTATTGATTATTATATGAGTCCAGGGATATTGTGATTGAACCTTTATAAACATCTGAAACTAAGATGTTCGCATTTCACTTTGAGGTCTGATGCTTAACAGCTGGGGACCACACTGTAGAGCTGCAAGGTGAGAGGCCGTGGGGCTCCAGAGGTTAACAGGGTGTCAGGGCAGGAGGCCAGCAGCCTGGTTACACAAGGGATCAGAGCAGTGGCTCTTGCCTCAGCACCAAGTCCCAAGAGGCTGAGAGCTGGAATACTGGAAAAACTGGACTGTTCCCTTCTCTTTCCCAATCAATCCTGTGTAGCAATCAAAGTGAAAGATTGGCATGTGACTCAACTGCTGGCCTAAGCTCCTGCACCAGTGTCCTGGGAAGGGGCTTCCAGTGGTGTTGCAAGGCCTGTACCTCTCCCCCAGAGAGCCAACAACTCGATTCATTAGTACTGCCTATGGGACATGGAAGAAAAAGCCAAAATTTTGGTCCCTTGTGTGTGTGCCAGTGGTGATACAAGACTTTGCATTCCTTCTGTTCGGTTCAGACAATTCTTCAGGAAAATGGTCCCATGACCTTTTGGAGTTTAGATGCTGCAGATCTCCCTAAAGACCTTCTGCTGCTTTGTTGGTCAGGTTCACTTTTAATTTTTCCTCCATCGACCAGGCATGCCAGATTAGGCCGAGAATAATGTCGCAGTGACTGGAGTTACGCCATTAGTAAAGTGCATGGGATTGACGTAATGCGGTATGAGGGAACCCTCAAAGGTTTCCATTTGTCTGGATCAGGACGTTCCTCCTCAACCCCTCTCTCAGAACAAAATAAGAAAAAACTCCCACATGCAACCTGAAGTGTAAAGAGCAAATCAGGTTTACAACGTTCAGTTCAATCCTTGGGGGGAAAAAACAAACAAACAAACAAACAAAAAAAAGACAAAACCAAAAGAAGAACAGAAAGAATATAGATTTATACTGATAAGTGTTTTTTTAATGCAGTTGTTTTGGTTTTCACAGAAAGAACAAACAAAAAAAAAAAAAAAAAAGAAAGAGGAGAGTACAATTGAGGTAATCTGGAGTGTAGATCAATGCCAGGGGATTTCAACACTTTAAACACATGCTTTTTTAACCTTTTCCTCTGTCTCCAGCATTTTCTTGAGCCTATTTTTCACAGCAGAACCATTGCACTTCCTGCTGCATTCCCTGTGGTAAGGGTATATGGATCTGACAGCAATCAGTGGGCAGTGAAAGTAATGCAGGTAAACAAAATCGCTCCCGAAGCCTGGGAGGAGTGCATGCGGGGGAGAGTATTTTGTTACACAGAATCCATGCTGGTGGAATGTGGCTTTTTTTCCCCCGAAATTATTACTTCATGTGATCAAGGCTTGTGCAAATGGGGGTTGACTATATATTTACTCAACAAAATGAACACTGAGATTACATTTTGGAACACCTTTCTAAACCCTTGAGTAATGTTGACTTGTTCCCATTCCTTACCCTTTGGCTATTATCTGCTGGTTAGTGTCTCTTGTTTAATCTAACTGGCTAATGGGTCATCTTTCTGTGTCACCTGACTCAGTAGCGTGGTTAAATCCTGCAGAATATGTCAATACGAGCAGGATAGAAATGAGTGGCCAGCAGGATTGGACAGGATGGACTGGTTACAGAGACAGTCAAGTTCATCAGATAGCAAACTGCCCAGTTGCCATCTAGCTCTCCTGTAAGGGGTGTTTTATTTGTTTATTTTCATTAATTTTTAAGCTGCACCCATAAAACCCCATTGCTTTGGTCAGGAGGTGTTTGGTTAAAACTGCTGCTGGATCAGATACACATTACTCGCATGACTTTGGGTGCATGACTAAGTATTTTCAGAAGTACAGTGATTGAAGATGCCTCCATTTTTTAATGTTTTAATTGAGCCACTTGGAAGACATTTCAGAAAATTGTCCTGAATCAGTAAGAGGAGCAGTAACTTTGTTCTTTGTGACTGCATTGTTATCTGGAAAACCTAGGTCCTTAGTGTCACTGTCTTCCTGACTTCTTCCATCTGTAATGGTGTATTTGCACCCTTCTGATGGAAGGCAAGAAGGTTTGTTTGGTAATGCTTAGAGTACGGGGGAACCCAAACCAAAAATGTAGCACTAAACTGAAAAGCTTTGGCTGTCTTCACACACCACTTTTTTTTTTTTTTTTTTTTTTTTTTTTTTTTTTTTTGCCAGCAAACAGCTTTAGAAAAGCCTCTCTGATTTTCAGCTGGAATTAAAATTCCATATGCACTATATTAAGTCTCTAATTATGTCATTCATTTTACAGCCTTCCTCTGAATAACTTGATTGAAATGAATGCATTCTAATCTCAGGGGTGGGGGATGAAGGAAGGAATAAATGCTTAAAGGTTTGTTCTGTTTCAGCAGTTGTGTTTTGGAACATAAGGTAGGTGTTTAAAGCAAATATGGAACATCTTTCCTGGAATTATAAACTGTCCAGTTTTGCAGATTGATAATCCCTGCCAGGATGTGGTAATCGTACGTGAGACTGATGGGTAGTTTAAAGGGACAATTCACTGGTTCAAGGAAGTAAAGGAGGGCAGCGCAGCTATAGGAGGAGAGGGGAAGCGTGAAGGAAAGTGTTCTAACTTGCAATCTTATTAGTTTGGCTGTTAAAGTGTATTCAGTCATTCATTAAAGCTTATTCATAAAATTCATTATTCATTAAAGCACTTTGGGGAGTGGGGGAAGAGCTGAACAGCAACAGTCATTATTTACACTAGCAATTTCATCACAGAATTAGATCATGGGGCCAGATTTGCCTCTGCATTTCGGCAGTTCAGTTTCACTGACATCATGGAATAACTGCTGATTTAGACTGATCTGTGGCAGAACAGAACCCAGCCCGTACTGCTTCTTTAAGAGGATGCCTTGAGCAATTTCTGTGCTGTTTTATTGCTGGCTAGGTTTTTGGGATGCTTTACAAATGGATAAAAAATTAAAGAAGTATGACAAATGGGTCCTCTCACTGTGCGATGTTCAACTGAATCATTCCATTGAGATAGATACTCAGAGATAGATGTGAAAAGCATTCACATTAATAATTAGTAGCTCATTTTTAAGAGATTTTTCCCCCGGCTGTCCTGACAATTTTAAAACAGTTTAGATTTTCAGTCCTTACATAAAAGGTTCAGAGTGACAGAAGGGGACAAGAAGGGATCACACCAAAGCTCTTATTTTGTTAATATGATATACAGCGTGTAAGATCGCAGTAGTCACTAATGGGAAAGACTAGTAAATCACTGAATTCATGCCTGTGCAAAGAGAGGTGTGTTAGGTAATGATCATTCTTCCTCATAGCAGCACAGAAATTCTTCTTCCTAATTGTGATTTTTTAGCTGAATCTCTCTGACTGAGCAGCCCCCATGAGGCTGAATGGGTGACTTAACACCTATTAATTGATGCAGAGAACTGTCTGCAGGCTCTCCGCCTAGGGGCGAATGTCATGCTTTGGGAATTTCAGGCAGAATTTCTAAAACTCATTTCCATTGGCATTGCTCATGCAGGAAAACCTACATGTTATCTTACGGTTTGGGTTCTCGCTCTAAGACTGGGATACAAGATATCCCTTCCTATATTAATGAACAGCAGGTCAGGAGACAGCAGTAAGGGAAACTAATGCTTTTGAGGCATTCTTTATCCGTACCCTGATCCTGCATCGTAGGTGGGGTGGGACTGGCTAGCAGCAAGGCCATAGCACAGCTGCTCTGTGGGTCCTTGACTTCCCACCCCTTTCTTTCTGGTGTGAGCTGATGGACTCGGCGCTGAGAGCTGGCACCAATCTCACGGCATCTGAGGATGTGCAAAGATACTGCTCCACTGAACCAGGTGGTGTTATGGAGGCACAACATGAACTTGAGCTTTTTTTGGGTCTCCTGCTTTGCTTCCTTAAAAATCCTCCTACACTGGGACCTTGGATTCTCCTTGCTGTGCGGAGCGATGATGCAAGTTCCAAGGAAACAGCCATGTGGAAAATCTGCAGCTCACAGTCATGGGGCCGGGTTCTCTGATGACAGAGAGTGGAGTAGTTCCCCTGGAGTTCATGGACTTTTTCTAGCTGGCAATCTGAGCTATTGAATTTCCAGCTCCTTTTGTGGGAATAACTCAGTGCATGATTTGACCTGGATTTCTGGGGCAGGGCAAGCCAGGAAGATTTCAGGCTTCTAATTGGCATTAGAATGTCTTTAGAAATTTGGCCCTTGCCATTTTATCTTCTGATCATCTTTCAGGCTGCACAGCTGCCTCTTGCCTTGACTCCTCTACAAAATCCACAGTCTCCATTCCAGCAGTCCTTCCCTGGTTGACTGTTTAGACCCTGCCCTAGCACCCCAAAGGAGGGGATGGCAGTTTCCTTTTGGGATGGGCTGTGGGAGCTCCAGAAGAGGAGCTAGATCTGCTTGAAAGCAGGGGAGCTCCTCACTGCTGTAGCACTCCCAGAGATGGAGGGAAAGGGGAGAGGATATGGACCAGCAACCAGCATTGGCTCCCAGGCTCTCTGTGTCAGGTTCGCATTCGGCGCCGGTCTGGGCATTGGGTATGGTGGCGAACGGGATTAGTGGGCACGTGTCATCAGTAGCTACAAAGACTGGGGAAAAAGAGACAACCGTACACCTCCCTAAAGCACAGGAGCAGAGAAGACGTCAGGGGTTCATACCGGATTCCTGTCCCAAAGCTGCAGAAAATGAAAGAGGAAGTGTTGGTGGCAGCTCTGCTAGCCATTCCTTAGAGTCACATGGGAATGTGACCCATTGCCATGGGGCTGGGTAAACAGCGAGCCAAAATAAGCCCATTCATGCAGCTACAGCTGTGCTGCGCGCTGGCTCCCACGCGTTTCTGCAGCATCTGGATGTAGACCAACTGCAGACTGGAAGAACCCCATGCAAAATCCTAGAAATGTCTCAGAAGCATTTCCAGTCCTCAGAAAAATGACACATAGAGAAGGTATCTGCCCCACAGTTGTGTAATCAAGGAGCTGGAGAAACAATGGATTGGAGTGCTGCCAAACCGTGCAGAAAATGGCTGACTCATGCGAGTATGCAATCTTAAAACCTGAGGCAATTAGTGGTAGATTCGTAAGTGGGGGAAAAAAGTGTGATGAGGCTGCTGAAAGAAAAGCTGTCCTGGCTGCTAGCGAACTACCCGAGTGCCTAAAGCCGCTGCGAAAGCACCCGGCCAAAAGCAGAGCACGGGGAGGGGGGTGGGCACAGTTAGCTCAGGGGGTAGAACTGAGGAGCATAAAATGATATCAAAAGAAAATACATAAATATGAGGCAGGGAAGATCAGGGAAGAGCTTTAGTGCTGTGAGAAAAATGTGCACAGGACAGGAAAGTTTGCACAGCAATGACGTTAATACGGTGCAAAAGGGCAAAAATAAAATTCTGCGCTCTGTGCCAAGAGACAGCAGCAGCACTTGGGAGAACGATGCGAGGGAGACAGTAGGACAGTGCTAAATGTGTTAGGTTTCAAAGGCTTCCACAGAGCTATGCCAAGGAGGGAAAGGAATTATAACCATGCAAAGCTGAAGTAAAGCAACGCGCGATGACCCCGTGCCTTTAGGCAGGGTAAATTGCAAGTCAAATCAGTGTTGCTGGCCACCACATCCTCTGCTTTCAGCTGCACCCAGTGAATTCCTCACCACACAGGGGCTCCAAGTTTGAAGCAAACAATTCATGCAGGCAATGCAAGCAGAACAAATTAAAATAAAAATATTAAATGTGCTGAGCTGGCAATATTCGCTAGCATCCCTGCAATGAAGCTGTTAGGAGGCATATCCAGAAGTGTTTGAAGGGGGAGGATGTCTTCCAGGCATACAATTGCCTTCATCTATTTCCATCTTTACAACTTGCGCCTCCAGGAGCGACTACAGCATAAAAGGAAAAAATAATTGGAGCAGTAGAGGGAACGGAAAGGGAAGACATCTTTAACCCATGCCAGGTGCTACCCCAAGTCACATAAGCGCCATGGATGCTGAGAAGCCAGACAACCTACCCCTTTCTGAAAACTACGGCCACTTCAACAAGTGCTAAAAGAGCATCCAAATGAATGGCTACATGTGAGGAAACATCCAGCTTGGTGAGAACGAACATATTCATGGTACAAGGGGTATTGACAAGGACTGCTGGGTAAGGAAAGAATCTACCTCACCACATCCAGGAAAAGAGCAGATGCAAATGGTGGAGAGCATTGCTGGGATCAGATGTGAGGTGGGAGAGCATCAGCGCTGTCAGCAAGATGTATTAAAAGGAGTGTGAGGGATCAGTGTAATGGCTGCTGCTGTTCCGGGGATGGAGGCAGAGATCGTGTGGCAGAAGCTGTGATACATCACGATCCCATCTTCATCTGTCAGTTAGGAAGAGTCAGGGAACAGATCCAGAGCTGAATAACACCATAATGGTGTGGGGATTATTTGCAGTGCCCTGTACGAGACATCTGTTGGTCTCCCAAGGGCCGGGACCAACCCCAGCAATCCAGAGCAATACAGCAGCTCCCGACTCTCAGATGCACAGACTCCATCCGGAGTCTGCTGGGATTTGTAACCTATCTGACAGCTTTTCTTCCACAGTTTTCACATATGTGCTAGTCATTGATATAGCTCCTGAATAAAGATGCAAAACTGGTACCATCACAGGATGCAACTATCACATGTAAAAGAGCAGATGCTTAATTATCCCACCTTTAATAAAGAGGCAGATATATAACATATTGCTAATGAGAGGTGCTAGCCCTTAGAAAATGACACATTCCACTGCTAACCTATAGCTTGATTTTAGCATCCCCAGCAGAACAGAGATACATCTGAACAGAAAAGCTAAATCTTTCAGTAACGTCTACAAGTGGAAGATGATAGTGTAAACCATGACTAGGGAACCACTCGAGCAGAGAGTGATCATAAACTATTGGCGAGCATTTTAGATTGCTGCTTGGCAGCCCCACATCACCTTCAGCACATGCCTCTGAGGCATTCACACTAAGTTTTAGGTATCCAAAATGAAGAAAAAGGCTGACAGGGTTATAGCTGCCGTACACTGTACACAGCCCAAAAACACGTCAGCTGAATGTGAAGCTGACTGAAACAATGAAAAGACACAGAAAGCCTCAGTCAAGCCAAGTTCACCATTTAAAGGATTTGGAAGAAATCCAAGATGAAAACATAATAGTGACCTCCATTTTTTCCATTGGAAGTCCAGAAAGCAGGTCTAGGGAGGGTGTCCCTGCCCATGGCAGGGAGGTTGCAACTGAATGATTTTTAAGGTCCCTTCCAACCCAAACCATTCTATGATTTTCAAGAGTACTGGATCTCCTGAGACAGGTTGAATGTACAGGAAATCACAATATGCAGATTGCAGGGAATGGCCACTTTCCTTGGGAAATGCCCAGCTCTTCTCTGGAGCAGCAGTCTGTGCAGAGGAGGCCAGTAATACTGTTTTGGCCAAATATGACAGAGGCTAGCCAACACCTGATGGTCTGTAGTGGCACGCACAGGGAAACCAGCAAAGAAGTGGAAACGCGCTGCTCTTCCCACCACCCATGGGGAGAACAGGAATGCGCCTCCCCACCCCAAATCTGGCTGTTTGGGCTGCTACACAGACTTCTGGTCAGTGGATGACTTTAGAGCAATGAAGTACTTTAGCGGGTGGAATATCCAGTGCAGTGGGAACACAGATCTGTTTGCTTGCAATCCATCCTCAAATCTACTCACTTCGATCATCACCACAGCATCGCCACCAAATGGCAAAGCTCAATCGGCACTTAAAATGCCTGAGGTTTTATTAATGCTGAAGAACATGAGGAAAATACATAGCATCTCTGTTCTTGAATGGAGAAACAATCTCACAGAAAACCCGGCTCAATCTGCTTCCATCTTCTGATGCCTTGAGCAGTGGCATCATTAATGTGAGTAGCAGCAGTGAAAGGAATCACAGACAAACAGAAGAAACATGTGAAAGCCAAAGCCTCCCGTGAGTGATGAAATAAAGACCTCCCGGAACTACCAGCAGGAGAAGGTATTCCTGTCAGACTGTTTCCTCTGGACATATCATGTTCTGGGATGCAAACTATTTTCTTGAGCAGATAAGTCCTTGCTCGTGTAATATAGCATTTGTAAGCACATATTTCCGTGAAACCTCAAATACATTGACCTGCTGCGCACAGAAGATGCAGAGATAGCAGTGAATTACGCACTCCGCAGGGCTGATTGGCAGGGCACAGATCAAGGCAGAAGAAAAAGAGCAGTGACTGTGGGAATAGATGCAATACCCCAGAAAACACATTGCTGAGGAACTCGAGCAGAATGCAGTCATCTGTGATCACGAGTGAATGATACACAGACTCCAACATCAAGCCCGCTTTCAGGTGTATGCACGAGGCAGTACAGCACTCTGGTATGAAAGAACAGCCCCTTCAGACACAGAGGAAAATAGCCTTGCTCCCAGAAGAAGTGAACAGAAAAAAGAAAAAAGGAAGTGGTACGTTATCTGTAAAATGAGACAGATGCTGAGCATGTACAATGGTACGTCAAAGGTTCGTGCAGTTTGTGCTATTCATGTTTAATGCTGTGGTCCCAAATGTGACCAAAGCTACAAAACTGAAGTGCCCAACTGGGACTTGTCATGGACTTGGATAGTCAGGCAGGGGATAATGTCCCCCTAACAAGCGTAGGATGATAAACACAGAAGGCACGGAGAAAGGGGTAAAGCCACAGCACTGAAGCGCTGAGAGGCAGCAGGGAGCGGCAGGGCCCCAGGACAGCACAGCAGTGGCTGGTGAGGTTCTCCTGCCCGCTGCAAAGGGCAGGAGGGGCGACCGACCTGGTGGCCCTGGGAGACCTCACAGGCGCACCTTATAAACACATCCCTTTAGGGAACCGCACTGGGGGCAGGAACAAGCAGCCACGGTTCATCTCTGAAGACCGTAAAAGATGGTGTGCCGACAGCGAGCTTTTCAATTGAGCAGTGGTCATCCACCAGCTACGGACACCAAGTCAGCAAAAAGTACCAACCAAAATAAGCCCCCTTAGAGTCACTCAGCAGGAGGCACGTGCCCCGAGCAGGAAAATGATAGGCCATCCACTAATCCAAAAAGGGCATAAGCTCCTACCAGTTTTATTTTCGGCCTGCTGTAATAAAATCAGCCTTGTTGTTTGAAAACTATTTGGAGAATGTATTTTTACGGGCCAAGGAGTGCTCAGGGTGCTTGTGGGACAGCAGGTTTAGGTGCCAAAACGATGAGTAGGAAGAGTTGGGATGTACCTCCTGCCATCCAGTGCTTCTGCAGAGCACTGCAAAGGGGGGGGTTCCCTGTCACCACCATTTCTGCCCTGGCATTTCTGAAACCCAGTCTAATTACTTGAAAGCACCACCAAAATTGCAATAACACTGATACTGGGGTTTATATAATAGTTGATCCATTACAGAAAAAAAAATTGGAGTGCCTTTGATCTGGATCATCTCTCAGGTGTTGAATGTCTCTCTTGATACGGCATAAGCCAGACACACAAGTTAGAGAGAGAGAATATTTCAAGAATGAACCAGATAAAACAAGATGTCAGCCCCCAGTCGTACATTTCGTAGGATTACAGCAGACATATTGCTGGATTCCAGGTCTTCGCTGGCACTCATGACAGGAAGCTGCTGCAGATGGGGAGCTCTGCAGGGTCTTGTCACTCAGAGACCAAATATGGTCTGAGAAGTGTCATGTCTTCTTCTTCTTGTTACATCTTTGGGTAATGCAGATATGATCTTCAGCTACCAGTTGAACAACAAAATGCTTGCAAAACAAAACCACTTCTCCTCCCCCCTCAAAAAAAAGAAAAGCAAATAAAATACACTCCCTTCCCACAACCATTAGGCACAAAATAAAAGCAGCCACCAGCATTTTTATTAGTTAAGTAATTTTTTGCTGTCATTGATGCCAATTGGCTTTAAAACAAACAGCTCCACAGTTAAAAAGAATATATTTGCCACGTAAGTCAAAAGCAGTCCTATGGGATCTCACCTAAATTTTTGGACACAAGATGCACAAACAATTCTGGTCCTACTTTTGCTTTAAACACTTACAGCGCATGATGAATCAGAAGACAATAACTTCCTTAAAGGGCTGATGTCCCTAAGTGGAACAAAACGACAAGCACAGTCCTGTAGCACTGTGGTCTCCTTCCACCATCTGCTGGGTTTCATTTGCTATTGCAGGAGTTAAAACTCGGGTTCTTTTTTTAAGTACATGATTACTTATTTTAATCTTCTCCCTTCCCCTCATCTCTCAGGTATATTTTGTCACTTATGAAGTCCTGAAGGAAGAAGTATCGCTAATCCCTACTGAAATGTCGTATCTTACCGACTTTACTGCCAGTTATGAGGGTATTTTTTAAGAGAAAGGAAAGGTTTAATTTGTCTTGGTGAGTACAAAAAACCCCATTTTTGGTTATTTTTCTTTCTAAAGTGAAAGAGCATTTTACTGACAAAAGTAGGTTGTTTCCTGTCTCTGACTCTTTCTCAGCTCTGTATTACTCTATACCAGCATGAACAGGATTTGACTTGGACTTCATATCACACGCCATGACTAATCATGTATCTCTTGCAACAGTCTACTACCAGTGATGAACAAATTAGAGGCTACACAAATGTCTGTTACGACTTCAGGATGAATCTGCCCCAGTGGTGTTTAGGTGGGGAAAGCATTTATATAATTTAAACTGAGTATACTTGCATAGAATTACCAAGAGATGAGAAATGCTGAATTTCCCTCCCACACACAAAGTCAAACGTGCACACACCTCAATGCTGGTTTTAGACTTGTTTTTTTCTTAGTAGCAGCACATTTTAGGATGCCTTATGGTCCAGAATATGGGACTAGTTAGCATTTATGCATTTAGTGTCAAAAACTGTGTATCAACATGGACTTTTAGGACCTTTTTGCTACGTGACAGGTTCTGATCAGAAAGGTAAGGAAGGAACTCGCATTTTGGCCTGGTAGTGATGCTGAATGTAGGACAGGCTTTTACAACAATTCATCTGAGAACTAACTTCCTTGCAGAGCTAACCAAAAGTTGGGAGTTTTCTCTCTGGGTTTTGTTTTCCAAATGTTTTTGTGAGGAAAAAACTGCACCATGATCCGCAAACCCCGCTTTTTTAAAAGCACAGATGGCCAGAGATCTCTAGGGTGGGCTTGCAAATGTGACTCCAATATGAGCATGTATTATAAAACTGGTTTCCCATGAAAAATGTTGCAAGATCTTCAAAGAAACATTTGTACATATAGTGATTTCAACAGAAGTCATAAGGGGTCTAAGCTAAGGCCAAATGCTCCTGGAAAATGCCATCTCTTTTTTTTTTCTGAAGAAAGCGATTTTTTTTTTTTTTACAATATAGTGTTATGCCTCTACAGTGGGAAGTTTCAAGAATTATGCAACACCGAATTAAAAAAAGAGAACTAATTAGATGCAGTGACAGGAAGCGGAGGTCAAAGAAAACATCTTAATGTCAAGATTCACCAAGATAGATAGTTATTTTGGATGTCTCCATTTTTGGGTGTTACAAGAGGAGAGCCATGCTTTCAGAAAATGAGTCAGCTGGGTTCCATTAAAGTGTTTCTATTGCCCCAAACCTGATGTCTAGTTACTGTGATTTTCAAGTTGTGAGATTATTGTGGTACATTTTCCTGGGTGTAAAAATGCGGTAATAAATACCTCAGCAGCGTGCTGTGAGGCTTCATATGTTATTGTCTGTAAACTGCTTTGAATGGATTTTAATGGAAGACCTCATAAATGCGTAAAAGACTACTATTATCATTTTTTACAGGATTGAGATTTAAAGGGGGAAGCAAAAAAGAAATGTTGTGACAATACAATAAACGCCTCTTTTTTACTATTCCTGTATGGACAGCAGGAAGAGAACCCAAGGTAGACCTGCAAGGCCAAGGTAAATGAATTGATTAATAATTGAAAGAAATTTTATAAAAACACCCACTGCCTTTATAATGAAATTGTAAAAGTGAGGTGTTTCTAAAACGGAGCTGATCTGGGAGTTTGTCCTTTGATCCCACTACCTTTAAAGTACACTCCAAAAAGTGAAGCGATTGAATCTCTTGCAAAACCTTTTACAGCATCGAACAAGAACCTTCCTCTGACTGAAGATATGCTGCAATCAATTAAGAAGGCCCTAAATGATGTTGGAATGACTCAGGAGTTTTGTAGAATAACTGGCAGGCTTCCACTTAAGAGAGGATCATTGGGAATATGAGAAAACAGGGAAGATTAGCCATCCCCATTAAAGACAACAGCATTAGGAGCTGTTTTCAAAACACTGGTTTCCTCCTGCCTAGTGCTTTCAAAGCTGCTGTTCTCACCTAAACTGATGAGCTGTTCTCTGTCTTTATTTTTAGTACGGGAAATTCAAAATTAACTCGGAAGAAGTTCTTTGAAGTCAAATGCGCGAGTCGAAATGTGAAAATTGCGTCTTGACACAACTGACTCGTGCTTTTTTCCTTGTGAGGTTAGTTAAACCAGTATAACCTAAAGCACTGTGGAAGATGAAGGAGAATATTTTAAATCTTTTCCTTTGCTTTATGATGATGTGAGAAACGGTGAGAGATGGAAGGCAGCAGTGGTCTGGGCCTTTCAGGTCCTGACTTCCCACTGCGGAAATAACCTTGCTGTCAACCAGTGCCTGACCAACTCCTCCGCTGCTCTGAAAACCAAAGATAACTTTGCTGTACCGGCAGGCTATCTCCATGCTCCCAGAAAGGACAGCAGATTAACTTTAGCTCATCCCTGGAAAGTGACTCACTCATGCTGTGTTTTCTGAAGCTGAGAAACTACAAGTCCTTCACACCCTGCGTTCTGAAAAGATGATGAGTTGCAAACCTTCACATTTGCAAAGAAACATACCTAGGGGTTGGAAATAAAGTGAAAGCTTCCTCCCTGCCTCCTGCTTTCCCTTCCTTCTTTCCTCCCTCCCCAAAATAAAGGGGCATTTTGCTCTATTCCCACGGAAGTGAGAACCGGATTGGTCCTTGTGGTTGCTTTAGTTAAATTTGGGAATGTTTTTTTATTTACCTCCCTGTAGTATTATTACTCCAAATAATAACACCAGGGCTTAAAAAAGACTAAAGGCTGCCAGGGTTGCAGCTGGTAAATTTTCATGCAGGAGCTACAGAGTGTTTTCCCCGCTGCAGTAGATCCTCTTATCTGGTTCATTATCAGTAGAATCCGCTGCACGCTAAAATCCAGAGGCAGCAAAATACACAGGCATGTGCTTAGAGATAAGCTCGTGTTTACATGATTTGCTAGGTGAAGACCTATAGACAAAAGCTGTTATGGAGAGACTGTGATACCATATGGACATTCTCTCACTTGTCACATTTCTTCCAGATCTGTATAAGGACATGGACCAGTTGGAGCGAGTCCAGAGGAGGCCACAAAGATGCTCAGAGGGCTGGAGCCCCTCTGCTATGGGGACAGGCTGAGAGTTGGGGTTGTTCAGCCTGGGGAAGAGAAGGCTCCGGGGAGACCTTATAGCACCTTCCAGTGCCTGAAGGGGGCCTACAAGGAAGCTGGGGGGGACTACAAGGGCCTATAATGATAGGGAAAAGGGTAGTGGCTTTAAATTAAAAGCCAGTAGATTTAGACTGGGTATAAGGAAGAAATTCTTCCCAGAGAGGGTGGTGAGGCACTGGCACAGGTTGCCCAGAGAAGCTGTGGGTGCCCCGTCCCTGGCTGTCTTCAAGGCCCAGCTGGATGAGGCTTTGAGCAACCTGGTCTAGTGGAGGGTGTCCCTGCCCATGGCAGGGGGGTTGGAACTGGGTGATCTTTAAGGTCCCTTCCAACCCAAACCAGTCTGTGATTCTGTGATTCTATGCTTTTCAGGCTGAAAGCTGGAGAAGCATGGATTATGTACATTTTAACAACTGTTTTGCTTCCCTGTAGAGCAAATGATCAAATCTGTTTAAGCTTTGCCACACGTCTCTGAGTCCTAGCGAAGGGAAGAGGTCAAAAATGAATGGTGCCGCCTATAGCTGAATGGACAGTCCTAATTTTTTTTAAAAAAGGAAAGCAAATGGTGTCAACAAATGGGAAAGACAACTGTTAATGGGAAGCATTTTAATTCCAGTCTGTACAGCAAACGCTGTCAGCTACATGAAGCAGGCAAAAAATAAATGCAGATTTCAGTAGTGTCCTGTCAAGTAGGTTAGCAAAATAAAGACAGATGGCAAAGGATTATATCTAATTCTTTTTCCTAATTCATCTTTTCCTGACCATTCCACTGCACTCGGTCTAACTAGAGATTTACCAGCTTAACTTCCCCTCTATAGCTCACAGTGACAAACTGCATGTTATATAATTGCAACTGCCCATCATTAGGAATGTTTAATTGGACACAACTGCTTTTCATCAGCTGCCTTTAAATGCTGCTTCTGAATGAAGGATGTTTACAGTGTTACAACAGTGGGACTCTAGCTTCGTTTTTAAAGCAGACACCCTAAAAAGCCCAGGAATATCATGGTGTTTCTGGTGAATGTATCTGTCCTGCTCAGTCAGAGAATTTCAGGCTGGAATTTCTTACCTAGATGTGGGTAATCTCCCAGCACAATACTAACAGTACTGTCCTAAAGATACCTTACTGTTTCCTTCCTGTGCGCTTTTTTCCTGCGCAGAAAAAAAGGAAGCACGTAGGGCAGCCCTGATAATGCCAACAGCATGCAGTCCATGATTCAGTGCGAGGGAGGCCTGTTCTGCACCCGCGGCTTCTCACTGCCTGCCTGATTCTGCCCTTCGTCCTTCCCCACTCAATTATTTCAGGCTATTTTTTGAAAATTCCCACTGTTTTTTGATGTCTCTGTTTTCAAATGCCTGGCTTGAGACACACTGCGCCCGATGTTCCTAGGTGTTGATGATCCTGGATAGCTCCTTACAGAGTCAGTGGGGAACTGACAATATTCAGCACCTTCCTAAGCCTAGTTTATAATATCTTGAAGGTAATGGGGAAGGGTGCATCCAGCATACGGTCTGTGCTGCCTATCTTGAAAATTCCAGATCTGGGCTCTCCTTTAGACAGCTCTTCTGATGTTCTGGGCATTTACCATTTTTCTTTTTGAGTTTCTAAATTTCTCCAGTAAAAAAATTGGGAAATGGCCATTACCTTTCTTCCTAATTCTCTCCTTTTACTTTCCCCTCCTCACTTTTTCTCCACTATAACCTCTTTTCAGCAGGAAAAAATATTGTAAGGCACATGTCAGTGACAACAGCACCATCTTCTGTTCTGCAGAGATTATGAAGGCTTCATTCATGTTTCTGTGAGTCGCTCGGAGAGGGTCCAACTGAAAAATTTGGAGTTAGAACTGTGTCTGGTTGAAAAATTTGGAGCTAGAGCTGGGTCTGAAGTAACTCTTCATAAGTTTCAATGTCTGAACAAGTCTGAATGTGTGTGGGAAAGTATGTGTGTATGGAAGGCTATAAAAACTTCAGCTCTTGTAGCACTTACCCCTGTGAGCCACCTCTACATTTGTCTTTTATTTTTCTCTTCATAAAAGCTCAGTTGCAAAACTTGGGCTACTTTTTCTTTCCTTTCCTGTGACTTGACACATTGCCAGTTTCTGGTTTTATTTATTTATCGCTTTATTTGTTTATTTATCACAATTATTCTCTCGTGATGCATTCTGCAATGATTGTCACCGGGGGAAATATGCAGCCCAAATAGATGACAAAATAAGCACAGACACGGGATCAGCTTATCAGTCCACATGGAAGGCCATAGACCACAGAAGGTTATAGACCATGTGCTGCCTAAAATTCGTGTCCATGTGACAACAAAGGGAAGTTTGGGGTATAAAAGAGGAAAATGAGTGGGAGTTAGCAGGAGAAAAATCCAGAAGCATGAAGGTACTTACTTGAAAGTGTAATACATGGACAATTAAGACTGGCAGCATGGGTAGGTCAGTGTGGAAGTCAACGTCTTGGTATTAGGTAAGAGGATGGGGAAGGACAGACTAATGAGTCTGGAAAGGGACAGGGGAAAGAAGCAGCATGTTTGATGTAGCACAGAAGAGAGAGCCAGCAGAGGGACATAAAGGGAGAGGTGTCAAGGTCAAAAGAGCAGGCTAAGAAACAGATCTCAGCAATGGGCAAGCCCTAATCGGGGTAAGATTGCTTTTGCTAAGCCAGGAAAGGGGATGTGGATGTGGTACGATGACAGCTCAGATAATAATTTCAAGTATGTGAGTAGATAGGAATGGGTCTGTCTTGGAGAAATGCTGCAGATAGAATTTGCAAGACACAGGGTTTGTTCATCTCTCACAATGGAGTTTAGGGATAGAAACGTGGAGCTAGCTACTCAACAGGTAGCTTGTGGGCAGTGGGAGATGACATGCTATAATACTACCAGTAGACATACTGGTAGTCAGATTGGGATATAAGGATCAGACTGGGATGCAAGTGTTGAAATTAACACTGAAATGGAACTGGAGAGGACGAGCTCCATGCTCACTGTAAGGGGGTAGTATGTTCAGAAATGAAAGGGAGGAGGGAGAGAAGGCTGTAGCTGGAGGGACAAGCTGAATCGCATTTTAAACCGGTAAAGATTAAGGCACGCTTGCATTGTGATGTGAAAGAGCCAGAAGAAAGGTTTAGAAGCAAATGAAATTAGTACGAGAGGATCAGGAGATAACAGCACAGCCACCTCGTAGAAGTGGTGTGAGCAGCTTTCCTGGCTGCGTAGCAGTTACTGCCTCTTTCAGCTTGAACACTTCTGCCTCTGTCCCTCTTAGCACAGGGGTTCAAGGACTTCAGGGCAAACTGGCAACAGTCAGGTGACTTTCTTCTTTCCCTCTCTTACCTTTTGTAACTCTTCTTCTTTATCCCCTGGCAAATAGCAGAAGTTTCTCAGTATCAGCCCCTTTGTCATCCTTTTACTTCCCCCCATCTTGTCTGGCTCCACCTCATCCTAGAAGATACATGTATGCCTGTACTTGGGTACGAAACTTTACCATAGTACCGATTCCCTTTTCCCACCTGTGCTCCTCACTGCAAGTGCCGTCTTGGAGCCAGATTCATGTACAAGCTATGCGTGCTGCTGCTTTTTGCACAACAGCACTGAGGAAATCTAGAAGAGGATGTGAATATACCTAACTATCCGGTAAGGTTTATTGTATGGAGCACATCTGTGCTTTTCATTTCATTCTCCCATTTTATTGTAGGATAAGGATGTGGTGGGAAATTTCTGCATGACTCTTTTGCAGAAATCTCCCACCTACTTCTCCTGCACGCTGTGGGAGAGGAGAGAAAAGGCTGTGTAATGTATCCAGTCTCCCTGGAGATCGTACAATATGCAGGCACACTTCCATGGACTCTGGCAAGGAAAGAAAATCACGCAGCAGGGGCAGCCAAGCCCTCTTCCTTAGGAACAGGGCAGGACTACCTGTAAATGTGCAGGTGGTAGTATGGGACTAGATGAGTTTTCATGAGAAGAAAGGCATTTTGTTTGATCCAAAACCATCAACATGAAACTTTTTAAAGACATATGCTTGGCCTGGGCTCTAGTAATTTAACTTGATGCCTCCGTTCAGCTGTGGCTTTATGGCAACAGCATAATACATGCTTCCAAAATTCTAAGTGGGGATTTCCAAGACTTATAACTGCCTGTAGATTATACTGTAGTTTCGTCCATGATCCTTTTCCAATACAACCAACTGCTGGAACGATCATCCATGGGTTGTTCCTAGTGCAGAATTGCCCAATTGTGTGATCACAGCGGGGAACATTTACATCACAACAAGTATACGTTTGTCCCCAAGAGTATGGAGTTAAATAAGGCACTTTTTTAACTAGGGGTGTGAGGAAGGAACGTCAGCCCTCTTGTATTGCTAAATCGGTGTAGCGTTATGGGTCCTGAAGAAAAGTTAAGTGTCTGAGTTGTAAAATCAGCCCCAACTTGGTCAGCTAGGTATCATGTGCTGGGAACCCAAATCACCAGCAAAGGTGCTGTTGTAAAGTTAAGAATCACCAATAATATGTGTTTCTCTTCCCTGTCCTGCCTCTGGTAGGCTCAGTAGTAGTATGAAATGGCACAGAGAGACGCTGGTGAAGTGAGAGGGGTATGCAGTATGTCTGTCATGGAGAGCTGAGAAGTATTTTGTGGTCTATAGATAGACCTGTGGCCTATGAAGAGGACATGTCCAGACTGACCATTTATTTCAGGGCTGTCTGCTATTGTGGTGGACTGGTTTTGATGTTTCAGGTAATTCCTCTTAGTCTTAGGTTTCTAAAACAGATTAATCTCATTGAGGGAGAACATCTTAAAGGGCAGAAATAGAGAAAGTGGCTGCAGGCTGTCATCTCTGATAAATCCCAAGCTATTTCAACCTTTGGTGGAGTCCATATGCTGAGGTTTGAGGCATAGGGGATAGGTCAGGGAACACAGTGTATCTCCTAAACAGGAGCGCAGAGTATATGAGAGATTGGCAGGTGTGGGGGATGTTCAGAGCACTGAGGCTGGTGCAGTAAGCTTAGGTTGAAAGGGCTTTGGAATCCTTGAGATGGCTGCAGGTGGCAGGCTGGGGGCCTGTGAGCAGGGCTGATTCGGGAAAAAGGCAGGAAAGGGTTGGGATAAGCTTGGGAAGTGCAGAAAACAGAACGGGACACGGTCTTTGGTGAGGCAGGGGCATGTGTTGGAAGTATAGAGCTGGAAAGCACAAATGTAGGGTCCTAGCATGAGGGCACTTAACGAGTATGGTGGGAAGGTGTGAATGCTGTGGCTCTTGGCATTTGAAAATTCCAAAATGCTGCTCCTTGCTCCTTTTCTCTAACTCCATAACCACCTTTCTGTTTTGTTGTTGCTGTTGTTTATCTTTCCACATCACGTTCCACTCAGAAGCTCCCCAGCCTGATCTCCCACGGGGTTAATTTCTCACCCCCTCCTTTGTGTCTGATAAGAAGATCTGCAGTGAAACAGTTTGAATTTAAATGCTGATGCTTAACTTGATGCAATAAGACTTTAGATTTGGCGCCCCAGCGTGATAAAAATAAAGGCAAGGCAGAATTCAGGTAATATTGGAGAAACAACACATCACCTAGCATTTTATTCCGTTTTGATTACTACTTGTTGTGCAGACCTTTAACACTTCATTTAGTTAAGTCTTACAGGAGCCTGGAAAGGGAAGAATAAGATTGCAATAAGGAAGGCATGCCATGCTTGGCGCTTTTTCAATCCTGAGAGAAGCACCCACAATTCATAAGATTGCATGCTTTAAGTAAGAAATGGGAGAATTACTAAAGATATCAGAGCAAATGGAAAAGCAAAGAAAATGTATTATGGCACGGAAGAGATTTCAACTGCAAAAATCCTATTTACGCACATCATACTCAGATAAACAAGTTTGGGGAAAACAGTCAGGAAAAGGAGAGACTGTACTCCTGTGATTTGGAGGGAGTGATCAAGTGGGATCTCACACTGGAAACATTCAGCAAGCCACCTTCTTCATCAGTTGCCTAAACAACTACACCTTAGCCAAGGTAACTCCCACACCCATTGGGAACCATGGAGTATCCATGTTGCTGCGCAGGGATTTGCTGTCCATGGCATTCACAAGAACAGAAGGTTCCAGGTTTGCCTCTTCCTATGACCATGTCTTCTAGGAGAGTAGGTTGCCACCATTTTTAATGTGCCAATCTCTACTTTTTTTCCCCCTGGGAACTGTAATCTTGTATGGTGAATTGAGACTTACTGGAAACCCGCTTGCTATTCTCAGTTACGCTTTGGATGCGCTAGTACATGAAACCGCTTGGGAGTTGTTCTCTGGCCCCTGCGCCTGTGGCCTGGACCCTGGTAACAACCCACCAGCACAGAGCCAGCGCCCAGGAACGCCTCCGATCTTTTCCTGAGGCAGATGCAAGGCATTCATGCGGGCTTCTGGTACGCTGTGATGGCAACATAGACTGGTTTCGACAACTTATATTGGCATAACTGGTAACAACAAGCATGACGGATGGGAATACTGAGCATTTGGTGTATGGCTGCTGCTTGGTCTTGCATTGTTGTGGTTTAAACCCAGCTGGCAACTGAACGCCACACAGCCACTGCCTCACTGGCTCCTGCCCCCGGCAGGGTGGGGGAGAGAATCATCACCAAAGTGAAAAAACCCATGGGTTGGCATAAGAACAGTTTAATAATTGAAGTAAAATAAAACAATATTAATAGTAATAATGATAAAAGAATATACAAAATAAGTAATGCACAGTGCAATTGCTCACCACCCAATGACCAATGCCCAGCCAGTCCCTGAGCAGCAGCCCCCTGGATGGCTTTCCCCTAGTTTATATACTGAGCATGGCATCACATGGTATGGAATATCCCTTTGGCCAGTCTGGGCCAGCTGGCGTGGCTGTGTCCCTTCCCACTTTCTCTCTGGCAGGGCATGAGAAGCTGGAAAGTCCTTTACTTAGTGTAGGCACTGCTCAGCAACAACTAAAATCATCAGTGTGTTATCAACATTATTCTCATCCTAAATCCCAAGCACAGCACTGTACCAGCTGCTAGGAAGAAAATTAACTCCAGCTGAAACAAGGACAAATGTGCATGAAGCCTGACGAGTGTCTAAGAACACCAAGGAGGAACTTCACCCCCTCCAACACGGTGCTGATGCCTGAGGTGTCTCTGTTGGGCCCTCCCATGCTCAGCCCATGAGAACACGCAGGGCTCAGGCTTTGCTTAGCAGCCAGAACGACTGGAAACGTTCATACAGACATGGGCAGCCACCCAAGTGCAGGATATGGGGCTGCATGGCACCACACCAACCCAGAGGCCAGAGCCTTCCAGGGGTTTGATCCTCAGCACTCCTGCGGCAGCCACCAAGCTCACATCACTTCCACGACTGACCTACGGGATCTGCCTATGATTGTGCCCCTGTACTCGGCACTGGTGAGGCTGCATCTTGAGTACTGTGTTCTGTTTTGGGCCCCTCACTACAAGAAGGACACAGAGATGCTGGAGCGTGTCCAGAGAAGGGAGACAAAGCTGGGGAAGGGTCTGGAGCACAAGTCTTGTGAGGAGCGGGTGAGGGAGCTGGGGTGGTTTAGCCTGAAGAGGAGGCTGAGGGGAGACCTGATGGCCCTCTACAGCTCCCTGAAAGGAGGTTGCAGGGAGGTGGGTGCTGGTCTGTTCTCCTGGGTAACTGGTGATAGGACACGAGGAAACAGCCTCAAGTTGCGTCAGGGGAGGTTTAGATTAGATATTAGGAAAAACTCCTTCACTGAAGGAGTGGTCAGGCATTGGAACAGGCTGCCCAGGGAAGTGGTGGGGTCACCATCCCTGGAGGTGTTCAAGGAACACGTAGACGTGGCGCTTGAGGACACGGTCTGGTGGGTGTGGTAGTGCTGGGCTGATGGTTGGACTAGATGATCTGAGAGGTCTTTTCCAACCTTAGTGATTCTGTGATTAAACGGATCGTACACCCGGGCGGCCCGCGCGACCCTACGTGAATCTCCCGCCACGCCGTAAGGTTCCCGCCTCGCCGCCCGCCCCTCAGTCCCGCCCGCCCCCTCCTGCGCAGGCGCGGCGCCCTTCCTCTTCCCCCCGCCCCCCCCCGCAGGATGGAGGTGGTGCTGGCCGACACGCTGCTGGCCCGCGGCGGGGACCCCTGCACGCTGCTGCGGGCCGTCTGCGCGCCGCTCACCGCCGAGCGCGCGGAGGCGCTGCGCCTCCTGCTCCAGCGCCTGGCCGCGGGTGGCCTGCCGCCGCCGGGCGACGCCGAGGCGCTGCGGCGGGCCGCCTGGGAGGTGGCGCTGGAGCGGTGCCGGCCGCTGCTGCGCGGCGGGGAGGCGGCGGCGGGAGGGTGGTGCGGGGAGCGGGTGCGGCTGTGGCGGGCGGCGCGGGGGGCGCTGCGGCACTGCGTGCAGCTGTGCGGGCCGCCGCTGGCGGCGCGGCTGGCGAGCGACGCGCTGGAGGAGCTGGCGGCGGGCGGCGGGGCGGAGGCGGCGGTGGAGGCGCTGGTGGCGGCGGCGCCGCGGCTGGAGGAGCCGGAGTTGGTGGCGCGGTGCGCGGCGGCGGCGCTGGCGCTGGTGCGGGAGGAGGGAGAGAGCGAGGCGGCGGCCGCGTTGGTGGCCGGGCGGCTGCTGCCGGCGCTGGGCGGCAACGGGGCGGCCCTGCGGAGCGTCTGGGAGGGGCTGCTGGGGACCGGCGGGTCGCCGCGGGCCGGGCGGGCGCTGCTGGCGCTAAGCGCCCTGGCAGACTCGCTGCTCCCGCCGCGGGGCTCGCCGGGGGCCGGGCTGGACGCGCGGCTGTGCCCGCGGTTCTGGCGGGTGGTGCAGGAGGGTCTGACCGAGCGGGACGGGCTGTGCCGCAAGCGGGCCCGCTACCTGCTGAAGCGAGCCCTGGACCTCAGCGGCGGCCAGCGCGCCGAGCTGCGCTGCCCACCGGACGGCGGAGACGGTACGGACGGACCGGGCCGGGGGAGCGGGGGGGCGCGGGCTGAGCGACGGGGAGGAACACCCCTTCCTTTCGGTAGGGTCGAGCCTCTTCTGGTGGTCTGCGGAGGAGGAGGAGAAGCTCGTGCAGTTTTGGGAGACTTACATCCTGGTAATGGAAACGCTGGAAGGCAACCAGGTGGGAGCGCCGCGAGCGGGGGAAAGGGTTTCCAGCTTGGGTGACCCGGGGTCTCTGAGGAGCCATTAACAGGGATATTTTTAAATCGTTGCAATACAGCGCGTGGTGTACCAAGTGCCAGGGTCGGTTGCAGAGGCACCGCAGGTTTATTTAAATGCAGTTATATTGCCAATTACTGTATTAGCGCTGTTGGTAGTGAATTCTTACCTGTGGCCAAGCGGCAGTTCTTATGTTTGAGATATAAACTACTTACGTTACATCTGGTTTGCGTTTCAGATCCATGTCATAAAGCCAGTATTACCAAAACTGAACAGCTTGTATGAGCACGCGATAGCGGGGGAAAAAGGTAAGATGCTACTTTTCTGAAACACCTCTTACGTAGTAGGCAGTTAGGTCACGCTTTACTAGTTTAGTAGCAGCTTTTTTGTTACGTATTATTTCTCAGATCAGCTGTCTTCTGGGTGGCTGTTCCAGTTCTTGTCGGTGTGCTACGTGCTTAGGTTGCTTGGCAGACATGACAGGCAGTGCTGCTCTGCTCTGGGATGCAACAAGTAGAAATTCTAGCATATGCTTGTTACCATGAAACATTCTTTCTGTTGGCAAACCTAACTGAATGGTCCTTTCCCACTATATTTTGTTTTACTTAAGTTAATGTGAAAATAAAACAAAGTCAGAGATTTTTAGGGTAGGTCTTATGAGCCAAGTCACCTGCACAACTGTAAAACGGGGTGGAAAAAACCACCATCCCTCACTGGAAGCAGGGAGAGAAGAAATAAAATGACTGCTGAGACAGCCTGGTGAAGGATGTGATGTGGTCCTTTGTAGAGCAAAATCTAATCAGGTAGTGCAAGGTGATAGAGGATCAAAGATACTGTAAAGTGGGAAGATACTTTGTATTCACCTGTAACATTTTCACATTTTACAGTGTTGGGTTGAGGAGAGTTGCAGGAAAAAGGAACGTGGTTTTTGTTTGTTGATCATTTTGATTTGTAAGTACTAAAATTCAGAGGGTCAGTTTTGAAACCCGTGCTAATTTTTTTTGTATTGGAAATTTAGCAGGGTATTTTTATAAATCTCATAGCTATAATCATATTTTAAAAATAACTTGTGTATTGACTGTGATGTTATCCGGAATGCCAGTGTGTTGTGTGCTAGATTGATAAATTTCTTTAAAACTCAGTGTTACATAAAGAGTATGTTAATGTATCACTGTAATTTCTGTGCCAGTTTAAAAGAATTTGCTTTTGTAATAGGCTGTTGGTTGTTTCACCCATCGTGGCACATGTGCATCTATAAACGAATGTTTGAGAGCGAGAATAAGACATTGACAAAGGAAGGCATCCTTCATTTCCTGGAGCTTTATGAAACGAAGCATCTTCCAAACTCTCTTGGCTTTTCAGAGGTAAGTGTGTTACTACTACTTGCCAGAACATACAGATACTCTAATTTGTAATATATCTTAACTTAAATTGCCTTGGTAGTGTTGGAATTGGACACATTCTGTAAAAGTGCCCTCTTATTTAGCTGTGGAAGTGATAGCAATATTTGTTAGTGGTGTCAAACGTATAGTTGAAAAATGGCCAGGCTAGAGGGAATGCATTTTTGAGTGCAGTCATTCATTTCCATATTTCAAAGTAATGCTCTCTAATTAGTGTTGGCTCACAGTTGATTGAAAAAGTGTAGTTCTCTGGGGTATGATGCAGATTTTCAGAATCCCTGAACCTCTTCAAAATTATTAACTGATATCGGGTGATTGAACAGAGTCTTGAATAAACCTCATCAACAGACATCAAGTCTGTGCATAGCATGCCCTACTCAAGGGTGGATTTTGAAGATCCGTTGCTACATAACCTTGCTGAGGAGGTGGATGTCTCTGTAGTATAATCAGTATATTACTGTATCCCATCAAAACCCATGCTTTAAAATATTCCATATGTGGGAAGAAATACTGCAAGTTTAAAGTTCTTAAACTTCTTCTATTTACTAGTATTGTGTGTAAGTTGACTCCCTAACCAGCCTATGCCTTAGTAAGGTGTGATCTATTTTATACTGCTATTCCTTTCTTCTCTCCTTCACAGAATGAACATTGCCCTTAGAAGTGAACAGTTCTGGTTTATACAAATTAAATTAGCTTCTTGATGACTAACTTGAAAACCTGTCAGCCTTAAAACACACCCTAAACCTTTCTACTTGTCTTGGCCCCTAGTCTGCCTTCTATTTCATGTTTAAATCTTTTCTCCAGCCTTTTCCCAGAAGAATTTATTTGCCTGTGCTTTTCACCATACTCTGAAATGTATTGAGTGGAAAAAATGCTGTGCTCGTTTATTCTCCTGCACCCCTTTCTCTTTAGTTTCTGCCTCCTTTTGCTCCTATTAGTTACTGCTAGCGAGGGTTTTCTCTAATTTCTCACTCTGCTTGTCCTTTTAAAGTCTGGTGAAATAATGCTAGTTAGCCTTTTCATAACAGTGCCTTGCAAGTGTACGTTTAGCCATTGTTCTTGTTTCCTTCTATCAGTTTGTTATTGGACCGTTAATGGATGCCCTCTCAGAAAGTTCCCTCTATAGCAGGTAAGCCACTGGTTTTGTTCTTTTTTAAGATATATTGATTATAGGAAATCTGACCTAATAATACTGGTTAGAGTATGTTGGAAAATCGTGGATAAAGGAAAACACTAACAAAAAAATGGTGTTGCTAAATTCTTTGACAGGTAAAGAGTTTTTCAAGAAAGGTGGGTGTCTGAGTAAGAGGAAGTGGGTTCAATTTTGTCCTAGTAATAGCAACCTAGGGATGCCTCGAGGTCCTGTTTTACACCTGATGTTGAAATACTAAGTTGGAAATGAAGTGAGATACGATGAATAACTTAGTCAAGTATTTTTTCATCTTCTCATTTTCTTGCCACACAGAAAGAAGGGCCTGCTCTAATTGTTGCCACCTCGTAACTGACAGACGTGGCTTTTTGACAGTGCCTGATTATCTTTTGAGAAATTAATACTTTTTCACAGGAGACTATTTGGGGTCAACATGACGTTGGCCTCCCTTGGTGTAAATACATAAGAACAGGCAAAAGTTTGAGGAATTGCTGGTGGCTGTACATTCGGTGTACTGATGGCACTCAGGCATCAGTGTTGGTTGCCTGGAGAGTGTGAATGCGCTTTCTGCACTCAGCGTTATGCCGGATGAAGTGTCTTGGATGCTTCAGCTAACAATCTGAAACTCCATTCAGAACAGTGCTCCAGTAGCCTTGACTGACTGACCTTGTTAGGCAGCCAGAAAAGTCGGCACTATTTACTCAGATGCTTTAGGGGAGGTGGTGGTTCTGGATATCTGGATAAAGCACAGTCAAAATAGGGCATATGATCTAAACCTGATGGGACGGATGTGACCTCGTTGGGTGCTCGCAACAGTTAGGCTGGTTGCAGTGTGGGTTGTGTGGGCACATGCTGGCATTAAGCCAGAAGTTGAAGCAGGCACGGGTTTGGTGTTGAAGCAGGCACGGGTGCGTTAGGGCTGGGCTGGATCGATGCTTCGTAACCATCTCTCTTAGCTTCTGTAATTCCGGTGAAACGTGTTGGCATGTGTAGAGGAGGGTGCGTCTTTGAGCATACCAAGAATATACAAAGTTGTTACGGTTCATGTCAAGCTGTAAGAGAGAAAACCGTAAAATCTCCTAACTGTCTGATGCTAATCCTGGCAGCCAGGATCTGAGACTTCTGTCAGGACACGGGTTGTCTCTGTTAGTCTCATGGAGCGTTTTTTGCATCTTTACCCAAAACCTTCTGTGCTGGTCAGTGGTTTTGTTTAATACTGACTTTATAACATGCTCCAGGGAGAAATCCTTGCTCCCTGGCACACTCGTGTAGGTAATTTGTCTTTGCTGTTCTCCAGATCAGACTGGTCACGTCTCCACTGTGTCCCGTGGGCCTTGGCAGCCTGCTCCCAGAGGCCTGTGGGGTTCTGTGGGTGAGGGCACAGGGTTGAACCATCAGTGCCGTTTGTTACTGTGGGCTCAATGTAAGGTGCTCTGGCCTGAGTGACTTACCTTAAGACTGCGTTTGAATGCTGTAGCGTGCCACTGTGTCCTCGTAGGTGGCCAGGGAGAGTCATGCTGTTGTGACCGACCCCTTCATCCATGTGTTTGCTGGGTGCTGTTGGAGTACTAGGCTAAGTGGGGGGAAGTGAGCTGATGCACTCCATCTCTGTGGCCTGTTGGAGCAGTCTGTCTGCTTGATTTAACCACTGAGCTGCACTTTGTTTTTGTTTAGGGACAGTCCCACTTGTAGCTGTTAACATACCAGCTGTGTATTTGATGTCCCAACAGGACACCAGGTCAGCTGATGGGAGCCTGTCCTCCTTTGGCAATGAGGTTACAGAAGTTTTTGGCTACTTACCTCATGCTTCTTCCAGAGGAAGAAAAAGGTATGTTTCAGTTTCACCTTTATCTTTTCATTTGGTTTCTTTATTTTAAAGAAGACTATGGACCCATATCTCATGCAAACATTTACCACTGTTTTCCTACATTACTTGAGAGGAAAAAAGAACTGGATCTCCTTTGGCAGTGAAGTTTTCAGAGAAGAGAGAGCTTTTCAGCAGCTTTAAGTGTTGCTGCAGTATTAAGCCACAAAATTGTTTTAGGGGTAAACTGAAGCAGACTTTTTTTTAATTAAAACCCCAAAGTCCTAAGCCTGAAGGTGAACTATTTGCAGATTCTTTTATCTTTCTTTGTCAGTTTGGATAATACTGTGCTGAGCAAAATCTTTAGAACTAATCTTTTGTTTGTTTTGGGGGCATCTTGGTGTGGGTTTTTTTTGTTTGGGTCGAGTGGTGTTTGGTTGTGGGTGTTTTTACCTATCTGCCAGACTTTTTAGTCACAACCTGCATAGTTAGGCATTCAGTAGAGCCAGGCCAAGTGCTGAAGGAGAAGCTGCTAAGTATTCTTTTATTGTGAGGTTGGATGGAGGAAGATTTCTGAGATTGTTCCAAGTTTTGGTGTTAATGTAGGCTGAAAAGGAGGAGGAGCAGCCTTGGACAGACCAGAATGTAGTATCTGGTCTAATGGGATCAACTAGAACTAGCTCTGTTCAGTACCCTGTAGCTACAGGTTCATGTTCTGATAGGAAACACCTCACATGCCTTAAAGACCCTATTTCTCTGCCCTGCCCCAAGGCATATATTTTATCACAAACTGGAGGGTCTCTGGTTAGCAACCCTGAGACCGAGTGACCTGCTTCTACAACTTGTAGCTGTTTTCAACCAGATAAACCCAATTTCGGCTTTGGTGATCTGCACTGGTCACCATATTCAGTAATGGAATTTTAACTCTGATTATCTACTTGCCATATTACCTTACTGACAGACTTCTATGGAATTGACTTCTTGTTCATTAATAATTAGGAAATTATTCTGTCGTCTTCCGTTTAATTTTCAGAAACTGTCCTGCTGGGGTCTGTGTCATGTAAATGCACTGGAGAACAGGAAATCACTCTGGATTGTTTTGTTTACTTTTATTTTAAGGTAGTTTCCTGTTAAAATTTATTCGGAAGATGACAAGTCGACATTGGTGTGCTGTTCCCATTTTGTTTATTTCTATGGCTCTGGCATGCATCCCTGCGTGTAAAGTACTGGGCACGGAAGGACTTCATGCTTTAAGGTAAAAGTTGCACTGCATTGTGTTCTTACAGGCTTCTTGTAAAGAAATGTGCTGAACATCTGGAGAGCCAGGGTTTAACTCATGTTTGGCTAGTTCCGGGAGGATGTGATGGTTGTGCGTGGGAATGAAAGTTTCTCCATTATGTCTAATTCACAGAAAAAGGCAATTTAAGAACCAGTATATATCTCTGTGTGACTTAAATGAGTGTTTTGCATTTCAGTCCTTTGTCATAGCTTTATTATAATTTTTCCCTGGTCTTCCATACTTCCAAACTGATAGATATTAAGCATCTTCCTTTTCTTCTAATGACATTAAAACCTTGTTTAGTGGCAGTTGAGGCTGTGTCAGGGGACAGACCACAAAACTGAAAACTGAAAGACTTGTGAATAGAAGGCTAGGTGAAAAAAAGTTCTTGGCATGTGTATTGTTCTTAATCAGTGGTGTGTTTTCGCTTCCTAGATCCACTAAAAATCAGTAATTATTCCAGTTTAATAAAATTTGAGCTTTGAAATAAAATTTTACTGGTGGTTAAAGGAATATTGGATTCAAGTAAATAAAAAAAAAAAGGGGGGGGGGAAAAGTCATACGCACCCCTGCTGATAGAAGGGCATTGAAGGTTTATTTGTTTTGTGCTAGAGTAAGAATTTGGTGGCAAACATTTCTATATTTGTTACAGATAGAAGTGTAAACATTAAATTATCAGTTTGAACTGATGGGATCATGGTGATTGTTCCTTTAGTTTTGATTTTGTTTTACTCCCCACCCCTGCTTTTCATCTTGTCAGGTGCAGGCTTACCCAAGTTTTAAATCTACATGTAGCAGTAGTCTTGGTTGCGGATTGTATGCTGTCTGATCAGGCAGTGATTGCATTCAACAAACATTCTGAAGTGAAACGCAATCTAATATATTGAAAATGGTTAATAATTAGCAAATACATGACAATGTTTAAACCTAAGTGTGTGTTTTCTGCAGCACATGTTTTTGCTCTTTGCAGAGATGTCGTCCAGTGTACTATGATTACACATCAGATTTTGTTGCGTGGAGCTGCTCAGTGTTATCTTCTTCAAACAGCTATGCATTTGACAGATGTGGTGAGTTTGGTTTGGTGGTTTTTTATTTTCTTGTGTAATAGAAATACACTAATACTTTTACAGGGTAAATGATACGCAAAAAAAAGCTGAATACAACATGAAATAACTAATTTTGCTGGATTTGCAGTTTTTTATTGACAAAAAATTGTGCTATGTAAGTATGGGTATGCTTCTGTTAACATCTGGTTAGTGTATTTTTCTTTTGTATTGTGTTAGATGTGGGGTTTTTATTACCTTAGTTCATGTTTTCTCACAGGGTTTTCCTGCAGTAGTTATCCTTTTATGATAGCCACTGTATAAACTCGGGTTTTAACACAGATATTTCAGAAAAGTTTGTTTATTTTCTAAGAGAACTAAAGTATTCATAATACCAGAATGCTAAAACTACTGTTAATGTTGAAATAGCAAGACCTTAATTATGCCATAGTCTGAGTATTCGTATTTTGGTTGTCTGATAACATGCTTGCTTTCTAGATAAGTAGGCTGTCTTCCATGTTGGGTGTTATGGGTGTAAACTTGTCTGAGCAGAATTTCCGTTTGGAAATACAGAAATAGTACTTATCAGCAACTTATTACCTCTCCTATGAAGAAAGGCTGAGAGAGTTGGGCTTGTTCAGCCTGGAGAAGAGAAGGCTCCGGGGAGACCTTATAGCACCTTCCAGTGCGTGAAGGGGCCTACAAGGAAGCTGGGGGAGGACTTTTTACAAGGACCTGTAGTGACAGGACAAGGGGTAAGGGGTTTAAACTGAAAGCGGGGAGATTTAGGTTGTATATCAGGAAGAAATTCTTCCCGAAGAGGGCGGTGAGGCACTGGCACAGGTTGCCCAGAGAAGCTGTGGGTGCCCCATCCCTGGCAGTGTTCAAGGCCAGGCTGGATGAGGCTTTGAGCAACCTGGTCTAGTGGAGGGTGTCCCTGCCCATGGCAGGGGGTTGGAACTAGATGCTCCTTAAGGTCCCTTCCAACCCAAACCAGTCTGTGATTCTGTGATTTATGTACATTAATTTAAAAGATTGTGAGTGAACGGCACTAGTATTCTAAACATTTGTTCACTTTCAGGTAGATTTTAGTGATTGGGGAAATGAAATAGTATTCCTTGGTAAAGATAAGTTGGTCCCAAAGAAGCAAAAATGAGTCTGTCATGGAGGGGAAGAAGACAATTTCTTTTGCTGAAATTTTACCAGATGACAGCAAACTTCTTGAGCTGTTATGTAGGTGTTATCAGATGTATGTTATGTTGGCAACTATTGTATCTTGGTTAATTTCCTCAGGAGAAAGTGTCCCTCCCAGAAGTTGCAGGCTTTCTTCTGTCCCTTAGACCGGAGGAGTCCCTAAGGAGAGATACTATGTTATGGATAGAGGTGAGAACTGAAGCTGGTTTTATGTTCATCAAGTATTTTTTTAATACTTGCACAGATGCAGGATTTCTTATTGCTAACTGTTTAAATATTAAATTAGCTACTTTAGCAATGCAAAATTCTGGAATTTCTGGATGTGAAGTCCTGATGGATTTAAGTTTCACTTGAAAGCTGTGATTGAGTTTTTTTTTTTTTAATGCTGTAGCGACATTATTGTTAACCCTAAATAAATTATTCAGCAGATTCAAAGTGGAAGAAGTCTAAGGTGCTTGAAGGTAAGGTTGGTGGGAAGAAAACATGACTTTTTTTTCTTCATGCAGAAATTCTCAATTCTGCAGAAGAAGCAGCTCTTTCTTGAGGCAGAGTTGTTTTTTTTAACTCCTTCATAGCTTGTATGTGTTGCCTTGTTTCCTAGTTTCCCAGAGTGCATCTCTGTATTACAGCTGTTTGGTGTAACCGTATTGAAATGCAAATCAGAACCAGGTCTTATTCTGACTTCTGGTCCTTGAATGGTGGTCATTTAAGAGCCTTCTGTGTGTTCATCTGTTGTGGTTCAACCTCGGCTAGCAAAATACTGTGAAGCCACTTTCACACCTCCCCCTCCTCCTCCAGTAGAGGAGGAGAATCAGGGCAGGGGAGAAACAAGGAAGCTCGTTAAATTGAGATAAGACCTATTTATTAATTGCATATAAGTGAATAATACAGATATTAGTAGTATTGTTATATATTCATTTTTATAATAAGTAATTGAAATAATACAAATAGAGAGTCAGAGCCAGAGAGCCCAAGAGCGGTTGCAGCAGAGTCTGAGTGAGCCCCATAAGTGATAGCACAACCTACATTTTTAGCATGCAGTACAGGGACTTTATCTCCTTCTACAGTATAAGTTTTGCTTGGGCAGGGCCAGCACGGTTGGCAGATCCTCTGGTGTTGAGTAGCCAGGTGGTTTTTGCCAAATGTGTACCCCAATGTTTGGGAGTTCCACCCCCCATTGCTCTCAGGGTGGTCTTTAACAGCCCATTGCACCCTTCAGCCTTCCCTGAGGCAGGTGTGGGCTAGGGCCTGTGATACACTCACTTAGTATTTTGGGCAGTGGCATGGGGCACAGGATAAGTTTGTAGCCACCCTTCCTTGATGGCCCAAGGTGTCATGGGCCCACCGAGCCATAAACAGCTCACCCTTATGTTGCTGGTCCAGACCCACCTGAGCCACTGCAATCTTGGCAGCCTGATCCACCTGCTGGTTGTTTCGATGTTTCTCAGTGGCTCGGCTTTTGGGTATGTGGGTGTCTGTGATGGACTTTGAACTTCATCTGGATCTGTGGGTGCTTGCGCATTGTTTGGGTCACGATAAACTATCTCTGGCACAGCTAGTTCCCTCAGGTACTGGATGCCTTTGTCCATGGTGGTCCATTTGACTGGCTGATGTGGCATGCTTTCCTTAAAAGGATACCTTTCCTTCACGCTTGTGAGGAGTTCTCTCGAAAGGCTTATGTTTTGTGTTTTTCTTCCAATCGATTTGTCAATGCCCCTTTCTCTAGCAAGTGACCCCAACTGCTTGGCTTCTCTGCCCTCTAACGCCACATGACTGGCCCCATTATCCCAGCAGCGGAGCAGCCAGGTCATATGTTCACCTGGACAATGGCCAAAGTCTCTCTGGATATCTTGGAGCTCCCTCATGGATAAAGATCAAGTGGCTACTTCTGTGTCATCAGCATCATCGTCATCCTCTGTCACCATGGATGTATCTAATGCTGCCTCCTTTACCAGACAGGCTGATTTGCATTTCCATTTCTTTTTCTGTACTGGGACAACTGACACTGGTGCCGGTTGACACTGGCAATGGCACTGGCGCACAGGGGTTCGCATGGCTGCATTGCACCCTGCAGTGTGTGGAGCCGCAGTGGGAGGTGGACTAGTTGAGGGGAGGGTGATGTAGCTGGCGGGGGGCGGGGAGAACCAGCAAGGAGGGTGGACTGTTTGCGGTGGGGGGTGACGTAGCCATGGGGGGCGGAGCCAGCACGGGATGGGGGTGACATAGCTGTGCAGGCTCGGACTGCTGCACTGCCCGCAGCATGGGTCTGCGCCACCCCTCTTTGTATTAGGGCAGTTTGGGTGGCTGCACAGAGCCTGCCTCTGCCCTGAGCACCAGTAGTACATGGGGCAGCGTTCCAAATGGGTCTTTAACTTTACACAAGATCAGGAGAATGTTCAGCAGTGTGTTGATCCCTAGCCGTAGGGCACTCCAACACCATGAAAAATTTTCCAAATATTCATACACTTGTGCCATTGACACGAGACAAGAGGGGGAAAATTGGAATAATTCCTTCACATCCAATCCACTGAATAATGTCTCCTCCATAGACTCTGTCCCTGAGGAGAAAAGGGAAAAGGTGTAATTAGTGAAAGTTGTAACAAGATTATGTGTGAAACATGCAAACATTGCCAATATTGCATACAGATACATGATTCCTGCTCAAACCAGTAATACACAGACCAGCCAAACAAGATTCTTCAACCTGGGTATCATAAGGACCACCCAAGGCAGTAGATCCCACCATTCTATGAACAACTTAAGACCCAAGAATTTAACATGCTGACCAACCACAACATCTCTATAACAAATACTTAAATCAAACCATTCCATTTTAACACTCAGTAATCAAATCTGTTCAACCCTTTGAGCCCCACATTGGGTGCCAGAAAGGACTGTCATGGTTTAACCTCAGCTAGCCAAAATACCTTGAAGCAGCTCTCACACATACCTCCTCCTCCAGTGGAGGGGGAGAATCTGAGGAAAAAACAAACAAGCTCATAAAATTGAGATAAGAACTATTTCCTAATTGAATATAAATTAATAGATAATGCTGCTATGAATACGTTACTAAAATAATAGAAAATAAAACTATGATACAATTGCTCACCACCCACTGACTGATGCACAGCCAAGTACCGAGCAGTGAGAGCCAGAGCCCGAGAGCAATCACAGCAGAGTCCAAGCGAGCACCATGAGTGACAGCATGACTGGGAAAGCCAACTGACCCACCAGCTCACTCACAAATGAGCCAGCAAAGGAGTTAGTGAAGGAGTTAAGGAGACGGCAACAGAATGTAGTGGCCCCCGAGCCCACTCCCCGACTATGTACAGACCATGGTGTACTATGGAATGAAATACTTCCTTGGTCAGTTTGGGTCAGCTGTCTGAACTGTATGTCCCCTACACTGCCTGTAGTGAGAAAGTTGGGAGCACAGCTGCAGTATCAGAAGCTGAGAAAGACCTTGAACTTGGTGCAAGCACTCCTCAGCATCAGCTAAAAAGACACCTTATCAGTACTTTTCTCAGGGTAACTCTAGAAACAGCTTCACACCAGCCACTGTGAAGAAAGTTAACTCTTTCCTGGCCAAAACCAGCACATCATCACAGTTCTAGTCTTCTGCATCGTTTACCAAGATTGTAGGAACTTAAATTGCTATTGGCAAGCCAGTACTAGTATCTCTGATCTCGCCTGTCAAGGATCCTTGCTCACTTCTCTACATGGTTGGTAACTTTATGGAGACAGTGTGAAGCAGGGCATCTTACGGAACCCACAGAGCCATGACTCAGGCTTCTCTCTGTACTTCTACTAAGGACACCAGGTGGATGTAACATCCTCAGCTGGAGCTGCTATTGCTCACCAGATTCTACAGACATTTCTGCATATTATATATATTCTCTTCTTGGCTACTTCCTTCTCATTTCTCCTCAACTCTCTGTTGTAAAATTTCATTTGATGGAAAAGAATACTATTTTGTACATTTGTTCTATCTTTAGAAGGACAATCTGCTAGGATGGTGCATGTTTCCCCTTTCTCTTAGTCCTGAAATTACTGTCCGAGATAGTGTGGATCCTGAGACTTTCTGAATGGGCCAGTATATGAGCCAAAAAAACCCAAAAAGGTGTAAGAGCTGGCACTGATTTGCATGTTGTTTGGTTGAACCCAGCACTGGCAGGAATAACAGGGTGATCTCAAAGGGAAAAGTGTGCCTACCGTGTACAATGCGCATGTAAATTTTGAATTTCCAGAGGAGATGTTTGTCTTTGCAAGATGCAAAATGCTATGAAAAAGCCTCAAAGAGGAATTCATTGTATATGTAGGATAAACTGGAGCCAACTGAATACATAGCCGTAGCTTTGGTTAGTTGTACAGCAGTATAATGATAAATGACTTTTTGCACAGTGTCCTCTTGTTGTATGTTTCATCCTGTTCATTTTTTGGCATAAAAGTTAAAAAAAAAAATTGCAGCTCTCACTAGATAACACTTGGCTGTTGGAAGCCCTTTTGATATAAGGGAAACGTTACCAGTCTTGCTTCTTTTTAAGAGCTGGGTTTTCTCTAATATTTGTACAAATAACCCTTTTTTTGGGTGCTCTGAATTACTCTGTGAAGACCCTTTTGCTGTATTAATTAGAGGGGAATAGTCTGCTAAGCCTCAAGGTAGCTCCGGTTAATACTTGTCACAGTGTGGATTTAACGGTGCTTCAGTGAACTGTTACGTTGGTAATGCCAGTACAGCACTGGCAGTTACGGTAAATAGTAACATAATGGTTTTAATTCAGCTTTGCAGTTGGTTACAAGTGAATGACAGATGCTTCAGAAAGCCGATAACCTCTGATTTTGAACATCAAGACACATCAGCGTTATGTCAATATGTACGCAGCCTTGTGGTAGAGTATCTTAAGACACCAGCATCTGAAGGTAAGTTAAATGTGTGTTAGTATAAAAAGATGTTTGAAGCCAACTTAAGCAAAAAATTACAAGAATGCTTTGGATTTTAGAAGAGCTGTGTGTTTGTTTGTATTTTACCTATTCAAATTCTACCTAATTTGTGATCTTCACGATTCTTAAATTTGAACTTTATTTTCTAACGCCAGTTTTCCTTCATAAAATGCAGTCCTGCGGCATTAATTGAAAGTAAGCCTTTATATTTGATTTTAATGCTGCACTGATAACTTACCCTTTAGATTTCTGTAGTTATTTTTTGGAGGTGACTGAAAACACTGGTGTATGAGGGCAGAGGAAGGCACAAGGGAATGTAGATAGATACGGGTTCTGTAGCCTGTCCCAGCAGAGGTTTGTAAAATGACCGAATCTATTTATAGCGAGAGATGTTGTGTAGTTACGCAGTTTGGCAGCTCACTGCACTCCTTCCTGCGCAGTGATGTTCTTTTGATCTTGGGCCCCTTCCAGCAGATGAGCTGCCACGTGTTATAACCAAAAAAAGGTTCTTTGTCTGCTGTACCAATATGCAGATAAATGCCGAAGTTGGGTCACTGCCACGTATTAAATCTTTGTAACTTCAGTGCAGAACTATTTTTCAGATATATTGAAAGGAATGGCAAACTGACTTTTTGAATACTCCGTGGCACTTGTTACTTAAGTACTGCAATCGTAGCGAATTTTATATAGTTTCATAATGTCAAAAGTCAAAACTGAGCTTTTAAAAAATATTATACCTATAGGAGATATAAAAGCTAGATCAGAATTTGCTGATGATAAATAACTTCAGAAGCTTCCTGCGGCCCGAGAAACTTCACTGAATTGTCTTATGGTTAAAAAGTTGCGAGCAAATTTTGTCTGTTGATATTCCAAGACAAAAGCTTTGCTAAAAGCTTTGTCAGATCTTCTTGCCTTCCTGAAATGTTTGTTCCATCCTTGGTCTATATTATCTGTGATTCCATGGCAGACATCTGTGTTTCACTTCTGAAAGGTTATGTTTGTAATTTCCTGGTTCGATTTAAATCTTAGCTTATGAGCAACACTGTGGAGGGGGAAAAAAACCCAACAAACCAGCCATGTCTAGCTGCTTGAAAGAGACCACCAGTGTGTTTTGCCTATCAGTCAAAAAACCCTAAACCCAACCTGGGTACTACTATTTAAGAACCAGTTTTGTAAGTGTGATGATGTGGTCCTGCATAGAAGATCGATGAAAAGAGGAGCTTCAGTCAGTTGTTTTTTTTTTAATTATTTCCCTTTGACAGGATAGTTTTAGTTTTTCATACAACTTTTAGCTGATTAAAATCACAGCTGATGTTTCTGACAAAGCATGGTGGGATTATGTTCTTGGTTAACTTCATTTGAATATGCTAATGTATTTTCAAAAGCAATAGAAAAGCCTGTTGGGAGCTACTACATAATATAATAGAGGCCAATTAAATTAGCCTCTGAGGCATAGAGGAAAAGCAGTTGTGTTTGAGTTTGGTTTGTATCTAGATAAAAGAATGCAACAAATCAGTAGTAATATTCTTGTTAACGTTAATTGTTGTTGTACTACCAACTTATTATAGTAAGTTATAAAACCAAAAGTTTTAAAAACTAATATGAAGGTTTTTTAAATACTGTGGAAAACTTAAAATGTCTTTAATCAGGAGAAAATTGCTTTATGCCTGACTGGTTTGAAGCTAAGCTTGCTGCAACAATGATTCTGTTGGCTGCAGACGTGGAGCAGATGAGGAATAAATACAGGTAAGTATGAAATATCTTATTTTACATTTCTCTCTTTTTCAACCCCGCTACTCCTGAAGGATCCGGTAGAAGCCTGATCAAGTCAGGAAGCTGTCCGTTTTTCTCAGTACACTTTTGGTCAGCCTGATACTTCCTTAGATCTTGTCCAGCTGCAAACATACTGGCTAACATTTCTAAACTTGGAAACGTGTGTCCTATTTATTTCCATAACTGACTTCAGCACTTAAGGCAGATACTCAGAAGAAGATTTTCTTTTAATTTTTGTTTTTGTATAGTGGAAAAAGCAACATAGAATGGATTGAACTAAAGGCTTTCTTGAACCCTCTTCTGGATGTCTTGATGCACCTTGGCAGTAATGCTTACATACCAACACTGAAAACAGATAAAAGCCTACAGCTTCTCTTGAAGTTATTGCAGACCCGTTCGTTAAAATGTTCCAATACGCAAGATGGTTAGTGACATCTTCAGTATACTGTGTCTTATATTAATTATAGTCTAACTAAAACTAAGGTGCTTAATGTTTTAAGGCTATATGTCACATTATTCCTAGCAGAGCAGTGATAAATGTAAAAGTTGTCAATCTGGCGTATCTGTTATGAAATTGAGCTGTGGGTCTGATCCTACAGGGGCTTTTCTGAAGGTGTCCCGAGGACTGGGAATTGAGAATGTGGAAGTCCTCTGAGAAAGCAATTGTTACTCATTAGGATTAGATTTGCAGTTAGTTAAAATATGTAGAGTGTGACTGTACTACAGATATTTACAGGCAAAATATTTGTATTCTTTGCTAACATATGGATTCCATAAATCCTTTAGACGCTTCAAAAGGAAGTTAGTACAGAAACCCAGGCCGACCTGCTTAGTTGCCCCAGGTTCAGCCAGGGCCTTCCCTGAGTGCAAAGAAGGATTCTTCTAGATACACTGTTTTCCGAGTTGACTTGTAGATACTTTTGTCCCAGCCAATGCTGTTTAGACTGCAAAAGGTAGGATGCCTCTGGTTATTTCACAGTGTCAGGCACGATTTCAGTAGGCATGCTGAACTGGCTTGCTTTGATTTGACCCTAATTGAAAAGCAAGGCAATGAAGACGTGGATCATCTGATTGGCTGGGAGTTTTTGCCCCACCACCACCCCGATTGAGAATTCTAACTTGTAGACCTTTCAGGAGAGTCTGAACAAAAACTGGAGTCCTTACTACTTTCATTAGAACTTAGTCAATTTGTAAACAGAATAGATCTATAATTTTTTTCCTGAGAACAAGTGAAAAATCAGTTTCATGAATTAGGATGCTAAACTGAAACAAGAGAGATCTTGGGGCTTGGTTTCTGCTTCCCTAGATTGTTTTGGGGTTTTTTTCAGTATTTTTATAATATGAAATACAAGAGCCGTTTTGGAGCAGGAGCAACAGATCTAGGCTCTTACATAATAACCCCATTATTTCAGGTTCTGCATCCAGGTTTCATAAAGCTATCTAAACGCAGCCCTGAAGTAAATGCGTAACCTAATTTTGAAAAGTCAAAATACAGTCACCCTCTCTTGAATTTTAACCGTTTGACTGCAATACTGAGCACTACTTAAACAGACTGTTAATGTTCATATTGTGGGGTGGTCTCGGACTGCTGGCGTGGAGTCCTTCAGCTGAAACTGAACTGGAAGATGTATCCCCAACTGCCAGTCCGCATTCAGTCCCCAGCATGAGGCTAGAACAAGCCTGAAGCACAACCCTCCAAAACATACACGAGGGCACGTTAAGCTTTTAGTAGCAAGTACTTAACTGTAAATAATTTCCTTATGTGCCACTGTGCCTGCTAATGTTAGATGTATAATCATCCCTCCTGCCTTGATAATTTTGATACCTGCCGTAACATGTTACGTTCCGCTGGCGGAGTTGGTGAGGCGTGGCCGGGCTGAGCATCGCAGTGTCTCCGTCCTTTCGAACGTCCCCATGGGTATTCCACTACAGCTCATCCCCGTAGAGTCTTTCAAGAGGCTTTCAGAATTGGACTTGTAACATTATGTCTTTTTATAGTGTTAATCAAGGGTTTGCCCAGAGAAGCTGTGGGTGCCCCATCCCTGGAAGTGTCCAAGGCCAGGCTGGATGAGGCTTTGAGCAACCTGGTCTAGTGGAGGGTGTCCCTGCCCATGGCAGGGGGGTGGAACTAGATGGTCTTTAAGGTCCCTTCCAACCCAAACCATTCTATGATTACTTTTCTTAGATTATTTCCTACAATGTTTTTGTGCTTCTTCCTCCCGCACAGGAGAGCCAAGTCATAAATCTTGTTTCCACACCTGTGAATTGACTGTGCTGAGGGGCGGGAAGAGTAATGCTGTTAAATACAGAAGTTTTATTTCTGTGTTGATTAAACAGGAGGTGGAAAGCTCTGTCTGTCAAATGGAAAATGATAAAATGTGAGGGAAGAAGAAAGCAATTTGGGCTTGTAAAACAAAAATAATATCAATTGAAGTGGTTTTATTTAAGAATAATTAAATGGGGATAGACATGTCTGCAGTGCACGCTGAAAGCAGCAACATTTTTCTGCAGGTTTTACTCTCTGTACTGTTGTTAGACTTCACTGCTTTAAACAGTAGGTTTTTGATAATTATTTTTTTTATAGTGTTACACAGCCACTGTTAGTGAGTCGTATTTTACTGTCTTAAACATGTTTATCTGAAGGATTTCCGAATTTTAGTTGCAGAAGATATTGCAGAACTTATGATGAAATGTGATAATAATCTGACTAGTTAAACTGTTGTAGACAAATTAAGCCTTAGAAATGCAGTTCAGTGAGCCATTTTAATAGAGAACATTGAAAGTAAGTACAGTATAGATTTGGACCTTCTGGAAATACATACCTTTGTATTTCTACCTTTTGAAGGTCTTCCATTTCATAATAATTGTGCTACGTGAAATGTAACTCAGGGTAAACTCCAGAAACAAACAGCAGATACAACCTCTGGGTAACTCTCCTAAATACTGAAACTAATGACTGATCTTTTTAGAACAAGACGGTCATGCAGAGTATTTTGACTCCATTTCATCTTGATACGTCATTTCTTTGGCTTTCAGCTAGTCCGTACGCATGAAGCAGAGATTGAAGTGTGCTTGCGGTTCAGTGTTTTACCAGTGTGTCCTACTTCCCCTGTGTAACAAACTTCCTGTGTCTTTCCGTTTGTGAAATGCTATGCACGGGTGGTATATATACTTGGTAGTGTAGCCTTGCACTTTGTGCATTTCGTGTGTTACAGCCTTGTGGTTTTCATTTACAGTGTTAAGCCAGGAAGCTACTTGACTGAAATCATGTAAGATTACTCTCTATTATATCCAAAACTAGATTGTTTATAAACAGACAAAGAAAATCCAACCAAAAAAACCCAGTTTTCACTTCTGTACATATTAGAAATGGATAACTGCATTTTTCTCACAATAATTGCTGGATATGGAAGCGTGTTCTTTATTAAAAAGTAAGACAATAAGCTGTTTCTGCAGAGGTTTGGGAGTAGGATGAAAGTGCATTAAAAGTTGGAAAATTATGCTGTGGTCTTCTGGTTTTGTGTGGGTTTTGGTTCACTAATCTCAGGAAAGAATATCAGCTGTTTTGATTCTTTCAGTCCTATGGCTTACACTGCTAAAATACAGAGGTGATTTACGGTGTTATTTTTTTTTGTCTTCACACAGATGGGGTATTGGTTTTTATCTGGAAATCTCTAATGGCACCTGTGGAGAGTGTTCTTGAATTTGTTCTCCGACGTCTGACTACAAATGAGTTAAGCACTGTAAGTAATTATTATGAGACATACTTTGGTGCAGTTTTGCTTGTTAATCTGATTTACCAGTGTTCCTAGTTTTCATATCAGATCTTTAAACACTTGAAGTCCGTTTGCATAAAAGCACTTCTGGTTTTTTGAAAGAGCACAGTAAGAAACCAGAAAAAAAAAACAACCCCCCCACAAGAAAAACCCCTAAAAAGGTGTCTTGACAAGTAGTTTAGTGTCTCTAGTCCACATTCCTTGTTTTTTCTCAAACCTAAAGAAATCACAATAGGAAATAATGAGTATCATATCATACTGAATCGTATCTACTAGTAGTACAGTTGTGGACATCGGATGTGTGGAGTTCGGAGACTTTTTAGTACTCAGTCTGGTTAACATATTTGACTGTCTTCCATTGTTTCCTCTTGGCTGTGGCCAATGTTTAAGCTTATACCCCAAAGAAACTTGTGACTTTTGAAGCAAAATGACTTGATGGTAGATGAGTTTGACTTCTCTAAAAATACCCTGTTGAATGTGTCAAAGAAGACTGCTTTAGAGAGAGAGAAGAGGTACATGTTCCCTTCTCTGAAGAGTTTCCAAGTCATATGTTAATAGGAAGACACAAGAGATGTAAATCAAAACATTTACGGAAGTTTCCAGATGGAGAAAGAGGAATTAGAATGTAATGATGAGGATGAGGATGATGTTGTTTTTGGAAGAAATCTGATTTGAGAAAGAGGGATTGGTGGGAGTTAAAAAGGAGGCTAATTATAGTATCATAGAATGGACAGCCAGGGATGGGGCATCCACAGCTGCTCTGGGCAACCTGTTCCCGTGCCTCACCACCCTGTCCATGAAGGAATTCTCAAAGCTCAATGAAATGTGAAGTAGGAGCTTTGAAAGCAAGGTAAAAACAGATTAGGAGGTTCAGGAGAATGATCTGGAGTAAGAGAAAATAAAGAGTTGCAAGATCTTCGCAGTTCTTTTAATTGTGACCTCTAATTGTGTCACTTTTGTATCATAAAAGGCAGAAAAACAAAATAGAGACTTAATGAGATCAGTTTAAAGTTGTTAATTTAGTGGACTATATTTGGATAGACTCTTGGGAAGAAGGAAGAAGACCAGAATGAATGGACAGGAAGAGGGAACTTTACTGAGGAGATGGGCAAAATGTAAAGTCTCATTTTTAGAATTATTTAGGGAAGAGTGAGTTTAGAAAAGAAAACCGGTTTAGGCTTCATGGAGAAAGTTCTAAGGACAAGTGTGCAGAAATTATAATGAACAGAAGTCAAATCTGCTTCTTTTTTTGGGAGAGTGAAAAAAGTCTAAGTTGGAGAGGAGAGGAATTGTGTTTCTGCAAGGTTGGAAACTTGGAGAGGAGCACAGGGCTCTGGGGTGCTTTCTCAGAAGCAGTTTGGAAAGTACAAATTGGAGGGGAAATGCAAGGAAAGAAAATAAATCTGATAGTGGACAGTTCCCAAAACATGAGTGCAGTGGAAGATTGATGTGAAGAATCCCATGTGAAATCAAAAGTTAGGGTTGAATGATGATGAATGATTTCTGAAGGTAAGTGAAAATTCAAAGGTGTATTTTCTCTCCAAACTAAGGAAGGAAAGGTTCTTTCTTCACACGGTTCCTTGAGTGCAGGGATTTACATGGGGTGGTATTTTATACGTGGAGAAAAGTTGCAAATACAAGAGGAGAACAAAAAAGCTATAAAACAAGCAAGATACAGCCATGAGATAAAATCTAGTTGGTGAAGAAGTGCAAGGTGCACCGTTGAGTGTGTAGAGGGTGCAGTGCTGTGCCATGTTCCGGTAACTGAGTTGGCTTTGAACACCACTTAACACTCAGGCTAGCTTCGATGTTTTCATGTGGTACTCCTTTGGGCCCAGGAAAGGGAAGGGAAGTCGACATTTAAGAAGTGGAGATTTCTTTCACAGTTTCACTCTCTCACTCATCTAAGACACACTGCAGAGCCCTAAAACTAAAAGGACCTGTAAGATGAAAATATTTTTTAAATAATTAAAAAAAACCCCAAACAAAATTAAAGAAAAGGTTGTTCAACTGCAATGACTGCTCTTGTTTTCCTTCTGCTATCATTGTTACTGTTAGTGCTCTTTCTTTTCAGTTTAAGTTTCCTCCTCTTAATGCTTCAGTTAACCTTTGTTTCCTCATTTTTAGGTTGGTGATCTGGATCGTTGTGATCTATACTTGGCTTTAATTCCAGAGATAGTGAATGTGTGCTTGCAGGTCAGCTGGAAGGAAGTACCATCTATCAAGAGTTTCATTTTGTCCCTGACAAATGCATCAATTCGTAATCTTCAGGAGAGAAATTGTGAAGAGGTAATTTAACGTTATTTACAACAGTAAATATTAATATTAAAAAAACCCCAACCAGTAAATACTAATTCAAATAAATATTTATAATTCTTATATAATCTTAGAGTATATAAAAGCGATAATACGAACATACCGTAAACTCAACTTAATGTACAAATATTTGTATTATAAATATATTTTACTATACATATTAAGAGAAATGTATTATATAATAAAATAATAAAAGGTTTGTGGGAATATGTATGTATATATATTCCCTAATACGTAAGTGTCTTGAGTTGGCAGTGTAACATCAATATGAGAAAAGTACTAAAAATCTTACCTACAAATATTTTACATTAAGTTTTTAGAAGTCTGTATAGCTAAAGTAAAATTTTAACTGTAATAAAGGACCGTGTGTACTCAAAAGCTTTTTCCTCAAGTATGAACCAATCTTCCTAAGTTGCTGGTGAATGAAAATGCCTTTGTATCAATGATCTGTTGAATTTCCAAGTGGGAACATACAGAGAAAAAGAAATTCCAGAACCCAGTGTTGCTTTGGCTTTTACATACAGTTCTGTTCATTGTCCCATAGTTGTATGTATTAGGGTAGTGTGTCTGAGACATAGATTTTCAAAAGGTGAAGACACATTAATAACTTAGAGAGATTTAAATTAAGATTTGTTGGACAGTATAATCTGTGGTATTTTCTAGCTGGAATTATTGGTCAAGAACCGTTAATAACACATGAAAAAGACTTAAGTATTTTATTTGCTAGGTTTACTTTTCCAGGGAAACAAAGAGCAAGACTTCTTTGGTTATGTGGATTACATACTTGTTCCAGTAGTTTCAAAGTAAACATTTTATGGTTCAAACATAGTGTTCACTGGGGGCCTCTACCAACTTTTTTTTGATTCAGTGGAATGACATTGTCGTGGTAATTTTTTCAGTTGCACCTATGGGCCATCTTCAGTTGAAGAAGAAAAAAGAAAACACAGAATAATTAACAGATGACAAAAATCTTTTCTGTGCTCTGGACAGCTGAAAGTAGCTTGAAGATACTTAAATAACTTTGAGCTTTTAATACTACTAGAGAGCTATATGCTTACTGACTTTTTTTACTGAGACTGTTCATGCCTCTCTGAGTACATGTGTTCATCACACCAAATAATCATAGTAGGTGTCGTGACCTTTTAGCCTCTTGGAGCAGTTAGCATGTCGTATTCCAACTGTCTCGTTGCACTGGGTTTCTGACTGCACGGACTCGCATCTTTTTTCTAATTGCTATCCAGCAATATATATGAACTGCTACCTGGCAGGATAAAAGGATTCCGTCGTTGTCGAGTGAGGCACCTGCACTTAATGCACAAGTGACTGTAATTTGCAAGTTTTATGTTTTTTTCAGTGCTTGCAGCTTGTGATTGATTGCACTGACCCAGCCAAGCCAAGCTGTGTTATTACACAGGGTAAGAAAATAAGGCAGCAGCAGGATGCAGGGGGGCTACCTTGTGATGTCTGAGATGATACAAATAGGAAGATAATCAAATGTATCATCAGTAGGTTATTTGTATCGTATTGGAAGAAATCGGTGCATGTTTGTTCATGTATGATTTGCTTTTAATCAGGAGCCGAAGCTTAAAGAACAAATTAAAAGGGTAGCTAGCATGGCTTCGCTTACAGCAGTTTGTGAGATAATGGATCAGAAACCTGAAGCGCACCTTCAGTCTCTGCCTTCTGTGGATGCTCTGAAGAGTTTCGTTTCCTTTTCTCAGTTCAATGAAGTATTAAAGAAGCCATCTTACATTGAAGAAGAATGTAGGTATGTCTGTGCTATAGCTTCGGTAATTCTCTAGAATAAATCTGATTATCGTGGAGCAGTGATTAAGGTGCTGGCTTCTCCTGTTCTTTTCTCTGATAACCTTTTGTGAAGATAAAAATGAATAATTCTGAACACAGACTATTCATTCAGTAGCTCTTTTGTCTCAAGATTCAGGTTTTATGTTTAATGTTTCAACATTAACGCAGCCATAATTGGTCAGACCAAAGGTTCTTTTGCATGGTCCTCTAGCACTATGAAGCCAGAGCTAGCTTTGAACACTGCTTATCCTTATGCCAGCTTAAATACACATAGACTGCACAAAGCCACAGCATGTATGCAAGTGAATTTAAATGGAAATTATTTACTGTTGGGGAAGGGAAGCCCAGAGCAAGCCTGAGGGCCAAAACCCAAATATGTGGTTAACAAAAAAAGACAGCCAGCATATACTGATGTGTCCATTGAATACTCTCCCACATTTTTATGGCTAATGAGACTGAGCCCGGAACTGATTTTCCTGTGTTTAAAAAGCTTTATTTGCAGATTTCTCTTCCATGAACTTGTGCAGTCTCACCTTGAATTTTAACGTCTTGAAGTATAGTGAGTTTGTACAGTTACGCTGTTCCTGGTGGAGTAGAAATGTGCAGGATAAATTAACAGAATATGTATTCAGGAATAACGTGCTCCTTACAGCTCACGCGAAGAAGCAACGTCTCAAGGATGGGGGAAAATTGTTGCACGCTATGTTCATGACCAGTGGGTTTGCCTTCGTTTCATTTTAAATTCATTTCCTCCGCTGGCTCAAGAGTATGAAGAAACTTCAGAAATGTTATCTACAGCTGAAAGGTCAAGAAAAACTCTAGAGTCTGCTTTAGAAGCCCTAACTATTCTTCCTTCAGACCAAGTTTTGCCTGTGTTCGACTGTATGAAAGTCCTTGTTCCCAAGGTAAAAAAATAAAACAACTGCACAATATTAGTAGTTTTGGGGGTGTTTTTTTCTCAAATATAATATTTTCTCCTCTTTGTTTTCAGCTTCTGGCCTCAGCGGAGACTCTTTGCATAGAAGCATTTGATATGGCTTGGAAAATTATCTTTTCATTGAGTAACACACAGTTAATATTTTGGTCCAATCTAAAAGCTTTTGTTCAGTTCGTCTTTGATACTGAGATTCTAGCTGTTGCTGCAAGTGCAAAGGGTCAAGCATACGCCAAAATAAAAGAGGTCAGTTTAAGAATTCTTTTTTGGGGAAGCGAGCATAAATTTTATCTGGTTCTAAAAATGTGGTTTACTTTTTATTTTCCCTTCAGCTGTTGTAATGAATTTTTCATTTCTAAAAAGGTACGAGTTTGAAAGTGTTAAGACAAAAGATCTGAGAATTAGATTGAGGATAAACAAATACATTGTTTGTTCTTGTAACACAGAAAGTGAAAAGTACTATTTCTTTGATTTTCAGGCTGTTCAGTATCTTCCACATTCAGCAAAATGGGGTTTTTTGGTCTTTATTTTATTTTTACATTATGCACTTCTTCTTGAATGGTTTGTTCAGGACTTGCCACCCAAACTGTCACAAGCTACTAATACTCTGGGAAAAATACAACTTTTTCTAATAGTTTAGACTTTATGAAAATACTTTACGAAAGTACTTTCTTAAATGGAAAGTTAGGACCATTCAAAACTTCAGTAGGTGCTATTGAATAAGCCAGCTGCTTCTTTAAAGGTGCTTTTTTTTTCCCCTCTGAGGGTCCAGGTGTAGAGAACATAAAAGTCAGAGTCACCTCACCTTAGAGTTCAGTGTGATACTGCATGGTAGAGCTGCCTCCATAGTTAAGAAGAGAAAAAATTAATTTCTACTCTTTTCGTATGATGAACGCAGCTTCCTGCAATCCAAAAGTTCTTGCGTATGTCGTAGTGTTCTTTTTTCATTTTAAGTCACTAAAACTGCATTCAGTACTGGGATGTTGGTTCGTCTTCACTTTATACACTGGGAAGTTGTTTATCATTGCTCTTCTAAATCATGTCTTGGGTTTTTTGCTTCTTTTAGTCTCTGAGCATCAACTAAAGGTTTGTGCGGAACAGCCCACAATGACTGCAAGACTCTTACCAGAGCAGTAATACATTATAAATCAGTTACCAGTATATATGTACGCTTAGGCTTACGGTCACCGTGCGCTGCTTTGCGCTTGCTACAGAAACCATGCCGGGAGGGGCTGCAGTTTTCCTTTGAAGTCACCTTAAGTAGCTCTCTGCTGGTGTCGCACTCCTAACTGTAAATAATAGGAAATGTCTCAGCTTTTTCAGCCCAGACACTCCAAAATAATTTTTTAATTAAAGGTAGAAAAATGGACAGTCCCTAGCAATTTAAAATGTGATTCTCCATATTAGCCTTAAGTATCTGAAGATGTAATCTTATTTATTCTCTTTGTTCTCTTTGAAAACTTGCTTCTAATCCATGTTACTGTCATCTGTTTTAAACAGTAGATAACACTTGGCATTTGTAGTCTTAATGTGGACCCAAGCCAAAACAAGATATGTAGGCAGAGATGGTAAAATACCTCTTCAGTTCTAGGAATCTGTTAGCTTTTTCTTGTAATGACTGTCTGTAATGGATGATTTGATGCTCAGTGTTATAGTAACTAATGAGCTGTAGTTGATTTTTTATTTTCTTTAACATTAATATTTGTTTAAATTCTTAGAATTAACTGTCTTAAAAAGCTTGAAATACTAACACTGAAGTTGTAAGGTGTATTTTGCCAATGCTGAGAGTCTTGAGTCTATGTGACAGCTATCCCATTGTCTGCAGTGGGACATGCCATGACAGCAGGCACCAAGGAGGTAATGAAGGTCTCCTATACTCAACAAAGGGCATCTGGTCGCGCCACCTTCTGCCCCTTCATAAGAAAATGAAGATAAAGTTCCCAAGCAAGTGTCTACTTACGTATATATTCTTATCCCACTCCTCGGCAGTCTCTGCTGCCATTGACCCCTTGTGCAATGGCTGTATAGTTTTAGCTAAAGAGATAGAAAAACTGGAACTGCCTGATAACTGATTTGTTACGGAAGCATAATTTTGTCTACCACAGTGCACTCTGCCTTTTAACAGGAGCTAGGAGGGGTGGAACAAAGGGGTATTTTTGAGCCGGAAAAGGGAGTATTATTGCAGTAAAATGCAGAAAGGCTTCTGCAGAGGTACCCAGAGCACTGTGTTCTTAGGCTTCGTGTCTTCTGCTGGTTTTTTTTCTTTTTTTGGTGACTTATTTGAATGTTAATTGCGCTAGAACTTAAATTTGAGAAATTTATGTTGTGTGTGTTGGACTCTTACTATTTTAATGAAACAACTGGAAAAACATTCCAGGGTTTTGAGAAATGTATAAGTAAATGTTTTGCTGCTTCCCCTCAGGTGAAACACAGTAGTTCAATTTTGGAATTACTAGGAAAGGTACAATACCCCGCTTTGCACTAAAACAAAAGTACGAAAAATTGCATGGGGGGGGGGGGGGTGGGGGGGTGTGGTTGGTTGTTGTTGGGTTTTTGTTTTGTTTTTTTCTCCCAAATCCAAGTTTCTTCAGAGCGCATTCCACTGGTTCAATTTACGCTCTTCATGAGTTTCTTGGAATCCTTAGCAATTCAGAACAACTTTCTCCACAGAGAAAGAGAGTTACTGTTAAAGAATTGTCACATTATCAAAAGTATAATTTTGTAGTGGGGAAGAGCAGAAGCTTTGTCTTGTAAGAGCTATCACACCTTCTGGAAAACCATTCTCATGCAAAGCCCTAATGGATGCCTAAAGGAATTTATAAAAACTCACCTTTCATTCTCACTCTCCCTGTCCTCTCCCAAACCCTTGGAATTTCCTAGAAACCATTTACTTTGTAACTGAAGATTACTCTTGCACTTGGCCTAATGAAGGGAGTAGGAAAGGGAAATTGTGGGAACATTCTTCTTGTTTTGTTTTGTCTTTCTCCTTTTTGGAGAAGTTCTGTAGAGCTGTTTCATCTATCTTAAATATGCCCTCCTCAAAAAAAGAAAAGTAAATGGTACTAAGACATCTTTCCACCTTAACTCAAATACAAACTTTAACTTCAACATGAATGTAATCCTTGTTAAGGAAGAGAATTAGTGATACAGCTACCAATGGAATAAACTTTGTTTACTGGTTTGGTTTATTTTTTTGTTAAATTGGTAAAGATTGATTAAAAACACCAGGTTAGTTCTCACTGAAGTAAGCCCGCGTGCATTTGTTCCAGTTATCAGGGGATTTGTGTGAAGCATCTGGTGGTATATCTGTGTAAGCAAAGATCAGTTCTGTCTTGTTAACATAAACATGTACTGGGCCAATTGTTGCCCATTCGCCTGCTCTTGGAATCAGGGAATTGTAAAGAGATTGGAGACAGCATTAACCCGAGCAGAGCTAGGATGCAGAACGAGATCAGACCTGCTAAAATAGATATCACTGCAATATTATTCTAATAATTCTAGCACTTCTTCAAACTGGATTTTGAATTTTTTATTTCTTCCTCTTTTCAGATCATTTTCCAGCTCATAGATATGTCCACTACAAAGACTGGAGTCTTCAGTGTAGTCCTTAGTCATTGTTGTCGATCTTGGCTGGTCCCCACTGTTGATGAGAGAAGTGCCTTGACAAATGCTTTCTTAAACGCTGGAAATTACTGTGACCTTATCACTGAGGCTTGTGTCTTTGGAACTGTATTTAGGAGAGATCAAAGGTATAAAAACAATCTTGGTGATTATACTTGTTACAGTTTTATGCACTTTGTTGTCTTTTATACTTTGAGGTAATGATTTAAATCATTTTTGTATGATAATCTGATAATTTTGTCGCTTTTTCTTTCATCTGCGAAGACTTACTCAGGATGTACACGCCTTCGTAGAAAATCTTGGAGAAAAATGTGCAGCGAACGTTGTTACAGAAAGGTAATGATTTTGAGGATACATCCTAGAATATTTGGTCTGAATTGTGTCTTCGTTACGATTGATGCTACAGTAGGAAAGATGCTGTTTTTGAAGTCAGCTTCTTATGAGGGTATTCATAGCCTTCTTAAATGCTGGTAAAAGGGTTATACATACAGTACATTCATAATTCAAATACTTTCATTCTTCTACATCTGGTATTTTCAAGAAAACATAATCCATTTGTAAACCTGAATAGAAGTGAAATCAGTACTTCCTCTTTCTTTCACTTCATAAAAATAAAACTTTGTGGGATGCAGATATTTTAAGGTACATATCAGCACTCATCATTGTGGACAAGACAGTTAAGAAACTCAGGCTTTAATGCAGCCAGATGTGGAGGTTGGCTTTTTAACATTGGTTGTAGGCCTGTTTGGCTTGCCTACTGGCAATAGGTTCTGCCTCCGGTTTTTGAAACAGAGACGTTGGCTACTGGATTATTCAACTTCTTTTGTAGCTTCATTCCCACCTTCACTCAGTGGAAGAAAGTCAGAGAAACAGACACTGCGTTGGGAAGTGCTAGTAGTTGCTAAAACCTGAGTTTCTATAAACCTGCTACCACTTTTACTTCACTATTCCTGCGTTTTCCTCCAAGAGCTGCTTGGTTTCAGAATGTCTGGTTGTGACAGTCTGCAGCTGTGTGATGCTTTGTAACCTGTAATGTCATTAATTCTGTTCTCACCATTAATTATTCCAGATGTCCCCGACTAACTAATAGGAATCAAGTCTTGTTTTGGACTAGAATAGTTGACCAAAACTGTAAGAATAAATTGATTGTTTTAAGATGACAGTTTACAAAAACTTCTTCTGATACAGCTATTTATGTAAAAATTATTTTAAACACTGAAATGCTATTAGAGACTTGTAGATACAAACAGGGACAGGTTATCTGGAACTCACTAGTTTTTCTTCATCAGCGAGGATGAACAGACCCTAGAGTTTAGGTTCTGGGTATTTGCATATTGTCTCACTACAGACAACTTGTTCAGGATGAAGTTTGATGCTTTTTTATAATTTAGGGATTATCTTTATGTCTGAACAAGTAGAGTTTAATTTTTTTTAATTAATATTTTACAGTACAAATCGAGATGATCACTACGTTCGTGTTTGTGCTGTTAAATTTCTGTGCTTGTTGGATGGATCAGATACCTTGCATAAGGCGTTTATGGAAGACATTTTCATCAAACTGCTTGATAAAGTAAACTTCATTTCTCTTGGTATATAAATGTGGGAAATCAAGAGGGAAGAGTGAGCTTTAAAACTGATTCCCTTACTTGCTTAAATATGATGTGTAAACATGTAAAAATAAAGTGTATTTGCATTTTAGTATTTCATATAGGATTGGGATCACCAAATAATTTTTTTTTCTTAAAAAGTTAAGGAAATGGTTTTGGATGTCATGTATTTTGAAGGCCAGAACAGAGTAAGTAGGGAAAGAACCAAAGCTATATGAGAACATGAGTTTCAAATCTTTTTTAAAGCTCTATTTATCTCTTTCACATAAAACATCTGATTGCAGAATATCCATTTCAGTCTCAAAACTAGAGCGGGAGTTACAAGCTGATCAAATTGATAGCATGACCAAACCCATTTTTTAAATGCAGGCACTAAAGCAGAGTGTTTTCATTTATATACTCATCTCTTCACTTAGGATCTTTAGTTCTTATATAACCGACAGACTGAGTCTTCATGCTCCATTTTATGTACTGCTGTCTTGATTGTTTATGTACAGTAGGTGTATAGGTTTACAGAGGGTGCTGTAAATTCTTCAAATTTCTGCTGTATGAAAAGTCTTACTAGCTAACGTTTTGGTGCACTTAAGTAAAAATACTAATTGGAATTACATATTTTTTCAACTTTCCAAACTTCTTATGGACAAGCCTCAAAATTTAATTCGAAATAAATCAGATTAATCTACTTGTCCAAACTTTTGTATTTCACACCGATACTAGCTGTGCAGTAGATGCTGCTTTCTCAGTACAGTGAAGTGGATTTCCATGTACTCAGTTTGAAGGAAGAATAGGTAATACACTTTTTAATTTGCTTTTAGGATGAACTGGTATCCAGATCTAGAACGCGCTATTATGCAAACTCTTTACAGCATAGAATTAAAAACCGGGTATGGCAGACACTCTTAGTTCTTCTTCCGAAGCTTGACCAGGTATTGCTCTTCACTATAAATTCTTAAATAAATATATAAATACCTACTTTCGAGAATAATTTGGTGTCATGCAAACTGCACGTGTAAAATGACAATGGGGCATAAAAGGCATGTATCTCTGTGGCTGATGTCGGGGTTTTGTGTAGTTTCTTTCAGTCTGAAATGTTGGATTTATGATGCATTTCTGGAGGTCACTGAAAACTGGTTCTTGGATTTGTGAATTGTAGCAGACAGTGTTGCTACTTTATCAACACTCAGAAAATGGAATGTTTTTCATTTCATCTAATGCTTCTTCATAATAAAATATTTGAAAAGTATAATACAGAAAGTAGATAATTCTAAAATGTTTTCATTTATTATAAATATTTCTACTGTTATGATAAATCTGAGAATGTTTTTTTATTTCGAATTTTTTCTTCACAGAAATAACTCTAACCGTATAATGAATTATTATCTATTTTGCTTTCTCAGAATTTTTTGTGTGGAATCCTTGACAAAGTTTTCCAGGCTGGATTTGGTAACAATCAGGCATCTGTGAAATACTTCATAGAATGGATTGTTATCTTGAGTCTTCATAAATACCCCCAATTCCTTAATAAATTCTGGGATTGCTTTTGCTATGTAAGTAAGAACTTTGACATTCACCTGAAGAGTAATTTGAACAAAGAGGGTACAGTTTGTCTTCCCATGTGTTATTTTCTATGTATTCCGATTCTCCTGTAGAAGCTGTGGGTTGTTGAGCAGATTAACTTGGAAGTGAGTCTGGACTGTAGTCTTGAGACATTCAGAAGTTTGCACTATAGAAGTGGCTGAAGACAAGTGAATGCTTCCAGTTGAGAGATTCCCTTTGTAACGTACTGCTGTGGTCAGAGCAGAGCTGGCGTCGTGAGTCAGAGTACTCTCTGCAGTCGACAGTGTGAGAGCCATCAGGAACACGTGGGTGCCCTAGGTTCTGAGTTTGGGAAAGTACCACAGTCGCTTGTGGTTTCCACACCCACCTTTTGTCTTCTGCATCTTGTTTGTCAGTGGGAACATGTATTCGGTTTGCAGCTTTTAACATGGATGTCTCACAGTGGAGTTGTGTCATGTGGTTCCAGACTGGAGACACCGTTTGAATTATGGCACCCAAAAGTCGTGAAAGGGCTGACTGAGGAGAACAGGTTTTACTGCGTAGGGGAAAAAATTTCTATTCCAGTTTACAATTTATACTTTTTTTTAAAGTGCATAAAGATGGTTTGTCTCCTGCCTGTCCAACCTGGTGAAAAGTGCTGGAAGGGATGGAACCTTTTCCTGTTTCGGGGTTCCTTCCAAGAACTCAGGCAGTTGGATTGCTATCGTCTTAGCAGATGATAATCTATTGGATCAAAGCAGTCTCATGCTGATAACAAATGTACGGAATCACAGTGGGGCCCATTCAGACAAGCAGAGCGAGCAGAAAGCATGTAGATTTATGAAAAAGGAATACGGGTTGTATTTTCAGAGGCTGTCCTGGAAAACAGTGACTCTGAAAGAGACTGTCAGGATCATATTGGAACAATAAGCTGAACCTGAGCACCCAGTGCAGTGCTGTGGCAGAATGGATGAGTAGGAACTATTACCTGTAAAGTGGAAACACGTCTTCCAGTAGAACATGGGTGAGGCTGACGCTAGGCTATCCGTTCTGTGTCTGATACCCATGTTTGTGGTGACAGGGAAAAGTACAAGCGCTGAAAAGAACCTCCAACGTTTTCATTGGGTTCAGGGTATTTTTCGGGGCAGCAGGGCGAAATACAGTGAATTTGGGTTGAATTTTAGCTCATTTTAGCTGCATACATCATTTCAGTTGATGTGTTAGTAAAAAGCAAGCAACGCGTTAGGAAAAATTAAGTCTTAATAATACGAACTTGTATTTTAGTAGATTTTGCTGTGGATACACATAGTTTTATTAGTGTTGGTTCTGCATCTGCAGAACTTGCTGGGAAAACTTACACGGTATAGAAACGCTGTACATAAGCATATTTTTTTGTTACATTCTCTTTTGCTTTAGGATGAAGAAAAGCTTAAAACAAGCATTTGCACATTTTTATCAGTGGTAGCCCACTTTGACATCGTTCTTCAAAATACCTCAGAGAAGGTAAGTTTGAATAAAAGCGTTCATTCTTTATTCAGTCGCACTATATACGGATTTCTGAAATAAAAAACATTTTTGCAGTCTATTTTTCAAAACCTCTTCAATACCTACTTCCTACGAAGTTATCCTTTGATGTGGAAAATATTAACTCTGCCCGTCATCTTGTGTTTTTACTGTTTGCATACATTTCCGAGATCAGCTTTCTAAGCGCTAGAAAATCAGAAGTTAATAGAGGTTTCCTTGTATGCAGAAATACAATTTTTAAAGCAAATTAATACATGTTCAAAACACAAGTGGGGCTGTAGGTCTGTGCCTAGGGAGAGGGCAGAAAGGGAATCACGTTCTGAAGCCTGCAGTTTCACATATATGTACTGTTAAATAAAGCTTTGGACTTTCTGAAAGGCTGTTGAAGAAGCCAGTCTTGCTTTTCTACTTCTAAATGGTATGTTAAGATTTAATATAAATGAAAGAAGCTTTATCTTTTGTTTTTCTAGAAGCCGGCTTTGAAGAAAGCCCTCATAGTTGTTCTGCAGTGGTGTTTCAACCATAATTTCAGCGTTCGACTTTATGCGTTAATTGCCCTTAAAAAAATCTGGGGTATGTGCAGAATGTTGCACCTGGAAGAATTTGAAGCTCTGACACCAGTTATTGAATCTAGCCTTCAGCAAGTGGAGAACATGCACGGCACAGGGTTAGTAACATTTTTTTTGACTTACAGCGTAATATTGTCCTTCTGAACCATTTGCAGTGAGTCTGATTTTCTAAAATAGCACTTGAGAATTTCTCTGGGTTTTTAGGGGGGGGGGGGTGGTGGTTTATTCTGTTTGAAAAGAAACCAAGACTTGGGAATTGCACTCTAATTATCAGCAAAGAAAGTATCAGTGATAATTCAGTGTAGCATTACAGTGTGAAAGCACGACGGGAAAAACTCAAGGTGTGTTTGGACGGTTTAGGGGTGGGGTCAAGTCAGTCAGGAGTGCTTAATTTCCTTACCTGATGGGTTTTGAGGCAATATAAATCGTTCTTTCCAAGCTTCCTTGTACCAATAAATCCTCAAATACATAATGTGAAATTTTTTAGGTTGTTAGTATTTGAAAAAACTTAGGTGGGAGAAAAATAGGGAAATTAATTTTGGGTGATGATTAAATGAGCTTTACAGAAATGCTTTTCTGCTTACAGATTTGGAAATACACCAGTTCAGTTACATTTTGTACTATCTGTGTGCTTCTGTACTTTTTTTCTTTAGCCTTGTTTATAGCAGTTGTCAGAAATTCTAATTTAAAATAATCTTGTCAGCCAACATGAACTTGGGACTGCTGCTGACAGGCTGTTGGTTTTTCTTGGTGGAACTTTATTATTCATTTCTCCAATCACAGTCACTGTTAAATCACCCGTGTCAGGACACGTGTTGGAAAAAAGCAGCAGAGGAGGAGTTCGCTATTTTGAGAGAGAGCTAAGAGTTGTCACTGGACCGTAAGCTAGTAGTCCCTTTCCTTCAGAGGCCTAGATGGGATAGCCTTTCCTGTGAAACTTGCTTCTTTCCATAATAGGATTTGGAGACATGTTATGGGCCGTTCTTGAAGCAGAAATAAAACATTTCCTGAATGTTATTTTTGGAGGGGGTTAGGTTTGGGTTTGGTTTTTTTATGGATCCTTACTTAATTGTTCAAGTAATTTCTTTCCCATATAGTTTATAGTAAATAGATTATGTTTACTTATAAATCTATAAGGTTATTTACTTATAAATATTTTAAGGTTGCCTTATTCCAATTGGAAAAAATTTTTACAAATCCAGTACATTGGCTTTTTTTTGTGCATCTTGCATTACTTTCTGCAATTTCAGGAACGCTAGAAAGAACTGGCAGCGAATCCAGGATCATTTCTTCTTCGCAACATTCCATCCACTTGAGGATTATAGCCTCGAGGTAAGTCCAAGACTACTGCTGATCGTTGTATTTGCATAGGTTTACAACTGCATTTTAAGCTTCCTTTGTATCTTCCAATGCAGGATGAAGAATGATCAACTATTATCCATTTAAAACTCTGAAAAATTACTTCACCTAAGCTGTGGTGGATTTTAGATTAAGACTGCGGTTTAATTCTCTAGTACTGTGTTAAAAACCTAGGTCAGTTAAGAAGAGGTGTATGTGATGGGTGTGCCCATAGGTATGGGAGTTCATCCGGTTTTGTATTTGTGGCTGGAAAAGTTACTTCTAATAACTGAAGAGCACCTAGCTAATCACATGCAGTTTGTTAGGATTTTTGAGACGTCTCTTCTTAGAAGCGACTTGAAGTTGCTTAATTAAATTGTTGTTTAATGTGAAGGGGATAGAGACACGGGACTCCTAGAGCACCTTTTTCAGCTATCCTTTTTGCCATAGCTTAAATAACTGAGAGCCAAACAAACACTGAGGGAAGGCAGGCAAAAATAAGGGTGCAGGTGAAAGTAGGAGACAGAGGAACTGAGCTGAAAATAGAAGATAAGCAGGAATGTGACAAGGGTGTTCTGGCACAAACGGTGTGCCATCTTTCAGAGCAGGGATTTTTTTTCTTTTTTTTTAACCGATGTTTCATGAAATATTTTTGTGAACACGTGAGTGTGCTAGATATGACTGAGCAAAATTCAGGAGTGAAAATCCTGAAGGGGGCAGGGGGGAGAAGCAAGGCTAATACTTGTTAAGTATTTAAATGTATTCAGGGTGTGCCTTCACCTTGATGGTGCACCGGGATAGACAAAACGTCTGGGTTTTAAACTCCTCCTCTTATTCAGCCATTCCCTTGGGGGGGGTGTTTGTTCCTCCTTGACAGACTGTGGGTAGCTGCATTGGTAGTGCCGAGGCGGATTTTACCACTGGATTTTAATGCTTTTGGCTATATTCCCTTTGACATCAAATCAGTCCACGTACTCTACTAGAAGTTCATCGGGGCACCTGAAAACTCGTGTTACACGTAAAGCATTTTCACAAGACCTTTGTGCTGAGAAGCACAGCAGTAATTCTTTAGTATTCTAGAATTTCAGGACAGTAGTCAATGCGGAGCCTTTAAAAACATCTAATCAGAGAAAGACTAATTTATGAAAGTTTGGGATAGCACGCTATGTAAACTGATGAATATTGAGAGGTATGTTAGTAAGTTACACCAAGTGCCAAGAAAAACAAATATTAAAGTCATGGAATACTAGATAAGAAATGTGTGCAATAAAATTACCAGAGGTTAACTTATTATCTGTTTTGCTTGCTTTAGCGTTGTTCTGCTAATCACACTGTGTTACCTCGCAGACGATATTTTACACTCTTCCCCGCCTTTCGGAACTTGCCGAGGATGAATGGATCTCACTCGCTAAATTTGACAGATTCACTGATGTTCCTTTGCCCCCAACATTTCAGCGGTACCGTTCTCGAACGGAACTTCTTGATCTGAAACCAAGTGACTGGTCTCAGCAAGACATGGGTAAAATACAGCTAATCTGTATTAAATATAGCGATTTGCGTGTAGTAGCCGTATCCATCTGTATTCAGTCTGATCTCATCCTGCTGAAGTAGCCTCGTGTCTGTGCGTGCAGGGTATGTGCCATAAAACGTTAGTAGATGACTAATGGTGTCTACAGTATGACCATTTAGACAATCTTCTTTACTGCAGCAGTAGTTTCACTACCACTTGCATAGCCGTGTGACTGATACTTGTTTTTATAGGTTCAAATTCAGTAGAAACAGATGGCCAGACAGAATGGACAGACGTTCAGAGAAAGATTATTCCCTGGAAGAACAGTACTCCTAGTTTAGACCTGGAAATGGTATTTCAGGATCGTGCTGCTAAACTCGGTAAATCGAACAGCAGACTGATCGTGGTCGCTTCGCTTATTGATAAACCTACCAATTTAGGAGGTAAGGTTGATTGCACATTTTTAAACCTTTATTTTAGAGCTTAGTGCACGCTTGTGTGTAGTAAGAATGAATTTCATCTTATGCTGATAATTAGAAAATTATTTAAGTACTGCTCAGAGGAACAGATTGATATCCTGCAAGAAACTGGCAACCAAAAGAGATACTACCTGTTTCAGAAAAAGGGGGTCTGCGATTACATTTCGAGAAAAAGAAGTGCTTATAGATAGCATGCATTAATTAAATAGAACTTTGCTGTAAGTCGTGCTCAGTTTCTTACTGGTTTTTACAGTCTTTGTTACAGTTGAGTTTTTCAACTGTCTGTGCAGTTAGAGGAAATAATTCACTTGTACACTTTTTTCTGTAACAACTAAATCAAATCTTATAGACCTACTAGTTTCTCGTGGCTGTTGGACAGGAAAGTGCCCGTTCCTGGTTAAGTTCCCCTTGACAATATCATGCAAGCTGTGATGTAATAAATCCTGCGAATACTTGATTGCATTGTGCGTGCTGTTGTCAGCAGTGTAAATATCTGCAGTGAGACTGTTCATGAAAAATAAGCCCACAAGCTGGTGCTGTCTGCATTGCGATGCTGTAATGTGTCATGCTCTCAAGCTTTTCGTTTACCAGGTACTGGATTTAGAGCTTAAGCATGTGTCCATCCCTCCCTGCCTCGGCTTTTACACTGACCCATTGCTTTGTGTCATTAGTGTTCAGAAGCACATTGTCAGACACGGTGCTTTTCTAATTTTTATCTTTCTGCTAAGCTGTAAAAACCTTTTTTCTTGGTAAATGTTGTGAACAAGGTGTGACTTGGAGCAGAAGCAAGAAGCACCTGCAACTGATTAAAAATAGAGGATTAAAGTAACCATTTCTCTTTGTAATTCATTGTCCCTTTCCACTTGCTGAAGTATTTTGCCTTGGTGTATACTTTCTACACAAAAATCACTTTAATTCTTTTGTCTGTAGGTTTGTGTCGCACGAGTGAAATATTTGGGGCGTCTGCACTAGTTGTCGGCAGTCTTCATTACATACAGGACAAGCAGTTTCAGCATCTTAGCGTTTCTGCAGAGCAGTGGCTCCCCCTCGTTGAGGTGAGTGGAAACATTTTTATAGCCCAAAAGTTATTAATTTTTTTTTAATTTATTTTATTATTATGCATCGGTTCATCAGATGCATGGTTCAGGCTCTTACCTTTTTTCTCTTGCAAAATGGAATTAAAAGTTAATTTAACAGAAGCTCCCGCTGATCTAAGTATTTTGGAATAAACTTTGGGTCAGCCTCATAAAGGATTTAAAAAATACTTTTAATTCCTGTTGCCGTGATAAACGGATTATGCGAGGTATTGCTACATCTTAACCTGTTTTACAGTGGTGTGTTGGAACCGAATGTTTATTTGTACAGGTTGAACAACACTTGGTTTATCCTGCTTGGTCCATTGCTTGTGGTAACTTCATGGGGATAATCTTGGAGTTTGCCTGAAGCTAACTTGTGCCAAGCTTTTAGAACCCATTATCTAGCGTATAAAAATGAGGATTTCAACCTATACGTTTAATATTTGGTAGAAAATACACGTGTGATATTTTATAATAATCCATTTTTCAAGATGAGCTGCAAATTTTTCACTTCTCCCCCCCAATGTTTATTTTCAGCCTGTTAAGATGATTTTTTTCTTCAGAACAACATAGCTGTAGTGTGCTTTGCCTGAAACAGAATGCTGATGGACACGTCGTTGTGCCTCATCTCTGTACAGAAGTGAATTCATGATAGTTGTCTTCATCCTACTCTCTAAGCTGCTTAAATGTATTAAATGCTAATTTCTTCATGCGACAGAAACTAAGAAAGTCTTCACTGCAGGCTATCTCAAGTTGTAACGCAGGCACCTAAGGCCACTCAGCTTCAGTACTGGCTTCAGTGTTGTTTTGGGAAGGGGTTCCAGGTTAAATGCACCTGCTCCCTAAGCAAGGGTCATTCTTTTACGTTCACATGTAAGGTCTGTAGCTGTCAGAAGCACAGAAAAGCCTTTGTTCATGGTATTTTTGAGTTTACAGAACTTCAGAAGTTTACAAATGGCAGTATTTACAAATATTTGTATATTTCTCTCTACTTGTGATGGACAGGTGAAACCACCTCAGCTTGTTGATTATTTACAGCAGAAAAAAACTGAAGGCTACACTATCATTGGCGTGGAACAGACAGCGAAAAGCTTTGATCTCACAGAATACTGCTTCCCAGAGAAGTCGCTGTTACTGCTGGGGTAAGAACACACGCTTTTTTTGTAAATCTACCCCTTGCGGTCCATCCCTTCTACCAGTCAGTTTGGCCGTAGGAAAACAAAGGGGCAGTGGTAAAGGTGGATTTAGAATGGGATGTGATTACGGAAACAGCAGAGCTTGGCTTTCTGTGCCGAGTGGGAGGTATTAATGCCTACTGCTACCCATCCATACGCTACAGCTCCTTTATTTATGGGTGGAGGTAGCAACAGCATGGACTGTAGTTTTCCAGGTATGATAGAGGTGAGGAGGGCTGGAGCAGAGTGGGAGCATGCGTTGCTGGGAGATACTTTAAAAAAAATTAAGGATGAGGCAGCAAGTTTTTGCAGTACCAGCAGAGGCCAAGACGACTTCAGAGAAAAGCAGTAATCTGTTCCTATAATCAGGCAAGCCTCAGATGTGACCAGGGGGAGGCTACTTCAAGAAATGGAAAGTGTCTACAAGTCAGAAAGCTTCTGGAATTGCAGGGTCACTGAGTAAGACCAGGAGAAAGGGGCCTGTCTACCCATTTAGGACAAAGTGGGCAGAAATACCTGGCTTGTCTTCAGAATGGAGTTCTTACAGTCACTTTGTTCTCTTCTAATTAAAACCATAGATTAAATTACTGGTAACCTTTGGTATCTTCTGGTGTGCTCATTCTGAAGAGGTGAAATATTTCCAGTTCAAGGCTTCCACCAGTCTTGACACTCCCTCATACCAAGGCCTCAGTGAATGTCAAGTAGGCCGCTGAGCTTCCCCGCTGCGCCAGCTCTGGTCATTTCCTCCGTCGCTGTTTATTTCCCTATACAAGGCTAGTTTCGCAGTAAAGGCAGAGAGGGGGAGTCCTTATGTTGGGTGTCCGGGTATCATTGGACCAGTGAATTAAAGACGAAGCGCTCTGCCAGTTTTCCTACGTTAAAGCTTAGTCAGGTCTCCCAAGTTTTCTTTGTATCTGTCATGTATTACAGCTTTAAAAAAAGCCCCAAAACCTTGTCCTCCTCAGTGATACTGAGGGCAGAGGCACCATTTCTCAAATAGGGTTTTGATGCTGCTGTTACTTGTGTATCTTCTGCTTTCTTGGCACACCTGCCTTTTCCCAGATACAACTTAGCGTTTCTTCTTTCCTAGAAACGAACACGAAGGAATCCCAGCAAACCTGATTCACCACCTGGATGTCTGTGTGGAAATTCCTCAGCAGGGCATCATCCGATCACTCAACGTTCATGTAAGTGGAGCTCTGCTGATTTGGGAGTACACAAGGCAACAAGTGATCAAGCACAAACCACAAAAATAACCGCCACGAGTTTTGTGCCTTACAGAACAGCCCAGTGGCTTACAGTGGTGCTACAGCGCGGAATCCTGAACAGTCCAGATACAAACTCAGGGTGAATGAGGTTTCTTACATTTTGCATGTTTTGTTCTCTGTAGTTCAGGCCGATTTTTAAATGCCTTAATACTTTACCTCCTTAAATAAAACTGTTGCGTTGGAAATAAATACTATTTATATTGCACGTGTGATGCGTGTGGTTTTTCTACTGTTGGAACATCAGCCTAGTGCCATCAACGATCCCAGACTAAACCCCAGGATTTTTACTTTGATTGTGATGACCATGCTTGAAGTGGTGCCTTCCTATAACCACAATCAAAACTTACTGTACCCAAAGTAAAGTATTTAATGCCTCCAGCATCTAGATATACTAGATTGTATCATTTTTTGCAAGGTAAGTTCACTTACATGATTAAAAATTGCCTGTGTTGCCCCTTGTTTAAATGCCTTCCATGGCGAGGTTCACTAATCCTGCTGTAAACAGTCTGTATCTTTAATGGCCTTGCATCAGGAAAGGTAATCGAAACCCTTAAATAACAGAGAAGACCGTACGGTGAGAATCGTGATAAATAGCTGCCATACTTCTGCCAGAGACACTGATTGAAAACTGACTGTTACTGCTAATGGGAAAAATTCCTACTGCTTATAAGAACCGTGCATACTCAAAATATGTCACTTGCGTATATGCGCAGGATGCATTAGGTGTCCTAACGGCTGCTGCTCTATAAACGGATGTCTGACTTTAATTTAAAACACAGTTTCTTAGAAATACTTGGCGGATGAGAGATACAAGTTACATTATACCGCCACCTCCGTATGACAAGGAGGGGCAGCTGGAAGGGCTTTCTACGGGAAAAGTGATTCACACTGAAAAACAATTTTATTGTTTTCTTTAGAATATGTCTGTTACATTTCAATAATCATTTATCCTACGAAACAGACTGACTCATTACACATCCAGAACCTCAGAAGTGTGAACAGCCCTGCACCAGCCCTCTGTGACTTACTTACACTCAGGAAAAAGCTGTCCGTGACCATCTTTTATTTTTTTCCAGCAGACACACGTGAGACATTGCAACAGGAAAGGCAGCCTGCAGAGACGGCCAGGTTCTTGAGCTTAAGCCGCTTGCGTTGCTTTCTCACGCTTCCTCCTCCCATAGTTATTCTTGCTGGGTTTATGTTGAAGGCAGAGTACCTACGACTTTCCAGTGGCTTCTGGGGGACGATACCCTTCTGCTTCAAGCTCTCTTTTATATTTTAAAAAGTCTCTTCGTTTATCAAAGTATTTAACCTGTTAAAGAGAGAATATTTTCATCCGAAGAAACCAGCAGAGGAAGGGGCAAGACTAAGGAATAAACAGCCTTTGGCGACTGAGCGTAAGGAGGGTTGTAACTGGACACACTAGTTAGGAGTTTCTCACTCTTGAAGACTGTTGGTGGGTGGGGGTGTGTTGTGTTTTTATTCTTTTCAAAGTGAGCTCCGGTTTCCTGTCACAATCACTCGCATTACTTCCACAGACATCTAATAAAAATACTCTACTGCTTTGCTCTTTGCTGCTATGAACAGATTGTTGGTAATGCAAAAGCTAAGTCCAGCAGCTTGGCCACAGTGTCAGAGACCGCATGACCTCTGAATTCATCGCCCAGAGCCACTGACGTGCACGGTGCCAAGCACTGGCAGATGAAACCACCGTCACTGGAGATGACACCTGGCAGAAGTGCAGCGTTCGAAGTGGAAGCCAGTACAGCAACTATGAACGTACCTGGTTTTTTTCATAGAATCACAGAATCTTTAAGGTTGAAGAGACCTTTAAGTCATCAGTCCAATGCTAAACTAACACTGCCAATACCAGCATGAAACCATGACCCTGAGCACCTTGTTCACACGTCTCAAACACCTCCAGGGATGGTGACTCAACCACCTCCCTGGGCAGCCCCTTCCAGTGCCTGACAGCCCTTTCAGTGAAGAATCTTTTCATAATACCCAATATAAACCTGCCCTGGTGCAACTTGAGGTTGTTTCCTCTTGCCCTACCCTATTTTAACCCACTTCAGCCTACTAGCTCCACCAGGAACTGTTCAGCCCCTCAGACACTACTGTTACCAAAAGACACCACCTTTTACAAAAGTTAAGAATTGTGGCTTGATCTTGGGAAACTAAAAAGCACAACGTGAATGAATGACGTACGCAGATGATGTACATCAATCATACTGCAGGAAGAAGGGTAACTTTTAAGCGCAAGAAGGTACCAGACACTAGTCAAGATTCACAGAGTGGTAGGGGTTGGAAGGGAACCATTGGATCCATTGGTTGGAGATCATCTAGTCCAATCCCCCTGCCAGAGCAGGATCCCCTAGAGCAGATCACACAGGAACAAGTCCAGGTGGCTTTGGAAAGTCTCCAGGGAAGGAGACTCCCCCACCTCTCTGGGCAGCCTGTCCCAGTGCTCTGTCACCCTCACAGGGAAGAAGGGTTTCCTCACGTTCAGGCTGAACCTTCTGTTTTCCAGTTTATGGCCACTGCCCCTAGTCCTGTCACTGGACACCACTGAGAAGAGCCTGGCCCCATCCTCCTGACACCCACCCTTTAGATATTGATAAGATCCCCCCTCAGCCTCCTCCTCTCCAAGCTAAACAGCCCCAGCTCTCTCAGCCTTTCCTCATACAGAAGGTGCTCCAGGCCCTTCATCACCTTAGTGTCCCTGCGCTGGGCCCTCTCCAGTAGCTCCTTGTCATTCTGGAACTGAGGGGCCCAGAACTGGACACAGCACTCCAGGTGAGGCCTCACCAGCGCAGAGTAGAGGGGGAGGATAACTTCCCTTGACCTGCTGGCCACGCTCTTAATGCATCCCAGGCTGCCATTGGCCCTCTTGGCCACGAGGGCACACTGCTGGCTCATGGTCACCCTGATGTCCACTAGGACTCCAAGGTCCTTTTCCCCAGAGCTGCTCTCCAAGAGAACAGCCCCCAACCTGTGCTGGAACATGGGGTTGTTCTTCCCCAGATGCAGCACTTTACACTTGCCCTTACTGAATGGCGTTAGATTTCTCCCTGCCCAGCTCCCTGCCTGTCCAGGTCACGCTGGATGGCGGCACAGCCTTCTGTGCTGTGCCGCCATCCAGCCACGCCACCTGCAAGCCCTGCGTGTCACCCCCCTCCCGTATTCACCTCTCTTCTTCGGTAATCTCTACGCACTTCTGAAAGTTTTGGAGTATCTTTCGGAACTTTTTAACTAAACAATAAGCTTGCGCAGTTGGGTGTTTATCTGAAAGTTCGGGACCGTATTTCCCTTTCCACTAGGCAGGTTTATAGCTGGCGGGCCAGCCAGCCGTCTGCTCCGGAGTTTCAACTTCCCAGCCAGCGCCAAGTTACGCTCGACGCGGGTGCAGGGTTCTCGGCGAGAAGGCGCTGGGGCTGCGCGTGTTCTGCGATCCAAGAAGCTGCAGGTGCCGTCATTACCGAGGGAACCCCGGTCACCGCTCGCCGGTGCCGTTACCAGGGCGCCGAGACGCGCTCGGTTCGCGCGCGGGGGGCCGGCTGCTCACCCACTGCTGCGGACACCGGGACTCGAAGGCCAGCCGCAGCTTCTCGCACTTGGAGGCGTCATCCGCGTGGCTATCCAAGCACTGCCAGAACTCGTCCCGGGCCCCCCAGCACGCCTTCCTCTCCTCCATCGTCGGCGCCGACATCTTCGCCGCCGACCTGAACGCAAACGGCGGCCGTTCAAGCGCGCCTCGACCCGGGCAGGCTGCCGGGCCTCAGCTCCCGGTCCCAAGGCTGCGGGGGCCCGACGCCGCCCTGCCCGCGGTCCCAAGGCGGCGGGGCGGAGGTGCCTGCGCGGCACCGGCCGAAGGGAAGCCCCCGGGCCCCGCACCCAACTCACCCGCCCGGCCCGGCCCGGCCTCATGCGGCGAAGGTCGCTGCCCCGGAAGCCGCTCGGGGATTTTCTCAGTGCGCAGGCGCGGCGCCGGCCGTGCTGGGTAGGCGGGCCGGTTGTCCCGCCCCCCTCGCGCGCGCCGTGGTCGCCATGGGGACGGGGCTGCCGCTCCCCCGTCGCGGGCCGGGGTTCCCGCGTTGCCCCCGCCCGCAGCGCTTCCCCGCACCGTCCCTCCCGGGGTGCCTCCCCCCCCGCTGCGGCCCCTCGGTCGGACAGCCGCGGGTTTGCCGAAGGCGTGTTCACAGCCCCCCGGTGTCGCTGGCCGCGGTGGCACCTTGCCCGGCCACGCGGGGGGGACGGGGGGCTCGGCGGCGAAGGCGAGCTCATCACACACACAAGGGGGAAGAGCCGGTTTGCCCCCGTGGGAGAAAAATTTGCCCGTAGTGAGGGGAATAAAATACTGCTGCCTTGAGCACAGCTAATGAACCCTTTAACTGCGGTGTGGGAATACGTGCACGTAGGCGGCTGTAGGGGCGGTTACAGCCAGGTGGTAGAAGATCACAGAACCACGGACTGGTTTGGGTTGGAAGGGACCTTAAAGACCATCTAGTTCCAGCCCCCCTGCCATGGGCAGGGACACCCTCCACTAGACCAGGTTGCTCAGAGCCTCATCCAGCCTGGCCTTGGACACTTCCAGGGATGGGGCACCCACAGTGTTTCAGAGGAGCTCCTAAGCAGGAACTATGTCCTTGAAGATTGAAACATCCTGGATAAAATATGTAACTGAGTATATTTAAGAACGTACGGTCAGCTTTTGGCATGAAAACGATGTCCTAAACTGAACAACCCTTGTTGTAATACTAAGAATCACACCCCTTAGGTAGGACACCCCGGCCCGAGAAGAGACTTCCCCTTTGAGCATGTGTGGGATGTTTGTTCTCACGTAAGAAATATACTGATTAAGTGGCCCACCAGCCTTAGGGGGCTGCCCCGTGGGCTCAGAGCTGTGATAAGGATGCGTATAAAATTCGTGACTTCCTGGAAATCGTTATGCTGGTTTCATCCAGCATCCAAACTGGCGCAACTTTGTTAAGAAAACGGCTATCCCGTCTCTGTGCGTAAGGCTGGTCCTTGCGCGCCGGGAACGAACTCACACTTCGGTGCCAACAATCCCACTGGGGGCCTGGCGGCCAGCCGGGCGAGCTCAGCCCAGCCGTAACGCCAGGTCCGCAGCCCGTGCCGGCACTGCTGGTCAGAAGCGGTCGGGAGCAAACGCTGTTCCATCGTTTCAGGCGGGAGCCTGGTGGCGGTCAGTCCCCGTAGCCAAGGAGCTGATAGTCTTCCCTTTCCACTCCGGCTGCCTGGAAACGTGGAGTGGTTTTTGGCGGTTTCGAAGCGATGACACGCGTTTCCTTAGTAACGCGCTGCGGTTTTGGGAAGGGTGACGTTTTGGCAGCCGGGAAGAGCCGAACCCTGCGCGGTGCTGAGCCCCCGCAGCTTTACGAGGTGCTTGCCTGTAGCCGGTGCCCCTCCTGGCGTGCGAGGCCGCCCGGCAGCCGGATCGGGGAGCGGGGTTGGCTACCCAGCGGACTTGAGCTGGTTTGCCTCCTGAAGGAAGAAAAACCACATGTCCAGCATGTGGCCAAGAAGCACATGTGACCAGCGTGTGGTCATGATTCCGGCTGGGGTGGTGGGCTTGCTTTCCCGGTTCTCCTGGCCGGTGGCTTACTTGTCTCCGTACAAGGGAAGGTCTTTTAAGAGAAAAGCAAGGATTTGCACTCCGTCAGCAGAGCCCCCCGTGAGCCAGCCAGCCCTGGAGGGGATTTTGCTTGTCGAGATACCTAACCGACCCTTTGGGAGGGATGCGGTTCTGGAGCACAGTGGCGGCTGCTGGACGCCCTACGGTATACGGCACGGTCCGTGTTCTCCTCCCTGCCTGTTTGCTTAACCACCTTCTGTTTGCTAGGCCACGGCAGGTGAGAGACAGAAATGCAGGGACAATTCCTAATAGACCGGGAGTTGTAAGGTGAGTGGAAGGCACAACAAAAGTAGAATTTGAGTTACGTTTTTCCATTGGAAAGAATTAATATAGAAGCACAAGAAGCTTCCTTGTGACCCTTTTGCCCTCAAGTTTTTGCGAAGCAAGCTTTATGCAAGCGTGAATACTGAAAAGAAAATTCATGCTCAGTCTCGAGACCAACACGTGTGATAATAGGAAACATCAGCTGTGTTTTAGATATCAAAATTTATGGTGCCTGCAATGTTGTTTAGTTACAGCATTCACGAGACAGAGGGAATAATGTGATTATATATAATTAATAACAGCCCAAAGAGCACATCAGGGATATTTGTGATAAATTGTTTAGTCTTTAATGACCTGTAGCCCAAGAAATACTCACTGGAGACAATTGTAAATAACTCTGTGTAATGGATATTATGAACATGTAGTGATCTGGTTTTAGAAAGTGCATGAATGGAGAAAAAGACAGATTTATCTAATACATTTTTAATGGCAGTATTTCCATGCGGTTAAACTGCTGTCATAAGGAGGTGGATTTTTTTGTTGTTAGTTTGCCAGTCCTAAGTACCTATCTTTAGTCTTTTGGGAAATGTGCCCAGTAAGTAATAAATGGGACATTGATAATAGCCAGGCAGAGGGAAATGTTCTAGAAAGATGGGAGGCTGAAAAAATTCCAGATTTGTTAGGCGTGCTGGTTGCCACAGTTGAAGGCTTTGAATTACGTTTCCATTCAGCGGTTAGTGAGATGGATATTAAAGAAATAGCTGCCCATCTCCCACCGAAACTCTTGCCAGCAATGTGTTAAAGTGAATCCTCTGGACTTTACGCAGTGGTTCCGCTCTCAGACTTGCGTCTGTTCTTGTTAATTGGGATACAGCACTGTGCGTGCTTTGCCTTCCAATTAACTTCTAACAGATCTCTCCTCACCTGCAGCCTTAGTTAACCCACATTTAATTGAAATTTGCCCGGCAGATTCTGGATTGGCAACCATAAGGATTTCTCCTTTCACTTTGGAAGCAATTAGCATGTTACAGGTGTCCCTCGGACTGACAATGCAAGCACTCCTTGATGTGCTACAGCTGTGTGCAGCTTTGTGCTTATATCAACAGCTCAATTAATTAGGTTTTCCTGCACTGAAAGATTCCAATATATGATCCTCCTCTGTAACAGATTTTTCAGGAAACTGAATTTAAAAATGAGTTCTTTAAGCAGTATGACCCTGTATCCAACTATTTATTTTGCTAGAAATAACAACAAGATCTTACCTGAGGTAGCCTGGGATGTTCTCTTCTGTTGATCAGCACCAAGCAGTTTTTATAATAAAGAATTAAAAAAAAAAGCATGTGAGGGAATAAAAAAATACAGTGTGAGGGAACCATGTATTAAGATTTTCTCTTTTTTGCTTCTCGGATGTGTATTAAGGATGTAACTCTGACTCCTTTGGTCTTACAGTGTTCCTTGCTATGCCTGCTGAAAGAAAATGGTTAAAGAGAAGAGCAAAAACCATCGCAGTGATTCATCGTGCATGGGCTTATTGTTACAAGAATGAACAAATTAAGCAAAGAAACCCCCTGAACTGCGAACACTAATTGCCTCTTTTCGCTCCTATTTGAAAATGTTTTAACCGAGTTTACTTAAACAGTTGAACATGAAGCATCTCTCTAAGCGGATCTCTTCAGATTCTGGGTGACCCAATTTCAGACTCTACTTTCACCCTTTTACTGGCTGAAGACCCTCACGGGTTACTCGTGGCAGTAACCTCAGCTTCGAAGACACGGTCTGCCGAGGCAAGGGTAGAAACACTCCTTCTTCTTGTGGAGGGGGAGCATTAATACATCTTTGTTGTTTAAAGTCTTCCTTGTGTTGCTTTCTGAGGTTGTTTTGGGGGTTTCTTAGGGTTCAGGGAGCCTTAGGTTCTCTTTCAACAGAACAGGTGATTTTTGTCTCTAAAATAGCTTTTCAAAAATCTTTTAAAAACTAGATATCCCTCTTATAACTAAATAATCCTCTTGAAGAATCAGGCTTCAGAGAAGACCACTGATCTTTTGAGCAATAATTTTCTGAGCTTTGTAAGAGAATTGATAAGAACTGGCAGACAGTTAATGAATTCCTTAGTTAATAATTAACAACTTCATTATTTAGTAGCCACTGATAATACTAAATGATCTGTCTGTAAAGGAAACATCTTTCTTTTTATATAACCTTGCATTTAACACTAAACATTTTCAAAGAAAGATCTGAACGAGGTGTATTAGATTCTAAAAGTTTAAGAAATGTAGACTGTACTTTCTATGGCCTCATGCAAAGCACTCCTCTTTCTTTGTTATCTCATAAAGGCTTCATGTTGAGTTTTACTTTTATGAATTTCCTTTTAATAATAACATGCTTAAACTTATTTGGATGCGTTAGCAAAAATTTAGGGGTTTGAGTCAATAAAGGAGGAGTGTATGAGGAAAAAGAAAACTGTAGTTTTGTTTGGCAGCCTTAGCAAATCCATTTTCTGAATCCCTAAGGAAATGTGCATTATCGTGTTAGTTTTCAACCAAATACATGTTGGGGCTCTTACCTTGGTTTCCCCCTGATGCTGGGTATTGTGGTGACCCTCCCTGCACTGGGGAGTGCCAGTGTGACGTGAGCATAGGGAACTGAGCACACGGCTTGGGACACTGAGGGAGAGCCAGCCGTAGAGGCCCCTGCAGCTTTCGGGGGTAGCTCAGCATGAGCCGGAGGGCTGGGCGTGGGGATTCACCCCGCAGCACTGCGGGGGGATTTGACTAGGAAGGATGAAGCCACCCGTGCAGGCTGGTATTGGCGACAGAAGGAAAAAGAATACACAGAGCAGTGATTTGCACCTTCACACCTCTGTTTAGTGGTCTGAAGCCTGCTGAGAAAAGGCATCTTTGCCTCTGTGACCTCTCATGGACATGGATGGAGCACCCTGTGGAACACAGCCCGAAAATCGCTAGGATCTGGAGAGGAGTGGCAATTCTGATGAAGAAAAAAAAACAACTGGAGGTTTAGGATTCTTTTAAGGTGATGAAGTCATGTACATTAATTATAGGCCCTTGCTTTTAATGCCAGTATTCTGGCTTTGCTCAGTTGTTAGGAAGAAAACAGAAAAAAAGAGTATTTTTGGAAAAGCAGGCAATGGGAAGGCGGGAAGGCTGACTAACTCTTCTGTTGGCTCCTGACTAGCGATTCCCCAAGCCTACCAAGGATGAGACAAACTTGCTTTGCAGCAATGTTGATACTCAGCTTTTTGCAGGAAAGCTAGATGGGAAGCTGGGAATCTGCCTGATGTACAAGCAGACTACAATTCTCAAAACTATGTACATGGAAGAAGAGGACTCATCTTCTGAGCTTCATTTGGATGCCTTCAAATTTCTGTGGCGTGTTATGTGCTAAAAGCAAAGAAGTAGTTTCTAATTCTCTCTGAGACTGAAGCACATCCCAAAATTCTTTATCAAAAATCCATCTCTGTGCTTGCATTCAGGTATTATATTTAATAATCCATCAGCTGCACCGATTACTTTATGTTCACTATAAGCATCGTGGAGCGTAGGTGCCCTGTACCAGACGGGATTGCTTACAACATCAGTCTCAGACATGATATTTGTCCCCAGGATGATTTTCAATTTTCTTAGCAGCCAAGCTAGCAAGTGGCATGCCTTTGAATCCAAAACCGCACAGTGAAGCAGAGACGTTTCTGTTTACAAGTCAGGAAGGCATTTTAAATGCTTAATTGGCCAAAAATCACACGGAGAACATTATGCAACTCACTCTGGTTACTAGGCTGCGGTCATTAAGGACTTGGCAGCCTCAGAAAGCCAGAGGGAGAGTGAGACCTATTGCTGGGCGACAGCAAAGCTGTGTTTGCTGGCCCACAACCGATGCTCATAGCCAGCAGGCCAGGAAAGCCAAGCTGAAGTGTGCATTGCATTTGAAGTCCTTATGAATACTGATGCTTGCACCTCACTGGAATCCAGCTTTCAGGATTCTTCTAAGAATCTTATATAAGATCTAAGCATCTGGGCCAGTGGTGGTGTAAGACAGCTTGCACGAGGACCCTGAAAGTCTCTCAGCCTTGGGTTTTGCCAGGGAGTATCTCAGGTTTGGAGGCCTTGCAGGACTCTGTCCTTTCCACAGCACGAATCAGACACGGAGCCAAACTCGCTGCAGTTTATGCCCTTAGAGCATGTGCACAGACCCCATTTCTTCAAACGGAGTTGTACCAAGGGACAGGTGGGCATCTTCCCCTGGAAAATGTTTCCCAAAAGGCATTTTTGTCCAGATCCCAACAGCAGCTCTGCTGTGCTCCTGCTTCACGCCAGCTGCATTCTTCCATCTGTTCCTTCCCCATTCCTTGATGAAACCCCCAGTCCCGGCCTGCGTTCTGAGTCCACGTAGCCCGGGTGGGTGACTGGTGCTATTCCCAGGGCTTCTGAAGTGCTGGAGACCTATGACATTCCTTTCAGGGAAGAGGAGGGGTGCTGCGCGTGTGTTTCTGTTGTGCAGACTTGTGAGCTCATTGGGAATATGATCCAGAGCTATGCAAGTCGAGCCAGGCTTCTGTATTCCCTGCGCAGGGAAGCCTTCACTTCCCAGTCGGTTTGCAGGCCTGCAGGTACAGTAGCTGAAAGGTTTTTGACCAGAAAGGATGGCCACCTGGTGACGTTACCTTCCCTACAGGTTACTGTCTGTATTAACCCTGACCAACCTCATGCTGATCCAGCTTTGTTCCAGGGCACGCTGCAGACCTGGGAATGAGCGACTTGTCGCTGAGCTTACAGGAGAGATTAACTCAGCTCCAGAATGTGATGATCCACAGGTCCTGCTAGTCTACCCTCTGCCCCCAGAGGGTACATGTTGCTTTCGTAGTGTTCTGTTCATCTGTTGAGTACTGTGGTTGGATTTCTGCCTTTCAAAGCTATTTTCTGAAGGCTGACATGAACACAACCATCCCCAGCAGCAGAATGGGAGAAACTGTTTAAAATAAGCCCAGCTCTGACTCATGTGCTGCTGAAAGACTCGTGCAGTCACTGTGGAGAGCTGCAATAAGAAATAGGTAGCAGCAGGTGACAACTACGGGAGAAAGATGTGCAGGGGAGGGGGAGAACTGCTGTTCCTGCTCAGATTCCTCACTGCTGGATTGTGTGGCAGCAAAAGCCAGCAGCTGCAATGGGCTTTGGTGAGGCTATTCACTCTCCTGAGATTTTTTTTCCCAACCTGCTGTTTTAACAAGCCCACAGGATCATTACTGATCTCCCACTTTGCTGGAGGAGTCAAGACACCTTGTGGGGGCTAAGCTGGGGCAGAAAGCCGATGATGCAGCTCGACCCCTGAACACAGGTGCACACTGGAGACTAGCAGTGCTCTGTGGGGGCAGGAGGCACGCAGCGAGGATGCAGGACACCAGCTTCCCAGACATCAGGCAGCCAGGCTTGATGCTGCAGGGACCTGCAGTTCTGCCTCAGGAGGAGGTTTGAGGTGGCCGGGGTGGACTAAAAGGGCTGGTTGCAGGCTGCGGTTGCTCCTTTCTGCAAAGCATGTTAAGTCCCTGCAGAGCTGGGGGCGGGGGGTCCATACAGGCCAGCAGTGGGTCTGACTCGCAGGGTGCTGCAGATTGCTAGCAGTGCTTTGGCTGGTGGGGAGAAGCTGGGGAGCCTGCCACAACTCAGCCCTCGTCTCCAAGCACTGAATGTGCCCTGGGAGTCCTTTAACAGTCCAGGATCAGGAAGGTTCAATCTTGCCCTCACCCGAAGCGTCTCAGAAGGGTTTGCTCTCTGCTTTGGCCTTCTGGTGGGAGCCGATGACTCCAGTTCCTTTCAATCCTCAGCTTCGGCTCTGTGAAGCCTTGGCACTTAGAGATGCGTACACGTGCCCATATGGACATGCTGCTTTCTTGATGTAGTAGTCAGTGGGCTTCACGCTCTGGAAAGTTTTGCTAAGCAGCTTCTCACCATCAAGTCAGATGTTTATCCTTAGGGCAAGTATTGCCTGGAGAAATATTGGTCACTTCATCCGATTAATTTGTCTGTGTGTACTTCAGAATCACTTAACGTGTAAATCTAGTTTGCTCAGCTCCCACTCTGGAGAGGGATTGTAATAAAGTGCTGTGTGAAATCCCAGCCCTTGGGTGTGTTTAGGCTGTTTTTGGGAAGGATGAGCCAACAGACCCAATGACAGTTGCATCTGGTAAATCACAGGGTTTTACTGGTGCTGCTATCCATGCTGGTGCATAAATTCCCCCACGATCCGTACTGAATGTTAAAAAATCCGCTGCTGTTTTAGCAATAAACACATTAGTTGTAGTTTTTAAAGTGGCATTTAGAGCCATTTGGATACCTACCAGACCGCATCAAACACGCTGGGAAATGGAATGCAGAGATGACAGGAGATGCTGCTGCTTGGGACCGTGGAAAATGGAAGGGCTCTTTGTTCTTCCTTTCCTTTCAGACGGGGGACCTGGGGAGTGGTGTAGGGTGCTGGGAGGAGGACAAAATGATATGCCCGAAGATGCAGTAAACCCTAAGCTGGGAGCTTTGAGACCAAGTCTCTGTGCGTGCCCTTATTAGAGGAGTTGTACCTGTGCTCCTGTCCTGTGCCGTACCCTCCCCTGCTTCCCAAAGGAACAGGCTGAAAGATTCAGGTGCATAACACTGAAGGGGACAGAGGTTGCACGCAGCTTCCCACCACCTCAGATTTTTGCTTGTGTAATCTCTGTCAGCAAGTCACTCGTGCCTTTTGCCATGACAGGATACGTAGGGAACAACACACAGCCCGGATCGCGGCCTCGTTATGAATGCACAAGCTCGTGTCCCAGCCTGTGGCCCCTAAATTCACAGAGTGTTCGGGGTTGGAAGGGACCTCTAGAGATCATCTAGTCCAACCCCCCTGCCAGAGCAGGATCCCCTAGAGCAGATCACACAGGAACAAGTCCAGGTGGCTTTGGAAAGTCTCCAGGGAAGGAGACTCCCCCACCCCCCTGGGCAGCCTGTCCCAGTGCTCTGTTATAATACCTGTTAGAGTATCTACCATAGTGTAGTCAGTGCTCTGCTAAATACCTGTCAGCCTATGGCTGCTGCCGACGGGTTCAAAGGAAGGTCAGCTTTCCTTCGCTCTGCTTCTGCCGGGTGGGTGTTTCCCGACTGATGCCTAGCGTCAGCCCTCCGGACGGGTTTGTTCGGGAAGTCCAGAGCGGACTTTGCTGTTGAGGAGAGCATGGCGAGCAGTGCACCAGTTGCAGCCCTGGCTGCTTTGGTATCGTCTCTCCGCCTTCTGATCACAGCGGCCGAATTCTACCCATAGTCAAGCCGGAACAAAGGTGCAGCCAAGAGAAGGAAACGGACCGCGTTGAGCAAGGTTGAGTTTAAAATCTTTTATTATTTAGCTTTGCCAAACAGGTAAATGGAATCTGAAGTTGATTTGCTAAAATGCTTTAAAGTGGATGCCACCCCCGCCTGAGACAAAGAGGGCCTCAGTGGCAGCAGGGACCTTTAGGCTATGGCAGCAGTTCAAAAGAACACTTTTCATTTTGTATGCAACAATGTAAACTTCAAAAATAGTAAACTATAACCTTTGCCCCCACCCTCCCACCCCCCTTTTTACATAGCATGTGATCTATCACAGATAGAAAGTTAATGGCGAACCAAAATCGCGTCAGTAAACATCCTGGTGCTTACGAGTTTCATAAAAAGTGTTACATTTGATGTAAATATCTTACATTTTTAACTCTTTTAACACTCACAATTATGGAGTAAAAGCAACTGGCGATTCGCCCCCTTAGTCCGTGCTCTCAGACTGTACATCGGGAACCACGCTCTTGCCAGCCCCTCGGGTCGGTTTCGGCCTGCCCTGCCCCACACCGCTGTCAATCAAGCAGCTCCACACAGGGGTAAAGCCTGTGCAAGCGAGACAAGAACCAGGTCTCCTGCACGCAAACTTGCAGTCCCCTGGGCCGCCCGCGTTCCCGCAGAAGCCACGGCACGTACTGGGGGGGAGGGGCACACCCTGATGTTGGTAGGAATTTGGGGTCCCCCGGGGCTGCAAGCCTGAGCCCTGCCATTGCAAGTGCCTCGCAGCGGGACCTGGTTCTGCGTGGGTAAAGACAAGAGTTCTGTAGAAGGCACTGGATTTCTCTTGCATGATTTCAGACGTGGACTACAGTCATGTGCAGAATAAGGAGATTTGGGCTCTAGACTGCTTTCTCTTCTAGTGCTTCAGCGCAAGCATTTTTAAGCGCTCGAATTTTCACCCGGTTGCGGCGCAACATGCGCTCGTCTACATAGCGTGATTTCCAAACCTCCTTCCTTCCACTCTTCCCCCCATCCTCCCGTCCCCGAAAAAAAATTCCTTGAAAACTTTCAGAGTACAGCTCCGGTCAAAAATAAACGCGTGACGTAGCGTAGCATTTGTTTCTTTTAAATCACAGTGTGCAATGCATCGTTCGGTACCTAACGTTCAGAATACCTGCCCTGCTTTTCATGAAAATCATCCTTTAAAATAACCTATGCAAATATATTCTGACTATATATTACATTCATTTAAAAAGAGAAGAGAGGCTCTTGGTTTGCAGTTTTCGTTTTTCGGTGTACTACTTAAGTGAAAGGTCTGATGTGAAAAAAAGTACAAGCAAATGGGACATGCCAAGACTCGAGGCCTTAGATGGTGATCATATCAAAACTGTACAGGTATGTACACCGTGTTGGACAGGTGTGCTTCTTCCCAAGAAAAGACCTTTGCGTCATCATATATATAAGGTTAACCACAAAGTTTTGGTAAAAAGAGCATTTAATGAGCAAAGGATGACATGGAAGGGCGAGTTCTCCGGCTTTTGTTAGGCAGTCCCGAGGCAATGTCTCCATTCCCTTCGGGGATTTCTTCCTTCTTCCGGACTTTGAGACGCGTGAGGAGCTTTATTACCCAGACGTCCCATTCCTCTGGCAAGAGCAACAGGAGGAAGCCCAGGCCAATAATGATGATGGCGATTACTCGGACACTGTTGAAGACAATTTCACTCGTGTAGTGATCAACAACTGCGTGGGACATTGAATGGGTGTTATTATGTGGGACAAAGCATGAGGGCAGTCTCCCCTTCCCTCCCCTTCGCCCCCCCGGGCTCTGAGGGCTGGCTGTGGTGGGAGAACGTGGCTGTGGAGGAGGTGGTGGCAGGGAAACCACCCTTCCTGCTGGTTTAGCACGCCGCAGGGCACGGCCCCTTCAGGGTGGGCAGAGCTGGCTGCTGGGCTCAGGGTGCCTAAGGGGACGATGCCTGGAGCTGCAGTTGTCCGCACCACCACCAACTCCCATCCTCACCAACAGCTCAGGATCTCCTGCTGAGGTCCGGGTGTGCAGAGAAAGGGGCAGTTCCCTTCCCGAGCACAGCAGCTCCTCTGTGCAAGTTCCCCTTCTCAGGCTGAGCACCCTGCTGAGGAACAAACTCTGCACATGCCGAGCCGTGCACGCACTCGGTGGGGATCAGGCCGCTGGGGCAGCCAGATGTGCCCGGCTCCATGTGTCACCACGAAGACGGGAGCTGCTGCCTGCACCGTGGCACCAGTTCGGCACGCTGGGCTTTAGGAGCCTGGTTTGGGAAAGGTGGCTCCGGTTTGGGCCACGTTCGCCTCCACACTCCCCTGCCCAGCCCTCTCGGGCTCTGCCGTCTCTTGGCCTTCACTAAAGTTCAGAAAATGGGCAATGTACCAGGCCGTGCCCAAAACTGAATTGTCCAGGGCTCTGGAGAAACACCTGCAATTTTAGTTACCAAGGCGAGCAGAAGTACTGGCACATTTTTGCTCTAAAATGTAAGTAGTTTTATTTGTTTCAATTTAGTGTTAAGCCTGCCTTGGAGAGATCGTTAAGAATTGATTTCTACTTAAACCATGAGTTTTCAGCCCAGCCCAGAGAGAGATGACTTTGAATCTACTTTGATTTTCAGTATGCAGGCTTCGTGGGACAGTAACTTAAAAAGCAAGTCTAAAGACTATGAATATTCATGTAATATTATACAATACATATTTAACGCGTAAAGCATTAATCAGCGGCATCTCTGTAATTCTGTGAGAGAAGACGCAAAGCGTGTTTAATAAAGCCATTTGCTTTTATCCCTGTTGTGTATTTGAAAGGTCACAGATTTAATGTATTCTTTGAGGTGCAAAAGGCAGAAATTCTTACCTGCGTTCACTGGGACACTCAGTACAATTCCAAGAGAAATCAAGGTGGGGTATGTAATAGCAATCCCAAAATTTAGTAGAATATTGAATGCTGAAGAAAGAGAGAAAAACACCCTTTACTACAGTGAAACTAGGCAGGAGGAACGTCAGTTGAAACATTCATGTATATTACTGCAAGCTGTTCAAGCAGAAGGCATGTTAACGGCTGCTGTTATCCCTGGAAGATACCTGGACCGATGTCTGCCTGCCGCACGTCCGTCTGCCCTGAGGCACTGCTGTCACTGGGGAGCTCTATATCCCACTGGCGTGCAGCGGCCGGCTCAGGAGGGTACAACCTGTCTCTCAGTGCAGTCACTCCCACTCTCTACACCAACCCACTCGGCCCCGCTGAAAGACTCCACACCTTTCACCTGGGAGATTTCAGCCAAACAGCCGCTTCTGCCTGGATGCTTCTTTTGCAGAAAAGCTGCCTCCAGTTGTAAACCTAACCCTCTTCCAGACGGGAACTTGCTAAATACCGTTTCATACAGTGAAAGTGTAATATCATTATAATATCCTTACAACCGAATGATGATAATACCCCTCCATTGTAATACCACATGCTGTTCGTGGAGTGTCTTACGACAAATTAATAATTGCTTTGGACCAAACTCACCCTTGTTTTATGGTGATTAGCTTTAGCAAAGTCAGCAGAGCCTCGCCAATGCCAAACTTGCCAGCAGCCGGGGCTCTGACCGTGCGCTGCGCACCCCAGCGATCGCTTGCCAAGTTCTGCACTACTGGCTTACAGAAAGCTTCCACTGGTAAGTAAACTGGAGGGACTTCTGGAGTCAAGTGTTGTGGCTCCTCAGAGTACGCGGACTCAAGATGGGGATGGAGAAGGGCTGTTTCCAGTAGAAATGAAAGGGATGTTCTAGGAGATGTGACACCGTCATCCCGTTTAGGGACCAGCATCACATTTCTGTTGACCATGAATCATTGAAGCTTGGGATTTGGCATCCCTCCCAAGTCAGGTTCCTTTGGTGGCACAGCAGTGGCAGCAGAGGAAAGGAGTGCCACCTACCACATTCCCATCAGCGCTATGCCACGCTACATTTTCAGAAGTTCTCTGTGCTTTGGGAATAGCAATTAGCTACTACTGAAGTCAGCAGAGGCGCCGGAGGCTGGCCTTGGCTGGCCTGGCCCGACCTGCTTGCTTGGGGGATGCCGATAAGCCCCAGGCAATGCCCAGCTGGCATGGCTGCTTCCGTCATAGCCGGGCAAGTGTCACACTCTATCTGAGGCAGCGTTCACCAGGACAAGCTTTACAGTTTAGTCCCATGGCACCTTCTAATGATGGATGCAGTATTTTATAATAACAGCAGAAGCGGAGTCTACATTTCCACCTTGGAAGGGGCCCTCTGCATCAGTTCTCAAGCTAAAACTTAGGTTGAGAAGAAGGGAAAACAGCTCCAGTGTATCAGAGTTCTGCAGCTTCCACCAGCGGTCAGTTTCTGGCACCCTCCTCCACCCAGAGCACCACGACAGCCCCCCTGTCTACTCACTCAATAACAGAATCGAAAATCCGCAGAGGTTTCCCCAAGGAACGGTGTCGAAAGAGCTCCAGTACTCCACTTTGGTAAAATAAAGGATGACAGGAATACAGGTAACGAAGAGGACGTTGAAGACAGCTAAGACGGACAGGAATAAGGCAGCTTCTCCAAATTTAGCACTGCCCAAAAGAAGCTTGAATAAAACCTACAAGAGGAAAACACATGGGTTTATGGAATCGCTTGCACTGCTCCTCTGAAGGGCTGGTGTCTGTCCTGGCTCCAGTGGCTCCCAGCATCCTGGCTTGCCAGGCAGAGGGGCTGGGTGCCGAGCGGTGTCAGTCGGCACGTACGTGGCGACGCTTGCCAGACACTTGAGGTGGCTGCTCGTGAAGCTATGGAGAGCAGCTCCTGTGCCCCAGCATTCTCCCTCCTGGCACCCCGCTGCGGCACAAGCAAGGGCAGCTGCCAAACGAGCCCGTGTGAGAATGGGATTCGGCATCTCTGCCCGTGATTCTCCCTAAAGGGAAGGTTGCTTACCCCAGCCTAGACCCTTTGGTCTTTTTTCTGCATGCTCCCTTCGGAAAAACCTCTGGAAAATTTGACATTAAACCCAGAAGACTTGGTGAAGCAGGGCAGGGGAAGAAGAGAAAGCAACATGTGATCCCCCTGCATGAGGCATCACCGGTTCAGGCCTTGAGCTGCCACCTGCGGAGCACTGGGGTGGTGAGCAAGCACAGTCCATGCTGCCAGGCTACCCTCCCGCCCTGTCCCCTCGCACACCATGTCACTGCCTCCAATGCACGCTCACAGCTCCGGACCGCTTCCTCCCCGGGAACTCATCCCCAGAAGGCAGACAGCGTGGCAGCATCCCTGCACCCCTGAGCACAGCTGCAGCCTGGCTGAGGAGACCCCGGGGAAGGATTTAAAGGCTTTGGTTTGGCAGTGGGAGAAGGGATGAAGAGAGAGGAAACAAGGGATGTGAGCAGCCCATCTGGGAGACCTCGTGGACTGGTGTTGGGACATCAGTTTTCCACCAGAGAGCTGCTGAGGATCTGGTGGATCCCGTGGGCTCTGCGTACAGCATTCCTCTGCCATGGGCAGCAAACCCTTGCCAGGATGCCAGGCTCTGGTGTCAGTGACAGTTGTCTCTTCCCTTTGCCTAACTGCCGTGCTGCCGTGCTCGCGGGGGGGCTGCCCGCTCCCTCCGCCTCGCAGCCGTCGCTGGCCAGTGCAGCTGCGTCGCCACACCACATCATGGAGCAAAATGTCCCGAAAGCCCCTTACTCCTCATTTGCCACCCGAGCACGGTGTGCTGCCCTTGGGGGGGCAAACGGTTGGGCAGATGGAAGTGTCCCTGCCTGGGTGTGGAGGGCAGGTGGAGCACACGGCGCAGCTTGTCTGCCTGCAGATCCGCCTGCCCCTTCGGCACGCACAACTCACGGAAAGCGAGCCAGACTGCGGCAAGCAAGAGCAGGGCGGCAGCAGCAGCGGCAGAGGGGATGCGATGCAGAACAAGCTGCAGAGCTCCATCTGTCCTCGCCTGCACAGCGCAACCGCCGAGCAACACCCAGCCGGCACTGCCACCATCACCTCCGCGTGCACAGGCTTTGGAGGAGCAGCCCCGAGACCCCCATCCCTGCATGGAGCAGCGGTGCCACGGGAGAGGGGCAGAGCTTGGGTCCAGCCTTGAGTAGCCCTGCCTGCCTGAGGATGACTCCAGAGCCGAGGCGTTTCCCTTAGTCTGGGGGGGCCACGTCTCTGGTCTTGCAGAGAAATGCTCTTTTAGAGGAAAGGGCTGTATGAAACTTCATGACCTCCCTTACGTAAGACATGGGCTGATCTGAAAAAGTGAGCGGAAAGCATCACGGCGCAGCGCTGGGGGACACAGGTGCTTTCTCAGGTTGTCAGTCTCCCTGGATGGCTTGTGTTGAGGCTGCAGGGCTTGCCTGGCCAGTCTGTGTTGGAGGACTGGTCCTGTGCAATTCATTGGAACAGATGGAGACATTTACACCTCATCCCAGCCTCCACATCCAGCCAGGGTGGGTGAACCACACCCTACAAGTGCTCACTCCTCTTGGAGGACTGTGACTCTGAGCACCCTGAGCAGCAGAGGGGCGAGGGGACACACGTGTGTCAGGCTAAGTGCAATGGCCCCCTGCACAGCGGAGAAGGCTGCGTGTCACCTAACACATAGTGCAGCTTACCCAAACTGGTCAGGATGAGACCTGGATTCATAGGCAGCTGCTCTGGACTTTAAACACACAGTTGTTTCCATGATAAACAATCCTTTCAGCTCAGCATAGGCTACGTATGCCACTGAAGCAGGACTGGCAAGGGGAGGCAACACAGTGATGTGAAAAAGCAGCTAAATCTTTGCAGGGCACTTCCAGGGTGAATAATTATGTCCAGCACCTATGCAAAAGCAGCCTCATTTTTCAAGAAGGTGGGACACCTGTAAGTCCTCCTGTGGGCACTGGAGAAGACTCTCCACAGGAGGGAGGAGTTTTTATCCTAAGTGAAGGCAGACCTCAAAGCCAGTGAGTACCTGAACACAGCGTTGCAGTAGCAGCGTGTTTATGGCAGAGCCCGTCACGGAAGGGCTCGTGGCACTGAACTGCGTGAAGGTTTGCGAGTAAGACAGGAGCTGTTAAAATGAGTGATGGGGGCGACAGGCATCTTTCCGGGGGCTGCTTACCTTGTAGAGAGCAGACATGGAGGCAGAGCCCACCACCAGGGCTATCCCAATCACGGAGTGGCTGTGAAACCCATCAGCGTACGTCATCATAACTATCCCTGCGATAGCAAATATAGCAGCCACGATCTGGTTGGAGACAAAGAAAGCAAGCAGGGAAGAGTTACTGGAAAACCCTCAACACGGAAAATCAGGTGAGCAGCTTTAAATGAGAGGGCAGTATTTCTGCATCATCTGCTGGTGTAGAGAACTTGGTAGTGAGCCCAGGCTGGTGCCCGCGGAGCCTCCCCTCTTGGTTTCCCCAGCTGCAGAGAAGCTGCGGGCAGAGCTGCGAGGGAGCGGCTGCCTCGGGGGTGTGCGGCAGGGCCCAAGGTCTCAGGCTGAGCTGGAGCGGGGATGTGCTCTGTCACTGAGCCTCCCCATCAGTGGGTCCCTGCAGCCTGTGAGTGACAACAATGCACAAGTAGTAATTCCCTGGCGCTTGCAGGAAAGGTTTGGAGCCCTGTGGAGGTTTTGGAGGAAAAAGGTTTTTGACATAAGCAGGGGAATAAAACTCATACAACTACTTTCCAGTTCAGATGTGTCATTTCAGAGGGTAGAGGGAGGTTTAGTCTGCCAGCCAGGCCCACAGCAATGCCCGAGGGGGGTCGTCCAAAGGGAGGTAGCATTCACAAAGGCGGGGGGACAGGCTGCCCCTGATTCAGCAGGGTCAGCAAAAGACTCCCTGGCTTCTCTGGGACTGTCCTGCCAGACACCTCAAGCCTCCTCAGATGGCAGTTCTGGGGTGAAAAGGGTTTTCTGCATGCTCTGTGCCTCCTGGCCCTGCAGCGGTGCGAAGGACGCCCTGCTTAGACCGCTTCCCCTTTGATTACACAGCCACAGTGATGCTGCTAAAATGAGTTTATTTTGACCCATAACTGGGGCAGTGCCAGCCAACTCTCCCCTCTCCTAGGGCCAGACCGGAGTTTTAAGCCCCATCCACAGACCGCAGCTGCCTACACATCCAAGAGCAACGGCCTCCTTTTGCCTGTCCTGTTCTCCCCCAGGGCTGCTGGGGCTGCTGTGAGGATGCGGGGGGAAAGCCTGCATGCCCAGCTCTGCTGCCGCCTGATGAGCAAGCTGTGGCGGGGCGGGACCAGCTGCAAGTCCCCATCCCGGCAGCACCAACAGCCTCTTCCCTAGGCTCTTCCCTGGCTGGTGCCAGGGTCATCTATAAAGCTTCCACAGACAATCACCCCACAGATCCCTCCTGCATGCTGACCTCAACACCTGCACTTCCTCCTAACAGAAAAATGGCCACTTTGGCAAAGAGAAGCTTCTCCAAAGCTGCTGATGTAGAATGCAGGGTGGTGTAAGGGTAGAAAAAGCCCGTCAGCAGAAGCTGACACTGCCTGGAAAATACAGCTGCTAAAAGCATCTCAACAAGAAGGGGCTTGAGTCTAGGAAGCGCAGCATGGCTGTTCAAGATGCTGCACGGGCACAGCTTCGGCAAGCAATGGAGGGGCAAGGTTTTCCCCAGGTGCTCAGCCCCTTGCACAGCCCAGCTGAGGGGCAGCAGGTTCTGACGATGCTGATTTATGACCTGATCAGAGTGGAGCGCGGTGCAAGCTGCAAAGGCTGGGCGTGCATGCTGCAAATTTGGAGAGGTTCAGGTACAGCATCTTGGCCTGCAGCCCTGTCAGCATCAGATCTCTCCGTGCACAGCTGTGGGACATCATTTCTAAAGCGAAGGTTGGCGATGGTGTAACCGGGCACTGTGGTCCTGGGCAGGCTTCTTTTTAAGGCAAGGAGAGAAAAACCCTCAACGCATGGCTCTGCAGCAACGTGGGGCTGTTTCAGCTAGGTAGGACTGAAGGAGCTCAGCAACCCTCAGCAGTTGTCTTGTGTCGGCGCGCCAGTGCTTGTCAAATAAAAACTCAGACACTCAGTGTGGCTTCCTAGGCACAAGAAAAAAAGTCATTGAATGAGACTAGCGTGGGGCAGGTGCAGAACAACGAAAAAGAGATTTGTCTTCACCCAACATGTAATTCAGCCAAGGACAGCTTTGCTATTGCAGGCTGTGGATGCAAAAAGTTTACATGGATAAACTCATGGAAGCAAAAACAATCCATCAAGGGTTATTAACTATAGGAACCATCGCTTCCATCTCAGGAAGTTCTTGAGCCTCAAATTGCTGGAGGCTGGAAAGTCTCATGAGGAAATATCATTATAGGCTTTTCCTGTTTAGACAGAGTTTTCTAGGTGTCCACTACAGGCAGCTGCTGGAGCCAGCTCCTGGGGCTCTCAGTACGGTTCTTCGTAGAACTGCAGCGTGGTGCGGGCTTGTCTGAAGACGGCAACTCCAGCCCTTCGACATCACCTCTGCTGCAGACCAGGTGATAAAGAGTGGAAAAGACAGTGTTTCCTGTACCAACTGCTCCAGGCATGGCCGTCTCCCATCCGAGATGCATGGGGCTTGTCCAGCCTTCATTGGAGAGCCAGGAGGAGACCACAGCCACAAGACAGGCGGGGGCAAAGGGCTGGTACCTCCCTGTGTATGGGCGAAGGCAGCAGCTCCGTTGCAGTGGGAACTTGGAGGGCACATTAATGAACTGCAGAAAACTGGAAGCATCCAGTTTTGCTTTCAACGTCAGGGGCTGGCTGACTCCAGAGCTGGTGTCTCTGCCCAGTTGGAAAGGAAGGCTAGGATTTGGGATTTGATAGCATATTTATTTCCAGGTCCCACTGGAAGGTATGCTTGTCTATGCATTACGTAGGTGGGAGGTAACTGCAAGTGATGGTTCTCCTAAATCCTGAGCTGTTTTTTCCGCTGTAGCAGAAGGGAAACACCGAAGTCAAAAGTCAAAGCAAATAAATGCAGACTGCAAACAGTTTTGATGGGGCAGAAGTCCTTGCCTCTTCCGTCAAGCATGTCACAAGTGTCAGGTGAGTGTTGGCCTCACCGGTCAACATGCCTCCTCTGGAAGCCTTTCAGCCTGTCTATCAAGCATGTCTTTAGCAGCTACTGGCCTGTGGCTACTTGCAGGTAACTCAGCACCACAGGGCTTGCAGAGACAATGCTTCAGGCACTCACAGCTTCACAACAGGTGTGACTTCTCTGTGAGCAATACGGGAACTGGCAGCCCAGTTGGACCATTGCTCTGGGCTCAGTGAAGGGAAAGGGGGAGAAGCACAATTCAATACAGGAGATGTAGGCACTTACAGGGGCCTGAGTGGCGAGTATGGGATTCTGTAGCTTGCTCTTACATTTAAATTTCAGCCAAATATTGTGACTTGTAGAGCCAGTAGTTGCACTTCTGAAGGCCCAGCAGGGTACCCATACGTGGTTAAACCCTGCTGAGCTACTGCCTTTCTCACCTGGCTTCTCCTCCAGCGGGTGTGAGCAGGGACACCCAAATGTGTGGTCAGCGCTGTGCCGGGGCCCTCTGCACCCTGCTGCACCGCCGGGGGGATGGAGCGCTCCTGCTCACTGCAGGGCAGGGCACTGTCCCCCCTGCAGCCTTGTCTGCCAAACACCCTCTCGAAAGGTGCTGCCAAAAGGGTCAGCAGCTCTGACACAGTTTTGGGGTCAGGCTGTGTGCTGGCTGCTCCTGGAGAAGCCCCAGCAGCTGTCCCTCTTCCCAGCTGCCAGCCCCAGGAACTGGCTTTGTTTTGGGGTTCACCCCATGGCTATCCCCCAGCACGCCAGGCAGTGCCAAACTCGATGTCTGCTGCTTCCCACACAGGCTGCACAAAAAAGGGATAAGGGAGAAGCAAACACACCTCACCAGGACAGCCCATGCTACGTCTTTCTGCAGTCAGAAGCATCCCCAGTGCTCCCACGGTGTCAAACGAGGCTGGGCGGTGGGACTGCTGTGCTGCCCCATGCCCTGCCAGTCTCTAGGGTCAAGTGTCTCTTTGCTCACATTTTGTCACACATCAGGTGCCCCGTCGGCCCGAGAACAAACAGCCCAGTCATCCCGTGAGCCCATCTCTCCTGTGCCCAGGCCCCTTGCTGGCCTGTCGCCTGAGTGGGAGACGTCTGTGTTCCTCCTTGGGCATGGAGGTGGCTTCTGAGGAAGCTGCCCCCATCACCTGCTACTCCTCACCAGTGCCTGTATGGGCATCCCCGCATCCCAGCTGGCTTCTTTCCCCTCAGACCACAGCTGCATCCAGCAGTGAGAGGCTGCACATGCAGGCCAAGGATAACAGCAACACTCCCTTGCCTCAAGGTTCTTGTTTCTGTACTCAAAACCCCCCCAGATAATCTGTTTTCAGGGTACAGTTACCTGGGCAGGTGGGTGGGCAAGTGCAGACACCAGCTGGCCAGGCTGGGCTTTTGGCAGGTACATTCTGCAATGATTCCCAGAGCAGCCTCTTGGCTGCCAGCACCGACAGGCTGGCCAAGCTTCCCTGCCAAGCTCTCCTGCTGGAGAGGAACGCTTCCCAAAAAGTTAACTCTCAGTTGTTCCACACAGCGAGGGCTAACAACAGTGAGGGGTGAGCAGAGAGCTCCTCAAACGGTGGGCACAAAATAGGTGTTGTTACTGCTGTTAATAAGCACTTGATGGTGCAGTGAGGCAGGAGGGACAGGACAAGGGGTAAGGGGTTTAAATTGAAAGTGGGGAGATTTAGGTTAGATATCAGGAAGAAATTCTTCCCGGAGAGGGTGGTGAGGCACTGGGACAGGTTGCCCAGAGAAGCTGTGGGTGCCCCATTCCTGGCTGTCTTCAAGGCCAGGCTGGTTGAGGCTTTGAGCAACCTGGTCTAGTGGAGGGTGTCCCTGCCCAAGGCAGGGGGGTGGAACTAGATGGTCTTTGAGGTCTCTTCCAACGTGAACCAGTCTGTGATTCTATGATTCTACGAGGGACCTGCTGGCACCTTTTGCTTTACAGTTACTCTTGGCCCCAGGGCGGTGGGTCACCCACCTGCCCGGCTCTGCTGCCGGAGGACAGCACATGTTGAGGGCTGCCGAGACAGCAGCAAGGTCAGCTGGGAGCTACGGGGTTCCCCGATAACCACCCCCCGACGCGGCTCTGTTGCCGCTACGGAGCAAGCGTTCATGTGGGGTGTAGGACTGAGGGTGTGAGCAAATATTTGGGGTGCTACCGGGAGAGCACCCAGGGGCAGTTGGGAGAGCAGCCACGCAGCCCACCATCCCTCTGCCTGCTGTGCTGCCTGGCCCTGTGTCCACAGCTGCTGGCCAGATGCAAGTCCCTGTGTGCGGTGTTATGCTGATCCTCCACCAATGACACACACATGCTTCAGCCTTGGGCGGGCTCCTCTCCTCTCCTCTCCTCTCCTCTCCTCTCCTCTCCTCTCCTCTCCTCTCCTCTCCTCTCCTCTCCTCTCCTCTCCTCTCCTCTCCTCTCCTCTCCTCTCCTCTCCTCTCCTCTCCTCTCCTCTCCTCTCCTCTCCTCTCCTCTCCTCTCCTCTCCTCTCTCCTCTCCTCTCTCCTCTCCTCTCCTCTCTGACTGACATGGTGCACCCATGGATGACCGTGCCACCCTGCAAGCCTGCTGTCACGCGTAGAAAGGGGAGGGCCCCAGTAAATTCATAGGGTGGGACCCGTTGGGTCCTGACTAGGCCAGCAGGAGGGGATGTGGAAAAGGAAAGACAAAAGGGTGAGGGGGAAGAAGGGAGACAGAGATAAGGAGTCACTTACCCTCACTCCCATGAACCTGTCCCTCAGAACGATCCATGAAAGCAAGAACACAAAAGCTTTGTTGCAGCAGAACAACACGGAGACATCCGTAGTGTTTATTTTCTTTATTGCATGTAAGTAAAGGTAGTTTGTGAGTGTCCAAAGAACACCAAAGGGTGCTGCCTTGGTAAAAAAAACCTTCAAAGTCAAGCCATTGTCTCCAAAAAACCGGCAGCACTCCCTAAAACAAGGAGAGAAAGGCAGCATTATTACACAAGCCTGTCACAGCCTGCAGCAAATATTCAGGTGTCTTTTCTTTCTCGCTCCTCTTCTTTTCCTCTGGGGAAAGAGAGGCACACACCTTAAAGAGGAGAAGGAAAACAAGTTTCAGCATCTGTTGCGACAGCCATACAGACATGCGGGGGCTGCAAACGCCGGAGGGACAGCAACGGAAGAGCGAGAGGAGAGGTGAAATTTCACCCTTGCCATGAGCACCTTTGCAGTGGATATCTTGAAACACTATGGGGGTCATCCTCCTCCTTTCACCCCTGTGGGTACCAGGGTGCCGAGGGGGTGCTGTGCAGGGCCGTTCCAGGATGCACACAGCCCTGACAGACGCTGCCTGTGCTCGGCACGTGGCCTGGATCCACTCTCCCCTTCCACAAATGCCGTACCCACTTCAAGCCTGGCCTTTGGCCCCACAAAGCACGGTCTGCACCAGCCACTTGTCCCTGGGGATGCAGGCAGTGCATGGGGATACAGAGAGGCACTGACAAACTCAGTCCCGAACTTCACCAGAGGCTTAAACCTGCTTCCCAAGACACGGCTGCGGGTGTGACTGCCAGGGTGTCACAGGCAGCCAGGCTGACACTCTGCAGACAAAAAATGCAGGCAGAGTTTAAATTAAATGGCGTTAAGTAAGATTAGTATGAGAGGGACTTGAAGGCTGTAGCCAAATTCGAGGACTAAAATGGAATTTATGTTGGGATTCATTCTGGAGAAAAAAATTCCCTCTGCCAAAAACCTGTACCCAACCTATAGAATGGAGAATCGCTATTTCATACTCAGTAGAAACGTGCTTCTACTGTACTGCGAGCCTGATTCTTGTGTAGCAGATACTACTGGATCTGTACGGTAGCACAGCCTGGCACTCGCCCCCAGCCCTGAAGCACCCAGGGTGGGGCCGTGATGCCCCAAAGGACAACCTTGCCGTAGCACGGACTGGGACCCTGAGCTGTATTCGCCCCTGGGGAGTCTCCTCTCACTGGCCTACACACGAGACCTTCCTTTTAGCTCTTTTGGCTGGTTTCACTGCATCTGAATTGCTTCTTGCAGGCTGGCTCTTCATGGCAGAGCAGATGACTATTTACCATACAACCACCCCCTCACAATTAATTGTCTCCTCAGGTTTGCTACTGTTTATCGGGGAAACCGATTTTCCCTTGGTGCCACAACGCAGCCTGTGAAGCCGCACCAGGGAGCGTTTGGTGAAGAGTCGTCAGCGAGTAACGGCAGACAAACAGTCATGGAGGCAAGACAGGACTGTGACATAACCTACACTGTAACCCCAAAACTGTCAGGGGACGAATTGTTCCAGAACAAACAACCTTGAAATACTTTGACAGACCATTTTGGACAGTTGCTCCCGCTGTCCAGTAATTTCAGTTTTGCCCAAAAGGGTACGTTGTACCTGATGAGTATCCTGATGTTTTATGGATACTCTGGCAAAAGCAGAGCTTGTGTCCCGTGGTGCTCCAGGCATGCCTGACTGCGCCAGGAAAGCCTGCCTATGCATATTTTAACAAATCTCATCTGCTAACAAAAATGTTACTTTTTAAGACAGACAAAACCCCACCCTACCTGGAGGGCAGTCTGTAAGCACTCAGCATCCTTTGGAGCCCAACTCAGCATTATGGACCCTCATGTGAGAACTGATCCCAAGTCTCCCAGTGCCACAAGACAGATGGGGAGCTGGGGTCAGTTCCTTGAGGGTTTCCAGGACAGACTCTTGCAGGTCTACCTGTGCAGGGCAGGACACGGAGGGAGTACTCTGCTTGCACAGGAGCAAGCCGGCTGCCTCTGGAACGGTGGGGAAACAGCACTGGGCATCTCCTCCTGGGCCAAGTGTGGGATGGTGGTGGAAGAGCTGGTGGGGAAGTGGCCTGCTCTGGCAGGGAGCCCACCAGCTTCCCCTGACTTTGACGGCCAGGGCCAGCAGCCAAGCTATCTCATTTCCAGCATAAAATATGCTTTCTACCTCAGTTTATTCAGGCTTTGTTGAACTGGTCCTGCTGCACAGCTAGTTCTAGCTCATCTAGGGTGAAGAGGGAGGGTTACCCGGTGCCTGGGGGCTGTGGACTCGTCTCTTTGTTCGGTTGCCTCTGGGACTAAATCCCTGCTGTGTGCCAAGGTGGGCAGAGGTGCCAGAGGTGTGCTTTGCAAGGAAAGCAAGCAGGGATCCTGTAAGCAGGCTCTCCGCACGCCTCTGGGGCTCAGCCTTGCCCTGTGTGCTGGGCAGCCTGGTGCTGCTGGCCCACAGCAGGCATGGGCAGCCCACAGGCAGTCCAGTTGACAGGAGAGGCCGTGTCTGAGGGCAGCAGTGGGTTTTAGCAGCACGCAGTGTTTGCAAGTGGCTGGTAGGCGTATACAGCATTTGCTAGGGGCAGCATCGCTACCAATGCCTACAGCTGCAGATGGCCAGCTCTGTGCCCATGTGCCGTGACACTGGAGCGGGTTTTCTGGCAAGTGGAGCTGAGCAGGGCTGTCAAGGTGTGTGCACAACCAGCCCGTCGGTCCTCCACAGAGCGAGCACTGCTGCCCATCATCCCTTAGACTCACTGCAAAGCTTTCAAAGATCTGGGCCATGTACCTATTAAGTGAGAAACCCTGGCCTATCTTAAGTAAGGGCACAGTTAACAGCAGGCAACTTTCTTTACTTATAGTGTGTATATTTTCCATAAACCTCCAAGACATCCATCTGGAGGAGGCCGTGAAGATGCTCTGGTAGTTCCCTTGAGTGTGGCTACTACTACACAGAGTGGTAGCGGGGAGCTTCTACCCACTGACCTTTAGATATGTACAAGCACCATTTTATGTTTGAGCCGGGACCCCGGGCTCTGTTCAGAGATGCTGGAGATGCATGTCCCTGAGCTGCCTTTGCTGCCCACCTCAGGAAGCACCGAGTCCAGGAAGAAGCTACTTCCATTTCCCTCTCTAAAAAGGACGACGGGGCGAGGAGCACAGACACAGGCACCTCCAGCACACGTCTGGCAGAAGAAATCCCACCCCCTGTGTTAAAAGATGAATTGTCACAAAAGATGGACCAAACCCGTTCCTGCCCACGTTACCAGCAATCCTGCGCCTCCCGGTCTCACCCACCCCTCAGCCCGAAAGCTGCCTTGCTGCTCACCGGCTGGTACAGCTCTGTTTGCTGGGCTCACCCTGCTTTGCCCACGGAGCAGTGGGACTTGCCATCTGGACAACAGCCGTAGGGAAACGCTGATGCCAAGCTCAGGCGTGCCCCGGCCTTGTGCATCCCTGGGCCACGCTGAGTACAGCTCCTCCTGGGAGGGAAGCCACCCCGCAGAGCCACCCCGCCGAGACAATCTCTCCTCAACTCTGTGTAATCCTCCAGCACAAGGAGTAAATTCCTACAGCAGCTGGGCTGTTTCCAGATAAGGTGGCAGCAGGCAGCAAGAAGCTTTGGCGTTGCAGGGCATAATAACCATATTTTTGAGATAAACTAGCTTTCTGAATTATTTTCCTTGATTCTGCTGTCATGAGCTAAAGCTCCATTGTAATCACAGCGGTTGGTTTAAAAAGTAAATGCAAGGCATTAGCCACGGCAACAGCAAAGGCCTGTGTGAGACTGGAATGGGAATGTCAAAGGAAGGATACTGGAAGGGAAACGTACCGGCTTAATCGCCGCAGCAGCAGCAATAAAGAAAAGCTTGCTCGCACTCAGAAGGGACATATCCATGTTCACGGGCAATCGGAAGGCTCACGACTGAAATAAGAGGCGGGATTACATTGCTGAGAGGAGGTCTACATGCAAACTGCGAGCACTGCAGCCCGGTTACATGTGGCCCTCGGTACGTGTTTCCAAAGTGATGTTACACGGTGGAGGTGCCGCTGCAGCTGAGTGGCTGCTGCAGCAGGCACTTTTGCTGCGTGTCGGGGTCAGGGGATGGTGCAGGTGAGAAGGAGGGGCACGCGCTTGGCCTGACTGCTCCCCTCTTCCTCCGGATGCAAACCGGGATGATGGGCATAAAGCCCAGCCGGGAGCAGGGGAGGCTGCCTGGCTTCCAGGGCATCCTCTGCATGAGAAGACAGCGGTGGGGATGGACAGAAACCTGCCTGTAGGTGTAAAATAAAGCAGTGGGCACCACACAGCACAACTCAACCCACCCTGCCATCGCTGTGGCACCAGTCCCGGCAGTAACAGCTCCCAAGAAGGGGTTAACAAGCCCAAACCAGCACCGGCTGAGCTGGATGTACCAGCGGTCCCCTCTCCCAAATGGGGATTCTGGTTCCCCACTGCTTGTCACAGGGTGGCCTGAGAACTTAGTGTTCCTTGATGGACATGTGTAATATCATTCGGAAATGGCACGCAGCCGCCACGGTACTACATGAACTGTGCCGGGATGGAAGATACTACAGAAAACCCTAAGGCATAGAGATATTCGTGGTTTTATTTTCACTCTAAATTGTTGGCTGGTTTCTTAATCTTTCATATACTAGTTCTTGGTTTTCCTCAATATCTTTTTAGCGTGTATCTTCATTAACCCAGCGAATGGCAAATTAGCTCTGCGCCATTAGGCACGTCTCCAGCACAGGAAGATTAGCCAAGTACCTCCGTCACTGGAGCTGAGCATCCCCAGTGAAGTAAATCAGAAGTAGTTAGCGCCAAAATTGCATTCTAAGTAAGAGTTAATCATATTGAAAGCAGGTGTTGCAGTCAAATAACACTTGGAAATAAAATATGACAGTACAGCTCCATTTTTTCCCCACTGAGCTCACAGTTCTATCTTTAACACTATTCACCTTCCACTGCCTGTTTTGTCTTTAACCACTGCTAGGTAGTCAGGATGTTTTTCCACTGCTTTGAACCTTATGCAAATGAACGTATAAAACGCTGCCACGGCTGGAAGGAATGCTTTCTTTCTTCCGTGTTCCAAAAAAGTCCTCACCTATGAAAAGGAAAGGTAGACAAGAACCAGAAAAAGCACACACACTGTGCTCCTCCAGGACACGGGTTTGGTCTCTTGGTATTTACTGCAGAACAAACCTATGCCAAAAAGGTTAATCAGCCATTGAAGCTGCCATTATATCTTTGGGAAAGATGCAGCAAAGTAGAAAATATCTGGGAGGAATACACATCCTAAGGGAATACTTCGCACAAGTCGGTTATTTCTCCTTTCCAGCCTGTTGACTTTTGTCACAATTTTCTCATTGTCGCGGTGTTCATACCTAGCCTTCTCCTCCAAAGCAGCTTTAGATCTGCTATTGCTCCTTGCAGGTAGTATTTTTTCTCTGTAGATCGCGCTTCTTACTTTGACCTTGCAAGGTCTGTACCTGCAAATTGAATCTGGCTAAACTGCTCCTAATTTTCAGCAGAGTGAGCATCCCCTCCCTGGAGCACAGCAAAGCCGCCGCTGCGCCAGTGAATCTGGCCTCTTGATTAGAGACTGACAGGCAAAACATGTCGTGCTAATCCCTGCACTGATTAGGCCTGCATGGATAAATAATCCGCAGATGTGCTGTTAACTGCTGTACATTTCCTGTTCAACGTACAAAAAAGAGACACATCATGCCATGTCTTCTGGGGGGACTCGCAAGCCAGTGGGAGCAAGCAAAAGCAAAGCAAACAGACGAGGTGCCCTGGCAGTTAAAAGGAAGGAAGGAAACTAAACCCAAGTTTAATTCCTCATAGTGAAAATAAATTCCTGGGACATTTTTTCATAATTCATCTTGTTAGGGCCACAGCATCCCTCATGCATTATGCTCACAAGTGGAGGTAGTTAGAAGACTGTTGTGCACACAAGTTAAGCCAAAATGTTCTTCAAACATGCTCTCCAGGAACGTACTTGCCGTGTTTCCCAGAAAACAGGGATCATGCCTCTAACTCCACCTCCTCACTCCCTGAGCCAGTGTCGATGTGAACGGCAGCCACGATACCATCGGGCTCTCAGGCAGGGTGATTTCGAAGCAGTGAGAGCGAAGGGTGGGCTCATGAGCCCTGTTTTACAGATGTGCAAGCTGAGGCAATGCAGAGGTGAAGCCCCTGGGTGCCCAAAAGCGGCAGGATGAGAGTTGCCTGTAGGCTGCACCTTCAGAGAGCTGGAGATTCGCTTTTCCCGCATGTTTATTTTATAGCCAACTTCTGTTACTGATCAAGACAGCCCCCGAGCGCCTTTTTCCTGAGTCACTGCAGGTTCAAATGCCAGCAGAACAGTTGCACGGAGGCTCCTGTGGCGTGTCCCAGATCACGAAGTGCTGCGAATAAATCCGCCAGCCTCAGCATTTAGCAGAGAGGTGGCGGGGATTACTGCAGTGGTTTTTATTGCCTCGCTGGTCCGAGGCTTCTACAACAAAACCTGTACATCCCTACCTCCAAGCTTTCCTCCAGTGCACCTGCAACAGCTCTGGAAAGCTGCTTCCCGGTGCTAGGAGGGCACAAGCTCCTCCTTGGCTTCTGCCGGACAGGGTCTAAGACCTGCCCCATGCCCCTTGTCTGCCCCACTGCCTGCTGAGGCACCACAGCCCATGGCCACTAGGCCATTAGCCAGAGGCTGGAGCCAGGGGAGCAGCCGTGTGTCTCCCTAGAGATGCCCTGCACATTCCCAGTCCAGTCTGTCCGTGCTGGGGACCGAACCAGGGCTGCAGAGTCTGGCCTTTTGGTCTCTCCTTATACCCTTTGCACTGGGTTTGTGTGTTGGGGGGGTTGGTACCAGGGGAGGGGACACGGGGGGGGCTGCTGTGAGAAGCTGCTGGAAACTTCCCCAGCTCCAAGTCAGACCCACCTCTGGCCATGGCCAGGCCAGCTGGAGCCTCTGGGACTAACAGAGTTAAAAAGGAAAACAAAGAGAACCAACAGCAGAGAGAGGAGTGGGGTGTGAGAGAGACACCCAGGCAGGCACCTGGGTCAGTGCAGAAGGGTGGGGAGGAGGGAGCCAGAGCAAAGTTGAGAGGGCAGGCTGTGCCCCTGCAGCCATGGAGGGTCATGGGGCAGCACTGACCCCTCTGCAGCCCAGGGAGAGCCCCACGCCGGAGCAAGTGGCTGTGCCCGAAGAAACCTGTGATGCCATGGGAAGCCCACGCTGGAGCAGGCTGCTCCTCAAGGATAATAATCATAACTGGTGAGTGATCTCTCCCTGTCCTTGTCTCGACCCACAAGTCTTTCCTTGTATTTTCTCTTCCCCATCCCCCCAGGGCAAGGAGTGAGTGAGTGGCTGTGTGGTGCTCGGTTGCTGGCTGGGCCTAAACCACGACAGCCCTGCCTAACGGGAGGCTGCCGCTCAGCAGGTAACATCAGCCCTGATGCTGGCACTGGTTTCTGGACTTGGAGGCAAGGGATGCCCCTTTTTCTCCTGGAAAATGCCTGGCATGCTTCAAGTGGCTGTTTAACTCATAGTGCCCAGGGTAATGGCTGGTGATATGGCACTATAAACTGTTTAGCGAGTGATTCATTACAATCAGGTGTTTCTCCTTTACCAGATCTGTGCTTGAGAAGAGCTAAAGAAATGCTTGGCTACTCTCAAAAAAATCTCAAGTTTGGACCATCCTGTCCTTAGAAAGGACAAGGTAGCAAATGCAGGCTGTCAAAAAAGCACCATTTTTGCAGCTGATTTCATAGGAAAAAGTTTCTTTAATTGATTGCTCCTGTCTTCAGGGTCAGGTCAATTTGAGAGCGTGTCTACAAATTCTACATGACAGGAATTTCCAGCAGCAGGTCACTCATGGACCATGCTGTGCCATGCCGTGCTGTGCCAGGCTGGCGTGCTGCTCCCAGCCCAGCAATGAGCCGAGGTCCAGGCCGCGCACACCCCTCATGGCCGCCACAGTAAGGATTTCAGCCTTCCCTGGTGTGCACCAGCAGGGATCCCCCTCCCATGCTGTCCCCCATGTCCCTGGGCCCCATGCTGGAGCGGGTCCCCAGATGAAAAGCAGAGTGGGTTGTCGGGCTGGGCTTTAGCCTCAAGCCTGGCTGTGGGAAAGTGGCAGAGGGGAGCTGCCATGGGGTGTGGGTGCTGCTTGCACGGGAGGTGTAGGCCTAGATATGGCCCCATGGTCACTGGCATCGAACCACCTGCGAGGGGCCCACACTGCCGGTGGGTGTCCTCCCAGAAGTGGAAATGGTTTTTACGTTCCCTTCTTCTAGCACAGTTCAGTGGCACTGCATGATGCTCCACCACAGCGTGTAATTCAAAACATTTGTTTCCAGCTTCATTTAAACTCAAGTGATGGTGACGTGTCCCCAGGCTCTGCTGTCTGGGGTGACATAGGAACCAGGGACATTGGACCGTGGAGGAGGGAGGTGGGAGATGGGGCAGCACTGCCCACTTCCAGCTCCAAGTCACTGGGGGCTTCTTTCAGAGACAATGAGGGCTGGCAGGTCCTGCCATGGCCCCCAACAGCTTCTGAGAGCCCCTTGCAGACCTCCTTCATGTGGGAGGGAATGAAGGCAACCCCCAACCCACAGCCCCTTCCCAAGCTTGCAGAGGGGAGAGAAACAATGACCTGGCCAGGGAACACTGAACCTGGAAACTAAGAAAGGAAGGAGAGTTTCCTGGTGGCAGGTACCCCACGCCTGCTTTCCTCAGCTCTGGGGTGGATTTGTGCAGAGTCAGTACACAGGAAAAGGCCTGAACTGAAGCTTAAAGCAACAGGTAGATCCGGGGCTTGTCACCAAACCTACCTGATTACATGAACCAAAAAATAACTGTTCAAGGGATTCAGCAGCTTCTCAGAAATGGGAGTTATCTAAAAGAGCCTAATGGCTTGTTAATTCCTATTGTCCCATTCTTATTTTTCTGTAAGCATATTATTAAATGCAAGAATAACCACGGACGCCAATCCAGTGTCCAGCTACCACTTTTAAATGTCTGTGATGTTGAACATTACTTGTTTCTGTACATGATTTGGGGCTGATGTTCTGCTTTTAAACTTTTACCTATTCAGGGAGTTTCCGGATCATTTGCAGAAAAGTCATTCTGATAGGCAATGAAATGAGAAAATGTCTTGTCTCAAAGGAAACTAAAAAATCTCCAGGCTGATCTTTCTTCTCTGAAGCAGAGACAGAAGCAATCGGTTTCCCTCAGCGTTGTACATGCGCCAAGCTAGGCATTTGCACAATAAATGGTCCCAGGAAATGCTTAGCTATGGATTTACATAATACACCAGAATGGCTCCAAAAGAAGCAAATAATACAAATCTTACAAACCACCTGAATACACATTTTCAAGACAAGCCTTAGCACATGCTCTGAAGCCTTAATGAGAGACTGTTTAAACTAACATTTAAAAAAAATGAAAAAAAAAAAAAAAAAAGAAAAAGACCAAACCACAGGGAAAATTCACATGCTATAAACTGCTTTAGCAAAACACCAGGGTGGGAGTCTCAGGCTGCAGAAGCACAGGGAAAAGTCTGCAGCTTCCCCAGTGGGACGGTCCTCCATCCCACAATTTGCTGTGCCCGGGGCACTAAACCTGTTCGGTTTGCCCCCGTCCATTTCCAGTGAAAAGCAGTAGTCCCAGGACATGCTCCACAGCTTTTACGTACACGACTGTGGCAAAGGAAGTGCATCGCGTTAGGATGAATATTGAATTTAATTTTTGCACCCGAACATACTGCAGAATTTTTGCATCTAGGTGGTTTGCTGTGGGAGCAGGACCACTGGCCACCCCAATGGGATGTGAGGGAAAGCGCTGAGGAGAAGGTGAAGCTGTGCAGCGGCGCTGCTGGTACTTCAGAGGAAGAACACTGGCTGCAGCAGTGCGAGCAGACACCGCAAACAGCTTTCTCAGAGTCACATCTGTCCACGAGCACCAGAGTGAGCTGAGCTCTGGGGTGTGTTATCACAGACACCAGATGGTCCCTCTGAAGTCCCCCTTCAGCTTGCTGCTCGGGGCAGGCTGGCATCTGTGGGCCTTCCATCAGGCCGGGGGGATGTGCCGTTTTGGAAAATGCAGCAAGTATTGCTGGCAAGGAGCAGCTTTTAATGTGACAACATGCACTCAGCAATCAGGGAGCTGAAGTTATCACACGGTGCCATTATCCAGCATCTTCTGCCTTTACACCTTAGAGGTACCCCGAGCCTGCACTGCTTTATACTCTTCTAGATAATCAGTGTTACACGAATAAAATCTCATGCTGTTGCTATATGGCTATATACGACACCGTATGTCTACATACACGTATCTAACACCCACAGACCAGGCAGACATCACGCTTGGACACAGAGATGAGCTTTTTAGTTACGCTCAAAGACTGCTTCGCAGAGCAGCTGGTCACTGAACCTGCAAGGAGGCACAACCCTTGACTCTGGTGTAGCATGCAGGACCAGCCTTAAATCTGAGTCTGAGCCCACCCGTGCAGTGGGCAGGAGCTACTCAGACCAGACACTTCCCCTCTGCAGCAGCAGTGGCTGAAGCTGGATAGGGCAGCGAGGGGAGTGGAAGCTTCCCGGGTGCCTGGGGGTTAGTGGCGTGCTCACAGTGCACGCAGAGGGATGGTTCCTGCTGTGTGGGGGACAGGGCTACAGGATGAGCAAGAGGGAACTGGTCCATTTGCCTGGCAGGGTGTGAGGGAGGGAGGTTATGTTGGGACCTCATGTCATGCCTAGAAGGAGCAAAGGGAAAGGACCATCAGCTCCAACAGTGCCACACGAAGCCCAACAACGAAATGGGGAATTCCTAACAGGGATCTGTAACTTTGCCCTTAAGCCTGCTTTCCTGCCCGAAGCAAATACCACATTGATTTTTTAACTCTAATTAGCATTGTGATTGTGGCTGGCCATCCATTCTGAAGGTGACCACCGCAAAGACTGCACTGCATCACCTCCTACGCCAGGGTTCATCGGGAGCCATGAGGACAGGGAAGGCCCAGTCCCCGGAGCACGCTGGCACAGCCGGCGTGTTGCTGCTGCTTGCAGGTGTTTCCAGCCCAACAGACTGGCTGGTGAGCGTGTGCCCTTAAAGCCTGACTCTGGCAGGACCGTTCCTGCTTATACCACCCACCTAATGACTGCCACCTTCAAAAAGAGGGCACCGACTGCTTGGAGCAACTGTGCGCTAACCAATTCAGACCTTCCTGAGGATCTCCCTCCGCAACCATGAGGTGGAAGGAGCTGGGTCTTCAGAGGGACCGCTCCCCTGGAGTGAGTGGTCCTCACTTCCATCACGTGCATCCGCAATTAGAAGACACTCCGTGGCTCAGGTCCACAGCCGGGTGTCCCGGTGGCACTGCCACTCTGTGCCTCTGCCTCTGCCAGGTGCCAGTGCCACTGCCGGCCTAAGGGAAAGCCTCTGGCCTCTGCGGTGTCTCCTGGGCAGGGAGCACTGCCCCAGCCTCCCCAGCGAGCCGTGTCCAGCCAGGGACCTGCACCCCAGCTTTTGGGAAGGGCACCCCAGCTGCCAGAGGAGCGGCTTCAGGGCTGGGTGCTGCGCTGAGGAGCTGGGGCTGTGTCCAGCACGGCCCGGGAGATGCATCGGCACCAAGGTCACACCTAACTTGTGTTCTGCATGGCCCAGGTTGTCAAATGAACCTGTTTGCTAATGTTGGCCTTTACAAGATGAGTTAATTAATTAAAAAAACCCAAGCAACCAAACAAAAAAACCCCCCAGAAACCCACATTGTTTTTAATGTTGCCTGAGCAGATTAGGCAATTCCCTGCATGCCCCAAGCAGTTTGGAGAGGCACCTCAAGCAAAGTTACAACACTTCAGTTACTGAAAAGATTAAAAGTGTCCCAGGGAAAGCGCTGGAAAGAGCACTGGGAGCCTGAATTTGAGGTCCTTGGTATCTCTATCACAAGCACTACCACAAATTCCCTGTGTGAGCATGGCCGAGTCACCCAGTCCCCCCTGGGCTCAGCGGCGGGGCGTGAGGGTACAGGCTCGCTGTTATTTCCCAGGGCTGTGTTGAGGTACATGCAGGCAAGCACTCGTGCGGCATTCGGCGTGTGGTGAGGGACAGCATATACAAACTAAGGCAGAGAAAACCTAAACATTAGGCTCTCAAGGCTTTCACTGCCGGAGTCAACATCGTCACTGCTCTCCGTCATCACCCAAAATTTCCATTGACGTCAGCGGATGTTCTGGGTGTGAAAGGTCCGCAGAGTCTGAAACTGTGCAGCGATCACTTTGCAGGTATCTTAAGCGTGGCCTGATGTGATTTATATCCGGCCTGTACTCTTCAGCTGTGACCTGAGCCACTGACTACTTTTTGGAACAGTCAAAATGAAACTTTCAGGAGATGCTGGCCAGCTGGCCTCCCGTGAATTGGAGTTTTTTAGTGGTTGGTATAGGCAGACAAAAAAAAGCATGCAAGAATGAAATGCTTTTGTAATAGCTGATGTCTTGGCTTCTGGAAACGGAGGGGTTTTGGATCCGCTGATTTAGAAGTGCAGTGTTGACTGGAAGGGAAACAGTGCTGCAGTGTCTTGGGAGAGGGAAGGAGCAAGACATGGGGCAAACGAGGAGAGAAATGTCTCAGTGGTAACACTGGCTACACAAACACCCTGAGACAGCTACTCCTGAAACCCATATATATATGTTGGAACTTGTATAGAGAGAATACACATACATACATACACTCACACACACATTTACTTTGGACCCTTATGCCTGTGGATTGTCAGAAAGGCTCTGCAAGGAGACACAGCACCAGCTGGGCAAAGCCCTGCCACCCCATGGCCCTTCTCACTGGTGATGCCAGCCTTAGGATGTGTGCATAAACTATGGGCTCAGTAAATCCTCACCCCATGCAGGCATCAAGCTGGAATACAGAAAAAAAAGGAAATAAATAAACATCACAGCCTAAGTACTAATTGTTCAGAACAGGATACTGGGACAGCTGGGAAGAGGAAGGCACATGAGTCAGGAGACACCAAAAGACACACCACCAATTTGGCAGATAGTCAATGAAAAGAAAGTTAGTTATACAAAAACGAAAGCTTGCTGACATAACAAAGAAGCTGACATTTATGATGCACAAATTACCCCTAGGTACATTAGATAAACGGTGATACAAAAAGGAAATAATATTTTCTAAATACTTTTATTTGTGGTCATTGAGTACCCTGTATCAAGAACAGGTGAATCTTTTCTGTTTGAAGTTTGTTTGGCTTTTTAACTGCATTGCTGATGTCCATTTAACTCAAAACCAGAACACTCTCTGCCCCGCACTCCCTTACACTCTGTCCTTTCACAATGGCATCCCAGTCCCGCAGACAGCAGCGCAGCAGGGAGGGGAGCGAGTCCTGAACTTCCCATGGAAGTGGAGTGACGAGACACTGTGATGGCATCTACCCTCATCCCAGAGCCTGACTTAACAGCACGCTCCAGAGCATAGCGATCTTCGAAAAGCAGCCTGTGAGAGACTGAGAAACCCGGCAGTCTTACACCACATGAAGCGAAGGGTGGTTATAAAATACGATGTACAGCACTTCTGAGATTCCTATTTCCAAAAAGCTTTACTTGTTTTGCCCTTTCTCCCAATAGGATAGTAGTCCTTCAGAAAACATGTTCTACGATACGCTGCTGGTGGCATTAATTTAGTGTAAGAAAGACCTTTGTATAAACGGGAAAACCAGAGTGATATGTAACACTAATTGAATGGCTTCTCTCTGCGTTACTGGGACATTTAGGTCTCTCAAGTGGCATAAAATAACGGAAAATGGCTTGGAAATCAATTACCTGTTGTCCAAGAGAAATATGTAATTTATGGCTTCCCATATCAGCACTTTCTTGTTTGAACAGTAAACAGGCAAACTGTGTTTGTCAAGAAGGATTGAAAGCACAGAAATGGAGCCATAGCAGCTGAAACTCCAAGAGACCGTGCTCATGCAGAGCTGGGTAGATGTAGCTCCAATAAGGAGCTGCGGGAACTCACAGTTTGGATCTTTGAGGACGTGTTTGACAAATGTTGGTCCAAAAGTCATAAATTGTTATTTTTATTCAATTTGCAGTGAAACAAAATGCTCATTCATTGAAACAGAAGCATCTGAAGAAGGGCACAGGTTAAAAAAACTTACAAAAAATACTGAGAAATGTTTTGAAATTGTTCCATTAGACATTTTAGGTGAAATCTGCCTTTTAAATTCAAAATAAATATTCACTAAATCTATAGTGGAAAATTATGGAAGTGATCAAAATCAGAAAAAAAAAATAGTAAAAAAGAATCAGTAAAAATGTATTTAATTGAAAGGTGGCTTCATTTCCCATCTGTGGATGCTCTTGTATTTCACCTTTCAACTATCTGGAACAAGATTTTGTTTGAAATTTCAAAATGCCTCCTGGAAAAAGAAAATAATTGCCTCCTCAGTCTATTAATGACCCTTGTTATTATCCCTTAACAAGTCTTCAGTGTGACTGCCTAAAAGGCACTGATGACCCAAGCTTCGTAGCTGAGAAAGAACTATGTCTTGAGGCAGAGGAGTTTCCCCTTCATACCCTCACAATACTGTTTAGAGTTATCTTCATAAATAAGACCCACAGAAGGAAATATTAAAAGAAACGGTCAACCTGACTCTGCTAGAGAGATCATGTACATGCCAGTTCAGGAGCCTTGTCTCTAAGGACTTTTCTCCTCCCTACTTTTCATAGTCACAAAGAAGTCTGTAAAATTACGGGCAGTATTACACAAGGATCCTATGTAAAAGCAAAACTTTCTATGAAGACTCTTCTCAAGACACAGAGTACAGAGCATCAACTTAGTTTTCTTTCTGAACACCAGAGGCAGGTCCAGAGGATGGATGCAAGACACATTTTTCTTTCACTCTTCTGGTACTCTGAGGGGTCTACAGCCTCATGGTTCATATGTCAAGCTCTTTTTGTGCCTATGGATCGATGGTCCGCTCACTCTTACATGGTTCAGAACCTAAATCTCAGTTTCATGCTCCATTGTTCTGCAGGCCATAAGCTTTCCTCCTTTATGCCCTCCAAAGAAGCCAGGAGGACAAATGAGTTCCGTGCTGGGTCCTTCCTCCTGAGAGGAAGCTAAGTTATCACAGAGCAGCTCCAGGAACATGCTTTGTCTCTGCTCTTGCAGCTCAGAAAATTTCCAGCTCCTTCCGTTAGCTCCTTGCAACTTCCCAGACACTCCAGGTGGGAAGTCCTCGACGTCTCAGAATTCTGGAAGCCGATGAGCTTTGCTTCTCCCCTGCTGAAGCCAGCAGCCTCCATTTCCAAAGGAGCTACAGCTCCTTCTCTCCCTGAAAGCTGTCATTTGCATGGGAGAAGGTGCTGCCTATGGGTATGTGCAGGGAGTAAAAAGGTGTCTCCAGGGACCTGTCACTAGTGCTCATTTCTCTGGGACATGGCCAGCGAGAGAGTGGAACTACGGAGCAGGCCATGAGACTGGAACAGATGCAGATGACCCCAGCTGTGGCAGGAATGTCAAACGCCAGCAGAGCCTTGCCTGCTGATGTGGACTTGGGGTCCGGAAGCAGAAACAGCAAAGAAACACTCCAGATTCAGAGACCCACATTGACCCCGTGATGCATATTGTTGTCGTGGTTGGACCAGGTCTTTAAAAGAAGGGTCAGCTGCCGAGGCTACTACATCTTACGCTCATCTGAATTCCAGCTTGGTGTAGCTTTATTTGCCTCCCTGCTCTCTACTCAAGTGTGGAGTGGCACATACGTGGATCACCCTTGTGCCACCCCCCCACCCCCACTATTGGCTTTTAGAGCAGCCACATTTGGCACTGACTTTTCTTTCAGCTGCTGTCAATGTCCTGCTCTGGACTTTTCAGCCAACATCCTCATTAGAGACAAAATGAGGACATAAATACCTAGTGGGGTTATTAGTTGTTGATTGCTTCATTCAGAATGAAGTAAAGCAAGTGTAATATTAGAAAGAACTGAGAACTAATATAAGGGGAGAGAGATCAGATAGAAATTGATGCATTCCACAAGTCAACAAAGAGATTATGGCACTGAGGTGATTACGCTGCTTAGAGACTGTACGAAAATGAGATCTATTTGAAGTCCCTGGAAAGACCAGAAATGAGAACAGGGATGAAGGATACTCAGGAATTTCGAGGAAGCAGAACTTAAGGAGGTTTCAGATTTGACAAATTTGAAAAGCAGACTCAAAGTTGAGATGGTGAAGCAATACAGCGCTTGTGACTAAAAATTGCTGGAAGCCGTCAGGGCCCCTCCGAACGGGACGCTAGCCATTGTTATTCATGTGTCTGGATGGGATATGTAGCTGTTCTTCAGAGGCCAGGAAGAAATTTGCTTTGAACCTGAAGCCTTTCACATATACTGTGCTTCAGAGTGCTGACCTGTGTGTTTTAAAACTGTACGATTATTTATATGAAATACTGCATGTTTTTAAGGTTTTACACTTACACGGTAAGAGACGGTGGAGCATCAAAAGTCCCTGGCTGGAGCCAGGTGTCACAGGAGCAGGAAAATACAAAGCAGTAGTGTCTTGCCATTACCATGCACGTGTGGGGGAAATGTCAGTGTGGTTTGGATCAGACTGTTACAGCACACACTGCCCTCCTTCACCATGACATTTTAAATGTATTTGTTCTTCTGTTTTCATTGTCTGCTAAATGGTTTCTTTAGGCTCTGCTTTGTGTGATCCTCAGCGCAAAGAAAACCGTTGTGTTCAGAGGAGCACTCTGAAAACTGCCCTGACGAGGAGCGAGCTGGTGCCTCACTAGCATCTAATGTGCATTCCTGATCTTGGCTGTGAATCCAAAAAATTAGGATTTCAACCCAGTCATCAATGAAGGTATCGATCTACTTTGTGAAAGACTGGAAACCAGAAAGGAGCCCTTATTACTGCAACCATAATAACACAGGAACTTTCGGAACAAGATGCAGAATTCCTGAGGTAATGAATTGGAAAACCCATCTGCTGGTCCAAATGCCGTACTCATCGTCTTCAGCATCAGAATCACTGAAATAATAACACAGCGTAAGGCTCCCCCTCTACCTGGTCTGTATCAGCATTCATGCCAAGGTGCCTGTGAAGGAAGGAATAGACCTGGACCACACAGGAATTACCAGCCTGGGTTCAGCCAAGTTCTGTCCTGTCTCCAGCAGCTACCAGTGGTGGAGACATTGGGGACATGGCACGCCTGAAGAAATCCTTCTCCTGGGACACCCTGCCACTTTCTTGCCTTTCTCTTCCCGTTCTCCCACTTCATCCACCTCGGATGCATCAGCAGTGCACCCCCTCCTCAGCCTGCAAGGCAAGTGTAGCTCCCTGCAGCCCAGGAGCAGTGAGAATAAATTACCATTTCATTACCAAAGCGCTCTGAACCTCTTCAGTGTAAGCGCAGAGCCAAAGCACAGCTCTGTTGCCACTGACAGAATGATACGAACTGCTCCTGATGTCTGCTCAGCTCAGTTTGGACTGTGCCAGCCTTGGGGAGCGTGCTGCACGTGCCCTTTCTGCCAGCTAGCTCTGCCAAGTAGGGAACCTCTTCCTGTGACAAGGAACCATCCATAGTGGGTGCCATGATGGTGCTGGGACTCCCTAGAGCTCTGGAGAGAAAACAGTACCACTACGTTCCGGGAATTAGCGTAGCAGATAGAAGAGTCAGGATTATCCAGAGTGGAGATACCCTGTCTAGCAAAAGCACCTGTGAAGGCTTGGGAGAAGAGCCCTTGGATGCTGCAGTGGCAGAGACTGACTGCTGACAGTGAACCTGAGGTGACTCAGGAACATGGTATCTGGAGTTGTCTCAGAAATGTGACCGTGACATTTGAAACTGCCAAATGAAAATGACAGCTTTTAACCTGGATTTCCCTTAATCATGCATTTCATGCTAGAGATGTTCTGGCCGTTATCTGCTTCTGTGTTTATTACATCTTGATGTGCCTCTGGTAATGGCTTTAATAAAGTGTCTGGAATAGAGCCTGTTACAGAGTTTTCTTACATTTAGATGCTCAGATACCATGTGATTGACTGTAGCACAGATGAACATCCTTTTATGACAGAGTATTCCTAAAATAAAACACAGGAATATCAGGAAAGACCCTCGCCTACTATAACCCGATTTAGAGTCACAAAAGTAATATCTGTTCTTTGACTATTTTTGACTATAGGAATCAAGCTCCTTGTAATCTACATCAGCAAAGCGTGCAGCACATCCATTTTTACAGCACTCACTTTTGGCTAAAATGAAATAGATCTGTGACACACAGCTGCAGTTTATGGCATCTTCCTGGATTTAATGGGTAGTGGGAGTTAGAGGGAATGTGGGATGGTGATTTTCCAAGCGAGACGGTAAGGGCTGTGCAAGGAGCCTCCCTCCAGCTTGCTGGTTCTGAAAGCTGAGCTGCAGTGAGAGGAGCCAAGTACGTGCCAGATACAGAATTACCAGGTTCATTTGTCTTCCACCTTCCACTCCAGTGACATGCTTATTCCTTCCTTCATTTTGGAAAATGACCTTGTGATCCTTACTTCCAGGATCACACTCTGCTTCCAGAGCAGCTGCACACAGAGCAGTGGAAAATCCGCTCCCTGCTATCGCAGGGCAAATGCACCCTGAGGGCAAAAGGCGCAGGGTCCCTGCAGCAGGAGTGAGGTCCTACTTCCGAAGCCTTGCAGCTTGCTGCCTAGGAGAAAAGTGGACTTCACCTAGCCATGATTCATGCCTGCCTTGTGGGCATGACTGCTCTTTTTTTTTTAACAACAGATTTATAAAGCCTGTAACTTAGACTGTAATTTTAAAATGGCTTTTCTGGCCCTTTTCCAGATCTGTGGCTCCAGAGGCCAATATCAGAATGTGCTACATAATTTGGATCGGATACCCTTTGGTTGCAGTTATGGTCGGTGCAATTGCAGCGGCGTACAACGGATTGCTGGGGAAATGAAAATGGTTGGGTTTATAGCAGAAAGCATGCGAGGAGGAGGAGGCACAGCGCTGTTCTGAGAGTGGTTAAAAGCAGAGGAGAAGAGCAGAGTAAGCTGGCGTGTTTCAGTGTGCCCGAGAATCCTTACACATGCATGGCAGGGGGTGTTGAAAAATTTAACAGAATTACTGCTGGGGATGCACCACAACCTACATATTCTGTAAGCACTTGTCTCAGTTTAAGTTCCGACATGGATTAATTTAACCAGATAACTTGTTGGCGTTATCCGGAAAGGCAGGTTTACATCTTTCTAAGACTCTTAAGATTTCTTACGACCTTGAGTTTCATAAATGTCTTTTGGTTAAGTCAGCCCGTCCGTGCTGGGCTCAGTGCTGCAAGCGTTCGGGGGGAGCTACACAGTGAGGCTTGTCATTTGCCTGCTTCTCACATCCGGCTTCCTCCTTCACTGACATTAGCAGGCTCTGGACACCTGACGTTATATTCTGACATGGATGGGGTGGGACTGCAGCGTTACGTTGGCAGAAAGCTGATCTCGGGCAGAAGAGGGAACAGGTGTTTTGAAACCCCTGAATTTATCCTCATCTATAACGGCATTTGTAATTATCTCCCTTCCTGCTCATCTGCCAGGCTGTGCTACTGCAGCACATGCTGTGTTTCTTAGGTTCGTGGTGAGGTCCATGAAAGGGTGGGAAAAGCACACCCCGACGTCCTCATGCTTCTGCCCGACGTTCCGTCAGCAGGTACCGTGGGACCGCAGCCCTCCTCCGCAGGGCCCCGAACAGCAGCTGCAGAAGTCAGCACTCATCACCAGTTAAATAAAACCCAGCAGATTTTAGCAGATACGTGCCTCAACCTCGACTGCAGGCTCTGCGGCACAGGCGCTGCGTGTGCTTCCCTGTCGGAAAAGCACCCAGCACAAGTCGCTGGTGCGGATCAGGATTTGCTGGATGCTAATTTCATACCAATATTAAGCGATAATGATACTTACATGGCTGTGTGAGCTAGGCAAAGAAGACACAGGCTTAGATAATGGAGATTTAATCTAGCATGCACGCTAGGAGAGGAAGGGAATTAGCAGTCAATAAATAGAGAACAAAAGTACATGAATGAACAGTTCAGCAAGGAAAATGTGTACGGGCTCGAGTTAAGCCAGTGCTGAGTCTGGGAGAAAGAAGAAGACAAAGAAGATTAAGGCTAAGTCTACTTATTGCTCATGGCATCTGAAGAATGTGTAAAATGATAGATGCGTTAATTAGCTCACTGCATCTCAGTAGCTGAAATAGTTGGTAGGTGGGCTGAGCCTTAAACCAAAATATTCCCAGTGTGTGAGAGAGGCTGAACAGGCAGCTTCGAGATACAGGGACAAGGGAGCAAACAATGTCAGCTGCCCAACAGGAAAAAGCATGGAATAATACTTTAAAGATACTGGGGGAAAAAAATCTACCTAGTAATTCTTTTTTTGTGGCATTGATGTGAATTTTATTTTATTGCTATGCTTGTTCAGTAACAATATATGTAATCTTTTCAGGATCAATAGCACATGTAACAACAAGGATGGATATACCAAGCTTAGGGCACACGGTCTATGCGTTCTTAAAGGAGAGTTTTCCTTATTCATAGAGTATAATTAGTGAAATAACAAATAAACTACTATTTTACTAACTACCCATATCCATGTTTATTCATGTTCACTGCTAGAATGGGGTAACTGTTTTATGCAAGGCTGTTATTAAAACTTAGAGCATCCCCTAAGGTCTTTGAAAATTGAGGTTTACGTGTGTTAGGAAGCGGCTCGCAATCACATTTAATGCATACCTAAACCATCCTAGAAAGTAAACCAACAGAGACAAATGATTTGGTGTTGATGAGATTAATGAAATTTCTCGTGAAGATAATATAAAAAGAATTTGACAAATAATCCATAGACAGCACAAATGAACACGCTGCAAGGAATTACTGGATTTCTCTGCCTTCACACTGAAATCCTAGGAGGACCATACCAAATTAAAAACATAAATTCATATTCAGGTACCTAACGCACTGATTTTTCTAGTGGGCTGAAGACTGTCACCACCCACTGATTTGAAAAGGAATGATGGGTGATGAAATTTGGATTTTAAAATAGAGGTAGGAAGGTTAAGCACGGCGTCTCTCACACAGGGCATCAGCCATGGGGGGATTCCAGCCCCAGAAAAGCTGAAAAGCCTTGCTAAAGGGGAGTTTTGCATTTTGGAAGCAAGGACAGCCTCTGCCTACGGCTGTGGAGGAAGGAGCATTTACCACAAGCTAAGGGTTTTTTAAAATTTGTGGGTGTTGGGAGAACGAAGAGGGCATTCATTTCATACGGAACATGAGTGGGATGGAAAGCGATGTAAACGGGGGTGAGAGCTTGCCCCACAGCCTGGTCCCCCTCACAGCCTGGGTGCCTGGAAGGAGAGCAGTCGGGGTGGCGGTGGGGGCCAATGACAAGCTAGCTAGGGCAACCTGGGCAGCAGGCACCACTGTGCCTGCAGGCAGGCAAGTGCTGGGGGTACCTTGTTCCCCCTCCTGGGGCTCCAGCTCCGTTTGTCAGGGGGAAAGGGATTTTTGGAACAGCACCAGGCAGCACCTGCAGACAGAGGCTTGAGAGCAAGCAGCGGTCCTGCTGCGAGAAGGCAGGTGTCACATACACACGCACACACAACCACAGGCAGATATTTCCAACAGCTTTCATTGCTGGTTCACCGCTCCTTCCAACAGAGCCCCTGCAGTTTCACCACAGCCTTCAGTAACAGTAGAGAATCCTGCAGCAGGACCTCAAAAATGCCACCCAGTGTACTGACACCTGAGTGTCAGTAACATGGCCATTCAGAGTCAGCGTGCTGTGACATCCCTATCCAACCCCGGTGTATGCAACGCGACATCTGGATCGTTTTACTGGAACCGTGCACTGGGTAAGCTGCCTTAAATTTGGCCCTGCCAACACTGCACCTACACAACACGAATAAAGAGCTTCAGTGGTTGGGCTCAGCCCTTTCTCAAAATCTAACGCTCCGCGATGAAACAGAGAGAGAGGTTACTCAATAAGCTTAAGCCTTTGAGAGACAGAAAAATGTACTGAACGGCAGTTCATATTGTTACTAATTTTAGAGTCGCATCTGAATTTCTGTTCAGATTGTTTCCCAGGAAGAGTGACAAGCGCAGCAATGGGGTTTCACCCTCTGAGACGACCTATCTGTTCAGAAACCTGGCAAAGGCGATGCCTGCTTTGCTACCCTACTGTCTTCTGGATCCCTAGCAGCGACAGTGCCGTGGCTCCGGCAGAGCACTTAGCGCAGGAAAGGGATCTGAAGAACCTCACCGACTGAGGTGTGCGAAGCACCTCGGGCATGCACAGGGCGCTGGGGATGACAGCTTAGTTATCTCCTAGGGTTGCTGGCTACTCTCCCAGCGCTGGAGGGCTCGTCAGTGTTGCCATGCCCGTGCTGGGGCTACCCAGGAGCTACAGCCTGCTGGCATCTCACTGCAGTGCCAAGAATTCATGAGCTGAGGAGCTGCAGGGTGAGCTGACCGTGGGAGAGGTGGGTTGCTCTTTCATGGAAGGGATCCCACAGAAGCAACGTCAGCTCCTCCATTCATGCACCAACACCAGTGGCACACAGTGGCAGAAAGCAGGTGATCCTGTCACCTGGCTGGAAATGTTTTCCATCCCGTTGTAAACCATCCATGCTTGTTTGTTTAGTACTGCTGGTGCTGCTCCAGTTGCGGCCCCAGAGCATGGGAGAGGCACAAGATGTGTTGCAAAGACATTAAGGCAGGCTATTAGGAATCAGTCAGGCACACTGAGGATGATGAGGACATCACCACGATTTGTATCAAGTCTAATGGAAAAATCAATTAATTCATTCCCGGAGAAGCATAACAGAACAAAAGTTGCATCAACAAATCTTGTCTGGTGAGTGCAGTTTGTGCCTTTAATTGCCAGGCAAAGGGAGCGCACCAGAACACGGAGCGGTTACAAATCGCATCCCTGTGGAGGAGGGGTTGACCAGGTAAGCATGAACTTAAAGCGGGACACGTCTTTCAGCTGTCTGCATTTTGTCAAGCATGGAGAGACCATGTTCAAAGCCTTGGGTGAGCTGACTCTGCTAATGAGCCTATCTGCAGCAGCAGGTTAGATCAGGCATGATAAACCTAATTAAGATGGGCTTGCATCTCACCTGCCAGTCCTGCAATATCCCCGGCGTGTCTGTGTTTGTGAGGATGGACGTGCTCAGGCTTTCCCTCTGAGAGAGAAGAGAGGCTACTGAGGAGGAGAAGCATCTGCTGGAAATGACAGGATGATGGTTATGCCTGTTTGATGGATGGGGCACGTGCCTCTGCCCTTTTGTGGATCTGACACCATGACAAGCTCTGCCCCTCAGGAAGGAGCGCAATTCAGCATCACTGAAAATCAGTACTGGCACACCTAAACTCCAGTAATTTAGTTAAATTAATTCTTAAAGATACAGAAAATAACACTAGCAAAGAATCAGGAGGGTTTGTTGATTACTCTCTTTCAACTTGGTTCATAAATGTTGCCATGGAACTGGGAGCCAATTTCAGGTGGCTTAAACTAGTCTAGATTCTCATCTTCACAGACCCCAGAGCTGTGCCGACATGAGGCATTTTTGGTTTGAAAACGAGTGCAAATGAATTGAGAGTTTGGCTCACGGGGTGAGGACTGGATAACGTGATGACAGAAGGGCTTTATAAACATTTATTATTCAAAATCTCTTCTGCAAACCCGAACACGCCTAGGCAATTAGCTGCAGATGGGCAATTTTGATGCAATTATTATGCACCTTCACTACTACAAAGCTTTCAGCGCCATTCCTTTTGAAAACGTCTGAATGAAACAGCATGACAAAACTAATGAACTATTGCATCTTTTTCCTGTCAGCTGCGCAACTAGTAGGTGCCATCAACATGCCTCATGGGGAGGAGCTGCTGTGGTCACGGCTCTGAGCCCAAAGGTGTGCAAACACCAAATACCTGCTGAGGGCAAACCCACCTGTAGCCTTCAGTAGCCGAGCTACTTGAGGGAGGATGACTTGCCATTGCACATTGGGATCAGGGCATTAGATTGATTCCTGGATGTTATTTGTCATCTCTCTTTCAAATTTCCCTAATGAGATGTCTCTACGTGTGCCTAAAAGCCGTGGTTATTTACTGTTCTGTGCTAGACAAAGGCTTTTTGGGTAATGAGACTCCAGATACCAGCAGCGTAATAGTGGAAAGTGTCTGAGTGTCTGAAGCCACACTGACAAAGAGAACAGTTTGTTTTTAGCACAATTGCTATGGAGGAAACACACTTGTCTCCAGTTTCTCGAAACTACTTGTCTCTGGCTTCTTGCAGCAAACATATCCGGGAAGCCAGCTGGGTTTGTTTTTATTTTTTTTTTTGGAATCCTTAAAACAAAACAAAGTTCAAGAAATATAAAGGAGTGGACAACATTTTGCAACTTGCCAGCCAAAAGTAAGGTCCACAATTAACTATACATATAACTACTAAGATTTTCAAGAGGAATGTCCTCATTATGACTCCCATTTACCTAAAAATAATTCCAATTATTCCAAAAGTGAGCCAATTCCATGCTCACTTTTGAAAAGATCCCAAGAAAGTACCTTTAGCAGTTTGGTACATTTTATTTGTACATTCATTCATGTTAGAAACTAATCTGTTAACACATGAAATAGCTGATACTGGTATGATTAAATCTTCCCTTGATACCCCAAGTGACCTGCCTGGACCCCTCTAACTTGGATGGCTCCGTGGCTGCTGAGCTCTGGAATATCCCACGCCCAGAACCTGCAACCATCCACAAGACTCAACACACACACTAAGCACGCTGTCTGTTAAAATCACGTACGATTTACTGATTTAGCTTAGCTCGTAGAAGAGCTAAAAGAACTATATCGTTCGTGTGAGCTTGATGTTTTGGCAGGGCTCACGCAATCTGCTCTCACAGCAGGCCACATCAGCCCCACCACCTCCCATTCCCAAGCATGCACTAACCACTGTTTTGGGATCCAGTTGTTTTTCACACTCTTGACAGGTCAGCTGCACACTGATAGAAAGCACCTGCCTTTGTCAAACACCTCACTGGCTCGGTTTGATGCCACCTAGTTCTTTCCTCACCTTCTGCAAACCGTACACGATTTAGCTGACCTTTATTGTATCCCCCTGCAGTTATTCCTTTTACATGATGAAGAGTACAGCTCTACTAAAGAAGCCACGTGGAACTTGGCAGGCAGAAAGTAACGGCTTTGTAGGAATTAACTCAAACTACACAAGAGCACAGTTGTTTAAGTTGTTTGAAGAAATATATGAAATCGATAGAGCTCTTTGTTAAACGCTGTAAGACTTTCAGAGGGTTGGCCTTAATTGATGAAAATTTCATAAGCAAGTGCAGGTCTGCAGGTAGGTTAATGGAAGGCAGCCGAGCATTGGCTGTATGTCACTGTGTCCTCTTCTGGGGTACTGTTTTTCCACATTAAGTTCTTTTGCTTCAGTTCTTCAGAATAAAAAGACACTTTTAAAAAAATTAATGTGGAGGAATAGAGTGAATTTCAGCATGGTGAAAGCCTGAGCTCACCTCTGAGAGATGAAACACATCTAAATAGTTATTAACTTGGTATTTTTAATATTCACTGAGCCAGACCCTTCTCTGACAGAAATCAGCATGCTGTCACGGGACTCAGAGGAGCTGTGCCAGCTAGGGTCAAGTGCTTAGTCGACCCATCGTATTTGACATAAACAACTTCATGAAATACTGAAAATGCTAGGTGAAAATTTGTTTGATTATTAAAAATAAGTTAAGCAGAAACACTTTGTGCTGGGTTAATAATGTCAAGGTTAATAAAAAACAAATCAAATCCTCAGGGTTTGAATGAACACATTCTTGCCTGAGGACAGATAATTATTTAAGGTGACTCTGGCAAAAAGGGGCAAACAGCAGCAGAACGGGTACCATTCATGCAAACACATTCTATACATGTCATTTTGGGGTATCTAGAGACAGCACATTAAAAGATGCAGTAAAGTACACAAGTTTAAATAATAATAGTTATGTCTCGTTCAGGGTCTGCAGATCTCTAACTGTTAAGAAAACAAAAAAGTAGGTATGATGTGGCTCTGCGCTGCACAGGTTGGAGTAGAGACCTCCCTCCCCAAGAGCCAGAATTACTCCGTGTTTCTACGACATGATGTTCAGGATATCATGGTGAGATGGTCTAACAACAGCATCATTTGTTAGGTGGTAAAAATATCAGACAGCATTACAGAGCTGTAGCTTCATTTCTATTCTAGGTACTATTAGGAGGTACTGAAAGTAGAGGTGCAATTCTCGCTATTTTCTAGTGTGCTATTTAATAGGAGAGCTTTTCATAGCTGAAAAATCATCTTTCTGTTCTTGGAAATCCGCATGCACTCCATCTGAAAGCATAATAAACCAGACTAGTGAAGAAAGATGTAGGTTCAGTGCAGAAAAAGGAGGAGACAATTTTCAATTGGCCTGGCTGGCCTCTACAATAGATATAGTGAAGAGAATTAAGTTAAAAAAAAACCCAGTAATTTGGTGAAGCAAAAGATTTTTTATATGCAACGCAAGGGCAAATACCAGATGACACAGAGAAAGAGAGTCCTCCTGTAGTGAATGGACCAGGGCTCATACCATCCAAGGGCACTCCATGTTAGCAACGTACTACACCAAGGTTAATACCGCACTGTCGCTGAAGGGACACTTCTTGATGACTTGAGAACCCTGGGGTTTAACAAGTTTGCGTCTGCTGAAAGAGATGGGGATGCCATCCTTCACGTAAGGCTTCCAGAGGCCCATTCTCCCTGTGGGAGTCTAAACGTTTTACCAAGGCAGGGGAAGGTTTTTAAAGGCACGAAGAGAACGTTGCCACAGTCTCTACACGTTCGTGAAATAAGCAGCTTCAGCAAACGAATAAACGATCCCCCAGCTCCAAAGAGAAGTAATGCAATTTGTATATTAACAAACTATGAGCAAACAAAACCAGCTGCCCAAGGGGAAGCGCTCAGTTGGAGATATGGGGAACAGGGAACAGATACGGCGGCCACAGTGGACTTCGTTAGCGTAGGCTTGCTGAGGACAAGAGACTCGAATAATGTGGCAATGACCGTAAAGGCCATAAAGTAAATGAGGCTCTTTGCTTTAAACTGGCCTAGTTCTAGCCCTGACCCCACGGACTGACAAACCAAGAGAAGGTTTGGTTTGTTCCTCCCAGCTAGGCGGAAGAGAAGCGGTCTTCACTAACTGCCAGCCAGAACAGGCAAACGAGGTTAAAAAAACCCCCAGATTTTGTTTGTCTGCTCCATTTTGGATCAGACTCTCTGGAGGGAAGCTACCATTTAGAAAGGTGTTTTAGCCCTGGAAACACAGAAATGGTTGTACATGGGTGTGCGAGTACATATATGAACCTGTCTAGCCATGAGCTCATGTCTTACTGTTGTTTCCCTCCCCAGAAAATCTATGGATGTTCGCAAACAACATTATTTAACCACTCGATAGTGTTTTTCAATTTCTGAAGCCCTGTTCATGAACCTATTCTGCTGCCAACCTTCACCTTTGGCTGTTTCTTCCATTTTACCAGCTACAGCTTTGACTAGCAAGCAAGGGTGGCCAGCTCCTGCAAACCCGGGCGGAACGGGATCTTCAGCTAGGTACTTGTGCATTTCTATGAGGCTGCCTTTTCATACGAACACAAACAATCCTGGGAAATCTGGACTCGGTCCATAACCACTAGGCAGCTGGACAAAAAGGTTTTTTCCACTTCTGTAGTACTGCCAGCCTCCAACACTTCTCACTGTATCATCCGTCTTTATTGAGAGCTGTTAATTATAGCTACGAAGTCTGTTACCATACAGGCACTTTCCTTTTTTAAAGCGGCTTTAAAGGTAGCTGCCTTCAAGATATTCTGACACAGATCTGGGCTGGAAAACAATGCAGAATTCCTTATCACTCCCTCCTGAGTTTTGCTGATGTTTGTATTGCTGCTGTAAACAACATGAGAGAACCTGTCTAGGGTAGTCCCCGTTTAATGAGTTTGTGCACTGCGCGTCAAAATACTTGATAGGATGATCGAGATAAAACACCTCCTGCAAAAGGACCAGCTGTGAACTCTTCATGTGATGGTGACTGGAAAAACAGCATATCCATGCTCACCTCAGCTTTCTGCTTCTTTCCCCACACAGTAAACCTGATCACACACTCTTTCCCGGTCCCTTTTTCCCTCTGCCAGCCATAAAACGCAGTTACTTTTCTGCCTGTGCATGCAGGTCACGCCTGGAGGCAGGGAAGGGAGGAGGTGAGCCCTGAGGTCCCTTCAACCTGGCTTGCTTTGATTCCACAGTCTCAGTCAGTGCAGAGGGATCAGGACGGGGAGGATCAGTGTAGGTGGATTTGCTCCTGAGGTCTTCTGGGAAAAGCCCTAGCAGCGGGAAAGCTTGGCAGCCACTAACCAGAGGAAGAGCCAGCTAATGAAGTGCAGTTTAACTACTGACCAGAGATCATTCAGTGCTGCAAGACACAACGGTTTTTTCCAAGAAAAAGCTGTTACATAAACATTGTTTCACAGCACATGCCCTGTCTGCAGGTAACAAGAACAATTATTTCTCCTTCTAGTCCTTGTCTCAAACACTGTTACCTCACAGGAGGCATATAAAGTAATTATTTTAGAGCATCTGTTCAAGCCGCAGCAGAGAAGACAAAAATAATGGAACAACAAGACAAAATTACAGGACACCACTTAATTGAATCTTCCTTGTAATGATTTTGAAATCCAGGCTCAAGATTAAATAACACATGTGTCTCCTGATCAGGTAGTAGCTAATTTTCATTCTTGATTAACTTTCCACAAAGGTCCAAAAGCCCAGCAGAGGTGATCCTCAACAGATGAAGGATCTTCGGATTAAGGGCAAATTTTTCACCAGGCATGAATGTTAAGCTTTTTTCAGAACATCATGATCCAAAATACAAACGCAATCTCCAAGTATAAACTGTGAGGCTAAATGAGAAAGGACTGATTTCCTAAAGAAGGAACCATGACCGTTTTCTCACAGAAGCTAAGACACAACTCTCAAAGGCAGCATTAGCTGCCTGAATAGAAGGAATTAGCAAACTAGTCAAGCAGAAGTTTAAAGAAATTTTCTTAAAGGTGTTTTCAGGAGATGTAAAACCTGGGTGAGGTTTAGAAAGGGAGGCAAGCATATAAATGCCACCTTACGTGCCCCAGATCCACATGCAGGCTTCGTGTTGTGAGAGCTACCTCCAGAGAAGTTAGAACACGGGCAATAATTTTGGGGTGCTGTGCCAGCCACTCGCATTGTCAGGCCAATGTAGGTACCAAGCTCCCATACCGTGCCTCTGAGGAACAGAACAACTACCATCTTCAACACAGGTCCGGGAGTAGTATTTAAGCTTTCCAGTGGAAAACATCGAGAGGAGTGCCACCTCAAGCCTAGTTAGGCACTTACCCTTGGGATGAGGAGGGCTCCCACTAACAGCTAAAGTTTGGCAAACAGACTTTCTCCTCAGCCCTTCCTGCTCTTTACCTTACACGCCTCACAGTTGTGTCTCCCCCGCAGGTGTTAGCTCTCCCCGTGCATCGTAGGAGGAAACCGGGCATTCAGCTCCAAGCTGGCAGTGCTGGAATATGCAGTGTGGCACCGAGGAGCTAGCTGTGGCAAACCTCCTTGCTAATCTAACCCCTGGTACTGTCTTCAGTGTGTAGAAAAGACTTACATGAAGAGGAGGCTGCTCTAGAAATACTCTGGAGCTGAAGGACTATCTATTTTCTCAAGAACAGGCAGCCTGTAGAACAGATTTTTGACAGCTGGCTGAAAAATTTTGTTTCAGGAGCCAGAAAGAGCAGGAAACCATGACACTAACCTTTGAAGTGTCCCCAAGGAAGCAGCTGAAATGACAACTGATGTGATAATCCAGCAATAATGCAGCATAGCTGTGAGGAGCAACCTCCAGAACTCTCATGGGGTAACGCACCCCTAACCCGTGTCCCACGGGGACACGCTTTCCTTCTCCAAAGGAGAGACAGCAGCTACCACAGGTTTCATCAGGAAGAGGTAATTATTTAACTTGGAGAAACAGAAGTTAACAGCAGCATCACCCTGAGCTCCGTGTCTTGGGCTTCAGCTGAGCTAAGCCCAGTGAATGCTCTGTGCCCTAGCCTGATGCTGTACATATCAACGTCAGGTTGGACACTGGATGGATGCCCACCAGCACTGCCCCTACCACAAACACCACGTTGGCTTCACTACAACTGCGACTTGCTAACAGTTTGGCCTTGTCTTCAAGACTGGAAGAAAACCGCAGATTCAGTGAAAACAGCCTGAGAAGTGGTACCATGGCCCATCAATAACCCATCACCAACAACAGTTCTGAGATCTGCAGGAGAGATATAGATGACCATGGGTGTGATAAACCTCTTGCACAATGTCTACATCATCTTTTAATTAATCGCTTCAATACCAAGCACAAAGGTAGAGATCAAGCTGACTTAATTTGGATTTATGCCTGGCTTGTATCTATTTAACACAGGTAAGAATCAGATGCTCTAACTTTTAATTTCAAGGGTTCTTTCGTTGTTGGCTTTTTTTCCCCAGCAAGCTAATGGGAACTTGAACTGTAAAGTGATTTTATTCTGAGGAACACAAAGCAAATAGGTATTATTTTAAGGCTAATATACTGAATTAGACAAATAGAGTTTATAAACCCAAAGGTTTTTTGATAGAAAACATGCTTCATTGGGTGACATTTGCTAAAAAACACTTGTATTCATCATGTCTGGATGCCTTTGTAGCTTATTTACGACTCTGTTAATGCTGTCTGCTCTGGTGGTGAGGTTCCCACCTAAGTAGTAATATAAATCAGTAGGATGCCAAAAGCCAACCACACTGCAACATTTTAATGCTGCTGGGTAAGAGAGACTCATGAATACAAAACACAGAAAATCAATAGTAAAGAAGGATCCAGTCATTCTAAATCAGGCTCTAGCCTTCTTCCCCCTTAGTTTCATCAGGTCCAGTGGTGGGTTACCAGTACCGCATGTCTGGGTTCTCAGCCGGCTGCAGAAGAGCAGGACAGTGCCCATGGGGCAGCGAGTCACCCTTTCGTATGAGTCAGGATCAAACTAAGGGACCCAACTCCTAGAATTACTGGGGATGCCGGGCTAGTGCCTCATCTCCTCCATGCTAGCTGAAATACACGTGAAACACATTTAGAAACTGGCCCACATTCTCCTGGACATCATGTGAAGCACTGCTAATTTCTGGCCACTGAAGAGCTAAGTCTCAATTCCCAGCCCATATTCTTATAAAGCAAAAGTGACTCTTGTGAAGTTAATTTGTTGGTAAATCAGAATAAGTGAGATCTACTACATTAGTCCTTTACCAGTGTTCCCCCCAATACTTTGGTTCAGTTTCAGAGAAATAACTATACACGTTCAAATATGGTTGTAGATCAGTGCAGGTACGTGTGACGATCCTTTCCCAACCCATCAGCTCCAGTCGAGGTTATGGAAGAGATTTAGCTTTTGGTGTTTTCTTTAGCCCTAATGCTTTATGAAATAAAAATCAAGACCTAAAGGATAAACAAGTAAATAAATAAGCACACAAACCATTCTGGAAATTCCTGCCCTTTCCTTCTCAAGAAATGATTAGATAGGACTGTACTGTCAAAATAAGGAAGCTTTCTGAGCTATTCTCCCGCTGCAATGTGAACACAATCCTCCGTTATTCCCCCAGTTGGCATAAGAGAGAGTGAATCTTTATAAAAGGTGCATTTTGTCCTGCCTAGAGATACACAAAGCTCAGCAATACCTTACGGAGATTTTAATTTAATCTTTCATGTAGCCAGGGAGCTTTAAGGTCTAGTGCTTTTAATTTATGTTACCTCGTAAATTAATAATGTAGGTATGACGGAGGGTAGCTCATCAGATTAAATGTGTCCTTTTATAACACAGTTTGGAAGCAAAAAGTATGAAGCCAAAACGAAGCAGTCTTAAATGATCCATTAGGCGCATAAATCATTACATGTGTTATTTCTGGACTGGACGGTGGTTGAAATGAATGATAATTTCGTTACTGTAATTTTATTTTAAGCTAGTGAGCACTTGCACAAGAAGTAAGAGAGCGGCGCTGGCCCTGGTGTGCTCTTCAGCGGCCTGCCAGAGCTCTCTGCATCGCTCCCCATGCACGCAGTGCCAAGGGTGGGGGGCACCCGTGGTAGCGAGCCTGGGACAAGCTCTCCCAGAGGGGTCTACACCGGGGCACAACTCCGGCTTTTGATGGAGCTGCACAGGGAGCCTAGAGCAGTGTGGATGTGAAAGCATATGTTTTGGGTTGCTCTGAGGAGCGACTCTCTCCCCATGTTGTGGACACAACGGATAGTCTACTTCAGCTTAAATGGAAAGTTCTTTAGCATGCAATATGGGTCGATCAGAAACCCTTAATGCTTTATATTATGGCCTAATATGCAAAATATTATAAAGAAGCTGAATAAACCTGCTCTTAAATTTAATGTGCTACTATAAAATTTTGGTGGCAAATACAATTATATGTGCTATCAAATGGGAAAACAATCTGTGCAGCTTTAAACTGGTTTGTAGCCACAATCTTCTTTTCTGAGACTGCAAAACATACCAATTCATATATTTATGGCATAGTATGTATACATACTGGTGTAATACAACAGGAATTAAAAACCATAATAAACCATATAATCTGTGTAAGAGGGACTATATGTCTATTCACCATTCCTACATTTTACGATCCCTCTGCTGTGTATTTGATGCTAACGGCTGCTGTTCCTTACGTGCTCATGAGCTGTACAGCGAGGTACCCCAAAGCCCTGCGAAGCCGCCCACCATGGAAGGGGTGCTGTGAAGGCACTGCCTGTGCTGCGGCGAGGGGAGGCTGAGCTGCCCAGCCTCACTGAGGAGGAGGCGGCTGCGCCTCGAGGAGCTTTGCTGCCAAAAACATGAGGTGCCTGTGGATTTTAGGAACCTGTGTAGGCAAGAGCTGAGAATCCCCTCCTTTACTACCTCACCACTAAGGTGACTTAGATGTCATATTTCTACCTTCTTCCACTACCACCTTTCCATTTATCTCATTACAAATTCCTGCCAGACAGCTTAGACAGTGTATAAAATATAAATGAAGGTGACGGATAAAGGAAGCAGCAGCAAGTGATCAAGCAAGTCACTGGTTAGTTCCAGGTCAGAACTGTCATATTTTAACTATTCAGAAGCCCATGCAATGCCTCCCTAACATGCCCAACCGTGCCTGCAGTGCAAGCTTTCCTGAAGATGGTAATGCCTCACACAGAGCTGCAAAGTCTCTCTGTGTGTATACAGATATATGCACATATGTATATAATATGCAAAAATTGGGAATAATTAAGAGGGGATGCTGGAACTCAATGCTTGGGCTTTCAGATGTATGTGCATGTGACATGTCAGCCATAATGGAGCAGTCAGATGAACAGTAACTCTTTTTACAGCAGTTCTTAGTGTAGGACCACTGAAAGGTCTTAGTGTAGGTAGTGGACATGCTGAAGCACACACATGGACAGTCCTCCCTCTGAAGGACTGTCTCATCCGAATGGAGAGTACAAGGAAATCAGAGGTCTGTAGTGACTTGCTCAAAGCCAGAACATAAATCTGCATCAAAGCTAGGAACAAAAGCCGTATCTCCAAATGCCCATGTCTACCCTGACACCAATAAAAACCTCTGCAAATTAACCCTATTCAGTCTGCTGGTCAGACACAAAAATACACCTGTTTTACTAACTCTGCTGCAAGCTTACTTGTAACGATGTCCCCCTGCATCCCGAAGAGGCTGCAGGGCTTGCACCCGCTCTTCAACTCAGCCATCATTTAATTAAATGGAAGACATAAAACTACCAACCATATCAATTAACTGCAGCAACAAAGAGTATAATGCTCTGGTTTTAACCCCAGGGATCTGGTGAACCACCACTGCTCACCCCAGAATTCAGCAGTATTTAAAACATTATCTGAGAGCAGCTGGAAGGAAAAATACTTAAAACCCAAGGAAACAAAAAGGTAGTTGGTTTGGGCTAGCACTTGTTTTTAGATTAAACTGTTGCTTTCTCTAATCTCCATGCCTCTCATCTCTGAAGCAACTATTATTTGCTGTGGTGCAAACCACAACTACAAACTGAAGGCTGAAGTACAGGAAACATGCCATCTTATGAGAATGCCTTCAAAACTTCTGGATACTGCTCTAGGACCTGCAGCAAACAGTGAAATCCCTTTACCTGCAGCCCCCAAATGATTTAGAAGATGAAGAAGCTGTAACGATGGCTAAGCAGCACCATTTCAGCACTTATAGTCTTAGTCTTAACCCTCGTCATGAGGTAGAGCATCACCCGAGTACTCTGGTTTCCCAGATTTTTTCCTGAGGCACGTTTCCACCTCGCTGCTGCACAGCTGGAAGCTGAGAAATGTGTACTTCTTACTGTTTACTTTCAGAGCTACTTCATTAAAAAGGCTGTGAGCCCCACTGTGTAACAGAAGGGGAAAACATTGTTCACATCCTTCCACATATCAGGGAAGCTCTCTGACACGGGACATCTTGATGGCTGAGTCATCCCATCTGTCCCAGACACCTCTCGGGCCAAAATGAGCTGAGATGAAGGAGTTCTCACCAAGAGGCAGTCGTTCCAGCAGCCAGAGCATCCTCAGCCCCTCGCAGAGGGCACACACTCAGGGTTTTCCATGAGCGCTCCAGCCTTTGTGGGTTTGGCTTGCTGCAAAGACAAGGTGTGCTGAAGACAAAGTGCTGCCTTTGGTTATGACTGTGCTTCCTCCCGGAAATAAACACAACAGCCTGAATTTAACTGGGATCACAACTTGGCCTTTGATGTCAGGGGCATAATGCCAGGAACATACTGCAATACTTCTTACGTGGCTATTCAAGGCATCGCACTAGTCCTGAGTTTGGAAAAGAAAAGCTTACTTAGCTTACTCAGAGGTTGCCATAAAAGTCAGCTGTAGGTAGAGGAAGAAGATATTAATAAAAAAAGTTATGTTCACATGGGTTTGAACAGAAAACTCTTGAGAAGCCATGGCAGAAAATACGGATTTTCATTACGTGACTTGTATGTATCGGAAATAAATCTGGACTGCTGACTGTTGGAGTGAAATTGCATTAAGAGCAATAACATACCACCCAGCACAGGGCACACAGAATGAATTCAGAAGACTCTTTGACCAACCTGAACAGGAAACCAAATGCAAATTTAACTGGTTGATCTGAATAAAACTTCCATTAGAGGTAGAGCAGCATGCAAGAGCCAGAGGAGAAAACACAAAAGGTCCCATACCTGTATCTTTGCTTTGGAGACTGCTTTTCAGCTGACTTAAAAACATGTCCCAGATAATACAAAGGAAAGAATAAAAAGTTCCAGTTTGTTGCAAACCACGTTAGAGTGAAGGGTGCATCGAATTTCTTAAAGGTCAGTTTTGCTAGCTGGGTTGAACCCGACCAGGAGGAGCAGACACCCAGGACCACGGCCACACCCCAGAAAATCTTCTTGAGTTGCGTCACGGAGCATTTCCAGCAGCAGCGGTTCACCCTTCCACCGCTTTCCGCCCCGGCTTGCATCTGTGCTTCGGCTGGGGCTGGAGACTCCCGGGAGCGCTCATCCCCTGGGGAGAAGAAAACACGGGGCTTACTAAGGAAGTCTAGGCTGTGTTTCAGTTTTCAAATCCGAAGCCCTTCTGAAGTCCTGTTTGCCAGCAAAAAAACCCCAGATCTTGACACAAAACGTCCTTCGTTTTTAGATCATTGCAAAGCCTCTGGTTCAACTGAGGCATAATTAAACTGCAGATAATAATTATCACCTCTAGATTTAGAAGCCACTGGGTAAAATGGAAATGAAAATTGCATGTTGCTCTGATGTACACAGAAAGGCTTAACACACCACTTCAACTGATGCTGTTAGGATGCGTAAATGAATGAAAAATACGGCACTGAGTTTAATAAAGCAGCAAGGGGGATTACAACAACACTTGGAATTGTTATTGTCTTGGAAAATGTGGCACTGAACAGCTTATGGAATATGGTGTTTCTTAAAAAGGGAGAGGCGACAATGCATTTCATCTTGAATCACGATCACTGCAATGTAATTAGCACGATTAATACTGAACTGGGATCACCGAGTGATCCCTAGTCAAACAGCTCTCCTGAGGCTGTAACCAGATGGCAAAAATTAGACCAACCCACAGGCTGCCCCAAAGGGCACCTCAGACTAGGTAACCCTAACTTTTTTTAGCTCGAGACCTGCACCAAATATGGTTCAGCACAGGGACTGGAACTTTGCCCCGGTATAACTAAGCCTGGGATGCTGCTGGGAAGGCTCAGTTTCACGTGTGTGTTATGCTGACTCCAGCATCCAGGGTCCCAAAGCAGAGGTGGCTCCTCAGCCACGCACCCGGGCATCCATCAGCACAGTTACAGACACTACACAAACCAGGTGATAATTTTTAGGGACGACATCCACTGTATGTCTGGTTTCCAGTCAGCTGCATGCCAGCCATCAAAACCTCCTTCAGGCTTATGTTTCCAAAACCTTGTCTCTTTCATATATTAGAGCACTTGGTTTAATGAAAAGGTAATTTCTCCCCTAAAAATACCCTGCCTTCATCCTTAAACATGAATTGCTATGGCCCTGCTATCGCGCCACCATCAGCAGATCCGTACCCAGGGTGTGAATGAGTGAGCAAAGAGAGGTTAGGTGGTTCAGTTCCCACAGAGACAAAACGTGCTGGCAGACCTCAGCACCAGGCCACTGCCTTTAGGGCTTTCACCCGCCTTTCTGCAATTCACCCCATTCAACAGCCGCTGAAGCCGTCAGGTGCCCGCATGCCACACCTGGCAGTGATTCCTCTGAAAGGCCGCCCTCAGTTTAGTTGGCACATTCACTTCAAGGAGGATGTTAACAGCAGTTCATGTGGAAAGCCAGGAACCTACAACTTCAAAAGTGTCCTGAGGTCACTGCATGAATTGAAAGGTGAAAAGAGAAATACAAGTACAGCCAGGACAATGAGACACTCTATTATTGCCAAACATTTATACATGTTCCAGGCAGACTAAGAGAGATACACATGGAAAAAATCCTTCTTTACCCTGGTGAGAATCAGCATTTGGAACGGAACATCTCTTAAAACCTCTAATTTCAGGCTAACCTAAAATTGTATTTATATGAGCTTACACATTATTAAATAAAAAGTTTATTCCAATGGAGAGAACTATTTAATTATTTCTTTACAGATAAGAAATGCATGAGCTAAAAGTACCATGAGTTTGCCTACTAAAGCCATATTGTATAACAGGAAAAAACCCTGTTCGATACCTTGAAATCTAAAAAGAGTGTACAGCAGCAAAGGTATAGACATCTAGTCTTTTTGAGTGGCTTCAAGAGAGATGGGGCCGTTGCTGATCTCTCCACTTATTTCAGTTCTCAGCAGAAGATTGTGTGGGCAGCTTCCCACATAACAGGAGATGCACCAGCAGGCCAAAGAATTACCCAAATTTAACGCAGCTTTGCATTAACTCCTAATGGAAAGGTTACAAGCTACCTGCTAAATGTTAGAAGACACTAAAATTGAAAAAGGCTGCCTGTGAACCCTGACCTCATTCAAAATAATTTCAATACATTTTATTCGTAATGTATTGTTTATAACTAAGGCTCCTGCACACACACCAGTCAGGGTTCAGTTCACCGAACCACGGTACATTCCTTTCTTCTAATTTCACCACATAGTGGGAAGCTGCCAGCGCTCTCTTTGCTGTCCCACCACGCAATTCCCACAGTGATTACTGAATTATACCTTTCCTCGCCAGCTTTTCTCCTAGGCGTTGTCACTCCAACACCAAACACTTCACACACCCTAATGAACTCCAGCATCCTTCCCATGGACCACAGGGAGAGCTGGGCACAGAATAAAGGAATCCAGGCAGCCAGAGTGCCAAGTGACCACTTCAGAGGGGTTTGTGCCACTGTGTCAGTGCAGGGAAAAGTCTCCCTCCACTCGCAGTTTGCATCTCTGCAACTACTTGGAGAGGTAGGTGAAAACGTTCCCCCTTCCAGAAGATGGCTAGCAGGGTACCTGCCGTCCCCATCTTCTCTGCAGTTATTCCCCTGGGAAGCAGGAAACCAGGATTTAAACACCTCTTGCTGAAGATATTTAACACTGGGGAACATGCCTCAAGCCACTAGGGTATATGACAGCCCAAGATGAGTAGGTGCTCTGAACCACAACACTAAAGATGCGTTATTTTTTCTAAAATAAGGATTGATCCCTAGGACAGCAAGATAACATGCCTGGCCCTCTGGCCCAGCAGTCTTGGCAATCACTGAAAAGGGGGAAAATCACAACTGTACCACCTGATGCACCAGGCACTCAACATAAAACTATGCCGTGTTTGGTGGACACCCCACAACAGACAGTGGTGAGGATCTTCTCCCCACCAAGGGCTGAAGCCGGCTGCCCTGCTCCCACTGCACTATGTACATACACAGGAGTCAGCAGTTCACCGGGACAGCTTGCACGAAGATCACTGCTTTTTAACTCCATTGCAACTTTACTGGTGTCTTCTCTACTCCACAAGCAAAATGACTTGTCCATGTACATTAAATTTTGTGTTAATACACCAACAAAGGTGTTCACTTTCAGCAAAAGACAATTATCACGTGTATCACTTCTAAAGTGATCTTGCAGCTCAAGGCTTACATTTCTAGGGCTGCTCATTCTTTGGATGCATTTATGTGTTGGTAAAAACATATCCCAAATTCTGGGGTAAAAATCACTGACCCTGTGATCAGCAATTACAAGCCAAGACTTCTTTTAGTTGTCCATCAGTGAAACTGCATTGTGCCCTCATGATTTTCCATGCTGCCGGAGGGCTAGGTGCCAAACAGGCACAGCCTTTTCCAGTGGATGTGGCAGTGTAATGAAGGATACCTGGGACATAATCTGCCCCAAAAACACAAGTTGTCTTTAGAAATGGTGGTCGCTACAGATGATATACACCCATGTGGTCTCATCCTCTCATTTACTGTGCTGGGGACTTGACAGCCAGCTGGCATGCATAACACCCAGAGCTTCAGCTTTTCCTACCCAGTCCCTGTGTCCCCATGGGGATATTTTTCCTCACCCAAATTGCATGTGCACAGATGGGGTGACATCAAACTCTCACATGGATGAGAAGCTCCTCACTCTCCTTCTAACACTGCAAAAGGGCCAGCTGGCAACAGAATACACATGAATTTAAAGATGGCAAAATGGCTTTTCAGAGTGGATGAGGCAAGACATTAAAGAATTTTATTTCTGGACATCTCCTCCAGACTTTTAAAGTGTTTCTTCCGTCGCTCCTTGCAGCAGACTGCTCTGTATGCTACTGTATCCCTCAAAAGAACAAATCAAGATGCTGAGAGAGAGGAAAAATGCCTAGCTTGTTTTTACTAATTTTGTCTTTTCATTCTTCCTTTTGTTCATTCATTTTCCGGTTTCATAAATCCCAACCGGAACCACTCCTCCTCCCTCCCTTCCAGCCCAGCTCCTCTCCCATGGCATGCAGAAGCGACTGAAGAAAACCACCTCCAGTGTTACTGCCAATGCTGTTACCCACAAGGATCCCCAGCATCAGAAAACAGCTGTCCTCCTGCCTTAGGTGATGTACCCTTCCTTACTGACTACAGATGCTTGCACTGGGTAGGAGAAAATCCACCTCAGTGGAGGTGACAACTTGAAACAGCCTGTCCAGGCCACTTCAAAAGTGCTTTAAGTCTTAAGAGTCCTGTGCACAGCTAGCCAGTTACAGGTTTGCCACAGGACTACACTGTGCCTCACTGTATATGTTAAAACTGCTAAAAACCACGGGTGGCATACATCTCCTCAGTCTGAGACATCTGCCGTGCAGACTTGTATATCTGAGACAGTCATTTACACTTTCTGCATAGTTAGTAGACAGAAAAAAGACATTTCCATAAGCACGATTTATCTCCTCCTGAAGCAGACGATTAAAACAAGCCAGATGAATCACCCTCTCCAAGTGCTTGTTTCTCTCCACCAGCTCTAAACAGTCTGGGGCGACAAGCTGAGAAGTAGGTGTCTCTAGTGTGGGTGTCTGAAGCTGGGTGAGATGAGGCCCACCTCTCCACCGCTGCTGCCAGGAACAGAGAGTAAAGCCACCGCAGACGGTACTGGCAGGCTCAGAGCTGGGCCCTGCCACACAGACACATTTAGCTGTCACCCATGAACTGCTTTAGCTGTTGCCACCTAGTCAGCAAGCAAGCAAACGAAGTATTACAAAAGCACTGGGTGCCCTTGCTAACTCTTCAGGGTGAGAAAGTGACCTGCACAGACAAAGGTCCTGCCTATTCAGGACTGAAACAGCACCACCAACTTCTCCAGGCTACGGAATGGGCTTCAACCTAAGCGTATTCTTAGACAGCTCTTTAAAATCAGACTTCAGGAAAACATTCTGACAAAAGGAAGAATCCTCGCAGGTCTCTGTGACAATTACAAATGAGTTGTCCTCAAGGCTTTTGGTGGCTGAGAAGCTGAACATGAGCCGGCCGTGTGCGCTGGCAGCCCAGAAAGCCAACCGTATCCTGGGCTGTATCAGGAGAAGTGTGGCCAGCAGGTCGAGGGAGGGGATTCTCCCCCTCTGCTCTGCTTTTGTGAGACCCCACCTGCAGTGCTGCATCCAGCTGTGGAGCCCTCAGCATAAGAAGGATATTGACCAGTTGGAGCGAGTCCAGAGGAGGCCACAAAGATGCTCGGAGGGCTGGAGCACCTCTGCTATGGGGACAGGCTGAGAGAGTTGGGCTTGTTCAGCCTGGAGAAGAGAAGACTCCAGGGAGACCTTATAGCACCTTCCAGTACCTGAAGGGGGCCTACAAGGGAGTTGGGGGGGGACTTTTTACAAGGGCCTGTAGTGACAGGACAAGGGGTAAGGGGTTTAAACTGAAAGCAGGGAGATTTAGATTAGGTATCAGGAAGAAGCTCTTCAGGGAGAGGGTGGTGAGGCACTGGAACAGGTTGCCCACAGAAGCTGTGGGTGCCCCATCCCTGGGAGTGTTCAAGGCCAGGCTGGATGAGGCTTTGAGCAACCTGGTCTAGTGGAGGGTGTCCCTGCCCATGGCAGGGGGGTTGGAACTAGATGGTCTTTAAGGTCCCTTCCAACCCAAACCATTCTATGATTCTAAGGCATTTCCATCTTGCCAGCCTCTCACATCTTTTGTAGCTGCTTGGGCATTGCACACAAGTTTGTAAAGCTTGTAAAGCTATTTTATGCTTATCATAAATAGGGGAGAAGGAGCTGGGGCAAATCCCGTAAGGACAGCATCTGACCCTCAGCATGGTTACAGCTCTGGAAACCCATGACATGCAGGGGGATCAGAGCTGGGTACTACACAAGGTATATTCTCTCAATCATGAATGCTGTGTGACTTAAGTTTCACCCAGTAATTATTACACAGAGGGATCAGTGGGAGGCCATTAGTTCCAACCCAATTACTTACCAGTTACAAACATACCTAAGAACACACACGATGACTTCTGGTGGGGGTTCTCTGGACAGATACAATACTATTTGCCCCAGTGGCAGACTCCCAAACTCCTCAAAGTGTTTTTATCCCATACCTGTCTACCACACTAGCCATGTATTATTGAGCTGTCCAGAATTTTTGAGCTAAGCTGTTAAAACCCAGTGATTTACATCTCTAATTGTTACTGTACTTGTCTAAATCTGAAATGTTGATATTCATTCAGCTATGTTGCCCAGGCATTTTCTTCACAGTTGGCCAGGTTAAAGAATCAGGTCTTAGAGACTCATCTGTCACCTGACAGGCCACTTAGTAGCTGGTGCAGCTTTCTGATGCCATTGTCAACGATGACCTCTCCTTTCACAGGCCATCCTGATTGCTGGTTTTAAGGAGCTGTTAATATTTCATTAATGAGAGCACGCGCAGCCTAACTTCTGCATCGAGGGACATTCCCTCCTTCTCCAAGTTAGTGTCAGCTTTGCCAAGGCTGCTTGCACTGGCTGTATCCTCCTCCCAATCCCACTAGAGCTCCTCAGGTGCCAAAGAATCTGTTCCTGGGCATGACTGTGCACCACGACTCCTAAGCAGGTTTGTGCCCCTCTTACACCCAGACCCTGTCAGGATTCAAAGACATATTTGAGAGGTTCCATCTCTCATTTTAAGAGTCATGTCCAAGAAGTATTTCCATTCTGTATTTGAAGTAGTCATTGGAACAAGGCCTAGAGACTCACTTTTTCTACTCTGGGCAAATGACCTCCTCACTCCGTACCTCCCCAGTAAATAGGGATGTTTTCTATTCTGAGCAGACCAGCCTTGCTGGTATCTGGGTTTCCCTGGCCTCGGATGGCCTGCAGGTTAGGGCACTCTCTTGGGCAGACAGGATCCCTGCTCCTTCCAGCACAGGGGGTGGAAGGCTGCTCTACGCACTGAGCTGCTGAAGAGGAGCGCACACTCCACCTCCACTTTTTGAAGAAAAGGGCTCAGCCACTGAGCTGCCAGCTTAGCTCTGAAATAGGGTGGTAAGCTCTAGCAAAAGTGAGCAGCAATGAGGAGCGGGCATCCTAGCACCGCGTGAAGCACCAGTCTCTGCTCAGCTCATTCATCCTGCAGCCGCACTGGTGTCCTCTGACGGGGGTCAACAGGCACGCTGATAAAGGAGATGCGGTTTCACTCTCGAGGTTTGTAAAAAGCTGCTGATAAAATCCCACTCCAAAAGGTGTTACAGAAAACCAGCAGCCCGGGAAGGTGCTGGAATGTATGAAAAGCTCAGTACCAGATAGGAAAACAGTAAATACAGTAATGGGGGAAGTAGCTGAAGCTCTGCAGAGGTCTGCTGTGGGACCCGGACTCTTCACCACGGCTGCAGGCAACCTGACCAAGGGGGCGAGCGGAGAGGTGACAAAGTTCCCCAATGACACGAGGTTAGGCAGGTCAGCAGGGGCAATGGCCAGCTGCGAGGGATGGCAGATTATGCGACGGGGTCATAAATCAGCAGAGGGAGAAGCGTGCTGATAAAGAGGTGGAGGTGGGAGTAAACAACCCGCATGCTGCAGATACAGCGATGGGCTCTGGACATTGCCAGCGGGGACCCTGAGCTCTTCACTGGCTCCTCCACGAAAAGGGCAACTCAGTGTTAGGGAGCAGCCAAAAAAGCAAAATAACTGCTAAAAATTACTAGCAATAAAGCAGAAAACAGAGAAAAAAGTTCTTTCCTAAATCTGGGGAAACAGCAGCTGTCAGCACACCTACAATGCGAGAGATGCATCTCAGGCTAGAAAATACACCTTCCTGATCAATTGCACCGACCTGGAGATGGGACCAGTCAGACCTTTGGTCAGGCCCCATATGGTGGCTACGCTTGAGATTTTTGAGGAAATTGCTCTTGGGTTCCTCCAGGGAAGCTGTGAGCCCTCGTGGGCAGCTGGTGGGTGGGACTGCAATGCTTAGTGTTGCAAAGACTTTGGGTTGGTCTGTGCACATTCACCCAACTTTCCAACCGTGGTCCGTGCTGAAGGTCTAAGAGACCAGCATTATATTTTTTAATGAATACCAATTAATGTATTGTAATGGAAAAATGACAAAACCCCATAAACCTTTAGTAGATCAGTTTTAAAATGAGAATATTTGGTGAAAATGGCATTGCACATATGGATTTTTAAGTGCTATTTGGGAAACTTAAAAGTTTAAAGCACTCTCTTTAAATACTTTGCTTTTACAGTAACAGACAAAAATAATTTTACTTAATTTGATCATGGAATGGCATGACTAAATTAAGAATTAATCAATACAGCAGATAGTTTTAAAATCCACAGCAGAGGCTATTTTAAAGAACAAACCCAGAGTATTAACCTATTAGGTCAGAAGGTCTGAATTTGCTTGAGGCTACAGAATAAGGGATGTAGCTATCTGGAAATGAGGAAAACTGAATGAACACAGACTCAAAGGAAGGCAAATGCTGTCTGAGTTCAGACTCTTTTTTGCTATTGGAATTCATAATATAAATTAACTAATTATACAAAATAAAATATTACAATAATCTATGCAGGATATTCAAATGTAGCTGACCATCTCACCTTAACTTCAACAGGGTAGGAAACAGGTCTGTTGGCTCACAGGCAATCAACATGATTCTCCTGTCCTCTTGTCTGTGGAAATCTGTCCCGTATCCCTGACACCACCAGATCATCAGTGTAGCTTAACTTGCAGAAAATAGGCATAAGTTTCTTGTAACAGTTACTCCCAAATCCTAAAGTATTACTTGCAGATATAGCATTTTCTATCAGAAAGGTTATCATATATTAAATCCCGTTTTATCCTGTGCTAAATTTTATACCTAAATTTACCAAGAATTGGAATGAAATAATCTGCACATATTTGTTGAAGATACGTTAAATTCTCCTTAGCATACATATTTCCTTCTTTCTCTGTCAAATACATATCAAGGCTTCCTGCAAAATGTATATTCTAATTCCTGTTACTGATACAGCGAAAGCGGAAAAATTATCAACTCCATACTGCAGCAATTTGGACTTTAATCCATTTAATTTATCTTCAGAGGCAGCTGCTTAGAAATTCTATTAAAAATGCTGCACTCAAATGGGCCTCATTAAAATAGGAGATTCCATATTGTGGTGTGGGGAGTTCCCCTAAATACTGTCCTTTTTGTTATTAATAATTGCTGGAGTCCAGAGTGAAAATGGAAGTTACTGGATGTTTGTTACAGTATCAGCATTGTGGAATTGGAAAGTAACAGCCATAAAAGCACACAAAGAATAAACCTAATTATGATACACATATTCTTGAGAGTAGGGAAAAAGATTTTTTTTTTTATTAGTTATTCTGCATTCCTTTCATGAATAAAAATTGGACAGAATCTTACAGCGAGCTACCTGGCGAGGTCACTGGGAGTTTCGCCATTGACTTTGAGAAGACCAGCACCTCTGTGGAAGCAGAACTTCCATTAGAACAAAAATAAGCTATGACTAAAACTATATTCTGGGCAAATTTTAATCAGACTCTGTGCAAATCTCACCCTGAACAAAGGTTTGAGGTGATTGTCTGTTCTGGTCTAAAAACCAAACTGGATTCTGTGCAGGCAACTACTGTATTAATTAGCTGGGTGTTTGAGTGCCACATGTCTTTCTTAAGTAATAGTTTTATCTCCCAGGAAATTCAACTACTTACACAAACATAAATAGCACATTTGTGCCAGTACATATATTCAGGTATTTATATTAAGAGGTAAATGACTTCATGATGACTGCAGAGACTATGCTGGCTGCATTTTATCAAAACCAAGACAATGTTCTTTCTCCCTTATGGAGATCTCCAAAACTCAGAGCTGCTTGGCTTTCAAGTAAACACAGTTTTAGACAGAAGAGTTTGCTATAGCCCATTGGTTTCTTGCATACTGAATTCTAACTCCAATTGATTGTTCTCTTAAAAGCTAAAGGGTTAACCTGCTATTGAACCTCAAAAGCAATGCTTTAGGTTTTTTTAAGTCCTAAGTTCAGAACAAGATAGTTGGAGCACCTGTTCTCTGTCAAGCAATAACCAGATATTAGAGTGGACTTCACATGGACTTGAGCATATTCACAGTGGCTGGAGTGATGTACACATATCCAGAGAACTCCCCACGTGCTTCGCTGCTCAAAGATCTATCACAAGAATGAAGAATCACCTCTCACCAGCAAGTTCAGCAAAAGCTGGGTCTCCTTTGATAACAAAGCTAGGTTTGGCTAGATCCTTGTTTGCACCAAGACACTCAGCATAACACCAATTAATACATTAAATGCAAAAATTCTAATTTCTATTGTCTCTCTGATATATGTCACTTCATCAAGAAAGGCTTTTGCAGCCTGTCATTCCTCACTCATTTCAACCAGCTACCACAGACAGACTCGTGCCTTTTTCAGCCATAAATACTATCCTTGCTGAGACTGGCAGTAGGGATTTGAGGTGACTGTGGAACAGGCATTTCTAGATCATACTTGCTCACTTCTGTATTTTCCATGACTGAATTACAAAGCTTACGGGGCTCACGTGTCTTCTTTATCTGAGGAGGTTTTTGGCCAGAAAGAGTGATACCGAACAAAATGTATACCTATTGCTTCAAGAAGAGTCAACATACAATTTTGGAATAACCAAAGGGTGCTAGATCCCATGGCAAAATTAGTGCCCTGAGTAGGACTCACAAAATTCCCAGGCTAGGTACTCTGCATTATATCCAGGCAGAATGGATCCAGGTTCCTGGAACCGGGCAGCTAACATTGGCAGCGGTACCTGGCTTCTCCAATACATGGTGCCAACACATTTGGTGGGCAGCTCTGCCTAAAAGCAAGCCAGCTCTGCACTGCTAAAAATGCCTCGTTTCCTGTTGCCTTTGATCTTATGCTGCAGTGGCTGTCAGCAAAACGCAGTTAAGATTACAAAGTAAATCTACTTTTTCATTGGCCAAAATCCTGCTTCTGCAGGACGCTGTCCAGGTCTGCACTGCATCTCATGGTTTATAATTAACAAAGATTAACTGGACTGTGGTCTAAAGGTTGGTGATGGCACTCCAGCCAAGTGGCGGGAGCCGCTTCGTATACGAGTGAATGCGCTGTGCTGCATACAACACGCTAGGAAAGCTACCACATAAATGATTCTATATATGAGGCTTATAACTGGCAAATTTCTGGGGAATACATGCTGAGCTACTACAGACTTCTATGTGGAACTACTTGTCTTTTTTGAACCCTGGCTCTTACACTGAACTGCTGCTGTGCTACAAATACTACTGTCTACTATTGCCAGACATTAGGAAAGAGGAACAAAATTTCTGGCAGCCAAGAGGGCAAACCCCATCCTGGGGTGCACCAAACACAACGAACCAGACGGTCAGAAGGAGTGGTTATCCCGCTGTATTCAGCATCGGTGCAGCCTCACCTTGAGCGCTGTGTGCATTCGGAGCCCCACAGTTTAAGAAAGACGTGAAGGTCCTAGAATGCTTCCAGAGGAGGGCAGCAGAGCTGGTGGAAGGGCTGGAAGGCATGTCCTGTGAGGAGTGGCTGAGGACTTGGGGCTTGTCTAGTCTGGAGAAAAGGGGGTTGAGGGGCGACCTCAGTCATTTCCTGAGGAAGGGGAGAGGGAGCTGCTGCTTCTCCCTGGTGTCCAGTGACAGGGTGTGTAGGAATGGTTCAAAGTTGTACCAGGGGAGGTTTAGACCGGACATTAGGAAGCGTTTCTTTACCAAGAGGGTGGTCAAACACTGAAACAGGCTTCCTAGAGAGGTGGTCAATGCCCCAAGTCTGTCAGTGTTTGAGAGGCACTTGGACAATGCCCTTAATAACCTGCTTCAACTTGGTCAGCCCTCAATTGGTCAGGTGCTTGGACTAGGTGATCATTTCAGGTCACTTCCAGATGAAACAGTCTATGATATATGATGAATCTTTTACAAGAATTATTAAATGAAAATAGGAGACAATGAATGACACGTTCTGGTGACTAAATATTTATTTCTTGTTTGAAATTCTCATGGGAGAAATCTATAATTAAATAGATTAATTAGTAATCTGCTTATTTTTTGAGAGCAAATGCCTATATTGATTTGAAATTACTAGAAAATGCACTTTGCATTTAGGGATAAGTGGGTGAAATGTAATGGCCTGTGATCTACAGAAGGTCTGAGAAGATGATCCAAGGGTTGCTGTTATTCTTAAGTTCTGTCACTGTAAATAAAACTGTTGTTTGTCCATAGAGTATACATATTGGATAATTTCAGCCACTAAAGTAAGGAAGCTTGGATAAATCTTTAATAACTTATATTTCTGCTTCGTGATGTTCCTGCTCTGGCATTAGCTTAGTAACATCAAAACAGTCTCATTTTATTTTTGTATCATTCGGGGAGGGGACATACAGTGTAGAAGTAATGAGTCACCTCCAAACCTATAGCTTAGGAGTTTGCACAGGCGAGATAGTATGTGAAATAACCAGTGTGACACTGTCAAAGATGAGCTGGTAGGAATACCCAGTGAGTAAGCCTCGCACAGCTAAGAGCAGCTCATTTTGAGGCTGTTTAAAGCCTAAGAAAGCATGGTGCCATTTGGGAAGGGAGCCAAGTGTTTATGCAACAAGAAACTCCTCACGCCTTTGGAACAAGATCTTGGATATCTGCTCAAATCCACTGTTGTGTTAACTGAAAATACTGCAAAGAATAGGAAAACTCTGCAGAAGTTGCCCTGGGGCAAAGCCAGAATATAATTACTGCCTATGTGCACTTAACGCTAGATACTCACAGAAAACATGGAAGAGGGTACTGCTTTTCCATCAGGGGAGTACTTCAGCCTGTAATAACAGCGCACATGCTGGCAGGTACCATGGGGAAGCAGATACACAGCAAATTTGCACCCCCTTTCATTTCGGTAGCTGTACGCAAACACGTTACCATTACCTCCCCTCCAAGATCATTTCCTCCATCCCAGCTCCGCCCAGGAGCGAGCGAAAGCTGCTACCACAACTACGGGGCAAGCACCAGGTGGGTTTGATGGTTCTCTGCCCTGATCGTGAATGTTCGCATCTAAGACTGTCTTCTGTGCAGGAAGACGGGCTGACCAAAAGCGAACATGTTGCAAATCACTCCCCGCAGGAGCCAGCACGCATCCCTTGTGAAGGCCACTTCTTCAGTGGGAAAGCACACACAAACCCACAGCCCTGGTTCGGCCACCGCACCACTGGCCTCTCCTGCTCTCCAGCCGCTTCTCTTTTGTGGCTCACACGAGCACTGCATGTTTCTGTAAGACCAGCAGGCACAATTCTTGCTTCTACAAATGCTAACTCGTGAGTGACAGTTTCACAGGGTCTGTCCTAGTCCTCAGTCAAAGTACAAACAAGTGCTGCCTGACTACCAGAAGCTTTAGATGCCACCAGCAGAACACCGCTAATAGTTACACAGCATTTATCCGGACATATATTTACATAGTGTTTCAGCTTATTTCCCACAAAGGAAGTTTTAGTAGGAATCTGAAGTCACTGACTCCAGTAAAAGAAGTCCTCTCACGCCCCTATAGCAGCCATTCGTGGCAGTGCCATCCCATGGCCAGAACATGGGTGCGTGAAGTTTGGGGATCTGTTCATATCTGTCATAAGCCTTTTCTTGCCCTCTCTGTAAAAAGATGTGCTACTTGTTTTTAGACAAGTTGCAGTTTTTAGACATTCTGCAGTTTCTCAGATGCCCCATCTGCAAAATAAGGATAATCAGAATCTCATATCATAAGGAAGCAGACTGCCGCTCATGAAAGTTTTTGCTGTGCTTGAGATCTTCAGTTTGTGCTTGGTGAAGAAGTAAACAAAGATTTATTATTAAAGTGATTACAGTGTTGATACACTTGTGCTGAATTCTCTGCAGGCATGCAATATATTATGGGCCAAATTAATTTCTCATTTGCACTTGTACAAATTCCCTGCAACTCCAGTGATGCAGACAAGGTTACTCCAGCTGAGTACGTTGCAGAATCTGGTTCCACTGCAACTCAGCTTAGGTATTTACATGTAATAAATGAAAACAGAGAGGTATCATTTGCATTATAAGCAACTTTGAATATCACCAGTCACTCTTCCAACATAACAGTGCAGAGGAAACGTTATATGGGGAGGCTGCAACACCATTTCTTTGGTGCTGGAAGCCTGGGAATAAGTAGCTCTAAGTAGGGGCTAATTAAGTGGAGGATGGGTTTTCTATGACAAGGTGATGTCCTGCAGCTCCTCATGAAAGTTGGTGTTACCTATCTCTGGAAGATCCCAAGATGCAGAGCAGGGATGGAAATATTTACCTTCCCAAGGAAGGGAAGCCAGTCCTCAAAGTACACTGTGCTTTCAGGTACAAACAGAGTGAAACCAGTCAACTGGCTGGTCTGAGAGAAATGGCCACTGCGGTGTGGATGGAAAGTGGTGAGAAAAACAATATCAGAAAGATGGATAAGCACAAAGCAAGAATCAAAGCTACGTTTCTCAAAATATGAAGTGAGTGCAACCGTATCCAGCACAGAAAACACATGGTATGGTTACTGCCTGACGGAGTGATGCATGTAGATACAGTTGTCTTGAAAAGTGCTGGTACAGCAGGCTCAGCGCATACTGATGATTCAATCTCTGAAATAATTTGAAATGGCAGTCATGCTTCTGAAGGCGCACAAAGTCCTTATCTCCCTTTCAAAAAAAAGAAGCTACTGCACCGACAGGAAAATAGAGGGAATGCTGGAAGGCTTTACAGCAATACATCTCAATGAAAGGCTCCTCTTGGCTAACTGTCTTAGAGTGAAACATATTCCTAGTGGTTCTGCCAAAGATCCTTGAAGTGTTTTGATGGTGGCTGATAGGGGAGAAAATAATCATAACTACGAAGCAGAGGAAAGTTTCTGCTGTCCTGCTCTTGCAGCATTGGCTACACCTTTGCAAGGGACTTTGGCTACCAGAGAACTTCTGGAAGGCAAATCTTTGCCAGAGGTACGGCAGCTGGACCAAAGGAGGCAAGCAGCCCACAGTATGCCCATTGCTTCACTTGACTTTTGCCTGTAACTACATCTTGGCTTTTCCATATGGCTCTAAACACCAGCTGGCAAAATTAGTCAGTATTAGTCTGAAAGGCAACGTTGTCAATTGATTTGGAAAATGCAGCTCTCAAACAAAGCCACTCTGTTTCATTAAAAGGAAACGAACAGCAAAGGAAACTCTTACCTGCCTCTGTACAACCTCTGGGCCTTATCATACGCCACCAAGGCAATTTAGATTTTGCCACTGATGATAAAGGAAAAAGAATCTGAAGTAAAGAACTGTATTAAGTTTGCATGGCAAGGTTTTGGTATCCAGAGGGCTACAGGGGTGGCTTCTGTGAGAAGCTACTGGAAGCCTCCCCTATGTCCAATAGACCCAATGCCAGTTGGCTCCATGATGGACCAGCCACTGGCCAAGGCTGAGCGCATCAGCAACAGTCCTAGCGCCTCTAGGATAACGTGTTTAAGAAGGGGAAAAAAACCTGAAGAAAGAGAAATTGCAGCAGAGAGGAACAGCCCTGCAGCCACCCAATTCAGTGAAGAAGGAGGTGAAGGAGGTGCTCCAGACGCCAGAGCAGAGATTCCCTGGCAGCCCATGGTGCAGACCATGGTGAGGCTGGCTGTGCACCTGCAGCCACAGAGGGTCTCAAGGAAGCAGAGACCCACCTGAAGCCCGGGGAGGACCCCACACAAGAGCAGGGAGATGCCCGAAGGAGGCTGTGACCCCATGGGCAGCCCACGCTGCAGCAGGCTCCTGGCAGGACCTGTGGCCCTGTGGAGAGAGGAACCCAGGCTGAAGCAGGTTTGCTGGCAGCACTTGTGACCCCATGGGGGACTCACACTGGAGCAGGCTACTCCTGAAGGACTGCGCCCCGTGGGAGGGCCCCACGCTGGAGCAGTTTGGGAAGAACTGCAGCCTGTGGGAAGGACTCATGTCAAACAAGTTTGTGGAGGACTGTCTCCCATGGGAGGGATCCCACATTGGAGCAGGGGCAGAGTGTGAGGATCCTTCCCCCTGAGGTGGAAGGAGCAGCAGAGACAACATGTGATGGACTGACCACAACCCCCATTCCCCGTCCCCCTGCACCACTGGTGGGGAGTAGGAGGTAGAGACATCAGGAGCAAAGCTAAGCCTGGAAAGAAAGGGGGTGGGAGGAAGGTGTTCTGAGATTTAGGTTTTATTTCTCATCACTCTACTCTGATTTGATTGGCAACAAATTAAGCTAATTTGCTGAGGTTGAGTTGGCTTTTGCCTGTCATGGTAACTGGTGAGCGATCTCTCCCTGTTCCTATCTAGGCCACAGGTCTTCATTACATTTTCTCCCCCTGCTGCCCAGCTGAGGAGGAGAATGACAGTGGCTTTGGTGCACAACTGCCCTCCAGCCAGGATCAGCCCACCACAAGAAGAAAAAGTCCAACTGGGTCAACAAAGTCCCTGGTGTGCAGCAACAGGGTATAGAGCTGGTATGCAGTGCAGAGATGGAAACGCTTGAAAGGATTCAATTTTATGGCACAGGGAAAGACTGCACTGCTTCTGTTTCTATATAAGGTAGGCAATAAACTGTATTTGAACTGGTAGAAGAGGAATGAGATGACCCACATTTCAAAGCTGGAACCTGGTGGGTTATTATTTATGATTCATAAAGTATGTGCACTGCACCAAAAGAAAGAGAGCCGTGCTCCCTGTCCAGAGGAACCTCCAACACAAACCTTGAAAGAAACACTCTGCTGCGCACAGGGATAACTCCAAGGGGTTTTATTTATTCTAATTATAGTGTAATGAAGACCAGGCCTGCTCCTCTTTCTGTCAGAAAACTAAGATTCCTTTTCCTTTCTCTACAGCAGGTGGTTTTTACATTGGGGGAATGCAACAGCTGTATTCTCCATGAACTAACAACCTTCAGTGCTCCTGATTTTCCACTTTACTTGCTGATTTTAGTCCCTTTCCCCACCTTGGGCACTTCTGTATTTTCTCACTTTCTCCTCCACAGAGCTATTGCTACTATTTTTTCTTTTTCTTTCTTTGTTTCTCAGTTTTTCTACATGACTTTATTTCTTCTTCATGAGCTATGGAATCTCTTACATTCATGTTTTAGCTTACTGTTCAATCATTCCCCTTTTTGAGTTGTTCTTCCTCTTTGCCTCATCTTGTTCATCCTTTTCTGTCTCTCTTCCCTCCATTCCTCTCAGCCAACCTTGTTCCTCACACCAACAAACTACCATATCTCCAAGGGATCCCCCAAACCAGTGGCTTCCTCTTTGCCCTTTCTTCAGGAACTAAGCTCTGTACCCACTCCTCAGATGGGTTCCTCTTCCTGACCAGAACCCTCCTTGTGTTCCTCCCCCTTCCTCATCACCCCCTCCATCTCACCTGTGCTGCCTCTCTAGAACATGGCCTACAGGTTTCTACCTAAGATCGCAGCTCCTTGCCCCAGACCTCATCACCGGCTACACCCAGAGTTTCAGAGCTCTCCGGGAAACCCTCCCGGGCAAATCACCGCCCTGAGAACCTTGAGTCCTCAGCTATGGTCCATGAAAAGCCTTCAAAGGTCACTATGGTCCCTCAAGGTCTGCCAACCTGCCACCAAATGTCCCCCTGGTCCCAGAGCCACAACCCCACCGTTACGTTTAGTTGGGTTGGCAGCCAGAGGGGAGGACATATGGTTGGGACACAGGGCAGTGTCCCTTCCATCGGGGCTCAAACCTGCCCAGCATCCTTCCCTCCTGCCAGGGGTCCCGCCTGGCAGGTACTTGCCCAAGGGCTTGGGAGCTGCTCCCGGGCCCGCGAGGAGCTCCAAGGAGAGGAGCTCTACCTCTGGAGAGCGAGGGAGGAAAAAGCTGGAGCAAGGCGGGACGCAGGGGTGGTCACCGGCGATGCCCATGGGTCGCGGAGATCCCCCCCCGCCGGCGCTCTTTGCCCCGGCACCGCACCCGGTTGTCCCCGGAGCATCCCCCGACGCGGTACCCAGCCTCCCCGGAGCATCTCCCGACACGGTACCCCCGGTCCCGCTGCCAGCGTCGTCTATTACCTTCCACTTTGGTGAGGGTGAGGACGGGGCTGTTGCAGGCGCTGAGGGGGGCCACCCTGGCCGAGTGCTTCTTCATGGCGAGCCCGTCGCCGGCGGCAGCTCCCCGCCGCCCCGCGCCTACATCCTGGCGCTCGCCGGAGCCCTCCTCGGCGGCGCTCCCCCGGTACGGCTCCCGGCCCGCCGCCCTCTGCCGCAGCACCGGGCGGCGGCGGGGGCTCGCCCGCCCGCCCGCTGCTGCTCGGGGCTGCTGCAAACCCGACGTCACCGGCACGGCCCCCGCCCGCCCCCAAGGGCTCCCGGGGCCGCCCCCCGGGTCGCGGCGGGGGTGGCGCCCGGACGCCGCGGCGAGGGACGCTGCGGAGCCCCCGGCGGCGGCTGCCCCGCGGTCCGGCCGGCAGCTCGAGCGCCAGCCGGCGGTGTGCCTGCTCCGGGGCCGCGGGCGCTTTCCCGGGCACCTCTCCGGCAGAGCACGCAGGCAGCGCGGACCGTAATGCGGCTGCGGACCCCGCTCCTCTGCCAGGGCTGCCCGGAGCCAGCTGGGCTCCGCGCCCCGGCGATGGCTGCGGGCGCTGGGCTGCTGCACCGCACGGAAAGGGCTCCCGGCTCGCCGGGGTCCGCCTCGCCTCCTTCCTACTGTCTCACGGAAAGGGTAATTTACGCTCTCCAAACCGTTTATGCAATTTGCCCGTATTGTATCCCCCCTTTATTCTCCTTCCAGTCCACTCACTGTTCTGGGTCGATTTTCACCCGTGCCCTTAGTAACCTTTAGTACCATCCTTTCCACAGCCTCTCTGTTCCTGCTGAGTCCTTTCTAAGAGGGAGACCAAAATTAGACACAGCATTCAAGATGAGGGTACATCACGGATGTATCAATACTATTCCAATACTTGCAGTAGCATACTCTACCGCTTTCTTAACACAGCTTACCAACTTCTTTTTGAGGCATGAAACAAAACCACCTCCACCACCTACGGACAAGTTAGATAAAATGTGGTATTTCACAACTGGATGCTGTAGCAATTTTTTTATGGCGTGGTTTTTTTTTCCCCACAAACAATTTTAAGACACCCCCCCCCCCCCCCCCAAGCCACCACATACCAACAGCGTGTGGTAGATTTACCCTTTACCCTTCTGTTGATATGCTAAAGTCTAACTGGTATTAATTAACAAGACTTAATGCAAGTAGATCCAGGAGAGAACAGGTTCTAATGAACGATTACGAAAAAAGGCTTTACCACTGTAAGCAAATCACGTTTCACAATTGCTGGGCACGGTGAGCTCAGCAACCCGTTACTCCTAGCGATTTTTTCGGTGGATACGAAAGTACTTGGCACATTTACCAGGTTAAGATACGAGATACGTCAGCAGGCGAAGACGCAAATACTCAACATTTCTTAAGATTTGGTCAAATTAAAATGAGTGTACTTTGCAAACAAGACCGGGCAGCCATCAATACTCCACAAACATTCCAAAGTATTTGTTAATTATGTAAATACTAGCTATTGAAAAGCAGCCCCGGCAGACTGTTTAGCAAACCGTGGGAAAACGCCACCTTACTTGTGCCGTCTGGACAGCTCTTAAATATTGAGGCGAGCTTTCCTGGTGGGTCAGATCCGGACTGTTAGTTTGCACAGGTCTCATCTGGTGATCTGCAGCCCGATGAAGCTCAGGGGTGGTTTGCATTTCCTATGTCTCTTCCCTGTCAGCCTTTGTGATGAGCTTTATGAAAAGAATCATTATGCTCCTTTCAAAATGATCCCTCTGGAGAGTATATTCATGTGTTCCATGCTAAGACCACCAAAGCTCGGCTTGGTCAAATGAAAAAAATCTGGCTTTCATAGTAATTTCCAGGCCTTCTTAGTGGAATTATCTGATCCATTCAGCTTCCTGTGATGTTACAGATCATAGGCATGTTGGGAACTGTGGGTCCATCTTGTTTGACTGCACTATTTCATCTCAGAGTCCAATTAGTTTCTGATCTTTGAAAGAACTTACATAGAGGCAGATCTCACCTTGGATGGTTCTGCCCATGAAATATTTTGCAGTGTTGCAGTACCTTTTATCTGAGGATTTCAAAGCATGTTATAAAATATTAATTCATTTTACACCACCTCTGTGAAGAAACTTAAGGCTCATTGGTGGGTAAAACACAGCCACAGAATTTAAGCAACTCCCTCTGATTCAGATGACCACATAACATCAGCAAGGAACAGAACCTAGATAACCCTGGCTGGCTTCTGCTCTGAGCTTAGCTTCCAGGATCATCTGAGCCTCTGCTATGTAAGCAGGAAACTACTAAATCAGCATTTTACATCCAAATTTTGCCTACTTTTCCTAGAGGTAAATGGCTGTGCAAGGCAGGACAATCAGACTGCTCTACTGGCTGTATCTTGCGATCAATGGGACATTTGTAAGAATGAAAAGGAGATTTATTAAAAAGTCTTAGTTGCTGGGCACGTAGACACTTCGCTTTCTGCAAGGTTTATGCTCTCTTATTTTTTAAAGGAAAGACACAGTCAGTACATTATTCTGCTTGGAAGACGGTGCTGCTCACCTAGAGAATCACACTGAAAACAAGATGAATTACGATTTCTTATTTGATGGCATGGTATTTTAACTCTGCATATATTTAATACTGTAGGATTTGTAGAGTTGTTAACATGTTTCAGGGCTTGCAATGTTTTATTTAAGCCCACAACTCCAAACATCAAAGACTTGTATGGCAGTAACTATCTCCTGTGGCTGGGTCTTCCCTAGGTGAGGGTGATGTCCAAGTGCACTTCGACTGGCTAGTGCCGCGAGAGAGCTAGGAGACATCTAAGCCTTCAAACCTCCTGTCCTCCTTCTTCCTCTGATGATGCCTCGCACAACCACAGCACTCAAGACTCCTCAGTGTCCAGTTTAGTCACACCAGAGAAGCTTTCAAAGGCACCGAGGACAATTAATATCCAACTAAGACTGGTTTCAAACTGAGGGTAAGGCCTTCAACCAATGCGCGTGTGAAGTACAGCTCACAGGGGCTGATGCCGTCTGACACGCCCTGATCCCAGAGCATTTTAACTCTGCCAGTCCCTGATTTCTCTTGGTGCCCTTACAGTCGCTTACACTGGAGGATCCACTCAGCCCCTGTCTTACACTGCGCATAAAAATACCAGCCACGTATCATAACAACAAAAAGTTGTGTTTATTTAATGAAGACTGGGATGCCTGAGGACTGTATGCCAAGGACTCTACAGACAGAGCTGCGTTTGGCAGCAGGCTTTTGCTTTCAGTAACTTGTATCACGCTGCAGCCTCCCCTTCTCCCTAAGCCTTAGCACACTTGCTGCTGGATTACATTTAATTTCTCCATAACAGGAAGCATTTTATGGTATAAGCACTGCAAAACTGATGCACTCAGGGTAAAATTTCAAGTCACATTTACGGCTTTTTTCCTTTACAACACCACTCCCATATTCAAGAGGCAACGGGGAAGAAGCTGGTGGATGTCTGGGCTGCAGACAGCTTACAAATGTGGAGAGGAAACTCTCAAAGCTTGAAAACTGAAAAAAACAGACCTTCATTTCTGATCAAGAGCAAGGATACTTCATGTGAAGAAGGCAAAGTCAGATTAAAAGTCCAGGATGAGATAGCTAGAATTTGCCCAGTTTGAATAATTTGTAGGATTTGTAGTTTGATGGAATTGTTTTTGTTACGGTCAGTTACCCTTCTTCATTTTAGATTAAGAAATTGTACTTGTTGGGTTGGAGGTTTTTTACACATAAACCTATATACGACGGTGCTAACACCCAGCATCATGCTGCTTTTAAGCTCATGTATCATCACCACTTTTCTGTAAGATTTGTTATTGACACTGAAAGGTAGATTCAAGACAAAACTAAATTCTCCTAGTTATGTGTGCTACAACCTTTGACTTTTATCCTATTAGCTAGTTTGTTTAACCAACATGAAATACATGCCCAGTTGGTAACGTGCACAGTTGGTATTTTTCCAGTTCAGACATTTCTGTGTTTAGTGTACTCATTAATAGGACATTTATTAATTTAAGTGCTTGCCTTACCACTGAGGGTAATAATTGTTGTGCTTAGCAACCCTAAAGGAAATGGAGTGTGGACTTTTTCTTGTGTAGCCAATTTCCTAATAGGCTCTATTTCATGCCAGAATGAATTCATCTGCCAGGAGTCAAATACATGCATGAAACCTACACTGCCCACAATCTGTCAGGGACAGGTCATCCTTTCCTCTAGTTTATTTGAAGTTATTTGGTGAATATTCTCCACAAATAATTTTTGTCTGTTTGTGAGGAGCTTGTTCTACTTAAATGCTGTGTTAGGTTTGTTTGGCTATCGTCTAATCACTTTCTAATCTGTTTTTATTTCCCAACTGAAAAATCACAGATGTCAAAAGCACATTCCCAACACAACTAATAGCTATTTTGGAAGTGACGTTTGCTGTCCTGCAATCGTTCTGAAATCTGCATTTAGATGCGCTGTCTGGTGACCATCCACCACTATCCTGTTTGCACGCCTCCCACATTCACAACCTCCACTCAGAACAAATTCCCATTTTTGTCAAATTTACACACAGTCTTTCTCTGCAGTATTAGCCTAGCTGTGAGGATGACATCTTTCCAATCTTCCCTATTCCAAACCAGTTACTTTCAGGATCATGTCCTGAACTCACAGTACAAGGCAATGAAGGGAAGAAGAAGGATTAAGACCTGTCTGGCTAGAGGTGTTTGCCAGGTGGCACCCAACAGAGACGGCTATAGAATTGATGCTATACCCGAATGCCTTCTCTTCAGATTTGATTGGATATGCAGTGCTGCAGGTAAAAGTCAAATCTGAGGTGTCCATAAAGGCTGCAGATTGTATATATGACCATATATCCAGCAGTTACTAGACACAGGTGCAATGTCCTGTTGAGAATATCTTCCTCACAGTTTTTTTAACCTTCTGTTTGTAACTGCTGTAAGCATTACTGGAGGAGACAGCAGTGATGAATTTTATTTCCAAATCTCATAAAATATTAACTCTTCTCAATATTTTCTGAGAAGCTCTCCTGGTTTTGTGCATAAAAAACAACTGCATTTGAAATAATACTGGTGAGTTCCACAAAATGCAAGCAAAAAAACTAGTTTAAGTCTCAGAGTTTCAACACTGGACCATAGAACATCAATTTTCAGACGTGATTTTGACAGGAAACATTCCCATCTTAACCATGTTTTAACCATGTTTTGGAAGGGAAACACTTTGTCAATTTTTATGTTACTTTGAATTTTAAAGAAAAGTTAATTCAGTACCCACGGACAGGTACTGATTGTGAAGTTTTGTGAACGAAGCCTTACACTTACAAGGGAATCAGATGTTTGCCAAGCTGCTTCAAACCTGTCTGACACTGTCAAGGGTCAAGGGCATCCCAAAGCCACTCAAGTCTCAGTTGTCTTCAGCAATACCGGGGAAATGAGTGCTGGCATCAGACAAGGGCAATTCTTCCTCAAATATGCAGGAGAAGTATGACAGAGACTATTCATTTTCTGAAGGCCAGGTCTCCTATGACCAACAGTACATTGACAACAGGTGTTTAAAGATGACCGGCCCATGGATATGATGGAAATTTGCATGGTTTTTGTCACAATTACCTGATGCCCATGTAGCTCCTTCAGTGCTCTACAACTTTGCCTCTCTAGAGGTGCAGCTTAAGGGAACTGCTCACTTTTGGACCAGGTGGTTCAGGAACAACCCATCATGTGGCGACTGTGACCGTTCAGTGAGGCCACCTGCAAGGTTTGCCTATAGTGGAATACAGCCACCAGACTAGCTGCTCCTGACAACTCCACCAACCCTCCTTCTGTCTCTTGTCACTTTTTAGCCATTTCAAACGTCAATTCCCAAAGCCAGCAGTTCCCTGTACAGTTGTGGCTGGAGACGAGAAAGTAGTGTTCTCATATCCTAACAGCCTGGCAGTTTTTCTAATGACCCTCCTGGGTTTATCAGGCAATTGCTTTTCCTTGCATATTTGCACATGGGTCGCTGTCTAACTATGAGACCTTAATGACCCCAAATCATACAAGATACATCATTATGCCATCAGTGTCAACAATTCAGTAACAACTACTCCTTAACCTTCTCATTATCCAGCTTACATACAGTATTTAAAATAACTGGGTATCACTTCTACATTCTTCACCACCAGCCCACTCCTGGCCAATTGTCTCCGTAAGGAACAAGATGTGAATTGCATTTAAATGTAGTTGTGCATGTTTTCTGCTATGACAAACAGTGCATAAGCTGTGCTAAACCTCTGCTACTGTCACATTACAGCTTAGGAGGGCCTCACTCCTCTAGTAAAGATGCAAAGTTCAGGAGACCGTGTTTGGCAATAGCTCACACTTCTAGCATTAAAAAAAAAAAAAAGAATTAAAAAAATGAAGTTGGAAAATATAAAAACTGAATTTAAAAATCTAAAACCTAAAAACAGGATTAAAAAAATCTAGTGTTCAGACTCTGGCTCAGAAAGAAAACAGTTCAATCTGTAAGACAAGCTTTTGTCCTCAAAGAAAAGGTTCTTTCAGAATTGACTGAGAAAATAAGTATGCACTCCCAGACTCAAACACACAAGCAGAGACCATGAGAACTGAAGACAGAACCACATTTCTTTTCTCCTTCTCAGCTGAATATTTACAGAACTCCGCACTGCTCTCCCAAGCAGTATCTGGCAGGAAAAGAACTAAAAAATGAGATGAGAAAGGGACATCCAAAGATATTTCAGATAACATAAAGACACTTCCAAGCAAGTATTTCCTGTGTTTCAAGTCACCCTTGTTATGGACAGTGCTTTGGGATGAAAACCACCATGTCTGTCAAATTTAAGTTCTACTGCTAGCTGCTTGAATCAACTGATTAGGTGGGATGTAAGCACTACTCATGGCCTGGGGACTGGAGAGAGTTTCAGCCTACGTAAACTATCTTGCCAGACACTTGCCAGAAAGAAAATTGCTGCCTATCTAAAATCCAAAGCTGCATGTCCAGACTGATTCCTGCGTTGCCCTTTTACCAGGAAGACTGATTTTAAACACTTTAAATAATAACATTTTCCCTGTTGTCCTCTGTATAAGCTGCACTTTGTCTTCTTACTTTTAATGTCGATTTTTTTTTTTTAGTTTTGTCATTTTTTCCTTTCCTCTTTCATGTCTTTCTTTTGTCAAATTTCTCCCAGTGCTAATACTAAAAAGCTTGCAATGTGAACTGAATGTCACATCCACTTACAAAGTTACACAAACAGAAAAAAACCCATTCAAGTGTGTTCTTTTTTTTTATTGTTCATGTCCATCACAACCCTTAATAGCTACTGAGATTTTTTCAGGCGTCCTAGACCTCATAATTTACAGCTTCAAAGTAAATTTGCTGTAGCTGTCCAGAAGCTGTGCACCTCTCCAGCTCTCCTACTCTTTGCTCTCTGATTTTATAAGTGTCTGCCTGTGCAAATTATCGGTGCTATCTCCAGAAGAATTCAAGATGAGGATGAAAAATAATGCCCTAGGCAGAGCCTCTCCCCAAATTTTCCAAGTCAGGCTTGCTTCCTTACAGGAGCTCCAAGCAGAGTCCAGTAGAATGGGCTTCTGGGTTAATTCTCAGGATGCAGCAAGTCAGATCCCTGGAAGCAACTGGTTCATTTTCCTGGGATCTCTCACTGAAATGCTTAAAATAAGCAGCTGTGCTGATTGCCCTCAGAGAGACCATTCAGTTTGGCACACCGAGATCCTCCTTGAAGCGTAGATTTTATTTAAAAGGCATTATACAGGATGAACCTTCTAGCACCAAGTGCTTTGCAATTATATCCTCCCGACCCTGCAATCCTAATCATTCCAGTCTCCCACTCTTGGAGAGGCTAATTGCTTCTTTTTGAGCCCACTGGCTACTTCTCTCTCTTCTGGGGGCTTCTCCTCTTGCTTCTTTCAACTGCTGTTAAGGGAGACATTAATGCAGTTGGACCACAGCTATTTTATTATCATATGAGACACCAATATAAGCCTGTTTCCTAGAAGGATATCTGCCTTCAGATACTGGGAAAAGGAGAAGAGAGGGAATGCTTGTGTGGGAATGCTTCTTATTATACAATCTAAAAGTATCTACTGGTGTGTGCTCTGGGCAGTGGCAGCGCGATCCTCCCACTCTGTTTCAGGCTCTGCCATTACCGTGACATGGGGCATGAGTTAAGTTTCTGCCACAAGTTACTCATGAGTATCCTGAGATGTAACTTAGCTACTTCCTTAAGGTGCTTTTGGGATCCTATGCTGAAAAGCTCTGAGAACAGCCAAGCATTACTCTTATTAAACACTTGGGGTATATCTAACAGGCTGAATATTTATAATTTACCAGTCTTTCTTAATAAAGAGGACAAATTTATTACTAGTGCAGAGGGTGATAATATTGTTGCTGCCGTTTGTCACTAGTGCAAGAATTATTAAAATCTTTGGGTCATATGCTAAATCTCAGTTTTTGCAATGACAGTGAAACAGCATTTTGTAGACCAAGAAGTATCTCTAGTAATATTTTAGGTATTCATAAATTGATTCATAATCTTACACATCTTTATGGAGTGAATGATTTTAACCTCACAAGTGCACTGCTGAACCATATGATGTCAGGTGAACACCGACAGCAAAGGTATATTGCTTCATATTCATGGGAAACACCGGGGAGAAAGTTTGAGTCCTTTGGGCTGCTTTGAGGCCACGGGGGTTTTGACCAGTGAGTGGCGTTAAAGATGGGAAAGGAGCTTGAGGTTGTGGCTGGAAATTAGGAGAGCTGTTCTGTCCCTTTGGAAAGGAGGTACTTTATATGAGCAGGAGCATGAATAAAGTCAGGAGATTTGTAAAAATGTAAAACTAGAAAAATTCCACAGATTGCAGTGCAGCCATGTCAGATGAATGCAGGGGCAGCAAAGAGTATAGTCTACCCCAGATATCTTGCATTGAATTAAGTCTTTTACTGTTACTATAATATCACTTCCGTTGAGCAGCTCTCAAAAAACAGTCATGAGACAGAGGAAAACTGGAAATTGTTTCCAACAGAATAACTTTGAGGAAACAAGGCAGGATTATAACATTATGTTCTCTATTTGATGAACTCATTTATCCTAAAATAAGCTAAACCTTGTGAGGTTTTTTTAATTCTTCAGATTGGAAATTCAGTGAATATCAGCTTAGCTCTAAAAAGTTTCATACATACTGACACTGATGAGATGGTCTAACAGATTGCCTTTGATTTCAGCAGGTATAGGGGAACCACAGCCCGTGGGTCTGTGAAGGAGGTCAGGAAAGGACCAGGGAGAAAGTGATGGTTTCTCTTAGTCACTCTCATGCTTTTCTCTGTTTTTACCTGGGACTACACTACGGTACACAAATTTACTATCTTCTTTTCCCCTAACCCAGCTGGGCACAAGGTATGTGTGCTGTTTGTGGAGGTTCTGTACGATACACAACTTTTATCCTTTGTCAGATTCATTCCTGCCAACTTTTAAGAGTTTGCAATTTACATATTGTTGCAAAAAGCAGAGATTTCTACCATCTTCCTCAGGACATAAATGTCTATTGGTGGATCTCGCCTGTTTTCCTCTTGCAGTACAAGAACAAAGCAGGTCTAACAGGTTCTAGTTGTCCCTTGGTAGCCAGTAATCGCTAAATCTGTACAGATTTTGTTAAAATAGGCATGAAGATTTTTTAAAGCGCTGGAGTAGAAACTTCAAAATTCATACTTATGTGACAATGGCTGTGAGCATTGAAGATGCGTCATTGTATGCTATAAGCCCTGTATTTTACACAATAACAAGACAGGTCTTTATAAAGACCTTCTGCTGCTTAGCATTAATCCCTCAACTTCTAGACTGGATTTAGTTAATGCTTCTGGGGAATGAATCTGGATCATTAATTAACAGTACCAGAGATATGTGTAATAAGATTATGGACATGGCTTTACATTACCATGACTCAGTCGATTTTCTTTTAAACAAATGGCAACTTTGCCATTGCATGCAGTGCACTCAGCAGTGGAACTGGCACTGCTGATAAAACAGTAATAATGAAACAGCTGAAAAGGAAAAAAAAAAAAAGTACACAAATAAAAAAATATTAGCTTAGAGAGTAGAAGGAGGAAGGGTCACAATAAGCTTTGAATCCATAGGAAAGCTGAAAGAGGGCATAGTGTTAGGCACAAATATCCAAGACAGGGAAGGAAAGAGAGGACCACCAGACAGGATAAGCCAAAGACAGATGGACAATAGTCCAGGCAAGCATCAGAACACAAATACAAAACACACTTGGAATTAGAAATAAGAATATTGGGTTAATTCAGAAAAAGTGAAGCACCTGCCTATTGTTAGGAAAGTCTACGTGTGCTTTGGATAGAGCATGGGCATTCAGCAGATCCTGTTCCTTTCAGCTGGAATGAAAAATAGGCTGCTAAAAGCACAGATTTCTAGTACCAGGAGGCTCCTTTTCCTAGAATATGTTGTTTGGGGTTATTATATATCCTTGAGCAAAGAGACTTCCAACTTGTTCTTTAGCTGCAGGACACGTTCTTTGGAGAACCCAGTTGATTTCTAGGCGTCCTGTCACACAAAGCAAATCTGTCAGACATGGCCACAGACACGTTGACTGGATGGTACATGGAGATGAAGTAGGAGTAGTGGGAAGAACACTGGCAGTTCACCTGGCTGGTACCCTATGGTCTTAGCACTACCCTGGGTGCTAAGACATCAGCTTCTGGTGTCACTTGTAGGATGAGGTGTGCTCTGATCTTTGCTAGGAACTGGACAGATGCCTGGATGGTGGTAGGATAAGGGACTTGAGAGCACGAGACAGCCTATCCATCTCCCTCTCGACTTTGCTGAACCTCCATTAGGCAGGCTCCAGCCTCTGCACTGATGGCAGAATCATTCTCCCAAGATCCAGAACAAGGAAACTTTCCCCCTGGGGTGGCTGTTTGTGCTCCTCTTCCCCCTCCCACTCCCAGCAGATGCAGGTCTGGATCTCAGGTTGAATTTCCGCTGAACTGTGAAGCAGCAGGAAAACAGATTTATACCCTGCATATTACTTCCACCAGTGTCCCTCCAAGTGTATATAAAATATTACTATAATTCTGTCCTAGGGTTCTGTTGATATTAACAAATCACTTGAATTTTGCTCTAAGTAATGAAAATTACAAGTACCTTTTATTGCAGTTACAGGCAGGAGGCAAATCCAGCTGGGGCCTTGTTATCAGATATGTGTAATAATTCAGGGAGCAGAATATATTTCTTCAACCACTTTTCTTTCATAGAACAGCCTAAAGCCTTCAGAAATGCAACACACAGTTCCTCAAAGCTTCAAAACATAAATCTAGGTCCCACACCACCTAATGCAAATAAATAGCACAAATGCCAAGCAATTTTTTTGTGATTAACTACGTATAAAAGGCCGTGCAAATAACTTATAGCCTTTTCATGTAGTAACTCACTGAAAAGAAATAACTCTTCAGTGTCAATTTAAACCTGGCTTGGATGTTAGCATTTCCAGTGCAAAATGTAAAACAAACTGAGCAGTACTCAGGGAGAGCTGAAAACTAAAGATTTAAACTGGGTTCTGGCTCTTTCAGACATCTCCAGGAATAAGACAGCACTTCATCAGCAATAAATACAAGACTTGCTGTTTGCTCAATCTTTCCCTCACTAATGGCATTTCTCCAGATTGACTTTCTAGAGAGGATTAAACCAGTGGCAACAAATGCATAAAGAAGGGCAAATCAGCAAGCAAAGATATTCATCATAGAAACATAGAATTGTTTAGGTTGGAAAAGACCCTCAAGATCATCAAGTCCGTGTCCCCGAGCACCACATCTACATGTGTCTTAAATACCTCCAGGGATGGTGACTCAGCCATGTCCCTGGGCAGCCCCTTCCAATGCCTGACAGCCTTGCATGAAGAAACTTTTCTTAATATCCAATCTAAACCTTCCCTGGCACAAATTGAGGCCGTTTCCTCTTGTTCTGTAGTTTGTTACTCAGGAGAAGAGGCCAACACCCACCTCACTACAACCTCCTTTCAGAGAGCTGTAGACAGCTGAGGTCTCCCCTCAGCCTCCTCTTCCCCAGCCTATACAACCCCAGCTCCCTCAGCTGCTCCTCTTTATAGGAGACTGGAAGGTTATAAGGCCTCTCAGGCCCTATTCGCTGAAGCCGTTAATCACTATACAGGGCACAGCTAGTGCATTTAATGGATCTTTAGAAAGCCTAATTGAAAAAGCATATACACTCCCCAGGGTACAAGATTATATATAGGAATTGACAAGCTTTTTCTTGGTTTCTTTTTCCCATCAGAAGCTTATCTTGTGCTCTTTTCCAGAGTGTTTGGATGAACAAGGAAGGTTGTGAGCACAGAAGTAGTATCGTGCCTGGAAGGCTTGCATGAGATGGATGAAAGAATCAAAACACGGCTTTAAATCTAGAAGGAGCTATGGCCGCTGCATGACTAAGCTTGAGATAAACTCTTGCCAGTCAAACAGGTGGAAGGAAGCTTGGTTTTGTTAACCAGGAGCTCAGCATAGTTTTTGTCATCCCAACATTTTAGAGCTACTCCTATAATCACTGTGTAAAATATGGTCATAGAAGGCGTATCTGTGGGAGACACTTTCTTGATTGATACTTTTGTGTTTGACAAAGCAAGCAGGACATCAGCCGAAGATAAAAATCCAAAGGCAGAAGACAGGCAGAAGCAGACAGAACTTAATGCAATTAAGGCTACAGAAAGGAAGGACATAAAATACTAACAAGACAAATGTTGGGAGTGCAAGTTGGCTTTGCTGAGATAAATGCAGGAGAGTTCAGTCCAAAATACCATCCAAACAGATATTCACAGACCGCCTGCATCCATTTCAGTGCTTTAGGAGTGTAAAGTTTTACTTGAAAATTGCTTTAAAAAATAAGAATTTTTTTGCTGTCTGGACAGGATCCAGATGGGGATCCCTTAGGCCAACCTCTTTCCATTAACTGCAGAAGCACTACAGAGGAATTCCCCAAACTAGAACTTCAACTTTTAGAGGAATACATTTAGATGAAATGCAGCCCTTCATTTCTACGTTTCAGTGTATGTAAAACAGGATTACTAATAATACTCACTGCTTGAACTAAGTTAAGGCTATGTATTTTCAAGAGTTCTGACCCTGCTTTCCCTCCTCTGGCAGTGTGTAATATACATAATGATAAGAAAATAAGCTGTTTGCACTTCAGTCAATCTATACCACCTACATTAAGCTTCACCCAATTTAACTGCCAGTTAATGTCTTATTGCTAACTGTCTAAATCCCTAAGTAGCAGGACTAATTTCAGTCCTTTAGCTTAAAAAGCAGCCTTCTTTATCTTGTAGAGGATCATACAACCACTCCAACAGATATGATTTCTCAATCTGGACAACACTAGATCGTGACATGCTATCTGATCACTGTAAGTATGCCAGCACTGAGCCAAACTATATGTTTTTACTCACTACATCCTTATCTCCCCTATATCATATCAAACATAACTTTGTCATATCTTATTGCTAATCAGGGAGAATCTTAAGCAATTCACCCTTAAACAGTAGCATCATCTGTTCATCACATGCTCTAATCATTGAATACCACTAGCATTAGTGTTCAGCAGTTTGCGTTCCTTGAAAAAGCCTTTACCTGTGGTGTGGATATTCCACTTTCACCTAGTGTTCCCTTCCTGGATTATTGCATGCAAAGTGGCAAGACCCTGCATATTTTATTTCACAGTGATTTTTAGCCCTCCTATTATGAACTGGGTATTAGTTTTTGGGTTTTTTTGGTTGGTGGGTGTTTTTTGACAGAAAAGGGGTCTTTAACTGAAGAGGTACCCTGTCCTATTGCATCACCAGCAAAATCACTGCATTTCAGTTTGTAGAGCTGCATAAGAAGTTCAGCCAGCCTTGTTTCACTTCCAGATAGTTTGTAGTTTCCAAATTGTTTTCTCTGCTTCAAGGGAAGTCACTCAAAGTCATGGAAGACCTTGTAAATGTTAGTGTGATGTCACTAAATACTGGCAACAACCAGAGTCATTATGTTGTGCCTTTCCTGTATGCCGTTCATTCTTTTTACCCCATTCAGCATGAAGTTTATTAGAGTACTTTAATTGCCTGTGGTTTTCTGTGCTTCAGCTGAAGAAACTGTGCTTTCTTTTTTATTTCCAAATAAAAGTTTTCCAAAGTAATGCACCTGCTATGATGAAATTGCTACACAAAAATGACTGCCAATGACTTCCTGATTTTTTTTTTTTTGTAATATTTGGAAAACTTTGGGGTGTAAGGCACTGAAGAACCAATAGAAATCATTCGTGCTTCTCTTGTCACTTAGATACTAACATTCTGATATTTTCCTGCCTGCTTGTATACTGCACACAACCATGAACAAACTACATTTTAAAAAGATATTAATAGAAAGTGGTACCCATGAACATACCAAATGGGGGAAGGGAGGTTCTTTGCAACTCCACAGTGTGCAGAATGCCAAATACTTAACAATTTGCCAGTAATAGAGGGGAATACAAGACTATCTGCTGCTGGAATAGGACCATCTCGAAGAAACAGATAATTTATAAAATGTTAATGACTACGGAAATTCCATAATTAGAATCACTGCTACTTCTGCTGCAGATAATACAGATGGATGAAAGGGAACAGAGAAGATCCTCCAGGCTTGCAGGAAAATTTTTTGCTGTTCAGCACTAAGGAAGATTATGAGAATCCAAAGCCTAAATAAGAGAGATGCTGAATAAGAAGGAGGAGTCAAAAACCACCTGGATGTGAAAGGCAAAACAATGGTGGATAATGCATGACTGTCTCAGAATGGTTTATTATTAACCTCAACCAAGGGCCTATTTTATTGTGGTTTTCATTTTTCTTTTCAAACTTTCCCTCCTCAGCATCTATTTCAATGTGAAGCAGCCTTCAGGATTTGCCATAGATCTCAAAATTACTTGAACTGAGCCTCAGATTCACAAGAAAGAAGGAAAATGAGCAAAGCACAAAATAATTTATATTATAATAACATAGATTAGCATATTGTAAGTCACCTACTTTTGTCTCCCACATCAATAACATGCCCCGATTCCTGATGATAACCATATATTATAGGCATGCTGGATGTTTCACCAGCTGAAGCCAGAGCAATGGCAATGGAAGGACTGCTTTCAAATGTTACATCTTTTGATATATATGTGTTATGTTTTTTTCTGCTGTATTGCATGACTTATAATTTCATGAACAGTATGCTTGCTGCTGACATTACCCCTCAGCATGTTTTAATTCCAGACTTCATACTATGGAAAAGTGTCCAGGCACAGAATCAAAACACCAAATAATGAAGCTTCAACTTCAACTGACTTGAGCACATCTTCAGAGCTCTGTATCTGCTTACAAAGTGATTTGCTGAGTGGGTTTAAGCAGATATTTAAAGCTAAGAATGTGCATCAGTGCTTTACTGATGCTGATTAGCCTCCCTCCCTCCACGTCATCCATTTGATTTAACCCCAGAGCACATGTGTGTCCCATTCTTTCAGGTGATATTGTTGGGAGTACAGTGTAACTCCACCCAAAAAGTCCCACTCTCTCCTGTGTCTTACTGAACTTATGGTCTCAGTATATTTTTCATTGCAGGAGTCCCACAGGTTAGTTTTGTCCCATGTGAAGCATAATTCCCTGTTTCACAGCTGCTGCCTACCTGTTTTATTGGGTAAGTAATCAAGAACAATTCCCTTTTTTCTTGTTTTATGAGAAAATTCAAACAGGACAAGTCTGAAATATGGTCCCTAAACCATTTTCTATTTTGTCTGCACTCACCTTGCTCTCTCCTATTAAACACTTCTCTAAATGAAACAACTCTCTCTTTCCATCCTCACTTCGTGCTGAAATTTCTCTATGGCTCTGGTCCTTTCCTTACCTCCTGTTTCTCCTATTCCTGCTCAAGTTGGTCTGTGAAATGTTGGCCAAAACAGCTAAATTTGATGTAATAAATTATGGATTTATAGTTACAGGGAATTACGCTACTTCAGTATGGAACACAGAAAGACTCTGTGAGAAGAGTGTTTCTTTAAATTTGGTGGTGTGACTTAATGTGATTAGTCCTGCAAATAACTCTGACAAAAGTCAGAGAAAGAAAAGAGGGAACTCACAATACTAAGTTGCATTTTAATGTTTTTAATGCTAAGGGAGATAAGAGAGCTGGCTCTGTGTATTCTTGTAAGCGTATTTGTGATGCCAAAATGCTGTACAGGTAGTACCTTTCATAATATGTAAATCGCATTTTCCTACAAAAAGGAGGAAATGTTCACATTAGAAAACATTCTGTCTAGGACAGAAAGAGACTGCAATGTAATTAGCAGGAGGATATGGCTGTTGTGAAAAGTCACCCCTCCTATAAAGAGAGGCTTTGCACAGACCAACCTAGATAGGCTTGAGTAATATTACAAGCACTTTCATTATATCCATTATTATAATGGTTGTCTCAAGCACATCTGCAGTCAACCCAGGCTACAAATACAATAGAATTCCCTAAATGGATTAATAAGAAAGTGGAGGTCTTAGAATTGCTTTGACATATAATTTGTACACACTGTCATCCTGACAACTCTGAAGTATTAGAGAAACTCCAACACAGAAACTGTGTGCAGTGAGCCCACAGTTTATTCTAGTCTACAATGCAGCATCCTGGATCTGCTGATTAGCCCTCGGCTATACCAGCTAAGACATGTCTCAGAAGAAAACTTAGAAGACAGCAAGAATATTTCACATATATTTCTGGGTTTATCGCATGTCTTCCTTTTTTAACATTTTTATTTATAACCACATTTTCAGGTTTATGATCAAGGATGTAGCCTATTACTTTGCTAGGCAATACTTGTTTTCATTTACTTTATGCCTGCCCACCCTTTAAATCTTGTGAGACAGATGGATGCATTGAATTCTCAGAAGCAAAAGGTTCAAATAAAGCAGTACTACAGCCGGACTCTGGATGCCTGCAAACTAAGACACACAGCTTTGACTTCCAAACAGCAGCAGGTGAGGAAGTGTGCACTGCTGCAGATGAACTGTTACACATGGAAATAAACTACAAACGATCTGCACGGGCACCTTACACTGTTTTTAGAAAACCCATTTGTGAGGGAGCACAGGTGTCCCTCGCCTCCCCAGACCAAGCACAGGTACCTGGCACAGGCAGAAGCCTCTCACAGGCATTCCTGACTTTCCTGAGCATATCTGCACAAGCCTACTGTGTGAACTGTGCCTACTGACCCTCAGGAGAAAGGTATCTGCAAGCTGGTCTTAAAGGCGAGATCCAGATTCTACAGCAGCCAGCAGAAAGGCTACTGCTGATATCTGTGGGCATATCACTCCTGGCGCAGGCGATCTGGGTAACTCACCAAATGCTCAGTTGGTCTGCTCCTACTGAACTCCATGGACTTGTAACAGAAGAGAAAATGTCCCGGCGTGGGAAGCATTTGATAAAATCACTGCTTCTTCAGCAGTGAACTGGAAAGTTGGGAGTGCTGGGAAGCGCAGAAGGTTTTCAGTGGAGGTTGAAAGAACCACAGCAAAAGATTAAAGAGCCCAGCTTGTCTCACCCGTGGACACACACCTGACACCTGATCTTTGGATAAAGTAACGATATGCAAACTATATGAAAAATATGTAGGTATTCAGAACATCATATTTGTAACCTGTACATATGACATCTTAAAATATATTGCCAAAAAATTGTCACATATGCGCATTATTGCTGATGACATACAGTATAGTGATTTATTCTGCACTTAAGATATGGCCTATCTCAAATACTTTGGTCTGATCCTTACCAGAACGGCAATAGAAACTGCTACTCTGCCTTTCGTAAAATGTCTTTGTCAAAGCACAAGAATTGGGCTCTAAGTCACCAAAATATGTTAGACTTGCACACAAAGCATGATAGGGCTTTTCCTCTTCACTCAGCAGTTTTGGCTGGTCGTTACAATCACTTTGAGATTGTTCTGATTCGGGTCTCTCAGGCCTTTTAGAGCTCAGATAAGACATTCTGCCTGTAGCATTACTAGGTGTATTTGGCATCTGTTCATAGTCAAGTGTGGGTTTTGTTAGCCAGGAGCCAAATCAGCAGAGATTCAGCACAGAAAGGGCTACAATACTCTGATGGGAGCGAGTCCCTGACTGAAAAGTGGGGGAGGATGGTGCATGGGAAGAGTACTGGTAAGAGCATCACCTGTATTGCTGTACATTGTGTGTGCTGTCTTTGAATTATCCAAAACAAACAAAAAGCTGAGAGTTTGGTAAGATATGCATAGTGAATATTTCAAATAGGTGATTTATGAATACACAATCCTGGAAATGTAGTTACCATCAGTAATGAGCAGTTATTATTTCACAAAATGCAGGAACCATTCAAACTTGAAGGAATGCGCTAATTAAGAAACACAGTAGGATTACAAAACACAGAAGCCTGGAGAGTAAGAAAGGTCCCACTAGCTATATTTGCATGTTTTAATTTCAGAGGTTGGTACCACAGAAGAGAGTAAAAGGCTGCCTCGCCACAGCCATTTGCTCATAAGCACAAAAATGTACCTGCTGGTGGGTGGCAGGACTGAGATGACAGATCAGAAGAGGAGAATACACCCTAAAAAGAGAAACAGGGTAGATGCAATCTGTAGGAAAGCTCCCAAAGCAAATCAGAGTGCCAAATGAAGTTGCCTATTCTGCCAGGTAGGTTTGGAGACTCACTCCATAGGCAGGGGATTGCTGCCAAAAGGATATCTTGGCTGTCACTGCCAAGTCCGTGCTCAGAGGCCCGGCTGCCATGAAGTTGGGGTACTTACTTGGACACTGCAGACTGCTGTTTGCTACTTCTCTTTCTGAGAAGAAAAGTCTTCTGTGTTTTCCATCATCCAGAGCACCACTGTTCACTAGAATAAACATAGTGTTTGTATTTTAGGCTAAAATTTGAAAAAAACCTAATGCCCCTGGGTTCACTTACTTCCTGGCTAGTCAGGAATCCAAGCCAAGGGGGGTGTGCAGAACCCCTCCGTGTTTCCCAGCTGCAATCTATGAAAGGATCTGCAGGCACTGGAGGTGCTTATTGCCAAGTGTTAGGGAGAAATCAGCCCTGCCATATATTACCTACCACCTCACAGGCAAAGGTATGCAAGGAGGGGATCATTTACCACCTGGGGTGACCCTCAGGTTAACATGGAAAGATAGGTGTGTTCCAGAAACCTAGAAAAAGGGACAAACTTGTAAGGCTGGAAAGCAAATGAGTAATCTCTCCTTACAAGAGTAGACAGAAGCAAAGTTTTGTTGTTCCAAGCTGTTACAGGGTACATCAATTAGTTTGCAAGTAGGCTACATGGCAACAAAGGGTAGAAACACTTTCATCGCTGACAGTATTAAAAACAGATCAAAAGATCATACTACGAATACTGCAAAGTGAGATGTGAGTTTTAGTTGTTCTGAAGAACCCTTAGCAGAGGAAGTTATCTCTCTGCTGTCTTCCAGGACAATCTTTTCATGCAGAGTACGATCCAAAGCTAATTAACATCAGTGGAAGAAACTCCTGGGTGAAATTTTTGTCTGCACTGAAGTGAAGATGAAATGCTTGAGTTGTGGGGGAAATGAACATCCAGTGAAAGGGTTACACCCAGTGAGCACTTCAGACAGCAATAACACATCTCCCTTCTCCTCCCCAACTCTTCTTCTGGTTGTCTCCCAGACATCATCAGGAGCTTCTCCTGAAGGCCTTGCCAATAAGCAGTTTTCTTAAGAGTGATTGTAGGTGGACACTGCAGTATGGTCCTGGGGAGCTTTCTCTTACAGGTATAAACAACCCCGGCCTGAGTGAGCTATAGAACTGATACCATTTACACTAAGAAAACTATGTGAGGAAATCATCTGAAAAGAGTAATATTGAGTGTGCAGCCCCTACTCTTCAACTTCTTAAACTAAGGACTAGTCATCCATCTTCATATTTTTTAAAATAAGGTATTTTTAGAAGCAATATGAAGCAAAAGTAATTTTAGCAGCAGCATTCATAAGTTTGACAGCTTTTATAAGGTAACAAAAATAAGTAATGTGAAACAAATACATGGGGTAGGAATAGAACTCTCAAACAGCCTAATGACCGGCTAAAAATATATTTTGATTCATACTTCTCAAGGCTTAAGAAAACTGAAAGATTTCAAGAAGAAGGTATTTCAACTGGGCTATAAAATCAGTAGGATAAAAGCTCTCAGGTAGTGCACTGGGTTGTATCTGTGATACTTTGAATCTACTGTGGCATCCTTTTCTGTCATCATTTGCTTAATTCCATAGTCAGCTCCAAAAATGCACGTGTACATAAACCAAGTTCTGCTTTTAGGAATATGTGAACTTGACTTTTAATTTCAGTGATACTTGGGTGCAAATACCTCAAACCCTCCATGTTTAGTAAGTGTCCATTTCATTCCCCACCTCCAGACCATGGTACAGTGCAGAGTCCAGAATTCAAGTGCATCTCTAACTTTCCATATCCAGTGTCAGTAAGATGCAGCAAAGTGATTATTAAAACACACATTCCTGCCCTATTTCTCGTTCATTACAGGGGAAAAAGCCAACCTAAATTCTATTTGTTATGGTTCTACAGAGCTGGCACAGCTTTAGGGGCAGCCATTTGAGATTTTTGCCTGCCTTGCACGTCATCAACAATCCTTTCCAGTTAAGTTCCACTTACAAAAATCTTTATTAACAGGTAATTGTATTACAGATAATTCAGTCAAAAATCTTTCCTGCATAAGATACCCAGAGACTTTATAGTTCTGAAAGAAAACAATAACATTTTTTCTCATAAACTTATTGAGTATGAACTTATTAGGGCGTTTCTCTCTCATATGTGTTTTGGGCTGAAACCTCTGCAGACCTTGCAGGGAAGATGCATGGACAGATTAAGAGAATTTGGCTCCCTTTTAGGCTTTCTATATATTGGAAAGAAGTGGGAAGGGGAAACTTTCACTGAGAAAGTGAATCATTCGTCCTGACATGTTCAAATTCATGGATACCCAAAAAAAAAAAAGTTATCCTAAGTTAAAGTTTTGCCCAATAGTGTCAAGCCTGCTCTTATTTTAAAATGCCCTTAAAGCATTAACTACCTGTATTTTTATAGATTGCCAACAAATCCTCAGGCAGAATCAATGGTATGTCTCTTGGACATGCTGTATGATGTTACCGTGTACAGGATCTGAGCCAGTAGGTCTCTTTCTCTCCTCCTGCAAGGATGATGCAAAAGTTGCCTTACTACCAAAGGAAGGAGTTTCTTTTTCAGATGAAGAAGCTCACACATGAGAAATGCTGCTACACATATCATTCCTTCTGCTGCATAAGGAACCAACTTACTGAAATGTCACAAGACTCCCTGTCAAAAATACAAAGCTTATTTGCCAGTGATACCCTCCTACTCAGCTGCAGCCCACAAAATGCTTAAAATAACCAACCAAAGGTAAGCTTCGAAGCCTTCTGCCTTGAGCTTCAGTTTCAAACAAAGCAACTGAAATTTAAACAGAGGAAGTAAATGTTGTTCTGTTCCTGATTTCACCCTTCAACTAGAAATAAATATAAATCCCCTTATTCTTTAACTATTTAATGAAACTCTGAATCGGGTGAATGTTCATAAAAGCACAAAGCATTGTTAAAAAGTACTAGAGAGGCATGTTCTTCAGCATGAAAACAGAGTGCTTGGATGATCTGGCCACCTTCGGTCACCTTGTCAGCATGGGAAAGGTGTCAGCAAGTTCTCCACTGCATCTCTATTTTCTCTGTAATCCTGCTAGGCAAGTACTTGATACTGGAGGCTGTAAAATCCTGAGCAATCTTCTACCACAAGCTGCTGCTTTCAGTTACAGTCAGCTTGGCAAGCTTTACCTTTGGATCCCTAGACTGAGTGAAGAGAGAGATGTAGGAAGTGCCTACGTGGCTCTCCATAACAGGTAACTGTCACATTGGCAAATTTATGTGCTGTGGTTCCCTGTATCCTTTCTTTTGACTGCCCTTTCTGGCTTTCATCCCTACTTTTTGATCTACACGTAGTGGAAATGGAACTCTTGCTTCACTTCCCTCTGGACTATGCCATGGCATGTCATGGCTTGTGCTATGTGTCTGCTGGGTGACCTCTTTGTGCCCCAGCCTACGACAAACGTGATTCTCCTTCATTCCCCTCCCATTCTTCTACCAGATTGCTGTCCCTTAATTTCAAGTCAATGATTTTGCAGTTTGACCCTCTTCTCCTCCGATCCCTCCCAGGCTACAGGGGCTGAAAAGCTGTATTTGCATACAGCTGAGCTGTGAAGAGGCGCTGCTGAATGTGCCGGGAAGCACCCTAGGGTAACAGATGTTAAAATGAAGGTTATTAAATACTCTGGGTACGGAGCAGCACGAAGGAATTTGAAGATATGAACTCCTAGCTGTTCTGTAAGTGACACGAGAAGAGTTAACTGCAGCTTGGATAGCACAGAGGAACAATTTCAAAGAAAGAAACCCTAAAATGTCAAAGAACAGTTATCAAAACAGATCATTGTTAACAAATGGCTGTTTATTGCTAACACAAAGCAAGTGTATGATTTGAAGCTGGATTCCTTCTGTAAGTGTTTACTAGAGGAAGAGACAAAAAAAGACATTTGTATCCTATCAGTTGTTCATAAAACTTCCAACTGTTTCCATATGGCTGACAACTACACTGTTTTACTTTGGGACTTCCAATCTTTGGTCTTTAACAACGATCCACTCAGTGAAACACTCCCTCAATCCCAAGACAAGATTTTTACAGGAAAATGAATTTGAGGTGGTGACTGGAGTAAGCTTTATGCACTTGAAGTTCTCAGAATATCATGCATGCCTGGACAAAATTTACCAAATGTCATAGTTGGTTTGTAAATCTACTGGTGATTGGTTGGTCACCTAATTTTCCTGTCAATCTTCATGCGAGTATCTGTGTGTCTTTGGAAATGCCTTGGCACCTCCTTTGTGCTAGGAATGAATCAGTATTGCATAATGCACGGTAGCAAAACCACACTGCAGAACATGATCTCATCAAAGCACCACAGAGAGGAGGAACTGAAGTTATTCAGCTAGTGCAAGGAAAATACATTGAGAGTGTTTTCAGGGACCATTCTCCAAGACAAGTTTCATCCATAACTAATTTCTGTTTCTGTGGCTTTTTTCTGCATGTGTTCAAGCAGCTAAAAATCAGGCAACAAGCGCACACACGATTTGAAAGCCTCATTCCCTTGCTTCTGTGCCCTACACAAGAGATGGGTTTAGTATTTCTGAGAGCTAGGCTGTCTGCTCCCCTCCATCGAACAGGGGGAGAGCCAAAGGTAGGAAGAATCCTTTGCTTGTTACCTCGGCTTTCACTGGCAGTCATGCAGGTACAACAGTACGATGCCACATTTGCCAACAGCCATTATGTATCCTTACTGTAAATAACACTTTTTTTCTCTGGCAAGCAATCCTGTCCCACTGGAAGTGCCACTAACGCATTTGTGTGTAGTCAAAATAACATTTGCAACACCATCCGAGAACAGGCTTCAGCTTAACACTTATTAACAACCTAAGAATGAAACAGAACACTTAAACTATGATTTGAGGGGTAGGTAAATATCTAGCAGACTTTGATGGCAAAGTAGGGGTGTGAAGGCGCTTATCACCATTTGGACCACTGTGTGAGAAAAGAGAAAGCAAGTCAGAGCAACCCTACCCGGCTACGATGAAACGTGTAAGACCCAGGGGGATGGCGTGAGTGTGCCAACCTTTAAAATGCATGGACTCAGACATTACGAATTGCAGCATCGTACAGGAGGAGCAGGAAGCTGGCTTCCCCCTGGGCAGGGTGCTGAAGGCTTGCCAGCACCTCGGGCTGTTATCCCTTCCCTTGCCTTCCAAACGGAATGGGAAGCATTGCCTGCCTCTCCTCTTAAGGCCCCAGAGAGAGGCTGCTACTACTCAGCACTGCCCTGGCATCAGTGAGACCTTACCTACACACCAGAGGCTTCTCTACAATGAACGTGCCATTCAGGACTATGAAAACATATCTTGTCCATGAAGTATGTAAGTTTACCAGGGAAAGGCCCAGTATAGCTCTCACACTGGCAGGAAACCCTTTTGCTGACCTACCTTAGCTTGTTTCTGGATTAGGCTGTACAGGCAAAAACCCCTCCTCTTAAGAAGTAAATTCAGGAGGGTTGCACACTGCCAGTGTGGCCGCATCTGCGGAACCTTCTTTAGCAGAGACAAAGGCTGAGCTTGTCAAGGCTTGCGGAAGAGAGAGAGACTGCCTGGTTTTAAATTCCAAGTAAAAGAAGCTCTTTCAACCCACCAGTCGCAGAACTGTGAACGGCCCAAGATGTTAAGTCTGGAGCAGACAGTAGCAGGCATGACTGCTGGGGGGCAGGATTTAGTCTCTGGATTATAGTAACAACTGAGGACTCCAGCTAAGATTGGTCTGATGTGACAGTGAGGTGGGGCAAATATATTGAGCATGGTGCCAAAAAAACTAGACAAAAGCTTTCCAAGGTGAAATGTTTTCCAATATTCCAGATGTTTCATGCAAACACAAACTAAATGCACCCAAAATTTGCAACTCGTGTAGCAGTTCTAGAACTTGCGTCAGGTGGAAAAAACAGTTTGCAATGATCTCAGGCACTAGGGCCTCTTCTCAGCTGTTCTTTGAAAATCAGGAGCGTGAGAGAGAGCTAAACCCCATTACACAGTATATGACATCAAATGTTTGAGATCTTACACAGTTTTCTACATTATTAATTTTCTACCTGATGGCAGTGTGCTCCCATTATTTTTGCCTCCCACTCCTGTTCTGTGATGAAAACCCTGCAATAGAAGTTCAGGTTAATTCCTTTTATTTTTTTACCTCCTGCTGCTCTTCTATCTGTCAGAGCTGCTGCAGGAGGTAGAAAAACTGCAGCAGAACAGCCTAATAAAAACATCGCTCTACCCCTTGTGATATTAATATTGACAGAATTTCACAGCTCCCTGTCTCAAGCAGTAAAGAAAACAGCTCTTAATTTTCATGTTCCAGCTATTATTTTCCCATTGTCACAGGGCAGCAGAAAATCTAACCCACCTCCTGCACTAAAGCCACCCCCAGAGCTGCACAAAGAACACTGTCATCTTCCAGTGGCTTCAGCGATCTGGTTTTCCTGACTTTGGTGGTTTTTTTTTTTTTTGCTTTTTGCTTTCTACATAGCTATTACTATGCAGTGCATGGCTAGAGACAAAGTGAAATACCAGCTTCCACCTGCCCTGTGGCCAGAAGGGAAACGTGCGGTCACCTTTGTGCAAATTCTCCATGGCCCCATCTGGAAGCGCAGTGCAGATGGGAATGGGGCCCGAACCAGCCGCACACGTAAAGAGCAGATAAACTTGTGATCCCTTCTTTTTGCCTTGTCCAGACACAATAATGTTATTTAGTCATGTATTTAATAACATAGAACCAAGAGTGCCCTTCGTAGTTCACACCAGAGATTTATATGATCACCAATGGACAGACTGCTAACAATTCAGGTAAGCACCTAAAAACCTTGGAGCTGCAAGCACTACTCTTGAGATCGAGGGGACTATATTACTACATTGCCCTCTAGTGTCCACAAACAAGAGAGAGAATCTCTTACTACATCTCAGCACCCCCCTTTCAGCTGGGAAGTTTACAGCCTTGCATGCTGCTGAAGAGCTGCACGGGGTTACGTACCAGATGTGCACTGCTCAGCCCTCTCACACCACCTCTGCAACAGCTGTATCAATGTTATACTTTCATTACATCGCGGACAAACTAACAGAAACGCTGTTGTTTTAGAGCAAGCTGGCAGACCCGGCTTCTTCCCCTCTGTTCCCCTGCATGGGGAAAACAGCTGAGCCACCCAGTGAAGCTGGCCAGGGCCATGTGGGTTGTGGAGGCCCGGGCCTTTGCAGCAAGGCCCCTTAGGAGTCTAGGCATGCCTGGGCATCTGCATGGGGACCATCTGCGTGTGGGTGTGAGAGCACGCTGTGTGCACCTCAGAGTGGCCGGTCCATCAGGAATGCCCAGCATGAAAACACACAGCCCTGTAAGCAGCATTGCTTTCTGTAACATAGTGAGATCGGGAGCGGGTCACAAGCCATCCCTCCACATCCCCCTCCTGCACAGAGATGCCCTGGGGACACATCAGGCTCAAGCAGGAGCCTGTAGGTGATGTGTCCTGGCTGGCTGGGGTCTGGATGTCTAACCAAAAAGATGCCCCATGAGGGAGGAGTGATATTTCCTCACAGACCCGAAGCTTTGGAGTGAGGTAGAGGGAATGGGGTTCTGATCTGTCTGCATCCAGGGTGATGCTTACTCCTTGGAGGAAACACATCTATAATCCTAAAGTTGAGCCCATGGGAACTTGGAGAGGTTACTAACTCCACATGGAACAAAACATTCTCATCCTCCTAACATTCCCATTGCCTTGAAAGCAAAGATGCTTGCCGAAGAGAAGTGTAATGACCACAGTAACAACACTTTGCAATGCTCTTATCTAAGCACAGAAAGGTTAACCTCAGTTGCTCAAGGTCAAAGCACATGGCATCGAATAGATCCAGACCTCCTGGCTCCCAGGCCTGTGCTTAAATCACAGCAGGGAGCCTTCCCCTCAGCAAATGTGCTGAGAAGTTGCACAACCTGAACCTACTGGTTAAATGTCTTTCTAAAGTTCCTGATAGCAATCCATAACCGGATACTTCAAACTCAGCATTACAACTGCGTTCTGCTGGTGGTGACACACGCACTGGCTTTGACTTCTGCAAGAAAGTCTGACGCTGTATCAGGTCTCTTTTAGCCAAAAATCTGATCAAACATTAAGAGTCGAGGTTCACTGTACCCTCAGAGATCTTTAAGGATATACAGTGACTTTCAGTATTATCCATGAGACTAAAAAGGTGTCACTTCAAGATCAACTTATTGCCACAAATAGTTGAAGTTAGGCACTACTATTTACTGTAACTTCTGAGTTGACAGAATCCTATTCACTTAACTACTTTCGGGTTTCATCTTAAAAGGCAACAAAGTTTCCTGGGTTTTTTGTTGGTTTTTTTTTTTTTTTTTTAATGGGATTCTCCTTCAAGGCAGTTTGCTGAAGGAACAATTCTCCCTCCCCTTCTTGATTTTCTTCATTCATTTCAATTTTACAGACATACCCAAGAACCAAGCTGCAGCAGCACTTCTTAGCTGTAATGAGAAGACTATTTTGAACCTTGAAAACTGTTATTTAAAATTGTCTTTTTTTAATGGATTTCAGAGGATTGTGTGAAAGGAATAATTCAAATTTCTTTCTTTTTTTTCTTTTTTTTTTTTTTTTTGTGTTGGGGGACTTCAACAAGGGACTTCTTGTTGAGTTGGTAATGGAAAATGATCAAACTCCAACAAAGGAATAAAAGAAAGCAGGCTACAGATGAAAGGCGTAACCAAGCCACCAACAGATTTGGCTTCCAAACTGTTAGTATGGACAGAGTTTTGGGGATAATTCCACAGAAATGAGTCACTGAATGAAATTCAGCTTTACAGTAGAAAGCATAAAAATGTGTTTTACTTCTCAGCATATGAGTGTGCCATGGTATCAGCAGGGATGCTCTGCAGCTGCAGTGAAGAAGAGAGATGGAAGACTGTCAAAATTGCCTCTGCATGGCAGGCACTAGGCTAAGCGTGCCAGTATGTGCTCTGCAGAGAATACAAATAGTCATTCAAAGGAAAATGTAGCTCAGCCTTTTAACTTAATTTCTCCCCACTTATGCTGTTTTCTTTCCCCCTCACTTCAGTGGTTCTAACGTGTGAATGCCAATCAACCCCCCCAGATAGGCGCAGACTGCTTCCCAAGGACAGGAGCTGCTTACGCCACAGTATGAACGCGTGCTCCTGCAATACCTTCCCACCCTAGGGCACAGCATCCTTGCTGAACAGAAGTCAGCACTCTGGCATGTGGGACTGAGAAGGACATGCAGAGGAAAGCCTTAGTAGTGATGTCTTAGTATTTCACCTTTCCATTGGGAAATGCTGTAAGATCAAGTAATTGCAAACCTAATGCTGATCTTGCTGAAAAAAAAAAGTAGAATGGCTAAGTTCAAGGAACATATGACAAAGGTTACTTAACACAAAGAACCTTGAGGGACAGATATTTAAAAGTAAAAATCTGAAGGTAGTGGTATGTATAATTAGGAACTTCAAAAGCTGGTAATATGCCCAATTTCCATTGAAATTTATGGAAATTGAAGAGTTTCATCCACAAAACTCTTTCAGTAAAAATAGGGGTGTCTCTGCATCTTCAGGTGGTTCGCTAAATTTAAATGCCTGGCCTAAAATTAATCTTTCAGTAGTTAGTTCCATGTGTTAGATGGATCAGGCACACAAAAGCTTTCCAAAATATTTTTACAAAAGTCAATCAAAAATTACAAAGCAGTACATTGCCAAATGTTCCTTGACTAATTCAGGAGTCAAAGACCTTTTTAAAGTAATAATAATTGAAGGGCAAGGTTTTAAAGGGTATATAAGGATAGACAGATGCTGATTAGATTAATAAAACTGGTTTTAATCCTATTAAAAAATAAATATCAACACAACTTGATAATTTTATATAAATACAAACACTCCTCAACCAGGAGAAACTATTGTAGTGGTAGTTATTCTAAAAATATTTGCCAGCAATATTCCTCTTTTAAATACTTTGTAGACAAATAGCCCATTGCTTCAATACCCTCGATAAACCTGCTAAATGTTATTGCAGAACCAGCTTTATGAGACACTGGTAATAGTCTTAATACTGCCTTTTATAATCCCCTTTAACAGTTGCTGCTTTCTGCACTTGAATTGACAGGGTATACAGAACAGGGTATACCAATGACTTTCCTGATTAGAAATTACTTGTTATTTAAATTCTAGGATATGTTACAAAAGATATAAAAACTAAAATGAAATGTAGAAGAAGAAACATTAAGCTTACTGCCACTATTGAGCGATGTGAAACATCCATAATTTATAAATACCCACATTGCTTCTCAGCTTCTTTCCCAATAACCATTTCAAATCAATAGTTTTACTTTCATGCTTCATATGCATCACCTTAACTGACTTGCTATAGATCCCATGCACATTTCCACAGACTTAAAACGCTTATTGCAAAATCATTCTTATCTCGTGAACAAAGCCCCAAACACAGAAAACTTGAAACAGAAGAAATTACAGAATTACCAAAGTAAAAGAAATGCTGAGTTTCACCTTGTAAGTGCATTAAAAGTTAATTATTTTTTTATCTGAAAGCAACATGAAATTGAAACATGGGTGACATTCTCTGCTCTTCAACAAAGCAGGAAATAGTAAAAGCAGTAAAAATTCTGTCCAGTATTCTCAAAAGGACTGTGGTCCAGATGCCCATGCATTTCTCAGCCTTACCACTGCTCACCAACACAAGATGCTCCTGCCAGCCTGAGGAAAATGAAATTGGGGAAAGGAACAAACTGGGCTGGGAGGGGATAGTTCTGCTCATTCATCTCTGAACTGGAAGGACGGACACTAGACAGCAACACATTTCTGGCCCATATCAACCTCTGCTATATGCAACGCAGTCAAGTACTTTTTCATTTCAAACTGAAGGCATGAAGAAAGAGGCAAAACAAGCTCCACAATGAAGTTAATGTTAACTCATGTTAAGCTGAAATCTATTCAACATAATTGACCATCTTGTCCATCACCTCTGGAAAAACAGGTTTGCCTTATACCCCCAAGATGCAAAATTCTACTACAATTCACATTTGTATTTTGAAAGTTTATCTATTTTTTGTTTTTCACTTTTTGAGGATGGACTCTCATATCTGTAATTGGAAAACATTGCTGAAAAGTTACTTTTAAATTGCCAAGATTGTAACATCAACAAGAACCTTACATCTTTTTTCTGTCAGTCAGAAGCTACTGTACAAAGGGAGTTCTGATTGCTGGTGGTGTTCCCTTTGAACCACTAGAGAAAACCTCCCCATCTTTAAGGTGAAGGTCACATGCACAGATATTGATACTGAACTAGCATAAAAACCATAATTCATCTGTTATGAATAACACTTAAAAAAGATATCTGCCCTTTAAAGTGAGGCAAATGTGTTTTCTAAGAAGAAATTATCTTGGTTCATCTGTTTTCCAGCAAGCTTTCACAAATAACCATTTTTAAACTGTCTATGCCAATAATGGGATAGGATAAAATGCCCTTGATAATGTTTCTAGGTGGAATTATGGACAGACCACATCTTACCTTCTCTTCTACACACGCCACTGTTGCATAAGCAGATATTTATCTGCTCATTTCATTTTTGTACACGGTGAGAGATTACCTATTGAATTACTAAAGTAAAATTTACCTTTTCAATTCAAGTGCTGACCTGAGGGATAAAGACCTACTTAGGTGCTTGAATTCAAGCAGACAGGTTTCCCCTCCGGAGCACTTTAGAGACTTCCATTCATTTGCAGGTGCTTATTTTAGGAGGCTTTCTTCCCTAGACATCTAAAATTCAGATGCAGCTAGATGCAGAATTGCAATACCTAGATGCAAGTTGAGCAGGCAGACTGTATCTTATCCCATATGATTAACATTTTATGAAAGTAGGATAGCCTTAAAGCAAAATCTCTCTCCCAGTGGTCTTCCTGCCTTCAAATATGGCCATTAAAATCCTGAACTATTTTTAGGCATTTTATATGATCCATTAAATATTAAAAGTTTAAGTAGGTAAGGAAAATTACTGTGCATTGCTGTCAACCTGAAAAACAGCTTGATATGAAAAGTTTTGGAGTCTGGATTTCAGAGCTGTATTTGTATCATCATAAGCAAAGTAATGAGGCAACATCATCTGGAAACTATAGATAGTAAAAGGAGGTCAAGAAGTACGAATGCCCGTGTGAATGAAGGAGCAAACACTCTGAAACTCAGAGGAACATGATGAAACAATTGCAAAACAAGAATTTTGAGCTGAAATTGAAATACAATCAAATGATATGTTTGGATGAAACAGTCCCATCACTCAACCATGACTGCAGCAAAAAATAGAATAAACTTAAAAGCTAAAATAACAAAATTAAAGGAAACATTTCACTATGAGTATAAAAATCTTTTCAGTCAAGATGAAAGTGCATATATTCTGCATGTTTCACAAAACATTTTGATTTTGCAACAAGAAATGACTGAACAGAGGTTTTCAGCTGATCAGCTGCTATTGAGATGGTAGCAGATGACTAGATTGCTGTCCAGAGCCCTGCCATACCCCAGTTAGCCCTTGTTCTGCAGAGATTCCTCATGGCATTGTACTAACACGTCCCACAAATCACAAGGGGTTGCACTACCCACATGTTTCCATTTCTCCTAGATCTTATGCTAAACACTTAGGCTGAATTTATGCTCATGGGGTCACAGGAAGAAGAGCCATGCACCTTTAGAAAGGATAATTAAATGGTAGTATTGGTATCTGTATCTCATATAGTTGAAAAGTCTTTAAGATTTCAAATAAAATGAAGCAATGGAGTGCCAAATCATCTTCCAAAACATTGGGAAGAAATATCTGAAAATCTCACTAATAACAATTGATTACAGTTAATCAAAGGTGTACAGTGCTTTGCAGATAGTTTTCTCAAGCAAAAGCTGCTATGCTATGAATACATCTGAATATGCTTGGCACTCGGCAGTCAGTTTTATCATGATAAATTGTGGGAGATATAAAACAACGGCTAATCACTCTGTGAGTATGAAGCATTAGTCACCAGAAGATAATGCACCTTCTGGGAAGTAAATTAATTCCTGCTGTCCTTTCTGAAATACATATTATTAGACTTCCCAATTTTGCAAGTGACTTTTCCAAGGTACAATATTCAAACTTGTGAAATATTTGCTTGTTATCTCTCATAAAAACAAATGAAACATTTAAATATGGCATAAATTTTGTCACAGAAATAATCTATTCTTGGTATTATTTTAAAACTTAAACTACATGGGAAGGGCTTTTTAGAAAGCAATTGGTTCTGTGCAAGTAAGGAAACACAATCTGAATTTCAGAGTTAGCCTACATTCATACGACATTTTGCTTGGGTTTACATCCTTTGGTTGTATGATGTTCTCCCCCACAACTGTGCTTTTCCAGGACAGCACTTGCTCTGGAAGCTTCACTGTGTGCCTAACACTTCACGCACGTCTCGCAGCCCTTCATGTGTCCACCGTGAAGACTTTGCAGAACAAGAGCACAGACCTTGCCTTGGTTTTTGAGATGCTCCCGAGGTCCTTTCTAACGTGCCCTGACACAGCTGAAGCCCCACCAGCAAATTCCTGAGCAGTCCACAGCACTTAGGTTGTCAACAACCCAAACGCATTGTTAAGTACGCAACAGGCTACAAAACCCAGGGCAGAACAGAGGGGGTTGCACAAGATCCCCGCTTTCAGTGGGAATGTTGGGCTACCGTGGCAGTTACCTGAGTCTGCTTCGTGATACACGAAGGTGGCTTATCCCACAGAGATCCTGATCCCTGAAGAATGAGCTTTTTAAGAGCTGGGAAAGACAGCTCCACTGGAGCCAGAAGTAAAAGAATAATGAGCACAGTTCGACCTAAGGCAAACCTTCTAAATTTGATGTGATGTGAAGGGGAAGGGAGGGTCTATATACTTGGAGGAATCAGTATTAACAAGAATACTTAAAGCCTGAAAATTAAGTGATACTGAAAGGGTAATGACTCATAAGAACAAGAGCCGTACAGTGCTAAAAGATCAACATTTTACCTAATTAACAAAATAGCTTCTAAGGAGGATTATGAAAGAAAAAAAAAAAAATTCAAGCATTCTAGGGTAAGGAAATTCAAAAGGCCTCTTTAAAAGGCTTCTTAAGAGTTGCTATTTCACATTCTTTTACTCTGCCACACCTCCTCTCAACTCAGTATATTAAAGATTAAACCAAATATACCAGAACAAGTGTCAACAGATTCTGCTCTTTAAAATAATCAACCAAAAAGCGTATGTGTCACTGTAGCTGCTGAAGCTGCAGAGGTTTTGGCCTCTCTAATATTTTTTCCTTTCTCTCATTTCTTTACTATTTTACCCTCTCAGTTGCCTATCACGGGCCATTTCCTCAAAACAATTCTACCGCTGCTAAATGTAATAGCTCCATGTCTGTAACAGTAAAGACGTCCTAGTATTGCTCTCTGTGTACTTTGGAAAACCTGAACGGACTTACATGACAAGCACATTTCAAGAAATAATGGAACAGAATATTTCAGTTGGAAGGGACTTGCAATGATCACCTAGTCCAAGCACCTGACCAATTGAGGGCTGACCAAGTTAAAGCAGGTTATTAAGGGCATTGTCCAAATGCATCTCAAACACTGACAGACTTGGGACATTGACCACCTCTCTGGGAAACCTGTTCCAGTACTTGAAAGGAAGATATCTGCAGTGTCTTAAGGAACACAGGGCACTGAATGGGAGCATTATTCTCTTCTTTTGCAAGAAATTTACCTTTGCTTTCCTGAGAGGTGACTAGGAAAGAAATAGGAAGCAATGATTCTCCTCACTGTTCAGAACCTGACAGCTGTCTGACTAGTTCAAAACCAAATCAGCTGTAACATTATTATAGCTCTTCAGATGCAAGTTTTTACAGTAGGCACTTTTTATGGATTACATAAATTTGCTGTAAAGGCCTACAGACTACCCAAACACTGCAGCTCCAATTACTTTCTGTGATTCGAAACCTCCCCAGTTTTATTGTGGATTGAAGATGTACAGATTCAGTAACATCTCAGCAAAAATGGGCTAACAGTCGTTCCTCTAGGACACCCTTGTTTGGCTAAATAGTTCCCGCTTATGTAGTGAGATTCCTCAAGATAATTTATCTTGCTCTGCTCTCCAAGGGATAGAAATGCAGCTCTGGCTCACTCATTCTACTCTGTTCTCCTCTTAAAGACCAATAAGCATTTTCTAAGTTCATTCAAGAACTGACCCTGTTTTACACCGCAGATGCTATACTTCACTGTGCTGCAGCACCCAGGAGCTGCGCTGACCGGCAGCATGAGGCTTGGATACCGAGTCTCACAGATAGCAAGGCAAGGTAGAGTCCTTACTCCATACTGTCACTCCTAAATAAGCAGTCTGCTTTTCAGAAGTGATGGTTGTAACAAGTTCTTGGCTGGAATTCTGTTACACTTTTCCTGATTTTTTTTGAGTAAAAAGTCTATTTCAAGTTGAGATAAAGTCAGATGACTGAATACAGCTCTAGCTCACAGGGTTTGAAAAATTTTGTTTCAATACAGGGAAAGGGTGGTAGAGTGGCTGCAAAGTGTATTGCTTTGGTGCTGGTCCTATGAAATTTAAATTGGTGCTGTTAAAAAAAATACACGTATATTTTATTAATCCAAACCTTGCACAGTCTCTGTCAGCAATTTACCTGAAGAAGTGTGAGCTCAGGCCCCAGAACTACCTCCTTTATTTGCCTAAGCTGAGATCACCTCAGAGGTGGATGGGAGAGCTGTCTTGGAGAGCTCACTCAGTGCATTTGTGGGCTGTGTTAACTGGGTTAGCCATTGAAGGACATTTGATAACTGGATGAAGATGGATGATGTGGTTGGACTCTACAGGGCCGGACACTTGAATAGTTCTGTGTGGCCACAGGGGTACCTCTACCTCCTGTGTCCCCATGCATGCATGGTGTCCAGCTGATGCTGACAGGGCAAAAAGTTTAGAGCCTTCAGCCTCTTCACCCTGTAAATTCACATTTGCTCTCTCTTTGGTTTGCAAAGGGCAAAAATTACACAAACACTGATGGAAGTCAACAGTGTCAGTGATGATAATCAGATCTCCTACTAAGTGAATCAGTTTTTCAGGACTGTGAGTTCTGTCAATGTTTACTAATGTCAAACTGCTCACAAAATGGCCTGTATTAGCTTCCTTGAAGATAATTTCCTATAAGACTTTTTAGAAATATCTTGATTGTTCAATCCCTTTACTGTAAGTTTGCAAATGCCCAGAGACTTCAGTAATAAGAAGCTCAATAAATGATGGGAATACATTAGCAGGTTGTGATCCTTTGTGTCATTCCAGTGAAAACAACCCTTTCAATATGAAAAAACCCACATAGTCTTTTCTTTGTTAAGAAGTGCAAAGTATTAAGACCTTCTGTTTTATGTTAAAAGCGTGAAACAGCATCACTGTATACCACTCACCACAGGCATGGTGCTAATTAGAAATCACAACTGCATTGCTATTACCGAGAAATGACTGAGGTTTTCTTTTTAATTGTAACCAAAATAAAACTCTGAGTTCTTGCTCTTGAGCAAATTTTGCAATAATCTAACTATTTAAAGTTGTAATCTCATTTGTTTTTATTTTAAAATAAAACCAAAGGTGTGTGATTGCCTTTAATCACAAGGCAATCACACACAGCTAAAACATCTTCTTTAAAAGATAGAGAGAAACTCACAGCTCTGCACTTCAGTGCTATGGCAGTTCTGTGAATGAAACCTTGAACATCTGTTTCTAACAGTTTCTACAGTTATTATTTTATTATATTTTCTTCTGCTAAAGTTCCAGCTCTTGGATCAATCGACCACTTTTCAGATTTTGCAACAAAATTGTTCATAGACCACAACACTGTGAAAAAAAAGGTTTAAAACCACCATCTAAGCATAACTTTATTTCCTTAGAAATCAGGCTCAAAAAACATAGTCACAACATTTAGGCCTAGGACTCTAATAAGCATATTGTGTTTAGTGAGATAATGCCTGGAGTGTGAAGGGCAATTCATGGCTTACGAGAGCTTGTGGCTGGTGATAGGACTCCAAGCTCTATCAATCAGAGCAGTATTCATGAAAACCTTGAGAAAAAATACTGGACCCCCCACCCCAAATGCTGTATATGCAGGGTACATTTATGCTATCCAACAAGGAAAACAGTGACCAGATGAGTTTTCATAAGCGTCACATTACACAGCAATGAACAAATGAGAAGCTCTTCAGAAAATCAGCTGCAATGTCAATAGAACATCTTGCTCTACTACATTTGTAACCAAAGGAGATTTGAAACCACCAGACTCAAGCTGGCAATAAAGTAAGTTTGTCTTCAACTTATACATTTTCAACTGGCTATTACAGACTTGCATATGTATTGTCCTTGAGATAAACTTGATGAGACTGGCCACAGCAAAAGCTTTTGCTTGGGCTTTTCACCAAAGCTTGGGCTTTTCACTTGCAATTGATTTCTAATTTAATAGCTGCTAAAAAGTCCTGTCACATACTGGATAGCCTTGTGAGGAGCTACAAAAAGTAGAATAAAAATAATGCCTCTGGTGCAATGATCTTACACTTTATACGTAGGGAAAAGCAAAAGAGAGAGAAACAGCAGAGCGATGATAAAAAACATGAAAACACCATCTTAGCAAGTCAGTAAGTTAGTCAACAACGTGGATGCTCCTCAGTCTCTGTATTGTCAAATTTTTGTAAGCATCAAAGAAAGAGAGAGCTCTCAGAGTGGGGAAGAGGTTGGTATTTGCATTGTGTTTGTTCCTATTTTTCAGAGCAGAAATTACAGAGCCTGTGATCAGCTAAGCCACGCGGCTGTGGTTGATTCCTATTCATTTTAGAGTAAATATGCCCATACCAATTCCCAAAAACACAGACATGAAAGCAAAAATACTCTCTGTGGCCTATTAAGAGCACCACAAAGACCATAAACTCAGAAAATGAATTAAACAGTATGAAACTATTTCCTGCAGTGCCACCTTGTGTTCAGATACAGAATCCTAATTCCTAACCTAACAACCCCCCCAGCCTTTCTGAGTGTGCACTCGATCCCACTGTATGTTACTGATGAAGATATTAAACAGTACTGGTCCCAATACGGTCCCTTGAGGGGACATCACTTGTCACTGATCACCATCTGGACATAGAGCCACTACCCTCTGGATTCGACCATCTGACCAATTCCTCATCCACCAGTCAGTCCACCCATCAAATCAATCTATCTCCAATTTAGAGAGAAGGACCTTCTGGGGGACTGTGCCAAAGACCTTCCAGAAGTCCACACAGAGACATCCGTATCTCTTCCCTTGTCCACTGATACAGTCACTCCATCACAGAAGACCACTATGTTGGTCAGGCAGGACTTGCCCTTGGTGAAGCCATGCTGGCTGTCTCAAATCACCTCCCTTTCCCTCATGTGCCTTAGCACAGCTCCTGGGAGGATCTGTTCCATGATCTTCCCAGGCATACAGGTGAGGCTGACAGGACGGTAGTTCCCAGGGTTCTCCTTTCTACCATTTTTAAAAACTATGTTTTCCTTTTTCCACTCACCAGGGACATCACCTGACTGCCATGACTTTTCAGATATCATGGAGAGAGGCTTGGCAACTACATCAGTCAGTTCTCTCAGGACTCCAGGATGCACCTCATCAGGTCCCACAGACTTACGGGACAGGTTCCTCAGGTGGTCACAAACCTGACCTTCTATTACAGTGGGAGGGACATTGCTCCTCCAGTCCCCATCTTGTGGTCCATCCACTCCAAAGGTGTGGAAGAGAGGTTACCAGTGAAGACTGAGGCAAAGTTGTTGTTGAGTACCTCAGCCTTCTTCTCATCCATTGTTACCAGTATGCCAGTCTTGCTCATCAGGACGGTAATGCTTTCTTTGACCTTCCTTTTCTGTCTGACATACCTTTTAGTTATTCTTTGCATCCCTTGCCAAGTTCAGCTCTAGCCTCACCTTGGCCTTCCTGACCCCATCCCTACACAATGGGGCAGTGCCCCTATACTATTCTCCAGTACCTGTCCCTGCTTCCACTGCCTGTGCATTTCCTTCTTGCCCTTTAGTTTGAACAGCAGGTCTCGACTCTCTTGACCATACCAGTCTCTTGCCTTCCTTTCCTGATTTCTTACACCTGGGGATCAAGCGCTCTTGCGCTGTATGGAAAGCATTCTTAAAGATCTGCCAGCTCTGTTTTGCTCCCTTGTCCCTGAGGGCAGTTTCCCAGGGGGTCCTACTGACTAACTCCTTGAAGAGCTGGAATTTTGCTTTCCTAAAATTCAGGGTCCTGACTTTACTCTTCACCTGACCCATATCTCTCAGGACTATAAACAGTCCTGAAAACCAATTCACTCTAAGACTACTTTAACAACCTAGCATCTCCTCAGACATCAGAGAAGCTGCTCCTTACACATTTTATCATTAAACTCCTTCCTGGAACTTCCTGGAGTCCCAGGGTCTGTGATTCAGAGGTCAGATTCTTCTAGACCTGGGAAATACCTGAAGTTGAAGAACCACCTGGTGGTCAGGGCACTCCATGATAAACTGGGAAACAGGAAAAGTCTCAGGAGAATGGATGAATTGCTGGATTTTGAAACTTTCAAAAAAAGAATGTTGCAAAAAACATTGTAGCCAATTACATTACTCTGGATACAACAGGTGACAAAGATCTAGTTACAAGTATAAGTCCAGATTTAAACTCTCTTCACAGAATGAGTGTGGGAAATTAGAAGCAACTAATTTCTAGCTGCAAAAACTCTGCAAAAACAAGCAGTCACTCTCTATGCACTACAACACTAAAGTAGGTCACTTTTATTCTATAACAGAAAAATTGCAGAATTTGAGGGCATCCCAGAGGGGAAAATGTATGAAATAATTATCAAAGTCCCCCCCTGCAAATTATCCTGAAACTTGAAACACAAGTAAGAAAATTCCACTGAAGGATCTAGATGCCCTCTCAAACCCAGAAAGCAGCAGATTTATTTATATATATATGTGTGCTATTTACATTTAGATATATTGTAAATAAGTTTAATAACCACAGCTCTGGAAATTCCTGATCACATATGGTTTCCACAGAGAGCAAAAACACTAATGGTGCATTGAAACTGAAGCTTATGGACAGGAGATGCATCTACAAGGCACAATGAAGCCTTGGGAAGTCAGGACTGTGCACAGGGACTTAGCTGGACATGGGATTCCATTTCATTCCTTGTAATATGAGTGTGAAACGTGCAGCATCACTTCTACTAACTAGCCTTGGAGAAGCTCAGATGGTCTGGTTAACTGCTCTGCTGCACTCTTCCTAAGGAGCATCACTCAGCAGTGCCAATTCCTGCAGTGTTTCGTGAGGCTGCTTCAGAGAAGGGACCTAACCAGAGTATCTCTTCCAGGATGCCAAAGTCATACAGGCATTGTCCTGAGGAACAACTCATGCAACGTGAGGCAGAGATTTCTAAAACTTGTATTTTACTCAATTCATGAGTACCTCCCCTGCCACCGACCTTCCAAAATAGCACACACAACACCACCAGCCATGGCTTGGTAGCATCCTCACTGACACTGCTGAGCTTACCTACTGTGACATGCTGTGATTTACTGAGGATGCGGAAGGACAGGAGAGCAAGCAGGAGGTTCCAGGCAGCTTGAGGCAGGAGGAGTCATGGAGTTGCTATCCCAGGAGATGGCAGCATGATGAAGGATCAGGAGCAGCACCAACACCAGCCATACCTTGGCTGTTACCAGGTGCATGAACAATGTTGCTGGACACTGCTAAGTGTTGACCTGCTGTGACTCCACACTTCTGGGCCTACATAATGTTCTCACCCTGGTGACAGTCTTCTGGGTGCCATATCCAGCCAGGAAGACTTAAGTCACTAATTCTAAGATGTGAAAGGCCACTTTCATCAAAGACTGACAGAAGGGCTGAGGCAGGACAGGACATCTGGAAATCATCTAGTCCAGCCTCTGCTCAAGCAGGGTCAGCTAGAGCCAGTTGCCAGAATCATATCCAAATGTCTTTTGTGTATATCCAAAGATGGAGGTTCCACAACCTCTCTGGGCAACCTGTGCCAGTGTACAACCATCCTCATCACAAAGCCCCAGTGTGGCCCTCCAGGGCCTTTGCCAGCTCTGCCAGAGGGGTGGGAGCATTCCCAGCCCAAGTAGCTGAGAAAACACATGGCATACTTGACAGTCCTTGTACCCTCCACTCTAGAGTGCAACTTACTTTCTTAAGTTTTAAGAGGACCTCAAATATTTGAAGTGTGAATGTGTGAGCCCTTCCTCCAGGAAACAACACAGCTATTTTAAAGAACTGTGAGATTAAAAAAAAAAAAAAAAAGCAGTTCAAAAAGCAAGACGGGAAGAAGACCAGAGGTAGGATAAAAGATTCAGAGCCTTCAGCTATTTTAAGCTTATGTTCTGCAGACTCCTGCAATATCTGCCTACCTGGATATGTTGAACAAAACATCCATACACTGACTACTCCTTTGGCAGATCGATCCAAATGCTAGCAAACTCTTTGCAAGAAAGCTGCCGTCTTCTCTCTCCCTAACCTTGGACTATGCCTGCCAAAAAAGCTTTATTCCTGAAGTGTGAAAAGTCTCTTGACATGTGGACCCTCTCAGCATTTGGTCATGTCAAAGATTTTGCTACCCTAGGCTTCGTGATGATGTTTTGACCGGTCATGGCCTGGCCATGGCCAGAAGAGGGAGCACCAACCCCTTTGTTTTTATTCTCAGGGCTCCATCACCGGTAGAGATGCTCTGTTTATTTGCTTTTATTTTTTTCAACATGACATGTTCGGTTCTAAATAATTTATGGAAGCTGTTTGGAAACTCAGAGCACTCCTCATCGCACAATGCATGAAATCTGAAGATAAATGGATGATGATTTGGGGCCTGAGAAATAAGAGATCAAAATCAGGCAGGATTTATGGTTCCTTCAGAAACATTAAAAAAATCCCCAAAACTGGAGTTGTGACTTTCAATTCTTGAGCAAAATAAATACTGGAGTGCTAGATACTTAGTGTGTAAATATATGTATATATGTTGCGTATATATGTATGTATACACGCTAATGTATGTTTCCCCCATCTAAAAGTAGAGTGAACATTTCTACCCCTTTACAAAGAAGGGTGAAAGTCTGCCTTTTGCAGGTGAGGACACTCAGGTACCAAAGACGCAGCAGTGATCTCTAGCCAGACAGCACCAGTGATAGAGCTGGCAGGAGAATCTCAGGGCTAGCGCCCAAGGCAGGGTGCAGAACGCTGTGCATCCGCTGAAAGGCTCAGCTCAGCTGAACATGGTTACTTACAGTTTACAGGCTGAAGCATCTTCCATTTGCTAGGCTCCAAGCCCAGGCAGAGCAGTTACATGGCTGTTTGAATAGCTCTAGTCTGCTATAATCTGGAAGGCTTGACTCCCACTCTGTTGTCGTAGCCTCAAAACCATATTGTCTCAGCGATGAGAGGGTGTTAAACTGTTTTGTGTGGTTAGAAAGGAGACATGCGGGGTATATTGCAGCAAGAGCAGCATCTTACAGGGATGCTCTCGCTTACAATACGTGGGGGCTTGTGAGGGGTACTTTTGGAAATTTCAGATTTTTAAGACAAAATTAAAAGAAAACAACTACCCCCTAGCTAGTTCACAAAGGAGAGGGAAGTACTGATGTATACTATGGGTATTGCGGCACAGTACCAAAGCAGCAGCAGCATGTGCTTTTGGCTCCAAAAAATCCCAGGGCAGTAATAAACACAATGAAATCTTTGTGTGAGGAATCATATCAGTTTCATTAAGCTCGGACTTTGAGGGAAATCTATAGCATTGTCATTTCTCCCAATTTCATGGTGATTCTCAAGACACCTGCTATTCTGCTTCTGCCATAACTGCAGATGTGTCCCTGTGAGAAACTGAAATACCTTTTAAAACTCTCCTAGTATTGTTGGATAGGGGGAAGGGTTGAAAACTCAATGCATGTGCACTCTGGGATTCAGCCATAAGATGACAAAATGAATAGATAAAATAAAGAGCAATAAAATGTTATTTTATTATTATATCTAGTGATTTTCAAGCCCTCCCTCCTATTGGATTTCTGACTGGCAGTTCTGAAAGCTTAGTGATTAAAATACTGAACATCCAAGGAAGTAGCAGATGCAGGTACTAAATTAACTAGGGCAGTATAAAGTGAAATGGTGGCCTGGATATATAGTACCAAAAAACTGGGCCTGAAGAAACAGCTGGCTAGAAAGGCTTCTGCCCTCCAACAGAAAAAAAAAAAGAAAGGAGTCAAGGAAATGAAAATCTACATCTCTTCTTTCACCACGAGATCACAGAGGGGAAAGCTTCAAGTTCCTCAGAGAACCAGTTAGTCAGAAATGGAAATGAAAGAAAGATCCTCCAAGCAGCACGCAGGCCTTCTCATTAGTGGCATTCCCAGCATCCAAGCTAGCAAGTACCAAGAAATGGCAACGGCAGGATAACAAGGTTTCTCGCTAAGTCTCAGACTTCAAGACGATGCTAACAAATCCCACTCCTCCTCACTTCCCCATTAATTTTTCATCTCTCATCCTAGTCAGCTCATTCAGGCTTACAGCTAGAAATTACCTGTAAAATAACTGCACGCCCTGCATCACCATGTGCATAAGTCTCACACTTTACATACCAGCCCACATCTTCACTTACTTCGACTGGGAAGCTGATTATTAACAGAAACCATGCAACAATCCCACTGCGAGGAGTGTCGGGGACCTAGTGAGCATGCGGTCACAAAGCAGCACCAACAGTCAGTTTTCTTGGAATTAAAGGATCTGGGGCTTGAAGGACATAATATTTAGCTCCTGTATCACACAGTAATGCTTGCCATTACTCAGAGCTGCTGTCCTCAGATGAAAAGTCTCTTTTTCCCCTAGCTGGTGCCTGGGAATGGAACCCACGTGGTCAGTGTCACGTTACATGACTCAGATGGATGCCAGCTTTAGGTATGGAGAAATGTACTTGATCCTCAGTCACACCGGGTTCATTGCCAAGCTCTCTGGTAGGGTGAAAAAGTCTAACAATGAACAAGAGCAATGTTACCATCAATTTTAAGGAGTTGAAACTGCAAAGTCATCTCAGCATAAATCTCAGTGGACTGTATCACACTACTTTTCCTCAGACTGCTGACCTCAGGTCTACCTACCTTTCAACGTTAACCAACAAACTCAATATTGAGTAACAGAAATGTGCTGAAAAATATATTGTTATTTCCTCTTAAGCACAGTCTTCAAGGCTCTTCACATTGGCTTCTCTGACTGATCCCCTCCTCATGTTTGCTACTTCTCTGTTCTTCCTGCCACTGTCCCTCAGGGCTTCGCCCCAACAGCTTGGCACGCTGGTCTGCAGCAGTGGCCTCCTTCCAGCCCCTGCAGCTGCCTCACTAGCTTCCAAAGTCCTTACAGGAAACATGCAAGTAGAAGGCTTGAAAACAGAAGAACGTTTTTCCTCAATGCTGCCGCTGGCAGCTCTTCGGAGCACACAGCTTGAGCTCCCAATTTATCTTTAGTGTGGAAGAATCTAGTAAGTTGGTACTAGCGCTCTACATTAGTCTATGAGGCCTTCTGCTCACAAAAGCTTGAACCATTTCTCCACCAAAAGTCTTAACTATAGTCATGTCAGCTCCCTTCACCCCTTTATAATTCTCTGGCTATAAACCAGATGTAAAAATATCTTCTGAAGTTTCTTCACATTGCCAGAATTACAGAAAGAGGTTTTAAGGCAAATGAGAACAACACTCAGGCTGCCTAAAATCTGTTATATGTGCCTTTTAATCGGACATCATACACTTTGTTCTGAATTCTTATCTTCCATACCACCCTCCCATACCAGCAACACCACTTGTTTTGAGAACACTACTGTGAGATTACATAGTAAAACGGAAATTAAAGATCAAACAGATATGTCACAAATCCTATGAATTTCAGCATAGTCTTCCAAGTGCTGTAATGCTGTACTCTTGTCACCTGCCCCCTGCTTATCTTCCAAGTTACCTACTAGTAGATCTCGGGCGCTACTGCCCTGCAAACACCGCATGGAAAGTCAAGGGAAGGTCTTTGGTAATCCCAATGGGGGACATCACACATGGGAACAGACCACCCATTAGGTACTGCTTTGCTCTGTGGGTGGCAAAGGACTAATTTGAAATCTCTCTGTGGGTAGATCTCAACAGAGTGGTGAGCACTGTTCTGGGAATGCCCATGTGAGTTGGTAATTACACAAGTGACAGGCACTTCTGCACAAATATCGGGTAAGACCAAAGAGTACCGCATCAATAGGCTGATTATCAGCTCCATCTGTCAACGGGATCACACAGCCCGAGCCCAGCACTGTGCTGAATTTATTTCAGAGCTCCTGACTCTGGAGCAGACTCACTCAGGGCTACTGTGCAGCCCTCCTCATGGTACTGGACTGCCCTACATCGACTTCCCTGGTGTGCTTCAAGTTATTGAGGTACACCTTCCCAAACTTTTATTCCTTTGCTCTCTTGCTGATCAAACATATATTATCAAGCCAAGATATATTAAAACTATTTTATTTTCAGAGTGGTTGTAATATTCCTAAACTTACTGAGTTGACTGGGCCTGATCTTAAGTGTCAAATGGCAAAAGAAAAAAGGGAAGAAAATTTTAAAAAGATTTCTAGGAAAGCTCCCACTGTCACAGATATCTGTGAAGGTATCAGGAAAGGCGATTCAAAATTGGGTCATGGTGGAATAATTGTTACCATTAGCTGACATCAAAAGGCAGGTTTGAGAGATTTAATACAGTATGAAAATCCCAGAGCAAATGTCATTAATAGAACTGCTGGGAGAGAAAGTTATGCTTTTCACCTGTGAAACAGCTGCACTTAGTAGTAAAGTCTCTACTATTAATTTGGATAGTGACAATGTTTCTCAGGAGTCCTCAGGAAGTACAGAATATTCATTGCCAGATAACAGCACCATTCTTGTGAGAGAACATTATTTCTTTTCAGGACCACCAAAGGTATTACCTCCCATGCATTGTGGCTAGGATAGTATGCTTAAAAGGAGAATGCAGGACTCCACAGTGGGCAAATACTTTGTAATCACTGACACTGGTAGTCTGTATCTGCAATTAAAATCTCCAGCCAGGCAGGGGCAGTGGTAATTAAACATAACATGTAACCTGCTGGCCTCAGAAAGCAGCAGTTACTAAAAAATCTGAACAACTTCCTTCTCCTGCAAGTGCTGCTGCAAAATCTACTCACTGCCAGGAAGGAACACAGAAGTCAAAATCATCTAATACTCTCAAGGGAAAGGAAAATATGAACAAAACACATTACTTAGCAACTTCATCACGACAGAAAACTTTCAACTCAGAAGTACTCATTGGCTTGCAGATGCATGCTCACATCAAGCAACAAGAAGAAAAGAAAAAAACTAAGATCATGTTAATAAAAAAAATTAAATATGCAGTTCTGTCTCACAAAACCTATACAAGGGTCAAGAGAATTTCTACTCCACATCATGGAGTTTAGTGGAGACATAAGAACTAATTCTTAATTAGCTAAGAATCCTGGCCATGTTATTGGCATTTTAATATGGCACCTAAGCCCAACAGCCTGCCTGAGAGGCACGGTAAATTATCCTAGATAGAGAACTCCGTAAACATAGCTGGAGGGCTTCCGAAGCCTACACAAAACTGGGCACATATACATAACTTGTTTAAAGCTGAAAAGATATAATCTGACTCATGGACACCAGGAAATCTGATGTGTGTGTGCCAACAGCCGTGACCTGAGACGCTGGAAAACAAATATGTCACCTGATGACAGGGTAAGACTTATGTCAGACAATCCTTCTGCTTGAAACTAAGAGGTGAAGAAAGCATAGCCAGAAGTTGTAATTGCTGTAGTTCACTGAGTGTTCCCTGGGGCACTGTATTCTGAAGCCTGGAATAAGAGCTATCAGCATCCAGAATGGAGCTGTCAAGCCACACTTGTTAGCAAAATTGGTTGAGAAGATGAAAAATCCCTTTTCACTTGCAATTGATAGAGCAAATAATTCAGGCTTGCCAGAAGAAGCTTCTAATGGTGATGACATTTGAGGCAATTTGAAACCATCTAGAACTCCTTGATAGGTTTTGTAAATTTGGCTCCCAAGGGAGGCTCACAGATAAGCAGAGCCTTGTATAACAATCTTTTCATGGATGAATGTTTATATAGCACAGAACACAGTATTTCCTTGATGACAGGTATTCTGTAGAAACTCAAAGAAGTTGGATGTGGATGACCCCGATGGTCAACACTTAACTGTTTGCCCAAAGTCCCAAATTTTCTTTTTCAGAGTATGTTGGGATGATTCTCAAAGAAATATTTCAGAGGCCCCCCAACAGCTTGGCCAAAACCAGAGCATTCAGGGTGTACATCACTACAAAAAGTACCTTGCTAGTCAACGCAAGGCAGCAAAGATTAAAACCCCTAAGGCTTTCTTTGCTCTGTTAGGAAGGGGTTTTCCTGCTGTTGTTTCTGACTAGATGTTAAAAGGTCCCAGCAGAGGCGTTTACATCCCCTGGATGTACAGGAGTGTTAACGTATTCCTGTAGACAGAAAAATGCATTTTCACCTGTTCATGTCATGAATGAAAAAGTTCCTAAGAAACCTCCTAAAGGAGCTTGGGGAACTTAGAGTGGTTTTTCAGTAAGCCACAGATAAGTAAGCTCTCATCTGATCTCTAAACCATGAAGAATCTCTCTTCTTGACGACAGGCTACACACAGTATGTGTCACCATCACAGGATGCAGATGCCACTTGCAAAGATTTACACATTTTCTAATGGTGGTGCTGCTTTTCTTGTGGAATCTGACAGTTCTGCTTGGGAGCTGTCACTGCTACAGAAACCACTTCTGTACCATTTAGTTTACAGGCGGGACTTGAAGACCAGGAAACATTCAAAGCACATAAATATTGTTCTCAGTGGAACAATTTATAGCTTTTCTCAAAGGATGCAGACTGAAGATATTCTTAAGAGAAGCCAAAGTACCTGAAATGCTCAAGGGCAGAATAATTACAGGACGTTTGTTACGTATTTATTTTTGTCAAAGGTTGTTGATGCATGCACTGGACACAAGCTATTTTTCTCAAGGCTGATAGCGGCTGCAAGGTTTATTCACACATATTTCTGCTGCAACACAAACACAGAGACAATTTTTGTTAGAGGCGTTGGAAGAAACGCAGAAAAATGATGAATCATACTAAGAAAGTGAATGCACTCTCTGCTCTTCATGAGAACAGACACAAACAACAGTGCTGGAAATCTCTCCCAAAGTCAGTACACAAGTCTACCTTTATCAGTAACGCAGCTAGTCAACAGTTCTCAAGTCCCTGTGAGTAAAAGAAGCTTTGCTGGGATCAGTCCAGACCGAGATCTAGGTACAAGGCAACAAGTAAGGTCATGTACAACGCTGGCAGTGTGCGCACTGTAACTTACTGTTGCTCAGCAAGGCAGGCGGTAGTTGCACAGACCAGCCACCGATGGCTTTTGTGGACATGACAAAAAAAGAGAAAGCACAAAGGATGATGAGACAGAAAATAAGGAGGCAGTTTGCACCTCTCAAGCATGGGAAAAAGAACAATGTGCTTGTCTGAAAGATGTAAGCAGTGGGCGGATGGCTGGCATCTGCAGCTGACTGGGGGTAGAAACAGCCACTCGATAGCAAGATGCACTTGGGGGTCAGTTTCTCCATCACCACCATTCTCCCTTAATATATAACCTTAGAGAGATGCTCCATTGTCAAGAGAGTCACGCCAATGTTTTGACTATGGGTATTACATTAAATACATTTCTATTTTTACTTGCATTCATTAACAGTGTGTTTTTTATTATTTCACAATAAAAAAACTATGCTGACTTAATAAGTAGTTCATAACTCTGTTCAAGTGCTAAGCAAATCTCCCACAAGCCTGGGGCTGAAACTGGGCAGCTCTGCAGTAAGTGGTTTTGCAGGAATTTTGGGGAGAGGCATTTGCTAAACATAGCCTATTTAGATACCAGCTTTTTTTTTTTTTTCCCCCTTTAAGGAAAACTGGCATCTGGAAGAGTCATATTTTAAGAAAGGCAGCCTAAGGCAATTAATTTTCCCAAAAGAAGCCCAATCCCAAACATGAAGCAGCTGGGTTTTGGTGCAAAATCAGATCTCAAACATCACAACTGAGCCCTTCAGGCATCAGAAGAAATGTACTCAAGACGGAAAACTCCTGTGTCTAGAGAGGCCCTTGGCCTTGCTGAGACCCTTGAAATCTGCTAAGCTGAGAGATAGCAAATCTTGTTAAGCCTTCTCCTCTTCGGTGAGCCTCAACATCACACAGTCATCAATGACGTTTCTGAGCCCTCATGCAGGTTTTTCTTTACTGACTGACATAATTTGAGCAGTGGTTTCTAGAAAAATATCCATGACTTTACCTCCAGAGATGCTGCTAAGCCTGCAGCTATTATGACATAATGCTGACTATGAATTGAAGATACACATTTCTTTTCCCAATAGACCTTTCATATAATTAGATTCAGCACAGATCCTCCTTTCTAATGATGAGAAACTAATCTCAGTCTTTCAGAAAGTTCAACTCTCTAGCTGGAAATCAAGAATTTACACAAACCTGGCCATTTTCTCCAGCACAAGCACCACCTGGAATTTGAGCGCAATGCGCAACTCTGAGGGCAAAACTCACCCACTGACTGGCTTGGAGCACTGAATCTATTTCTTAATGTTTTTTCTTTTGCCTCAGTGAGACTCCTTGGGTCTCAGAAGCATCTCCACGTAATCTGAAAAGACAGATTCTAGCAACTCAAACCAGTCTAATTTTAAATCTATAGCAGCACATTTTCTCAGTGGAATCCCGCTAAAATATGGACCATGTACAATTAATTTCCTCCTTGCCATGTAAGTTATTTCATTAAAAAGTAAAACACACGTATAGTGCAGCCTTCAAGTTTATACCTCCTGCACTGAAGACCTGCAGCCATTTGACTTCTCTTCTGTTGGTCTACTGTGATGGCATTTTACCAGCTTTTGCTACCCCATGAATTGCCTGATGTGAAATCTAGCATAGGTTTTATAAACTGTAAAATATCCTTTCTGTACTCAAGAACTGAACACAAGTTAATAAGGCATCTCATTTTAGCAGTTATTTTGGTCTGCATAGGTGATTGTAACACATAATCCAAACAAAGAAAAAGTGCTCTTACTTCCCCTTAAAGCAATTCTCAGCATTTCTTCCTGAATGCTTTCTCTTGGGGCTATTCATAACCTGGTTCCAAGATGTTATTCAGCTATCTGGAACATCCTTTCTTTCAAGATGCAACTGAACAGGGCACTAGACAATCTCATCCAGGCTCCCCTTCCCACAAAAGGCTGGACAAGATGATCTACCAAAGTTCCTTCTAACCTGGGCTGTTCTATAATTCTGTCTGAATTATGATTGTTCATGTCATCCATGAACAATCAGTGGTTTCATGAATCTGAAGAGTGTGAAGATTTCCAGATTTAATTGGTCAAGTCCTTTCTGTACTTTTTAGTCCCTTTATTCTGGAGAATTTGGTACATGTGATGGATCGTGCATGGGGTATGGGTGCAGAAGTGCAAAACACCACTAAAATTCTTCAGCTAAATATGCATTAAATACATGCATCAGGATATCCATCAACTGCAGATCACATCAGTGTATTGCCAAATTTTACATGATTATTTGTCACTGCTTGAGCACTCAAAAATTCAAATAGCAAAATAATTTTCCTGTTTTCTGAGTTATTTGTATTGGAATTTCCAGACCAAGACTGATAGTTCTGCATGCTCTATGACAACGCAATTTTCCAAACAGGGGGCTGCAAGTTATGAGACCTGCTGTTTTTACTACTCCCACAGTAGACTCAAGCTCTCAGAGTGCAGGAGACCTTGTAAAGGACTGTGATTTACAGATTCATGGTCTCTTGAGCACAGCAGAAGATGAGATATACAGAAGGAGTTGACGCATGAAAAAAAAAGCAAAGATAAATGCAGGGCAATTTACAAAAGGACTTGGCTTCAGAGGTGATGCTTTCTTTGCTTAATTGTTTTCAAATCCCAGTAGTGCTACCCTGGCACTAAATGGGTTTGAGTAACTTTTGCAAATACAGCCCAACTTTCACAACAGATTGAAAATGTATAGCCCTCATGGTTAGCTGAAAAATGTTTTTGGCATTATCTGACAGAAGTTGCCAGGATCCTTTTATCTAGCAAACAGTTTTAGCAAACTACATGATGTAAAAGCCCAGTGCGTACCATACAAAACACTTGCAAGGAGATGCCACAGACCATCTCCTTGGGTTTGTGGCCACATCTGTTTTCTGTCCTCCTGCGCACATGCAACCTTCAGTTCTGGAGCTGCACAGTGCAGGGATATTTTGTACTGTCAAAGAGGTTTTTTTCCCTTCGTCACATTGGGATTATTTATATATATATACACAAGAAAAAAATTGCACATTATGGAACATTCATCCTCATTATTTCAGACAGTCATCTACAGATAGACGAAAAATAGATAAACAAGTTATAGCTAGAAAAATAGATAAAATAAACCCACAAATCAGGGTAATGGCAGGAAGGAAACAAGCTATCATGCCTTTTCTTTAAAAGAAACCCAACCGCCCCCCCAAACCCAGTATTATTAAATGTATGACTTTGGACACCACTCTAAAATAAATTAACAATTCCCACTTCACGACTTGGTCTTCCCTGATTCAAGCCTGTATGAAAAATTGTATAGCTCTGTGACTAAGTACTACTTGTGCTAGATGTCCTATCAATTAATTTTTTTTTTGTTTCCTCATGTGAGCAACGACTACTTTCCTGTTCCCTTCCCTCCTCTTTCTCCTTTCTGTTCTTCCTCCTGAATGCCCTTTATCACATCACTGGAGCTACTTCTTTTCTTTTAAAATTGCTGCCAGTGCTGTATGAAACACTGCCTTAAAGGCTTCCTGTTGATGTATTAAGCTGCTATGCTTCAGATAAGCACCAAAAATATTAAGGAAAAAAAAATCAATAAAATAATATACTTTATAGGTGTGACATCATGAGCCTGATATGGTTGAGTGATAAGTAACAGCATGCCAGACCTTTCAATCAATAGAATGTGAGAAGAATGGTCTCTGAAATGGTGACAACCAATGACTTGCCAGACCCTGATTAACAAGAAATGATTGCACCATGTAAGGGTTGGGACTCAAGGAATCCCTGAAGATAAAGACATGTCACATACAGTTAAGTGAATGTAGCATGGTCACATTTAGAAAAGGCTTTCTGTTTTTAAAGATATTTCTAGCTCCAGCATTACTCCTGTGAGAGAGTCTCTCTCAACATGGAATCATCTCTATCTAAGTGCATACTTGGCTAATTGTGTCCACTGTAGTTTTCTAAGTTCTGATTCTTGATGCCTTTGTCCTTATACCACTGAAAGCAGTTTATACACACTTTCAAAAGTGAATGTAACATTCATGTCATCTTGTCCATCCCTGCACACTCTTTTTGCACAGATGTGTAAAGTACATAAGGTCTAGTTTCTTTCTGTGTGTACACACAGTGTAGAAAGATGGTAGTATTCTTTATGTTTAGGAGAGAAAGTAGGAAGAGAACTAGGGTAGGATGTTCCTCTCCACATTCCCTACTAGACTCAAAATATGTTCTCCCACCAATTCAGGGAGCACAGAATGGACCTGAGCCATGCAGTTGAAAGAAAGGAAGCAAGCTCAATATCTGCCAAGTAACAATATTCTATTGATTCTGTGAGATTACACTAATACAACTGAAGCAAAATCCTCTCCCTCTCACATCCTCCCTGCTAGGAAGGAGAAAGTCAGCAAGGAACTTGTCTACCCAGGTGGGTTGTCTTTGCAGTCAGGCAGACACAGTAGCTAACGTGAATTAAACAATAAGCTGCAGGCATTTCCAACCAGCCAGCTGGCTCTCACCCTGCTATGACTCAGCTTCCACAGGGGTTTCCTTTTCGTGGAGTTTGCAGCAAATTATGGGGGCAAGTGTCCCATGGTGCTCCATCCCACTGCGGGGTCTTGTAAACTAGAGTGAGGCATCTGGAGGCATTTGAAGTTCAAGTGACTAGAATCTAACACGGTATGCAAAGTCCATATTGATAACCTGAAACCAAGGGTGTGGCATCTATGCATATGATTATTAAAAACAAACAAACAACAACAACAAAAACCCAAAAAACCACCAAACCAACAGTTTTCTTAAAACCTTGGAAAAAGCAACATGATCATGAATCTTCACGCCAGCGTCAGTACAGACAGCAGCATCTGGGCGCCAGGGATTGACTGAGTTCAGTGACCTGCTGTCTCCCAACCCACATACATATGCATGTTTCCGTGTAGGGCACACAGGGTTCAGTGCCCAGCTGTGTCCTCATACACATGCAAGCTTTCTTGTAGGGCAGATGCCCAGGCAGGACTTTGTGACACATTTACAGTGCCTATCAAAGGTAGCAAACACAAGGACGTACCATGTCTCAGGAAGTCCCTAAGCCACAAACCATGGGAGCTGGGGAGAAGACTCTGGGCAGCTACAGCTGCATATGCCTGCCCTGCCTGTGGCTCTGCCCTCACAGTCTGCTGGTGGCACTGTTCGAGATAACATGCTGACTGGACAGACCTCTGGTCGCGACTGGCATGGCCATTCTCATGTCCTAACGCCCTGTTGACAGTTTCACATGTTACATGCTCACTAATCCATTTTGACAAGGACTTGTTCTAACACTTCGAACTTCAAAATAGACATTTCTTTTAAAAGACGTTATAAGCCAGGGAAATCCTCCTCTCCCCAGCTCTGGCTGATTTAGCACTGCAATTGTTGGAAAAGAGACCACATTTAAAAATTTTATTTCCATCTGCTGACCAATGACCCAGCCTGATGCAGTGATGCCAAATTAAAATACAAGAACAGGTAGAAAAAGGCAGAAACGGGGTTTTGGAAGTTTAGTCCTAAACAACACACATTTCAGCAAGTTCCATAGGAGCGTTTATAGGGGCACTGCCTAGCTAAGCCAAGCCATAGTTGTCAGTAACGCTCCATCCACAGCAGCATGGGTTCAGATTGACTCACCCTTCCCCATCCCAACTTCAAAACAGCACACACCCCCCCCATGCCCAAAGCCAAGAAGTATCATGCGGAAGCTGAAAGAGCCACAGGCTGGTACACCACAAGCCACTATGCTGCCGCTGCAAAGGCCAGATGCTCCTGTGCCACATGGTAACTAAAGAAACCCAATTTTTGAGCCACAGAGATTAAGAAACTTACTAAGTCATCAGCCTGGGGGAAAACAAACCAAACCAACCAACACCAAAAAAACAAACAACCAAAAACCCAACCAAAACCAACATCAGGTTTTCATTCAAAAGGTAGAGAGTGTAATTTCTAGTGGTTTTGCTTATTACCCATGGCCTAGAGGTATCACCGCCAGTACCTTTCAGGTTGGGATGCAGCCAGCTCCTTCTCACCCAAAGCTGGGTTGAGAAAACACCCAAACAGCAAGGTTAAGCAAGATGTAGTTGTTCTATGCGTTAGAAAGAGATCTTCATCATTTTCACAACCAATAACTGAATGAAGTTTGGGATATACATGAAAACATGCCTCTACGTTGATCATACTCCCAACATCGCAAAACTTGCATTCATTACAAAGAACATAAACATACTCTGGCCAGGTTATGAATTAAAACCCAGTACAATATACACAAAAGAACACTGTTTTGGAAGAACAAGGGAAAAACGTTTAAATATAGGCTAGTTTCAAAGGAAAGGTGAATTTTAAATCTTATTGATATTTTTAGGAAAAAAAATTAGCTGCAATTTAAAACCAGTTCCTCCAGGTAGCAGCTGCAGTTGTACTATTTATTTTCCCATTTTCTCCCTTTTCACCATTTGTTTTGTATAAGTCTCCCATAAATCAGAATGGAAAATTATTGAATGCACAGGCTAATCTTCTTATAAACCATATATGCAAAGTGAGCATTCTGAATAAAAGATAAGTTTATTTTCTCCTTCACTATCTTTGATTACAAGTGACCTTCACTGTTAGTTGAACTTGTAACACCAGCAGATTGAAAAAACCATGATAAGCTGGGACTGCTAAAGTGCATACCTCCTTCTAGGTCTCATTTTGTTTTAAACAAGTTTAAAAAAAAATCACATGTAGGAGAATATTTTAGCCAAAAATACAGTTTTTAGCCTAACAGAACTTCTTCAAAGTAGGCCCAGATGAAAGTAAAATTAATCAACAGAGGTCTTGTTTGGATGTGGTTTTGAGGGTTTTGTTTTTAATTGCATGTAGAACAGGTACATTTTTACAAGAAAATTCTTGTAAAGGACACAGATTCTCTAAAAAATTAACCTGAGTTACCTTTTTTTGGTGAAATTTACTCTCCCTTGATATAAATTATCCCTTCATATAAATTAACTTAAATTTTGTATTTCACTAGAAAATCTTGCTTTGTGTCCTCCAGACATCTTAATGGGTTATTTTCTAAACATCAAGAAGTCTAATCTTAAGCAAGATCAAAAATTCACTTTCATCAATACGAAGCTGTCTTGCAATGTACACTGGAATAAGGACATTAACCTTCAAGTAAAATTACAAATCAACATATTAGCTGTTATCATTAATGATTCAATAATCTCCAGCAAAACACTTCAGTATTTTCAAGCTAGTTTCCAAATATTTTGTATTAACAGGCAATAAAGTATGAATGTGCAAAGAAAATATTTTAAGAAAAGTTTTAAAATACAGTGGCATTTTCTTACAGCTCTGAGGAGCTGAATGTTCTGATAGTATATTTGGAAGCAGAATAACTTTTCCAATGGCCCAAGAACAATTCAAATTATCAAGATGAGGACAATCTCCTGTAACCGCTGATGTTTCATTATCCAACAAGAATTAAAAACCCAGCTTCCCACCTGTTTATGCTAAGACGCATGATTTATGCACAAAGGCAGTTCCAACAGGCTCCAAGTTGCTAACTGTACATACGTTGGTTCGGATGCTGACAGCTTAACCATTCATACGGTTTAGGAAAATTATTCTGTTTGATATGAAGCCAACTCGCTTGCAGGTTGTACCTCCCAGACTCACACTTCAGAACACTAATTTCACTAATAAATTCATTTTAATGTAACCTTGAAATGAATGTCTATTGAATAACATTATAAATCAAGAGTCGCCTCTTCAGCATGTTATGAAATAAAGGTTTTGGAGGCTGTTTGACAAAGAAGTTAATGAAAGAAACCCTTAGCTACTACACATTGATACAGATGTATTGAGGAAAAGAGTGCAGGGGAGAGGGTAATTTCTCCACACCTCCACTTTGAAACACGTTTTTGCACTACAGTCTATGGCTATTAACCTTTCTGGGGTACTTAGGCACAGCTTATAAGGAATCTCCTAACACTGATGGCACCCACAGCTTTACACATACATTCAGAGACAGGTCTTCATTAATGTTAAGTTTCATAATATTGGTGATAAAATAGCCATCAGGGTAAACTGAAGGGATTTGAAATCTGACCTAAATCCAGAACACATCATGGTTATAAGGTCATTCATGTGAAAAAGAGGGATTCTTTCCTGTCAAAATACTGCTAACAGCTACACCACCCTGAAGAATGGATACAGAAGGGGAGTGTTAGTCCATGGATGTCATTTCACTTACAGGTGGAACAGCTTCAGCTGTCTGGCTGAATTTGAAGTTCTTAGACCAACTTCACTTTGGTATCTCACTTGGCGCTGTTCAGGTACAAAATGGAGTCAGGATAAATCTCACAGTCCCACACAGATCCACTAATGAAGATCTCAGTTTTCTGTAATTTCAAGGTTGAAATTTAGTGAGAAATAGCTAAAGCAAACTTCTGACCTCAAAAATCCATCCCTGGGTGGGAGACTAAAGGGTACTGATTCTTGTACTGAGGGCACTCGGTCACTTCTCCTCCACACATAAAAGTTACTGATTCCTTCCAAGGGAAGAAAGTGAGTGTGCAGATTTTTTGTTGTTGATAAAAATCATGCCGTGAAGAGTCAACTCACCAAATGTCAGCTGTGTTATCCCTCCCAGTATGTTTAAATCAACATTTAATCTGCAAAAATAGAATCATAGCACAGTTTGGGTTGGAAGGGACTTACAGATCACCTAGTTCCAACCCCCCTGCCATGGGCAGGGACACCCTCCACTAGACCAGGTTGCTCCAAGCCTCATCCAGCCTGGCCTTGAACACTGCCAGGGATGGGGCACCCACAGCTTCTCTGGGCAACCTGTGCCAGTGCCTCACCAGCCTCTACATGAAGAATTTCTTCCTGATACCTGATCTAAATCTCCCCGCTTTCAATTTAGACCCATTACCCCTTGTCCTGTCACTACAGGCTCTTGTAAAAAGCGCCACCCCTCTCCCCATCTTCCTTGTAGGCCCCCTTCAGGTACTGGAAGGCTCCAATAAGGTCTCCCCAAAGCCTTCTCTCCTCCAGGCTGAACAAGCCCAACTCTCTCAGCCTGTCCCCATAGCAGAGGTGCTCCAGCCCTCTGATAATCTTTGTGGCCTCCTCTGGACTCGCTCCAACTGGTCAATATCCTTTTATGCTGAGGGCTCCACAGCTGGACACAGTACTCCAGGTGGGGTCTCACAAGAGCAGAGCAGAGGGGGAGAATCCCCTCCCTCGACCTGCTGGCCACACTTCTCCTGTTACAGCCCAGGATACGGTTGGCTTTCTGGGCTGCCAGCACACACTGTCGGCTCATGTTCAGCTTCTCATCCACCAGTGCCCCCAAGTCCTTCTCCTCTGGGCAGCTCTCCATCCATTCTCCACCCAGCCTGTACTTGTGTTTGGGATTGCCCCAACCCAGGTGCAGGACCTTGCACTTGGCCTTGTTGAACTCCATGAGGTTGGCAGTGGCCCACCTCTCCTCTCCAGCCTGTCCAGGTCCCTCTGGATGGCATCCCTTCCCTCCAGTGTGTTGACCGCACCACACAGCTTGGTGTCATCAGCAAACTTGCTGAGGGTGCACTCGATCCCATCATCTGTGTCACTGACGAAGATGTTAAACAGGACCGGTCGCAGCACCGACCCCTGTGGAATGCCGCTCGTTACTGGTCTCCACTCAGACACTGAGCCACTGACCACAACTCTCTGAGTGCGACCAGCCAGCCAGTTCTTTATCCATCGTGCAGTCCATCCATCAAATCCATGCCTCTCCAGTTTAGAGACAAGGATGTCGTGTGGGACGGTATCGAAGGCTTTGCACAAGTCTGGGTAGATGACGTCAGTTGCCCGTCCTCTATCCACCAAGGTTGTGACCCCATACAGGAAAGAGGACAAAAATCTTCCCCTAATGTGTTTATAATAATAATAATAGTGAATGAAACTGAGATCTGACACTTCCATCAGCAGAAAATTACAAACTTCTGCCTTCTCCCTCTGATAAGAAACAGGCTAGTATCAATACCAGTGTATCCACAGACTGAGACACTGTTGACACAAAGAAAACTAGCAGAATGTGCTAGAAAATTACCTTGAACTCTACAGCAGAAATGAGGAAAAAAAAGAAAAATAAAAATTTTCCTTTTTTTTTTTCTTTTATAATTTCCAGTCATGTTTCATTCTGAACTGATGGACTGAGAATAAAGATGAGGAAGGTCAATGGATTATGCTATCACTGGCAGCTGAAACAGCAGCAGAAACATGAAGACACTTTCCTGATCACTAACAAGAAACTATGACAACTCAAGGAAAAGACAGATGTCACTGAGAGGTAGGCTCCAGCAAGTTCTAGCTTGGGGGTTGCGGTTTTTTTAACCCCCCCCCACTACTCTTCCAGTGTACTAAAAATTCCAGCAATAGCATGAAGGCCAGTACTGAGAGGATATGCAGGGCCTACATCCACCATTAAGTAGCTATGTCTTAACTGCCGCGATTTAAAAGATGATCTCACTCAAGAGCAAGTTCATCAGATGATTTTTATGCTTCTCTGCAGCATTGCAGGGAAAACACACAGATGATAATCCAGTGAAGATGTTTCTTTGTGAAAATGATCCTGAAAACAGCATTATCTAGGTAACTATTAGGAGCATGCTGAGGAATTGCTTTATAAACAGCACAGAGGTAGATCTTCTAAATTATAATGCCATGGGTGACTTGCTCTGAAAAAGAGTGAGTGTACGGGAGTAAGATATGCACTGTGATTTAACTTATGCAGTTGTTACCCCTTTGTCATAAATCATAATCATCAAGGCAACTCTAATGAAAGGTATATACATTTGAAATGATTTTTAGTGATTAAAATCCAGCTGTCTGTAGAAGACATTTTTCCATAGCAAAATGTCATCAAAACCCTCAGTAATATATGATTATAACACTTTGAGTGTAGCTAAAATGATGGGATTGTGGATGAAATCTTTGTGTTCTGTTTTCACTGTTCATGGCATTCAGAATTAAGAGGACTATGCAGGTACGTGACTGCAGACAACACAGTCTCAGCTGTACTTCCATAAAATATCTAAAGTAAATTGAGCTACATATAACATTTGGAAGCAAATTTTAGAGATTCCTGAGGTGTGAATCTAAAACCGCAAAGGAAATCAGATAGCCTGTGTGTGTACAGAACAACTGTTTCAGCTTTATGGCACTGTCAGAAGTGAATCATGTTTCACTGTCTCCTTTCACTGAGGATCACTGCCTGGGGAGGTACAAGACAGACTGTTCTGGAGATGTAAATGGAGGAAGCAATGAACCCAGGCTTGGTAAGAACTTTACCAGCTAGGAAGGAGTACAGTTATATGATCTATAAAGTTGCATGTGGAACAGGTCCTTGCTGTTACCAGTGTGATGTAGCCGTGTATTTTGTGTGGAAACGACACCAGCAGAATTTTATAGAGAAACTGAAGCACCATCTCCCAAGACCTTTACTTCTTTCGGAGAGAATTTTACATCTGGAGTGGGCACTAAAGGGGTCTGTAACTGCATAAAACAATATTTCTCTGTTTTAATTAAACTCTTTAACCACCTGCCCAAATACAAATTGTCCAGAATTTTTTTTTTAAATTATGATGTAGTCACAACCCAGCTGGAAATACCTTGGTGCAAAGTCCACTTTGCTGCCTGTGCACCTGACACAGTGCTTATGATTTGGAGGTCCTCCTTACATATTGTTTGAAATGATACACATATCCACCTCTAGAACAGCAGCACTCCCTCAAGAAAAACAGTGCAACAGAAACGACAGTCAGGTGGGTGAGAAATGGATGCTTACTATGTTTTCTTCACACATAATGGAAAGGTTTCACCTTATTTTTGATTCCTGGAAATTTGAATTAATGAGTTGTCTGAAGCTTTTTTATCTCCCTTATTGTCTACAAGCATAAGATACATTCTGTACCAGCAGAGTTCATGTCTCATCCCTAAGAACTACAAAAAATAAATCTGATCAACCTACAGAATACAGATTATCCATTATTAGCTATTCTAATGATTCATGAGATACTGTAAATTGGCACAAACACTTGCTTAACCACAACCACGTAAGTCTGACATTACAAGGAGGCTTTATAACAACTTTAACTTGCATTTCTCTGCTTTCAGAGTTTAAAATGTAGTTTAGGGTTTGCTTCACAAAAGGATGCTAGATTGCTAGATATGATGATGCTGGGCTTTCAGAGTAGAATCCAGCCCACATCCTGGGTGGCGGGGGGGTTGGGCGGAGTGACAGAATGGGGTGCTCAGCTTAGCAGCAGCCTTGAAGTTAGGTCATTAAGCAACTGAAATGGGGGTGAGGACAGAGCAAGAGCTGGTGTTGGTACCCAGTGGCTCAGTCACTACTGCACCTAGCACAGCGAGGGTAAGACGGCTTCCCAGCCTACAGCCCAGCAGAGTGCCTTGACCTTGGCTTACAGGCAGTTCTGGAATCAAGGTGAGGATTTTCTGTTCCTACTTGCAAAATGTTAACTTGTGGAAAACAGAGCCATGTATCCTCGAGACACAAAGAAAGGAGCATAGGCTAGAGAAGCCAATGCACTCATAGAGGAGAACAGATACATGGATTCCAGAGACTATTCAGATTCACTTTTTTGTTCTTTCCAAACATATCAAAAATTCCAACCAAAGGTGGACTATTTACTATAAAAAAAATACAAGCAGTCCTGGAAGCAGAGGTTCTTTGAGCACTTTACTTCGATGATTAGTCTTAAGGAAGCAAGGAAGATTCAAGGGCACACTTATGTGCCTAGATGCCTGAGCTTAATGCTCTCCACTGTCTCATTTGTTTGTTTTCAGTAGGAAGGGTGAATACATTTTTTTCATTCTTATTTTAAGACAAACTTCATTATAAAAGACAACCCAGCTGTTCATCAAATAGCACCATCATGTGGGGTTTTTTAGTTTGATGGATGTTATGCACCAACATGACAAAAATAAAATCAGCATGGCAAGTTGAATACAACTAATAAATGAAAAGATCTGGGAGAGTTCAAAAACCTGAAAACTACTTGCAGATGAGGACAGGTACTTCACTGTAATGGACAGTTGTATCTGTAGATACATCAAAACAGAGTGGGAAAGTCAAACAGTCTGTGCTAAAATATAGTCAAAGGGGAAGAAGATTTTTATGCTCAGTTTGTGAGACACCTAACAGAAGAGTACACACTAGACAAATTAATAGCAGTACTTATTTTCTTCCGTGGTAATGCAAACTTCTTTTAGAAATGGCCTCAGATTGTACTTAAGAATACAATTTGTATTTCTTGTTTTTCAGACACAGATAACCTTTCTTTATATGTTCAAAATATGACTGATTATCATTTATGCCAAAAGCATTTTAAACAGTAAAGGTAGAAAAATGGGCTTCAAATTATGTTTATGCCTATTTTAAGCCTTCATTACGCTGGCTGACTGGTGCAATATGGATTTTGAATAAATGAGAATTAAGGTCAACGTCTATTTGAAAAGAAAAAGTAAAAAATAAGTGGTAGTTCTTTTTCTCAATTGAATCTGAAATTATTACAATGAAATACCTAATCCATGGTACTGCAAAGCAACCATTTGAGATTTACAAAAGATGCTCAGACAACAGATCTGTCAAGATGCAGACAAGCGGCTCAGAACAGGTCAGTATTAGCTCACTTCTTTTCCCCACTACTGATGACCTGAGCTTGATCTTTCTCATGCAGACACAGGTTAATACCTTTTTCCTAGCCAGTCAAGGCATATATTTTCATAGAATCACAGAATGGTTTGGGTTGGAAGGGACCTTAAAGATCATCGAGTTCCAACCCCCTGCCATGGGCAGAGACACCCTCCACTAGACCAGGTTGCTCAAAGCCTCATCCAGCCTGGCCTTGAACACTCCCAGGGATGGGGCACCCACAGCTTCTCTGGGCAACCTGTGCCAGTGCCTCACCACCCTCTGCGGGAAGAACTTCTTCCTGATATCTAATCTAAATCTCCCCACTTTCAATTTAGACCCATTACCCTTTGTCTTGTCACTACAGGCCCTTGTAAAAAGCTCCCCCCCCAGCTTCCTTGTAGGCCCCTTCAGGTACTGGAAGGCTGCAATAAGGTCTCCCCAGAGCCTTCTCTTCTCGAGGCTAAACAAGCTCAACTCTCTCAGCCTGTCCCCATAGCAGAGGTGTTCCAGCCCTCTGAGCATCTTTGTGGCCTCCTCTGAACTCGCTCCAACTGGTCGATATCCTTCTTATGCTGAGGGCTCCACAGCTGGACACAGTACTCCAGGTGGGGACTTACAAGAGCAGAGCAGAGGGAGAGAATCACCTCCCTCGACCTGCTGGCCACACACTGGAGATTTTGGAGAATTTCCAGTGGATCCTAACTACTTAGTTAAAAGTATTCATTTTTCACTATCCTAAGGTGGTGGGTAAAAAGAGATAAAATGTATTAGCCAACTCCAAACTCATCTGGACTTATTTCAGTAGTCTAGACAAATCCGCAGGATATCTACAGGGCACTCCACTTTCAACAGCTCATGTATATTCATGTGCATAAGTGATGCATATGTCAAAAACCAATCCTAGCTTCACACATAAAACAAAAGGCTCTGTGCTGATCATGGTCAGACAGAAGTGAGATCCTGAGGTCATGATAAATCATGAAAACAGCTCAGTGCTCAACAACAGGCAAAAAAGGCAATCCAATATTTGGAATTACTGGTAAGGGAATAGATGAACACATCGCTATGCCACTATGCAAATTTGTGGTTCCGCACCTTGAGTACTGTGTGCAGTTTTCATCCCTTCATCTGAAAAAGGAAACGGTAGAGCTGGAAAAGGTTCAATGAAGGGTAAAAGGAATATCAAAGCTATGGAATGGCTTCTATAGAAGGAACAAATATCTAAGACAGACCTCTTCAGCCAGCTATAATAACGACTTTGAGGAACGTGAAAAAGATCTACCCAAATCATAAATGTCACAAAAAGACTGGACAAGGACTGGTGTCTACTATCTCTTCCTGTGCAAAAAACATCAGGAATCAAACAAAGCTAGTAGGAATCAGGTTCACAACAAACAAAAGGAAGTGGTTTGTCACACACTACGCAGGAGATTTGTGGAAATCTTTGTCACAGGATACTGTGGGATGTGCAAAGCTTACGAGAATTCAAGGGGAAATTGGGCAAGCTCATAGAAAAGCTTCCACTGAAGATTATTAGATATAATAAACAACATCATGCTCAGGAAGTCGCTGAGATGCTGTCAAGCACTGGATGCTAGCAGAGTAATAGAAAGAGGTGTTAGTATGGGCTTGTCCTGATCTTACTCCTCCTTAGGTAATTGTTTACAGTCATTTGATGGAATGAGGATACTGAAGAACATGGACCTTTTATGTGACCTAGTATAGCTCTTCTTGTACACAAAATACATATGCAAGGAGGATTATACTACACATTGCACGCACATGCTTTCACTCCCTCAGATCTGAGAAGAAACAGGACCACTGAAAATAAAAGTACAAGGCAGCATTTAAGGAACTGAGTCTTCTATCAAGTTCTGTACATTCAGACATATCCCATACAATGAGATAGTGAATGCTTTCATGCTTTTCCCTGAAGCTGAGTTTTGGGTCACTCTGGTTTATCCCTTTGTATACATTTAATATCCAGCAGCATTTACATTTAATATCTATCAACATTTGAGACACTACTTCCTGATGAGTTGTAACTAATCTGGTACAGCTGCAATAGAGAGAGCAGCAATTATTTATTTTCAAGACATCAGTTAAGCTTTTGCTTTTGGCTAAAGATGTGGCACCTATAAGCACATAAGAAGTACTCAAGATGAGAAGATAAAAAAGAAAGAGAATAAATTAATTTATTAATATAATGTTCTAAAAAGAATGCATAGGCATTTTTTTTTTTTGTGCTAAATTTGACCTATTTAACATTCACTGCTTGGTTGAAAAGGTATTCCCAAAACTAAGTACCTACTAAAGAGATATGAAGGCAAGAACTATTGACCATTCTGTTGCCAGGAAACTGTAAAATAAAATAAAATCTGAAGCAAACAGACACCCTTTAAGTTATAGCTACAATATGTGGACTTCCATTTCTGAAAATCTTTACAGTCAGAGAGGAAGCATCCTCTCAGAGCTGTGTGGACCTTGTTGGCTGCATCAATTATTATGTTGAGGCTTTAGGAAGGAAAGAACTACAAAATTGGCTGAAGTTTTAGCTCCACTGGAAGCATGGGAACAAATCCACGGCAAGAGAAATGTGACAATGTGAAAAATGCCATTTGGAAGTTTCTAAGGAGTCATTTCAAGCAATAGGAAAACAAAAACCCCAAACACAAAGTTACATATCAAAGCACACTGTCTGTATTATGTAGGTAGAGCACTGCCTATCGTTACAGAAATGTAATTGTGCTTTATGCGTGGACAGGTCTATAAAGACAATGAAAACTGTGACTGTAAGTTGTATTAGCATACCTGCAGCACCTTGCAGGGGGAGCAAGGGGGTCCCTGTTAGTTTGCACTCAAGATGTCTTTGCCCTGCTGGCACCTGTGCCAGCACAGCGGCTGGGCCTCATTGTGAACCACCTCGAGCACAGCAGGTCTCCAAGCAGGGAACAGCCACAGCATCCAACAGTCTGATCTCAGAGGGGTTCTGCTGTCACAGCGTTTTACCCAGCAGCTCCTGTCCACAGCCATTCCTCTCTTTTCACACACCCAGGCTGCTGCCTCTCCTCCCATTTATGGGACATGAGGCACTGGTGCACTCTTATTCACTGCAAAACCCCAAGAACATAAGCAAATTACTTCCAATAGCAGGGAATTCATTCCCTGCCAGGAAATCCCTATTTTATACGTTTCCTGTTCTTACTTTGTTCTCAAAACACTAGATAATGGCCTCTCCAAGAACAAAACACTTGGTTAGATGGATCTGTGACCTGGCATTTCCTGACTGTAATATTCATACATTGGGTCAGAACGAATTTGACAGCTTTGCGCACACTACAACATTCTCCTCGGTATTGTCTAGAAACAGAATTTCAGAGTTATGGCAAACATTGAACAAAGATTGCCAAAGCATCCTGGCGGGTTAGCTTTCAAAAGGAAGCACTCGGAAGACATCATATACACAAGATGATTACAAAGGTTGAGGAGGACAAAAAAAATGTATATATGTACCTGATAAACACTGTCAGGAAGAGGCCAGACCTCTGTTGAAAAATACAGTTTGTTCTCGACAAAATCATTCATCTATGCTCATATTTACACATATCTATCACTGTCAGGTCTTGAAAAAAACTTATTTACTTTAACTTATCAGAAAGCAGAGCGATTATATATAGTAGCATGCAAAGACAGAAGCCATCCATGACGCCACGCTAGACTTTTTCAGTTACTCAAACAGTGTTTTTCATTCCAACATCTTAAGATTTCAGTAAAATGTTAAAATCAACTATCATACTAAAAATGAAAATACACATGAAAAACCATAATCTATAAACATTGTTTTTCCCTGTTAAGCAAAACCGAGAACGAGACTTTATCTGCATAGAGAAGTCTGTTTTCCCTTGCAGTAGAGTTCACTAAAACCACATTAAAACAAATTCAGACATTTCAAACCCTTTTGAACTTCCTTCAAGTCACCCTACAGTATATTAAGAAACCTCTGTGAAATATTAGTGAATTAATGGCTGTTATAGTAGCTATCACAAGTTAGTCTAATTGTAATCATAAATATAATATCAAAAACTTGGGGGTTTTTCCCCAGAATGTTACTGGAATATTACACAATGCTTTTAGAATGTATTCAGCCACCAGTCATAAACACAGAAAGATGCCTGAAGTGAGAGATGTCTTATTTAATTTAATTTTAACATAGACTTTGTGTTTATTAATCCCTACCCTTTGCATAGAGGATTTACTTCTCATGTGAGGCAAGTTGGAAGAACAGGGATCTCATTAAACTCAGTGGTGAATCATTCTAACGTATTATTCCTGACAGAAACATGTTACTTAGACCTCAGCTTTACAGACACATTACTCACTGAGAAATGCCTATGGCATTTCATGGAGATGAAGGAGAAATAAGCATTTAGAGAGGTATTGAGCTTAAAGATAATGTAAACATCAATCCAAGAGATAAAACATTGTTTGCCACGATTAATAAATCACTTTCAAAAGGATCTTATCTGAATCAATCTCTGAGACATTTTACCCCATCTATCAGAGAATCCCGAGCTCATTAAGACCCTTGGAGTCATTCATGCAGGACTCAGACTTTGCCTCCCTGCCACCATCTGTCTCTGCCCTCCATCACTAGGTGATGGCACGTTCTTGAGCACTACAGGTTGACGCTCCTGAGCGGGGTTGGTTTGGCTGTGTGGTGTGCCGCTGCTGCTGAACCAACCCGCAACACAGCAAGTCCAGCGCACGGGCTGCCTTTACGCCATGCTCTTCACCTTAGCCAGGATGTCCAGGCCTTGTGCTTCTGGCAGGCTCCTAGGCACAGCGAGAGGCTCTCGAGCATGTTTGTCCTGCACTCAGTGACCCTGGAGCGTTAATGCCTGCTGCACCATGACTTGTGCTGCCACCCGCTGCTGACAAGCCTATACTGCCTGTTGAAGCAGTCCAGAGAGCTTCTCTGTATGTGGATGTGTGGATAAAGAGAGATAGTAAATCTATCCTACTGGTATTCACCCATCCTACTGGTATTCATCACTGGAGCACCCATCAAAAGTAAGATTACTAACCCACCTTGATGTCTGCCAATGACAGCTAATTAAACTATAATTACTTAAAATCTCTGATCTAACATATTCTTGTGAATAAACTTTGATGTGTCTACCTAACCCGTGAACTTCCCCAAGACCTGTGACTCAGCCCTTTATCTTTAAGTCTACCATCTTTAGGTTACCAATTCACAAAGCTGCTGCATTTCTGGTGCTAAGTTAAACTCTTACTTTGAAGACCAGACCATCTTACTGCTGTTTCCTTGAGGATTTCAAAGCATCATCCAAAACTGAAGTGTGGCTAGATTGAAGTCATGACCTGCATTCAAATAACTTCTTCTGCACTCTTTTCTTAATTCCTGCACTGCTTCTACAGCTTCCACTGAATTGAACAATTTCATTTTTCTCAAAGATCTATAGAAATTATCTCTAGGTGGGTGGGGAGAACCAGGGGGCTGCATTTCCAATATATTTTCTGGGCTTAGCTCCTGCCACATTTTCACCAAGGGCACAGGCTGTGTTGGTATCACAGAGTCTGAGAGCAAGGGAAGATAACATGGGGATAGAAAGAAGAATACCGGGGGGGGGGGGGAATTGTCCATTGCCAGCCTCCTCTGTTATCCAACTGCAGTGTAAGTAAACACTACTGTATTTTTAACTCAACAGCTTTTCTGTTGCACTGCCATGCATCCATTTACTTCTCCTCCTCCCATTTTGCCTCAGTGTTCACTTAGAACCACAAGCTTCCATTCATATATATTTTTACCTATTGTACCTCTCACTAAAATGCCTTGCTTATGCTTTCATTCAATTCCTTTTACTATCCCTCAAGTTCATCCTGTAACAAGCACAGTAAACACCGAACAAGATCCACCATACAGGACCACGGCCTTCTTTCAGTATTGTGACAGCAAGGCTCAGCATGGCTGGTTCTTCAGTGGACTAATTTGAAGGAGGAGGAGACAGGAAGATTTGGAAATAAAGCACTGAAGGTAGAAAGCGTTTCAGGTAAGGACAAAGTAATAGCAAGTACCATCAATGTCTTGTTAAGATCATATCCTTTCAAGCTTCTCCAAAAAACCCCTTTTTCCAAAGTCAGTTTAGAAAAAATGATTATTTCTTCTATCTGCAACTTTTCAACGTTCAAAACAATCCTTTGCTGCCATATTCTTCACCTCCTAACTGATGTATGCTCTCTTCAGTCTTTCCAACAGCAGTCACAGTGATGTCCACAGCAATTTAAATGATGCTTCCTTATATGCTCTGATTGATGAGAAACAGTCAGATTATAAACACTTCATACAAGCCAAAGGCAAATGGGCAAAATCCAGATGGAACAAGGGTTTGTGTTTACACTTGTTTTTTTAAAAAAACTTGTACATTGAAATTGTGGATGTTAATTAGAGAAAAACACCCCAAAAAGCAAAACATCATGCACCACTCTTTCAGACTGCAAGTAAAGAGCAGAACTGAAGCCAAGAAGGATTAAATGGGAAGTTCTTCACTTAAAGTTGGTTTGTATTGCCTTGATGATCTTGTGGCACAATACACCCTTTGAAGGGAAAAAAATAAAATAAAGAAAGTCTTAATTTCTTCTTACATATATCCAAGTAGTCAGAATAAAACGGATTCCTTGCCAACATCTCTAATAGCATTTAGAGATGACAGTCTTGTCAGTCACACAACTCATTCCTCTATAGGTTCCTATTCAAAGCCTTTAATGAAAATAATTTAGCAAACATCTCAGAAATGTTTCAGATACGTTTTAAAAGTTAAAGCTAACAAGTTGCTGTCTTGTGCACATACAACGAAGGCTACTTGATTTGCTAATAAAAAGCATCTTCAAGCTGCTAGCACCCAAAGCTCTACCTGGACCAAAAGATCTGGCCTCTAATTCCATAAGGCATGTTTAGTTCCCTAGTTTCTGAAGATCTGTGACAAAAATAAAGTCGCTAATTTTGGTCTGAGCCATGGATGCCTACACACAGTTGCACAGGGAGAGAATCAATACATGACCTCTTCTCATCCTACCTCAAACAGACATACTCTTGCAGTCCGGAAAAGGAGAGAGTGGTGGCAGGGAGCATCCTGTGCCTCTGCCTCCCTTCCAAGGTTCTGCTGAGAAAGTCTGAGCCACACTGAGATTGTACAATCTCCTTGTCACTACCTCATGTGGTTTAAAGGGGTTTGTGAGCCATCAACTGGAGTTCAGGGGTAATTTTTACAGAAGAAAAGGAAAGGTGTGTGGGTGACAACGATGGACAGAATGCATACATGCTCTACCAAGGCAAGCAGGAGTAACAAAAATGAAGAACATGCTTTAATTTCTAAAATGAACACCCATGGTTGTAGCTGTCTGATCCACACACTCATTTTTCAGTGTATGGCTACACTGAAAGCCCTGGTTTTTTTCCAAGCATGAATGTGGCAGTAATTCAAGTTCCTGAGCTGAAAAAACCACAGATGGCTTTAAGGAGATGACAGAAAGTTATCTGATGAACAAATGCAAAGTATAAACACATGGATTTCCAGGCTTCATTTTGTCCTTAGCTAGTTAGAGATGAGATGAACACCAAGGGCCAAATCCTAGTTCCGCTCAAGTCATTTGGACTTTTGCCACTGACTGTAGCTGAGCTGTGTTTCACCCAGAAGTCAGAATTCATCATCCTCTTCACAGGAAGAGGGCTGTCATATTTGCCCGATGTTTACACTAAATGGAAGTTTCACTGGAGGTTGAGATGAGATGCACAATATACGTCTCTTACTTTTTTAAAAAATACTTTGTTGAAGAGTCTTGTAAACAGGGATGTTTATGAAAGCAAGTACAAGAGAAGAGTTAGACCCAGTGTAGGTGGGGTGCTGCATCACCAGAGGTTTCACACTGGAACCATAATCCCCAGCTCCTTCACAGTGCTGTCTGTGATCATCAGGAAGTGGCTCTAAGGTCTGGTTTTGTTCTTGGAGCTTTCCAGAGGATAGCTGCAAACACAGCATAAATGTATTGCAGTCTCTACCGCCTTTGCAACATGCAGAGAGGTTTAGGGAATACTAACAGGAGAGGACCAAACTCTTCAGTTGTGATTTACTCCTGACTGAATCCCAGGCAAGAGAAAGAGAGAATTTGGAGCATAAACTCTGCTATTTACAGTAAGCCAGTGTGTCTGCACTCATATTATCACTCACACATATTTAAAAAAAATGACAGCAATAATCTTCTCATAAAACATCAAAATACCTGTAATCTAGAAAAATATTCTTCATATTCTCCGTGTATAAAGAAGTCATAAAAGCTTCAGGCATGTTCTGATTAATGCAACATATTTGCAGATGTGCTCATGAGAATACTCCTTAATCTCTTCTGATAAACTAGAACTTCCACCTCATTAATTTTCAAATTCCTTATTGTATTAACCTGCTTTTTTCAAAGAGGAATTTGTTTTTCTTCTCCTATCCACTTGTCTCTCCTCGTAATAACTCATGGCTCTATCATCTATAACCTCTACAGACACCATATTTACTCTCCTCTTCTTCAGCAAGACATTAAAGCTTTAGCTCTTAAAAACACCCTCAACTTCTGTATTATCTTTGTTCAACATTTCTTCTGTGACAAGAAAACCTTAGAAACTTTGTCTGCACAGTGAAATGAGTAAGTTGCAAAAGGGGGATACATTTAATAGAATTTTTTTTGTTCTCATTTATTCTATATCCCCAAAAAAGTAATGATTCAGCACATGGTAAGTTAAGATGTGCATTGATTTTTTCTTTAAATAAATAAACACATGCCATTGTGAATTCAATTATTCTGTGACTGCCTCAGACTTCAGAAATGGAAAATTGTTCTGAACATAACTCAACTATTACACTTCTAGAATAATACTTACTTTGACAATCATAAGGCAGGAAGAAATCTCAGTTTAAAAAGTTCTCTGAAGAACAGCAGCTTTAGGGCTGCTTATAGCAGCTTATACAGCCTTATACCCCACATCTGAAGGGGGCCTACAAGGAAGATGGGGGAGACTTTTTACAAGGGACTGTAGTGACAGGACAAGGGGTAACGGGTTTAAACTGAAAGCAGGGAGATTTAGATTGGATATCAGGAAGAAGTTCTTCAGGGAGAGGGCGGTAAGGCACTGGCACAGGTTGCCCAGAGAAGCTGTGGATGCCCCAGCCCTGGCTGTCTTCAAGGCCAGGCTGGATGAAGCTTTGAGCAACCTGGTCTAGTGGAGGGTGTCCCGGCCCATGGCAGGGGGGTTGGAAACTAGATGGTCTTTAAGGTCCCTTCCAACCCAAACCATTCTGTGATTCCATGATTCTATGAATTGCACCTTCAGGTCTACAAATATGACTGTTTACACACATTTCTTGACTTCTACACAATGGCTCATTACTTTTCTATTCCTGATAGGGTCATATGGAGTATTAGACAGATTTCTGAATTCTAACTGTGGCCTTAAACAAACAAGTTGCATTTACAATCATCTCTAACCACAAAATCACTTCCTACCGCTTGTATCAAACCTAGTCAGATTTAGCAAATGTCTGGTTTGACTGCAAAAACTAACAAGAAACACAGAAAGTTCTAAAATTGACTGCCAAAAGAGAATTAAAAATCTTAATGAAGATATCAATATTTTTATGAACATGTCAGATTACTTAAAGCTTTAAACCGGCTTTACAGACAAAGCTATGTAAGTAAGAAAGCATGTTCTTCTGTGTGAATATGTTTATCTATAGAGAAAGCACGTAATCATGGATAAAAAAATAAAAATAACACAACACTTAGTACAGGGACGTAAGCAAGCTGCAAGGAATGCCAAGTAAGGAATGCCGAGACGTGCCTTTTTTCTTTTTCATGCTGCTGCAGTCTGGGCCACACTTCTCTAGCATCACCTGCTTAGCCTTTCATCAACTCCGACGGTCAGAACTCTGTCTGTAATACCCAGCTCAGCATGTGCCGTTTAAACAAATTGTCCATTTAGTTTACCTGCTCAAAACTCCATTTTGCTACAGTGACTCTGCAGCAACAGCTCTGTCTGTACCACAAAAACAGAAGTATATACAGCAGAAGGTAGAAGGGTCCTGCTGCAAGCCTGCAGTATCAGCTCCGCCCAGAGCTCACTGCTGTCGTAGCACCTTGGGAGAGAGGTACCAATCTGCATCCATTGCTGTATAAATGCCCTGAGCCACCTTCTTCCGATACAGGCATCCAGCCTCTACAGAGCTGCCCAGCTTTCTGTCCTGCAGGTAGGTGAGTGGGTGGTGAGAAAATCTAGCATCTCTTTCAGTAAGTATAATGACATCTTGATTCCTGGAGCATACGCAACGGTGCCTGCAGCTTATTCCTGTCCGGGAGCAATGGACAGATGTAGCAAAAGACTGTGTGGCAGATGCAGACAAAGCCCTGCTTATATTTCTAGAGGAGAACAGCAACATTTTTGCAGATGGCTGCCAGTCATTTGTTCATATCGTGTTTTTGTTGCCTTCATCGGTTCTCTGCGTTTCTCCTAGTTAGCTGACAGTTTTCCTCTTGTGAAGTCTAAAGTGATTCTCTCCCTTTTCCACTGAGATTGGTTTGACTCTCTCATGTGCCTGACTGATGTGTCTTCTCACATGCCACACACTGGGTCCAGAATATCGACTGTTTTCTCCTTCCTCTGTGGTATGGTCTAGGGGAAATTTAACTAACATTTCCAGCAACGGCAGGACCTAAAACATGAGCAGTGTCCTCCACTTTGTCTCGTGTTCTCCTGGCACATTTTTTGGTGCTTTTCGATAGGTCTAAAATTTATTGGAGGGTAATTACAGGATCCAAAGGATCTTATGGCCAGTGATAAGTAAAAGCATGTGGAGATGATGTAAGGTGCACCGTTTTGTCCCAACCGGCTATTGTGGTTTAAGCCCAGTCAGCAGCAAAGCATCACACAGACGCTCATCCACCTCCCCTTTCCATCAGTGTTACAGGGAAAAGAATCCAAGAAGGTGGTAAGAAAACTCATGGGTTGAGATAAGAACAGTTTAATAATTGAAAATAAGTGAAATAAAATAATTATATCAATACTACTAATAATACTATGTAATGAAAATACTACTACTAATAATATGTAATGAAAATAATAGGGAAAAAAGGCAAATGATACAACCGTTCTCGCCTGTTGACCAACATCCAGCCAGTCTCTGAGCAGTGAGAGACAGAGCTGGAGAGCAAGAGCTCAAGAGCCAGGCTGCTCAGTCAATTCCCCTCAACTTAGATACTGAGCATGACATTTTATGGAATTAAATATCCCTTTGGTCAGTTTGGGTCAGCTGTCTTGGCTGCATCCCCTCCCATCTTCTTGTAGATAAGAAGCTGGGACACAGAGGCAGTATGAGAAACTGAAAACATCCTTGGCTTAATGTAAACATTGAGAATTAACTCTATCCCAACTAAAACCAGCACATCAGCCACTGACTGGCCACCTGGGGGTGCAGCGGCTTGGACTCAGGGACCCTGATGACTCCACCTACACATACTGGGTCACATCCAGGTAGCACAGGCAACTTGAATTCTGGCATTTGCAAATTACTTTACTTTTATAGCTCAGTGATTTCAATTTAAATTAACATTTCTTTGTATTTTGCTACTTCTAAAATGAAAGCAAAGTGGAAAAAAAATTAGTCTCATAGCAACCTACTGAAACCTTATTCATCCGGGCAGGTGAAATCTTTCCGAATGCACTATCTGTTATGTGATTAGTACAGGCTAATTAGCACAAAGCACACACAGGTTTTCATAGTTATTTACTAACTTTGAGGAATGCTGAGGTTCGTAAATCCTGGACTACATTTACAGCTCTAAAAGTGAGAATATTTTATCAGAGCCAGACTTTTCTGCTGTTTTTTCCAAGGCCTGCCTTCATGTCTTACTTTCCATAGTCTGGTAAATAAAAGCAAACATTTAACAGCACATCAAATTTTAAACATTTTGTTCCTGAGAACAGCCAAGAATTTTTAACAATAAAAAGATAAAGGTGAATGGCAGAATCAGAGAAAACTTAACATAAGCATTGCCTAGCAAGAACTAAAAACATTAGTATGCTATCAATAATCTCATCACAACCAAAACATAGCCTCATACTAGGACCTGTGAGAAAAATTTACTCTGTCCCAACTAAAACCAGCACAAGAACAAATGCAAAACATTTCAGACAACCTTTCCCAAAACTTATGTAGATCATGTCAGTTACTCAGAGGGTAAACAGAGTCTGTGTCACTGATCCATCCTAACAAATCCAACAGCAGTCACAAGAAAGACCAGGAGATCAGTTCGACCCAGCTAAATATAGACCTATTATTTGTCAGCATCCATATGGACAGTTGTCCTTGGCTTGTTCCAATTGTGCTGCTAAGAATTTTTCTTCAGAGAGGTTCACAATGCATCACAGAGGTACGGTGTTCCTGAGATACCTTTTTTCCAATAGACTTGGTTACTGAATGCTTCTATTAGCCTGATATTGTTATTGCTATTAATATTATTCATACTTTTGCTGTGTCTAAAGAGGAATAAAACATTGTTATTAGGCACTCTGTACACAGTGAATAGAAGCAGCGCCTTTGCCCATAGATGACGCCTCAATACCCATTACAGATGAAAACACCTTTGATTGTGTGCGTTAGCAACTGCTCCCATCACCTACTGAAAATAATTAGGATCCTCTATTGAAAAGCTGATCCTACTGAAGCACCTGGTTGTATCCCTTTTCCCGTTCTAAATATTTGGGAACAACAATGCATTCTATGGAGCTACAGCTTATATACTAACAAATTGTTTCTTTAAAAGCTACAAATTATTCTGTGGTTCCCAATGTTTTCTCCTTGAACAATAAGAGGGGAAAAAAAGGATCATTCAGAGTGCTGGAATTGTGAATTCTCAGCTGACAAATCTACTTCCTCCACCCAAATGGTATCAGAAACTGTTTCTAAACAAACACACTTTAACAAGACTTAGATTTATAGCCCCTTGTGAGCATCACAGGCAAATTACAACACAAGAACTTGGTTTTCAGCAAAATTATTCGGTATCATCCTGGAACTTGGCCTTATGCCACTACCTAAGTAATCCTGATCTTTAGTTTTGTTGTTTGGTCACATGCAGTTTCCTACGTATTTGCTCATTACCTACCCCACCTTAGCTTTTCCTTTCCCAACCAGTGTAGTCAATTCAGATTATAAACAGTAACACTTTAAGATGACAGCATTCACTTTGGATGAAAGAATTAGCTATTGCAAACTGTTGCTAATTTCCTGCTTTGGCATATGTTCTGCAAGCTTTTATTGAGGCTTTACGCTTAAATCTCTTCTATAAGCTCTGTAAAGCTTTAATTGGTTTTTGACCATAAAATCCCAACAGTTTTTTTTAATTCTGGCTTGCTGGATTTGCTGGCTTTTAATTCCAATTCAAGCTTCGGTCTGCACTTTGTACGATTGATGCTTTTATGCACATGGGGCTAGTCCACAATTACCTTTGTATTCAAATATATACATCTGTACAGTTTTTCCGTACCAACCAAAGAATTGCTAAAACTTCCTTGTATTAGTTCTTGCAGGGTGGCTATCTCTGCAAAGCACCTCAATCCCCACTGGACAAATGGCCATTGCACAGTATTTCCCACAGCAAAGCTCAGGTCTGCAGGAATCATCAAGTCACATTGGCTGTAGACAAATCAGTTGGCAATCCCGTTCGATTATCTTGCCAATAGCATGGCCTGACGAATTTCGCTGAACCAAAATGTTTTAAGCCACCAAGACTGTGTGCATCCCCCACTATATACAGCTTCAATATTACTGCCATTATTAATAATAAATCTGAAAGCAAAGGCATGGCAAAAGGAAGCTAACCTGAATAAATATGATGCTAGGAAAGAGTTCACTCTTTCTCTCAGAGTCCCTCCTGATGGCCCATCTCCCAGGGAGAGGCCTTCAGACCGCTTGGTGGACAGACAGTATGAGGTCACTGCAAGGTGACCTCATGTGGCTCCTCCTGCCCTTGCAGCTGTGCTCCCTGGCTGTGCCTGGCCTTCCTCTTCCTCACTCAGCCATAGATCCACTCTGGCCTGGCGGGCAGCGCCAGGTCCCAGGCAGTATCTGGTCTCCAAGGGGGAACGGATCACCCTGACCTATGTCAGCTGCTTTCTCGTGGAGCCAAGGCACAGGGGCTGTGCTGGGAGATGGCACAGCTTCTGCCCACTGCAGGCCTCCTTGTTCACCTTGAATTCCCCATGAGCTTTCTGGCAGCGCTATTAAAATTACCAGGGAAACTGCTCTGACTGAAAATTAGCAGCAACACCCCAGGTATGTCTGCACTAGTGTGGATGTGAACTGATTATAGCTGCTGCTGGAATACTTCCACTGTTGGGAAAAGCACAATTAATTACATCTGCTATTCAACATACAAGATCATCTATTAAAAACCACCTATGAATAATTTCATTAACCAACATGGGTTTTGCTTATCCCTGAATCACCCTCCTGCAAGCAGATGCCAGACACTTTACAAAAGAGTTTATAAGCCTACAGACTGAGTCTAGAGGGAAAATCCTGCTGACCAGTCATAAGAGAGAACCCACCACAGCTGCCGAGCAGCGTGTCCTTAAAACATTTACCAGCCCTCGATGCTGAAGGACAACGGGGCCTCTGACAGGTCCCACGCTTTCAAATCAAAGCCGCAGCAGACAGGTACTGCTTTTTCAGTGCAGTTAGTTTAAGCAAATCAAAGGAGCTGGCAATGCTGCCATCAGCCAGCAACACAACAGTAAAACCAAGATAAGGAAGAATACAGCAAGTGGGGGACAGGTGGACAAGGAAAAAGATGGCCATCAGGGAACCGAACAGCAAACAAAGCAAAGGCAGCAGCAGAGGGAAATGCCTGGAAAAAAAAAAAAAAAACGAAGAGCAGTGATTGCACTTTGTCAGCTCCAATTTTTTGAAATTACTTTACTTTTAAAAAGGAATTTATCTGATTTTTTTCAAAGCCTTAAATAATCTGAACAATTGTACTGCTCCAATTGTAGATAAACTTCCAAATGAAGGGAATTGAAAAGGCTGTGTTTCTTAAATGCTGCTGTTGCTGGATAATATTACCTCAATTTAAAAAAAGAAAACCCAAACCCTGTGGGCAAAACAGACACTACTGAATTGTTACTCATGCAGTTAATCCCAAAGTCTTCCACAAACTGCTTTTGTACCTAAAAAATAAGCATGTGTATAATTACTGCAGCATCAGGAGCTAAGTTTTTTAATTTTTTTTAATTTCACAAGACTTCATTCCACCACAACAAAACAGCACAGCCTTTACAAAGGAAAGTAATCTTGATTTTCAGCCTTTTAGCAGAGTTACAGTGAACATCTGAAATACACAGAGAACAAATTTGTTTAAGAGCCTTTGAGAGGCTCCTGAATTCATCCTTGGACACATCGATGAAAATTTCCAAAAGCACTGGCAAAAGCACTTATGGAAGCATAAGCCCGAAAGCTCTCACCTGCCGATCTTGCTGGAGAGCTGTAAATCATGAGCTTCCTTGACATTCAGAAGTGCAGGACACTGCATAGCAATAGTGGCTACAAATACTGCTCACACCATTTACTTCTCAGCTTTGTCTGTGCTGTTTCTGCGATACAGATACTAATGAAGACCTGGAACTGTATTTTGTAGCTTAGACAAATATTTTAAATGAAAAGTTAGTAGGAAAAAAGTGCTCTACACAATCTGAGTCTTTAGAAAGGACTATACAATATGAGGCTTTCACAATAACAAAAATTAATATATAGACATTATAAATTTCAGTTTATATAACACAGAAAATAATGAGCCTGCAAGATTCTCTTTTTTAATCACAGTTTTATCCAGGCTATAAAAGTGTGTGGAAGGAATTCACTGGGAAAAATATAAAGGCCGATTATGAAGCACAGAGTTATGAGAATGACTGTATTGTAGGGCCAGGGACAAGTACCCACTTGAGAAACTGGTTGTTAAGTACCAGCCAGAATATTAGGAATGTTATAGTGTGTATTTCTCCTTCCTACCAGCAAAAGAAGCCTCCCAAGGGAAAACACAATGGATGGTTTTTATCTTACTCTACTATGAAAAAAAGTAAAAATAAACTTAATAGATTTTTAAAAGCAAAGAAAGAAGGATTGATGGCAGCATCGAGTACATTAGTCAACCAAAGACTTTCTGCACACATTACAGTTCTACAGACCACCCTGACACAACTATAGCTAGATGCAGTGGGCATTAAGCAGGCAAAACCCATGTTTTCAATAGCGGATGTCCCTACATATAGAAAATTGCATTTTCATTTCTTTGATATGAGAATAATTTTTTAATCTCCATTATTTTTCACCATTTCAGCACCCAAACTGCTCCTTGGGATTGAAGCCAGAGCAGAGGAATCTGGCATTACTCCTCTGAATCACTAGGCACCTGTTGCAGTGCATTCTCTCCCCTTCCCTATGCAGTGGCATAACCCACCTGGGTGATTATGTACTTCTCTTTCCTGGTTCACCTGGTACCCAATGTACAATTTCTACACTAGGGAAGGCCGAAACAGCTGTCCAAACACCAACTTAACTAGTGCTGTCTCACCGACCCCTTGACGGGAAGGCTGGATGCTGTTCAACAAGCTTAAGAGGAAGGTCCTGAATGCTGGTGGGAAAAATCCAGTAATGCTAGTATGGAGTAAGTAGTATTTCTGCAGAAATGTGGTCTGCTGTGGATCATAAGGAACAGAAGTCATTGAGACCATGCTGTCATCTGGGATGTATAAAGAGAAAGACAGTGATGAGACAGAGACCTGGAGACATACTGGGTACATCTAGCACTGGTATGCTCAGTGCTTTCCCCAACAGTGAGGCTGTGGGGGGGAAGATGTCCGCAAGCACATGGAGTGACCCACCTGCGGTGTCCTCCAGCAATTAGAGCTCACACGAGGTATGAGCCTCAGCACAGCAACCAGCACGCGCTTTGCTGCTGGTTAAAGTGTCCCGTGGGCATGCAGTTCTGCCACCAGAGCAGCTTGCTGTAGGGCCCCCTTTGCACTGCAGCAGTTGAGGGGGGAGCTGCACACGCTGAGCGCAGGTAAGGTGATCGCTGGAGTAGCTGTCAACAGCAGTGCAGAGCATCTGGACAGAGTCCAGAAGAATCCACTGAGGATGATCAGAAGTCTAGCAATGATGAGCTACAAAGAGAAGTCAAAGGAATGCAAAAGAGATGGACAGGAGACAGAGGTGAAGATGTTAACACTCTACCAAAACATGAAAAGCTGCTGCAAGGGGGAAGGGAATAGTGGTCTGTAACCCATGTGGGGAAGGATAAAAAGAAGCAGGCTTCAGTCACAGCCAGATAGATCCAGGTTTGATGTTTGCGATGAACTATTCATCACACTGACAGGTGGCTATGTGACAACAGGGAGCATGGCTGTAGCCCAGTTAAAAGCTTAAAGGCACCAACAGTCCTCCAATGAACGTTCTTCAGAGACTCCCCTTTCACGTGTTCTCCTTACATAGGCTGGCTACACAACCAGCAATTTGTGCAAGGGCTTCTACAGGCAACTGATCTTTTAGCTAATGATGCCTGCCTTCTGTGAAGGTCAGCAAGTCCAGAAGGAGGTGGATGTGCTCATCTGAGCAAAAACCTAGATTAGTAGAGGTGGTCTTCCATTTCGGACTACTGCTGGTGCTGATGAAGCACTGGTGCTCCCCACCACTAGTGAAGAGCACTGTTCTCTGTTTGCTTTTTCTCCCCTGGTTGCTTGGCAACTACAGAATCTTTTACATCTGTAAATGCAGCAAATATCTTATTTTTGGCCATTTTAATATTCAGCCTGGTGAAGAGCTGATTCATCGGTACTTTTCTTCAGATGAGTATAATTAAGCTTTGCACTGTAGTATAAGCCTCTGGAGTTGGTAGTAGGTTGAAATTAGTCGATGAAACAACAGTAGGAAAAAACACAGGTTGAGCATAGTTTGAAAGGGGGCTGACACATTGCTCATTCTTCACGCATCACAATGCCTGTATCACAATGGCACTTCACAGAATGGGATTCCTCAGATACATACATGAAATTTTTTTGCATGCTGAAGTTACTCTATTTCTATCTGGAAAGCATGTATGAGAGATGAAGAAACACAAAAGGTACATGACTGATGTAACAGTCATGACTAATTTTATTGGCAGTGTAGAGCATGAATAATTTCAATCCTTCAATCTCTCAGCATCTCTTGAACAAAACAATGGACAAGCCCTGTTAATAACCCTGTGGATGTATACCTTCTACCACTACATGGCACCAATTATATGATCAATTGCAGTGTTACACACTATCCATAGTGTAACACCTACAATACTCACTTACAATAAAGTAAGTAATCCAGCTCCTACAGAACTTGTCCTAGAAGCACCTGCAGATGTTTTGTGACAATCTTGCTGCAGTGTTGTTAGATTTCACTATTTCCAGTTCTTTCTTCCACTGTGCTGCCTGCCCTACCACACAGCAGTAGAAGAGAATACACACTTACGGCTCACTCAACCCCATGCAAAGCTTTGGTTTTAAGCATGCGAGATGAATCTGCTGGTGACACTGGGTTTGAGCAAAGAAGGTGCACTGCAAATGGGATTGTGCTGAGGGGGCTTGCATAACAACTCCTGCCAAGTCTGCCATGGTGTAGGAGGCTATGGGTGACAACATCTAAAACTTCTGCACAGAAGATGTCTGAGATATGTTGTAAATATGTAACAACCGCTCAGGTAAGTTACGACAGTCACTGGTTTGAAAAAGTGAATACAAGATAGGAAAGTACTGGTTTTGTTTGTTTGTTTAAAAAAAATAAAAAAATCTGTAAGCCATCCCCATTTCCCTTAGGGGTACTGGGCACTTAGCTGATCAATTTGTGCTTATTTATTGCTTTTGAAAACTCCTTTCTGCACACTCATAGTTGTCTCAGCTGCTCTGTAAAACCATGGGAATTCTACCACTGATGTTTACTGGAACAAAACTAGATCAAGGCAAGAACCTGTAAGAAACATTATTTTCCCTTTTACTTTTAAGTCTTCCAAGATGATACAGGACACCAAAGCTTCTTGACATTTTTCCTGTGATGTTATGTAGTATATGTCAGCCTTCATACAAGCCCACTTTAAAGCATGATTAAGTCAGAATCAGACAATCCACAGAAAAATCAAGAAAAAGCAAGGGTTTCCAAACATCTCATACAAGGAAAAAGAGAAAAAAGCACAAATGAAACAAATGGAGTAAGATTCTAGCAAAATATTCCTTAAAATGATTTCCAAATAAACTTTTACAATTGAAAATCTAACTTCCTCAACAAACAGCAAAATAAAAAATAGGCACACGTAATGATAAAAAGTGGGAGTTTTAAAAGTGATCTCAGTTGGTTGATCTAAGAACTGTTCACTATTGTGTTTCGTTACAATGACAACCACCCTGAACAGATTCTCCTTTAAAACAAAGTTGACATTTTAAAATGTCAATAAAAGGTTCAGATTTGAAATTGCATTAAAAACTAAATCCATTTATTAGAAATACAGTTCAGCTAAAACCTGAGCATTTTATTTTAAATATTCCTATTCAAAAAGGGGAAAATCTACTAGAAGCAGAGATTGCCTCAAAAAACCAAACAAATGTTTCTGACCATATCCCTAATTTTCCTAACTGATGATTCCTGATGAAACTCACAAGTTCAGAGGTTATGACTTTTCCACAGAAAACTTGAATACCTTGGAGTAACTGGTCTGTCTAGTAAATACAGCAATATCCGACTTTTTGCCCTTTGTTGTATCAATTTCTAAAGTAAAATATAAATAATATTATTAAGATAAGCATTCAGGCACACAAGCTCTTTAGATCACAAATAAAAGCAACAACTCCAAGCTAAAAGCAGATTAGCTGTTATGAGTTACTAGTCTAGGTTAACTGGATATATCTGTTGGTTGGCGCCAGTGGAGCATCACAGCTGAGGCTGCTGTAGAAATCTATCCTTCTAGGGGACACAGGAGACAGGGACAACCACTGTCCCTAGGGTCCAATGTACTAAGAGGCTAGTTGGGGCAGTTTGAGGCGAACCCCAGTGAAGAGACAGGGATTTCTTTGAGCCCAGTTTAGAGACAATGATTTATGTCCCAGACTTGTCTTCTGAAGGTATTTCAATGTCTCTAGTCCATTCTCCTCCTGTATTTCACAGAAACCTCTTGTACCATTTTGTAAACAGCAAAGAGACAGATGTGAAACACATGCAACATCAAACAAAAAATGACTCCTTGGAGCTTTTGATTTTCATGCCCCTAGCTACAGAAAGAAGTGAAAGCAACAGAAAGAAGAGCTCCTACTCATGGAAAAATGGGATTGCATTTTTCAGGCCCTCAGGACAACACCATGCTTTTCCAAGCTCTCACTGTGCTAGGCAGGAAACAGCCCTTTGGCGCACTGTGCCCAACTCTCAGACACAACTGGCAGAAGAGAGGTTTCCTGCTTGTTCTAAAGGTAGCGATCCAGGTCCTACCCACATGGCAGAAATCAGGGAATATACTATGCCATCCTTTTTCCTGGATCTTTGAAAGAAAGGTCACTGAAAAGTAACACAAAAGTCAGCTTTGCCGTCTCTAGGTCTATCTCAGTTCCTTTTACATGTTTTCGATGGCACTGAAATTAGGTCTTTGCACAGCAGAGGCTCCAGCATATTATACTGCAATATTTACAGGCCTCATTTACTGCAAAAATGACTTGACTATTAGTTAGGAAGTGAACTAAAGTAATAGGAAACCTCTGCAAGGTTGCAGTAAGAATAACATCATCTGGTCTCAACCTCAGGACACAGAGGTAGGCCATCAGTCATGATTATGGGTAAAAAAGTCATTATTCATTAAATTAAATGGCCTGGAAAACAAAGCAAGCTTGCCTATTTGCAGCAATTGTCTAGGGAGTCTCGTTCTTTCCTTGAGTTGCTCAGGCTTTCAGTGTCCTTGATCCATTTGCTTTGTGTCAGCCCATGCCACCTGGATATAAATCTCTTCTAGCTTCTACACTTTAAGCTGCCTTTTAATAACTTATAAGACCCTGCAGAAAGGCACAACTTATTTATATGCCTGAAAACAGTGCAGGATCTATTTTTTAAACATGCCATTGGTAGTACACATCAGCTCCTCTTCAAGGTAGTTTCCTGCACAATGCAGTGCTGCATTACAGATGATGTGATGACTGCCAGCAGATCAAAGACATACTACTCCAGCAAGACCTCCTGAAGCATTTCCTTACCATAGGTGTGATGCTTCACAGGCAGAAAAGCACATCAAATGTGCTCCTAAGTGTGTTTCTCTCAGGCAACACTGATTCTGATAGTTTATATGGAAAACAGAAGAATCACTGTCCCTTTACTATTTCCAAAGACATGACTACTAAATTAAGAGAGAATCAACGTTGTATATCTGTCCTTTATTTCATTTCTTAATCAAGCTAAATAATGTTTAAGCAAATGCTCTTTTCTCCTAGTCATCACTTACAAGCTGGTCCCCTCCAGCCACATAACACAAAGATGTTTTCTCCCTTGGGCTCACTCAAGTTTGAAAATATATCAAAGAAATTGTGTCCAGAACCAAACTAAGCACATATTCAGTTCAATTCCATCATTGCGTCAATTGCCTGTTTCCCCAGAATGGGCTGACGGTGCATGAACATTCATATTTCTTCCCATCAGTATATCACACTGTAAATTCATGTCTACAATATTTTTTCCTACCCTCAGACCACCCTCAGTACTGCTGTCTTAGGCTTTTCCTCTTTCTAATAAACATCTGTGTTGAAAATCACTTTTCTGAAGCTTTATCAATTAAAACTCTCACAGGTGTGGATATAACATAGCACTTTTCCAAATTCAGCTGAGTTTTTTTCTGCCCATATTTCTAAATGGTTTTGATCCTTTTATATTAATTCAGTGTCCTTAGTGATGTTCTGAAGAGTTAGTCTTAAATGTGTAACTGTATCAGCACTGTATTACTTGCTCCAATGATTCTTCTCCCCATTTAATCAGAGATGCTGTGCTAAATTTCAGTTTGATGAAAAGAAACCATTCCTTTTAAGTCAGGATTTCCTATCTTTTGATAGCATATCAACCAGTCTTTTGCAGACAGTGCTCTTTCAAAGTCTTGGCTGTTACAGCATTAATTGTTTTCTGTTACTTAATTAGGAGATCACCTTCACAAGTAACGATGACTGTGACTTAAAAAAAAAAAAACAACCAACAAAAAACCAAAACCCAACCACCACAAACCACCAACCAATCAAACAACAAAGCACCAAACAAACAAAAAAACACCACACAAATTCCAGCAAAACCCAGTCTGGCAACAATATGATCTGACTGCACCACAGAACTACATTCTCCATATAACATATTATTATTATGAACAGGACAAGGGTAAGTTATGAAAAATAAAGAACTCCTTTACATGATTTGCAAGTGGATGACTTCATCAGTTCTAAAACTTAATTACAGAAGTTCTACACAATAGTTTGGGTTGGCATCTGATAAATATTCAATTAAGCAATGATATTAAAACCTGAAATTACTTATAAAGAATAGCACTGCTGGGAAAGCATAATGGTACCAACATTCCTATATGGAGCAGAGAAGTAGTTTAGAATCCAGCACTTGACATGCAGGTCAGACCTTGTGGTTACATTAATAGCACAGATGTATTGAGACTTAAGATTAACAACACCATCCCCAAGTCAGACACAGTTTCTGAAGAAAAGCCGGTAAGACAGAAGGAGGACTGCAATAGAAGAGTGGCCATCATGCATAAGATCCACTTGGATCAAGACGACAAGTACGCATGTGCTTTGCTGAAAATGGACAAGTTCAGGGGCATACCTAACTGCTTCCACAAGAAAATGGCCCTATGCCAGTAAGCCCTAAGTTTTAAGACATTAAAGGAAACAAAAAAGGAAGAACTAAGATTAGTCTAAGAGAAAAAGAAGTAAGGCAATAGATAGGAACTTCCAGGTGAAAGTCTAAATGAAAGTTTGTCAGTAGTTCAACAGATCATCTAAAAAGTCTGTTAGAATTAGAGGTGATCCTGTTAATCCTGTTTCCCTGTTAATTTCAGGGACCTTACATCCTAGGTGCCCCATGTACCTATGAAAATGAAATTACCAAAGCTTTACGTAAGACAGAAACATGCAGAGGCAGAAAAAAAGAAGGTGCTAGGAAAATACAAAATACAGCAACAGAGCAGAAATATGAAAAATGAAAAAGGAACAAAACCAATGTCAGATAATACAGTCAATTTATTGAAGTAACCAAGGGAACAAAAGGCAAAGGATTTTACGGGAAACTATAGCAGTTAGCTAGATACAGTGTTCTATTACATTCTTTTCTTCTCATTAAATCAAATAGTGTCACAGTTTATATTTGAGCAGTATGGAAAAATGAAGACGAGCCACATGGTTAAATATATTTAAGCAATCACCACAAATGTTGATAATTTTATCCAAACCATAACACTGCTTTCAACAGAAACCAAACTTTTCTCACTGTTCAGAAAGCATTGCAGTGATGTGTCCAAATACTGGACAGCTCAGTTTGCTCCTTTAGCCAACAAACAAAATGAGCAGGGTCTCAAAATCCCAAACAAAGTCAGAATGAAATAAGGTATTTGACCTGCAAACCTGCACTGTGATCTATCTGCACTTAACTACAGAACTACTCCTATCAAAGGGGAAAAAGATAAAATAAAACAAAAAATCACCTGCACAACTTAGCCTGAAATGGAAACATTTTCAGGTACTGACAGAAAGAACCTGGTAAAGAGGTGACTAACATGACAGAAAGCAAACAAAAAAAGATGCTGATGTCTCTTCCTTCTCTACAAAGAAGGATGTTAGGAGGTGTTAAATAAAAGATCACGAAGGCTGTTTCTCCTCAATTAAACTTATATTAAATATAGCTCTAGACTCATCACGTTTTGCTGGATAACTGAAAAATAACAAGAGCATGAAATCATGACAGAATAAAGCACAGTGGCTTCTGACTTGTGCAGCTTCTCACTAAAGAGAAAGGATGTTCAGTCACGTTATTTAAAATTCTTTATGTACCTTCCATTTCTGCTTTAACCTGTTTAATATAAACAACAGATGGGATAATCTCTCACTGTGAACAAATTCTTCCAGTACTTCAGAGGGTCCTTCAACCAAACCAACCAGCCTTGGTGTTCTGACCATTCCTATGTAGACAGCAAGACAAAACCAAACAACAGAAAGAAGGAGCAGAAGATAAAAGAAATCCTAAAGTGATTTTGAGATGGAGCGGTTATGACGCTTGGAAGGTATGCAAGCAAAAGCTGTTTTTCCTTGGACTTCACTGTTAACTCTCAAATCCAGACATTTTCACCCGTGGAAGGTCAGGCATGACCACATGCAAGGTTCAGTAATCAAGAGAAGGGAAATTACTAAGTCATTTAACTCCAGTTTGACCAGGAGACAGAAGACAGGGCAATCTACCTGCAGCACTACCACTGCTTGCTGCAGGAGATGAGCAGTGCCCTGGATCTGGCAACCCTTTTCTCCAACTCAAGAACCCCGCAGACAGGCAAAGTCTCCTCCACCATTGCCACATGTAGGCCTAGTAGCTACTCTGCCCTGACAGTCTGCCTTGACATCACCCACCCTCCTCCTCAGTGGGCTGCATAAACTCCAAACTCTCTCCAAACTCCAGGCAGCTCCCTGTGAACGGCCCTGTGGAAACACCTCTATGTGCTTGTGCTCTGCTCACACCATTTCCTTTTTCTTCTGTCCTACCCAGACACAAACTGACATCTGGGTGCCGGGATGCAGTTCACGTGGCACTAGAGTGGCCACCACATACCTTGAGCTAACTCCACAGCCATGGGGGGCAGGAACTGAAGAGTCCCCCTGTGGGGCAGTTGCCCTGGCACATTCACAGCACAGGTGATGGGAATTCCGAGAGAGACCCCTTCAGCGGGCAAAGGGAGCCCGCGGGGCATGAGTACTTCAAATGCACCAGGCTCCAGTCTCTCTGCCAGCTCCTCCACAGTCTCTCGACATACAGTTGCGCGTTTCCCCTTGTCTAAATCCCCTCCCCATCCGAGGTCTCATTACACTGTGGGACTATCCAGGAAGGGAATTGCTGAAGGAGAAAGGTGCTGGATCATGTCCAGAGAAGGGCAACAGACCTGGGGAAGGGTCTGGAGCACAAGCCCTGTGAGGAGTGGCTGAGGGAGCTGGGGTTCTTTAGCCTGTAGAAGAGGAGGCTCGGGGAGACCTTATCGCTCTCTGCAACTACCTGAAAGGAGGTTGCATAGAGGTGGGCGTTGCTTTCACCTCCTAAGTAACAAGCAATAGTACAAGAAGAAACAGCCTCAAGTTGTGCCAGGAAAGGTTTAGATTGGGTATTAGAGAAACTTTCTTCACAGAAAGGGTTGTCAGGCATCAGAGCAGGCTGCCAAGGAAAGTGTTTGAGTCACCATCTCTGGAGGTATTTAAAAGATGTGTAGATGTGGTGCTTGGGGACATGGTTTAGTCATGGACTTGGCAGTATTAGATTAACTGTTGGACTTGATGATCTTAAAGGTCTTTTCCAACCTAAATGATTCTATAATTCTATGGTTTTGTCCTGTCCAGACCACTACAGGGCAATATTCACCCAGAACCTCTGATGCCTCCAGGGAACAGTGGGGGTGCTCTGTCCAAATATCTATCCATCCTTTCCCCGCCTTCCCCAGTTCCTTCTTTTCACATTTTTACATTAATCTTCAAGCTTCCTTGTTTCATTTTTGTTAATAAAACACAAAGAGGGAGAGGAAGGGGATTTGTTTGCTAAGTCACAGCTGGCACCTGTCCCAATGGGGAAAACCAGTAGGATCTGTGCCCAACAACAGATGCCTGTTGAAAAGCATAGGAAACAGCATGAGCAAGCACAGTGTGCCTACTCTCCTCACATATGTTTCAGACAGCAGACCCCATGGATTCAGCAAGTTACAGGCTGTATCTAGACTGACACCTGCAACGCAGCCGTTCTTTGTAAACGCCTTGTTCCTTCTCCAACACGTCCAGTTCCTTTTTGGCTTCCAGATATCCTGGGTCAGTGAGGTCTATAATGTTATGACAAATGTGCAGAAAAGAAACAAACTAAAAAACCCAAACAATCTTTTCATGGCTGCTTGAAACTTGCTCTCTGAACATTTCATTGATTATCTAAGGAATAATTCTTTCTCTATGAGAAAGATTAGATAACTTCTTTATAGGCTTCTAACATTGCTCCATTTTTCTCATGTTGTAGTATTTCAATCTAATTAGTGTTTCCTCTGATGAAAGCTGCATTACAGTTCTGATCATAGGCTTTTTTTCTTAAATTGCTTTAAAAAAAAACCCAAAATACAAGTTATAGGGTGTAAGGATATACAGTAATTTAAATAGTGATGTAATTTACTCCGATTCTTAATTAGAAATACAGTTGCTTTTTAAATTAATGATGATTAACCTTTTATATGTTACAGTTTTATCATGCTGGTTTTGGACGAAAACACCAACTTGATATAGGCACTGCAAAACCAACATAAAATTTGGCTGTTACTTTTAAATAAACTACCTTAAGTGGATTCTTTGGGGCAAAAAGCTACTTTACTGTAACATATCTTGAATTTTAAGAGTCTTGTAACAAACTGAACTCTGATAATGGTCTGTGTACAGTCACTATCTCATTCAAGAGTCTAGAGCTAGTACATCCTTAAAAGCAACAAAAAAAAAAAAAAAAAAAGCCACACACCAAAACCACATACTGCATCTTCATTCACAGACCAGAAAAGAAACTCGGTTTTGTAATCTGATCTTCAGCTTTTAAGCTTACTCATGTGATTTATTCAATCAAGAGACAATTCTTTCCACTCCTCCAGAAAAGACTACAAATAACAAAAGTGGCCTCAGCCATTAAAAAAAATGCAGTGCTGGCTAAACTGTCAGGGACCTCCACCTCTTCCATGCCTGACACCTCTTAAAACTTTAACACACAAAGCTGTTACACTGATATGTTTTAAAAACTCACTTGGAATTATTTGAATAGATTATCATGTATTTACTTAGGCATAATTAAAGTTCCATAAATTTTCATGAGACTTTATTTATACTTGATATTTTTTCATAGCACTTTAAATAATGAAAGTTATGTATCTATTTCTCTATATAAAGCAATGTTATTGCAGTTTACCATGTCCATCACTAACAATGCTAAGATTCAGGCAAGAACCCACTGTGCTGGAGTTGAAGAATCATGGAATTTTGTTTAAGAAAGTGAGAAGATTCTACGAACTTCCAAAGGCACAAGCGAAATGTATAGCACACAGTGCCCTAAAAAAAAAAATGGGAAATACTAGGACTGCTTCAGGCTTTTGCAGATCTCATCCTTGCTGTAAAAGGAGGAAAATGCAATGCAGTGCTGCTAACCAAACTGGTCTGTTTGCTTTGTCCAGACCACCGGAATCTTCCACCCTCAGTTGTTACATCAGAATGCTTCTAATTTGAAGCACAATTTCATCACTGCAAAGCTCTTTATAAATTGCCTCAGTGGCTATACCTCTACCCTAAAAAGACTAAAATCCTGGAAGATGCAGTGAGGGATCTCTCTTTCAACTGTGTTATACAGTGGATAGTTAAGACTGAAGCAGAACACGACAGATGCCTTCCTTGCAGACACCATCATATTGCAGAAGCATGGACACTAAGAAAAGAAATCCTCCCAGAAGTTCATTCCTAGTGCAGTGCGCTCCCTCTGCGCAATGCATAGAAGAATCAAATCATGGGAAAAAAATCATAGCGGAGGGAGACAACATCAGCAATAATCAGAGATGGAAGAGGCCATCATGCAAGCTGTATACTTCTCTCACTGGGTTGCCACTGTTTCCTGCACATACGTGGTTCACACCTGTCAGCTGAACAGGTGTAAATTAAAAACACTGCCGAGAACAGCGCTGAATGCAGTTCCCTTCCTCTTGAACTTCTGTTCATGGAGAATGTAGAGCCGGCTTTAGTTTGCTTGTAAAAAAATAAGACTCCTGTCTATCCCATCGCTAGTCGCTTCCCATCTCCGACAGCACTGCACAAGGCTTGATGCTATTGATTTATGTTCCTGCACTTCACACTTCCGCTCTTGAAAAGAACACAGCTTGTCAAATACGCTTTGGTAATTAACATGATATAATCTTTCTAACTGCACTAGCCGCCTTGGAACCAGTGGAACAAACCAAAAAATATCTGTAAAAGGTCCAAGTTGCAGAGCAGCGTGCAGGTGACACATCCAGGCTGCACCCTGGCTTGAGGTCACTCATGTCACGGCACGGGCATCGCGTCTTCCGCGAGCTGATGTGTAAAGGTCCAAAACTACCCACAGGACACAGATGAAGAGAGTGCAGCGTTCTGCTAGTCATTATCTAACCAACTTCTACGGGAAATCCAAACACCCTGTCTCATATTTATAGATGTTATAAACAGGAAAGTTCTCTCAATTACCTTTTTCTGGTAAAGAGAAACATTTATTCAACGACTACAGATGTCTCTTTTCTAGGAAAATCAGGAGAACCCAAACGCTTTGTCTGATTCTGTGAGCTAGTGCCCGTTAAATACTGAACCGCACACAGTCCCTTCTTCCCAGCCATGTCACAACCCGTGTCATTGGACTGGTTTGCAGGTGTGCAGACCCCTCATGTCGGAGGAGAACCACACTGACCCTTGGCTGTGCAATCAGTGGGCATAATCTATTAATATTTATACTGTAGTAATATTGTGGCTAAACTGGGATTATATTTAGAGCACTTTCCCCTGACAGCATACAAGCTAAACAGGATAAAGGGAGGTGTAACAAGAGGACAGACAGAAAAGGACTGGGGGAGGAAACACAGTGGCAAAACCCACAGAATAGACCCAATTCCTGGCCCAGCTGGGACCAATATTCAAAACTCATTCCTGTTATCAGGTTACAGTTTTTCTGAATGAGAGCATGGACAAATTTGGAAGAGGTGCTTCCAGTATGTGGAAAAAAACTAGCACGGGAAAAAGGGTCTAGGTATACCGGGTTGCAAATACATTTGAAAACATAACAACAGTTTAATCTGTGCACTTCCATTTAAAAAGACAATTCAGCAATGCACAAATACGTTTAGAATCAATGTAATTGTAGGTTGCCTTAATAAAACCCTAAATAAGAGAAGTGCTACAGAATTCCATGGATACTAGAATAATTAGACCCTTCTTGTCCTTTCATCACAAAACTCAAACTCTTCCTGTAGTGGGAAATTTATTGAGGTAAAGGCTTTTCTGTAGCTCCCTCATTTAATCTGCTTTTAGACATCTTTACAACACATACCCAATACACATCTAATCTAGTAACATGCCCTGTAGTTTATGGTCAACTTACCTCTGTCTTCAACAGGCATTAAACCGCTATATATTAGAATCAGTAAGGTTGAAACTATTTCCCTTTTATTTTTATTTTATTTTACTATGACATAGTGGCTATTACTTATTTTTGATTGATTATTTTTATGTCAATAAAATTAATAGTATTAACAGGCAATGGAAAGTATCTACAGGTCTAAATATATTATCACTCTTTATATTTCCTTGCAGTATACCAAACCAATTTTTTTCCCAAAACAAAGGATTGCCTGGCCAATGCATAGTACTAAATCCTAGGATAGGAAAGCATATCTGGGAACATGTGCCTCAGGACAAGCCAATACCCATCTTACTGCTCACCGTTGGGTGGTTAATGTTGTATTACGGAATCCTCACAGAGATGCTAAAGATTAGCCTAGCTTGGGTCATTGAAAGCAGTGTACTGTCAAGTGGGCCTTGTGACTGCTCTAATCTTGAGAAAAGATTACTGGTTAACAGTAATGTTATTTTCTTCATACTTCCTTCTTAATTGTTTTTACTTATCCTTAGGAAAAACCATTTCCATTTTCTTGGAATTAAATACTTCAGCAAAGAATTTTGAACTACTAACACAGTACAGGCATTATAAATACAAGTGTCCTTGCTTTACTAACCACACTTGCTATTTACATCTCATTTTCTATTAATATTTTTATTCCACTGAATATCAACACGTGCATATGCCTTCCTGTCGGTCTCAATTAATAGACCATCAGAAGTTAGTTCTTTCTTATTTCCTTGTTCAGTTGCTACAGTCTTGAAGCATGTTGTAAGTCTATTAAACTCATTAAATCTGTCTAAACAATTTATTCAGTTCTTACGTTGAAAATGCCAGTAAGATTAAAGTGAGACAATTCACTTTTGACCTCATCATCAGACTTGGAAACTTTGTTTTTAAGCAGCTGCCACATTTCATTTCTTCAAAACCCAAAAGCACTGGTTAGGAATAACCCTATAAGACAATGGAGCTGTTCAAACACACTTAAAGTTCATTGAAAATCTGAACTCCATTAAAGTCAAACTCGTAAGAGGATGATATTGTGAAACAGAACAAGTACGTTCTTACTTACATTTTACATTCAAAGATTTAACTGAACTTCTCAGCAGTCTGTGACCAGTTTGGTTTTTACTTAATGAGGATGAATACCCATGCAATTCGACCATATACTTTCACACAGGACTTCCAGTTTCAGAAAAAAACCCACATTTTAATTTAATTTGAGACATAGAACAGGAACAAAAAAAGGCTATCTTCTGTTGATACTTCTGAAAATTAAAAATTACCTTCTTCATTTTCCTGTCCTTCATCAAAACTGCCTAGGTATCAGTATAATTACTTTTTATATTTTCAAGATACAGAAATACTTTAGGGTAAACTCCCTTGCCTGACACACCTGCTTCTGTTCCTATTTCAGACAAGTTTGTTTCCTAAAATTTAAGGTATAAGGGAGGATGACATCATGTTCTGATAGTTATTCATTGTTACTTCGGCAGCTAAGCTTTGCTCACCGCTTAGCAAAACATCATTTCATGATCAGCTTGCTGTTAACATCTAATCCTGGTCTACCTTTTCAGTTATTTGAGAATTCTGAAGTAAATCAATGTCAAACTTATCAATAAAGTCCATTGTTATTTCCATGGCTAAAGATGATTCTTCCATATCATTTATCATAACTGGCGAAGTATTTTTTATCTTGCAGTTTAAATACACATAGGCAAGCTGTTGGATTATTTTAAGACTATATCTGAACCTGTAAGACACCAGCTACCAAAGCATTCAAAATCAGAATTTAAGTATGTTCACTCCTATTTTTACCAGCTAACTCTTAGGGATCAGAAAAACAAAATCCAAACTTTCTGGAGAGGTCATCTCATAACACCTTCTCAAAGTTGCCTAACCTTGCTTTCCTTTGAAGGCTGAATAACAACCAGATGGACAACTCATGGAATTCATGCCAATTCCTATGTTTCTATCCACAAGTCACACCACTGCAAGAAGTGCTGTAAGTGGTAATGGGCTATGTCTTAGTGTTAGAAAGTCTAAATTAGCAGAGTACCAGCACAGAATAAGCAAGTCTGACTTGGGGTTTGGCAAGCATGCTAGTTGAAGTGATGCCTCTTAGTTACAGTATCCTGTCCCTGTATCCCACACCTTCATAAATAAGCAGACATTTAAAAACCTCAAACTTTCTCATTATAAGTGCACAGTCACATTATTTGAAATCATACTTTTATCTGTCACCTGCTCAACATTATGCATCATGCATGGCACAAAAACTTCTGCAGTATTTTGAAATATTTTTTCAATTCCAATTCTGCATTAAAAACCCAAATCTGCCTCCAAATGCTACTGAGCACCCAAGACGGTGATCTTAATACATGGTGGGTGCTTAGAGATTTCTTAGCACAGCAGCTAAAATGGTTTAGTCATAGGAAAATGGCACAGATTTATTTTCTGATGCCTTCCCTCTATTTTTCCCTAGACAAGTTTACTTTACTTCTTCTGCCCGGGTAAAAAGCATAGTACATAGACTTTTCTATCAAACTCCCCTACTCATTTTCCCATTTCTCTGTGAACACCACTCTAGGATTGCTATATGCACTTTGAAATAACTGGTTGTCAAACTACAACATTCATTGCTGCAGCTGTAGAAAAGGCTAAATTAAGACTTCTGTAAAATGCCTTAGATTAACAAACCCACAGCTGCGATACAGACGATAAACTCGGTGCAAAACTAATGGGCTTTATAGAAGCAAATGCATTAAATGATTAGAAAGGGAGGGGGAAACAGAGTTGTAAGAACAATCAGTCAATGTAAAAAAAACCCATCCAAACATGTCAGTGTGGATCATTACATAATGTTCTCTCATTTGTTATGAGAGAACTTAACTGCTTCTGTGCAGGGACACAGTTTTCACCAAGGTAACACTTAAATCCCAACAGGATCGGCTAACGCTGCACACACATGCATTTGGTTTGCATGTGTTTGAAGCGTGTTTATATTTAAAACAGTGAAGACGTACAGAGCACTGTAACATCAGGATTACAGCCTTGATTTGGATATGTGTGATTTTGCACATGTACAGGCTCAGTCACTAAGCAAAGGAAGGAGAAAGGACACTGGATTCCAGTGTTACCTTGCCAAGAACAGTTTATCTGGAAAGGAGGGAGGCAAAAAAAGGATACCTTTCTCAAACAAATTCCCAGTACATGGCTCATTTGGAAGTAACACGGAGCACATCAATAAATTATGCCATCCCCTCCATTCCTGTGATACAGGATTGGGCAAGTCTAAACAACGTCAATAGAAAATAACATGTAGGTACTTGCTGCTTGTACAAAGATCATCTAATTGTATCTCATTTTTCTCTCCTCAAAATCTACTTGCTGTGGAAGAGCTGTCTCTTCTCTGTCCCTTATCAGGAAGGGCTGAACTTGCTTGCCAAAGAATCTCCAAGTCAGGGAAATAACAATTTGAAGCCCATTACTATTAGGCGAGCAAAAGGCATAACCAAGATCTGGCCACTATTTTTGTTAATTATAGATGCTTAGGATATAGTGTAGAGAGAAGGAAATGTTTAATTTGAAGGAATCTTACTGACATTTTTCTTTATCATTTAAATGGCTGTAGGCAAAGTTAATTTCTGACTGATACTAAGCTGTCTGGTTTTTTTGGTTTGGTTATTTCAGCTAAAGTTTCTTTCTCCTCTCTGCCAACCTACAAAACAAAACAATTGCAATGTAGCCCAGCTAATGCTCACCTCTTAGCAGAACATGTTGGGGGTACAGTCAGTTCATGTGTAAATGTTTGAGCTCATAATCTATTTAAATAAGAATATGAGAAATGTACAAAAGTGCCATAAACCCTGACACTTTCAACAGAAAAGAAGCCTAGTTTTCTTCCTAGTTCTAGCTTTTCAGACCTGTTTGAAGCTTTCATGACCTCTCCTATGCCTTTGCTATTCTTCAGTGTCAGTCTTATACTATTTATTTCCTTACAAGTTTTCACAGAACGCACATCAGATGTAAATTTGGTTGCCTGCAATCCAAAGCTCCATATGGCATTCTCACCCACGTATTCCTACACTTCTATAACAATCTCTTTTACTTTACATTTTATTTTGCTTTGCTATTTTCTTTATTTACTAAATAGATTCAGAATGTTTTCGTTGTATTTCCATATTTTATCACTGTTGTTCTGTTCCAGCCAAAATATTTGTTGTTAATTGCCCTGTCATATATGCATATGGATACTCCAGCACATCATAACTATCAAACCAGAACGCAGGTGAGTTGCACACTTGTTCTGTGCACTGGCATTTCTCATTTCACCTGCAGGAGTTCTTCTCAGACAGCTTGCCCAGGCTCTTCAGAAAAGGCTGGCCTAATGGAGGCAGAGGGCTTTGATACAATTTACTAACATTTCATTCTTAGAGATGACTGACTGCATACAAACAAATTGGGAAATACATTCTTCTGCAGGACACATATTACTTTATATTCATAATATTTGTATTGCTGCTGGGGAGTTGTACAGATCATGTCCTAAAGCATAAAAACAAATCTGACTTTCAGCTTGATACCAACGTGAAACTCCCTGTTGTCATTTAAATTTTAACATTAACTGGTATAATTCATTATTTCCCTTTTTGTCTCTTATCATCTCCAAGTCTATATAAGACTCGTGTGTGACAAAATTTTTCCTTTCTTTGAAAACCTGACCCAGAGTTAAACTTGATCACAAATAGTTTTAACTACAGCGTCTTGCCACATGCTGCGTTTGGGATCCAGGACAGGACATCTGAACTATCTTCAGGTATCGATTTGAAATTTGATGCTGTTTCCCCCAAACTCTAAAATTGTCTTTATTCGTCTTTTTCAGGCAAATTATTTTAAGCTGGATTCTACAACCCTGTGCTGCTTAAGTAGTACTTTAAACCACTGAAATCAACGAAGAGACAATTTAAATAAAAGCAATGATGTATTTGGTTTGAAGATACTTCTATGCTTACGGAAATGGTGCTTCTTGCAAACAAGATATCAAAGACTTAATTTGACAACATGGTGCTATAATGTTTAATTGCTCACACAGAAGTGTTACCAGGAGAAATATATTTTTCTCAAATAAATCAAACATCCATCAAAACACTAATTTTATACTATTTTTAATGTGCATTAAATAAATTGCAAAGAAACCCTGTCACAAGGATTTTTCCTTATAGACAGACCACAGTGTCAAACTTAATTGCTGAGCACACGTGAATTACTTCAGATTATATCACATTCTGGAAAAATTACAAGAAATGATTAATGAAAAAAATTAAAACACAGATCAATGATTATGTTGGAAAGGACAAAATTATTAAGAGAACTGAAGTATTTTGACACTGTTAGCACAGAAAAATTATTGTTTTACTCACACAGAAATTGACTTAAAATATACATATAATAGCAATGATGAAAACTTCTAGATCACTATAATTAGCATACACAAAGTTGTATTTTATATTGTGAAGAATATTAAATTAGTATTTTTTTAAAATTTGCATTCTGCAGTCAGTAGAAACCAGCTATTTGGGGCAATACAAATTAACATCCTAAAAGTTAATATATAAAAGTGAATAATTTTAGTCACACAGCTGCTGCACAGCTTAGGTTACTCATGTATAATTCTTCAGGCTTGAAACTTGGTATTAAATAGCTGTAGAGACATTTCCCTGAAACCCAGTAGCTCCAAGGAAGTATAGTTTCCTCTTTATTTAACTGAATAAAAAAAACACTGAAGACCTATCTTTCAAATATAAAGTAGTTGCACGACTCTGTACTTACACCAGTGGGTATTTTCAGTTATTATTTTGTTTACTGGATAAGGTCCTCAATATCTTAATGGTGCAACATTAACATAATAATAATTATGAGATAAACAATAGAATAAAATAGAACAGTTTTAGTTGGAAAGGTCCTACAATGATCACCTAGTCCAACTGCCTGATCACCTCAGGGCTGACCAAAAGTTCAAGCAGATTATTAAGGGCATTGTCCAAATGCCTCTTCAACAGTGACAGACTTGGGGCAATACCTTATAGTAACCGCTACAAGGTTTAAATATCATTCATTAGTTAGTCCCAAAAGCTTATAAATGCAAAATTATTTGAGAAATACCATTTGAAGTAGGTACTGGTGGAGAAGTGCTCTAATTTTAACACTAAAAAATCTAATGAAACCATCCTTATGAGATGACAGAATAATCCAGCCTGTCAAATAATAAATCAACAGCAACAAAAATGCAAGAAAGATCAGGACTTGCAATGTTGGTTAATTGTCAGAGAAATTTTCCAGCTTCAACATGGAGCTCAGATTTATATAATCAATTTTCTTTTAGTAAAATCAGCTCTTGTTGCACAAAGCAGTGCAACTGGTTTAACCTTGTACTAGCTGACAGCTATGCATCTCAAGTGAAAGAAGCCTTTCTGCAATGAATTGATGTTTTTGAACCTTCCAATTATTCTTCAGTGCACAGTAATTCAGCTAGAGCAGTTAATATCCAAGGTGTTAACTAATATGAAATGTCTTCATCTAGACCTCTCTTATTCCTCTGGTATAATTCCTGCAGCTGGGCATGCAACTTTGGCTAAGGTTCTACAATCCTCCCTCCAAAAAAGTGTTTCAAGGTCCAAATTGTCTCAACACGTGAGATTGTTTTACCTCTTTCTGTTTTGAACCGCTCCATATACAAAGGCAGTTTCATTGCTCTCACGCTGTCCTCACCTAGCATAAATAAGGATCATTTTCTTATAAATAATTGGAGGATCACAAATACCTACTGTCTAATTGCCTTGTGCATGGAAACAAAAAGAAGAAAACAAAGGGATTCCCTAGCTGTTTACAAGGGGAACGCTCTTAGCTGGAAGTGAATTTACTATACAGGTTTACATCAACAGATAGCTACATCAGGAATTGCTCTCAGCTGGAAGCTGGGACCAGATCCAGCCGCTCTGCACTTCCATTTGAGAAGGGCAGAAGGCATTAGAATGGGAAAAGAGACTCTGGCCTTGCGATAGCATATGGTGTTTATAAGAAATATTTTGCCCAGGTTACTCCTGTGACTCTCTGGAGGTTTATGAGTGTCCGAGGCTGCCCAACTGCACAGCTCTCACAAACCTATTGCAACCCCACTTAGACCAAAACCTTCACTTCCCCCCTTCGGGACCGCAGTGTTCCTTCACATCACTAACTGCTGGTTTTAGTCAGGCAAAATTCCTCTTGGCTTCTGTCGGAATTTTACCAACGTGAAGTCTGAACAATTTCAGTCTTTGAAAATAAAGAGGCAAGAGGTTAATGCACTAACCCAACCAAACGGCCTCATTAGATGGATTTTAAATTTTATCTGGGAGTTTCTCCAAGCTCCATTCCATACGTCATTCATATGGCTGTGGTGGGACATTTTAACCAAAAAAACTAAGCTGCATGTACAACACTTATCTTTAGCATTTCAAATTTCTCCAGGAACTCCACGAATTCCATCCCACTGCACGCTATCCTTTGGCTATGTTTGCAAAGAGGTCTGGTTTCATACGTTCCTACTCCTCAGCTAAGTCAGGGCTATCAAAGCCTAAGAGGCTTCCAAGTTACAGCTTATACAAGTGATGAACTAGAATGCATTTCTGCTACTGTTCGAAAAGGCTCCTGTCTCTGACCTATTTAGTGGTCCCCCCACACTTGTACAGACAGATTCTCTGTCCTCATCTGAAGTGGAAAGACATAAACAATGATTTAGCATTTAGCAAGCAAGAAGGGAGTTTGGGCTTATGGAAAAATGAATTTTCAGTTGGTAAGGCCTTTCCCTTCCATCCCATTGCTCCCATAGCACACCCTGTTAGAGGTCTCAATCCTTAACTCCAAATCTGAAGCTGCAAATGACTGTATATATGCCCTTTGTCCTTTCAGCACTTGAGCTCTGGGTAGTCAGCTCTTTAAGCCATGGGAAGAAAGAATGTTCTCAATTGCTGTAGATGCTTTCTACCCATGTTGGGACAAGCTATTAAGTACTAATTAAACACCAAGTCCAAGATGAAAGAAAATTAAAACTGCACATCTATTAAAAGAAAGAATTATTCTAGAATTTGAATAGAGCTCCTCAATACTGCTCAGGAACATATAATAAAGACCATGTATGGGTAGGTGTAATTGTATGCAGTTGCCTTAGGAACAGATGTTCAGCATAGAAAGCAGGAAGCCTGCTTAAAAGGCAAACTCAAAGGCTTTAAGCCTGGTGGGTGAAACCTGTCTTGACTGAAGTTACTGACAAAAGTGCCATGGGCTTGGTTGGAGTCAGGGATTCATCCCAACAGCTTTCCTAGTTCACTCATGTCTGCAATATTATTATGAGTGCAAAACTGAATAATATATTCCTTTGAGCCAGAAGTGCTCTATTGGAGGCACATTTCCCAGTTTCTTTTGTGCAATAGCTTCATCAAGAAACGTAAAGTACCTAGGGAGTCATAAAAGAGTCTAGGTTTACACTCTTAGAGATTCTGGTATCATTCCCACTTCCAATGTATTTTTATTATGTAGACAAGAGATATTGTGCTTTTAGAGAAGTGCTATTGTAGGATGTAAAAGAATTTGACATGCAGAAAGAAAACACTGTCTGGTACATGGGTGGCATTTTAAAGTAATATTAATAGCAAGGTTTCTTATAAAGATGTCATGCAAAAAAACCACCTTTTCATTTTCCAAGTATTCTAGAAGTAAATACAGAATGCCTAATATTGTTTGCCAGAACAATTTCCAGTGAGATTCAACATCTACTATGCACATGCCAGAAACAGAAGGTCCAAAGTATTGCTCCCAGTACAATATTCAAGACGTGTTTCTTGTCCACGCATTTCTCTACAAAGAATATACTTGTTCATGCTTCTATGACTTGCTGCCCATTTTTGTTTCCATTTGGAGAAATATTATACAACACAAAACTACTTCTCACCCTGTATGAAGTCAGAACACATATATAACCCTCTACCTCTTCACGTCACTATTTGCAAAAGACAATTTCCTACAGATCCTGAACTACATATTGCTAAGGTGTAAAGTTTGAAATAGCAAAGGATACTATATTTTTCTTCTAAGAGGATCATCATTAAGTCTTACAAGTCAGCTGTGGAAATGAGGTGATTTAAGATGTCTTTGTGCATTCTCCAGATATTCTCCCAGGAAAAACCAGCAAGCTGTTCCGTGGAAAGTGCTACCCAAAATCATAAGCAGTAGCTAGTGTCTAAGCTGAAAATTTAAACAAGATTACCATAAGACTATTGCCATGTTAGTTTGCCCAAACAAATACTAGTGTAAATGGCTGTATATTTAATAAAATAATTCTCAAAGCTTTCAAAAGACATTGCATAATGTGAGCAGAACAGCCAACAAAATCATAAAGGCATGAAGACGTATTTCCTGTTTCCCGGTGTAGATGCTGCATGGTTGATGTTAATTCCAGCACCGAGTATTTCAGGTAGGGCAAAAATTTGCAAGCAGATAATCGCTACTGAATGCCTGACAAACTGTGTTGTCTGGATGTAAGTTACTGGTTGAAAAAGAAAAGACAACTGCAGGCTTTCAGGACATGACCACAAAGACACCATCACCATCCTCGCAAAAGCACAACATCTCTGAAGGGGCAGGCCCTCAGTTCACTTCCCACCTGAGCACAAGCCTGTGCTCTGTTCACGCAACTGCATGGATCTGGCAAAGCCAAAGCAAGATACTTGGGATGAGGTAGAGCTCCCAGACTGCCACAGGGCTCACAAACAGCACCACTGCCAGCAAGTCTGAGAGTCAAATGACTTGGCCTGCTCTAGTACACATGGGCAGTGGAGAGCAAGCTCAACTTTCATGATACTTTGGTACCTTAGCTGACGTGAAGAAGATGTAGTGAGGAAAAGCATCAAATCCGTGATTCTCAACGTAAAAGTCAAGGAAAAAAAGATAAAACCATCTGTGTTGTCACTGCTGGATCAGCTCTACCACCTGTTATTTATATGGCAGTGGGACTGGTAGGAGTTTGCACCACTGTTCAAAGCTGAAAATCTGGTTGCTCCCTTTAGATATACAAAGTCCCTTTTCACAAACTTCTGCAACACAGCAAAGCAAAAAGCATATTTAACTGCAGGATCAAGGCCTTATTCTTTCACTTTCACAGTTACATTCCCTTGTCCTGGAGAAGCTCAAAGATTCAAATGTCCTTGCCTCATACGACTGGCTTGCTGAGTTAATATATCCTGTTATCTTTGTGATGTCATCTATATTTCTCTAAATGTTAGGCCACATAAATTCCTACACTACTGGAATATCTTTTCTCAGAAAAAAAGCCCAATTCCTAGGTTGGCCAGACACAGTCAAGCAAGAAAAATAACAGGAAGCAAAATAAGGCATATTTGGTACAAAAATGAAGCTATGAGGCCCTCAAGTTCAAGAGAAAAATAGAGGTGTCTGAAACCACTTAGATGCACTCTTTATAAGGGCAGCTGACTTCAGAACAAGCTTGCCAAAGTTTAAAGAAAATGAAATCAGGGAATGCCACCCCTGCATCACTCCTGTCTACGGCATGTTTCATGGAGTGGTTCATAAAGCAAATACTTCTTTATGGCCTTCCACGCAATCACAGCATCTTTCTTCTTCCACGGATGTGCTGAGGAATGAAATAACATGTGCTGAGTGAAGATAATCAGAGTATCAAAAATGCTCACGGAAGCAGATTCTACAACAAGAAATATCGCATGGAGGCTAGCTATTCCCTAGGTAGGAACCATGACCTGCAGATAAATTTCTTTCTTCACACAAAAATGCTCATTGTATCACTGTTCTCAGAGCACTCATCATTCACTAGCAATAGTGGAAAGTCTATGGCTTCAGCTTCCAAAACAAATAGAGGGACAGAATTACACCCTCAGATGCTCCAGAGAAGGGCACTTTGCCACAGGGCTATAGTTGCCTTTATTTAACTTTTCCATCCCTCTCTTTATTCTGAGGCTTATTTGACCTCAAGTAAATGGCAGCAATTATCAGCAGCTTCTGATTTACACCAGGAATATGAAACATAAACACCTCATTACATTAAAGAGAGATTAGAGCACAAAAATTCACCTTGAAGACAGCCCTGATATGAGCCAGGATCTGGTAAAACTAACCATTAGGCTAATAAGCATGGCCAGTGATGCTTACTAAGCAACTTCAAGAGGGCCAAACATCTGGGACCAAGAGTCTTTGTCCTTTTGTGGCTTTGCATTTCAGTAACATCCCAGTTACCCAACCAGCACAGACTTTGCAGCCAGATTCCAATGCCATTATCTTATGCAATGAATTGCTTTTATTAAAGAAATAATTTAAGTTGAAAATATACACCACACAATACACTCCAGAACTACTACAGAAATTCACCCTGATGAAAGAAGGTCCTCCAATAAAGATAGTTCCAAAAATAACCATTTGATCATAATTCTTGGTAGTCTCCAAATTACTTTTTAACAAATTGTATTGATATGGAATAATGAGGGAGTAAGCTAGTTTGGTTTTTTAGCAACAATCCATTATTATGGATTCAACACATTGATTAGTGAACTCATTCCCATTTCTATTTCCAAAAAATACAGTTTGCCAGTGAAAGGAGTCTCAAATGCCAGATAACATGCAAAGCTACTAACATGGGCCCTGACTTCACAAAGATATAGAACTAGCTTTAGCAGTAGGTTTTCACGATGGAGACTTCAGTAGTATATTCTACTGAAATAAGAACATTCAATAACAACATTTGTTAAGGGTATAAAATGAATGATGCAAGTCAAAAGACCCCTAATTGCAGTCCCATTGACTGTTTTGCATAAATAACATACTGTAGATGACATGTAATTAAAGCTGCACTGAAAAAAATAAAAGAAAGCAACCAAGTAATTTGTTTAAACAGCAAACAAACAAACAAAGAGGGGCCATTTTATAGTTGATAATTTTTAGTGTCTTCACGGTGAAAACTAGATACAAAGTATTTATCCAGCTGCCCAGTTAAAAGTGGTGGTTAGCTAACACTACACAATTAAAATTGTTTAGTAAAGAAGTTACTAATTGTTCACTAAACGTTTACCATTTACTAAACAATTGAAAATGTTTAGCAAAGCAGTTTAATTTACAATTTGCTTGGCTTGACAGCAAGCAACTTAAAATTTGTGATTAAAGAAGTTCTATGTTGTCACAGGAACCACTTTTTCTCCTTAGCATTAGCCAAAAAATACTTTTCTTACCACCCGTCAAAAGCCGAAGAACCCTCTTTGAACTGGCTCTTCTCCATTGGTATTGTCTTGAAAAATAAACTTCTGAAAGGCTGGCTATATTTCAGCCTCCCTTTTTCTTTAAATATTCATGTGATATCTTTGCGGCTGCATGGTGTTCATCACCCATACTCCTCTGCCCCGTCTCACGTAGCCAGATTCTGCTATTCCACACTCATTCTCAGCTGCAAGATCACCCAAAGAGTTAAAGCCCAGGGCGGTCAATGGGTTCCCTTTCCAATGAGAAATGACTCTTGCAATATCCTGGGATGTCCAGTGCAGGCTTATGATTAGGTGTCTGTAATATTTTAAATTACTGTCTCTAGGGACAGTTCTTCTTAGTTACAATGAGTACTATACATATGGGGAAATGGCTTTAGGAGTTTTTGTCAGTTGTCGTGTGGATATAAACCAGTAATATCCCTGGCTTGTGTATAACCACACATAAGTTTAGCTTGCAGCAGACAACTGTAGCTGACATTTGAAACAACAGTGCCATTGTACTTTCAGATGTGCAATGCAATTCACGACCACTGCTTTCTTTCACCTATAGGAGTTACCATGTTTTCTTAGCTTTTCTTGCTAGCATAACAATTAGTTATGTCAGTATTGCCAAGGAAGAGAGTTAAAAAGCAAACAAACAAAAAAGAATCAGGCCTCAGATACCAGAAACCTGACTTAAAAAAAAAAAAAAAAAGGAGTTAAAGCACATATTTTCACTTGTCTTCTAAGTTTGGGGTGGGACATGGTGGTGTTGATTGACCTATAGATTGACCCTGCACCAGCTATGCAAGTTGCCCTCCCAGAGCAAGTCATCTAGAGGTTACTCAATTACTCCATGTTTTCACCTGAAAAGTGAGATTCTCACATCATCATTTGACCTCAGGAATAACAACATGGACATTACCACCAAGTCTTGCATTAGTTATAAAAGCATTACATTCAGTATTTACGTATTGGAAAGCGAGTACTCAGTTTTAAATGAATTGCTTACAGCTGGCCTGAAGATGGCCAGAAAAAACCCAAAACTACTCTTCAACTTCTGTCTTGGAACTGCTGGGAGATTCATGCATATCACCTCAAAAAATAAGTTAAATTCTCACTCAGGCGCAGATACATGACAACAGTATTTGCGCAAATGTCAAGCATTAATATTTTTAGCCTGATTTGTATCCCCACTGGATTTGCTGTTAGCGAGTGTGAAAGTTGCAGCATTCAATGGCATGTGAAAAGTAGATCACAAGGAGGAACATCAGGGATCAGCTGGAAACACTGGTCTTCAGCTGTATAACTGATACTCCAATAGTTATAAGGGTGCAATGCTCATACTTTATTGAGCTAAAACCAACACTAAACTACTACCTTGAAAGGCTATCAAGGTTCAGTAACTGGTGCATTTTTATACTCAAACAATTATGCTTTCTGGCTTACAAATGTCCTGAACATTGCTCAATGTGTCCCACTATGTTACTTATACTGGTGATAGCACTTAAATTCCATGTCCAGTTCAAGACCTACTGTGCTACATGCTGGATGAGTACTACATTGAAATTCTGGGCATTAAAACCATATGGTTTATTTTGTTATTGTTGAAATAGCTATGAAGAAATATTAAAAGTAGGAAACTAATAGTTAAAGTAGCAGGGAGGAGCAGAGCTAGAGAACTTCAGTTACTGGACACAACCTTTCCCTTTCACCTGAATAACAGCATGCCACTCAAAAATCATCACTGGAACAGCTTGCAACTATTCACAAGGTCAAAGTCTCGTAGAAATGTATTTTCACAAGACATAAACCACAAACTACTGTCAATTCCTACTATATAGAACTGAGAGGAGTTAAAAGTACATAGTATTGTCTTAATATTCTTTCTGTGTGTAGAATAACATCTATAAGCATGCAGAAAAGTAAGCGGGAGGCCAGTTGGTCTCTTGGGCATGTAAAAGGTGGGAGGGACCCATATAGTCCTGATTTGTCCATAGCAAGTCTGTATTTAGGAACACATGCTAAGGATATTTGAAAGTCCCTGCGTTAGAAGACAGACACTAATCTTAAACAAGGAGTAGAAGCGGGTGATCTGTAGGAAGAGGCAAAGACTGCAAATAGGGATAGACGGCTCAAGACCACATGAATGTATTTAAAATACTAATCACATAATGACAGACTGTGATATAGAATCACCACAAAACAAACCTAGTTAATGTAGAGAAAAATGAACGTTTGGCAAAGGTGCTAGCTGTGCACATTTCAGGTGGAAAAGAGTGCCCTGCCAATTGCTACAATAATTAAAATAGACAAGTGTTCCATACAGATCAGCAAGACAGTTCAAGAGTTTAGTGACACCCATATTTCTCAAGTACAGAAAGGCTCCTAGAGACTATACTTCTAAAAATACTCAGAAACCTAATTCCTACTCAAAATGGTGCAAAATGGAAACTTAAAATATGGCTGTTCATCTCCAAACTTGTCTCTGCTATTAGACTGAACTCACAGGCTTTTAGAGGCAGAAATCATGGTAATTCACTTAACCTTCATGGAAAAGAACAGCACTGCTAAAACAGCTCTAACAATGGTTTCAGCTCCATGCAGCAAAAAGGCTGTCACTGGAATCTACAAATTTTGTGGTGGTTTTGTTTTAGTCTTCTAAATTAAATTCTTTGATCTCTATGTGTTAATTAAAAAAAATTAGAAGTCAATTAACATATCCCTTATTGATAACTAGGATTTCACAGATGTTAAGCTCTGTTACTGATGTAGCTGCCTCTGAGTATGACGCTACAATCTGACTGCATCTTATGTGTGTTTCTTCCCCTCTGCCTTTGCATCTGAGAAATCAAATCAGGATGCTGCAAAATAGTCCCTGTGGGTCAGATATTAATATCTGATTTAGACTGGAGAGCAGTTATTCACATAATTAGTTACTCTGAAAATCAATAGTGAGAATTTCAGAAAAATAACAACTGCCAGATTGGATCAGGACACAGTCCTACCCTCTTTCTGAAAGTGGGCAGACATGATGGAGGAAAGCACAAGAAGCCCTCAAGGAGAAGCCCCCTCCCAGCCTAAGAGGGGCTAATTTGAATTTTTAATAATGAAGCTTAATATTCCCTCTGATATTTTTCGCAACTCATTAAATTCTAGATCTTGTCACTGCTATCAATTACAATCCCTTGAATTCTTGATCTCAAAAACAAATTACGTGTTTTCTTAAAAATTACTTCTTTTGCTATCAGTTTTTAATTTATGGCTTTTCAGCTTCATTGACCGTCCACCTGTTTTTCTCTTAAGACACAGCAAAAAGAAAAACTCTATGTGCCTGAGCAATATGTGCCAGTACTTACCATGCTTTTGTTTCAAACTCTTTAAGGTAAACAGCCAAAACTTGAGACTCTATAGATTGACTGCACACTTTCTCCTTACTCATCTTAGAGCTTTCTGTAATCTTTTCTGAGAGGAGATGACCAATATTACACAGTATTTCACTAGGCTATACTACCAGATTCTCTGAAGGCATTGTAACACAGAAGTACGTTACATTATTCCAGTTCCTAAAATCTAGTTTGCAAGCACAGTCAAACAGCAGAGGTCTTCCCTGCACTGTGTACAGTCCCAAACTATTCCCTCACCATGTAAAGATCCGGAATTTTGCAGGTAATTTTAGCATTTTCAGGAAACACAAAGCTTCATTTGTGATAGCTGAATGTCATTTGTTGACATTTGGGCTATTCACCTGGGTGGGTCAGGTCTCACCAGAGTAATGGTGAATCCTTTCTCATTCTGTCCAATCCAAATCAGTTTGTGTGCTGGTTCTGGCTGGGTTAGAGTTAATTTTCTTCACAGTAGCTCATATGAGGCTATGTTTTGGATTTGTGCTGAGAAGCATACTGACAACACATCACTGGTTTTAGTTGTTGCCAAGCAATGTTTACATTAAGCCAAGGACTTTTTCAGTTTCTCATACTGCGCCTATATTCACACCTTCTTATCTACAAGAAGATGGGAGGGGACACAGCCAGGACAGCTGACCCAAACTGACCAAAGAGATATTTCATGCCACAAGACGTCTTGCTCAGAATATAAGTTGGGGGGAGTTGGCTAGAGGGGCATCACTGCTGGGAAACTGCCTGGGTGTCGATTGGCAGGTGGTAAGCAGCTGTATTGCCTCTTTCCTTTTCTATTGCTGTCTTCCTTTTCATTACATATTAGTATAATTATTACTAGTACCATTAGTATCATTAGTTTATTTCAATAATTAATCTGTTCTTATCTCAACCCATGAGTTTTTCTTACTTTTCCTCTGATTCTCTCCTCCATCCCACTGGGGGTGAGGGAAGGTGAGTGAGGGACTGTGTGGTGCTTAGCAGCTGACTGGGATTAAACCATGACAGTTTGTGTCTTCAGCAGATAATCACTTCTTCCTCCCCTCTTTCCATCTAATTTATAAGTATATTAAATACCAGAGTCGGTACATAACCTTGAAGTATCCCACCATGTTTTAAATGGTCAGGTTTTTTACCACCACAAAACTAGTGTCCAAGCAAGTTTTGGGGTCATGGCAACATTATCTCTGATTATCTCTGGAAGTTTTCCTCATGGAGCTTTATTCAGAAAAAATAGCAGAAGCTTTCTGAACATCTCAATTTTATACACACACACATATATAAATAAACAGCCTAAATTAAGTATGAGAGGAATACACTCCAGCATGAAAATAAACAGATCTGGCCCTACAGGTAATTTGGTTACAATAAAAAGAATGTCACTGAGAGAAATAAACCAAATCTAGATCAGATGAGATTATGGATTTATATTCCAGAAAGCTGGTCCATTATTAATGCACCCATGATTACACTCATAGTGCCAACAGCACCTAGATGCCTACAAGCATGCACAATAAGATGACAAAAGGTACCCAGGGTGCCATTTGAACTTAATATAAATCATTTGTTCACAGTTCTTGGATCAATTAAACCTTCTAACTGAAAAGTCCCTATCCCAAAACCGGGCATAAACTCAGCTTGAAGGAGTATTCAAAGAGGTTTCAAAGTAGCCATTACAAAGTTGCCTTCCCACTTTTGATGACCTGCCCCATTTACATGCATTCAGACAGCTATCAAGCTGATGCAGATCAACACAGATCTGCTTCAGCCATGCCACATTATACCAATTAGAGAGATGGGTCTTTTCTTCTGTGTGTTTTGCACTGCAGCAACTCAAATTTTAAATTGGCAATGACTTCACATAACCTATTATTTTTACACATACATTCATGAAACTCAGACACTTTGTATATTTATCCCCCACCATTACAACTCAAGTATGTAATTATGTTATTCAGAATGAGTTATGAGAGAAAATACAACTAGAATAGCAGGCTTAGGCTTGCAATTAACTTTTTCAGACACAGTTATAAATTTCAACAAATAGGTTATAATCGAGGAGCCAGCATGACCTTTATTATTTCAGAAGTCTCAGCCACAGCAGCTCAGTGCGACTTCAGCTGGACTATTAGTCACTCTGTCAGATAGCAGCACTAACATCCAACTCTGTCTGGCATCAGCATATGATCTGATCCTGAAAACTGACCTGAATAAGCTTTACCCTCAAGAACGGTCCCAATCCAGGCAATGAGATTGCTCTTAAAGAAATCCCATACTCCCTGTAAGTAAAGCAGCAAATAGCAGCTATTTCATTTCTGTCACAGCTGCAATCAAGAAAACTAAAAGGCTCCTACAGAAGTAGTCTAGAAATATTTATTAGTAAAGTCCTATTGTCAGGCAATCAGGAGTGGCTCTTCCAGAAAAACTGAACTAGTACTGTGTACCTACCTCACTTCCCTGTATCATTCTCTTCCATTATTAAGCACGCTTACAAACAGATAACCCACGAGCAAGCATTTCAGAACGTTTACACTTAATACTTTGGTACAACATGAAAACAATCACTTTATCAGAGCCAGTCTTCCCAGCAAAGCAATGATTTCAGTTACAGCAGAATCCTTTCTACAACAAAACCCCCTGTGGTGTTACAAACGACATTAAGACAACCAAAATATTTTTATGACTTCAGTTAATTGGTAAATTATTCTCAGAACTTGTTAATTCACGCAATTGCCACCGCGGTGATGTAAAATGGATAAGAAATAGGGCGTTACGCGCAAAAATACTAGCTGATGTATTACAACCACTCCAGGTATCGCTTCCTTTGTAAATCACGTAGGTGGAGGAAGACAGCTATGTCTCTCCTCATATTGATACCATAGGAAGTTTCTTTCTCAGGTGCAGAAACAGTTCCATTTGACACTGGGAAAGCCACAGCATTCGGATCAAGTGCTGTGAAAATCTACCAGATCCCCAAAACACGGAAAGACGCACTGAAAAACGTATTACTTGTGAAAAGAGTATGTGCAGGAAGGTGCTGGGGCTTTCCCGTAGCTGTCACAACCACGGCAATCAGCATCACTAAGTGTGTCTGCAACATTAGGACAAACGCTTGCCCTGTTTTCCTAACAGGATTTAACCGCCGTGGTTATTAGCACTACACTCCTGCGAGCCAGCAGCTGCCCGAGGGCTAACGGACACGGAATTCTTCGCAGAGAGTAAAAGCGCTTCCAACGGGGCGAGTTTTTTCCACGGGCAAAGCCATCAGCCCCTCGCCCCCACGCTCATCAGCCGGCTCTGGGCCGCGGTGGCCCCACGCAAAGCCCCGGCGCTCGCTCGCCCCCTCACGCCATCCTCGCCTCCCCCCACACCCGGCCGTGCCGGCGACTCACGTTTGTAGCTGGCGGCCCAGGGCTGGTAGCCGTAGTAGCCGGTGATGCGGAGGATGCGCTCCTCGATGAAGGTGAGCCCCACGGAAGCGCTGGTGAGGTCCTCCACGGAGCGGGACCACTTCAAGTCCTCTTTGATGGCCTCGTCCACCACCAGGTACTTCAGCTGCCGCAGCTGCGGGCTGATGTCGGACAGGCGCCGGGGGCTGACATCGGGGGAGCGCCGCATGCCGCTGGGGACCGGGAGAGGGGCGTCAGCGGCGGGGTCGCGGCGGGCAGAGCCGCCGCCCTCCGCCGGCCCGAGGCGAAGTTGGCGGCGGGCGGCAGGACCTCGGCCGGCAGGTGAGCGGCCCCCGCCGCCGCAAACTTTCCCCTCCGCCGGAGCGACGCCGGGGCCGCCGGTTGAGGTGAGCTGGGGTGTCCCGGTCCCTCACAGCCCCTCCCCGCCCGGCGCGACCCCGCAGCGGTACTCACAGGGTGGCGGCTTTGCCCCGCGCAGAGCCGTTGGGGAACTCCCGAATCCCCATGGGGAGCAGCAGCGATGGCTGGGGGGCGCCCAGACTTCACGGTGGGGCGAGCCGGCGGCGTTCGCCGGCCGGGTGAGAGGCGGGAGGGAAGGAGGGAAGGGAGCGGCGAGGCGGCGATCACCGAGCCGGCGCTGGTTCCCCAGGCGGCAGAGGAGGGCGGACGGGCGGACCGCCGTTACCGCCTGCGAGGCGCGGAGCGCCGGCGGCGGGGGCCGGGCAGGGCAGGGCGCGCTCCGCGCCCCCCACCCCGCGCGCTGCCGCCGGCCGCCGGCAGGGGGAGCCCCGCGGCCCCGCCAGCCGCCCGTGCCGCTCGCCCCCTGGCGGCCGGCCGTGGGACGGGGCGGCCTCGCCCCCCACCCCCGGGCGGGCAGGCGCGCTGCCCCCGGGGTCTCCTCCGTTGGCGTCCGAGACGGGACACGGGCGGGCTGCGCCCCCGCCGCGAGGGCAGGCCCCGGGTGGGTGGGGTGGGTTCCCCGCAAGACCGCACTAGGACGAACGCGGGGGTGCGTGACGACCCTGGCCGTGAGGGCCCTGAAGCGGCCGTGGGGCCGGTCTGGCGGGAGCACCCTCCTGCCGGCCCCGGAACGCGCTGAGGCAGCGCCTGAGGCGCCCGGCCTTGCCCCGAGCAACGGTTGTGCTGTTTTTAAACGCAGGACCTAACACATGGAAAACATGCAGTTTAGTATGCGTGAGCAGAGGTGTGTGCCCTATACAAACACTTTATTTGCAAACAAAAAAAATCCAGTGATAGATACTCAGTCAAAACTTGGTCACCGACGAGTTGAAGTTACAGATGTGGGGTTTTGTGTATATGTACGTGTCTCACAGGAAAAAACCCTCAATTCCGAGGAGAAAAGATTGTTCCCTCCGACCGCTGCGCAGGCTCGGTGTACCTGGAACATTAAAACGCCGAGGTATTGAAGGTGGAATCAAGCTGGCATCAATTAACTGCAACCTTTCACTATTATCGAAGGTAACGTTAAAGGATCACTGCACCATTAACAGAAAGTTAAAAATCTCCAGCAGCTGAAAGCCCAACTAATTACCATCTTAAATGCACATGTACTAAACAGTGTACTGAGTTTATTCTCTTTCCTATGCAACCCTGACTTTGAGCCTGTGAAGGTGAAAATGTTAGTTGCTGTGGGGGTCAGTTCCAAACCCCAGTACAGGCGAACCGTAGCGGTCCAGCAGTGCAAGCAGACAGTAATCGCAGGCTGCCTACCTGCCAAGTGACAGAGCTGCTTGCAAGGTACACAAACCAATGCAGAAGGATGATTTAGGTTAAGATGAGAGGATGAAAACACAGTAATCACTAAAGCTACAGATTCTTAATTACTGGCTTGGTTTAAGTCTCTTCAGGGCATTCAGAGCAGGAGTGGTGATAAAAGGTATGAATGGGATTAAACATTTCAGTCAGGCCTCCCAAACCTGGCATTGTTCCGTATGCAGAGCCCATGCACTCTCTGGCTTTAAGTGACGGACAAATATAGGATTGCATCTAAGAATTGTCTGTAATACTGCATGTATCTTGTGTAAATTCCTCCGTTATTGTAGGTTCAAGATTCTCAAAGTTTACTAAAACCAACATGACAGGTCCAGAAATGTAAGTCTGGACTGGCTGTGCTTAGTACAGGACTATTTCACCTTGGCATGAGAAAACAGTATGAAGTTGTGAGTCTCAGAGCAAGCAAAGGTTCCACCAACCAAGCAAGTGGTGCTGTTGACCAGCAAAATGGTGACAGCTGCTGAGCACCCACCTGCCTCTCGGCATGGGCTGGTGCAGGCTAGCAGGGGCTTGGCCAGCCTGGTTAGATGTTTTGCCACCATGACTGAAGTATGTAGCTGCCTATTTTCGATAGCCTCAGAAAGGAGCCATGCAGGTCAGAGGACCCATTACACACTCCACTTTAATATGCCAGAACCATCTCATTCCTCTGTCAAACAGAGATTGTTTTTCTGCTGTTTTATTTTTTCCCAGCTGCTGTCGTTTCAAGGTGTAAATTAAATGATGGATGGGTGTTAATACTTTCTCCTGTCATGCAGACAAGTGACTTTGGACAGCTTGGGTGGCAGTGTTGACAAACTTGAAGTGAGCATGCATGTTGTGAGGGGAAAAAAACTGCATGGGAGTGAAAATTTTAAAGTTCACTGAGATGTTTAATAAAGATGACATTTCAAAGTTATGCTAACAGGAAACATCAGCGTAGATAGCTCTTAGGATCTTACCAAACCTTGTTGTAAGTGATGTTTCTTCTTAAAAAAATAGCAGCTGCTGGACACATACAAGTAAAAATTCTTGTGTATATTATTTTATTTACGGTTAAGCATCGTAGCTAAAACTGAAACATGACAATAGAGCATTAGACGTTAAAAGATAAAGTATGGGATCCCACATAATTTGGGATTTGTAGATTTATGAAGTTACTTAAGTTTTTAATAGGAAGAGAGAGGAAGTATTGCAGTATACTAGCAATGCTACCAAGAGTAAGGAACGAGTTAAAAAGAAAAATTTGCTAAACAGTATATACCTATTTAAGGAATAGTGGGCAAAATGGAGAAGGGTTTGGCTCAGTTTAGGTTGGAGCCACCTAGTATGATATGCAACACGAAGCTGGAGCCACTATAATCAGCTTTTCTGAACCTCTTACTAGTTCACTACTTTAATAAAAAACACCTACAATCATTCAAACACAGAATAGTTAGGAAATAGTTATTTTTTTTAAATGGCAGAGCACTATAGCAAGGGAACAATTAATACTTATTCCAAAACGTGGTGACTTATTCTGTCCTGTTAGATACAGCTTTTTATTTTTTTCCAGACAACATGAAATTATATGCTTGACTGGTAGTCAGCTCTGGAAAGGCACAGCCATTAAGATATGTTAGCTTTATGTTGTCTACAATGTGATGCCATGTCAGAGGAAAATATAATTTAAACTGTATTTACTTTTACCTCCCATCAATACTAGTTTGCCAGAAGTTTCTCTGGGGTGGAAGTTTACTCTTATCAAAATATTACTCATTCCATGAGAAAGGTGATTCTTTTTATTTCTTCCACCCCACCAAGATAAGAGTTTTACATTTAAAGGGTGCAGGGACATTAGTAAGATAAGATAGCAAAGATTAGATATCAGGAAAAAATTCTTCACAGGAGGGGTAGTGAAGCACTGGAACAGGCTGCCCAGAGAAGCTGTGGATGCCCCGTCCCTGGCTGTCTTCAAGGCCAGGCTGGAGGAGGCTCTGAGCAACCTGGTCTGGTGGAGGGTGTCCCTGCCCACGGCAGGGGGGTTGGAACGAGATGATCCTTATGGTGCCTTCCAACCCAAACCATTCTATGGTTCTATGATATTTCACTGGCTTACAAAATAGTTACAGCTGTGGAAACTACAGCGTGAGGTTGATGTGTTCCCTCTTCTCTAGTTCATAAAAATCACCCCTAGGAACTGAATCTTTAGAAGACAACCCAGCTCGCTCCTTAAGCGGGTACTCTTCTAACTGAATCTTCTGTAGCTGATGTGTGTTCCTGCTTCTTAGTGTATTTGTTTGTAATGCTGAAGGTATGTACCTGAGCCATTAATCAGATGCTCCTGCCCCAAGGGTTTTTGGCTGTTAGACAAATACAATATACAGGATAAAAGACCTATATAATATATGGAAATGCCTGTATGGCAAAACTATTAATTTTCTGTAGCTGGGGTCAAATTTGGCATCCACTACTATAATACTCCTGCATATCCAGAGTGTCTCCAGCTGAATCAGTGGGTCTAATTTTAGTATGCTATTCAGACTGGCCAGGAGTGCAACTTTAAACATCATCTATTTCACACACAGTATTTTGAACCAGCAACCAAAAAAATACCTAACTGGAAACTTACTAGTCTATCCTGCATAATACTGCTTGCACTCATGTTTTAAAATATTTAGTACCACCTTTAAATTGTTTGAATAAACCCAGAGAAACAAGAAAAACAGAGAGGAGACAGAGAATGGCCAAATGCAAGACTGAATAATAAGCAAAAATCAGCCCAACTACCTTCAACAGACTCACAGTTGAGCTCGCAAGTACAGCAAGAGGGAGACTGTGCTTGAGATAATGGTCAGATGAATTTCAGACAAGTCGCAATGCATTTTTCATGTGAGCTCCCACATTGTTCCAAGACCCCTGCAATACATGAGCAAAACCAAACAGGCATCAGAATTTCCAGTGTGACTCCTTGCTGAAAGCCACCAGGAAGCTCTAAAAGTTATTATGTAGCTGCCTGTTGTAGTCAGGAAGGGACATAGAGAGTCGGTGTCCTAGTTCCTAGGAAATATGCTGCTTTACAGAAAGCTGATTTTAATCTACTACTTTGAAGCTATGAAACATAAACTGTTCAGTTTCTTCTTTGACAGATGCAGTGAAAATAGAAGCCCTTTATATTTGGAACTGAAAGTAGGCCTATCGGTTGTTTTACTATTCACTGTTGGATGAGAAGTGCAGAAAAAATTTTTTTAGGACATCTCATCATGTCTTGGTGGTGTATGAGCCCTGCCCTTGCCTCTCTTCCCAGTTCAGATCAAAAACTGAAATGCAAAGAGCAGAAAAATAGTAACACTTCCCTCCTCCAGCAAGATGCCCCACAGCAGCTGTAGGAGGTTTCAATGACAAAAGATATGGAACAGCAGACCTCTTCAATATCTCAGATTTTGAGAAATGCCAGAGGCTTTAGTCTCAAAATCAATGTGTTCTACATAGCCTTGGTACCTCTTCATGTTCTGCCTTTTCAGGTGATTTGTACCAGAAATAATGGGCTACAAACTGAGGTTAAGGAACGACTAGACATTGTCTTTCAAGCTTTCTATATTTATCTGTGTATCATTCCTGGTTTGTCCTTTTCACATCGCTGACCACAGTAAGAGTTTGGCTGAGGTACGAGCCAAACAATCGGGGAACAAGGAAAAGAGGGAATCATAGCAACAGGTACCTACGCTGGGTAGCCCTTGAAAACCCACAGGGTTAAAAAACCCCAAAACACTCACAACAGCCACAAAGATATAGGGGAGAGAATGAAGGGCTCCAGAGAGACCTTGAAAGAAAACTTTCAATGGATTTGTGCTCAGGGAAGACAGTTGCTTCAGTGAATCAGAGCACAACATTCGTGTTACGTTTAAAGTTGCTTATCTGGAAGGTGTGCTAGCCCTAAGAGAAATCTGATAATTCCCACACTTCAGATAAACTTTTGTTCTTCTAGTTTTGAAGGTGGTTTTTAAAATTGACATTTTTTTGTTGAAGAAAATGTGTCACTAGCCTTGGACTGTGCAGCTTTCTCAGCAGGAGAAATTTCTGAAGAGAAAGGAACACTTGGAGACTGATTTGACAGGCAATTTTTACTGTATAAAATTAATGACAGCTGTTTGAAGCTGCTCATGTATCTGAAACATTAAAAACCCATCAGCTGAATTTTTGATCTGGGAGCACAGAAAATCCAGGGGCATTACACTTTTGCCATATGGTTCTATAAGGTGGGGCATATTCACTTACATTGTATGCATATCCGCATCCAGGTATGCATTTCAAACCCTACTCATCCCAGTTAACCACACTTTTCCAAATCTTCTGGAAATAGTTTAGGAAGCTACTATAAATATTCTGCTACACCAACCCAGACCCCACTTCTCCCCACAACATACAAAAAAGTGTCCTCCCCTCACCTTTTATCACCTAGAATGGATAGATTTCATCATATCATAGATAAAGACAGTATCTCACTGCACTATTTTCCAGCTATTTTTTTTTTAAATTAAAAGACTCCATTAAAAAAAACCAATGGGCAGACAATTTGCAGAAGTGCTGTGCAGGTCCCTGCTGTAGGCAAGAACATCCCTATATGTTGTATACCCATATAGGGGCAGATGTTAGCCCTACTGTGAGCCTCAAGGCTGCACCGCTTCTTAGTATAAAAATGATACAGCATTAAAAAATTACTTCTTTCATCTTGTATTTCTTTAGTAGATTCTTTTATTGTGGTGATAAATTTGAAACAGTGAGATTATTTGATTAAACTTCCTCAGTCACTGCTGAATGGACTACCCTGCTTGTAGAATTAATAAAAAGGCCAAGACACCTCATTAACATGCTTGGTATTAAGCTGGATTGGCAGCAGTGCAGTTTAATCCTGCCAAGGGCTATTTTCTGAGGGAAGTCAGAAAGCTTTTAATCATATCCTTAAAGGTTGAGTCGAGAGAAGATGACCTTGCAAAAGCTGTAGTCCTGAACCGTCCAGACTTTTCCCCTCAGCCCATTCATGCTGGAGCTGCTTAGTGCACAGTACAATACGTTAAATAATATGGCTTCTCCTTGTGTAATTCAATGCACCAAGCTTGATTTTGCTGTGCATGCTGATTGGGACGCTAGATACAAAAGCTTAGTTTGGAAAAAGCCGCATGCACTAGCATCCTCTAGCATTTTTTTTAGTAGCTGAAACTACAGGAGCATCACCTGAAGGCCTAGAGGTAAACTTTCGTTTGCAGACCCACCACACCACTTTCACAAATGCCTCATGTTCTGCACAAGCAATTACAGCTCAGAAAGACATGGAGAAAGGGGATGAAAAGCACCCACTGTGCATAATCATGCCTACCAAAACATCACAAAGATCAAGATTAATGTCATCGCTGCTGTTTAAAACCGTGCATCTGTGGCAGACCTAACTGCAGAAAGTTACACTGCCAAGTAAATTGCATTCTAATTCTCACACACAACAGCCTATAAAACAGATCTCAAACTTCTCTTTTGGAAACACTCTACTTAGGCATGTAGGGTGAATGTCTCGGGTAATTAAACCATTCTTTACAACTGGTTGTCCAGATGGAAATTGTTGCTTTGTGTGTAGACACAAGCAGCTGCATTTCTCAACAGAAATGAGAAGTGCTCAAGCAAACTAGTTTCAAGTCATTAACACTTAAGCAAAGTTATCCTCCAGACTCGGTTAATCTAATTTATATCATGCTGGTGAAACTTCACCAGCTTAATGGAGTTGCCTCCAACATGTGGCTTCTCAACTCACAGGTACGCTCTCATTTTGAAGAGTGGCATGAGTTTTGTGATTGATTGCTTTATCATATTTTCAAAAGAAATGTGACTGCAAAAAAATTGTATTGCAAGTATCTTAACTTCTAATTTTGCTTAGGCTAAGCACATAAAAGCTTCTTAAAAATCAGTAGGTCTTTTTTTCTTTGTCTTCCTTTGTTGGTAATGTTTCTTCTAAAGTTTATTTTATATTCCTTTTCCTAGGTTACCTTTATAGGTTTTGAGCTAAAGGTTTTCCTTTACATAAAAGTTTTCCTCTGTTGGCCCATGCAAAATTCATGTTCAAGTAGAAATAGGCGAATGTGAGAAAATCCAGCAAAGACAAATTAAGCCATATTAACAACGTGATAAACATGAGGCAGTGCATGGAAGGCAAACTAAAAACTGTATCTCAAGGTAAGGAGGGGATCACATTATGCTTAGATGTCTTCATTAGTAAAGGGACACTCACCTTGACTGTCTTGAAATACAAATATTGTCCTTGAAACAGCAATCCAGAGACAAGAATTACAAAAAAGGCTTCCTAGGCTATAGGACTCCCTGGCCCTTCAGAAAGTGACCCTGCTGTGAGAGACTGACGACCAGTGAGAAAGGCTGGAAGAGAGACACATTCTTCAGGCCACTGTGGGGTTTTAAATTGAGCGTTTGTTTATAAAGATAAGGAAAAGTGCTACCCTTGATATTCTTTTGTTAGAACCTGTAGTAGATAGTAAAAACAAGGATATTGCAAACTTCTCTAATGGGATTTTTTTTAATGACTGCCAGAAAAATCTATTTTAGCTGTATCAAATAGCTAAAGAAATAAAATAATTCGTGTTTTATATTTTCTCCAACTACACAACCCATGGATGAAGAAGTTGGGATTCCACACATTAAAAAGTCAAAGAATGGCAACATTTTATGCTTTACCGTGCAGTGCAGAGGTAATTTGCTCCCTTTGTATCTCACATGGGATTTTTATATTGCCTTCCATGTATTTTTTGTAAACATTGAAAGGGAATTAAAATAGCCTCTGTAAAACACAGTCGTTATTATTGCCTGAACACTGAGCTGCAGATAGTGTTTTGCCATCCTCCAGTACTCACATGCATATATACCAGTAGTTTTAGCTCTCAGCCGTTACTAAAATTAATGTCTCGTAACCTTAAATAAGGTGATTCTCTACTAAAGCAAAATAAATCCTCATCACAACAGATTTTAGCCTGCCTTTGCCACCAATTATAGGCTGAAATTGTATTTATTCCTTTTGCTATTGTAAATAAAGGGGCCATTTTTTGTGGCATCTCCTCCCACCTGCTCTCTTGAGAGTTACTATGATACCCTTTAAGACAAAAGCCCACTCACACCGTGCAGTTACTGAGGTGCTCACGTCTCTCCCAACCCCTCAAGCTCACTTCGTGCTGCATTAGCCCATGAAACACTGCCTTGTCCTTGCAGAGCTGAGCAGGAGCTCCCTTCTCCCTTCTCCAGCAGTCGTGGACATTCTCTGCTTTATCAGGTATAACACTTCTTAATATTATACACAAGCAGAGATATTGTAATGCACAGAAGCCTTTTTTTTTAAGCCTGATCTTAACAGTCAAATTAAAAAGCCTCAACAGAAATGTTCAGCTCTGCTCATGAAGCTGAAGACATATATAATAAACGTGCAAGTCATTGACAGCGATAATTCTGACATTGTAATAATCCGTGGGCTAGCAGGCTAATTCTAGGCTCTGGTATGTCTCCTACTAAATATTTAATATTCATCTTTCTTCTGTGATCAATAGGTTTTGTAGCACGTGCTTTTTTTAGTATTGAGCTATTTTGTGACAGTAGGACAAGTGAAAAGAAAAATGTACAGAATAACTGGTGAAAAGTTTCCATTGACTGAAACAGGTTCTTTAAATTAAGCTGATGAACAATGCTTGTGCTTATCTAACAGTTTTGCCAGTTAGTAAATCCAAGTGGTTATTAGACCATTCTACAGTTACGGACTAGACCCTGCAAACCAGAAAACAACAGAAACCAGAACATCTGCTGTAGGAGAAAATATGCAAAAATCCTAGCTGCCTTCCAGTTCTTCCAGAGCGCACTTACACTCCAAAGTGAACATCTCCGTGGCATTAAGGGAATCTGCAGCTATCATGACAGCTCACCACCAGACCATATGCAAAGGCTGATGAGAAAACACACACACACTACCCATGTGGTAGCCTGGGATGAAAGCTGTTTTTCAGGCTTCTGCATCAGCTGCACGAGCAAACGTTCACCATTTAGGAGATACCTTCCACTTCAAGGAGAGAGAAAAAAGGGAAATTGTTTTCACTTTCTCACCTATTTTCTTCCCCCAAGGCTGCACAGGGTAACCTGTCCTTCACTTAAGTTGGCAGATCAGATTATAAACAGACAGGATGCATCAAGAAGATGCCATCTTTACACAGTCTCATTGTCCTCTAGTTGAGAAACTGGGCAGGGGGAAACAAACCCCTAATCCCTTAAAGCCATTTGTTACGAGAAAGAGACAATACATTATTATTCCTGTTTGCCTAGGACAGGAGAAGTAAGGGGCTTACATCTCAGTAAACCTAGATACGCAGCAAAACTTTGTTTAGGCAAGGATAGTTGCCAACAGAGAAGTACCTGGCTTAGGAAGTTTGCCAGAGCCTCCATCGCCAGTGTGTAAGCAGCTACACACACATCTGTCAAGGGGCAAGTCCCGCCTTGGCCATTTCTATTCTCTGCGGTGGAGACCTCAATCTCCATTGCCCACTGGCAGTAGCTGTTTCATGCACCAGGCGAAAACCATGCCAGAAAATACACGGACTCTGTATTAGATTTCTAGAGAAGTGTTGCTGCACTTGGTCCTATTATTCCATTTAATGGTTTGTATTGCATCAGTCAATAACTACCTCATTATTTGCAGCCTCCTTGGTTTTTCCATTTTATTACATTTTCATTGTCAAGCAAGATTGAAAAGAAATAAATCCTGGAGCTGAGGTAATGACTTGTTTTCCCTTTCCTGAATGCTCATTCTCTGGCTAAGAGTGAAGCCTTTTTCCACCCCTCTCCAGAGTTAAGCTGTCATTTAATCTGATAAAATTAAATTACTCCTGATTCTCACGCCGTACCCACAGATGCTCATCAGCTCTATCGTGTCTGAGCCAGCTCAGAGCTCCAGAGAGCGTTATCTCTGTCATGCCTTTCAGAAATGCAGTCTGTAGCACTAACTTTTGAAGAGAATTCTTTGGTGACATTTTGTAAAGATACAAGTGAAACACAAAAGAGATTTCTCTGCAGCTTGCAACGCCGAGGGGTGCGAGGGGGAATGCTGCTTGCCTGCTTCCCTGGCTCTGATTTCATCACATCCAACAGGCAGTCATCAAAATGACAGAAACAGCCACGTCTCAAAGGAACAGTATCCAGCTAAAGGGTGAAGGCTGGCCATGATTTCTCATCAGCCCCTAATTGCCAAGAAAAACACGGAACCTCCTCCCACCACTCAGAAGCAGGACAGGAAGTTTTGTGAGATTTAAAAAAAAAAAAACCAAACCCGACCCCAAACATCCATAAGAACTTTTGCCTGCCCTCTGTTTCCTTGTTCTGGAATAGTCAGGGTGACTTCGAAGCACCCTCTTGTCACCTTGAGGTCCTGCTGACTGCAAATGTACCCAGAGGCTTTCATCTAGTGCCACCTGTGCTGCGGCACTGCGTGGCACAGACTAGCAAGAGAAGCATATACACAACAGAGAAGCCTGCGAGAGCCCAACTAAACTGATTCACAGACAACGTCTACCCCCTAGAAGGAGAGAAGTGACATCTCTCCTGTGGCTGTGACCATTTTTTTATGGGAGAAAAGGAGACCTAATGCGCAGTTATGTTGGTCAGCTAACACTAAGCATGCCAACTATATTCTTAACTTCAGTTTAAAAGAGTTTACTCTCCACTTAATTTCTATGCCTTTCCTAAGCACCAGTTATCTGTATTTATTTTTAAGGTATTTATCTACACAGACACCATACTGCCAATATTAAGCAAAGGGCGGTAAGAGCTGAAGGGAGGGATAGGAAAACGTCGCTGAGTGAACTGTGCTATTCCGGGGTGTGAAACCACCTGGTTCCAGCATATATGTGTTCTTACCCTCTGCCAGTGCCTTCCCAACAAGGTGTGTGTGCCTGTGCACACACACGGCTCCAGATCACGGCACGGATCAGGTCATGCCCCAAGGTGCTGTACCAGCTGCCGGCCCCACTGGAGGCTGCTCGCCTGGGGCTGAGGCATTTTTGTCATCTTCTGCAGGGACATGACCAAGCTCCAAATAGGCAAAGGACCTAGCTGTAGAGGTGATTAAAGAGACTTGTCTTCCCTCCCTTCCTCTACCTGGGATCAAACTCGAGCATTAGATTTTCAATAGAAGGACAGTTTTGTAGTCTCTCTCCTCTTTGATCATCGAGGAGGTTTTAAAAAACAACCCATTGGTTCCCTTCCTTTTGAAGTTATACACAGCAGGATCATTAGTGGTAGATAAGCAGACAGATGTAGTGCTCAGTGTTAGATTTCCACTGTCACCATAACAACATTTAGTAGGGATGCTGAGCTACCATCGTTTGAAACGAGACCAACAAATGCTGCAGATTTGTGGGTGGGTGACATAGCTTTCATTTTGAGGTTGTTCTCTCCAGCAGTGTGCTGAGAACCCGGACAAGGACCTGTTCCTTCTGGACAAGAGGCCAGGGAGTCTCCGTGCTTTATAGAGCAATTGGCAACTTTCAGGTCTGCTCATCTCATGAGAAGAAATGAAGCTTTGCAAGCTTTGGTAATTGTGCAGCTTCTAGTTCTGGCTAGCTTGCCACTGCCGCTCTAATTGTCAAGCTAAAGAGAAGCTTCTGGAAATGGTTGCCTTCTCCTCCACCCCCTGAACCCTGTGGACCATCAGAAGATGCAAACATAATGAGTTCAGTTCAAAATTTGAGTGTCATTTCTGTGTAAACACTTGTGTTAGCTTTGCTTTTATAAACATAGTATTGGTGAAAGTTGGTGTCTGAAAAATAAGAAAAGTTTCCTTTTTCTCCAGAAACCAGATGTTTTAACTGTGTTTAATTTCTAGGCAATTACAAGCATTATCCGCATGAATTAACAGTCCTAGCTTATCTGCAACAAGGTAACACCTCATGGGGCTCATTAAAGTCGTAAATCCACCCTAGGGACAGCTCCTTCAGCGTGAACTACAATATTCTCCTTTCCTACTGGTTGCTTAGTTCTAGACTGGCAGGCAATATACATGGGCAGTTAAGGACCTGGTTAAAACTGCAACAGAGAGTTTTTTGGAATATGTGTTTTAAGGTGAGCTAAAGCAATTTCTGAATTTCTATCCCATTTGAAGACGAGCAATAAGAAATCCCTGAGGTGGGACACTGGATGCTTCATGTCAGAAGGCAGTGGGAATTGGCAGCAACCTGCACATCACTGGTACTGCTGTGATACTTTCTATCCAGTAATCACTTCTATGAAAACAGCATTTTTCTGTGCTGTAGGTAGCTCCAGCTCTACCTTTTAGATAATGACAGTACAGCATAAGAGAGAGATTTAATTAATATCACCAAAACTCTGTGGTAGACACAGAAGTGAAAGCCTGATTCCTAGTTTTGCCATGACACCCAGTGAATGCTAGTGAAGCTCCAAACAGCTTTCACTGGAGCTGACACTAATCCTGCCCACTTTGCTATAGGGTCACCTTGTGCAACTTGTGCAAACAAAAAAAACCCCACCCGAAAATCCATCAGTAACAGTCTCCTCAAGTGAACTCACCTAGTGTTGAAGACTTGGAGGTCGGAGGAGTCTGACATTCAGACAATAGCACAAGAGCTTGCTGTTGAGAAGAACAGGGGGGAAATAGAAGAGGACCTTAATTTAGGACTTGCTCACCATAGTTAGCATCGGCAATGTTACACTGAGTTTCTGTAAAGCATTGTTTCTAGCGACAGCAGGCACAAGCAGCAAAAAAGAACCCCAGTGGCATGAGCGTTAGTGGTCAATAGCACCAAGTCGCTAGGCTGTCTCAACAGATCTAAGTGGAAACCCACATTCCTTTCAGCTTGGAGAGGTTCACTTCAGAGAAGCCCACAGCCTCCAGGTGGTGCAAAAGCAAGGCTTTGAGCAGGTGGATTTAGCACAGAGCTCCATGCAGGAGGTTCTGCTCCTGCCACGCTTTGCCACACTAAGTTACTGGCACTTTAGCCGTTTCCCCTGACGGCTCGGCTACGCGTCCTCTTTATCCTTCCTCATAAAATTTTCTTATTGTTTGTACAAGCTTCAAGATGAGATAAATCACTGTGGCTTTGAGCAAATACATATCTTGTCTGTATAATCAACTAATTTGTTTATAATATTGGCTTAGCTAAACACACCTGTAAGTTTCAGTGTTAGAATGAAAATGAACAATACCATGCTAACACAAACTTCTTCATCAGGTACACGTTTGCTAGAAGAATACCTACTTTAGGTTTTCCAATGTACATGCACCTACAGTTTTCCACTGCTTTGCAGATTATTATGAACATATTGATCTTCTCATGTGCACACATACAAAACTCCATAAAAGAGCTCTGCAGTGGCAAACTGCACATACTAATATCCTAGCTGTGATGTCAAGGGACTGCTTGTGCACATTAGTCTCTACTTAGAGCTCAAAGAAACTGAGTCACCATTTTAGAGTAAATTAGAAACATGACAGAGGCTACTAGACCAGATACAGAGCTTTAGGTCAAATAACTCCATCAACTGGAAGAACCAGCAGTCCATGCTTACACAAGAGAAAACTGAGCTCACTGAATCTTTGTCTGCAATTTCTACCTCTAGTACTATGGAAACTTAGAATCATTTAGGTTGGAAAATCATCTGCCTGAGGGTAAGAAGGCTCTATATGGGGATCTGGATAGGCTGGATTGATGGGTCAGGGTCAATTTTATGAGGTTCAACAAGGCCAAGTGCCATGTCCTGCACTTGGGTCACAACAACCTCCTGCAATGCTACAGGCTTAGGGAAGAGTGGCTGGAAAGCTGCCTGGCAGAAAAGGATGTGGGGGTGTTGATCAACATCTGGCTGAATATGAGTCAGCAGTGTGCCCAGGTGGCCAAGAAGGCCAATGGCATCCTGGCCTGTGTCAGGAACAGTGTGGCCAGTAATAGAGAAGTGATTGTCCCCCTGTACTTGGCACCGGTGAGGCCACACCTTGAATCCTGTGTTCAGTTTTGGGTCCCTCACTATAAGAAAGACATTGAGGTGCTGGAGCATGTCCAGAGAAGGGCAACGGAGCTGGTGAAGGGTCTGGAGCACAAGTCCTGTGAGGAGCGGCTGAAAGAACTGGGATTGTTTAACCTGAAGGAGTCTGAGGGGAGACCTGATAGCTCTCTACAGCTACCTGAAAGGAGGTGGCAGAGAGATGAGGGTTGGTCTCTTCTCCCAAGTGACAGGAAAAGAGAAAACAGCCTCAAGTTGCACCAGGGAAGGTTAAGATTAGATGTGAGGAAAAATTTCTTCACTGAAAGGGCTGTCAGGCATTGGAAGGGGCTGCCCAGGGAGGTGAATGAGTCACCATCCCTGAAGGTATTTAAGGGACATGTGAACAAAGTACTTAGAGACATGGTTTAGTGGTTGTATTAGCAGTGTTAGGTTGGACTTGACCTTAAAGGCCTTTTCCAACCTAAAAATTCTATGATTCTAGAAGACCATTAAGATCAAGTCCAACCGTTAATCTAACATTGCCAAGTCCACCACTAAACTGTGTCCCCAGGCAGCACATCTACACATCTTTTAAACACCTCCAGAGATGGTGACTCAAACACTTCCCTGGGCAGCCCCTTCCAATGCCTGACAATCCTTTCTGTGGAAAAGTTTTTGTAATACCCAATCTAACTTGTAAAAATCATGAGCCTCAGAGCAAGAACATTGGAGTAGAATGACAAAACAGTGTACTCAGGCATCCTAGTACCTTTGGTCAGAATAATATCCTCAGATAGCAAAATCCTTCAGCCCAATGGCCTACACAGTGCAGTACTGTAACTGCCAATGCCCCTAATTATAACAGTCATTTGTAACTTTAATCACATGGGCATCATTTGCTTTCATTAGAGATTTTTAGGCTGCATCCTGCCACACAACTTGGAAACTTTTGAGAGGGGAGATAAGGGTGCTTGCTGGTCTTTGATTTGGTGAACGTGCAAGTTAAACGCAGTGCCATAACAAGATGAGAAATATTGCAGAAGGACAGCAATGCAGCTAGAGGGAGAGGCTATTTGCCAGGTTAATTAGATGACTTAGTTCATATTATATTATCTGTACCACTCTCAATTTATCATATAAGACGGAAGGAGAAAAACAGAAACAGAAATTTAGACTGCTCTTATTCTTGCAAATACTAAAGTGGAATTCATGGCCTGGGTCCACACCCTTCTGTTCTTCACAGAATATGAACTCTGTACTTTGGGGATTTTGATTGCTAATTGCAGAGTTTTCATTACAAACATTATCATCTGAGTGCAAAGCAGTTCAATGAGAACAGAGATAGATAAATTCTAAACATAAGAGCAAAGAATAGAACAAAGATGACAGATAAAATCCCTAAGAAAGAAAGGAAAGCAGGAGACAGACAAATCCCTGGGATTCCCAGGCTGGCTGGGACTATCCTGTGTTGTTTGTCATGCTGGCTGGTTGTCTAACACCTCCAGCTCTGCCAGGAAAAAAGCTCACCAGAGCTTTCTTAGGGACATGATGGTGTAAACAATTAGCTCTTCTGTTTCTTGAGTACTTGTGGAAGACTCAGTTTTACTTAGCACTCTATACCCAAAGCAATGAAAAAACCACAATAAAGCAGAATACCTCATGCCTCCATTCCGACCCAAAGACGGTGCTTTTAACCCATGTAGTGAATATACCTTTAATCAGTGCTTCGCATTTATGTATCATAGCAGTGAGCTGTATTTAGCCTCTTTTCTCATGACCCTGTCTGTAGCTTTCCCTGGGACTTTTTCAACATCTCACACTTAAAAAGAACAGGACACAGGTGTCCTGCCTGTCCATTCACTGGAGGGTACCCTAATCATTAGTGAGACAGTTTAGGAGTTCTGAAAATACAAATACTGCCTCCTTGGAAAACCAATATCTCTTCTGGATTCCAAGGAGACTTTGACATGAGCTGGAGACAGAGTTGCACAGCTGAGATTTCTGACTAAAGGAACAGGCACCACCCCAATAAAGGCAGTTTCTAGAATATTACAGTTCTCTGTCTGGTTTTCTGGCATATTCAATGTTTTAAGTATCATCTTTATCTGTCACAAATTCAGTAAGATCTTCATAATTGATCCTTATTCAGATTCTAAAGCTAAAGTCAATGTGAGTGGTAGTCCATTTTCTGTGGCCAGTGAACTTCAGCTTGCTTATCTCAGGGCCTACTATGGGCAGACATGAACACACTGTAGTAGCATTTTCCCCAGCACTTGCAATCCTGCTTTAAGCAATTTAATCAACATCCAATGTTACGTTTCCAACACTATGAAGCAATATTTAAGGATCACCCGGTTGAATAATAATAATGTATTAAAGAAACTCCAAATGTCTTTAAAAAGATTGTTACAGGTCCAGGGACTTGATCTTTTAAACCACTACCAAAGGATTTTACATGGAAGTGAACTCATTATCTTTGCATACTTAACCGTATGATTCTGAGTTTATGCATTTGTAACATCATAGTTAGGACGTTTTACAATTGGCTTAAAAAATAAAATCAGCACCATGCTCAGTGAAGAAATTAAATTATTTGAGGTGGAAGCCCTGTTCTGTCACAATTGCTTTCTCTCCAAAGTTAGCTTACCCTCACTCAGAGCACAAAACAATGAGAAGTGCTTGCACAAACCTTTCCAATCCTTCAGTGACTTTTGAAGAACCCATGTCTGATCTCTCTCTCTCTCTGATGTTTTACTTCCATTTATCCTGACTGGCTCAGTGAAACCAGAATCAAGTCTTAAGGATGAGTCTTCAGCAGAGAACAGAGTAGGAAAAACACATCAGTGGTGTGACCTTCAACCCCCAAGTATATAGAAGGTGCCTCTCAGTTCATTGACATGGTGCACTGAGTCATCTCCTGTTGGTACCTGCATGTTTCACACTTAGAGACAGAGCTACACATGCCACTTCCACTAAAAAATAATAAATCAATCAGGCAACTAATCTGATTATGTGCCCTGTTAGAAGTCAAGCTGAAGAAGACAGACATCTAATTCCAAAACTTCCTACAATTTACTCAAATGTTACCTTTGAGATAGATGTAAGTGTATGCTTCTCTGCTCAGCCATCAATGCAAGAGAATTTCAGTACTGAAAAGTATTGAGCTATCTGAATGCTAAGAATTTTTTTCTTGATATAATGTCAAGGCTGACATTGGCACATGCATAGTTGTTTCATTAACAGAGAGAAGATTCATTTGAACAGCAGGGAAAGCAGATCCTGCTTTGCAATACTTTCCAAAATACCATGCACTTTCCTAAGCTAAAAAAAAAAAAAAAAAAAAAAAAAGCAGAATTTCTCTCTTTTCTTGCATGCTTTATCAGCTGTGAGAATATTAAAAATGCTGTTGCTGTTTGGCTTTAGCCCTAAAATTCTATTGAGATGAATGGTGCAATTAACACCTCTGAAAGCATTTGCTTGACCGTTCATACCGTCCAGAATATCCCCTTTCTCAATGTTAGTTTCTTCTTTATAGTTGGCATTTATAAATACCAATAAATGTCAGAGATATTAAGTAGCAAAATTGTTCCAATGTACAAAATGCAACCTAGAGAGAATTGTTTTTCCTGAAAAGACCACATAGCTTTTCACTATCCTGCCCTGAACTGCAAGCTCAAATATCATCACTCTGGAGCTACAAAGGTTGCATCCAAGTTTTGATTTTCAAAGCACTTTAATGAAAAGTTTCACTTTTTAAAATTTATTTTTAAGCTAAAACTAACACTTGTGCAGCTAGGAATAAGTAAAAAGCCCTGTTAAGAGTACAGTAGAATCAAACTGTATTCTTGTATTAAAGTGTTTATCTACTGTTTCTGCTAAACAGAAGATGCACAAATACTGAGGAGAATTTAGGCAGGTCCTGCAGTTATACAAGAGTTAACACTGGGCTTGTTCAGGTCTTAAGTAGTTTTTGGCAAAGCTCGATTGGTTACAAGGGGTGTTTGCCCAGATCTTTCAGAAATAATGTATTTATAGATATCCAATATATCTTTTCCCCATATAGGAAGTTCAGAAGACAGAGTCAGCTGCTTTTTTGAGTACATCTACCACTGCCTATTAAGGACTACTTTAGAAGATGAACTGCTGCATTCAGCAGTAGTCACCTACTGCAGTTCATCATTCAGAAAGGGACATTGGGAAGAGTTCAGTACTCCATCATCATGCTTTGGATCCTATCTGGAGTCCTGAGCTGGCTGAGGGTGCTGCAGCCCCAGGTAAGCATACCTAGTGACAGATAGAATTGCTGGGATTTGAAGGCAGGCATATCCTCTGAGATCCTTGAGAAGATAATTCAGCTCTGACTCATTCAACCAGCTTCGCAGGGCTTTCAGAATACTTTTCTATAGATTATCTGTCTTCAGGAGTGAGGAAAAAGAATTGAAGTGACATCAAGGAGGTCTGGCAATTGTACCTCCTGCTTTTCTTGAAGCACAGGAAGACAGGGCAATCTGAGAAACCAGTACACACAGGAAAATAAAAGCAGACTGCTTAGAGAGGTTCCCTTTATCGAGGTTTTTTGAAAGCTTTCATATTTCCACAAGACAGATCTCTTAATTTTGCAGTTCCATCAGGTCAGCATTCACATTCAGAGGTCTCACTGATCTTATACTGCAGCTTGTAAGACTCAGCACAACACTTAGTTTCCAACCAAAGGATCAAACGAAATTTACCCAAACAGACGGTTTGAAATAGAACAGTTATGGCTCAAATGGTTCCCTCAACAGCGATAACAAACTTAGAGCATCTGCTGTCAGTGTTGAGCACACAGATTCCATGCCAAAGCAAGCCTTATTAACAGCCTTTTGTTACGCCTCCTTCTCACTCTGGGTAGGAATAAAGGCTCCAATCACCTGCCAGTGTTAGCGAGACATACATCACTCTCTCAGGCCCACTTTCCCTCTTTGAATGTCAAGTTCTCGTATGCAAAGAAGAAACAAGCAGGACTTTGGAGTAAGCAAGAGCTTGAGACCTTCAATCTGTTCTCACTTGCAATACAGTTTGATACATCTGGAAGGCTCCTCATTACTAACACAGATTTCTATTTTCCACATAAAATGTCTATACTTCAATATTCAGTATTCTGTACTACAAAGACACGTATCCTACTTCTTGTTAACACAATGAATATTTGTATTCCAGTAGCAACTAGTTATGGGTTCCATGGACATGAAGAGAAAATATAGGATATTTATATTTCTTGTTAAGACAGTTAAAAATTTTAACACATTCCTCCTATTAAACCAGGTAGACCATAACACTAGCAGCAGTGTAACACTGAACGTACCTGTCAGAGATCACTGATTCAAAAGCTTTTATAGCTCAGTTATGCATTATGTATGATAAGTGACTTCCCTTTCCAGCTTAATCAAGGTTAAGTGTTTTGACCACAAATACACTCTATTCTCATATTAGTGAAAACAATTATACAAGTACAAAGACATTTCATATAAAGATTACGTAACTGAAAATAGGAATCAGCGTTAATCAACGTAATCATTAAGTACTGCAGTTCTTAGCAGAAACCAGTTAATATTCAGTGGTCACGTAAAACATTTTCCAGAGAGCTAGAGGGTGCCCACCGTGTGTCGGCTGCCGAGGGGACAGGTCAATGACAGCATCTCTTCATAAGGGCTGCTTTAGAAGACCTGAGTGTTGTGGCTTTGCTAGCAATTAACTGCGTTGCTGTACTTGCCATGAGAAATCCCTCTCCTAGATCCATTACCAGTACTTTGTAGCGTATCCCTAACGGAGCTTTGGCACAAGATCCCCAGCCGTGGCCCGGAGGCAGATCTTTACAGGGAATCGTTCCTCTGGCAGCCCAGCATTTCCTTCAGCGGTCTCTTTCCAGCCCCATGCAGGCTGGAGCTCCAGCCTCTCCCAGCAAAGACATTTTTCCATTTGTTTCCTCTATATTCCAATCTCTGTGCTCACTTAGATGATCATAAAGGTAACCATGTATTATTTGAGCTGAAGCAGAATTCCTAGTGAGAGTTTTCAGACACAGCTTTTACTACTCTGAAGACCATACCCTTTGATAAGCAAGTGTTCATACAGATGCAGTGAGTCCAGAGTACATTCCATGGGATCATAAAGCTAACCATTATTCTTTAAAGGAAACTACTTTAGAGTGTATCACTGTTATGAGGAGTACATTATACTGGATTATACTGTTCTTATTAAAGGTGTTGTCTGAAAAATTAAAACTAATGCATTAGCAATTAAGTATCAATTAGATTTTCCTTAAATCTTATTCTTTGTATAAATTATTTCATTTAAAAAGGTCTATATGAAACTGGTATCATCCTGTCCTCTTGGCATCAGTACTGTATTTTTGTAAGCCATGCTTTCATAATAATTAAGTGGCATAAAAGGCTCAATGTCTTCAGCCTCTGTGGCTTACAATTTGAGGTCTTGAAGATGGCTGGTGTGGGACAGGGAGGGTTGTGGAATTTATCCTTTCGCCTCTCACAAGCATATCTTACGGCATGGTTGCACCTCAGAACAGGGCAGATTCCAAACCTAGCTTAAACAGTCTATCTGTGTTCAGGGGTGCTTTACTGTGATTAAAATAGGTGCTTGTGTCCTTAAAGGCCTTATGTTTGAGTGAGGGAGCTGAAGTACGGTGAGGCATTGCCCTGTTCCTCACCAGCACTGAGGCCAGATAGCCCAGAGAGTGCAGAGGTATTACACACCCTTCAGAAGTCTCTAGATTACCAGTTTCTGACTGGATTCTCACCAGAAATCTTTTTAGAGCTACATGGAAGAGAGAGCGGGCCAAGGTCACGTTTGCTGACAGTAGATGTAGAAAAAGAAAGGACTAAATTCCAATTTCACTGCTCTGATTTTATGTTGTCCCATAATTGCAGAGCTTCGTTTCCTGCCTATAATTGAAAAGCTCATTGCAACACATTTTTGCAAGCATAATCACATGCCCGTAATAATTCAATCCTTACTGTAGTTTATACTGCGCATTAAATGAGTTGCATTAGAAAACAAACTCTATGGTTGTTAGTTGTTAACACGTTTAGGGCATTAAATCAAGCTGAAGTATTCAACACAAATCTCAAAGGCAAATCTCAGTACAGTTCTCTATCACGTATTTTTTTCCTATAGTCCCTTATTACCTCTTTGGGTAGGAGAGGGAGTGCGTGCCAGAAGCTGTTGTCAGTGTGGGTAAAATAAGAGAGTTGTGCCCCTCTCGTAAATAATGTTTTGCATGCGCCTTGGTAAATGGGGGGGTGAGGCAGATAAAAGCCTCTTCTTCAAGGAATCGTTTAGATGCAATTCCACGGATGCCTTTGTCGTCATTTCACCCTGGAACAGCAGGGACTGACTGAGGGACTCCGCACATCTGCAGGCATCCTGGGCCTACAGGCTGTGCAACATAAGGCCAGGAGATTCTAGCCACCTCTAGTCTCACTTTCAGAGGAAGAAGGTGCTGCCTGTGGTCTGACAGGCTACTCAGAAAATGCCTGCCTAGCAAACCAGTTTAACAGGAGTGAAGGGCTGTGGAGATCATAGAGACAGAAAGCAGGCAAAGCCTTGAATCCGCACTCAGCTTCAACGTACAATTAACCATGTATCCTACCCACAGCACCTCTCCCAGAAACCATCTTTGCTTCCCCTGGAATACACACTCAGGCAAGAACATTCATCCCTGGTTGCGCCAGCGTACGCAGTTGTCTCCCTCAAACCACATCAGACCAATTCTTATATTCACACTATTTCAAAATTTCACTCATTGCTCCTGCAATGCGAGGGGAGATGTAACCGCTAGGCAGAGGGGCCCGAACCTCTGGGACTTACACAGTCCAGTCAGGTACAATTTAGTTCTTCCCTTTCCAGTTCCCTCACATCCATGAGAAGACAACAAGCCAAAAACTGAGTATACAGATACATTCTTCACCGGCAGATAGCTCTCCCTGGTTACCTCTGGCCTGACTAACAAAGTGATAGAGTACTAACAAACTTAGCAAGCACAGTTGGCGTTCTCCAAGCTAGCTAATGGGAACGTTCTTCCCTTAAATCAATTTATACAACACTCAGAAAATATTAGGTGCAGAGGGTAGGAAAGTAAGAAAGACTGAGTTGTCTTGATACAATTTTCTTCTCTGTCATGAGAGAATCAATTACGTCTTTGTTTCTAAATCTGTGCAATTTTTTGTAACCAGGACCATTGTTACAGCTTTATGAAAGACAAAAGGAGAAAAAGCAAACCATAAGGCTTTACACAACATAAGCCATGACCCAACAGATGAGTTCAGGTCTCTGGGATCCATGTAAACACTTTCTACAAATTTCACAGCCTAACACTGCCAGAAGCACAACTGTCTTTCTGTCAAGAAACAGTCTCATGGGTAAAAACAAGACTTTACTCAATTTTTTTTTTTAATAAGGAGATATAAAAAAACCCAAACAAACAACTATAAACCAAATAATGTATTATTTCTTCAACAGGCAGTTGGAGAAATTGTTTATTGTGATTATTTTAAAATTTAATATCTTTTAGTTGCAATTACATTTAGTGCAGGAACCTTGCAATAATAAGACTGAGTAGGAAACAAGGATTCATAACAAAGCATTAGTTTCAACTGATAATTGATTGCTGTCATTTCTTCTCACATCCAACCTTTCATCATTGTGTTCTTAATATCCAAAAACCCAAGAAGCAGATGTTATTTTGTACATTTTAAAGTGGCAAGCTAGGGCAAGGAAACCACAGTCCTAGCCATACTGAATCACAATGTACCAAATACCAAGTTTTGGGAGGAGATGGCATTGGGAGTTGCTCTGAAACAGTAGACCAAAGCAGAGGAAGAGATCATGTTTGAGGGTGGGCTGAAGAACCCACACAAGTGGTTAATTATTCTATACCCACCAGCTGTTATTAGATTAGCAACTGGCAGCTTCCCAAAACACAGTTCTGCAGTTTGCACTGCTGCTGAGGAAGGACTTGGAGGTGAATTCTCACACCTGTGGTCACGCTGCACCTCCTCCTGCAGCCTCTACATGCTGCGCTACCTGCATGAGCACAGGCATCTCATTTGTCCCATAGCCACTTGCAGAAGCGCCAAACAAAGGCTCTTTGGGGCTCAATCTTCCCCAGGTTGCCTGGGGCACAGACATCCCACTACCTAGCCCTAAACAAGAGGCCACAAGTTAGCACCACAGGACATGGTAGATACCTGAGTAAGAGTGTGTGGGAATTTCACACCAGTGGCTGGACCTCTGGAAGCTGCAGCCCTCTGCTTCGTTGGGTTTGGCAGGTCCAGGAGAGCCCTGCAGGTGATCCCACCACTCCATCCCCAAACTTTTACATGGATCAAGACCTTCCTCACTACCCCACAAAGAGCCCAAATGCAAGTGTAGGGAAGCACACTGCTGCCACAGAACAGCAGTCTCAAGCTGCAGCCAGTTCACTCTGCCAGCTCCATGCCACTTGGCTGAAGCTCTGGACTTCCTTTTTGTTGGTATGAGGCATACAGGGAGTTGATTTTGTAAGTCCCAGCCTTGAGACTCCAGCTTGCAATATCAAATACGTACATCAGCATTCTTATACCACTGAGAATAGTTAAAAAAGCACATCACTGTGGCCCAGGCCAGTTGCTCTCCCAAGCATAGGTGGGAGACAAGAAAGACACAAGACTGGATGGCCTGCATCCCTTGTCCTACATGTTGCACACCATTACTCCTGGCCACCCATTATGTGTGCAGCCCTCTTTCTCTGTGTGAAAACATAAGCAACACATGCCTATATAAGAGAACAAGAGTGTGCAAGGTCAGCTTTGCTTAAAATAAGAACACTTACCCCTCCACCAGAGCCTGCAACGGGTTCTGTTACATTCATTTCCTACATGCAGATGTCCTCTGAACCCTTTGCATTTCCCATCCTTCTCCAAGACTGCTTTCCTACCTTTCACATCCAATAGCCTTCCCCCAGTGCTAACTGAGCAACCTCTCTGCTACTCTCCAGAGTATCCTCCACCTACGCCTCACCTGTGCCTGGAAAGATCCCTTGGAGAGCAGTTGTGCCTCATTAGCAATTTGGACAAAAGGGGGACGCAGACTCCTTTTTACCCTTTCCAGGCTGCTACAGAGGGAAGAAAAGGGTGTTTATACCACCTCATGGGTTATGATGTGCCAAACTTGAGCTGTTACTGTAATTGCAGTGCAAAGTGGGCTGGTGTGACTGCTGGGGTAACGCAAACAGAAGGCAGCAGAACCTTTCTGTGGGCTGGTGAAGCTGAGATGGCAACACGGTATTCAGCTCCAGTACTCCCATTTTTTAAAGAATGTTGCAAAATCAAATGAATGTAAATAACTGTCATGAAGTGATTCAAGGGCTGGAGGAAATTCCCCACGGTGAATTACTTTAGGAGGTAGTTTATTTATGTTGTCAACAAAGAGCTGGAGAGGAACTTGACTACAGTAGGTAGCTGTCTGCATGGAAACAAACAAACAAAAAACCTCCCAGTATTAATGATCTCTGTAATCCAGAAGTATAAAAAAATTCAAATGAGAAGGCTTATGTTTTAACTTTGTATGAAATGTCATTTTCAAGAAACCACCCACAAAAAAAATCAGTGTATTCCTTTTTTCAGTTTTCATCTTCAATATTTTCAGATGTTATAGCTTGGTAGCACTTTCTTTTTTTTTTTTTTTTATTCATATAAAAATCAATATAACTCTGTGCCACCAATAAAAATTATTATCTTAAAATGATAAATATTAGGCTATTTATATGGTAAAATTTTATTAAACACTGAAAAATGAGGCTAGTATGTGACTCCTTGTTACTTGACTATTAATTATAACTTTGGCAGAAACCTAATTTTAAACATTTTTTTCTAGAACTATCCTAAGTTTTTCTAAAGAGATTTTTGGACTAAGAGATGAGGGAAGGTTAGTAATAAGCTGCTTCTCAGAGGAAATACAGGCAAAGCGATGTACTTTCTGTTTTGGATGTTAATCAATTTATGGGAGATTCCTGAGAGTCTGATAAAAAAGTTAATGGGTTTTCTCCCTGGCAGATCACTTTAGAAAATCTACTGAATATCCATGGAGAACTTAAATCATCCTTCCAGCTGTATTTTAAATGGGTGTTCTTGAAACAGCTCGATAGAGAAGGTATTCTGTATTAACTTCTGTGGTTATGACTACTTTCTCAAGCAGTCTGCTGGTTTAATCTTTATGAAACCCTGTGATGATTTTTTTTCAAGAGACCTTAACTGTGGTTGAAATCATGTCAGCCTTTGCGTGATTTTATGTGCTTTTACATAATTTTACCTCCTCCATGACGTGCTGAGGGGAGTCAGCAGCTCAGTTTGCTTTCCCTGGAACGGCGCTCTGTCCGTCAATACGCCACTGACACAAGGTGTGGTGATGTGCCTTGACTGAGGGGATGCATGGTGAGCCCTGGCCTCCTCAGCCAGACTGAGGACACGGCTGGATGGAGCGCACTGCGGGTATCTTCCAGGCATCATGCCAGTGTGTTTTGGCCTTTGAGCGTGGCATGTGTGAAAAGATGAGTGTGGGGATGGGGCTGGGCGATAGGCCTGGGTGCTTGGAAAGGCGGAGGGATCCTCAGATTAGAAATGGCCATTGCAAGTCCCATCTCCTTTCTAACTCAGCCCCAGGGAGAGGTATCAAAACATCCTGTCCTGCCTTCACACATGATTTTCTGTGTTACTTTGCAGGAGGGATATAAACAGCTTAATGGGGGTTTCAGCAAGGATGTTTTTGGGAGCTCCTAACTCCTCCCCAGCTTCTAAATCCAACAAACTCCGGCCAAGTGAATGCACTTGCCAGACAGCGTGGCTGTCACCGCAGCAAGCCAGCCTTTTCTCCCAGCAAGGGATGCCACGGGTGCCAACGTTGTCGATGTTCATCTTGGCATGACCCAGCTTCTGGAAGCTGCCATAGAGAGACAGAGGCGAAAGCGCTGCAGGTCTCCAGGCCACCACAGGCACATCCTTGATCTGCCTCTCTGTGCTCTGTTCGGCAGACAACCCGGCTCATAAGCTGTAGTTTTGTAACAATATCACTAAAATGGTACCTAAGGGAAATAACAGACCAGCTCCGTTTCCTGGAGGTGTTTTGCCTATGCAGAGGGCTGCCTTTGATGGCTCTTGGGAAAACGACAATAGGCAAGGCAAAGCATACGTGCAATGCTGTCAAAACCTACGAGAGCAGTGGCAGAGTGGCAGAGGAAAGCATCCATACTCCCTGGAGCCTGGCATTTGGTTACAGCCTGTGCTCCTATACTAGATAAAACCTTAGCAATAGTATAGTCCATCCACTTTTAAAATTCATACTGTAGTACGTGCCCCAGTGACCTCCTACGGCAGCGCAGTTAATGTCAAACTGCATAAAGAAACAGCAAATACAAAAAAACCCCAAACCCCTGCCTCTTTTGGACTGAGGATGCAAGAACACTGGGCTGTGACAGCATTGCAGGTTCACAAGGAGTTCAGGCTGATGTTTTTCATCTTGATGAAACAACTACAAAGTTGTAGCTGTCTTTTAGTAGGGGGGTGAGTAAGACCATTTTGGTGTTCAGGTTCTGTAACACACAACCTGGTGGATGAAGGAAAGGCCCCTGCAACCCCAGCTCTGAAGAACAACTTGCATCCCTGTCAGTCTGTTTTCTTCTGGAGAGGACAGGAGACAATTTTCTACCCCTATGACTCTGCGCGGTGGTTACCAGGGTCCCCATCGACCAAGTAGTGACAGGAGAATAAAAATGATTAATGAAGCAAAATCTCACAATGAAGTTCTGACTTTAGGCATGCTTTTATAGCAACAATAATGTCTGCAGAAGAATTTGTTGGTTTATCTCCTGGATTAATTCTATGGAGTCTTACAATATTTAGAATTTAAAGCATCTTTCCGCTCTACAGAAAGCAGATTGTTGTTTCCCTCATAAAGAACGACCAAAATTAAAGAATATTTTGACTGACATTTAATATTACTAAAATAGGACATTTTTACAATTCTGTAATGCAAACAAACACCCCAAAACAGCCCTCCCCACCCCAAAATAATCAAGCATGAGAGGAACATCTTGGAATATGCCTGTAAGAATGGGGGGAGGGACTGTTCTTTTTTTTCATTTGGTAGAGTACGGCAACGTCACATGACAAGAAAAAAGAAAAGGTGTTTTTTCTAAAAAGCCATCACTTTAGTTCATAATTAAATGATTCTATACATACCAGAATACCGTATAGCATCTCTCTCATAGGATGCAGGTTTTGACAATCACTCTAGTTTGCAGGTGCATTTGTACAGACCTTTAGGAGCATGTGTTTTTATGTCAATGTGATATACAAACTGCTTGGATTTCAGAAACACTTTGCATTTCCCTGACAACAGGAAATCACACAATGCAGTTCCTTCAACTGGTTCTTTTCAAGGGCCCTCCGTGCTTTCAGAAAAGATCTGTGTATTTCAGAGTCAGTATCTGCATTGTGCTAAAACTAATTTGTGGAGCAGAGGGCTAATTCTTTCCATTTCTTGTATTATATTTTAAAGGAATGAAGATTTATTTTTCTAAATATGAGCTCCATGCCATTTCTCCCTGTCCTAAGAGATCTTTAGGGCAGAAAGTGCACTAAATCCTCCTACTTACACGAGTTGTATGCTAACGTTCCCTCCAGTGCTTTGACTATGGACATCAAGGGTCAGATGCGGTTTACTTACACAGAGTGTATGAGTTTGATCTATGTGACACCATTTGCCCTCGCAAGGTGAGGTCGGTCCATGCCTGGGGCCTCTGGACTGGCCCTGAGAATACAAGTAGGATAGGCTCCCTGAAACCGGCAGCAATTTGAAGTGTTTTAGCCAGGAAAATAAAATTTAAAAAAACCTCTAAAAGTGTTGGGAGACTATTTTGGCCTTTATTTTAAAGGCTGTACTGAATCTGGACGTGGTCCTGTGTGTGACCTAGCTGACCTTGTTTGAGCAAGGAGACTGGACTAGATGATCTCCAGAGGTGCCTTCCAACCTCAACTACTCTGTGGTCGGAGGGTTTTATTTTCTGCCTTTCCAGCTGCTGTCTGCAGCAGCATTCCCATGCACCTCAAACCTCTAAGCCCAGGCCAAGTCTTCTTGTGACACATGCTCGTTTTGTGCAGCGCTGGCCACAGGGGACAGAAGCTTGTCAGCTAGCGAGAGGCAGAGACACATAGAGGCATTACAGAGGATGTACGGAAGCCACTTGGGAAAACACAATCCTTCTCATTACCTGGGAGGAGTTAACATCCAGCAGACTGTGAGGTGAGCAGCAGAGCTCTGGCAGATGTGCTGTGTGCTGCCGTGGGACCTCGTGGCCTCTCTCCAGGTGTCCCTGGGGCTCTCGTGCCATCTTCTGCTCCTGCAGGGACCTCAGACAGATAAAAGAAAGGCTGAGGTGGCTCACCAGGTTGGTGTAGGAGGTCTTCCAGTAAGATGCAGAATCCTTGGATATCCTAGATCCCCCCAAAACACTATTAAGCTCTTCTCTATCTCCAGTTTTCAGTATTACATAGCTATTGGTTGATACACCCAAACAGACACATGCGCAGATGAACATACACATTTTACCAACTTGGAAAAAAATCCACTCAAACTGTTGCATAAAACCTAGGAATAAGCATTACTAAATGACCTGATGGAATATTAGCACACACCACCCACCCCACCCCCCCATTTCATTATTACTAATCAAGAGTATTAGGCTTGCAGAGAAGCACAAAGCAGTCAGAAAGGTGTAGTTTCTGAACACAGGTAGCAAGCAGTAGTGCCCGAACACAGCGGCATCCTGAACCATGTGAAAGGAGCCACTACAAGTGCAACACGCTCCGTGATTTTCTGCCAATACTTTCACTTACGCTCTGACAATACTGTTATTATGGGCAAGCAAAAACTGACACAATGAGTGACTAGTAACCTGGGAAAGTGAAAAAAAAAAAAGTTCTCCCCATGGGAGCAAGCACCTGTGGATGTGACTGATGTCCATGTCATGGCTCATACGCATGGAGTCAAATAGCATTGCAGGGGTGATTTTGCAGCCATACAAACTCGGGAATAACTCTGTTTAAGAGAACTTGGAATTAATTGTACTAAATTTGTTTTGGGCTTAAGTATTTTTCTCAGTAGAGTTTTCAGGATAACATTCAGAGACTGCCAATCACACATTACATCACAGAAAACAGCATTTCTGCCATGATTTCCATTATTACTTGCAAATAAGCCCAATCGTCTATGTTCTACTTGTTTCTGAGATGGAAGTGCGCAAAGTTTCAGGCTAATAAACTATTTTCTTCCTTTCAGATCTACACATTTGGTATTTGAACCCAGGTACATAACAACAGAAAACTGTTATGAAGACCGAGGCCTACAGTGTCCATCTGTTTCTTCACAGTCTTTGAGCAGTATGTCCCAAGGCTTTGCATTGTGCTGCTTCAGCATCTTTTGTGTCCATGAAATAGGCTGAAGAATTAAACTTCTCAGCATTTTCACTGAATTGGAATACAGGTGAAATTTTCTCATCTCCTAAAAGATGGGCACTATAGAATATGTGTGTTATTTTTCATCTATGTAAGAAACAACACTATAGCTATATTTTACTTTGGATAATAAAAAGTAAGTTGGTGCAGTGGAGGGATAACTTTGCAATGACTGTGCATAATACAGTGTTCATCCTGATGTGGATAGAAAGCTTAAGTATTAGTGAAATCCCAGGAAACAAGCAGAGACCCAATTTCTTCCTGAGAAAATAATCTGTTTTTATTTGAAGATGGTTACTTGTTTTTACTAGGGTTCATAAGCGTGTTTAGGCATTCACTGTTCAATATACGTTCTCTACCTTATCTCTCAAGTTCTCCCTACTGCCTGAAATAAAACCAGATGGATGGGTTGTGATTATGTGTGCAAAACAAGACAAAGTGCTAATATAACCTGTGAAAATATCTCTACACGTTTCTATGGGATGAATCAGAATGGATGTGGGCAGTAAGAATCTTCTTACTCAGTGTCCCCACTTCTGCTTGGACCAAACGCGAGATACTTTAGCTAAGAGAGTCCTGCTTTTCAATGCTTCTCTTCTACAGGTCTATTTGCAACTTTATGAAAATGAGGGTTTTCCCTCAGGACTATCCTAGCTGAGTGTTGGGTCAAGCAAATGATTTGGAAGGGTATCCCAGCTACTCTCCAAACAGTGAACATCCCAACTCACTTTCCCCTGAAATCTTTTGGGATCTGGCTTTGAGTCTGGCTCTATTGAACTGAATTCTCACCAGCCTCTGAGGGGGCAGTAAGCTATCTTTTCTATTTTGAGGCATTAGAAAGCAAAGCCATGAAGCAAACCAATTCCAAAGTATATGACCAGCTCAAGGGTTTTGGCCTGCCAACATCACATGCAAAATAAAGGACTGTGCTGCCTTTCTGTTACTGGTGTCATTTTAATAGAACTCTTCCTTGTCACTAGACTTTTCATGAAAGCAACCCTTTATTCAAATAGCATTATCTGAGGGAGGAAAAAGTTAAAGAGCTGTGACAGACTGAAGTAAAAAAAAAAAAAAAGATGTCATATTATCAAAAGGAGTCTTGTGTGACTCATTCAGTTATTTCATGCCCGTATAAGCCCATACTTGCATCACATGTTCTCATTGATTTTCATCATATAAAAATAATACTAAATTTTGAGTGTAATGTGTTCTGTATAAAGACAGAAGATATTTAAAAGTATAGTGGTAACCATCTGCCTATAGCACAGAATATTATACCTGGATGCATTATATTGCCTTTCTTCATGGTAGTCTCTGAAGCAGCAGCAGGAATTTGGAGACACAGTAAATCCTCCAAGCAAGAAATAGAATAGATGGAGCAGTTGACTGGCATATCCCAGGCAGTGCAGGTTTCAGTTTTTGATTAAGCACCATTTAATTCATTTTTTGACTACTCCTGTGGCAGTGACAGTTCAGTATGGGAAGGTGAGCACTTAAAATGAGCGTGTAAGAACAGAGGGTTGCAAAGGAAAGTGTTTGGAACTCACGAAGTGGGAGAGTTAGTATTGCCCTTGCGGCCTTGCCATGGTGGTCTTACATGCATGCTTTGCTGCGGGCTGTGGCATGTGTTCCTCGGCAGCGCTCTGCACGGGATCTTCCTCCTTCAGATCACAGGATGGAGCTGCCCACGGAGCGCATCAAGGCTGCGCGAGGAAAAGGACTAAAAACAACTCGTGCGCCTGTTGCAGGAACTGGAAAGCACACAGCAGATGACTCAGAAAGGATGAGCTCATGGTTAAGGCAGATTAATGCTGCCCAGGATACAATTTTTCTATCGCTGCCTCAGCCACAGACGGCTGTGCAGTGCCACAAGTCACCCAGGGTAACTCTGCACGCACTAATAAGCTGTGCTTGATGTGATCCAGGGGTCGATTGGTCCAAGTGCTGAGCTGTAAGCAGTGTTAGCACCCATGGTGCCAACTGCTCTCAAAAAGCCAGGCTACCCATACTGGCTAGAAATCCGGGAAAACCCTATGTGTAGTCATGTGCAGAGGTCCCTCTGTATTCGGGATTGCCCTCCCACATGTTTCATCAGGCTAATATTACAAACATGAAGACCACAGAGCTTATGGATTAAAGCTCTCCAATGCCACAGAAATATGAATTTCCACTTTGAGGGCACTGATGCAGGAGCTGCTATAGCTGCCAGCTATTTTGTTTTGCCCAAACAACACTTGTCTTTCTGATCTAGCCCGGGACCAGTGCATAGTTTATTTTCTTCAGCTGTTTTCCAGCACCAGCAGCCTCTGTGCTGCTAGAAGAATGCATTCAGGCGGTGTTACCTGTGCAAGCCAAACACCGGCACACAGGACGCCTTGGCCTTGTGACAGACCGTGAAACTGTAATACTGCCGTGTTGCCTATGGATGCCTTAATAGTCTTTATTTTTAAATGCTGCTTTAAATGATACTTTGAGGGAAGATATGTTGGCTGTGCAATAACAAACTGCACACAGGTTTTTCAAGCTCCAATACCTGTCCTGCTCACCTGGCAAACTCGGGCCAGAGATGACTACTTCTTCCACAATCCCCTGATCCATACAAGCTCTACTCCGACCTCCCCTGACTTGGCTTTAACGCATATTACAAAGGGTGAGTAAGGCAGGTTTGTACAAACTGTAAGTCAAACCAGCATCGAAAGACAAATTACATTTAAATCTTCTTGATTAGCCTTAACCTGAGTCAGAAAGGAAGGATTATGCCTTCACATGTAGCTTTTCCTGGTACCGCTTTCTCATAAGCCTTTTTGAGGCTGTGCATTCTCCAGCTTTCCTGAACGCAGCCCTTCACATTCCCAAGTCCAGTGAGTCTTTTAAGCCAATGGAAGGCAATGGTCTTATTTTAAGGACAAGAAAACAGGAGATATGAAAGCTGACTGAAAACCTAATTAAGGAGACAGATTGGAGCTCAGTTCCTTATTTATATCTTTGAACCCAAGTAATTAATGTGAACATTGTCGTTCTGCTTTAATTCAGAGAACGGAATTCATATAAATAAAAAAAAGAACTGGTAAATGCAAGTAACAAAAAATATTTAAGAGTCTAAGTTGACAATACTGGCAATATTCTGTTTGTAATAATCACAATAAATTCAGGAAATAAAGTGTTTTTACTGTAGCAGAACAGCCTTACCTGATTCGAATCACTGAACAGTTTCAGGCCAGACTAACTTTATAATTTACTGCAGTTGAAACTAAGAAGTGGGCTGTCCAAAGTTTGTGCTGTTGAAGCACGCACTAGCAATGAGACAGAGCTTTAAAACCCACCTGCGTTGCAGCCTGCAACTTGTGAAAAATGCATCAGTAATATTTGTTGATGGGAAGAACAGCAATGTAAGCTACATCATAGGTTTCACTTCACTATGTTCACTAAAGCTAGGAATGCTATTTTGATTTTAATGTTATTCTCAGTTGAAAACACTTCCATTTGATAAACATTTAAAAAAATATTATTTATCCTTGCAGAATAATATTATACAATTAACATTAATAGAAATCTTTACAGACATTTAGCTAACTTCCAATAAGCTTTTGTTCTGGAGGATACAGGTTCACCAGACAACCCTGTCCTGTGTGTTGCAAACAATTAGTGCTCCTAGTAATTCTTGCGCTATAAAAGTTTTTACTTCTTCAAGCTCATGCAGTGCCTTGGCTCTTTGCTCAGTATATATTTGATAGTCCTACGAGAAAAGAACTGTAGTAAAACCAGCTGAAGAGCAACAGCAACACTTTTTCAGACTCTTAACCTATATACAGTCATACAAAGAGTATTTTAATGATGTGAGCTTTTTCCCAAAATATTTTTCCTTTCTTGTGTAGATCCTAAGATGATAAAACATGGAAATATTTCTAGTGTTCTCCTTGAACCTACCAACCACTCAAGACTATGCCCAGAGCTGTCTCTTTGGCATTTTTAAAGTAGCAAATGGGATTAAAAATGCTGGTCAGAGTGTTGTCTGGCACACAGAGCTGAGACCGGAGTCTGGTGTGCTCAGGGCACTACATCTGGCAGCAAGAGATAAGACAGTCTGTGGGGAATGAGCAGCTCTTTACGCTCCAGTATCAGAAGAGTCCTTCCACACTGAAAACGGTCCTTTTCCCTAGTTGAGGTTCTGAACCACAACAGGCAAGCAGAGATTAAGACAGGTTTCCTCAACCAAACGCTGTCACCATGTCCTGTAGTGTCCACCAGTGCACAAGTTCTCACTGCAATAATAGTTCTGCTTCTCTGGATGTACCCGGTACCACCTGCCTCTCTGGACCATCCCACATTTCTATGGGGCGACCTCCCATGTTACCTACATTGTGGGATGGGAGGTACCTGTGGTCATATGGTCCCATTAATGTAACGTTTAGACCCTACTGCAGCAAATTTACATACAAGACTGTACGGTGCAGCTGTAATTACGTCTACAAGGGACAGATTTTTCCCAATATATCCATTGCATTACAATCACACCTAGAATTTGATCTACCAAACACAAAATTCCCATTCCTAACTGTTTGTAGCTAATCTGGGCTGGCAAGCAAAGGATCATGGTCACTGCAAAGAGACCGTTCACGTAGATGGCTATTGCAACAGCGCCATGGCAAGCTGTGCAGCTAGTATGAGCAAAGCAATTTTCACCTTATGAAGGCGCTGGCCAAAAAAATAACCAGCTCAGAAGACACACAACGAGCAAGAAGACAGCAACCAGCACAACAATATGCGTTTGAACACTGCATGAAAATATCAGGGCAACTCATTAGAGTAGAAGTACGTCAGCTCTAGTCGAGTAGCACTGTATTTCCAGCTCAGGCAACAACTGCAGCATTATGTTTACCAGAGACACACCAAGCCTGAGGCAAAGCTCAAGTATAGAGATGTCATTTTGCCATGCATCGACAGGGGGAAAAATACAGCAAAGCTGGGCTTGCGGCGAGGTTTTGATCAAGTCAGTGGATGTGTTGACTGAGTAACGAGTCCAGTCTAGGTTTTTAATTACTCCCTGGCCTCCAGTTTGGGGTCCTAACGTGTAAGATCTAGCGTGATGAGGAGACTTCACAGGGCTTCCTGGCAGGCGGATTTGACACAGCTGGTCAGGTTTTCCTACAACAAATCACAGAGCCATGTTACATTACTTTGTGCGTGGCCTGAGCTCTTCGGCAAAAGTGCTCAGGACTCACATCTCCAGGTGGGCTTAGATTAATGCATTTTACTCCCTCACGGCTGTTCATAGCTGCTGAGGCCAGCGGTGGGAACAGGACAAAGGAGACTGAAGATATGAAATATGGTAGGCAACCACGACTGCCTCAGGTGGGGGTTAGACCAATTTCTGCAGAAACACTCTATCTGAACAGCATTTATTTGTGCACTGTGTGTGTTCATACAACTCAGAAGCCATCTTCACAAGCTGCATGAAAGTCTTTACACACAGGTACTCTTAGGAAGCCATTAACTCCCTCAAAGCAATTCCCATTAGTTTTTATACAGGAACTAAGCTGATACCACAGGAGGTCACGGACCCATTCAAATTTGCAAATGAAAACCATAGCTTCCCATGAATTAAATACTTGTACAGAGATGCCCAGCAAATTCAGACAAAGTTCAGCATATTCAAGCCTGCTCTGAGAGCACAGGAGGTGAGAAGAGTCACCATGTTTAAATCAATTGTAGCTTTCATGAGCTAGGTGAGATTTTCAGAGCAATCATGTCAATTGTGCAGAGAACCATTGTGCAAGTTAAGAATATAAATTGTATGATAAAAAAGAAAGAAAGAAAAAAAGCCAATTCCTTTTGAGTTCACATAATTGCAGATGAAAGACAGCAAGAAACATCAGGGAGTCACTTTTCACAGGAGCACAGATAGCAGCGACTTAATTAGCATCAGATCATATGTATCAGGCTGCAAGTGCGTAATGAATAGCTAGCACTGACATGAGACAAGATTGATAATCTGCTCCATTCTTTCAGAAAACGTTTATGTAGGTAGAGAAATGATCCTGGCCACAAATAATCACGTTGCCTGTCGTAGACCGGCTAAAAGGTTCTGAAACACCTAAAAAAAGAGCCTTAAGATGTATATTCGATGAGGCTGTATTTTGTATATGGCAGAAAAGAGAACTTCCTGCCAGACTCAGCCGCAGACGTGATGTACACATTACCTTTCATGAAAACAACCTACAGCAATCTTTGGAGTTGCTTGGATTTATTATCCTTGCATCTAAGATGAAGTATGTGTCATGTTTAGAATCTATACAGGTACTTTTTGGGGACAATTTTGCAGAGCCGTATTAACTGCTGTAGGTTTTATAGTTACTTGAATTTTTGCACCAAGATCACTGAAAAGAGAGTGAATTGTAGGCAGCTGGTGGTGTCAGGGAGTTAAACCTATATAAAGAATCCCATTTCCAGGCAAAGGACACACCAGTTGGGGAACACATTTGCATTACTTCATCATCCAGATGTTACAGAATTTACCAGTATGTCTCCTGGGACTTCTCTTCAGCCTCCAGCCTGCAGGCCTGGCCACACAGACTGATCTTTAATAACCATTCCCGCTCGAGTTAATTACTGCTTTCAAGTTTCTCCCCCTTTTCCTCAGAGAAGTCTTCCATTTGCAGATTCCTGCTAATTACTGCTCTGGTGATAATGTTTTGTGAGGATCCAGCTGTCCCCTGCTCCTCCATGTTATCTCTGCAGACCTGCTCTGCAGTGAGCCCAGTCCTGGGCAAGTGTATGTTTACAGTAAATAAAAATTTGAGGCCTCCTTAACATGTAGACCCTTGCACTTCTTTCAGAGCACTGCAGCGTTCCTTGCTCTATCATGGTTTCAGTATTTGTCAAAAGAGTATTTCCCTACAATACCTCCCCCAGCCTTGCTCTCCCCTTGTTGTGGTTCCTGCTGCACAGCCAGGGCTTAGCCAAAACTGTCACTGGTCATCTAATTTGCTCACAGATCAATCTGCTATTTTTGCACTACCGTCATAGGAAATAATTCGTCATCTACCAGTCAGTCCATCATGGGAAATAATCCTTCATTTACCAGTATGCTGCTTCACACAGCACAGCAGATTGTAGCTCTGAACACTACTTATTCCTTCCACGGTCTTGTAAGAGCTTATTTACAGAATTAGACAGAAAATATTACCAGAGATCTTAAATAGAAAAGAGTGTTTCCTATGATTATATTTTTCTTCCTTTACCCTAATTTCTTTCTTTGTTCAATGCCGAAAACTTCGATTCTGCAGGGAGAAAGACTCAATATTTCACCATAGAAGAAGACAATAAAAAAATTCAGATTTTCATATGTATGTTGTTCATTTTCCTACACAACTCCAAAAAAGCCTTTAAACAAGAGCTCTTAGTGACCCAGAGAGATTTCTGAAAATCCTACATGTTGATGGAGCTTACAAATTTACTTGCACCTTTTCCATACCAGCATTTCCCCCTGCCTCATATATTTCTCATAAATCCCTGAAACAGAGCTTTGAAGAGTACAGGGAAACACTTCAGCCAGGGGGGGTGACAGCTGAGCTTTGGCCAGAGCTGAGCCTGATTTTATGATGTTTGAACACGACCCAGAATTAAAGCACAGTCTTTGGAGACCATGCCCTAAACTGGACAGATTAATCATTTTTATACTTGGATGCTTCTGTTTACCTAATTCATGATGTCTTTAGTTTAACAGCTTAATGTTTCTTTGAACAATCACGAGAGATAAGAAGAGGATTTCAGAATTGCTTCTCATCTGTATTAGTAGATTACCGGCTAAGTTGCAGAAGTTCTCTGAATTCAAAGTGGTCAGGAAATACAGGAAAGTAATAGTTTATCATTAAAGCACCGAAGGTTTCTTTTTTTCATGCTTTTCTCCCTAAACATTCAAATCCCTCTCATTCACATACATGTGGACCATGACCAAGTCACATCTCAACTTTCGACTGCAGTATGCGAATAAATCAAATGTTATATCCTTTTCCACCCATTTAAAAATCTTTCTTGAATCCTTTTGCACAATGCATGCTAAGAAAGACCCCAGAGCAGGCCATTATATTCCTGCAGTGGTGGTAGTGTTATCCTGTACAGACCCACGCACTATTTCTGCTCATGTGATATTCCCTGTTGATATATCCTCTGACACAATGTCAGGCAGATTCTTCAGTGTCACCAACAGGCATTTGGATAGTGCTACAGTGTGATTCCTCTTTGCTCAGGAGGCAAAATGCAAATCTATTAATTAATCAGTTTTCAGTCCCATGTTTGTTTTTAATATTGGTTGACCATAGACTTTTGTTGTTTGGGTTTTTTTTTATTATATACTGTTTACAGAATATAAGACAGGTCCATACCTGTATCTGTCAGTTTACTATCTTAACTAAATCCTCCCTCTGTTCATACTGCCATTATGCAAATGTCTTTAAGATGAAAGGAAAAAAATAGCAATGACATATATTCATACACACATATAAAAATGTTAACATATTGAGTTATGTTAAGTATGTACTTGTAGGCATAATATCAATCCGAATTAATTCCACTTTTCAGATAGTAAAAGAATAATTTTAAAAACCTTTATCTACATCGATATTTTGTGACATAATCCTCCCTCCTTCAGCTTCCCTGAAGCTTGTTTGCCTCTTGAGCACTTCCTCTGAGCTTTTCTTATTTGTTCCAGAACCATTATTTTCCTCCAGTAAGCTGTACCGCGATCATGCCTTGCTCACAGATAGCTGTAGGAATTAATCGTTAAACTAAAAACATTTTCTAGAGATAATTCTATCTAGCAGACAAAGAATAATCCTGAGCCTGTGGCAATACCTTTATTGGAAAAATCATATTTAGAAACCCGGCAGGTGTTTTCCCACTGGCAGGGATAGCCCTATGGCATGTCTTCAGACTTTACATTACCCATTATAAAGCAGATCCACTCTTGCATATGAAGGGGCTGCTCACCTAGGTCCTTCCCTTGATTTGGGAACCCTTGTAGGCTCCCTGGCAGCATGTCCCATCCCTGGACCAGGGGTGCTGTACGCTTCCCCTTTCAGTTTGTCAATAATTACCACAGATGGCATCACGCCCTATGCAAAGTGCCAGTCCCTTCTGCCTGTCACCACTCAGTGCTGCACTGGAAGCCCGTTTTTTTCCTTTTCAGGTTGGAGACTGTATATTAGAAAAAAAAAAAAAAAGACATTCCAACACATTAATAGGTCGGGTTTTAAGTCAAACTGAAGATGACACTGACATTCCCGCATGTTATGACTTTATGGAAACTATTTGGATGCCATTTTTACTGGTTTTCTTTTTCTATATCAGTGGAAGGGAGGCTTGTGAAAGAGTATCCACATTATTATACTGAGCAACTTGTTTATTGGAGTTTGTTATTCAAAACCTTCATTAGGCACTCAATAGCTAATTTAGACTTCTGAAAACCACAAGTGGTCTGCATCTTGAACCTCAGGCTACTTTCTCACTTGAGGCACTTGAAAACGTGTATGTGTGACATATATATAATGAAGTTTGCAATGGAAACTGCAATCCCAGCAGATCTTCCTTTCAAGAGCTAGCTTATAGGACTTATAAATTCTATTTTCACATGTCACTTTTATACACTAGATACGCATGAGCACTGTTCCTGGCTGTTTATTTCCAGCTTTTTACATCAGCTGTACCATTTCACCTCCGTTCTTTTTTCTCCAGTAGAACTTCTTTGTGCCTGTTAAATAGATGCACCTCATCTACAAGCATAAAGTGAGGCAGAAGACAAGTAGAGACAAAATATGACTTCCACTGGTCTCCATCAAATTCAGTGCCTTACGGTACTTCCATATTCCACTTGGAGCAATGCTCTTCTGGGAAACGGAAATGAAGTTGGCTGCTCAGCCTGCCTATAAGCAACAGGTCTGGGGGCAGGTTGTGTATGTGCCACACTGCCTCAGCCTGAGAAGGAGAGTCTCTAGCTGTGACTGAAGGAAGGATATATCTGCTAGCAGGTCAAGCGGATGCAAAATCCTGTTAAAACTGAAAAGGAGAACTGAAACACATGTCCGGAGAAGGAGGACAGGGTTCCTCCCGTGGGAGTCAGTCCTCCATGAACTTCACTGACATAGGTCCTTCCCACCGGCTGCAGTTCTTCACAAACTGCTCCAGCATAGGTCCCTCCCATGGGGTGCAGTCCTTCCGGAGCAGCCTGCTCCAGCCTGGGTCCCCCACGGGGTCACAAGTCCTGCCAGCAAACCTGCTCCAGCCTGGTCTCCTCTCTCCACAGGCATCCTCCTTCAAGTATCCAACTGCTCCGGCGTAGGACACTCCCCGGGCTACAGGTGGGTCTCTGCTCCACCGTGACCCTCCATGGCTGCAGGTCACAGCCGGCCTCACAGTGGTCTGCACCACGGGCTGCCGGGGAATCTCTGCTCCAGCTCCTGGAGCACCTCCTCCCCCTCCTTCTCCACCGACCTTGGTGTCCGCAGGGTTGTTCCTCTCACGTATTCTCATGTGTCTCTCCAGCTGCAATTACTGTTGCACAGGTTTCTTTCCCCTTCTCAAACACATTATCCCAGGGGTGCTGCCACCATCACTGATGGGCTCGATCTTGGCCAGTGTTGGGTCCATCTTGGACCCAGTTGGCATTGGTTCTGTCAGACGGAGGAGAGGCTGCCAGTAGCTTCTCACAGAAGCCACCCCTGTACCCCCCTGCTACTGAAACCTTGCCACACAAACCCAACACAACTTCTTTGCCCCTTCCTCTATCCCTTCTGTTGACAAGGTCCCGTCACTCAAATCATACACTTTCCCACACTGAAAGCAGCTTCTAAAATGCTGTTTAGCTGTTGATTCATCTGTATCACTTTTATTTAAAGCCTTTCTTTTAACTGTCATGCCAAATACGTAGATACAGAGCAGCATTGGCCGTGCAGCACTATTTGATCCGGGGGGGAGTGCCATAAATTTGAGACGGGCCATCTCCTGGCACGTCAGCCATTTACCTTTTAGACAATTTCTACCAAATGCGCCTGTGACAAATCTCATTTCTCCTTTCCTTTTCTGGGATCATGAGTATAATAAAACACACACTATGACGTTAATGTTCTTGTAATATTGGTCGAACTATTTGGATGCTAGGAGACACCGCGACTGAGGTAATTTGTTCAAACAATGTGTTGGATTACAGGATTCTTTTTGCTTTTTTGCTTTGCTTTTCTCTGCAGGACCCATTTGCACACTGCATGAAGTAGGAGCTTGCTGAATACAGCTATTCAGTGTTTTATCTCGCCTTCATTGTCTTGTCTAACCACAGGGTATTTCCATTCTTTCATGACAGGAGAACTGCCGCTTCTCCTGCCCTTTTCTGCACACTCACATTATAATGTCTGAATACGTAATAAACAGGTGTACATATACTGTCACAACAATCTGCTGTTGGGGCACTTTCACTTTTTCTCCCTTTTTACAAGTGGAGGATCAATAAAAATTGAAACGTCAGACCATCCGTTCATTGCACGGTCAGCCACAGACAGGTAGGATTTCTCCTTTTATGGCACTTGTATGTTATACAAACTTGTAATATGTGATAATTACACAGTTCTATAACAACAGATGTGCTGGGGACAGGGTGGCACTTGAACTAATGCAGATATTCTAGGCAAACTATTGTTGCTGGGAGAACCACAAAGGGTTGCAGTATTTGCATTATGCAAGTGAGCGCCATCCCTCTCATAGTCCGATGCCACATTATCTAGGCACGACCTCTAGCTTTGAAGCCCGGTTCCAACCTATTTAAAAGTGCTGTGCTTGAGTGTTAAGTGGTTTTGTAAGTCTTACATCAGAAAATAGAGGTTATAAATTAAAGGATTTGTCTGCACAGCAAAATGAGGGGTGTCAGCTTTTGCAAACACAAGCCACTACATCCTGTGCCATAGGGGAAGGAGACTCAGGTAGGCTTTGCTAGCACCCAGGGAAGGACCCAGAAGACTGTGGATGCTCACTAGTTATGGCCCATGCACACAGGCAAAGCTTTTTATTTATGGTTCTGTTTATAGCTCGCAGGAACAAAAATGCACCACATTTACTAGGTGGTTATGCATGGTAATTCTAAAATGAGGCCACTCTTTGTTTCTAAGAGCCGGCACAGTCTCAAAGCGGTGATTCACGTGGGAGCTCAGTGCGTGGAGGCGGCTGCTTGCCTGGTGTCAGTGTTTCATTGCCAGAGCGGTCCCTCTCACAGAGGCTTAGAACATGGGCTTTGTGAGATTTCCCCCTCAAAACTGCATCTTCCCACTAAGAAAAGCAACATAATTTATGGACTTTTCTTCCAGAAGCTGTCACTAGCAACAGTAAATCGCAGAGAATTAAGGTTTTTCTCTCCCTATCAGTTACAAAAGGTCAAATCAATGCCCCTCCTCTACTTGTCTGTCTTCTCCTTTGTGGCCCTTTTTGGCATGGTCCCTGTCTCAAGTCTTTCTTCCCGTGGTGCCCCATCCTGCCCCATCCTTCTCCTCTCCTGCCTCCCTCAGCCATATGCTCTGTATTTGAAGGCTCCAGCCCCACTGGATGCTCCTGCAGGACTTCACCCCAGCTCTGCCAACACTTCGTGCAACCCTTGTGCCCAAACACATTAGAAAGTAAATCAACGTTTCATGTTGCTACAGACCTGCAAAGAAAGTTGAGAGAGTGGTTTCTCTCTTAATGCCTCCAAAACCAAAACTTAAAATGATCAGTTCTGCTGCAAACAGCACCCAAGAGCCCCAGAGAGCTCTCTGATAAGGTGAAGTACAATTAGTCCCACAGCAAACACAGGGCACAGAGGCCACATGAGGCCTCCCATGGCACAAAAAGCAGATAGCCCAAATGCTGACATGACGAAAACGTACTGTTGATGGTGCCTGGAAAGGCCTTACTTCTTCCAATGAACACCAAATGTTTATCACGAAGTCTGGTCTGGGTTTGAAGGCAAGTATTTTTCAGCCAAAAAGATTACGAATGTGTGAAACCTTGAGGCTGGATGTATGGTTCATGCCAGCTGAACAGCTTGGGAGAGACTGGCATTACACACATGAAATTCAGAGGATTCAGATCAGTATTTATTTGCCTTTTTTTCCTTCAGAATAGAACGGACTGTTTCATCTGGAAGGGACCTGCAGTGGTCTCCTAGTCCAAGTGCCAGACCAGTTCAGGGCTGACCAAGTCAAAGCAGGTTATAAAGGGCATTGTCCAAATGCTTCTCAAACACTGACAGACTCGGGGCATTGACCACCTCTCTGGGAAGCCTGTTCCAGTGTTTGACCACCCTCTTGGTAAAGAAACGCTTTCTAATGTCTGGTCTAAACCTCCACTGGTGCAGCTTTGAACCATTCCCATGCAACTGGGTACCAGGGAGAAGAAGCAGCTCCCTCTCCACATCCCCTCCTCAGGAAGTGTAGAGAGCCATGAGGTCACCCCTCAGTCTCCTTTTCTCCAGACTAGACAAGCCCCAAGTTCTCACCCGCTCCTCACTGGACATGCCTTCCAGCCCTTCCACCAGCTCTGCTGCCCTCCTCTGGAAGCGTTCTTTCACTCAACCCTACTTTTTGGTAGAACAGAAAGCACCATTTTTGAAAGCAGTCAACCTGAATACAGCCATAAGGGGGTTATACTCCGCAGTCTTTAGAAGGAGGTATCAGCTGTTAAGGTCTGCATGCAGCCCTAAGGCTGAACTGATAGGAAAACAACGTGGAAGTGAGCCAAACATTGCAGAGGATGGAAGGGGAAAGCAGCTGGCCAGCCACGCCTGGGACTGCACTAATCGAACAGGAACCGGGAAAAACCTACCAGGCATTTCACACAGCAAAAGAGGAGTGTTGGGAACTCCCTGTAGGTGAAACCTCGAGAGATAGGGAGATGCTGGTTTATTGGCTGTCACTGAGGCTAAATCAGCAAAGCTGGGCCCCATGGGGAAAGATTAGATATAGGTAGGTCTTTTATTTGGGAAAGGAAAAGGTGTGAACAGGGGTTGATAGGTAAAACAACTTGTGTGATTGGGGCTCTGTGGGTTACCCATCAAACATCCACGCAGCTGATCAACACAGCCTGGAGCCAGGAAATTAACCTCTTTTTATAACCATACCACATGCATCCAGGCCTGCTTCCCCCATCAGAGAGGTCCAGAGTGTGTCAGGGTGGAAAGGGATGGAAATTGGACTAAACATTGCTTTAACATCAGCGATCCTAATGCATCTTCCTAGCATACACCCAGCTTCATGAAAATTAAAATAAATAAAATATTCAGTGCAAGAAGTATTTAGAAGCAGCTCATGTTATTGCAGACTATTAGCCTGAGCCTGTTTACGCTCTTCTGCCACATTGTCCCTTGTAGCAGCCTTTTGCCGAGCGTAGCCACAAGGGCGATGTCCCTGCTCCAGCAACACCTCAGTGTTCTGGCCGTGCCCTGTCTCGCTTGTTTGCCTTCATTAATGTACTGCTCAGGGAAGGTGGGGGGACTTGCCAAAGCTGGGCACTTTCTGGAGTTGTTTTCCCTCAGTAAAGCAGCACACAGAAGCTTGTCGGTCTGTCCCGTGTTTGTGCCTCAATTTAATTTGTTACCAATCAAATCAGAGTAGCATAATGAGAGAGAAAATCAGATCTTACAACAACACTTCCCCCCACCCCTCCCTTCTGCCCGAGCTCAGCTTTGCTCCCCATTTCTCTCCCTCCTCCCCTCCAGCAGCGCAGGGGGTCGGGGAATGGGGGTTGTGGTCAATCCATCACACGTTGTCTCTGCTGCTCCTTCCTCCTCAGGGGAGGGATCCTCACACTCTGCCCCTGCTCCAGCCTGGGGTCCCTCCTCCCATGGGAGACAGTCCTCCACCAACTCCTCAGACGTGAGTCCTTCCCACAGGCTGCAGTTCTTCGCTAACTGCTTCAGCACAGCCTTCCCATGGAGTCATGGGCTCTCCAGGTGCAGCCGCCTGCTCCAGTGTGGGTCCCTCCCCTGGCTGCAGGGGGGTCTCTGCTCCTCCGTGACCCTCCATGGCTGCAGGGGCACAGCCTGCCCTCTCATCATGGGCTGAAGGGGAACCCCTGTTCTGGCCCCCTCCTCCCTGCCTTCTGCACTGACCCGGGTGCCTGCCTGGGTGTCTCTCTCACACCCCACTTCTCTCTCTGCTGTTGGTTCTCTCTGTTTTCCCTCTTAACTCTGTTAATCCCAGAGGTTCCGACTGGCCCAGCCATGGAACGACCGACTTGGAGCCAGGAAATCTTCCAGCAGCTTCTTACCCAGGCCACCCCTGTGGCCCCTCCCATGGTACCAAACTCCTACACACAAACCCAGTGCACCCAGACAACAAGAGCGGCATCCTGTCCCCACTTCACGCTCACAGGGCGCGCTCAGGGCCGGTGCCCCCTCACAGCCATAGCCACTGCGTGGGTGAAGTTCTCACACCAGCTCAGACTCGACCTGGCTGGGGTGTCTGCTCTTTCGTCCGCTCCTCTGCCTCACCCCTGAATGATCCCCTTCTTCTCCCAGGCTCTGCACACGCAACATGGTTTCTTGTGCCCTCCTGTTAGGGGTTAGCACCGAGCCAGAATCACTGCATGCAGGAGGTGATACCTTTGCTATGTGGGATTTCACTCCACCTGAATTAAGACAAGCACTGGCCTTAAGAGGAGACCAGAGGGAGGTCATGTCGTTACAGGTGCCTTTTAGGGCATCAACATATCTCCACAATGATATTTACTGTGGAATATATGAAATACTTCCACACAAGTTTTAGTTTAGTTTTAAAAATTTATTTATATATTAAGTTCTCCATGCAAAAACCTCTTCCAAAAGCATAGTGGGGTCATGTCAGACCTGTTTTGCTGAAGGTTGCTTCATCTTTTGGAACTCCATCAGCATTCATCCCTAACTTCTGACACCTGGCAGCAGTCAGGTGTTTGACATTTGCTCCACATGGCAGTGGAGTGATTCCTTCCCCTGAGAATGTCCGGAGCAGCCAGGTTTCTAAAGGTGCCGGAGGCTCACCACAAAGACACTTTTATGTGCCCCTGAGTTTTAAAGCAGCCATCGTCTTGGTGAACTGAGCAGGGAGAAAGGAAACCAGAGCCCAGGGGCCACAAGAAGGGGATGGTGCAGCAGGAGGTGGTCAGGGAGAGGGAGGACAACCGTGAAGGAAAGACTGGGAGGAGAAAGGAGTGGGCAATCGAGTGGAAAGTAAGGAGGACTGACGGCAGGTAGGGACTTAGGACAGTGATATGGGTGACAGCTGGGATTTTATGAAGCATATGAAAGAGTGACATGCTTTTTAGTCATTCTGAGTCTTTTCCGCTGCTGTGCGATAAGGGAAATGCAGCTGCAAGAAGGCATATGGCTCAGATATGGGGAGGCTAATAAACATATGGATGAGGTTTAAACCCAGCTAGATCAAAGGAATATATTTGGCTACTCTCATTACAAGGGATTTATCCTTGCCTTGCTATTTCCTCTCAGATATCAGGACCCAGGACTCATCCTTTAGTCCTAGGGCAGTTCAGCCTTTTTCTCTAGGTATCCAAACAGCAGTTGTGCAAGCCTAAAAAGAAAACTGATCTCCGGGCTTACACTTGCTCCCAGCACAACCCTCTGATTTCTCTTGCCCCTCCCCATCACCACCCTCGGTCCCTTACAGCTGCACCCACCCCAAGCAGCCATTGCATCCCTCCACCCCCAGAGCAGACCAGGGTGCTCCACACCTCCGGCCCTAGGTGCAGTGAGCAGGAGACGGCCGCTTGGTTCTTACCTTTCTCTGGGGGCGAGGCCAGAGCCATTGCACATACATGGATGCGCTGACCTAGATAGGCTGCCTGCAAGGCTGCTAACACCTTCTGCACCTGCCAGCACCGATAAAAGCCACCATCACTCTCTGCTGCAAGTCCTCACTCCCTAGCTAATGCTGCCAGAACTTGTTTTACCAGGTGTTTTTCCTGTGCACGTTGCTTAGATTTTTGCTATACCCCTTTTCAGCTGGCCTGACCCTCTGCAGAGGAGAAGCTCTCGCCCTTCAAACCAAAGACATTTCTTTCCCACTTAGCCACTGATTGCTAGTATCTATCCCAGCTGTATGGCCTCAGTTAAAGCGAGAGCTGCCTGAATCCCAGAGGATACGTTTTTTCTCTTTAAGAAGCTCAGGAGATCATCCCATGCCTGTTCACTCACATTTAATCCAGTAAAGTTAGCAAACGTGTTTAGTTAAAAGAAAATGATGACATCTTAGAGTGTGATTTGGAAGCAGGATTTGGTCCACTGAGGAATAATAAGTCCCCTTTAAGGTAGTATCTACTTGTCTGTTGCAAGAAAATACAGCTATATTTACCTTCCATTGGTATTTGCCCAACAGACAACATATTGTCTAGATGTGAAAACACATCAAGCCACACAAAAGAGCTGCCAGATTCGTACTGAGCTGATGATTCCTTTTGTATCCTCGTTTTCCTTATCTTGGGATCCAGGCTGTCATCTTTAATTATTTTTAAATTAACTTCCGCATCTTATCTCTTTTAGAATATTTTATCCTTGTTCACTCTTGTATCTCTTCCTCACTCACCACATTAAAAAGACAGAATTGATTCTTCTTTGATTATTAGTGGTTTAGCTCATTGCTTCTTAAATTGGGGTAACTTTAAAAAAACACAATTTATATCCAGCTATCCTATTCTGGTTCTCTGGTGTGAGTGTCCTTCCTGGCTGCTCAGCTCTTTCCAGTTGACTTGTCTTGCATGCTGGATGACGAAACCCTGTGTCCTCCAGTTGGCCTGGAACCTATCAGCTATGTGATGTTGGAGAAGGGCTCCCAGGGACTAGAACAGGTGATGCACGAACCCACCTGCGCTGTCTGCATCACTCAACTGCTCCTGCTGCGTTAACCACAGGCCTAACATGACCCCCGCGGCCCTCCCTGCCAGCCCAAACCCCGTGGCCCTTCCCACCCTGCTGGACACCGTGGCTTTGTTCATCACCGCTGTCCATCTAGGCACTCCAAGTTTGTGCATGCAGATTGCAGTGTCCAGTCTATCCCAAAGAAATACAGTAATTTGAACAACTTATTGTTTAAATTCGTTTAAATAACTTATTGCTTATTAAAACAATTTATCCCAACGAAATACCGTATTTTTGCAGGTGCACCCTGCTCCGCCAGGAGTGAATACGCTATCCGTGTGCATGAGTACACCTATCCGCGTACATCACTGGCACAGGGCTCGGACATGGCCTGTGCAGTTGGGACAAATGCCAAAGGGAGCGGCATTTAGGATAAAATGTTAAGAATTCCTGCTGTGGGTGGCATGAAGGGACTGAGGATCTTTTTTAGATGTTTAATAAGTGTGAGATGTCCCTACAAACCTTCCTAGCCCCTCAGCATCTGAGCGTCCTTAGATCCCCAGGGCTTTCACCTGCTGTCCCCGTCTGTGACAAGCTGGGTCCCACGTGGTCGCTGGGTTACGGCCAGCCAGCCACAGCAGCCACCCGCTCATCGCGGTTGCAGCCTGGGACAGGAGAAAGCTACTGCACCTCGTGGAGCCGTCGGTGGGAGGGGGAGGGGGGCTTAGGGCCATTTTTGAAGGTGATTTTGGCATGTAGGCACTTCTTTAGAAAACAGGCAGGTGGTCTGAGTGGGAGAGGAGGAATCGTGACACGTAGAAACCAGCTTTTCTTCAAGATTATTTTGATTGTGGCCTCTCATTCACAAAAATCAAAGCTTGATCTACACAACCTGGTCCCACGGCAGCACAGACAGCGCATAGATATACGCCCAGGCGGCCTCCTTGCACTATTTGTGCAGCACAACGCACGCTTCTAGTGACCAATACAATACACATTTGGAAAAGCGGAGATTGAGTCAAATAGGTTTTTAGCATTTTGATTACCACGGGCAGAATGTAATGAAGTAGCTCTATGCCAAAACAAATCGGCATCTTATAATGGACAAGTGTGCCTGTCAGGAGCCATTTATTTAGTATTTTATCGTATTAGGTTTAAAATTAAGAAATTAAGAAACCAACCATATCCTGGGCTGTATCCAGAGAATTGTGGCCAGCAGGTTCAGGGAGGGGATTCTCCCCCTCTGCTCTGCTCTTGTGAGACCCCACCTGCAGTGCTGTGTCCAGCTGTGGAGCCCTCGGCATAAGAAGGATATTGACCAGTTGGAGCGAGTCCAGAGGAGGCCACGAAGATGCTCAGAGGGCTGGAGCCCCTCTGCTATGGGGACAGGCTGAGAGAGTTGGGCTTGTTCAGCCTGGAGAAGAGAAGGCTCCGGAGAGACCTTATAGCACCTTCCAGTACCTGAAGGGGCCTACAAGGAAGCTGGGGGGGGCTTTTTACAAGGGCCTGTAGTGACAGGACAAGGGGTAAGGGGTTTAAACTGAAAGCAGGCAGATTTAGGTTAGATATCAGGAAGAAGTTCTTCCCGGAGAGGGTGGTGAGGCACTGGCACAGGTTGCCCAGAGAAGCTGTGGGTGCCCCATCCCTAGCAGTGTCCAAGGCCAGGCTGGATGAGGCTCTGAGCAACCTGGTCTAGTGGAGGGTGTCCCTGCCCATGGCAGGGGGGTTGGAACTAGATGGTCTTTAAGGTCCCTTCCAACCCAAACCAGTCTGTGACTCCATGATTCTATAAATATGCTGTACAGACTTGTAACCACAAAAACCTGCAAATACAAGAGGGTAGGTAGAAGTGGGCCAAGTATATGGATTAGTAAGAAGTAAGGGCACGACACTAGGCAACAGGCTGCACCGATACGGATGTGGAAATAATTAAAGAAAGAGGCGCAGAGAGTGGCGTACAGCACCCAGCAAAGCAATCAGGGCTCCACACCGGAGAGCAGAACAGGAACTGGCATCAGAGCAGAAGCTGAAATGAAAGCTGACAGTGGAACAAATGTTGGTCGGTAAAACACAGGCTGATTATATACCAGTTAACATTGATTCGGATGCCAAGAATAACAGCAGGCACTGGAACAGAGTGGGGGAGTGCGAGGCACTGAGAATGAGCTCGGCACAACAGAGCAGGAGATGATTAAACAAAAACAAACAAACAAACAACCCCACCACCCCCCCAAGGAGGAAATGATTAAAGTGGCATGAACAGGGAGCAGCAGCCGCCCGCCTTCTGTGGGAAGCAAATCCTGCGGTGAGCTGGCAGGCCTGGAGAGCCAGCAAATGGAACTTCAAATTACTGGGGGGAAAATGAACCGGTGTTAGCCGTCAGCTGGCATATGTTTGACCTTTCTGAGAAAACGGGCAGAAACACATTTATTACTGACCACGGCAGGGACATGGGCCGGCATGGAAGGACGTTGGAGGTCCAGGCCATCTGCGACCCTTCCTGCCAAACGAGGGTAAGGCAGGTGGCCTCCAGCCAGCCCTGGCCCAGGACAGGGTCCTCTCTAATGGGCAAGGTAAGGTGAGACCCCCCTCATTCACACTTCTCCTGCGCAGGGCGTTTCATTTGGCTCTTGAGTGCTGGCATTTGGATTTGGGGACCTGCTAGAAGTTGTTCTGCAAAGAACAGGCACAGTTTGCCGGGAGAGTGGCACGTCCAGGCTCTGTGTGGCCACCTCTTACCGGGAGAAAGGGGAGGATGGCAAGAAGGAACACCCGATGGGTTAAGCCGTGTCGGCCAGGCGGGATGGGGCTTTGAGCAACCTGGTCTAGTGAAGGGTGTCCCTGCCCATGGCAGGGGGGTTGGAACTAGATGGTCTTTAAGGTCCCTTCCAACCCAAACCAGTCTGTGATTCTATTTTCTGTCTCCTTTGTTACAACTTGTCAATGAGGAGGCGTAAAGTTAGGCAGGTAACAAAAACCATCACGTTCACTGCAAAGAATTAGAAAAAATGGTCATAGAAACAGCTGGGTCTTATGTACAAATGCATACAGAAGGAGAGTGCTGTGAAAAAGGTTATTCCAGCCAATAGCACAGACTGCTTGGGCTCATCCCTACAGAAGAATTCAGTGCAGTGACTCACAAGGATTTGTTTGCAAAGATGGGACGTACTGCAAGAACTATAAATAGCGTAAGGACTTGGGTGAAGATTAATTAGTAGGGATGTTACCAGCACACAGAGGTACCTCAAATTGCAAATTAGCCCTTTTCCCTCCATGCCTACGGTGCAAGACAAAGCCTGTGTTTGTAACAGCTGACTGGATTATTTCGTAGGAATAACAGCTCAGGGGCTAGTAAAAGTATGAAATGTGATGGGAAAAATTGTGTATAATACAGCTGGGGTCAAAGAAGAAGGTGTGTTGCCGTGTGCTGAGATGTTGTCAAGGGATGCTGGGGAGGAGGGTGATGTGGGTGCACTGCAAAACAATCCCCCGCTGCGTAGCCCCCCACGCTCAGCAGCTGGGGAAGACGCAAGAGCAGACCCGTGGGATGCCCACGGTGACAGGGAAGGCCCTGACACTGGCTAAGGCACCACAACAGCCTCCCTGGGCTGTCAGCGTGTGCGCTTCTCCTCACCTGCCTTTCAGGAAGGTGGTCTTAAACAGGCAAATGGGGAAAGGGTTACTCGGAAACAAGAGACAATTCTGTTTCTTAAGGGCGGATTCACTAGCCTGTCACGTGTAGCTGTGTTAACAGATGACTGAGAGAGGGTTGGGTTACATTTGAGCAATAAATACGGGAAGAGGAATTATTTCCATTCAGAGAAATGATGCTACAAGATCTGCCAGGTGTACATTGGCCCCAGAAGAATTTGGGTTGAAAATAAGAAGATATTTAAATTTAAAAAATAGAAATATTTAAATTTAAGAAAGAGAGCAGCCTTTGAACCGGGGTGCTGGGAGAAGGTACCTGACTGTTACAAGATAAGGTCAGATTGGGTTACAGAAGAGATTGTGAACACGGGGATGGTTCTCTGTTTGGGAAATGATGGTGTAAGATGGAGGGTTTCAATTCCTTTAGTATTATTCAGCATTCCAGCTGAAAACAGACCTAGTCACATGCATTTGTGACACCAGGTTGAGCTGTTCGGTGCCATGCTAGGCCTGGTTTCCCAGGCTCCAGGACAGACATCCTCTTTCTTGCTTGATGCTGTTCATTTTGATTTTGGTTCCTCTTTGGTTCCAAGAGACGCTGCAGGCAGCAACGGGGTGTTGGTTCAAGTGTGTCGATGCCTCAGCGGCACAGGGACCAATTTCAGACACCCAACTGTGTTGTGTCCCCCTCTGACCCCAGAGTGACCTAGGTCAGCTGAGACTACGTGACCATTTTGCTTCCTCTTTCCCGTTATATTTTAGGTTGCATTAGATGTGATGGGGGAGACGCATGTTTGGCAGCTGACAGCCTGAAACTGAAGAACGGAGTGGCGTGAAGAAAGGCATTGCCACCTGCCATCGAGAAGTCCTTGCAACTGATGGACTTTTCCCTCTGACCTGGACCAAGCCCAGTCCTGCAAACACGCCCACGCACCAGCACATCTGCTTTGGGAGAGACCCTCAGATTTCAGGGAAAATTTACCTACAGAAACCACAAGTATTTGTGAAGTGGAACTTTCAGCCTGTACCCTTCCCAAGCTGACCGCTCATCCAGGCTTTCTTGATTTATTAGGAGAATCAAATCCCATGAAGGGACAAGAGGTAGAAAACATTGCATATAAACACCCCAAGAAGTGACAACCCATTTCAACATAACCAAAGGAGCTGGTTATTTAAAGTGCATGTTTTTTACCCAGGAATATTTCCCAGCTGCTAACTTGCGGCGTAAATGGGCATGAAGCCATTTTTCCTGGGCAGGAGAGCTGTTTCCCCAAAACCTCCATCAGAACCCATCTTGCCCGGCCATTAAACACACCGGATGCATTTAGACTAAAGCATTTGATGGCAGCATCTCCCAGAGGACCGATAACTGATTAAGACTTAAGCCTGTTAAAACCGTACACAACGCCGCCGCGGCTTTAATACGTAACTACAGCCAATAGGAAGCCTAAGTCTCTATTTGTTTTGAGTTTGTCCCTCTAGATGATAAATATTTATTCAGCACCTCCCAGCCCGTCACAAATATTTTCCTGGAATCGCTTTAGCTGGGTTTTCGGGTTACACAGGAGCACACAGAAGAAGAGCCCTTTAATGCTATGGCTTGTGCCCAGCCAGCATTAAAAACACGAAATAGGCCAAAATTACGTTAAAATTGCTAAACTCCTATGGGAGCATGTTCTGTGGCCGCTCATGGAACAAGAATGTGAACTGAATCTAAGCAAGAGAGGAAAAGAAATTCACATTCCAGCTCAATGCCTGCTCCTGCTTCCTCACAGTCCTCCAGAGACCAGTTTGTCATCAAGGAGCTGAATTTGAGCTCTTGGGATTGAGGAAGAAGTCCCAGGTCTCATACATGCTTCTGCTTCTCAGATCAGCTCTGCGTGTCAATACTTTCATCTCCGGTAAAACAGCAGCACAATCCAAAGGGGACCAAATCTGGCTGCATTTCTAGAGCACGACAGAGCTGTGATCAGCAGCAGCATTTATAAAATCAATAAACCAGATAAACTCGATTCCTTTTGAGACAGGTGTAAAACTACTGGCTGAAATCAGAACGGTAATTCCTTGATATCATTCATAGAATCACAGCCAGGGATGGGGCATCCACAGCTTCTCTGGGCAGCCTGCTCCAGTGCCTCACCACTCTCCGTGAAGAATTTCTTCCTGATATCCAATCTAAATCTCCCTGCTTTCAGTTTAAACCCATTACCCCTTGTCCTGTCACTACAGGCCCTTGTAAAAAGCGCCCCTCAGCTCCCTTGTAGGCCCCCTTCAGGCACTGGAAGGTGCTATAAGGTTTCCCCGGAGCCTTCTCTTCTCCAGGCTGAACAAGCCTTCAACACACAGGTTTTCAACTGATTTTATATCCCACACCTCACGAGATGCAAGGGGTTATTAAAATGCCAGATTGACCATGTGGCCTCAGGGAATGCTGCCTGGAGCTGCCAACATGATGGCGTTAGGACAGCACCATGTTGCTGCTGCAATGCTGCTAAAAATCCTTTTAAAACAAGCTTGGGTGGCATCCGAGAAGGGCGCCACGCCCTGGATTACAGGTTGACTGCAAAGCGTAATAGCAATAAAAAGGTAGAGAAACAGCAGAAGCAAATGGTTGTGGCTGACGGAGTTACCTTTCCCACCCCGTCCGTTTGGTGCACACACATCCCCTTGTTTCTTGGGATGCAGCAAAACGACCTTCCCAGGGTCTTGCTGAACCTGGGTTGCGTGCTTTCCATTTATTCCTGCTTTTCTGCTCTCGGGGTTTCACCCAGGCTTACATTTTGCAGCTGGGGAAGAAAGTCCAGGGTACCTGTTTGCCCGGCGGATCTGTTTTTGTTCGAGCGTTCAGTGTCAGCCTCCTGTGTGCGTACAGATCAATACCTTACTCTGTTTAGTCGCCACACTCACATTTAAGGGCGTTCAGGACTAAAACCTTTGGAAAAATGATTGACGTTTTGAAATCAGTTTGTGTTTCGATGCATAACATGCAAAGAAAAAACCGTAAACCTTATGAGCCTCCTTTGCGAGCAGATGAGATTGCAGTACTCGCACCATCAAAACCGCCAGTAACTTGGCGGATACGCACGGGTTTTGGGTTGTTTAGAGGCGGGTCCTCGGTGCCTGACTGTGGACATGCCTTACCCACCTCACCCCCTGAGTTCGGGCTCTTGCCTCATCTCTAAAAGGGAATTGCAGGCTCAGCTGCGCTTTACTCAACGCCAGACCTCACTAAGGGGGTGGCAGCACGAGCGTCCCCAGCGCGCATCACTGGGGCACTGCCTGTCACGGGGGGACAGTACGGCCCTAGCGCAGCTCCGCAGAATGCACCCATACCCTGAAGTTAATAAAAATATGTCTCCCCTCTCTCTGCAGCACCCCTCCCTCTGCAGCGCCTCCCTGCAAGGTGCTTCACTCCCCACCAAGGGTGCATTTACACTCCCTGACGTGCGCTCGGCACCCATGTCGGTGCCCAAGGCGCTGCCGGGAGGATCGATGGGTTACTCCTGTTGCCTAAAGATACTGCTCTGAGGTTGCCTGAAGTAAACGTCTAATTGTCCCCCCGGACAGGTCAGCCCCTGCTGCTCTGAGCTCTGACAACCACTTGCCTCCTGAGGGTCAGCGTGAGACGCCGACAGCTCCGGCGCAGCATGCTGGGCAGATGGGCTGGAAGGGGGTTACAAAGCTCCTGGCTCTCGTAGGGCACAGCAGATTGTGTTTAAAACCAATGTCTGTGTGTCAGACACTTCGGGACCTCTGGGGCAGAGGGGACCTTGGCACTGCACCAGTGCCAAGTCCCCTGTCCCCACGCATCTCCCTCAGGCTTAGCAGGGGCAGGGACAAGTACCTCCTGCCCTACAGCACCAGCTGTGCCCCATGGGGCTGGGTGAGGAGAGGGATGAAGGGAAAACTGGGGGTCCCCGGGGAGGTGGAAAGCACGGTGGTGGGGCCATGGTGGCTAATGCCATCCCCCCTTTTTGCTCAGCGGCCACAGCCCAGCCCCTCTGCAGAGGTACAGCCTGGGCAGTGGCAGGAGCGTGGTACCCCGGGTTCAGCGCGGCGCTGCAAAATGCCTGTTGGAAAACCGAGCCGGGAAGGAGTTGAGCTTTTGGCAAGACGCTTGCTTGCAGCACCCGGAGGAGCTGAGCCTCCTTCACCTATTAAAGAGGGCATTGAGGGATGCTCGTCTTCCCGGGGCAAGCTGACAGCTAATGTCACGTGGGCTGTCACCTAGCAGACAGCACCGTAACAAAGCCCTGTAGAAATGCTGCTTTTGGAATGATTCATTAGAAATTGTGCTGGCAGACAAGGGAAATAGGACACTTTTAACAGAGAAGGTAATTAGTGTCTGGGACAGGGGACGAAAGCTGGGGCAGTGTCTCTGTCAGACTTGGAAATCTGATCTGTCTTAATACAGCTACTGCTGACGTGTCCTGTGGGAGGTCAGGGAAGAGCATCACCAGGGTCATTTCTGCCTTTAAGAGACAGAAACGCAGCTTTTCTCTCAACAACTCTTAATTTTTCAGATTCACTAGTTCCTACTTCTCTGTGTTTCTTTGTAGTACACTCAAAGCCTCCCCCTCAGCTCAGTGCGGAAGATTAAAAGTTAAGTAACCCCAAAAAGCAACACACCACCACCATCTTTGATAATCCCGGTATCAGATTATTTCGCTCCTTCCTTCACGCTGCAGCAGGTCCTTCCCCAGGGGCTGGAGCGGGCTGCCTGCCCCTGCCCACTCCAAGTCCCACCACGTCCCCTCTACCTGCCGTCATCGCCGTCCACCTTCGGCCTCAGAGCAGCTGCGGTCTCTCCTCGTGTCCCACGGAGGCTGCTCTCCCCGGGCCAGCCCCGTCTTCTCCAGGCCGTGGATGTTGCTTGCAAGCCTTCCTGGAGGGAAAACTGCCTGCCACCATGCTCTTTCCACGGGCCTGGAAAGCCAGGGGAGTTCCTCAACTCCCAGCATGGTTCTGCAGTACCAGGTCAAGCTCCCTGGGGGGTGGGGTGCGAAGGAAGGTCGTCTTCTTCTTCTGCAGTGATTTATTCTTGGAACATGCAGCAGGGATTTGAGTTAAACGGAGTGTGGATTTTCATTTTTGGCTACAACATTCCAAACAAGGCCTTGTTTCCCCATGCACACAGGACTCATTTGCAAAAGCAGCTAACTAAACATTTGGGGGACTTAATCCCAAAGGTGATTTTGTACTTTACCACTGGACATCAGGATTCTTTCTGTCTCCGTGCAGAAAGCACGCCTCAAAATCACAGCTGCCAATCGCAAAACAAGTTTAACAGATCTTTGCCCATAATCAGGATCCCAGCCCAGGAACGGGGAATTAGGACTTCCTAATTCCCATTTAAACTGGTATCACAGTTTCTGTTTACGCAAGCATGCTAATTAATTTTTGCCCTTGTGTGGCTGAGACAGAAGCTTTACAGTTGTAGGGTAGCCTGGCACTGCCAGCCAGAAAATAATCAGTCTAAATAATGCCCAGAAACACAGCAGCGATGCACTTAAAAGGAAAAATAATTTAATTCTTCTGGATGAGCTATTGGGTTTTATAGTCGTTACGTTACTCGCAGCATGAACTGTGGCTGACGTACAGAGCGCAGCCGGGTGAATCGTACGGTCTGTGTATGCCAGACGCTGGGACTAGTTTTGGAAATACAGCGGTACCCTTGGTGGCTGCAGCTGAAGCTAACTCAAGGGCAGGGATGAGGCTTTCCCAGTCCCCTCACCTATTCCCTCGGGGCTCCTCCTTGGGGCAGGTGCTATACAAGTCCCTTCTGTTCCCTTAATCTCACCCCGCCGGCCCGCTGAAGTGGCCCAGCCAGGTACCGACGAGCGCTTTGGGAGAGACAGGGAATACCGAGAGTCACATTCTTGAGCGGGAAAGATAAATTCAGAAGGTTGGGTGAGTCGACCAGCCTTACAAAGATGAGGCATAGCAAAACCGAGTCGCAGTTCTGTGTGCTGCTCTGGATACCGGCACACATGTACCATTTGCTCAAGACTAAAGACCTCTGGGATTAGCACAACACAGGTCTGGGGAGCCTTGAGCATCTCAGGAGAGTGGGTTTCTCACTAAGGTAGAGGGATCACTTTTCACTGTCTGGACAGCCTGGACTCTAGAAAGGGAGAGCGCCCCAGGGCCAGGCAGTGCCCTGCGCCACATTTGCCCCTGGAAAGTTTCAGCAGTGATGCTGACTTACACTCCCGCTCTCGAGTCTGAGCCCTGTGAACTGAACACAGGAGAACTCGTTATGGTGACAAGCATAGCTTGCTTCAGGGAGCGCAGGGACCATCTGCACCGGGGAACTGCCGCACAGTTCCCTGACTCACAGTGTACGCGGCGCAACTGACCTAACAGGGAGCCACAGACTTACAGGCAAATTGTGGAAAAAGGTTATTCCACTGAACTTCATTTCAGAGGGCTTTTGGCAATGTCCTGCCTCTGGAAACATTCTCCTCTTACTCCTAGCGACAGGCAACGCAGCCTGGTGAAAACTACATGGTCACTGAGCAGTCTGCCAGGATGGTTTTGTCCTGCCGTCGGCTGTCAGCCCCAGCCACGCTGTCCCCCCCTCGCTGCCTAAACCTACCGCTTGGCCTCCGCTGCCACACGCGAGGCAGTCTCATTGTCAGCTAAGGCAACAGCTCTCACAAACCTGCGCGACCTCCAGCAAAGTAACTGCATCGCAGCACTCGCCATCAGCGCCAACGCGGTGACTTCGCAAGATAATTGGGCCCAGGGATCCATGATAAAAAGCAAAGAGAACGGTAACTTAGGAAGTGATGAGTCTAACACTGTAGGCATTAAAAATGACACACATCAGGCACCTAATACGCATTAGCAAGCGTGTGAATTCACAGAGCTAGTCATTCCAAAAATTACTGTTCTGTTTGAAACAAGCAGCATGAAGATACGCACATTTTCAGCTGTCAAGGAGCTTTTTGACACGCGCTACAATGACAGTTACTAGTGCAGAGAAGAGAAACCCCATTCTTTTGTACCTGTGCACATCTGGAATAACACTGCTTCCACTTACAGTACCCTCATTTTGCTTCCCAGCAAAATCCCAGATTCACAGAGTGTTCGGGGTTGGAAGGGGCCTCTAGAGATCATCTGGTCCAACCCCCCTGCCAGAGCAGGATCCCCTAGAGCAGATCACACAGGAACAAGTCCAGGTGGCTTTGGAAAGTCTCCAGGGAAGGAGACTCCCCCACCTCTCTGGGCAGCCTGTCCCAGTGCTCTGGCACCCTCACAGGGAAGAAGGGTTTCCTCACGTTCAGGCTGAACCTTCTGTTTTCCAGTTTATGGCCATTGCCCCCAGTCCTGTCACTGGACACCCCCGAGAAGAGCCTGGCCCCATCCTCCTGACACCCCCCCTGTAGATATTGATAAGCATTGATAAGATCACCCCTCAGCCTCCTCCTCTCCAAGCTGAACAGCCCCAGCTCTCTCAGCCTTTCCTCATACAGAAGGTGCTCCAGGCCCTTCATCACCTTAGTGTCCCTGCGCTGGGCCCTCTCCAGTAGCTCCTTGTCCTTCTGGAACTGAGGAGCCCAGAACTGGACACAGCACTCCAGGTGAGACCTCACCAGTGCAGAGCAGAGGGGGGGGATAACTACCCCCGACCTGCTGGCCACACTCTTCTTAATGCATCCCAGGAAGAACAAATAACAACGGAACAACATTGGGGCAGTCATGTTTTTAGCAACATACAGTTCATCTCACCAGGTTTCTGATTACTATTTACAAAGCAAATGGTAACGGAGTTGCAAGCTCTAGCATAAAGCAAACAGGTTCTGTGTATGTCCCTACCTACCCAGAGGGCAGCGATGCCCAAGGACCAGCGCTAAACGGCCTTCCCCTGCCTGCCTTCTCCTTTTCAAGGGGCCTTCCCACGCAGTCCCAGTGTTAACGCTGCCCCACCTGTCACTGCAAAGTAGTTGGCTTGAAAGTGCTTTGTGGGGAAGATATAGGTAATCCTCATCCGATGCTGCGTGGGACGGCCTCTTACGGACCAAAACAGAGAGCAGGCGCACCAGTATAGCACGTCCCCTACACATCACACCTGCACTTCTCCTGTGTACAAGTAACTTGCTCACGTTTCTAACTCCCTCTTGCAACTCTTCTTTCAGCACCACTGTTCTACGACCCGTGCTCTCCATTTGGGTTTACACGCACCCCCTTCACAGCTTGCCTCTAGGAAAGAGATGCCCTTTATATCAAGGTTCTCGTTATCTAACACGGATCCCAGTTTTAACTCTGCTGATCTTGTGCGTTGGCTTCGCATGAAGACGTAAGAGCTGTAGGAAATGAAGGCCGTTATCTCCATCAGTGGTACTGATAACCGGCAACAAAGGGTTTTCAGATTTCCTCAAATATCTGAGTAGTTACGTTACAAAGACAAGATAAATGGTATGCCACTATTATTTTTATTTGCTATAATCAGTCAGCATCTGAAACAAAACCAAACACACTTTGGAATGCCTTTTTTTTCCTACGAGAATAATCGACACAATACTACGCTACGATTAATATCAAGGTTAGGTAACACTCTGGCGTTGACGGTCCCTCCTTGAGCTGAGGAAGGCTGACTAAAGACGCACGATCTTGACAAACGCCGACAGGATTTTTGCACGGTATGTGCACGCACGCACACCACTAAAGAAAATACTCCTCACTTGATAGTGCAGGCAGGCAACAGCCAGACGTTTTATTGAAGTTTAAAACAAGAAATACTCACCTATGTCACAGTATACTGCTTAGTTTCTGCTGTGAATTCTGTGCTTTCGTTTCACGTGTCTACATTTTGCAATTGTGTACACGCTGCAAAATTAACTTTGTATATCATTTAGCATCTGTGCATATCCTTTAGAGCTTAATGTTACACTGAAATTAAAAGAAACCTTGAATTTTAAGGTACTGAAAAAAAATCAATAAAATTCCACTGAAAACCCAGTATAAATGTTTCTTATAGTACAGTACTCTAACTTTATGTCAGTGTCATTTTAATGCCATAGTTTTCTTATTGACTGTATAAAGAGAAGCCTAGGGGGAAAAAAAAATATCTAAAATGCCATTCCTCAGTCTGTAAACTCTGGTGATTTATGATATATGTACAGTATATAAATATATTTATGTATATATGTACATATATATTGGTTAACATTCATTATAAATAGAACAGTGTTAACTTAAGCAGTATAAAAATAGCCACTTTCCTGGGAACATGCAAACACAGTATGCTCTCACCTAATCTATAAACCCCAAAACAACCAAAACCTTTAACTCTGGTTTTCTATAAATATAAATTTTAATTGAAGACTTTCAGCTGATTTAACCATCAAGTAAGATTTTCCAATAAAGATATAAAATCTGTTTGATGCTAGCTATAATTAAGTTCAAACACAGTATATTTTGGGTTATTTCCTTTCAAGTATTTTTCCCACGTGCGCTAAATCTAGACACACTACGTTTTTTTTTTCTTTTACAGTAAAAATATTACTCAGCTCTAAACACTAAAAGCCAAATCACAGGCAATCTGGCATGCTTGCACTGCAGGGAAAAGGCTCTCCTCTACACTATTCCTATGTGGGAGGCTGTCCTAATATGGCTATTTGTGCTCCAGATCTTGTGTTCACTGCAAAGCATTATCAAGATTCCCATACCGTAGATTCTTAAGGCCAGAAGAGAGAGTACTACGACCACTTAAGTCTCATCTCCTGCTTGCTGAAATTCACCCCGAGGTCCCTGCATTCACAGCACAGTGACTGGTAGCTGGACTAAACACCTCTCCTGTTACAGCCAAAGAGGTTCCAGCTTCAGAAGTTGAGCAAGACCTTGACTTCTTAAGTGACTTTTCCCAAGGGGAAAAAATTGCGGTTCCATCCGAACCAAATGTGACATTTTTCCTTTTTTCTTGCCATATGAAAAACTGAAAAATTGTTTTGCCCTGAAACATTCCCTTCTCCTCCAAAGTGCTCTGAGTACTCATTAGAAAAGCGAAAGAAGAAAAAGGGGCTACGTTCAGAGGTGACACTATTTCTGTTCCTCCCCTTACCTATCAGCTCAGCAGAGAGCACACACCGGGTTGGACTGTGGAAGAAACAGCGCCGAGTCCTTCTGCTGAACAGATTTCAACCGTCTACTCGGAGAATGACGTACGCACGTGACTATGCCGATCGCGGCCTGTGTTGACTTTTTCAGTCTATTCCACACAGCCAAAGCCCACACTCCTGCCCGTTTCAACTGAGAGAGGACTGAAACGCAGCTGTCTCCCTTCCCTACAACCCCATCTCACCCAGCACTTTGAACTGGTCTTGCTCTCTCTGAGTTTACAAAAGTATTTCATACAAAGACAAACAAGCATGGAAGACTCAAGGCACACTCTCTTCAGGACAATGTTTTTCTTGTGATTAGGGGGCCTTTTAAGGAAGTAGGAAACTTGAATGTAAATGGCACAGGCAAAGGAGGGACTGGAGCCTTGGGTTTTTGTTCCTACAATTATTATTTGCACCTACAAGTTGCTGGGTAATAGAGGGATCGAGATACTCCTCTCTCCAGCAGATCTATAGATGCTGCTCTGGACACACTTTCCAGATTAAGATATTTGGTGTGTTTGGATCAAATCTGTGACTACATTTCTGACAATCTAAAGTGCGCATCCCAAAATTTGCTCTGTCGCCTGGCTGCAAGACGAGGTGTGCGGCTAAATGAGTTGGATGTCAGTGAGGGCCTACTCTCCTAAAGATGTTGGATGGAGCTGCTTGTGCAAGCCTGCCTTTCTGGCACCTCTGAAAGTGGTACACCTAACTCCTTACGCCTCCAGCAAAACTGCCTAATGTTTCCAGCCACATCCTACATTTTTTCCCCTATTTCCAGGGTGGCTCCCACATTTTTCCCAGAAGTCTTTTCTATGTCAGAAGTGATGAATCCTCGTTAAAGTAGCACAGTCTTCCAGCTTGTATATTTTCAGAAAAAAAAAAAAAATGAGGCATTCTATTTGTTATGGTAAGTAGCATAAATGCACCAAAACAACGGTAAGGGTACCCCCTGTATTAATTGTTTAGAGAGCTGTCATTGGAAGTTGGGGACTGGGAAGTCACAAAAGGCTCGTTTGCCTTCTGATCGTCCTTCATGGAAGCTGCTTGGTCCGAGATGGAAGAGAAAGAGAGCTGGTCATGTTCCATTATGTGCACTTGGTCCTCTTCCTTGTCCTTCTTCACATAAAACAACTTCCTAAACTTTTTGAGCTCATGGAGTTCACAGAAAGTCTCGAGAACCACCAACATTGCGATAAGGCCCAGCAACAGATAACCTGTGTACAAAAAAAAAAGTGGTTGAATCATTAGCAAATTAAGTGGGGCAGGAACAGTTTTAACCCTATAACTTTTCCCATCCCTGTCATCTCTGACTAGTAGGTTAGTTTTCTTTGTGACTCAGTTTCAGAGCTCTGTAACCCACTCTGGACCATCAAATCCTTTTTTTCATTTTTCTGTCTATGAACAGCAAGACCCCACATAATCAAAAAAAGGAACACTAGTGGCTTTACTTCTGTAACAACTGTACAAGAGCAAAATACGTAAGAACATTAAATGAAACAGAATACTAAAAAATGTACCACATGTGTGCTCCCCCACTTACTTACGACCTTCATGATGAAGTGTTCTTCAAGAGATTTTTTCCCCCCTTATTATTGCTACGTTACAAATAAAAGTAAAAATATGGCAGCTAATTATGGTTATTTGTTGTTTGTATCAGTTTAGCGGGGCAAATCACTATTTCATCAAAACTTTTGAATTATTTTCCTTTAAAATTATAAGATATCCAACACCCTGAAATGACTGGAAAAACAAAGCAAATAGGTATGTGTACAAAACCAGTAAAAATAAAATCAGAGATGACTGTAAAATTGCTGCTTTTAAAAACCTGACAAAGTTGCTGTATCTGATGACACCTTATTACAAGATTAATCACCACGGTTTACTAAATTACATAAGCCATCCAAACTTGCAAGTGGTACGTGAATGATGTTACCGATGACTTTTGGTGGTGTACTGACTCTGATTTTTAAAAGTAATAAACAGCTTTCATAGACTGAAATTTTTGGAAAAGGACCTTCATATTGTTAACAGCCCACTGTGCTCTTTTTTTTTTCTTCTCCCCACTCTCCAAGCATACGCATCTAGAATTTGAGGGATGGTGTTAAAACGAGCATTTCTTAATCTCAATGTTTCATTAGATCCCTGCTACTGATCATTACAGTTTAATAAGGAGCATGACTACCTGAATATTTTATCATTTCACGGAGTAAATCAAGCAGAAGTACTATAATTATTAGTACCACATGCTCATCCAAAGGATGAACATTAAATGTGCTGAAAGATCAACACAGATTAATTATTATAATCTACATATGGTCACTGCTCTGTTACCTAAAGGCATAAATATTTCACCTGTAGTTACAGATTATTTGCTGGCAATAACACTCTCCTTTTCCTTCCAGAGCACCATTAAATCAGCATTGCAACGCGAGGTACTGATCTAAATCAGCGCCACAGCTAAAATTTATGAAGAGCTTTTTAAGCTTTAGCTCATGACATCAAATGGGAGCTATGCATTAACACAAGGAAGAAGTGACAAGGCTGTACCAATTAAAAGGCACCTATAAATCTGCACTGAGAATTTTGTAACTCTGAAATGCAGGCAGCTGATCACCACTTGATTTAGAACAGGATTTCTGTCCTCCTAGAAATTCTTGAAAAGCCTGTAGCACTAATTGAGCTTTTTCTGATGTAGAACTCCAAAACTTTTCTTGAAGTAAGTTTAGGCTCAGCAAGAGTAAACATTTTATACCTCCTGTTTGGTTCCTTGAATGGTTCACATGAAAGGAAAAAGAATAACTTAAAAGTTATGACCTTAAAAACTGTTGAAATTAAATATTCTAAGGTCACAACTTTGCCTAAAAGCTTTTTCCTTTTAGCATTTCCTGCAATATATTTCTCAAGTGTTCTAAAGTTTGAAAAGAGATAATCTGAGCCATAATTTTTTCTTCTGATTTTGAGTTTTCAGAACAGGGAGAATTTTTCCAAGGCCCTTGCTATGTGTGACTTTCTCCATTCACTTCATCATTTAGCATCTCCAAATCAACTCTGCAGATCAGCAGGGTAATATTTAAAAGCTACTGCTGGTAAGATAAAATATGATGGATAGAGGAGGCTAAAATAAAATATTCTGTTAGTGATTTCAAGGCCCTTCTTTAAAAATGAAAATTCAAGGCCCAATCTTCCTTTCGGTCAAACACAAACCCAAGTTAATGGACACTTTGCCTACATGAAGATGGGTGGATCATGCCCAGGAGCACAGACAAATGCATACCAGCCTAAGAAAAGGACCCGAGAGGAAAGGTTTGCTTTGGCCATTCAGACCTTTTAACCAGTGCATCTGATGACCCAGGACTGCGAGGACTGAAGCCACATGAGAAACGGGGACGCTTCAAAACACTGTCACTGGAGAATACTTCCCTCAGTTTACATTCGTTCACAACACCAACACAAAGGTAATTTTCTTAGCTCTGCTTTGTTGAAATCACTGAGCCTTTCTCCTGTGTCAAACACGCAACTAAACAATTTAACACCCGTGGTCTTGCTCTGCTACCATCTCAGACTGCTTGGCTCTTTGACAGCTGGTATGTATCAGGGCCACCTTCAGCCACCTGCTGTTACAGCTGGAGTCAGAAACTGTGCTGTTCAGCCTCATTTCCCGTTGCTCCTCAGTTCGTCTCTGTCCACCTGTCATCTCACCTGATGAGATGGCTACAAGGATCATCTTCCTGGCTTTGATGCACGGAAATCTTAGCCCAAGATGATCATAACCATTTTCATAACAGTAATGTGAGCATTTTTTTCTACTAAGTAAGTAGCTATGGTTTAGCACAATGGAATTCTGGTTTTGGCATTCTCTCTCAACTAGGAAAACTGACCTTATTTAAAGGTTTCCTTTTGGCACAACTATTTACGACGCCCAGTTTGCTAGTGAACAGCTCACAAAACAATCATCAACCATAGAATGGAGAGGGAAAAGGCTGAGGGTTTGGGGTATATGGTTTTTTAGCAAAATGCCTTTTATTTAGCTGGCTAGTTTGACACTTACATGTAATTCCAATTTTATACAGCTCTCGGAATTTTTGATTGTAGCCTTCTCCTGGCACATAGTCTCCGAGGCCAATGGTGCTCAGGGAAATGAAGCAAAAGTAGAAAGACTCCAAAAAATTCCAGTCATCTTCCAGAACAGAAAATATTGCCGCTGGGATTAAGAAGAAGCACGAGACAGTGATGAACCCAAGGACTATAGCGTGGATGATGGCAACAATCTGCTTGGAGAAGCCCCAGCGAATGTGGAAATACAGTACAGGCCGCCTGGTGACATACACAATGATGCGCTGTACCACTGCCGTCAGGAAGAGCAGTGTAAACGGGATCCCGATGACAGAGTAGATGATGCAGAAGGCCTTTCCTCCATCGGATAAAGGCACTGTGTGTCCATAACCTGCAACAAAGCAGAGGAGGCGTAGGTTGAGCTAAAGCTGGGCGCTCACGTACCAATTCGATAGTGGCTATGCTGTGTGAGGGGAAAAAAAAGATAATTCTGAATTCTGATATTCTTGACAAATGCAGTTTAAAGGTCTGTTTTAAGCAGGCAAACAAAGCCAAAGTACTAGCAATAAGCAAGTAAAACCCCAACTATTTCAAAATTGTGACTGTAATTGTATAAATGCTTATTTTGGAAAAGGAAGCAATGCCTAAGTCAGGAGTGGGAACCTATGCCAGAAAAATCTGTGTTTTTTCCTGTGTTTTCCTGCTGACCTTTCTGTTTAGTTTTACAAAGTGATGTAACTTCTTTTATCCACCTTGTCAAGTGGAATAATCCATACTTCAGAAAATTTTCCTGCATCTGCTTTAGAGTAAAACACTCTTAGGACCTTTTGTGAAAATCATTTAAGTCAGAAGTATTATTGTCAGCATTCCACGCTATATACTTCCATGCTTCTGCAAGGTGTTTAGATGAAAGACATCTAAAAGCAGAACCAATGTTTTCACAGCAAAACTCCCGGGATCTAACCACGGCAGCTGGATTTCTGCCTAGTCATTTACAGGCTGGAAGTAGCGACAGTGACCTGTTCAGAGTGCAGGAACGTATCCAGTGGTGTACAGGCTCAACACGGCCAGCAATCGCAGTACCATGAACGTGTGCAATTACACTTGTACCCAGGGCAAGCAGCTATGCTGCCAAGGCGCGCTCTGCCAGACGGTCGGGTTCCAAACATAAATCATAGGCGCAGGAAAGAACAGTAAATCCAGCTAAACCAGGAATGCATTTTTTGGTTGGCAAACAGAAGAAAGAGTGTTTTGTTTTCATTGCAGCAAGGAAGAGGAAATCTCTTGAAATCTAGTTTGGGCAGTCTTTACAGCGGTACCAAACCAAGGCAGTGCAGACAGGCTCTAGTAGTTCTGCAGCCCCAAATCTGCCAGCTCATTCAGGTTACATTAGTGCTATACAACGAGGCATTTTCCAGAGCTACTGCAACTAGCCATCTTGAGGAGCCCAGGCAGAGCCCAGTGCACACAGGGTTATGCTGCTTCTGATCTCCGACCTGGGCTGGCTCTGCACTCACCCAGTCTTCCCAGTGTAGCACTGGGCTGGGCAGACAGTCCCCAAGGGCTCCTGGGAACCCCCTGCCTGCTCCCCTGTAAAACCGGCTGCTCTGCAAGCCCCTTCAGGTTTTTGATGAACACAAGAGCTTTCCCCTCTACGTTAATGAATGAAATAGTAGAAGCATTGTTCTTTTAAGTTTTCCGGCAGAGTAAGAAAAGAAAATGTTCTTTTTATTTAAGATGCACAAAGACACTTCCAGACAGTGAAAGACAGGCAAAACATCTTATCATTACACACACAGTCTTAAGAGAAGAAAAGGGCGATGCGTAGTTTCTCCGTGTTAGCCAACCCGACGGGAAACTTCAGTTTATTTGAATTTTAATGACATTATGAATAATTTACCCAAGCTCAGCCTTTGGAACCCCAGCAAATCATATTAATTAATGGCTTTTTTTCTTGCTCACCTTCTGCTTGCTTTATCCGCTTTGAGGTAAGAGAACCGGAACCGCACACAGCGCACCAGATGCAGCTGAACCACGTTTATGAAGCTGGAGGGAAGGTTTCTCACCTTGTGTTCTCCTCTGTCCCTCCTAACGCTGAACATTTGACAGGCATTTCTGACAACCATTGCACTGACACTTTCTTGGCCCTGTCTATCAAAACCCCAGATGGGTTCTTGCTCCTCAGAGATATCTGAGCATTCACCAATGCAGATCCCGTCACTTCATATGTCAAACTATGACTCGCTCTGCTCTGTGCATATTACCCACACTCATTTTCAAGCACCATTTCGTTGCCCAGTTGTCCTGTAGCTCTTCCATCATCCTTATTGCCTTAAATAATTTTGTGTCTATAGGAAACTTTCTTACCTCCCTCTTCCAGGTCATTTATGAATATTGAACTCACAAGCCCCAACACAGGCCTCCAAGAAACAACCCTTGTGCCATTCCCCTGCCTCGAGAACTAACCATTTTCTCCTACTCTGTTGACTATTTTCCCTATCTCACATCCACATGTGATAAAAGTGGTTGGCTTCCTCAACGGAGGCTGAGAAGCGACACAGTATTTCCCTGTTAATGCATCAGCATACAAGTACTACAGAGGGAAAAAGAAATGTTTTAGATGAAAAATAACACCACCACACAAACAAATAGCTTTGTTGTAGCATGAATAAATTTAGTCTAGAAATTACAAAAAGGTTTTTGAGCTTCAGAGAAGAGTTTTGGAGCAGCCATCCACTTTCAGTACTGGGGAAAGAACCCAGTTATGTTTAAAATGGAGCCTGATGAAGCTGGGTAACTTTATGGCTGGTGCAATATGAGGCTATACGTGTGTGACAAGCAGCAATTGAGCTTGCAGACGTAGAAAGCCCTTTGCAAGCTCCAGGTTCCTAAAGCTAACATATGTTTGCACTGTACAATTAATAGAAGCTTTCATTCATTTGAATCCAAACATCTGCCATGCATACAAAAAAAACCCCAATCTGACACATTTGATGATTCATTACGCACACAGCAGGTTGATGGCGATTTAATTCTACCCTCTGCGCTGACCCGGGCAGCAATCAGCTCATTTCTTGGTGAGAAGGGGTTCTGTTACTTCCCTGATACTTCTCTCGTAATTCCCTTTCAAGGACAGTCATTTTACTGCCAGATGCTACACAGTATGCACCCAGACTCAGGGGAAAGAGTAGAATGAGAAAGACTACTACAGGAAAGTTTGCAACAAGGTTCTATTAAACTGGGTGCTCAGACTAGCCTGACTGATTAACCCTTGCAGAAATCTTCCCAATTCACAGAATTAGCTGAGGTGCCTGAAGCAGATGCCACCTTCTGAGGTCTGCTCTGCTGTTCTGGTGAGGATGTCACATCACTTACGGGATAGCTGAGGGGATTGTGTATCTGCTCCTCAGCAGCTACCAATTATAGGAACTAAGGAGCATTGATAGTTCCAGGCTGAGAACATACGCTGCACTCGACCAGCAGCACTAAGAGGATGACATCGTCCAAAAGCGATGGATGAGTGACCAATGCTTGCTACTCAGGAGACACAGTCACTGTTTGGGACCGATTACGCTGAAAAAGCTTGAGCTAAACCAGGCACAGTTTGTGAGGCTACAGCAAGCGGGGAGGAAAAAGATCCATATTTTTTCCCAGTATGAAATTGCATTTACGTGACTTTTCCTACCAATGCCTATAATCTTAGTCATCACTGTACAAAAGTAATTGAAAAGACCCAACACAGCCACACATTAAATGAGAGGAAATTAGAGATCTGAGGCAGGAGATACTCCATGTCTGCTTTCAGACACACACTTACTGCTTCCCATCTCTGCTCCTGCACCTGTTTGTAGCTTCTTTGTGCTGCAACCTCTTCAGGGAAATTCCCTTCTATAATCCCTCCACAAAGTGCCTAGCACGTTAGCTCTACATAAATAATAGAGAATAAAATGTATGCCCTTTTTCAGTGGAAACTACCATGTTCAGAAGCATTATAATTACAATTTTAAAATATTCTTTCTGAGAAAAGGATGCTCACAAGAAGGGGACTACTTACGAAGACATCTCTTCTATCCAGAAGCCTTGCTATGAGTGACTAGAATTAAATTGCCTACGTAGCACAACTGATAACTGTATTACTCTACGAAGACAGACAAGATTTACTGAATGCTGTATTTTTATATGTATAATGCAAATATCAGATAGCAATCACCCATTTAAAAGCACTGACCTTTGAAACACTAAACCCTCAGATAACCTGCCCAAACTCAGAAGCCAAGGGACACCAGAGATAAAAGGATGTTACTCACACAGAATCCCTTCTGTTGTCTATTCATAGCTTAGCGGTAGTACCATTCCTTCAAAAAAGCTCACAAGCATGCAAGACCAGCAGGATTTGCCAAATGAAATAAGATCAATGCTCCATCTAGCTCACCATCTTGACACAGAACATGTTGGATTGATCATGCACAGGGCAAACCCCCACAAGATGCACACAGTTGGGTTTCAGTTCTGTTCACATAAGGGGATTATTCCTTAGAAGTCATTTACTCTCTTATAACAGTAGAAGTCCTCCAAGTCGTAAGTTTGAATAAATACACAGAATATCTTTATGGGTTCTGATGTAATTTTGAATGTCATCACAGTCTACAAAAGTGCTTATTTAAAAAAAAAATATTTTAAATGTTTAAATCTTTTTACATTGATCTTGATGCTGTGAGGTTCTACAAGTCAATTCTATGTTCAATAAAATATGTACTCTTCCATTTGCTGTCTTTCAAGTTAGACTTTCACTCTCACATCTTTCTAAAAAGGCATGGTCATGACTTCTATGTACTTTACAGTGCTTTGTGTCCCTCTCGTGCAAGTTCCTCTTTTAGTTATTTTCTCTTCTCTCCTACCTGTATCTAATTGTTCCTGTCAGATCACTTTGTAGAGAAATACACAGAACTAATTTGGTATTCCAGGTAAGTTATATTTTCTCCCTCCATTTTTATATACCCTCACATTTTGTTTTCCAGAGTCTCTAGGTAGCTTACAATAATGTCCAACTCCTAACAGCCTACATCAAACCCAGCATTGGTTACAAACATTTCACAGTGCTCTTCCACCCTGTTTTAGCTTGGTGCTTGTTGGCACTGGGTGTTTTCTCCTTTCATCCTCTCAGATACTGCTTTGACCAGTTGAAGCAGTTCTGCATCATCACTGCTTGGTCTCTGCATAGTTCAGTTCCTCCTACAGCTCGTTAACTGGTCTCTCTTAAGAAACAGTGGCCTTCTCACCGGCCTTTCAGGACTCTGAATTGAGCATTTAGTGCCAGAGTGCAGAGGTGCTGCAATTCTTTGTTGTGATAACCCAGCCTGGACTCCCACAGAGAACTCCCCAGAGGCTGCCCCAAAGGGTGGGTGTTTGAATGCTGTAAACGGATCTGACATTAAGTGAGCCGAGCAACAGGCTAACAGGAAAGATTCCCCCAGTCAGCTTCTCCCAGGCTATGGTAATGAAGCCTGGAAGGTGTAAATGCAGGCTACAGCACTGGCTCTCTCTCTTGCCCCTCTGTTACACTGCCAGGGCATTGTCTGTCCGTGACTGCCCTTATGGGCTGGTCCCATGAGTGGGGACCACCACCCACAGCACTGTAGTTCACTACTCTCCCTTCACAAATTAAACAGGCAATGGTTTTGTGTTGTCTGGTGTGGACCTTATTGCAGCCTTCCAGTACCTGAAGGGGCCTACAACAAGGGAAGTTGGTGAGCGGAACTTTTTACAAGGGCCTGTAGTGACAGGGTAATGAGTTTAAACTGAAAGCAGGGAGATTTAGATTGGGTATAAGGAAGAAGTTCTTCACAGAGAGGGTGGTGAGGCACTGGCACAGGTTGCCCAGAGAAGCTGTGGATGCCCCATCCCTGGAAGTGTCCAAGGCCAGACTGGATGAGGCTCTGAGCAACCTGGTCTAGTGGAGGGTGTCCCTGCCCATGGCAGCGGGGTTGGAACTAGATGGTCTTTGAGGTCCCTTCCAACCCAACACATTCTGTGATTCTATGATTCTGCCAGGTGTTCTTCTTCCTCTTTCCTACCACTGGTTGTATAAAGCCACTGCTCCCTCAGGACCCTCTAGCCCCATGTGGCCTGTTGCAACACACCAACACTAAAGTGGCACCACCAAGCTTCTCAGGATGGGGAGACTGTTATCTTCAGTACATCCAGCGTCCTCCCCAACACACCCATTCAGATGGTAGTCATAACATGCAACTCGTGGCAGCACAACATGAAAGGCGTGTTCATCCCTTTGCTGGTTTGAGTCAGTGTCCCTGAAAAGAAGTCAGCCCTTGAAGACTGCTCGTAATCTCAAAGTGCCCCAACACTGAATCATGCACTATGGATTAAAGTTATGCAACCATCTTTCATTCATCCCAAGTGTAATATGACTCACTGGAATATGATGATGAAAGTCATTGATAATATCTACATAATTTCTTACACTTATTTTCATAAACCTTTGACATTTTCTACTGTGCTTAACAGTGAAAAATCTTTCTTCATAACCGGTGTGTTCTAAGATGAAAAGGAAATGTCAGGTGATGGTAGGTCTGTGTGGTAAGAGAGATAACAAGTAAGTCTCAAGTATTCTTCCTATTTCAAGGAAGACACAGCAGCAACCACAGTGATCAGAAACTTGCCCCTACAGAGTTCAAACCAACATTACGACTGAAGTAACTGATGAGGAAGTTTACGTGAAGTACAGCAACTCACTGGGCCATAAATTTGCAGGCAAAATTTCACGTACCATACAGAATGAAGGAAATCAGGAAAGGATATGCTATATTATACAGCATTTCTACACATACCAAAGCATCTGCTCCAAATTCAATTCTTTCAGAAAAGGTATTTTGCTTTTGTACTTCCACAGGGTGTGCACTGGCAACCCTTAAAGCTGGCTGATAGGCAGGTAGTTAACCAGCCTTTTAGCACACCACCGCACATAAGCCGTTCTTCGCTGCAATACAGGTAGAAAAAAAAATGTACAGGACTGTAAACAGACATGAAAACTGGTCCATAGCTAAAAATGTGCAAGAGAGTAGCAGTGTGCTGCTAGAAAAGACTTTTCGGAACTCTTAATCTAAGACTGGAGAAACAGCAATACTAGTAAAACAAGACATTAAAACAAGGTTAAAGGGGTAAAAATTAAAAGTTGCCTGACACAGTTTTGTTAAACTCGAGAACCTTGATTTCCAAAAAGGCTGAGATAAGCTACCCTATATGGAGGGGGGAAAATTCCCCTACGATATGCATTTTTAATCAGAGAAAATCCATTTTGCTCTCTGCTATGTTGAGCTAATGGAACTGGGTTTGCATGCATTGGAGGAGGAAGGAGGAAGAGGTGCTGTAAACTGAATTGATGAAATTATCTGAGTTAAAAAAAAAAAGAGGGAAAGTGAGGAGGAGAGTTGTTTGAAAGCTAGTTCATTTCACTAAGAAAAGCTTACAGCACTGCCCTCAAGAGTTGCATAATCAGGGAGGTGATGAAGGGTGTGGCAGAAACCTCTTAAACTAGTTTTGCCACTAAAGAAAACATTCATTAGGTTCATCCTCACACAGTACCAGTCAGGGCAATTTAAAATTCCTATGGTGCCTCTCCAGCTCCCTTCAATAATAACGTCCCTCAAACCTCACTAGAATAAGAGTGGTAAAAACATATTTAAACAATTAAATTAACTGTGAAGATTAGATCTTCTCCATAACAATTTCTCACCTAACCACTTCTTGGAGTAGAATCAGTTTGTTTGGACAATTCCTAGTGCCAAGGGTCTTCTTCCAAAAATTAGGAATATTTCACCTGCCCAAAGAAACCAAACTAGAAATCCCCACAGATGCTGGGAAAAGGGGACACTGATGAATGAAACTGGAGAGAGTGTTTGTACAAGGTAAGGGATGCTTCCACACTGTTCACGTGACTACGCTGAGACAAACAGCTTGTTTGATGGTCTTCTATTTGGTATTGTTTAAACCGCACAAGTGTTTGTACCAGTGCTGGCAAACACTGATGTTCGGTTCCCATTATGACTAATACGATTCAGGTCAGCCTAAATAACCATGTGACAGTGGATATAGCTACGTACTGACACGCAACACGTCCACATTCAGAAAGCATGGCAACTCATGACTTATTTCTTACTTACAACTTACTTATCTCAATCATAAGTAAGTAAACCAAGCATCTCATGCTGAGAGCAGGAGTTATGATTCCCGTTTCCTACCGAGTACATTCTTAGCTCTCTGACAAGTTATCCCCTTTCCTGCCGTAAGCCCAATCCCTACTCCATGCCTTCACCGGGATTCCCACATGAACAAACAGCGAAAGCTCTTAGTGACCTGGACCTATGCACAGGGTGGCACTTCTGGTGGAAAATCACTTCTATAGAAAAAGTAGTAAGTAATTAACCATACAAAAATACATTAAAAATTCAGTATTTAACAGATAATTTGTGTATATAATACTACTTTTAAATAAATGTAATAATCATTGAGAACTTAATACATAAATATATATTTAAAACTAAACTAAAACTCGTATGGAAGTATTTCATATATTCCACAGTAAATATCCCTACTGTTGATATTCTTTTTGGTTATTGTATACTTACTGTGCTACAAAACCAGAATAAAAATATTTCCTTGCCCTTAAAATACACAACTTCAGTATAACGTGGCCTGTGAGCAAGACTGGAAAGATGGAAAAGTATGAGATGATACTGGGCAGTGTGCGACACAACAGCATTCACACACCACCTGCATCATTGCTACTTAACCTACCCTTTCAGGTATTTATATACAGCCATGAGCTCCCCAGAGCCTTCTCCAGGCTGAACAGGTTCATCTCTCTAAGCACAGGAGAGACACTCCAGCCCCTACGTCACCTTAGTGTCCCTTCACTGCACTCACTCCAGTAACTCCGTATCTTTTTTGTACTGGGGAGCCCAGCACTCAGGCTGTGGCCTCACCAGTGCAGAGTAGAGGGGAGGATCACCTCCCTCAACCTGCTGGCAACACTCCTAATGCAGCCCTAGATACTATCAGCCCTCTTTGCCACTGGGACATGTTGCTGGCTCTCCTTCAATCATTAATTATGCAAGGAAAATTGAAAGTGCATTAAGTCTTTTAAGATGAGTTTAACAATTGGGACCAGGATAAAACCAAACATTGTGTGTCTATTGATTCCCTTAACTATAAAAAAATTACAGTACCATTCACTTATAAAAAGAACTCCTGTATCTTTTTTGTGATTATAAATCCACTTAGAATTTTCTACAGCGATACATGCTGTCCCCTTCTGCAGCTTAACAGTCCTGGGAACTCCAAAGTTCCATAATGTTATACTTTATAATCCACTTTATAGTTCTAAAAGTATGGCCTGGAAATCCTTACATTATTCATGTTTACCATTAACCCATTTCTACGATCTCCAAGGAATATTCTTTCTTTCCAGCTAGGAAAACCTTAACACTGTGTTAAGATGGCTGGAGAAGTGTCTGTTCGAGGAGAATCTTCTGTACTATATTAAGGTTGCTGCGCACCTTTATATATAAACATGAGATACAGTAGGTGAGAATACTGATGTTGTGGCCCGGGCATGTCTTTCTGATTCCACCTTTTTCTTCTGTGCCAATTACACAGCAGGAGGAACTGTTGTCACCTTAAATATTCAGGACAAATGACAATAAAGCACAAACAACCTTTTACTTCTTTTTTCAAATTCTGACATACTTTTATATGACTATAAATATTTTCTCTCATATAGAGATTAAAATATAGGCACGTATTTTCAAACTAGGGAAAAAACCCACGTTCTTGAAGGCTGATGAAAACAGCTTTGCTTCACCTGCGAGTTAGCTGCTCTTGTGATCCGCAAACACCAATATGAAAAAAAAAGTAAGTTAAAACCATTTTTCAATTAAAAGTTGAGTGACAAAACATAAAGCAGTACAAGTACCCTGATGTCACTTGAATCAGCAAGAGAAAGTCCGCAGTCAGTGCAGGGAGACCCCTGGAAATTATACATTTATAGATGGTAATTTTCCATTTTAAAAACGTGATCAGTTTTGACACTCTTCGCATCCCACAGAGGCACTAGGAGAAATTACAAGATGTCATGATGAAGAAAATGTTTTTGGTTTGTTGGGCTTGTCAGCAAAACTAATCCTTTAAAACATGAAAATAATTAGGTTGCAACAGGGGCTGTAATTCTAAAAATTTCAGCTGAACGTAATCAAAAAAAGCAACATTTGATCATATTACTTAAAGGATCTGCCAATATCTGATCAGAACCAACTATTTTGACCATTGGAATGTAAAGCACAGCAACAGAAAAAATAAATTAAAAAAGACTTGCAGAGTCATGTTGTTTACATTAGTATTATAGCACAGTATATGTGGCTCTGTAGAGTGGAATTCAGCATGAACCTGAATTCATCCCTATATTTAGGGAAGGAGGGTTTACTTCCGATTTGCTCTGCTCTGTTTGCAAAGACTGGATGCCCAGTAACAGCTGAGGTGTGCTTCACTGCTCTCAAAGAAGGCCTGTTTCGGGTTGTTCAAATGAAAAGAAGTCCAGTCTGCAGACTCCAAAACTGCTCCACAAGTGTGAACCTAAAGTGGCGAGTGGGAATGCTCTGGAGATTTGTTTCAGCGGTACACTTTTGATCTGAAGCAAAACACTACTGCAGGGTCAATAAATCTGGCAGACTTCAGCTGCCTTCAGAGTTTGAAATTGAAGTTAACAGCACTTCTCTAGCATCAGCTCCTGCACCCGTGTTCAGCAGGACTATGCCAGAGTGCCTTAAAAGCACAGTTCCCCATACATGAAGCGTCTCCACTTCTCTGACAGCCTCCAGGTTTTCTGTAAGAAAGACCTTCACTTACAGTTTCTGAATTGCCATCCTGACTCAGTCAGATGAATGATGACAGCATTAGCAGTCAGTGAGGTTCCCTGGTCCACAGGCCACTCAAAAACATACAAGGATGTTCTTCACCTTCCATGAGGTGAAGGGAAACTAGATATAACTCTGGGCCAAACCAAACGAATGCTAATAATTTCTAATTCTGACACAGATATTTTACACTTCCTCTCATCAGGAAGTTCATCCACGTCTTGCTCACACCACCATGCAAGGCAACGCACATCAGACGCAAAGGCTACAGTCTGATGGGCAGGAATGGCCAGCAAGCAGTAACATTTTGAGCATATACAGCGACTGCTGGTTTAGACAGTATTTACCCATAGTTACTGTTTAATGAAGTGAAAAACATTACAGCTGTGTAACAGTGAAGACAACGATGAAGTCATTCCCATACCAGCAGTTAAGATCTATGTGGGGTGAGTCAGGGGTGTTTAAGGAACTGCTCAGCACAGATACTGCAGAGTACAAGGGTGCGTTGTACTAGAGCAGCACAACAGTACACGGCATCCTCTGCAAATGAACCAAGAGTAAGTACAGAAATTAGTACGTCCCTCCCACATCCGCCATGGTTATCAGTGAGTGCTTGGTGCAACACTATCTCCTATCAACAAAAGTACCAGCCAGAAATACAACTCAACAGATGATAGCTTTAAGTGGAAAGTGATAGCATTCTTTCATGCTGCTGCCCGACACCAGATCTTGATAATCCTGCCTGGATACATTATGTATGAGAAAACCAGACCTTATCAACCCAAGGGGACTGTCAGACTCTTCCCGAACTGTCTACATGAAAGCATGCATTGCGTGCCACCAAAAAGAGACCCACCATGCGTGCGACAAGAGTGGCAGGACTCCAGGTGAGGCACATACTCCGTTCTAGAGCTAGCCAACATGTCTTTAGAAAGGATGCTCTCTGCAGGAAGAGCTTGGGTTCTCCAGGCACATAGCTCGCAAAGCTTTCCCACTTACCCTGTAGGACTTTTTCAAACCCTAGCTGTAAGCTACACAGCTCCTGTCAAACTGTCCCTTGAGAAACATTTTTTGTTGTGACATGCTAAACCCTCAGCCTGATGTGAAGTTCGTGAGGGCTGGACCTGTGCTCCTGCAGAGCACAGACAGCTTCAGTCATGTTGTTTTGAAGCACTGTGTCATTAAAGACTTCATGCCCTCTGCCTGCTTCACACAGCGCTCGAGGCAGGAGCAAAGACTAAATATGTGACTGTGTTCAGCAGACAGAGGTCTGCTAAAACTCTGTGACAAAGCATTCAGGCTTCACTTCTAGAACAGTTGATAGTCAAGAGGCATGCATTCATTTCTGGGTGGTTTGGGGTTGTTTTTCTGTTGTTCATTCTGTTGTTTTCAAGTTAACAGCACCTTTTTTTTTTTAAAAGCCCTAAGTCTTTATACCAGAAATTGTTTTCTCTTTGTATTACCTTGGATTTAAGACCCTATACGGATTAAACTGCAGTCAAACCAGGATCCATCTGGTGTTGGGACATTTTCCCCCTGCAGACCTCTCGATAACACATTTCTAGAAATACCTATCCAAAACGTAAACATCACTTCTTTAGATCTGCCTCTAGCAAAGATTCAGTGTACGTAAAGAAACACGTCTTGTTCCAACAGTTATTTTCCCCGTTAGATTCATTTTTCAATGAAGAAATAAAAATGAAAACTACAAAAGTCTGCTGAATAAAACCCAACGAACAGGTCAAAAGCAAGGTGAGAGACTTCCTGAGAACTCCTCGGAGAATTCAGCCAGGAAAATTCCCATTATTCTTTTACTGGTTTACTTGCCCACTAGGCAACAGATGGTCAAAAATCTGTATCAAAGCAGGGGCCCCACCAATAGATTACTTTATTATGAATGTTTCCTGCTAGAACAAACTCTGCAAGTCTCAGAAACTTAAATCTGATAAAAGAGAAATATGAATGAGCTTTACTTGTCCTCAGAAACATTAGAAAACAAGAGGAGGTTTTGGGCTGGTCTGTTGTTGAGGGGTTTTGCACTGTTACGTTCAGCAACACGTGTGCAGCAGCATCCCACAATAATGGGTTTTTAAAGCCACTGATCACACCATGATCAAAGAAACAAGATAATTAAAAACCTTCTCAAAAACTTCAACACCTACTTCAAGGTACTGAAAGGGGTACAAGCCTTTCCGCAGTTCTTCCTGGGATTCACATCCTGAAATATTCCCAGTAGGAAAAAAAATCTTAACAAGGAAAATGTTTTGGCAGAGAGACCATGAAAGAGAAAATGATATTATTGACTAGATTTAGATAGTAGCTTGTCCATGATAGTGATCTTCTCATTATTCACGTTAATTTGGTAAGAAGCACGATGAGACTTTCACCCTGACTGCAGCATAAAGGCAATATGCCATACACAACAGTAATACTTTCAGAGTTTGTCTTTAGATACGGCAGTCGGCACCTATGGAAAAACACGTTTCAGCAGCTAAGACACATTTCGCATCTAACTGGCAGTGAAGCTGAGAGGACACGCACTTTCTCAAGAGACTGGTAGAAGATGAGGCTTTTTATTGTTTCCGGAAAAGGTCTTGAACCATGGATTTGTTTCATGCTGCAACTTTCTCTTTCCCCATCCCCTCCAATTTTCCCATAACAGGTTTTAAAGTTCTACCACTTATTTCAGCCTTCCGTCACTTGAAAGACCTCGTTTACGCATGGCATACCACAGGGACGTGCCAGCTGCCACCGCTGAGCCCAGCACCTGTGCAGCACGGTACTCTGCTTGAAGCCTGGTGCGGTTTACTGGGAAGAGGTTTCTAAAAATCGGTAATTTGCACCTGTTACCATCCCAAATGCATTGCGGGACGTGTCAAAAGCTTTGAATGTGTTGCAGTGGCACTCGCTGCAGTGCTTTAATCACACATCCAATTAATGAAGAATACCTATCTAGCCTTGCTAAGTTATCGTTTCTTGCACTGAAATGAGCCACAGTTGCTCTTCCTACAATCTGGGAATAAAAAGAAACAGCCAGCTGCAAATTAGTAGGCTTCCTACCTCCACTTCTGAAACAAGAATTGCTTTATCGCACCATCAGAAAGAACAGAGCGTGAAAACAGTGAATGAAAGCGGTATTGTGGGCAGTAAGGAATTATTACACAACAGCAAAAAATTAGGCCATTTCACGCTGTGGAGTTAAAAGCCAAATCTCTAAGCAGCATCTCTGCATTAAAATGCAACCTCACATGGAAGAACGCGTTATCTACTAGATACAGCAGGGGAATAGGAACTTATACTGCTAATCTTGTTATTGATTTAACATGTGGAACTCAGGGAAATTACCAGCATCAGCAGAGGCCTTGTTTGGCAGAGGAAAACACATAGTTCTTACCTCCCTTTGTAAGAGACTTCAATATTTCATACGCCAATCAATCAGACATCATAATGTATTTGCATAAAAATAAATTCTATTTCTGTCTTCTGTTTAATAGCTGTTTCTCAGAAACATTAAGAATTCAACAGCACATAAAGCAAAATAGAAACAAATCAATTAAACACAAATAGAAAAATCATTAAAGCAACTAACAAAACCACACAGAACTGAGGTGCATTTGTCTCCACTTTTACATCCGGCATATTCCACTCGGAATATTCATTTCTACCTTAAAAATAATCATTATGAGAAATTAAGAGACAATATTCACACAAGGGTCAAAGCGAGGTACTTTTTCAGATGAGATGGCTTATTCTAAACTCTACATTACAGTTCTACATACGATGCTTGATGGTACCCTGACATCTGAATATACTCACAGTTTCATGCTCAGAATAGAATACTGATTTGCAAAGCCCAATGAGGAAATACTTCAACTGTTGTGAGAACCCGCTCACTGAACCATAAGCAAATTTTATAGATACGCTAGTCCTATTGAACCACTCACATGTTTAGGATATCCCGCATAGCGAATCACTAATTGTGAGAACCATAAATTTGTTTAGTTGCACTGGAATCAGGATTCTAAGAATGATCACAACTCTATGTCCCACCAATAAATAAAGGGAAAGGAAAAGAACAGTATTGTAATTGCACATACTATTTATGTTCATAAGAGGATGAAATGCAGATGGTTTTGCTTATCTAGAAGTTATTTAGAAATAAACAGTGATGTGCCATTTGGAAAGGCAAGCTACAGATACAAGACATTTAGCCAGCACTGTAAAGATACAGACAGAGCAACTTCAGTGCTGCACGGTTGTCAGACACTATATTGTCCATTTAGATTAATGGCAATTTATTTTAAAACAGTGAACCTCTCTTCAGTTTGTTAAAGAAAGGTCTCTTGGTGGGATATTTGATGTTTCCAGAAATTCTTTACAACTACAGGATGCTTTTCCTAGTGAAAATACATCTTTCTAACCTCTCAGGGACAGAATAAGATAGCCCAGCATGTAAGGAAAGCAGGTAACATTAAATCAGTAGGACAATTCACCAAAATGGCTCTAACCGCCCAAGCACAATCCTAGACCCACCATCTCAGTCAAAGACCATCAACACTGATCAATGATTTCAAGTCCCACTTCCTTAAACCCCATTATGATAAGGCAGCACACACATCAGAAACACTTAACAAGCACCTAGGTTGAAGACTGAATCATACTAAGGTTTCTCATGTTCGGCACCCTCCTGCAAGAGCTTGCATTTGCAAACCATGGCCAACACAGAATCATAGAAGAATCATAGAGTCTTTTAGCTGGGAAAAGACCTTTAAGACCACCAAGTCCAACCGTTAACCCACCATTGCCAAGTCCATCACTAAACCGTGTCCCTGAGCACCTTGTTCACACGTCTCTTAAACACCTCCAGGGATGGTGACGCAACCATCTCCCTGGGCAGCCCCTTCCAATCCCTGACAACCTTTTCTGAGAAGTTTTTCCTAATGTCCAGTCTAAACCTCCCCTGGCACAACTTGAGGCCAATTCCTCCTGTCCTATTGCTTGTTACTTCGGAGAAGAGACCAACACCCACCTCTCTGCCACCTCCTTTCAGGTAGCTGTAGAGAGCAATAAGGTCTCCCCTGAGCCTCCTCTTCTCCAGACTAAACACCCCAGCTCCCTCAGCTGCTCCTCACAGGGCTTGTGCTCCAGACCCTTCCCCAGCTCCACTGCCCTTCTCTGGACATGAAAGAGGCTGGATTGATGCAAGATGTGACGCTCTAAGAAAGCGGTATGCTATAAGTGTCATCTCTCAGACCTCAGTATAAAGGGAGGGAGAACATAAAATGGTTGGTACTTGCAAAATAAAGGCCTGCCTAGCACTGAAGAGCATGAGCAGCAATATCTAAGTTGACAGTTAACACATCTTTTCAAGGGAGGAATCTCGTTGCAAGTGTATGGCCCTAGAACACATCCAGTTTCTTGCAACTGTTAGTGATCAGAATTTGTAAACCAGTTACAGCAACTAAACACAACAGTATGATTGCATTACTTCCACACTAGTTTCAGATGATGTCATTTATCCCACAACACTAGTTACCTGGGGGGTGGGGGGGGAAGAATTAAATTCTCCTTGAGATGTGTGTACCTGAGGGATACTGTATAGACATATTTTAGTGGTGGCATCTGTATTAACAAAGGAGTCCCGTTCTTCTCTTTCAGCTTCGCCAGCTGTCATTTTAATCCTGCCTGAAATAATGCACCTGTACAAGGGGCAGGCAGCAACTGTCAGATAAATTATCTTTACAGGAAACACGTTCTTATGTTGCCAGCTCCTTTCTGACATGTCTCTTTAATTTGGCCATGCATTTTTGATTCTTTCCCTGCTTTCCTCAAGTTGTTACATGAAATGTCTAATCCCCAGTTACAGCTGAGAAAGAAGACCCTTTTCTCTGTGTGTGTCTACCCTCTCCTGCATTGGTTGTAGTTTACCTGACTGCAGTAACTCAGAGCAAACTAATCCAGCAGAAAGCAAACACGTTTCTTCCAGTCTGATAAACTGACGTGGCTTACTGTTGCGGTCCAGTAGGCAACAGTCCTAGCACAGGGAATAAGGTTAGACCATAGGGTGAGAATCGCAGTCCAACATCTTCCTTCCACTGGTAGAGCTGTTAGGTAGGCTCAGCCCATTTTGTTTTACACCACCCTGAGCAAACATTTTACTAGGTATATGTAGAGACAACGAGCAAGCTAAAGCAGAGCAAACACAGCCTTCTTCCCACAAAGGCTGCTCACGCATTTGCTAGGTTATGTGGGCTGTATTAACTGATATTGTGTTTGTTTTCTACACACAGTACACAATTGAACAATTTCCTAGAAGGGAGTGACAATATTTCAGGAGTCTCTACTGAAGGAAAGCTACAGAAATGTGTATTGCATGCTTTGATATGACTTCTGTAAGCCCCTTTTCAAGTAGCTGTTATTTCCTCTAATATTACTGAGCAGAAAAAAGCTATTACTAAAGGAAGAGAAAAAAATAATATCCAATACAATAAAATGAAGGCAAGCTGAAGTGCACACACAGGATGGGCAATCAGTTTACTGTATGTCACAGCCTAGCAGTGGCAGCAGAGAACTGCAGGACAAAATTCACAGGCTCCAGTTCTCAGCCATACAAACGGCTTGTACATGATCTTTCACAACTGGTTTTCTTCTTTGTCTTAGTTCATCCTTTTGTGAAATAGATACGGAAATATCACTGCTCTCACAAGATACAGAGCATACTGAAAGTGCTCTAATCAGTAAAGTAGTTCCTGGTATTTGCATCCCTCAGGACCGAATGAGAAAAGGTGGTTGTGAAATGTGAAAGATTATCACCATCTCCCTCACAGCACCCAAGGACATTGGATGACGCAAGGCTAAAACCTGGAACTCAAACTTCTGTTTGAGATGTTGAGAGAGTTTCTATCTTTTGCTTTGGCTGCGATTCATGACTGATAACTTCTAATGTAGATGACATTTTCCTTCAAGCAGCCTACAAAGTTCTGTCAGGTGGCAATAACCCCCAGAAAGCATGACCTGGACATTCAGCTGGCTTCACTTGGCACAAACAGCTGCGCAAAAAGATAAAGTTTTGTCTTTGCACTATAAATAGGTAGAGTGTAAACGTGTAATAACTCCAATAAACTGAGGCTGAGCTTTGCCCTTAGATTTACTCTTTTCTTACCAACATGCATTGTTGATTGACACAATGCAATATCATGTAGAGTTCACGGTTCTTTGCGTGCCCAACTGGAGTTGCAGCAGTGGCCCAGAAGCCAGGCTGGGGCCTGGATATCTCAACAGACATAAAAATGTGCATAGGTAAACGAAACAATTTCTTAACCTCACATAAGCGAGGTAAGACAAGTGATTTACAGCGTTTTGCATTAATTTCTGTACATCACTCAGTTTCCAGTAGCTAGGACTTTCAAATAGCAATACAATGATACAAATCGTTAAGCCTTAGTCATTTTTGTTACACTGTTGAGTCAGCATTCCAATACTAAATAAAATTATAGCCATGAAAAGTAGTAACAAGATATGCTGTGAAGTGTTTAAAATTTAATTGCCCATTAGTAAATGATACAGCCTAGAGCTTCCAAAACTCCACAAGAGATGGAAGTTCTCCGGTTTGCTTTAAGGTTCTCTCATTTCCTTTAGGCTGTAGCGAAAGGTCTATACCATTCTTGCACAGCACGCAGTTGGGTAAACAGCTACTTAAATAATACGCAGAGGAGATTTCACGGCCTTCTCGCATTAATCTTAAATACAACAAGGAATTTTTAGGGCTCAGTTTCTCTTTTTATGAAGCAAGATGTATAGGACTGTACAACGAAGTCCCCCAGAGTTAAACGCCTAAGCTATTTAATTTTTTTAGCAGATTTCTGAGCACATTGTTGCTTTCTGAACAAAAGCATTCTTTCTCACTACAGCTTTTGTTAAAGCCATGTATAGTATGATCCCAGCCTACTGGGGAGGAGGTGAAATCAGAATCCTTGCCTTGCCGGTGCAATTGGTGACTGTGAAGTAAGGATCCCCTTTTCAAACTGTATTGTAAACAGAGGAGGATACCTGCTCTAGCTTGCCCCTGGACTTTGGCACTACTACTGCATGTTGCAATGTTTAACCCTGCCAATCACATTTTAAAAGTCCGACCGAGCAAAATATGCATTCATAGTGTGCCACATAACTTTAAAATAACATTGAAAGTAAAAGACCAAGTGCCACGTAAGCCAGAATTCAGCACAGGCTTCAAAATAAAAACCTGTGTAAGCCGTGTTCCAGCCTATGCCGCCATCATCCAAGGTCTTCTGAAAGATTGCTTTTGCCTCTTTAACGCTGAGAAAGCTTCTCACATTTTGAAATAATTATAGTTTGAGTATGTATTTAACCCTTGTGCGTAACAAAAAGGAAGAAGAACTTTCTGAAACAATATTAAATTTGACAATCTTTGCTGAGCTGGCTGCCTCCGTTTTCCTTGACGCAGGAGACCTTTGCCCTGCATTTCTGCAATTAGCTTAGCTCCAGGATACTCGTGTCACCTTTAGGCACATTACTGCAGAAAAGAAGATGCAAAAGCAGATGTGCACTCGTGACAGAATTCTCAGCAGGCTTTGTAGTTGTATGATTTTCTGTAGGGCACACTATTTTTCTTTCCCCACAGACCATGTGTTCATACTTTTAGTCTTGCTGCATATTCCTCTACGAAAAGCCTGGTACATAGCTTTTACCAGCATTGCAGGAAACATGCTGAAGCAAATGTTATTTGCTATTTTAATGGCCTATAGTCATATCAGCTAAATACAGTGCCTATACTGTAAACACAGAATTAAGAATATTTAACTGCTAAATAAAATCTTTTCAGTGAAGTTGGGAAAAGGATTCCTTTTACAGTCATTTCAGCATACTACAACTAGCAGTTTCTGCGTTGTACTGGCTGTATGATATTAAGTCCCAAAATCTAAGTCATTCCTGAAATGAATTTTCTTTTGCAAAAGCCAAAATTCTGAAGCTAGATTCAACTATCATTAGAATTAAGCTTCTGCTTATATAAAAAAAAAGTAGAGAACAGTACAATGTATTACCCTTACCATTTCAATATCTAATTCCAGTTGGTCTCCCTTCAACCAACTCATACTTCACTCTTAGAATCCATTTGCAAAGTAGCTACTCTTAAATAATTTAACTTTATTTAGCTGATTTGATTTAAACAGTCTTTAAATAACTGAACAACAAGGAAGGAGATATTCAGATACTACAGGTAGGATGAAATTGAGAGGTACATTTAAACCATTTTAGCTTCTGGAGTTATTTTAAACATTTCCAGAAAATACACTGTGTGTGGAATAAGGGATGCACAAGGAGCAGCAGAGATGACAAAACCCCATTCTCATGGTTTGGGAGAACCCCCAGTTCTCAAAAGATGAATTTGCAACGCTATTAAATTATGCCTGAAAACATTCTGTACAGATGTTCTGGTTACTCCAGAAGATTTTCCTTTGTAGTTGAGGACAGTGAAAAAGATGCAAAAAGCCTCTACTCCCTGTTAGCATAACAGCAGTCTGGACTCACCATTTTCAGGAGAAAGATGGAAAACTGCTGTTACTGCTGGTAAACAGTATGTAACTTTGTCAGAGGGTACAGTCTCACTTTCTCACACGCAAGCAGAGTGGTACTCAGACGACTACTGGGTTGCCTTGTTCTGCGGGCTAAACCTGTCTCCCAGCCCAACCTCCTCCTTCAGCTGCTGCCAGGGAATACCACCTAAGTGATCTCCTTGCTTCTGCACCTGCATCTCCCCCAGTTCCTCAAAGATGCCGTGATACCTTCTGAAAGCTGCGTGAGCTACTGGCACAGAATCCGTTTAGAGTACAGATGATGGTAATACCTAGGAAGCATCAGTTAGTAAACGTTTGGGAGCTGGTGACAGCTGGTGTACCACTTCAATCCATATGTGCTTTTCCTGCAAGGAAATTGTCATACTTTGTTTTCAGAGACGAATGTGTACTTTTTTCCTTCCAGAGGAGAGAAAACCCATATGTTCTCGCAAAAGCCACTCCAATACTTTCCTGAAGCACAGCCCCTTCAAGAGCTTTGCTGCATTCATCCCTTTCATTCCTAACCTTAATCAGGACCACCTTGCTGTTCTGTCATCCTAGGAAGCGTCATCTGTGTAAGGCTTCAGCTAGGTTCTTCAGTGAAAAAGCACACCGCCATGTTTCTACTACGTGGGTCACCGTCAGCAACTACTCAAGGACTTTTGCTTGAATTTTACACAGATATCATCACCTTCAAGCAGCTGAGGTCAGATCCAGAGAGTAGGAATTTAGGTAGCTAATTCCCAAGAAACATGTATTGCTATTCTTTAATCCTGAAGGCATCAAAACTCTCGTAAGCATCCTAATTTTTCCTCAAACTGCTAAAAATCTACTTCTGCATGTGCCAAGAAGTAGCCTAGTCTTTATACGGTTTAGCAGCTTGTGGTCTACTTTATAATTAACCTGGAGCAGTGGCTAAAGCAGACATTTCTCCATAGATTATTGAGTTCTTCTATTCAAAAAACCCCATAGATTTTTAAAATGATTTGGTGGGCCAAAGCGAAACAAAGAAAGAACAAAAAACAGCAAACAAATAAATGAAAACAGGAGTAACTATAAAATATGTCTTCTTTCAAATTTGAATTACATTCATATAAAAGTGAAAGTCCTACTTGGCAATGGTCAGGAACTGCAGGATTCAACTGTTAAGTTTTACAAGTCCCCCTCTGAAAGCATATATAACTTTCAGGTTAGGATTTGGAGATGTCTGTAGAATGGTAGTAAGAATTCTGGCTTTGCAGAAGGATTACAAATAGAAACTTTTAAAGTGAAAGGCAATTTTATGAGAGGTTACTCTTTTCCTTTCAACAAAGATGTAAATATCACTGAACAAAATAAACCCAAAGAGAGTAATAATTAGAAATAATAATAGAGTAACAGTAGGCGATGTAATCCATCTATGACAAACAGCAAATAATTCTAACATAGCTAAATTAGGAAAAAACAGAGAAACAGCAAAGTTAGCATTTACGAAAGGTAAGTCAATTAATAAGCCTAGGGAGAACACCATTAACTCAGTCCTGACCCCAGTTACACTCTGTAACTAAGTTCAATGGACTGGTTTTGTGATTTTTTTTTTCCTTTTTATTTATGCAGAGGAAAAATGACCCTAGACCTGACACAGAAAGACTACACAGGTGAAGGACTGCAGCTGCTGCCTCTGGAGAGTTACTAGGCTGGCTGCTCATCACTGGGAATTTAGCAAGGCAGGTGAAACAGCAGGACACAGAAGTGAGGACAAAGCTTGTAAGAGACACTCCATTCATCAGCAGCCAGCACTGCTCCAAACAATTATGCAGTCATGCTACTCCATGGCTTCTCCGGTTTCTGCCAGGAGATGGTTTTTACTACTCACTGCCCTGTAAAGCATAAACATTGGATTAGAGCTACTCTTGCCACACTTTGTTTTAGCAAGCACAAGCAGGAGTTTGGCACAGCTGATGACTGTATTCACATGAGAAACCCGGAACTGCCACCCTGCCTGGAACAAAAGACAGGACAGACCCAGATTTCCTCTCTCCATTACTGCCTACTTCAGTAGAGAAAACAAGAACTTTGTCCCATTGTCCTGGACACACAGGAGATAATGTGACTGGGCTGTTGGCTGTAACTGTCATCCCTGGTAATTAAAGAGAGGCTTGCCTCCTGAAACACAAAGCCCAGTATGTTAGCCAAAAAGTTTATTATCGTTATTTTGACTATAAGGATTTAGAGACATTTATACATTAGATATTTGGTTTGTGGGATTTTTTTGGTGGGTTTGCTTGGTTGTGGGGTTTGTTTTGTTTGTTTTTAACCTTAAGTCCCTTCTTTCCTGCCTTTCTTAAATTTTGTTGAATATTGCCATATTTTTGTGTGGTAAAACAGGAAGACCAGAAGCATCCAATCTACTTTCTCAGTATTAGCCTATACATATTCATCTTACCTCCTCTTACAGCTTCCCTAGATGATAGTCTTTTTGTCTCCTCTTCCTAAAGACAGCTAGCAGACCTTAGTTCAGATCCCTGTGCTGAGAATGGCACTAAGCAGAACTCAACTGAAACCTCCCACGCCCCAGGAGACATCATCTTAACCCTGGGGCCAGACTAGAATATGACAGCAGCAAGTCTGGAGCTGTTCTATGGTGTATAAGATACAGGAATTTTCCCCGAGAGCAAAGCAGACACACAGGCAGAATGAATGACTCCTTCACTTTGTGTTTATACTACTTAATCCGGGATGTGGGATGACTGGTTCCAGGATAGTCTCCTGATCTCTCTGCAAGGGGACAGCTGCTCTGACTACCCTGTCCCAGAACACCCTGTAGCATTCAACCACTCTCCTGGGGCACAGTTTCAAATCCCTCCAGGCAAATGAGTGAAAAGAATGTGATTCCTGACATCCCAAATCAGTGCCCAAACAGTTGGCATATTGAACGCAATCCTTCTCCTCTGGCATCTTTTTCAACCTACCTCTTCATTTCCTTTGCTCTTCTTAGAAGCACTCCAGGATAAAGACCACTCTGTTGCAGAGCACAGCACAATCTCGCTCTGTCTCCTAGACCATCTCCAGCAAATTACCTTTTCCTGTAGACGTAGTTGCTAAGTAACAAACTACTCTTAAAAGAGACACAAAGTTCCTTCTCGAAGTGTGGCATCCCCACCCTGGTGAATAGCTGCCATTTATCAACACGTATTTCAACGATCAGGGGTGCTACAGTCAGAGCAGTACTACATACAGCGAAGCTTCAGTTTTCTGCTGCAGTCAAAGGTGACTACTAGCGAGACTGATCTGAGTTTAAACCATCACAGAGTTTGTACCTTCTCACACAAAAGGCAACAAGTAATCTTATGACAGATCTCTAGATATACGTGGTGTGAATTATGAAATGTATTTGTTAGGTGTGTATTAATGAGCTAATACAGGCATCCTCAGGGACACAAGCCACATATTCTGATGCCAGGAAAATAAAATACGCATTTGACATTAAATTCAAGTGTGGGACAAAACATTCTGCTTTCCCGAAAGCCTTTATGAACTATCCTCTTTCCAGTTAAGTTAAATTCACATTCTTCCATAAGGTATGAAAGACCCAAGTAGCCTCTTCCACCCACGGGCTCTATTCTAAGTGCATATGAATCTTACAGTGGAGCATTACAAAGACATGATGCTTTCATAGCATGCCCTAATGGATTTGTTAAGATCTGCACTGCACACTAAACATGCACTGGATGTGGGGTCTGTTCCTGAGAGGGAAGAAAGGTGAGGAAGACCACCTCTTGACAGAAGAGCATGGAGAAAATGATAGAGACTGGCAGGTTTCTCTCCCTCTGATCTCTCCATATGGACTGCACCTTCTTTCACATTATGTCCACTGACTCCAGCACAATCTCCCTGTCTGTCATCTTTCATAAATAAAGGCATAGTTTAGTTTCTCTTGCAAATCAGTGTCAATGCTTAGGGGCATCAGACCTAACAGAGAACACCCTTAGGAATCATGATACATGCATTAACTCCTCATACTGCTTAACAGTAAGGTTCATATAAGCTGAATACAACTTGAATGCCAATCTTTCCCTGGAAACCACATTGTCCCTCTACTAATCCTTCAACCAAGCAGTTTCAAGGTAACAGCCACTGTCAGCATTTAGCTACAACTACTGCATAGATGTTCCTTACTCTGTTCAGAACACAGCAAGCAGATTCAGTACATCATTGATCTTGGGTGTCATTCCTTGCAATGTAGCACAATACATCCTCCCTCAGGACCAACATTGAAACCGGTATGGGCTAAGTTCTGGAGAAGACGCTGATATGCACCAACCACCTTGCAGACAACTACACTGCAGGCTTCAGAAGCAGCTGAATACTAACAGCCCTCTCCTCCTTCCTCTCACCATCTTGATCCTGTGGCTCAGATGACAGTCCAGCCTGACCTAAACCAAAAAATGAAAAACATGCGTTGCCATCGTAGAAGATGCAACTTCCCCTCCCTCTTCTTCTGCAAATCCCTAGATCAGGACAAGGCTATCCCAACTTCCTTGCAACGTGTAGCTTGCCAACTAGTACAAGAGAGAAGGCTCCAAAGCAGCTACTTCTAAGCATCCTGGCAATATCTGAATTTTAAGTGAAACCTACAGTTACGTTTGTGATGGAGGCAAAAATACTCGAAGTTGGACAGTCAGAATAAGACTCATGGTCCTTCTGCATAAAGTGCTGTGGGATGTCATTACACCGAGGAGAACCTTTCCGAAAACAAATGTAAAACACAGACCCTAAGTTCCTAAACTGGCATCTCCCTTCCTTCCCTAGCTGTTTTCCTTCAACAACCAGAAGCCACTTTACTCTTTGTATCTTGCAACACAACCAGTATTGATTTCTTGTTTTATTCCATTCTGCTTACAATTCGCACAGTGCAGCGTTCCCATATTGCACCAACATGGGATAAGATCTTTGAGCCTAACAGCATGCCAAGAACAGTGAAGACACACTACCTGGGAGAGCAAGCACAAACAATTGCTTCATTTTTATTGCTAAATCATACAGAGGGCCCCACAACAAAGCCAACCAGAAACAACCGCTTCAGCACGATCATTCATGACATCTAGCACGGAGACAAGCGATGACCATAGATGTGCACAAGGTCATAATTACAGAGTTTCCAAGACAGATGCTACTTCAACACATGCAATTCTATATTCTTAGCGTTCATGTTGTCAGTGATTAATGACCAAGCTGCTTCCTCTTGCACACTGTTCATATGGCATTCTGCATGACTGCTTAAGTTGCAAAGGGAGGAATAAAGTTGTTAGAAGAGAAACCTGCCGTCAGTCACTGCCATAATCTGCTGAAGCCTCACCCCCAGCCCATTTCACTGCCCTTTGTTGTCCCAACCTTCAGGCAGCTTGTGACAGTTCATGTGTACAGCAATATAAATTGCCTTCAAGTAACAATTTCCCTTGCAGTGTTTATTCTGCAAACTCCCTCCATTTAAGGTTTTTTCCAAATTCTTAACTGGCTTTATCATTTCCTTCAGGGATTTTCTCTAGTGAGTAAGAAGCCAAAGAATATAATGAGGATGGGAGGGAACAAGACATGGAGTTGGTGAATGTTAAAATTCAACTCTCTCTACAGGCTTTACATAGGAAGCTAAAAGGCTGTGAAATAAGCCTTGTCATCTGTACAAGGGGTAGGTGTGCATTTATTTACATGATGAATGACAAATTCAGTCAGCTGAACATAAGGAACATCCCAGTGCTCTCTGCAATTTCACTTACGCCCAGAAGCAACCTCCCGTTGGTACCATCAGTACCAGGGTTCTCCTTTCTGCATCTGTCCTTGCTGTGCTCAGCAAAGAGAGGGCATTTCAGGCGTACAGTTTGTAACAATGCAGCATTTTTTGAAGGTTCAAACACTTCCAAACAGCCGTTTGAGATGACCAGACAGGTTCTGCTTCTTGCTTGTCTTCTATTTTAATGACTGTTTCAAAAGACTTGCAAGATTTCTTGCACGGGTGCAGAGTAAATTGAGGGGCGGTGACCGCACCACACCAGAAATCAGCACGCTCTGGGAAAAATTTGAGCAAGCATTGGACATACTACATTAATCTGGATTTATACTTGCCTACTTGTACAAGTTTTTATTTATATTAAATAGGAAACAAGTAAAGCTGAAGGCCACTGCATGAAACAGGAAACAGAATTTGTTAAAAGGGGCCCAACCCGAAGGCCCATTGGACATAGAAGGAAATGCCACCATTTGATGCCTGGTCTATGACATCACTGATGACTAGATGAACTTCAGCTTCTGAAATCCACAAAAACAATGGTAACATGCATCCCAGACCTCTGTGTTTTCTAAGCATATGCCGTTTAAGTGGAGTTTTCTAAAGATGTTTTCAATTTGAACAATGGAACCTTGTGTTTTCAATACTTTCCTTGTATGACCTCTATGATCAAATCAGCTAAACACGCAGGACCAGGTTTTGCCTTGCCCTTAAGCAGATGTGCAGTGGGAAAGAAATATCTCTGCCTGAACCATACTACCAGATCCAAACATACTGTAGCTATGTCTTAGCAGGCACTACTAGAGTGTTACCAACTCAGTCCCATCCCCACTGTCCTGATTGTGACTTTTTTTTTTGATTGATTGATTCATCCCCAAAATCAATATTGCCAGATTTAAAAATAATAAACCGCAGGGATTGTGGATTAGATTTTTGTTTTATCAAAAAAATTAGAAGTCGCATACACTGTACTGTATAAGAATAAATAGAAAAGCAGGACATTTTTTAGTATCTTTTTTAAGAATTATTATTATTTTATAGAAAAAGTAATTGAATAAAGAAATAGCTATTGGACGAAGTAATTTACATTTTAGTCACAGAAAGCGTAACTGATTAAGAATGGAAACAGGCATCATAAGGTCAATTAAGCACCTTAAGTTTAAAGTGTTTTATGGTTTTACTAAAAAAAAAAAGATATAAGTACAGAAGTATTCTCACAACCATTATTTTCTCACCAAGAGTATTACTACACATTGATTAATGTTTAGAAATTTATTCACTGAAAGCATTTAATGGTCACAAGCATGTCACTTTTCTCTTCTTACAAACTGTAAGATGATGGGGGGAGGCATTACAGGGACACCCATAACCCTACTGTACTTTAAAAAAAAAAATCCACCAATCAAAACCATAAAAAACCCCAACAACCTCCTTATAACAAGCAGGCAACTTGATCTGTATTCTCAATGACAACTATTTTTAGGACAAGCACTGCCTATTTGAAATCAAGTCAGGAAGCACCAAAATAAGATCAGGTAAATTATTAAACATCATTATTGCTACTAGCTGATTACATCTCCCACAGGAGAGAGTGCACACCTAGGGGGCAGGGGAGAAGAAAAGCATAACTACTCTTTTATAGTAGCATCAGTGTACTGCCAAAACTCAAAGCCCTCTGGTTGGACTAATTTGAAGGTGATTTTTTTTTAAAGCTGTTCTTATTCAAAAACCCTGTTACTTATTTCAGTGAGACACATTCAAATTGCTACAGCACAGCTTCCCAGCAAATGCCTGCACTCATCCTTTACGAGAAGGCTGTCCGCCACAACCTTATGTGAAACAGGACTGTTGTAAAAATAAATACTTAAAAACAGTATGGCTAAGGGAATGTCCTTGAGTTTTTCAATGTAAGTTTTTGTCAACGAAAACTGCTATTTGGAAGCAACTACGAATTATCTTTTAGTATTTCACATGCAAATATTAAACCAAAGTTGATGGTAAGATATAAAACTGAAATATAACTTCATTATTATACCCAGGTCAACAGTTTCTCCCCGTCCCCTTCCCAATTTAGGCTGAAAGAAATGCAAAGGGGACCAAGAGCTTCAAGGGACACCCCTAAGAGCATTTAAAACTTCAAAGAAAGAGATGGGCACCAGCTTTTCAAAAGCACTACTATTTTCAAGGTGGCGGGGGCTGACCACCTGGCCCTCAGTGGTAAACAGGACGGGTATAAGATACGGGCGATGCATCTTACCTACGATATTCCTCTCTCACAACTCACGCCCAGGGCCGCGGGGCTGGTGCGGGGCCGGCCGGCTCTGGGTATGAGGCCGGCGGGTGCGGGGTGGGCGGCAGGCCCACAAGCCCGGCTGACCCCACGCTGCGGGGAAAGGCGGCCCCCCACCAACCCCTCCAGCACCGCGGCGGCCCTGAGGGAAGGCGGCGGGGGGGGAAGAGGGTAGCGGGGCGTCCGGGCCTCCCCGGAAGGCCTTCGGCGGCGGGTGGGCCGCCGTTCCCTTACCCGTGGTGGAGAGGACGGTGCTGGCGAAGAAGAGGGAGGAGGTGAAGTCCCAGTTCCAGTTGCCCGAGGCGTTGCTGAGCACCGAGACGCCGTAGTTGCTGGCCTCCAGCACCCGCATGAGGAACTGCTCCAGCTGCTGCTCCGAGAGGCAGGCGTGCTCCTCCAGGAAGCGCTGCTTCAGCTTGCCCAGCTCCTGGCGCAGCAGGTCCTCGTAGGGCAGCTCTACCGAGGAGAAGACCACGGCGCCGAACACCAGGTAGAGCAGGTAACCCAGCACCAGCAGAGCGAAGCACCAAGCGGAGCGGTGCTGCTCCACCAGCCGCACGCAAGAACTGCCCGCCAGCGACTGCAGCATCTTCCTGAGCCGGGGCCGGCTGCTCCCCGGGCCGCTAAAAGGGGAGCGGGGGGGGAGGGGGGGGTCGAGGGGCTAAGGGAGGGGTAGAGGGGGAGCGCGGCCGGTGCGGCGGCCGGCTGCCCTCTCCGCGGCCGCTGACTTTGAAGGCGCGGAGCGGCGGTGATGTGGCGCTCACGTGGCCGCGCGGCGCAGGTAGCGCGGCTGAGGGACGGCCTGCTTACCGCCGGCCCCGCCCGGCCCGGCCCGGCCCCGCCCGGCCCCGCCGCCTCACCCGCCTCACGCCTCTGCCGCCCTTACAGCGGTGTTTTCTCTCTTCTTCCTTCTCGTCACTGGGCCACGCGTGGCAGCGCGGCGAGCGAACCCCCCAAAACAGCGACTCCTTCAGCCGTTTTTTGAGTTGTTTTTTTTAAAAGGCGCAGGGCAAGGCACAAAAAGGTTAACGCCGGAGGCGGAGCTGTGTGAAGCTGAATTTCGGTTTGGGGCTGGGGTGTGTTCAAGGAGGGAACCCTGATTGCAGGTGTTGATGCCCTCCCTCAGCTCCACTGGGACATAACCTAAAACTGGGGCCGGTGGGGGTGCAGTTTGAACCGAGTAACCTCCAGAAGCCTCATCCGAGCTCAGCGATTCCTCACTTCGCTCCTGGAGATGGTTTGTAATGGTACCAAATCTCCAGCTGGGGCTCAGAGCAGCGTCCACGATGAATAAAAACGCACTGTCCGGCCCCCACCCCGTGTGGTCCGAACCAGTGATCCTCTCAGCATTCACTAAAAATCACTCCTTTCTTCATCCATCCCAAACTCTGCCAGCAATCGCACCGTTAACCCGCAAAGAAGCTCTCCACCGCGTGAATAGGGGCAGTGAAAATTGTAGCTTCCCAAAGTGTCCCTGAAGGTGACTAAAGGCAGCTTTTGGTAGAGGAGAGAGCAGAGATTCCCTGGTCACATCCTTCAGGGATGCCCTGCCCCGTCATCTCTCAGCTGATGGCCACTTGTATGGCCACAGGAACAAAGCAGTAGCTTGTACATTAGAAACTTACTGGGGCTTAGACAGGGAGTTGGGACAGAGTATACTGAACCCGGCAGTGTATCTTAAACTGTGAGGTACCCCTCTAAGCTGTAAGGACCAACATTGGAAAAGAATACAAAAATGAAAGGCACGAAACAATTTTTCATGCTAGAAACCTAAAATGATGCATCAACATATCCCACTACACAAAAGCCACGCTGGGCTGTGGGATGAATCTGGCCTGGCAGAACGGCTCATCCAGCTCCTGGCCTATTTCCCACTGCCAGGTACAGCTGAGTTGTTCCCGAGCTTAACTGCCCCTCTCTTTGTTGGATGACCAAAAAGTGTTCATGCGTGCAAAAAGCAGGTGCCTGAATGCATGGTCAAACAGCATGCTTGGGGATGTGGTAGGTGCACGGAGACAGGCCGAGCAAGCAGACTTGCAGCGCTGTGCCAGGACTGCACGCGTGTTTTGGCCTGCAAATGTGCATCTGTCACGTGTGTGCATATGTGCCTTCCGCATGCACATTTGATCGTACAGCTGGGGAGGGGACATCGTGGGCGCTTGGGTGTTTTGGTGGGAAGATGAACTTTCTCCCCCTGTGGCTGAACTTCTGAACTGTTGCAAGGTAAATTGTTCAAAAGTGCTTCTTCATAAGCACTGAAAAGAGGTGCAGCACAATTAAATTAGGGGAGGGGTTTGAAATGAGCAACTGAAGAAAATCTATGCAGTGTATCCAGAAGTTGATTGTCAGAAGGACAGACAAAGGCAGAGATGTCAAGTCCCTACACCACCACTTCAGCACCTTTCATCAGCATCAGTGTATCTTTAAAATGGTTTTTGTTTGGGTTTTTTTCTGTAAACCAGGGATGTGTAGGAAAAAGATGATCTAAATCAACAGCAAGGACAATAATGGATACTGGCTGAACGAATGTAATGCACACAAGCTTTTGAATGGAGTATTCCAAACAGATGTTTTATTGCATCGCACTAAGACAGCGTACATTTAAGCATCGTTACAGAAAAAGAGGTCAAGGAACCTCATTGACCAATTTGGTATGCTTGGCTAACTCCATCCAATTACTTAATCACTCCTCCCCTCAAATTCCAAAAGACTGAGTACCTCCATCTATAATAGAAAAGCCATTTAAAACAATATGTGTGACATGCTGGGCTCCATTTTGATCAAGTGTGCTCAGTTTGCCAGATACAGTTTGCCAGGTTTCATAATACAATCTAATTTATGGCAACATCTGGTAGGTGCAGTTGCATTCGTGATAGGCAATGGGCATGTCTTTGCTTTAAAACAGTATTTTCCCAACCTTCAAGCCAAATATTTGTGTAAAGGTTAGTAAATATTTGTCTAAGAACACACCTCTCTTCAGTGGTGGATAGGAAACTGTGGCTGGGCAGATGAACAGCTTTATTTACTGGCCTCCTTCAGTTTTCCACTTTTATGACTCACTCATTCTGTTTTTAGAAGTCTCTCACACTTGGCAGCTTGCTGGGCTAGAGAGAAAAGGACTCTGCTGAACAGAACCCACACTGCTCTTATAACTCGATTTTCTCCCCACAGGTTTATGGAGGTATGGGGGTATGAGGGAACAACAGCAGAGCAGCACAGCTGTGTCACCGACACGTTCATGGTCTTGCTTCCAAAGCAAACGTCTGGACAGCCTGAGTTTCAGCCACCATTGGTTACGTTCATGTTTTAACTCAAAGCCCCTTAGCATACCTGATAATTTAATTACAGATTTCATCAGGGTGGATGTGCAGAAAGGTGTCGTATTGTTCAGTTTTCTGACTTCAAGTGATCACGTTTACCATGATAATATTATATGTGAATGCAGTTATATCATTCCAGTTTCATTCCAGTGTATGCTGTGTCCATTTTCACACTGTTTTGCTAGTCAAGGATTCAATGTACTGAATTCAGTGTTATGTACTGTATAACAGAACGTCACAACATGCTTCTGCAAGAAGTGAGTGAAATTCTGGAGCAGGCTGTTACAAAACAGTATTTTTCCAGCAGAAGTTTCATTCCACTGTGGACATCTCTCTTAATAAAACATGAGTCCAGTTAATAAAGCGTGCCACATCATCACATCACTCATCCACTAGATATGCTCAGTGCTGACCGGCTTCCTTGCTGCTGAAGCCCAGCTGCTAGCACAGTGACAAACCCCACTACTGGTAGATACTGGTGCTCTCTATTGCACCAAACTCCCCTCTGAGGTACAGAAAGGGCAAGCACAAGCTGCCTGACTACAAGGGTAGAAGAGGAGACAGACACCGTGATTCACCCATAGAACTGCGACAGAAACCATATTTGTGTCCTGGGGTGGTAGAAAACCATAGAGAAAGTTAGTAGCCCCTGTAACTCTGCTGCCTGGGGAGGTGGGACAACTCCCCTATCACGTCACTGGGCTGGCAGCTTCTCCATCATAGTCCAGAGTCTGAGAAAATCCTCTCTCATACAGCAGAAATGTAAGGCCCTCTCTGAGCTGTGTGAATCACTGACATTTTCTGTTCAGGGAGGTGAAATTGAAATAAAGAGGTTTTGTGTTAATGGCAGCCTATTTTTCTCTGAGCTTTTCAGTTAACTAAAAAAAAATAATCTTTTATTACTGACACATTTCCAATGAAATGCTGAAGTGCTCCCAGAGACGAGGAGATGGTGGCAGGCTGGAGAAAGATGACAGCCTGATAGCAGACAGTGACCAGAAAGAAGGACCACTCCACTCACTCGAGTCTTTTGTCCAGTGAATGTAAATCACATTGGAGAAAACCAGCAGCTTCGGTGAAAAGTAAGACTAGCTCACAACAGTGCTCCATCCAGTGCCCAGGAGACTGGCCTATGCTTAATGCCACAGGGCAAAGAGGAAATGTGTTGCTGGGGCTCTGCTGCTCTAATCACTGAGCTCTAGACCCTGAGGGGAAGAAGTCTGAGGAAAGGGAAACACCCACGTTCAGCACTGTTAGTAATCAAGACCATAAAATATTTTCATCACCAAGAAGAAATAACTGAAAGTGACTCAGATACACAGAAAGTTTCAAATTGACTGAAAGGATTTTGTTGGATTTTTTTTCCAAAACAGTGACCGCATGGCAAAATCACTATCATTTTGACATCAGCCTTAGAAGAAAATGTTGTTCCTTTCCAAAAAAATTATAAATAATTACACTGAAGAACCTTAAGTTCAGAGAAGCAGGGTAAATAAAATCAGTTACTAGGCGATGCTTGTCCTGACAAACCTGTTCTGCTCCGGCATACCTATAGCATGAGCTCACCGTACAGTGAACAGAGGAGGTGGTGGTGGGGTAGAGCGGGGAGGAATCCGGACAGTGTGGGAGCCAGCGCACAGTTAGGTGCGGAGAACATCAAACAGCATCAAAGCTGTGTCACCCTGACAGCTGAACATTGAACAGCGATAGGGAACCGATTTGTCCGTCAGGACTTTCCTTCAAATTTGTTATGAGTATAAATTCAGTGTTCAGAGCAAGTCTAAAGTCTGACTGATCTGTCCTAAATTATGCGTACATGAAGATAGCCATAGATGAAAGATTCTCTTAATTCACTTGCATTAAGGATTCTGCCACATTTAACTGTTTCCATGATTTTTTCTTTTTTTTTTTTATAAAACTGAGAAGTAGAATTCTTCATCATTTGCTGTATCTGTTAAATGAAGGCTGGAACTTAACATATTTCCTATTGTAAAAGAAAATATATATGAAAGATTGTTTCTGAACACTCAATTCGCAGGCTTTTGCAAAAGTTAATACAAGGTCGTCTAGTGGCTCTGATTGAATGTCATGCCCCCGTGGGCAGGCAGGATGTGGAGTTATAAGAATCACATCCTCACAGGCACCAACATAAACGTAGTTAAGTTGAGAAGCAGTCAGATGGGTTGCCATGTGTTCTGTTTATGATGGGTAAGGTGTTCTATTTTGGCTAAAGGGAATCATCTAGATTTGAGTCAAATAGTGTGAATCGTACAAAAACTGAAGCAACATAGCCTGACTTTATAGAATAAAAAGTAATCTTAGAAGAGGAGATTCATTCCCATCTTGATGTGGCGGGAGGATGGAGATGCAATAGGAGAGTACAGACATATTTAGGTCTTCAAAATTTATCACCAAGCAAACTGGTGACAGTAGAAATATTGCTGTGGAAGAAAAAGAGTCAGCGAAGTCTATGTCCATGCCATTTCCAATATCCTGCCTGGCTGAATTCTACATGAGAGGGAGTGGAGAAGGCTTGAGATTTAGTGGCTTCCTCCAAAAAAATCATTTTATGCCGTTAAATTAATGGCGCAACAAAGTCCACAAAGGTTAAGACCACTGATCTGTGATAGCAAAAGGAAGAATGTGCCTGGTATAGGAGCTATACTTAGGGGAAGGTTTACGTCATGGAGTAGTCGTGTTTAGAATCAAGAAGGTTTATATGCATGGTCAGGCACAATCACTTTCTCAAATGACTCATGCCTTGTTCGGTGTAAATGTAGTTTTCGTTAGAGTTGCTGTATGCGTATTTAGCCATTGATCTTGCTGTCCAAATGGAACGACTGATAGATAACGGTTTTAATAAGATAAGCATTTTATGTCATGGAAAAAGTAACTTCATGTATGCTTGCCGTCAGGTTTACCCAATGGCATTATCCAAAAAGGAACTCTAAGAGGTATAGGTCCAACGGGGATGAGGGGCACATACATGTACATAAATACATTCATATCTACACATATATGTTTGTATATAATTATACATACAGTCTGCTTCCTCAAACTTTTCACTGTTCTATTCTAAGTTGTGCCATACCTTGGTAGAAAGGTAATTACCCGTGATTTGTAGCATTGTGTTAACACTGCAGGAATGTAGTAGCTCAGAGAATTCAGGATGTCAACATGACCTTATTAGAGCATTGCATTAAGCAAAATTCAGTGTTTTAAATAAAATGACCTTGCCCTCCTAAGTCCCGTGGCAGTCAGCCAGCAGAATTGGTCTTTTTAACCTCTTCTTCAAGATGCTGAAAGGAGGAAAACCAGTTAAGATACCTAATACTTTGTACTGAAAATAAGTCTTCACAAAATACTGTATTGCTCTTCCTTCTACTCTGTAGTATTTTTAGTACTTCCCCCTTCTTGGCAGTCTGGCGTTAAAGATGGTCATGGAGGGAAATAACAGAGTTCAGTAGCTGAGATGTACTCAAACACCTGTTTTGTGCAAACCTCCCTCCTGATCTTACCACCTCCGGGACTGATCTTGGTTTTGCTTCAGAGATGTTGTGCTGGTTCTTGGGCACCCAGGAAACAGTGGTGCCAGCAAAGCCCACCAGCCCTCTCTGGGTCACCTTCAAAACACACAGCTCCAGAAAGGGTTATGCGCTAAATGACCTGCCTGTAATTACTTTTGTTTTCAGTAGGTAAGCTGTATTTCCACGATTACTGATTTTGGTTAACTGAGGCCCAGTCCCAGTCTCTTAGTTCAGTGCTGCCATGGAGGACTATTGGTATGTCCTTTTGCCTGTTTTAATTCAGTCTGCATTGCCTGAGAGTTTGTGTACTCATCAGTTTTATGGAACAGGCTGAGTTGGACTTGTGTTATAGGGGGATGTGTAGAAGAAAACGACCCAGCAGTGGTGACGTTTTCACTGACAAGTAACACCCTCTCTGCCATCCATGGAAAGGTCACATTAACTTAACAAAGTAGGTTTCAGCTTCAGCTCCATTTGACTCTGTTTTCCTGGGTCCCAGCATGTGTACACAGCACAGCACTGCTCTCCGAGGCCTCCCTGACCTGGGAAATGAGTTCAGACTGAACAGTGTGCGCTCCTGGACTCCTTCATGCGCTGGAGTTGGCGTGGCGAAGCCTGGTCCTGACACCAAGTTCTCTTTGACTCTGCCTTGGGCTGTTGGGCTCAGGCGGCTGGAGACGCTTTTGAAGCTGTTGTCATTTGTAACAGTGAACTTCTGGGTGCCAGCAACCACCCTGGCCCATAGGAGACCCCGCAGTAAATATGCATTGCCTCCAGGCCAAGTTACTTTGCTGAATTGGGGAAGTCTGGTGCTGGATGTGGCTGCCTGTGTGTGGATCATACAGGTGCCACAAGGCAGGTTCTTAGGATGGCTTTCAGATGCTGCCTAGATGCAGCCCAAGACATAAGGGACCCTGAAAGGAGTAGGGTTGCACCTCTGGGAAAGGATCTCACTTTCCTATTATAGCCATAGCTGACAGCTAGGTTGTACAGCACTTTGGCTTTTCAGGGCTCTAGGATCCTAGAGAATTTAAATTCTAAAACCAGACCCATCTTACAGACTGCTGCCAGTCTCTAATACATAAAATATGCTCTAACACAGATCCTCAGCTATACCTGAAAGCAACTCTTGTGTCTGACCTTGGATATTTCCTGTGCTGGATGGATCCTACAACCCGAAGGAGCTTCATGTTTATCTGTTGGTTTGCACGAGCTCCAATACTTTCCTACAACTGTCCTAGCGGGATGGAGAACCCAGGCAACCCTTCTTCCTAGGCACAGGCTTTACAGCCATGGTGGGGATAAGCGCTGAAGCAGGCACCCTTTCTTTGTCATTCCTGCAGAGCAAATCCATCTTTTCCAGTGGTCAGTCCTGGTAGCTCTGATCTCTAGTACCTCTGCACTGGGCGTGCAGCGGAGGACAACACACCGTACCAGAAACCCTCAGCCATGGCATGTATTCCTCATTGCTGAAAGTCCACGCTACTGCAGCAAAGTAAGCGGTAGTTGCTACTTACAGATGAGGAAATGCAAGGAAAACCATCTAATCTGCGATACTCCCACCTAGCCATTTGAGCGGGTTCATTCTCCAGGCAACCCTTCTGCCTCAGCAGAGTTAAATTTTAATAAGTGCAATTCATTGCCTCACTGAACCAACGTCTGGAACAGCCCATGGGTACTATTGCCACATGCACCTGCTATAATGAATACCAAAGCCTACTTTAGTGACCTGAATCTTTTGAAAATTTAGTCTTTTATTTTTATCTACTTAGAAGGAACATAAGCTGCAGTGTCCTACTTTTTCTCAGCTGTGTCATCTGACTCATCATTCAAAACTGAATTTCCACAGGCCTATTTTCACCCACTGACTCTCAATCAACCTAACAAACCTATCAGAAGTACCAAAGGACAGTTTTGTCACTCAGCACAAGATACCTTTGCAAATCCTGAGTCATGTGAGATATTTTAAGGTCTAAGAAAATTTCAGCAATGCCAAGTGCTACACTTTCCCCTGAAAGATACACTTGGACGGAAAGAACATAACAGGGCAAGAGAAAAACTTCTGTGAAGTAAGAAAACTTTAATGTGGGGAGATTTTAGGCTATTGGGTTGATTAATTTTTAATAGAATACAAGAGTGTCATCGTTTTATGCACTTCTGTCAGAGTGCACTGTGCCCTCCTGTAACACTTACTAGAAGTTCATGAGGGCATTAGTGCCGAGAAAGGAATATAAAAACTATGTGGCCTATAGTTGGTTAAAACAATGGCTTAAAATGTGGGTCTATCCAGAAAAGCTCAGTTAAAAACCTCACAGGTTTTTTTCCCCCTGTACTTTCAGAAATGCACAAAGTGGTTAAAAAACAACACCAACACACACACCCACCCCCCACCCCCCAATCTGTTTTCCTTGCTGTTATGGCAAACCAAGTATCAGTGACCTGATCCTATTCTGTCTGGCTCATGAGGCTTATATGGGAAACAATGACAACATATGCTGGAAGATCATTCCTTCCTTCCTCTTGAAATCTCTTTCCCGGAATCCAGCCTGCTAACCTTCAAACAAGTCTTTAACCTTTAACCTTGCCAGGAATAAAGAATAAAAAACTGAAACCCCAGCTTTCAGGGAAAAAACACTTCTCACAGTGCCATCGTTTCACTTCTGATCTCTCCCGCCTGATTTTAAGACAGATTTATGAAATGCTTTGAGAAGATGAGGTTGGGAACTAACCCTTGCAACCCTTGTGATCATTACCAACTGTGGACTCTGATTTTATGCTTCGTTATGATCTTCTCTAACACCCACACACATACACCCTTGTTTAAACTAATGGTACCTGTGCCTGTTCTTGCTCCTTGCTAAAGTCTTCTTCTCCTACACACCCCATGAAGTGAATTCAGGACTATGTTTTTGAAATCAGGAGAACAAAATAAAATTAACACTATGTATATTTCTCAAGCTGTCCTTTCATTAATGAAGTGCTAAGCATTACCTCAGTGCACACAACTAATGATAAAATCTTAAATCAGGCTGCAGAATTGACCATCAGCATAGGTTTTCCAATGAAACTGAATCAATGTTAAATTAATTTTGGGATACTACATTAAATTAAATTTATGTTAAATTCTTACCGTGTCTAGTTTGACACGGTAAGAAATTTCTATTTCACAGTGTGAAATAGAAAAGCTTTCATATGCTATGTAGCTACCACACCATACGACATGCTTCTTTCTGAAAAAGCTTTATCAGTAGAGTGCAATTTACCTGCAACAGTGAAAACCAGTGTTGGTGAAAAAAAAGTGAATCTGCTGACGAAATTTAGAACATCCAAAATTCGTTACTGAATTGAAAGGGAAAGTATTGTTTAAAGAACTCGCTCATGGGCTGTACACTCTTCTCTAGTTAATCTGAGATTTGATTACAATCATACCTAAGGCACAGTATGTTCCAAAGAGTCAAAGCAGAGAAGAATTGGACTGCACTAAAGAGAGTTTCGGCAATATTTTTGTAAGAATGAAGTGTGGTGATATATGTTAAACATTAAGCGTCACTGATATTAAGCATTTAGGTTAGCGCTGAATAGACCCCTCAGTCCTCCAAGGATTCTCAGTCCAGTTGCACAAAGGAAACAAGCATGAGAAGACAAGAATAATATACATCCAGCGGCCAGAGGCTGAATGTTCTCCTGTCAGAACACCAGTAAAGACAAGTTTCCCCTACCCAAAACCAGGGAAGGGTCTTGTGGAGTTGCCTTAAACTGTTTAAGGCACCTAGAAGAGAAGTACTACTTGTCACCTAATAATGACAAGCATCACAGAATGGGTGAGGTTGGAAGGGATTGTGTCAATGAAAATGATGATGGTTATTCCTACTACACAAAATCACAGCAATTAGGTCCAGGGTTGCAAAGAACTTTCTTCTCCGTCTGTTATTGCATAATTCTATCCACGTGCTACTATCAAATCCAGTCAGCCACCAAATTTATCAGTTATTAGATGATATTATCATGCCATAATTACTGAGCAGCTTAATGATTTTGAGCACTGAAAAGAGAAAGTTTTAGTGCTTATCTCCCAACAACCTTTGAGTGAGGAAATTCTGTTTTCCTCATTTTATGTCTGGGAAATGGAGTTACAGAAACAGAAGATCACTTTTTGAACCCCGAGCACCATGGGCTGCAGACAGACATTTAATACCATAGCCGAGGGCCAGCAACATCCTTCTGAAATCATGAGGAAGTTGACCCATACAGTTCACAGCAGCACTCTTCTGCAGTTTCACGAAGGACTTGCCTGCTTCCTAAACCTTTAATCCCCAGTGGCTGAAGTCACTGCTTGGAGGAGAAAATGATGGAATCGTGTGTTTGCTGCAATCAAATAAGCCTGTGTACAAAGCCCAGGCAAGGTGTATTTTTATACGGCATGTGGAAGGGATGTCCAATTTCCAAGCTGGCATCTGCCAGCAAGGTTAGGCCCCTGGTGGGGACCTACCTTACTCCTTTTCTGGGCCACACTCCTCACCTGTTAGTACTTTCTGCAGGCTTTTCTGGATGTTTGCATGCATGCAGGCATGTCCAAAACTCATCCGTTTCCCAGCTGCTCTACTGCCAGTCACCACTGGCCCTTTCAACATGACACCCTCCCCTGCTAGTGATGCAGCGTCTCCCACCATTATCCCCTGACAAGAAACAGCAACTGGTTTCAGTGGAAGCATCCACGGATGAAAAGTCCTTTTAGTGTGCAGCTCTTACCTGCCAGAACAATGCTTCTGGGGGAGCTGGCCTTGGCCATTTATTGTGGTGTCCAGGCTGTGGTGGGAATGTGCAACATACGCCATGGATGCCCCAGTTGCTGGCATGCTGCCCCCTCCCATAGGGCAGTATATGGCCCACGTATGACTATTTCCACAGGCAAAGGGGAGCACAGACCCAAAGGAGCCTTACGCAGGAGCTGTAACAGCACAGCACCCTAGGGAAGCCAAGTGGCTAGTGGTTAGTTTCCTAAACACCAGTTCAGAAACTTGAAGGAAGGCACTTTGAAATTTTTAGCCACAGGCTTCTGTCAGCTTAGACATTCCCATTCATATTGCGTGATGGATAGACAGACATTATTTCAGGAGAACAAAATGTGCTATTACCACAGGATCGTATAAATCCTGCCTGTCTTCTGTGAAGTTCATATTGAAAGAAAAGCTGGATGTAACTACCCTAAAGCATTAAATATTTATGAAAAATATATATCACAGCATTACGTACAATTGGGCAATATACTTTTGTGACTTTGCTCCCAAGATACTTCTTTAATATCTTAAGTTGTTGACAATTGGCATGATGCTTTGCAGCAGGAAAAGATCTCGTCCCCAGCTCCCAAAATGAACTCCCTAAGACATATTTCTTCTGCTTGATGTTAAAGCAGAAAACTGAATTTTCACCTCATCATTTTATATAGAAATGTTTTTTTGTTATGAAAGTAGAATAATCAAGAAAACTATTTTAAATATAGCTTCACTGAACTACAAGAGGAAATTACATTGTCTGCTGAGTTTGAAAATCTGTCTATAATTAGATTTAAATGTCACTCCTTTCAGTGCATTTTAGCATTTCTGCAGACTGTAATCCTTATGAAATACATCAATTCAGAGAACAGCCTTCCTCTTTTGAAAATTATGACCCCATGGCATGCTTTCAGGAGAGCATGTCTTTGTATTAGCTATAAAAGATAATCTAATAGTTGATGCAGTTATCCAGTAGCATAATTTGTCATCATTTGCTTTTCTCTATATATTGTTGCATCCTGTAAATTTGGGAGGAAAATTATTCATCTGTAGCTAAGGATAGTACAGAATTTTACTGTAAATGTCTGTATTTAATATTTTACAAGTAATGCTTGTATATGTGAAAAGCTATTTACTCCATTTAAACAGAAGGGGATTTTCAGCAATTGTAATATTTCCTTATATTTTGTGGTCTTACTATACAAATAAAGAAAAGAGGTTATTGAAACGGAAGATATTTATATGGCTGTGCTTCTGCAGAAGACATTCTAACTGACCAGATGTTGGGTTTTTTCATTACTTGTAATATCACAATAGTGTTGTCACATAAGCTTAGGTTTTTACTCGTCCACTTGTGATGGCTGTTTCCAAATTGAGGCTTGTTTCTTTGAAGCAGACACTGCAGAGTAAAAAGTGATTCCTAAAGAAACTGTTGACATAATTTTGATATTTCACCCAGTTTTCAATACGTTTCTGTGCTTTAATGCCTTCTGGGTAGAGCTAGAGCACATGGTGTGTGAACAGGGTGGACAGCTGGGGAGAGAGGAGTTGTGTCCCCAGGCCACCTTGGGTCTCTGCCATGTGTCCTGGTGATGTACATTCCCATAGTACCAGCCACAGCACCAGGAAGCCTTTGAAATCCTTTCCCCTCATCTTCCAGTCCATTTGACCAGCTCAGATATGGTCCCCAAATTGGTCCCTGAGCAGTGACAGAGAGTGGAGGGAATGGGGAGTAGAGATGCACAAGGTCAGATCATTAGCCAGCGGTGATCAGAGTAAACAAGACCAATGAAGGTGGCTTATCCACCCACATTTTAGATGTGAGTGCCTCCATCCTTGAGAATAGCAGAGGTGCACCCCCCCTCCCACGATGTACTGCTTGTTCTCAGGTGTTCAGCCACTGCCACCACTCCATTTCCAATTGAAATGGAATGCAGTGCAAATATTTCTCCTTCAGGACCTCAGATTTTCAGAAGAAATGGTTCCCCCCGTTAGCCAGGAATCAACTGTAAAAATCACACCTCAGCCCAAATGAATCCTGACTGTACTTGAAACTTTAACTGAATTAAACTGCTAACTTCAAACCCTGCCATAAAAAGAAAAAAAGGACATTGTAATTTTTGACATTAGGTAGGTAAGGCAGCATCTCCCATTTTAGCACATTTTGTACCATACAATGCTGGGTTCAGATATTTCAAATCCAATTAGGACATATACAATGGACTTTCACTATATTATCATGTAAGTAGAGCCTTCATTTCCAGCGCGAGCAGCTCAGGTGACCTAGCCTGCCTGGCCCTCCTGGCTTCCAGACAATGTGGCTGGATGAAACAACTCAATTTCTTTTATCAAGTACTCCAGGCTCCAAAGTCCTGTCACTGTAAACAGCCATAGGAGCAAAGCACACGTCAGCCTAAAAAACCAGTACTGGGAAACACATGGAACTATAATAGCGTGTCTGTCTGGTTATTTAGAAATAGATCAACAAAGAAAATGCGAAGGACAGGAAGCAGCGCAGAGGTTTACAGAGATTGCTCAAAAGTGGAAAAATTGAAAAGAAACTTCTTCCCGAAGCAGCCTGGCTCAACTCCCGCTGAAACCAAAGAAGTGGTTCCTTCCCTTGACTTTGAAAGTCTCATCGGTGTGTCTTCTCAGACACATCATTTGTTCCTTCTCAAACACAAATAGATAGTACCTAGTTTGGGGTTTTCTGGTTTTTTTTTTTTTTTTGTTGTTTATGCCTATATGCTCACACTAAGGCTCATTAATATCACCCAAATAATGTAAAGGGCACGTAACAATCTAGCCTTCAGACCATAAACTTTCAAGGAAATGAAGCACGACAAATCTATCAACAGAGTGAGCTAAGACTGTCCCAAGAGGTCTTATTAAATTTATGAGAGAATTACAGACACACTCAAAGCTTTCTACTGAAAATTACTATTGAAACCTCTGAACTGTTATGAATATCCTTTGGCAACACCCTTGAGACTTCCTGTAACATTCTACAGAAAATGCAATTCTCCTTTAAATTCCACAGGGTGCTTCAAAAGCCTGCAAGGGTTATAATTTTCTAATAAATATTGTTGAATTGAACAGTTTCTATAAAAAGGCTCTTTCAAAGAAAAAAAGTAATGAAAAGAACAAAACAAAAAACACTTGGAAAGCAAAGTTTTCACTATCAAGAAAAAGTAGAAAGGAGACAGATGTAAAAATTTAGTACGCATGTATCAGTAAGTGTGAATATTATGAAACTCAAGGATTGATAAAGAAATTAATGATATTAATGAATCACAGGAATCTACAAATAATTACATATTAAAGGCTTCTGAAAGAGTTTTCGTGAAGTGCTAAGAAATATCACAAAACCCGTCTCTCTCATTTACTTCCCAAAGCAACGGAGGCCACAAATTTTGCTTACATATACTGCTGTCATCTATCTGTCCCAGCACCTCACGAGGCAGAAATATTCTTTACAACCAGAACTAAAGCTCATTGTATGTCATCTGGATCTGCCATCTTGCACAGCATCACAAGGACTGATTCGTGATGCCTGCTGATTTGTGATTCCTGCTGCATGGCATGTATATAGGTGTTAAGCTTGAGTGTGTAGAAGCAATGTAGTGATTTTTAAAAGGGCTTTGTGCCTGAGCTGGTACGACCTGCAAGTGCACTGTTAGGAGATGCTAAGTCCACCTGTGCAACCAGCTCAGCTCAGATGTTTCTGCACTGCAGCACCAAGCCCGATGAGCCAAAGCACTCAGCATCTATTGCTTTGTAGTCACTGAGCCTTATTCATGGTTCAGCAGACAGCTAAGCTTAGTTTCTGGTAAGAGGGCAGCCTGCCTATAATTATATTCTCCTCATCCTTTCCAGAGCATCCCACTTTATTTTTTCTTTGCTTGGCAAGGGAAGTTTAAGGGTTGTACTTCAGTAGTGATTCTCAGTGAGGAACCTAGGGAGCTTGGTGACAGCTTGAATAAGTTCTTACGAAGCGTGACTGTACAAGGTATGATAAAACGCCTGCTGTCTCCACAATCTGAGAAAAACTAGCTGTGATGAATGGATAAGCCTCACTTAACGTTTTGTGTCCTGGTGTTCTGCTGCTGGGAAGAAAGTCTGTTTGGGCTTTGAAACTGTTTCTGTCTGATCCTGTATGCATTTAATGGAAAGGGAAAGATCTTACATTACAGTTATATAACATTAACCCATGATTATTTCTTGCTTGGAGAAAAACATCCCTTTACTCATGGGAATGCCTGTGAATACAAATGGCTCCAGGGGACAACAACAGCCACTGAACAGATGGTATTTGGGATTTGTCTAATTCCTGACACTTTTGTTGGATAGACATCTTCTCAGAGCTAGATTCATAGGAATAAACCTCGCCGAGTGCCACATCAGAGTGGGGAGGTTTTCTCTGAAAACTAACCTTGTAATGCTAATCATAGTTTTAAAAGTTATTTATGAATTATTCCTAGAATTGTTCTGTGCAGCTACTCCATTTCTTAGCATTCAGGTTGTCCCATCGGGCAGGGGGAACTTGTGGGCTCCAACTTGTGACGAGCTGTTCCTCAGAGCCTCGCCGGGGTGTTCGCTGCAGGAAGGGCCAACCTGATACCAGCGCCCTGAATACTGTGCTTGGGTCAGCTCCTGGCTTGTCGGTTGTCACAAGCTCCTGCCTGCCAGTGAGAAACTCAGGTAATGAATTTCTTCCTGAATAGGTTTTCCTGAAGAAGCTGAAATAAATGAAGTATATTAGCTTGTTTTACAAGAAGTCCATCTTGCTTTTGCTGAACTAATTACCCTGCAGTCGTATATCTGGTTATGTTTTCCTAACGCATTGTGAAATCTGTTGAATCTGGAGCCAGAGTAATTATGACACCTCAGGTTCCTTTGTGATAAAAAGCAGTGACTGTTCTTACAGCTCACATTTCATCAGAGAAACTCAGACCATTTTTCTAAACACTGGTACCTCTCAAAACAGTAGGAGGAATATATAAATTGCTAATAAGCAATATTCTTGTATTTGAACATTACATGTTGGCTTTTCTTCTCAAAATGTTTTCCATATCTACAAATACACTACAAGGTCCATTCTGTGTGGCTCTATATACAGTACATGAGCAACCTAATAGGGTTTAGGGAAGGAAGTAAAACGGCAGTTGCCAGTAAAAATCACAGAAACCATTCTGAGATGCAAAAAGTAAATACTGAAGTCAGAATTTGGCTAGGACATGAAAGCTAAAATCTCCGCGCTCTTGGAAATGAAACAGCGCCGTTTTTAATGACCGCAGTGTCAAGGGTGTTCACTTACAACTGTTTAAACACAACTCCCGATAACACAGACCTGGACTTTATGTTAAGGCAGGGTCAGCGAGATGAGTCACATACAGTGAAATAACGGTGAATCACTGAACCCACCTACAACAGGTCCCCTCGGGACCACCTAGGCATTGATGACATATGACTGCCCTGCTCAAGGGGTACAGCTGCAATGCTCAGCAGTGACGGGACGCTTTTTTCTCTCTCTTTGCAGGAGACAGCATGTAGTCCTGCTCTGGGTCACACGAAGGATGTGCAAACGCATGCAGAGGAAGGGGAAGGTTCAGGTATGGACCGCTCCATCCGTTCACAGGCCCCGTGCAGTAGGCAAGGGTTTTGGATATGGGCAGGCAGCTAGTGTGGGTTTGTGGCACACACACGAGAGAAGGAGGCCATCACATCATCCTGCAAATGCCAGAAGTGCTGGTGCTTGGGCTAGGGAGTTCTGTTTGGTGCCCGTGTGAGGGCATGTGCCAAAGAACCCGCTGATCAATGGTGGGGTGTTCAAACTGTGGCTCCAGGAGGCTGAGTATTTTTGGTAAATCGCACAACTAGCTGATAAGGGAGAGAGGGTGTTTTATAGGCAGAGAACTGAGACAGCGATGAGGTGACTGAATTAAACCCAAACGTGTGAGACAGCTAAGATATTAACTAACATCTCCTTATTCCCTGCCTGGGTTCTTAAAGCAGACAGCGCTACGTGCTCCGCTCTGTCCCTACAGCCTCTGTGAGAGGCTGTCCCTGTGAACCGGTGTGCACTGCGTCGCATGCTAAAAAATACTGTGCATGATGAAAGGCTCGGAGCCAATAGGACTGTAACAGCCTTAATTAAAAATGCAATTAAAACCCCAGAATGAGTTACTATTAGCCAAAGGGGCTAGGAGAAACCAGGAGGTTGGTTTGGGGTTTGGGTTTTTTTTTTTTCCTTATATATTTGAGTGGGAATGGAGCTAGAGACATAACAGGGCAATTAAAAATGAGAAATGGATTAAATTCATGATGACTCAAAATGTCTGGGAGAGGCTATTTTTTTTTTTACATTTATCTATAGTGTATTAAATAAAGAAAAGAAGTTTGAATAATCAGGAAGTCAGAATGATGCTGTAAAATTAATTGCTGATTAAGAACATAGAATAATTGGATAATGTAAAATACATGATGTAACAGCTCCAGTAATACGTATGTCAAAGGAGCTAGAGGAACTGTGGAGCCTGAATGGATTTGGTGAGACATTATAGGGTGTTTGCAACATCTGGCTTAATGTACCTAATGGCATTGCTGAGTTACAAGACTCATCCCTCTGTAGTCATGGTGAGGGAGTCATGTCCAGAAGATAATAGTATAAATGAAGATGCAGGAGTCTCTGAGGGTAGCCAACCCATTCATCTGAGCATCTGAACTAGTGCCTTGACACAGGTGATGTGGAAGTCCCCCTTTGTTTCACAGTGCAGCACTCCATGGAGAGACCAGGGAAATAAAGTGCTTTCCATCAAAGATGGATGTGATGAAACCTGCTGCTGCTGATGCTACTGCTCCCCTCAGGTTATTACAGTGTTCTTATTGCCAGGACGTTAGAGCCTTACTGATATTGAGTTCACACTGGCTCTGTATTCCTTTAACTCCATCAACTTTCAAGGGGAAAAAATTAAGGAAACTGAGACAGAAATGAGGCGTCTTCAAAGGGCAAAGCTGCCACTTCAGCTGCTTGTACCAACACTAAACTCAGAAGGGTAGACTTCAAAGGGAGCGAAGCCTCTTTTCTTTGGCAGCTGGATGAAGCAAACATAACACACATCAGCACAGGTATAGTTTTCCTGACTCCAGAGCTAAGAAAACATCTTTCATGCACCTAAACACTAGGAAATCAAAAGTGATTCCCTCTCAATTTCATCCTTGTGCCTTAATCCTTTAATCAGAAATGATCCCTGGCACGAGCTAGTTTTGTTAACAAGAACCAACAGAGAACTGTAGAGTTGGTACACCTCAAAAAGCTCCTGAAACAGGATCAATCTGCTAAAACAGCCAGTGGGAAGACAGGACAATAAGATACCCAGAGACCAGTGGTTCACCCTTCCATTGTGCACCAACCATACCTTCTTCGTTCCCTGCCAAAGATTTCTGCATCCTCAATCATTTGCATCCTCTGCCAGGACTCTGAAAGCAGTGTGGAGTGACTACAGTCACCGGCAGTCTGGAGGGAGCATTCCAGTTGTTGCATGAGGAAAGCCCTGGTGTACTGGTGTGAAAAGAGAGAAAGCAGCTCTGACAAACAGACCATGTATAAAATATTAATTTTATACACTAATAAATGTTACTGTGGGCTTGTACAGCATTAGTACACCATGTGCTAGCAATGGGTGGCACTAGGGAGTTTAAGAAGGCAAGGGAAAAGTATTTTGCATATATTTTTTTTCCTATAGACTGCTAATTAAAACCAAACATACCAAAAACCCAGAAGGAAGTATTTTCTTTGCTGCCCTGCCCCTCCTAAGCAGCCCAGCTTGGATAAAACAGGCGGCGTGCTGCTGTTGCCAGCAGCATGCCGTGCACGCCTTTCCAGCTCCGCAGAAACATCCCAGAAAAGGGCAGAGGGGTGGGCAGCATGCAGGCAGCACACTTCCATCATCATTTAGAACTGGAGTAAGGGCAGAGATCTCAAGCATATGCTTCAGGCTGGAAAGAGGCATGCAGCCTCATCACCTTCCATCTCAGACACAGCAATAGCTGTCAGCGAGTAAGACAGGACAAGAGAAGACTCCAAGCCACTGAATGGGCAACTAATCTTTATTAACTTCTGCTTCTAGCACCTTCTCCCAGTGGCCTCCACCCTACCCATTAAATCAGCTGGAATCAGGCTAGGAACATCAAATCCCAGTGGCTTCCTCTGGTTGATTCTTCTTAATGCATGTGTGCAGAGGAAGGCAGGAGATGCTTGAGTGGCAGTTTTAGCTGCTTTAGCCTCTCCAGAAAAATCTGCAGCAGCCATCAGTGGCAGATTTTTCTTTAGTCTGTTGGCAGTTTTGATCTCCCACGTACATCCCACTTATTATTTTACAGGTAGCATCTTGGCATTTAATCAGAAGGGAAGACCTACTGCAGGCAAATGAGAGAGCAAAATATTTCTGTCTGCCACGGAACACCAGCTGGTCATCTACCCCTTCCTTATTCAGAAACCCTGGGAGTAAACTGTCATGAAGCTGTATACATTCCCACTGAGAAAGAAAGCAGTGGACCAGCTGGGAAAAGCAAGAACCACACCAGAAAGACAAACTGGAATCATAGAATGGTTTGGGTTAGAAGAGACCTTACAGATCATCTAGTTCTAACCCCCCTGCCATGGGCAGGGACACCCTCCACTAGGCCAGGTTGCTCAGAGCCTCCTCCAGCCTGGCCTTGAAGACAGCCAGGGATGGGGCATCCACAGCTTCTCTGGGCAGCCTGTGACAGTGCCTCACCACCCTCTCCATGAAGAATTTCTTCCTGATACCTAATCTAAATCTCCCCTCATTCAATTTAAACCCATTACCCCCTTGTCCTGTCACTACAGGCCCTTGTAAAAAGCCCCCCCTCCCCTCCAATCTCTAGGTCAGTTTTGGTTTAATACCTTGTACTTCTTTAGACAGATCCACACCGTGTCCCACCAGCTCCTCTGACCTGGTCTGTGTGATTCCTGTGACTTTACTGTCTTTCCCTTTCGTGTCAGCAGAAGATGTGGGAAAAGAGACGCAGTTTCTTCCTCCACAGAACGTGAAATGCATCACTGTCTGCCCTAACAAGTATGCCTTCACTGATGTGATCCCTCTCCCATGTTTTCAAGGATCACACCCACTTTTTAATGATTACAGCAACCTTTGAGATTCAGAGAACTTTTCCTCTCCACTTCCCCCATGTACTATTGAGAGAGAGATTCACCATTCCCCGCCCCCAACCCCCCCCCCCCCCCCCCCCCCCTTCACTATTGAGAGAGATTTAGGAAAAACCACAGGTAACTAACATTCCTTGGTACATTCTCCTGTGCTTTTCTGACAGGAGATTTTAGAGTGGATAAACTCTGTTACACAGAAGGTCATACACAACCCCAAGACTTCTACCATCCACGGGTAGAAATCATCAGCACTGAACTCATGCACAAGCTTATCACCTGCAGTCCTTATCCTGCCTTCAGGTGTAGGTGGCATTGACGCATATGAATACAATAAAATTCCACGTAAAATTAATGTTACTAATCCATGCCTTATTTTAATCCCATTTAATAAACCCCTAGTGCATACTACAATCCTTCGTTGTTTTCACCTGTGATGCCTACTATAAGGGAATCAGATGGACTAGTACACTCAGGTTCCTTTACCCTAATTTAGAGACACGACATAAATGAGTAAATATTAAGAGCTTCTGATAGCTTTTTGTTGCATAATTATCACAAAATCATGGCTTCAATGCACTAAAAAATCCACTCAACAGTCAGTATAATTAAAACCTTATGTACATCTTCCTGTTTCCCCTGCAAAGTGGTCCTTTGTTAAATTGCCAGATAGGTTGCTGCATCAGCTTTGCATTTCAACCTGATGTCATGGGGTAACAAGGCACACGCCATCACCTTCTGTGCCTGCTCGCACGTAGGTGTAATCAGCTCTTGTCTAATAACTATTGTACTAAACAGCCGATTTCCATCAAACCTTTGGAGGTCTCAAAGGTATTCCGGTCCTATAAGATTTACGACAACAGAAAACTGAGGAGAGATAATTTTCTGAAGGAATTGTAAGCACCATCCACTTCATTAGGCATAAGGGAATTCACACGGGAGCCCAATTAAGCTTTATTTGTCCTCCGGTTTACCAAACTACTTGTCGGTAACATGATCATCCCACATGGACAGAATCATTGCAAAATAAGGAAAATAGGGACCTCCAGAGGGCTCCTAGACCAACCAACCGGATAAACGATACTGTGTCATACCTGATAAACATCTGTCTACCCCGTTAAAGACTGCCCATCCTGAAGCCTCCCCAGGTGGTTACACGAGCATACATCTTTATTCCCCACCATCTCGTACTACAGCTGAAACACCGTAATACATTAGTGAAGCTCTATAAAATATGGTTCAAAGCCTGCGGTTCGTGACTGCGTTTGCATTTCCGTTTACAGAAGTCTAGGTAAGGGATGGAAGGTAAAACGATGCTGCAGCATTGATTTCTCTCAGGGACACGATAGTTGTATAAAGGGCTCTGCTAATTATAGCCACCAGCTGCTGACTCAAAAAAGCCTCGGCAACATTGCAGCAATTCAGTGCTGACCACAGTCCATAGCTCTCCAAGCTGGAAGCATTTGTCGTGCGTAAGAATTGATTTTCAAAGGCAATGCCCCAGCAGCCCCCTGCAATAAAACATGGGTGAACTTGACTCCGAAAGGTCCTTCAGACGGTGAGTTGCTGCCCGAGCACTTTCCTCCAGTGTACCTTGTTTTTAATTGATGGGACTTCTCAGAAGGAGAATCCATTATACATGACTCGCTCAACTTCAGGACTTTGATCTCAGGGAAGCTACCAGAAAGCTCCCTTAAATTTATGTTGGAGACGGTGTGAACCACCCTGAAGAGCAGAAAGTGCAGTACTTAAGCAGAAACCTGCTGTTCAGTGGTAGTCTCCAGAATATCATTGCTCCTCAAAACACTAGTACCTATTGTCCTACGTAAAGGGAATGGATCAGGCTAGGTAAAAATGACTGTTGATCTTTCTCTGCCAGAGGTTACATGTGGAGGGTTATATGATAATTTTATACACACTTAAAAGCAGTGCCTCAAGGAAGACTGGGAAGACAGTGAAATAAATGCACTCCTCCCTCCCTCTGAGCCGACCCCAAGCTTCTCCTCACAATCCATCTGGGTCCATAGGTTGTGTGTATGTACACTGAAAGGTTTGGGGAAAGAAATGATGAAGCAATATCCATGAAAAACAGGCTAAGGAATTTTCCTTGACCAGATCTTCGCATTGTGCCTCTTGAAATGAAATCGCCTTCGGTGAAAATCCTTGGTTCTGTTTTCAGCACCTTAAAAATCGAATAGCTTCTGCTGCTGCAACTTGGCACAACTCCTTCTACATCAGGGGGGTTGTGTCGGTTTCTATCAGGTTTGGAGCTGCCATCAGCTTGACAGTGCAAGAGGGTTATTCCTCAAATGAGGCGAGATAACTTTATAGAACAAGGGAGCGATGGCATTTGTACTCTGCTCTCCCTAAGCCTGCCTTCTTGCCAAAAAAATGACAAAATATTTAAGCATAACATAACTTTTAAATTGTTTGCAGCATTTGGAGTTGAAACTCTAAGCAATAATTATGCTAATGAGAAATAAAGTATTTTCTTGGCAGCAGAATACTTTTGTGTTGGCATTGTTGCTGACTTGTTTGTTTGTTGCTTTCTTGTCATCATTGCTGGCTTCCATTGGTATGCAGTAAGTGCCGTTCACGGCTGTCCTTGAGAAAACTGCTGCAGCTTCCAAAAATTGCTTTCCCGTTTCTTTTTTACCTTGTTTCAAAAGTAATAGCTTTTCGTCTTTTCAGGCTTTCGACCACTGCACTCCACGTAGCTACTCCCAGAGAAGGGTAATGACTTTCTCGCCAGCTCGGCACCAGGGGAACAAGCGTGGGGACTTGCCGTTACGACAGAACTGAGCGAAAAGGAATGCCCATCCGCAGAGACCTTGGCGTTGGGTTGAACGATCGCATTCCCATTTCAGGTCTTAATTGCACAAGAAGCAGGAGGAAATGGAATAGATCCAGGGGGATCTGCAAAGGAAGAAAGCAAATTCTCAGCCAGAGCTTGCTGCAGAGAAATGCTTTTCTTCAGCTGATGCATTTTGAGCATAACCAGCAGCACCTGTATGTAAACAAAACCATCTTCGTAGGGAAACCCTTGAAAAAATGGTGATTCAACTCTGCTTTCCCTTTCTTGAGTGGACCAGCCCCAGTGACCTCCTCCAAAGATGGGTCTTTGCTGAGCTGGGGACACCAGGAGCAGTGAAGCAGAATGGGAAGGCGGGGACGAGAGGCTGGGCACTTGCACAGGGCCTCCCCGCAATGCGGTGTGCAGTGCCAGCGCTGCAAACACTGGCTGCATCCTCAAAGCTCCCGCTCTGCCCAGTTTAGGGCTGTGTATAGATGCTCTCTGGCCATAGGGGAGTCCCACCGACTCACGGGGGATCTTTAGGCTCCCAGCATACCATGAGTTCAGCTGCAGTGGGATTGATGCCTCCGTTCATTGAAGTGATGGGTCAGAGAGCTGACCCACACGTTAGAGTGATCCATGTGAGCCAGAAAAGCCCTTGCTGTGGGAGCAAAGCCGTGGCCTCTGTGGAGGAGCACTGGTGTACAGGGACCGTGACATGGACCAAAGCAGGGGAATCTTCGCACAGAGCCTTCGCAATGGATGTGAGGCTGGGAAACCTCCCAGTTCCCCCTGTCACATCTGGGGATAAATCACAGCGGGCTTTTGGCATTTTGTATAAAGATACAACTTACTCTGTCCAGTGACTGACTTATCCTGTGACATTTGTTTGAAATAATGTAAATAGAAAGTGAAATCTGGTTTACTTCTTTTAAAATTTATACGAGTTCTTGAGATTTTTATTGTATTTTAATGGAAAGTCTAATTAGTTGGTAATTGAGTTAAAGGTGAGATACTGCAAATTCAATTCATTAAAGATGGAATTCTAAACTACTAATACACATGTAGCTGTTAGAAATGAGAAACAGAGACACAGAATGATGTCTGCTGAATCTTCTGTCTTCACTGTGCATCTCTAGTGTGCAATAAATGACATCTTTTTCTTCTTTTTCTCTTTGAGGATATTGCCCAGAAAACCTATTACTTATCAGATCAGTGAATCAATAGATGTTATTTTTGCCCGTGTGCTAGATCTGCACTAAGCACAGCAAGGAAAACCTTCCTCTCAGTGCACAGAAGTCCGTGGTCATTAACACACAAAACGGTCGCTATAGAAGAGCTGTACGCTCCGGCACTTTGTGTTCCGTGTCACCATTTCTATACCTTTGTGTATATCTGGTGAACAGTCGTGGGGTCTTTAATAATGTTTTTACAGGAACATCTGTAATTACAACAGCTGCAGACTGATCAAAATAAACCTTGCTGCTTGCTTCAGGTTATATTAGAAGCAGGTTTCTCAGGGCCTGGCACTCGGCAGGTGTTTCGGAGTGCTGCCCTGCTGCATTATGAGCAGTTGTTGATAACAACCCGGCCACCCCAGCATGTCCGCTGCTCTACTGACACAGCCCCACTGTCTCTAATTCTGCTCCTTGACAGAGGATCACACCTACCCAGGGCACACTGTTGCAAGGAAAACAGTGCCTTTGTATAGACACATCAAGTAAAACCAACCCGGAATCACTCGGATGCATGTAAGGACATTGTCACGCTGACAAACATCAACGCAAGCACAGCCCACTGGAGACTGACAACCCGACAGATGCGTTTCCTACTTCTATGTGTTGGTTTTGATTCTTTCCTCCCTTATTGCTTCACTCAGTAGTTATACCGTGTAACACACCTGTAATTCTCCAAACGTGAAAAAACCCCACAACAAAACGGAGATCGAAGGAGCAGGTCACCAGCTCCACAACACAGCATCGCATGTACAAGATGGAAAACGTTTCCATGGGGCTTGGGGTGAGCCACTGATGTATCCCAGTTTGTTCCTTGACACCCAGATGAGCAGAAAGGAAAGGAGGAGTTAAGAAATTGCTGCCACATCAGTATGTTTCCTGCTAACACCCAGGCCAGGTTGTTGCTTACAACCACGCCTAATGTTTGTAAAACTCGTTTGTCCCGAGCTGCACTGCAAATCCCTTTTGCAGTTAATAAGGAACAAGCAGATGAAAGCTCAAGCCCAACGCGTTTCTATCTGCCTTCATGTGTCGTTCATCCATAGCCCCACTCTTCAGAAACCTCAGGATTTTTGTTGCCAGCTACCTGCAAGAGGTAAAACTTTTGTGTTCAGCTCAAGAGATCAGCCCCATGGAGAACTGGTGCCCCCCGTGCCAGCCTTCTGAATCCTAAAGGAGACCAAAAAGCTCACCACCAATGATATATCAGGATTTAGATTTCCTCAAATGTGTGCCTTGAAATATATCCTGATTCCAGAACAGGAATGAGGAACAGATACGTGAGGATATTACATTGTTTTTAGAAAAGCTAAGAAGAAAACAGGGATGTGGGACTCTATCCCAAAGTTTGTATTAACCTTCAGTTTGTTGCCAGATGAACATTTGAGTGATCGTTTTGGCTGCACTGGGGAGTTTTATTTCTGTTTCAGGTGTTTGAGAACCAATTTTCCATAACCAATTAGCACGATATCTCTTAAAGGTCTAGGAAGGACTATACCAGGTTCCTTAAACGTATTAATAGCTATGGTTTTTATTAGTTTAGAAGGATAGGGAGTAGGCAGGTGGCAGTCACTGGACAAATAACCTTTATAATGTGGAAAATATCAAACAGTTTAAAAGATGCTGGCTATAGCAAGATTTTTCCAAGCGCTGCGGAATAGCTAGGAGATAATTCACACTGAGTTGGACGAAGCTGCTTGATTTGTGCAAGACAATGAAGGGGAAATAAGGCAAGGCATTATGACCTGGTTTGTTTGTTCAGGGTTTTTTTAAACCTGAAGCACCAAGGTTAATCCATCATGTGCTGTCTCCAGAGTGGAGAGACTACCTGAAAGATCCCTAACACCTGCTCCAGGTGGCCAGGACTAAGTACCTCTGGGAACAAAGTTCGAGCACTCAGACGTGGGCCACCCCACTCCTCGCTGCCCAGTTTCTGCCAGTGCACAGGAGGCCCAGGAGGAGCACAGACAAAGCCACTCTTTGGGTGCCTCTCTGCATTTTCACAGTCCTATTTTTCCACATGTAGCTACAAGATCTGAACAGTTCAGTAATCTTCAGCATTTATAAACAGCCCACCTCCAATTTTTCCTTATTTTGGCTATCTTTGCCTGTTGTTTTTCTTTGTGTACCTGAGTGTTCAGCTTGTATTTTCTTTCTAAGATACCACATATCTAACCTTCACCTTCAGTAACTTCCTTCCATCCCCCTTAAGCAGCCCTGACAACGCTCATGTTCTAAGCCTAAAAGTCTTCTGAAACGTTGGGACTCATCACAGATCTTAAATCTCTGGTTCCTAAAGGTTATTAGATTTCTGCACATCAGAAAACATTCAGTTGAGATCTGCCTCATAATCAGAGCTGAGTAAAAATGGGTTTATTTCACAGAAGATTTACATGTTTCATAATCTGGTTTTCCTCCGGTTCCAGTAGTCACCTAGCACTTCCAAAGTTTCTGCAAGCTGGAAGGGAACAGCCTAGACTGAAGTGGACCAGAAGCCTGGGAGGCCAAAGAGCTGCTGCCCAGCGAATCCCTGGAGCAACCCAAACTCCTGGCTCCCCAGCAGCCAACCAGGAAGGGAAAACACAGTTTGTGTGTATGGAGATAAGAGACAACTACTGTCAGACAGAAAAGAGGCTTCCAAACAGAAGTTCAGCCACTAATCAGGGTTGGTGTAGAATTTTGTACATAATATTGGTCAAAGAGGTGTTGTATTTCTGGAGATTATTTTGAAGGTATGTGGATACCTTGCAGTGCCATGGTTACATGCGAAATGGAAAAAAGTCTTTTTCACTTGAAATCTATACAGAATTTCAGAAGATTTGGGCCTTCATGACTACAGAGTCCATTTGTACTTAGCACAATCTCATTCTTAATTTGGTTTATGAAACCATAAATCCATTTTAAAGTACCTATACATACATGCATACAGTAAGTTACATCTGCCTTTTTTGTACATACTGTAATGGATGAGAACTTAAAAGATTCGTTTACGAAGAAAACATACCGTAACATGGAAAATACAATGAAAGAATACTCTTCCTTGTGATTTAGCCAAAACTAGGTTGGATTTTGATATTCATATAGTTCAAATAAAGCATATCTAAACCATTCATTCTGCTATTTACTAATTTACTCATTTACTAATATGATTTTATATAATCTTGACAGCTATAAATTATATTCAGGTGCTTATAAATGCCTTTAAAAGCATTTTAGCTCTTGATGTACTATGACCCAATCCACTCCTTGGCAGCTGGATTTAACCATGTCAGAAAACAACAGACCACCACAGAACTCCCGCTGTTAAACTTTGCTAATTAAAGGTCTCTCTCTCCTAATTTTTCCCCTTCTGCAGAAATCAGAATTGAAGCATATTTTATTTGGCATCTTCTCAGGCATTTCTGTGCCAGACACGAGTTTCCTGGATACACAAGAGCTCCCCATCTCTACCAGAACGTTGTTTCACAGTATAGCTTATCAAAGGTGACATGTGAAAAAGGGTTACATACTCACTGTTTTATCCTTCTGCTCCGGGTACCCTGTACATGCCCTTTGTGTTTGTAGCAGGTCTTATAAAGATGTCCGTTGGTTTTATAAGTAGCACAATAACCTCCAAAGGTTTGTAGGTATGGTTTGGATGAGTGTGCTAGGATCGCACTTGGCAATTATTTTGAGCTGGATTTCAGCCTTGCTGAAATGAGGACAGACTAATTAGGCTTGGACTCTTCAGCCGAAAAGAAGAGACAGCTGAGAGGGAAGATAATAGAGGTTTATAATGATAACTGAAGTAAACAGGGAACAATTACTCAATCTTCCACCCACTATGAGAATTAGAAGGCACCTCAATTATCAGGCAGCAGGTTTAAAACAAAGAGAAAGAAATACCTTTTCTCATAACATCTAATTAAACGGTGAAACTAACTGCTCATGGAAGTTGCAGAGGCCAAATGTACAAATGAATTAAAAAAGGGATCAGAGAAATTCACATAACCATGAATGTCCACCACCAGTGAGGGAACATGACTGACTGGATGCAACCTCTGGCTCAGGAAGCACCTGAGAAGGTGCCACTTTGCATTTGTCCTCTTTTTTAAGCTCATTTGTAAGGACCTGTTTCTGGCCACAGCTGGAGGCAGGATGCTGGGTGGACCTTTGGACTCAGCCAGTACAGTTGCTTTTATATTTTAACTATGGTCTTCACTATGTGATGGTTTCCCATATGATGACTGCAGGCATCGGTATCATGAACAATACAGTAGTAGAAGAGCTGTGAGAGATGCTGAGTTCCTTGAGAGGCTGAGGAGCAAACAGATGGATCCATCATACCCCTAGCAGTGTAGCCACCCTGAGCTGGGTACCAGGGTGCCCAAGCCATGGCCCTGGGACAGTCCCTCTGGGTCCAGGCCTACTAGGAGGGTCACAACAGCTTCATCGTGCCACGAGCAGGATGGGCTCTGTGGCCTCAGGCAGCACAGTCAAGCGGAGAAGCACATCCCGCTCAGCCTCTTCAGGACATTTATTATAACAAAAGACCATAAAGGCAAACTACAGAATGGATCTCGTGATGGAGAATAATACCACCTAGACATAGGGTGCACTGCAGTTACTGTCTCAGTCATTTTTCAAAGTCCTGTAGACTTTTCTGCTCCTCCGAATTTTAGCATATTGTAAACTGACAAAGGCTCATATGCACACTCAAAGGCACAGTGTACTGCACGTAACATATTTGCTTTCTTCTCAAATATCACCAACTGGGAGGAAACTGGGACTGTTGACCAGTGATAATGCTTTGCACCTTCTGCTGCCTGTGACTTTTTGCCTCCCGAGAAGTGTACCCACAGGGCACAGTCCTCCGTTCAGTAGAAATAAAGGTGTGAGAGAATCAAGAAGATGATCTCACATTAAAATAAAATTTGTTTCATGAAAGGAAAAAAAGGATCTCTCTAGACAAAGCAAAAGCCTAATTCAGACATAATACTCTAAGAAAAAAACAAATTCTTTTAAGCAGAAATCACTGAGGAAGCGAAATGGCACAAACTTCAAATACAGGACATGTCACCTCACCGAAGTGATGGAAAGTGCCCTTTTAGGGGATGCTCTGCTCTCACAAACCAGAGAGGAGAAAAAGCTGAAACCACAAAACCGAATCAATATACTTTCCTCCTGAATGAAGGTTGGTTTCATTCTAGTATTCTCATCTAAAAAAAAAAAAAAAAAAGGAGGGGGGGGAAGCCAACAGAAAAACTCAAAGAAATAATACAGTTGCTTTCCATCACAGTTCTTTCAAAGCTGATTTCGACCGTAATTTGGCTGGAATTGCTTCTTGAATAGTCCCTTAGTTTCCTGTCTGCTGTTCCAGGTTGAATGAAAGACACAGTTGCTGCTGGTAAAATAAGCTTTCTCTTTTGTAAATGTGCCAACTTGCACTCTTTGCCATCAGCAGACAAGCCAAATGGTTCTTCTGGGGAAATATGAATTTCCAGGCAACTCAGCTGTTCAAAGCCTCAGCATAATAATACCAAGGCCAAACAAAAAAAAAAAGTGCAAAAAAGAAACTAATCTCTTGTGTAGCATCCACAGAGACAAAATGAAGAGATCACAATTATATCATCATCCACCTGATTTAAATCTATGTGAGGAAAATACGCAAGGGGGTTGTTAGGGGAAATTGCAAAATTGCTAATGTTACAGTTCAGCCATACAGAAAAGGTTTTCCTTTCGATTCAGTGTAATTCTATCCATAGATAGGTTGTAGGTGATACAACCTTCTGTGTGGCAATCCAGATTACTCCCTACCGCCCCGCAAAAAAAGGAGATCAGGGAGCCCGTCTGTGCTGACACTGCCCACCTTCCGTAATTTGGTTCCCGGGAAAAGCTCCAGCCCAGCTTGCTGCCTGTGGAGCTGGCCCAAGCCAGATGGGAATGGAAGCATCTCTACGTGTGCAAGCACGGCAGACGAGGCGGCAGGACTGCTCTCTGGACCAGGCTGTGGAGGGACTGGCGTGATCCCAGCCTCAACTGCATCTCTGGCCGCTCTGCCAGGGAGCACTGCCCATGCTATGGAGCTGGGGGAGCAAGGCATACCCCAAACATCCTTGAAGTCTTAAACAAGCACTCCTTTACTGTCATTTTTAGCTAAACAGCCAGATTTTGTGTGGAAACAATTGGGAGGCCAAATGCATTGAGCTCCCCTTTGCCTATAGGCAGTAACCTCCAGCAGAAGGGCAGGTACCTACAGCTGCGGGCTGGAGGGGCAACACCAGCTTGGAGCGTGGCAGCCGTCTGCTGGATGGCCACCTACCAGCCCCCGGAGGCGGCCGTCTGTGTCCACACCTGAGCAACCGCGCCGCTGGCAGAGATTAATCATCAGGCTGGTTTTCTGCTACTGAAAAAGACGTTCTTTCCCTTTCGTTGTGTCTTGTCGAGACACCATTTCATTTTGTCAAGGAATATGAAAAAACTATCTTGGAGCCTATGTCATCAAGTGAGGGAGAAAAAAATCCCCCCAGCCACAAAGACCTAATTAAAACTCCACACAGCTACAGGAATAGAAAGCCACGTTTTGATTTTAATAGCGTTAGTGGAAAAGGCTTTGTGCCGCTGATTTTTGAGGCTTCCTGGCTGTCCCTTGCTGAGAAGAGCGGCAGAAAGCTGGGGCTGGTATCGATCACACAGCAGTGCTCGCGTTCTCCCCGAGCCTGCTGGGCAGGAGTTGTTTTCCAGACCGTACATCGCGTACAATGTGCTCCAGCGTTTCCACGAAAGCTGGAGTGTTTCGTCAATAAAGCCTTATTTCATAACAAAGTCAGCACTGGCTACGTGATAGGAAAGGTCAGGTCTCGGACGGCAGCAGCCAAGGAGAGGCTGACCCAGCAGCCAGCCCTGGGAAAGGTGGGGAAGCCCGTATGCCTGCAGCCCCGTGCTGTGCCACCGGGCGATAGGCAGGGGCCTGGAGGAGCAGAAGAACATAGGACAGGAGCAGCAGCATTTCAGGAGTTACTGTGATTCCTCTTTCTTGGACCCCGGCATTCAGGCACTTGGCAAACACGAGGTTCATAAAGGATTTTCTATAGAAGTCCTTCCAAAAGCCTGATGTTGTCATGTTAATGGATTGCTACGGGTACGATGTAATACCGATACACTGCATTAGAGAGAAAAATCATCATAAACGTGAGAAGTTTATGCTCTCACCCAGGAAACTGCTCAGACAGCGGAAACTTTGTCAGACACTTCCTGCATAAGCTGCTGCAGAACGAATGACAAAAGGGCAAACCCCATGTCACGCCTCACCTGGCAAATTCAGAAGAACACTGATCTAAATCAGAGGGTGACAGCATAAACCAGGAGTTCCAGTTCGCTGTGGTTTATACGCTCCAGAGGATTTTCTAATGGGAAAGCCTATCTGAACTGTACTTAGCCAGCAACACTAGCACAGAACGTGTCACATATTTCACTCTGGAAACTCACGCCCTGGTCTGCCAGCACGCTTGACCCACCTGAATGTGGGGTCGTCAGTCGGGGAGACATGTGGAAGAGAAACTGGGGATAATAGGTCATAAAAAGACTTGATGGCACAGATTCAGTCTGCTGTGTATTTTTAGGAATAGTCAGTGGAAAGCAGGGCTCTGAAGTTCATTCTACAAGGTAACAGCAGCTAATACTACCAAGGCAATGACGTTCCCAGAAGTTATTGCATGCAGGATCTAGGGATGTTTGCATTCAAGATTTACAACCAGGACTTCAGGCTGTCGTTTGCATAGAGAGGGATTAGCTTAGAGTGGAATACAGAATAAATGAGGTGGGTCTGAGCTGAGAGGTAAAAAAGAGAGAGACATAAAGAAGGGAGAAATAAGTGAGTTGCTGAGCAAAGCTCATGACACTTCAATGAGAATAATCCTTTCTCAGACCACAAAAACATTTAGAGAGGAAATGTTGCAATAAACCTCAGAGAGGCATTGATGAGAGACTGTAAGTTCAGTTCCAAATGTTTGAGAGGTTGTTAAGTGAACCAATATTAAGTGGGATTATAAATGTAATGGCATGTAATACAGCTTTTAAGTAACTAGGGAAGCATTATATGAACTGACAATGGTGATCCGCGGCTGTGGGACCTTAATAAATTTATAAGAGTTTATTATTGAATTTCATTTGTTGCCATCATAGGGAATGCTTACGCATGAGAACGTTACATGAATTGAGATAATTGATCATCCAGGGAAATGTCTAAATGCATTTAAAGGAAACTTTCAAATACCAATTTTAAATGAACAAGAAAAAAAAAATATGTTAAAATCTATTCAGGGAATATTGTTATTAGCAGGACACAGTCAAGCCCCTTAGGCAAGAAATGTTCCGTGTTATGAGATATTTGATCTTGAGTGCAGAAGGAAAGTTTTAAATCGGCCCTCCCAGTACAGATCCTCTCCCCAAAGACACAATAGTACCCGCGAAGAGATGCAACATACCGCAGCACCCTTTAGAACTGAAATCAAGTCACTAGGGGTCTGAGTAGCAGCGCAAGCTCTGTTTGCCCACGTGCCCTACTTGCAGCTTCATATGCAGCAAGGTACTGCTGTGCCCTATATGCTGTGCCCGACATCCAAGGACAAAGCAATGAGGGTTTCTTCAGCAGGAGTGTTGCTCAGGCTGGAAGGTGGCCCCAGGGTCACCTACCCCAGGATCTGCTCAGGTTTCTCCAAGGAGAAGTGACGGGGAAAGATGGGAACATGAGGGTTTTGTGCCCTCAGGCTGAGCTGGGGGAGCACAGGGACAGGTCTCCTCCCTGCAAGGCTGCGAGTCACTCGTGGATCTGCTGTAGAGTCACCTATGGCCATGGCTGAGCCCCAGGACTGGTGAGGGACAGAAGAAAGGAAGGAAAGAAAAAGGTGTCAGCAGAAATGATAAAAGGCAGAGAAAGGGTAGGGGAAAAAGGAAAGAGAGAGATCATGTAAGGCATAAGAGAAACAGCAAAAGGAAGGGTTCTTACGTGCGGAAAATGGAGAAAAAGAGATAAAGGCACTGAGAAATCAATCAAAGAGAAAAATGTACTTGAGGGATGCAAGAAGGACAGTAAAACTGTAGGAGTAGAAAGAGAGAGTGGAGGACAAAGTTGGGGATGCTGACTCTATTACAGTATTATTGAAGTTCAGTGTCAGATCTCACTGAACATAAATTGTTTCTTTTTATGTTTGAATAAGATTTTTTGATGGATTTTGTGGATTTCCACAGTAGTCCAAAGAGTTCCTCTTTCCGTACAGTTACAATTTTACAAAAGTATCTGATGTCAAAACAGCTATGAAAAACTAAAGGGAGATAAGATTAAAAGGCTGAAGGGTATCCAGGCGGCACTATGAGCTACATCTTGGTCAAACCAGTCCTTGGCTAAGGCCCTGGGCAAGTAAGAAAGAAATCACGTAGTCTGGAATGGCATAACTCAGCTGGGACATAATGACACCAGTCTGGGATCAGGGGAGAGAAAGCTACAGCTTCCCAGCTGAACCTCCTTCTCTCTCTTTCCCTGATCTTCCTGTTCTTCTCTGCTAAGATCTCACCCATCCTTCCAACTTTCCAAACCCTAACTATTGTTCCTCGTTGCTTATTCACTCCTAGGTCTGAGTGCATCAATTTGCCTGGCCTTTCTCTCAGGCGTTTTTCATGTGAAAGCTTTTAAGTATGTATATTCAGTGCCACTGAGTGCTTGTTAAATGAATTTGTTTGAAGGTCTTCAGCAAATTAAACGGTTAAATGATGCGAGAGAGTTTTCCGCAAGACAGTGCTGAAACAGGCAATCATATCCAGGAGCAGGGTTGACTTTTACTGCAGCAGAAGCACTGTTAACACTCTGAAGAAAGCATCTGGAAAATTAGCAGACTGTTAAATACAATCAAATGATGCAAAGTCAGGAGGCACCATTTGTGAAGGAACCTTGCGGGTCGGCAAAGCGATGTCCTGTCGCCACAGCGTGGATTGAAGGTTGCTCTGTGCACTGGACCTTCGAGCTGCTTCTCCTGCATGCCTTTGAAGTGCAAATGCAAACATCCGTGGTCATGAGTCATCATGAGGCAAAGAGGCTTTGCACAAAGGCTGGCCACCTCAGTGAACCAGTACGTTTCTAATGAAACTATGCTTTACTGGAAAAATTTCAATGGGCCCATTGGTGGCACGTTTTCCCCCTTATTTCCACATACCTGTTGGGGAACGGAGATCTAGGGCAAACATGGTCAGAAGAATAAACTCTGACTGGAGAGATATTAATTGCAGCTCTACTTTTGGAATGAATTTCGTGTCTTGCTTGCTCCAAAATGGGAAAGCAGGCATGCTGTGTCTTGTGTCCTATACCGAGTGACAAGACTTCTGAAGCCTCTGATCAGGTTTCTCAGCACACAAAATGTTCAGTGGTGGCTGTTGGAGTCACTGAGATGTTCCTATGGTGGCACGTGGGAGGCTCAAAGGACAGTTTTCACAATACTACAACTCTTGATACACACCTGTCCCCCCTCACGGCCCTGTGCTGTCCCACAGTACCATCCCTTTCTGCTCTCTCCTCTTTGGATGCAGGTGTGGACTAGGGACACAGTGATGAGAAAAGCAGGTTGATTCCATCCCCTCTCGGGTTCCTGGCAGCACCTGGCGCTACGTGTGTATCTCGCACCAGAAAATCAGCAGGTATTATTTGCATTCATTGTCAGGGAAAGCTTCCCTACCCTTCCTGACTTTTTCACCCTCTTTCTCATGTCTTGAAGCTGTAATAATCCCTGCTTGCCTCTTTGCATCTGCTAGTCTGGAATCCTGTTTTTAGAATACACATACACACATTTGGGCACCAAGCCCTTTAGAAATCACAAATCAGCTTTTAGGAACTGATATGCCTGTGGGACCACATGGCAGTGATCTCTCTTTGAATCTCAGCATCAAAGGAGGGAGGTTCCCCTGGGACTTCATTTGAAGCTCTAGAAGTACTTTATATTTTCATTTTAAAATGCAAATCCTTGTGTATTTTCAAACTGAAATGACACTTCTGAAGATCTCAAAAAGGTCTGCCTTCTGAGAGGGAATCCAATGTGCATGGTACGGTACACAGTATACAAAAGAAGGCCAAAAATGATGCAGAGAACATGATGTAGAAAGAAGTTCATTCCTCTAGTACAGGTCATACAATCAAGGTCACAATCAAATGATCTGATGCCAGGAAAGATCTTGAAAGGAGAAAGTTTCTTGCATCAAAGAGAATCCCTGGACTACGCTATGTGACTCTTGCTGTCCACTCAGTTTTCATCTTTATTCCCATCTAAACAATTCTGAAGAGCAGAGATGAACAGAAAAATTAATTCCAAGGAGCACAGACAGGCAGCTCTAGGATTAAAATGATTGATGCACCTTGCACTGAAGGACACTCAAGAGTGAAGGCTGAATGAGCTCTGGATATAGCTCTAAGTCCTGTAATGACTCATCCAATATTAAATCTTTTTGTTGCAGTTAAATAAATTACCTAAGAAATAAGACATTAGTTGAATGCTTTCAACACAGATTGGATCTTGAACAAAGAAAAAAGGCTTTTTCTTATAAAAAGGAATTTTCTTATACAGCTCTGCATATGATTTTGAACTTCAGAGGACCAGCAGTGAAGAGTCACTCAGATTGCAAGCTCAGCAGGAACCAGGAGCCTGGAGCTGCTGCCTCACCCAATAAAAAGTCATTTTTTGTGAGAAGTGAAGGGCTTTCTGCTGAGGGGAGTGTAGTGGAAGTCAGGAAACACAGGCCTTTGCCTGTGATGAAGAGAAGCCCTGACTCTTTGTTGGTGCTGGAATCAGGTGGGATGGATAACCCCCACCAGATCTCAGCTCTCATGAGCAGCTGCTGGAGGAGTTCAAGTGTTGTGGTTTAACCTCAGCCAGCAACTAAGCACCACACTGCTGCTTGCTCAGTCCCCCAACAGTGGGATGGGGGAGGGAATCAGGATAGTAAATATGGGGAAACTCACGGGTTGAGATAAAGACAGTCTATTAGGGAAAGCAAAAGCTGCACACACAACCAAAGGAAACCAAGGAGTTCATTCAGCACTTCCCATCGGCACATAGGTGCTCAGCCATCCCCAGGAAAGCAGGGGTCCATTACATGTAACAGTTGTTTGGGCAGACAAATGCCATGACACTGAACATCCCGCCCTTCCCTCAGCTTTATGTGCTGAGCATGATGCCATACGGTATGGAATATCCCTTTGGTCAGTTGGGGTCAGCTGTCCTGGCTATGGCCCCTCCCAACCCTCTGTGCACCCCCAGCCCCCTTGCTGGTGGGGTGGGGTGAGAGACAGAAAAGGCCGTGGCTCTGTGTAAGCACTGCTCAGCAGGAACGAAAACATCTCTATGTTATCAACTCCGTTTTCAGCACAAATCCAAAACACAGCCCCATTCTGTGAAGAAAATTAGCTCTATCCCAGCCAAACCCAGCACAACAGGGTCACCACTACCTCCCACTTACCAGCTTGCCAGAGAGCAAGCCCAGGGTGAGGGGACAGCAGCCATCATGAACTGGTCTCTCCCTTCACCCTCTCCCTCCAAAAAGAGAGCATGTATCCTTCTGACAGCTCAACTGTAAGGTCTGAAACTGTCACTTCCACCCTTTCCCAGCCCTGTCAAACAGATGAATCCCAGACTGGACGCTGATGACAGAAAAGAGCCTCACACAGCCTGACTTTCTGGGGGTGCTCTGGAAAGGTGCAATAGTGCAACCCTCCCTTCACCTCTAACACCCCACCCCTCCCCAGATGAAGGTCTTATGACATGCTCTCGCTGCTACCCTTGCTCACCCCACACAAGGGTTGCATTTCAGAGCTTCATCTTCCAGCTGAGTGGAAAACTAACAGCATTCATCAGAGGGGTCAGGCTGATAGTTGTGTGCTAACAGAGCTGTAAACCAAACAGGAGTGTGAGAGCGCAGGCATAAAACATATACGGCTACACTTCTCTTATTTCCTCCACTGCAGTCTAGTTTCAAGGGAACTAACATTGCTGGGCTTTTACTTTTCTTTGTGAGCTAAATAAATTAGGGCCCTCAGATTACTGTCATCAACTCTTGAGTATTTCTGAAACCTCTCACCTTCACGCTCCTCAGGCTTCTTCCTCTCATCTTTCTGTTTCAGTCAGAATTGTAGCACAGTCGAGCAGCGCCGTGATGGTACAGTTATAAGAGACACTAGGAGACAACTGCCTTGAGCAACACCATCTTACTCAATGGCATAAACCAGTGTTGTTGAAGGCAGAAATGATTTGATATTTGGAAGGGTGCCTGCTCCTCTCAGCCTTCATCTCAAACCCTGAGAACTCAAACAGTGCCCTAAGTCAACCCTGGCAGCATCTGTCTGCTGCTGGTGCAGCTCAGGGATCAAAAGTTCATGGGCAGCACAATCTAGTGCTTTCTGGCCAAACACTCGGAAAGAATAAAATTTACTTCAGCTAACGCCAGTTTTGATATGCTTACTGGTCAGCAATAAAGACCTTGAAAAGCAAGGAGACATAAAAAGAAAGGAAGGAATCAAAGAAAAAGGCTTTCCATAAGCAAAAAGTTTTTACTGAGGCCATGGGCGCATCTTAGGTTGCAACTTTAATTCCCAGCGCTCGTGTTTCAGAAGATACTTTCTTTGTGTGAGCACGTGCCGTTTCTCCAATACCTTTTCTTTACGACTTTAGATAAACGTACAGAAACTTCTGGCACTCACGGGCAAAGCATGAAGCCCAGTGGTGCTTACACAGTCTAAAATAATAGTCTTTTTGCTGGCACAGCAACATCACGTTTACATTTAGGAGGGCAGCCTCATCGGTACCTGCCACACGTTCGTTCAAATGCGCTTGAGGAAGGCTGTGACTGTGACTTCTTCGTTCTTTGCAAGCTATTGCGGAAATGTTGGTAGGGCTGAATGATTGAAATGGTTGGTAATGTTTGGTTGTTGGGTAAATGATTAAATGGTGCAAGTATGGAGGAAGAAATAGCACAAAACGTTATTCATGTGCACTTGAATAGGTAGAAATGCCTCAGAAAATACACCGTACAGTTTGAGAAACAGCATTTAATGCAGGATGATTACCAGTGATATTCAAAGATGTCTTCTCAGTTAATGCTACGTAATATAATCTAATATTTTCCACCATTTGAGCATTTTATTATATTTTCTCCATTTTTTCCTTGAGATTAAATCAAATATAGATCTGACATGTTCTGTACAGTAGAGCCTCCAGCAACAAAGACCTCAACAACTTCTTTTGTTTCTGTATTTTATACAAGAAATAATGAAATCCACTGAAAGACAAAAACAGTTTAGGTTTTCACAGAGCTAGATAAAATGTGTTGTGTCCCTGCTTGTTTCAAAGAACATCAGGCATAACTGAGAACAATTACTAGTCAACATAAAATAATGTATAATTCTACACCTAAGTTTGTTATGAACTGTAGGCTTGAAAGACTAGGAAATTGCTGCAATTACCATCTCCCACAAGGGACTCATTAAAAAAAAATGCAGTAGATGATCTGAACAATATGGCCAAGAAAGTCACACTAACCAGCTGGTATGTTTGTAGGGCTGTAATGTTAACAGTTAATACAACAGGTGGAAGAACATGATATGCACCCAAATTGTAGTATTCATGACTCAGACAGTGCCAGAGATACCACTTAAAGGAAAAACATGATGTAGAAGTGTTACGCTTTTACGATTAAGGAACTTTACTTGATCAGTCACTAACTCTCATCCATAATGATGCCATGCTTGCTATTCCAGGCTTAGGTATGTGGTCTTTAAAAGATTTCAAGGAACAGATGAGTATAGAAAGCATCTTCCCTTCCTCCTCCTATCAGAATCTTGGCACAGAGTTAAATTAAAAGTACCACCTTTGAAACATTAATGAAGAAGGAAAGGAAGGAAACTTGGTTGTGCTACATTAAACCTCTGAGACTTCTGTGCGGTGCCATTAGCTTTAAAGAGTGCATCACTCTGAAGGGGAAAGACAGTTCAAAACCAGATTAGGATGCTGAAAGGAAGCCTCCCACAATCTGAAAGAATGACAGATGATGACAGCAGAGGAAGTAAAATCTAAGTGGTCAAAAGAGCAGCTACTTAATTTTTAAATAGAATGAGACAACTTAAGTCTCAAAATAATAATAAAAGTAAAGAGGCTGATCTCTGCTTTATAAAGGACAGCTAAAAATAGGACTAATTAACCTAAATATAGGGCAAAGAACAAGAAAGGTTTTATTAAATAAACAAGACAGGGACCAAGGGGATCTCCAAATGAAGAACAGCAAGAAAACATTTCTAATTTCTTTAAGAGTTGTAAGAAAAGGAGTAACAAAACATAACGGGAACAGTTTATCTGCAGTATGCTTCAAAGAACGGTTGCAAAAATTATAGAAAACATTTCCAAAATCACAACTATCGTAATATGTAATGAAAGGGTGGAACACTTCTAAGGAGAAGCATGAACAGAAGAGAAAAAGTTGCGAGGACTATCAAAATTCAATCCCTTCCGCTTGTGAAAACAAGGAATGTTGACTACTTCTGTGATCTGAAATGCAGGGTTTGGTGCTTAATGCTCACCAGATAATTTTACCAGGGACTTTAGAATGAGAATAAACCACTGTTAACAAATACTGGGAAAACACAGCAAAGCTAGTTACTGAATTTCAAATGCTGGTCACCAGCAGTGGGAACCTTTCTTGAGAGAACATAAGGTCCTCTGGTAACTTGACTGAAATGAAAAATACTGCCAGGTTCTACAGAGTCCCTGCTTTGTACAGAATAATAAATCTTAGCCACATCACAATCCAGATTTAAGGTGCAAAATACAGTTTTTCCAAGGATGACTGACTGTAGAGCATAACTGCAAGCAAGCCAAGGTCTCTCACTGAGCTACCAACAATGTTATGGTGCCCGTTCTCTGCACTGAAAATGTGATTCTACAGTTATCCCTCATAACTATCTTATTCTGCCATTCACTACAGAGGCAAGTGGTGACATCAGGAAGGATTGACTGGCTTCTGCTGTCTGCCTTTCCGTTAATGTTTTCCACTGCAAATGTCTAGTTCAGACTGAATTATTTGACGTAGCAGCCTTCAGTAGTTTCTTAAACTGAGAATGGCTGCCCCATACTCTGAATAGTTTGCAGTTTAAGGGCGAGATCTCAAACACCGTATCTAGAGGTGACTATATAGTGGAGTTCAGCCTAGAAATAACTAAGATTTGGATCTGGAAGTGGACCCAGTCTTGCCCACATGACACTGGCAAAAGTCTGAAGTGGAGGATTTCATGCATCCATAAGCCCTGGGATTGTATCTCTCATCAACACAATGTGCATTCTAGGAAAAAACCAAACTCACACACGTTTGGCAGCACTGAAGCAATTTACAACAGTTCTAGACCTAAGCAAGCTTGAAAACAGTCCCCCAAGACTGATCCTGACACCTCCAGCTAAGTCTGTTCTACTGTTTTATGGTAATGATGCAGCTTTCATTTCACAAGTGTGAAATCAGATTAGGAGAAAGGTAAGACATTTTTATACATAAGTAATGACTAAAACTAGAAATGACCCTTGGCAGACCAAAACAAAAGTAAACGAAGAGAAAATGAGAAAGGTGCCAGAAGTCTCCACTAGTGACACTGATTTGGCAACTTGCTAGCCCTGGGATGAAACAGAACACAGCGTGAGGACAGAAGAGCAGGCTTGAAGAACTCTCTGGTTTAACAATATTTGACGGCAACTTGGAGCAAGAATGTGTCCCAGTCACTCCTGAAGTTATTAACAGGTTCCCGGTGGGCAATAGGATTAAGAGGCTTTTTATATGTAAAGCCCATGCCACACAGATTTAAGCAGAGGAAATTGAGTGCTGGAGGAAGAAATGCCTACTCTTTATTTGTACTTGTAAAAGTTCTCTGAGCGTGGATTAGCCAACACAAGCATCCTGAGACATAGAGACTGTATTTGCTTTCAGGCTCATCCAAGTTGATTCTTCTCATTAGAAAAATGAATGGCTGCCTGTCATTTACACTAGCGTGGCAACAAAAAAATCATCTTCACCTTGATTTATGCAACCTTGTTATTTCTGAAATAATATGACATTACTTAGAGCACACTGGGGATCACAGGTCACTGCGTGATTTGAGAGTACAATCGCAACAGTGATTTTAAAAGTTACTCATGTGCCAATGAAAGGCGTGTGATTGAGACCAGATGATGACTAGGAAGGCGTTAGGGTGGAATAAGCATTGTCAATAAATAGGAAATTGCATGGAGCAATTTCCATTAGCTTAGTAAGGATCTGCTTGGTGTCATGTCTGTTAAAGATCTCCTTTCTGCTTTGTATACTGCACTGTCCTCGCTGGGTTGGGCAGTGGGGAGTGTGGTTTCTTCTGCTTAGAAAGACCTTCTATATAGAAGATCTCTACAGATCTGTAAATATAGATTTATGTTATATAAGAGAAGATAGATAGATTTGTTTATTTATCTCTTAGAAAATATAATCACTATGTTTAAGTTTCTAACCATTTAATTGGCTAGGACAAATGCTCCTCATTCAGTATCAAGAAGCCTTGAGAAAGTAATAAGTGTTTTCTTTAGCCTGAGAGTTTTGAGCTACAGGTATTTTATTTGATTATAGAAATTTTAAATAGCATGCACTAATCAAATTTAAACAACAAAAGAAATTACTGATACTCTGAAAATTAGAAGACACATGGATATAAGCCAATAAAATGGAGACACTTAGCTAAATAAATGTCTAGTGAATATTATCTAAATGTTTTTCCCCTTAGGAATGTAGCTAAGCTTGATTCAATTTATTAATATCATTTAGTAGATGGGATTTCAATTATGAAAAAATAGTAATACTATGAAACAAGCAAGTAGGATCTTTTTCTAGGTGCTGCCTTGCTGATTTTGTTATATATTAGGTTTACAAAATAATACTGCCCTGCTTGTCTATGCAGGAAATGTAATTCAGCATGCTGGACTTCCTGCCAGCATTATGCATGCCACCTAGGGACTTGGCCAGATCACCTAAACGGAACGGTTTCCATTGGTTTTAAGTGCTGAAACATATTCTTCAGTGCATTTACTACCCCATTCAGAACGCATTGAACACATTAAGCCTAATTAGTCAGCAGTGTAAGATCAAGAAATGCAAGCAAGTTTGTTGCAGGCTTGACACGGCAGCTTTCAACTATACAGCATCATGGTCCTTGATTTCAATCTATTATAGAGGTCTCCTCCTTATGTTTTCCTCTCAGCTCTGCGTGTTTCCTTCTGTTCCCCGTGGCTGAATGCCTGTGGAACGTTTTGCAATTCTGGGATGAAAGACACTCAGCAAAGGCAGGGATCGTATCTCACACTGCCCAGCAAAATAGTCAGCAACGCGCAGCAGTTCAATCCCTTCTCTGCAGATTCAAAACTGATGCGGTTGTCATTATAACCTTGCCAATTCTCTGAATTACCAAGCTCTCTCCTTCCTGGAACACTGCTTAAAAACTTCAGCGTGTGAGTCACCCCTGCCTTTCTAACAAGTGTGCTGAGGCACATTGGAGAGATTGCATTAGAATTCTCTGCAGGCTGGAATAGATTATAATAAGATTACTGTCACCAGCAGAGGGAAAACTGTAAAGGTAGATAAGAAATTCTGAAGGTTGCTGGAGGTATAAGGGATGCTAGAAAAATGGGATTCATTCAAAATAAACAAACCAATCAAACCCCCTTAGGAAACTGTTAGCGGTAAAGTTGCAGAAATGGAACTTTACCACGCAGAGCTGTGTGGTAGAAACCTCCCACATTGCCTAGAAATGCCAGCGGAAAAGAATTGGCAGATCCACGTGAGTTTGCAAAGCCAGACTTTGAGGTTAATCACTAAAACCAAACTTCTCTAACTCTCAGAAGAAAGCCGTAGTGATTTCCAAACACACATAACACCATGATTTACTGTAAACAAAAAAAAAAAAAAAAAAAGCAGTTGGGGTAGCATGCTGCTTAGAACTGATGAAGTACCCTACAGCTAGCTCCTAAACTTTTCCCAGGCACAGGAGCAGAGGTGCTGGGTAGTATGAACCACAAGACTGCAAAAGAAAGCTAAAGGGGAGCACCATTTCTACCTCAGTTACAAGCAGACATAGTGATAAAGAAGGCCAAAAAATACCGATTTCTACCCCAGGCCAACCCATAACTTCTTTATCCCCCTGTAACATTTTGGAACAGCCACCTTTTAAAGCCCTTTGTGTGCCTCCCCTATGCTTGGAAAGGACAAATTCAAAACACAGGCAAAGCCAATTGATTTGCCCCTTTAAATCCTTCCATGGCTATTTTTCTAGTTTAACAGCAACAACTAAGAAATTTAACAGCAATTAAGATGCAGGTCTGCCAGGAATTGCTGGCCGTCACAGCAGCCAATATTGTTTCATTTTAGCCCCTCATCTGCCTGCATCTGCCTGCTGTATTCTGTCTGCCTTTATGTTTCTGCTCTTGGAGAGAAGAATCACTTTTTGTGTCGTTCTGCTTATAGAGTGTGGTGCAAACTCGGAGCTGCCTCCACGTCACTGCACACCAGCAAAAACAGTAAAGCATTTCCAGGAGCCAAGATTAGGCAAAAAATAGAAGAGCAGGAAAGCTTTGTTCTATTCATCCTTTCCCTTTGAGATGGGAGGCTTAGGAAGAACACAAATCCCCTGTGTGTTTCACTTGCTGATGGGGCAACAATGTGAGGCTGTGATTTTAGTTCCAACATGCATTTTGTTATAAAGAATGTTTTTATTTAAGATTTCTCCTGAAAGAAATTTATTTATTCCTCTTTCACCTCTCCCAATCTCCTCTTTCCATAAACAAGGGAAATTTGTCAAACCTCACAAAAAGAGGAACCCTCTATTCATGGGAAAGTTTTTATCCTGAGTGGTAAAGAGAAGTGGTAAAGACAAGGCAAACCAACAGAGACATGTTTAGTGCCTTCCCCCTTGCAGGGTGCCACCGCAAAGCCCACTTCCAGAATAAAACACCCTCTGTTGTTACTAGTTATAAATATTACAAATGTCGCTACAACTAATGGTTCCCCGCCTCTTATTTTTCAAATATAAGAAATCGAGTAAGTACTTTAATTTATAGCACTTTCCAGAGATTATATTCCTGGCACCAAAAGTATGGTAGAGACAGAAGTGTGATCCTGCAGCATCCAGCCTGCTTAGTTGCAATGAATTTCCTAACACGTAGTGACACTCTAGCACGTCCTCACCGTAAGCACTTCAGTCAAAAATTGTCTCCTATCAAGCAAACAGCCCATACAGGCCTGACCTACCTTCACAGTACCTTCTCTCTGTTCTCTGTGTCACCACAACATGGGGCTGGTGCAAAACTAACCAATATGAGAAACCATGAAGACAATCCTAAATCCGAATACGTAAGCTTTATTTCAAGACCAACGTACTTAATTCTTTCATATATGCTCAACACCCTCCTAATCTTTACAAACATCACTTACACACATTTGAACTGTGGTGAAACAGAACACGATTTACATCGCTTTCTAATTAAAAAGTTAATGCTTGGTCTCGTTCATTATTTTTTTTGTAACTGCAGCTCAAAATGGTGATCTCTGAAAGTCACATATGTTTTCTAGAAATAAGATAATGTAAAAAACTCTGAGTCGTGCTGTTACTTGAGTAGTTTGACAGACAATGTTTGATTTAAAAGTGCAGATGTAGGATAGAAACATTGCTGAAAACCATGCAGGTTTTGGTATGGATTTATCCCTGCTAAAAATGCTGTCTTTCTGGAGTGCAGGCTAGAATTCGGTTTGCACATAAATTCACTTTCACATATATCAAAGTGCTTTTTAATCTTGATTCAGCCAGCAAATGTACTCATGAACTTTTGCACCTGTGGTGAATGTCACTGTTTTGAAGAACCTGTTTCATTAATTACAGGATTAAGACTTTGTTCTACAGTTTGCACTTCTCCATTTCTCCAGAGTCATCGCTGACACTTCCATAACATCACGATTGCAGTAGATTTGTTTTCATCACAATGTTTGTTTAAGAAAAAGAGTTGTTAAGGACTTGACCATTTGGCTAAATCTCAAGGGAGCCCACAGTGCAATTTTGAACCCTCTTAATGCTGTTTCTGCAGACTACTGTACGTTGGACCCTCTGTTAACAAGAAACTGCAGCTGCATCAGATGCATCCGTATGCAAATCGCAGCACATAATTCCATCTACATGCCCATTCAGCCCTTGGTCTCTCTTTTGGGACTGCCAAAGGCACTAATTACTGCCAGGGTTATTTTGAGATCTGGGTGCTTGTTCACCAGGAGTGCAGATAACACTATTGCCTGTATTTACAGAGACCAAAAAAATGAATTTATCTCTCTACAAAGACAGGATTTGGTGCAGTGATTTGAATAAAAGACATTCCATGTTGCTTTACCAGTCCTTTCACTACTACTACTATCCAGAGCCAGGATGTTTCATCATTTACTGAAGAATATTAACAATAAGTAAGATCAAAGACAAAGTTTTTCAAAACAAGGATGGGTAATGGTCAGAGCTTTCTAACCCTTGAAAATTATGATCAATGAGTAGACCCTCCTTTAAGGGAATTTCATTTGAAAACATATTCTTTTTTGGTACATCAACCATTGCTAAATATGTAAATGGAGCTTTCCCCACTCTTAAAATAGTCAATTTGACAAATATAGATTAGGCCTAAAGAGCTTGGCTTACAAGTAGTTGGTTTACACCTGTAGTGCCGGCCTGGCCTGCTGCTGGGCCAGGTCTTTCCTGATCCTTGAGTCATGGCTCTCAAGACCTTGTAAGAAATTCAATGTTCTTGTTCTTCCACCACAGAATCAGGTAAAACTGAGCCAAAAGAGGAAATTGCTTTCTTCATCTCACTAATGCAAGGTCAGGTTAGCTGTAAGACATCCCTGAGAGATTGGCATTTTATTTGAAATTTCCAGTGATGGAGAGCCCTCACTGAGACAGCCCCATTTTCACAGTCTTTACCCTTACAAAGTTTTCCCCAAATGTTCCACATACTCCTCTCTTGCTCATCCATTACATCCACAGTAAAAACACAGAAAAGTCTGTCCCTCTCTTCTTTCCAGCTACCTTCTAAGTGTTTGACAACCATTTCCATGCACTTCACATACTTCTTGCTGGTCCAAGACACATTCTGTCTGCGGTGCTGTTACAGGACCGAGAAGGAGCTTTCTATCCCCTTCTCTTTAGCACATCAATCATAATTTGGTCCTGTCCTTATCTTAGTGCATACTGTTGTCTTATTCCCTTTTGTTTGTCTCGTTGCTTTTTCCCTCAGCCTCCCAGCTCTGTGTTCACTAAACAGAATCTTTGTAGGGATGGTGGGATCTCCATCCTTAGAGATACTCAGAATTTGACTGGACAACACCCTGAGCAACCTGCTTTGATGACAAAGCCCCGCTTTGAGCAGGTGTTTAGACCAGATGACCTTGAGCTGTCCCTTTCAGACTAAATTATTCCATGATTAATATTTGTAGCTTGGAACATTTAGGATGAACATCCAGATTAGCCTTTACAAAAGTACCAGCTGCTTCACATTAATTGCCAAGCAATGGATTACACGTAATATCCTTCTCCTCTCCCCATGATAGATGAATCATTATCTCATTTTGAGAGAAAAAGTGTGACACGCTACAAAACCCAGTGCAGTGGCACTTGTTTTCTGGACAAGTACATCCCAAGGTTTAATGGAGACAGGGAAAGACACCTCCTTTTTCTTCATTTGGATCTGGTCACAAAGTTGCTGCATCTGACTACCTATCCTGATTGATTGCTGCTGGGTTTTTCCATTTCAGAATTTAAATAGATTTTCCGTCCTCCTCACAGAGGCTGCTCTGCTCACAAATATTTGTATATTTAAGCATTCTCATCTACAGTGCTGGACTGGCCCCAGCATTAGCCAGCATGAGTTTTCTTCCCTCGGCTTTGTGCTTTCCAGAGGATGAGAACACAGCAGGAACGATGGCTCTCACTCTCCTGAGTGACTGAGTCACTGGTTTGAATAAATGAAACTCCATCAATTATGAAAGAGTTATCAATAAATAAATAAACTCTCATCTGTGAAGATTTGCTTTATTCAGGTTTACCTGTAACCAATTACTTCTTCAATAATTGTTGGAATAAATGAACAAATTTTTACGTTGCAACAACTGTACTGGAGTCCCTTTTTGAGTAACAGCTTTTTATCGCTGATGGCATTTTAGTGGGTAAATTCAGGAATAAGAAGCCTACTATCTGTCCAAGAGATTCTGTCCCTTGCTCTCCAAATATCATTATTTTAGTTAAAACTCTTGCCTTTTTTTCCAAGTAAATAACATAACTCAGTATTTTAATGCATAAACTTCTCTTTCCCCATCATGGGCATTGTAATGTAACAGAGGTGAGTGCTCTGCCAAAAAGATCTGCATTTCTTTTCCATACTCACCCAGCTGGGACCAATCCACTATTAGTTAGAAAATTAGATTGGGAGTCTTATAAAATATACTTCACTTTTCCAAATAACTAGAACGGGAATTAGATGGGTACAGGCACAAATGAATGAAGACAGCATCTTTCTGCCAGTCATGCCTCGAGAAAGTCACTTTTCTGAATCATATGGCAGTGTCTCATTACATATTACTGGGAAAAATACAAGACCAAGGTGGTTTTTATACGTATGGGTGAGATCGTATAAAATACTTAGGAAGGAAATCTACTGATTGCAATATTGTGAAAATTATGGACAAGATCTCTGCACTCTTACGCCAGTAACCTCATCATATAGGCATTTTCTTGCTAAAGGAAGCACTTCAGTCATAGGACAACTGTGAAGCATCTCTCCCTGCTTTGCTATATGTATGAAACTGAGCATAGCAAAGCACCATCGTTGACCGTTGGCTTTGTTTTCTGTGTGCTATTCACCAACTTTTACTTCTAAGAGCTGATTAATCATAGAGAAGCACATCTCTTGCTGCTAAATTAATAATCTCAAAGTACAATTATCCTCTTCGCTGTCCTGCTCTGTGTATACGTACCGGTAGATCAAAATATTTATAATTTTTTGTACGGGAGTCTCTTAAGCAAGAAATAAAGAAGTCGATTTTCCATTGTATTGAAGTCTCAGGAGTCAGACGATAAAGATAATCCTATACTGCTCAGTAGAAGGTAAAAGCTATTTTAAAAATACCTCTACTGGAGGTTCTTTTACCCCAACATCTTCACTCCCCTTTCTGTTGGGGCCTTTTATACAACCACCAAATATTTGAAGACATTCCCAGCAAAAAGATCTCCCAAACCTTCTTTTTTTTTTTTTCAAGCTAATAAGAGTTTGGAAATACTTGTACAATGGGCCACCTATCAGAGCGAAACTGAAGAATGCCAAAGTTGTCAACATTTTTTAAACCTATATATCACCCAGTCACACAGCTTCATTTTTTTTTTCCTTGGTGGGCAGAGTCTGTCAAGAATAAGTTATTGCTCGGACAGAGGGAAGTGCCGAATGATGCTGCAGACAGCGGCATTTCATGCTAGTCAAAACCCCAGTACCACGTTACTATTTGTGGAGAGGCAGATGAGGTGTACAGCCTTTATGGGGATAGGAAGGATTGTTTTCCCCACCTGACTTGCACATTGGCCATCTGACTGTAGGATCTGCATTTCCTGCTTGGATTATACTAGAATTCCATGGAGGACGTTCACAAGGATGGAGAATGGCAATTGGTCCTCGTCATGTGAGGATTTGTTTGTGAAGGAGCGGTGATCCTGGAGCGGAGCACAGAGCTCAAGGTACACTCTCAGACTCCGCAGCAGCAGCCCATCACCAGTCCTGGTCTCCTGCTTGAACTGTAACAACTCACATTTGTTAGTAAAATGGTACTTCTCAGAGCTGCTAGGTACATCCTACAGCAGGAACCTCAGCGAAGGTCATTCGTTACTGATGTATTTTTAATAGAACAGCTGTCTCTGAGGAAATCATTGATCATTGCGGCTAATGACCACAATATGATACAGTTTAATTAATAATTGTATCAGCACCAGCTAGCCATCTAAAAAAGAGAATTTCCCTGACCTTTAAAAGGATTTCTAATCCGTTTAGAAACTACCTAGGTGAGAAGCTGGACATAGGAAAGTCAAGTTCCTGGGCTCCAAAAACTTTTAATGAGAACCCATTTGCATACAAAGTGAAATATCACCACAGAACCATTATATATAATCCATCATTATTTCTGCATGCAACTGCAGTTGGTGAAACTAGAACATCCCACCCCCTGCATACAATGAATATGTAACTGCAAACGAAGAAAATTACCTCTGTGGCCTTTATTTGCAATATGTTCTTGTTCTGTTGACGGTCTTATTTTGAGGCTTTAAATAACCTGTTCGCAGATTCCCCCTGAATGGACAAAAGACGAAGTACACCTCACACCAACACTGAGTCGAGCGAGAGAGCAAAACCAGGAGAAGAGGAGGATGCCAATTAAAAAAAAAAAAAGACCTGTTGGTCTCAACGTAAAAGGAGCTCACTGGAGCAAACATGGCTCAAAGATGGTCTCATACATTTATTGATTGCATAGTTAGCTGGTGGGAAGAGCTAATTGGCTGATACTTCCTTTGATCATAACAACCAAGATTTGGAGAATGAAAAATGAAGATGTTTCAAATATATTTAGAAAAACTAGGCAGCAGGTCAAGGACAATGTGGCAGGGTAGGAAAAACTGGAGATAGAAGCTCTGGAGAATACAGAAGTTTAAAATCCAGTAAAGCAAAAGGGCAACACAGTGGTACACTAGAGAGCAATGGGAATCTTACTTCATACAGGCAGCAGAAATACTGTAAATCCAAGATAATTGCAGGTATGTTAAAAAATCAAGACAGAACAAACACCACCTCACACAGACTACTTACAATGCTAATCGCTTCTGCCCATGGGGCAAGGTAAGAACACAATGGATTTATTTGTAGGTGTCTAAATTATAACGATCCTTGTATAACCTTGGTTTATTATTTGTCGTACTTTCCCAACGATAAGGTTTTTTCCATATTTGTATGGTACTGTGAATTCCAGTAGCATATTTTGAGAGTCAGCTGGCAAGACTATACCAGGAGAGACTAGCAGGGTCTACTCGAGGACGTGACACTAATTCCACATCGGCATTGCTGAGACTGTGCCCGTGGGTGGGCAGCAGCTCTCATGACCTTTGGGTCTGAAGCTGGCTGAGCCTCCTCATTTCTTCACCCTGCAAGACAACCTTTATCCAGCTGCCACAACCTATCTCCTAGGCTGCTCCAACCACCAGAACCAAAATCATTGCCTGATCCTATGGTGGAAAGAGACCTAGATCCAGGACAAGGCCAATGGGGAACTCTGGAAAAAATTGGATCATCTTACTTATGGCATCGTGACAACTGTCCCTTACAGCCCCCATGGAGCCACCAGACCATGAACATCTGCCCTGGCAGGAGCTTAAGACAGCTCTTTGGCATCTCTCCCCTCAGACTCCAAGACGCAGGCTGCCACCCAAAGCAGCTGTCTAGGCAAAGAGCCAGCTTCCCTATAAAGTGAACTTCAAGAGCACTTGATTGTACGTTCCTTTCACATCACTGCACTTCAAACACTTAGAAGCAACAACAAAATAAGTGTCGAGAACACGCATATCCTGGGAGAATCTTGTACTTTCCCAAAACTTTGTGCTATCCTGCTTCTTCCACTCCATCCCAAAATGACTTGCTTATTTGTACATAATGAAGACCAGAGGCAGGGCTGGATGCCTGCTGGTGTAAGTCTCATAATGCTCATCAGGGAGAGAGAGAGAAGAGGTCTTACAATTCAGAGCAGTAAGAAAAATGTTAAACTACTACAGGCTGTGGATAAAATAGCAAATCACAAATAGAAAAGAAGTAATCAAACTACAGACTCTTCCAAACACAGCCTCTGCCTTGAGTGTAGAATGTATGGTCAGGGAAAGCACTTCAGTTGTTTAAGTGCATTATGAAGAGGGAGAGAGAAAAAGCACTTTGCCTGACAGGTCTTGCCTTTGAATCATAGATTTCAAAAGTATCTTCTGCTTCCCTACTCCTCACAGTTTCCCAGACAATAAGCCTCCCTTTGGTTTTCACCACTGGCCCCATCGGGGTTTCAACCAGCAGTGCCTTCCACTTCATCTGATCTTTAATTGGGCTCCCCATCTGCAATATCATACCTGCCTTTGTGGCTTGGTTTCTTCAGCACAAAAGCAAAACATGAAGGGCTCTGCCGTGGTAAGCTTAACTCTCTTGGAGGAGCAGGATTTTGACCTCTTTTCCTACCCACTTTAGAGACTTGCGCCAAGGCGGGATTTCTACCACCCACAGATGCAGCGCCAAAAACCTGGCCTGCACAAGATCCTGCCCCTGTGCAACACAGACAGTTCCGAAGAGGGGAAAAAGAACCCCACATGAAAGCCACACGGAGCCATCACAGCTGCTATTCTATCTCATAACAGCACCTCTTCATATGGGATGAGCGAGGAGCTGTGCAGACAGGACCCAGAGTGATAAGCCTTGGGGAAGCATTCGTAAGATGACAACCCGAGGATGTTCTGACTGGAGCAGATGGTGCTACGCTTGCCTTCGGTATATTTTAGCCGACCCTTGGACGGTAATCGCCCTTTAAAATTATTTGCACAATATGGTCTGGACAGATACTTTCTCCCATTTTCCATCCAAGAGGCCCTGCGAGGCCAATGAAGAAAGGAAACTAACTTCTTACAAGCTCTTTTAATCACATACTCAGGGCAAGATGAGCCAGGCGTGCAAGGAAGAGGAATCTAAACGAGCGCAACAGTGACATCCAGAGGGCAGAGACAAGCCAGCAGGACTTTGTCAAACAACACTCAAAGTGAAACAAAAAACTTCACTTGAGGTGAAGTTCAAACCCACTTGATGGCAGGCTTCTCACCCCCACAGATGCTGTGTTATCTACCTGACTGACTCCCCAGGGAAAGCAAGGGATAGGGGACATTTCTTAGATGCAAAGGACTAACGCAGCCCTCCTTTTGTAGGGCAAATGGAGACGCATCTTCCTACAACGTGCAGAGCAGGAGCGCACATGAGACACGGTGCTACACAAATCGGGTCGTCCCTGGAGTAGTCTCAGCCTTCTGAGGTGAGTCAAGAGAGTTGGAGCAGCGCTATCAGTGTGTGCAGAATTGCCGCCTCTGCTCCAGTGAACAAACCCCTGCTCTTTCGTCTGCAGCGCTGTGCATGTTGTGAGCTTCAGACAGCCAAAGTTGCAGAAAAAAATGGCTTTTTGGTTTCTCCCCGTTGCATGAGTGCTCTCTTAAGCTATTGCCTCCATCTCACCAACTCTTCTCTCCCCCTCTCTTCTGAATCTGTCATCCTACATGCTTTAAAAAAAAGTACAGCTCAAAGCTGTACAGAAACAGGTTGCTGTTTTCTGCAGTTTTCACCAGGAGTAACTAAACTTGTTTGTGCTAAGGGAACCTCAGGACCACGGGATCCCTACCATCACGCATGTAACATGTGGTGTTCCTGCTACTACAGGAGCAGGGATTTCAGACTCCTTCTACATACAAGCCAAAGAATGCCGGGGCAGGGGGGCGTAGCTGTGCAGTGTATGTTTGACCCATCCAGATCAAACTGGGATGGTATTAGATCAGGTTCGATTTACTGTACATGGCAGCAGGTGGAAAGCTTTGGGTACAGCCCTCCTGCAGGGCAGGCTTGAGCAGGCTGGGTTTCACTTGTCTGCAGGCTTAGCAAGGCTTCCATTTGCTCAGACAGGAATAGAAATTCCAGAGGGCAAGACCATTATCCTATTTACTGAGTCATGATGATTCACTTAGCATTCAGCTTTCATCAGACACAGCAACTCCTGGAGTTTAAACTAAATCTCTTTCCATCCTGCTGTGATTTCAGTTTCTCATTGGTTGTTACAACTTCACAGAAACTTCCACTTTCTGAAGCAAGAAAGCAAGGCTGGGTGTTTATTTATTTATTGTAGACACATTTGGAGAAGCTTGTTTTAAATGTAAAGTACAAGGAGACAGGAGAGGGAGTGAGGATAAAGCACGCTGTATGGTTCAAAGCTGTAAGATCTACCTGCCTTGTTTAAAGAAGAGCTCTATGTCATTGAGGGAAATGTTCTAACCTACCATGAAAACAACCTCAGTGAAAGGTATCTTGAAAATACCCTTTTTAAAAAATTCAGCTAACCTAGGGCTCATAGCCAGTTACAGATAGAGTCTTCCTCACGAGGTGGACCAAGCTGACAGCCATAACCCAGGGTCAGTAAAGGGCAAAGGTAGAGCTACGACACAGGTGCCAGGGGTAGCAGAGATACACAGCAGCTGCAACCCTGACCAGCTCCGTAGCAGGAACCCAACAGCTGGGAGAAAAGTGTGAAGATTGATGCTGAAGTGACAGAGCCAAGTCCCCTTACACTGACCTGGATCAAGAAATCATGCCAAGGATGAGGCTCCTCTCCGTAAAGCCCAGTGTCCTAGCAAAACCCATGCTGTGCCCAGGATCCGATGGAGCCTCCAGCAGAACCATGGCTCTCTTCCCTCCACCTTGGAGGTTGCCTTGTGCTCCAGAAATTCTCAGTGGGTACCTCACTGCTGCTGTGCCTCTCAGATGAACACAGCCATATTTAGAGCACGTTACCTGCAAACATTATGAGGATTTCTACTTTCAGCTGCATACCAAATCCCAGCCCTTTTGAAGTCAAAGATTTCAATGGGATTTGGATTTCAATCCATAAACCCATCTCTCCCCCATTCAACTCAAAGCATGGCTTGAGCTTGAAGACACAGGATTTCTGCTGAGCAAGACAGATGTAACAGTTTAAAAGGATTAAAACACTGTACATCTGAGTTGTGTTCCAGCCACATTCCTTGAAACAGATGCTAATGTCTCACTTGGACATATCATTTCAGGTTCTCCTTGCTGTCTCTGAGGAAAGAGGTTTCCCAGGAGCCCTTTGAACAGTATCAACCTTTGCAAGCTATAGGAACATGTTTTCTGAAAATACTCCACAGTGAGTGGAAGAATTAATTCCAGGAGGAGGCCAGTTAGCACTGATAACATATTTCCAAAATACATTTTGACAGCTTGAGTGGCTTGATCTATTTGTCATGGCAAAGCAGCAGCTTTGAAAAGGTGACTCTGACCTCTGTATAGCTGGTGCTTCAATGCTCCTCAAAGCTCTGGATCCTGCGGGCTCTGGTGCTTCAGAGCTGGGACACGCTCACCAGCAGCGATTTAAAGTGTCTGGGTCCTGGCACAGGAACATTAGATTTATGAATGATTCAGGAGCAAAAAATCTATGGCAAAGCTCCCAGGCTTCTTAAGGCAGAGTTGGGACCAAGAAGGTCATAAGATCAGCAACAGGTTCAGTTCTCAGCTCTGCTGCAGGACCTCCAGGCACTTTGTCCAGCCCCCACCTGGTGAAGCACAGAAGATCTGGGTCCCTTCTGAAGACTTTCAGGCATCCCTCTGGGATTGGTGAGAGGCAGAATAGTGCTCAATGAACCTGGCACTTTCTTGTGCTGCTGTATCTGTCCATTCCAAAAGGCAGTTCCCTGCAACTGTTCAAGGAAGAAGCATCTTACATGAATGAATAATTTTCTGCCTTGGGTTGTATCAGAACAAGTTTTTTCTCCAGCTAGCTGCAGTCCCAAATATCCCTTTTTCCAGTTTTTACCACTTTCTCTTTTGTTCATACTAATTCAGAAAGGAAAGCTTAGGGAGTGCAACATCACTGCTTTTTGCTAAAGTAGGAGAGATTTTGGCACCTCTTCCTATGGCGACATTTTCTGTAAAGGGCGACCGCTGTGGCTAGTGAGTGGAAGGAGCAAGTAGAGAGAGAAAGTGGTTTGACAGTTTGCAAGCTGCCGAGTCCTTTCCAAAAATCAGAAGCTGTCTGCTGCAAGTGTTCACAAGTTCCCTTAATGGCTACTGTTACGGATTTGACTGCGACTAATAGGAAAGATCCGTGGCGAACTGGATTAGAAAAGCTGCTTAAGTGCGTGCCAAACTGGCAAACTTCACAGAAACCTAGAGGTTCATTATTCTGCTCTTATTGACCCTCAGGAAAGCTGATACAAGAACTTAACCCATAGAGAGGGAAGAATAACTACACACTCGATCTAGCAGCATGAAGAACTCTTTAAATGAGATTTTTAAAGTTAAACAGAATTAAGCAGAAAATATAAAATACAGGCCATATTAATGACAGCTCTAAAATATTTACACAGGTACATTGGAACAAATAATTAAGAATAAGTCATAAGAAGAGCTGACAGTGTTAGAGAGCAAAAGAGAGATGAAATAAAATTCAGTAACATTCTAAATTTGAGGAAAAGAGGAATTATGTCCAGAAAAGGCTGAACTTATCCTATCCTCTTTGCTTTGGTCTTCACAAGAAAGGAGAATAGTGGCCAGCTACCTGCGCATTGTTTAACATCTCCTCTTTCCATCTAAGCCTGCGTTCCCTCCTCTGATTACCTGAGGTGCCAGATGGCATTCACCCAGGAATTGCTATGAAGACAGCTAACATGCTCCGTGAACAGTCTTGAGCTCTGGAGGACAGGGAAGGTCCCACAGCAGTGGTTATGATGCTTGCTCTTCCCATCACGTTGCAGTAAATAAATGCAAAGTAAGGAGGTCCTGTAAAATTATGCATTGGTCACCTTAACTGTGACAGGAGAAAGGCCAAGCGCAGATCTATTAGAACTATTAGATCTCTTCGATGCGACTGACTTGAATGACAGACTAGCAAACAAGCTTCTAAAGAGTGCAGACCAAAGCCAAATCCTGCTAAGGGCAGGATTAAAATTCAGAGTGCTGCTTCTATTTATCAAGCTCAATCTCCAGTCAACAAACTGGAACCGATTTTGGCAAGTGCAGCACACCACATCGCAGAGGGAAGGAACGGGGCCGAACTGTGCTCAGATGGAAAGGGAAGGCTCCTCTGGGCTGCAGTGTTACAGTGAATGGGCACGGGGGCGTACCAGCTCAAATTGAAAAGGCATCCATGAAAATAATGATGCCAGAAGAAAAGGGAGATTCATTCCAGGTATGTGAGATGAAAAAAAAAACCAAACTAAAAACATTTACAGAGTAAGGGAGGTCCATCTACTCAGCACTGGATGGACAGAGACAATAACGTGTGCTGTCCTGGGGAAAGCGCACTTAATGAAACGTGGAGAGAAATAGGAGAGACTGTAATGGAGCAACAGAAATGATCAAAGGTTCAGAAAGACGTTTTGTAAGGGAAGGATGAAAGAGATGGATTTGTTTAATGTCCAGAGGAAAAACGAGAGGGGAACAGAACAACAGTCTCCAAACATAAAAAGGATTTTATCAAGACAGAGAGCAATCAATAAATTATACTCCATGTCCACCTGGGAAAGGAATGCATTTTGTTGAATTTATTCTTAAAACTCAGCACTATTGCTGTAAAAATGATGGACATCTGTCAGGGATTATACAGGTAAAGTGAACAGCATCTCAAAACAGGGCAGCAGGCCTCTTGATGTCTCGTTGGGAGACTGATTTCTGTGATTTCAGTAATTTTGATTACATCATTTTATCTGTCCTCAGAACGTTATTTCTTCTAAGTACCCATGCTACAACTGCTAATAACAAAAGCAGAGCTCCTTCCCCTCTGAAACAGCTTTCCTCCACTGTATTACTGTGCATAATGACCATATCATTAAGTGTCAGCAGGACCAAAGGTTTTCTGTATTTTAGTTCCCAAGCACTGAAGCAACAGACTTGCAGTTGATAAATGTAGCACAGTTGTAGCTTCTGCTAATGAGGGGGAAGAAAAAGGTCAGCATCAATACTGAGGGAAAATGCTCCATATGAAGTGTGAGGATAAAAGCAAATGTTAAAGGTGGAAATGTAGATAACCAAAGTTCCTTAGCAACCCAGAGTGTCAACTACTACAGAGACATTCAGTAGCTCACCAAAAAGGAGGTTTCTGTTTCAATGAAATTCGTGACACCGTCTATCCAGCCATAATAGTTATTTTAGCTTCTTCACATTAAACACATATTCATATTCTCTTTTGATTCCCCTGTTGAGGTATTTAGGGATCCATGTTAGATATTCAAAACTATTTGACCTGATGAGAAGTCATGGTGAGTGTAACACAGAACAGTCCATCATCATTTTTGACAGCATAAGGAATCTTGTACGATTTTTTGCAGTCCCACCCCAAATCTTTCTTTACTTCCTCCACCCTCTCCGCAACAGGATACCCTCTCAACATGACATCTCTCCCTCCTCTCTGAAAGTCTGTTTTCCCTATTTAAAAGAAGAAACCCTTATTTTGAGAAGGATATCAGGGCTGGTAACTCATGATTTATTCACTCAGACCTCGGACATGTGCCAGAAGCCTTAGCTGGATGGGAGCTATTCAACCCTGGAGCACTGTTTGAGCAATTTTCCATCTCAAAACACTAGCGCTGCACCAAACCCAGCACAGACCCACCATTTGACAGACACCAAGCTGTTGTGTAAGATGCAGGAACAGAAGGGTTATCTGCCCCAGGAGAAGGGGGATGCGCTGTGCTGGCCAGCTCCTGTTGAGGACAAAAGGCTGCAAAGCAACCCATGAAAGTGTACAGCTCTGCTGTTTCAAGGGGGCAGTGGAACAGCCAAGAGGCAGCTCTCCTTTTCCAACCAAACCCACTCACATTCTCCACTGGATTGTTATGTCCTAGCTATTTATTTTGGGGGGAATGGTCTATATTTCTGAGAGGAAGCAGAACCAGTAATTGCTGGTAACAATGAAGTAATTGCTGGTAACAGCTTCAGGAATGACTCAAGCAACAAATTAGTCCTTGCTATTTCAGCTTCTTATCCTTGAAGAAGCACCTAGAGCAGTTCTCTGCCCTTGCTCAGCAAAGGCAGAGCTGAGAAAAACTCTCTTTTCCCAGAGTGAAATCTCTTCCCAATGCCCACAAGGTGAGAGGTTAGGAAAAGTCAGGAGAGAGGCACGTAGGCCAGCCACTTCTATTCTCTGCATGATTTACATCCCACCCAAATTCCGTCTGAATGACAATTTTCTGCTTCTCCAACTGAATATGCCTGTCTCTGTTTGCCCATGCACGAAGTTTCACTTGGGTCCAACTATTACTCAAGAGTTGAGAACAATATTGACTGGGTTGGCTTCAGCCCTGTCCTACGGCTCCAACGTCCTGTCCCCAAGGGCCCCAATGCCTCCCCATTTCAGCCTCTCTGTCCCTTTTCAGCCTTTCACACTCCATCCATCCTTTCCCTTCAAGGCCATCAGCCCTCGTAATGCTTCCAACCAAAAGACTATTTTGTCTAAGTACTTGGAGAACAAGTAAGAGCACAAACTATACGGAGTATGATCTGTATCTGAAGTGTTGAAATGAGAGGGAACAACTTCTGGGATGATGCCACACAACCAAATAGACGCCAGTGGCAAGCCAAATGTGCTTAAACCAATGTTTGTTAATTGATTGAAGCAGTTTCGCTTTAGTTTGAAGTCTTGCTTCAGCTGGGGCTAGGCTTGTGGGTTTTGGCATAATGCATAAGCTCCTCGACACTCAAGAACTTTAGAAGATCAGACTTTGTGGTCATGTATACTTCGGTTTGCAGTGCATGGCATCTTCCACAGTGACACACTAATGATAGAACATCTTCTGTACAAGGAAGGACAGGCAGAGAAGAACTCAAAAGGGGACATCCCTCACACGCTTGGGAATGAAGTAGGTAACTGCCAAACCAAGGTCTGCTCTGGGAATGAACAGGCTCAGGAATATTTTGATATTGAACCAATAAAATGTTCAGGATATTATTGAGCCCAAAGAGAGTTGGAGAAGGTTCTGAAAAGATTCAATTAAGGAGCTTCTGAAGATAGAAATCTGGATTGGAATCAGGAAGGGAGCTGCTGGGAGGATGCTGAGCCAAATGAGAACAGAGCAGGTCAGCAGGACTGAGTGACTCCCTGTCGTATGTACTGGTACCAGATAGCAAGGGATTACAGATGGGTAGCAGGCTTAGTTCATTCCTCCTTCAAGCATCCTGTTTTTCTTGATAGACAGAGTGAGGTCAGGGTTGGAAAAAGAGCTGGCTTTGCCCCTCATTGATCTCCCCAGATACCTCACATTAGGAGTAAATAACAGTGGGTTTACTGTGAAGCCTTCATGGACAGAGTCCAATTTTGTGCTGTCAACTATGCTATAGAGAAATGGGCACTGACCTTTAGTCCATTCTCACTGCCATCCCAAATCTGACCCAGATGATTAAAGCCAAGAGACATAGTTATTTGTGAGCGGAAGGTCAGAATACAGAGGCCTCTGCCAGTGGCCAGAATTCACTGCTTAACAAGCATCTTGTGATGCTGTTCTCTGAAGAGTTCCCAATACAGCCCTGCATCGGCTGCTGACACTGTCCACCATCAGGAGCATTTCAACACCCTTGACTTTGGAGGCAGCCGTGACTTCTCCATGCACAAAAAACAGCAGCGTCATTTCTCAGTTGGTTACATCTTCCCCCAGGATTCTTCTGAATGATTACAAGGCAGAACAGTGGCTTAGGTTGCCAAATCCCAGGCCTGTGGAACTAATAGGTTGTTTTTTTCAGCTTGATGCTGAAATAGACAAAATGATTGATTGAAAAACACTTCATTCCATGTTTGTGTCATGTGCCTCTTCTGCAAGGCAGGTAAGGGTGGATTGGAGTTGCTGGCTCTTATCAAGGGAAGCTAGCAAGAGCTGCTCTGAATACTTGGAGTTCAAAAGTCCCAAGTTACATATGCCAAATCCAGCAATGGACACTTCGAAGTTTTGGATCCTGCATTTACTTTAGAACTTCTTTCTCTTTTTCTCTCTCTCTCTCTTTAATTATCCTTGCAATTATTTTGTTATAGCAGATTTCAAAACATCTTGCTTGGGGAAAAAAAACCCAAAATTAATAGGTCATGAACTTCATACAAAGGGAAGCTGTATGAGCGTGCTATTTTTTCATTTCCCCACAGTAAAAAAAAAAAAATCCTACCATCAAATTTTATTAAGTTAGAAGAGATGTTTGAGCACTTCTGGTATTCCCTCATTCTGACTTAAAACGTTATTTCATAGAGCAGAAGTAACATTCATTAAAGCTCACTAGAAGGATATCGTTTTCTTTTGGAAACTGCTGATCCAGTGGAACCAAAATGGTCTCTGGCCCTTGTCCGGGACTCTGGCTTGTCCAGAGACTCTGGGTCTCTGACCCAGCTGCCCAGGACTCTGGCTGCAGGGAGTGCCTGAGCCTGTCACTTGTACCCGAGGGCAGCAGAGACAGCCTCATTGTGAGGGGTGAGCAGGGGGGATGATCTGCTCAGCATGGTAGCAGAGCTGAAGGAGGAGGTGGAAAGGCTCAGGAGTATCAGGGAGTGCGAGCGAGATGGATGGGTGGAGCCAAACCTACCACCCCTGAGGCAAAGGCAGCAGACAGGGGCCCCACAAGCAGCAGCGGATCCCATATCCTCTTGCCAGCAGGCAGAAGGAAGGGGCCTAAGAGATAGAGGGGAATGGAAACAGGGAGGGAGGCGCATCCCCTCCTGCCCTCCTGCCCCCACTCCCCTTCCCAGTTGCCCTTGCAGAACAAATATGGGGCTCTGGAACTCAAGGGCCCGGCAATTGCAGATGCAGAGGAAGGTCCATCCAGGGGGTTTCCTAGGACGACTCAATCAGCCCAATGCATTACGGTGGCCTCTGTTAAGGAAAGAAGGAGGGTTATTGTCATAGGCGATTCCCTTCCGAGAAGAACAGATGGCCCGATATACCAAGCAGACCCAGTGCTGCCTCCCTGGGGCCCAGGTCAGAGACATCACCAGGAAACTCCCTGGTCTGGTACGGCCCTCAGATTATTACCCACTACTGGTCATGCAGATGGGCAGTGACGAGGTTGCGGAGAGAAATCCAAAAGACAACAAAAGGGACTTCATGCCACTGGGGTGGTTGGTTGTAGGATTGGGAGCACAAGTAGTGTTTTCCTCAATCCCTTTAGTGGCAGGGAAGGATACTGGAAGGAACAGGAAGGTTAAGAGAGTTGGACTTGTTCAGCCTGGAGAAGAAAAGGCTCCATGGAGACCTTATAGCACCTTCCAGTACCTGAAAGGGCCTACAAGGAAGCTGGGGGGGGGGGGAGGGGGCTTTTTACAAGGGCCTGTAGTGACAGGACAAGGGGTAATGGGTTTAAACTGAAAGCAGGGAGATTTAAATTAGGTATCAGGAAGAAGCTCTTCACAAAGAGGGTGGGGAGGCACTGGAACAGGTTGCCCAGAGAAGCTGTGGATGTCCCATCCCTGGCTGTCTTCAAGGCCCGGCTGGATGAGGCTTGGAGCACCCTGGTCTGGTGGAGGGTGTCCCTGACCATGGCAGGGGGGTTGGAACTAGATGATCTTTAAGGTCCCTTCCAACCCAAACCAAATCTATGATTCAATGAAACTACCACCAAGCAACAGCAATATTTGAACAGGGGCATGTTAAGAGACCTTGAAGGTGTCCTACACAATGATCAAGGAGGACTCAGAAGCACAATTAGTTCCAGAACTGATAAACTTTTCAATCAAACCTAAATGGCTAATGCAAACTGGTTACAGTATGTAGAGGAACTGTTGTGTAGGGTGTCTTGGCTGTGCAGTTGTCTTCTACTAGAAGATGGTCAATTCCAATGGTGAACTTAGACCATGTAGCAAAGCATTGAAATGTCATCTGGTTGCAAAGTTTAAGTTCTGATTCAACTACACTATTTCAGGAGAAGGCAGCATGTACAATGTTATCATCATGTCATTCATGGTGAACTATTCGGATATTAAGGCTGAAAACAGTTCACAGCTACAACAGCAGAATCTCTACAAACATGGGGAAAAAAGTTTGTTACCTGGATAAAAAGGTAGTGACACGCACATCTAGTTTCCTGCCTCCTCAACTGAGTCATGAGCTGAGAAATCAAATCCGATCCTTGAAACATTATGTCCAACAAAGGTGGGTGGGGGGAAGAGGTAAAAGAAACAAACATCACCCCACACACATACCACAGGAGTAAAGGTATCAAGCTGCAGATCAGACTTACAGTAAGGAAGACTGGAGGGGACATTAAATGGAAAGCTCAGACACCAGTCACTGGAACTAAGTATGGAAGGCCTGGGCAGCAGGAGACTGCCACATCAGCAGGGAACCTCTGTGCCAGGTTACCTCCTCCTGGGAAAGAGGGAGGCTCGTTGTCTCTGCCAACACCAGACGGACAAGGTCTTAGAAGAACATGGGAGTGTGCTGAAGCACAGGCTCAAGAACATGGGAGCGTGCTGAAGCACAGGCTCAGCTACTGCTCAGCATGATGCTCTGAGGTGCCATAAGCAAGCATACATTAAATGCATGGCATTTATGCCAGCTTGGTACAACTCAGGTATTCCACCACAGGAAAGTCAGCATTACACCGTGTCACCCGGCCTCTCCCAGCACTGGCCACAGGAGACAAGGTCCTGCATGTGTTGCCATGTTCCTGCTGCCTCCGATACTCCCGCCTGACGCGACGGGCACTTCCCCTCACCCTCCTGTTTCATTGCTGAAGAGCAATCTCACTGCTATGCCAAGTGCTTCCCAAGATGGACACAGGCTTCAAGCCAGCCAGGATGTGAGCAGTACTAGGCCCACAACCCAACTAAGACAACAAAGCATACCACCGTGGACACAGCGGCCTACAAAGGAGAAATCCAACCCTAGATGTTTAGCTGTCTGTCCTGCCAAACTCAGGGCAGCAGAGTGCAGCCAGCTGCATCTGGTCAAGGGTACTGGAGGCTTTTCTATGTTTAAATGCTGGCTGTGTGGGAAGCAAGGGCTGGAAATGTAAGAGATACTCTTATCTTTCTGAGTACAGTCCTGTGCTTCCAGAAGAGTTTGTGCTGGGATGCAACATACTCGGGTAACTGTTGATAAAAATACAGATATCAAGGGTATCAGGGCCAGTTTCTTCACACAAGCTCAGTACTGTTTAGTAACAACAAACTGAACAGCTTTAACCATATCAGTCCATAATACATAGGTCCAGACTGTACATGGTTACCACCTCTCTGGGTGAAAGGTCTCCTGTCTCTGGCTCCTTGCAGCTTCAGCCACCAGAGCACTGTAAGTCTCCTGCAAAAAGAGGCACAGCACCACGAGCCTCGGAGAGCCTTGGATCCAGAGGGGCCGAACAAACAAGCTGACTTTCAAGAGAAGTCAGTAGGCTTTGCTGGGGAATTGCAGAGCATCATAGCTAGAGAGCTAGCCAACAACCTGTCTTCAACCCCAGAGCAGATGGAGATGATGCAAAGACATGATTTCTGAGTATCCTAGGCACTTAGGATAGCAAAAGCAAACAAAAGCCCCCTTTGCCCTGTCACAGAAATTAGATTATTTTGTTTGACAATCTATTTAACTTTTTACTATTCCATCATTCAGCTGATGTGCTGAGTCACCACCGTGACTTGCCATCAGTGCCTGTAATAAGCAAAAAAGGTTGTTTTTGAGAGCAGCAAAGTATTTGGTTGTATAAGCAGGAGCAAGAGGATTTTTCCTTCAAAAGCAGTAGCATAACTCTCTGCTGGCAGACTTTCACTGGGAAAAAGTTATTGAACTTCAGCAAATGTAAACTAACAGGTATATACCTACACTGATATGCCTTGTCTATGTACCTAAAACCTTGTAATGCCAGGACAAAACGTTTTCAAAACCGGGACAGAGAGAGTTTTCAAAATCACCAGGAAGGCTGAATCAGTCCAGCATCCATGATTTAAGTGGCCATCCAACAACGCACCTTTGCAGTTAAAAGCTCCAAGTGCTTAACCTAACCCTGCAGCTAAGGGAAGGCCACAGAACAGGAGGAGACTCCAGGAAAGTAGAGAAACTCAATGCCTCAGTTTCTTGGTAGAGTATGGGGGCTGAGAACATCCCCCAAAACATGCAGTAAACCACAAGATATCCAATAGTGGACAAAACTGGGGAAAAAGTTGTCAGGAGCTCTTAACACCGAAGGTTGGTGAAGGGGGCAGATCTGCCTCAGGTGACAAACGGCAAGCCAGCAGAACTTGAGGCACAGTCTGCACACCACCCGCCAAGAAAGCCGATTCACATTTGCTTTAGCTGTTTTCTTTCATATACTCCTAAACAGACACTCGTACACATTGGTTAAAACAAGAAGTTATCCCACAAAATACATAAACACACCCATATTGGTTCAAATGTTTTAGGTTTGTGTCATAAGAACATTAACAACTCCCCAAAAGCCAATGTTGTAAGGCTTTGAATGAAACTGATTGCAGGATCTGAGTTTATACCATCTTACACCAAGAGGGAAGGGACTGACCAAATACCAAGAAAGGAAAAAGGAGAACACATCTGGAAAAAGGCCCTTTTAGCATGTTCTTTAATGACTTATGGGTCCCTTACTACAAGACAAGGAAGTCCTCCTGACCTGGAGCTTCCTGCTTATAGCCCGCCTGTTTGATGCAAACTGTGTTGTTAGGGTTTCACACATCACTAAGAATTAAGGAAATGCTTTCCAAAGGAGCTAACAAACATATGAAACACATAGGGATCCTACACAAATATAAGGATCTGCAAGTGTTATGAGAAGAACTTGCATTTTCTATCATGAGATGCTGCTGCTGCTTGTTTTAACGATGCCTGGTCCTGTATCTCAAATTCTGCTGCTCATCCTTCTTCCCCTGCACCAGCTATAGCGATACCATAGGAGTCAAATGCCATACAAAGGTGATTCCTGTTCTTTATAAGAGCCTCTTAAGAAGGAATGGAATCAATCTGGTTAAAACAACATTGGAGAGCTTCATGTCTTTCCATTGTATTTTTAATTGATATTCAAAAGGTCACATTTGTCTGTAATGCCCAATAAACAAAATAATTGCAGCAATCTAATATCAAAGCTAACCTTCTGGCAATAATGTGGCACTAGCAGAAAGTTAACTCTTCTTTTCAGAATTTCATTCTAAAAGCCCATCTTCATGAATCCAGAATGCTCCCTCCCCCCAGGGTGCCAGGAGACACTCTAATTCATTAAAATTACCGACATCCTAGCAACACATAACAGCATTTACAGGGTAGCTACATAGGTAGGTACCTATCAGACAGAATGTTGCTTATAAGTAGACTAAAAATCAATTTATATTTTGCTTAAGACAAAAAGATGCCGTGTCCACATTTCTGGCAGTCACATATGCATGCAACCCATGCAAGACAGGGAGCTTAACTGACAAGGTGTTTTACAAATGCAAGCACAGCAACTTGTCTTTTCACAAAAGTGATTTGAATACCATAACCGTCAAGCTTCGCAATTGCAAGTACTGAAGTACATAATAAAAAGTGATCTCTGTCAGCTCCTGCACTTGAAGCCAATTGCAAAAGCCAATTAGCGAGTCATAACCTTCAAAACTTGATAGCAACTTCTACCACAGGACAAAAGCAATGTGGCAGTCAGAAAGGCAAGTATCAGTTGCAACTCTGAGGAAATCAGCATCGCTGGGATCTGAAAATAAGGGGGCCTTTTCTGATGGACGCTCAAGGGACATTTGCCATCAGAACCCAGTGGCTGCTGATCTTTGGAGGTCCGCAGCCAAACACAGCTCACGGCAGGTGCCCCACGGAAGTGCAGCAGTATCACCTCGTTGCCAGAGGAATTCAGAAGGTACTCCTATCCGGCTCCGAGGGCGCGTAACTGACCCACTGTGGTAAGATCACCTGTTACAAATGCACACCTTCCTTCCATCCATCACTTATGTTGGCTGACCATCTCCTGCCCCACCTTGTCTTTAGCAGCTTCTAGGAAATACATTTGGATGCGACCCGTAGGCAGACAGGAATTCACTACTCACAGAATTATCCCCAAATATTTTTCAGTTACATAAAAGATGGCAAGTCTTCAGCTACCGCTTTTCAAGACCAAAAATGCATACTGACGCAGAACCCTATGGTAGATGTTAAGAAAGCAGTCTCGTTTTTCAAGCCAGCTTTATGTAGTGGTGTTAAACGTGTTTAATCATACGCGCCGGCTGCTCTGCTGCACATCACAGCACAAGCATTCAATGAGGTGGTGTATTTTGGATAGCATTGTGCTTTCTTCATTTCACAGTGAGAGCAGCTATCTGTGTAGGGTCAGCACAAGTATCGGAGGACGAGTTAAGAGCCTAAAGACCCTGTCTGTATTCTGCAAAAAACTCCTGCTCACAAACACAGGAAGGAAGGGAATATAGGCTGTCCTCGAGGAAGATCTTCACAACCCCTGAAAAGAGCTAGGAAGAAAAATGTCATATGTAAAATATCACCGTCCCTGTCTGACATTTCTGGTGAGTCTCACAGGCAAACAGGAAATAATACTGCTACCCAAAACATAATTTTTAAATCGAAGTTGCCAGTTATTGCAGCATTTATCTGGGACCCACCTGTAGCCCTCAAAAGACTGTTTGCACCAGCTCCTTGACATTATCAACGTGTGTTATTTGCTGCCTCCTGAAATGTCAGCTGCCTAACCTTTCCAGGCTGTTCTCACACACAGTCTGCTTTTCCAAAACTCATTATGTGTAGCAAAGACCTACAGTCCTGGGTAAATCTTGCAATCAAGCCAAGCTGCAAAGGGAATACTAAGATGTTTGAACCATCTCAGACTTCGTGCGCTTCCGATTCCCTTGCTGCAGAAGTGTGTCCTCATTGTTGAGCTGTGAGAAAAGGAATTAATTTTATTTAAAAAATAACATAGACAGTGCTCCTTAAAACTAGCCAGTACTCCCTAGTTACACAGGGAGACAATCCTCGCAATCCTCAGCAAAAGTTAGCTCAAGGCTCAGGATTTGGTTTCCTCTAAGTTGTACCTATTGTTTAGATTAATCCTCAGTACAGACTGTCTGACGATCTGCAAATCTCTAGGAAGGTGCAAGACTAGTGCTACATTATCAGACAGGTTGATACTTAGAGCAGATGCTAAATACTACATTCCAGATAGGATGCAGTATTAACTTTATGAAGGGAAAATACCACTATTAAAGTCCAATATCCTGCTTTTTTTCCTCATAAGCAAAGTAAGTAAATGATGGTTTAGCAGCAGTATCTCCAGAACCGATGAAAAATAAACAAAATCCCAGCAAAAAGCCTAGCAGCCAGCAAGTTTAATTACTAAACACTCTTGTGTATTGTAATTGGGGATTATTTGGCTTATAATAAAAAGCTGGGGGGCAGGAAAAAAGTGCTCATCCTTCCAGCATTTGGAAATGTTATCTTAACCTGAAATTCAGTAATTTATACCTTGCCTCTTTATTTCCTACAACTAATGAAGTGGAATTAAGAAGTTACCTTACTTGTCAGTTGTACATCAACTAATACACAAATTACCAGGAAGTTAAGAGTTTGAAACTTCGGCTCGGTTTTGTTCCTTTCCACATCCTTATCCTTCTTATCAAAACATTTAAAAAGAGAGGATGAGGCTTCAAGGAATTAAGTTCTGTACTTTAATTCCTCTCTTGTCCGTCATCAATGGACATGGACCCCTAATAAATTTTGACTTTCAGTGGATGTGGGTCTCACACTGTGCTTCCACATAGACTTTACTGATAAGGCAGCAACATTATTTTGGTTTTTTTCCTTCACTGGGGACTTCAGTGTACAGTCAACAGCCTCAACATAACCTTGACTCCACTAATGATCAGAGACAGGCATTTGAGTGCCTGTCAGAAGTTGCTCTGTGCAGTCAGAGGAAGGGCAGGTCACTGCTGGACATGGGATTAAGGCATCCACTTGCAGGGGGAGACAGCAGAAGCATCACATCCTAGTCAGCATGGTAGTCTGGACATAACCCTTCCTTCAGCCTCCCAAGAGAAGCTGGAGGTCTGACTGGCCATCTTTTGTTTTAATTTTCTCTGGGGACACCAGTGTGATGATTAGGGGGGGTGGGTGGGAGCGTGTTTTTAAGAGATTATGCTTGTGCTACAGCTGCTGATAACCACAGCGTAGGTGGCTCTGTCAGTACTCAGCAGCAGCAGATCAGGTGGCAGCTGGGTAGCTGGCTGATGGATAGCAAATGCTTAATGAGGCAGTTAAACATCCAAGGCAATTAAGCACCTCAGAGGAGCTGAGCTTAAGTTCAGACTAACCCAGCTGATTTTGCCTGATGGAAGTTCACCTTATCAGCCAGCCCCAGACAGCAAAGAGGACCGTAACCTCTAGCAGTAGAGGAGAGGCAGAGACATTCACAGTGGCCAGCATTTGAAGCGAGGTACGGATATAGATGACTCCAGAGAGAGACACCTCTCCACAGCCTCAGCTGAGACCTGCTGGCTCCTTGGCTGTCTCAAACTGACGTGATTCAAGAGGGATCTGCACCAGCAGACCTGGGCTGTGGCAAATGGGGATACTGTCATCAGCCAAGATGACAAGTTTGTCTTGCAGACATCTTCAGGTCAGGTCTTAACAGCTCTTTTAGCCCCCACACTCAGTGGAGCAGCACTGGTTTTCTCTCCCATTCCCTGCCCTCTCAGAGGGAATGGGCTGTACCTTTAATGAAAATTTCTCGGCTGCCAATAATCATAGGATGATTTGGGTTGGAAGGGACCTTAAAGACCATCTAGTGTTCATTAGAAAGTTATTTTTCAGTATGGTTGCCCTCATGTAAATTATCTAGGTTTGACTGAGCTGATCCTGAAGGAGTTTGCTCCATAATGAATGGTTATTCCCTATGAAAGGGCAGGCTTTTATCTATTCCCTCTAATTCATATTTGTCTAAGGGTCAAAGTGATTACACATGTCACTAAAACAACTCAACATTAGGATTTCATAGATGCTATAGGTGCAGTTCAGCCCCTCTCAAGAAACACACACCCTTTGAGAAATGAAACAAAAAAAATAAATTAAAAAAACCCACCCACTTTCACCTTCAGGATTCAGTTTTATTGAAACTACCTGTGGGGTATTTAAAAAAATAAACCAAAAACAACCTTGCCCTCCATCTTGACACCAAGAGAAAGCTTAGACACCGTGCAGCTGGGTGTAGCTTTTAAAACTTCACCACTTATACCTGCCATTTCTCTAGTATTTACCCTACAGTAAAAACCATGAGGTCAGTAAGCTCCAGGTCACCTCAAGGTGCTTAGATCCACACAAGGAAATACTTCATCCTAAACCATTTCAGACAAGGCAAAGCAATGGAAAAAGCAATCGAATAACTTCTATGCCTGCACACTCAGTGATGTTATGCAAGCCAGCTGCCCTACATCTTGGTCCAAAAGCTTATGCTCTGTGCAGAACATACCCTTCCTGCGAGAAGGCATTTCCAAGTGCCTTCCAGCTGGTGGAGTGGTGGGCCTGGGGAGAAATTTAACATTCATGCAAGCTGTAATTGTTTGAAGATTTTACAGCACAGATAAACTAACTAAAGAGTTAGTTCTTAACTAAAGAGTTAATCAGGTGCAAAAGTGCTGGCAGGAGGATGGGGCCCAAGATGCAATGGATCCCTTCAGAGACCCCGAGCTAAACTGGTAGATTTCTCAATGCTGCAGAAAGCTCAGAGCCCTGCAGCAAAGCCAGTGTGCTGACCTTACACAGCATCTCCAGAGCCGGAGTGGGGAGGGCATGCGGAAAGATGGAGGTGTCCGGCTTGTCCCCGTTCTTGCACAGGAGGCAAGAGCCAGATTTGCCACCACCACCACTGCCAACAGGCTTACAGCCATGCATGGTATCACTCCCTTTCCAGGACTGAAACCTTTGCCAGAGACAAGCAAATGTTGTAAAGATTGCAGCCTGATGACAGAGCCATAGCCAATAAGCAAGTTATTTTTTCCTTTCCTTTCTTTTAACCTGTAGAATTTATGATGTATTTTTATTTTAGGATATACTGTAGCGCAGCCAAAGGCCCTGCCAAAGTGGAGAAAGCAAACCTGTGTTATATTTCCCAAGGCTGATCAGCATAGCACAGATGGTTGGGTGAGAATTGTCAGCTGAAAGGAGCTGGGCAGTGGTAAACACACACATTTTGTGTTATAGGTGAAGGGGGAATTAAGCAAATCCAGTTTATGAGAAACCTGTAGGAATCTGATAATAAAAATTTATTAATAAAGTCAATATAGGTGGGGTTTTGTTGGGTTCTTCACGCCCTCCAAGGTGGTGCAGCTTTATTACCAGACATCTTCATAAATTTTAATAATATTTGTAATTGCTAACGCAGACTCATGAGGCTGCATTTAATGAAATATTTTAATACAGAAAAAAACCCTTAACCCTGTAGTGACAGGACAAGGGGTAATGGGTTTAAACTGAAAGTGGGGAGATTTAGATTAGATATCAGGAAAAAAAGTTCTTCACTGAGAGGGTGGTGCCCAGAGAAGCTGTGAATGCCCCATCCCTGGCTGTCTTCAAGGCCAGGCTGGATGAGGCTTTGAGCAACCTGGTCTAGTGGAGGGTGTCCCTACCCATGGCAGGGGGTTTGGAACTAGATGGTCTTTAAGGTTCCTTCCAACCCAAACCCTTCTATGATTAGAGGTAACCAAGATATGGATCATTCAAGAAAATATTAACATTTGAGTATACTTACTATTTCTGTCTTTAAATATAGTTTCCAGAAATACAGAAACATTGCTATTTCTGAAGAAAATTGTCTTTGAGGAAAAGGAAGACTTTTGTAGAATGTTGGGTGGCTTCTACTCATTACAGGCACAGTTCCACAACCCATGTCATAGGGAAAAGCACAGGACTTAACAGCACAACTTCTTTAAGATATTCTTGAAGCAGCAGAGTGTAGGTATTATTTTTCCCCCCTCTCTCGTTACTTATTTTTAAAAGAGGCAACAAAAGCCGTTCGTGAAATTAGATCATAAATGCTCTGAACTAAGGGTCATCAGAGAAATATCGTTGTGCCAGAAAAGCAATACAGGTTACCCAGCGCAACAACAGTTTGAAATTAGGGGATGCGTGTTCTCTTGGACACAAATTTCTTGTGTTACCTGAAGTAGCTTCCTAGTTCTTTGCCTCATTTCACAGAAAAATAAATGTTGGTCCTTCAGAGATCTTGTAGTTCAACTTCCTATTCAAAGCAAGGATAGTTCAAAGTTTGACCAGGTTATGCAGGGCTCAGTTTAGTTCAGTTCTGAAAGTTTCCAGGACTGAGAGGTCTCCAAGACTTGTTCCAATGCTTAAGAAGTTCATCACAACAGAATTGGCTACCCCAAACAAAATTTTCCTTTCTGCAGTATGTGACAATGGCTTCTTGTCCTTTTGCTCTGCACCCTTGAGATGGTCCTGGCTGCAACTCCGCTGCAATGACCTCCCAGGCAATGGAAGATGGCAATTAGCCCCTTCCTTAACTTCTCAAGGCTGAGCTAGGCCCTTTACCTCAGCCTCTCCCAGTACATCCCATATTATGGTCCCCTGACCACTGTAATCATACTCTGCTGGGCTCTTTACCGTTTGTGGATCTCTCCCTTGAGCTGGAGCAGGGAGGTTGGTATAAAACTGCACTTAGTAGTCTGTCAGCTGTACTCAGCTGTGCAAGAGAATTTAAACTAGACAAACTTAGTAAGAGCCCAAGAAGTCTGAAGCCTCTGTAGGCAAAAGGCTCATTAAACATGCCCAATCACCATGTTCGTTTGCCCCAAGTAGCATTCTCTAATATTCACCTAATTTGGTGGGTGTGATGAAAAATAAATCAATCAGTTCTCCCAGCCTGAAGCTACAAGGACACATGACCAGCAGATCTACAGCTCTCTGAGCAACAGAACTGAATCCCCACTGGAAAAAGTGGTTTTAAACACGATGCTTCGGGACCTGTTTAACAGAGCCTATTTACGATATAATGGGCACACATATGAGGCACCTGTTTCCATGGCCACCTCAACTATTTTTTTTGTCCTTGAATAATACTTAGATCAAGAGGCCATTTACCAATAGATAGCAAGCACTCTGTTTAGAAATTCCCCTTAATTTCACTACCAACAAATCCAGCTCCAGAACAGATGTAGTTATCCCGTTTTTGAACGGCGAACTTGCTTAGAGCTACTAAAATGGCAGTGGTTCATACAGAGCTGAAACAGATTTCCAACACTTGCGTAATTAGCCATACTCTGGAGTTTGTGCAAAACATATTTAAGCAGCAGTTTCTATGACTACCATCATTCTGCTCATTATCTCTGAAGGATTAGCCCAGGGATTCTCTTTAATAGGTGCTAAGAAGGGAAAGTCATGATGGCACACTACTACTTGGGATATGATGGGTGTTTTAAGTTCAATGTATCATTTTTCACGAACGCGGCTTTTGAGACCCCCTGTATGTTGGCCAAGTATGTTTGTGCTTTTGGATCACAACTGGTCAACTACGAACCTGTAAAAAAGCTTTCCAGAGAGCAAAAGGGGAGCAGAGTCCAGAGCTGCAGCCTAAAAATGGGTCAGTACATTGTGTGCCTTCACTTCCCCCAACACTGATTCTCCCCCCATGGCACGGAGAGGAAAGATCAGCAAACTGAAGACTTAATATATAAGATTCTACTTTAGAAAAGCTTTAATTTTAGTAAGTTTGGGGAAGTAGCTGAAGGGGACAGAGGAGATTTCCTTTAAGAATTAGAGAACCATGAAATGATGAACTTATCTCTACCAGTTTTGCTTTTATGTCTGCATGTGTGACAAGAGGGAGTTGGTTCCAAGGCTCCAAGATCATTCTCTGTAGAGTTAACTGAAAAATGCAGCTTCACTCTCCCTGAGGAAATCTCTGGACTTCAAAGTCTGGTTTCATTCCAAAAAAACAGACTGAAAAGCAAATATCTTGGAAACTTTCTCCAAAGGAGGAAACAATTTTGTTCCAATGCTGTTAAAAAGACTACTTGAGCACTTCTAAAATTCTGTAGCAAAACCAAAATGATACAAATCAGAACGTTGTCCAAACATCCAGGGAAATTTAACACATTTACATGAGAAGCTACCCAGCGAAGTTGTTTTGTCTTAAGCCCTGGTTTTGTGGCCAAAGCACCAGACATACCTTGCAAGCATGGGGGAGCACTGAGCTGAACCTGATTTCTGGGTCAAGCCCCAGGCAAGCCTTTGTTCTCTGCCCAGCTGAATTCAGAAAGGCTCAGGAGAAGCTCCTCTGTCTTGCATCAAGGAGAGAATCATGGCAAATGGATGATAAGTAGCAAGTGCAAAATAGTTCAGGACACGATTGCAGGCTCACCAACCCAAGTAGAAAGAATGGCAACTTCCTAGATGCTGCTCACCATGCAATCAAACTAAGGTTTAGGTGACTTTTACTACCAGCATTTTACAACTGCTGCTAGAATGCCTGTAGGCTTTTGAGCAGCTCCTGAAAAGGAAACTAATAGCGTTGCAAAGTACTGATGAGAAAATTTGGATACCTTCTCTTTTGTAATGAGTAGAAATTCACATAACACAAACTCTCATTAAACTAGTTGCACTCATTCTATAGCTAGTAAAAAAAAACCCAACACACACACCCAACAAAAACCACCAACAAAAAAACCCCACAAATCCAAGAATACTAGTTCTTTAAGATTTTAAGAGCAGGTCTATATTTTGGAGAGTTTAGAAGTCCTGCAGGAACTTTTTACTCATTGTAACATTTACTCATACCTCACATAAGTGGGCATTAAATACACCTTTGTCGTATATTTCAGTATAGTCACAGTGGCACCATGTTATAACGGCACTTATATCTTATCAGAATGCAGGCCTGTTGCCCTCAAGACTTCACACTCAAGACCCCACACTCAAGACCCCCAGGGAAAAGTGTTTCCACCTGCTCTGTGTCAAGTGAGAAATGAGGTTTTAGGGAAAGTCTTTCTTCTAGGTTGCTGCAGTGCAAAGAACAATAGAGTTTTCTTATGTAAGGAAGCCCCCACCCCAAACAAAGACAGAAAGATACTGACTGTAATGCAAGGCACCCAGTCTTCTGGGTGACTGCAACCACACCATCCTGGCTTAAATTTCAGTCCTACTCCTCTCCGCTCTTATGCGGAGATAGTTGTCTTCACGTCTACTTCCCAACAGCAGTTCCCGTTATTATTGTCCTTTTTACTGAAACGTACCTTTAAGAAGCTTAGATCACTACAGGCCCCCCAGTGTGGGCAATAACAGATACAATAACCTCTCAAATAAGTTTAAGGCAATTGATTGACGGCAGATGAACCCAGTACCCTGGGTCCCTTTCGTATGGCTAATAGATTTGGAGAGGCGTCGTGTTCCTCTGGTGGCAAGCTGCATCGCTAACAGGCTAAACTTCTGCGTGCTGTTTGGCACAGAGGACAAACTGGCTGCTGGTGTGTGCCTGGAGGTCCTGGGCAATAGACTGAATGAAGTAAATTTATGTGTAATTGCCCAAAGGGATTTGGACTGAAATCCTTAATCACAGCTTTAATGACAGAACGAGATTTCTGCTTTCTATTGTTATCAGTTCACACGTTCTGTGCTGGCTCTTGTCTGCATGTACTGGGGTTGGCTCTTGGTTTGATTTCTGGGGTGCAATATCTAGGCCATACTTACATCTAAGTGAACCTTGCCGTTAAGGCAAGAAAGTTGGAAAAGTCAGAAACATACCAAAAACCGAGAGGAGAAGGAAATTACATGACGCTTTTGTGATGTGTTAGAAAATCCTTCTGTCCAGCTGAAGTGGCACCACCAGGCAGGCAGGGGCAAAGCCTTCAGCCCCTGCTTTCTCAGGGGCAAGACACATTCAGGCTCTGCCAAATCCAGAAGCCAAAATATCCTTTTGGTGGCAGAGTGGATGGAGGATTACAGCTGCAAGCACAACGCTGGCCTTAGCTAAGTCACCTCAGTCCTTCTCAGTCTGAAGACAGTATTAGTGACCAATGAACCTTTATCACAATGCTCTAGGCAATCCTAGCCCAAATGATGACCCTTTAAACCACCATTTTTGACCTTTTATTGTAAAAGAACATTCTTGCACATTTGTCGTCTTTTAGAAGGAATAATAAAAAAAGAGAGACCTGTTATGACAAACCAGAATCTGTGTAATACATTACTGAAAGTTGATGGACTAGTTCTATTGATTAGCTCATTACTAATAGGTGCAATTATTATGTTTTATATAAACTTATGGACATCTGGCATCTCTGGGATGACAAGAGAATAGACTTCCTCCTCTTTAGTGCAAGCTTATAGATGAGATTTTATACAGATTTAAACATTCACTGATAAGGGTAAACTAACCAGACAGAAAGAGACAGAGAACCAAGTTTTCTTATATGTTTCTTCTTAGTAAAGCACCCCAGGATTACAAAAGACAAGTCAAACAGAATTCAGCAAAAATCCCTATTCAGATATCTACCGCTTTCCCTTTTAGCTACAGTAAAGATTTACATTCATCAGAGGAAGAACCAAAACCATCATGCATTTTTTTTTAAATGCCTTCCTAGCAGTGACCACAAATCATTTGAAAACCAACAAGCTGAGAGAAGCTGCTAACAGTAGACCCTCTCCTCTAACGAAGCATGGTTATTCACCATGGGATAACAAAGGCCAAGGCCTGGGGAACTGCAAGAACACAATACAGCCAGGAACAGAAGAGATAATGTGCACAAATCTAGTTTAAGATGAATAAAATATGCATTTAGGAGGCTGACAAAAAAAAATATTGGTGAAATGCTAGCCCATACTCCTCGGCTATCTACAGCAAATACCCAAGTGTCTTTGCTGTTTGAGCCCAGAGGACATGGCAGTGCCCAAACACAGCTTCCCCACAAATGTTATCAGTCTTTCCACAGAAAAAGACTTTGAAAGAGAACAGAGATTGAGGTGGTTTTTTTTTTTTTGTTTGTGTTAAAGTTCCTCCTACCCTGGAGAAAAAGATTGATTGTCATCTCTTGATTTCACCATTTTTAAAAAATTTGCATTTCAAAGATTAAGCCAGAGAGAAAAAGCAGAGTCTACAGCAGCATCAGCTTAACTAAAACAATTGTTGAATATTCATTTTCCCTCTTCTCTCTACAGAAAGATTGGTACTGCTGTAGCCATCCTGTGATGTGCATGCTGAAGACAGGAGCTTTGTTGAGCTCTAATTTCAAGTGAAAGAGCACCTATTGCATTTTTGTGCTTGTTAGGGTAATTATAATTCAATATTTGCATTGCAATAATGCCTAAGCAATCCCACTGAGATTCATTCTCCTACACAATGTACAAACATGTTGACCTGACCCCCGAAAAAGGCTGGATGGTTGCCAGCCCCACCTTGCAGAAGCACTCACGATTTAAATGCTTAGTCTACAACAACATTTTTGTCAAGGCCTGTACTTGCGCCACTAGCACAAGGTCCTGAACTAGGGAAGGTGAAATAAATGGAAACAAGAGCTTTAACACGTTTTTTTCTATTGTGCTCACACACAGGCTCTGCGGCTAGGTCCCTGCAGTGATGAAGCCAGCACAGTTCAGTACACAGCACGTGTGCAGCCAGGCACCAGCCTGAAGCCCACTCAAGTGGGTACAAGCACTACTGTTTCAGCTAAAGCACACCATCTCCCTCCGCACTCACACACAAACCAGCAACAGCTAATGCTTCTTTCATTCTTCTGTCCCCTGTCCTACCTTCCTCTCTGTCAAGAAATTTTACCTTCTTAACATTTGAGTTTACAGCATTTCTAGAGAGGCAAAACTCCAAACCATACATGGAATTAATTTCTAACATAGGAAACAACTTACTCTTAGGAAGGAGAAAAAGATAATGGTTACCTTATTCTTTGATGTGACACCCAGCTCAGGTGACAGTACTTGATACTTTACAGGCAATACCACATTTTTCATTCATTACATTGCTGTACCAGAAGGCCTTTCAGAACTCTGAGCAATTAAAAAAGCCATAGACGTAGTGCGTGTTTACAAAAAGCAACACACAGCTTTGTGTGTGTGTGCACAGAGACAGACACGCCCCATTGAGGCTGAATACCCAGAAGGTTGAATTCAGCCTTTGAAAGCCCAAAACAAGCAGAAAAACAAAATCACAAAAAAAAGCTCAGCAGAGGACACTGGGGGAGATGCCCAGCTGCCCTCATACCTTTCCCTGGGATGCATGGGAGACTGAAACACCTGCAGCTCAGTAAATCACTCCAGAAAACCCAGAGATCCCTCAGTGTCTGCAGACATAAGGACTTACCCGGTACTGGAGACAAGCACCCCAAGCCACTACCCAGCCAGACTGGCACACATACCTTGACTCTGAAGCTGAAGGCAGCACAGCCCAGACAACATAACCATCAGCTGTGCCAGCCCTACCCACCACCAACAGACCCACAGGCCATTAAGCCCAGCCTTGTTTCAATTAGACTAATTAATTACTACTTTGCAGCATCTTCCCCTCAGCTGGACTCTACCATTGCTAGATTACCTCACACTGACTAGAAAGAAAATCCAAGCTGCAAAGAAATCTGCTTGAAAGCACTCGTATTTACCCTGAATAGCAACAGTAAAACCAAAAACCCTACGTTTCCAGTGGCTGAAGAATTGCAGAGTGTTACGCAGGGATGCTCTCCCATGGTCTGGCTCAGTTGGAAGCATAGGAGAAAAGCACCAGCCTGTTTCAGGGACCACAAACTTACTCCCCAGTTAATGCTCATATTAGTTCCTGCTGTATTCAGCAAGACCTTTCAAGCTTCAGCCAGTGATGAAGTCCTGGAAAACTCACCTTTATTAGAGGTGTGGCAGTGGGGACCGTGGCTTTGCAAGCCATGGGCTGTCTTTGGCACGACGTAGGTGAGACAGCTCTCCATCAGCGCAGGGCTGAGCCTGCCCCTGGCTCTGGCAGCATGCTGCAGCCATGCCAGGGCTCCGCAGCAGGCTTCGTCATGCAGGAGTATGAGTGGGGTTGCTCAGGAGGAAAAGGGGCAGGCTGGAGGCCACCTGAGCACGCAAATCTCTTTTCCCTTTTCTGCAAACTGCCAGAGATAAGCAGGGGGGCTGCTCTGGGAGCAGATCTGCTGCCCCCTCCTCACAATCTGAAAAAGAGAGCCCCATTGTTTCCCCATCCATTAGTCCATCAATGGTGGGCTCAGCTTGGTGGTCAGCGTTGACACTGAGGCCATCGTTTGCCTTCTCCTGGGACCAGCACAAGCTCCTGCAGACACAATGTGACATAAACCCATGAGTCCAGAGGTTTCGTTTTATCCAGGGGCAGAGAAGAGGAGAAGGAGTCAGCCTCTCTTCCTCAAGCTTGACTGCAGCATTTCTAGTAATATCTCTCACCTCTGAGTCCTTAAAATCGCTTTTGCTAAAATAAAGGGCTATCCTTGTACCCAGGTGTAACTTGTCACGTTGAAATAATATTACCAGGTGGCTTAGAAAGCAATAACGTGCCCAAAGTTGGGGTTTTTTTCAATAGGAAAACACCCACAGGTGGTTTCTTACATTGGCCTTCCTCATGCACCATGGAAGTCAGTGAAATATTTGCCACTTCTTAGCACCCTTCCGAGGGTCTGAGTTTTACTTGGAGCAGGGAAGAGTCTGATTTTGCCTCTTGCCCTCACTTCTATTAGCTTTGGGTGACAGAAGGCACACGTTATATCATTAGGCAGTAAGATTCCCATTTTAACAAACCAAACCAATCAATACGTTAAGCACACTGTTTGCATCAGCCAGTTGGCCTATTGCATTTAATCACCCTCTCCTTCCCGCTGTAGAGCGCTGGCTGGACTCTGGCAGAGGAGGCCTGGGAAGAATCTCAGTTTGTTTAGTGTAAGGTCTTTTATCAGGGGGACAAGAATAGAGGTCTGTTGAGAGCAGCTGGCTTAACTTGGCTTGGGAATCTTTGTCTTTCAAGCACGATAAATGAAAAGCTGTGATTGTTTAAGCCATTAGGTAGTCAGTCAAAAAGCCTGATGTCCGAAATCATTCTACAGGAAAAGGTGAGCATTTTAGAAGATAGCAATAAATATATTGCAGAACCACTGGAAAGAGAATCCAAATCTCTTGATCATTTAAATAAGATATTTCCCATCACGCTGATAGCCACAGAGATAAAGGGAGGCAGAAGTACGGGTTACAGGTCTCCATAATGTTCCTGTTACCTGTGGAGTTTAACTTGATCTTTTTATTTATTTGCATCCAAAGAAAATCCAATTCTGCAATTTTCACCCTCCGAGATAAATAAACTGCATTTTTCCCAAAGAGATGACAATCAAACGTCGATCACAGTGACGTTTGTCAGCCCTAGTAGACCTTAAACAAAGTAGCTCCATTAATAGCTGATGATTCTCTGTTGTGAGAATGCACCACCACTACTTAGATTCTGTGCATCTGAGAGAAGATACAGGCTTTTGAAGTGGTCGTGAATCCTATTGTTTCATCTGAACAAAGGTTCTTGTTAAAAACAAAAAAACAACACTGTGGGGGTTCTATTTTTTCATTTGACAAGCAAACAGTGGTTCTCAGATTTCAGCACTTTGTCAGCTTTTGAGTAATGAGTATTCCTCCTTCATGTAATTTTTTTTTTCTGTCACATCTGTGGAGACAGCTGATCCTTCTGCATCTTCTCGTGTTAGCTCCCAGCAGCACTCCAAAGGCCCCCATTTAAGGGCACAACAGTCTCACACTGCTCATTGACTGGACATAGCTGACGGTTTGCAGGGTGTTTCTCTCCAGTTCTCTGCCCCTCTGCATCAAATGCAGATGCAGACAGCTGTGCATTTGGCACATCTGGCAGATGCAGCCACTGCACAGCATGGGCGTCTCCTCCTGTGGCTCCTGCCACGGGGCTGCCCTCACCAGACAGCCCAGTGATGGAAGCCTGAGGCAGTTCCTTCATCTTTCAGTGGCCACTCCTACAGCCACATAGCTTGACAAATACCAAAGAGAGCTGTGCTTTTGCTGTACCCAACTGCCTTTCCCTCTGCACCCTCTAGCCTCTGCAGCATCGCATTAGCCGATACAAAGCTCTTCAGTTTGGAAAATGAGGGGTGGAGGTGGACTGTGGAGCTACCTGAACTTCCTAAAGGCCAGGGAATGCGAGGAAGAACTGCTTTATTTTATTGTAGAATAGAAAATTACAGAAAACCTAGTGATGGTATCAGACTTCAGGTTTAAAATTATTAGAAAATGGTACATGTTTCTGTAACTTTAGATTCAATTGTAAGAATCTCTGTCCCAGGATACTGTGGAGACCAAGAGCATAGCAGGGCTCAGAAGACAGACTGGCAAATTTCTGGTGGACACATGTCCAACCACTGGTGATTTTAAGCATGGTAGTAGAGAAGTAGTGTCAGATGCAAACAGGGTAATCCCCCTTCTAGAAGTTATCTTGCCCATCCTGCTTCTCTTGGCTAACTGTGTAGCTCCAAATTTTCCACATAAAAACCTTTTCCTTTAGTCTGCTCTCCCTGAGAAATGTTTTGGTTTTTATCAGGGACAGGGAGAGCCAGAAAACCCTGCAAATGCCCAGCAAGTGCTCCATCAAACCTTCAACTTTGCTGCAGCTAATTATCTCACTCCGTCACCAAGTTCTTATCACAGGCTGTGCATTCCTTTTCAAACAGGGGAAAGGATTCGCTGCTACTCCTCTGCATGTCACAGATGTCTCCAACATCTATCAGCTCTGTGGATCTCACTGTATTCACAGAGGATCTCAGTAGTGGTTGCAGTGGAGATGGTAATTCTGCCATTTAAGAAATGGCCACTGTCTCTCTTGCGAGACACCGGTGTCATGCCACCGTGGGCTTTACGGCAATAACACCCACTGATTTAACGCTGGCCCGGGGCAGCGGGGCCCGTCCCAGGCATCTCCATTACGTCCTGCCCAGCAGCCTGTGTGGGCACAGCTGACGTCGTTCAGTTGCTACCGCCTCGTCCAGTTGCTCCTCCACATGCTAGGAAGAAAAATGTCCTCAGAGAACATTGGGCTAAAGATGAGCAGATGCTCACATTCTGTATCCATTCTTCTGTAAGGACATTTCGTCCCAAAGTCATTAATTTGCTGCACACTTAGGTTGCACATGTTAAATCATGGGCTGAATATATGCATATTTTAAGTGAGGTGGGAGGAGGTAGCATGAGACAGCAAAGGGAAGGAATAAAAAGGTTTGTGCAAAACAAACCACTATTTGTAGCAGCTCTAAAACCTTACTAGAAAATTTTCAACAGAGTTTAAGTAAAAATCCAAAGTGCTATGTCAGCATAATCATGTTACACAACAAATATTTTCCATTTAATAGCTGTGGAAAGATGCATTTTAATATCTCAAATTAAGACTGTGCTGTGATGCCATGCAAAGCTATTACAAGGTGCTCAGGAAAACCTGACTGCAGGGCTTTAACACTTGCAAAAAAAGGAGTCCACGAGGAATGCCAAAAATAGATCTCTTCCACAATATAATTTTCTTCTTCTAACATGTCTTTAATAATCTTAGCACTCAAGTATTTCCAACCCCTTCCAAAAAAATATCATTAGAGATAAAATTTTAATTAGCTTTCTAAAAAGACTTCGCTATTACAACACAGAAAGGCTGTAACTTACAAAGAAGCCTTGTAGACAAGCTGTATTTCTTTTTATGGTCCTCATCTTCTGCAGTTAATCACATCCTGCTGTACTCATTCATTCTCACTGTACAGCTCTGTAACCTCTTAAACCATTTTCTCTAGTGCACACACACTGCACTCCTAACTAATTTGCACACCACTGGCTTTAACTAAACCACCCAAGTCTTGTTTTTACACTCCTTGGTGAGCCCCTTCACAAATCTAGTCAGCCTCGGTGCCAGGGAATGTTAAAGGCACCTGCACACTGCGAGAGCCAGGAGGCCACATGGAATTTTGCACATCGCTTCCCACAACAGAACCTACAGCCCCAAAGGGAGCTGAAAGTCTTGGGCCACAGGCACAGGGGGCTGCAGGGAGGGAGAGAGGGTGGACGTGCCTTGTGGGCAGCAGCAACTGCTCACCAGCCAGCTGAGCTGTCCGAGGAGCAGGATTCATGGAGGAGATAGAGTGATTCAACCCTTCCACAGGCTCAGTGGCTTCGGGAGACACTGCCAGCGACACCACGACACCCACAGAAACAAGTGTTGGATAATACTCTCTTCCAAAAGAAAGGAAACTGCTGGAAGTCCAGTAGCAGAAAAGCCTTTTTAGTGTTTTACAGCTATAGATTTGTGACTAAGTTAAGTCAGAGGTGACAGATTCCTTCATCATGTATCACAGATTCACGGTGATGGCTAAAGGGACAGGCTTTTCACAGGAAAGCTGTGGCTCCTTCAGCAGAGAATGAAAACACCTAATGAAAAGCACCTGGGAGAAGCTGAGACACAGTTACCACAGAGCAAAGAACTTCAGAAGACACCTCCCAAAGCCAGGTGCTAGGAACTGACAATGAAAAAAAAGCATGGAAGACATGGGAGCGTGATCACCTCCAGCATCTGGAACACACTGGAAGAAAATTAATAATATAATGCTGGATAGCAGGAGGCAGCACAGGTGGCAGGGCAGACTTCCATGGGGGCACCCTGTCTGCAAGAGCTGAGCAATCCAGATGAACTCTTTCAAGAGAAGCGAATTACACCCAGATGAGCCCAGGTTCTAAACAAATAATAGAATTTAGATGGAAAAAACAGAAAAACTGAGAATGGATATGAAAGGTCCAATGTCTACTATGGGAATTATTTGATTTTTGAATTGTGAAAACAAACATCACAGCTCAAAAGTAGAGTCAGTTACATCTGGAAACAAAGAGCTAATATATATATATTTAGGGGTGCTTAGTTCTGGATTTGATTTAGAGGATGCTAAAGAATGTACACAAAATTAATTCAGATATCTTTAATGAGACAGGTAGACTGAGCACAGAAAATGAAATTTTTAGCACACCACTGCCCAGTAATTCATCCTAACAGGAAAATCCTTTGTCATTAACTCTACAAATGTGTTCAGAAAGTTTACTAACTGCATTTAATAACCAACAGAATTTACCAGCTGTAGCAGGGAAAAGTAGTAAGTCACTGAAGTAATTATTTAGGACTTGAAATGTTCGATAAATACAACTACATCCAACTAACAGGACATTCTTACTGTTATGATTGAAGTTCAGTATTTTAAAAATTTTTTGATGGTTGGTTCTGGCACATTCCCCTAGATAAAGGGAGTTCAATATGCCCTTCCAATATGCCATATGGGAATAAAATACCATTACACACTATTCTGTGGTTTAAAATCTCTTCCTGGTACTTTTTTTTTTTTCCCTAGAAGAAAGTACTGCAACTTCCTGAAGGACTACAGGACAAAGAATCTATTGACAGCATCCTGAAAGGACAGGAACAGATCAGAATGAAAAGCTGCAGAAAGCATTCCACAGGGCTCAAGGAGTGGAACTGAAATTTTGAGAGACACGCTGAAGGTCATATAAATAATATTGCTAGGAGAAAGTCTGAAAATAAGATACAACAAACGCAGAAGGATGCAGGCATAGTGAGGTCTGGAGGAACGTTCATCAGTCTTGTCAGTAGTGCTCATCTCTGTGTCCTTGTACAGAGAAAAGAAGCGGGAATGTCCTCCTGAGAAGGGACTTCTCTGCTTTAAAAGGCTTAAAATGAAGCTATCATTCTTGCATGCTTTTACACCAAAAGACAGAGCAAGATTTTTACAAACATCTCAAAAGACAACAGAAGGCGGAGTGTATGTGCAAGAATATGATGAACTTCGGGTGGAGTGACATACGCCCCCAGAATACTTACTGAAACAGGGTTACGGCACACAGAGGCAGTGGAGACCAGCTCTGGCAAAAATTGGCAGTGATAATACCACATGCTCAGAGAAGATTTGCACCTTGAGAAAACCGGCCTGTTTCAACTGTTGTTGTATGGCCTGTCAGCACTCCATAAACTGCAACATTAGCTGCTGCTGGCAGATGTGGTCCTGAGAGCACCCGATCAACCTGCTCTTGAGAATCACACGAAAAATGACACAAGGCGTGCAACTTCCTCGTATAAAGATTAACTAATCACAGAAACAACAGAGAATGTATTTACAGAAGCGATCATAAAAGATGAGGTAGTTGCAGAAACTCATTAAAGCTTGCTCTCGTGGGTGGGTGTGGAATTACATACCAAGCTGATATTACCCATTCAAATTACCATGGCTTTCTGGAATTGCTGGCTTGCTATTTATGGGCAAGAGGAAAGTGCTGCCAGAGGCACCACAGCTTGACCTGCTTCTAAGGACACATGAAGCTCACAGTGGTAAGCAAAATGCCAGTGAAAAACAGTGTGATCTACTGCACTGGGCAGTACGTGGTTTTTTTCTGTCAACCGATGTGAAACCTCAGCACTGGAAAAAAAATATGTCAGGCTAGGACTGTGGTCTAACAGAAGTACCTGCATCTTCTTCCTTCTAGAAATAAGGATATGGAAGAGGAATCCATTCTCTTGAATACCTCCACAAAATGAAGCAAATCCGAAAGCCTTGCAGAAACCCTTAAAGGTGTGAAAACCAAAAGGAATCAAGCGAGAGGGAAAAAATGCCTCTTTGAGAGGAGCCAGGTATTGTGTACCTGTAAGGCACAACAAGCGCTGATAAGTGGCCTGCATAGCTGAATGAGTTCTTTTCCATTCTCCCAACAGAAAATTATGTAAAGAGCAGCTACGGTTACTTCAGGAGCCAAAGATTAGGAGACAGTCCTGATCTGAACTAGTTAGGCTAGGAGATGAAGCATTGAGAGAAAAAAGCAGTCTCAGCATTCGGTTTTGACAAACGGACCCTTGCTAAGTTTCTTTTCTCCTGCAAACTCTTTAAAAGACTACTCCCTTAACCTTGCTCCCAAGTGTGTGTAAGAAATTGAAGTAAACCCACATCTCCTGTGTTCCAGACAGGGGCTTCAGCAAGAGGACCTCTTTCTCCATCACTAGAAAAAAAGATAAGTGAAAATCTTCACCAAAACAAATTTATGTGAAAGAGGGTAATTCTGCCATTTTCCTCTTTCTTTTTGGTCTTTCAAATAAAAATACTTCAGATTTAATACTCCTGTCCATATTTAAAAGCCCTTAACTTCCCTTAGGCTTAACCCTGGTTCTCTACGTATCAAAAGGAAACTAATTGGAAAATTGAGACAAATAAATCTCACAGCACCTCCTCAAGCCATTCTTAATCTCTGGAGGACGCAGCTAAGGCTAAAGGAGCTTGCCCAACACTAGAGCTTTGCTCTTTAGGAGACCCAGTTTGTACTGCATACTTCCCCTGCTTAAACTTGGAAGCTTGCTCCCCATCTTTGCAGCAGCTAGTTAACATCACTACCCAGTCCTATACATAGCAACGGTAAAAATCAGTAACAGTGAAGTGCATGAACGCTTTTAAAAAACTGTACATATCCTCACACACCACCACCACCACCCCCCCAGCCAATGCTGGATGATCAGGAATGCGCAGGAAATCACACGTTTCATTACACTAATTCATGAAATGTCCAAGGGAAGAATTAGGGAAGGGATGAAAGAGTTTAAAAGGCACATGGCAGAGTCTTATCAGAGGAGAAGGGACAATTCCTTACTCAAAATAGTAACATGCTGCTTTTATTCCATGTGACACCCCTCTGTGTGACATGGTTTCATTGCTTACCTGCCCATTTACCAATAAATACCAACCCCTCCACCACCACACGTTTTAACAAATCTCCCACTTAACGCAAGTCTCCTCAGCAGCGCTGGAAGCTGGTTTGATTGGAAGAGCATACACCAGTGCCATCTGCTGGGCACAAGAAACCTCACAGTCAAGTCACCTGCTGAGTAATTCAGCATGGGAAAGTAATTTTTGACCTGCACTAGATCTACAAAATTTTGCCTTCAATCTCTTGCGCTTAATTTCTGTGTTGGCATGAGATCAAATATCACAAGTTTGAACCCAAACCTAGTATCTTACAGTGTTAAGCTCCTCCAGATATCAAACAACTTTCCAGAGATAGACATCTATTCCCTTCATTCTTTTTCACACCAGGACTTGTTACTGACAAGTCTGCCTCATGATGACCTAAAAGTACAAACAGTCTACTGTATCACAGATGTTGTTTAAACAACAAGATCTCTGGGAACAAAATAGCCTGAGACATTGTCAAAGAGCAGTGATTTTTTTTTTTTTTTTGCCATGAAATTGCACTATTTGCAGGTACTTCCACCTTCTGCCTGTGGAAACAGACTGAAGTGGGCCAAGCCTCTTGAGATGAGCAGTAATAACTGTAAGCAATTAACCTCATCACTTGAATGGGTGCTTGTCCCACAGGATGGGTTTTTCTAAGTATTTTGACTTAGCATCCAAGAAATTAAGCTGCACAATCTATTTGCTATGCTAGTCCTCTGCGTTTTTTTTGTTTGTTGGTTTGGTGTGTTGGGGTTTTTTTGCAAGTGATGAATTGAAGTACCTGTAGAGGACCCATCCTAGTGGCAAGGGCAATTTCTTTGTCAGGAGGGCTGCCTCCCCAGCTCTGGCTGCTGTCTTCCAGCCTCTTCCCGCTCACTTGTATTTGGAGAAGAAGGGGCTCTCCAACCAAACTGGCAGACTGAAAACAAATAGCCAGATGCTGGAAGGAAAATAGACTTGCTTTAGCTTGGATGAGAGAGATGGGAAGTAGGTAGAATAGATGGTTTATATCACTTCTCAGGATTCAAGTCCCAGCTTCTTTTTACATCTACACAGCTCTACCAAGACTGCCAGGCTTTTTAATCTTATTAGTTTCATATTCCCCGAGCTCAAGCACAGGACTGAAGTTCTAAGTAAGCTAGAGGTCTATATGCAGAAACATAAGATGCTTAAAGAAACTTTCTGGAGCTGCAAGGCTACATTTGTAGCAATTTTATGCTTCTTCTATTAATTTTTTTCCTACTTTAGAAAAAAAACCCACCCAACTTTAATTCACTGGGATGAAGCTTAAAAGTATTTTGAAACAAGAATTTCCACACTAATTCATCCCCAGAAGCATTTATGCAACATATGCTTAGGGACTGGTATCCTATACTTCAATGCACTTCTCAAGAGGATTAATCTTACACAGGGATTTTGAAAAAGTTTTAAAAGGGAATTAAACCAGTAAGACAGAAAAAACAAGCCTTCTCACCTACTTGTAGCTCCAGACCCCCTACCCTACAGGGTAGTGCTGTTATACAGCCACCATGCTGACACAATACAGTTTTCTCCTCGGTCACAGCCCAGGGAAAGAAGCTGGACCCTTCACCCAGCCCCACGTGTGACTCCTGTTTGCCTCCACTCCAGAACCAGGTTCTAGGGCCCCCTGCAGCAGCAGCACCACCCCCATGCGCCATCCCTTCCTATACAGTCAGCAGATGGTCTGTACTGTTGAGGCTTCACCCCCTTATACGTGAGCTGCAGCCAGCCAGCCTTCATTTGTTGCCCAGGCAGTTTGTTTGCTACACGCTCCCACTCGGTACAATCCCAGGGAAGAGAACCTGAACGAATGCTGCAGAATTTCTCTTTCAGAGTCATCCTACAGCCCTCCCTCAAAGCCCAAATGGACCGCTTCACCCAGCTGTGACTGCAGTGGAGGAAGCACTGTGGAAGCTCAGATACAATTATGCTCAGGTAATCCTATGATACAGTACTGCAGGAGCGGGAAGACAACCCCATGAGCTTTGAATAACAAATAAACCCCAAATTTTTGAGTCAATTAGTTCTACTATGTTTGTAACTCATCCTAGTTTGCTTCATTATCCCACTTGCAAAGGTGAGTTAATTAATAATCCTGGCGCACACACATCAGCACACCTACTAATCATGCAGCAAAAGGAACTCTGATATTCTTTAACTGCTTTTGGTTTTGCTACGTTATTGTATGCTATTCTTAATAGATGACTTTCTTCTCGGGATTCTTACCTTACAGTTAAATGCTCAAATAGTGAATTACCAGGAGTGTAAGGTTCAGTGTTCTATACTGAAGCTAATCCGCAAGACGATCCTTACTTTTCCAAGTGCAAAGACAACCCATTTTCTCAGCTGATGTCGCTGTTTGCAGCTTCACCGCTGTGAGGAGCAGCAGCAGAATTTGGCACTGTGCACATTCCCACCATTACTGGAGGACTAAGGAGTCTAGATTTGCTAACTGAACGGGTTAAAGTTTAATTTTCCCCCTAATCAGCAGGAACAAGCAGGTGTTAAATGCTTATGTTTAAATAGAAAACAGCTCCACTTTGTTGCTACACCCACTATCAGTATGGGGCAGGGGGAAGAGGAGGCAGCATTTACCCAATTCCTACCTTGGCTACCAAAAGATGACAGTGTTTTAAATAGCCATCATAAAAAGCTGTTGAAGGGAAAGGGTTTATTTTGGTGTTCAGTTCTCAGTTAAGGGAAGCAGATGCACATACTAACTTTGCAGGAGCAGAGGACATGCAGGTCTTTACAGCTTTAAGTTGTTCAAAAGACTATGGCTGTCAGCCTTATTCAGAAGGGCAGAGCCAATGAGCAGCGTAAGGACATGATCAAGACATCTGAGACTCAGATTTTGTCCCCTAGCATAGCAGAGGTTCCAGTGATGCTGAGCAAGTTACACCTCCCAGTTTACCCCAGGCAGAGAGTTTGGAGAGACACTTAGGTTGGCTGGCAATCTTTCTCACCTACACTTTCTCATCACTATTTCATCTGTGAGCAAGTTACTTGCCACCGAGAGAGCTTGTGTCTGCCCTTATCGGTTATCATCCATTGAAATGCGGGTATCTTCCATTCAACTTTGTCCATAGGTCTACAAGATAGAAACTATGATAAAGTGTGGAGGTTTAGGTTTGTGAGGTTTTTTCCTCCACCCCACAGCAAAGCCCTGGCATTTCTACATTGCAGAAATTGCGGTTGTCATAATTTGGACAGTCTCCAAGTTTCACCAAGGAGATTTCCTCTTTAGTCTCCCAGCAAGTTAATCTGCTGCATAAAGTGCCACTAGGCAAACTTCATCTCTGGTAGCTGGTTTTAAGTCCATGATAAGATACCACTTTTCATTTACGGTTTCTCACCCACTCATCACATGATGATTCAAATTACATATGAAGATTGATTATAGGAGGTCTTAGGAAAACTAGCAACCTCATCCGTCAAAATGAGCACATCAGCATACAAAGAGTGAGGAACTGAAGCATCATTACATTCAGAAAGTCTTAGGCGCCCGTGACACCTTGCAGTAGGCATTTATAACATTCTTTAAAATCCTGAGACAAATGTATAAGGCTGAGGGAGCAGAGGGACAACAGTTATTGCTGAAATTCAACCAGTTGTACCTTGCAATGTAACAGCTCACCTACCAACTCTCTAGACTAGTCCGGAGTAAGAAGAGTGGAATCTGTTTTTGTGACTGGTAAGGAATTAAAAGTATGTTAGAGTCTGGCCAGGAGTTGAGTCCTGTGTTTCTACCCTTAAAGGGTTAAGTAATTGTTTTTTAGCATCACATCCAAAATACATTCTCTTGAAGTGGAAGATTCCTCTTAGGAATTATTCTGTCTTGTGTAAAAAGACTCAGAGCTTGTGACATTTATCCATTTCAAGCTTCTGTGTGATGAAATTAAAAATATTCCATTAATTGGAAAACCACTTATAAAAAATCCAAGGTGATACATAAACCTCAGGTGAAGACAAGGTGTTCCTTTAGGACACCCCTAGCTTAACAAAGAGACTTATTTCTTAGTGATGGGTAATCTTTGGGATCCCAGAGATAAACCAAAGCTAAACTGGTTATCAAAACCTCATTTTGACAAAAATTTTATGCTTTGACATTTTTGCTTTTCTTTTGTCAAAAAAGTGTTATTGAAAAGTCCTAACCAGTTCTGCTTCTAAAAGTAACTCAAAACAACATATCACTGAAAAAGGGACTGGCTGTGATTTCCTTTAGGTCCCTGGTTGCCTGCGAACATCCCACCATTTGTGTGCAAACATGACAGGCAGGTTGCAGCCACAGTAACACTGAAGGCTGCATGCTCAAAGGAAATAACAACAAAAAAAGATGACTATTAATCAGTAGAGACCTTGTAGCAAACACATCCTCAGCTCTTCCAGGTGGTTAACTTCAAAGGCAGAGAACTGCATTTTGGCTTTTTTAAAGAAATTACTCTTGGCATCACACGGTATTGCCATGCAGCCACTCTCCAGTTCTTCCATCAACTGCTTTCCTCTGGAATTTGAAGCCAGAGGCTTTAAACCACTTTTTTTTTTTAACCTTAGTGACTTCTCCCTATCTCATATTCATACCTTTAAAGCACGGAGATACTGTGGGGGTGACCGCTGGTAGTAAAGCGCCATTTCTCCCCTTAGCTCTGCAATGTACTGCTGTACAATCTGTATTTCAGGGACATGAAATTCACAGTACAGCTTCAGGCATTATGCATCTGTAGCTCAGCCATGAGCCAAGGCTTTCTATACCATCAACTGAGCCTCCAGAGAACCCTTCACAGCTGACTCTCCTTCCAGTTCACAGCAGGTACTTATATCTGATGCCTAAAATCTAGATGATGGAGTAAGTCTTCTCCTCCCTTATCCTTATGTTTCACAGTAGTTTATTAAATCCTATCTCCAAGGGCAAGATGGCACAGTTCCAAGAGAGAACACTACTGTGAAGAAGCACACAAGGAACTTAACCTGACATTTGGGCCTATAACATCATTCTTCTTTAGGGAAGATTTGCATATTCCTTGCCCCCTCTTGCAGCTTTACAAGAGTAGTATTAAGCATCAGCAGCTGAAATTAAGCCCTTTTATTCAGACAAAATAAAATAGCTAGTATCCTGGTGAATTTAGGGTGGGGGAGAACATACAGCACTTGTATGAAACAGGAAATCAATGTGAAGTTTTAATAGCTTTGACCAATGATTAGAATCTTTTTTTAAGCAAAAACCCCAACCCCCAAAACACTAAACTTAATGTAATTATTCTCCTAATGTGGCAAATACTGGTTAAATCATTGCAGCCAGTTGTTATTGGAATTATTCCTCACCAAAGTTAAACTTTAACTTGCAAGGAACTTGTGCTTTGAAAGAAAAGTATGTACAGCTGCCGTGCATTCAGTTCCCAGGCTAAGAGTTAGAGCTCCTCTTTGTGTGTAAAGTTAATGTCTTAACTCTGCTGTAGCTGCTGTTTACCTCGGAAACATGGTGCCTTTGATGGCGGCTCTCAAGTGCTTCACAGAAAAGGATGAAACCTTTGTGCTCAATCTTACAGGCCAGAGCTAAAGAGTAAGCTACAAAGAACTTAAGTGACTCGCCCAAGATCAAATGCCAAGCTTGTCCTGGGACCAAGGTCTGATCTCCAGTTTGTACTGCCCCTGGCTACAACTTCCCTGACGAACTCATTGCACTGGAAACTGCAGAAAAGTAAAGCTATTTCAGAAGACACTGTTCAATGTTACCTTGTCAAGACAAAATATTAAACATGTCACAATATAGAAAGACAGCATTTATTTTAATGAAACGTAAGTAAAAGTTTTCAGCAGCAGTCCATTTGACCTTTTAAAAAAATTTGTAGGGCTCCTACAGTACTTGAATTTTATAACCCCAAATGTGAACTAAATTGGCTGCATCGATCAAATGCAATTACACAGGCACATTTGTTAAACCTTTCTTGAAACAGCACTGTTAATTATTGTTGAAAGTGGCATGGGAGAGGTCACTGAATTGATAACACCTAGATATAGTGGTTTTAACTCTTTGATATTGGACACCTCTGGGGACAAGCCTACCTAGACAAGCTATTAGACAAAGACTCCATCAAGCACATTGATTTCTTAACCTAATAAGGAAGAATTAAAGAAGGATTGAATGGGGAAGTTGCAAAGGCACACAGGAAAATAATAAGGCAACCTGGACATGGACCTAAAAATGAGTAGAAGCATTTATTTCCGAGTATGGTCACAGTAAAGCAGAGAGAGAGTGAATAAAACTAGTCTCAGGTGGTTGTAAAATACCACAGCAAGGACAAAGAATAGCTGAAAGTCTTAATGCCATGAACAAGATTGATTCAGTTAGCATAATTTATGAAGACATATCATGACCAGAATGTAAATCATAAGAGACAAAGCTTATAAAAAAAACAGTAAACAGATGGAAATGTTGCTTTACTTTATCAGATTCATATGCTTGTTCACTAGTCCAAAATACAAGAACTACTGCAGGTGTTGAATAAAATCTCTGTGAACTTAGCTCCAAAGGGGACACTCCTCAATCTCCCTTCCCTACACTGATAAAACCACACTTCAGTCCTGAAGGACTTGAGTATAGGCCGAAAAGTATAAGGGAAAAAGAAACTTCGGATCAAAGGCATGGCTTCAAACCATTTCAGTGTGAGATACATTAAATTATAGAAGACCATCAACTTGGGTAAATTGTGATTTCTTTATTGATATCAAATACAAGGCAAAAGCCTGTAGAAAAAGAAGTTAAAAAATGTCGTGTACACGGAGGCAAAATGAGCTAAAATTGGAAGGAAAACGCCAAAATAAGTCATATTATAAATACAGCAATAATAAAATAAATAAAACCCCACAAGAAAAGTGTGGATAAAATTCCCAGCAGGCAGGCAAAGCCATAAACTTATTAGTTGATTGCAAGAAATTGTATTAACTGATTTGTATTGATCTGTTGCAAGAGTCAGATGTTGATAGCACAATTAAGACCAAAAAGAAAAGGTAAGAATTCAAGCTAAGTAGTTAACAAGCAGCCTAGAGAAAGATTAGAAAGTGGAAAAACCCTATTGCTGATTAGGCTGGACTTGATGAACTTTGTTCTGAAGCTGATCTGATTAGAGCAGTCATTTCCAAGAACCACAAGAAAGCAAAAGACTGTGGAATGAATAGATGGTGGTGGTTTGATTTTTTTTTTTTGTATAGAGGTGGTATACAATGAACTATCCAGCTCACCTTCAGTTTTCCTTCAACTGTTTGAAGAAATTGTATGGTTTACCCTAATAAAGAAAAAAAAAGTACTATAAACCTAGAGACTGTTGGCAATAAGGCCTGAAACAATCTGTTCCCTTGTCATTGCAAGTAAGTTCCTTTCCTATGGATGAGCCATGCCCTTGAAGCATCATCAGCCAAGCCAGCACTGTGAAACACTCAGTTTACCACACAGTGGAAAAACTTTCACTTAGCCATATTTGGCAATGGACAACTATAAAATGCTCCTACTGTGTATTCTACAGTATCAGCCTTTTATTCCTTAACAGATCAGCATCAACAAGTCAAGCAACATGTCTGTTCACAGACTGGAGTAAGGGAATGATACTGGTTAATCTACAAGGTTCAACAAAATGAGGCCTTTGGGAAACAGCATAGACATTTCTGTTAAAAATCACACTCTAGCTTTCCTCAGAACAAACAATTACCTTAAACCTCCTGAGCCCACTGGCACATCTAATATTGTAAAACAACACTTCATTGCACCAGCCACTGAATTGCTGTTATGAGAACTGGTGAAGAGCAGTAGACAACAAGTGATTTTTTTTAAAATTTTCTGATGCTTACACACAACTGTAAACGTGGGAGACCTGCTTTTACAATAGGGGATCACTGTTAAAAAGAGGAAATCAGCAAACATCTTGGTGGTGCCTCCTACCACAGAAACAGGCAGTAGATGAAAGTGGATTGATCTATGGGATCAATCCAGCCTAAGAAATCCTGAACCATGTCCCTGGGCATAGTTCCAGAAACAGAGAGAAACAGGCTTCACAGAAAAACATGAAGAAAAAGACCCAGGAAATGCAGCTACATTTGTGAGAAAGAACAGATCTGAGTCAAGTGATGCTTTGCCTACATCCACTACAGCAGACACCAAGAAGAAAACTCATTTTCCTGCTGCCCTTTGTAGCAACTACACTAGTGCACACAGCCTGAACATCATCAGAAGAAATCTGCAGGAAGTCTTTTGACATCATCCACAATACGAAATCAAGGTTCAACTGTATTATAACTGCAAATGGCAAAGTGAGCTAAGTAACTGGTCTCTAAACTGTAATACAATTGGTCTCCTGTGTACCTGTTGTCATCTCATACCGCGGTGAACTATATAGAAAAGGAGAAAGTGAAGATAAAACTTTCTTACGTAGGCTTCTTTTCAACTGTAACTCAGCCTCAACCTATCCTGACTTCCACAGGTATTCAGAAAAAAATCAGCAGGTATAAAATTTTCTTCTTTTAATACAATCACTACAACCATTGCTCACAGAAGCTGAGGTAATTTTTTTTTTTAACACATATTTACTATATATATACACCTACTGTATAGTAATTTACACAGCACTTTATCTCAGAGAACTGCCTTCAGCAGTATCTGTTGGGGCACATACTAGCCAGACTCCACGCTCTGTAGCTCACATACAGCTAGAAAAGGGGAGCACTACCCGTTCCTCTTCCTTCAAAACCCTGGAAGCATTAACAGGTTCTAAGGCAAAGGGGAGAAAATACTCTAGGAGCATACAGTGCAATGCTTAGTACAGCTGTGGAAAACAGTAGCCCATGGCAGCTCTGCTGGCCTGAGAGAAGAATATATTCTGTAGCATTTCCCAAACTTGCTAAAGTGTTCATAGCTAGTGACCTCACACTAAAACACCCTTAAATATGCCTTACATAGTTATCCAATGTGATGTCACCATAGACAATATCTGACAGTAAAGGTGGAGTTCTTAATGGTCTGGTTCTATAAATCAGTATAATTTGCTTAACCAGAAAAGAGCAACCATGGTAAATAAAAAACCACACCTGCAAAAGCACTTAAAAGATGTGGTTTTAGTAGGTATAAATTGGCTAAGGTACAGTTAAAAAATAAGACAAGGCTATTCCCTTGCTCAAACATCTGTCTAACACGTATTCCTTGTGGGTAAACTCGGATGTTTCTAGCCTAGCCCCAAAGCCAACCATCAAGTAGTTGCATCACAAATAAGAAGGAATTATGGCCTTGGTGATGAAAATTTCCACTATCAAGAGCAGAGCCAGAAATGTGAATAATTTCAGGGGTTCTACAGTGAGAAAAGTAACTTTTTTGGTGAGAACGACAGCAGCTGATAGAATCGCCATTACTACTTTTTCCTTAAACATTTCAGGTGGCATGCACATTGAACATACTCATTTCCAGAACAACAGACTCAAGGTGGCATCTGACCATGTGCAGGCCACTGCTGGAGCAGGAGAGGATTCCCTTCGGTTGAATACCCTGCAAGAGATTATCCAACACGCTCAGGAATCATACATGCAAAATAGCTTAAATCACTGGACAATGTATGTCTAGTTTATGTCTTTGACTTACTTATACTGGCAGATAAACCTGATGTGCAATCCGTCTGCTTCCTAGCACAACTACCTCTCTTCATCAGGCATGGAAAAAAACAATCTTGCATCCTTCTGTTGATAGCATTTATCGGGCAAAGTGGCATCTAATACAAGGAACAAGTATCACTTTCAGTCTGGAAGGCAGCAGAGTAAAAAGGCTTTGTAAAATATTATTGCCTAATCCTGTTTTTAAAAAGTCCATTTAACAGTGCTGCAGAGCACAAATCTCCATACTGATGATTGCTCAAAGGAGAAACACCAGATCTGACACTGAAGTTGGACTAGTTGGGTCACCCAGGCTGAACTGATGACTGAGGACACTGCTCTTGAAGCAAACTGTACGGATTTTGAAGAGATACAAGCTGTTACATTAAGAAACAGTGAAGTAGCCATCCTGATGCCAGATCTCAAGTACCAGAAGCAGGTCACTAAAGCCCAGATGCGAGAATGGTCGTTATGCCTTTATTTTTGAAATGGGAAAACCAAGCGTTTGGAAGTAACTGAAGAATAGCAATTACCTAAATCACTTAGGAAGAATATTTTACACCATATGAATAAAATATGTGCTGGTATTAACTATAACTTGCTTAAATAACACCAAGTCCCCAGCAGAGTACCCCAGGGGTTGATGCTACGGCTGATACTGTTTAACATCTCCGTTAATGATCGGAGACAGGGTGTATCCTCACTCTATGAGGAGTGGGTGATGTACCAGATAGCGCTGCCATTCAGAGAGACCTGGGAAGGCTGGAAAATTGGGCTTACAGGAATCTCATGAAATGGAAATGCATTTGAGGAACGACTCCATGCACACTGGGAGCCAACTATGCGGGAACCAGTTTTGCAGAAACAGACTCGAGGATCCTGGTGGACAATAAGCTGAACATAAGCCAGCAATGTGTCTTTACAGCAAAGGTGGCCAGTGGCATTCTGCTTTAGGCATGCTGCCAGCAGGTTGAGGGAGATTATTCTTCTCTGCTTCCCCTCAGCACTGGGGAGGCCATACCTGGAGTGCCGGGTGCAGTGGTCCCCAGTACAAGAAAGATATGGACTTGCTAGAAAAAAATCCAGTGCAGGGCCACAAAGACAATTAAAAGACTGGAGCATCTTTCATATGTGGAAACACAGAGAGCTCTGACTGTTTAGCCTGGAGAAGAGAATGCTCCAGGAGGTTCTTATTGTTTATAAATATCTGAAAAGGGGGAATGAGGAGGGAGCAAGACTCTTCTCAACAGTGTTTGGTGAGAGGACAAGAAGAAATGGGCACAAACTAAAAAACCACAGGAAATTTGATCTGAACATGAGAAAATGTTTCTACTGTGAGGATGGTCAAACACTGGAATACATTGCCCGGAGAAGCTGTGGAGTCTCAATCTCTAGAGATGCTCAAAACTCAACTGGACATGGCCTTGGGCAGTCTGCTCTAGGACAGGGGCTGGACTGTTTCATCCCCAGAGGTCTCTAATGTTTAGATCTCTAGCCTATATAATCCTGTGAAATAGAAAAGTAAATCCGTTCTACTTGCATAGCTCTGTGGATCTGTTCTCCAGCCTATTAGACAAAAAGCATTTGTTTTGGTTAAAAAAAAGCTGTTTTACCAAACTCACTAGATCATTGAGGATACTGGATTTCTAACAGTATTGAGCTAACTCCTATTCGGTTTGCTCATTTTCACTTACGTTCAGGGAGAAATCCATTACACATTTGGAAGGTCTCTGGCCTGAATTTAGAATCCCTAACACTGCAAATCATAAGCACCCCCAACTACATCAAAAATGTACTAGATAAGTGTCTCATTAGCTCCTCATAATGAATGCACTGTAGTGATCTGACTCGCTATATTAAAAAGGGAGGTGGCTAGTGAGAACGTAATCTTTTCCATTACCACACGCTTGTATGCAGATCTTAATATTACAATTATAGCATTGTGTATAAACTAAACTGCTTGTGCAGCTTGGCTCATAATCCAGACTTGATACTGAGGACATGTAAATGTTTGTGATCTAGCCAGTCTCACTACTCTGCAGTCATGTCTTTATGAGACTGGGCTTACAGCTTTGAATTTCACTGCACTACTGAAGACTTTGCTGTACCTTGGCTGTTGCCACTGTGCAAATGGAGACTTCCTCTTCCCCTTAGCGACAGACGTGCTAATATGCCCATGTCATGATCACGGAAGATTGAGACACAAGTTCAAAAAAGAAGGAAATATTACAAGGAAAATCCTGGCTTCATTTGCTCTAAATAAATCCCAACCAAACAAGAAAACCAAATTACCACTCCACCACCCAACCAAAAAAAACCCCCAAACCCTCCCTTCCAAAATCCCACAACAGAAATATGGTATTCCTTACCTGTAGTCCTGATGCTGAATCAGATGCAGGATTTATTTATATCCACTGGTCTACCTACTCTAACATACCCAGCCAACATTGTAAAAGTATCAAAAGACATATTATGGTCACATGAAAGAAAGAACAAGCTTATACCATATGTTTCTGCCCACATCAATTGCAAGAAATTACAGGAACGTTCACATTACTGTACTGGATAATTAATCTTAAAGTACACAATTACATTCTAATGTTCCAAGAACAGGCTGGATGTAGTGTATAGTTCCTGGTTATTCACCAGAGGACTCCTTTGTACATGTTTAGAAAGCATTAAAATATATTTTTCAAGAAAATTCAGGTCACTTTGCAATACAGTAGCTACAAAACATTTATTTTAAAAATAAAAACATTTAAATCATCAGGTTGTGTAAAACAGCACATCAAGTGTTTATCTTAATCTTTGTAGTGTAAGCACCTTCAGTTTTATGCTAAAACAATCAACATAATTTATTGTTTGGTCAGGCTATTAACCTACATTGAAATAAATATACTTTTAACCAAGACGGATGCGTGCTTAATGCGTACCAGATTACCATACCTTTAGAGAAAGTTTCTCTGGTGACAAGTGAAACACAGACTGTGAAACCATGACTGCAATAATTTTTTCTTTTTTTGTTTTTGATTTCAGTGAAGACTGGCCTATAATTTTAAACAATAAAAACAATGATAAAGCACTATAGACTATATCTTAAAAAAACCTGCAGCACGTAAGAGAAATATTTGAGATGGCTTACCTAAACTGTCTCAAAATAAGGGGTGGAATACAAACTCCTAAATTAGTTACAATGCACTGGGCTGGTCATGTCATGTCCCACTCTTACGGGAAATTATCCACTGAACAGAAATAGAAATTTTTGTTTAATTACAAGAGATAAGCCACTGATAAGTGAAAACAAAGGGTTTTTTATGCTGATACTATTGATTACAAAACCTAGGGTGTTTTACATTTAAAATTACATAAACCTTAAAAGTACAGAACAGAATTTAACGGTTTACAGGTCAAAATACTTCAGCACCTGAGATTTCCCTGTAGAAAGCCAGAGATACTTTCTTCAGCAACTTGTAATACAATCAACTCCTTTCAGCATTACATAGGAATAATTGATCAAGAGAGTTGAAATATACATAATGCTCCAAAATTCTAATTAAGCCTTGAAGACAAATCTACCCAGCTATATTTAAAACTTGATCCATGTGCTTTACATAATTGACTTTATGAAAACATTTTGTATTTAAACTGGAATAGATTTTATCTATTAAAAGTTTTCTGATGAAATTGAAGTTTAAGGAAAAGACAAAGAACAGTATGCAACTTGAATCACACCAACAAAGAACTAAATACTGAAATAGAAACAGGTCTGAACAAAATGCAGTAACAGCCTGCTATGCAGGCATATAGTTTTACAGACAACTAGTGGTCATGACTTTACTTTTGGTAAACTAATACTTTAAGGAAACCCTTTTCTACTTTCACTTCGAGAGCTGGGAAGGTGCATTTTCTTTCTTCTGCTCTGTGTGATTAAGACTTCGTGATTTTGTTGCGTATAATTATCTGTCATCCCCAAGGTAGCCACTCTACTGCATACCAGTCTTAGGACACAAACTTTTTTAATCCCTTGGTTTTGAAGCTTTAAGCAATTGTGCATTCTATTTAACAACTGAAGTCCCAGAGCACAGTAGAAGAAAACTTTCAAAACAAAGGTCTCAACAAAACAGTGTCCTGATGGGAACACAGTAGTTTTATTCTGACATTGCCTAATTTATAAAGACTATTTAAATACGTCAAATGATATGCAAAATTAAGACTTCAAATACCAGAATATGAGGGATGTCCCTTTAAATCTAGAAATTCTTTTATCAGGGAAAATATATGGTACATTTGGTTTTATTTAATCACTTACTTAGTGATAGTGTAAAATTAAACTATCAATGTTATCAAGGTTAAATGCTCCTTCCCCCACAATTAACTACTTGGGAGTTTTTCAGAAACCTTTCTATCACTGAAAACCAGTCAAGCATATCTGTTTCTTTCCTTTAATTCCTAAATATGAATAACTGGGAACTCAGTAGTAACTTTAGGAAGAAAAGCTGCAGAGATTATACTGAAAGTTTTAATATTAAATTATCGCAGTTTTAACATTTGAGTGCAGTAAAACGCACCATTGGCTCACTTAAAACCAAATCCAATTATTCTTAAAACCCAACATCTTTCCTCAATACAAGGTGCAGCAGAGTTTAAAAAACAAGAAGGGGGAAAACCCCTTCAACACAAACAAAAAATCCCAAACCAAGAATATTGTTTTCAGTGCAAACACTGTAGTCTTCAAAAGGTTAAGAGTACAAATATTTACGTTCCAGTGTATCCTTACCTACAAGGAATGTTGCTTCACATTATAAATTATGTCAAATACCTTTAATCCAATCACAACACTAAAGTTTACCCTCTCAAATCGATACAGTGGCTGAAACCTAAGTGTTTATATAAGCAGTGTAGCTTTCTGGAGAAACTAATGCACACAGTTGAAAGTTCTCACAAAAACCAAGGGCAAAGGCTGTAAATTCAGCTGCTGGTCCTTAGCCAATTTCAGTATCAAACACCAAAAAAGTAATCAGCTACTTAATGAGGAGTGAACAGAGCCTCCTGCACCAGCACCTCAAATCCTCTGCCCCCCTCCCTAATTCTACAGGCCACAGGGGCAACCACTTCTTAGGCGAAACTTCCTGATGGAACACAACCTTACTGTGTATCATTTGGTTTTTTTCAACGTGCAAAAGTTAAATTTCTAGGAAAACCCCTCAAACCTAAAGAAAACTTCTGTGACACTGCAGAAGGAGGTGGGCAAGTTATTTTAGTCATTCAAAATACACTTAGGAAGTTCACCTAGAATACTAATTTGCAGCATTGTGCTTTTAGAGTTATAGCTGAGATTCCAAGGAACATCTGAAAAAGGCACCTACTACACTTTCTTAATTAGCTGCCCATTTTAATAATTTTGGTACTATTTGTCACAGTACATCAGAAAACAGCAGCACAAAGCATGAGATGGACAGGAATTTTATATTTGTTCCCCTTTAAAAAAAGCAAACATTTTTAAAACAAAAGGCACTCATGACAGAAACTCTCTCTCCAGTTCATATATAGATGGCCGACAAGTTTTGCTCTTCATCCTACATAAAGGCACAGTACAGTCTCTGTTTTGACCTTCCACATCGATATCGAGTAATGAGGGCATGTGGCAGTTAGTTCTTTCCTCAGTATCTGGCAAGAAGTTAACATCTGGATCTCCACTGCCCTCTAAATATTCAGAGTCTTTAGAGTTTGGTTTAATAATACGTGGAATAATCTGCCATGCATCGATTTTACTTCTTAGAGAAGAAGGTCGAGGCCTTGATATGATATTGACAGCACTTTGCTTTTCAGTTGAAACACCACCACGAACGCTTCTTTGTTGAACAGATGGAGAGTGCAGAGTTCCAGTAACTGACAGAACTGGTAATGTGGAGACATCATTGGTTGAAGCAAATCCATTAGCTAAGGGAAAGGAAAGGCCAAACATTAAAAAAAAAAAAGACAAATTATGCTATGTGACTTTTTGGTTTCTTTGCCATCAGTAAAAATGGGTTGCCATAAACACTAGTGACTTTTTTGCCCCCCACCAGAAAAATTAAGAGTCTCAAACATTTGCGGGGAATCTCCTAAGAGCAGACCAGCAGTGCTCAAATAACATTCTTGCATCGATACCCTCTATGGCTACAGGCCATAACAATTTAATTTTTTTATTGCTACGAAAGAGATATATAGAGAAAGCATTAACCACCCAGTAACAGGATGAATATTAATACTGGAATAAAGACCCACATATTTGTCCAGTTGTTATGAGTAATAATTAGACAGGCATAGAGTATCATGAAAAATATTACGTTTAAGCCATCACAGAACATCAGTACCGAAATGTAGACCTCTTCATTTTAAAAATTCATTAATCACGAACTTGCATGGAAACCAGATTTAGAGAGTTGTTTTTATCTTAAATTTTTATCAATAACTTTACTTCCAGATCAAGCAAGCAAATCAAACCTTACCAGACTAGTTTTTAAGTTAATAAATGTGCAGTACTAAAATGATGCTCAATCACCCACCTACACAGACTGTGGAACTGTATTAGACAAGTGTACTGTCAGTCTCAGGAAGTCCACAACTACAAAACGTAAGCATCTGACAGTTTATTTCAGCCATAACACTAATACTGTACATTTCACAAAAAGGAGGTTCTCACCAACATGAAAAGACCAGGGAAACCCATTTTTGCAATACATGAGGAACATATATATCATCTTAAAATGAACCGTATCTTCCCCTTAAATCTCCATACCCACACTCCTAACAGGATACTATTCCAAGTGCAGGTAGTATTCAGGGTTCAGACACAGAGGGCTTACCCACATACAGCTATTGTGGCTCAGCTAACACATAACAGTCTAACAAAGATATTTGCAACTCATTAGTGAATAGTTAGTTTCCCTACACTTTCCGTTCCTATACTTAAAAAATCCCCTACATTTTAAGTTTAATTACCCACCTGTGGTCTGAAAATTGTTCCCATCTGATAAGGTTCGTCTGTGACCCAACACACTTAACTTTGTCGAGGAATCATTTGGCACATTTTGAGATTCTTGTTTCAGACAAAGATTAAAAGGCTGTTTTTTTAATCGTGTAGAAACTGTTTTAGGAGGCAGCTGTATCCTCTGTTCTCTCTTACTTTCAGATGAAAAGTCATCAGTGGAACTACACGGACCACAATCACCAAGCACAGTGCTTACAAACGCATCTTCACTGTCAGACTGAAGTAGGCATTTTGTGGAAGTGGAGGGCATAGAGAGAAGATTCACAGTATTTGCAGCTGGATTTAGGGATGGAATACTTGTTTCCTCTTTCTTGGACTGCAGTCGTGTAGGGCTGGCACTCCTACGAAATTTTGAAGCACGCTGAAATATTCCATCACGCTTCTTCTTCTCATCTTTAGGCAAGAGTTCATCTGGACCCAGCGATTTGTTCAGCTCTCTAATATCTAAGCCCAGGGCAACAGAGGCAAGGAGGACAGCACACCCATACAGCACTGAATCAGTCTTCTTTCTCTGCGATGTCCTGCTCAGACTGTTTGTAGGAGTCATTTGAGGAGTACTATTTGTAGAACTAGCGGAGGTTCCTTCTTCAAAGCTCTCATGCTCTACTGTATTCTCTCCCTGATCATCCTTCCAAAGAGGTAGATTAATATAGGCCTGATTCGGCAACTTAATTGGCTTTGGTCTTTTACTGTCCAAACCTTCAGGGAGCAGCTTCTTATCAGTACAGACACCTATAAAACATCACAGTATACTTGAAGATTACAATTCAGCTGTTTTGTTATTGCATGTCTGCATACGTACGTCATTAGTTCCTTTCACTTGCACAAGTATCAGTCGTGAGGTAGACTGTACGCCCCCTTTAGATGGGGTCAGAAGCTCAGAGACTCACACTGTAAGACTCACATTCTACACCTAAACCTCTTCATGTTCTCTTTCTTGATAGTCTCTAGAATAGCAGAAGCACCATTTTGCTGCAATTTTTTTCTTTTTTTTAGCAACTCAAAAACAAAGTCTATTAGAAGCAATTTGCAGATCAATCTTACTGAGTATGTACATGAACTGTAAACAAATAATGTTTGCCACATCTGAAAGACTTACCATTATTCTGAGAGCCATAATGTATCTCCCAGCCTTTCTGCTCTCAACACAGTTGGAGAGCAGATGTTGTCATTGCATCTCCTGTGATATTTGAGGATTTGCAAGACTTTGGTAGTACTTTTCAAATAACACAGAAAGTTATTTCTGTGTATGGATTACAGTGAAGTAATTTACTATACACAAACTGCCAGATAAGATGTGGAACACGTTTTTTACAACACTTTCAATTAAGCTGTGTTCCAAAATCCAGTGAGTTACTAGAAATTTTTCCAATTAATTCATTAGGCCATGTTGGTCTGGAGTAAAAAGTAAATTTGACACGTCACACTTAAAGGCAAATAAAATGGAAGGTATACTTTGACTTACAAGTGTTCTAACTACTGAATGCTACAGAATAAACAGAGAAATATTTGAAATGCAAATATGTAAACTTGAACAATCTCCATACGTAGGGGTTTAGTAGTAAACTAAAATCTATAAAATTACTATTTGCGAAGCATTGATTTATACTCCTACCAGTATATATGAAGATGAAAATGCCTCTTTCCTGTGGGGAAAGAAAAAAACCCCAAAAAACCAAACAACCCACAAGCCACACACCAAAACCCAGCAGTGTCCAAGCAGTTTAACATTTCCTTTTCTAGCTGTCATAAATCTAGCCACTGGTATGGAAACCAAGCTATATCACACTTTTTTTCCTCGACCATGGCAGCTCAATTTTCTCAGATAAGAGAATATGTAGCATAGAAAGTGTGTGCAGATTTCAAAAATTATTATGAATATTGTACAGCCACAGCACATTATAGTCACAGACATAAAAAGCAACATACAGCTATTATGTTCCTAACCTTAAGAGGATTGTTTCTCCTTGTAAATGACCTGTAAATCCCAAAATAGTTCCTAGATGACTTTAAGATTTGAAATCCACTTTTTTTCCTTGAAAATTTAGATAATAAGTCTCATTGTAAAAACCAGGAAACCAGTATCTGGGAATACAACAGGGCTTACATGTTTTTAAACAACTATGCAGAGCCCACTAAGAATAAAATTCATTAATGAACATTTAAATGTCAAGACAATTACTGATTTAAGTATTTCTTTTTACAAAAGCTAAAAAGTGGTGACTGCAGACCTCATACTGATCGGCCTGCAACTCAAAAACATGTAAAAAAACTTCTCTGTGGTTCTGCTCACACATCATGTGACACTTGCATTTTTTTTATAGAGGTTTTTTTAATAGAAAAAACAGTTTTTCGCACAGGACAATTATTTGTAGCATGACTACTCTTCTAATAATCTGCATAAACCTTGAGGAATTCAAGCAACACAATTTATAACACTGGAGGTAGACTTAATGCCATTATACAGCAACTTTCACTTTTTCAAAAACATCTTACCTTGGTCCACAAACAGTGAAGCTAAGGGAACACCCTTCTGATTTTTCATTAAGACGGTTGACCAAGGGTTGCTGCCATCTGAAAGAGGTCTTATTCTGAAATAACAATAGTTATTTCAACATTACAGAGAATACCAGGCTTATATACACTTTGACAGAAAATTACTAAAGCATCTTTCTTTTTAAGCTATAAACATGTAGTACATAACTTGAAAATAAAGCTTTCCAAAGGTAAACAGAAATTGTATATCATAGCAGTCATGACTATAAACTGATACAAGCCTTATATTGGGTATGCCTTATAAGATGAAAATTTCAGGCCAAAACCAAAGCCAAAGAAAAATGGGCCTTGACTATTTACTGAAGAACAAAAGTTGATGAAAACCTGGACAACAGTGTCACTGTGTCAATGAGACAACGTGAATACTGGAAATTTATTAAACACAGTGACTTTAAAACAAAGAATCATAAAGCCAGTATCATAGATGGTCTGGAACACAAAAAAAAAAAAGGTGTTATAAATTGTTATACATACTAGAAGAGACAAGGAAAAGCAGCTCTTGCTTCAGAAAAACTGCTGATCTCCACTTTTGAGCAATCAGAAAAAAATAAGCTGAATGTGAAGGTGTCCAACTGATTTCACTCTGTGTTTGCCACTGTACATGATGTTGCTGGTGTGAATGGTGCTTCACGGATGCGAAGTCAGCCAGTCTTGTCTAACTGTACTGGAAGTGCCCACTGGGGGCCATGCTTGCAGTCAGTGTGAGGAAGGGTGAGAAAGACAGGGCATGAATGTCTGGTATGTGTTAGTAGCACAGCATCCCAGTATGTTCCAAGTCTCCAGAGGTAATAGGTAAGAGCCACTAAAACTTCAAGATAAGTAAGCATTTTATCCTCAAGTCTTTGTGAGGGAGCTACTCATTATCAATGTAATTCCTAAATTAATTAAAAGGTAGGACTGAGTTAGCTGTAACTAGAAACTGCAGAACTTTGCTCACTCACTACCTATGTTAGTAATTCAGTTACCAAGAACGCTTAGTATTCTCCAACAAACAAAATGTAGTAGACATACTTGTCCTTACAATCTGCACGATCCTTTGTTTGAACTGAACTTGGTCCCCATGTACAACCTCTCTTTTTAAAACTTCTCTTCACATCTTCAAACTCTTCTTGGTGATAAGTCATGCTCCTTCCCCAAGTTCTGTTGCTTTCATCTGAAGTTACTAGAGATTGGATTTAAAAACACAAACAAAAAACCCCACACATAAATAGTGTTTCCAAACCAAAAATATTTTGACAGAACAGAGTGTTTTCTCTACTGCAAAACCAGTATGGCACTAACATAATGAGGAACAGACAAGATTTGAGATTTTTTTCTTTTACAAAACCACCACGAAAACTGCACTGATCCAAAAAGATGAGCAAGCAAGAAAAATAATTTGTGAGCTGAAAAGAGACCCAAATTAAACATACAGCAGCAAAACAATAATATTTTCCATGCTTCTTTTAACTGAGAACCTTATAATTAGGTAATTCAGACAAGTGAGTTAGACTGAGCACTTAAATTCCAGTGAAGAAAACACATACTGTGGAACAATTGGTATCAAATCAAACAGAATATTCCAATTGTGACAACGATGAACACCATCTTTCTCACTACACAAAACAAATCATACTTTTAAAGCGTCTAACCTTCATTAAATGCTTAGTCTGTCACTGTCTCAACGGTTAAATTAAACAGAACCAGCACCTTCGAAACATAATGAAATCTTGCCTTTTTTCATAACCCCACTGGGAAGTTCATATTCACTTGTGATATCTACATCTTGCTGGTACACATATACACTGTTTCTTCGGCCATTAGTTGTGTGTGTATCTGTTTTGGGAATCACTGAGAAAAAATTGAGAGAACGTAGCAGAAATCTTAGTCAGGCTGATTTCAGAAACGGAACTCTTTCCCTTCTTATATTTTTACCTTTGGGTCATAAAGCCCAGATCTATAAAGGCACTAAGCATCTTCTGATAGCAGCTTGTTACTGTAGGATTTAGAGGATACTTTTTCTAGGACCAGACCCAGGCGAGTAGATTTTTTGTATACTACTAACTGGAATGGTAACTCGCTATCAACTTAGCATGCTTAGGGTTATGATAGACAGACCCTAGAGAAAAGCAGCTCAGCCAGCTGTAAGAACATGATAAATGTGGTGGCATTTACATGCCTGTGGTTCTGCTGCTCCTGCACTGCACAGCATTCTTCCTGCTTCGCTGTACCCCTCACGGCTAGCTCAGCTTCCCCTGTAATATGTCACTTTACCTGCCTACTTTACACTCCTGTTTTCAACAACATTCCAGGAGCTATGGAATATATAGCTTACTGGTTTTCCTCCACCTTCTCAAACACCTTTCAAAATTGCCTGAATTTGCTTTAATAACAACATTTACAATTAACCAGATTTTTATTTTAACTTAAACTTTTAGATTTGGAACCTAGGCTCCCTTATGACAAAGTGAGGCAATCAAGTACCCAATTGTTAGATACGCCTGTTTAAATCACCTGTATTTGAGCAAGTCTTCTTGAAACAAAGACGCTTTGAAGTTAAATCAAGATAAAACATTATTGTGGGAAAGAGAATTTATTTTGCACAGGTGCAGATGGGTGTGGAAGCTGAATTGTTTCAGCTAGATACTCCTGAGAGATCCGATAAGCTTTTAGGTAAAGCCTAGAGAACCAAACTCAGAAACAGAAGACTACTTCTTAAGGAGAGCCTTTATGTTGTCCTGTATGTTCTAGTCCTACAAACAGAAATGCCTGCTCAAATAAAAAAAAGAAAGAAGAAAAGAAAATTTCCCCCAGCGGCACTTAAGAATTGGGAGTGGCACTGCTATAGCTTACATAAGGCTATACATTTAAAAAACAAACACCCTCAAGTTTCTAGAATCATGCCAATACCTCATAATTGTTTCATTTCCAACCATTTCCATACAGAGCAAGAAGAATCAAAGATAAAACATGAGTCTTGTTTATATGTAATTATGATAATTTGCTAAGAAAATCTTTGTTACCTTTCTGCAGTAAAAAAAACCCCAAACACCCAAAAATCCCACCACACTGTTTGAGGTCAGGAAACCAGTATCAACACAGATAGATACTGTGCCAGCTAAGTTCTGAAAAAGACTACATAATTTTTCTTCCATCTAAAGTTTTCACTAAGAAAAGCAAGACAGGGTTTGCCCATCTCTATCCTTTATCCACAACATAGGGGTAATAATGGCCTTCACCCAGGAAACTGCATCAGCTACAGCTCAAACAAATAGTAAAGTTACTGCCAGAAAAGACACCATGTATCCTTTAGACATTAATAATGAAAAGGATTTCATAAGGCAGTGGCATTCCAAAGGAGATGAGAGATCTGATTTCTATCCAAACATTAAAGAAAGTGTCAGGTTGGTTTAAAAAAAAAAAAAGTATGAAGAAAATATCCCCATGCATTTTCATTTCCTCTCCTCCTTATTTAGAGCTGGTAAAGCCAGATTCAGAAGTAATTTCATTCAGAGGTGACTATCCTTGGAAGTGAAGGTAGTCACCATCCATAAGGAATCAGCTGGAACAGGTTCCATGGATTTCATACAGCAAGAGAAACTTGAGGTTTTTTCACCTCACATAGCATTCCATGCTAAAGACGGACAATTAGACAATCTACTTTGCACAACAGACCAGACAGTACAAATGCAAGTGAATCCTGTAGGAATTGTTTTCTCTGTTTTCATGTCATTCCCAAATATAAATGTGGGCTTCACTCTAACAATATGATCAGTTCTCTTCCATATTCATAGTACCTCCACTACATGAGCATGAACACACCTTCCCTTCTGTCATCAGCATACACAGCATAATGTAGGCCAATGAGCATACTCAGAATTTTATTTTTGTTTCCTTCTCGTTTTCAGAAAAACCTAAAGCAAGCTTTCTTCTTTATTTTCTTCTGCTTTAGGATTTGCTTAAAGCTTGCTTCTCTTGACATAAGCAAACTGGGTTGCTGGCTGATTCTTCAGCCTTTCCATCTCATGTGACTACTTTATTCTCTGAATCTCCCCCCCCCCCCCCCTTTTTTTTTTAATAGTCCATAATTGATTTCCTTTATCAACTCCAGTACTTAATAAAAACTTGTTTTCTAACTTAGGTAAGTGATGCTTTGCCTTTTATCATTATAAATTTTGATTCTTCACTGTTTTATCCCAGTCAGTTTACAAAAGACTTCCTGAAGTTAAGGGAAGGTATGATTTAAAGCATTCACAATCATTTTGAATTACTGAAAATTGGTTGGCATTTTAGCAAGATTATCCTTCCCACTGAAAAACAAGTTGCAAACTTTAGACAAGTTAAGGGACCTGGAAATCACAGATGGCTGCCTGAAATCTGATACTACCACCAGTGTTTCAGTGAGAATACAGAACAAACAGCCTCTAATGACCCAATGAACACACAGAAATGGTGGAGACTTACACTGTATAGCTCTAAGACGGGGAATTATTGTGGGGCTACTTGATGGACTAGAGCTGTTACTGTTTAAACTCCTCCTCTTATCCAGATTGGGGGATGCCTGCACGGTTATTTTGTGCTGAAAATCTGTAAGAGAGTAAAAAAACAGTTTCAGTGTAAGAGATGTTCATACTAAAATCACTGACAAACTAACTCTTAATGTAACAATTTAGATACTGAGTCAAACAGGAAGGATTTCACACCTTCACAGACTCTGTACTGTATGATAGTTTTGCAGTAACGTCAACAAAAGCAGGTAGGGCCAAGGTGACCCAAACTGAGACACATCCACAGGACAAGCTGTTACTCAATCCTGCTGGTTGTCACAGATGGAAAGAAAAACCTCATTATTTCATCTCAAATAAATCAATATTCATGGCAAGCAGATTTGCTGTACTTTTTTTAACATCTAATTAAAAAAGTAGCAATACCAAAAAAGTCACATCTATCAACATGCCAGAACAAGACAACACCAAATACAGAATTACAAATATCTACAGCAATGTAGTAAAAAAACCAACAAATACTGGCAAGCAGGGAAAATTTTAGGAAATAAAATTTGTCTACACGCCTTTCTCTAATCACTACCATCAGTGCAATTAGATTGCATGCTATTCTCACAACAGAATTGTCTCAAGGAGAAGTTCAGCTGGATGATTCTTGACATCAGAATACTAAGTGGTATTCTAAATAAAACTGTTTATCACTTTTTCAAGTTAAAAATTAGCAGAACTGAAAACAAAGGACCAGATATTAAGCTTGTGATCCAGCATAAACCAATCTAACATGCTTGTCTGTGAAGCTGTAGTGTGATTTTTATTTTATTTACTGTTATTATTTTTAAAGTAAGGAAAAAATAAGCTTATTTCACTAGTGCTGAAACAGTATTTGAACATTACTGCCCTCTTTGTCTCTTTCCAACTACCAGACAGCTATGATTTGGTCAGATCCGTGTAGCGTGGCATTAAGTTCTCACTGCACTAGTAATAGCCTGAGGGACTTGACCTGGAAGGCACTGAAAGGAAGCCCACCAACACCAGGATGCCAAAGGCTTCCAATCATTGGCGTAGCCTTGAGTTTCCGTAGTGCCATCTGGCGGCATCATGAAAAAGGTACCACTAAACCTGTCCCTGACACTAAAACCACTGGACTCTAGAAACACAAGTGGGCATTTTAATGCGTTCATGAATGGAATTAAATGCTGTAACATTCAAATGATACCATAATTGTATTCTGAAATAGTATCTTCTGCTGCTATTACAGTGCTTTCTTGCAAGAAGGCCCCAAAGATTCTAACTGCTATGTGGTATTTTGCGACTGCAGTAAGCATGCAGTTTGGACCTACCACACCTGTACCTCTAGCCATCACAAAGTGCTATTTTTCTACTATGCATCTGCAACTTTAGGGCAAACAGCACTAATACTTGATCATGTTAGAAAGTTTGGGGATGTGATAAAAAGGTGCTTTTCTATCTGCACAAAAAGAATGAGAGCAAAAATCTGAACTTCGAACCAGTCTTAAGTCATTTGGCTCCCATGCTAGTAACCTTTCCCTCCAGACATAACAGCCTTCTTGCTGTATCAGGTGAAAGATTCTTCCAGCTGAAATGAGGACTACACCACAATACAAGAATATGGTATGTAAAAGTTGTTTTCTTGGGGCAGGGGAAGGGCTATAGAATTTACTATATCCTTTTTGTACTATGAGGGTAGGAGGACCTGGCAATGAATCAAAATAGTAGCCAATACTGAAAACATTAATCAAGTAACTGAAGCCTGTGAACTTTAAAAAACATTGCAAACCTGACGGCAAACTAATTCTGTGTCCATCTTTCAGTTTTAAGCGGCTTCTTTTAAACTTGCCCTTCCTCTTCTTCACATTGGGTTTCTCTTGATTTAACTGGAATATCATGATATTTAGCTCACGCTCCAGTACATCGATCTCGCGTTCTGCTAACTGTTGCTCACGGCGCTTCAGTAATTCTTCTTGCGATTTTTGCTGAAGAGCTGCTCTTGTCAACTCCTCTTCTCGCGATCGAAGCTCCTGAAGGTAAGATTCACAAGAGTGAAACTAAGTAATAAAGTAAAGGTTGTAAAAAAAAAAAAGTGCACAGTAGGTTGTATTTCCTTATCTATTTTCATGATGCACTATATACATGTAACGTGCACATACAACCTTCTGACTGTCCTTCATTCTGCATAATCCAAGACCGTGTATCTGGAAGGAATCAAGCATTATACAGATTTCCTTTTAACCATTTAACTTGAGTCACTTTAGTCAAGGTAGGTAAGCACTGGCAATGGGGACAACACATCCAATCAAAGATTATCAGCTTACAGCCTGGCAGAGAATGTGTTCCAAGTACTACACACTGGAAACTCTTTCACAGCATGAGGGCTGCACTTAGACAGCTCCTACGCACTAACATAAAGTCAGTGACCTGAAGAATAAACAAATGAATGCCTTTACCTTGAATTTCCTAACTTCTCCTGTTTTTCAGCCATGTATTAAGACATGTATTATTTCTATCTAGAAAAGCAATCAGTATTGCACTGAATGAGTAGTAGTGTAATAGGATAAACCAAGTCACAAGAGAAAAGACAGCTGTTTCTTAATTAAAAATCTAGCAGGTATCTGTAGAACATCAAACAGCTGCTAACCACCAAATTACACGACACAGACTCCCCAACCATCAATCCCATAGAATAGTTGTTTTCCCTTATTTTTTTTCATTTTGGAGAAGGAAAAGCTTTAGTGAGGAAGACAGTTTTTCAGGGTAAATGAAGCCCCAAGGCTAAACAGCTGTAAACCTACCATCTTAAAATCACCTTGATCTTTGGCTTCCAAAATCTGTTAAAATATATCTGGAATTTAAGTAAACCTCCCTTCATACTATGGGACATGCTATACAGCAAACAGACTTACCCAGAGGTGTTGCAGTCACTACTGCTAATACAACAGACTATAGGAAAAGGAGAAACTATGATGTGACTGATACTGTGTGCTTCTCACTACATAATTTTTTCATTTTTACATATGACTGTGCAAATTCTACCTGAATAGAAACTGAAATTCAATTCAAAACAGAAAACCAGCACTTGAAATTAAACTATGCTAAAAATGCTGGATACTTAAGAAACTTGCTCCTATTTACATCCCTACATCCCTGGCAGTGTTAAAGGCCAGGCTGGATGAGGCTTTGAGCAACCTGGTCTAGTGCAGGGCGTCCCTGCGCATGGCAGGGGGGTTGGAAGTAGATGATCTTTAAGGTCCCTTCCAACCCAAACCATTCTGTGATTTAAAATTAATTCATTTTATCACTGTGCAATCTTCCAGAAGGTTTTTTTTTTGGTTGGTTTGGGTATTTTTTTCAGAGCAGACTGTCTGCTTTTGCTCATGAGTATCTGGCAATGTTGTGTGCCAGCACAATTCCTTACAGCATACAGAGAAAGGAAAAAAATAAACTTTCTGCTCTTTTTAACACCCACTTTGCCCTGAATAAATTAGTTCCTGAACTATACTACTTTAGTGTTTTCAAACAAGGGGGGAAATCCTCTCTCTGGTCTTGCCACAAAGGCTGTGTAAGTCAAAAGACAAACTGAAGCAAACTGGTTCAGGGAAAAGTATATGTTCCTCAGAATGATAGTTCTTTTTAATTCTTTACAACTATCACATACACACACTGCTTATCACTTGTTGCAAAATTAGTTGAAATGATTCATAAATTTCATTCCGGTAGCTAATTTTGAGTGAGGTTGTTTCAACACTTTTTTTTTTTTAAATCCACTCTGCTTAACAGATACAGCTTTGCAAAGGGCAATTCTGCCTCTTGGAAATTCAAAGCAGTCTGTCTTCACACCAGCAAGTAAGGTTTTGGGGGTTTGTCTGTGGATTTGGGGGGGTGCATGTTTAGGTATTTAATCACTTTTAATCAATTTTAATCAGATGGCTGCAAATTCTCACTTTCCTCCTCCTCCTGTCCAGTCAAAACTGGACAACCTAAACCAACAGTTGGAGGCAGAAGCTGCATGAAAGCAAATTTAGAATAAAGGTACTGTAGAGTTTAAATAGAAAAGATGTTTATTAATCTATTAATACTTTAATAAAGTTGTATTAGGAGACACTGTTGACAGTCTCTTGTCCTCAGTTCCATAAAGCTCAGTAACTAGACAAAGACTGATGACCCATATTGAAAAGGCAGACAGTCTAGAAAAAGTGTTTCATCACTGAGAGATTAAGTATTTACTCTTTTCCAAATAAACTAATTAAAATCAGACTTAGTGCAATTAGTTTATGCAATGTTTTTACACCACTCTACAATTAAAACACCCATTGTAAGTATAGAATTCTTCCCTAGCTTCCTTAAGTTGCTCAAGAACGTTTGTCAAAAGGAGATTGTGATCTCTTGGAGTGGGCGTCTCCATCGCTCATTCACAGCAAGCCCTTGAGGAAATTCCTCCAGCTACAGAAGTTCCTCTTTTATAGGGCATGAGACTCCATGCAGGATTTTTTGTTTGTTTTACTATTATTATTATATAAATACTTCATAGACCTTAACTTTCTACCTAGTACCTGTCAGTAAAACTGACAGTGTGCCAAATTAAATAAGCCTGCACATACAAAAACCTTATCTAAATCAAATTTACATGCTTTCATTCTTCAACACGTTTACCTAATTAGGGCAGATGCCTTTGGAGATGCATTTACTTTGGCATATGAAAAGTAAATTTCATTTTATCTTCTCCCCTCCCTAATTAAGCTTAACTCACTTTTACACCAAAAAGATGACTCTTCTCCCAAAAGCTTGGTTTAGTCAGCTTTTTCTTCAATAGGAAATCTCATACTGGACTAATACCTACAGAAAACAAAAAAAACCTGAACGGGAATCCCTGTTACAATTGCTCTCAGAGTATAAAGAAGAAACTGTCTGGTTGAGCAGCTGCTGGAGGGGCAGAAGAGAGTTATGCCCAATGGCAGGTAAACACAGTGGCTGGTGACCCCATGGCACAGCACATCAAAAGGAGTCTCTGCTCTCTGTAGAGGGACTATAACCCCTCTGGGAAGGAAGGGATTGACAGCTACAAAGGCACACAGCCCAGCTCTAGTAACCTGCATGCCCACTGCTGGCAGGCCAGAGGCTACACAGACAACACTCAGACCTGTGAACCAAAACGGAGGAGGGAAAAGCAGAGGGTGGAAGAAAAGGCCCATAGGAAGTACGAAAAATTATTATAGAATGTTCTGCAATCTTAGTGGTGATGAATAAATTCTGATACCACATATGCTGATAGGACAGTAAATCTGTAATGTCACACCCAGCGCCAGCCAACAGTCCACAAACAGCCATTTGTGACACTTGATAAGAAGTGAGGGACAAAGGACAGTGACTTGCAAGTAGCTTTTGCTTTTGCTGAATTAGGTGACCACATCTTTTATAAAGATTTCTTCACAAGTCACTGCATCTCAATTCTCCTCAAATCATCTATCACCAACTCATGAAAAATAAATATATACTGGGCAATAATTATACTGCAAGAAACTCCTTCAAAAAAATCTGTTTTAAAGCATTTCTAACAGGGACTCAAGGGGGCACCTGGCCTATTACAACTGTTATGTTTACCAATTTGCCTAAATGAAAATATAAACCTCAGGGTGATTCAAAACTAGTTGAAGTAACTAAAAGAGAGGGCAAAGAGAATCAACAGTAAGCACTCGTTTAGCACAAACATATCATGATGTGAGACTATGGAAAGAAGATCAGTGACAGGAATGTGAATAATAAACAAGAGAAATAGGATGTGCTGATTCATGAGTACAAGTGTGACCTAATCAATCTTATTAATATCTGGCAAGAAGATTTCCAAAGCCGCAGCACAAACAGATCAACATTAGCAGTCTGTTCAAGAAGAGAGATAAAAGTACTATCCCATTTTTGGAAAAGAAGCCATGTGATACAGTCATATAACAGGATGAAAAGCTTTTCATTCCCACAGCTAAGGAGAATGTTCAGCAGCAGCTGAAAATTTGCTGTGGTTATAAAGATTAGCTAAGGGGTGAATAAACTCTGGTTTGTTTGTTAAGTGATGCATTCAAATATGCAAGAAAAAAATAACACTTTAAAAAGGACCCTACATGCCACATTTACAGATCTTACAACCTGTTTGCTCTGGCGAGACAGGTGTGGATATGTTTCTTTTTCAACTGCCTGTACTTCTTGAATGAGCCATTCATATGATAACCCCCACTTCCAATCAAACTCAACATTTCACTTCAACTTAAGTACCTCTTGCTATAGTTTCAGCATACAAAACTGTTTATTGTTTTTGTGAAGGAAGGGGAAAAGAAACATTGTCTGAAAATTGGTAAAACCAGTATTCACACCTTTTTTCTAAAGTAAGTTTGCTGCAAGACAGTTACATGGTTATCTTAAAATATTGCCCAGAAACCTGTTAATGGAACTTAAGAATAGTACATCCACCAAACAAGAATAGGCAACATGAATTAATGTTTTAATTAGAGAATAAATCATCTCTTCCAATTAGTTTATCCTCTCAAGATTATCTCCACTACTAAACCAGGTTTCTAGTATTATATTGGTAAGTCACAATTCAGAAGTTCAAAACTGCTGTATCACATAAACACACATACACAGATACCCTTCCTTCACTGCCATGCAATTGGAAAAATCAACTTACTTTTTCCTTGGTCCTCAATTCATTGAATATCTGCTGAATTTCCAATTTCCAGTCATCTTGCATGGAATGGAAAGAGTCTTGAGGCATTTCAGTCATAACTGCCCCTTCAATGGCAGTAAGCTGTTCAAGAATTAAGGCAAACGATGGTCGGATATGAGGGTCCTGCTCCCAGCATTCTAGAATTTATCAAAATCCCATCAGTTTAATAGTACATAGAACTTTTTGAAGAACTACATGAATTTCAAATTACTTGCTACTGTACTTCAACTTGTAATGTATTCCCTTTATCTGCAAGGCTTCTCTAGCTCCTTTTCCATTTACAGATCTACCTACCTGGCTTTAAACTAAAAGGGGGTAAATTAGATGAGATGTAAGGAAGAAGTTCTTCCCAGAGAGGGTGGTGAGGCACTGGAACAGGCTGCCCAGAGAAGCTGTGGAAGTTCCATTCCTGGATGTCTTCAAGGCCAGGCTGGATGAGGCTTTGAGCAACCTGGTCTAGTGGAGGGTGTCCCTGCCCATGGCAGCGGGGCTGGAACTAGGTGACCTTTAAGGTCGCTTCCAACCCAAACTGTTCTGTGATTCTACCTGTACATGGAGGACTGGTTTTGTACTAATGATTCTACGATTCTGTAATAGTTAATTTTTCTCATCTCTCTGTTTAGGACCTGAAATAGCAAAACAGGGAGTACTGCACAGAAGGGATGCATATAAAATGTAAAGAAATTCATTAAACACAGGGAAAACATTGCTTGCTAATGGCTATTATTTTTCTCTAAAGTATTTCTACAACATTTTTGAAACTCGGGAAGAAAAAATGATGAAAAAGGCATTTGCAGTTCTTCCCCTTGAGATTTTAATCTTGATCTTGTCTTGATCTGTAGTATATCCTCTGGTTTATGAAAATTAATTTAATTAATGCAATTTGACTATAAAAGGAAATCAGTAAAACCAGAGCAAAAAATGTATTCTGTCACTGCTGAAGAGCTTAAGCAGTACACAGTAATACTGTATGGCTCCCTCAGAAACGCATTCAACAGCCTGTAACACCCAGATTACTGTGTAAAGAAAACCAAAATATTCTGTACACAGCACGTTATTAGATTTTGCAACCCCATGACTATTACAGGGAAGGACACATACCCCCAAAAACATAATTATTTAAAGACATAGGAAGAAACACCATAGATACCTTTCATTAATTTTGCAAATGGTTCAGGGCAGGTGGATGGAATAGGCAAAGTAAGCTTATTGACAGCAACTCCGTAAGCCACAGCAAGGCCATCAATGCCACGGTAAGGAACTTCTCCTGTAAGCAGTTCCCACAGCAACACTCCATAACTACAAAAGGTAATTTTTTAAGCAGTTATTTTCTGAACACTGACATGTTGTTTACTTAAGAACAAACAAACAAGTACCTGCCAACCATGGACTGAAACTCATGAGTATTTCCCATGTCAAAGGGGAATCTCTCAAGAGTCAACTCTACTTTTCACTAATAGCAATTAACCAAATGGGATGTGACCCTCAGACTGGCTCACACCCCTATTAAACATAGCCTGAAAGTCGCTTTGATAGAAACACTTGTATCATGTAAATCGGTCTATCACAAATCTGAATGACAGGAAAACAAGCAACCTTCTTCCCACCAAAAAACACCAAACAAAACCCCAAATAAAAGCACAACAAAAAAAAACCTCTGGAGAGCATGCAGGCCATTCCCCTTTCCAAACATTGCACAACAATTTACCTAGATGTATATGCTAATTAAAAAAAAGTAATAAAACACACCGAAAAAGCCCCAGCTTTGTTTGGAAGTTGGCATTCCTAGTGTCTTGTGTGTTATATGAAGGCCTGTTAACTTTTCACTTCTCACAGAAGATGCAACAAGATTAAGAAATGATTATGCATGCTCAACTAGCTTCTCTAAACTAGAAAAAAGAAAAACCAAACAAACCAACATTGACTCCAGTGAAAGATGGAGGCATGAAGAGATCTTTTCTCAGTGTCAGGTACAGGAATCAAGAATCATAGGAATTCCTATAGCAGCAATATTAATCCTAAGAATTTCTGCGATGCCTTCCATACTAGAAGAGCTGGCTGTTGCTTTTACCTTCTCTGGGTCTGTATGGCTTGTTCAAACAATCCAAGCCCCTACAAAGAAAGGGCTGGGACAGCATGCTCACTGCTATTGCTCTACAGCTCCTATTCTACCACCGCTCAAATGGATAGCTTTCACAGTCATTTTGTGGAAGCAGGAATTACTTCTTTTAGAATGTAAGCATAAAGTGGACTTTATGACGGGGTTTGGTTCCACCCCCCAGCCTCCTCTTCCTCCCAGGGAACCACTGTCTGTAGAGCAAGGATAAAAAGGACAGCCTATTACTGCTTTTGAACAGTAAAGTGAGCAGGCAAAGGGAAAAAACAGAATATGAAGTATTGCTCTTGCCCTTTCTCCCCAGATGTGGGAAGAAACTACCTGCAAGTTTTGCAAGATTGGACTGAACTCTCCTACACAAGGAAGATTAGGGCTATGTACCACTTCAGACTAGAAATACCACCTCAACTACAGCAAATGTGACAGGGAGAAAGAAGAACATGCACTAGTTGAGTCTTTATCACTCTCTCCTTAATGAGAGCAAGTCATTCAGCATTATATGAGACCTTACAACATCACTTAAATAATAAACCAGCAAACTACGCAATATCAGCACAGGTATCAGCAGTGGGGTTTTTTTTAATCTATGTTCTGTTTATCTGTGAAGTTTAGCCTATCATAAAATCTTAGAAAACCGATGAATTTATGGTGTTAACAGTTAATCAAAAGCTAAGGAATAAGGTCTATTCCTAAAACAAAAAATAAAATAAAAAAGAAAAGAAAAGCCTTGGGCTTCTTGATTTCCTCCCAACTTTTTCCCCTGCACTTGCTTGTATACTCAAAGCAGGACAAAACAATGAATTCCAGTTCAGTTTTCAATCAGTGGCACTTCTGACAATGAGTAAACACCTCCTGCAGTACATATGCATTCTATGCACCATGGAGGAATTTACTGAGTTACATCTCCTCTGTGTACTTAGAGAAAACAAAAATAATTTCATGCTCTCTCAGCAAGCTTAGACTGTTCTTAATCCAAGGAATTCTCTTATTCAGACGATTCTATATAGACTTTAGTATGAACTCTGAAGTTAACTTGTGTCACACTATTAGTGATAGTTATATTTACAATTCAAGCCTTTATTCCTAAGTAGTTATCAACAGTTTCAAGCAGGTGGTTGTAAAATTTTAAGCAGACCAACACAGTAATAGCCTGAAAGTGTCTCTCCTAATAAAAGCAGTCTTAGCATCAAGTACCAAGAGTCAGTGCTGTGGGGATAAAGCGTAAAGACACTCTGTTCCTGCCATGCTGGAGTTTTTTGGAGGTAGCAACCTACCACTATCTAGGACAGCAACCGCTTACTAACTCTCTCAACTACATGCTACTTTGTGCATTAAATTTCACCAGCCCATGTAGAGTTGTCCTACGTATACAATCAGAGCTGCTATACAATAGCTTTGTTTAAAAGAGCAAAAGCCATCTCCTTTTCTATATTAAGCAAGAGGCCAAAAATACAGGCATAATGAGCTTGAATTATACATTTTTAAACCACAAAACCCAATACACTTTCAAAAAGAGGTCCTTCTAAGTATCTTTCTTATTAACAATTATTCTCCAGCAGTTAAATGTGATTTAAGCCTTCCTATATCTCATTCCAGCAATAACTCACTGTTTTTACAGATTTTAAAAGCTGATCAAAATGAAGGTTATGGAAATTCTCAAAGTTTAGTTTACTCTACAATCCATATCTAAAGCAGAGGTTATGTAGCATTGCTACATCAATCACTTTGAAATTATACGAATGTGCCAGGCAAAAGCAGCTGCTAGTTCTGCTGCACAGTACGTGTCTCCCAGCTTTGCCAAGGGCTTGTACAATGGAGGCACGTCTTACTGCAAAGACCATGGCTGAAGCACATCCCCAGCACCTGGAAATCTGTGAGCATATTTGCACTTTCAGGCTCCATACACCAACACTGACATACCACTAAGAAATGCATGATGATCAATGGAAGGGTGGGTCTGAAAAAGTGCAATTCCAGTTTGGGAATTTGAAAACGTATGCCAAAGAGTAATACATGCAGCCGTTACAACTCTGGTTTGGTAAGCAAAAGGATACACATGCATGGCCTGGAAGGTACTAGTTCTGCTATCTAGGATGATACCTGAAAACGTGCAGCCTGGAAGGCTCTGAATGAAAATACTCCAAAACCGTTTCCAAGCACTGGCTGATTCTGGAAGACTAGCTGCAAGTGAGTACACTTCAGCAGCCTCAACTGCCCCTCCCCGCCCCCACCCTCAATAAGAGGTCTGCAGACATGTACTCAGTACATATAACTGAAGTTTAGAACTTTGTGACATTGTGTTCTTCACTTAGAGAAACCCGTACTTCAATTTGTAACCTGAATGATTTTTAAAACAAAAGAACCACTCCCACAACCATGGTACTCTTTATTTGCTTTACTTTTAAAGAAAGAGTAAAGATAAGCAACAGAACAGATCAAGGTGCAATAAGCAGGAAACCTTTAGAAGCCAAGAAGTTCTAAACTATACTGTACAACACAGCCTTTGTACTTAAAAACCTCTCCTGTTAGATGTCCATCATTCAGCTAAATACTTACATTTTTACAAGAGAGGCGTGCAGGAGAGAAGGCGAAGAAGAGAAATACTGTAGGTTCCAAAAATGTAAACTAATGTTGCAGCAGAATATAAAATAATTGCACCAAAGCATACCCCCTCAGATACCTAAAATCACAGCAACAAGACTGGACAGGACCTGTAATTAAGCATGGAATACAGCTGATTAGGGAAACGCCTACACCCAACCTCCACCCCACAAAAGAAAAAAAAATTCAAGAAAAAAGGAAGAGAGAATGGAAAAAAAAAAAAAAAAAAAAAGAGAATGAAGCCAAAGAAGTTTCTCAACTGGGCATCAACTCAGACTGATGTAAATAAAATGCTGAAAATCAGTTCCAGACACAAGACAAATGGGTGTCACAAAATAGCAGTGCAGATACAGAATCATTCTGAGAATACCAAAAGTATTACTTCATGCTGTAGAATATCAGGCATCTAAGCAAAATAGGACCCTATTTAAGAATTATACAACACAGAACATGCATAACGCAGCATGAGAAAAGAGATTAAAGTCCTCCCCTCCTTCCCCAAATAGCTACCTTGGATCCTTCAGAGAGAAAACATTTCAAAAAGAAAGGAAACGTAGACTTCTCAGGGTGAGGCACAGTAGCTTTTAGAGCCTATTTTGCAATCACTGTTTTCCCCCACTCACAAAACAGAACTAAGTTAAAACTAAAGTTTATCTGTCTACAATACATGTATCCCACATTACTCCACTCAAAAATAGCATCAGCAGTGAAAGACATATTACTTGTATGATCCACAATGCCTTTAATGAGAAATTAATGAATTTAACATAGGGAGTTCCCTACCTTTAAAATTATAGAGCAAGTTAAAACAATTTTGTGCTGAACACACTCTCCTCACTCCAGCTACTGAAAGCAAAGTCTCTAGAAATATAAAAGCTTAGATCTGATGTTCACTTTTACACATGACAACATTCTAGATTCCTAAAAAACAGCACTAATTTAAGCTAATATTTGGCAAAGTTCTGGTTTGCAGCTTATTTTTATTTATCAGATATATAAGGTAATACGGCTTGTCCCATTTCTTTATGCAGAATGACACTTTTTGGACATCTGATGTAAAGTAAACATACCAACATGAGACCAATCATATGTTAATGTATCAAGAGCATATGGCGGTACATTTTAAAAAGTCCACATAAAATACCTGGATAACTTAGCCACTAGATATCTTAAAGGTGTCTCTTAATTAAATCTTACTTTCTTAACCAAAACAAAATAACAACAAAAAAAGCTTTTCTGTTATTTTCCCTCTCCCTCCCCCAATTTCTAAGTAATGAATAACTAAAGGTAGGTCAAATGAACCAGATGCTGAGAAATTAATATGTTTTAGAACAGCTATACTTGCCATATGCTGAGACAATAACCTAGAAAACCACTCAAAAAAATCCAAATAAAAATTCATTCAAAAACTTTAATACCGTTCTACTGAGCATGGTCTTTAGCAGACAGGCTTCTTACCTCCAAATATCACTTCCTTTGGAAAACATGGAGGACTTGATAACTTCTGGAGCCATCCACGCGTAAGTCCCTGCTGCACTCATTTTGGTTGTCCTATGCCACTCTCTAGCCAGACCAAAGTCTGTTATCTTCAGAGTTTTATTACAAATGTCATCATGTTCCATCTTCTCTAGCAACAAAACTGCAAAAAATTGAGTTTGTAAATTAATGTAACAGGAATCAAATAAGATACTCAGTTCTGTTATAAATTTCACATACAACTTGTACTGCACAGATAACTGCATACTTTAAATGTTGTGAAAATATTATTTCTATTTTTATAAACATGAAAAAGGTTTTTGATAATTCTAAGCTATAAAAGCAAGAAACACCTATAGTGACAGTGAGTTCTTTATGCAGCTGTGTGAGTGGATACACAGCTAGAACAAGAAATCCACTGTAAAGAGATGTAAGGTAAAGCACGTAAGTTTAAGGAACCCCAGAATCCTAATAGCCCACAGATGATGATGGGCTGTGAAATAGGTATTCACTTCAGAAGGAGATTCTGAAGCAATAAAAGTAGCAGTAGTAGTAAAACAAACATAAGTGTTAGGAATTCTTAAAAAAGTCTTAGAAAACAAAGCAGAATACATTATGACACTGTATAAAATCCATCCTTAATGCTGCACCCAATCCTGGCACAGAGAATGGTGCTCACACCACAACCAGGGTGCCCAAAACAGCATAACCACAGCTACAAGGAATGGTTAATAGACAAGGAGTCTTCCCCCAGGAAAAGGAACAGGTAAGAACAGAATCTATAACACCACCTATGGAATGAAGAAAGTTATAGGTAAGAATTGTTCAAGGTTTCTCAACACGAAAAACGAACATCGTCAAGCAAAATTAGCAGATAAGAATCAAACTGTGGCAGTCCTTCACACAACACACAGGTAGGTGAACTTTGGAATTCTTGACATATTTTACAGAGATTTAAAAAACACCTACACAAATTCACAGGAGACAACTTCATACAGAGCATTAACATCAGGAAAAAAAAAAAAAAAAGTGGGTTTAAGGTCAAGAAATCCTCAGGCCACAAATCAGTACAAGTTGAGAGACTATACCAGGGGAGTTAGCTTGGCTTGGAAGTCCACATGTGGCAACAGGACACTGGACTTGGATCGAATCCATGTTATATCCACTGCACTTCCACGGATGTTAAACTATCTTTTTTTGCTGTTGCATCCTACAGTGTATTCAGTGCCTGACTCGTTCATAACACAACAGAATTGGCAAAATTGTAGTACACCTTCACAAAATAGCGTTAAAAGGAAAAAGAACAGAGTCACTGTGTTCAAGCTCACAAGGAGAAAGACAACCAGAGCAAAGGAGTCATCATTAACACACCATAATTTTAACTGCATATTCAAGTTCCTCTATCACTGTCTGTGGTAGTAACTGTTAGCTTTAACCTTCTGTGTATTGAATCTGCATGGCAAGGTTTTGGTAGCGAGTTGGCTTCTGTGAGAAGCTGCTGGAAGCCTCCTCTGTGTTTGACACAGTCAATGCCAGTTGGCTCCACGATGAACCAGTCAAGGTCAAGCCAACAGCAACAGTGGTGGTGCCTCTGGGGTAACATGTTTAAGAAGGGGAAAAAAAAACCCCATGCACAACTGCAGCCAGAGGAGAAGAGTGAGAATATGTGAGAGGAATATCCCTGCACACTCCAAGGTCAGTGAAGGAGGGGGAGGAGATGCGCCAGAGCAGAGATTCCCCAGCAGCCCGTAGTGCAGACCATGGTGAGGCTGGCTGTGCCCCTGCAGCCACAGAGGGTCTCAGGGAAGCAGAGACCCACCTACAGCCCATGGAGGACCCCATGCCAGAGCAAATGGATGCCCAAAGGAAGCTGTGACCCCGTGGGAAGCCCACGCTGGAGCAGGCTCGTGGCAGGACCTGTGGCCCTGTGAAGAGAGGAGCCAAGGCTGAAGCAGGTTTGCTGGCAGGACTTGTGACCTCATGGGGGACTCACACTGGAGCAGGCTACTCCTGAAGGACTGCATCCCATGGGAGGGACCCACACTGGAGAAGTTCATGGAGGACTGTCTCCCATGGGAGGGATCCCACATTGGAGCAAAGGGCAGAGTGTGAGGATCCCTCCCCAGAGGGAGGGACCAGCAGAGACAACGTGTGATGGACTGACCACAACCCTCATTCTCCACCCCTCTGCACCAGTCAGGGGGAGAAGGTAGAGAAATCAGGAGCAAAGCTGAGTCTGGAAAGCAGGCAGGGTGGGGGGAAGGTGTTTAAGATTTAGGTTTAATTTCTCATTACCCTACTCTGATTTGATTGGCAATATGTTAAGCTAATTTGCCCAAGCTGGGTCTGGTTTTGCCCGTGATGGTAACTGCTGAGTGATCTCTCCCTGTCCTTGTCTTGATCCACAAGCCTTTCATTACATTTTTCATCCCCTGCCCAGCTGAGAAGGGCAGTGATAGAACAGCTTCAGCAGGCACCTGGCCTCCAGCCAGGGTCAGCCCATTACAATTCTGTTAAAATGGTCCCCTGAGACAACAATCAAAGATTGTCATTCTTTTTATTTGTAGTTCAAACACACGTGTTTTCCAACCCTATGTGTGGCAAAACACAGTACAGGGAACCCATTAATAAAAAAAAAGCAGATGAAGAAGTACTTTCCCTTAGGGAAAAACTGATGACCTTGCATTTGCAAGAAATCATTCTTACCAGTAAAGATTAATTATACTCTTAGAAATATTTAAAAAGTTACATCAAATCCAGATGAAAAAGAGAACCCACATTCCATTGTCAGTAAGCTTCTTAACGCAGAGAAGAAATGAAAGCCAAAATGGTAGAGACAAACCAAGAGCTCACCAGCCAGCACCACCAGAACAAGTTAAATTCATGCAAGAGTTTTTATACTTGAATCAAAGATCTATTGTTTGCTATTCCATTTCAAACATGTTCAGCAGAATTCCTGACATTCCTTGTCAGTCAATGTGACCGAAACCAAAAACAGTCAGTCTTGCAAAAGGTAATAACAGGCACGTGGCCAAGTTTCATCCTACAAAGGGACAACATTTCTTAGCAGTTCAAACTTCCCTTTCCAGCCGGTAGCCAGGAAAACAGCAATATGATACCCAGATTACTTAGCAGTTGGGTAGTAAAAATGCTCGGCATAGCTGAGTAGAGCTCTGTAAGTGCTTCCCTCGCAGTAGCCTAGCAACCTTTACTATAGCATCCTTCTGCTACTTGCACAGCTTCCCAGTCCTTGCTGGCTGCTAACCTGCAAGAAGTCACTTTTACAACCTCGCGCTTACCCTGTTCACTCAGCCCCCACTTGTTTCTTTTTTAAATCCCTTAAATTGTCTTTTCAGACTCCAATATGTCTGCAATATTAAGCTGGGTAAGAGCCAGTTTAGCACTTTCTGGTTTACTGTAATATTTTTCAGAATTATTTTCCACAACAAGTTCTTACTTAACATTAGAGCTTTCACTCTGACAAACACAGCTTAAAACATTTAAAAGCACAAAGCCCATTCAAAAATTAATTAAAACCTACCACAAACCCCTCAGAATTAGATTAGGAATGCAGAAGTGCAGGAAAATCCTATGTCCATCTAGACTGCCTTTTTTGCCAAGAAAGGCTGGACCAGATGACCCTTGAGGTCCCTTCCAACCTGGTGTTCTATGATTCACCTTCATGTATTTAGACATAAGCAAAACCAGAAACTATGACTATTTCTGAATTATTCCAAATCTAAGGGAAGGAGATTAAGGTGGATGCAAGACGACTAATTTGTGCAAACTCGCATAAAACTTCATCTTGGACTGTTACTCAAACATTCCATGTGCTACAGTCAGAAACAAACATTTGACTAAATATTTTCAGGCCGCATATGTTTTCTACCCGTTACACCATTTTCAACTCAATTCTGAGTTTAACACACCTCCTTTTGTGACTCCACCTTTCTGCAGTGAGGTCAAGGGTAAAGTAAGTTTGTTAACACCATAGCAGCAGGGGTTAGGGTGCCATACCAGGCACTCTTTGGATGTAAGAGACAGCATGTAGCCAGAACCATTAACAGCTGGGAAACAAAGATGTTACTGCATGTTATTTTCAACAATTCCATGAAATATAAATCAATAGGTTGAAGATAAAGCCAAAAAGTCTTTAAGTCAGACAGCAAAATGAAAAAAATATAAATGGCATGGGGTAAATTGGTACTGAAATTGGTGGATAGGATTTTGAGCATATCTTAAAAATTATAGAAACTTTTGACAATGCAGCAAGCATACATAAGGATTCTAACAGCATGCCCAACAAAGATACCATTATTTAACCATAAACCCTTACAATCTTAATTTGCCCAATGTAACTAAAAACAACATGAAAATCCAAGTATTGTTCATCCCAGCTCACTAAAGGAAGTAGCTGACAGAATTATTAAATAATTCAGGCTGGAATAGACCTCAGGGTGTCAACACCTCCACTCAGAGCAGGACAAATGTTGTAAAAAGTGTAAATTTACTATCAAGATTTTTATGAATCTGTAAATTTAGGACACTGTAACAGAATAAAAGTAAACATCTATATCTAAACCAACTGTATTATATTCACACCTACAGATACTAATGTAACTTAAATGCCATCTTAGAATACACTTTGAAGAAAACTAATTAAATACAGTAATTAGGGACATCTAGGCATAAAAAAAGCAGCAAAATTATAGCAGTTATATTACAAATAGCTCATGACATTAATATAATTTTGTCCTGTTTGATGGTTTCTTAGAAGCGGATAAGGTAGCAGACTTGAGGAGACGTGAGTACTTTTTTGGAATGTTAATCATCCAGACAGAATAAGGATTAATCAAAGAATTCTGTACAGCAGTTGTATGAAGGAAAATCTTAAGAGACCAGTTATCAGGATAAAAAGGAATCATCGCTAGGAAACATGTTTGTTTCACATGCAAGTTTGCAATCAAGAGTAAAAATACAATCTGTGTTTCAAGAACTGACAGCAGCCAGAAGATGCTGCCCACTCTGAAGAGCATCATCATACCAGAAAACATGCAAATTTGTAAGGTATCAATCATAAAACCTACACCTATAAAGAGAAAAGGCCAGCTATTCTAGCTAACAGAAGGAAAACAAAAACAGCAGCTAGACGTAGTTGCGCAACAAGTTCCTGCAATTCTAAAAGGCACGAAAAAGGCTTTTTTGATACTTCCCTGTTTCTACTAAATACAACTGTACAAATCATAAGACCTCATATGAAATATTGGATGAACCAGAACTGCACATGTTCAACAACAGGAACTTAAACTGAGGCAGATGCAGAAAATAGAAGTAGAATAGTGAGGAACCTGTAACATCTTTTATTTAGATAAAACAGAAGAGCTTGTCCTTTTTGCAAGGCTAAGCTAATGTTGAGAACACTTCTAAGAACAGAAGTTCGCCATATCTATAATAACTATCCGATAGTGAACGAGACTCTGGCATGCTAACTAGTTACATGACCCCTGAGCAAAAATATGGGTGGTGAGGCACTGGAACAGGTTGCCCAGAGAAGCTGTGGGTGCCCCATCCCTGGCTGTCTTCAAGGCCAGGCTGGATGAGGCTGTGAGCAACCTGGTCTAGTGGAGGGTGTCCCTGCCCATGGCAGGGGGGTTGGAACTAGATGGTCTTTAAGGTCCCTTCCAACCCAAACCATTCTGTGATTCTATAAACAGGATGCAGACCTACAGCACTAGTGCTCACATAGCTGAAGTATTCTCCTAGGCACCCTGGCTGACTCCCTTACTGGCATGCTCCTGATTAAACTCAGTTGTAGATCTGGATCCACCAGGGTGGGGAAAGAGTCATATCAGATTTCAAGATATTTTTTTTTTTCCTCCCCATCTTCCTTTTGGCTCTCCTCTACAGTGTAAAGCACAGTTACCCCCTCAATGAAGGTCACAGGATCCAACATACCCTCCTGTCAAACCTAGTGGTTCCTGAAATAGCAATGCCATTAATCTTTCCTGCTTGCTTTCTGCATTATCATAGTCACAGCTAGAGTCTTTATACTCTCTTCATACCTTCTGCTACATCCTCATATTCTCAATTTGCTGCTACAAAAATTAAAATATTAAGCAAACGTATTTTCTCAAGTTAGTTATTTGCCACCAATAGCTTCTTGCTACCTTATCTAGTGTTTGCTAAATAGCTGGCTATCAAGGTTTTCACAAAAACAAACTATTTAATAGCACAGCTATTTAAGTTACTGTGACGATAGGTAAGACTGCCTATGTGCCCACTACATTTACCACCGCTGATGAAGTTGTCTTAGAGAACACCAGAAAGACAAGAAAGATGTTATACTATATACCTCTGCCTGCAAATAGAGATTGTCCACACAATGCTGCTACTGTCGTCCGCCCCCCCCGCACCCAGTCAGTTCCCTCTCCAACTGTTTGCAAGTGAATCTGGTTCCTGTTAGTTCACTGAATCAACACTCAACAAAACCAGCAGGGCAACCTTGTATCTTTACCTGGGAACTACAGGCAGGAAAAAAAAAAACTTACTAAACATAGTATATTCAGTTAAAGAAACACAGTACCTTGTCAATATTAAGAGAACCAACTCCACTATCTGGAGCTGTTATTTGGTTCCGACCATACTTAGAAATTAAAATTTCAACACTGCTTATAGAATCCATGCCCAGTTTTTAAACTGCAAATTAAATATTACAGTGAAAACATCAACTGATCAGAACAGCTTCAATGCATTCAAAAGAGAGACATTTGTCTATACAGCACTGCTTCTTAAATACCTTGCTTTTCTCCTATGGGTTCTCAGGATAACTTATCTCTGTAGTCAGTATCTATCTCTTAGACTGTGATTATCTCACTAGACTGAGTTTAGAGATCACCATCAGCAAGGAAATTTCATCCTTTAAACACTGAATACATACGCAGGAGGTATTTCTCTACATTTTATTATAGGAATTTTGTGCTCCTCTATCATCTACGTCCCTTTACAGCAGACATATAACCATTTCTTAATTTTCACACTAAATTGAAAGCAACGGTTTGTTCTTAAATGTAATTACCTAAAAACACCTAGCTTAAAAAAAAAAAAAAAGAGAAGCCTACCTCACAGGAGCCAACATACATTAAAAAATCCTGAACAAAGTGTTCCCAAGCGGAAAGCGAAAACAAGACAAGACTTGACACAAAAAGTCCTTGACAGCACGAATTGACAAATACACACCAACCCCATAAGAAAAACACATCCCATAATGGGACATGTGGCACAAGAAAACCACCAAAGCATGAGAATGACAGGGAGTCACCTGGCTACCAGGAGGAAGCAGTGAGAAAAGCAAAGTAAGAGGGATGAGAGATTTCAACAGCTTCAACACACCTTGCATCACCATTTTTTGCTTCCCCTTCACTTCTTTAATAACCATTATTAAAGTAACTTTGGGCAAATGGAAACTTGAGAGAAAGAAGCAGTTTTAACAAGTTATTGGCACAGGCTGCAGATGCTGCAAGTTACTTTACTGCCTGCCATTTGTGCTTCGCTTGCTGTTCAGATAGTTCTGTAACGCAAAACAGAAATTTCTATTATGCCATAAAAGGAAGTATCAGAGGTAAGAAGCATTTATAATTAGACATTCAAATAATCATCTTTTAAACAGTAAATTCTGAAAATGCATGATTTGGACATGGCATCAGAAAAAAATCAAAAGCACATTGTACACAAAACACTCTCAAGTCTTCCAATAAAATATTAAGCTTAGCTCTCCTATTTAAATCCTACATTTAAGAAAAGTTGTCTCGTTACAGCAATTCCTCATAATTTTACAACAACATGGAAATCAGTAAACATTGAAACTTAGCCTTAAAGTTCAAAATACTCAGTTATGTGGCACCTCCAGGAACTCCCCTACTATTTGAAACAGCAATTACTTTGTTTTAAGCTCTTCTTTACTTGCTGTTAGTTTTTAAAAGGCAGCTTATACAATAAAAATAGTGACCCAAATGCAGGTAGATTAGAAACAAACACTAGGAACAATTAGTAATAATACTTAGGCGGCAAATCAGTCATTCCTAAGATATACTTCTAGTTTCCAACTCTACCGAACAAAGTGGCTGCGTATCCATTCTTTAAACACCACCTTTGTTATGAAGTAGTGCTTTATTTTAAGGTAGTTCTTCCTATTCCTAAAAAAAACCACAATGCAAGGCAAACTACACCTATTCAGACTGCAAAAGGAGGCTTAGCCGATATATAACGCATCAGGTACAGTTTCCTCCAACAGAAGCTGTCAGAAAACATATTAATCACCTCCTCACCTGAAATCCAAGACCTGGCCACTCCCTTCAGAACAAAGTAAATCAATATATGCCATACAACATACACAATTCACCATGGCAATGCAGCTGAGGTTTATAATCACAAAAATAGCATCCAGATGCAAGAGCTGACAGGTTACCTTTCTTCAGAACTAACATGTTAACTTATTTGTCACTAGACAAATCACTTTTTCAAGATTTAATTAAAAAAAAAAATTCAAATTTGTTTTGGATTTATAGGTTAGGGTTTTTCTCAAGTGACTGGGTCAAGACTTGATGCAATTTGATATTTCAAGCTAAGCAGGAGAATACACAGCTTCTGCGTACACGCAAGTATTTACATAGCTGACATAGTTTTCCTGATTGTAACATACTACACTCAGTAATTACATACTTCCTTGTTGCTTTATTTTGTGATCTGTATCAAGATTCATTTGATGTGTTGAAATCAGAGCACTTAATGCACAAAAAAAATTACTTTAAAATTTAGAAAAGTTTAATATAAATATATACATACATGAAAAATTAAAACCACATTCTACCTTCAAAGGTGATTTACTAACCGAACTAAAGTATAAGGATGTAGGCTGATGTCACAACCGAGACCAGAAGCGCTTGCTGTCACTAGAATACTTATCTTAACCTCCTCTCCAGTTATAGCTCCTCATCCTCACTGCTTCTTTCCCCCCGGCACTGAGTCTAGCAACTGGATAGTCTTGGGAGACTCAAAAAGCCAGATAGCTCAGCAGAAAATTAAGTTTCAAATAAACCAGCTTAGACTAGTTTCCTGGTGGATCCCTCAGCTGATTTAACCCAGACCTACTGACCATGCAGGCAGAGATGAGCAGATTCCGCTGACACGTGGGAGGGAGGAGTACCTGTGCCTGGAGATGGGTGGGGAAGGCTCCTCAGGCAGCTAGCTGCTAAATGAAGCCACACATCACCTGCTGTTAGTAACTGAGAAGTCACACAACATTGCAGAATTAATAGATCTAATCCTTTTCCATCTAGTTTTAGTCAGAGATGTAAAGACAGCACCCAGCTTAGCTACTTTTTTCCATTATAAAATCATCCTTGATGGTATTTACTACTGAAAAGAACCAGCTGAATAAACTGAAGACAAAAAATAGCTTCTCCATCCCTTTGAAAATACCCAGTGCAATGGTTGTAGATGCTTAGTAAAGTTGAGTCACTAAGTTCCCTTAGAACCTCATCAGTTAACATGAAACTCCTTTCATATCATTTCTATGAGGAACTTTAATGGGTCACACTCCATAAAGAATTCTGACTTAGGTTGTCAGTTTCTTTCATATAGAACACTTTAGTCTTTTGCTTTAAAACAATTTTTGCCAAACAACCTGTTCCAAACCAAAGCAGAAAGAGACCCAGATTGAATTTCTGAGCCCACCTTTTTTTTTTTCTTAAATACAAAACTTGGGGGGTTATCAAACTTCTTTATATATTCTGTGGGGTAGAAGGATTCCTGCATTCCATCCTTGCAGTTTCTTCAGCAGCTGAAATCCCTCAGGACTGTGCATTTCCAAGGACTCTGATCTTCTTTACTACCAAAGGCAAAACACTTATTTTGAAATGAGAGCTCTGCAAACTTGGCAGCGCTCTGTTTCTCTTGGGAGGAGAAAATGGAAGGGAAAACCTGCTCTTTTGACTCAATAATTAGTGTAACATTCAGCAATGAGTTAAAAAGTACTTTTTTTTTTTATTCCTTTGTACACAACACATGAGGAAATAAACATAATTAGTTTCAGGAAGAACAGTGGCATCTAATCCTCATGGAAAAGAGAAAGAAAAAAATTCACAAAACAGCCTAAACATTTAGAACTAAAATATAACCAGTCCCAAGGGTTAATTTGTCCCATAATGAACCACAGCGATGAAGCAGTTACTCCTGCATTTTCGAGAGGGAGGGCCAGCTTATCAGTTCAAAGTTAATAGCACACCTGCCAAAACACAAATTTTAGTCACTATGAAGAGAACAAAGCATGATTATATAGCCAACACTGGCATGTCTAAAACTGATTTAACTGGAGCTATGACCCCACGCAAAAAAAAAAAAAAAAAAAAAAAAAAAAAATGGTTAAACTTGGCTGGAAGCTCTGAGAAGGAAGAATACTTCTGTGGTGACATTATACAAATACGTAACTTTTCCATCTTACCATATGTAACCCATGAATTTAAGATGCAGTAAATGGGTCAAAATTGAAAAGTCCTTTTACTTACAGTTACTGATCTGAGGTAAGCTCTCAGTAACATGGTCAAGCAGGATAAAAATGGTGAAATTAGTTTTAAACTGCCAATACAGGGAGGTAAATTTATGACACCATATTTCATTTTGGTATTGCTCCTATAGAGTCATTTGGTAGTTAATATATTTTATCTAATTTTGTGTATATATATTATCTAAATTTTTCTTGACTTCAATTACATATTTTTGCCTCTAACAAAAAAACCCAAATTAACAAAAAAAACCACACCACACACACACAAAAAAAAGCTCAAAAATAAAAGAAAAATCACCTCACTTTATGGAAGTGGTATTACCAAAGGTCATTTGGATTAATTTCAATGCCTTAAATTTTACAAAATCATCTGAAATAAAAACTCAAGGACAGAAATCACCCATGCAGCAAACACTCCTTGCAAATTTTCACTGTACAAGGCCATCATGTTTCAGAACTTGAAACACTGAAGCATGTTTAGAAGAAAGTTTATACTTAGCAGTAAGAAAACTTACAGGCTGAAGACAAAAAGCCATTCTTTTCTAAGGTCAAAGAAACCACAAAACAGCATTCAACATTCAAATACAGTTCAATGATGTGTTACTTCTCTATTCTTTTGAGGTGGCAGAACATAACTTTTTAATGGAAGTTTTAATATTCGGTAAGAGGTTCAAAGGCATGCACTGTGCTTGCAGTTACAATGCAAGGGGAATAATCTGTAACTGAAAAGTCAGTTATATGTCAACTTTTTCTAATGCTAGGCTAACACTATCAACGCCCAAGTCCCAACCTCATTGCATTCTGTTTATTTAAGTACAATATTTCAGAAGTGTTATGGTCAACAGTTAAACTTACTTCTCACTGTTTAGGGGAATGAACAAAATAAGTATTTTAACGGCTAATGGGAGGTGTTTGGCGGCCTGTTTTTCCATTGATACTTATGGAAATGGCTTGCTCAGTGCAATTTTCAAAGGCAGGTAGGTATGTGACTATATCCTTAGGGCACCAGCTTTACCAAAAAAAAAAAAATCAAGCCAAGCAATGCTTGAAGTCTTCTGTAATATACAAATAGTACAAGCATTCTAATCCAAAGTCCTACATTTTGGGAAAATGCTGTCCCAAAACAGAATTCTCTTCTGAAGAGGTCAGCAAATGTGACATACAGACTAGAATGTGACTCCCCATGGTGGGCATAGAGAGGTCACCAGAAACCTTGGTGCAAATGAGCCTCTTGCAGAAACCTGCTAGCAAAGACTCCAACGTCAAGCAGGAAAAAAAGGAAAACAAACCAACTTCCAATGGCTGTAAACCAGATCTCTTGGTGTCTTACAATGAGAGAAAGAACAAAGGAGAGGAGAAGAACATGAAGAACCAAGTAAGATACAGAAAAAGATCAAAGTTATTCTTGACTTAATAATCCTACCTGTTAAAGATGCAGAGTGTCTCAATACCAAATAAGGAACAACTCTACACTTGTCAGATGGACATAGTTGGGGAAACATTAAAATGAAAGTCCGTATTAAAAATTAGTTATGAATATTATAAGTTCATGCATTTTTAATTAATTCTATTAGATTTGGCTAGTGTTTCAGTCTAGAATCTTGTGGTCAGCATTAAGGACTATATGTAAATACACTTGAGCCTTGTTAACTTTAGGGGAATTTTAGATCAATGAGCATTTTTTTTCCACCAGTTAATGTCCAGACTTGAGATACAGAAAAACATCAAATGGTAGTAAATTTAGAAGATGATAGATTGAGGTCAAATAAATGTCTATTGCAGTTAAGTCTTCATCTACAAATTCAAACAACTGCTGGATGTTACTCCTCCTCTGGAAGCTTACAGACTGTACAAAAAAATATTGTGCTACAGAGCAGTAGGTCACGAAATTTCATTTGACAAATATGTATTAAAATCATTAAGTTCCTGAATATTAATTTTAAATGCTGAAACACATCCTTCAGCTGGAAATCAGCCTCTACAACATTTTAGCCTAGTTATTCCTATGGCAGATTGAGACAATTGCAGCAATGTTACTCAAAATCGTTCCTTCTTGAATTCCAGCATCCCTTTCTGAACACAAAATATACAGCTTATTTATATGCAGCAACTAAATATATCAAGTCAATATGAAATGGGCATAACACAAAATATTCCCTTTCATGAAATGAAAAGAGATACACCCTAGCTGAAGTCTGCTAAGCATTTGGCTGCTCCCACAGAATCCAGCTGGATTTCAGGATCTCAGAAAAAATAAAATCCCTATCTACACAACCTCAGCACACATCAAATAATGAAACAAATTACTGGGAGAAATGTTTTAAGAAGCAAAGCAGAACATTTTCAATTGACATAACTATACTGAAAAGAAGGACTTACTAGAATTCAACAGCATGCTAACTTTTAGTAGACCATTGATGAAATTCTGCAATCATACCACAGTTTGCATTAGGATAGTTTGATTTTGGGTTTTGGTGGATTTTTTTTTTTTTTAAAGAATAGTAAGTGGACAAGGATATGAAAACTAGACCTTTTTCCTGCTATATATTTCCAGATGCTTCAAGACATATGACCAGTTCTTCTGTTGCAATGCAGCAGCATTATCTTTACAGCAAAGCACAAGGCAGAGCTACTCCACTCAGAGGTGGGATAGGCAGCCAGCGTACCTGGAACAGTTTCCAGCTTTATGCAATTTAAGCAATTAAGAATAGTGCAAAGCATTTAAGTACTGTGACTTTCTACATGAACACAGCATTGAAAACTACAGCATAAAAATTTTAAGCTGCTAAATAACTTCTGGCCCAGTGTTTTATCTGAGTGACATTAGTCAGTGATAGCATGTTCTCAGAGATATGGTTCCTATGGATTCCATGAGAGTCAGCTGCTTTACAGAAGAGGAACTGCAGTTAGCAGGAAAAAAAACCCACTCATTCCTCTCCAGACCTCAAAAAGGCCAGCCAGTAGGATCTTAGCAGCCAGCCAGGCCATACAAGCAACTTCAAACCAATTACAGCATACGCAGCCTGCTGTAGGAGGTGCAGGAGTCACCCCGTGCTGGACGTGAGCACCCTGGGAGAGCCAGGCTTGGCCCAGGGAGGACACCGGGGATGTCAAGGGAACCGAACAGCACAAGTTCCACATATGACAGCACCATGAGCAGGAATGGGTGATACAGAATACCTAGAAAATTGGGGGTGAGGTGTTTAAACTTTGTTACAATATAACACGTGAGCAGCAATTGACACATTGTTATGGACAGAAACAAGTTTCATTGCCAGTAGAGGACACCTTGGAACTTTATTTCCAGACAGAGAAGGTTAGCGTGAAGCTCAAATCTGGTGAAAAGCCATCTCTCTCCTCCCTCAAAACTACTAAAGACAATTGTAACATAAATTCATTTTTAATTTTCTTGGTAGCTGTGCACTAGAAGATACTGAATTTTCAAGCATTTAGTGTATCTAAGCAATCCTTACAGGTCTACTTGTGATGTGACAAGTCTTCCCTCTTCAAAACAGAGCCGAGAGACAAATCTGCACCCCAGTGACTTCAGAATAAATAAAATCAGTTCAGGAGATGGCAGATTAAGAAACTAGAGTTAAGCCTTTCTCTTCCTCTCCACCAACAGCTAGCCTAAAGTTGCTAGATGAAGAAGTTAGAGGGAAAGTAGTTTTTATGAGTTCTTGGAAACCTATCCATCTTACTGCAAAGGTGTTTAACAGCACAGCTTGAGCAATTCTGGTGCAAGTAACCTGTAAGAACAAAGAAACAGAGATCATTTGCCCTGCTTTTCTCAAACTCTAGGACACCTTCCCTCATCAAAAGCAACTGATTCAACAGCTCTGTCAAACTACGACACACTTCCTTTTGAGTTTTTAAGACCAAATGATTCCTATTTTCCAACTGTTTTTCATGAGTCTAGTTTGAAGAATGTTGCATTAAAGTGGATTGTCCAATTGCAGTTTCTCTTGTATGTTTGATTCCTTCAAGTATTGCTCATTAGCACGGTCACATCCATGGCCTTATTCAACAATCCTTGAAACTCAAGCTGTCCTTGACAATTTCAAAAAGTAATAAAAACTCAACACACTTGAGAGAGCTGAGGGCTGTAAAGGATCCTGGGACGTGGGAGGAGCTGGTGAAAGCCCTAGCAAACTGAACCCTACTCACATATCCATCTACAACAAATGAGTACAGAGCGCTTTATCAGTGTTGTGCTAGTACATATAATCTGCACAGAATCAACTTTGTATTCATGGATGGATCTGTGCCGTAAGCAAGATATTCTGAACTTTGTGGAACATTTCCTACAAGGACGTAAAGCTGCTGAAGATAAAGTGCATTTGGTTTTGGTTTGGTTTTTTTTAAGGCAAAAGTACTACAGAGTCTGAAATCAATCCCAGAAACACCAACCTCTACACTAGACTTCAGAAAGTAAAAACCTCACATACTCTATCAAACATACTACTAGCTTTCTTCAGAATACAAAAAAAGGAGAAAAGAATAAGGAAAGGCTGCACAGAGCCCTTAAACAACCACAGGTCTTGTAACTAATGGAGTGTCTTTCCCCAGAAGAATGCAATTTGATTCTCCCAGAGAAAAAAAAAGCTGCCCTTTCAAAGAGTCAGCAAAACAGCTGAGATGTGCTAAGGAGACACATGTAACTACTAGTTTCCAGTCTTGTAGATGAATTCCTGGTTTCTACTTTCAGTAACACCTAACCTTTTCCATAACCAGCTGGCACACTTAATCAAGACTGTTATACCCAGGAGATGCAGTTAAGAATGAGTACTTTCACAATTTTAAAGATATCTGCTTTTCAGTCAAAGAATCACTTAATTCAGAATTCCTTGAGTATCCATAATGGTTTGAAAAACTTCAATATTTTTCTCCAGATTTTATACAGGTAAAGCCCATTTCTTAATTTTTTTATTATCTCCTTAATCTATAAAGTATATCTAAGAACAGAAGAACTGCTTATGAGGAAATTATTCTCAAAATAGACCTTGTTCTTTTTTCAGAGAAACTTCTTGCCCTGTCACTTGCACATGTTTTTACAAAACAGGCACAATTTGCAAATCAACACTAGAGGCCATGGTTACTATGTTTCACTTTATCACATATACCTAAAGTTAAAAGTACTCTTTACACCCCTGTTCTGCCTACTTCAGAATAACCTTTAAATATTATTTTACGTGGACTGCAGAACTGAAGAAACTCTGCGACCAATACAGCTAGAGAGTTACCCCTTACTTCTCTGTTCAGCCCTCAAAACCAAGTTTGTAGCTTTTCTTCCCAATACAGAAAACATTTGCATATATATTTATCTTTTCTTGTTTTGGCAGAAACAAAAACCTTTTCTCCCAAAAAGAGCCCAAGAAAACTTGGGTGTACAAACCTAGGCGGTCACTGATGTTAATAAAACCACGCTGCTCTCATGGCTCTTCTATTTGTGGCACCTTTTCTCCAGCTGTGCCAGTTTGGCATCAGCAAAACCACACTGGAGATGCTGTCCTATAGATCCCAACTCCATAAATTTGCTTGGAGAGAAACACCATGCTTGCCTTTGAGACACTTGCTTTGCCTATCGCCTGCCAACCACAAGTCCAGACATATATGCTTTCTGGATCAAATATACTGGCGGAAAGGGCTCCCTTCCCCTGGCTGGAAAAAAATCAGTTCCTGTCTATTTGCTAGGGAAATAGTTTGGTGCGCATTCTTTATCATGCCATGTTAAGGGCAGCCATTCTTCCAATTTGCTGTCCAAGGAAGAAAAATTCCTCTTTAACAAAAATAAATAAGCTAGCACAGAACTGATACATCCATATACCACCTAGAGCTGCTTCACAGAGAATACTGAAACACCATTATTAGCAGTCCATGGGAAGCAGGAATGAGCAGGTGAGGAATGTGTGCAGCAAGATCGTCTGCAGCTACAGCCACTGCTGAACTGCTCCTGTCCACACCAAGCAGGCCGATCAGCCAAGCCTGGCAGCTTTCCACTCCCGCTGTGTAAGAATGTTAAAGATTATAGTAAAAGAATGAAGCGAAATCTTTGATGAACGGATGAGTTAGCAGCACGAGGAGTACTGTCGCGATTTACAGTAATTTTAAATTCATGTTGTTGAACTTAATTACTACAGCATGTCGTACCACTAGTGCACCATTGTCTTTCAATGTTATCATTTAGCTGGATGACCAAGAGACATAATTCTGTTTAGAGTATTCAACACTGTCCTTCAAGCTTCACTAAGATTAAGAAATATGGGTGAGAAAACTAAGTAGCTAAAGTTAAGTGCAGGCGCAACAACAGTCAGTAATAAAAGCAGTGAACAGGCACATGTGCTGAGGTTATAATCAAAAGCATGCTCTACCATTACCCATGTACACAGAGATGATAATGGTAATCAGTTCACAGAAGTCACCAACTCATCTCTAGGTGCTATGCCAAACCACAGGCTTATGAATTCATTTCAGATATTGAACTTTGCCCTTGTCATCTTAGGAGACCAGTATGCAGCAACCCACTTTGTCTCAGGAAAGCAACTAAATAAGGCCCAGCAGCTCACTCTGAACACAGCAGCAAACTAGGAGGGCACAAGCTGCCCACAGACACTTGCTGAAAATTACCTAAAGGTATGTTCCAAGAGTGCATTGTCTTTTGCTACAAACAGAACGACAAACGTAGCTGAGCTAGGTCCTTTCTTTATCAAAGAAATAGTGAAAGTATTCTCAGGAACAGTCCCATGACTGAGCCTTGTCTTAACAACCCATGCATGATGACCTTCAAGACACACTGCAAAGGCCTTTTTAAACAAAGTGCTTCAAACTTGAATGAAGCTTTTTCATTTCTACCAGGCTACTTAGGGATGTCTAACCAGAAGAAGAGTAATATATTGCTGCATTTGGCCGGTTCAGAACAAGGAGAAGAGTGTAGAGATAGCTTCAGACATTTATGGAAGCACATGGACTTCCATTTTCAAGCCACCAATTCAAAACACAACTATAACAACAAGTCGTATGCAACTCCGTCCTAGTAAGCCAGCCTTTCAACACCCCAACTGCCAAAATCTTAGATGCTTTTGTATCGAGGGATGGACCAAGGATCCATTAGGCATGAACTGAGCACCTCCCTCACTCTTTCAGGTGCTTCAGTCCATGCCAGCGGCTGAACTCTGGCAACTGCGCAAGAGTTTCTACTGGCTTTAAGCTACTGTCGTTTCTGTTCCAGTGTTCACTACGTGAGTGAATTTTGGCAACGCTAAATCCATGCGACAACAAACAGAAACACGCTCGGCAGTGAAACAGAAGCAATATCCTTATGAAACCTTCCCTTTACCAGGCGCTTTGTTTACTGTAACTTTTAAAAGCTCGGGCTACACAGCACACCAGAGCAACAGAAGGCTCGCGGATGTGCCATCGCTGTGGTGCACAGGGCTTCACCCCAGTTCGCTTTCCGGTGAGCTCCCATCCGCGGGAGCAGGAGGAGGTAAGCCCTGTCCCCCCCTACCTTGTCACAACGAGTCCGTCACCAGCTCGCCGCCGGGCAACGCACCTGCCGCCAGCCCGAGCTTCTGGCGGAGGGGTGCCCCGGCCGCCCAAGTTGCGACACCCATCTCCCGGCGAAACAGGACTCCCGGACCGTGCCCCGCCAGGCCCGGCCGCCCGTTTCCTGAGCGAGCCGCCCGCCGCCGGGCCGCCCCCGCGCCACTGCCACGGCCAGCACCGCCACACCGGGCGGCCCCAAGGCGAGGGGCCGGCGCCCCGCTGCAGCCCGGCCGCGGCAGAGCGCCGGGGACGCCCACCCCCACCACCACCGCCTGCAGCGGCCTCCACCGGCCCCCCCCCGGGTCGGGACTCACTGTTGCTCGACTTGAGGTCCCGGTGCAGGATGGGGACGATGGCCTCGTCGTGCAGGTAGAGCATGCCGCGGGCGATCTGCACCGCCCAGTTCACCAGGATGTGCGGGGGGATGCGGCGGCCCCCGCGGGCGGCCCCGGTCCCGGGAGCGGCGGCGGCGAGGGCCCTGTTGAGGGAACCGCCGCGGGCGAACTCCATGACGAGGCAGAGGTTGGGTTCCCGCAGGCAGACGCCGTGCAGGGCGATGATGTTGGGGTGTCTCAGCATGGAGAAGAGCTTGGCCTCCTGCCGCACACTCTCCGCCGTGGCCGTGATATCCTCGTCGGGGTCCTGCCGCGCCGCCTTCACGGCCACCTCGCGGCCCCGCCAGGTGGCCCGATACACCTTGCCGAATCCCCCCACGCCGATAATCTCCTGCAGCTCCAGGTGCTGGAAGTCGATCTCCGTCAGGCTCCCCGCGGGGTCCCCCCGACCGCTGCTGCCGCCGCCCGCCGCCGCCGCCCCGCCGCGGGGCTGGCGGGTCACGTAGTTGGCGGGGAAGATGCCGAGGCGGTGGCGGATCTTCCCCGCCCACCAGCCGTCGTCGCCGGACACGGCCGCGTCCTGCGACAGTACCTCCACCACGTCTCCCCGCCGCAGGCTCAGCTCGTCCTCGCCGCTCGCCTCGTAGTCGTACAGTGCCGTCCACAGCGGGCACGAACCCCCGCCAGCGGCCGCCGCCGCTCCGGCGCCCGGCACAGCCATGGCAGCGACCGTCAGCCCCGGCAGCCGCTACCGCAGCCGACGCGGGGGCGCCCGCCCAACCGCATCCTCACCTGCCGCCGCCGCCGCCGAGCGGGAGCCGCGGTAGGGGGAGGGGCAGGGGCGCCGGGCAGGGGGAAGGGGCGGGGCCGGGGCGGGGCCTCCCGGCCCCGTCGCCGCCGCCGGGCTCCGGCAGGTAGAGCGCAAGCGCACGCGGGGAAGGCGGGGAGGGGTGGGACGGTGTCCCGCGCCCACCCTCCCCCCGGAGATTGGCCGTCGGCCGTCACGTGAGGCCGATCGCTGGAGGCGGGGCCGGGGGGCGCGGGCCGGCGGGCGGGCGTGTAGGCAGGTAGGTGCCCGCGCCCGCCCTCCCACGCGCGCAGACTGGCAGGCTCCGGCCGCCGCGGGGGGCGGGGCGCTGGCGGGCGCGCGGCTGAGGCGCTCGCAACGTTCCCGCCCGGCCGGGGGAAGGGGCGGTGTAACGGCACCGGCGGGCCCGCCCCACCGAGGGCTGTCGTCAGGGGCAGAGTGGCGCGTTCTGGCCCCTTAGGGAGCCGGGGAGGCTGTCGGGGGGGCGGGGAGCCGGTGGCCCCAAGGCGGGCCGCAGCGCCCGGTGAGGTGGCAACGGTGTCTCGGTGCAGGCCGCCCTCAGACACCCGCCCCGGCCTGCTTTGCCCCTCGGGGGTTCGTGTGTCCGCCGGCAGCTTCCCCTCTCCTTCGTTGTGCGGTTTTGGGACTTCACCAGAATAAACCCCAAGGAGTTTCTGAAGAAGCCGAGCTGCCTCAGTTCGTGTTGCCTCCTCCACCTGGCTTCGCTGCTCATCGGCCCTCGCTGCCCTGTCCACGTGCGGACTGAGAGGGTCCCGGCTCTGTGTGGCCAGATCACACGATCCTTTCGTCAGGAGGTTGCCTGGAAATAGCAAATGCTGTGTATATACTATTTCTGGATAAAGATTTTCCTGCTTTTAGGTGGAAAAATCGTATCACTTTCTAAACTACAGCAGTCGTTTCGTTGGAAGTCAGAGAGAAGTGTGTGGGCTGGGGACATGCTTTCTTTTCACCAACACTCTGGGAAGCATGGTTCAAAGTGGAAGGAGATGTGTTTTCATCCTCGGCATGGATCGCTTTGTGCTGCGGCATCTGTGGTTCTGGACGTGGCTGCTGCCAGCAGAAGCCCTGAGGTGGATAGAAAAGGCTTGGGGAAGGTGTCAAACCACACTGTCAGGTAAAATAGCCTGGCGTGATGAATGCCTCTCAACTTCTCGCACAAAAGCCCACGGCCAGAACGCTCTGCACCCCTACATCAACACAAAATTTGCAACTGGATATCACGTGACTAAGGTTCCAACATAAAGATGGTAATTCAAAAATTTTGCAGCATCAAAAAATCAGAAATTCTTGTTTATCCCACAGTCTAAACTGTGCCCATAGTTGCACACATAAGGCAAAAAATCAAATTACATGGAAAGTGACTTACTGAACCATGCTAGCCAAACAGAAGGAATGCAGAACCAGCATTGTCGATCGAGTCTTTTCCCATTTCCTTTAATATAAGAGGATGCCTGGAAGCTATTCAGAGAGATAATTACAAGCCTTTTCCTTATCTGCATATTTGCCTTATTATAAAAGCCATAAAGTATGTTGTAATACAAGCATTCTGCCACACAAATTCCACCTTGAACTTTATCTGTTATCTAAGAGAATCTACAGGAACTAATTAAGTGTGGAATGTTTTGGGTCAGGCAAGGTATTGGTTGCACAGCACAGTGAAAAGTTTAAATATTTATTTAGAGCTGTTATTCCAAAATTTGCTCTCTGAAGTACCATTACCCAACAGCAGTCACTACACTCGAGTTCTTTGTTTGGTGTCACTGCAGCGCCAGGTACTCTAGGATATTGGTAAATAATTGTTCCTCAGGGTGCTTGTACAGGGAGCGATTTTGTGGAGAGCAGGGCGAAGCACCCGTCACTTCCCTGATGGCACCGCCTAGCAGGTTGCCCTCGAGGCGAATGGCACAGGGAAGGCAAAGCTCTCAGCTCAGTTTGTCACGGGCATCGCTCCGGAGAAAAGCGGTCACGTTTTTCATCTTTGGCATTCCTGCTGCTGTAGGTGTCGTATCGTGCATCTGTGCTGCAGCCAGAACGCACATCCTGAGCTGGAAATTACAGGAACCCTTCATTCCTGCACAAGTATCACCGTGTCACAGAATGGTTTGGGTCGGAAGGGACCTTAAAGACCATCTAGTTCCAACCCCCCTGCCATGGGCAGGGACACCCTCCACTAGACCAGGTTGCTCAAAGCCTCATCCAGCCTGGCCTTGAAGACAGCCAGGGAAGAGCCAGTACCAGAAAATGCTTAGTGTCGATACTACCCCAAGATGAGGAAGAGTTGAATAACTCGCGTGATGGGCTGACAAGTCACGCGAGTAAGACCCAATGTTACATCAACTCCAATGAAGCCTTCACCACTTGCGCCCTCCACGCAGTAACCTCTGTGAGTTAGAGGTCCTGAAAAACAGAAGAGAGGAGGTTTTGCGGAAGTTTTTTTTCCCCACCTTTGCTTATCCACCTCTCTTTTTTTCAAGTACGCATACGGGAAACAACTTCAGTTTCTGAAAAATTAACATTTTTATTATCACACATCAGAAGTATTACTCACAGCTGGCTACTGCAACTGGGTTCAATCATTATGTTTGTGTTAACAAGCTTTGCTGGCTTTGCAGAGGCTCTGCAGAGGGTAAAATAACAACTTTCCGCACAGCAAGGGAGAGGTTTAGGTAAGAGGGGTACACGGGAGCAGCGCGCGAGGCACTGCTGGGACCGTGCCGCCTTCATACACCTCGAGAGACTTTGCTGCCCACCGAGACACACCAGGCGATTACCTGAGTACTCATGGGTTGGCAGCCGTAAGGTTCTTTAACACAAGGCAGACTGAGTTTTACCCTGAACTCTGGAGAGGAACCAAGTGTTTTTGGACAGAATTTCTCCACCCTCCTACCCAAAATACGGCTCCAAACAACACAGAAGTTCAACACTAAAGGTGGGCAGAGCCAAAAGCTCCAAACCTCGTGATGTATCGGGCAAAATTAGTAACCGGCAATGAAAAGAAGGCGGCGGGGGTGTGACCGATGAGGAGAGCGGCCCGGCTTGGCCCAGCCCGGCCCGCTGACACCGCCGCTGCCCCTTTGCCGCGCGTTTTTTGCACCTGTGAGACAGGCTCGTGGCCAGCCCGGGCGGTTCGCCGCGGTGACGGACGTCTCCGCGCCAGAACTGCCCCCCACCCCCGCCGCGGCTCTGCTCGGCCCAGCCCCTCTCCGCCCTCCGGCCTCCCTGCGCTGCCGCTCGCTGCTGGCAGCCGGGCCCGGCTCGGCGGTGGGGCAGCGCCCCCTGCACCGCGGCGGGAACGGGCGGGGCGCTGTGTCCGGGCGGGGCGCGGCCCGTGGCGGCGCCCTCCCGGCGGCGGCGGCCGGGGTGGGGCGGGCGAGATGCTCGGCGTCGCGGGGCACCATGGGAGAATCCGCGGGCGCCCGGCATGGCGGCGACGGCGGCGGCGGCGAGTGGCTGAGGGGCGGCGGTGGCGGCGGGGGGCGGCCATGGTGTCACCGGCGGCGCGGCTGGTGGGGCAAGGCGTGTGGGCGGCGCTGACCGGGGGCTGGTACCACGACCCGGAGCAGGGCGCCTTCACCAACAGCTGCCACCTCTATTTGTGGCTCTTCCTGCTGATGCTGCCCATGGCTCTGCACCTGGTGAGACCCGGCCCAGGGCGCGGAGGGGGGCTGAGGGGCCGAGACGGGGCTAAGACGGGGCCGGGCGGCTACCGCCGCGGACCCCAGCCTGGAGGCAGCAGTGGCAAGGGCGTGAGCGCAGCGGAGAATAAACTGACCTCGGGGGTGGTTAAAATATAGGCGTGCTGGGTTTTACGCGAGGCTTTTGTGTTTAAAGGTTAATGGGGTAAGTGCGGCGGGCGCGTTGGGCTGGGGCCGGACCTCAGCCCTGCAGACGCCCTCGGGGGAGGGTTACTCGGGAAGGGGTGCAGTGCTGGCCTCTGCGAATGCACAATGACCCTCGGGACGTTTGGTCCAAAACAAGTCGCTTTTAGCGGCATCTTTTTCCCCCAAGTCTTCTCCAGCCTTACCTACTGAAAAGGGTAAATAGATGGAAAAATCCAAATACCACGTAATTAATAAGCCTTGCTGAATGTCACTGGTGAGTCACATGGCTTTTCGTTACATGCAGCTCCCGTTGTGCTGAAATTTAAACATTGCAAAGAAATAATTTTAATAACTAGAGTTTCTTTGCAAGACTTTAAAATTATTTTCCTTGAAAACTGGAAACTTTTGCTCTATTTTTGTGGGTTTTCCTACTGTGTGGGAAAAGCTTAAAAGTACAGTTTGCTGGATCATTGCATCTATAAATTGGTGTGTTCTTCAGTGACTTTTAGCTTAATATTGGTTTCATTGGAAACAATGTCCATCCCTTTTGGTTCTCACAGTGACTCAATTCTGAACTAAGTTCTGTAGATTTTTTTTTTTTCTTGGTTAAAATTTGTCTACATGTGTCTCTTCACCCTACATGGTCAGGTATTGGTCTGAATTTCAAAGGCAAAGAGCATTCATGGATCTCTCTGCAGTCTCAGTGAAAAGCAAATCTTGTGTCTTTAAAAATCAGTTGGTATACTGTGTTTTGTGGCATGGATTGCAGTGAATTCCTATAAGCGTGGCTCATAGAGTTAATGAACCAAGATAACAGTATGCTTTCTACTGACTGATGGGTTCTAATTCCTATGCAGACCAGCAAGAGCTGTACATTACAGGATTTACTATCAAAGTGGTATGTGTGATTAAAAAGAAAAAAAAAGTCAAGGTTAACTCTTTTCCAGTTGATATAAGTATGTATCTGAAAGAATATGTATTTCCTTGTGGGAAACTGAACTAATAGCATGGAAGAAGGAATGTGGGGTTGCACAAGAGAACACTGGATAAAAAGATTGTTGGTCAGAGCTAAGGTAAAAAAAAAAAAGACATTATTTAAAGGGAAGGGTTGAAAACCTAACTTACCTACTCAACTCTGGCTTTATCTTTGCCTGTCTAGATGGACTTTCTTTTTCTGCAGACTGTCTGATTTTCTGATGAATCATCCGGTTAAATGAACTCATGTTCTTGAGCTAATGTATTGATATGGGAATTCTTTATCCTTGATAAGAATAATGCATTTATTATGCTGGCTGCTGGAGAGTAATTATGTCCTTAAAGTATTTGTTTTCTTGCTTTTAAGTGTTCGGGCTTTGTAACTTTGTGCAAGACGTATATTCTTGCCACTTAGAAACTTGAACCTGCTTTTTAACTGAGGGTTCTCCTTGGAGAATTGTATTTATAATATTACATTAGGTAATGTTTGGGTGATGTTTGTTACAGACAACACCAATAGTTTTGGATTCAGCTATAGTCAGTCACTGACATTTCTTGAAATAGTAAAGTCAAAACTAATCAGAGTACCACTTTAAAAATTTTTCCTTTGCCTGGGATAATCGTAGTCACACTTTTGTAAAAGTCAGAAAGTCCCTCTGAAACAGTTTGATTTAAATAAAATGGCAAAACTTATCCAGCTGTTTTCACACTGGCTCAACGGAGATGTGCTGACAGTAGCATCCGGAAGCTTATAGTACCAAGTTGTTTCTGTCGTGTGAATCGAGGATTTCATTCTCTAGCTTTGTCAGCACAGCTTGCTGTGGCACTAATGGTTCCATTATTAGCTTCTCCACCTCTGAAAATGCAATCTGTATTTCCATCTCTTCCTTTTCTTTCTCATTTATCCTTTGTAGTAGTAAATATACAATTAGAATTTACGTTGGGTGTTATTTGGAGCATCATTGCTGTTAAAATCAGCTTTCAAAATTGTAATGAGATGTCTTCTAACTTTGCCATGTCAACTCTCGTAATAGATGAAGAATTAAAGTTAACTTATTCCACCAAATGGTCCAGGGTTCCCAGGTGTTTTATGCATGAAAATAGTGGTACTTGTTATACAAAGCCACTGGGCTGAGTTCAGCCCCAGCGAAACACCAGTGATGCAGAGATGCAACTTAGGGAATGCTTGTACTATGGCTTATTTTACAAGCCGCAAGAGAATGCGGCATCCACGTTATGGTGGGCCCCGAGAATGGCCTAGGGAGTGTTTCTTCGGCCTTTTCTTGGACAGGAAGCCCTTGAACTTACAGGGCTGTTGCTCCTTACACATTAGATCTTCGAATCATGCTGTGGTAGGAGAAGTACAACATGGCAGTATAAGGGTGTGGGCGCATAGATTTCTCAGTGGCGAACTGTAATAAAACTTGCAGTGTGTCAGCTGCTTCCAGTCCCGTTTCACCACACTTTACCCTGCTTTATCTCTCTATTAAAGACACACATACCTCCACAAAAGAGAGATAAGCTACACTGTACTTACTGTATTTATTGTGTAATAGGATGCACATTTGCAACTGAGTGTACACCCCTGAAATTTTATTTGCTACTTGTTTTCCCATGTTCTATACTGTGATGGACATCTCTTGGTTATTAATTCAGCTAAATCAACATAAAAATATTTGGCTCCAACATTATGTCTCCCAGTCGTACCTCTGCAAGCCTGATGGTAGTGACTGACTGCATATTGATTTGGCAGTTCCCTGGCTTGTGTCTTTTAGCACACCAAGACAGTGAGGCCCAGGTGTAGCACCACCTTGCTTTAGGTGTGCAGGCGGGATACATCTGGGTCTAATCTTATCATTCAGTCCCATTTACAAGGTGTGGTGTTTTGTTCAAAGGTTACACACCTTCATATTAAGAAGTATATACCTCAGTCATCTGTGACTTAGTGCTACCCAAATAATGTCAGTAGAGAGGTGACAAAGAATTTTGCCTTTCCTTTTGGAGCAACCTCTGGGTGGGCAGAAGCTTGTGAGCAAAAGGCCTCCCTGCATGGACAGGTCAGCTCTGTTGCATTTGCTGTACTAAGTCAGATGACATTTGGAACACGCCAGCTTGTATTTCTGCCTGTGACCCCATGCTGTTCTGGTGCGGGGTGTAACATCCGAAGCTACTGGAAAACAAAAAGTACATTATGGTGGAGTTTTTAATTGGGGAAGAGCAAAGAAAGCTAGAGCTACATCTTCCACAGAAACCTGTGGGACGTCACGAAGCCTGCTTTCTAATGAATTTGTATTTGTGGGTTTCCCACCTCCCCCCCACCCCCAGCTTCTAATAAGATGTCAGCTCAATTGGAGCTTTTCCTGTCACTGAGGCAGCTCTCAAAAGGCCGGAGAGCTGTGTGGGTTCCTCTCATTAATGCGGGAGGTGTGCTGCTGTGACCTTGTCCCAGTGGGCTCTGTTCTCTCAAAGTTAGTTGAAAGTAGCCAAAGAATTATAAAGTTATTCAGCAGAGGGGATGGGGAGAGGTGATGAACACACAGACACATGGTGTGATTATAAAACCTCGTTTCCATAGGAAACCAGGCTAATTATAACTATAGTGCATTAAAAGCGAATCTATCCTATAATTCCTCAGTGGTCTGTAACTTAATTCCTCCTTAGCTCGAGCAGCTTTGATATAGCTTTCACCTATCCATACCTGGGAACACCAACTGCAGTCATATGACACTGGCACCCTTATGCAAGAGGCCTGGTTGAGAAAATCGAGGGCTTTCCATTCTCAGCTTCATTTTTCTCCTAATTGCTCATGTGGGCAGGGCGGAAGCTGCTGGCCTGTACTACTTAGCTTGCCCCAAGATTCAAAATATTAAGGATGCGCTAGCCTTATTGTACGTAAGCAGGCATGGGATTGGGAGTGTGCATGGCAGTATGGGAGTGGGGAAGCGCTGTGTATCTGGGCAGATTGGCAGGGAGGCCGCAGGCAGGCTCAGGGCACACCTTGGTGGGTCCGGTCACAAGGCGGGCATGAGGACATGCAGCACTCAGCATTTGCTAAAACTGTCTCTCTTTTCCGCTTAAAAACCTTGGAGCTTCCTTTGATTCTCCCTTGTAGTGTGCTCTATGCACTCATAGACTGCAGTAGTGGAAGTCTATTTTTGTGTCCTCTTGACATTATTCATAAACTATTTATTAAGCTTTATGAACACCACCTATAGAGCATTTCTTTTCTAGTGGCTCATTCTGAGCTGTTATGTAGTAATGAGTGGTCAGCCTGTACTTTTTAGTGTACAGTCAAAGAGATTCCTTGGAAACGGAACAAATCTCTCTTTAAAACAAATCATTACAGTTAATTGGCTGTCATACTTTGTGGAAACAAGCAATTTTAAACTTGTGTTTTGCAAATACATTAGTCATAAGCCACAAATTCTTCAATGTTATCCACCAAACCTTATAACCTGAGAGCATGGCCTTGCAAACTGATCCTCTTTTTGGCCCGGATTCGATAAATAACTGAAGGGTGCGCTTAGTTTCAGTATACGTGTAGTACCGTGAGGTACTCTTAACAGACTAAGCCTCAACTTGTAGAAAGTAATGTCTGTCTTATTAGGGATCATTAGTAGTACCTACATGCTAAATAGCTTCTCCACTCCCGTGCAATAGATTCTTCATCTATGAATCAGAACAGTCATACAAAAGATTTGCCAGAAAATTTTTACATGTACGTCTTGAGGGTATGAAGTCTCACTAAGTCAAAAGCAGCATCAGAATAGCAACCCACTTGCTTGTAATAACAAAGAAATGGTTCAACATACTCATTTCAACATCAAGATAAATGCGGTGACTTGTTTTAGAGGTGAAGTAAGCGTGCCTCGTTCCCTTCACCTGTGTGGTCAGTGTGGTTTAATTCAGAATCTGAAGCATTTCTAGTATTTTACATCCAAATGCTCCTTGACCTGCAGTGCTGATACTTAAAATGATAGACTTAGGCCCAAAGTAAAGACCATTCTTAAAAATTAAATTCCGTAGGCTTTTAGCAAATCCTGAACATTGAAAATAATTTTTTTCCCCTGCTACAAATTGTGCAGGGTTATAGTAATTCTCTGTTTAAAAAACAAAACCTGATAAGAGCTTAATCTCATTGTCACGCCGTTGCAGTCTCACAGCAGTGCATAAGGGCGTTCCATGACTGTAATGATAAAGGCTTTGGCCCTTTAATTATAACTGCAAGCGGCCATTGCTGTGATTTGTCCTTTACTGTAAGGAAGTGTTTACATATAAAACTGTTGTTGGTATGTCATGTCTGTGAAAGAACTTTACAGACTGTGGTTGAACCGTAATTAATTCTAATGACTAAGAAATACAGTGCTCATCATAGATCAGCAAGCAGATCGCAGACAGCTGCAAATTAACAATTATGAACTTTAGAAAAAGAAGTCGAAGAGGCTTCCTTTCTAAATGCATTTTATTAATTTGTTTTGACTAGTCCTGATTAATTATTTAAAATTCTTCAGCAGTAAAGATACTTGGGAACATGTTGTGAAGTGTTAGAAAAAGGAGATCAAACTACAACGTTTTACTGTGAAATCATAACTGAGAAGCAGGGTAAGGTGACAGAATTTTTCAAAAGGGGTTTCCTGTTTGTAGATAACTAATGTTTCATTTTGTGTCTGTATCTTTGTAAGCTCATCGTTTAGGAAAGGCTTCGGTTGCATTATCCTGGAAATGCGTTTTTTTTTTTTTGGGTTTTTTTTTAAGATGTTTTACTTTGTCAGTTGTGGGATTTTACTGATTTGGTTAAGACATAAATAACATCCGCAGCTAATCAAAAGAAAAATAAATCTTGTAAAAGGGTTTAAAATTTGAACAAATCCTTAGACTGTTTTTGTGAGCAGAACTCAAGTATACTGTGTGAAGATGCACTAATTCTTGTGGTTGCAAAACTCAGTAGAGGTACAAATAATAGACAATAAGGAGTTTGAAAATTGCTTTAAATATTTAAGTGGAGTCTTTTCAAAACAAACTGTTATGATTATGTCTTTTGTTATTTCTTTCTGTAGGCTCTTCCAGCAAATGCAGTTACGGTTTTTGTGTACTGCAGCTTGGTGACAGTGTTCTTCACAGTAATAAAGGTGGTCAGTTACCGTCTGCACCTTATGTTTGATAAAGGTGAAGCAGTTCAACAAAAGATACCAAGGAAAGATGGAAGGCAATGTAAAGATACAGAGCTGCCAAAAGGAAACACTGTTCAGCCCTCAAATTGTAGGTAAGGTTTTCATTGCACATTGCCGGTACATTCTTTAAAACAGGAGTTTGCACCACGGTCCTGCATAGCAGAAACACCTTTTGACTGTAAGAAAACTCCTTAGTTACATGAGGAACGGCACCTTTAAAAGCCTGCTTAGTGTTTTTATTTTCAGTGGCTGCAGTATGCCTGTGGTGGAGCAGGCAGAGCTGCACCTGATGCAGAGTGGGGCAGCAGCTGGGCATGATGGGGGCAAGAAGGTGGCAGTAGGAACAGACCTTTCTGGGAGGTGCTAAAAGATCTTGGAGAAGACCTGGGAGGTATTTTCTGACAAAGCTTTAAATGCTTGGAGGAGCAGTGGAAAGGCTTTTTCTGGTGTTACCCGATTCCTAGAGAAGTTTGGGGGTGAGGGAAAGAAGGCAGTGCTGTGTTCCTTATGGGAAACTGATGAAAGGTCCCAGCCGTGCTCACCTGCTGGGAAGAGGAGAGGAAGCAGCACATACCTGTTGGCAAAGATTGGCAAAGAAAATGCTTTAATGTCATGGCTTTGAAAGCCTGGTCTTATATTGCCTTTGCATGCTTTTAGTAACTTCCCTCTCAGATCAAACCGATGTGTATAGGTTGTGACTGCTTATGATTCTTCTGTCCTGTTCTTGAGGAAACGTAGAGCTGCTTTTATTTCTATAGGCTCTTTGGTACATATTCATAGTCTCTACTGACCAACCAAGTACTCTGTCTTTGCTGCAAATAAAGTCAGCACTGACATTCTCCAGATCTCTGTGTATGCAGAATATTCCACTGTAAACTTCTTGGAATAAATGGAGACCTCTCTTGCTGGTTTTTCAAGTTTGAGTCATACAGACAAATGAAGCTGGCAAGCGGCTTTAAGTGTTCCGAAGTGTTTAGGACAGATGTGAAAGATGCTGAAACAAGGTACATCCAAAAGTGATGGCAGCGTAGGAATGTCCAAACAAAGCTGAAAACAAGTAGGTTCATTACGCCTACCAATCAAGCCTCAGCAGAGTGCTCTGTATAAAATAGCTTACTTTGGGTGTTTTGGTGCATTTGCAGTTGCTACTGCTAGCTATGTGCAAGCTAAGTATCATCAAGATTGTTTGTGTCCCTCTATGCTACTGTTCTTCTGTGTCTTTAGACATGCTTGTCTATGCTACGCTCCTGGCGTGACCTTGCTGGGAGAGTCAAGGTCTGCCTGCATCGAGAAATGCCTCTTGCATGTGTCCCTAACCATACAGAGGTTTTTATTTTAGATTGGGTGATGCGTTTCAGGCTCTATTCCTCTTTATTTTTGCCACCCCACAAAGATATTTCCTATTTAAAGATGTCTGGTACAATAATTGTGGATGCTCATCAGTTGTTCTAGGCTGGCTCAAATTTAAACAGAACCTCAGTGTTTTACTGTTTGCTGGCTAATGAATGGAAATTTTCATTATCCTGCCTTTGTTTTGGCTAAAAAGTAAAGTTAGAATAGCATAAAACTTGTGTGTTATATCACCTAATTCCTAGGAGGTCCTAGGCATAACATTCCATTATTTAGTACTTGATCAGAAAATACAGAACTTAGTCTTCTAACCAGATGTGTGACAGAAGTTTTTAAACAGGCCCTGGTAGTAGGCAGGTTGGTTGAACAAGTTTTGGAAGCCAGATAACTTCAAAACAATTAGTGAAAAGGTGACTGAGACCCCCAGGTAATTAATTGTATAGCTTATATACAGCTGTAGGGATTAAAAAAACATTTTTTTTTTTTTGAAGGAAAACAATCCCTCAGACAGGAAAAAACCTCAAACCCAACCCACACCTTATGACATTTATTTATAGTGCTGATTTTTTTCAACTGAATGTTTGTTGTACTATACCTGAGAAAGACAACGTGTTGGTTTTAATTAACAAACCTTTTCCCAAAAATACTTATATCCATGAAACAACTTAGTAGAAAATCTGTGTAAGAAGCGTCAGTGCGTAGCTGAATGCATTCACAAAGGAAGTGATCAACAAGTTGCCTGTAACATACAAAATTTAGTAAGGGATGTATGTTTGCCCTGGCTGAAACCAGAGGAACAACATCATTTTGTGGTTTAATGGTTATATAAGTACATATTATGTCTTGTGTTTCAAATAAATAGTTGTTTGATAGGAGGTTTGTAAATAATAGGCAGTTAGATAAACAGTATGTACACAAAGGTAGTGTCAGAGGATATAAAATGCAAAAATTGTAGAAGGTGTAGTGTTTGATTGTTGAATGTCTAGTGAGAGGACCCAAACACCATTTTGTGCTGATAAATCCATGTGCATGCCAGGCAGGCTAAATGACATTGTATACACACAGGGAGTTTGAAGAGATGTCATTGTATTTGTGATAGCAATGTTCCACTTCCTGAGATACCAGAATCATTTTACATTAAGGGTTCTTTCTTTATTTATTCTTAGCAAGTCGTCTTGGAGAGGGAGGAGGTGCAAAAAGGGGTTACCATATTTTTCAGCCTTGTGCTTTTAGCATTGGAGGAGATAAATGTGCTGTCACTTCGCTGTGCTACTGCTTCCTATCCTGTTACTATTCCCCAGCTTCTTCCCAAAACTCACGGTGATCCTCTGTAGTAAGGTTCTTTGTTTTTTGTTTTTGGTTTTTTTTTTTCTTCCTTTTCAGCAATAACACCAGGGATAACAGTTTAATCGGTGAGACCAACCAAAATGACTCTACCCAAACAATTCACGAGAGCTCAAGGGTACAGACTCTGCACTCCGAGAACTCACCTGGAGCAGTGGTTAGTATGCTGTTTTCTGTAATCGTGTCTTTGCTTTGTGCAGCCTACAGCTCACCACACAGAGTTTTGTACTGCCAAGAGCTGATCACTTGAAGCGTAGGTCTGCCTGGAGGAGGAAAGGTTGTTCTCTGGATCTGCTTGGTATGCCACTGCTGTCAGTCAGCTTTGTCCCAACGGTTTGGGTTTGCAAAGCTGAAGCTGGTATAGGTAATTCTGTACTTCTTCGGAGGGGTCTGTCTGCTCTGTATTTATTTATATAAACGGATTTTGGAAATCTTGCCAAGAAGAACTAGTTTTTGTGGCTCCTTTGAGAGAAGGGAGAGGCTAATGCAATCAGAGCAGCCTCTCATTGCCTTAGAAGTGACCTGCTCCTGGACCATTAATAATTTGGGTTTGTGTAACTAGACTTACTCTTATAAAATGAATCCAACACCTCTTAGGTATTTAAACACAGCATCAAAAACTTTATTTAAATCTAGGAGATGTTTACATGAGGTTAAAAATACATATATGTACATTCCGTGCCCTTGGCCGTGCTTTCTAAATCAAAAGTGATAAAGGTGATGTATGTAGATTTTTTTTATTAATGAAGAAAAACATAGGAAACACCTCTGAGAAGGTTGCAGAGTTAATTATTCAAAAATTAAGAAACAGAATGATGTCTCTGTAATCTTAAGCTACTCCCCATATATACTGTGATAAAATCTTTAATTATGTGATCCCATGCTATTTTTTCTACAGGACTCGGGCCTCAGTCAGTGCAGAGGATGGTTAGTGATCTCTGAATAAGTAGCTATTTGATCTATTTGATAATTCATTCTGTCTTCATATCCCCTCCCTCTCCCACCCTGTGTACCTATTTACTGCAAACTAGTCAAATCCTGGTCTCAATTGGAACGATTTCCTCATTTCCTGGAGTGTTTTTACCTTTTTGTAGCATCTGTATGATTCACAGACATTAATAGTTTTATTTTATGAGGTAAAATATTTTTCCCCTTGTTTCTGTCATACTCCCTACTATTCTGGTATTTGTCCATTCTGCAGCCACATTTCTTGAGGTCTTGTCCAATTCTCCCATTTCCAAACATGTAGGTTGGGTCAGATCACACCTAATTTGCTCTTGCTGCCAGGGTGCCACCATGAAATTTTAGGAGATAATGGTTTTGGTGCCTATCAGCCAGAATATAGCCACATTAATTTTCCCCCGTAACTTTTTTCTAGTTATGCGCATAAGTTGTTGAATTTAGACTCCCAAAGTATTCCTCTGGAGTATTGCATTTAGACTTGGGCTCCCATAGACGCTGACCTGCTGATGAGAATGAAGCCAGAGGCCACCAAAGTGGTTGAGGAATGAGGTATGTGGTATGTAAGGACAAGGCAGATGGACTGTAAGTCTAAAAGCTTTTGTAAGGCTAGAAGCAGTGCTTACTGCTGCCTTCACCTTCCTAATGGAAAGATACGGAGGAGATTGAGAATGCTCTTAGGGGCCCGGTCACAGGATAAGAGATAGTGGCTGCAACTTGCAGCCAGGGAAAACTGCAATTAGATCAATTAGATTTAAGTTTTTTTTGTGTGGTGGGGTTTGTCTTGGTTGTTTAGGTGTTCTGTTTGTTTTGGTTTCCCCCCACTCTCCTACCAAGAGGGTGGTCAAATACTGGAAGAGGTTATCTGGAGAGGTTGTGAAATCTCCATCTTTGGAGATATTCAAAGCTCTGCTGGAGATGGCCCTGAGCAGCCTGTTCTAACTATATCTGCTTTAAATGTGTGTGTACGGTAGAGGGGGTTTGGACTAAATGACCTTCAAAGCCTTCTCACAATCTGAATGACTCTATGATAATGTAATGGCTCTGTCCTCTAGTTTTCCATTGAGAAATTGTTACCACGTACTGGAGACCAGACTTTCAGTTGTAGTGCTTTGAAACACATAGCTGGAAAAGTGGAACAGATGAATGCATTCTGTTCCTTAGTGATTTAAAAAAAAATCCCTACAAACCAATCTGGATTAGGCACTACAGAATGTTTTTAAAACAATTTCAGATTCCACGCCCTCTCACCCACCCCCTCCCCAGCATCACACCCGATTGCAGTGATGCAGTTGGGAGCAGGCTGTTCTAGAACCATCTCCCTCACCCACTGCTTGCATTTTGTGCAAGGTACATGTCCAAATTTCAGTGATGTTGAGCAACTTATCAATGCTGTAATTAACCTTTGATTAGATAGCTATTGCATTGATAGATGTTTTTTCCAACAGGATATAATAAATACCCATGGTAATTTTGTGTGTTTCCTTTCATATTTAGGAGCTGCCTACACGGGAAACTATTGAAGATCTCAGAGGTATCTTAAAAGCTTTATAAGTCACTTTCAGCCTTTATCATTGCTTGCCACAAACAAAAAATGGCACAGAGGACCCCATGGCAGGTCGTCTTCTACTTCATGTTAGGAAGCTGAATGGAAAATCTTGACAGAACAAAATCTCAAGGGAATTCTAACTTTCTAAGCTTTCTCAGCTGTAAGCCAAGCTATTTGGGATGCAGCCTCTTCCTGAATGTGCCCTCTCCATTTTGACATGGCAAGATGAAGGAGCTTTCCCCGCACATTCTCAGGAAGCTCTGTGCCTCTGGAAAGCATTAAACCAGGAAGCCAATGCTCTGATTGCATCTTAAAGCTCTTAAACATCTTTTGACTGTAGACTCCTGTTGCCATTGTTGACCTCTAGCTCAACTCCAGCAGTGCGTACTCCAGCACACCTTGTTTTGCCTACAGTTCCAGTGCTTGAGATGTCTCAATACATTTTTATTTATCTCCTTTTAGTTAAGGTTGATCACCATATCCTATGGGACCATTTAGGAGTTGCACAAAGTGCTGTAACAAACTTTCGCTGCACTGCCTTATTCTTTCTTTCATCTCCCCTAAGTGAGGATAATTCTTTACAACACTTTAGTTTTGCTGTTAACTGTTTCTTGAGGTATTTTGCTTATTTAATTTAAATAGATATGCTGCTTCAAGTGTCCTGACCTGAAAGGATCCTAGCTTGCTTTTATAGTATTTCGCATGTAGCTAACCAAGATCCTTGCTTAGGAACTGTTTTAATCAGCTACATCACGTGTGCTTCCTTTGCTCTGCTCTGGATCAGATTTTTCAAGCTAAAGGTCATGCTTCAGTAATGCACAGTGTTCATGTTTGTGTGACCAAAGTCCTATATGGTGGGTTTTTTTTAGGTGTCATGGTACTAGAAGACCAGGCTGCGCCGCCAGAATCATCTACCTCACCCTGTATCCAAGCAGATGTATTACCTGTTTCTACAGCTTCTGCTTCAGGTGCCACCACATCAGCAATAGTGACAACACCAGCTGCTATGGAGCCACTTCGTGGTAATGGAATTAATGAAAAAGGAGAGATTGGGCAGCCACATGGACAGCATGAATCCCAAGATATTCCTGTGGACAGAGAGATAGCTAAAAACTTCTCCAATATTTCTTCATCACAAGGTGATATTTTAAGGACTGGAGTTTCTTCAGAGCCATGGGACAGTGAAAATTCAGTTATTTCAGACCATTTGAGTAATCCTAAAAGCTACAAAAGGGAGAAGTTGCCAGATGGATCGCCACAGACAGGCTTTACCAGTAGCTGCCCACAGTGCAATGCCATTGCTGGCCATGATCCCGAGCATGTGGAAAGTTCTTGCAATGCTGATAATACCCATGAGGACCTTGATTGCTCGGACAGTGAGACGGCTGTTGCAGTTGTGGACAACTCTCTTCCTGGAGACCAGCTGTGTGAGCCCATTAAAATTGTCATCACGATGAGTACTACACCAAACAGCACCCTCAGTGACCTAGCAGGCTCTGTCCACCTGAAGGCTCTGGGAGCTGAGAGAGCTGGCTCAGCCCTTGAGTCTGATATAGTTACAGCAGGTTGGCCAAATCAGCAAACTAATGAGCAGCTCAGAATCCCCGTCATCACTTTTGACCTGTCTGATGACAGTAAAGGTAAGGCTTGCCCAGAAGTTAGTGGAAGCGAAAGAACTCCAGAAATTCTAAAGGCAGAGCTGTCGTCCAACCAGTGCTCTGGCTATGAATCCGGTGATGCAGTAAAGGAACACAGCAGCCCAGCAAATTCTCCTTTAGAAACTAACACTTGTTCAGATCCAGATCGGGAGAAGGCTTCTGAAAATGTCCAGACTGTGGATTTAACTTCTAAGGAAGACTTGCAGAACCTAGACCCGCAGTCCTGTAGAACTGCTCATGAGAAGAGGCACATGCGGGTGCTGAGCGTAGACAGTGGGACCGATGTGCTTTTAAGTAAGAATTCCATGGAAGTATCTGACAAAGAAAAGACCTTGCCAACTTCTAAATCAGATCTAGAAGCTAAAGAAGGACAGGTGCCCAATGAGTCTAACTTTCTGGAGTTTGTCTCCCTTCTGGAATCCATTAATACCTCAAAGATGAAGGCATCTAATCAATCCACTGTCAAAATGGAGACGACAAAGGAAAACGGGCTTGTTGGAGGTATGATGCCTGGTTTACAACTCTTTCTGGAATAAAAAAATTGTGCCTAGTTACGTTATTTATAGCAGCTTAGCCCGAGATCTGCGGTAGGGCAAATTCCCAGAGGAGAACTGGTTTTGCTAATAGGGCCAGGGAAGGGCTGGGCTTGGTGGGACAAGGTGATTTAGGGGAAGTGTGTTAGTGCCAGCTGCCGTTCTTTGAATATTTTTATTTTCTTAGGTTTTCCAAAAGAAAGTCTTTAATGCTGGGTTTGGTATGTATCTCGTGTTCTGTACTAGAATAACATGCATGTGGCAGGCCTGGATCGTTGGCATACCAAAAATATCTTACAAAAATGTGTATAGCTACAGTATTGCACCTGCCCTTGCTTATTTTACCAGGTGCTTGTTGTCTGTGTGTGTCTGTATGTATGTAGAAAGCTGGAGTTGTCACTGGTGATGGTTTAACTTTTAGCTGACTGGTGAACATGCACACATACTTCTAAACGTTCTGCACAATTGTGGGTTGGTTTATAATTAAAAAAAAAAAGAAGAATCACATTTATTCTCATTAGGTAAAGTTTTGATTTTTAGTTGCTTAAAACTAAAATATTTGGCTTTTAAAGAGGAAAGTTTTGTGGTTGTTTTGAAGGAAAGCCCCAGAATTATAGTGAAAGATGTTATCTTCCCATGCAAGTTCCCATTTAATCAAAAGGGCTTTTATTCAAAACAAATTAAAAAAATCCCCTCAATCGGCTAGTTTTAAAACCTATATGCAACTCAATTTATAGCTCTTGTATAGGAATATCTGATTTTAATCAGCATTCTCATTGCTGTTGCCGAACTCTGTGACCCCTTTCTGTTGGGAAGGAATATTGTTTATAGTGTCTTTAGCAGCTCTAGAGGCAAAACTAGCAGGACTATTTAGTGAGGTTGTGAGATACAGTGCAGCGAAGGCAGGTGCAGTCTCGGAGTACTTGCCGAGTGGTCAGGGCAATCGGTTTAGAAGATCTGGGCCAAAGTGAAATAAGACAGCCCGTGTCTTCTCCAAAATGCTTGGTTTACCTTAGATCATATAATAAGCTGTCCATAGACAGCCTAAGAGGATGCAACCTCAATACCGATTTTGCATGGAAGGTAAGAAACTTAACGGTGCTCAGCAGAACAGCTTGGTGTTGCTGTTCTACCATGGTATCTCTGTCCATGGACAGGCTCCAGGGAGTGTCTGCTCCCTGTCTCATTCCCACAAGAACCTTCTGTTACATGAAACAGGCACAGCTGATTGCAAAGTTTGTCAGCTTTTTAAAAAACGTGTGAAATTTGTATTTTTGTCTTGTTTTAAAAAAAGTTTCTTTTCTCACTGTGTCACCTACCTGTAGATTCTGTTTACCTTTCACTCTGCCTTTCCTAAGTCTTTCCTCTTATATCCTATCAATTATATTAGACCCATCTAATTCCATCCTTCACTGGTGTCCTTTTTTCCTTCCACTTTATACTTTTAATTTTGTGCCTTCTCTTTGCCTGTTCATCCCTTCTCAGTTTAGCTGCTCTGTGTCCCTCCTGTGCCACCTCCTCGTTCGTGTTCCTCTTCATAGTGCTGCTCTCTCGTCTTTCCCCCGCTCTTCCTAGCAACCCATGTTGTTGCTTGTCTAGCCTTTTCCACTCTCTTGAGCCTGCCTGAAGCCATTGCCTCCCCACAGTTTGCATTCACTTCTCCTGTACTTACCCTCCTCTCCATCCCCTGTCACATTTTGCTTCTCCTGCTCTCCTCTTTTGCACCTGGTGCCCCTTTTCTGGTCTGTCTTACCCATTTCACCCACCTTCTCCGAGGGTTTGTTCTGCAGAGCAGTTTCTGCTGTGCTCTATCAGCCTGCCTGGCTGAATCCAGTCCGTGCTCTGTGGTTTCCTGGGACGTGCTGAGCAAGCCCTGCTTTTCATGGGACCCTGCTGAGCTGATCCCCTGCAGAGCCCAGAGATCCCTGCTGGGTCCCCAGTGTGCAGGGTGTCGGGGGCAGGCTCATGTCCCTGTGCAGCAGCACACAACAAAACGAGGGTCGCGGTGAGCAGATGGCCATCTTTCTGTGTGATGTGACTTAGCTGGAAATGAGAAATGATAAAAATGTCAGAGGTAAGTTTAAATTAAAAAAAAGAGTGCAGCTAATCTAGAAAGGGCTTTCAGACAAGTACCTTCAGATAATATGAATAGGGAAGATTGCTGCATGAAAGGAAGCAGTGTGTTATCAGAATAAATCAGACACAGTGGCAAAAAAACCCAAATTGGACCCATAACTTTGTTAGTATGTTCATAGTTATTGTGCTTTAGATCTGGCAAATGAGGTTCTTAGTGGAATCCAAGATCACGAGGAAGCAGAAGGATTCTGCTCTTCCCTCAAACCAAGCTGTTATTTAAACCAACTTAAACTGGATCTCCTACTTTCCTGTTTTCTTCAATCCATGTGTTTGTGAGATGGTGAAGTTGAGCAACATACATGTGTAACAAAGTGGCCACGCTTCTGCTGGTGTGGGCCCTGCGAGTGCCACCCTGGGAGCAGAGCAGGGCTGGGAAGAGGGGTAGCTTGCTGGAGCTGGGATGGTGGCTGTGGCTCCTGGTGCTGTGAGGGGTCTCCTGCACCTCGGACCAGCGCTGTGGGAAAAGGGAGATTCAACCTGACCTTTTCCAGCTAGGGAGAGGTAGTTCAAAGGCAGTTATTTTTAGGAGCAAGTAGGCTTTGTTTTCTAGCCTAGTCAGAACGTGCTGTTTGCTAAAATAAATTACTGTCGTTACTGGAGGCTTCCCCACAGTAAGACTGGATTTTGGGAATGAGAAAGCCTATAATTTGTTTACAGCCTTGCAATTACAAATATGCTTTAACAAAATAGCATCTTAGAACAAATCTGAATAAACATTATTCCCACATTAAAGTGGTTGTGTTAAAAAAAAAGAAAGTGTGTGTGTGGGCAATACAGAGCAAGTCAAGCAACGCACCAGTTGTTTTGAGGGAGGAGGTTGGTTGTGCTTATTTTTTGTTCTTTTAGCCTTGCAAACCGCCTAATTGGCAAAAGCTAATAATAGATGACTGGTCCAAATGAGCATGAAATGCACCACACAAAGGTGTTTATTAGGCAACGTGGGAAACTTGGTGAATTCCTGGAAAGCTGAGTATTCAGAGCTGTAAGAAAGCTGTCATTTTGCATAATTTGGAGAAGGCAGGGAAACACGCTCATCAGAACTGTCTTGCAAATGAGTGAATGTCAAGGATGGGTCTTTGTTACGGGTGCTCCCTCCGCACACTTGGGAATTGTGCGGAAATGGAAGATATGTTTGTTGTCTGGACTATGTAAGCCTTCACCAGTAGATAGTAAAATGCAATACAAGAACGTTAAAGCCTTGCTTAATGCTACCAAGGATGCCAGATTGAACACGTTTAAATACAGGATGTAAAAAAAGCTGTCTCTGCGGGCTATTCGGTTGCCACCCCATCTCCTCTAGATTGTGAGAAAGTACCGCTGACACTTGCTAACAATGACTTTTGGGCCAGTGTCCCTTCAGTTTTGAATCAAACTCACGCTGCCCACGTAATGAAAGCCTGTTGAAGGGCAACTGCAAATTTTCTTCAGCCTTTGAGCTTCATAAGGAAGCTATATTTACTGGGCAGCACTGGGCTCCTCCGGCATGCCTGGAGCGGAGTAAGAACAGCGGTGTACCAGACCCACGCAGGGCAAAGGCTTGTGTGTGTCCCCTCTGGTGCAGCTGACTTGTAATCTAGAACAGGTGATGTTCTCACATGGGGAGCAAAGCCCACCCTGGGAGCGGGAGGGACCGGTGCGGAAGAAGACAAATCAGGACTGCATGGCCTGGATTTAGGTGTTTTGCAGGCCCTTTTTAGAAAAAGTACTCATCATTCAGTGCACTGCATAAACCACAACGTTGTGTGAGTTCTTCTGGATCCCAAGCAATTACCCTTCTATAAAAAGCTAAAACATTCCTGTGGATATTTTTAGACTCCTCAGTTTTTTTCTGCTGCATGAGAGCAAGAGGGCTCTTGCCTGCCGTATGATCATGGGGAAGAGGGATCTTGTGCATTGAGTCAGCAGCCCAACAGATAGCTGTGCGGGGAGGCGACGGCAGGGGGGGAGTTTGCTGGCAGGCAGGTGGCACTTTGGACACAAAGTCCTGCCAGGCATGGGCTCTTCTCTCCGAGCAGCTGTGTGCCATTCCTGACTCATGCCAGAGAGGGACTATGTGGCATTTGATGTCCCTCTTTGGATGGGGAGGAAACGGGATGCAGAACTTGGTTCTCTAAATCTGATACTCGATGTGTAAGGCTTGATGGATTGAGATGTTAAAATTTCAGTCTTTAAATCAAAGAAGTAGTAGTATATTTTATGACAAGACTGATACCTCTAAAGAGACTATGAGGTTATTTCAAAGGTCTGTGTTCTGACATAATTGTTAGGAATAATGATTAGACTACTTACCTGAGACCTCAGAAACCTTGATTCTTATTCCCAGCTCTGCTACCGGCGTGGGAGATTGTTTTGAGCAAGTCACTGCTGTGCTTAAGTTTCCCTGTCCTGTAACAGGTACAGTGAGCATCCCTAGCTTTTCCTATTGCTTCAGGATTAATGTGGTAATCCTGATTAATGAATAATCCCATGTGCTTCTTCAGTGCCCATGTTGACTTTTTATAGCAATTCTTGGACTGTGTCAGGTTCCCTGGGCACTCCTGATGTTTGGTGGGTGACCAGCTTTATTTAATGTCAGATTTTCCTTTTATAATATTGGTGACCTAGTAAGCAAATTTGGGTTGAAAATAAAGTATGTAAGCTGGATGTTTCTGCTAAAACACTATGTGAAGAAAGGGTTGGGAATGTCCTTAGGATTTATTCTCCAGAGGACGGTTCTCCAAGGCAGTTCACAACTCATAAAGCTTTTGTTTCATGCTGGTACTAACCAGAGTATGGAGTGATTTGAAATCAATTATCTCTGTGACTGAATGGGCAATAAATATATTTTTAAGTGAAACTTTCTATTTTGGAGTGTAATGTTGTGAAAGGAAGTAGATTCTGTAGTAGAGCAATTAATGAGCAGAAGAGACTCAGGCTTAATTAGCTTAATTCTTCTTGACCAGATTTCAAACCAGATGGTATTTGAAATTATGACAACAGTGGCATTTCAATGTACAGAAGGGAGTTGTGGAGATTGGGATAGGGATATACAAGATGAGGGAAACCATCTGGGAGTTTCTGGAGAGAGGGCATAAAATAGTAAAAATATTTTGGAGCAAAGATAGAACAATAAAATTTCTTTTTTATTACCTAATAATAAGGCAACTTCAAAGTTGAGATAACCAACTGTCAGTGTATCACGATTACTGTATGTACAAAGGCTGCTCCATTTCAACTGTAAAACTGTTTTCAACCTTCTCCCAGTTTGGTCCAAAGGCTCGTCTACAAAGATGATTTGGTACACCTAAAATCTGTTCCACAAATGAAAAAGCTACATGGAAAAGGAAATTTTGGTAGTGTAACTGCATTTAAATTAGGAGCTTATTTGACAGTGTTGGGATGTTATATTTTTAAGGAATGTTGCTCTGCTATTACAAGCCTTCAGTGAAAATAATGCGTACAGGAAGTATCTTATACCCATATGGGACATATAAGAAGTGTTTATCCTGTTAAGGATTTTACCAGAAAAACTGAAGGGTCTGTTTTGTGCTCAACCAAAATTTGAGAATTGTATATAGACCAAAGTTTGGTTGTTTGTGCAGGACACTTGTGAATTACCCTTCCCCGAGCCTGACACAGACATTAGTTCTGATAGTTGTGCTTCACATATCTGAGTCGTGTGGCACATAATTGCCAGATCAGTAATGAATTTACTTGCAGAGCCTGGCCCTGAGCTTGGAGCTCCTGCAAGCCCAGCCGTGTTTATGCCGGAGACATGTGGAGCGGTGGCTTGGGATGGATGGCTCTGGTAGGAGGCCACAGGGAAGGTGCAGGTACACTGCCGTGTTGTGCTTTTTACTCTTCTTGTGCTCTTGGAGAGGTTTTTATCACAGTGACTTGAGCTTTGCCAGCACAATTTCCATGCAAGGAGTGTTTGGTGACGTAGAGCCGATTACGTACCCTGTCAGAACGCTTCTAGTCTAGACACCTCTATCTCCATTTAAATACAGAAGGTGTAAGTCACTTGGAAGAGAATGAATAATAATCTTGAAAACCAGTCACAGACCCCTCATGGCCCACCTTGCCTGTGCTGGAGGTACTCGTCACCCTGGTGTGGTGTCATTGGCATATAAAGGCTGTAAGAAGCAGTATGTTTATGTTTTTATTTTTATGACTCTACCACTGCAGGGAAGAGAAGTCTGCATGGCTTGTGGTTTGGAATGAAGAGAGAGGCATTTTCTAAAACCACTAGATAATCAAATTAAAAAACCTTTTTAATTGTTCCAGCCCTAGAGCTAGTTTTGGGCAATAGGGGACCAAATAGATTATTAAAACCACAGTTTCTGATCTCTGTCAATTATTCTTACAGCCTGAACAGCCCAAGCCTTTAGGAAGGTGATTTCGATTAGGTGTCTGTGGCTCCGTCACCTCCTTGAGGTACAATTACATCATTAAAGGGATGCTTCAGTAATGCCACAGTTAAATAAGGCACAGTTTCTACTTAACATGGAGTTTAAATCTTTAATTAGGAAAGGAAAAAAGTGTTGTCCACTCTCCTGGTTTTTTGTTTTTTTTTCCCCTTAAACAGAAGAAAGTAGGTCTGGAAGACCTATTGAATTTTGTCTCCATGCACAACAGATAAAAAAAACCATCCCTAAACCAAACTTATGCTCTTTGTATTTATTACACAAGAAGTCAGGATCCTTGGTTGCCGTGTGCTACAGAAAGAGAGCAGGAGAGGCAAAACACTGGCAGTGACGTAGTGAGATCCTTTATTTCCACCCCCCTTCTTGTGGAAGCTGAAGGAATGCTGCTGTTCCAAGCAAGAGTCACACAGTGTCTTTTATGTCTACTGTGGTTCCCTCTCAACAATGTGGTGGTACAATTACAGTTGTTCTTTCGCTTGTGGATCCATCCTCCCCCCCCCAAGTAAGTGTGAAGTGTCTGCAGTGAAAAGTGGTTATGTGTGAGTGTCTGAGGCTTTAGGGTGTTAGAGGGGTGTGACCTGTGAATTGAAACCGGTGTAGAGATGTCTTAACTCCTGAAGGTAGGTTGGTTTGAAGAAGTAATGAGCTGTTACATCAGCTGATAGGGTCGAAGGAAAACAAGACAGTTGATCCAAAAGGTCTGCATATCCAAAAGCTTGTTTGCTTTTTTCAGTTATGTCAGTTTGTCTAATGAAATATATTACGTCTCTCTAGGAGCCTTGAATCTGTTTTATCCTTAGACCATCTTAGCTATGACACCACTCTTTCTTGACTGGTGACTCTTGCAAGTTAGGATGGTAATTGTATTGGTAGGAAATATGGTTTAACAAATGGAATTCTTTGTGGGGGAAATTTCTGTGGTGTTTTTTTTTAATTAAATTTGTAAGATTTTTAAACAGAAGGTATTGCAAGAAGTCTGTGTGAGTACATTTCAATACACCTTGCTCAGTGCAAGAAGCTACAGGACTCACTGAATCATTTCCAACAAGCACCACAAAGCAATGTTTAATTGTGCGACTGCACATGGTGGTGAGGCACTTCAAAATCTTAACAGATAGTTTTTTTAGTTACAGTCAAAGCACAGTTGCAAAATGTGTTGTTAGTCAACACTGAATGTTAGTAACTACAAGAGACTATTGCTTGAAAGTTGTACACGTATATGTAAGTAAATGACATTCACGTGTAGAGAGGTAATATAATTGCTATTAAAATTGGTATTCAGAGTAGAAGAAATCAGACAAGTCTGTCATGTGTATTTAAAAACCTATAGTGCTGTATTTTCCAAGGGTAGGAAAACCTACTGTGAAATTGTTTAGCCAGTTTGTCCTTTGTCCTGCATCAGGTGTGTGGCTGGTGGGGAAGAGGAATTAGGCAGCTACCTGCTTTCCCATCCAGGAGGTCTATTTCTTTTGAAGGTTCTGCTTTCTCTTTCATAAAAGCTGAGTGGGCCAGTGCTTCTGCTTTTTTGCTGCCAGTATACACAGCTTGGGAACAAATTATGGCCCCCAGGGAAGCAGCCTCTTACCATTGTAGGTTAGGGACAGATTGCTTCCCTCTGAAACAATAGGAGAAGCAAAGCAGAAATTCTCTCCCGTTTGTTCTTCGCTTCACGCAGCCTCCTCGACTCAGACTACCTCCTCATCCAGATTTCTGTGATTGTATTGTTTGAAGTAATTTTAATGTTTTCTATAAACCTAATAATTACTGCAGTGTTTTAGCTTTTCTCTTTTAGATGCTCTTGTTCAGTAGTTAATGAATGAAACTCTCAACAGTCTGTGGAGAGTGGCTCCACTTCACTGCCCTGTTTTCCAGATAGCCAGACGACGGAGAGAAAAGAAGAAATGGTGGGAACAGAAAAGCACTGTGAGCAACTTCCTAAACAGGAAAGATCAGATGTACAAAGCCAAGATCGTGCTAGTACTAGTCCGGTGCTACCAGAGTCTGCCAAATTTGCAGCACTGTAAGGCCAGTTTACTTTACAATTTTGTACTTCAAAGATATGATGTAAGCTGTTTTGTTTCACTGAGTAGAAATGACATAAACTTTTAATTAACCTCTCTTTCTTTTTGTTTTATTGAGAACAAGAAAAAAGTTCCTCATAGTAGTTTTGAAACATTTTTGTGTCAAGTTACCAGGGCAACAGGCAAAGGCAGATAATCTACCGGGTAACTTCTCAGCAAGACAGTTCTGTCTTGCAAGTAATAAGTGGACCTGAGGCGTCTGTGCAAGATGAGCTTTCCGTGGATGCAATGCACGTGTTCATAGATGAAAATGGTGAGTTTCTGCAGCTGGAATAATTATAAAGTGTGAGGAAATTTCTAAAAACCCTAGATGCCCTGGAAGGATATTTCTCTCGTCTGATTGCGTGTTTTTCTGTGTGCATGAAAGAAAAGGGCTTAGTAATTTAAAGTCAGATCAGCAATAACTAGAGTTTTTAAAATCCACCAGCGACCATCACAGACCTGACTCTTAGTGCATAATGTTTATCTTCCAAACATCATCCTTAAAAACTGCTGCCAATCCAGTAGATGCCTTGTGTCTTTACAGAAGAACCCCTGGTGCTTTCTGGTTGTTGAGGAGTTTTACACTGGCCTGGCTGGGCAAAAAGTCCTCCTTTTTGCTGTTTTGTTCTTCAGCTGACTGAAACTGAACTCTGTCTGATAACATGGTGCTTGCTCTTGTTCAAAGTTGTGCTCTGCTACCCCTCTCGAGAGAATTAATGAGTGACCTAGTCTTGACCCATGCCCTTGCATGGTATGCTGCCGCTCTGCAGTTATTCCTAGATGCTGAAGCTGTAAGGTGCTTGGTGGTGGTTTGTTTGAACTCCATGTAGTGCCCTGTGAGGTACCGGCCCGTACATCTGTCCCCAAAGCTGTGTTTCCCTTAAAGCTGCCTTCAGCCCCAGTGTGGAATGAGTGCTTATGAGTTTGTGACCCCAGAGGTGCTTCGGTTGTCTGCCAGTTCCTCCTGGCCCTGCTTGCAGCCCCTGGTGTGCTGTGGAGCTGAGAGCAGCAGCTGCCAGGCATGTGGATGGCATGACTTCAGGGTCAAGGAGCAGTGACCCTTCACTTGATGCAAGGAGGGAGTAGCAGTGGCTACACTTCTAGCAGGATATTTCTCTGCTTTGTACCTCCTGAGCTCACCTTTGTGAACTGAGAGAAAAAAAAATCTGATGATTTCACGCTTTACAGTGAACTTGTATTGATAGCTGGGCTTTGCATTTACATACCTTTTACATTGTCACTGTAACTGCTGTGTTTGATTTGTCTCAGGTTGTCAGTTGTTCAAACGTTAATTTGCTTTCTGAAGTCTAAAGTAAGCCCAGTGCACAGACTGAAAACTGCATTTATAAGTGTGCCTGACCTACAGTGTGTTTTTTATAAACTTTGTATAACAAATGATCATATTACTAAGCTGATTCTTTTTCCCTCTATATTTTCTAAAGGGGAAATTAGATCCTGTTATTTGAAGGCTGGCTGTCAGAAGGAAGGAAATTTTCGACATCAGCTGTCAAACTGTGATTGTCTTTCAAATGCTCAGTAAGTAAGCCCTTATTTTTAGAAATGTTAAAAGTTTTCATTGCTAGAAGCTATGAAACTGATTGTAGCTGTGAAAGATGCATGTGAAGAGGAGTAGTGGAGAATAAATCTGCCAGCCTATTCTAGAGATATCAAAGCATGCTTTTTTTTTTTTTGTTCTGTGCTAAAACAGTGACTGCTTTGTAAGAATATTGATAAGGAAACGTGAAAAAGAAAACCAGAACTCTATCCAGTGTGCTTTCTTTACTGTCTGGGAATAGCCAAATTCAAGTATGGTGATTATAAATAAAACTAAGTGGGACTGTTAGCGGCTGTTCTCTCAACCTTGTCTTGCTCCCTTCCCATGCCTGTTGGGTCCTTCGTAGTCCTTTTTAGTGCTGTGGCAGTATGAGCCAGTGACACTGCTTCCTGAGGAATCTAGCTGTAGAGCCTGTCACAAAATCTAATGATAGTTGGCCACTCTGGCAAGGTAGCTGAACAATTTTCTTTTTTCAGAGGTCTTTTCAGAGTCATCCACATAAATCCACATAAATTCATAACTGTGGTTTCCACACTGTCCTATGTGATCTATTGTTTGCAAATCTGTAAAAAAGAACATATCTATTCATGTTAATTGATTTTGGTTTTCATGTTATACAGTTTTTGGAAAAGTTGAGTGGAGGGGGTGAGAAGGGTCCATGTTAATGGTAAATACTCTTCTTCAGTTGTTTGGCTTTCAGTGGGGACTTGAGAAAAGCTTGGGACTATGGTAAGAACAGTGTTAGCATTTTGGATAGAATGTTACTATGAGAGACATGAGAATAATGCTTTTAATAGTGGGTGAAGATTAAAAAAATAATTTGAGTTTGTCTACAGTACAAATGTTCTGTCTTTAGCAAAAGGAAAAAAAAGCCAACTTGGTAGAGTCTAGTTTTGACCTAAAATTAAACTATTTAACTCTTAGAACTGTATTTGTTTCACCTTGCACACAATACTCCCAGCCTCCCCCATCATATAACTGATCTTGAATCTGTCCTAAATTCAAAATAGTTTGCAGGCCACTGACGTTTAGCTGTCAATCTGTGTGGGTTTCATTTTTTTTGTGTGTTTTGTTTTTTTTTTTCCAAAAGAACAACAATCTTCCTTCTCATATAAAGTCCTTCTGAATGTGTCTTTGCCAGCTGCTTATGTGACATCTCTGTCTTCCTGTACCATGTTACATGCTGGTTTTTCCTCTAGGGATGTAAATTATTTTTAAGGAGCCTGCTAAGTGTTAACAAGAGCAAGTTCAAATATCTTCTGCAACCATTTACACGTTTTTAATTTCTAAAGATCAGTACCTTTGCTAGAAATCAGAGTACAGTGGAAGTTCAGCCAGTGGAACACAGAACAAGGCAGACAAGGTGAGTGGGTTCCTAGGACTGTTTCCTTATGGGAGTCAATGGGAAGACAGAACAAGATTTTTTCCAAGAACAGAGCTGTGTGAAGGAAAGTACAAAGCAGAAGTTCATGTAAAAAACAAGGAAAGAGCACGAAGAAGCATGAAATGTGCCCAAGTGGGTTTTTGCAAGGTCAGATGGTAATATGATTAGGCCAGCGAGGTTAGTGAGAGCTGTTTGCTCAGTGGGCATTTCCTTCCACCTGTGTGTAGATTGAAGGGTAGCATTGGAAGCGTTTTTATTTCTTCTTCAGGTGTTCACCATCAAGTAATTTTGTATTTAGACAGTACAGAACACTTACAGTCTATAGAAAACAGAGAGGCAAATCTTCTTTAAAGACTGTTCAGGAATGAGAGATCTTTCCTTCCCCCTTTTCCCTGTTCCTACCTGCAGGTATGCACATCACTCATGGCAGGTTTGTTTCTTATCCATGGTTAAAGACAAGCCACATAATCACAGTTCATAACTAATGATCTTTTTATTACCGAAGAAAAAGACAAAAAGAATACAATAAAGCACAAGGCGTAATCAATAGTCTCTTCAGGTACAATTTCTGTATGTCTGTGCATGGAGAGCTCTTGACAGAAATTATTCCCTTGAGGGTGGGCCCTCCTCTGATGGAGATGTTCATTGTGCAAGTAGTCCATACCAACAGGAGATGCTGCTGTTATGAAAAGATATTAGAAAAGAGACATGGGAAGCACCTCTGAGATGCCCTTAGCCAAGCCCATCAGGAAGTTAATTAAGGAGGAGATGATGAATCTGACAGTACTTCTTCATGAGCACTTGAGATGATGCAGAAACAGCAGAGTTAGGCTTGGTGTCTGAATCCATTAATGAGCCACCCAAACTAGATTTTCAGGAGGTCAAAGGATGGAGGAGAAAATGCCTGGACATAAGAGGTGGCATCCTTTTTGAATCGGGGGGATAGGGGTTTTATCTCAGGGAGCCCAGTTTTCACAATCTAGAATAAGCTTATGGTGAACAATAGATAGCTCTGTAGTAGATGTGTAAAACTCTTAAAACACTTTTCACCAATCATGCTTGCTTTATGGTATTAAGATTAAGCTGTTCCCAAAGGGAAAATGTCAAACTGAGTTGAGCCAGTGGAGTAACTATATGAATCTGCGTGGACTGTGCCCTGATGTGATCCTCCATGAGGAGGAGAATTGGCCCAGGCCAGGTGATGGCAAGAGGTGTCTTGCTTTGGGGGTGGTGTTGGGAGAAGCAGCGGATGAGAGGTGATGGTGCTTGGAGCTTTGGCGCTTCTGGGTAACACAGCAGCTTGTGAAGGGGGAAGGAATTTTGACTGGGGAGGGTATAAACTCTGGCAGGTTTGTAAAGAATAATGTAATTGCCTTATAAATTGGCCATAGGTAAATATCTTTTAACTAAGTTATGCAAAACTGGAGAAAGTATTTAAATATTACTCAAACGAAGCCATTAAAGAAAGTCTCCAGGCAGACAGACTGATGATCTTAAATTCAAATTATAACTTGCTGTTTCTGTCTATTGAGTCCTACTATTGTCTGCTTCAGTAGTGGAGTCTTTACTGGTCTGGTATTTCACAACGGCTTATTAAGAACTGAAATTAAAGTAGTATCTCTATGACCTGTAAACATTTTACCTTATCTTCTTGTCATGGCTTCTGAAATCCATTTCTCACGAATAATGCAAAGTCTTAATAACGCCACTCTGTCACAGGGGTGATGCTGTGTTACATTTTTTTGTTCGTTCTTCCCTTTTGCTTGCTTCTTGCCCTTCCTTTGCTTGTGAAGGGCTAGATGGACAACCGTGTATTACAATGTGCCAGAGAAAGCAGATGTTCAGGTTTGAGGGATTCTGTACTTACTTCCTTCAGAGGCTCCTTAGCATTGGAATCAACTGCTTGAGGAAGTTGACTGGATTCAAATATCAGCCGTCATCACCTCTTCTTGGCTCTGCAGTGTTGTGAGATGATTTTTGGAGTATTCTCCAGTTCATTATTATTAATACATATTTCACCAGATTCTAATTTATCTTTTTTTTTTTTTTTTTTTAGTTTTATCATTAGTATTTTCAACTACAGTAGTTGGCCTAATTAAAGATACTACTTGCACCTGCAGTCCTTGGCCTAGAAATTTTCATAAGTTCTTAAATGTAGCATAAACAGTCTCTTATAATTTCTAAAATTATCCATTAATTCTGCCAAAGGTTATTGTGAATTAGAATTGTTCCAAACTTTCTCCATATTTGTCTCTCACTAGTCTAGCAGTCCAGCTTTTAAAATATTTAAACGCTTAAGTTAGAAAAATTGAAAGGAGATCTTTATGTTGCAATGATCATTAAAACAGCTAATTCCTTTTCTATCTTAACCCTCGCTTGGGCAGGTGATTCTTGTTACTGAGTTTGGTAAGTTTTTTAAATATTGGCAGGTAGCTAATCAGTTCCCCAGTTACTGTCCGTGTAATTATTCTGACCCCACTTGTGTCTGTTATCTTGCCAGCAACACCACTTGCCAGTAGTCCCCGTGGAATGGGTTTCCTGCTGAGCTAATTGCCTCTCAATTTGATGCTCCCATTACCTTGCCAACTTCACCTCTAGCCATAAATTGCCTTGTGAAAGGCTTTGACAAGACAGAAAGTGTAAACTGTATTCTCAGCTCATGGAGTACATTAGAAACTAGTTACAGAAAGACCATTTGAATCTGTTCTGGAGTGAGAAATTGGAAATGGCTTTCTTATCCTGAAAAACATTCTTCTGCCACATTACATTAAGTTTTTTATTTGCCTTCGTCTCTCTGAGTGAATCCATACTGGTTTTATGGTGTGTGGTTTGAGTGTGTGATTGGCTTCGTACAAGTTGGGGAGAATGAGAAAGTTCATACGTGTAAAATGGATACCTAGCGTAAGCATGAACTGCCTTTTTGCATAATTAGTTTGACTTTTCACCAAATGGTTGCTATGTTTATCCTTTTACCTGTATAGGGAAGTTACGATTTCAAGTTAAAAATCTTCTCATTAGTTTGGTGATACTAAGTAAACCCCACAATCATTAACAGTAACACATCCTTAAAAATACAAGGTGAAAGAAGGTTTAGTATCATGAGAGGTATATAGCTGTGTTCTGGGGTCAGGATAAACAAGTTGGAGCTAATAAATGTCTTACAGATAAGGAGGTTTCACTCTGACACACCTTTTTTATCTACCATTCTGTCACAGAAAGCAGACATTCCCTAGAAATTTCTTTAATTACCTTGAATGTCTCTTGTAATTAAATAACGGAGTCAGTTTTGATAAGCACTCAAAAAGGTGAATGTGAGCTATCATGTTATCTAGGCATTACATGTTAAGTGGCCCATAAATATCAGTGAAAGAATAAACCCCTAAAATTACAGTAGTTGTAATAGGATTCATGATATTTGCATCATCCATCCCCAGTAGAGAGGCTAATGGGGCCATATTGCCAATGCCAATATATAAATTTAACAGCAAGCATATATTCTGTGCATACTTGCTGTACAGGGCTAATATACTTTTAAACATGTGTAACTACTTTTCTCAATATCCTTTCTTTGCATACTGGGGTTCTTGTTTAGAAGGTCGAGCAACCTTGTACATTACACACTGAAGGAAAACGTGCCAGTATTTGATTCCTGTCAGTAATGCAGCTTTCATCAACCTGTGTTTGAAATACTGTCCTTTCTTCCTAAATCGCTCGAATGTAAGAGGTTGATCTACAGGCATGTTACCCTTCCTGGTTTCACTTCTATGAGGAACTCTGTTCAGCTCATGTAAACTGTTGTAGTTTCTCTTCCCAAGTATCAAGTACTAAAATCATACACTGCCTGAAAGTATAGCCTACAGAATTTGAATATTTGATTACTCTTTGATGAGTAAGTGAGCTGGTCATTTTATAATTCAGTGATGGAGCTCAGAACCTTCTTCATACCTGCTTCTTTCACTTACATTACAAAAGACAGAAAAAGTAAGCTTAGAGTAAACTATGCTTATTAAATTAACTTACTAAAAGTAAATTAGTTTACTAATAGTAAACTAATGCCCTAATTTGAGGGCATTAATATAACACACTTTACTCTTTTGGTAGTTTCTATGTAGTTTTGCTCTTACCAAAATTTTATTCCAAATTTTATTGTGTCTAAAAATTGTGCTGCTAGTAATGAAAAGGAATAGGGTTTGGAGAATCTTTGAACACAACGTCCAATATCAACGTATAATACTGCTAGGTATAAAGCTGTTAAATAACTGGCAATATTCACAAGATATTCCTTGAAATGCTCTAATGGTTATACAGTTGCATTATCTGTTCTTTCTGCTTGGTTGCTTCAAATAATTTTGCCAATACTCCCAATCAGGAATGAACTATCCCAGGTTTTGATGGTACTGCCCAAAGCAGTTCACCTGCATGATAGCACTCTGAAACTCAGCTGTTTTCCTCCCAGTTTTACTGATGATCTATCACCATGTTTTTTTTTATTTCAGCATAGCAGTTTCCCAGCTAATGTGAACAAATTTAGTTTCAGGAAGGGCTGGATTTATTTCCAAAAAATAGTTTGCATTTTTCCCATGCTGTTTTGCTGAGGCATATTGCAATCCAGCTCTGACGTGTTCATGGGTATTCAGATCTGAGATGAGAGCAGATTGTCAAACATCCCTGGAGAGCGTGCCAGTGTAGGGTCATGCTAGATACTCAGTAGGTTTTATGTGTGTTTGAGCGCTTTTCTCTGTGTCCTTGCATTTGTTTCCATTTAAAGCACAGAGGTGTGTGTGCAGACAAGTATGTGCTGTGGTTAACTGCTCTTCAAAAAATACAGAAGGTGGTATACACACACAATCCTGGTGTGGATATGTCCATACCAACCTGGGAATGCTGCGTGTGTTAGCTGAGAAACTGAGATGTGTGTAGTTCCAAGACAAAATGTTTTTCATGGAGGATTTTTCCTGAAGTAGAAAAACACCCAAAGGGCTACTTTTTGAGGATAGGCCAATTCTGTCTCTCAAATCAAGTATTATATATTTTAAAGCCAACTGGAGTTCTTCCCACGCAAGCTGTGCAAGCGTTTGTCCTTTATATTTCTTTCAAGAAATTCCCTGGGTTTTAGAGAATGCAATTTATAAAAATACTGCTTGTATTCTTGAGCCCATTTCCTTCACTCCTGTATTAAACTCCTGAGAAGTAAGCAATACTGAAAGTCCCAATTCTGTGCAAGACGGTATGATTATGCACATACCTTGATTTTAAAGGGATAGAGTTGGTGTCTGTTCAGAACAGCACAACTTTTACCGACAGCAATTCAACTTTATGATGCAAAAGCATTTGATTAATTCCAATGTATGTATAGGTTTACGTGCTGGACCTCTTGTTGCAGTTTATCATTTCGTGTGTCTGGCAACAATAGCCATAAATTGTAGGAGGAGGCTGCTGTGCTGTGTATGTGTAGTAGAATCTGGAGTTTAAAATAAATATGTAAGATAGGCCACAGAAATGGATGTGTGGCATGCAGCTGAAATATTTGAGAACTGGAGCAGAAAGAATGATTGCCCAGCCCTGAGAGGAAAAAAAAAAACCAAACACACTATCTTTGTATTTTAGCTGCAGATTCTTAAGTGACACTTGGGCTTTCACTAGAAATCAGTCATGTATATATATACCTAACTTGCTAAATACCTTTAAAAATAATTATTCTAGTTTAAGCCTTCTCCTGCTTTCTTGCTAATGTATCTTTTTTATTTATGTGTATTATTATTAATATTATTACAGTATTAATTATACATACATAGAATTGTATTTATGTCCGTTTGATTTTTAGACTTGCTTCATCCATACCAGTGCACTTCATGCATTCTCGTTGCGCTCTGCATGTTCTGTCTGAGCAATTGGTCCTCTAACCTTCTGAGGTTTTTAGATGAGACTGGCACTAAAACCAGGCTTCTGAGAAGCTATATCATAGTTTGAGTCTACAAAGCTTTGCAGTACAGATAGAGAGCTCCATTAAGAAAAAAAAAAAATCGGCTTAATTTTTTAGGGTTTTTTTTGAGATTTTTTTTTTTTTTTTTGCAACAGTAGGGCTAATGGGTTAAAAAGAAGTAGTTGCAGCAAAATAGTGAGTAACAAAATAATCTGTTACCTGTCAGTATAGCTGTGGAGTGATAGTGTTTCTGGCCCTGGGCAAAAAGAGAGAACTTCACATCAATGAGTTAACTTACTTGATTTACACTCACATCCATGAATAAGCTGCTTGAGTGCATTAGACTATATGACAGTACCTTACGGTACTGTATGTCTCCTGTATAAATCCATTAATACTTTGGTATGTTCACTGCTGGAAAATTCCCTAAACCTTTAAGGTTTATTCCTCATAGAGGAAAGCAGACTTATAAGTAGATTTATTTATTTATTTATTTATTTATTGTGTTTCAAAATGCCTTTTTAGGAATACCACTTCACTAGAACACCTTTATATTTCTCAGCAAGGTGACCCAAATAGCAAAGATCACCCACTGCTTTAGTAAGAGGCTGCTGACCCTTAAAGATATCTTAAAGCTGCTTAGCAGGTTGTGCAGCCGAGTCCATT